>CM057838.1:34762120-37434620 GCA_030068075.1 Paguma larvata | reverse complement strand
ATTCTGGAAAACACCTCTGTGACATTATCATGCAAGTGGGTATGCTGGGCAAATGGGAAATGCTTTGTAGTTTGTATGAAAAATATGAGCAAAATCCAGAGACTTCTAGGTGGTGGAGCCCACTTTTTCTAGAAGTGTTAATGATGTATTTGATAATATTATAAAAGCTTGTGTCTGCCATGAAAGAACAAACAGCTATTTCTCTGCAGTGCGTGGGGAGGGAATGAGCAAAGGGGCACTGTTCTGTATGGGTGTATATACCCTTACTCCAAGGTGAATAAATAAAGTTGTGTTTGCTCAAATCTGTCCCTGGTCAGTCTGTTCTCAGTCATACTGGGGAAACTGATCAGACAAATGCAGACAGTGTTTTTTTTTTCCCCATCTCACCTCTCACCCATATAAGCAGGGATATAGGGCTAAGGCAATTCCTTCTTTGCTCTCGGAATTTTCAGGTTCAGGTAGTGTTTGCTGAAAACTCTTCCACATTATACATGGGGAGTCACGAGAATTTAAGATCAAGACAATAAAATTGTCCATTGTGGGGTGCCTCGGTGGCTCAGTCAGTTAAACATCTGACTCTTGATTTCAGCTCAAGTCATAGTGTCATGGTTCATGAGTTCAAGCCTTGCATTGGGCTCTGTGCCCGCAGTCCAGAGCCTGCTTGGGATTCTCTCTCTGTCTCTCTTTTCCTCTCCCCCACTCTAAGTAAATAGACATGAAAAAATTTTTTAAAAATGTCTATTTTACTATAATAAAAATAGCATTTGAATGGGGAGGAAACTTCTGATGGGTTAGAGAAAGAATATCTGCGTTTAGTTCTTAATGCCGATGTTCCGTTGTTAGAGGTCGGTACTCCACTGTCAAGAAAGAGATAAATGACACAGGGGGAACGTGAGACAGTGGGGAGCACACAACTGCTCGGGCGCCGTGACAGTCCCCACGTAAATCAGTGGCAACTGGAGTCCTTTTCAGTGCCTCATGCCGAGCCAAGCACCCAGTTAGCACTCAATAAATATTAATTGCAGATACAACCGTGAGTCTGCAGCTAGAATAATGTGGTGTCGATTTCCCCAGAAAAGAACAGAGAGCAAGGGAAATGGTTTAACTGCCTGTAGGAGTGAAGAGGGAAGATCAAACCATTTGCAGCTGATCGGATGGCGATAAGAGGCGGTGTGACCACTGCTTAGCCACGTCAGAGGACATAAATGCCAAAGGGGCGAGTGAGGGAAGCGTTCAGTCCACTGTGTGCCGGGATGACTACGGTGATTGGTGACAAACATGCGGTCAGTTGTTACAGTTCTCCCTTAATTTATTCATGTAGGACACCACTAGCAAGGCATTAGAAAATACCTTGGGATTTCAGACAATCACCAGCCCACAGTGAAAACTGGTGTAGCTGGGACTTCATAGGCTCTGGTCTGACCACTTAGGGCTCTGCTAGGATCTGGAGCCCCACCTCTGCCCCACTTGCCTTGGGTTTCTTTCCTCTCTTTAGGACTCCCCTCTCCTCTCCTACGTCTCCATACGACAGACTTTTTTATATTTGGAAACATTTCCCTTCTTTTATCTTAGTACTTGCCCATCAGACCACACTTGCCTTTCTCATGACACCAGGAAGCCTCCTCTGTGAAGCTTACCCTAAACTGAGAGCAAGAGGCCAGCTCACCCTTGTTCGCTCAGAACCAACGCCTAGGCAACATGGCCCTCAGATGCCGGCAATTCCCATAGCAACTCGCTGCCCCTGAGTCACTCCCGCAGTGCAGAGACCTCCAAGATCCAGCAGGCAGCCTTAGCCAGAGTTAATTCTGGCCCAGAAAAAACTTAACGTAGGCCGTTGATACTACAATCAAAGATTACACCCCACTTCGCTTGAGTGTGTCAACATAATCCACCAAGCCACTTAAGAGGCAGTGGTGATGATAATGTAGACATTGAGGGAGAGGGCCGGGGGAAGACTAGGGAATGTCCCACGTAAATGTCATGTGACCGGAGCTGAGCATGAAAATGGGCAAAATGTGACTACAACGATACTTCCTATGCTGGGGTTCAGCAAATTAGTAGTATGTACTTTCTTCAATATACAATCATGTCTCCATTACTGAGAGATTATCCCATCTCCGGGGAGTGCTTACTTCCCCTTACCCTCTGCGGTTCTCATTATTACTATTTAAATGATTCCTGACAGATCACCACAGCATTGAGCCATGGGCTTTCTGAGCTTGGGAAGGAAAGAGGGTTCTCCTTTTTAAAAATCTAACAAATGAACGACAACAGAAGGAACCTCCAACAACCACGACCGCCTCGGGTGCAGGGAGAGTTGGAGATCAGTGAATGCCTTCCACATGTTGTTCTACTTAGTTGCTTCGAAATGACCAGGGCTGTCTTGGGGCACCTGGGTGGCTCCGTCGGTTAAGCATCCAACTCCTGGTTTCGGCTCAGGTCATGATCTCACGATATGTGAGTTCGAACCCCGCATCGGACTCCGTGCTGACGGTGCAGAGCCTGCCTAGGATTCTCTCTCTCCCTCTGTGCCCCTTCCCCACTTTTCTCTCTGTCTCTTTCTCAAAAATAAATAAATAAACTTAAAAAAGATGACCAGAGCTGTCTAAAAACAGATTTCTGGGTCTCCCTGCTGACCCGCAGAATCCTATTTTCTCGGGACACGTTTGTCAACAAAACGTATATCTATCTTCCTGGGGCTTATATGCTGGTAGGAGAGAAAGATAAAATAATTCAAGAAATATTTAGTTACTGTTACATTCTAGACAAAAACATAAAGCAGGGTAGGGCCATAAGCAGCGATGGGCTGGACTTGCAGGTGAGTGGCAGAGTATTCATTAGGTTGGCCACTTCAGGAAGGCCGCTCAAGGAAGTGACATTTAAGAAGAAACTTGGAGGCAGAGTGAGCCACATGAACACCTAAGTGGGGAGGGCATGCCAGGTAGGCACAGGGAACAAGTGTGGGGGCTTCCAGATGGAAGTAAGCTGGAGGGCTTGACAAACCGTTGGTGGCAGGATGTGTACGGGGGTGGGAGTACTGAGGTCAAATTAAGCAGGAGTCAGGTTCTGCAGGGCCTTACAGGGAACAGGAGACATCTTTGCTTTCTTGCGAGCAAGACCCGCAGCCACATTTAGGGACCGCTGATGGTGACCGTGAAGTCATGGTGATCCTGTGCTTCGTGCAGAATGACACTGATGTGGCCGAAGGGCAGGGCCAGGACGGTGGTCACCACGGAAAGGGGGCAGACACTGCCCAGGGCTATGTACCAGTTCAGTTAATACTTCAGTTTGCAGGAGTCTGCATTTACTTCAGGGAATGCTCTCAGAAGGAGCAACACAGGAATGAGGGCAGAGAGATGCCATGTCAGGGGGGTGTGAAGGTGCTGTAGTCTGGATGTGTTCCCCTCAGATCGGTGTGCTGAAAACAACCCTTCCAAGCTGGCGGTATTCGAGGTGGGACCTTTGGGCAGTGATCAGGTCACAAGGATGGAGCCATTGTGATGGGCTTCATGTTCTTATAAAAGCGACTCCACAGACATCCGGCGGCTCTTCCACAAGAAGGTGAGGATGAAACAAGTGCGAGGCCCAGAAGACCACTCTCATCGGATCATGACGGCACCCTGATCTTGGACTCCCACCCTCCAGAAACGTGAGCATAAATTTCTGCTGTTTATAAGCCACGAAGCCTGTGGTATCTTGTAGCTGCCCTAACGGACTAAAACAGAAGGAGAGAACATTCCTGGCAGAGGTGACTCTGTGAGCATGAGCGCAGATGCCAAAACCAACATGGCATGCCTGGGAAGAAACCTATTGCGGAATTTTGCTGAAACCCAAGAAATAAGACAGTGTTGGTCCCTCCCCCACCTCCCCTCCCCCAGGGAGGGAGCGTTTCATAATAATAGCCTTTCTTAGGAGACTGATGATAGCTTGACTTTCTTCTTGTGTGCAAACAGTAAATAAATCATTGATTCCTTGCTTACTTGAAAATGGAGTCAATATTGGCTTTGACAAAGAGAAAGATTTTTGTATGTGCGATTAAACTTGTTGCAAACTTGTTTTAGACGGTGGATACGTCTATTTAAAACCTATCTTCTGAACATGTGATGAAGGATCGAGAGTCTGCAAAAAAAAAAAAAAAAAAAAAAAAGGCAGCTTCGACAATTCCACTTATTACAATTGTGCATTTTGCTGACAAAGTCACAGACAGTAAAATTGAGGCAAGCGCAAACTGCCCATTTGAAGGCGAGTAATTCATTCTTTTTGCTCTGTTAGCAAACGCTTTGAAAGGTGTTAGCAACGTGCTTCTTTCGACTTTTCTACCATTTAATAGGTTCTCCATAAAGTAGGCACAGGGTATCGCTGCATTTTGTGGGATGGAATTGAATATAAGGAATACGCATCCCCCCACACACGTACACGCTGCATATACTCTACATAATGCTCATTGTCAGTGGTGGTCTGACACCAACTTTCGTGAACTGTTCTTCCAATGTCATAGAAGTTAATTTCAATAACTTGGTCACCTCTAGTTCTGGGTCAGAACACAAACGTCCTCAGGTTGATAATCCAAGGCTGGAATAGAAACTTTTAATAAGAGAGCTGCAGCGTGGTCAGTGAATAACTCAGCATTTCCCAAACTCTGCTCACTGGAACTCTCGTTCCAGAAGTCATTAACAGGCACCCCACGGGGCAAAATGTAAAAAGCATTCAACATCAACACATGGGTACTGTTATAATTTGCATCCCTTAAAGGATCTGCGAAGTCTAGCATTGGAATAATGAGCTAGTTTAGCCTACCCTGACGTTTCCCAAACTTACTTGAGCACGTTTACAAGGCGTCTCTTCATATAAGCGTCTATAATACATTGTCCCCCCTCATCTGTCACATGTGTTACAAACAAGACTTCACGTGGAAATGAACGTTAGCGGTCTCTTCCCTTGTATTTCATTTACGAAGGTCAGCTCCTTATCATCTCCGACTGCACACCTACCACCACAGTCTGACCAGCCTTCCCCTAGTTCAACTGTTAAATTTCAGTGCATTCAGAGACTTTCCTCGGTGGCTCAGTTGTCTCCAGAATAAAGGCTCCTCGTCATGAACTGGATTCCAGGCTCTTCGTAACTGGTCTGTCTCTTTCCTTCCACTTCTAGATCCCACGACTGTCCTCAGCAAACCTCCTTGCCTGCAGCACTTGTTTATTTCTGGATAAATTAGCTTTCTTCCTCCAGCCTCTGTGCCTTTGTCCACAGCCTCTTCACCACTGGAGTGCTCTCGATGTTTCTCTCTAGTGGAAAAAGTCCCTGTTGGCCGCCAGACCCCACTTCATTCTCTTCTGTAGCACAAACAGGATCACTCCCTTCACAAACTCCCCGTGCTTAGACTGGTGCTGCTGCTTTCGCTGCTGTGGGCAGTCGGAAAGTCAAGAGAGTGTCTAAGAGCAGCGTAGGATAGGAATAGATTTGTTTCCCAAGTCTGTCTCACCGTATGAACTTGGACGAGATACTTCAACTCTTTTCGACCCAAATGATTTTAGGAAGTAGACGAGACTATATTATGAATTGAAAAAGAGCCGGTGGTGAACATTTCATGTGCTTATGGTTTGTGTCTGTAACCGCGTTACCAGCGCACCCATCCGCTATATCCGGCGTATTGCTCCTGGTATACCTTGGGGTCCACGAAGCAAATGCTCTGCTGTCTCCCTTGCCATCCTTCCTGTGACTTTCGTTTGCACGTGCACAGGTGATAACAGATATGTCACCGCTGCCACCTGGCCAGCGGAGGATGGAAGATGCTGTTGGCGATAAAGCACCTCAGATTTCAGATATGGTTAAAATGTAAAAGAAGGCATGTTTTGGGGTAAATGTAATATTATGCTATCCTCATATTACAAATGAGACTCAAACAAGTTAAATTTTACTTTTTCTTCATTAGAAAGCTAGCGATCTGAGGGCCTCTGGGCGGCTCAGTTGGTTAAGCGCCCGACTTCAGCTCAGGTCATGATCTTGTGGTCTGTGAGTTCGAGCCCCGCATTGGGCTCTGTGCTGATGTCTCAGAGCCTGGAGCCTGCTTCGGATTCTGTGTCTCTCTCTCTCTCTGCCCCTCCCCTGCTCACGCTCTGCCTCTGTCTCTCAAAAATAAATAAACGTTAAAAAAATTAAAAAAAAAAAAAGAAAGCTAGCGATCGGAAAAGCTTCATAATGTCTCAGGACTGATTTTGAAGCTTTTCCGTAAGGCCTACTACCGCTCTTCAACTGAATGCCTTCCAAATGAATTAAATCTGTAAAATCTACAGTGGCTTCCATACATATAGATGACTTAGATAAAGGCGCAGTTTTCAAAGGGATGACTTTCTCTGAGTGATATTATGGCCCAGCCGGGACCCCCAGGACTTAGCATCAGCAGCTCTAAGGCAAATGCCTCCTCAGCAAGTTGTTCTGCTTCTCCGGCATCAAGTGAGAAAGCTAGCCTCTAAGAAGTATAGCATCAGGTGCCCATCTGGCAATGGGGACGGAATGTATGGAAAAGAATGGAGTCAGCCGGTCCACACGTCTGCTCTTCCAGCTGGTACCAGCCCCTGTGTGTGTGCTGGACTCGGAACTTCGGGGCAGGGAAGGTAGTTGGGATTGCTGCAGTGAGTGTGTTCTTATTTAGAGGTAGTTTGCACGATGCTGAACACCCTGGGTTGTGACCCAGCTGAAGTACTGGGAACCATTTGCTAGCCTTGGACAAGGACCTTCCTATGCTCAGTTTCCTCATTCGTGAAATTAGAAACATGAATTGACTTTCTTATAGACTAGTTGTGGGGATTAAATGAGATAGTGCACATATAGTACTTAGCAGATGGCTGGCACAAGGTAAGAACCCGAAAACTGATAGCTGTTACAATTGCTAATGCATTTAAAAAATCTAAGTATAAAAGCAAGCAGAAGGCGTAATTCAAAAGGAGTGGAAGAGGCTCTATGATCGCCTGACTCCCTGGAAATTCACTGGAGATGGTAGCAGCCCTATTTTGAAAAATGCAATCTAATTTACATCTGCTGGGCTTTCCAATTCCTAATGCCCTTCTTTTTGCTTATGAAGTGTCTACTTCTGTAGAGTTGTTAGGTCCAGTCTTTACCACGGACATTAGTGATAATGCTTTCTTGTTGTCGTTCTTACTAATCGTTCAAATTTCGGAATCCACGGAAGCTAAACTATTGTAGACTGAATCGCCACTTAATGGTCCTGCCATTGTGAATGTTTGAGTGGAAATAAGCTGGCAAGGGCTAACGGGCAGGAGGCTGTCCTGTCTGCGTGTTTATACGAAACTGCTGTCAGTCTGAAACAAGTCTGTATTTTGCCATTTGTTTTTCTCCGTAGAGGTAAACCGATTTGTTCTTTTACATCTCCCATTCTCAGTGTATGTTTCAGAACCTGAAACGTTTGAGGCTTGTTCATGTCATTACAAAAGATCAGGAAAGGTTGTGGGGAGTGTTTTTGATTGTCTTTTCACATGCTATGCTTATAGGATGGAAATGCACAGAGTATTAAAGGTAAAAATAATAAACGTGTATGGATGCTAAGAGCCGGGATGCATTAACTCAGTAAACGCTCACAACACCTATGAGGCCGGCATTATAGTTGTTACAGTTGATCGTTTTTGTGTATTTTAAATATATTTTTATATTTTATTATTTCCTTTTATAAAAAGTTATCATTGTAATTATCCTGACCCAGAAGGAGACACGGAGGCACAGGAAGTTCTGTCAATTGCCTAAGGTCACACAGCTAGCATTTTTCAAGCCGGGGTTTTAATCCAGGCCATCTGACTCCAAAGCCTGCGCTCCTGCTTTTTTGTGCTGCAAACGTTAAGGGCTTTTCTAGCTCTAAAATAAGATCCTATGTTGCTAACTCATTTAAATGCTATTCTTTATTTGGGTTTTAAAATGTTTAGTGAAAAAACATGTTATAATTTGGGGGAACAGCTGTATGCTTCATTTCTCTTTCGTAGCGTGGATAACGGAGCGCTCTTTATAAGTAAAATCACGCTCTTTATTCTTCCCTTGGAAGAACTGGGTAAGTGGCTCTTTGCAAAGAAACGAAGTAAGAAATGTATTATCCCCCAATTGGGTGAAATGCACGCCATTAGAAGGAATAAGATCCATAATCTAAGTCATTCTCTCTCCATGGTAAAATGTTCTTGTGCCTTAATTAAGGAAGAGAGAACATGAGAGAGTTCAATAAGAGTCAAAGTCTGTCCTGGTGTGAGGCGTCTTAATGGATTTTCACACCTGATTTCCATCTGCAGATGTAATCAGTAAGAAAGGAAGAGGGCTGAGGAGAGAGAGAGCTCTTAGGGAGTTCAAGGAAGTACACTCCAGATATTTTAGTTAGAGATGAGGTTTACAAGAGTCAGTCGATATTTTTTCATCATTTCTACCAGGAGTATTAATCAATATGATCAATATGACTACTTAAGAAACAATGTTTGGACACAAACATTGGAAAGAAAGAGTGGTAGCGAATACTCTATTATATGTTAACTAGCTCTGGACTTAGGGGAGGCAATGTCACAGTCGATGTGATAGATAGCCACCATAATCATTATACGGTGTTTTGAGGCCAATTTGTGCGTGTGTGGCAATTAAAAATGGTATAAAATTGATTCTCTAAAGCAACCCTTCTAGAAATGATACATTCAAGCATGGGTTGTTGGAAACCCATATTGTCGATGCATTTATCTTCCCAATTGCCAAGGAGTCACTTGTACGTTGTATTTCATCGAAATGAATAGAATCCATTTTTTTGCTACTACCAACGGAAAGAATTTATTCAACAAATATTAATTGCTAAGTTCTGTGTCAAGGCAGAGGCTATAATTGGCACAAATGTGAATAAGAATGACTCACAATTTCATGGACTTTACAGCATGGTGAGGCAATCAGAAAACCAGTGGGGCCAGGATTCAAACCACAGGTATAGGCTGTCAGAGCTTGCTAAGTCTTAGATACCATCTCAGAGCACTCCTAAATCCATCAGAACCAGAATTCTCCCTCTGTTCTTTGAGAGTCATGTTATCAGATTTATTTGTTCCTGTCAACATTTCGAAGGTGTTCACTGCTTGCCATGTATTTATGAACTGCAGAGAACTTTGTCTTATGAAAATACACGGAAACCAATTTAAGCAAGGACAGCCAGACTTCATCAAAACTTAGAAGTCATCATATAACAGTTCTATCTTTCCTCAGGCTGGGTTTTTTTGTTCATTGTTTTTGTTCTTGTTTTTTCCTGGGCCTCTGCTGTATTCCTCTGAAAGGACCGTGGTTTCTGTTCTCCCGTAATCTTGGCTCCATGTGATTTGTGGTTACCATTTTAGTGGACGTATGTCACGTTCATAGCCACTGAGCATCTTACAAACAGACTTTTTAACTTTGGGCTATTCCCCAAATTGAGAACTACTTACTCGATGTGGAGGCCAAAGCTCTATTTCTCAGCCTCCAGGTGGGAAATAGGCTTTACCAAACAGAACCACTCTCCTGAGATGGTTTTATTCAGAAGGGATGTCATGAAGAACCAGGTGTGGTTGCTGCATAGAATCTGTAATTCTCTTGAGAATAGCAGAGCACAGAGGAGAGCTACCAGGCCTTCCCAAGGCAGTAATGGCGGGTATCCCAGAGATAGCAATGATATACACAGATGCAGTGTCGGCTGTGTTATCGCCCATGTCTGTGCTTAAAAGGGCCTCTATCAGCAAGGATTAGTGTACAATTTGGGGATTGTTCTTGGATGTAACGCTTTAAGCCTCTGAAGTTTCCATTAGTTTCCTAATGGGTTTTAATAAACTCGTTTTCTACTTAAACTAGCTTAAGTGGGTTGTGTTGCTTGTAAGCAAGATCTTTGATGATTACAGATTTAAATTTCAAAGCTATAATTTCCAACAGGTTCAGAATTCAGAACTACCAAGTGTAATGAGTCATATGAAGCAATAGACATACTCTAATGTGGTAAAATCGGTCAATCTGATTCTATGATTATCAGAAGAGACTTGAGTGTGAGAACTGAGAGGCAATAGAGCTTAGAGCTCCACAGTGCAGGATTTGCAATCAAAGTGAGATTTGAGTCCTAGCTTTATTACTCATTAACTATCTTGATCCGGTTACTTAGTCATCTGGATTTTCATTTTTCTGACCTATAAATAAGGATGGTAAAATTATATTTTGCTTGGCATGTGAGGAGTGGTCAGTAAAAGATCTCCTTCTGGTGCTTATGTGGGTTTTGTGATTTGTCGATATGAGAATTATTTATTGGTTAATTGTTCACTTCGAGTTTTGTGATTTGTTGATATGAGAATTATTTACTGCTTAATCGTTCAGGAATTTTAATGGAGACAACATGATCAGGATCATCATTGGTTCCTCACGTCATACTAGCTGGACTAGTCAGGATAGAATAACTGATGCAACAAACAACACTTGAATTTCAGAGGCTTAACACATTTGTGGCTTATTTAATTCTTAGGCAGCAGTCAACTCGTTGTTGGTCACTTCTCAACCAAGTAGGAATTTTGGGACCTAGATCTTTCTTCCCTCTTCTAAGTTCTTGGGAGTCCCCTGCATTTAGCCAACAGATGAGAAAAAACAATGAGAGGCTGTCCATAGGAGAGATCTACAGGCTAGGGCTGCCAAATGTCCGGCGTCACGTCTGCCCATATTCTACCGAATGAAGCAGTTTCATAAATCAGTACCCAAGTACAAGGAAGGCTTGAATATATCATATAACTGTGTTTCCAGTAAGAAAGGAGATACAATTTGGTGAACAACTTGCCAATCTTCTCCCTCTTTTACTCTTTCGGTCTTGACAAACAGAGCAGAGTTTCCAATATTGGGAGGGAGCGGCATCCAACATCTCACTTAGAATTTTGTCGTCTAAATTGGCTGTGAATTTGCTCATGCGTTTCATTTGGACACCAAATGCAAATCCCAGCCCAAAGGTAGATATGAGAAGAGCAATCAGATAATTCACATTCTTGCTCGTTCTGAAAAAACACGATAACTGAATTTAGCTGTTGCCATATACTGAGGACAATTCTTGTCTTCAAATAAACAGAAAGAGAACAAATTCTGCTTCTTTATTAATTGCCAGAAATATAAAATCCTCATATCCGAAAACTTAAACTGCAATTTTATGGTGGTGGATTGATTACAAGAAGCCAACTGGTTTAAAAAGGAATCTCCCCTTTTTGAGTTGGGATTGCTTCTTGGTCTTGTAAACTATACGAGTACGGTGCCTATATGTGGTCATAATTTTTATCTCTGACTATCCTACTGAGTGGAAATGCCAGCGCATACATTTTTATTCTGAAAAATAAAAGAAGATTTAAAAGTACTGAGTGGAAAAGTAATGCCAGTGCATTGCTGTTTAGCTGGAAGGGATAAATGCGAATTGTCATTAAATTGACAAAAATAATACCAATTATCTCTTTTTAGTCAAAGTGCCAAACACAGACTATTTATTCCCTATTCAAAGGTAAGGTAAAACAACACCAAGCAGTCTTCTCAGATGCAAATTACGATACCTTATGCGCTGCCATGCAGACATCAGTAATGGACGTTCTCTTTTCTGCTGAATCTATTCTTGAGCTCAGAATTCTTTTTATTCCAAGTGGCATTTTCAATATATCAGAATTATTGCTTGTGATGATAATCCTTTTTTATATTCCTTTATATATTATGCCACTAATAGGCTAAACATTGGCAGCTTCATAACAGGTGTTAAAAGGGATGGGAAGTCAAGAGCATCTAAGTGTCCATTGTTAAAACGGAGTGGACTCAAGCCTCCAGGTCTCAGTGTGTGTTGATAAAGGATCCTTTGGCTCATCGATAGTGAAGTCGGCCTTGGGTGGGGCTCAGGGAACTGGACTGGAGTTCAGAGGCACCATGGCAAGTGTAGACATTGAGCACGCACCAGCTGTCTGCCTTTGGTTTGACCCCAGTATCTTGTGTTTCTTCAGGGGAATAAATGAAGTTCCTCAGACTTGTGGAGAATGACTGACTAGAGTCACACGGCAGACTCTGAAGCAGGAAAACCAGCACATTTTTACATTCTTGGAAACAGTTTATTTTCTCTGTCACTTGGAAGACAGACAAAAGCTAAGATTCCCATGGTTCATCAAATGAAAGCAACTCGGGTTAGCTGAACTGACCCTCCTTTATCCTGTCCGTACCGAGGGTGTCATAGGTCTCATCGTAAGTGGCAATTGAGGTATGTTAAAATGTCAAGGCTGAAAGGAACTTCAAAGAAAATATGCTCAAGAGGTAAAATGTTTTTTACCAGAGAACCCTCAGTATAGGCAAAATCATACAAGAAATCTGAATATAAAAGGGAGATAAATCCAGAAGTGATGGAGTTGAAGCCAGGAAAGCAAAACCAAGTCCAACCTACTTGGCATCCTTTCCTCTCTTGGAACAAGGTCAGCCTTCGAAACCTCTGCCCCAGACCTACAAATTTTAGAGATAAGGAAATAGATCTGTAGAGTTTTTAATGCCATTTTTCATGGGGCTAATCTGTAGTGAGTGGAGACTACTGTAACACAGTGGTCACTGACAAGCCATGTAGCTCCTTTCTGATGATGACTTCAGGGATTGTGAAATAGCGACTGAAACAGAGAGGTTTAGAGGAGGTGAGATACATTGGGATGGTGGTAGCTTTCAAAGCACATTGGCAAGTCACTGCCTCATGGTATTAGCATGGCCACAATTGGTAGGACGCAACACCAACAAATGGACCTCGTCTGTGTTTGAGTCACAGGCCAGGCAGCCACTCCACTGGAATAGATGACCCCGTGCAGCTGGTAAAGCCGAGAAGCCAAGTTGGCAATTCCGACAGACTGGGCGAATCCCAGGATCATTCGCTTGCCAGAAAGCATTCATTTCGTAAATGTGTTTTGTTTCCTGGGTTACTGAGTAACAGGCACCAAAACTGTTCTTCAGCCCGGTATTTTCTGAAGTGTTTGCGGTAGTCCACTGCCCACCAAAAAATTTTGGCTCTTTGTCTTGGAAGCACGTGGTAGGATTAAACTTCCCATTTGACATTGAAGTTGGACACAACAATAATCTTTGCCTTGGTCAATGAGGTTTGACAGAAAGCAAGGAATGTCGCCTCCTGGAGGAAGTTTAAGGAGTAGCGCATGATTTGCTGAATTTCTTCCCCACTGTTGTCGTGACTGAAAGAGTAAACCAAGTTCCCCTTGTCCTCAAAGTGGACATACCGAGTGCAGTGTGGTATGAGTGCGAGACAGATTTTATTATATTATGCCACTAATATTCTGAGGTTTCTTGTTACCAAGACTGTTCTAACTACTGTGACATTGCATGGGTTGTTAGATGTTGGGTGTAAAATGATACCACGGTCAAATAAATTTGAGGTTTTCCAATTTAAATAAATGTTGTTTTGTTTTGTTTTGTTTTCTGTTTTCAGGGCTTACGGAAGACTTCCCTAGGCTAATATAAATTGCAAATTTCCAGGAATTCAATAGAGCAAGCAGCTCTTCTCAAACTTATGAGACTCTAACAGTCGTTTTTTTTCTAGGAATCATTTCCAATGAAATGCTACCTTAGAAAAATCAATATATATAATATTTAGTGGAAAAACATAAAAATGCACTCAGCAAATGTACCTTTAAATAGGAAGTGTGTTTGTATATGGGTGTTTGTGGTGTGTGTGAGTGTGTGTGTGTGTGTGAGAGAGAGAGAGAGAAAGAGAGAGAGAGACAGAAAGAGAGAGATGAGAAAGGAAGGAATGTTTTTTTTTTTTTACATCTAATTCCTGTTCTACTTTATCTGAATGAAGAAGATAGAATTTAGTTCTAATTTTTTTTTTATTTTTAATGTTTATTTATTTTTGAGAGAGAGAGAGAGGGCAGGGTAGGGGCAGAAAGAGAAAGAGAGAGACACAGAATCCAAAGCAGGCTCCAGGCTCTGAGCTATCAGCACAGAGCCCGATGTGGGGCTCGAACCCATGAGCTGTGAGACATGACCTGAGCTGAAGTCGGCCATTTAACTGACTGAGCCACCCAGGCGCACCAAATTTAGTTCTAAATTTAAGAAAATTTTTGTTTGCTTTGGTGCACCTAGTTGAGTAGGAAGATTTTATGATTGTACCTGTTATATATTATTCTTAATACATAATTTGAAAATAAATAGATAAACAGAATTTCTCACCAGGATCAAAACTCTGTACTTGTTCCAAAAGTTTATACTTAGGTGGATTAAAATTAGGTGAAATGTTAGATTCAGAATTTTTTTTAACATGGATTTATTTTTGAGAAAGAGAGAGAGACAGAGCAGGAGTGGAGGGGGGGGGAGGTGGAGCAGAGAGAGAGACACACAGAATCTGAAGCAGGCTCCAGGCTCAGAGCTGTCAGCACAGAGCCTGATGCAGGGCTCGAACTCATAAACTATGAGATCATGACCTGAGCTGAAGTCAGATGCTTCTCTGAGCCACCAAGACTCCCCTAGATTCAGAATTTTGAAATGTTTTTCTGACTGTAGAGATGTACTTTCCTTCTCAATAAGATAGAGCATGTTAGAATAAAATTCTGAAAGTCTGTAATGCTGGTATTAAAGGGCCTTCTATATTTGATTACTTCTAAGGTTAACGTGGCTTGGTGTTTAAAGCCTCATGAAAAACCAAAGCTCCACATTGTTTATGGCTTCTAATTGGGCTGGAAGAATTTAGGAAGATAGATAACTATCTCAGACTGTTTTAGTCTGTTTAACATGTGACTTCCTATGTGCATTAGTGAGTATGGACAAAAGTAAAGGTACACTTTGACCAAGTTCTATTGATTAGTCATCTCATTTTCCCTTGGATTTGTCTCTCTTGATGCCACTTCCAAAGCAATTACATTAGCCTATTTAATTCCAAGATCAAAGCTGGATGTGATTCTGTAAATAACTTCAATAACCTATATCTCTATATATTCTGTATCTAGAATTCTATGTCATAGGCTGTCTTCAAAGTATCTGTCACACAACTAGTAAGATGGTGTCTAATAAGGTCAGTAGGCATTCCTTAAATATTGTGCAAGGTTGAGGGTAATAGAAAAGGCATAGATAATGTTGATATTCCTGCCCTTGAGGAGTACGAAGCGTATAGAGTCAGATACTAAATTTTACTGGTTCTATACAGTAATGCAGGAAGATGAAATGGGTCACTAGCAAAATGGCCTACCGTGTCCTAGACATCGGCAATAAACATTTAGGAAATGTAATAGAAAAAAGATTCAATTCATAATAGAAACAAGATGAAGAAAGGAAGGAAAGAAAGAAGGAATAGGAAGGAAGGGAGAAAGGGAGGAATTGGAAATAGAAATGGAAATGGAAATTGGAAATATAAAATGGTGCAGCCACTGTGGAAAACAGTTTTTTTGGTTCTTCAATAAGTTAAACATAAATTATTATATGACCTAGCAATTCCACTCCAAAAGAATTGAAAATAGGTGTTCACACGAAAACTTGTCCATGCGTATTCATAGCACCTTTATTCACTCTACCAAAGGGTGGGAACAACCCAAATGCCCATCAACGGAAGATGGGTACACTAAATGCAAATCCATGTGACGGAATATTACTCAGCCATAGGAAGGCAGGAAATACTGATCCATACCACAACGTGAATGAGCCTTGAAAACATTCTGAACGTAATTGAAATTAGCTAGATGCAAAAGAAAAATATGTATGATTCCATTTATATGAAATCTGCTAGAGACAGAAAGCAGATTTGTGATTGTCAGGGACTAGGGGGAGAAGGAAAGAGGAGGGGCGGCTTAATGGGCACAGGGTTTCCTTCTTGAGTGATGAAAAGGTTTTGGAACTACATAGTAGTGATGGTAGCACAATATTGTGAATGTGCTTGATGCCACTGAGCTGTTCATTGCAAAATGGTTAAAATAACAAATTTTATGTTGCTTATTTAACCACAACATTTATTTATTTATTTATTTATTTATTTATTTATTATTTATTTTATTTATTTAGAGGGAGAGCATGAATGCTTGTGTTGGGGGAGAGGAGGCAGAGAGAGAGAGAGAGAGCGAGAGAATCCTAAGCAGACATGGAGTCTGATGCAAAGCTCAATCCCACGACCCTAGACTCATGACCTGAACCAAAATCTAGAGTGGGACACTCAACCCAAGTGCTCCAAACCTCGATATTTAAAAAGGCCAAGAAAGAGTTGAGAATAATAATTATTGAGAAGAGTTTATATCATCAGGTAACATATTATACAATTTAAAAAATTAACTGAGTATTTTACATGTTCTGGAATAAATGATAGATTCATGGGCAGAATATAAACCCTCTAAATTAAGTTTACAGGGTTTAAATATTTAGTATGGGGGCACATGGCTGGCTCAGTCAGCAGAGAATGCTACTCTTAATCTTGAGGTTGTGAGTTCAAACCCTATGGTGAACACAGAGCTTACTTAAATAAATGAAAAAAAATATTTAATATGTATTAAAGGTGGTTTTTAAAATTGGAGGAAATTTTGATTACTTTATAAATGATTATGGGGGATTAGTGGAGAAAATCAGTTGGCTGAAAAAATCAAGTGTAAAAATGAAATCTTAACCCTAAAAATATAGTCATAAATGAAAAGGTTTAACTATTTAAAATGGTGAAATTTATGATTATTTAAAAATTCTCTACAATAGAATAAAAGGTAAAAGATAAGTGCAAAAGTATTTGCAACATGTATGACAAAGTCTTGTTATCTTCAATAAATAAACAGATGCTTAGCAAAAGAAATTTAAGGAATTTTGATGTAGATTAGAAAACAAATTCTTTTTCATATTCCTTTAGAAACTACACCAAAAAAGTGATTTGGTTTTCAGTGACTCTTAGTTTCCCATGTACCGTACAGTTCTCTCTGAACATCTTCCTTGCTCTCTCAACCCCACAAAGCTCTCTTTCAAATGAGACAATGTACAGTCCCTTCTCATTTCTGCCTTTTCTCCGGCCTTCCTGAGTATGTCCTTCCTACCTCTTCTTGCCACCATTTGGGCAGGTTTGTCCCCTGCAACCTCCTTGGCATAGGACCTGTCCACCTCCCCAACAATGTGACTAACTCAAGCTATTTTTTATACAGTAAACACAACAATGTGCAAATTGAAATGAGGGAGGAAAAAATGTGGAGATAGCAGCTCGAAGACTACTTTTGAGCACTCTTTTATGATTTTCATAGTTCATTGGCAGGAGGGGGCCGGGCGAGGTAAGTGTCCTAAAATGAAATAGGTATAGGCTCAGAGCCGCTGTTTATTTTTGTTTGTTTTGTTTTTTTCCCCCCTAACAATCCCCTCTACAACATAATTATTCACATCAATTAACCACTGATTTCAGACTGGTTAAATTTATTAACACATCACTTGATTCGGAGGAAATGGTGTTCCAACAAGTGAACAAATAGTTAACGTTGCAAATCAAGAATGCAAGTTAAAACTCTAATATTAATTAGAAAAATTATTTAAATTCAGTCATATTTAAGCAAGACTAGTAAGCAAGAGTACGAGTGGAACCCCATAGTATTTTGATATTCCTGTTGATGTGATGAATTCAAAGTAATTCTTTCCCTCTCCCTGTGAATCCTGTTATAGACAGTACTTACTTTGTGTCTTGTAGCCGTACATTTTTGGGGAGTAATATATTGTCTCAAATTTAATCTGAGTACGATCCTGCCACCCGTACATTTTTGGGGAGTAATATATTGTCTCAAATTTAATCTGAGTACGATCCTGCCACCCGAATATCTAGGGCAGATATGTGTTATAGCATTTTTATCACCTCTACAATGAGGCCCTTTTCATTTGGTCTCCAATGTTTCCCTTGGTTGTACCTAACCACATCGAAACTGCATTGGAAAATTCTGCTGGCAAACTAGTACTTGTGTTTCTGAAATGCTTGATAAGAAAACTGATCTAACAGCATGTCAGTGCCAAGCACAATCTATTCGGCATTTGTTTAATGTGCGTGCTATTTGTAGTGAGGGTTACTAGATAGATCTAAGACTCAACCTACAGATTTAATGATTCAGTAGGTGCACATTAAATGCGTTCCATCAGGCACCATGTTGTTCTAGAAATTTTCCTTTAACAGGGTTGTTGGGAAAAATACATATAGTTCTTCCTCAGGCTTTACTGCTTTTTTTTTTTCTTTCTCTTTTATTCTTCACCTTGTCTTTTTTTTTTCTTTCGCATTTTATTGACTAATTTTTTTTTTTTTTTGATTTGGTGATGATTTTTCCAGGCAGATGAATGCGGTCCAGAGGGCACAAAGCCAGTGAAATGACCAACCTCCTATTTTCAATTTACCCATGAGGTTATCTGCGAGAAAGAATATTCCATTTAATTCCATTAGGAATTGAGGAAGGAGGTGGGGCGGTTATTTGCAGAAGCAACAAAAACCGTATGTGGCAATCTGCAGAAGAAATTCTATTCTTTCACCACCTGCAGTAAAAGATTGAAAAGGAGACCAGTTAGTAAAAGATACAGATATCAGAAACATTGCAGAACCGTGAGCTGTTCCAAGAAGATGGCATTGAATATATGGTTTCCAGAAGTGTCCTGAACATATTTTCAGGAACACAGCTATTACATAAAACAACCTGCAGTGAATTTTTCTTTTTTTTTCCATTTTTATTGTTGGCCGATTATATCTCTTTTAAATGAAAAATATCCGGAAAGAAACCAATTCGCAAGTGAAACGATGGAAGTAATTCACCTTCTAAAATTGTCTTATTTTGTGCCATGTAGTGCAGTAAGCTAACAAACGCGGCTTAATATGCTTCAAGGCATCAACCGGTCAGGAAGATAAAATTAGTTTCTGAAGGTTAAAAATGAATGTGTTGCCTGTCCATTCCTGGGTGGATATGAGCTAGTCTTCATAAAGCAAAGTAAAACTTGAACTTGTTAGTTTCGAAAAGTATTTTTTTACATATATGCTATATTAAAAAAAAAAAGACGACAACACACTTGAATGCAGATCATGACAGACAGTTACATCTGAGATGTAAGAAAAATCCTGGCATTATGAGGGTGTCAACATAATCAGTAAAAAATTATTTTTGATGACATGAAGAGGAAAAGTGTTAGCAGAATGAGAAGAATTTTCGAACAGCAGATACACAGCAAAGTCCTTTCCCCTTGTCTGCCAAATGCACCCACACTTGTCATCAGTGAATGCAATTAAATTTTTTTTTTTTACAATACAGAAGAGACTTTTGGCAGTCAACGAGGGCTAATTTTTTTCTTCACTCATACACCCCTTTTAGCCACTGTGAAGATGAGAGCTGAAAGACGCTCATAGCGTTGACTTTGTCCCTCAAGTATGAATTTGTGAACTTGGGAAATGAAAGAAATCATACACCATTTACATATGAACACAACTTCAGCGGAAAGGTTAAATCTCTTAAGGGCAAAATGCTCTCTTCCAGTGTTCTCCTGTGCATCTTTTAGACAAATGAAATTTTAATTTTTAGACAAAAAGTGACAAAATCAAAATCTCTTCATGACCTCCCTAGGCAACAAGCAGCATGAAAGCTTGAGAGTTGCAATCTGTAAAGTGTACTCAGAGAGAATTACACGGCAAGAATGCACGGCGCCCCTCAGTGCATATTTGCACTTGTTATCTTTCATGGATCTCGCATAAACATTGTGATAGGTTTCAGGTTAGTGAGTGCCAGGAGCATTATGGTCTCTGGATTCTATGTTGGTCTGTGGTCACTTCACTGAAAAAAAATACGCGGTACTGTCAAATCCTCTCGGCCGCTTTTGTTCCTAATACCTCAGCACAGACACAGACACACAGGCACAATACTTTCCAAGTGATTTGGCAGAGTGAGAATAAGAATCAATGAAACTATCTGGTCTTTATAGTCAACTGACTAATTCATGTAGGAAAAAATTGACACTGAGTGGCTAGGTACACTAATATACGCACCTCTGTTTTTCTACAACCCCAGTGGTTATCTCTTCTGATACTGTTCGTATCCTGGCAAAATAGGAACTATTTAGTTTGTAGCTGGAGTTCAAATTGACCATTTAAAGGAGCCGTGCTGTCTCTCCCATCTCCTATCCCTGATTTTTCAAGACACCTACATGGCAAATATTTTCATCTATTTACTTTAGTACCTCAAAGCCAATCTTTGTGGAATTAAAAGGGAACATAAAATCCTGGTATGGCTAGCATGAGTTAAGTTGCACTCTCGGGAGAAAATACATTTCAACAAAATAATTCGCACCTATCTCCCCATCAACCATACTATAGCATGTAGCCAACAGAATGCCAGTTCTCACTGAAGGACTGCATTTCACATTTTCAAAGGCAGCCGTGTCGAGCTGGGCGAGCACCGTTGGACACTGTGCAAGTGAATCGAGCCAGATTCAGACAGGCTAACTAGCCAATATGGGAACTGGGCGCACTGAAATCAGGACCTCAGTCTCCTAACATACTTTAAGCAGCCTCATCATGGCGTTGTCCAGACAAGAAAGATTCTGTGTGGGTGGCCTCATATTGGCAGCTATTTCTTTCCTCTTCTTGTTCTCCAGGGCACTGCTCTTTACACTCTCGTTTTCCCCCTTCTCTTATATTTTGTATCAACATTGAATTATACGATGGGTTTCACACCAACTCATCTCTGCTCTGTGTCTTCCGGTACCGGGAATGGTACAGTGAGCACTACATGGCAAGCGGAATATAGAACTAGGAGTCCTCACCAAGTAGGCTTGCCATTATCATTTTTTAAAATGATTTTTGTTTGTTTGTTTTTGTCCCCTAGCTCTATCGTTAAGATGGTGCCAAAAATAGTGTAGGGATCTTTAGCAGGTAGAAGAGAAAACTGAAAAAAATTGCAGAATGGTAGGAAGTCATTCGAGGGTCTGTGACAAACAAATATTATGTAGAAACCAGAAAATGCGCATCTTGCCGTATTTTGCTAGGTATTAATTACCCCCTGCAGTTTTGGATCTAATTATCCCGCGTTTCCAATGAGGAGCAATTGGAGAAGTGAAAAATACAAATTTGATTGATGTGTTTTCTGTTCTCGTCTGCTGAATGGTCATTTCTTTAATATAAACAAGGTATTTTTACTATAAGACAAGTAATTGTATCAGAAAGAAAAACACATGGAATTTGAGGAACTCGACAAGATTTTGGCAAAACTAAGGGAATCTGCTTTCTCTCTGTATCAATTGCAGACGTATCCTAATCATGGGATAGGATATCCAAAGTTAAGCAACATAACTGTACGTCTGATTGATTGTAATCTCACTAAAATTACTTGGCTATGTTTTAGTCTTAATTTCTTAGAAATTTCCTAGTGAATGATAGAATTAATTATTTAAATTACTTTAGAAAATGTTTGCAAATCTTTAAACCAAAAAGTAATATTTTTATTCAATTAGCGAGTCATATTACTAGATACTGCCTTCTTTTTGCCTTATAGATGAGCTAGGTGAGAGTTTCCCGGTGATACAATGAATGAGTTGAGGCACACTTAAAAACCTCATGTAATTATTTCTGCTTTTGAATTGATAAATTCAGGCTCTTACCTGCTGGTTGATATCTCTCACCTCAAATAATCTTTTAAAATGTATTAACACTATATTGTATGTTTGATGCTATTCAAGGCATAGTTTTGGTCCCTTACTGTATAAATAAGACCCACAGAATGAATTAGACAAAAATGACACACGTGCCAGACTCTGACCAGTGAGCAGTGATTAGGTTTATGTTAACATTACATTGCTTTTGCTGTTTTATGATGTAATTTTTCCTGATTATAAAAGCATGGAGAAAACGTTGGAAATAGAAACATAAAGAACAGGAAAGTAAGTGACCCTAATCCCATCACGTAGGCGTAACTACGGTTAACATTTTAGTGTATTTCCCTTTTTGTACTTTTTGTGCAAATTTATAAATTGGCAAACTTAACATTTTGGTGTATTTCCCTTTTTGTATTTTTTGTGCAAATTTATAAATTGGCAACTTAATATATGTACAATTTTATTTTAATTATTAATATTTAAGTTTTATGTATCAATGATGTATATAATTTGTCATGCCCTTAATTAGTATTCGGAAGTAAAAATTTTAAAAATGGCCCATAAGCCAAAGGCCCTTTTACTTCTTGATGAATATTGTCTTCCTGAAAGATTGCGTTAATTAAAAACCCTACCAGTAGCCTATGAGAGCAGTTGCCTCACTAAATTCTTACCAGCAATGGGTATTACCGGTTTTATAAATCTTGCCAACTCAATCTATGGAGGATGGTATTTCCATATTGTTTTAA
Source organism: Paguma larvata (assembly GCA_030068075.1). Lineage (NCBI taxonomy): Eukaryota > Metazoa > Chordata > Mammalia > Carnivora > Viverridae > Paguma > Paguma larvata. The sequence goes on along the minus strand of CM057838.1, from coordinate 37,412,298 downwards.
TTTCTTTGGATGTGACCATGCTTCATTCCTTTAACTTCTTTTGAGCGTTTTTTCGCTTTTTTGGCCTACATTTTTATTGGGATGTAAGTGTATTTTTTTATCAATTTTTATAATCTCTATATTTCAATGGTGTTAAATCCTAATCAAATTTAGTTTTGAAATTTTTTTCTAATTTTTATTTTTATTCACGCTTTTTAACATGCAGAAATTTAAAAATTTTATGCAGTGAAATTCAATGGTCTTTGCCACTTTCATTTTTTTCCTTTGCTCTGTGGTGAATTGCCTGTTTACTTATATTTGCTTCTTTTACATTATTTTGTTTTGATTTTAATTAGAATGATTAAAACATTTGCACATTAAATTCATATTGTTTTAATTTCAGGATAGATGCTGTTGAAATGAGCACATAATCTAGATTTCTTATGGTTTATTATTATGTATACTTTTTATATTTAACTTAACTATTTGGAATGAATTTTGTTGAGAATCTATACTGAGTTTTTTCATAAATAGCCAAATTTTTACACATAATTTGTAAATCCATTTTTCCTTTGGTTTACATTTTTTCTTTTGCCATATATTAAATTCTCACCTATGTGCATGAAATATCTGATGTAGGCCTGTCCCATTTCAGTTATCTATCTGTAGATTCTTGTGACAACACAAAGCTGTTTTAATCTTTGAAGCTTTGTAAGTATATTTCAGTGTCTGTCAAGGCACATCTATTGTTCGATGAACGTTAGGCTTATTTTATCAGAAATAAAATCATTTTGGATTTTGATTGGATTCATGTTAAGCCTATTAATTATGGTATTTGGTCATCTCATTCAGGAAAATTGTATATTTCTCCATTTATTCACAACTTTTTTTATGTCCCTTGGAGAGTTTAAAAGTTTTCATCATATGAGTCTTCATAATATCATAGCACTGAAAACACTAAACGACTCAATCTTTAATATCTAAAGACTTCTTACTTTAAAAAAATTTTTTTAATGTTTGTTTACTTTTGAGACAGAGACAGAATGTGAGCTGGGGAGGGGCAGAGAGAAAGGGAGACACAGAATCCAAAGTAGACTCCAGGCTCCGAGCTTTCAGCACAGAGCCAGATGTGGGGCTCGAACTCACGAACTGTGAGATCCTGACCTGAGGCAAAGTCGGACGCTTACCTGGACTGAGCCACCCAGGTGCCCCAAGACCTCTTACTTTTAAAGCATTTTAATATTTTCAATAATTTTGGCCACCAGTAACCTCTGTCTTTCAACTCATGGTTTACATTTTCCTTTATTGTTTCCTGATTGTCTCATGTGACTTAATATTTTATTCTTTGACTAAATTAAATATTTTATATAGTAATTTGTCCATTCATTAATTCATCAGCTGTTTACTGGGACCCAACCATGTGAGAGGTACAGGGCTAAGCATAGGTATATGTCAGTGATCAAGTTCAACACAGAACCTAGCCATTGTAGAGCTTATAGTTTAGTGTCGGAGAGAGACTTTAAACAACTAATCAAAAATATGAATTTGAAAAGTGATAACTAATAGAAGGAGATCCTCGGGTGCTATGAGAAAACATAGAATGGAGACACTTGATTTAAATCTGGGGTATCTAAAAAGACTTCCTTCTGGAAGGGACTTTTCCCTGAGCTTTGGTGGATGAATATGTGTTAATTTGGTGAAGGAAATTCAGGATTCCAAGCACAAAGCAATGAATTACTAAGAGCTTACATTGATTGAGCACTTATTATGTATCAGAAACCGTGCTAAGTATCATATATATGTATTATTTTTAATTCAACATCCCAGTTAATGATAAGGAAAGCGAGGCACAGAAAAGTTAAGCAACTTACAACCAGTAGGTGATGGATACAAATCCAATGCAACTCCGGAACTCGTACTCTTAACTTGTATGGTATCTGGTCTCTCATACAGGCTCTGACTTGAAAAGAAGCATTTCACATTTGCATATCTAAAAGAAGACCCGGGGTGTGGACAGCAGAGAAAAGAAGAGCCAGCTGAGACTGCTGAGTCACACAGAGGTCAGGTTGAATTTGTAGACCATGGTAATGATTTTGTTTCTTTGTCCTAAAAGCACTCAGCGATCACCGATAGATACTCATTAGGAAGATGACAAGATCATATTAGCACTTAAAAAAGACTTCTCTGGTGGCTATGGTCTGAAGAATGGATTAAAGGAGGTGGAATGGGTGCAGAGAAAACAGTTTGGAAACTATTTCGGCAGCATGAGCTAGAGATGAGGGTAGCCAAAAGTGGGGTGATAGTGGTGAAGATAGAAAGAAGAATATCTTTGAGATGCATTTTGGAGCCATAATGGAATGGGTCATTGATCAGTTGGATGTAGGAATGAGAGAAGGGGACATATCAAGCACATTTGAGGCACAGGCGGTGGCATGACTGATGGTGACAATCACCGAAATGAGAATCACTTATCAGTTCTAGGAATTGGAAGAAACAGAAAAAAGAAACCAAATCTTTTCTCTTCTATAGGAAAATCTTTTTTTAAATTTTTTCTTTGTCTTTGATTTCAGTTTCACTATAATGTCCCTAGTTGTGTTTTTCTCCATGTGTGTCAGGCTTCTTGGATCTGTGCTTTGATGTCTATTGCCAATTTTGGAAATTTTATTGGTCATTATCCCTTCAGATATTGCTTCTGTCCTGTTCTCTCTCTCTCTTCTCTTTCTGGAACTCCAATTACATGTATTTCACACCTTTTAATTTATACCCTTTTCTGTAAAATCTCTCTTTTTTTCTTTACATCTTCTGTCTAGATTTTTTTTTCTGTCCCGTCTTCCAAGTAACAAATGCTCTCCTCAGTTGAGTTTATCCTTCTGTCAAATCTCCTGTGTCAGTAATTTCGTTTTTGCCTCTCAGCCCCAAACCCATCCTTCAGGACTCGGCTTTGTGCTGCTGAACCGACACTCTGCAAGCCGCATTTCTGTTTTGTCAGCTGGTTCTACACTAGGATCTGACAAGAGGGAGAGGGAAAGTTTGGAGGAGGAAGAAAGGACTTGCTTCTTCCTGTTAGTCTCCTGTGAGCTTCCTGTGAGATTTTCTTTCACTTACAGACTCTTTGAGCATTACTTGCAGCCATACTTCTTGAAGTGACTTCTTGTAGTGTCCATTGAATCCAGTTCATGGTTTGTCCCTCTCTTACAGAACCAGCTTCATTGTTCTTCCCTCAGAGACTCCAGAATCTCAGCAGTTTAAGTCCTAGGCTCAGAGACTTGGACCAGCTGGTCAGTGCCTCCTCTTTGGAGGCCTGAGTTTCAGCTCCATAGGACTCTTCCTCTAAGTTTCTATGTTTTAATAATTTCAGTGGCTTCCCTTTGTTTCTCTATCCCCACAGCTGGTGTGGTAGTAAATCCTCAAAGTTGCTATTTTCATATTTCAGAGTCCTTACCCTACTCTTTGACTTATTTAATAAATTACCTAGTTAATAAATTTATACCTTGTTAACAATCTACGTTCTTATTTTCGGTTGTATTTCTCAGTGCTAAAATGTTTGATTTTTTTTTTTTTTTAATTTCACTTCTTGCTGAAAGTTTTCATTTTGCCATCTAATATCTTGAGTACAAAAACCATATATATATATTTATTTTTTTTATTTTTTAATGTGTACTCATTTTTGAGAGACAGAGAGAGACAGAGTGCAAGCAGGGATGGGCAGAGAGAGGGAGACACAAAATCTGAAGCAGGCTCCAGACTCTGAGCTGTCAGTACAGAGCTGGATGCGAGACTTGAACCCACAAACTGTGATATCATGCCCTGAGCCAAAGTTGGACCCTCAACTGACAGAGCCACCCAGAAGCCCCACAACCATATATTTTTAAGAGTCTGTGCCTGGTGCTTCTAATATATAAATATCTAAATTGCCTGTGGGTCTATTTCTACTACCTATTTTGTTTATATGCTTGTTCAGCTTGTTTGTGTTCGATTATTAGCTCTTGTCTCCTAGTATGCCTTGTAATTTTTAATCTAATGACAAATACTATCTGTGAACATTTGTACTGACAGTTTGAGTCTCTGGATTTATTATTTTCCAGATGCTACCATGTCAGGCAGTTAGAGTTCAGTGGATCATCTCAATCCAATCAAGACTGAGCTGACTTGGAGACAGGTTTCAATCTTTGTAGGGCCAAGCTTGTTTTGGTGTGCCTGTTTCTAATGTGTAACTTTTGGGGATCTCTACTAAAAGCTAGGGTATTTACATTGATGACCCTCCTTTCGTAATGCGTCCCAAACTCCAGTTTTCCTATCTCAACCTTGTAAGACATCCAGGAATTTTGTTCACCTTCTCTGTTTCTCAGTTTCTATTTGAGAATCAGCAAATGCCCTGAGGGGTTCTGAATATCAGGCTCACTTCGGTGTGCTTTTCTTCCCTTGGAGATGTCGAGCTGTCACTGCTTTGTTAACTTTTTTGTGCCCTCGGTCAAATTTTTGAAAAATATAGGATCCACCTTTGTTTCGCGCAGAAGTTCCCATTATACTAACCGGGCCAAGATATTCTCTCTTTGAACAAAAGAGTAAATAAAACATAGAAATACAAAAGAAAATGCCATTTCTCTTTCTTATTTTATTCTGACGGACTCATGACTTATGAAAAGGAGAGGGGTCTCTTGATTTTCTTACAATGGCTCTCCTAATCCTTTTGTTACCATCCAGAATGAATCCTCAAGGTTCTTTTACTTCCAAGTGAAGATAACTCTTTTAGAGACTGTGATGTCATTTATTGGAAGGACTTTTTTTTCTTGCCACTACACTAATACAGTACAGTAGATCACATTTCCTCTTGATTCCTTAGTCAAAGGAAAGACCTGTAAGAAGAGATTTGCATGTGTGCAAGATGATTCTCAGCCTCTATTTGCAATTCATCAGTAACTTACTATTTTCCCAAATTTGCCTAAACATAAAAGGATGCCTCTCATTTTCTTAATAGAAACTCAGACCACCTCCCTGGAAATTTTGAGGCAACAGGTCTGGACTGTGGTTTAGTGATTCTTCTGAGCAGATAATTTTAGGAAATACTGATCTGGTTATTATTACATCACAAAAAAGTCAATTAACAATTAAGACAGCTTTAAAATATCCCCACATGTGGGACAGAAATGACACTGATCTTCCACATTATTTTAATATTAGGCAAATTTTCAACGTGAATGAAGCTGTGTTCCACATACATATCTAACTAAAGAATTAAGGTAATTATTTTTATAATTTAAGTTACCAACACTCCCTGCCTGCACACCCCACTCCAACACTACCAAAAATCCATTAACACATAAATATATTCTTTAAGGATTTGTTGGTTTGGGAAGGTGAAAAGATAGTAGAAAGGTGACCAGTGAATAAAGATGGGAAGAAAATCTTTAAATAGTTTAAGTGAATATTTTTATGTTATGTCTGTGCACATGGACTTTTGTGCCTCTTTGAGAGAAAATATATACATTTGAGGCATTTGCAATCAATATTGCAGCATGTTAAATCATAAAAGATGAATTTGCATATGTTTCCAAAGGTTGTATGAAAGAGAACTAATAACATGGTATTATCAATTTTTAGCCACACAGTAATGATGAATAAATTACACCTGTGGTTAAGATGTGAGTCTATTATAGTTATTTATAGTATTGACACACGTTTCCCAAAGAATTTAGAAATGTAAGTTGCAGTATCCACAGCAGGTGGGATCTTATCGTTTTACCCATAAGTCAGACATTTTCACTGATATTCAAAATAAGACACAAGTTCTTATTCTTCCCTTCTTACTTATTGATTTGTTTGCCGTGCAACTCGACTATCTGGGCAACACAGGTTTATTTTAACTCTTGTCAGAAAGAAGTCGAAGAGTCCCTTTTACGTATTAAAGTTTAGTTCTCTGCAATCTTGCAAATATGTTTGAACATGACTAGAAATCTCCCCTAGAGAAACTGTATTGGTTTTGCAACTTAGGGCACTTCAGTGGAGACATTTTAAAAAGTGAAAAGGTTAAATTAGGTATTTTGAAACAATCTATTAATGTGAGCTTTAGGTGAGTTTTCAAAAACAAGTTTCTGACAATGGAAAGACCTTGGCTGTTGTAACCAAATAGTCAAAGGAGTTGGGAACGTCAGACCGGGAGATCATTTTACCCTCAATGGAGCCATGCAGCCATAAGATATAGGAAGTATTAAAAAGGATGCAGAAGTTGGTCAAGGTTAAGGTATTTAGATGGATAGGACTTTTACAAATTTTAGTGGCCAAATAAGTGAAATATCAAGTCAAGTAAACTGGCCAATGTGGGTCAGGGTTCAAGCTTCTATGAATAGATAAGAGAAGTTTCTGGCATAAAAGGGTCATAGGCCACATGGCCACCTTCTTTAAGTCACAGAGTCACTGACATAGCAATTACAAATAGAGTGCAAGGTCATGGCTGAGAATCTCATTAGCATGTGAGCTACAATCTCTTGCTTGTTATGCTACTTTAAGCATCTGAGGTGGTTTCCCCTTCAATTGCTTGAGATGACAAAATTGTTTCCCTAGTTCATTAACATCTTCAAGCCTGAGAAGTTTTAGAATTAAGGATAGAAGCGTTTAAGAGACATAAACCCATTGTTTGCCACTTTACTTCATTCAGCTTTTTTGCTCAAATATTGTTTCATAACAGATCCCAGATTTTCTGGAGCAGAAATCCTGTGTATTCCTTTACTATGTTTTATTTTTCCCCAGAGCATGTATTACTACCTACGTTATATTTTATATACATATTTTATTTATGTTATTTGACTCTCTCCTCCTACTGGAATGTAAATTCCTCTAGGGTGTGGACCTTTATTTTGTTCATTGCTATCTCCTCAGCACATACAGCAGTGTGCCCAGCACCCAATAAATTGTTGTTAAGTGAATAAAAATACTCATTCATTGGAGTCACTGAAAATACGGGCCCTCACTTGTCAGGTTTCTAAAGAAATCTGAGGAAGCTAAAAATGAAGAAATAATTCCTTAGCACTGTGATGTCCTTGTACTTACAGAAGAGCATTTTCATTTTGAACAGTATTTACTCCAACAATTACTCTTTCTTTTCTTACAGTGCTTTGGTTCTAAAAGATATGGTAGGGATGGTACTTTTATATCGTGGTCACCCACCCAAACAAGTTAAACAAACAAACTTATTGAAAGTCTTATAAGGTTCCAGGCACTTCGTTAGTATGTCTAGGTGGTCTAGATTTGAAGGTGAAGACACGTTCTTATCCTTAAGAGGTTTCCAGTCCTACAGGGAGGGGAACAAGAAAAATAACGCACTTACAACATGGTGCAAGAAGACTGGTAAGACATTTGTACAGACTTCCAGAGGGGTTTCGGAAGTAGTGCACATAATCTAGACCAGAGGGGACAATGAAGATTTGCTAGAACAGATGTCAATTATATTCAGCATTGACAGATAAGCTTTATAAAAATAAAAGTAGTATCGAAAAGCATCTTTTATTGAGTACTCATTACATACTGGGCTAATAAGCCTGGTGTCATTATATCTTTACAAGAAACCTCATGTGGTAAATATTATTAGTCTTAGTTATAGATGAGGAGGTAGATCTAGAAATATTGAATGAGTAACTCGTCCAAGATTACATAGGCAGTAAGTGGCAGAATGGAAAGCTAGGAGGAGGTGATGAAACCAGCACAGAAGAAGCATTCGCAAAATCAGAGCATAACAGAGACATGATAAGGCAGCAACTAATGGAATGGATTCAGGAATGTTCTGGAAGGTGAAGGAAGTGGTTTGATATAATGTTGGAGAAGAAGAGCAGGGTCAGATCATGATTGATAAGGTCACTCCAAGGATTTTGAAGTTAATACTGAAGTCTGACCCCAATATTCCAAAGAATTGTTAATTACCTGGATTTCTGCACAGAAATCGGTGGAAAGATTTGAGATATGAGATTTTCATTGCTTTAGTAATTTCTCACTCCTTAGAGTAGGAGACCAATGTAAATGAGTATTTTGTCTCCAGGTTTGTTAAAAAGACTGAGGAGGAAGAAAGAAGTTTAAAAGGGCTCGAAAAGCAGTGTTTCTAGAAAAACTTGCTCCTTCTCAGGCTTTTTAAGACACACTGGGTTGTCCAAGAACTAATATTTACTTTCCACCACCGTGTGTCAGAGAATGGGCTTGGATTTTCGCAGCATCTCATTGACCCTTTCAGTCATCCTGCAAAGTAAGAATATTATCTCCATTTTCTGGATGAGGAAACTGAGCACACAGAGTGAGGTAACTTGCCCAAAGGTCACATGATAATCAGTGGTGAAGCCAGATTTCAAACCGACGTCAAGAATTAAGCTTCTTCTAGTTTAAGAAGCTCTAATCTCTAGAACAACTATTTTAAAATCTCTTAAGGTTATAACTTAATAAGGGATCATGGAATCAAATTGGTGGCTCTTAACTAACATTTGACAAAAGAAAAGAAAATATAGGGAACAGAACGAAATAAAATAGGAAGTATCAGAGTGCATTAGCATGGTTGAAATTGTTGTTTTAGCTAGACATATATTTGTATAGATATAAATATTTCTATGTACCAATTTGTGGCGGGAAGTGTACCTCTCACTGTTGGTTGTAGTCTTCTCACTATTGGTTCAAACTTTTAAACAAGTTTGAAAAACCCATCCAGTGAAGTGAAGATCAGATCACACCTACTACTCCACCTCACTCCTAATGTCTTCCTCTGAAGTTGAATGTTCTTGGGTAACCAATGGACCGGTTGCACCTCACAACAAGGGTAGAGAAGGGAAGATAAGCAGAAATCCCCACGAGGGCTGTGGGAGGACAGCTGACCAGTTCTTTCCCTCCTCATTTCACTCGATGGCAGGCTGTCAATGCTTTTTTAAGTTAACCCTCCATCTGCCATATTGAGGGGGAATATTCAGGAGTAATTACCGTTACAAGAGCAAATGTATGTGTGGATCACTTATTGAAGTGACAAATTGAGGGACAGTCTTTCCCTCTGGATTTTTGTCCTGTAATGGGAGGGAAGGAGGAATAGCATATGAAATAGAAGTGTATGTGTATGTTAATATTCATCTTATCGAACACATGTGTTTACGCAGACTTATTATCTCTACTGTATATAATTATATATAAAATCCAACTAAACTTCATGTGTGTGGTGTTAAGTCACAATCTGTTTCTCTTTGGAACCCCATTCTGTGTACAAACATTTTTGCAACACATGTGGATTAGTGGTGGGAGTAGATAGTTTAAAAATGTTATGTTAAAGCAACAACTTAAGTCAGCATGTTAAAGGAATGTGAAAATCAAAATAGTACTGTAATTCCTCTCTGCTCGTGGAAATCCTAAAATGTGGGGACATATAGATTTCTTTATATGTATACAAATGTCCCATCTGTTGTTGATTTCTCCTGGAAGAATCTTAGATATACTAAACTTCTCAATAAATATTATTTGACTTTTTGGCAAGGAAAATTAACTACTTACCTAGTAAAAGAAATGTTCAAATTTACCATTTTGCCCTTTTCGGATTCAGTTACCAGTGCTAGCCCTGCTCTGAAGAGCCTAGATTTTATTCTGTAGCGTAGTTAGATAGAGTTTATAAGCCTGAATAAATTCTTGTAACTAGGTAGTTGGATTAATTACATTTGGGTTTCTGACTAGTCAGATTTTAGAGTATTAAAAGACAGCAAACACAGTTACAAAGTGTCGACCATTTCCGAATACACAATGACACCAATCAGAGTAGACTTAGCTATGTCGAAATAAACAATTCCACGTGCACGTCACTCACATCACAAGGTATTTGAATATAATGAAACCAAGTCTTCCCACAGTGTTACTCACTATAAATTAACAGAAAGCCCTCAGGCTGCTTGGCCAATGGCATGGAAACTGACACAGTAAACATTTGTTTACTATTCTTAGAATTGTGTACACTGCACATTGGTGGTGTTTAATCATTACTGTTTGGCTAATTTTGCTTTTTCACAACAAAGATAAAGAATCCTATATTGAACCCGGCAGTCATGGTGCCTGTCAGACACATACCCCTTTTGGCTTCTACTGCCCTACGTTGAGCCCCTTGCTCAAAAGGCCAAGGCTATAATTTGCGCAGAGAAAAGAAATTTATTTTCTCAAATAAATTTTACTGAGAAGTAAAAACTAGGGCTAAATTCAAGCATGGTTGGATTTAGAAGCTCACATATTGGATTTAATAGCTGGTGTCTATCTGTTGCCCAGCTTGGCTAGGCTTTCTTCCTCATTTTGGCTTCATTTTTAGGATCCATGTGGTCACAAGATGGCAGCAGCTGCTCCAGCCTCACACCTCCTCAAGTTAAAGCCAAACAGAGAGGGGAAATGTCCTTTCTGTTTAAATATCTCTTCTGGTTATTCAGAGAAAAATCCTGAGATTAGTTCTGATTTATTCCGACTTAGTTGGCTTGAGTTAAGTGCCTATTCCTAGATCAACCTCTGCAGCCAGAGGAATTCAGAATTCTGATTGGTTAGATCCAGGCCTTCTGTTGCGTCTCTGGAACTTGGAATCGAGGCCCAATTCAAAGCACATAGTTTAAAAGTTGGGCAGGGGTATTGTTCTTAGAATAAAGACGAGGTTCTCTCGCCTGCCAGAGAACCGAAACATCCACAATGCTCACGCCATTTTTTTTTTTTTTTTCCAAATCAGGTGAATTCGACTTTTTAAATGGGGAAAGGAAATTTATGTACATTTCCCAGTTCCGATCTAGGGGGGAGTCTGGAGGAAGCTCTAATATTCCCACTGGGTCACATACTGGCTTTGTGATCTTGGGCACATGATAATCTCTTTGATCTTTGTTCTCCCCATTGGCAAAATGGAGATAATATTGTCTTCCTCCCTACTTTACAGCTAATTGTGAAAACCCATACGGGTAAGGCTTATAGTAAAAATCATGGTATCTAACACTTAGTGAGCAGTTCATGGAGAAATTACATTGTTTAATCCTTACGCTAATTCTATACAGCAGCTACTACTATAATATTTATTTTAAATTAGAGACTTAAGGCTTAGAGCCGTTAGGTAATTTGCCCAACATCACACAGTCATTAAATGACTGAGTTAGTGCCCATGTCTATCTCACTACCAAGTTCATGCTATAGCCAGCATGACGTAGATATAGGGGATCGTCATTGGATTCCACCAATTCTAAGAGCCATCTGTTTTCTCATTTTAACATCCTTAAAATCAGCATGCATCTTACAATTGATGGTCAGGGGGCAATCACGACATGGTAGTTATTATTTGCTTATGTGTGAACTTGGTCATTGCTCTTCTTCTTGTTATTTCGATTCATTTTGGTACATGTGTTGAGTATAAATGCTATGCAAAATGTTATCAAAAACATTACACTATGATTTGACATTGAAACAGAAAGACACAGAAACAGAGCAATGAAGCATAAATGTGATACAGTGAAGCACAAATTCATCCCTGAAGGAATACCCACAAGGTCAGACTTTCTAATTATGCAGTAACTACATGCTTTATGGATCTTAGAAAGGAAGTTACCCCACAGAAGAAGCTGTGTGTGTTTGTTCTGGATGATGTGTGTTAAAGGACAAATGCTAATATTTACTGAAACCATAATGAATTTATTTTGCTTGTATTTTCCATTCTATGTAGGAATATGGTGATAAGTATCTGTGTCCAAATAAGTCTCAATGATATGTTTTATTAAATATAAAATACATGTATTAAGATTTAAATCGTGCCATAGTTTAACTGGTATTTCTTTTTCTTCTTTTTTTTTCAGAGAGAGAGAGAGAGAGTGGGAGGGAGGGAGAGAGACAGCATGAGCAGTAGAGGGAGAGAAAGAGAATCTCCAACATGAGGCTGTTCTCACCACCCTGAGATCATGATCTGATCCAAAATCAAGAGTCAGATGCTCAATCAACAGAGCCAGGGGCCCATAACTGGCATTTCTTAATGCATATAAAACATTTGTGTTTCTTGCTGTTTGTAGAGTCTTAGATTCTTTGGAATATGGTATTTTTTTATTGAAGAAATGAGGGGAAGTTTTACATTTCGAGGAGTTTTTCTTACAGATACATTGTGAACGAATCATTTTCAGGGTAAATTTAGTCTAAACATTAAGTCATTAATTCTAAAAGTTAAATTATTGGAGATTTGGGGGCACCTGGGTGGCTCAGTTGGTTAAAGCGTCCGACTAGGTCATGATCTCACCATTCCCGAGTTCAAACCCTGTGTTGGACTCTGTGTTGATGGCTCAGAGCCTGGAGCCTGCTTCGGATTCTGTTTCTCCTTCACTCTCTGCCTTTCCCCCACTCACACCCTGTCTCTCTCTCTCTCTCTCTCTCTCTCTCTCTCTCTCTCTCTCTCAGAAATAAACATTAAAAAAAGATTTAAAAAAGACTTTATGAACTTTAAGTTACTAAATCGTTTCTCATAAAACAAATATTAGAAATAAAGGGTATTCATTCTCAACTTATGTAAAGCATTTACTTAAAAACCCCATTTTGATCCACCTTGTAGTTATTAAACTGCAAGAGTTTGCAAGAACCTTTTATTCAGAGGCTGTGAAGTCACCGAAGAAATAAAATCAGATTTGGCTCAGTATTGCATTTGGAATTCTCATTAGCAGAGGCTGGGCATTTTTCCTTGGCAGTGAACCCTACTTATCACTGTTTACTGAGGTTCTTCTAGGTCTTCATAGGCTCAGCAATAACAGAGTCTTTTACCACTAAATCATGTTGAAAAAAATTTTTTTTTATTTTCTAGTACAGGGGCAGTATGCTGTAGTTTCAAATCTCGGGAAATGTGATTTGATTTCTAATTTCCTATCTTTGGAACTCTGCAGATTGACATTTTAGTCTTAAGGATTCCTTAAACCGTGCAGCTTGCAAATGAATAAGAATGAATATGTTCTTGGAAATTGCTGCTGTTATTACTACCAGTGCCAAGTAATCTTTGGATAATACGTTGTCATTTACAGGATCCTTTGGCATGCATTGTCTTGTTAACTTCTTTCATATTTATTGTCAAATCCCTAATCACTGAAGGGAAAATATAATGTTTTATCTCATGTACAGGTATCCATATATTGACTTAAATCTCTTTATTTCAAAGGAATATCTGTGCCCCACTTGGTAGAGACCTCCAATGATTATGTACTGTGCCTGTGAGAGCCATTTCCCAGTCACTCACGATAGTTCATCTCCCCAGTATTAGAATGGTCTGCTACAATGTGCGAAAGTCAAGGTTGGAAATTTGTGGCACACTCAAAAATGGCGTGAAATAGAAATTATCGGAAAGGAAGGTGATTAATGCCTTGAAAACTTGAAAAACAAAAGGTAGAAAACAGGCTTCTACCACACTTCAAAAATGATCAGTACCGTTAATCAAAATTATTAGATGTCTGGCTTTTTTTTTTTTAATTTAAATATTCTGTCATGCCGACATAAGCACATCTTAATTCATGACTTTGGTGTTGGGACATCGATTTGGGATTCTGGATTCTGCTGCATTCATCATTCACCAAAAAAAAAGAGATTATTTTAAAATGCAGTCTTTCATGAACTGAGCTTTTTATTTTGAATGGATCTTTCCTTATTTGTTGTATGACATGTATATGTTTATACTTTTTCTTTACCAGGATGATGAGAACATTTAAATTCTCAAGATGGGCTCCATGTATTTCTGCCGGTTAAGGGCAAGTTCATTCAATCCGGGGTCCCTGCCAAGCTCCAGTAAGCAGAGGCCCCACAGCATGAATCAGCAGGAGGAAAAGATAGGTTGAGAGGCAGTCAGCAGAAGCTCATATTTGCACATGTTTATTTTCAATAATTAGGCATAGTGTTAATAGAAACATCCATTTGAAGCAAAGGCTGCTTATTTGCACAAACAGTGGAAATATGTGGTACTGGAGTTTCACTAAGAAGACTACAAAATTAACTAAGCAAGAAACAGTCAATTCAATGTAAATTCAAGAACATGTTTTCAAACAGAATTAGAGAACAGAACTTGGTGCCTGAACCTCAAAATGCCTAGGCATTTCAAGACATGTTCTTGACGCTGGTAGTTTTCCTTTAAAAGCTTTCGTGAGAGAGAATTCACATACCATACAGGTTTTTCTCTTAGAGTCTACAACTCAATATCCTGCAAATATTCAGAGTTGTGTATCCATCACCACAGTCAATCTTAGAACTTTTTTCTTGCCCTAGAAAGCAACCCTGCGCTCCTTAGCCGTCACTCTCAAACCCCTCACACTCCCCCTAAATCTAGGCAACCACCAACCGACTTTGTGACTTTATACTTTTGCCAATTCTCTAGACATCTCAGATAAATAGATTATGTGATTCTTTGAGACTGATTCTTTAACTGAGTGTCATGTTTTCAAGGTCCAGCCATGTTGTAGCATGTATCAATACTTAATTTATTTTTATTGATGAATAATAGCCCATTGTAGGGGTATGCTACATTTTATTTGTTTTTTCAGTAGTTGATGGACATTTGGGTTACTCCCGCCTTTTGGTTATTATGAATAATGCTGCTATGAACTTTCTTGGACAAGGTTTTCAGTGGACATACATTTTCATTCTCTTCGGTAAACACCTAGGAGTGGAATTGCTGGAAACTCAATGTTTAACCTTTTTAAAAACTTCCAGAGTGGGGCGCTTGGGTGGCTCAGTCAGTTAAGCGTCTGACTCTTGATTTTCACTCAGGTGATGATCTTGCGGTCTGTGAGATCGAGCCCTGCATGGGACTCTGCACTGACAGCGGGAGCCTGCTGGGGATTCTCTTTCTCCTTTTTACTCTGTCTCTCGCCTGCTCATGCTCTTGCTTTCTCTCAAAATAAGTAAATAAACATTAAAAAAAAAGTTTCTAAAGTGTTTCCTAAAGTGGCTGTGGCATTTTATATGCCCACCAGCGATGTATAATCGTTCCAATTTCTCCATATCCTGTCCATTGCTTGTTATTCTCTCTCTTTCTGTGGTGTGTGTGTGTGAGTGTGTGTGTGAGTTATTGCCATTCTAAAGGCTCTGAAGCAGTATCTCACTGTGGTTTTAATTATTTTTCTGTTGGCCAATGATGATGAGTATCTTTACATGTGCTTATTGGATATTTGGAGAGCTATCTATTCAGATCCTTTGCCCATTTTTAATTGGGTTATTTGTCTTTTTATTATTGAGTCTTAGTAGCTGTTTGTATATTCTATACACCTGTTCTTTATCAGATACATGATTTGCAAAGATTTTCTTTTGAGGTATCTTTTCACTTTCTTTGTTTTTCAATGTTCATTTTTTTGAGGGAGGGAGAGAGAGAGAGCATGAATGGGGGAGGGGCAGAGAGAGAGGGAGACGGAGGATGTGAAGCGGGCTCTGCGCTGACATCAGTGAGCCTGATGTGGGGCTCGAACTCACAGGCCTCGAGATCACAACCTCAGCCGAAGTCGGACACTCAACTGACTGAACCACCCAGGCGCCCCTTTGCTTTCTTATAGTGTCCTCTGAGGCACAAAAGGTTTTAATTTTGATGACATCTAGTTTATCTATTTTTTTCCTTTGTTGTTGTCTATAGTTAAGAAACCCTGGCCAGATCCAAGGTTACAAAAATCTACACCAAAGTTTTCTTTGATATTTTTATAATTTTTACCTCTTGGGTTTAGTCCTTTGATCCACTTTGAGTTAATATTTATATATGATGTGAGGTAGGGGTCCAGTTTTATTATTTGCCATGAGAATATGCAGGAGAGCCAGCACCAATTGTTGAAAAGAGCATTTAACTGTCTTGTCGTCTTTATCAAAACCAGTTGATGGTAAATGTGAGGGTTTATCTCTGGGCTCTCAACTCCATTCCATTTTTCTATGTCTACTCTTATGCTAGTACCACATTCTTTCCATCTCTGTAGATTTCTAGAAAGTTTGAAATTTGGAAATGCGAACCCTCTACCATTGTTCTTTCTTTTTCAAAATTCTTTTGGCTCTCTTGGTTCCTTTGCATTTCCACATGAATGTTGGGGTTAATTTGCTAATTTCTGTAAAGAAGTGATCTGGGCCTATAGATCAATTTGTTTTCACAATATCAAGCCTTCCAGTCCATAAATATGGATGTCTTTCTATTTATTTAGATCTTTAATTTCTTTCAACAATGCTCGTAATTTCCATTATACAAGTCTTTCATTTCTTCGATTAAATTTATTGCTAAGTCTTTCATTACTTTGCCAAACTAGCTTATTAGTAAATAGTTCTATTTTTACAACAACCTTTCAATAGCAATTTAACACTTAAGGATTTGATCACATTCTCAATGCTTTTTCATAAGATTAGAGCATTTTGGTTATGACAATACATTGAAAAACACATAAAAACGTTCTCAGTCTTCTTTTAAGTAAACTGATACTCTGGTGGAATAACAAGCAATATAATCCATTTTGTGGTAATGAGGCTCCATTATTTTGTATATTATTGGTTTAGGTAATGATCTAGATCTGAACTTAGGAAAGCCGCAAATGAGGTACATAAAATTCTCTAAAACATTTTTCTTTTCTCAAAATGAGGTCCCCAAACCAGCTGTAATGATATCACTTGGAAAAATTGTTAGGCATTCTTGAGCCCCGTCTCAGACCGATTGAATCAGAAGCTCTGGAGTCGGGGCCCAGCCCTGTGTTTCAGCAGGCCCTTCGGCTGATTCTGATGTATGTCCAAGTTTGCAAACCACCGCTGCAAGTCACCAGTTCTCCAGCTTGGACTTCAGAAACATCTCAAAGAACTTGAACAGTAAAAAGACATATTCCTGATTTAATTTCAGACATAAATGAATTAGGATTTCTGGGACTGGAGGCTAAGAAACCATATTTTTTTATAAGAGCATCCTAACTAAATCTGACGTCTGTTTGTGAGCCATTGCTCCAAATCACCATATACTCCCCTATTTACAGGGGTTTACTAGAAGTTTTTAAGCTGGTGAAAAAGTTAATGCATTGTTAGAATTTTAGGTGTTATGTTTTAATCTCGGTAGCTAAAAGAAGCTAGCATACATTTATGTTTTAGTAATTATGTAACTTACTTTAATGATAGAACAATTTCAAGTGACTCAAAATATTGACAATAGAATTTTTTTACAATATAATTAATTTTTAAAGAAAGTTTTCTTCTTTACTTAAACCAGAGGTTGGAAAACTTTTTCTATAAAGTTTCATAGAGTAAGTAGTTTAGTCTTTGAGTTCATCCATAGGCATAAAATACAGGATACCCAGTTAAATTTAAATTTTAGATAAACCACAAAATTTTTTTGTATAAATATGTCTTAATTATTGCATACATCATACTTACATTAAAATTATTTTTCAATTTGTCTAAAATTCAAATTGAACTGGACTTATTATATTTTTTATTTGCTAAATCTGGCAACCTTATCCATATGGCCTTGACTCCATAGCAAGTACTCGACTTGGACATTGTGATAAAAAACAGCCATGGACAGGGGCTCATGGGTGTCTCAGTCAGTTAAACGTCAATATTGGCTCAGGTCATGATCTCGCATCTGTGAGTTCGTGCCCTGAGTCGGGCTCTATACTGACAGCTCAGAGCCTGGAGCCTGTTTCAGATTCTGTGTCTCCCTCTCTGTCTGCTCCTCCCTCTCCCGTACTCTATCTCTCTCTCCCTCAAAAACAATGAATGAACATTAAAAACTTAAAACAAAAACAAAAACAACCAGCCATGGACAGTATATAAGCAAATGGGCATACATAGCTGTTTTCCAATAAATCTTTATTTACAAAAATAGGTCCGCCGCATGGGTGGGGTCCTTGCCCATACTAATGGGCACACGTAGTGTGACTCAGGTGCCTTCTTCAGTCCATCTCTTCCTGCCCCCACCTAAACCTGAATGACAAATTCGTCTTGTTACACTGTCCTGATTACTGAAGTTTTATAGTAAATCTTGAAATTAGGTAGTGTGAACGATTCCACTTTTCTTTCCCTTTCAAAATTGTTCTGGTTATTCTATGTCCTTTGCATTTCCATATAAATGGTAGGATTGACTTTTCAGTTTCTGCTGAAGCTTTTTGGGTTATTGATTGAAACTTCATTGAATCTATATAGATCAGTTTAGGAAGAACTGACATTTTGACAACTCAATCCTTCTAATCCACAATCATCTACTTTGATTACTCTCGGTAGTATTCTTGTAGTTTTAATATATGCATCTTGTTAGATTTAACATACTTTTTTGGATTTGTCTCTTACTAGCTCGCTTCTTTGATGCTATTTTATATAGTACTTAAAAATTTAATTTGTGATTTTTCAGAGCTTAAATAGAAAAATACAACTGATATTTGAATGTTGACCTTATATCCAATCATTAGATCCAATAGCTTTTTTTTTTCCTGTTTGATAAATTCTTGGCATTTTTTAGATAGACAATTACATCAGCTTCCAATAAAAAGTTTTATTATTTTTTCCCAATCTGTATTCTTTATAGTTCTTGCCCTGTCTAGTTGCCCTGGTTAGGATCTCCCATACAGTGCTGAGTAGGAGCGATGAGAACAGGGCTTTATTTTCCAATCTAAAAAAATACTTTATATACTATTACATGATATTTGGAAAGGTGGGGGAGGAGCTTTAAAATATAAAATTACATATTCTTATTTTTTAGTCCTCAGGAAAAGTCAATTAACAGAATTTTAGAAAGAAAAGAATAGACAGTGCAAAGTTTTACACTAAACATTGACAACAGAAATAGGAGGGCCTTGGAGATCAATTCATCCAATTCTTTTGTTGTACAAACAGGGAAGCTGAGGTTCTCAGTTGAAGTAACTGGCAAGGTTGGGACTCTGCACTCAGCCCCATTCTATTTTTCTTAAAATATAATTTCTTGGAAGAAGACGAAATCTCTATAGCCTTTAGCTTAAGGTTTTTTTGTTTGTTTTTTTTTTAATTTATTTTTGAGAGAGAGAGACAGAAAGAGAAAGCAGGGGAGGGGCAGAGAAAATCCCAAGCAGGCTCCATACTGTCAGTGCAGAGCCTGATACAGGGCTCGAACTCATGAATCCTGAGATCATGACCTGAGCCGAAACCAAGAGGTGAACTCTTAACTGACTGAGCCACCCAGGCGCCCCGTTAGCTTAAGTTTTGGAACTCTCCCAACTCATCACATCAAGAAAATGCTCTAGCCTTGTGCTTGGAGGACTGGTCCTTTCTGTCTGAGCCCTGCCCTCTGCAGGAGCTATTTAGAGATAGGTGCTGATTCTTGGATCTGCCCCCAGAGATTCTGACCTAATCGGTCTAGGATATAGCCTGGGCATTGGGGTTTTTAGCAACTTCCTATGTGATTTTAATGTGCTAACATTCTTGTTCCTTGGGCTGTTTGGTGCTCAGAACCTTAGGTGGAAGCTTGTTATAATCTTAGAGTCAGATATAATTCAGGTGTTTGGGATTTTAATGGACACCAGGCCCTGGATCCCCTTCTTAAGATAGTGTAACTGCGTGGTGTGCATTGCCCTTGGCCTACTGCCTATGTGGACCTGCATGGGTCTTACAGGGTAATTTCTGCTGCCGGGGAAACAGTCTTGCTGTGCATCGACTTTCAATGACCTTCCAGCCGTGATTCCCTCCCGGCCTTCACCTGCAGATGTCTGCCTGACTGTTCTCACCAGCTGGCTCGGCAGAACCACTCACGCCATCTGTGCTGGGCTGTCTGGACCAAGAGGGTTTGGACAGAGGGCGGACTTTCCTGTGGAGTCAAAGGTCAGCTGTACTGCCCTGGTTGAGAGCAAAGATTTTCTAGCTCGCTCTACCTCGTTGCAGCAACTTCTCACGTCGTGTCTTAAAAGAGATGTGGAATTGTTAGGTGAGTCCTTCCTCTCTCCTTGGCTAGTCTGCCATTCTCCTAATAAATATACCTATTTATAATATAGTATAGTATAGTATAGCATAATGTAATAAAATATAATAATATAATATAATATATTTTATATATTTATGTATAATATATGATATAATTATAATTATTATGTAATAAAATTATTATATAATATATTTACTATATACATATAAATAGTAAAAAAAACCAGCACAAAGTGGCATATTTGCATAGCAATGGAGGCGTACAAATCTTATTTAATGAACATAATTATGGTATTTTACCCTCATTTCACTAACCATTTCATTGACTGTAATAAGAACTATTCCAGGACTGAAGATTTAAAAAGCTAACAAATTAAAACCATCTCTGATGTGGAGAGAGCCCTTCTAAGCTGAAGCACTCCTCCTCTGTTTTCAAGATCTATAAACACCATATGTCGAGTGGACAGTATTAGAGTGTTCTGGCTTCAACTATGGTCTGTTTTTCTTTCTTTCTTTTTCGTTTTTTTTAATTCCCCTGAGACTGACCTAATTGATTCAAAAGAAAAGACCAAGGACATTACAAGAGAAACAGGAATCCAATACTAACAGTTCATGTACATATGGAATTACTTATTTTATCATCAAAAAATGTTCACTTCACACAGCGAATGGCCAAAGTGATTCTTTTACCATCTGATTGTTCCGTTAATGTAAAGAGTCATGTGCTGCATTCCTAGCCTGGAAAGACACTCAGTAAATTAACTGTGTAGAAAGTCCTCTTACCTTGGCAAAATGGCCGTTACAATTGGAAGAAGAACAAGTTTTGCTGCTGAGAAACTTAGGAAAAATTTACAGACACGAGTTTCACAAGATGGTAGATTCTTTATTTTCTGGAAAAAAAGGTCAAGTTTTATGGATGATGAACCCCAATAATGGTAAAATTTCTTTAGGAAATTGCTTTCTACTGAAATCTAGCTCCATATCCCTTCCTGCCCGTCCCCGCCCTCTCCTTATTCAAGCCGCCTCGCTCCCTCCTGACACATATACAGACCTGCTTTTTCAGGATGTGCTTGAGTGATGAGTGAGAAAGGCTAACATTTGTGTAAGAGGCTCATCATATTGATACAGCTGAAGCTGTGAGTTCAAGGGCTTAATATGCCACTATTCAAAGAACCGTATTGCCAACCATGTGTATTCTTTAAAGAGATAAATATTCCTGACAGCAAGCACATGCTCTATTACATCGGTAACACACGCCGCGGTATTGTCTCTTCTCAGGACTGGTACACCTGGCTGTTTCTCAAACCCTATCCACTTACAGACAATAGAGCTGTTAGCTGTAACATTTGGTAAGATTCATCATCCAGCAAAATCACCTTTGTCAAGTGCCGAGCCACAGACGACTGCTCACTAGCAGTAGGGACCACACCTGTTGACTCCACGAATAAAGATGAAAGTCTCAGTAAGACCTCTTAGACGTAGTCCAGGCAAAAGCGAGTCCTTCATAATACCGTTCAGGGAAATGCGTGTGCCTGCAACCATTTGGTTTCACAGCTTGCAGGACAACGCGCACCATGTTCCAGAGGTATTGCTGGACGGGTGGGTCAGGATGGGTCAGGATGCAAGCCTAGTGTGCGCCCTGCCCCATCTCCCCACAACCTAAGCACGTATGCCTTCTTCCTGCTCGGACTAGGCCAAATAGGTTTAGACAAGAAGGAGCACTGATAGAAAGAGAGGGAGGATGTTTCTCTCTCCTTTTGCTGTGGGAACTAGATAAGCAAACGAGTGAACATGAACACTTTCTTTGACTCCGGATGCTTCCCAACTATGTGTGTCTAACATCTTTAAGAACTAAATATGTCTAACATTTTTAAGAACTCTAAGAATAACAACTAATATTTTTGAGCACTTATCGTGCCTTAGGCACTTTTCTCAGTGCTTTATGTGAATTGACTAATGTGATCCGCACGATAATGCTACCAGTGTCATTTATCAAAAATCTCCATGTTCCCAAAGAGGAAACTGAGGCTGGAACTAGTTAAGAGGTTTGCACAGATAGTAAGCAACAGGCTTATGTTTAAAACTTAGACTCTGCGAGGCAAGAGTCTGCTGTTTTAACTCCTATTTTATAAGGGTGTCTCTGGATAAGAACTTGATGTACATTATTAAATCTCGGCAAGTCTGTGAGGTGGCCTCTTATTGTTTTCCTGCTTCACAGATGAGGCTGCTGAAACTTAGAGAAATTCTCTTGCTTCGGGGAACGTCGTTTGTACATCCACCTCTGACCTAGGAGGAGCTCGGGTGGGCACCACTGACAACATTCACTGGTTTCCCCCATTCCTAGGCTCCAGATCATGGCAGGCTCCGTTTCCAAATCACATAATCTGCACATTACACGGCCGGATTGATAATAAAACTGTGGACCGTATCTCCATCGATGCTTAATCTTGTGGTAGAAGAGACCTAGGCAAAAAGAGTGCATTTTTAGACATCAGAGTATACTTCAAAATATTACTGAAATACTTAGGCTTTCAGTCTGATCAGGTGCATTTAGAAGGCAGACCGTCCTTTGTTCAATATACATCTGATCGGAAGAAGACAAAGTTTTTCCCTGGAGTACATAAAAATCACATAGCTTGCAATAGAACATCATAAATTTGCTTAGACCTTTTCATGTATGGGGCTGAATACATCAAATATAAAATATGTACACATCTCTTGAACCCACACATGTTGATGGTAGCTGGTCCCTGTGGAATTTCCCTTCTCATTATATAATAGCTGTAAATGCTTTGAGAGGCAGTGAGAGGAAAAAAAAAAAAAAAAACAAGAACAACAACATTGCTTTCAGTATCTCCAAATGATAAAAGATAGACATCTTTTGTTTGATGAGAACTAGAGTCAAAATAAGCATTTAAAGGGTACATAAAAAGAAAGCACAGAGCAAAGTCCCATTGAACAAAACCAGACCCTGAGTTTCTTTGGCAGAGAGAGTCCAGATAAGCACAGATGGATCCAGAAAGAGGCCAGAGCTATTAGACTTTTAAAATTGGGGACACTGTCTCTGACTGGGGGGGGGGGAGCCTTGGCTGCTGTTCACTTTGGAAGTCTTTATCAGAGAAAGAGAGGAGTTTCCTTTTGATAATAGCCTCTTGGATAGATTTACTCCTTTAATTTTAGATTCCCTCTGTTCTCTCTTGCCAGCTACAGATCCTTAAAACAACTCTCAGATTCCTAATGTCTATGTAAATGCAACTACGAACCGTGTCAATGGGCTACGAGCATTTCACTGCGTTATGACATATTTGTACCATTATCTGTTCTCGAAAGCCCAAATTTAGCCTTTTGTTTGTTTGTTTATCTGAACATCATCAGACAGGAATCTTTGTTTAAAGAAACATTCAGGTTTGTGACAGGGTCAGAGTGAGAGAAAGGGAAGCCGTACCTTCACGATTTCTAGTGACATTCTCGCAGATTCTCCAGGGTTCCAGCTGTTCACTCTGGTCCAAGGATGAGAGTAGGAACCACTGCCTTGAAAAACCAGAGGCGCCTGACCTGAGAGATCCTGGAATCATGGAGAGAATACTAAATAGAGAATCAGAAATTTTAGGGTCACCCTAGCTGACACAAATTTCACTTGCCTGACTTTCCTGGCTCTCCGCCGCTAAACTGAAAGACTGGGTAATCTCTATGGGCCTCTTCTAAAAAGTTTAAGATATATATGGATTGTTGTTAATAGTAGCTATTATTATTCTTATCATTGTTTATTTGTAACCCGCCTTGTTAAAAATTGTTTAAGGTCATGGCTTAAAAAGCACTTCATCCATAACTGGATGAAATAAGTAGATAAATGGGTCAAAGGAAGAAGACTTCATTACAATAGCAATTAGTGCCACTCCGCTGATATCACGGCAGTTTGGAGTACACGTTGGACAAGATTTTTGTTTTGTTTTTACTGGTTTTATTGGTTTCTTTTTTAAGCTTGTTTATTTATTTTGAGAGAGAGAGAGTGGAGGGGGACAGAGAGAGAATACACCAAGTAGGTTCCATGCTCAGCACAGAGCTGTATGTGAGACTAGATACTATAACCGTGAGATCATGATGTTAGCAGATATCAAGAGTTGGACGCTTGGGGCACCTGGGTAGCTCAGTCAGTTGAGTATTTTACTCTCGGTTCTGGTTCAGGTCAGGATCTTGTGGTTCGTGGGTTTGAACCCTACATCGGGCTCTGCGCTGACAGCATGGAGCCTGCTTGGGATTCTCTCTTTCTCCTCTCTCTGCTCCTCCCCTGCTCATGCTCTCTCTCATAAAGAGAAAAGAAAAAAGAAGAAAATAAAGTCAGGCCATTAACTGACTGAGCCACCCAGGTGTCCCTGGGTTAGACAAGGTTTTATGCAGAAAAATTTCTAGATCGACTTGATCTATGACCATGGCCAATTGAGGTTTCAAAGTCCAATTTATACCAATTCTATACCTCTTTATTTTAGAATATTTTTAAAGGAAGCATTACCAACTGTCTGTAGTAACTATAAAATAATTTCAGTGAATTACACATAGGTTAAGTAATTTAGAATTTTTATTTTAGCTCCTTACAAAAATCATATAAAGATTAGTGAGAAAAATGCAACCCTGGATGATGGAAATATTTGATTCCATATGAAGAATTGACAAATACTTGCCAATTAAATATTGCAGGCCACCTGTCAAAAATGATTATTTTGGTTTTAGGATAGTTAACTTAATTTTATTTTTTAAAGTTCATTTATTTATTTTAAGAGAGAGAGAGACAGAGAGCAACCACATGCACCCATGAGTGAGGGAGGGGCAGAGAGAGAAGGCGAGAGAGAATCCTAAGCAAGCTCCTTGCTGTCAGTGCAGAGCCCAATGCAGGGCTTGAGCTCAGGAAACATGAGATCATGAGCTAAGCCGAAATCAAAGCCTGACACTTACCCAACTGACACACCCAAATACCTCTAGATTAATTAATTCTGACTCACTTTTTAAAATGTACATCACATGAAAACTCAGCTACCATTGGTTTCCAAATTGGCTCCTGTCTCCCGAGGGCAAGGAAAGACCAAAGAAAGAGGCAGGCCATTCCTGGTTGGTAGATGGCAGGTTTGATAAGCAAGGGAACTTATTTAGGAGGCTTATCTTGGGTGGCTGCAAGACAAGTAAATCTCCACACTCACCTGCCAGAATCTTAAAGTGTATAGAGAGGAGTTACCTGGGTTCAGTCTCCTACATCATCCAAATGCTCTCACAGCACTTTGCTCTCTGAAGGTTGTGTCCATGGGGCAGCTTCTAGCCTGGGGAAAGCAAAGTAGAAACATATTCAAAGAACAGGGGAAGGAGTGAGGCACGTCCCATTGCCCAGGTGCAGCTCTCATGTCAACCAGTGATCACATCCTCTTGAGGACCTCCTCCAATAACTATTCTTTTTAGCCTTATTCTTCGCTGTCTAGGATGGTCATTGCCTTGGAGACAGCATGTAACTATCGTAACTAGTTCATCAGATCAACCTTCATGAGCATTGAGATGACAAATAGTGGTACTAGATCGTTCAATTACCCATCTGAAAAAAATAAAACAGGGAACATTTAGCTCTCTGTATTTGGGAGGAGATGGCTATAATTCCTACTTTTTAGGCATTGCCTTCAAGCCATTTAGATGGTAGAGAAGAAACCTGAAACCCATCTCCATTTTAAATACCTCAAATTTTATATCCTCCATGAATGTTCATAAAAATGAATCTAGGTGAACTCATACATAATCCATTTCTCTCCATAGTCAAAGGTCGAGCGTCTATCAATAAGAGTTGCCCATCTCCTGCTGCAACTCTGAGTTTGTAAAAAGATGTCGGCGTGTAACAGTCACCAAATATGGAAGAGCCCACCTGCTCCGTATATAACATACTGGCCAAAATTTACAATTTGTCAAAAAAATAACAGGCGTGAAATTTGACAAAAGTCTTTAACAAATTGATATATTCATAGTGTGCTGAGATGATAAGATTTTCGTTGTTGTTTTTTTTTTAGTTCTACTAAGATAAATGCCATGCAGCATTCTATAAATTTAAGGTATACAACATAATGACTTCACTTACATCTATTGTGAAGGGATTACCATAGTCATAACTAAACAGCTTTCAGGTACCAGACAGCAATGTTAACTATGTTCATCATGCCATACATTACATCATCAGTACTTATTTATCTTAGAACTGGAAGTTCATACCTTTTTACCGCCATCCAATTCTCCCACTCCTCACCCCCAGCATTTGGAGACCACAAGTCTGATATTTTTTCTGCGAGTTTGTTGGTTTGTCTCAGATTTCATGCATGAGCAAGATCATACAGTATTTGTCTTCCTCTGAGTTTGTTCACTTAGCCTAATGCCCTCAAGGTTCTTCCATGTTACTGCAAATGGCAGGATTTCCTCCTTTTTTATAGTTGAATAGTATTCCATTATATATATCATAAATATATAATCATAATTAAATTATATATAATTTATATATAATTATAAATAATTATATTTAATCATATATAAATCATAAAATCACATATAGATGATTTTATATATTTCTCACATTTTCTGTATCCATTCATCTTCCAATGGACATAGATTGTTTCCATGGCTTGGCTATCGTAAGTAATGCTGTAATGAACATGGGGGTGCAGTTATCTCTTCAACATAGTGGTTTTATTTCCCAGAAGTAGAATTTCTTCTTCAAGAAAAGTGATAGTCTGGGGCACCTGGGTGGCTTAGTCGGTTGAGCGTCTGACTTCAGCTCAGGTCATGATCTAACGGTTCGTGGGTTCGAGCCCCACATTGGGCTCTGCGCTGACAGCTCAGAGCCTGGAGCCTGCTTCGGGTTCTGTATCTCCCTCTTTCTCTGCCCCTCCCTTGCTCGCATTCTGTCTCTCTCTCACTCAAAAATAAATAAACATTTAAAAAATTAAAAAAAAAAAAAAGAAAAGTGATAGTCTACTTTGGTCATCCCCTACAAGGTACAATTGGAGAGGGGAGTCACACTCATAGATTAACAAAAAAAAAAAAAAAAAAAAAAAAAAGAAGAAGAAGAAAAAGAAGAAGTAAAAGAAAGAAAGAAAAGAAAAATCAATGGTCAGGACCTACCAGAAAGAATGAGTTTGATGAAATTCCAGCAAGAGAAACACAGGGAGTCTACAAAACTCTGCCATTTCTTTCATGGGAAAAACAGTCTCTCTAGATGCCAACGGAGACGGGTACTTTTAGAATTGCATTCAGTGTTTGCCACATTCATAACAAGGAAGAATATCCCTTAGAATCTGGCCTCATTCTTTTCTAATTGCCCAAATCATGTCTTACAATAAGGACTGGAAAAAGCTTGTAGTACAACTTAAATGAAATAATCACCTACTTGAATATTTCCAAATTCTGTTTCCTATGTTGCTTTTCTCACCCGGTCAAGAGCTAGTTTAGCCTTTTGGTGTCCTTCTTCAAACAAAGGAGTGGGAGGGCGAGCCCCATGATCAACGACACTCATAGTACATATGCCAGTTTTAATTTACCAACACTATCCTGCTACAACATCACATTGGGGACATTTTATCCGCTGAGTGCTGTAGAGCGAATGTTTGTGTCTCTCTCCACCTCCCCCACCCCAAATTCATATCATGGAAACGAATCTACAATGTGGTGGTATTAGGAGGCGGCGCTGCTGAAAGGTGATTAGGTCAGGAGACTAGAGCCCTCATAAATGGGAGTGGGGCCTTAAGAAGTGAACCCAGAGAACCGCTTTGTCCCATCTGCCGTGTGAAAATGTAGCAAAAAGACAGCCATCTCTGAACCAGGAAATGGGCTCTCAGCAGGCACCAGAGCTGCCAGCACCTTGATCTTGGAATTTCCAGCCTCCAGAACTGTGAGAAATAAATTTCTGTTGTTTATAAGCCATCCAATCTATAGGATTCTGTTACAGCAACTCGAACAGATTAAGACGCTGAACATTAATGGTAAAGTTTTTAGAAGTTCCCAGTCTGAAAAAGTCACTAATGGAGTTTAAGAAATTCTCATCACATTCCATTTTTCTAAACATTTTAAGCCTAGTCCCGTCTTATGAACAAAACAGTACGTTATATTCCCTTAAAGGATGAGTGAAAGGACTGCTATTGTGTTCCAATTGGTTTTAAACAGCTATCCTAAATATGTTGGTAAGCAAGGAGAATAACCATAATATAGTCCATAATGTTGGCTCACGGGAAGTAACTCAAAGAAAATTACCTCCAGATTTATCGGAGGTGCTACTGTGTAGGACTTTTGTATAGGACATTTCACATACAGTATCACATTTAATTCTCCTTTGAATAAACTCATTTTGCAGGTGAGGACACTGAACATAGAAGAATAATAATATTTCCCAAATTTAATATATATAAGCCATGTCCAATGTAGTCTTTTTAGGATAGGAAAGCATTTTATGATAATTATTTAATTAAAAGTTAATATTAAAGCTTTTACTGTCTTGGTAGTTTATGGTTTATAGAAATCTTTAGGTAATCAATTTAAACAAGGCAGACAAGAGACACACAAACAAGGTAGACTAGAGACATTCAAAGAAAAATTAAGTTACATCACATATGTTCTTTCTTTTGAAAAGTGAGTTGTATTGGTTTTCTGTTGGTTGAAATGATTACCTATTTCTGTTTAAGATATGACTGAAATAATTTTACAGAACAATCCAAGTACAAGGTACCAAGGACTGGTTTCATGTTTCCTACAATACAACTTGATCTCTAATTTTATAATGTATCTTCATTTTCATAAGTAATATTTTCCTTGAACTTGCTCCTGGAGGGAATTGCAATTATTATATGAGTTTTCGATGAGTTGATTTTCATCTAAATCTGGCATCTCAGAGAAAATTGCTTTGTATTACAAATGTTGAAGATCAACTCTTTGCCTTTCAGCAACTATTTGGCAAAGCTCTCATATTCTGAGTTCTCACAGAGCAGTCTCGAGGGATGAACATGTCTTGCACACGATTTGTCTACAGGGATGTGAGAGCCTGACTTTCAACAGGTCAAAACCTAACTGAGGGATGATGTCTTTAAAGCCTGTATCAGAAAACGCTTCAAGAAAAGAAAAACAAAACAGATAAAAATCTCTACTACATCTGGGAAATGACACACTCTACTGTACTTTCCATATGGTGAGTGAAAGAACAAATTACATTATTGATTAACGTTATTATTTCATAGAGGGATATTTTCTGTTCGGTACTTCTGGAGGAGGTTACTACTAAACAGTTCTATATCAAATAGCTGGAAGTCACAGAAATTATGCATGTCAACTGATCACAGATGCCACTTTTCAGGATAGCCTTGTAGAAAACAAAGAATACCACATGGATTTCGTGTACTTCTATAAAAGCCACTCGGTCTTTTGTTAAGTACCAGAGACTGAAGCGGTAGAGGTGTCATAAACTTTCTCCACTAGAAATGTTGCCGTGATTTCTACAACTCTGGAAATCTTAAACCACAAGGTAGCAAACTAAGACAAAGCCTCTGACTTCCAAGCCCACTCAATGCCTCACTCCTAGGTAGGTACACAGGTCTTTCTCTGCAGAGACCTCCAACCCCTCAAACCCTCCTCTTTCTCCCAGTTTGTTGCTCACTTAATTCTCTAGTGGTCTTGAAGATGTGGTCATTCTACCATGTTTCTCCTTTCATGGCCAGCACATGAGGCCCTCGACCTGGTCCATAACCCTCAATTATGGAACAGTCACCCATATGCTAATATTGGTTTTGATTCTAGGCTGCTGGCTGTGCAGAGAAAATAATTTGACCATGGGACTCTTCTTTTGGAACCCCAAACACACCAATATATAAAAACTAATGATCCCATCAGTTTGCCATCCCTTGTTCACCACATCTACCCATTCACTGAATCTTATTGATTCTCTCATTACCTTGGACTGAACTACTACAGTTCTCTGAATACATAGGCTTTCCTTTCTTTCTTTCTTTCTTTTTTTAAATTTTTGCTTTTTTATTTTTTTATTTTTTTCCTGTGCTTAGAATGCCTATGTCAACTTTTTTTCATTCACAAAACCATGATATTTTCTCCTAGGCTCAGCTCAGGTGCTACCTCATCCTGAATCCTGACTCGTTCTTCTTCCCTTACTCTGGGGTTCTCTTATGAGATCAGCCGCCTGCACCAGTCAGCTGTGGCCACAGAGCCTTGTAAACCTGAGTCAGGGAGGGAAGGATATTTTACAAGTGTCTTAGCAAAAGGTCAGGTGTTACCGAATTCAATCAAGATGGCCAGTGTCTTTCTGGAAAACATTACTGTATTCCAAGTGATAGAATGAAAACTCTCACTTTTGCAGTTGTAGTGGAAAAATCTGAGGTAAATTGCAAAATAATGAAAAGATGATGATTTGCATGAAGGACAGAAAATGGAAAACAAAAGACTTTGTGTGCCTTTTGAAGACTGCCCAAGATAGAAGTGTCCTGATACTCATAAATACCTTTGTCTCATAGTGATATGGTTACCAGTCCAGACAGTCTTACAGGGGAGACAGTGTGTGTATCTAGCGAACATGAATATTCTTGGCTTCTCTGTTCATATTTTTTCACTGTAAGTTAATAAATGTACTGCACGATCTTTGTGTACTAATGCTTTGTAGTCTTAGAACTCTTTTCATATCCTGACTCTCTGCTGACGTTGGGTCAGGTTATTGCATATCCCAGATGCTCAGATTCTTCATCTGGAAAGCAGAGATAAAGTACCTTCCTCGGTGTTGTTATGGAAATTAAGTGAGCAATACATCAACAGCACTTTCCATAGTGAATGGCACAGGGGCAGTACTCAGTGAATGGTAACGATTTATTATGAATATTATTATAGCTTTGGGTAATTCCCAGAACCTTCTTTAGCCTGGGTGACCCTTTTCGTGGTGTGACATCAGACAAATAAACAAATGTACGTGTGTGCATGTGACATCATACCAGTAATTGTCTATGTGACATTATGCTAATAGACAGACTTTGTTTAGACATGGTGCCATTGACAATTATGTCTGATTGATTTATATAAACAATATTTCTTGGTGAAATAAATCATTTAACTATGGGTCTGTGCTGTTCCTTAAGTCCCAGGACCCCCCAGTGTTGTAGACATAATGGGAACTCAATAAAATATAAACTCTCCTTGATTTATTGCTCAGTCAGCCTTCTGGATCACTGGTCAAAGAAAATAAAAATATTGGTTTATACTCTCATGCTCAGAGTTTCCACCTTGAATGTTTCACTGAAAATCAGACTTTTATGAATGTTGACAAAAAAAAAGTTAAAAATGAGGCCAAGTGTGGCTTATTCTTTGTAGGACATCTGTGAATTGTCACTGCGCCTGGGCCTTTTACATCCTAGCCAGGTGGGTAATGAATTAACTATAGAAAATAGTCATTAAGAGACTTCACAGAATACATACTCTGGAATAAGCTTGTAGGGAGTCAACTTTTCCATTTCCTAGCTCTGTGATCTTGAGCAAGATACTTCAGCTTACTTTGCAGTGGGAATGTTAACAGCTATAACCTCAGAAGAGGAGAAAAATGGTGCCAAGAAGAGAGAAGAGAGTGTCAGGTGGTGGTGGGGATAAGTAGAGGAATTTAAAATAGGATAGCTAAGGAAGGCCTCACTGAGGAGGTGACTGAAGAGAGTGAAAGAGGATGGAAGGTGGAGGACAAATACCTCAGGAAAGAGTGTACCAGGCAAAAGGAACAGAGCATGTTCAAGGGCCTGAGGAGAGAGCGTTCCCCATAAGAGAAAGAAACACAGTGAACACTAAGAGATGAATTCAGAGAGAGCAAGGGAGTGGGGGGAAGTGTGTGAGGCTATTATAGTAAATTTGAGTAATGAGGACATTAGAAGGTTTTGTGGTTTTACTTGCATCCTCCAAAATATATGTTGAAGTCCTTATCCACTATGGGACTGTGAATGTGACCTTGGTTGGAAACAGGGTCCTTGCAGATGTAATGAAGCTAGATGTATTCATCTAGGATGTCCCCTAATCCAATGACCAGTGTCTTTATAGGAAGAGGGGAATTTGAGCAGAGACATACAGAGGGAACACCATGTGAGATGGGGGCAGAAATTAGAGCAATCATTTACAAGCCAAGGCGTGCCATGGATTGCCATCAACCACCAGAAACTAGGAAGAAGCGAGGGGGTATACTTTTCTAGAGTTTTCAGAGAAAGCACGACCATTCTGACACCTTGATTTTGGACTTAGAGCCAAATGTACTGTGAGGCAGTACATTTCTGTTGTGTTATGATTTCTTTTTCTGTTCTGACAGTCAGTGCTTATTTGGAGTCTCACATGTGTTTTCAGTCAGATGGTAGTTTGGCTGGACACCCAAGATGGCTTCCTCACACACATGTCTAGTACATGGTCTGGGATGGCTGGAACAGTTCAGTCTGGGCCTATCTCTTTCTCTCTACATGTGGCCTCTCACGTGGCCATCTTGGCTTCCTCATAACACAGAAATCTTAGGGTAGATTCTTCTTACATGTCTTCTTACATGACAAGTGGCTTCCTTCAAAGCAACTGTTCTGAAAGACCCCTTGCAGTAGAATCTGCAAGGACTTCTACATACTAGCCTTTGATTTGGGGCAGCACTACTTCCACTATATTCTTCCGTTCAATCCAGGAGAGTTGTAGAGTCAGCCTCGACTCAAGAGGAAGGGACTCTGCATGAGTTGCATACCAGGAGGCATGGTTCATTGGGGTGACCATCTTCAGAAATTAGCTACCACAGAGATGTACTTATTAAGTGTCACTGAAACAGTCGAACATTACCTTTCTTCTTTCCTCCCCACTCCTATTTAAGTAAAACATATGCATACTTCAGGTCAGATGTGCGGGAATATCTCTAGGTAATGCAAATGTGGAATCCTAGAGCTGAAATCTTAAAGATCCTAGATCTGGACTCCCAGAACTCACAAAGGTCAATTCTATATCCCTTCTAGCAGTATAGAGAAAACCCTTGATGGAATAAAGACATTATGCAACAAATCGAGTGCTGTTTTCCCACTGACTTTATTATAAAACTGGAAGGATATCTAACTGGAAAATACTTGCCATTAAAGTGAATAAAATTATAGTAGAGAATAGAGAAGAACAAAAAATATATACGGAAAAGATAACTTCTTACTAAACATTTAACAATACTATAAAATTGTAACATCGAGAAATACTCTAGTCCCCCCAAATAAACCTCCTATTTTGCTCATTATAGCAATCTTTATAGACTAAAAAGCCTAATTATTTTTCACTAGTTCTAAACTAACTTAAATCTTAAATTTCTTCTTTTTTCTTTTTTTTTTTTTTTAGCATTTATTTATTTTTGAGAGACAGAGTGAGACAGAGCATGAGCAGGGGAGGGGCAGAGAGAGAGGGAGACACAGAATCCAAAGCAAGCTCCAGACTCTGAGCTGTGAGCACAGAGCCCAATGTGGGGCTTGAATCCATGAACCATGAGATCATGACCTGGGCCAAAGTCAGATGCTTAACCAACTGAGCCACCCAGGCACCTCAAAACTAACTGAAATCTAACTTTACATTTTAATATGTCATTCTAAATTTAGAAAAACTGTTCTTATTGCTTGAGCCTCTTTCTGGATGGCTTCATTTAGGATAACCTTGATGTTAATCACAGAATTCCAGGATGGGAGGAAATAATAATAATAATTGCAATTGCGATTCCATTGATCCCATTGTAAGTTGACTACAGTGCAATATATAATGGAGGCCAAGATACTCTGCTGCCTGGGAAGAGTAAACTACATCCCAAGAACAAACTATTTTATTCTCAAACTAAATACATGTTTTATGGATGATGAGCATATATTCAGTAGAATTTTGAAGTGGTATCTGCAAATGTGTTCGTGGTTTTCACAGTGTGGCTGATTGCTATGTTTTAGGTAACCATATGCTATATGGGATAGTTACAACCCCTAGGAGAGTGGCACACCTTTTTTCTTCACTAAGAGAATTCCAGTTTTGTCCAGGATGGCAAAGTGCTTGGGTAAAAATAGTCTCAGCCTTCCCTATGGTTAGGATTGGCCATGTGACACAGTTCGGGCAAATGTTTATAGGACTTTTGGGTTTTTGTTTGTTTTTGTAAAATTACTTTCCTGACCATTCTACATTAAAAGTCAAATTCTTGTTTGGTTTTTGTGTTTGTTTATTTTTGAGAGAGAGAGAGAGCGTGAGCCGGGGAGAGGCAGAGAGAGAGGGAGACACAGAATCTGAAGCAGGCTCTGGGGCTGTGAGCTGTCAGCACAGATCCCAATGCGGGGCTTGAACTCATGATCCGTGAGATCATGACTTGAGCCGAAGTCAGACACTTAACTGACTGAGCCACCCAGGTGCCCCTAAAGGTCAAATTCTTGTTAAGAGAAAGTCCTTCTCCTCTCTTCTGTCTCTCCTTATTCCTGGCTGGAATGGGATCAAGAGACCCGGAAGTAAAGCTTACATCAAGCAACCATGAGGGATGTTCCAACTTCTTGTGATATGAGGCAAATAAACCTTTTCTTTCTTTAAACCACACGACAGTTGTGTTTCTAATGTTTGCAACCGTATATCTTCCCTGTAGGTATATAGATAGCAAAGCAGTAGAAATAAGTGCCTTTCTAAGTTGATTCACTAATTCCAAAGAAATGAAACCCCTTTAAGCAAAGTGTTAAGTAGAGTGACACACACACCCCAATGTAGTCTGCCATTATGCTCTATCTAGCTATACCCAGCTTCCAATATGTGCTCTCTAAAATCCATTCTTCACACAGCAAACAGAACAGCCCTTTTAAGAAGATTAATCAGGTCATGTCACTTCTCTACTTAAAATTCTAGTGGTTTTCTACGGCAATTAGGAAAAAGGAAATCTCTGAACCCCTACAAAGCCTACCAGCTCTGGCCCCTAGATGTTTTTCCTCTCCTTGATCCGGCTCCTCCCTGCCTTTCTGACCTCATCTCATATTCCAAGATGGCCGTGGGAGGCCAAGCGGGCTGTGCATGGCCCGTTGCTAGGGGCTGCTACCCACGGTAGTTCAGGAAAATAGGAACAGCTATTTCTAGCTGACTTGTAGTACTTCTAATCTTTCTGAGGCTAAGATTTATCATATCTGAGGCTAAGTGGCCACTGCCTATCTCTGTATGATGTTATATTAATGTCATTGTAAAGACATTTGAACGTATCTTTTCATATTTCATATGAGACCAAATTCTGAGGTAACATGATAAAATTAGGTAAAACATGTGCATAACTTGAAGCCTTACAGAGCGGTAGACAGTTTTTATCCTTTGCAATACCTCCTTATGTTCCTCCCAATGTGTGGGGGCAAACATACTCTTTTCTTTGTAAAGACTTTGCCTTTGTCATTCAGGAATCTAATTTTATTATTTAATGAATCCATTTTAATCCCTGAGAAAAGTAGTTCGAAATTGTTATAGCCTTTATGTTTCTGTAGTTAATACAGCAAGCATCGATTGAAACAATCTTCTCTTTGGCAGTCTAGTGAGAGTTGAAACAAACATCTGTTTCCTGCCCAGTTGACTCTTTCCAGAAACCAGGTAGTTTCTGTAATTTGCCAAAGTCAGGCATCCTAATCCAAATTTGTTGAAACCATTTGCATTTCATAACTGTTCTTTCTTACCCAGATTTTTCGTAGCAAAATAAATTCATGTCAAGCATTGGATCGGTTATTTTTCAGTTTTCTCTCTGATTGCAAAGCAAATTCTCTAAATGTCTGAGCTCTCAGGACCAGAAACTATTTCTTATAGTCAAATATACCAAGTTGGGAGAGATGAGGAGAGAACAAAAGCTCTGTGATATGACCTGTTTCAAACTGTCTAGAGGAAAAACCACTAAAATTGATCAAAATCTTTCACTTCCCCCTTCTCTTTGCTAGCTTGTTTGAAGAAACTTTTAAATGGTCTCGGTTAAGAGAAAATGCCTGGTCTTCCTCTCTTCTAAGTTTTGATTTCCAGATGTACTCAATGATGGTTTAACAAGAAGAGCATGTGTTTTCATCATGAATTCAGTTCGAAAGGTCTTGCTACTCCGAAATGCAAAGTTGCTGGGTGATTATCTCTGACCAGCAGACTTTTAAAAGATGCTCCAGAGATTATCCTGCCCCATTTAAATCTTCCTTGTCATCCTCCCTTAATCAAGCACC
The DNA here is from genome assembly GCA_030068075.1 of Paguma larvata. Taxonomy (NCBI): domain Eukaryota; kingdom Metazoa; phylum Chordata; class Mammalia; order Carnivora; family Viverridae; genus Paguma; species Paguma larvata. The sequence continues at coordinate 37,376,236 of CM057838.1, read as the reverse complement.
CTTCATTGAAAAAGACTATATGCATTATGCACGTGTATGGCTTTGCGTTATGATTTGCACTTGTCCGTGTGAGTCTTCCAATCAAGGGAAAAGTGTAGAGATTGGATATAAGTGATTTCGAAAGAAGGGCAATTTATTTTATCCACTCAGGGCTGAGGACTGCCTGTTTGATTACATCATGATAGGGCTAAATTTTAGTAATTAACATTCATGTAAATCGAAGTGTCGTTGGAAGAAGAGGACATTTAGTAATAAGGAATCAGGGTTCATCTCCAAGGACTGGACCCTTGGCGGGCTCTTCAGTGCCACTGAAAATGTCCTCCCTCCCCCATCATGGCAGCATCACCTGGGGAGTCTTCTTCTCTCTGCATACACAGAACTAGTTTTGTTGCTTGACCTTTGTTTACTCAGTACTTTCTGTGTGTCAAGAAATAGCATGCTGAATGGACTGTGTGCAGGGTCAGCTGCTTGGTGGCTTCTCAGACTCACTTTTCCTCCGGCCGCTGCTTCAGCAACAATTTTACTGTTTCTGACCTGGAACTTCTCTGGTGTGCGATGTTCTCACAACTACGGCCTGAAAGGGAAGTTGATCCCATGGAGCTGCTCTTGACCATAGAGGGACAGAAGATAATGCACTTTCCTTGTAGCTCTGGGGAAGACATCTTGGAAAACATTTTATAAGCTATCTCAGAAGTTGTCCATTGTGGTAGCCAACTCAGTACCTTGTTCTTGTATTGGCTTTCTCTGGTTCCCTGAGATCACTTCTCAAATATTCCACCTTGTTCATAAGCCTTCATCTCAGGATCTACTTTCAGGAGAAACTAGGCTAAGACACAGAAATGATATAACTCAAGATTCGTCACAGCCCTAGGAGGAAGATTCCCTTATCTCCAGCCTTCTTATTATTCCATGAGCTACCTGGTATCATTCCAAGGAATCAATCGTTTGTTTAAATTAATCAGGATTGCTTTTTGTTGTTTAGCACCAAAAGAAATCTCATGGAGAGGGAGGGATATAGGTACTAACCGAAGCAAATCTAGTTTTCCAGGGTGATAATTTGTCATTCTCTGTGTATTGGTTAAAATACCCGGCTTTGGTCTAAGTTCTGTATGTGTAACAATGATGCTGTCTGTTGTGTTGTCAGTTTCCACGTGGCCGCCAAGCTCTTAGAACCCAGCTGTGTGAGGCCAGCCAAGAGGAGAGGGTGTTGCCCTAGCGGCTAAGCACATGGGCTCCTGAATTTGAATCCTGACTGCTACTTACTAACTTGGACAAGTTACTAAATCTTTCTGTGCTTTCGTTTTTTCCATCTGTAGAGGAAGTAATGGTGCTCATCTTACAGAGTGATTGTCAAGATTAGATAGATTAACATATAAACTCCTTTTTTTTAATTTAGTAAAATTTCACTTTGACTTGAAAAAGAGTCTGTCTGACATGACTCGTGCACCCACTATCTCTTTTAACTGAGGCTTCTTACTTGGCTGCCAATGCTAACTTCATTCTTTCCGGTCCTTTATTTCTCTCCCTTATACTTTGCATCCTTTGCCTTTACATAGTAAGAGGTTGCCATGTGTTCACCAAAACCCCAGGTCCTCTCTCTGCTGGCTACCGATCTACTGCATTTCCCAGCCTTACAGATAGGGTGGTTATGTGTCTGAGCTGCGGCCGCAGCGTTTGGGGAGCAGGAATGTCTCCTACTTTTAGGTGGAGCCTGTAGACACCTCCATGAGATCCTCTGAAACCTGTTTTCCCATTAACCAGCCATACGCAGAGGATTCAGAGGGACGCGTGGCACCCAGGGAAGGTAGAGTCACAGGAGGGGCCTGGGTCCCTGAATGACCCTACGGGACTCCACCTGCCAAACAGGAATATTCTCATTGATTTTTATTAAGAAATAAGCTTCTATGGGACTAACGCTGTGAGGTTCAGAATTTATGTGTCCCATCATTGCCTTAGCCAATATACTCCACAGGGCGAGAGTACTTCTGTCTTGTCCTTCACCAGATCAGGCTGTGTCTGGCATGTGGTTGACACTTAACACATATTTATTGCATCAATTAATGGATATATATGTACAGCTTGCATTACTTATTTCTCTCGCATCTTACAGAAAGAGATCCCCTTCTCCTGTTTAAAAGAAATCCTTCCCAGGGCATCTAGGTGGCTCAGTCAGTTAAGCGTCCAACTGCGGCTCAGGTCATGAACTCACGGTTTGTGAGTTCGATCCCTGCAACAGACTCTGTGCTGACAGCTCAGAGCCTAGAGCCTGCTTCTGAGTCTGTGACTCCCTCTCTCTGCCCCTCCCCCACTCACACTCTGTCTCTCTCTCTCTCTCTGTCTCTCAAAAAATGAAAAAAGTCAAAATTTTTTTTAAAAAAATAAACCCTTCCCTAATTCCCCAAGTATCTATCTTCTAGAGCCAAGGCTTCTCAAACTTTAATATTCCAAGGTAAAAAAGAAAGAAAAAAAAAGAAAGAGAGAAACAAAGCATAAGAGACTCTTATTTTTTTTAGGTTTATTTACTTACTTTTGAGAGAGAGAGAGAGAGAGAGACAGAGCATGAGTGAGAGGAGGGCTGAGAGAAAGATGGAAAGAGAATCCCAAGCAGACTCCACGCTGTCAGTGTAGAGCCTGATGCAGGACTCAAACCCAGAAACCCGTGAGATCATGACCTGAACCGAAATCAAGAGTCAGACACTTAACCGACTGAGCCACCCAGGCACCCTAAGAGACTCTTAATGATAGAGAACAAACTGAGGGTTGATAGAGGGAGGAGGGAGGGGGGTGGGCTAAATGGGTGATGAGTGTGAAGGAGGGTACTTGTTATGAAGAGCACTGGGTGGTCTATGTAAGTGATGAATCACTGAATTCTATATGTGAAACCAACATTACACTATATGTTAGCTAGCTAGAATTTAAATGCAAACTTGGAGAAAAAAGTAAAAAAAAAAAAAAAGGTACAAACTTTTATATGTGTATGATCCACCTGGGGATAGTGAAAACGCAGTTTCAGATCCCGTGGGTCTGGGGTGGGGCCGGAGATTCTGCATTTCTAACAAGCTTCCAGGTGGTCCTGGTGCTATTCCTTGGGCTCACTTTGAGCAGCAAGGTTCGAGACAAGGAGTTCTTAAACTGTATCAGAAATATCTGGGAATGTTTCAAATGCAACCTCCTGGGTTCCTAGGTCCCTCTTACAACGTCCGATCGGTAGTTCTAGTAAAGGGCCCAGAAATCTGCATTTACTAAGCCCCGTAGAAGATCTGATATAGATCTTTTGGGAATCGCATCACAAAAAGCACTGTTATACCGACTTTCTCCAAAGAAGACATCCAGATGGCCAACAGACACATGAAAAGATACTCAACATCACTCATCATCAGGAAAATGCAAATAAAACCACAATGAGATACCACCTCACACCTGTCAGAATGGCTAAAATAAAAAATGCAAGCAACAATAAGTGTTCTCGAGGATGTGGAGAAAAAGGAATCCTTGTAGACTGTTGGTGGGAACGCAAACTGGTGCAGCCACTGTGGGAAATAGTGCGGAGCTTCCTCAAAAAGTTAAAAATAGAACTACCCTACAATCCACTAATCACACTACTGGGTATTGACCCCCAAAATACAAAAGCACTAATTCAAAGGGATACATGCACCCCTATCTTTATAGCAGCATAATCTACAATAGCCAAATTATGGAAATAGGCCAACCGTCCATCAATAAATGAGTGGATAAACAAGATGTGGTATATATATGTGTGTGTATATATATATGTATACACACAATGGAATATTACTCAGCCATAAGAAAGAATGAAATCTTGCCATTTGTAATGACATGGATGAACCTAGAGGGCATAATGCTAAGTGAAATAAGTTGGTCAGAGAAAGACAAATACCGTATGATTTCTCTTATATGCGGAATTTAAGAAACAGCACAAAGAGGCAAAGGAAGAGAGAGAGAGAGAGAGAGAGAAACCAAGAAACAGACTCTTAACTATAGAGAACAAACTGATGGTTACCAGAGGAGAGGTGGGCAGGGGAACGGGGGGTAAGTGACGGCGATCACTTGATGTGTTGGGAGTGACTTGTGGCGATAAGCACTGGGTGTTGTATGAGAGTGTTGAACCCCTGAAACTAGGATAGCACTGTATGTTAACTGTACTGGAATTAAAATTAAAACTTAATAAGAAAAGCACTGTTACAGATCTTTGGTTCATTCATTACCATCTCTTTTGTCTGTGTTTTGACTTTTCCTTTTCCTAAGGAGTTTCTGTAAGATGCATGTCCCTTAGTTGTTTATAAACACTTATATAGCACCTACAGTGTGCCTGGCGCTGTCCTCTGTGCTTCACATATATCAGCTCCCTTATTCCCCACACAAAGTCCATCCTTAACTTGCAGATGATGTAGAAAGGTCCAGCTGCTTGCTCCGGGGCCCCAAGACAGGAGCCAGTAGAGTCAGGATTCAAACTTGGGCGGTGTGGCTCCAGAATCCTTACACCCAACTCAGCCCGTGTCGCCTTCTGTCCCTGAGGTCCTCACACCTTCTTGAAAACAGTGCGGCTCAACAAATTCCGTTTGTGCAACTTCTTCCAGGACCCTCTTTGTTCTTCTTTTGACACCTGCCTATATTATCCCAGCTGTTTTGCAAGTATGCCAGACTGTGGAGTTCTGCTGGCTTCGAGAGCAACTGCTCTGGAGCTCCTGTTAATATCTCTCATCGTAATCAGTTGAAAAATGGAAAAACATATTTCATTTATTGCTGTGTCTTTTTAATGTCAAATAAGTAATTTCAATTCAGCAGGCTCTTAGGATGCATTCATTATGAGTGTAGCTTTCTGCTAAGTGCTGGGAAGAATGCAAAGAGGGGGCGCCTGGGTGGCTCAGTTGGTTAAGCATCTGACTTCAGCTCGGGTCATGATCTCACAGTTTGTGTGTTCTAAGCCTTACACTGGGCTGTGTGCTGTCAGCTCAGAGCCCGAAGCCTGCTTCGGATTCTGTGTCTCCCTCTCTCTCTGCCCCTCCCCTACTTGCACTCTGTTTCTCTTTCTCTCTCAAAATTAAATAAACATTTAAAAATTTTTAATTTAAAAGAAGAATGCAAAGAGAAGTAAGACACCATCTTTGCCTTCAAGAAACCTATAATACTGTTAGATAGGTATTTGTACAAAAAAAATTGGTATTAGGAAGACTATTTTTGGTTCATATAAGAAATAAAAATAATGCTGTGGGGGGCACCTGGGTGGCTCAGTTGGTTGAGCATCTGACTCTTGATTTCAGCTCAGGTCATGATCTCACAATCAAGGAATTGAGCCCTTTGACAGGCTTTGTGCTGAGCATGGAGCCTGCTTAAGATTCTCATTCTCTCTCTCCCTCTGTCCCTCTCTCTCTCTCTCTCTCTCAAAAAAAAAAGTTATATTTACAAATAACGCTGTGGGAGTGAGGGGAAAAGAGTGAGCACAGGCACAGATGGCAGGAGGCGGGACTGTGTTTGAGGAACGAGGTAGGTACCCGGGATGCTTGCAGCAGAGGCCGGTGTCTGAGGAGGAGACAGCCTCAGCCACATGTGGTGGTTGTGCTGGGGACGCCTCATGGTTTGGGACCAGATGTGGGAAGGTCTACCTGCTCACCAGGGTGGAGTTTATTGTGCAGGGAATAGGTGAGCCATGTTATTTGTTTTTCTAAATGAGTGGTTGACAGAGAGAGAATTGTGCTTCAGGAGCGTTTCATTTGTGTGTTGGTTGGTTTTTCTTTTCTTTGTTTGTTTTTCAAGAGAAAAGACATTTTTATTCATGTACTTGAATAGATGTTCACAGAAAAAAAGTCACTCCAGGAGGCAGTTAGAATCCGCGTCTCCTATGCCATCTTAATAGAAGGGGAGGGGGAGAAGGGCACTTAAGGGGAAACAAATGACCTTTAGGAAGATAAATGGACCCTTCTGAGAAGAGATGGGAGATAGGATAGTTTAGCGACGATGTCTGTTAAGGTAATTCCTTTTCCTGGTGTCACCGTCTTGTCTGAAGTGATAGAAGTCAGTCTTCCCTGAATTTGAAACTCCCAGAGACGGGATTTGTGACAGATGAGTTCTTTCGATGGCTCTGCCTTTAGCCAGATAAGGAGAGTTTCAGAGACACCAAAAACAGAAAAACCCTAATATCCGGTGGTATGTTCTGGATCCCTTCATTTCCAAAGAACACTGTCTCTGGAAGGGAAGTTAATTGTGGACAAGTCATTTGACGTTGTAAAGTTTGTTTGTGGGTTAGAATGCAAGGAGTTTGTTCTTGAAGGGAATATCATATATATGGGACATATGTTTTGCTTCAAATGTTCTCGCAAAATACATAATTAAATTAACCATACAATTAAATAAATTATAATGCATTTCCTGATACACAATTAACTAATTAATGGAATTCTCACGCTACCCCAAGAGGTAAATCCCAATATTTCTGTTTAACGAGTTAGTAAACTAAGGATGATGTTACTTCCTTACATAACTTGCCCAAGATAACCCAGTCAGGAGGTATGAGAGGCTAGATTCAAATCTGGATCTGTCCGTAAGTTTTCTAAAATACCTTGTTGAGAATACATTAAGTAAACAAAGGAGAAAAATAAAACCTGTTTGTATATGCTTTGACTTTGTTGATGGAAAAGAAAGAGCATGTGCAGAGAAAGATTTAAAAATATTTATAGGGGCATCTGGGTGGCTCAGTCAGTCAAGCATTTGATTTTAGCTCAAGTTATGATCTCGCTGTTCCTGAGTTCGAGCCCCACATCGGGCTCTGTGCTGACAGCTCAAAGTCTGGAGCCTGTTTCAGATTTTGCGTCTCCCTCTCTCTCTGCCCTTCCCCAGCTCCCTCTCCATCTCTGTCTCTCTCTCTCTTAAAAATAAATAATAAACATTAAAAAATTTTTTTAATGTTTATACGATTTATATGAGAAAGTTAAGACATAGTGACTTTTTTTCCCCCTATTTATGTGACTTCAATAATTTAGACCATTATCTGGGTTAGTCATATTAAATACCTATTCATTCTAGATGAAAAGTGCTTTGTGGCTGAAGATTTAAACATTTTAAAATCTTCACTTTGAATACATAGTCTATAAACTCAAAGAAACTCGTCGCGTGAGGCCATTGTAAAGGTTTTATTGTCCTATTCTCCACAGAATGTTATTAAAAACTGAATGTTTTTTTTCCAGATGAAATGAATGTGATAGATGCTCTCAAAAACTGTTATTTATTCACACGTTTGGCTTAACAGTTATTTGCATCTTGCTAAGCTTCCAATTGTGTCACTTCTAGCACCTTATACTATTATTTAAGGGGAAAAAAAAGAGACAGGCAGTAGGGGCATGAAAGGAGGATCTCTCGTAATCAGATGCTCCTGTCTTATTACAAGTGTTATGATTTAACAACCATTGAGCCAATTCTGAGCCCAGGAAAAGAAGAGAGGAAGGACATAATTTTCTGTCTACGACATGGGAGCAGCTCAGCAAAGGGCCCTGTGTCTTACTCATCTTCATAGCCCCAGTGTTTGCCATTGACCAGGGCACAGGCTAAGCGATCAGAATCACAGCTAATGGATACAGAAGGAGAAATCGAGCTCTCCAATGGCTAGAAAAGTTCCCATGTCTACATAGCTAGCACTGGACAGAGTCACAGTTCAAACCCTAGTCTTCGGTTTTTATTCCCATCATCCTTTCCAGTCCACTATGCCACTGGGTTAGGCCCATCTATCCACTTATCCACTGGACAAATCCCAATCGGTTGTCTTCAGTGGACCACACCCTACACTGGACACTAGGAACAGAGAGATGAAAGCCATGGTCTTGTCCTCCTGGAATTTATAAAACCAATGAGGAAAACAGATACTAAATAAATAACCATGACAATAATAATTCGATTTGTGATGTAATTGAATTATATAATCATCGTCATCATCATAATTGCTAGCACTTTCAACATGCTTACTGTTCAAAGTGTTTTCTAAGCCAGATTTTATTTACATTTCCAAACGCTTGCAACACTAGAGATACTGTTATTAGCCCCATTTTACAGACGAGGAGCCCTGCCAACATTTACAAATGCAGCAAGTGCAGACTGACCACAGAGTTTATGCATCGTGTCTGGCCGATTCAGATATAGGATGGAATAACATTCACTCGCAGTTCACAGCTCTCCGGCTTTGGCGTCGGCACACTGTAAGCCATTGGTGCTCAAATCGCTGCAAGTTAGAATTACCTGGAAAACTTTTACAACTCCCAATGCTCAGGTGACAAATCACTATTCTGGGGTTGGGAGCCAGGCATCAGTATTTTTTAAGATTTCCAGGTGATTCTAATCGATAGTAAAGTTGAGAGCCACAGTTATAGAGTGCTATACTGGTATAAGTTTTTTCTTCCCCCCATATCCCAATCTTTTCCAAGAACTCAGTTTCTAAAAGATCAAAATCAGAAGACATGTGGACACCCAGTTTCCGTTAGCCCCGCTGTCCCTTTTGCATGCTGTATGGGCTTGGTTCAGTGTTGGTTGAATGGGTCTCTGATCAAGCAGACAGTTATCATTACTAGTCACTGGGTGGGCACTTCAAGCTTAGCTTAGGGGGGTGGTTAAAGAAAAAAATGGTCAGGTTTTGTCAGAATGCCAAAGGCACAAGAGAAAGAGAAACTCACTCCAACACGTGGACCCTGGGATCACTTCAGGGGAACCTGCGGGAGGGAATGAATTGGGTGTTTATGGTGACCTTTGCCACCAGTAGTTGGTGTCAACAAGGCTGGAAGAAGTGCATTTGATTGTTTTTAAAAGAGGAGGCAAGAGAAAAGAAATCAGTTATGTGTAGGGCAAAAAAGCAAGGAATTTGGAATTAGATCATGATTAGTAGTTAAGGACTGTCATGTCCTAGCTTTGTGACTTTAAGCATTTTCTTTTTGACCTCTCTCATCTTAGAATAAGATTAGTATGGAAATAATGCTTCCCTAATAAGATAGGTGTGAGCACTAAATTATACAGAAAGTGGCTTATGCATATTAACACTTAAAAATAGTCGGAGGTAGTTGTTGCTGCTAATGTTGTTACAGTTCTTGCATTAACAAGTCTGTGATTTTCTCCGATCTTTACCCACCCATTCAGATCCTGAACTCCATGCCCAGCACAAAGAGCCATAAGAATAATAATCATCTGTGCCAAATTCCAATTTTTTTTAAGTTTATTTTTGAGAGAGAGAGACAGAGACAGAGGGAGAGAGAATGGCTCCCAGCACCAATGGGCAGATTGTGAAGAGAACAAGGAAGAGAGAGAGAGAGAGAGTCCGTTATTAGCTCATCTCATTTCTTTGAGTCAGGCTCACAGGTCACTGGGCTTATCAGTGATTGCTTGCCCTCGGATCAGGTGAGCACTTCTGGTCCACTTAGCCACATTCAGGAAGAAGGATTTTATTTTATTTTGTTTTTAATGTTTATCTTTGAGAGAGAGAGCGAGAGAGAGACAGAGCATGACTGGGGGAGGGGCAGAGAGAGATGGAGACACAGAATCCGAAGCAGGCTCCAGGCTCTGAGCCGTCAGCACAGAGCCCAACTCGGGGCTCGAACTCACAAGCTGTGAGATCATGACCTGAGCCGAAGTTGGATGCTTAACTGACTGAGCCACCCAGGCGCCCCAGAAAGAGGGATTTTATGAAGTCCAATACTGCTGTGTAGCCACCAGGGTCTTTGTTAGGGGCAGCTACCCTCTGAGAAAAATGTGAGTGGGGCAGGGATTATGAAAAACACATTGAGCCCGTTCCCAAGGCCGTTCTCATAATTAGATAGAAATGTAATTTGAATTCTGACTCCTGAAGTTTAAGCACAGGACTTTTCATACATCACACTTTCCTCTGAAGGTGGAAAAAATAATGAGTTATGGGGCACTGGGGGGCTCAGCTGGTTAAGCGCCCAACTCTTTATTTCTGCTCAGGTCATGATCTCACGGTTCATGGGATCAATCCCTGTGTGGGGCTCAGGGCTGAAGGTGTGGAGCCTGCTTGGGATTCTTTCTCTCCCTCTCTCCCTCTCTCCTTTCTCTCCCTCTCTCTCTCTCCTTCTCTCTCTCTCTCTCTCTCTCTCTCTCTCAAAATAAATAAATAAATAAATAAAAATGAGTTACCCTTTGGTCATGTAAGTCATTTCCCTCCCTCTGTGGAACACCCACACCCATATCCACAAGCCCATCTACACTCACATAAACACATTCTCTCCCTCTCTCTCTCTCTCTCCCTCCTTTTCCTTTCTTTCTTTCTCTCTTTCTCTCTCTCTCTCTCTCTCACACACACACACACACACACACACACACTCACTCACTCAAGGCCACATATTAAAACTATTCATGCCTAAAGTCCCACAGTCTCTGGCATAATAGAACCGTGTAGATCTGTAACTTAAAGATTCTGTAGCTTTCCTCTTAGGGCCAATAGGTCAAGCAGTAGGTTTAATAAACTCAGCTTCCCTGGTAACTAATGGAGGAGACGAGGGCCCATTAATATCTGTCATAGGAGCAATTTCTCAATAAAAATCCCTTTGAATTGCATTGCTACTCAGTGCATTAGTGGTTCTCCTTATAGACATTCCAAATCACATAGAAAGAGGTGGAAAACTTCACTGTGACCCTTATAGAGACCTGTGACAGCAGGCAGCATTTGGGTGTGTCACCAAACCTTGATCATCTAATAAGAAGGATGGTCACCCACTTTTTCTACGTGTAGCTCCAATACTTGCCCCAAATTTCTTAAGGTCATTAACATATTCTTTCTTAAAAATGAAAAGATAGAAAAATGAAATGTTTTTCCTCTTTCCCCAAAGTCATAATTATGAATACTTTCTTTTTTATCCAAAATAAACTTGCAGGTGTGAAGAAAGATAGCGATGGTCCAAAGCAATGGAAGGTAGGAGTTTGAGTTAGTAAATGAGCAGTTCCTGCCTGCCATTCCTCAAGAGAAAGACATCTTGTAGGGGTTATGAGAAATCCAATGGCTTTTGGAAAATCCTTGGCAAATGTCTAAAAATATGTTTTGAATGTTTTCAACTCAAACAAATTAAAAACATATTTTTTTCCTGGCACTTTCCTCCTTCATTTTAAAGGATATGTGTATTTTTTCAGAGAAATTTTAGGCATGTGGCTCTAATTTTCACTTAACTCATCATGATATTGTTTCATAAGAGCTATTAAATGACTAAAAATCCTTATGAGGACGTTTTTCTTCTTTTTTAATAATAAGCCTTTAAAAACCCTTATTCCTTAGAAATAGGAAGTCAGAGGAATCAGAGCTGGAAAGGGACAAGTTCTGCAGATTTTTCCCCTGACAGGACAGGATCGACCCTGCTTCATTTTCTTTACGTGAGACATACCTCCCTGAAGTCAAGTACTTTTCTGGAAAGACCGTTCCAGCTGGAAGGGGACTTTCTTCATCATGTGTCATGCGTTGGCCCTCTTTTCACACCTGCAGCCATTAGTATGCCTCTTGGATGATCTCCCATCAAGTCCTTGCCACAGGCGCCCCATGACTAAAGGCCCACTCTCCCTCTCTTCTCACAGTTTCCATGTTGCTTGCTCTTGACTCCTGTCCAAAGAGTCTGTTATGTATATGAGAGTTGGGAGGTGCCCATCTCCCATGACAATGATTTCTGTAAGAGATTCAAACCCCATGGCGCTCACATTCTGTGACGTTTGCTTAGTTCTAGTATTCTCTGGTTTCCTTATCATTGCCACTGAGACGTAGATATTTGATACGAATTCTGTTTCTAATAATATCTGGAATAAAACAACACTAGCCTGTACCAGTATTGACAGAGTCGTATTATGGCTCTGTCTCCTGAAACCATGATCATGACGTTCACTCTTCTGCTTTTCTTTTTTTTTTAAATGTTGTTTTCAGCAGCCCAGGGTAATTCCTACACTTTCCACTGCGTTGTCTCCAGACACCTCCACCCAGGGTGCTGCCTTGTATACACAAAATGCAAAACACTTAATGTCTCCATGGCTTTTTTGGAATTGAACTTAACCCTGCCCTACGAAACGCAGCTCACATCATTTCAGTGTTGCTTAACTTGTTTAACGTTATTACTATTTACCTCTGTGCGTATATCTCCCAAGGGAGTATTTTTATACCTCTTTTATCACCCAAAGTACCCAGTATGGTAATAGGCCCAAAGCTAAGAACTCAATAACTGTTAATCAAATGAACGGATAAACATTATTCTCCGCAGTGATTCTGGAACCTGCAATGATATGGATATTTGAGTCAGACAGATCTAGACTGAAATTCCCTCTGAACTGTCTAGCTCATCTATGCTATTTAATTTCCAAAACCTCAGTTTCTCCATCTCTAAATGGAGATATTAGAAATGGCAACAGCGATAATAGTAACAAATATGACATACTTACAGTGTCCTAGTCTAAAAACCCAATGTATATTGATTCATTTAATCCTCCTGAAAATATTATATAAGTTAGATACTGCTCTTATCCTCATCTTTCAGGTAAATAAATTGAGTCACGGAGCAAGTAAGTGGCTTGAGCAAAGCTCCTTCACAGGCTTAATAAAGGATTTAATAAGGCAACTTATGTAAAGTCCACCACAGGGCCTGACGCACACTTTAATTGTCAATATAGGTTGGGTCCTGTCCTCATCTCGTGCATCCAGTTCATTTGTAAAGCTCAGAGAGCTTGTCGTAGAGACCCAATAAAATGATTGAGACAGAATTTTGAAAATAAAATAATTTTGTGTTTAAATTAATTAAAATTATTAATACTATTACTCATCAGTCAGACATCAGACCTATGGCCGAAGAACTCTAGTTTTACAAAAGCAGAATGAAGACTGCAAATTACATTTTTATTAATTTATTTACTTATTTATTTATATATTTTAATGTTTACTCCTTTTTGAGAGAGAGGGAGAGATAGAGAGTGAGCAGGAGAGGGGCAGAGAGAGAGGGAGACACAGAATCCGAAGCAGGCTCCAGGCTCTGAACTGTCAGCACAGAGCCCCGCGCAGGACTTGAATCCACGAACCAGAAGATCATGACCTAAGCTGAAGTCGGATGCTTAACTGACTGAGCCACCCAGGTGCCCCCTGCAAAATGCATTTTTAAAATAAGATTCAAATTTATGACACCATGGCTTCTACTCATAATGCTTAAGAGCCGTTTTTTTTAAAATAAAAAATCACTTAACCTAATGCCCTCTGAATGAACTTGGTATTATGGGATTTAGAATGGATTAATCCTTCTTGTCCTGGTGGCAATGCAAATTTAAAGGGAAAAGTCAAAAGAAAGTTCAGAGGTTAACCATGAAATCAACATACGCAATCATTCGTTTCAAAGTGTTTGTACTTGAGGTTCGCAGGAGATAGATCCGAGAGATGAGGAGATAAAGGCCTTTCTCCTGCACTAGGCTAATGTTAGCACCGTTTTAGCATATTTTTGTCCTATGAGCAAATTCATAATTACTTTGTGTTTCAGCTCTTTTTTAAGTCAAGTCATCTGTATGTCGTAAAGTAACTTTGAACTGAATTCACATTTTATCTCTCTCTGTCTTTCCATGTGTATTTCATTTCCTTTAACCACTGGTTTTGAAATCCCTTTGCCTAAAGCTTTCACGTTTGTTTGGGGAGAGCGTCCCACACACACCCTCTGACTTGTCTTCTAGGCAGGGCTGTGTCTCCAGTGTCTGGAACAGTGACTGATGATTAATACAAGTTAAAAGACTCATTTCAGAAATAGTCAATTCTTTGCAACAATGCTTCCATTGTCCTTTTTGTGCTTCGTAAGCCTGTGTGTCTTACTCTATATGTCTTCGTTACTCCTTTTCTTTCCAATTCTTCCAGAAGATGAGAGGTAAGTTTAATGGTTCCAGGAGAGTACAGAAGGAAAGGCATTAAGGCAGAAAGAGGACAGAAAGAAAGGAGTGCAGAAGTGTGCACAGAGGACTTTGTTTCCAGTTCCCAGGATGCTACAAACTTTTGGTCTGTTACCAACATATCTTGGGAGATATCAATAAACAAACAAGAGCCAGAAAAATTGCCCCTCCAAAATCAAACCAAACCAAAACAATACAAAAGTTCGACCAACACACATATCAAGCAAACTGGGAGGTTTTTAGAAACTTTTAAGCCTTCGAAAATTTCACACTGTTCAATGGCCCCTGGGGATAGATTACATGTTAGTTCCATTTTTTATTTTTATTCAAGGTAGAAATCATGCCCTTTTTTTAAGGGCAGAACTCATGGCTTATATTTCTTTCTTTGTAATGTCGGGGCCTGGGACATAGTAGGCTTTCAACTAATGCTCGTTTGGTAAATGAACAAGTAAACCAAACCTTCTTTTTCCACAAGAAAAGGTATTGACAATTATCATAGAAAGAACTGAAACTGATATCTAGAAAGCCAACTTTTTTTCCCCAAGGGCGCTAAACACAGAATCCTTATACTATTTCCGAGATACTGAAGAACATGTGTAAATAATCAGATGTTGGCATTCATTTATATCAAGAGCAAAAATACATGTTCGATACCTTAAATAAAATTGGAAAGAAAAAACTTGTCAAAAATCAAGAAGAGAAAGAGAAACGAAATAAGTGGAAAGCCCAAGAGAAAAAGCTCTTGTTTATGGAGAAATAGTAACCTTGCTCTGTACATCTCTCATGCCCATTATTTGGCAAATATGTACATACCACCTCATCATACTTTTTCTTTCAGTATCTTCTATTCTCATCGATCTTTTCATATATTTATTATTTGCTCTCCAATTTTATCGTAAGCTCCTGAAAGCAGAGACTATTGTATGTTTTATCACATACATGACACTTTTTTATACAGTGTGTGTGTCTGCGTATGTTTCTGTGTATATGTGTGCAGAAATTCTCTATATTTTTTAATGTTTTGTTTTTTATTTAGTTTTGTAAGAGAGAGAGAGAGAGAGAGCGTGAGCAGGGGTGAGGCAGACAGAGATGGAGATACGGAATCTGAAGCAGGCTCCAGGCTCCGAGCTGTCAGCACAGAGCCCAACCCGGGACCTGAACTTGTGAACTGCGAGATCATGACCTGAGCCGAAGCCGGCCACTTAACCGACTGAGCCACCCAGGCACCACTGAAATGCTTATATTTTTTACATCACATTTTAGGAAAGGTGAACACCAAGAGGAAAAGCCGAGAACTAATGATTCAGGTGGCAGAATCACATACGAATCAAGGGCATTTACGTGGGTGTTCATACATATGTGTAGTGCTTACATCTTAACTGCTCCTACGTAATCGGACTTACACGGAAACTTGTCCATTTGCAGCTGGGCAGATCTATCTACGAATGATTGGCCGTATCCACCTTTAGTGAGATATTTAGTGCCATTCAAAATCAACTATAGTGTTAGCATATTTTGAAAGATAATTTCAATGCCTTTTGAAGGCACTTATGATCTGAGTCGTTTCTGCTGGCAACAGTGTGTAGATGATTCTTTGGACCTGGACACTACCATTTGACTTTAAGAGCTGAAGCTACGGAACTCAAAGTTTCCTTAGTGCCTGGTGTCCACTAATCTATCATTATTACGTTTCACATCAGCCAAAATAAAACCATTTAGCTTTGACTGTTTTTTGGTTATGTAAATTGTCCCCTTTTCTTGTGCTTTTAATGTTGGAAGGATGGGGAGGCATGGTCCATTGTAGAAAAAAATCTTACTAATAGAAGACTGAGCACATACCAAGAATCCAGAGAATGAATTAAAAACACATTGCTTTTCTCCTGAGTCGTCTGTGAGTTCCCTGTGGATTGGCATGGGGAGTTTCTGCTGCGTGTGGTACCCCACACAATTTGCCCTTTGCTTTTACCCAGACCTGAAGGGTTCCTTTTTTTTTTTTTTTTTTTTTGCTGAGCCTCAAGTCCGAACATCAATTCTTTGGTTTCACTTGGTTTCCCTCAAGCAGAGAAGAGTGACCTCCTGCCTCTGAGAGTAGAGAGGACAGGACTGCAGGCTTTCAAGATCGAGTCTCCACCCAAAGCCTCGAAAAGGCCTTTTTATTGCTGCAATGACCTCTGAGAACAGCTGTAGGAAGTCGTTTTGCTTTAAAGCATTTCTACTTCTTTTTATGTTCTACGAAAGACTCCCTTCTAGTAGTCTCGCTGGTTTCACCCCAGAAAGAAGGTGGTGGTGGAAGGAACCCAAACTTTTCTATAGAACATTACATATACCATCACTTTTTCCGCCTCTTATGCCAATATCTACCACCTTTCCTTTCATTTCATTTCTTTAAGTTGTTTTATCTCAGCGTAATTTTTCCTGTGATCATTCAATACAGGAAATCATTGGTGGGACTTTGCAATTTACTCCCCACCATTGCATCAGCTCACGTTCTTGAATGGAAAAGCAAAACTCCGTGATTGCTTCCACAAATGTTTACAGAAAGGCTAAGAGCCTTAATAGACAGAATAGACATAATAAGGATAATTGTAATAATAAAGACCATGAGGGTAGATACTTCAGGCACTGTTGTAAGTGCTTTACCTATTGTAACTCATTTAATCCTTTCAGCAACTTGAGAGAGGTGGGAACTGTTATCCTTATTTTATAGATGAGAAAATTGAGGCAGAAAAAGATCAAGTAACTTGCTCGATGTCACATAGCTAGCAAGTGGAGGAGTGGAGATTCAAACAGTCTGGCTTTGGAATCTAAATTTATAACCATTACACCATCAATAAAAATATTGTGGGTAATGCATCTATCATGCTTGTTAATATATAATCAATTGGTTTATGAAAGGCAGGCTATAATAGGGCAAGGAGTTATGGCATGCCGAAGGAGAACTAGTTGGCCGATTTCATAGGTACAAGCTCTAATCTCATCCCTGTTGCTTACCAGTATAAGGTCTCTACTTAGGAATGCCCTTGGGCTTCCGTTTGGCTTCTAGAATAACTCAGCGAGGGAAAAGATCAGTCTGTCTTGCAAAATCTTAAGGCTTATTGATTTGATCATGGCCACTGGTTTCAAGAAATCAGGCAATATGGACATCGAAAAGTGTGCTCTCCGTTTCTGCTGTATTCTCTCATAGCCCATTTCAAATACTTCTCAGCTCAATGCACTGAAAGCCATTTGCCATCCAAAATTTTAATTATTAATATAAAAGTGTTTAAGATACGTCCATTAAGGCTGATAAAGTTGCGTCTGATTAACGGGCTTTTCATAAATGCACTGACACAAACTTTTTTTTAAAAAATTAATTCAGCCTGCAAATGAACATCATCCATTTTGCTATCATATTTTATCAGTCTGTAAAGTGCATTCTCACTTCGGTTTTCAGCTCCGAATGCAGAACACTGTGAAAAATGACAGAATTTTAATGAGAAAGTGAACAACATGCCATCAACACCCTTTTGCCAGTAAAAATGGCACAACATCAAAGCTTTAAATCATGTTCCCTCCACACCTTTGGACATCTGTGATTCTGTCTGAGTCCTCAAAATCTGCTACATCCATCACCAGGTGCAGCCTTTAAACACGGAGGCGCTGTCTACTTCACTGGTTGGCATGGCAACAGTTGTCAAATCATCCCTTGATAATGCTCTTTAATTGATTGTATAAATTATTCTGAGATATGTGATTGCAAAATGATGTACTGAAGCTCTTAAGTGCGTAGATCAGCTTAGCTGCATTTAAAGATGCATCGCGTCCCCTGCCTTTACCCGGGAAGCTGACCCCCTCAGACTGCTGGAACACTCAGGGCGAAGCATAAATATTAAACATTAAGGAAAAGTTTAAAGCAATGGCACAGTTAATTGCTACTCCGAGTGCATGTTAACTTATGAAAAACCAACAGGCTGCATGCTGCCTGCAGATGCGAAGATATTTCTTGAAATCACATAGAGGAATCGGTCTATTCCAAGATGGCACTATTACCAGTTTATGATTGCGTTGATAGAGAACTTATAGGCTATTTGGAGACACATGGCATCGTCACTCTTCATTAGTATGCCGTGGGCCTTTTCTTCTCGTGATTCTTTATATACAATTAGTGCAGCGTGTGATGCCAACGCATTGGCTCTCCTGGTGCCTCCATCCCTCAGCTGAATGGCATTCTGTGATTTCTGGCATCTCTACGCAATTGTGAGCAACATGGAAGTGATTAACTTGGAAACTCTGCCTAAAACATCCTGTTATTTTCATTTCAAGCCTTTTTTTCTTTCCCTCCATAGGAGTTAAGCCCAATACAATCTACATGAAAGCATGAAGTAGTGGTTCTTGAAGTGTGGTTCCGGGCCCCGCAGCAGCAGCAGCAGCACCTGGGAACTCATCAGAAATGCAGACTCAGAACCTCTGGGAGCGGGACCCAAAATTCTATGTTTTATTTATTCACTTTAATTTTTTTTCCTATGTTTTAACAAGCTCTCCAGGATTCCAATACAGTTCACATTTGAAAACCACTGGAATAGGCTAGAGTTAGTTGCCCATTAAAAACACCTAGAGAACTTTTAAAACTACCAAAACTGGTATCCATCTCCCAGTGATTCAGATTTAATTGCTTTAAGATAAAGCTTATGCACCTGGTACTTAAAAAAAATTCACATGTGATTGTACTAAGCTGAGAAGATTGAGGAAATTTGGTGTGAGACAATGACATTGAATGTAAGATCTAAACACTTTGGAGATGGCTACTACCAGACATTGTTACATCGTTCTTTTTATTTCCCCTTTTTGTGTCAATTTCACATTTGTGCATTTCGTTGTACTGTAAACATTCATTTACCAATGGATGGCGTCTATTACACGCCATGTGCTGTACTTGGAGGTAGAATGAGAAACAGGTATAGTTTTTAAAGCGGGGGGGAGGGGCGGACAATAAATAAAGGAAAACAAATGCATATATAATTATAAATTATGAAAAGTCGCTGTAAGGGACGCAGGTTGAACACTGTGACAATGAATTCAGTGGACTTACTGTTATAAGTTGGCTAGAGAAAGTCTAAAGGGGGTAAAGTGAAGCTGAAAGTTAAAGAACAGTTGTAGAAACTCTACGATCAGGTGGGGTCTGGTGGTGGGGTGCAGGTGGTATGTTTGGGAAAGGGTAAGGAAGTGTTCTGTGTGGAGGAAAGGGCAGGGATATGAGCTGTACTGAAAGAAAGCATTCGATGTGTTCAGGGGACTGAAAGAAGGCCATCATGGCTGTCATTATAGAGTCGGAAGACAAAGATCCAGATGAGTCTGGAAGAAGATATGAGGTCAAGGGTTGATATAAGATACAATAAAGAGTCATGTAGGAGCCACTGTGTGTCTAAAAAAGAGCAGAAATGGAAATAGATGTTCTCCTGTGATTCCAACTCAGTCATGTCAAAGTATCTTTTTAACTAATCACTTTTCAGCCAAGTTTCTAGTTGCAAATAGATTGCAGCTACCTCACCTCTGTTTTGACTCCTACATCTCAGGAATTGTTGGCCTTGTTGACTGGAGCAGCGTTGGTGGGAAATGCTACCTAAGCTGATGAAATTTAGCGCAGACTTTAAGGTCTAGAGTGATAACGAAAATCGTAGGATCCAGGTAGATTTTCTTGGAGTGGCTTGGGATCTTACCTTCATCTTCACTTATTAGCAGCGGTGCAAATAAGCTATTTTTTTGTTACTGTCTATGCAGTGGAAAGAACTACTTACATAAGTTATGTAAGTAAGGGAGGAACTAAGAGTTTTTCTTAAGAACATGTGGGAGTTTGTTTTGCCAGATTTCTTTGTGGCTCTTGTGTTCTTCAAATTCATGCGCTAAATGTTTAATATCTTTTACAAAGTCCTTCTGCAGACTGGTATATGTATTTCAGTTTATTATTGCCACAAGTTACTTCTGTCTTTGAATCTGAGTGTCTTATAAACATCAAAACTTCCTTTGGAACTAGTCCCAGTAGAGATGAGAGTCTTCTAGCCAAGTTACCTATCAAAAGGCACATCAAACAACCCCGTAACTCAGTGTCCATCTGCCGTACGAGAGGTCCCAAAGTTCAAAATGATTAAATTAGGTCATATCAAGCCTCAGGTTTATATTAACTTTGTAAAGAAGGAGAGCATGACAGAAACAATGCAGTTTTAAAGGAGAACCTTGCAAATACTAGCTGTAAAAATGGTTAAAAAGGTAATACTTAGATGATTAGTAGGAGCAGGGCTTCTTAAAACACATTTTCACCATAAAGTTTAGGATACATATGGGTAGAAATGATGAGAATAGTGAGCAAACTGAAACGGAGACCAGAAGCTTTACTGGTTTCTGCAGGTGAAGTCATTGACGAGAATGATTGAGTGAAGTCATTGACGAGAATGGCCGGTGCTCTATCAAACACCTTGTCTCCCAGCGCTTGTGTGAGACCCAGAACGAGAACAAGTCAATTGACACACTAGCAGAGTTTAGGAGGATTGCTCATCTCCTTCTATAGAGGTCATTGAAGGACAAGGAAAGGTGAATATCTGAACTATGAGCAAAAAGAGTGCGTCAACGGAGAGAAACAGGAAATGGCAAGTGACTGGAAAAAAGGAGTTTTTCTTAGATATGTCCCACTTTAGCTATTTGGTGTAAAAGTAATATTAGGAGGGGGGAGAGTGGGTGACGGGCATTGAAAAGGGCACTCGTTGGGTTGAACACTGGGTGTTATATGGAAACCAATTTGAAAATAAATTATTTAAATAAAAAAATGATATTAAGATGGTGACTTTAACTGTTCTCAACTTGTTATAAAAAGCTCTAGACCTACTATCTCACATAATTTTCCCTGGGGCGATATCACTCCTCTTTGAAAAACAACTTCAAAAACATTTAAATATATATGCAGAAAAAAATAGCATTTTTCCCTAAAATTACATTTATTGACAAGCAGATCATGAAAAAAAAAAATAAAGAACTTCACTTTGTGTAGACATCTGGAATGGAATGCAGGAATTATCTTTTATATTCCACAAAATAATATACCAAATTATCTCCATTCATTCTCCATTTTCAGACTGTACTCCGCAGGCACATTGTACAGGAAACAAGAGCGGTTAGAGAGAAATTGTGGAGAAAGAGAGCCCGGAGTTCACGTATGTGCAGACGCAGAGCGTGCTATGTGATCGGCAGTGGCGCGGTGCATCCTGGGGACATCCTTACGTCGGTGTTTCCACTGGGATAATCAGGAGTGGCATTGTGAGCTCAGAGGGCGAGATGAACTTCTAAAAGAAGGAATATCTCAGAAAGAGGAACGAGTCCCTTAATGAATATTTTCTGACTGTTTGCTGTGTGGCAAACACTGGGGCTACGAGAAGCTTGTTGTATATTGGGGGGTACAGATAGTAAAGGGGTACTCACGAAAGAATGTGACAGCA
This sequence comes from Paguma larvata, assembly GCA_030068075.1. NCBI lineage: Eukaryota > Metazoa > Chordata > Mammalia > Carnivora > Viverridae > Paguma > Paguma larvata. The sequence goes on along the minus strand of CM057838.1, from coordinate 37,354,880 downwards.
GTGATAAAAAAAAGTCTACCGCTTGAATGCTTTTCTATCTTATTTCACTTCATAAAAATCTAGGGTAGATAAATAAAAAAATCTATTTCTATCGCTATTACCTTTTACAATTATTACTGTTGCCTCATTTTACGTAGGAGAAAACCGAGGCCCAAACAGTCTAATATGTCCCTAAGCTTACCCAGCTGATGAGTGGGAGAGTGGAGACGCAAACCCAGCTTCGCGTGGCTTCGGAGGCCATGATTGGAGTTCTCCGTGACCCGGTCCGGCCAAGAGGAGGGGAGGTAAGGAACACAGAGAGGGGGCCCAGATCTGGCCGTGTGGGGGGAAGGGGGGCTAGAAAATACTTCCTTGAGAAAACAACTCACTAGTGACTCCCAATTCTTTTCTCTCCCCCTGGGAGTCATCTGTCATTTTCCCACCAAGGGACGTCTACGGGCGAGTCGCTGCCGGGCAGCCCCAGAGAGGCGGCACATCCCGATGGTGAGGACCGCTGACCCGGAGCTGGGCTGCCTGGGATGAAGCCTCCCCTCACGGCTTAGGAGCCATTGACCTCAGGCAAGATTCTGTAAAATGCAGATAAAGGTTTCTACCTCACGGGTTGATTATGGGAATTGAATTAAATGAGCTTATCTCTGTAACACATTGGCACCCAGCACACACGACACCGGTATTTAAATAAATGAATTTGCAAAGGCTGCAAAACCAAAAATGTCTGCAGAGATTCTTCTCAGGGAGAGCCGATCACACAAAGTCCTTGCTTAAGAATGCCTCCTAGCTCATCAACGGTTCTCATCTCAAGTGGGATATCAAGGTTCTTGGTGGCTATGAGGGCGGAGGGCCTCAGAGGAGATTGGGCGGGAGCCTTATTCTGGGCTTGGTGCAGTCTGAGGTTTGGGTTCAGACATTCCTGGAATCAAATCCTGGCCCTGCCTCTTGGATCTTGGGCAAATCATTTAATAACTTTATTCTCAACTCCCTTATTGGTGAAATGAGAAAAATAACAACTGTAATTACATGAAATATTTTTTTTAATGACAAAGCTTGACATAGGGGAGGGAGTAAAATGTTGTCTATTATAAATATTACCACTTGTCAGTGGACAATTTAGAAAAAAGCAATCTGTATCTGAGTTTCACTCTCCTAGTATATATATCCAAGACTTATGGAAGTTCTAGTTTTTATATACATAGTATTAAAGTAGCTAAGAGAGCGATTTTGATTCAGGGAAAGACGAAGGAATGAAAACCCATCACATTGCTGTTTCTTTGTTTATCAGATGTGGCAGTCGACTTACATTTGGAGGTTATGTGTACTGCCAACAGATAAACTTGAATGAGTCTGGAGGTTAACGTTCTCCTTCCTTCTGGTGGCTTAGCAGAGAGCTGATTCAGCTTAGACTGAGACAGCCTGTGAAGACATAGCAAGGCTGTGAGCCGGCGTCAGCACTACGCATGCATGGGCAAGGATCTCCCCAGGACCCTCATGTGTGGACTTTGGCCTTAAATCGATGTAACTACTAGCTCTGTTTCTGAGCCTTGAAATACCTTTTGTTCTCAGAGAAACTAGGTGTCCTCCAGCCTCTCTCAGGCTAAGCTGTACGATGATGTGGGGGCAGGGCACAGTCTCTCTTGGTATGGTGCCACGCACCAGCCTGCGGGCCTGGGCAGGCCCCCCTCTCTCTTGGAATCTTGTGTGATGACCGCCTATGCCTGACTGTATAATAATGAGAGTCCAGTGCAGATGCTCTCTTGCTTCTCTTTGAAGTGTTTTCCCCAATAATATTTGCACCGTGTCTCAGCACTGCTGTGTATCCGCGATCCTCTTGCGTAAAGTTCCCACAATACACTCCGAGCTGCAGAATGTTCATACAATAAGTGGCATGAGGGCCTGAGACCAACATTTGGTGACTAGTCACCTTAAAAGAAATTGTGGACAGAATACCCCGTCCTTCATTATTTCAATGATCTCTCTCCCCTCTGCCCCTTGTCTCTCTCTCTATTCAAGGTGCTGGGTGTCCTCTTACTCCATCTTATCCTCATTTCTTTTTCTGCATCGTGTTGGTTTGTTTTCTGGTTAACTCCATTAGAATGTCAGCTATATGAGAACAGACCTTACTTCTGCTCACTAATAAATGACACGCACCTAGAGAAGCATCTATCACATAAGCGCTTGGTAAATACTTGTTGAACGAATGAATATTTACTTACATTTCAGTCAACCCACGCGATCTTTCTTATTGTTAACCGTGCTCTTAGTATATACCAGGAGGGAGATCTGTTACTTTCAGACACCTGGCAGTAAGAGTTACTTGAATAATCTGCTGGAGAATCCCTACCGGGGAGATGATAAAAGGTCATCACTGGTATTAATAAACTTTTTTTCCAAATGTTTATTTTTAAGAGGGAGAGAGGTAGAGAGCAAGCGGGGGAGGGGCAGAGAGAGAGAGAGAGAGAGAGAAACAGAATCCCAAGCAGGCTCCGTGGGGTCAGCACAGAGCCCGATACCGGGCTCGAACTCACAAACTGTGAAATCATGACCCGAGCTGAAAACCAAAAGTGGGACGCTTAACCGATTGGGCCGCCCAGGTGCCCTGTCACTGATACTTAATTTCATGACCCAAATCAGTGAGGAAAACGACTTCCTTATTTTTTTTTAATGTTTATTTATTTTTGAGAGAGAGAGAGAGAGAGCATGAGCAGGGGAGGGGCAGAGAGAGAGAGGGAGACACAGAATCCAAAGCAGGCTCCAGGCTCTGAGCTGTCAGCACAGAGCCCGATGTGGGGCTTGAACTCACGAACCATGAGATCATGACCTGGGCTGAAGTCAGCCACTTAACCAACTGAGCCATCCAGGCGCCCCAGACTTCCTTATTTTTTAGTCTGCTTCGTTTATTTACTGTCTCAGACCCAAGTGAGCTTTCTTAACAATACATCACACTCCAGTCTCTAAATCAATATGAAGTCTCTTGTTTAGGCCGGAACGCCATTGTGTTGTGTTTTACTCATCATTGTGTAGTTATTGTGTGGATGCTCTAACCCCTCCTGCCAGCGTCCCTACCCCCTAGGCCTTCAGCTTCTTCTTTTTTTTTTTTTTATGGAAAAATTCATATTACATCTGGCCTGCATTTTTTCGTGCTGTGTTGACCCCATCGGATTGCCAGTCTCCATGGGGTTCGAAGACTCCACTAATCAGTATCCTGTACTATTTTAATGACCACCTGGAATGCACTCCATTCTTCCAGATTATTATCGTTGATGTTAAATGGAACTCAGTCTAAGCCCGATTTTTTTTGACTCACCACTGGATGCCTCTTTCATACACTCAGTCTGTTGCTGTTTATCATTATTTCTTGTTTATATTCCTCTCACCCGTTTCCATTTGTGCGAATGTGTTTGTGTGCAGGCCAATTTTACTTCCATTTTAAAGCAGGATTTCATGAGATCCAATTAAGCATTTTTCTAATGCTCAAATATACAGTGTCTCTTACAAGATTCCCTTTGTGCTCTAATTTTGTAATGAAACTGAAAGGAAATCAATCACGTTCCTCTGGCATGGGTTGGTTGTTATAAACTCATGCTGTTTATTGCTTATTCGGAGTTTCTCTGGATTTTACAGAAACATTTTTCAGTATGTTTCCACGATTTTGCTAGATTATTACCAAACCTAAATCACACCGTTTGTTTGTTTGTCTTCGGGAAATCAATACGAGGTTTACATTTTTAGCTTTCTATCCCAGTTCGTCCGGATTTTTAAATGGCATTTAACACGACATGATTAAGCAGTTCTTCTGACAAATACATATGTATCCACTATTTACTTGTAATATATGAAGTTTGCCAAATAATTTTACTCACGAAAATACAGTATTACATAAATACTCCTTTAGAAGATAATGTTCTGTTTCATAAAGTATAGAAAAGGGGATAGTTATAAACCATTGTTTTAGATGTGATAACTTATTAGTTTTGTCATGAAGAGACACGGAGATGGTCGATATATTTGTTTCCTGGGCCGCTATAGTAAAGTGTCACAAATTTGGTGGCTTAAAACAACAGAAATTCTTTCATAGTTCTGGAAGCTTGAAGTCCAAACTTATGGTGTTATGGGCCCATGCTCCCTCTCAAGACCCTAAGAAAAAGTCCTGTCTTGCCTTTTCCTAATTTCTGGCAGTTGCCATTAATTCTGGGCTTCTAGCTGCCTCCATACACTCCACTCTTGACTCCACCACCACAGGCCTTCCTCTCTATGTCTCTTTGGTATCTTTCTTTAAATTTTGTTTTAATGTTTATTTATTTTTGAGAGAGAGAGACACCGTGCGAGTGGGGGAGGGGCAGAGACAGAGAAGGAGACACAGAACCCCAAATAGACTCCAGGCTCTGAGCGGTCAGTACAGAGCCCGACGCAGGGCTCGAACTTGGGAATAGTGGGATCATGATCTTAGCCGAAGTGAGACGATCAACCGTTTAGCGGACTGAGCCACCCAAACGCCCCTCCTCTCCTTTGTATCTTTCTATTTAAATATCCCTCTCCTGGGGCGCATGGGTGGCTCAGTCGGTTAAACGGTTAAGCATCAACTTCGGTTCAGGTCATGAACTCAGGGTTCTTGAGTTCCATACCCATGTGGCTCCCTGCTGTCAGCACAGAAGCCCCCCGTGGATCCTCTGTCTCCCCGTCTCTCTGCTCCTCCCCCACTCACACGCACATGCGTGCACTCTTTCTCTCAAAAGTAAACATTAAAAAAATTCCTCTCCTTTTTCTTATAAAGAAACCAGTCATTGGATTTAGGGTCCTCCCTAATTCAGTATGACCTCATCTAAACTTGATGACATCTGCAGGGACCCGACTAACCCCCCAAAAGTTACATTCACAGTAATTACTGTGAACGTAAAAGTTAGTACATTCACAGGTACTAGAGGTTGGGACTTCTCTTTCTGGAGGACACGATTCCACTCACTATAGCCACGTTCTCCAAGCTCTGAATCATTGGCCATCACAGCACTGAAAATATACCAGAGAATTGTCTGAGTCCATCTGGGCTACTACAGTAACAATTTCCCAGAGACTGGGTGCCTCAAACAGCAAATATTCATTGCTCACAGTTCTGGAGGCCAGGAAGTCCAAGATCGAAGGACTGCAAGATTTAGTGTCTGGTTAGACCCCACCACCATCACACCGTGTGCTCGCTTGGCAGAAAGGGGTTGGAGGTTCTGCAGAGCTCCTTCCATAAAGACACTAACCCCATTCATGCAGGCTCCACCCTCGTGACCTAATCTCCGCCAAAGACCCACCTTCTAATACCATTAGGAGACGTATAGGTATAGGACTTCTACATATGAATGTGGGGGAGTACAAACTTTCCATCCATAACAAGGAAAATCTGGCCAAGTGGTTCTCAGAGTTTCCTCTTCTACTCTAGTGACCCGGAGGGGCACTTGAGTGATGCTTTGACCTAGATTAAAGGCAGGCTCACTATCTTGCCCATTTTTACCTTTTTCTTTCTTTCATTTTTTTGAGTCCTATCCTGGTTCTAAAAGATACTGAGACACAAAGTCCAAGAAGGCAACATATCTCCCAAATAGCAATGGCAGAGAGACAGAGAGAGAGAGAGAGAGAGAGAGAGAGAGACACGGAGAGAGAATTTCTCAAAAGGGAACCACATGGTAAAACAGGATCTTTTAACCTCTTTATCTCTTTGCTTCCCCTGCAGAAAATCCTACTTCTACCATGGGTGATTAAGAGCTGGAACCCTTTCAGAGGGATTAGAGGGAAGAATTGAGCTCTTCGTAGAGGTTTGGATGCTTCATATAATTCCCAGAGGCAATAATTTTGTCTTAATTATTTTGTAACTTAAGAGATTGCTTGAACCAGTGGTGTGCTGGTAGGCTGACTCTACTAAAAAAAAAAAGCACCCTGATTTGTAGCATTTGTCAATTTACATGGTGTGAATACTTCCACCATGGTCAATTTCATGCCACCGATGGCTTAGCAACTGGCTTGCAAACTCCTGAACATTTCACAATTGGATCTTGTGAGCTGGTACGAGTTGGCCCCAGCATATCCTGGAATCAGTTCATTGGTTTGCTGTATGGCAGGACCAGAGCTTGCAGCGCTCCAGAAGGAATAGACATGGATACAATCATGTTATGGTTTGGGATCTGAGATATATGTAAAAGAGAGCATTGACTATCACAAAACTTGAACTCTTTTTAATTTCGAAATGCAACCTAAAACAATGAAGGCAGCACATGTGAAATGATCAGTTATTACAAAAGTTACAGTCTCTCACATTGGCGAGGTCACATTGTCACGGGAATACTACACTGAGGGGGGGCACCCAAATTCCTATGGATTTCATAGAAAACAATTTGATGGCTTTTACCAAGAACCTTGACCAACTTCTTGTCCTTTTGTGCTGTAATCTTTTTCATTATATTTTTCTAAATGATGTTTTTTGGGTTAAAAAAAAGATGTCAAACTCTATGAAACAAATTAAATCTTCGACTTCATCCTCTACATTTCTCTTCTCTTATGAGCTCCTAGCACACTGCCCTTTCTTCTATTTCTCAGTCACGGACAGGTGCCATCCCTACTTCTGGTCTTTGCACCTAAAGTTCTCTCTCCTGTGCCATTTTCCCGCTGAAATTTACATGGCCTACCTCCATGCAAGAGAAGTTCTTTGCAGATCTTTTCAGAGTGGACTTCCCAGACAATGCAATCCAAAATAATACTGCCTCCACCCCTCTCTCTTCCCTTGCTCAGTATTATTTTTCCTCCAGCACTTACTACTGTATAATATTTTTAAATTTATTATTTATTTATTTTCTATTTCTCCCTACTGTGAGCTCCATGGGGCAGGGCTCACGTTTATCTCAGTCACTGTGAAATTGCCATGCGTAGAACAGGGCCTATCGTGCAAGTAGGCACTTAGTAAATATTTGTTGAAATAACAAATGGATGAATAAATGAATATGTGAATGAATCTTAAAAATCTTTTTGGATTTACACATATTCCCAGAATGTGTTCTCCTTAAGGCCTGCTCAATAGTCTCTCATAGCTATGTACCATAGTTTCTTTAACTGGTCCCCTATTGAAGGATACTTTGGTGAGTTCAAGTGTTTCTTCTTATATTGAACATCTTTATATGGACACCTTTTACACCTTTTGCAAATCTATAAGTTAAATACCTAGAACTAGAATTGTGGAGTTAAAGGGTATATATTTAAAATTTGGTGGACATTGCCAAATTGCCCCCAATGGGAGCTATACAAGTTTATACACTTTTAAAGATCAAAAAGGTCTTTTAAAAATTTCCTATTTTGGATCAAAAAAAAAATAGACCTGTTAACAAAGAGATCTACATGGATATTTCAAATTTATGATGAAAAACATAGGTAGTTCAAACCAAAAGCCAGGATTCACGAAGACACACTAGAAGAATTTCCATTCCTGTTAAGAACAAGACAAAGATGTTCACCAAGAACAAAAGGGCTGGGTGCAGCAGGATGTTGGAGAAGCTCAGAAGCATGGGCGATGGGTCAATAAGCCATTCTGCATACGAATGTACCGGCATACACTGAACAAGGGGACACGTCTAAGAGAGTGCCACTCACATGATAGACAGCACAGATTTGTGTATTCGCTATGACAACTTTCTGGAGATAGCAGAAGACCATCTTGTTCCAACAAAATCGGGATATTATGACAATTTTCTGACAGATGAAAGGAAACTGTCTTGAGGAAGAGTGTCTTATTCTAATTTGCTCAGAGGTAAAAACTGGTCTAGTGTTGGCTCTGAAAGGCAGCTTCAGAAGATGTCCCAGCTTAGCCCATCCGTCAGGTCAGGAGCCGAGTGGAGCCAAGCTGCCGGTAGGACACGGATGCCATTAGAGCGAGCTCTGTATGTGGTTTGGGCTGATGAGTCACAGGCTCAGTTTCTCACTGAGTCTGGTGAGGACCATCTATTGACAGCTCCCTGTCAGTTGACAGCTAAAGATCATCTGGAAGAAGTGAGACCTGCCCAGGCTATGGGATTTGTTGAAATCTATTGCTTTACCTGCCCGGAGCATATGCAAGCCTCTTTAAACAGAGAGTTGGTTTACCTGACACCAGAGAGATGCTGGTGTGGGAAGCCAGCCTCCCAGCACCTGCTAATCAAGTGAGATAGAATGGACATACGTCTGTATACGGATGACACTGTATTGTTTCATAAACTCAAGCAATTGTAAATGCATGGCATCTTTATACACATATTACTCTGGATGGGTGTGGGAATGTCATCCAAGTATAGAATTCTCTAGAACAAATTCAAGCTTTTCAAAAGGAAAAAGACTTTGCTTAGAAATAGAAGAAACAGAATAATTATGTAATAACTAAGAAAAGAAAGGAAAATTGAGATTAGAATGAAGATGAACATAATTACTGGAGAACGCAAAAGCCCATTTTTTAAAATTAAAACGGGCTTTATTGCCCGCACCCTCAAGTCCCCCCAGCTTATCTACTTTCAGTACAAACAAATGCCTGATTGATGCCATACCAGGGTGAGGAGCCATTTCCCATCACCATAGGAAAGGGGAAAGGTTTTTGGAACTCTGAACCTCCAAAAACTTAGAGCCAATCCCACAGGAACAAACTTTCTCAATATTTGAGTATTACCAGAACAGACTGATTCCCTTATTAATATGTACTTTGGAATATGTTTCTCTGCCTAAAAAAAGGGTTGTAAATGATATTAGAGTTGTCTATAAAAACTTTTTAAGACCATCCTTTATTTGTTATTCTCATTTAATGTTCTCATCCGACATTATAAAACATAACTGTGTTGTTAAATAATATTTACGGAAGTATGCCAAAGGATTGTAAAATGATTTAAAGGCATCATCTGAACTTTAGACTTAAGAGAATATGGGTCAATCCTGAAAAAGATTTAAATCTTTTTACTCGTTCATTCAACAGTGATTTATTAAGCACCTCATATGTGAAGCATTTTGTGAGCTACTGTAAAAGGTAGAAAAGAAACAGGAAATATGGTCCACAGTTGACTTGAAACTTACAGTACAATAGGAAAGATGTGGCATGCTTACGTGGAAATAACAAGAAAATGAGGAATCTAGTAACAAAGCACCGACTGCTTGTGCTGCAGTGAGTGGAGCAGCGTATCAGTGGTATAGAAGAAACAGATGTGAATTGAAGGATAGAGAAGATTTCTTGGAAGAAGTAGAATTTGAGCTGTACTTTAGACTTGGTAGGATTTTTCAACTCATTAAACAGTACGAGTAGTGACTTGTAGGCTGAAATTAGCATGGGGTCCATTTCTATACCTCAAATGGAGCAGAGGATTCGTGTGTTGTGAAGTCTAGATAACTTGGAGGGAGGACGGAGAGGGAGCACTGGAAGTGCCTGATTAAGGAATGCCTTAAAATCTGGGCATAGACATTGATTTTATGCAGACCATAAGACATTTTTGTCCGTCGTTGTATTAGTGTTCTCCAGAGAAACAAAACCAGTTTGTGTCTCTGTATCTCTATCTTTAATATATATAAAATAAATAGAATACTATATATCTAAATCTAATGGGATTTGTTACAAGGAATCGGCTCATGTGATTATGGAAGCTTAGGAGTCCCATGATCTGCTGTTTGAAATCTGGAGAATCAGGAGAGCTGGTGGTGTAAGTCCCACTCATCCAAGGGCAGAAGACTGATGTCTCAGCTCCAAGTCAGACAGAGAAAGCCTAGTCTCCCTTCCTCCTCCTCTTTGCTCTATTCAGGCCCTCAGCAGGGTGAGTGATGCCTACCTGCATTGAAGAGGGCCACCTGCTTTACTCAGTCTACTGATTCAAATGCTCATCTCTTACAGCAACATTTTCACGGACACACTCAGAAATAATGTTTAACCAAATATCCAAGCATCCTGTGGTCCGGTCAAGTTAACATAAAAGCTATTCATCACAGTTGTTGAATAGGGGAGTAACATAATTCAAAACAAAACATGAAAAACTTGCCTTTAAAAATTTAATTGGTGGTAATGGGTTAGGTGGGCAGAGGCAAGACAGATGAGAAGCCATCAGACCTATAACCAGGTTCTGGCAGGAGTAAAGAGGTGATAAAGCCTGGATGGGAATAAGGGCAGAAGGAAGAAAGTCAAAGGTATATTTTATAGGAGGAATCTTACAATATCTGGTGACTGACCTGGAGGTGAATAGGTGAGTCAAACACTTTATGTTTGGATGTACCATTAGCAAAAATAAAAATTTTGAGGGAAGAATCTGGTTTCAAAAAGGATGATTAGGGTTAATTTAGCATACAGATTTTCATATATTCAAGTGAAAATTTAGGTAACTGGAGGTACAGATATAGAACTTGGGAATGAGTCCATGACTGAGTGTTATGCTTGGTGAGGTAAGACACAAAGGAAGGAACTTTGCTCTTCCAGACAGCCAAAGACTATTATGAAGGCTCTTCAGTGGATAGAAACAGGTTGGTAAACGAAATAGTCAAATGGCATAGTTTTAATAAACCCGAGAGCCTATGGGGCTCAGAGTTCATAATGGCACTGAAGAGAAGGGATCATAGAATAGAGTCCTGAAGAAGTGGAGAAACAGAAGATATTCAGAGTCAAAGGAAATCAAGCACCTGCGGCACGCCCCGTGAGAGGCAGTGTTGGTGGTAGGTAAGGGGATCTCTGGCAGTGGTCCGTTGGAGAGCAGCCCCGAGAAATGGGGAAGGCAGGAAGAAGGACAAACAGCTCAGGCAGAAGAGGGGGCCATGCAAATTTTCTCAAGGTAACCAAGCTGCTGTCCGCTTATATAAAAATAAACTCAGTAGCACCGAGTACTGCCTGACATTAAGTGCTTACAATTCTTAGCCAGTAGTAGTATTAGTAGGTTATATAAAAAAGCAATTGCTCCCTTCTTTTCTCCTTATATGGTATACAGTTTATATTCTGACTCTTTCCCTAAAGTGGGTTTCTCGAGGGCTAGGGAACTTCTTTCTTCCTGGTCCTTGGATATGAAAAAATTAATGTGCCTGGTTATACGGGATTCTCAATGATATTTATGGAATAAATACAAATTAGTGAATCAAAGTATGAAATGTGAAAGAATAAAAGAAGAGAGGAAGGAAAAGAATATAGATTTACATATTTTGGGTCAGAATACTCCATCTTAGAAACTATTCGGCCAGATGATAAAATCTAACCACAAATGCAACATAAAATGCTTTTATTCAGTAAACCTACTAGATTTGAATCAGGAACATTCTGCATGTGTGCTTTCAAGGACTTTACATTATTTAATGAGGCAAACTCCACATGATTTTTCTCTAGCACAGATTAAGTTCTACTTTGGGTAGGATCATGTTTCCTATACACAGTACACATAACACCTATCTTAAAAAAAATAAAGCAAATTTAGAATGTGGGCTCCCCTAACATCATGTTACTATATAGCATCTTTTTTTAACAGGGGACTGTACAAAAGAACATTACCTTAAGTACACTTTCCTTTCTTAGTCACTGGAACAAACAGGAACAGTTCCTGCGGTAGACATGCGTGCTCACCACGATTCCGGGATATCTTTCTGGGAACATACTCCCTTGGAATTAGGTTTGGCCATGTGACTCGCTTGGGTCAATGAAATTGAGCGGAAGCGATGGAGATCACTTCTGGGTCAAAGTATGTTACGGATGGTGGTCATGGTCCCCACGCTCTTGTTCCTGCCTTGGTAGATTCCGAGGTGTCGTATCGAAAAGGTGGGGCACCATATGTGAGCCTCTGTCATTCTGTGTCCCTGAACATCTATGGTGACAGCGCACCCTGCTGACCCCGATTGGACACAGTGTGAATGAAAAATAAATGTTTTAAACCACAGAGATTCTTGCGGTTGGATGTGACCACAGTGTAATCTAGCATATCCTGACAAAGTCCTTCTGCTTAAAAAAAAGGGGGGGGGTATTTTTTTCCCTATAATTCAAAGATTGTTAGCGAAATGATTCTGTATGACTATGTTATTGCCTTTATATAGACAAAGTTAAAATACACTAAAAACTAAAAGGTTTATACACCTTTTCCTTTGTGGCTGAAGGATTAGAACTGCATTTCGTAATTTGTTTTGGTTTTTCTACTCCATTGACACCAACAGTGTCTCTACATTTTTAGTATGCCTAAGGGAAATTATTGATAGTTCTGCTTTTACTATTTTATGTCTTCTCGAGAAAGGTGATTTGTTTTTATTTCATATTTATTTGCTCTGGATTCAACATTAAGAAAAGGATATAAAGATCTATGATATGCAAATAAAAGGTTTGTTTCATTCCAATACAGAAGTGAAGAGTCAATTTAAAATTTTTGTTTCTAACAGTTGAAGTCAAGGAAACATGACAGGAAGACCAACCTGTTTACCAGTCCATATTATTCTTTATTTCCATAAAATCTTCTTTTAAATGTTCATCCTACATGCAAATGCATAATGCATTTTTTTCCCACTCGGTCTCACACACATCCTGGAATCCCCTGTGAGCTCTCAGCCCGGGAGAACAGCCCTTTAAGACTTTGCTGTCTCTATTCATTGCATATACCGTAGCTTTGTACGTGTTTATTTTGCTAGTTATATGTGTTCAGGCAGGAATTCAAATATGTGATTCTCATTCCTGCTTTCCAAGAGAATTCTCCTGAGGGGAGAAAAACAATGTACATGTTTCTCTTCTTATTTGACAAAATCCAAAACAATCCTGGATTTAGACCCTTACAAGGAAATATGTTCCACACAAAGTAAGAGCAAAGGACTATCTTTGTTTCTCTTCCAGCTTTTGAATCCTGCCCGCTGTCATTAAGAGAAAATATAGGCAGGAGAGCATTGGCTCTTTCCTGCTCCATTACAGGCAGAGGGGACAGAGCATTTGCAGAGGAGTAAACATTTAGCAGAGGAATGATGGGGCCGCAGTCATACTCAGAGTCTGAGAATCGCTGATATAATCTTTTTATGTTAGAGGCTCAGTGAATAAAATATGCACGTCACTGAGGGCAGGAAATGCTTCAAATGTTTAAGGGGGGAAGAAAATAAACAGTTTAAAAACCAGTTTAGGGGAAAACGGTGTGACTCATGGAAAAATATCCAACTTCAAGTCAGCGCTCTAAGAAGGTTTCCTGGGCCCATAAGTGCATGAAGTTCATAAAAATGTCCCCACCAACCAATTATGATTACTCTCTGCCTTTAATTACTTTTCAACTGATGTGGAACTCAAGATACTATTAGCCTCTGCTGTGCTGAGGTAGACAGTCAAGCAATAGAGTAGAGGGCAAAAAAGGAACAAAAAAAAAAATCAGAATGATGAATAGAGAATGCTGCTTGAAAAAACCTAAAAATTTTTTTGATATGGTCTTTGTTGGACATTTCCTCCCCTTATCTGCTTGTATTTCCACTTTTGAGTTGATAACGCCCAGGCTGAGTTGAAACACGGTGATGGTTCTGCCATTCTCTCCGGAGTTCATTGTGACTTTTTTTTTTTTTTTTTTTATCATCAGCAGAAATAGAGGGAGACGGAATTAAACGGGAGCCGTGGAACTTGCGAGTGTGATAACAATACAAATGGATTTTCTCTAACAGAGAAAAACAGCTGTCTCCATTATTTGAATGCTTCACCTTTCTCCATTCCATTAATTGGGTCTTTGATCACAAGCTGAGGTGGAGAGGCCCTGATAAGGAATAGGTTATTAGTAAAGTAGCCTAAAGGAATGAATTGGGCCTAGCACTTGCTGCAGAAGATGAGATAAACTCATAATGCCTGTGTGTGTGAGTGGTGGAGACTGATAGGGCCCTCCGACCGCCCTGAGCTGCTTGCAAAGGAAGAAGACTAATACTCCAGTGCTATGATAGCTGAGGCAGGATATAAATTGAGCTCCCGGGAATGGCATAGGATACAAATTCCATAAAGAGTTTTCTGTAAATGGCTTACACTTTTATATCAAACTGTGACAGAGTAGTCACTAAAAAAAATAAAATAAAATAAAATAAAACAGTTTCTTGATCTCACTCTATGTTGAACACAACTGGAGGCTTTCGTAGAAGAGGGAGGAAAAAAATGGCTGGTAAATTTGTTCACCAAGACATTAATGAGAGCGCCCTTTGAAGTGCGGCAAAGCTAAATTGGAGGAATTAAATTTGATTGAATCTAAGCCTGTTTATTTTTCATTTCTGCAGAGCGGGCGTTGAGTGATTTGTAATACTTCATTGGAAATCTTCAGAAACTTGCTATCATGTAATCCATTTTTTTGCTGAAGAATACGACCGCAGGGGACAAGGCCATATTGGTTTGTTGTTAATGTACTGGAAAGAGGTACTATGGAGAAAACAGTTAATATTAAATTACGAACACAAGGTTATCTTTCTGCCACACATGCTCCACTGCCCTAGGCAGGGGTAATCTGTTAATAGCATTCAGCCAAAATGACACCATTAAGGAACTGAAGCTACACATCTTTTGCAAGCTGAATGATGTATAAAGCTGGTTTTCTATCATCCTAGATGCAATAAATTATCCATGCTGCTAAAAATTGATACAAGACAGAAGTTTGATAGAACGAGCACCCAGACATAAATGGAAGGCCGGGCTGGCAGGAAACAACATGAGGACGGGAGTACTGCCACCAGGGTGTTTTTATTTGTGTCGCTCTCTCTCCCCCAGCTCTGATTTCTCAGGCATCGGGGGCCTTGGTGGCAAGCGCGTTACTGTGGCATTTTCCTGGGAGAGAGTGAGGAGTGACTGAGCAAGAGAGAAAATGAATAACACATACAATTATGCAGATGAGCACCTCGGGAAGGTTTGGATGTCAGGTCTCCTTTGAATGAATCATTGCTTTTCAGCTTCCGTTTCTGATCGTCAATGCCCGAATATGAAGTGAAGGACGTTATAAATGGTTTGCACGGAGTCATCTGATTGGTGCGCGGCGCATTAGGAAATCATAACGTACTCCTACTCATTGCCCTTGGTATTATTGGTTCCATCAACATGCAGAATAAATAGCTGGGGAAACAGTCTAGGATCATTTCCCATGATAGTTTTTCTCATTTTAAATTAATACAAATGCTTAATAGACTTAAGAGACACAGAGCATCTATTTGTTCTAGCCAAGTCCTCACTGTATCAGGAAAAAAAGAGTTTCTAAACTACAGTGGCAGTACCAGTGAAACAAAGTAATATATTAAATCAACACATACTAAAGTTGTTCCATATTCGCCGGCATTCTGCTAGGCATTGGAGTTGTAGAGCTAAAGAGATGCCATTCTTTAAATCCTTGCAGTCGAGTGGGGACTGGTACAGTTGCAGTGAAATGTAATGATGGAGGTATGTGTGGGCCGATCAGAGGTCGGAGGAAGTGCATCCTATGTCTGCCCCGGTGCTCATGGCTGGTTGTACAGAGGAAGCAACCGGCACAAAGAGAACTTTTTAAATATCCTAACAGAGAGGAAATAAACAAAACCAATAACCCAATCACAGGGCTCATCATGTTTCATAGGGTAAGAAGGAGAGAATTGGCAACTTAGGCATAGACAGGTCACTATAGTTAACACACAGAATTCATGACACGTACCAAATGAGAACAGCACGTGGGGTGTTTATAGAAGCCCAGAGGTCAGAAGATTCATGTCGGACTGGGTTAACCCGGCAGGAGGGGTTTTCTTGGGGTTCAGGGGACCGTCTCCAGCCTTTCTCTTTTTATTCCAAATGATTCACCAATTTGAGTGGGTCCCAAATGTTAAATATCTGTCATTGGATCTTCTTAGTCCATCTTTATGAACAAAACTCTAGAAATCCAAAGTATTTTGACTAGGTATCCACCACAGCCTCTTCCCTCCTGTCTCTGCTTCAGCTCTGTCCCTCGCCCGTCCCTTCTTTGGAAGGAGGCCGGAGTGATCTTTATAAACAAAAATTGACCTGTCGCTCCAGTTTAAATCCCAAGCCATGGTTGCCCTTAGGTCAAAACCAATCTCCTCAGTGTGGTGTATAAACTTCGGTATGTTCTGGCCTGGCTACCCCTTGAGTCTCTGCTCTGGTCACTCTGGTCACATTCCCTACATCCGGGCTCTAATCACTGAACTACCCCCAGTTTCTTAGTTTGCCAACCCCTACCCACCTTTGAACCTTCAAGTATTGGTTGCCTTTACTTACTTTTTTCTCCAAAACCTATCATCTCATCCTTTCCCTTTTTCTAACTGAGTTGAATTTACCATTTAGACGCTAGAACTTTCCCTGATAACCAAATATGGGGTGAAGTTCCTTTGTCTCTGACCTTGTAACACCAGTCTTTTTCCTGGGATTTTAACTCCCTTGGGGACTATACATTCTGTGAGTATAGGATCTGTGGCTCCCTTGTCCACTTCATACCTTCAGTTCTTAGCACAGTGCCTGGGACACTGAGCAGCAAATATTTGCTGAATATTGAATAAACAAGGGAGACAGCAAACAAGTAATGATCTGAGAAAATGGTTGGGAATGATCACGGGAAGATATCGAGATGACAGGGAATGCCTTGAGATCTTCAGAACCTAGGAGACATTTCTCACTGACTGAACTGAGGGGAACTGGGTGGCAGACTCAGTTGGAGGCTGAATGGAGAAGAAAGAGAAATATGGTGTTTTTAAACTGCAGTGTGTTGACAGGAAATAAAGCTTTTATTGGAAAGGAAGGAAGAAGAGAGTGGGCAGTAAACTTGAGGTGGCTGGGCTATTTTCTTTTGTGCTAAATTGTTCAATTGAATTTGGACGTTCTATGCATTTGCCATAGAGTTGCTTACCTTTGCACTTTATTTTGTACTGCGTAGACATTTCGATATCCTAAGTAGAAGTCATGAGGTAGATTAAGGTGGGGAAGTTATTTTCAATGTGTTATGCCAAGACTACATATAAATACTATAGTGAAGCAACTGTGAATTAGCAATTAAATTAACAGTTGATTAAAAATCAGATTAACAATTTGCTGACTGAGCAGCTTTTACTTAAGTCTTATCCCATTCCCCAAACTGGTAAACAAGAGAAATGAGGGTAGGGTGGCTGCAAAGTGTTCACAGGCTGGGAGAAAAGACTGAAAAGGCAGGCAAACAAAATGTCAGGTTATGATTGAATGCCATGTAGGGCAGAGATTGGAGAAGAGGAGAGAAAGAAAATTTTGTAAAGAGATGACATTTAAGCTGCATTTTAAGGACCCAGGAGCAATGAATAAAGAAAAATAGGAAGAGGAAGGAGGCAAAAGAAATAGCAAAGATTCTAAAGAGCTTCATGGGCAACTACTTGGACATAGTCAGGATTTTTCATCAAACCCCTGTTCTCAAGCATTTTATCTTTGTCCCCATTAGAACACTTGTATTGGTCACCGCCATCCAGGTCCCGGTTCCCCAGATTATTCACAAGCCATAGAAAACTCTGTATGATATGATCCTTTCTTTTTTTTTTAATATTTATTTATTTTTGAGAGACATAGAGGCACAGCGTGAACAGGGGAAGGGTAGAGAGAGGGAGACACAGAATCGGAAGCAGGCTCCAGGCTCTGAGCCGTCAGCACAGAGACCGACGCGGGGCTCGAACTCACAGACTGCAAGATCATGACCTGAGCTGAAGTCGGCCGCCTAACCGACTGAGCCACCCAGGTGCCCCGATATGATCCTTTCTTATCTCTTCAGCAATCACCTTCTTCCCATTCTCTCCAACCCCATCTAACCGCTTGTGCTCCACAAGCACCATGGCACGGTGTCTATCTATCCTCCATGGCTTTATGGATGGCACTCCCTTCTGACTGACATACTCTTTCTTTGAGGGACCACCTCTCAGTCTACCTCCTCCCACCTCAGGGTGGGGGGAGATCCCCTTCTCCTTGAAATAAATATGCTGCATTCATTTATTCAACAAGGACCTGGCAAACTTCTCCAAGTACTTAAAAGTATGAGTTCAGGGTTTGGGGTCGAGGACACTTTGCCCGATCTATGAACTGGGTTGTGTGAACTTGGGTGATTTGCTTAATTTCTATACATGATCTGGTTTCCTCATCTGTGAAATGGATAATCACAATACCTTTCTTACAGAGTTCGAGGGCAGATGAAATGAAATGATACTTTAAAAAGTATTTGTATATATAAATAATTCAAACTATTTGGCCATCTTATAAAAATAATAATGATAATAAGAATTAACTATTAGTACAAGCCAAACTTTAAGCTTAGATGCGGAAGACGCAAAAATGCATAAAACACAGCTCCTGCCATCAAGGATTTCATAAACTGCTAGAAAGCAGACATACAACCAGACAGTATTAAGGGTATGAATTGTTCGACGATAAAGTGATGCTAGACTTTTTGAAAAAGGGGCCGTCTCCTACATTTTGTAGAACCATCGAAATGTATTTTAATCTGTTTGAAATCTACTCAAAGGACTACCAGCTATTTTTCACCCAGTCTGCATAAATTTGGCGCTCATGTGTTAACATAAATTAGAAGAACCTAGTATAAAATGATACAGCTGAGCATCAATTTAGCTGAGAACAAGCCCTCACGGAAGTGAGAAGGAGCCCCTCAAATCCATTAGGCTCTGTGCCTTCCTGCTATAGATGAAGAAACTGTGGCCCACGCCCCACCACAGGGGTTAAGTCCATGGACGGGGGTCACACAATGCATTAGTGACTGCACGAAGGGAAGGACCCACATTTGCCAATCTCGGTTCCACACCCTTTCCATCATTGCACTGATGTCCCTTTGGTCGTGTTCTCTCATTACCACTATTTGTTTCAAAACCTGTACAAACCTGGTTCCCCAAGGAAAACGGGGACTGGCTTTCCAGTCTCATGGTCTTTATCTGTCATTCTGGTGTACTCTCCTTCTGGGCTTGGGCCAACTCCAGTACCTCCTCCAGAGCCTGGAAGACACCTCCCATCCTCACATAGCCAGCCCTGAGGGGCCAGTACAAAATGACTCCTTCTGTTTCTAAAGTCACTGCACAGAGTTTTCCAAACCTCTGCTTTTGGCACTTCATTCATGTATTGTCTCATGTTTCATGTGTCACGCTTGCACTGATTCACGTACAGGTGGTTTTTCTTGAGTAGAAAGCACTGGTCACAAGGCGTTTCCATGTTGTCTGATACAACGCTACTTAGTATATGAGGATCCTCAAACACTTTTGAATGGAATGGACTGAAATTTAAGTACTCTTCCTCCAAGCCCCATGTCACGTGGGGAGAAAAGTACATCCTTCGTATGGTCCTATGTATCCGGGGGATAGATTGGAAGGGCTTGCTGTGCTCATTTTTAATAAACTGGCTACTTAAAGAAAAGCCTACATTCCATACACTCTACTTTTTCCTCAGGTTTGCACAAGCCATTTTCTGTGCCCAGAACAGTCTTCCTCCTAAATTAGGCGGATAACATCTCTTCGTCTGTAGAAGTCTCTACTGAGATGTCATTCTAGGACCTCTTCTGCTAACTCTCAGTATCGTTTACACTCTCTTCACAGTGCCAGTTACATGAAAGTAGGATGGATGCTCAGGGATCCAGTCTGTAATTTCCTCAAAGGCAAATGTAACTTCTTATTCGCTGTTTTGTCCCTTGTATCCTATATGGAGCTGGACACATTCTGTATGTTCAGTAAATGTTTGATCAGTGTGTGGATCAAATTGTTAATTTATGGCAAATGGGCTGTGGCAGAGTGTGACCAGCCTGCATAAACCTTGCTGTAGGAAATTGAAAGTCCTCTCGCCATATTTCTGCTTCTTAGAATGTCACATTATAAGACAGATGGCTGCAAAATTGTGGTTTGTTAAAAGGTAGCTTTGAATAACAATCAAATAGTGATATGTTTGATTGCTTTATTAGTACGCAGTAAACATTGTTGCCCTTTGAAGCACTAGAATATGTATTTTAATAAAAATTATTGGAATGATAAAGATCTTGGCGTCCAAATCAATATTCAAGTAAAGAATAGCTTGACAAAACTGTGATCGGCAGAAGTGTGAGGGCCATATAAATGCTGCATGCATCTTTCTTATTTTTTACAAAAGCTAGAGCATAGGTTGAAGGCAGGTTGTGGAGAGCAGGAGCGTCCAGAGCAAATTGTATACCTACTGTAATCATCATTCTATGCATCGTTAGCAGCTCCTGCCAATCCCAGCTGGAACGAGGGGCCAGGGTTTTTATCAGGCAATGAAGTCATGACATATATGGCAAAGAAAATGCTGATATTTTCATTTGCCATGTTTCATTTAAAAAATGACTTCCTTCAAAGTTGGTCCCAGGATAAAGTGATGAGCACAGAAAGACTTCTGGGAATTCCCAGCTTATTTTTTCTTCATTTCTCCTACCCAACAGTATCCTCAATTTCCTACTCCACTTCACTTATCCTCTCTATCAAAACCGTCTGCCACCCTTCACATTCTTAATCAAAATCAAAACTCGAGAGAGGGTTTTATAGAATCATTCATAACAAAATACAAAATGTAAGATCAATGCCCTGTTATTCTCAAGAACACTTACCTTATAATCAAGCACAAGAAACCTTATGGTAATTTGTAATGATTCTCTAATTATGGCTTTGTACAAATCAAGGAGTGGATATATTGATATTTTGAGGGTAGGAACAATCTTTTCAACCTCCCTTGTATAACACCTCAATGAACTCAATTAATGACGTTAAATACGTGTAATTTTTGACATTTTTTCTAACCCTAGCATATTCTTCAGGGAATTTTTAGAATCCCATGATAGTCATCTTATTTAATAGCTGAACCTACAATAAACAGGTAAGGCAGGTTAGGATACAGACTCTGAAGCTGGACTCCCTGCATTTGATTTCCAGCTCTGCCACTTAATAGCTGTGCCAATTGGCATATAACTGTAAGTCATATGACTTCTTAGAAGAACTGATAATAATACTCACCTCTCTAAAAATGTCAATTAGATCATGTGGTTAATAGTGCTGTTCAAGTTTTCTATGTATTTTCTTTAGTTTTTGTTTGGTTGTTTCAATACCTAAAGAGGAGTGTTAAAATCTTCTATTAAGATCTTGGTATTGTCCATTGTCCCCTTTAATTCTGTCAATTTATGCTTTATATGTTTTGATGCGCCATTTTTAATTGCATACACATTGATATTTTTTTCTGGTGAATTGCTCTTTTTACATTAAAAATTATCTGTCTTTATATATGATAATACATTTTGTTTCAAAGTCCCTTTATACTGATATCGAAATAGCCACCCCAGCTATTTTATGCTTACTGATTGCACGGTATATTTTACACTATTTATTTTCAACCTATCTGTGTTTTTTACATTTTATGTGTCTTCCCCATAGGTATCATTTAATAGTATCTTGCTATTTATTTATTTATTTTAATGTTTATTTATTTTTGAGAGATAGCATGAGCAGGGGAGGGGCAGAGAGGGAGACACAGAATCTGAAGCAGGCTCTAAGTTCCAGCTGTCAGCACAGAACTGGAAGCGGAGCTGGAAAATAGAAACCGTGGGATCATGACCTGAGCCGAAGTTGGATGCTTAACTGACTGAGCCACCCAGGTGCCCTATTGCTTTTTAAAAATCTACTCTGTCAATCTCTGCATTTACCTTGGAGTTTTTAGATTATTTAAGGCCTCTATTTTTACATGGTCATCTTCTCTCTTTGTGTCTATGTCTTCACATGGCATTCTTCTCTTGGCATGTATCTTTCTTGGTTTCCCTTCTCCCTTTCTTATAAGGACACCAGTAGAATTAGCTTAAGAGTTCCTTCAACTCCAGAATGGTCCTATTTTTTTTAATGTTTATTTATTTTTGAGAGAGAGAGAGAAAGAGTGTGAGTGGGGGAGGGACAGAGGAATAGGGAGATGCAGAATCTGAAGCAGGTTCCAGACTCCAAGCTGTCAGCACAGAGCCCAGTGCAGGCTCGAACTCATGAACCACAAAATCATGACCTGAGCTGAAGTAGGATGCTTAACCAACTGAACCACCCAGGCGCCCCCCAGAATGGCCCTATCTTTTTTTTTTAAATTTTTTTTAATGTTTATTTATTTTTGAGAGAGAGAGAGAGACAGACAGAGTGTGAGCAGGGGAGAGGCAGAGAAAGAGAAGAAGACACAGAATCCAAAGCAACTCCAGGCTCTGAGCCATCAACACAGAGCCAGATGCGGGGCTCGAACCCACAAGGGTGAGATCATGACCTGAGCTGAAGTCAGATGTCCAACCGACTGAGCCACCCAGGCGCCCCAGAATGGCCCTATCTTAATTGATATCTGCAAAGACCTGATTTCCAACATTCACAGGTACCAGGGGTTAGGACTTTATCATATTTTTTGAGGGAACATGATTCAACCCATATTCACTATTTCTGTTGCTCTTCATTCCTAAAGATCCAATTTTTCTCTGCATCATTTTCCTTCACCTTGAAGAACTTTTGTGGAGCCAGTCATAGGCAAAATGTGCCTTTAATTTTACTTTATCTGAAAATGTCTTTATTTTTCTTTCATTCTTCAATAGTAATCTCAATGGATATACAAATACAAGTTGACAGTTTCTTTATCTCTTCACTTTAAAGATGTTTTATCTTATGACCTCCATGGTTTTTAATAAGAAATCTAGAGTCATTTGAATTGTTTTTCCCCTGTAAGTACCTTACACTTTTTCTCTAGCTGCTGTTCAGATTTCTTTATCTTTGTTTTCCAGGAGTTTGTTTGTGACATGGTGAGGTGTGATTTTCTTTGAACTCCTCCCATTTCGGGTTTGTTGAATGTTTTAAAACTATAAATTTATGTCTTTCAATAAATCTGAGATGATTTTGGCCATTATCTTTTCAAAGACCTTTTCTTTGTCTTTTTCACATGAAACTCTAATTACATTCATATTAGAATTTGCAATATTGTTCACAGATTATTTAAGCTCTGTCCATGGTTTTCATTCTTTTTTCTCCTCTGTTTTTCAGATGAGATCACTTCTATTTGAGAATCAATCACATTAAAGAAAATTTTTGGTAGGTTAATGGTAGCATATATAGCATTGAGACTTATATATATATATTTATATGTATATATTTGTATGAGAAACTTTTACATATTTTTAGAGAGGAGACTTTTACATATATACATATATATTACATATATATTTACATTATGTATAATGTATATATATGTACATATATATATACATATATATGTATATATTTGTATGAGAAATATGTATATATTTGTATGAGATACAAATGTATATATTTGTATGAGGTACAAATATATATATATTTGTATGAGATACAAACATGAGTTTATATGTATATATTTGTATGAGAAACTTTTACATATTTTTAGAGAGACTTTTACATATATACATATATATTACATATATATATATTACATTATATATATGCATATATATATATATAATATTTATATTTTGAGAGAGAGAGAGAAAGAGAGAGCAGGGGAGAGGGGTAGAAGGAGAGGGAGAGAGAAAGAGATAACCCAAAGCAGGCTCCATGCTCAGCACAGAGCTGGATAAGAGGTTTGGTCTCACAACTGTGAGATCATGAGCTAAGCCAAAGTCAAGAGTTGGATGCTCAACCAACTGAGCCTCCCAGAAGACCCATGATTCTTATATCTATATTTTGTAGACTCTAGAACTGTTTATCCTCTGGAGAATGTTGCCTTTTTTTTTTAAATCAGGTACTCTATGTGGGCGGGACAGACGGATGCCCTGTAAGGGACTGGGAATATAGTGGTACATGGTGGGGGACCATAGCATAGTGCTCTTCCACAGAGAACTTTGGTGCTATCCAGACTCTACATGTCCCCAAAGAGACAATGACTCCAAAGAGAATCAACCTAGAGATAGCAGTTGGAATGCCTGTTGAAATAGCAGCAATGCCTGGAAGAAAATGCTTCTTGGTGGAAGGGCATAAATGATAGTCTGGCACCTCTGTTTGGGGTGATGGGCCCTCCTCAGGAAACCTAAGTTCCTATAAAGAGTACATAGTGACAGAGACCTGTGATATATGATTCGTTACTGTTACCATGGCTCATCGGAATATATGAGATGATGACACTTGATGAAACTAGGGTTACATTAAGGCGGTATTGAATAGTTTGGCTATTTTCCTGTGCTTTTAGTTCCCTCCCCCACTTTTAAATAGTTCACAATCTCACTGTTGTGGTTCTCACTTCAAATTGTCTTAATAAATTCTTACTACAAGTAGCAGAAAGAACTTTTATTTGACAAAGTCAGACTGGTCCTTTGTTAAAATTTCTTGAACGGTGATCTGTGCTACATCTGCCCTACTGCTTAAATAATCATATAATTCTGGAAAGTAATGACTCTAAAAATCAGGGAAGGCCCATTGAGATTATCTCGTGTAACCTCTGACCTATCTAGGGAGATAACTCCACTGCATGGAGCATTTTTGGTCTGTAGACTATGGTGAGTTACTCTGTTGTTGCTTCTGAAAGACATTCTGGGAAGAAGCAGTGAAGTCAGTGAGCCACTTCACTAAACAAGAAATGGGCTCATTCTAGAACTTTCTGTGTCTTTTTGTTTAGGTCTGAGTTTATGCTTTCACGGCTCTTTGATTCTAGTTCTTGAATAATCTAAAAGGAGCTTCTTCCTAACAGACTTTTAACGGTAGAGAACACAATGATGGATACCAGAGGGGAGGTAGGTGGGTGGAGGAACGGGTGAAGTAGGTGATGGGGATTAAGGAGTGCACTTGTTAGGATGAGCACGGGGTGAGGTATGGAAGTCCTGAATCACTATATCGTACACCCGAAACTAATATTACACTGTATGTTAACTAACTGGAGTTTAAATAAAAACTTAAAAGAAAATAAAAGGGGCTTCCTCCTAAAGAACTAGGAGTGTGTGGATCTTTATTTGCATACTTGCCACACATACACTTACTCTCTGCTTTTCACTCCTTTCTCTCTAGTTCCCTTCACCCTGCTCAACTAGATCATCACATTATTCAAGTTCTTACTACCACCTGACTTAATGAGATACGTTGCATTGCACTCATAATGTTAAAAAAAATGTGATGTATGTTTTAAATACTCTAGCAGATGTGTCAGGGAGAATGCTGTTTCTAAGGCTGTGGGAAGCCATTAGAAGTTTCCCAAAGAATTATTTAATAAATTCTGCTGCTCATAAAACTAAGAATGAGATTATTACTGATATATTCATTCAAGACAAAAACAGAGAAAAGAGAAGACTGTTTAGTTAGAGAAAGAAAATGAAAGCAAAAAGAAAAAGATTTTAAGACATAATTCTAAAACGAGCGTACAGATAGACTAAAGAACATCTGGGTAGCCTTTAGTGAACAGTTAAACTCTTAAAAAAATTGCCAGATGAAGAAGGATAAAAAGGAAAAAAATGACTTTTCAAATAGCTTCTATGCCGTCGGCGACTGGATCGATGCAAGTGCTGGAGGAAACCGCAGAGATGTTTTTGGGTAAATAATACACGTACTTGAGGCCTGAAAGCATTTCGTTCTAAAGTTCCCGAGGGAAGATCTTCCCTGATAAATAATAATAAAATAAACAGAACCTGCAGGATTTAATAGCAATTCTACTTTGGACCAATTTGTTTCAGGATTCTTCTTCTAGCCCGCAGACACAACTGACATTTGACACTCAGCTCTTGGTTCTGTCGAGTTCCGAGTGTTTCTGTACCTTCCCTCTCCATTGATTCATTTACTTCTATGGAGGGAAGAGAAAGAAACCAGTTGTTTGGTTCTTTGTGGTAACAAATGTTGGACTGGGGTGATCACTTTGGGCTCAAATGCTAGTTTGGAGTCTCTTTGTGACTTCCGTAAGCAGGAGAGCAATGCCTCCATCTCCATCATACTGGGTTTTCTGAAGTTAACATTCAAGAGTAATTATTCTAAGAGTCATGAGAATAGTTTAGATGACGTTTACAATTTTTGCCAACAAATTCTGTCTATATTATAACTTCTGAATTATTCTTCTGATGGCTTTATGTACATTTTCTGAACTGCTTTTCTTACCCCCCATTCACATTCTGCTTATCCTCTATCATAGAATAGCTTTCAGACGTCCAGTCATGGCCACTTCACGTTGTGTATTTGGAAAAGGGTGAAATGTTAATGTTTATGCTTTCGTTTATCAGAATGAGTCATAGAGTTAAAAGCATATGTGGCCAGATTGTCTTTCATCTTTAAAACCTTGGGCCGATCAAGTAGATGGGCTAGCCACTTCCCCTCTTCTCTTCAACTTTCGTTCACATACAAGCATACCTTACCCAGTACTGTTTTAGCAACTTAAAAACACTGCTTCATTTGCCCGTTCTCCTGCTTTAAAAATTAATCAAGGGGTGCCTAGGTGGCTCAGTCAGTTAAGCGTCCGACTTCCGCTCAGGTCATGATCTCATGGTTTGTGAGTTAGAGCCCCGCATCGGGCTCTGTGCTGACAACCCAGAGCCTGGAGCGTGCTTTGGATTCTGTGTCTCGCTTTTTCTCTGCCTCTCCCCTACTCGCACTCCATCCCTCTCAAAAATAAATTTCAGACTAAAGAGGGCTTGGAAAATAGCTAGAAAACATCCAAGAAGGTGTAGGTCTCAGATAAAGCAGCTGAGAACAGTTCTACAAAGTAAGAGACACAATCTGAGAGAGAGCGCGAGAGAGAATCCCATATTTGTAACAATAAAAATAGGGTAGATAGCCTGGTAGTCAGAGCTTCTATCATTATTTGGGTGGGGTGATGAAATGAGGGAAGGGGGGTGGTGCAGTGGGGATGGTGAGGAAAACAATAGTCACCCCGTGTTTGCAGAGAATTGTGGTTAAGGCAGAGTGGAGGAGGACGCTGAGCTGGTGGTGTCTACTGTGGGGCAAACGTGAGAACTGAAAAGGCACATGCACGTGCACAGCCCTTTATTCAAAGAAGCCTCGGGGTGTACCAGGGAGAACTTCTACCATCCTGGGACTCTGCCCTGACCTCTCGCTACAGATCTCTTCCAAATGACTGGTCCAGGGGGAACTATTATCATTCAAAAAGGATATAAACAAGAGAAAAGCATTGTATCTATACGAAAATACTACAACTAAAAAAGAAGCAAGGAATGAGGCAAACAAATGACAGATGAAGAACGTTCACTAGAAAAATGTTACTAAGGAGTGTATAAAAAATTGAGACCAAATGTATTGTTGTGACTTAGAAAGCAAATATAAGGTTTTTACAAGTATAAGCGGACGGTAGAAATTTGGGAGCGTAGGGAAGATCTGATGACAACCGAAGGAGAAAAACAGAAGCAGCTATAATTCTGGAATGAAAGAGAAGAAAAGAAACCCATTCTAGTTATAAAGACCATTTGCAAGTAGCACACGGGAGATAAGGCCATGCTGCAAGTGCCGAAAGGTATAAAGACACAATTGAGAAAACCGTTCCAGATGAAGAGGTCGTGAACAAAGCATATAGAGAAAAATCGATATTGGGCACAAAGAAAATTCCACCCAAGTGTAATAGGTGGTTTTGAAGAAGAGGAAAAAACAAAACAAAACATGGGAATAATACTTTAAAATTGACTTCATTTTCTAACACTGCATTCCGAGTTTTTACAAATGTAGCAGCTTAAAGCAATACTCACTTATTATGGCATAGTTTCTGCAGACTAGACCTCCAGCACAGCCCCACTGGGTTCTCTGCGGGGCTCGCCAGCGCCAAAATCAAGGAGTTGACCGACTGTGCTCTTAACCGAAGGACCCGGGAAAGAATCCGCTTCTGAGTTCATCCAGGTGGGTGGCAAAATTCCGTTTATTTGCAGCTAGAGGACTGAAGTCTCTGTTTCCTGGGTCTTAACTGTGGGTCACTGTCACCTTTTAGAAGGCTTCCTGCATTCTTTGTCATGGAGCCCCGTCCATCTTCAAACCCAGCAACGGCACATTATTTGTGTATGTGTGTGTGTGTGTGTGTGTGTGTGTGTGTGTGTGTGCGCGCGCGCGCGCATGCGCGCGCGTGTGTGTTTCTGATCCCTCTGACATCTGTTATCAACCTCAGAAAACTCTCTGCCTTTTAGAAGGGCTCATGTGACCCACCCAGATAAGTTCCTTATTGTAAAATCAACTATGACTTTTAATGCAACATACCGTGAGAAAGATAACTAACTCATCATAATCCCAAAATCCAGAGATTAGAATGTGGAATGTTGGGGATGATTTTCAGAATCGTGCCTACCATGAAGAACATAATCATAGAGAATTCCTCCAAAAGAAAGGAAGAATTAAATCTATAGCTGCAGAGGGCATGCCGTCCTTAAAAATAAATCCAGAGGAGCGCCTGGATGGCTCAGTCAGTTACATGTCGACTTTGGCTCAGGTCATGATCTCACAGTTTGTGAGTTTGAGCCCCGCATCAGGCTCTGTGCTGACAGCTCAGAGCCTGGAGCCCGCTTCAGATTCTGTGTCTCCCTCTCTCTCTGCCTCTCCCCCGCTTGCGCTCTGTCTCTGTCTCTCTCTCAAAAATAAACATTAAAAAAAGTTTAAAAAAATGCAGATACCATAATAATAGATAATATCATTATCCGTTTGTCCAAACCCACAAAGTGTACAACAGCAAGTGTTAACAGTGATTTAACCGGGGACTTTGGGGTGGTGATATATCACTGTGGGCTCATCGGGTACAACACATTACCCTCTGTGGGGGAGGTTGATAATGGGGAAGGTTCTGCATGTGTGGGGGGCAAGGGTGTATATGAAATCTCTGTACATTGCCCTCAATTTTGCTGTGAACCTAAAACCGTTCTAAAAAAACATCTTAATAAAAAGTGAGCAAATCCGTCAGTCAATACATATACATACAGAATGATAAAAATGGACAAAATGGACCTTGGTAAAAAAAGCTATTCACAGCGACTATTCACAGTAACTAAGATATGGAAACAACTTAAGTGTTCTTTAAAGGATAAACGATAAAGAAAATGTGATCTATATAGATATATGTAACGTGATACCTACAGAAGATAGAGGATTCAGCCTTATGAAAGAAGTAAATTCTGTTATTTACGACAACATGAATGAACCTTGAGGAGATTACGCTAAGTAAATCAGACGGAGAAATACAAATGCAGTATAATCTCACTTATATGTGGAATCGAAAACAGTCAAACTCGCGGAAGTAGGGAATAGAATGGTGATGGCCAGGGGCCTGGGGAGAGGGAGACATGGGGATGGTGTTGGTCCAGGGGAACAAAGTGCCGTTTATGGAAGACGAATAAGTTCTTGGTCTAATGCATAGCAGGATGACTAGAGTTAGCAGCACCGTTAACTCTATGTTAACATATTTGCTATTTGCGAAGAGGAAGTTTTAATTAAGTCTTTTCACCACACAGAAAGAAAAAGAAAAGGGGAACCATATGGAAGTGATGGATACATTTATTAGCTTGATTGGGGTGATCATTTCACAACATATACACATCAAAACATCAAGTTGTAACCTTAAGCCTAATCAATGTTTATATGTCAATCATACCTTGATGAAGCTGTTAAAAAGAAAAAAGAATTTTCTTTGAGTAGAGTATAAAAGGAAGATCGATTCACCCCAAAACATAAAAATTCTAACTGGTCTTAGATTTCTCCCTGGTGTCATTAAATGCCAGAACAGAATTTAATATTGCCTAGGACATTCTCCGGGAAAGGAAGTATAAACAAAGAATTTTATACCCAATAAAGCTATTATTTAAGCATAAAAACTACAGATAAGTACTTTTAAATAGGACAGAAACCAAGTACTATAGTTTCAATTAAGCTTCCTTAAATAAAATATTAGTGGACTTCAGGCAGCCCGGGAATGAATAGAAATACTCTCAAACAAGGGCTCGTGTTCATATAATTGGTGTTATCTGCTACAACAAATATCCTCCCCAAAGCTTCAATGGGTCAGCACAATAAAGGGTTGTCTATTGCTCTTATCACTGTTCACATCAGACAGGGACTCCGGTTCCTTCCACATAGTAGCACCCCCATCTCCCAACGCCTCCTCAGGGACCTTCTCGGATATGCCGCATTCTGTTGGCTGACAAGCACAGTGAGAGAGGGAAGGATGATGTGACATGTTCAGTGCCTAGGCCAGGAGGTGGTGTCCATTTTACCAGTGTACGTTTTACCCACTCTGGCGGCCCTGGCCATTCCCAAAGCTCGCTGGGAGCTGCACTCTGCTGTGTGTTCAGGAAGACCAAATGGAACTGAACACCGTCTAGTACTAGGACTAGATTCCAGAACCTTTCCACCTTGTCACAGTGTATCTGCTTCCTTTTTCCTTCCCCACAAAGACTACATCCATTCCCGAAGGGAGACATTCCCAAATCCCCGCCAACCACTGCATCTAGTTCAAAGCCAAGGCAATGTACAGTTTTCCCATTAGGTTCAGATATGGCTCCTTGTGGTCTAAATAAAGACACATAAAATAAGTAGTAAACAAATTAAAATAGAAAGAAAACTAAAAATGTCAAAAATAACATCTAAATAAAGACAAATAAAAATTTTGAAAATGCACCTTTCCCACTGGTTGAATACACAATGGTGAATCCATCATGGGTCCTTCTTAAGATGTGACATGTTGAAATCTTGGCCCGAGTTTACTTGATAGTTGGTCCAATCATTTTTGCAATTCCTTGCAAGCACATTTGGGAGGGATACACTTGGCAGTAGGCAATTCTCTAACATTGGTTCTCAGGCTAGTAGAAGTATAATATTAGGAAAAAACAAGTAGAAGCCTTGGAAGCTGCCTCCTTCCCCACAACCAATCTGTTAAGCGATTCAGTAGAAGCCATGCCATATTCTGAGTGCAGTGGGCTCGTAAAGGCTCATCCAAAGCCCTAACTTGGAGAGAATATTCTGTGCATTTGGGGTGACTCCTTTAAGAATGTGGGGTATACATTGAAACAATAGCTATTACATGTTGCTGTTCTGCTTGCAGAATACTGAATGCTTGACTTTGGAACATTAAATGATATGATCAGAAATGCTTATCCCGTCCTGAGTATTGTCATACTGACAGTCACAAGGTCAAGTGCATGCAGCGATAGTCCACTGCACAAATAGAGATGGTACATTTGGGATCAAGGCCAAACAGGCCTGGAGGCGCACATGAGTCACAGACAAGGCTCTCCCAGAGCCCCAACTCATCTACTACATTTGCTGTGTCTGGGCAGCTCACATTTATGCCCTTCCTTTGAAGTATGGTTCCCTTTAGGACATTAAATCCAGCGATGACAGTTGGTTCTATCAGACCCTCTTCACGGTGGTGGTGTGACATAATCCCTCAAGAAAACCAACCAGCCACTTGGCAGGTTCATATCCTAGTGCTTCTGCCTTGGACAGGGAGTGATTCAACATCATGCTTTGTTTTGCCAAATGTCTTGTAGTTTTCAGTGTACAGGTCCTTCGCTTCCTTGGTTAAATGTATTCCTGAGTATTTCATTGTTTTTGATGTTATTATGAATGAGATTGCTTTCTTTATTTCTTTTTCAGGTGTTTTGTCGTTAGTGGATATAAGCCCAACTGATTTCTACATGTTGATTTCGCATCCTGCAATTTTACTGAATTGGTTGATTAGTTTTAATCTTTTTTTTTTTTTTTTTTTGGGTAGAGTCTTTGGGATTTTCTATATATAAGATCATATCAGCTGCGAACGAAGAAAGCAAAAACTTTAGCAAACCTGAAGTTACAGCTGCCGTGTAGTCATTTGGGGACCCTCGGGCCGGTAGATCAGCAAACAGAGAAAGGACTCTGATTCTAAGAGTTAGGGTTTCCTCTAATAAAGGTTTCAGGATGAAGTATGTCTGGAACTCAGGAGGTTCTTGTTGCTTCCATATTTGGTAAAAACTCCAAATGGGTAATTGAAGCAACCATGACTTGACAAGAGCCTAGTAAGTAGGGGGGCAGACCCTTCAGGCTTGCGGGTCTGGGCTACCCCACCAGGTAAGCAACCAAGATGAGCAGAAGTGTCGGCTGAAAGAGGAAGAATAGAGGAGAGATAGTGGGAGGGGACCAATAACGGGGCCTGGAGTTTAGCCCAGTAAATCTTCTGGATACTTTTTATGTTCTTGTTTTAGTTTTAGAACCTGTGATAAGCTATCGGTTTGAACGAGCTGGTACAAGGGGTGGACCGAGCAGGTAGGCTAATGCTTCTTTCATGTCCTTTGGACCCCACCACTTGGATGAGCTCCAGTCCACTTCCAGTCGTCAATATCTTTCTTTATGTGCCGGAAGATTTTTCATGCTTTTTCCAGAGCTGTAGCGTCTAGTCTGAAGTTGTCAGGAGAGTGGAGCCTTCGTGTTCTCATCATAACAACAACAATGACAGAACAGTAATTATCTGAGGTAAAGGAAGTGTTAATGAACTCATTGTGGTAAATATTTCACAATATATATGTGTATCAAATCAGCACAATGTCTACATTATACTTACACAGTGTTATACGTCAGGTATATTTCGATAAAGCTAAAAAGGTATATATGTACAGAAGAAAAAGGATATTCTGCTGTGTATGGAATAGGCTAGAAATGCCAGGCCTTTCCCACTCAATCAATGATTGGAGAGAGTAGCTGTACCACTAATTCATCATTTTTAGTTCTTGTATGATACATTTTGAGAGACAGATTTAAAAAAAAAGAAGAAGAATTGGCTCATGTAGGGGCTGGCGGGTGTGTAATTTACAAGGCAGGCTGGAAATTCAGGTGAGCCGATGTTTCCATCTTGAGTCCAAACTTCGCAGGGCAGGCCAGCAGGCTAGAAGCTCAGGCAGGGTTTATACGTTGCCATCTTGAGGCAGAACTCTATCTTCTTCAGGAAACCTCAGTCTTCCGTCTCAAGGTTTTCCACTGATGAGGGTGCTTGGGTGGCTCAGTCGGCTAAGTGTCTGACTCTTGGTTCCGGCTGAGGTCATGATCTCACAGTTTCCGGAGTTCAAGCCATGCGCAGGGCTCCATACAGAGCCTGCTTGGGGTTCTCTGTCTCTCTCTCTCTGCCCCTCCCCCACTCGTGCTTTCTGGTCTCTCTCAAAATAAAAATAAATAAATAAACTTTAAACAAGGCTTTCAACTGACTCGAGAAGTTCCTATACATTACCGAGGGTCATCTGGTTACTGAAAATCCAGTGTTTGTAAATGATAATCACATCTAAAAAGCAGCTACCCAGCAACATCTAGACTAGCGTTTGGCCAAACAACAGACCCCACGGCCCAGGCAAGGGGCACATAAAACGTGAGCCGTCCTACATGGCTTTCCCCTGGCGGTTTAGCCTTAGTTGCACACTGTGGTGACTTAACAGCAGTTTATTGACCTCCTTCTCTCCCCTTTTTCACCAGATCACTTCAGTAACTCCCAAATTAATTGCATGCATTTGGATCCTTGGAAGAGTATTTATCATTACATTTTGAAGTATTTATGAGACTCCAATTCTCCAGAATAGGGTAAATAAACAAATGAGATAATCTATGGGATGTTTCTTAAAAGTTATCATGCATTTCAAGTATCATTATGCAGGCCATTGTAAGGCAGCCGAGGAGACCTTCGGGCACCGAGAATACAGGGGCTCGCCCAGGTCTGCCGCTGGGGAGGCGGAGAGAGGAATGTGAAGAACCACATATCTGATCCCATGCGGAGGCCCCGGCGTCTCTCTCATGAGCCTGGGGAAGAAGTTTAGAAACTGGCAGATACTTTGACGTGGCTTTTGAAGGCGCCCAGGCAGCAAATTGGCACGAGCGCAGTGGCACTCCCAGCGATTCCCTGGCATCGCAGGCCTGGTGCTGACAGTGCCGCTGCAGGCTGTGTCGATGCTCTCTCGAGACAAGCAACACAACCTTTATTTGTCTTGCTACCCGCTTCCCCTGGGAGGGGAGGCAGGCTGCCGAGGCACACCACCTCATTCCGACTTCTCCTTTGTCCTGGAACAAGGGGTGGGATGGAAAAAGGGGAGGAAAGCAATATGGATCATAAACCAACTGACTTATATGAAAACCACTTCAAGATTTCATATGCCTAAACGTATGAATAAGCAGAGGAGAACTCAGACCTTATGACAATCGAGATAAACAAAGAGATAAAGGAGCTAGTGAAGCCAAAATCTTCCTTCTCTGTCATATTTCACTTTCGTAACGCTAGTCCAGAGACTCTATGTTGTGTAGATTACGGGACTGCCCTGATAGACCCACTTAGGTTCCTGTGCAGAAAAATAGCCAACATTTATTTAACAATAATTAAATACCACACATGGGGGCGCCTGGGTGGCTCAGTTGGTTGAGCGTCTGACTTCGGCTCAGGTCATGATCTCATGGTCTGTGGGTTCGAGACCCATGTCGGGCTCTGTGCTGACAGCTCAGAGCCTGGAGCCTGCTTCAGATTCTGTGTCTCCGTCTCTCTGCCCCTCCCCTACTCACACTCTGTCTCTTTCTCTCAAAAATAAATAAACATAAAAAAAAATAACACACATGGTGCTAAAGATATATTATAACTGTTGATTCAGTTAAACCTCTCAATAGTTTTATTATTGTGTATGTGTTATTTTTATATCCATTTATTTTTTTTTGTACCTGTTTTATAGATGGGAAAAGTGAGAAAGAGAGATCAAGTAAACTTGGTCCAAGTTTACATGGCCTGTGACTAGAACAGAGAGTTTTGAAACTGAGATTATCCTCCTCCAAAGCTCTTAATTCATTAGGACACTATGCATCTCAGCGTGAGAATACTAGGTATCTACTGGTACTCCACTGGCTGAAAGAAATACTAAGTCATCCTATATGGACGACTCCTTAGGAGGGTGTAACTCAGGCACCAGAAACAGTTCAGCTTTTATGGTCAAGGCTTCTTCTTTGAGGGTAAACTTAATTTTAACTTTATGAAAGACTGTATAGTCTCTGAGAGCTAGAGGCAGTAAATCTACTCTTATGTTGAACATTTTAGACCAAAGTAGCACAAATTTCATGTGGAATTATTTTAGTTGATATTCTGCCTCTGTCTGTAGGGTTTCCTTATCTTAAATGCTTATCCTGGTGCAAGGAACATTCAGAATAAGGGGAGATGGGGAAGTCAAACTTTACCCAGATAATCCGTAGTGGACCCTTTATAATCAGACACTAGGGTTTGGTGTCAGCCACAGCCAGGGACATTAAATGTGTTTAATTTTGCATTATCTGTGATTCATACCGTCCTGGTATCTGTGCAGCCATAAATTACCATAGGCATGATAGATTTGGTTATTACAGAAATATATACTTCTGCTTTAGACATGGTTCACTTCTACCCAGCAACTAAGAGACTCTCATTTCTTTTCACTTTTTTCTATTATTGAAATATAGTTGACATACAAAGTTGTATTACTTTGAGATTCTTAATTTTCTTAAAAGAAACCAAAAGAATGAACGTTAGATTTAGCCAAAGATACTGACATGCACAAATACTGTTCTCTTCTTCTCTTAAACGGCCTGTGTACCTGTGGCTGAGGCTTGTGCTGAGTCAGCTTGAGAAAGCCTGGAGAGTCTCATGGCCTCTCGCTCTGTCCCTTGCTTCCCAACAGCTGAGAAAGTGGAGGCCAGTTGTTTGATTTTAGTGATCTGCGGGTCCCATATTTGTTTTGGTATCTCTGAGACAGTGACTACGGTGGGTGTAGAGGTGAATGTCAAGTTGTTAATGCTTTCGTTTGAACCTGTATAAGAAGCTGATTTCCAAGTGCTAATAGCTGCCACCCATTTACTCAGGATATAACTAGAATGAGAGCGTTTTTCCCTATGAAAAAAATTAAGACCTAACACTATTCCATTGTGGTGTATGCCTTCCTACACAGTGTTGTTGTGTTGGCCAATAGAAAACACATAAGGTGTGAAACTATCACACCTTCAGCAAAATAATCACTGGTTGGGGCAAAAAGTTGTTTTCATCTGACCCCATCCTACCTCAGTGTAGTATACATCATAAGAAATGCAAACCAGCTGACAAAACGTTCAAGCATTAATAACGCCACTATATGCTTAATCTATATAACTTTTTAAAAGCTTTCTTATTTTGAAATGATTTGAAATGTATAGAAAAGTTGAAAGAACAGTGTGATGAAGTCCTGTGTACTTTCTCTCAGATTCGCCAATCGTTAACATTTTGGCACGTTTGCCGTATCCCCATCTCTGCCTTCCCTCTTCCCGTATATGTGTGTGTGTGCGCACATGTGTGTTTCTTTTCCAAGCCATTTTTTAAAGTTTATTTATTTATTTTGAAAGAGAGAGAGAGAGAGTGCACACGTGCAAATGGGGGAAGGGCAGAGAGAGAGGGAGAGACAGAATCGTTAGCAGGCT
This sequence comes from Paguma larvata, assembly GCA_030068075.1. Classification (NCBI taxonomy): domain Eukaryota; kingdom Metazoa; phylum Chordata; class Mammalia; order Carnivora; family Viverridae; genus Paguma; species Paguma larvata. Next base: position 37,318,583 of record CM057838.1, on the reverse strand, counting down.
CTGTGCTAACAGCTCAGAACCCTATGAGAGGCCTGATCCCACAACTGTGAGATCAAAAGTAAGACACTTAAATGACTGAGCCGCCCAGGCTCCCCTCTTTCTTTAGCCATTTGAGAATAAGTTGCTGGTCGTGCTCATTTATTCTTAAATATTTTAAGGTATATTCCCTAAGATCAAGGACATTCTCTTCTTTTTTCTTTTTTTTTAAAGAAATTTTATCTTAGAGAGAGAGAGAACATGAGCAGGGGAGAGGGGGAAAAGGGAAACAGAGAGAGAGAAGACATGGGACTTGATCCTGTGACCTTGGGGACATGACCTGAACCAAAATCAAGAGTCAGAGGCTCAACTGACTGAGCCATCCAGTCACCCAAGGATATTTGCTTATATAACCATGGTACATTGACCAAAAACAGGAAACTTAACATTGATATAATTATCTAATCTATAGACCATGTTCAAAATTTTCCACTTCAACATCATTGGCTCTTTGACGTTTTCATCTCATTTTGTTGTGTTCTGGCTTACCATCCAGTACTGGGGCGAATACACTACATTTAGTTTTTGTGTCTTTGTCTTTCATGACGTTGGTTTTTGCATACCCTATGCCATTGATTTGGTAGACTGTCCCTCAACTTGTATTTGTCTGATGTTTCCTCATGAGTGCATTCAGGTTATGCATTTGGGGCAGGAATGCCACATAAGTAATGTGTGTCATCCTCAGACACTCACCAGGAGGTACATGATGGTACTTTGTCCACTGACAGATTTCTCCACCTCAAAGTTACTACTTTTCCTTTTTGAAAACAACAAATATGACTTTTGAATCATGAATAGCATTTCATTTCAGAGATTGCTTCTATGATAGGTCAGATGTACAAATATGAAATAAGGCTATTTGAGTTGAGGACTGAGGAGAATAACTGGCCTTCTCACTTTGAGCTTTAAGATGAATAGCATGGAATGCTGTTTTTTGTTTCTAGTAAGCGATGAACTCACTCAACATGGGTTTTCTTTACTGGCAGGAAACATGATGGAATCCAAGTTGTCCCAAAAATGTTTGCTTTGCTTCCCATTTAGCTAAATCAGGGGGTTTAGCTATCTAGGAACAATTGATGTGGCATACAAGAAACGGAATAGGAAAATTTCCAAATTTTCATTTATTTTGGTTCATTGGGATGCATATATTAAAATGTTGTAGGGTTTTTATATGTATATATCCTGTTGTCTTCTGATACCGTTATGAGAACATCTTAACAGAATCCCCCCTAGAAGGCTTGAAAGTGGGATTCATCCCTATAAAGCATTAGAAGATTCATGAAGCATTGGAAATTGGGACTTAGGTTCCAAAATTCAAAGAATTAACAATTATTTTAAAGTCTTCAAAAGCATCATGGGTAAATGTTTCTTGACAAACTTAATGACATCAAATATTGTATATTGTTCATCCCAATAAGAACAAAATGAAAAAAAGTGTTTCATGTAAGTGCCCCAGCCATCAGAATTTTTAGGCTCGGTGAAGCCTCTTTTTCATTAGACTTTAGTACTGACTTACTATTGGATCCTGGTGGCTGGCGGATTCCATGTGCTGAGGTTATATCTTAGGTTCAAATTCCTCTTCGCTTTTGTCTTCCATCTTTGATAAAAACCTACCATTTGAAGTAAGTTTGGGAATAGCTGTCTCCAAACGGAATGACATTTGTACTTTCCCATTTTCCCAGAGAGTAATTAATAATCTTCTTATAATTATGGTTTTCTAATGGTGACACTGCATAAAAGGCTGGTTTAGTGGTGTTAAGTTGTTCTTATCCAAATGTTTTTTGCCTTATGTTTGCTAAGCTCTAAAGAAAGACTCTTATAAATCTATAAGGAAATGGAACATAGACAGCCTCCCCCGCCCAAAACAAAACAAAACAAAACAAAACAAAAATGGTGTTTTTTTTTTTTTTTTGAGGTATAAGAGAGGGACAAGAAAGCAATGTGTCAATTTGAGCCTAAAGTAAAATAATTTTCTGTAGGTGTTCTAGAGTGTGTGTGTGTGTGTGTGTGTGCGCATGTGAGCGATAGAAAGAGAGAGAGAGAGGAGAGAGAAATATATCTTGGATAATTCCTTATTTTTATGCTTCAAAGTTTCCCAGCTAAAAGTTTAATGTTAGATTTGTCCGTCTTCTGTACTACGACATGGTCCTGATGAAGATTAATTAATTGTAGTGAGTTCTTTAATGGTCTTAGAGAAAAATTCTTGCATGTGTAAGACATCACTACATACTAAGCTAAAATAAATAAGGTCATGATCTACTCACAGCTCCCCAGTTCTGTGGCATTGTCCTGGGATGATGGAAGCATACAAAAAAGGAGCATCTCCTCTTGGGAATACGAGACTCTTCACTAAATTCCACTGAAGCTTTAAGCACAAAACGACATCATCAGAGTTCAATTCCTGGATCAATGCAGTATAAGATCCCAGGAACAGCCATAATTACTAAGCACTTGCTGCTGATGTGAAAGAAACACAGACTCCATTTTACTTAGCGTAAGCAATTTTAGAATATTCACGTGTAAGATCAGTTACTTTGTAAAATGAACAAAAATTGAAGAGCAGAAATATTCTTCAGTTTTTGCAGAAAACGTCAAAATCCATGCTGTATCTCAAGGAATTTGTGAATTTAGTTTATTTTACCCTAATGTTGTTTTCAAATTGCATTACCTTCCTATTACTGATAACATGTTTTTGATGGATTGATTTTTTTAAAAAAATTGCTATCACTTCCAAATAGGCTCCCTTAATATTTTGTAGGCATTTCGATGAAACTCAGGTCTTGATAAAAATCTATTTCAAATGAAATTACATTATATCCTGTGTTTAGTCAAATCTTAAGAAAGAGAATTAAAGGGAAATAATCTCCCCCTTCAGGGGCAGATTAGTATCATGACCAGTGGTAGGTATCCAGAGACCCTCTATTTTCTCTTATTCTTTTGGCCTTTCTCAATGAATCTCAACTTCTTTTCAGCTTAAAAAATATTCCTATATGAAACATACTCCATATGTAACATCTTTCAGGAAAAGCAGTCATTCTTTAGAGTGCCCAAAGTAATTACATTCCCCTCCCTTGCTTCACATGAGACTATCTAAGTTTCTAAGGGCACTGGGTTGAAAAGGAAACCCTGGAAAGTCTAATACAAAAATCTCTTTTGTTGTCTCTGAAGAGTTAAGTTATTCAATGATTAGCTTTGTTTGTTGTTGTTTGTTTTGTTTTGTTTTTGGTAAAGTGTTGTATACTATTGGGGGAACCCGGTAGACATGAGGGTTAGTTAGTCCATCCTAATCTCCAACCACAGTTGAGCTGTCGACATTGTTACCAATTCTGACTCTTGCATCAGTTCTCTCTTTCCATTCCTTGGAAGGGGCTAAATTGGCAGCCATTTGTTTTAAGTTTATTTATTTATTTTGAGAGAGAGAGAAAGAGAGAGAGAGAATGAGTGGAGGAGGGGCAGAGGGGCCTAGAGAAAGGAAGAAGGAGAGAATCTCAAGCCGGCTCTGCACTGTCAGGACAGAGCCCCATGCGGGGTTCCATTCACAAATCATGAGATCATGACCTGAGCCAAAATCAAAAGTCAGATGCTTAACCAACTGAACCACCCAAGAGCCACAAATTGGAAGCCATTTATAATTAACTGATTGGCTATAATTAACTGATTGCCTAGGTTTATATCTTAGGTGTTTGAACGATACCTGAGAAAATACAGAAGAGCATATTTAAGAAGAATGATGATGTGTTTCATTTAGACCTTGATGGGGTCAAAGTTTCTACAGGACATTCAGGGGGACATGTCCAGAAGCGGTTGTACATGTCCCTCTCATTGATTTAGTTTAGGAATTGTCTACTTTGGAGAGTCTTCTATAACCACCAGTGTAGGTGGATTCCTCTTTCTTTGTGTTCCTATAATACTTTGTTTCTCTATTACTGCTTTCATCACGTTGTGTTCCCTTTTCTGCTCATGTTTCTGCCTCAGCTGCCGGCTGTGAGTTTCTCCAAGGCAGAGATTGTGTCCTATTCATTTTTGAAATCTATAAACCAAACAACGTGCCTGACATTCAGTAGGCACAGAATACATGTTTGACAAATGCACCAATAGATGAATGTTTCTCTTTAACTTTGAAAGTCTGTTTTTATATTCTGTAGAGACAAAAGCTATTGCCATGACTACTCCAGGGTCAGTTAGGAGACTCGAAGCAACTGGAAGAGATAAGAATGATCAAAATTTTCTGTACCATAAGACATGCTTTTCACCTAAAACACATTAGTCTCAAGTGATGAAGCCACTTTCACATTAGCGCTCATTTGCATATAGCACTACTTGTCTTATCAAGGCTACTTGCAACTAGCAAAAGTCACTGATGCCGTTTGCAGTTTATGTTCACAGGGAATTCTGAGTCTTTTTAACTCTTTGGCTGCATTAACTTTTTATATTCAGAAAACTCAACTATGAGTACAGCAAGATCTATATGGGATTCGGTGCTAACATTAAGCAGGGGATATAAAGAGAGGTGAACATAGCCTTTTGGAAGGTGGGAGAAGATTAAAGGCAGAAAGGTAAAGATTAGCAAATTTAACCTGAGAATTAAAAAAAACTCCAACTCTTCTAAAAATGGGTGCTGGAGAAGGCAGCATATAACATCAGGGCTGTTATATGTCTGGTGGCAGGGGCGGGGAAGTGGGGAGTAGGGGGAAGTGATGTGTCTGTCAGTCAGTATTCCAAGAGAAAACAAATCGTCCATTCAAAACGGGTAATTCGGCGAGGATTTCTTTACAGTGGGGTGTTTTCTTTTTTTTTAGGTGTTTATTTTTTTATTTTAGAGAGAGAGAAAGGGAGAGAGAGGATGGGTGGGGGAGAGGTAGAGGGAGGTAGACAGATGATCTGAGGTGGGCTATGTGCTGACAGCAATGAGCCCAATGGGAGGCTCAAACTCATGATCATGACTTGAGCCAAAGTTGGACGCTCAACTGACTGAGCCACCTAGGCACCCCAAGATTGGGTTGTTTTCAAGAGTCTAAATGTAGTCTAAATGTAGGAACTTGGACGTGACTGTTTCACCCCTAGGCCGGAAGGAATGCAGCAGAGGGGCCAGTTGCCTGGAAATGAAAGGACAAAGACCTTCAATCCCAGGATACGGGCAGCCCAAGGTAATCATTCGCAGAGACAGCAAATGAATAAATGCCCCACCCTCCCACTTCTCCTTCCTCTGGTCTCCTAATGGTGCTCCCCATTGGCCTTCTTCAGAAGCCAGAAGTCACAGGAACCCTGATGATGTGAAAAATAATCTCTATCATATCCAATAAATTGTCATCTTCATAAAAACTCCTATTTGGCTTTCTGTTCTATCATGTCTACAAAATATATCTTTCTAGGCAGAAGTTCAGCTCTCCAAATTGTGAAAAGAAATCCAGTCCCCTGGATCGTGAAAGAGTAATTTTATTAAGTTGGGTCACAGAGACCCCCAACCTTCCAGATTTGAGAGTGGACGTTTTCTCAGCCCTGAAGCTAATGGGTAGCTCGGGATCTCTCAGGAGGTGTGCTAAGCCCCTCGACAGGCCGCTTCCACAATCTGCCTGAGCGTACCCTTGGCGAGCATCAATTTAAAGCACCATGAAAGACATAAGTGTAACGATTCATAGTCACTGTCCTCCAGGAGTCACACAATCGTGCAGAACTGGCAGTTGTCCGTCAATCCTGTGGAATTGTGAGGACTGTTTCAGTAGAGTGCTTGGCTCTGATAAAGACATCATCACGGAAATGTGTAAACCATTCCCTTGTGAACACACATTAGGTTGGTTGACATGGAAAAGATTTACTAATTTGCTGATTGCTCTTGGACATTAGCCAGTTGCCAGACATAACTCATCTGTTAAGATTTTCTTTCAGTTCTAACCTGAAGGTTTTTCAAAAATCTCTGCTTGTCGGATCCTACCTACCTTAACCTCACCATCTCAAACACAAAACCACCTTCCTATTTGAGATAACAAATCTCCTCATAGGATTGTCCTGAGGCTAAATACTTTAATGTGTTTGGCAGTAAACACTGTGCCTGAGGCCATTCTTTATTTTATTAGTTTGACATTACACTTACTATTATCATTGTTACTATTAACTAAGTGCTAGTCTCCTTGTTTTATCATTAGTACTTCCATATTTTTACCTTTCTACATTTTTTTCGTGTAAGGAATTTCTTATATGAGTCCTTTTAGTCTGCGCGTGCCAGGTTTGGACTCAGAAATTAAAGCAGACAGGTCCTGAACTTATCCGTGATAGTTGTGGCTGAGGAGACATAGTCATAGTCATTGGCCTGAATCTACTTCTCATCCAAAGGCTCAACACTGATTATTCCAAGGTCAGAGGGGAGTCCAAGTAGATAAGGAACACTAATGTTACATTGACAGAAGATATGGCTAAGCTTAGATGCAAGGGAGACCAGGCACTTCATGAGTGACAGTGCTTGCCTGGCTGGGGTTCACAGGTATGGAGGGAATGAGTTGGGGGGTAGCTATGGGACTCTTCAGCCGCATTTGCATTAGAACTGGAAATAAGAGTGAATAATTCGGTTCCCCAGAGAAATGTGAGATGCTGAAACTTGCCAGTAAGGGGCAAGCCAAAGGTAAAATCAAGGACCAGAAGCAGGCTCTGAGGATCAGGGTACAAGTACCCCATTATCCCTACATGTTCTTAATCATGGTGGACGCCACGGATAGAATCCTATTCTAGAGGTTGTGGGAAGGGCACTACTGTGCTCAAGAATATTGTCTCATAGTTCTCACAGGAGACCTGCACTTGAGGACTTGCTGTGCTTATGGTCACCCTCCCCCATGCTACCCACTGGGGCTGGACCCACATGCATGTCCCCCTGGTGGCTTGGAGCAGTTAAGCGATGCTTCAGGATTTTTGTCATGGTTGTCTACTCTTTTGAAAAAGAATCAGATCATTTGTAGAACGAGCTTCTCGGCAAGGACCTCTTCACGGTGAAAAGTCCAGCCCCTCCATACCTTCATAGGATTGCTGCATTCTTGCCAGGGGCTGGAGTTCCTGAAAAGAAAACATTGGAACAGTAAAAGGGATAGTTTCTATTTTACAGTTACCTTCTCATTTCTTAAAATTTATTTTCATTTAGATCCAAAGGCAGTCACGGGAATGAAAATTGATTTAAAAACATAACTGACTTTGTTCTAGATGTATGTGTGCATGGATAAAAGTAATTGGCTGCTTTTTCTTGAGATAACAATGGATAATTATCTTTGCATTAAATTAATCTAACACAGTGGAAGATGAAAGTTTTACTATTGGTGATCCAAATAATCTTTTCAAGTCACTCATGGAGAAAAATTTTATTAGCTTTTCATCAGGACCTTTAAAGATTGCTAATTCCCCTATATTTATATTCTTCAGGACGATAGCTTCTAACACTTATAAGACGGTATTTTCTCTACGCCAAATGTATAGAAAGCTTTAAAGCATGATGCACTCATGTTTTCACTTAAGCATATATAAGATATACATAAATGTTTTTTTTTTTTCAATTTTCCCAAACCTGTAGAAAGTCTCTAATGGTGACGTTTGAATCATTCTACCTACGATCGGGTTCAGTTTTAAAAATAACTCATGATTTTGGTAACTTAGCCCAGCACTTTCCAAGTGAAATTATGGTTATGTTTAAATTATATTTAGCTTAGGAGGATAGTTTTAAGGCACGTATTACCGAGGAATCAAGAGCATTGGGACCATATTAGCAAAATGGAGATAAATTTCTCTAGGAGCACCATTCCATCCTGGGCAGCAAAGCTGCCATGATCTACTATAGCTCCCAGAGAGCTCTGAGATTTTTAAAAAATTTTTCTTAAATGTTTTTATTCCTTTTTTGAGAGACAGAGAGAGACAGACCGTGAGCAGGAGAGGAGCAGAGAGACACAGAATCAGAAGCAGGCTCCAGGCTCTGAGCTGTCAGCCCAGAGCCCAATGGTGAGACTCAAACTCATGAACCATGAGATCATGACCTGAGCCGAAGTCAGCCGCTTCACCGACTGAGCCGCCCAGGCGCCCTGCCCTTTTTTTAAAAAACAAGAATTGAAGTTCAGAAAAGTGAAATATGTTACTCAGTATCACAGAACCGAACAGTGATGCTAGCAACAATTAATTCAAGATTCTCCATGTTCCAGTTCATGCTTTCCTCCATGATCAGGAACTAAGGAGTTCTAGAATTTGAGTGCTATTTAATAGGGGGAAAATACAGTTTTTGAGATCAGAATCAATGGGTGAAAGTTTTCAGAATTTGGGAGCTTTGATTAAATTCTTTGCGGATGATTGAACATAGGGCCATTATTATAATTGAGGACTTACGAGGAAAAAAGCAATTGCAATCGGTCTGAAGAAAATTACTCTTTCTTGAGCGAAGCGGTATCTCTGTGGCTAGGTCGTAACTTCTTGAAAGAACTGAACTATTTTATACCACTTTGCAAATTTCTAAGCACCCAGAAGAGTTCTGTACACATTGTAGGGAGTCAACAAATATTTGATTGATGAGTCAGGAAGAACTGAAGAGTAAAGAACTAATGTCAGTGTGCTTTGCCTAGTAAACAATTCACGGCCTTCTAGAATCCCTTCGGGAAGGCCTTGTCTCTCCGAAGCCAAATAGCATTACCATATTCTGTGTGTAAACGTGTGTGTGTGTGCGTGTGCGTGTGTGTATTAAGCTAGCATTTATTGAGAGTTCACAGTGTGTCAGGGACTTTGCTAAGCCTTAGATATGGATTATTTTACTTGATTCGTATTACAATCCTACGAAGTAAGTTCTAGAAACAAAAACAAAAATACAAACACAGAATGTGCATGGCTGACATCTCCTGCCCTGGGGAAAACATAGAGGCCAATTTAGCCCACACAGAGTCTGGTGGTACCATAAAACCCGAGAGAAATTTTTGACTAATAAGTTTGAAATGAATTGTCCAATTTACAATGGTCTAAAACGCTATCAATTATTGGAAAGCTTTTAAACTTTCCTTAAACACAAAACGAAAGAAGCCATGCATTTTAATGAAGCTTCAGAAATAAGTGCAGATATTGGTCCGTGCAAATTTGAGAATGATGGTCACTGAAAAGAAGGTTTCTTAAGGTCACAGATTTCTTAAGACCCTGGCAAGAGCCAAGCCCGAGAAGAAATTTGACGCCCATAATTGGTGCCAGCAAACCTGTTATCGGAAGCATTTCAGCAATTATAGCAATAATAAAACCCACCTAGGTACCAAGGTGAGCTAGTTGGTTTTTAAAAACACGAGCACCTTAAATCGCAGGGAAATTCAATTATAATGATAATATGTATGCCGAAATGTGGTCACAGAAAATGTTTATTTAGTAAATGTGCTTTTCACTTAAATGATCTCTCATATTGTGCTGAGCAAAATACACACAATTTTCTTTTAATGATATCAAAAATGCGACCTAACCATCTGTCTTGTGGTATTTCCTATCACTCATTTTTTTGTAATGAAAGGAAAACAATTTAAGTGTCCCGTATGATAATATAGGATTTAAGTAAGATACGGAAAGTAGAACCTTTGCCTGCCATGCATTTTTCTATGGGACGGCTCCGTGTCCAGAATATCCACATTCATGAGTGTCTTGGTCTAATGTGGATGAGGGGCTGAGGGAGACGCCGTTGGTGGTCTTTCCCCCTGCTCCCATCCGTGTCTTGTTTTGGGAAGCCCTACCCAAAGAGTTTTTATTGAGTAGTGAGAGAACAGCTCTTTCTTTTACAAAAGAATCACAACACTCTTTCTATTTTGCCTGAAACTCATTCATTGCCGTATGGACCGGAGCCCTAGGGACGTAGCAGGCCTAGTGTTAAACAGCCTTTATGCAAACAGCTTTACACAGCAAGCTGGCATCTGCTCGAGGAGCACGTAATAGGAGCCAGGAGTCAGAGGCAGATTGGTTTCCCAGCTATGTGAACAGTGGAGCAAGTGCCTAAAAGAAGAAATTCTCTGCCTAGGATAAAGTATCAAACAGTCAGCAAGCAGCACCCGACCGGCCGGAGCACACAGTAGGCCTTCCGCAAATATGTATTTCGTGAATATTTGCTGCCTGAACTCTGAGAAGTGCTGGAAAATCTGAAGCTAATGAAATAACCTCACTCGTGAAATAGAGCCGCTAATAGGCTTTAGACCCTTCCACAATGCACTTAGCAGAAACCAAAATCACTATTTTAAAAATAATGAAATTGCATTCATTTCTTTATATAAACAGCTTTTCAAACACAAGAGTGTGCCCATCGGGAGCAATATTAATGTGGATTTTATTAACTTAATGTCATGATTTTCCTTTAACTCTAACCTCCACCAGCAGTCATTAAGTACTTGGTGCCTCTCTCTCTCTCTCTCTCTCTCTCTCTCTCTCTCTCGGCACTTGGATTTCCTTCAAGTGCTGTAATGCCCCGTGAACTCTGTAATGACTCATCGCCAATAGGGCCCATACAGCGACTTCTTTAATTGCCTCCATATCTCTCTCTCTCTCTCTCCAAAAATGGAATTCATAAATGCAGGTGTGGGAACATAATTAAGGACATAATGTTTTCCATCTCCTCTTAACAAGTGCTTCGCTTCATTCACATTTGGGCTTGTGAAACCTTGCTCTCAACGGAGTAACCCACAGGAGAACTTCACAGATGCTAAAAACACATACACACTATAAATTCATTGTTGCCAATTGAAGGAACTGAAGGAAAAAAAAAAGAACTTGCACAATCCAGCGTAACGTATTAGGCATCGAGCGACATAGCTTTACGTTTAAATTCACCTTAATGTGCAAATTTAGACACCAATTACCAGTGAACACACAACTGCTTCTTTTTGATAAATACAGTCAAATGGTTGATAGGTTACTGTGTTTTGTTTTGTTTTTTCAGGAAAATGGCCATTAAATAAATAGGACTGCACAACCAACCTATCTGAGATAGGATACGTTGTGAGTTTTTATCTGCTAACCTATCCGAGAAAAGATACATTGTGAATTTTTATTCCCTGTGATAGAAATATCATCCTATTACTCGGGTATGAAAACAAACCTTCCTCTAAGATACCATATTTATATGGTTCGATAAATTGCATTATGCTTGTCATGTTTGGGTGGGAAAACAGAGCAGGGGAAGAGAATGCGGTAAAAGTGGAAACTTGATCTGTGCAAATTTACTCAGATTTTTATAAAGCAAAAGTTATATTTCCGGGCCCTGGCGCGTCCTTTGTTCAACATGTGGCACAAAACCTCACAGTGAGGGAACGCTATGAAAGTTATTGTAAGGTGGCCCTTGGCCAGTACGGTATTTTTTGTTTTTTGGTTTTTTTTCCTTCTGATGATGAGGTAACAGTCATGATACCACGTGAGAGCAAGCCCATGGGACAGCCTGGGCATGTCTGAAAAAACTCCTTCTGTACTGGTTCTTTTTCTCCCCCCAAGAAGTATAGGTTCATTTATTATTTTTTCAACACAGATAAAAATATTTAGAATCTCACAGCTCTATATTGTTTTTGTTTTATTTAATATATTTATTTTTGCATTCATTACATCGATTGCACTGTAATGGGATCCAAGGATTCTAATAATGGGTGCATGGGAGAGAAAATTAGCGGGTCATTTGCTCTGCATTCTAAGATATTTTGATTTTCGTTGTGAGCTTTGGAACTCCTTTACTTTGGGACCATGGTAAGCCACAGATCATGCTTTTCCAGATGTAAAATGGAAGAATTTTTTTTTCTTTTGACACGTTTTTACTAATAGGATAAAATATGTTAATATATAAAACTTTTAATCACAAGATCAAAGAAAGTATTATTGTAAACCACACATAATTTACTTATCTAATAGTTTAGGCATGCAAAGAACTGGTTTCTAGCCCCAACTTTATGTAATCTTAATGTTTCTGTGCCTCGATTTCTTCCTCTGGAAACAAATCCACGTCCTGTTTACTTTATGGATGTATTGGAACTTTGATCAGGTAAGATATACGAAGTCACTTTGTAAGTTGGAATTTCTATGTCAGTGTAAAATGATAGTGGTTTTCTTACTATCGTATGTCTTAATGGGATTATGCGATGATTTTTCAACTTTATGCTTTCTCTAAAAATTGATGGTTTGGGATAACTTTCACCTTCTGTGATTGTTTTCGGTTAATGCAGAATTTTCTGGAATACGAGGTAAGTCAATGAAGAACATAAGCTACAGAGCTGGTAACTGCTCAACGTCCTAACATTTATTCTGATACGTTTTCCTTCTCATCTTCACTTTTTTTCTGTTACAAAAATAGTTAATGTTGATGCTTATATTCTTCCTATTTTTTGTGGTTATAGACCAGGTAATAATACATATTTGAGTGCACATGTCTTTAAATACTCATGTAATTTCATCCCAAATCTTCTGGTTGGAAGAGCATGCACTTTATGAAGACTTTTGCTCAGAACCTCTCTGGGTTCAAATGGGAGACCCTTTCTTTGGCATCTCCTAAATTCTCCCCAAATTGTAATGACTTCGAATCTATAAGATAATAATCTGAACTTCACATTCCACAATACGTGCAAGCACTGGCACATAATCAATTCGTGTTTCAAAAAAGAAAAAAGGAAAAAAGAAAAGAAAAAAAATAACTTTCTGTTATTGATTTCTACTTTAATTCTATTGTGGTCAGAGAAAATACTTTGGATGACCGTGTCCTTGGTTTTATGGTCCAGAATATGGTTTATCTTAGTAAGTGTCCTGTTTGCAGTAAAAAAAAAGTGTGTATTCTGTTATTGTTGGGTGGAGCATTCTATAAATGTCAATTAGATGGAGTTGCTTGATAGCATTGATTATGTTTATAATACCTGCATTGGTTTGCTAGGGCTTCAGGAACACAATACCATAAATTGTCTTTTTTTAGTAATGTGATTTTTAAAAATTGTGTTAAGAATACTTAACCTGAGATTTACCCTCCCAACACGTTTTTAACTGCACGACACCGTGTTGTTGACTCTGGGCACAATGTTGTACAGAAGATCTCTAGATTATCCATCTAGCATAACTGAAACTTTATACCGATCGAATAGTATCTGTTTCCCCCTGTCTCCAGCCCTTGGAACCCCCCATTCTACTTTCGGTTTCTATGAGTTTAACTATTTTAGATACCACATGTAAATGGAATCCTGAGGTATTTGTCCTTCTGTTATTGCCTTATTTCATTCAACATAACATAAAGTCCTCTGGGTTCATGTATTTTGTAACATGTGGCGGGATTTCCTTCTTTTTTAAGACTGAGTAATATTACATTGTATGTATCTACCAAGTTTCTATCCATTCATCTGCCAATGGACATTTAAGCTGCCTCCATATCTTGGCTATTGTGAGGAATGCGACAACGAACAGGAAGTGCATATATCTTTTCAAAATCCTGACTTCATTTCTTTTGGATATATACCCAGAAGTGGGGCGGCTGGATCATATGATAGTTCTGTTTTTAATTTTTTGAGGAACTATTGTAATATTTTCCATAGTGACTGCATCGCTTTACATTCTCACCAACAATGTGCAAGGGTTCAGATTTCTCCACTTCCTTGCCAACATTTGTTATCTTTTGTGGGTTTTGTTTGTTCACTTGCTTGTTTCGAGATTTTTTATTTTTAAGTAATCATTGCACCCAACATGGGGCTCGAACTTATAACCTTGAGATCAGGAGTTGCATGTTCCACCAACTGAGTCAGCCAGGGGCGCCATCTTTTGTGTTTTTAGTAATATCGTCATAACAGGTGTCAGATGGTATTTCATAATTTTTATTTGCTTTTCCCTGATGGTTAGATATATTGATCATATTTTCATATACTTGTGGGCCATGTGTATGTTTTCTTTGGAAAAATATATATTCATGTCCTTTGCCTATTTTTTAAAATTTGATTATTTTTTTCTATTGAGTTGTGTGAGCTCCTTATATATTTTGATATTAATCTCTTATCAGATTTATAGTTTGCAAATATCTTTTCCCAGTCTGTAGGTTGCCTTTTCACTCTATTGATTGTTTCTTTCGCAGCCCAAGAGGTTTTTTAGTTTGATATAGCCTACGTGTTTATTTTTGCTTTTGTTGCTTGTGCTTTCAGTGTCCTTTAAAAGAAGTCATTGACAAGACCAGTGTTTTCTTCTATGCATTTTAGAGTTCGGTCTTACTTTAAATCTTTAATTAATTTTGAGATGAATTTTGTGTGTGGTGTAGGGTCCCATTTCATTTTTTTGCATTTGGATATTCAGTTTTTTCAACATCACTTGATGAAGAGATTATTATTTCTGCATTGTGTATTCTCAGCATCCCTGTAGAAGATCAGTTGTCCACATATGCTTTCTGAGCTTTCTCCTCTGTGCCATTTGCCTCTTTGCCTGTTTTTATTCCAGTACCTTACAGTTTTTATTACTAGAACTTTGTGATAAATTTTGAAATTAGGAAGAGTGATACTCCCAACTTCGTTCTTCTTTCATTCTTTTCGATGCAATTATAAATAGGATTGCTTTCTTAATTTCCCTTTTGGATCACTTACCATTAGTGTACAGAAGTGCCACTAATTTTTATATGATGGTTTTGTATCCTGTAACTTTACTGAATTTGTTTATTAATGCCAGCAATTTGTGAAATCTTTAGGATTTCTACAGATAAGATTATGTCATCTTCCTTTCCAATCTGTAGGCCTTTTATTTTCTTACCTATCCGCTCTGTCTAGGATTTGCAGTACTATAGTTGGCATCGAGAGCTGACATAGATTCATATACTGATATCGTTCCAGTACTACAGTTGAACAGAAGTGGTGAGGGTAAGCATCCTTGCCTTACTGTTGATCTTAAAGGAAAAGTTTTCTGTTTTTTATCATTAACTATGATGTTAGCTGTGATGTTTTTCATATATGGATTTTATTCTATTGAGGTAATTTTCTTCTACACCTAGATTATTGAGGGTTTTGATCATGAAAGGGTGTTGAACTTTTCAAATGCTTTTTCTGCATCTATTGAGATGATTATGTGATTTTTACCCTTCATTCTGTTAATATGGTGAATCATATTACTTGATTTTTCTATGTTGATTCATTCTTGTGTTCTAGGAATAAATCCTACTTGGTCATAGTGTATAATCCTTTGAGTATGTGGTTGAATTCAGTTTGTTACTACTTTGTTGAGGGCTTTTGCATGTGTATTCATCAGGGATATTGGTCGGTAGTTGTTTTGTTTTTTTTTTTCTTGTAGGGTTTTTGTCTGGCTTTGGTATCGGAGTAATGCTGGTTTCATAAAATAAGTTTGACCAACCAAAGCAAAATACCATAGACCATGACTTATAAACAACAGAAATTTCTCACAGTTCTAGAGGCTGGGAATTCCAAGGTCAAGGTATTGACAAACTTCGTGTCTGGTGAGAACATGCTTCCCAGTTCATAGATGGTCTTCTTGTCACTATGCCCTCATAAGGCAGAAGGGAGCTCCTTGGAGTCTCTCTTATAAAGGTACTACTCCCATTCATGAGAGATCTGCCCTCATTATGTAAGCACCTCCCAAATGCCCCAATTGCTAACACCATCACATAGAGGGTTAGGATTTCAACATATGAATTGGGCGGGAGAGCACGGATAAAAACATTTAGTCTATAGTACCAACCCCTTGGAGGTGTACTGAAAGGCTGAGGACATCGAAGCCATGCTTCACTCCTCCCATCATCCTGCAGCAGAGCCCTCGTTTCTGCACTTCCTCTATGACCTGCAGGGCCTGCCTGGCTACAGGAAACTGCCCTTCTCCCTAACTATTGTCTGGATCCTGGCAGCTCTTTGCACTCTGTGTGAGTTGAGACAGAAACCAGCCCCTCAGAGAGTACACTGAAAGCCCAGAGAAGCTGTCTCTTCACTCTCTTCAACCCCAGGGAGAAACAACAATTCCTCTGGGCACTCAGTTGTTCGGAGGAGGGGTTGATATGGGTAAAGAGAAATTGCTTTTCTTTCTTCTTTTTAAATGTTTATTTATTTTTGAGAGAGAGAAAGAGAGAGAGAGAGCGAGAATGCAAGCAGGGGAGGGGCAGAGAGAGAGGGAGACACAGAATCCGAAGCAGGCTCCAGGCTCCGAGCTGTCAGCACAGAGCCCGACACGGGGCTCAAACCTATGAACCACGAGATCATGACCTGAGCCAAAGTCAGGCGCTTAACTGCCTGAGCCATCGAGATGCCCCGAGAAATTGCTCTTCTTACCATTTCATTGTGAGCTCAGATCTGCATCATCTAACGTAGTGCAAATTCTTAACTGCATTCTGGACTTCTCTCAAAGGTATCGTGTTACTTATATCACCGTTAAATCTGTGTTTCTGTGGGAGAACGAGGGCTAGGATTTTCTATCCCGCCATCCTGCTGCCCTCACTCCTCCTTCACCCCCTGACCATGTCGGTAATATTTCTAAGCTACGGATAAATAAATAGATTCAATCGTTAGAACTGTCAATCCGGCATATACATGCTCCAATTAACCAAGCCACCAAAAAGATAGTTAAAAATAGTCTTGAAGAGTTCAGTGTTTATTCTCTGAGCAGGTTTTTCAAATTAGAAATTAACATTTACGAGAAAACAAACAGAGGGTTGTGGCAAACTGGGGCTAAAAAAACTCACATTAGCACATGGTCATGTGGATTCTTTTTTCGGGAAAAAACATTCCAGATTCCACAGATTGTCAGTGGAAAAACAAAAACAGAATTCCCATCCATTTTCAAGTATGGCAAAGTCTGCATAAAACTTGTGTGTTTCTGTCCTGTTCTCTCAAAAGCACAAATTGTTACTGTAGTAAGCACTCCCTGTGAGCGGGGATTTAGGCTACGGAGCACAGTACAGATATTGAACAAAGACATGGAGGTATTTGATTCTGCCCCAACACGACCATTAACGGTATCTAGTGCCTCAGTTTATCTATAAAATAGGCTAAAAAATAATATCTTCTCTACTCCTTCCGCCAGCTTTCTCTGAAGGCTAAATGAGATAATATAGGAGAACTTATGAGATATAAAATATATGAGGAAAATTCATTACTCTTAACTCTATTGTTTTTCTTTCATTGCTCTTAGCGTGTTGCTTACAAAAAATTATCTCTAGTAATGAATGTGGTTAACATCTAGCAGATAAACCTGTTCTGATGGAAAAGTACTGACTTGCGGTGTTTGCTGATACCTGTGTGCAAACAGTCCCACCCATCAAAGACAATTTTTAAGCTACCAACTCACAAAACTTTTGCGTATTTAACAACTGGCTTTTGGGAGCTGGAGCTGTCTGGCTCCAATATAGCACTGAAACATCGAAGAATATTTAACTAAAATAGAGGGAGTTTTGAGGGAAAAAAAAAAACCTCTTTTTTCGTCACAACCTTTGCTTACTGTTCTTTGCAATTGTTCTAGATTCTTGCTTTCTCCTCTCAACTTCTTTCTGTATCTCCCTTATCTGCTAAATCAGCTAGCACTGCCTCCGGCAGTTATGGAAATTGAAAACTGGCTGAGTATTTATTTGTTTTGTGACAAATATTCAAATACTATAATATGAATATCAACTACTGTGACAGTTACCCTAACAATATGAACAATCTTATTTCATAAACCGCACTAGAGATTAAATAAGAAAACAACTTTTAAAAATCTGGTGGAAATTCTGGTGAAAAGTCACAGACGAAGTTCTTTCTCCACCAGCATGGAGGTAGTAGCATGCAAATATAATGGGATTTATCCAGAAGCTCCATGTTCAAATCCTAGTGCAGCTGCTGCTTAATGTTTGGTCATGGTCACACCCGGTCATGGTCACACCTCCTCCTCACTTTCAACGTCACCTTTGCCTTCTATTCAGTGGAAACGATAGCATTCATCCATCTATCACAGGGTTGGTTTTGAGGCTCATATGGGATGAAATATATGACAGTCCTTTGTAAACAGTAAAGTACTAAAAAAAAGTTGGTCACTGACATAAGGTAGCTGCTACTTAACACAAGGAGAAGAGGAGATTTGCAAAGCTGAATAATTAAGGGAGATAAAAAATATTGGCCAGCGGGAATCTGATCTAGCCTGGTGGTCCTAGAAGGCTTCTCTACTGTAGCAATGACAGAGCTATAATCTGAAGGAGAAATGGGAGGTGGCTGGGAGAAAAGATGGGGACCGCATCCGGGGTCATAGGAGGGGCACATACAAGGATCCTGTAAAGACACAGGGTGACTACAAGGAAACGAAAGATCATGCATAGAGAAAACTGGCACCCTGCCCTGCCACCATTACCATTAAACACACATTTCATACAGAGAGGGGAAAACAAAAGCAACGTTGCATCCCAAAGTAGCCACAGGACCCAGAAACATCCTGTCTAATTCAAGTCCCCAGCACAAACAAAGCCCGGATCCCTTCCAGAAACTTAATAACAACTTTATCCTTGACTTTGGATAACCTTGATATATAGAATGACCCTTGAAGATAGGATAATAGAGAGGGGGATCTCCTGTTTTTTTGAGCAAAACAATAATAGACAGACTATTAAAAAAAGAATAGTGGCTAACACATGTAGAAGTTATAAATTAGTTTTTTACTAGGGTTCCATTGTTCTGGTTAAACATCTGCTAATATGTTTGGGTAGTAAGGAAAAAGAACTTCAAGTACTTTTGGAACTTAGAAAACTATATATAAACAATATATATCTGAAAAAGTTATATGGGGCCAATGAAGAATCACACTTCAAAATATCTGGAGGAGTTTCTGAGACTCCCAATAGGGATGGAGAATCTCACGCTCAACACCTCTCTTGATATAAAGGAAGATTTGGGATACTGGGAAGCAGATGGTTGTTCCCACTCATCTTTGGATCAGTTGAGTATCCAGTGTTTAAATATAACTGAGGTTCTACAGACAGGCATGAAGGCAAAGAGCGCTAAGAGCTGTATCTCCCACATTAGTGTCCCACTTTGAAATATGGAGGATTCCATTTTGTCTTTTTCCTTTTGAGGTGTCCAGGAATGCAGTTGAGAAAAAATGAGAGAAGCAGAGAAGAGTCTTAGATTTCCCCCAGAGTGAGTGCCCAGCAATCATGACCCCTTACCAGCTTACTTGACCTAAAGATGAAAAGAAATACAAATTGGCCAAAACCCCTTTTTCCCAGATAGTCAACAATATGGAACAGATACCAGCAGTATTTTTATGTTGACAAAAATCATGGCATGTCTTTGAATTTAAAATTAATGTTAGAAGAAGTTGCCTGAGAAACAGAAACCTAAAAGCGTGGTTTTTGTCCTTCGAATAATTATTTTTTTAAGTTTATTTATTTATTTTGAGAGAGACGGTGCGAGAGGGGGAGGGGCAGAGAGAGGGGAAAGAGAGGAAATCCCAAGCGGGCTCTGCACTGCCAGCCACAGAGCCTCATGTGGGGCTCGAACTCACTAACCAGGGGATCATGACCTGAGCCGAAATCAAGAGTCAGTCACTCAACCAAGTAAGACGCCCAGGCGCCCCTATGTCTTTCGAGTAATTATTATTACGATCTGTGATATTCAGGAGTAGCCAAGTGAAGACTGATAGACACTTTATCATTCAAATAAAAATAAATAAGTATCAGGAGACAAACATCCGGTTGTTAATACTAGTCAAGAAAAAAAGAAGGAAAAGAAAGAAAAAGAGAAAAAGAGATTGAACATTCGAACAAAAGCCTTCTATATTTTTACATTATAGAAACATATACCGCAGACATGTACACAAAATATGGATGATTTTTTCACTCAGACAAATATGTCTATTTGGCAAGGGAGTTACCATTATCTTGTGGATTATAGAGATACTGGGTGAGTAATAATATGTCATAGTAACTAGTTGAATAACTTCACAGAAAAATTACAGAGTTTTAACAATGCATAAATGTGCCAAAAGGAAAAAAAAATGTCTTGCTCTGGAAGCCGTATTCCCTTAACTAGGATAATGGGAGAGAATATTAAATTGCATAAATCTAGGAGCCTCTTCTTTCAGGCTAACTCACTCTCGTGGGTTAATATTCCACTAATTCAAACTTCAATCTCCCTATTAGAGGTTTGTCTCCTCTCTAAAAAAGTTTTTCTGTTTCTTTCTCCAGATGGTATCCGGGGACCATGCATAGAAAATTGGCATCTGCCAATGGCTTTAGGAGAGGGCCCTGGGCCATGTGCTCTCCTGTGTCAATGGACAGTTTCCTGTGTGGTGCACTGTGCTTGGTTGGGTCTCGCCTCTGAGCAACTTGCCTCGGTGCTCCTTAGGGAAAGTTGGTCCCTCCTATTTAATTTTGGGTGGTGTGTGGGAGTGGCTGCTGCCCCGCCTTCCTCTGCTTGTGAGGTGTCTGTTTCCTCATGGACATCGTTTCCAACTTCTGGCTTCTCCTAGTCCACTAGTGCTCATAGCATCCACATAACTCAGCCATTACAACTTTATGCAAAGAATATTGTTAGCAAAATAGCGTGGAAGCTAAGTGGATGGCCTGTGGGTTCTGAAAGGGTAAGACGGACGTATACCTGGGCTCCCTCACTTTCCAGCTGGGTGAACTTAAGGGTGTTACTTAAATTTTCCCAACTCCCTGGTCACGTCTCTAAGAAGGACTAAATGGTTTATTCGGCAAGAGCTAATTTAGCACCTGCTATATGCTGGGCACCTTATTGAGGGTTGGGAATACTGAGGTGAACGAGAGACCCAGTTCTTGTCCTTAGATACCAGAACCGATTGTATGGTAAGGAAGGCTGGTGTTATCTGCGTTGAGAAAACATAGAAACTTTAATGGTAAGAGAGCTATTCTTACGGTTAAGACTCTGCTCCTCTGATACTCAAGAGGTGAGACCTGTGACCAATGAGTGGAATCACAGTGAGGCTGTTTTGAGCTTAGTAAGAGGAAGCTCTAAAAAATAATTGCCTTCTAATTACGGAAGAGGAGAACTTCTGAAATCATAAGGTCATCACTGGATATGACGGGTCCAATGTTTACACTGGATGGGAAGCGGGGCTAGGTGACCTGCTGTGTCAAGACTAGTCTCGATGTGATGGGTGGAAGCCTCAGCAGGACTGCAGCATAATTAGCAGGTGAGAACGTGATGGTTCATGTCACAATTGACCCACCGGCTTGTCAAGTTCATCTTTGCCTTTACACGGAGCCAGTTCCTGATGATGCGTACATTTCTCCCTTTCTTCCCTGTTGTCAAGCAAGAGTTAATGTGGATTTTTCTTACTGCCATTGCCAATTTACTGTGCAGAGCCGAAGCTTGGGATGGAAGGGATGTTAGAAAAAGAAAAAAGAAAAAAAAAAGAGCAGCTGCCTTTGTGCTCCTAGGCACAGAGAAAAAGCAGGCCAGACCAGTCAAAGTCAGGGGAAGAGGTGAACCCGGGGACAAAGAACAGATGGAATGTGATGAGGGCACAGAGAAACAGATTTGTGAGAAATTCAAACGAGATGAAGGAAATGCGAAGTAATAAGGAGACTGGAGGGGAAGACAAGGGAAAAAAAAATAATGGAACTCAAGGAAACAATGAGATAAAATCAGAGGGTGATGACTGGGAGAAAAAAAGCAAAAATGCAAAGCAAAGAGGAGCAAACACAGTTTAACATTCGGTGTCCATCGAGGTTCTCCCTTCCTGAGTCAGAGGAAAGAGTAAGAAGAGAATGTTTGTGGCCGTCCTTCCAAAATGTCCCAACACAGGTTCTTCCAGATGGGCAGGGCCCCTGTGAGGCCACATCTCTGTCTCTGTCTTTCTCTCTCTCTCTCTCACTCTCTCTCTCTCTCTCTCTGCTTCCTTAGGGAGAGATTGAATTAGAACTTCCTCCAAGTTAAGCAAAAATCTTCTCCGTATAAGCATAACTTTTTATGAGTAAATATTTCTTAGCCTGGGGTTATTCTTCCAGGCCCGATAGGATACCATCTTCTTAATGGGCTGCACAGAAATTCTGTTCGCTAGAAGGCAAAATTGGAAGCATAGCATTTATTATTTTGTTGACAATAATGAGGGTTACTTGTTCTACTCGACAGGGATGATTTCATTACAAAGAAACCAAGGGAGCGCCGATTTCCTGTCTTTTGTGGTTCTCACTAGCCCTTCCTTTGGCCTGCCATTTTCAGGACAGCCCTTCTTCCTGGGTATCTGCTCCAGACCGAGGAGGCCTACACTGAGGAACTTAGAACAGCTGCGGCCGTCAGCAGGAAGTGAAAACTAAATCTGATGGGATATTATCCGAGCCTAAGTAGTAACTTTTTTAAACACTCAGATTTCTCTGATGTCTTTCTTGTCCTCGTAACTCATTAATGGCATTTTGCTCAGCATCTTGTCTTGAGCCCCTTTGTTCTTCTTTAATCCGCATATTTCACGTATGTCAGATTCTCTGACGCACAGACCTGTGATACAAACTCATCAAAGTCCGTGTTACGCTGTGTTATCTCACTGAACTGTTGTCATCTGTTACTCTCCACATCTCACTCACCACCCCCCCCCCCCCATTACCATTTATTCCTGGCTCAATGTCTACTACTTTTCGTGTTTTCCTTTTGAGGAAACCAGCCTATCAGCTTGTTAGCAAAATACATTAGCAAACCTTTAGGAATTTTAGGATGCATTTAGAATAATTATTTGAACATTAGATTCCATCACAAATATCACTGACAATTTTCCTATGTTCAAATGAAATGGATAAAAAGCACTTCTACACTTTCTGAGTTGGGGCTTAAAAAAAATCGAACAACTTTATGCTAGGGGACAAAAGAACTCATTTTTGCAAGTAACTCACAAAGTGTCTTGGCCGTCAGTTTTGGACTAAATGTGAACCTTTGGGGGTTGAAATTCATTTATTCCTGGCAAAATGTGACTTCCTGCTTCTAAGAATAAAGGCTTGAAAAGACTTATTAAAGGAAGGCTCCAGAAAGACTTCTTAAACTTCAAACAGGTCTTACAAAACAACATTCTGATGAGTTAAGTGCACATGAATTAGAAGCATATGTATTAAATTTCCCTTAAAATACACATGGGTTTAAAAATTAAGAGGGGGGAAAGACTCTTGGCAAAAATCTATTTTAGGTTTGTCTAAATCCAAACCATTTGAAAAGTAATTCTGAGGAATAGGACAAAAGACAGATTAAAATTCTTAAACACTTTTGGGCATTGACTATGTTTAATTTTTTTTTAATGATTTAAGCTTCCTTGAATAAGAAATGCTGTATTTGTTTAAATTTCTCCTAAAATGAAGGAAAACTGCCTGGGAGTAATATCCATCTTTTGGAAACTCCAAATGCCTGGGGAAAGGTTTGAAGATCTTGACAACCTTAAATCAAGGCCAGACTGCTTGGAAGAAAAATAAGACTATTCAAGGGAGTTGTGACGTTTGTCCTGTTTTGCCGCTCATGTTCTACCAGCCTCATGTTTCTTTATCTCGCACATTGGTGATGTCATGGACTCTTTCTCCTCCAAATGCACACGTGTACATGCACATAGGACACACTGAAAATTAACTAGATGATGCTTGTCAACAGTATGAGTGTAGGGAAGAAAGAAAAGAAAGAAAGAAATCAATCATAAATGTCCTATACTTAAGTCAGGCACAGTGCCATAGTCCACAGTTAAATGGAATGACAACAAAACGTGAACAGTTTCTAAGTGATTGGTTGGGTTGATATGAAACTCGAAAGACTGTACCAGCATTAGAAATTTAGTAAGTCCTACAAGAGAGAGACCAATCTTGTTCTTGAAATATTCTTTAGAAATAAATACTGAAGTCTGAATATCTAAGCGAGTCAGAGACATATCTGGTTATTCGAAATGCATTACAATGTGACATTTATAGGAAGGGAATTAAAACAAAGTAAAAAACCCAAAAGTGGAATGGACCTGAGAAAGGCATTTGAAGAAGGAATATTATAGCTCAGAACACTTGGGATTGTGAAAATGGCATGTTCATTCTCCTGGGTTTTTGTTTGTTTAGCTGTTTGATTGCTTTTGTTTGTTTGTTCATTTGTTTTTGTGTGTGTGAGTGTGTGTTTTGTGGGGTTTTTTTCTTCTTCTTTTTTTTTATAAAGGGGTAAGTAAAAATTGAACAAAGATCAACCAGTGCTTAGGAAGGTAGGTATAACATTAAAGGTCAATCCATCTAAATAAGTATTATTAAATAGCACCTGTGTTATTCCCAGAATTATACCCAGTTTCTGATTAAAAAGATGAATGAAAAATTGTCTTGAATCTCAGCCCAGAATCTACAGTGGATTCAAACATTGCATCTACCGTTAGTACTACCTGTATAACCTTGAGTAATTTATATAAACTCTTTAAAGTTCAGATCCATGTCTCTAAAGTGGGATACTGCCATATTTCCTACAGATATGCTGAGTATCAGTGCAGTTCTGGGCTTCATATACAGCCAAAATAATGTTATCTCTTGTTAGTGTTGTGAATATAGTACTCTGGAAGAACCAAGAGAGGGTGGCTATGCTCTGGAGTGGAGGTAGGTAAAGAAATAAATTCTTTTGAGCTAAGCCTTTGGATCAGTTTGGTCTGACTCTGAAACAAACCACCTCAAAACACAGAGGCTTAAAATAATGAATATTTATTATACTTTACAAATCTGTGGTTTGGCTATGTGGCTCTTCTAGCCTGGGCGGACTTGGCTGGCGATGGATGATCTGAAATGGCCTCATTCCCATGTCTGGGGCCATATTTGCCTTAGTTGGGGCCTGAGATGCCTATGGAGGTTGGGACAGCTGGAAATGGCTAAAACCTCTCTAAGGTGGTCTCTATTCACCCAATAGTCTAGCTTGGGCTGGTTCACATGGGGAAAGGGCTTCCAGAAACAAGAGAGAGTCCTCTGTTTGGAATATACACAATACACAAGCTCTCTGTTTGCACTATTTGTTGTTAATTTATTGGTCATATAGCTAAGACCAGATTCAAGAAATGGAGAAATAGGGGCACCTGGGCCGCTCAGTCAGTTTGGTGTCTGACTTCGGCTCAGGTCATGATCTCACTGCTCGTGAGTTTGAGCCCTGTGTCGGGCTCTGTGCTGATACCTCAGAGCCTGGAGCCTGCTTTGGATTCTGTGTCTCCCTCTCTCTCTGTCCATTCCCTGCTCATGCTCTGTCTGTCTCTCTCTCTCAAAAATAAATAAACATTAAAAAAAGAAATCAAGAAATAAATACCACTCTATTTTTTATTTATATATTTATTTTTGAGAGAGAGAGAACCAGCAGGAGAGTGGCAGAGAGAGAGGGGTACAGAGAATCTAAAGTGATCTCTGTGCTGACAGCAGAGAGTCTGATGCAGGGCTCAAACTCACAAACTGAGATCATGACCTGAGCTGAAGTAGGACACTTAACTGAATGAGTCACCTAGGTGCCTCAGATTTCATTCTTGATTGGAGAAATGGCAAGTCACACAGCAAAGGGACATGCTTACAGGGAGGTATGAATATCTGAGAACCCATTACTGCAACAATCTATCAAGACCTATAAAAAAAAGTTCTTAATTTTTGTATGCATAAGAATCATCGGAGATACTGATATGACAGATTTACTGGTTTAAGTATTGACAAAAATGATAATCAGATCCTGGATGAAGTGATTTTTGTCATGTTTGAGTGTATCTGCACTGAAGAGTGCGGAGGATAATTCTGAATTAAGAACACAGTTGAGTGGAGAAGCTCCCAGGAGCTTTCTTTTAATGCTTATAAAGCACATGGAGGTGGTGGCCATAGTCAGTTGTCCATGTGGAGCAAGGAGCCACCAGGTGTGGGGATACCCAAATAATTCCAAGACATTTGTGTCCCCCACCTCCATTCTGAGATAATTGACTATAAAAGTGAAAAAGTTGTGTTTGCAAGCCTAATGATATGTATGTAGCAATTACTGAGCACACCATGTGTGTGATCAGACGTTAGGTGTGTATCTGAGACCACCCAATGGCATGAGCAAT
This sequence comes from Paguma larvata, assembly GCA_030068075.1. Classification (NCBI taxonomy): domain Eukaryota; kingdom Metazoa; phylum Chordata; class Mammalia; order Carnivora; family Viverridae; genus Paguma; species Paguma larvata. Next base: position 37,292,603 of record CM057838.1, on the reverse strand, counting down.
TGCTTATGTGCTGTGACACGGTGCCAAGGTAGAACCAGTCATCACATGTGTCCAGAAAAGAACTTGTACAGGCGTTTGTTAAAAATGAAAATTCTTGAATAAAAATGGACTTTTCCCCTAAATTATTTCATTCAAGTGCTTTAGGTAATTCTGACCACACTTGGAGAAACTCTGTTTTCGAGAGTTCTCTAGGTGAAAAGGAAGGAAGGGAATCTCACACGGAGAGAATAGGATAAAGCTTCCCCCTGCCAGAGGACATGAAGGGAAGGGGGAAGGGAGATAAAAAAGGAAAGGGAGAGAAGAGGAGAGCAAGGAAGTTGAGGAAAGAAGTTGGAGGGTGGCCTGACTTCTGGAATGGGCACAAGACTATCTATAATTGTAGAGACTTGTGGATGGAACAAGAGTTGAGGTTATAAAATTGGCACTGTAAATAGGGATGGTTGTAAATACAAGGCCTATTATAGAACAGTCTTTCCATATTAATTCAATTAAAAGAGTTAGTTGTGTTCTTCCGAGACTCAGGAATTCAGCTGCCTGGTCTCTACTGGAAGTCATATGTTGAGGGCCTTCTATTTATTCATGTGTAGAAACCCCAGGGTCTAATCAATGCTCTCAATCACTAAGAAACCATTCGTGTTTTGTTGTGACTTGGACTAGAATAGATCGATAGCTCCCTAGCATGTTCATTATGTTTAATATTTTATGCATACACAAGATGATTGATCATCTAAACTGTTTGGATGTGATTACTCATCTTCAGCTCTGCTCACGGCCTGCTTGTTTGCAAAAGGGCTTTGTTATTAAGAAGCAATAATGAAGTACTCTAGGTTTATTTTCAGCCATAAAGATAAGATCCATTCAATTCTCAAGAGTTTTGAAGATGCTCAAGGTAGTAAATACCCCTGATGGTCTATAATACAGGAATTTCCATGCTTGACATATTCTAACGTAACAGTTTCAGCAACGTTCTAATACTCTCTAAGTGTTCACTTGTGGGTTTCTAAAAGACATAAACCAGTGAAAGAAATTGGATCTAAATTAAAACTGTTTGGTTTACCAATTTCTTTTTTATTTCACAAAGAGTTAGAAAATATCTCCCATTGTCATAAGCCCATGTTATTCCCATTTAATTCAGAAATTCCCTCCATAACAGTTCTCTCCTTCCAACTCTTCTGTTTTATCCTTAGGACGACCGTGTTTGGACTGTTTGGTTTGGCCAGGTTGTTTTGGAAGGTTATTTAAATGCCTTGTCCCAAGCTGAGGCTTATCATTTCTTCTTAAGTGGGTCTCTGGACATCTCTAACTCTGCAGCTTTATAATTTTCTCAGTCCCCTCTGTTGTTGAAGATGAAGATTTCATTAATATCTTTCTCATCACATGCTTAGTTCCTCAATGGGTTCCAAACCCCATGGTTTTCTTTCAATTCCTATTGTCACTAGTCTACCTGAAATTTTTGTTTTCTCTTCTTGGGCTAATTGTAATTTAATAGATTCTGTGAGCCGTTCATAGCATCCAGTTTATCTGTCTAATACATTCTACCTATTGATTCATGTGTTTCTTCAGTAAGCATTTACTGCATGCTGTGCTGTTCTAAACCCAGCAGATAAAGCTGTGAACACGCGGGGATAAATCTCTGCCTTCTGGGAGCTTACGTTCTACTAAGGGAGGCAGAAAATGAAGAAGATAACTATGTAAAAGATATGGACTGCTAAGTCCAGTGCTTAGCATAAGTGCTAAGGAGAACAATAAAACAGTGAAAGGATATATGAAATGTTAGGTGGGGGGCTGAAATTGGAGATAGGGTGAATGGAGAAAGACTTAGGAGGAGAGGAATTTTGAGAAAAACCTGAAGGAAAGAGGGAGCCAGCTATAATGTAGTTAGGGTAACTATAGATGCTCTAACATACAAAACCCCAAAACTTATTGGCTTAATTTTTCAAAAACGTGTGTTTCTTATTCGTATAATGGTTCAATGCAGGAAGGTGAGCAGGCTTCTGTGTGGTGATTTAAGACATAGATTTGACATCTACTACCTAGAGTCAAGCCAGACTTCATAGATTAAGGGGACAGTCATCCACACGACTACCTTCACTTCAGATCCTGCAGCAAGTTTACAGGTCTCTAGGCCACATTTACTTCTGATCCACTGGCTACAAATTCAGGGGGTCTCACTACCCCTCTTAGGTTCAATAATTCACTAGAACAACTCACTGTACACAAGAAAGTGCTATACTTAAAATTACAGTTTTATTATTGCAAAAGGATATAAATTTAAACCAGCCAAAGGAAAACATGCATAGGGCACAATTTGGAAGGGTCTTGGCATAATGATGAGTGACATTCCACAGATCATTGCCAAGCAGGGATTCTCCCCCAATCCTTGAGGCTCAGAGTTTCGATTGGGATTTCATTATGTCAGCATTATATATTGAACCATTGGCCATATTATTCAACTTCTCCCCCTCCTTCCCTCCATGAAGTTAGACTGATATCACATGGCTCAAAGCCCAAACCCTTTAAACACATGGTTGGTATTTCTGGCATGACCAGACCCCCATCCTGAGTCGTCTCACTCGTATTAACTAGGGCTCAACCATGGATAACAAAGATACTCTTTTCACTCTGGAAATTCCAAAGGTTCAGAGGCTACCTCCTAGGAACCAAGAACAGAAGCCAACCAAATTCCTTATTACACAAATTCCTTCCATTGCATGCCTGCCATCATCCACATGAGGTCCAGGTTGCCACAGAAGAAGAAAGAAAGGGAGGAACTCATACCCTTGCTAGGCCTAGAGTGGCACAGATCACACTGCTAGCCACACAATGACAGTTAGATGCAAAGGGAGCTGGGAAATGCAGTCTTTGGCTAAGGGCAGTTTTCCAGCAGTTGTTCTCACTACCAGAGGGGAGGAAGAATGTTTGCTGCCAGTTAATCATCTCCGTCATGCGTGCCATGTGGATCCCCAGGGTAAGGGCATGGAGTTCCATTTCCAGTGCTGCTCATTTCTTTTGTAGAACAGCTTTCCAGGTGCGTTACCTTTTCACGTGGGTTAGTTCCAGTGATAAATCTGTCTTATTCCTTATTTTGCTCCACTGTCCATAATGTGCTTTTGTCTCATTGTATTGAAGACTTTCTCTTTTTTACTGTTTTGTTATATTTGATGATGATGATGTACCTTAGTATAATTGTCTACATGTTTTTCATGCTTGCAACTGCAGATTTATGGTTTTCACCCAGCTTTGGAAAAAATCACTTATATTTTTCTTCAAATATTTTTCCTGTTCCCCCTCCCCCAAATCAGGGACTCCTATTACAGATTTATTAAGGCACTTGGTGTTATCCCACAGTCCACCGATGCTATGATTTTAGTTATTGTCTGTTTTTGACATTTTTTTCTCTCTGTGTTTAATACTGTTATGTCTTCAAGTTTTTGTTCGCAAATGTCTAACCTGCTTTATTTTATTTTATGTGTTGTAGTTTCCATTTTTTAGAAGTTCGATTTGAATCTTTAAAAGTATCTTAGACACCTTTGCTTAGCTCATTCTATCTTTGCTCTAGCTTATTGAGTATATGAAATTGTTTTTAAAAAATTACTCTTCTAATGTTACTATCTACATCAGTTCTAGATCAGGTTAGGTTAGTTGCTTTTTCTCCTCATCATAGGTCATACTCTCTTGCTTCCTTGTATGTCTAGTAATGTTTGATTGGATGCCATGCATGGTAAATTCGATTTTGTCATGTTCTGGATATTATATATTCTTATAAACTTTCTTTTTAAAAAATGTTTTTTAATGTTTACCTATTTTTGAGAGGCAGAGAGAAACAGAGCATAAGCAGGAGAGGGACAGAGAGCAAGGGAGACACAGAATCTGAAGCAGGCTCCAGGCTCTGAGCTGTCAGTGCAGAGCCTGATGTGAGGCTCGAACTCATAAACTGTGAGATCATGACCTGAGCATAAGTATGATGCCTAACTGACTGACCTACCCAAGCGGCCCTTAGAAACATTCTTCAGCTTTGTTGTAAGATGTAGTTAAGTTCTTGGAATTGGATTGATTATTACAAATCTTTCTTTTAAGATCTGTGGCATGTTTTATCTAAGCTAATTATTATCCTCCTTCTGAGTTCTCTACTCAATATGCCGTGAAGTTTTTAGCCTGGTTGTTTGGCACAGGCACTGTTTCAGCCTTCTGTGAGCTTTAGGAACTGCTCTTTCTAATTCTTTCAGGTGGTCCTTTTGAATACCTCAAGTATTTTCCCCAGTCCACGTGATCATCGATATTCTGCTGATACCCTAAGGAGACCTTTACAGACCTCCAGAGTTCTCTCTGTGTACAGATTTCTACTCTTCAGTACCCTGCTTTCTGGACATTAGGCCCCTTCGTTTCCCTGAATTCTTAGCTCTGTCTCAACTCAAGATGTGTGCCAGGCTTTATACCATGTCCTGGAAATTCTCTCAAGACATAGTGTGTTTTGTTATCATCTGGGATAATTACAGGGTTCAATCCTTTTGTTTCCTGTTTCTCATGAATTATTCTCTTTTGTTGTCTAACATTCAATAGCTTAAAAATGGTTATTTCATTTTTTGGTCCGTTTTTTCCCTTTGTTTCAGGTAGGGAGGTAAATCTATTACCTAGTATTTGATCTTGATTAGGTGTGGAAGTTGGCAGTGTGGTTTTGATTTATGTTTGGTTTTGCATTTGTGCTCACTTTTAAAAAATATTATATTAAGGCCAAAGTTATATTAAATATTTTCCAAAGGGAAAAGGAGCTTATGTTTAAGAGAAATATTTTCTTGAATGGTTTAGAATTATCTGTCCTCCAAAGGAATTAATCATTTGGAGACCTCTAATCATTCTTTTGTGTTTTATCTCATTTCAATCTATCACTATTTTCTGAGTCTATTTTGAATTTTACCTGTTCAATATATAAAATTATTTTTTATTCACTATAATCACAGTCCATTATGTATGTACTACCCAATGTTTTCTTTCTTCTGTGTACTTTTTTTTGGTAGATTTTGGCTCTTTGTTAGTTTAAAAAATTACAAAATGTGGCTTTAATATTTTTTCTTTGTATAATGCTTTCAGATGTTCATAAATGACAGTATTTTATTGGGCAAGAATCAAACAAACAACCAAACAAAAGCCATCAAACCTTTGTCTTGAAGCAACCTTCCTTCCCACCATTTCTTAAAGAGCTAGAACTTGTAGAAGCAGTTTGGAAGAAGATGACCTACAGGAGTGTTTATGTAAGCATATTGTTGCTTTGACAAAGACCATGGGAAGCTGACTTCTCAGAACTTCTACATTCAGAGACTCGGAGGGTTAAGAATATGAGAACATAGGAATTCTGGGTCTCACCAAACTTCAAGGTGCTTTTAGCCATAGTCTGGGAGTTGTCACTTCAGCAACTTTCTTGAAAGAAAGGCATTGTTTTTGCTTCATTTGCCATCTGGAGTAAAGCTCTACAGGCATTCTGACCAAATAGGTCATCATGAGGGAGAGACAGAACAAACGTTTGCAGAAATTCTGGGAAAAGCTAATAATATACAAAAAGCCGAACACCAGGAAGATAGGCTAGGACAAACTTTACTGAGAAAGAAAGGAAAGAAAGAAAGAAAGAAAGAAAGAAAGAAAGAAAGAAAGAAAGAAAGAAAGAAAGAAAGAAAGAAAGAAAGAAAGAAAGAAAGAAAAGAAAGAAAGAAAAGAAAGGAAGGAAAGAAAGAAAGAAAGGGAAAAAAGGAAGAGAGAGGAAGGAAGGAAGGGAGGAAGGAAAGAAGGAAGGAAGAAAGGAAAGGAAGGAAGAAAGGAAAGGAAACCAAGGAAGGAAGGAAGGAAGGAAGGAAGTAGGAAACAAGGAAGGGGAAAGGAAATAAGGAAGGGAGTAGGAAGGCAAAGAGGGGGAAGGAAGGAAGAAAGAGCCCAGAGCTCTGGAGACTGGATAAGCCAAAAAAAAAAAAAAAAAAAAAAAAAAAAACCGGTTGGCATGCTGCCCAGAGAAACAGTTTAGAAATTGAAGTGGAGCTTCATCTCTAATCCCCAATCTTCAGGCTCCCTCAAGCCCACTCTAAGTGAAAAAGAGGGGGAACACAGATGACTGGAGAGCATCGTCTTTCCAGTGGGGAGAAGAAAAAAAAAATCCATGATTTCTTTTTTCAAGGAACTCTGGCCTTTTGGAGTCTATTAAGCTATGAACCTTAGGGTTAGTAAAGAGGTTTTCTTCACCTCGCCGAGGGGTTCATTTCTCACATTTTTGTTTTTGACTATTTACTACCACACTACAGAAGTGTTTGAGATCTTTTCCTTCTCAATCTCTGCCTCATTTCCATTCGAGACTCTACAGTTTGCCTTCCCCCAGTGCATACAATTATCACCTCTCCATTCTAATTAGCTTCCAAGCTGCCTATATTGTCGCCCCCACTTTTATGATATTGGCTCCATATATTTTGATCTCTTAATTGGCTTTTGATTCATCCCATTTTACCAACAGTTGCCAAGTGCTTTTTTTTTTTTTTTTTTTCGCTTTTATATACTTTCAGGGCTGCTTTATTGGGTGCTTTTTTTTTTAGGATGTCCTTTTTCAAATCTGGTTTCCTACTCAACAGAGCTCAAATCTGCTCTTGCTGGCAGCGCGTTTCATCTATGGGGGGAAAACACACAAAACTTTATGGAGTTTATTTTTTTTATTTTTTTATTTATTTTTATTTTTTACCTATCCTGGTTTTCAACTCACTGCCAGATCAATTTTTGAAAGGATTTACTATTTTTCACTTGATATTCCTGGACTTTGTCAGGGATGACAATCGCTTTCTATGGAGGCTAGGAAACTTCTCCCTTGCACATCACATTTGTGATAGTTTGTAATGTCTTGAAGACTGTAGGAGGCAGACATCTGAAAAGTGTGATTTCTTGACAGACTGTTTATGTACTAATGTGTAAAATTTCCCAAAAATCTGCTCTGCCATTTCTGTTGCCCGTGGGGTTGAGAAATCGAACAGCTCCGTATGTTGGGAGTTGTCTCATCACGTTGCCGTGCTTGTCTGCTCCCATTCACTGTCACTCAGTAAAATAGTCCATCAAAGTTTCTAAAAATGTAAAAATAGTTCTTTTCCTTATGATTTTTATAATGTTTTAAAGTTAAATTACTCCTGCCAGTTCATTGCACATAGCTAGGATTTATATTGACACATTTCAGTGTTTAAATAAGAAGTAAATATAGTAGTTAAAAGTGAGAGGAATAAATATGAAAATATAAAACACTTAAAGCTTTATCATTATGATAATACCCGCTGCAGTGTTTAGTTTGTTATAATTTTCACCTGACTTTTAACTATCCAAATTCTGAGTATAAGGGCACTGATTAAAATGAAACGAGTGATTCTGTTGTAAGGTGGCATTAGAAAAAAAATTGCTTTTAAGTCACTTGCAAGGACAGCATCAGGAGCTAAAGAAACCTGTGTGAATCATTTGAAATTGGAAAGTTTAGGCAAACAATAAGCAGGTGGCTTTTCTGTTTAAGTCACTAACTCAGTCAAGCTGCTTAAATATTTTATCCCTCAGTTGCCTCATTCGAAAATCTTTACCCACACGATTGTGGTAAGCATTGGATATGCCACATAGGAAATACCCTGTAAAGGCTACTTTTAATTATTATTTGACTGAATAGATTGAGTCATATTATACTTAAATCTTAAACAAGTACATTTTGTCTAGTACGCTTAGAAAGTGCTGTTAAGCCTTGCAGTGTCCACAGTAACCTTGCATTCTTGAATACCTGTACATCTCTTTGGGTAGGGTGGTCATATTGGGTGGGAGAAGTAGGTTGTGATCTGAGTACCTCCCTCAAATCGCATTAACATCATGACCCGGTAAATTGATGACAGGAAAGAAGGCCAGGAAGAGCCGTAAGAGGGGACACGAGTTGGTCCAATGAGACCTGGGGCTTCTTAACTGTATCTGGTCAAGTATGGAAGAAAAAGAAGGGGATAGGAGGCTGCAAAGGGTGATATGAGATTAGGAAAAATTGAAGGTCACTGATGGCAAACTTACCTATTCTGCCAAACATGACGAATAATCAATATTAGTGGGACTTTTTCCTGAACAGTGTTATAGTTTAGGAAGAATTGATTGACAACACTTTGTTCTAGGAGCATCGAGGCCTTATTTTATGAGTGCTAAACATTTGCCAGCCAAAGTGATAAATATGTCACATCTAATTATTAAAACTATGATAGAGATCTTATCTCTGTTTTATAGGTAAGGAAACTGAGGTTCTGAGAATTTAGGGTTTTCCAAAGTTGCACCAATGGTAAATGGAAGAAATATGTTTGGAGACAGTCATGCCTGATCTTAATGTCCCCATGTTAGTGGTCTGTGCTCTTCCCAATAGGCTATAGTACCTCTCTTTTATAATATTTCAATCTTTGAGCTATTGGAAGTTGGCTTTGTGCCTGAGCTGGCAAGCATCTCATGATGTGTCCATTTTGGTTTCATGGGTAACCGAATAGTTATTGATGTATAATTTGCATATCTACCCCATGGAACCATGGGCCATTTTGGACATTCTGGGGTCAAACTTGCACTTGTGGTCTCAGTGTCCTACCGATACACATATTTAAAGGAATTTGGGGTGGTGTCATGATTTTCAGGTACTTGAATGGTGAATTCTGCAGCTCTCTTAGAAGCTTCCTACATACATTAGAACTTGAACCTTAAGCCAACAGAGAGTGAGCCCTCCTTGCTCACCTCAGAAAAAAGGAAGATGGAGCAAGGGAAGGAAGTGAGCAGAAGCTGCTACGTGGAGTTGCCAGGTAGTGCTTCACAGCCTTGCTTCTCTCATATGATAGAGGAAGATTAAGCACAAAATGAATTTTGTGGGCCATTGACAAAACAGGTCATTCCGTTTGAGCCACCTTCCTGGAAGAAGTGTTCTTGATCTATTGGCTCACCAGGGATTGGTGTTCATGAACACTGGGAGAACAAGGACCCCAAAGAGCCACTAAATAGAAGCTGCACTGGGAAAAGGAAAGACCAAAGCCTCTGGATAGAGGAGACAGAGCAGAGAAAGCCCTCTGATAGTATTAGTCACAGGAAGCTGCTGTTAGCTCCCAGACTGCAAGTGCCCCCGAAGAAAATGGCCCTAGAGGAAGTGCCCAGTAGGGGCAGTTGTTGGGAGCCTACAAACAGCTTGCTTTATTGTCAGCGTTAGCCATGGCAAGAGAAGATAGGTCTTGTGGCTGAGGAGGCCATGTCCAGCCCCCTCAACTATCTCAAAACAACTACCCTAGTAAGACAATGTGAATTGTCTACTTACATTCAAGATCTACTGAATTCAAGAGAGATAAATATTACTGGTTGTTTTTTTATGGTTGCTACAGCAAATAACCACATACCTAGTGGTACCACAAACAACACAAATTTATTGTCTTCCAGTTCTGCAGGTTAGAAGCCTGACTTGGGTCTCATTGGCTAAAATCAAGGTGTTGGCAGAGCTATTTTTTTTCCTGGAGGCTCTGGGGGAGAATCCGTGCGCCTGTCTTTTCCAGTTTCTTGAGGCCGTCTGTAGTTGTTGGCTCCCTTCCTCCATATTCAAGGCCAAAGATACCAGGTCAGGTGCTTCTCAGACCACATCGCTCTGACTTTCTTCATTAGCCACCTCTCGCTCTCACTCTGACACTCTGACTGCCTCATTTACTTATAAGTATGCTTGTGATTATATTGAGCCACTTGGATAATCCAGAATAATCTCCTTATTTTAAGGTCTGCTGATTAGCAACCCAAATTCTATCTGAAACCTTAATTCCCCTTTGCCATATAACCCAACATATTCACAGCTTCCAGGGAGCAGAATGTAGGCATCTTTGGGTAGCCATTATTCTGCGTACCATACCAGTCTTTCAACACAAATCTCACTGAAGAGGGAGAAGAAATTTCCACCAAAAAAACTGGTAAAAGAACCAGAAATTCTGTTTGAATGCTCCAGCCAACTCTAGAGACTTTCAAATAGTGACATATGCTAGACATGTTTCCGGCAGTATAAAGAAAAATGAATCTGTCCTCAATGAGCCTGAAGGGAGTGGGTGGGAATAGACTCTAACCACAGAACCCCACAAAAAATGTTAAGTTTCGATTGTGATAAATGTTGCAGTGATGATGTATGTGATATGCAAAAGAGGGAACAGTAACTCACTTAGGAAAAGCTTCTCCAAGGAAGTGTTGACCAAGCTTAGATATCACAAGAGAGTTAAACTAGATGAGAAAAAAGGTAGGGAAGGGACAGAGGATGATAACAGTCCTGGTCAAGGTGGTCACAGGATTGAACAGAAGAGAGCATGAAGTGTGTGAGGGTTGTTGTTCACGATAAAGCTGGAGAAGAAGGCAGAGCCAGACCATGTGAGACCCAGCAATCACCTACACTGCTTTAACCTTTATCTTAAACTCCGGGGAGTGTCTCTGAAGGTTGTTAAATAGAAGTTTGAAATGGAGTATGTGCACATGATAATATTTGCCTTCTGAAGGAGCATTCTGGCTATACTTCGATGAATGAATTGGGAAAGGTGTGCCTGCAGGAGGAAGCTGAGTGCATACAGAGGGATCAGGTGGGAGCCTATGACACGGTCCTGATGAGAGACAGCTGTTGACTTGAACCTTAGTTGTGGTTGTGTAAATGGGGGCAAAAGGACACATTAAGGTCCTTAATGTGTCTATCATCAGGACCAAAGGCAGGATTCAATATGGGGAAATGATGGAGAGTATGCCAAATATGATTTCATATTTAGTCAACCTGTTCCTCATTTGGGATTTTCCATTGTCACTTTTATCTCTAGAGCTTTGACTCACCTGAGCGTTCATTTGCCCACCTTCCCAGCCCATCACCTGTGTGTGTCTCTACTGCCTTGGAAGGAGTTTCTTGTTTTGTCCTAGGGTTGGGCTGCCTCCTGGCTTTTAATGTTGGCCTCTGCTTGCTTTGTCATAAAAGACCACATTTTATCTTTCTTTGACAAATTCTTGGGACCCCTGCTAATATTTGTTCTTTCTGCTGACTCAACCCAGCAGGACTTTGATACAGAAAGCACTCGTGTGGTAGTGACAGAAGATGATCTTTTGGGGCCTTACTATTACAGATCTTACCTTGTTTCCAGTTTGATTTTGCACACTGCCCTTGAACCTTTACAGGCCAGCCATCATCACTGTTTCTGTATCCAGGTATGAGTCTTGGAGTTCAGGACCCATCACTACCCAGCTGGCCTTGATTTTTCATAGTGTTCATAGAGTTTCATAGTGCTCTAATTGCCTTTTACTTATTACACCATCGCTCATCACGCTGCTGTGATGTTATCTGGTCTGACGATAACAATTCCTAGAGTAAGTTTGTCTGTATGTGGGCTCTAAGAATTAACAAGTTAATGCATAATATTCTCAGCATAGCCACTCAAGGACTTCCAATTATCCTGTGGCTTCGAAGAATTTCATAGATTCACTGAATAACAAACAACCGAATTCACAGTGACATCTTTGGTATTGATAGTGCTAATCACTTTGTAAACATTATTCTTTATCCTGCAACAACTCTGAGAAATAGATATTAGTGTATCTATTTTACAAGCGAAAAAACAGAGGCTCATCGCAGTTAAATATATCATAGCAGCTAAACAACTTAGAGCAAGGTAAATTATTTCCCCAAAGTTGTATACTCACCACTGATATCCCGGACACAAAAAAGACTGTGTGTTTACCTTTACCTTTACGTCTTCAAACACTGTAGCACGTTGGTGGACCTGTGGCTGCTCCATCCAGACTTTGGAAGTGGGTGTTGGTACCCTCACGGCACCAGGAAACTGCTCTTACTTCTTAACTTCCAAATTAATAGCCCTGGGTTTTCAGGCGCCTTCCTTGAGATTTACTCACTCCGTGGGCGGTTCCATCCAAGAAAGCCTCCCATGTGGAGCTGCCGAGTGATCCCAGAGCAATCCTGCCTCTCTGATCACAGCGGTCGTATTATTGTGCTTTGCATTTTTGTTTAAATTGATTACTTCCCAGGTTTGTCTTCAGACCTGCTGAGTGGACATGTTTCTGATTACCTCCCCCTAGATTGATTTGTTGCACTTTTCTAAATGGAATCTAATTTTCCTCTTTTCTCCCTGTATTCGTAATCTCATTAGATCCATTTGTATTAATTCTTAGTCTCCTGGTGTGTGCAACAGCTTCCAAATTTGTAACATCTGCAAATTTTATTAACACGCTGTGTGCTCTGTCTTTCCCATCATTAATGCTCACCATCAATACTCCAGATGTTAGAGAAGACAGGAGCTTCACGCCGACCCCTGTGGCCCTCACAAGAGATTGCTCTGCGCTCCAAACAGTGCTGTTTGTCATCACCTTTTATTTATGACCATTTTCCCAAACTGACATTCGTGTGATCACATTTTTCTCCAAATCTAATGGTCATTTGAAAGTAACTTTGTGAAGTTTTATCACACATTCAAAGGTTAACAGTGTTGTTTTTGGCACACTCTGGCCTTTTGTGTAGAAGTTATAATTAAGAACGTTCTAACTCTGAAATCTTTTTTAAAAAATCCACGGTAAGGAAACTTTTATGTAGCATTTTGCTATTCCCAGACTTCCTTGTTGCCTCCGAAATTCATTTTGCAATTACCCACTGATTTGGATCCAGTGTATTACTTCTTAATTAGGAAAAGAAAATGAATATTTATTGAACATCAATGTGCAAAATATGTGGGTCCCTAAATTCAGATGAATGAGAGCTGGTATTTGGCGAAATTTCTAGTTGAACTCACTGGCAAGTTACACCTTTATTGTTTTAATACTGTCTTGTTTCAATTTCTCTTTGCAAACGATCTTTAATGGCTTTAAAATACTTTATTAGAACAATTATTCAATTGTTGGCATATAGTTATGATAACATTATTATTTTCATTATAATGAAATCTATTTTTTATTTAAAAAATTTTCAAGTTTATTTATTTATTTTGAGAGAAAGAGAGAGAGTGGGGAAAGGGCAGAGAGAGAGAGAGAGAGGGAAAAAGAGAGAATCCCAAGTAGGCTCCACGTTTAGCACAGAGCCCCACATGGGGACTCAGTCTCATAAGCTGTGAGATCAGGACCTGAGCCAAAATCAAGAGTCCTCATGCTTATCTGACTGAGCCAGCCAGGCACCCCTAAATGAGATCTATTTTTAAAGATCTCTCCAGTGATTCTCATGAAGAAGTTCCCTTCTTTTTGCCCTGTGCCTTTCTCCATCCCTCTTTTCGAAACCTTTCTCATGGCCTTTGTGTTTTATCTCACTTCCAGAATTGATCCTTTTGGAGGCCTAATTCTCCTAAATTCTAGCGCACATAGAAACCTACTGATTGCATTCATATTCATAAAAAAAGCAGCGCCGTGTTCTGAGGGAGTTTTACTTATAATTCGTTAAAATTTTTCATAACATATTTGAAGAACATTTAACGAAGTTAAAATAGCAGGCACTAATCAGAGCAAACTATTAATATATTGCTAATGATTATATTTATATGCAAATAGTTCTATTCTTCCTGTATAAATGTACATATTTTAACTTTTTTCACATGAGGCCTTGAGGTAGATTACACATAAGAATGACTAATTCCATACTAAATGGGAGAAAAATTGAACAAAACGGAATTCTGCTTGTTTGTCCAAAGTCTTGCCTCTGTGGCACTGAAGAGAAAGCTGCAGATACAGAGTATGGATGCTCACAAGTAAAAGTTATAGCCAAAATTTATACTATTAGAAGGTATTTTAACTGATTTTTTTTCAAGCTGAAGAATGACAATAAAGAAAGATATTGAGGTAATAGTAGGATCGGGGTCTATTTAATTTGGAGATGCATATAAAACAAATTAAACATTACTAGTACTGCCTAACTAAATAAGGGTTAACTTTTCTACTGTAGAAGTTGGCAATTTGAGGCTGGTACACCTGCTCAAGTAATTAAATAAGAATCTAAGTTTCTCCCAACTTCCTGCTCTTTCACCTTCACTGAGAGGGTTTGGCACTCCCAGTCACAAGACAGCTGCGTTTCTTCCAAGAATCCTATCTGTGTTCCAGACAGAAAAAGAAAAAAACAAAAGGGTAAAAAAAGTGTAGCTGGTGATGTCATCTTTCATCAGAAAAACAACAGCTTTTCCTAAACTTCCACCCAGTAGACTTTTAGTTTGCTCCTCTGGAGCTGCAAGAGAGTCCATGATGTGAATATTTTTAACACCCTGAACAAAATCAAGGTTTAGTTAAAAAAGTAAGATAGAGGGGGCGCCTGGGTGGCTCAGTCGGTTAAGCATCCGACCTACGCTCAGGTCATGATCTCATGGTTTGTGAGTTTGAGCCTCATGTCGGGCTCTGTGCTTGCAGCTCAGAGCCTGGAGCCTGCTTCAGATTCTGTGTCTCCTTCTCTCTCTCTCTCTGCCCCTTCCCCCACACTCTGTCTCTCTCTTTCTCTCTCAAAAGTGAATAAATGGTAAAAAAAAAAAAAAAAAAACATTACAAAAGAAAGTCAGATGGAGAATGGATTTGGAAGACAAGTAAAGTCTGCCACAGGGCCTATGGCATGGCAAGCACCCGCCTCCTACGTGACTTCTGCCGCTGAGGTACACAGAAACCACGCCACACCCCCCAGCTACTTCTAGGAATGCCTCAGTCACTCATCTGTCCTGAGTGAAATATTATCATGTCCTATATCGCACACTCAGGGTGCACACCAGCAAGTCATTATTCTGAACTAACATTCTGAGATACAAAAAGCTCACGAACTAGGCAGTGAAAACCCCTCACCGCATAGAGTTTGAACTTTCTTGACCTGCTAAAGAAAACTTTAGAGGAAGTCCTTTACAGCTACAGGCACCAACATAAACGGGGCTTGAGTTGTCTGGAAAAAGAATACGAAAACTGATTTATCCAGAAAGCACCTAGAAATGGAAAGAGCTCAGCCCCCATCCCTTGCAGGTTCAGGAAGCTGTATTACACAGGGTTTAGGGCAGGGAGGACTTGGGGTAAGGGCCGGTTCTGTCATTAACCAGCTCTGAGTTTAGCAAGTTAAGTAACCTCTGTGAGCCTCTATTTCATGATCTCTAAAGTGGAATGAAGACAATAACTCTCACTTTAAAGGGTTGTTTGGGGGATGAAAAGAGATAACGTATGTAAAGAGCTTGAGACAAAGGACCTGCTCAATAAATGTTGGTCACCGACAGCGGTGCACTAGTGTGTCTGCCATTCCAGAGGTTGGGGTGGGGGGAGGTGGGGGAGGTGGTCGCCCCTCCTCACATCTGCATCTCTAATGAAGCAGAGAAGTGAGTTCTGGGTGAGACTTGCATTCCTTAATAACGTCTAACTTAAACTGAAGGCTGGCTCCGGGCCAGGTGTTTTACATTCATTAGCTCCAATTTACAGTACATTTAGGCAAAGAAAAAACATAGGAAACAGACTTTTATGTCTGTCTCATTTAGCCTTTAGGGAAGTTTAAGAACATGGAAGAGCAACAGTTTAATGCTTAAATGCTCTTGAAAAGTTAGACGCTTTCATGATAATCATAATTTAACGACCTTACCCAATCAGAGCTATTTGGACGCAGTGGTGGCATTCACAGGCCTCTCGAGTGCCAAAGAGTGGAAGATGATGGCGAGTTTACTAAAAGGCAACTGGTCTGGGGCTGAATGACCTTTGATACTCATCCATTTCTTCTGTGTCTTGAATATGATAGGTTTTTGAACTAATAGCACAGTATAGATGCAAATCCGGAAAAGGAGAAAGTAGTAAAATTTTATTAATTGCTTAACATCTTCTCTTGAATGAAGGAAGGTGCACATAAGCTCACAGAGAAATAGATCTCTAGAAGGAAATGAGAGCTCCTTGGCCTTTCGGGGGAGTGAGGACACGTGGCCTCGAAGTTTCTCAGAGTGTTCCTAGCACTGTGTCGTGTTCTGCTCTCTTGTCAGTCATCCCGTAAGACTGTGAAACATTAAAGGGCAGGTACAAGGTTTTATGTGAATCTCTGGCTCTTAACACAGAGACCCCTAAATAGGAGGAGGTGTTCAAGGACTAGTTCATTGAATGAATGAATTCCTTGACAAAATGTAATGAGAAATAACAGTAACCAGAATTTCAGTGAAAATGAAGTGAGCTTTCTCAATTTAAGGCTACTTATTGAATGTTTGGCATGACAATAGTTGAGTTTTATCAGATTTTTATGACACTCTCTAAATCCAGTGAGTATAAGTACAGTATGTTCCATTGAGCCACTCATACTCAAAGGCCTCTCCACTTGTTTCTGCTTCATCAATCCTGCCAGCCGACCACGGTTCATCGCAAATCATGCCTGCTCCATGAAACTCTTTCCTTTAGCTGTAATCTATGCTGATACTCTCTCCCTCCCTTTCTTTCGTGTGCGTTGTGTACATTAACTCATTGACTTTATTCAGTCCAGAAATATTTCAAACTGACTTTTCTTATTTCCTAATTACTTTGTAAGTCTTATTTCATTCATTCATTCATTCATTCACTCGGCATCGGTTATTGAACAATTTTATGTTCCAGGCAGTATGCTAGGAGCCTGGAGTATATTGATGAAGAGATCAACCAAGAAGACGGCAAATGCAAAATCAAAGTCAGACCTCGAACATGCCTCTTGAATACACTATGCCCGAAACCCCAAGTACGCTGCAACCAATTTCGTGGGATTGCATCTCATAATTAATTGAGAGAGCATATACCCAAGAACAGGCACAAGGACTCCCGAGAGGACCGTTCCCTGTCACACTCATTGCCCATTTATAGGCCTCTATTTGGCACCATCCTCTGAAAGTCAAAGCCTTGGGCCTCATTCTCTGTATGAGAATCATTAGCATGCATGCCTCAGATGACTGTGATTGGTTCCAGGTCTCTCAAGAGGGTGGGATTTATCCTAATTGGACTTTTGAAGAAGAGGGCCAAGCCTAATGATAGTTATGTGGCCAATGCTGGGAATGGAAAACCCAGATTACTGTGCCCCCCCCCACCCCTCTACCCCACCTTTTCTGACCAATACACATAGCTGGCATTTATTTTAGAGTGGTTTCAGGGGACTATGCAATTTAAATTTTTCTGCAACTCCCAGCAAATCAGGAAATCTGGAATTGACATAGTTGAAAACACATGCTTCTCCACAGAGTTTAAGTATGTATACCAGATGCATTCCCTCAAAATTGGAGTTTTCGTTTTTTCGTGCGTGCCCAGGATGAAATGTAGAAACTACTATTGGGGCCTTCCTAACAAGCTGACATACAGCAAAAGAGAGTATGCCATGGCGACTTAACTGCTTGTGTTGTTTAAGCTCTGAATTCTGACACAGGAGGTAGTGGAAGATAACACATCAAGGAAACCATAAAGTTTACAAGGATGCTGGGACTATTTGAATATAAACCCCTTGAGAGTAAATAATCAGCTTTTTGAGTTTGGTCCTTTTGCATAAAAGTAAAACAATTTGCCGACTCCGAGTATTAAGTGTGGAGAAAAGCTTCATTTGGGGGCTCATAATAAAAAGCCTAGCAGAAAGTGGAAAAAGAGTTGTTTTTAAAAGTCTTTAGAGATCTAAAACAATGCAACTAACAAGGATACTCACATGAGATTAAAGAGTGAAACTTCCTGTTTACTGCCTATGGATTCATCTTTAAAGGTCAATCAGATACTTTAAAAATTAATTTCATTGTGATTGAGACCTTGACATTAGGTTATCTCTGAAGCTTATCAGGTCTAAAGTATTGAATTCATTTTTATAGGAACCCACACGAAATGTACTGATAAAGATGTCTAGGAGTAATCAATGTGCTAGTTGATAATTCCAAATAAACTGAGTTTTATAACTCGAATCACAACTTACACATTTTAGGGGAATTTGTTATACAAAGAAGTTCTTAATGAATATAATCACTATACCCTTTCCTTTCTTTGTAATTTTCTTTTAAACTCTTTTTTAATGTTTATTATTTTTGAGAGATTAAGACAGAGCACAAGCAGGGAAGGGACAGAGAGATGGAGACACAGAATCCGAAGCAGGCTCCAGGCTCTGAGCTGTCAGCACAGAGCCTGATGTGGGGCTCGAACTCACAGACTGTGAAATCATGACCTGAGCTGAAGTCAGATGCTTAACTGACTGAGCCACCCAGGCGCCCCTCTTTGTAATTTTCTAATCCCTGTAGTGAGGAATACAGACGTAAGTGGGCATCACATGGCCAAGTGAATGCATATGCCCTAAATCGGGGGTTTGAGCTCTTTTTTGTGACTATATCAGGGCTAATTTTACTTCTGTAATTGAAAATAGCCAGACATGGTTATGGCTGCTGTTTAGGATGCAACCTTCCCAAGTTACTGTTACATGCTTTATGCATGTAACAATAAGCCTTATTCCTAGATTCTTTAAACTAAAATCAGGCAATTCCATGTGTCTTTGAGTCTGGATAATATAAAAATTAGTTATGTGATTCTGAGTAGTGTTCTTTGGGTTAACTTGGTCTCATTAAAAACCAAAATAGAACAGCATTTCTAACACGTTTGACGCTCTGCAACTAATAGTTCATCAATTTCTCATCTGTCCTTCATAAGATAAAACTAAAATCAAACCTGTCTGGCTAATAACACTCTGTAACTAATGTAAATAATAGAGAAGTTTAATATTCTCGGAAGGTGTATTATCCACTTCTCGCGATACTTTTTCTTGCCGTTTCAAAATTGTTAATGACCGCAAGTATTTTAATTTTGATTTTTCTTGCTTTACAAAACAGGGATCCAGTCTTAGCCTATATATTTATGTATATATAACCTACAATCAACACAGAAATCCCTGCTTACCGAAACCAAACTGATTATTAATGTGAAATGTTTAAGATTGTTTTCCTGGTCTTGAATTAGTTGAATTAGAACAACTTTTGATTACAAACAAAAGAGGATATATGTGCCACTCATGAAGCTGGTTTGATTTCTAAACAAACTGCTCAGCAATGGCTTTGCATTTATAAGAAAACAATGACTGAGAATTCTAGGGAAAATGGGTATTTTGCATGAACAGAACATCATATTAATATTTCACACTGATAGCAAATAAGTTATGCTGTGCTAATGAAAACATCTGGTTAAAATGCACATGGCTTTTCCTTTTTAAAGAAAGCATGTAATATAGTGAGAGTAGTGTCAGAAAAATTATTCAAAACTCGGAAATAGGCAAGTGAGGTTACTGGGTGTTCTTTTATTGCGGTGTTTGGCTTCACTTTTTAGATGGGCTGGGCAATTTTCAACACTGTTAGGGCAGAGATTAATTTGTAGATTTTTCACTAGAGATGCAAATAATATCTGTCCAGTGAAATAAATAAAATCAAATGTTTCTGTTTGGGGCCCTGTTGGACACTAACTGGTTTTATATCTAAGGTAGCAATGTTATGCAAACATTTTTTTAAGTGGCCTGTGTGTACCAGCTTCCCAAAGGCATTTTTTCCTGTCCAGCTTTAACATCTTACCAGCTCTCTTATTATTTACTAACTTTTATATATACTAACTTAAATAAAATCTTTGCCATGTGTTCATTTTACATTTGCCAAAGTGTCCTGGTTTCACCTTTTTAAAAATTATAATTTAACAACTAGCCAACAAAATGAATAAAAGCAGATAGAGGAAAGCTCTTTGTTCTCTCCTTTATTTCCCTTTCACATAGATTTCGCTTTTTTGTCCAGGTTCCTATTAGGTTTATAACTCTTTTTTTTTATTTTTTTTTTAATGTTTATTCATTTTTTGAGAGAGTGAGAAGACAGAGCATGAGCAGGGGAGGGGCAGAGAGAGAGGGAGACACAGAATCCGAAGTGGGCTCCAGGCTCTGAGCTGTCAGCACAGAGCCCGATGCCGAGCTCAAACCAACAGACCGTGAGATCATGACCTGAGCCCAAGTCGGCCGCTTAACCAACTGAGCCACCCAGGCGTCCCAGTTTATAACTCTTCACTGTTCTTTTGTCATTTCTAACTTGCATGTGATTCATAAAAGAATTTACTATCCCAAAATCATTATCTATTAATGTTTTTTATTTTTTCTGTTATGAATGAAGTCAATCAAATAACTCGGGACCACCGAGAACCAGCAGGGCACTTGAGCACGCGGGAGCATCAGTATTGATGGTACATTACTCCAAAGTAGGCTGTACATCTGCTTCTGGAAAAAAAATGACTGAATTCCTGACTCTTTCTCTCCCTCCTTTTCATACGGCTTTATTATTTTTTTTCTTTTTTAGAGCAGCTTACTGTTCACAGCACGATTGAGGTGAAGGTACAAAGATTTCTCGTCTATGCCCCGCCCCTCTCACACACAGTCTCCTCTGTTATCAATACCCCCATCAAAGTAGTTCATTTATCACAGTTGATGAACATACATCGACATATCATTATCACCCCAAATCTATAGCTTGCATTAGGGCTCTCTCCTGATGTTGCACATTCTACGGATTTAGACAAGTGTACGATAACATAGATGCATTATTATGGTGGCATACAGAGAAGTTTCACGGCCCTAAAAATCCTCTGTGCCATAAAAATCCTCTCTTCATCCCCCTGTCTCCTCCCAGACTCTGGCCACCACGAATCTTTTCACTGTCTCCATAGTTTTGCCTTTTCCAGAAATGATAGTTGGACTCATACAGTAGGTAGACATCTCAAATTGGCTTTTTTCACTTAATAATATGCATCTAAGTTTCCTCCATGTCTTTTCATGGCTTGATAGCTTATTTCCTTCAGTGCTGAATACTACTATTCTATGTCTGGATGACCCACAGTTTATTCATCCATTCACCTAACTGAAGGATATCTTTATCGCCTCCAAGTTTTGGCAAGTATGAATAAAACTGTTGTAAACATCCATGGGCAGGTTTTTGCTTGGATATAGATTTTCAACTCCTTTGAGAATTAGCAAGGAGTGAGATTGTGTTGGAAGAGTATGTTCAGCCTTATAAGAAAACTTCAAAATGTCACCCAAAGTGGCTGTACCATTTCACATTCCCACCAGGCATGAATGAGACTTCCTGTTGCTCGACATCTTTGCCAGCATTTGGTGTTTTTGGTGTCCTGGGTTTTTGCATTTTAATAGATGTATCGCGATACTTTATTGTTGTTTTAATTTTCATTTCCCTGATGACATATGACATGGATTCCTGACTTCCTTTTCATTTTAAATATTCTCCTAGCTCTAGATATAGGTGTAGTTATATATTGAGTAGTTCTGATTTCACCGAATCCAGAGTATTTGCATGAAAAGCATATAGTAAGCCAGAAAAGAGCCATGGTTCAATGTCAACGACCAAGAAGTCAAAGAAACAAGGGAGGCAGCTAAAAGCTACAGTAAGGCTGCTGGACACCCATGGAATGGAGACCTCTGTTGGCCTTCTATCCTTGATGTTAACAGCTGGGACATTTAATTATCCATGAGATTCTTTCTTATCTAGGACTCTGAAACCAGTCTTTTTTCCAATCTAGAGCACAGGAAAAAGAGCTCTGGATAGGTAGTGCGGTGACTCAGGACTGAGCAGGACTGGCTGCTGCTCCTAATATGACATCGATACCTTGTTCTCTAGCAATCGAGCCAATGCTTTATCTTCCAGTCCCGCCGTGACTTTTGCCATGCTCCCCCTCTGTGGTGGCAGGTTCCTAGTCTGTCCTCTGGCTCTCCAATCACTTGGTTCTTCCATTGTTTTTCTCTGTCCTTTCAGTTGGTAGATTGTCTGAAGAGTATCTGACATCTCTTACTTTCAGTGACTGCACCCTGTCTCTAAATTTCAGGCTTCATATCATTCTTTGACATCTGACCCTGGCCATCTGCCTTCTTGTCCTCCTGGTTTGCAGACATTCATTGGGGTTTGCATCAGCCTAGCCCTCTATATTCTTTATCCATTTTGAATTTCCCACTCAGTTCGAGATGTTTTTACGGTGGGTTGCTTTCTTTGTGCCCTTTCGTGGCCTACCCTTGAACTCCTATCCTTGCATACCTGTTCTATCCTGAAAGTTCAACTTATTCACACTTTCGGAGCTCTCATTTTTGAAGAATAGCCTCTTGTCCACCAATCCTCAGTATCAGTTATGGCACTTTCCCAGGAAATAGGAAAAAGCAAAGACTTTTTTTTTCTTTTTTTTTCTTTTTTCTATTCGTTCCTTCTACTGGTGTACTAGGTGAGTTCATACTTGGTAGAAAGATTCCTCACTCCTAAGTTACAGTTTGTGGCCCAGATAATTTCAGTTTATTAGTACACTGTTTTGGTGTTTAAGTTTCTACTACAGCAATGTCTATTTTTAACTTCTGATACTGTCATAATTTACTTATAACATCCCTTATCAGAGGTTTATTAAGGGCATTGCTCTCTTCCAAAGTCCTGTTGAGAATGCATCAGACACCCCCAGAAAGTCACGGTGGGTAGTTTATATGGCCCATTGCTTTAATAAACTCATCCATGTACACGAAAACATTGTAAACCATAGATAGAAGGGTAGTTGTCTTTATTTCTTTATCATATAAATAACCGAAATTATTTCTATGTACACTGCAGGTGGGTAAAAGTCATAGTGCTTCTGAATTTTCTTCCTGAATCTTGCCTCTGTGCTCTTTGCTTCATCTTTTGTTAGTATCTAGAATGACAACAAACTAATATCTAATATTTAGTGGACCAGGCACCGAACTAGGAAATTTAAGTCTTTCCAATGTGTATTAATCAACTTTTCCAGAAAATGTCTTTGTCATATCACACTTGAGAAATTCCAAGACTTGAAACCTTAATAACAAAAGCAATCCGCATATCCTGTTTGCTACTTACCTGGCCTTCTCTTAAGCCCTTTACAAAAATTGAATCATAACCCTCATAACAACCCAGAGAGGTTGGTATATTATCTTTTTTTATATACGAGAAAACCGAAACAGAGATTAAATAATGCGCTTAAAATCACACGGATGTAAGGAATGTCACCTTTCCTCTTTCCTGTGTTTCATTTAAAATGAGAATGAGTCCCATCTCTGTGCTGTGCTCTAGGAACGCGCTACCTCTGGAGCAGTGCGCCGGGGCCTTCCCATATTACTGTGAACCTAGTTACTAGGTGAAATCTTTTTTATCCTGCTAATTTTTAAACTCATGATTCTATGAGACCGAGACTACTCACCTACCTACCTGAATGGCTGGGAAGTGGTGTAATGCATGATTTAGTTTGTCTGAAAATCCGAAGATTCAAAACCAATCACTCACATCTCCGTCTGCATCTATCTCTGTGGCGCTGAGCCCCCTCCCCTCTCCCCATCTTGTTCACCTTTCATTCCCATTTCCTGACTGTGTCCTCCCCTGCCCCCGCCCTTAAGGACCATCCCTGGTGTCCAGAAGGCCTTATGAATTATCTTCAACTGGACAGATTTAGTTCTAAGGTCCATTAATACTTTGAGTATTGGCTAATATGTTTGTCTGATCTTGCATTTGAATGCATTTCCCTAATATCGAATTCCCAAATTGTTTTAAATTCTCCATTAGGATCATTGGGGTATTTAAAAATGTATGAAGGTTTGATGCCTCTTGATGGGAGCCTGTCAGTCACTGCCGATGGCCGCGGTCAGAGGCTCTGGCGAGGAGGATGTGAGGTACCGCCGGACTTAAGTAGAGCACCGTAGCGTCGTCAATGGCCTGAGTGATATCTTAACATGTCTCTAATTTAATGCTTTTATCAGCTAATTCAGTTTCCTATCCAGACTGTATTGTTTTTCTTCCGTGCAGTGAATTGCTGGGATAAAATGGAAAACCAGGATAAGAAAAGAAAAATTTTTTTCTAAGCATATCGCTACCAACCATCTTCGGAAATGTGCACTTAGAAAATGAGCTTGAACCTTAACAAAAGGCACTTGAAAAAAAAATCAAAGATGAATTATTTAGACAAAATTTCAAAAAGACGATCTTTCTTCAAAATCAATCCGGAATACAGCCTGCTTTTAGAAAACATCCAGAACAACTCTCTAAGAGAGGTGGCAGCGGTTTAGAAGAGTTCAGAAGTCTATTTTGAAACTCAAATGATGAGCCGTGCTGGGCTGCCCAGCCACTTCACTCTTATTCTGAATTATAACCGTGGAGAACCAGACTGGACCAATTCAACAAACTGCGACATTTGTAAAATTTTCTTTAAAGGGAAAAGAAAAAAAACCAAAAACCTCTAGGTCTTTCTTTCCACTGCAGTATGGGACCCAAATCTTTCAAGGCCATTTGCTACTCCCAAAATACAGCAATCCCGGTGGTAGCAATTCTGTGCTCACGCTTGCTGAGATAAGTTTACTGATGCAGGGTGTTTGGATTTTACTGAAGTTTGAGGTATTTGTTGGGGGGAAAAATGGTTTCAATTCACAGCCTGAGTCAAGGACTTCAACATGGGTGAAACAAGTGAATATTGTTTGTTATCATTATTTAATCGTGTGCATATACACTCCTGTGTGTCTAAATTAAATGCATCACATGTTAATATATGTGTCAGTTATCATTTACCCTTTATATTCTAAGTTCATATTGTTGATATCACCTCAGGATGGCTTCAGTAGCTGCTATCCTAATGGTACCTTCGGACCTATTTCTGTGAGTTAATATTATTTTGAAGCTCAGAAATTATCTGGTTCATGCACATTTCTCATGTGAGCACAGTGATTTTGAATTACTTTCAGATCAGATGGCAAGTTGGAATAATTAAACCAAAGCATTAAAATGTGCATGAAAAATGCTTTTTTTTTTTTTTTTTGCATTATTAATTTTTCCCCCTCCAGAAATCAATCCTGAGGTTGTCCTTTTCTGATCGGAAAACTGAGGTTACTTTGGTTGAAAGCTCAGAGGAATTCCGTGAGGTTAGGCGAGAGAAGTCTTCAGGATTCCTGATGCTATGCTGATACTGACCAGGGAAGGACACCTCCTCCCTGTTTCTCTTATTTTGAAGAGAGACACTTCAGTGGGCACAATACAGCTCTCAGTCATGGGTTCAGGGTATTATACTCCTCAGCGGGACTCCTTTTCATCCTACAGGGAAATAGGCTTCCATTATAACCCTCAACTCTCGGCAAGAACACAGTTAAGGACTGAATTAAGCTATTGCCCACAATTGCAAAAAATTGGATACAACGTCTTTTCGTTCCTTTTGAAGATATAATGACAATACATAAGGCTTACTTGAAGTGGAACAAATGTACTCAGCAGGCTGATGGGACCATAAATCTGTCTGTGACAACTGTAATAGAGTTACGCAGGCTACTGCTTGTTAATCAAGAGTTTAAGTCTTAGGCCGAATAACCAAATTCTGCTGATTTTTGTTTTTTGAAGATCACATCAAACTTTAGTTTCCTCCCACAGGTTTGACACCGCTCATCTCCGGTTTCTTTTTCATCTCTCTTCATGTTTGCTCATCTTTAATGTAAATGCACCTTATGGATTGTTGAACCTTCTAGAGACTCCTGCTGCGTTGATTAATTGCTAATGAATGCTAATGAAGGAGTGAGGTGAATCTACACTATGATGTATTTAAGAGATGATTGATTAGATTTAGCACCGGCTGTCAGGAGAGTGCTTACTACAAGAACAACAAGTCCATAAATACTCACGGAGTGGTTGGCAGTCTCCCTCGGCGACTCTGGCCTTTCAAATCAACTTCCTGGGTTCACTGAATCAGAGAAAGGACTAACCTTTTAGCTTTTGTAACTGAAATGGATTTTCTTGTTAAAATATATGCTAATTTTGCTAATGGGTTCTAATGAAAAATGGATAATCAGTGAATATTTATTTAATTGTTAAAATAATATTTGACAGATTTTCTTAGAGGATAAAATCAATTCCTAGTTAAAAAAAAAAAAGAGGCTCTACCGAATAGGTTTGGAAACCATCTAGTGAAATAGCAAATTAACTTTGCAAACAAGATAGTGCACATTTGTTTAACAAATATTTGTATATTGGTTCATTCTGGAAAGGTGCTAAGTCCTAAAATTAGATTCTACGTCCTTAATGAATTTGATGCTAGAAGTGAATTTTTATTCTTTTCCCGTTCCTAGTGACACTTGTGGTTCCAAGATTGTCTTTATCTAACTGGTGAAAAAAATACCTTCTCGGGTCCCTGTCTCCTGCTGGAGCAACTCTGACACAGACTATAATGGTTTGGGGGGTTAGGAATGTGAGAATTTTGCGGAGTCCACATAAATTATAATGCTTTTCTTTCCTGCCAACCGTTTGAATCAGTTGAAAGATAAGACAGAACATATCAGATGGAGAGCCATCGTTGTTCCTGAAGCTGATGTCGGTGAACGTGATTTAGGCCGTGGCTACAGCAGGCTTCATAGCACAAACGATCAGACGGGGTTTTCCGGGTGCAGGTGGCATTGGGAACTCCTGGTCTCCTTCGAGGGGGACCTGCCCCATGTTCCTTACGTGATGGGGAAGTAAGGGAGAAAACATGCCTCCTGTAGGGAGCTGTTGCCTGAGTAATAAGGCAAGGACTGATCCATGCATACCTAATTTATCTCCTTAACCCACTAATTAAATAAATCAGATCTTCTGCCCAAGAGGAATGAGAGGGAGGTACCAAAAGAAACACGAGATTGAGGGAGGCCTGGGTGGCTCAGTCGGCTGAGCTTCCAACTCTTGATTTTAGCTCAGATCATGATCCCAGGGTGATCCCACATGGGGCTCTGTGCTGAGCATAGAGCCTGCCTGGGATTCTCTCTCTCTCTCCCTCTGCCTCTCTCCCCCACTCACACTCTCTTTCTGTCGAAAGAAAGAAAGAAAGAAAAAGAGAAAGAAAGAAAGAAAGAAAGAAAGAAAGAAAGAAAGAAAGAAAGAAAGAAAGAAAGAAAGAAGGAAAGAAAGAAAGAAGGAAAGAAGGAAAGAAAGAAAGAAGGAAAGAAAGAAATAAAATGAAAATAAAGAAATAAATGTGAGAGTAAAAATTCCTCTACGTGGAAGGGAATACAAAGAGGATATTTGGGGAAGGATCATTACCCTCAGGAAAAATAAATTGATTTGATCTACCTGATCTACCTGAAGTCAATTAAAACCCATTACAAAAATAAAATATTACCACAACAAGATCATAGCTTATCATGAGGAACGATCAATTATGCAGGGCACCATCTCAGGCACATACCAGAGGTCAGAAATATATAAACTCAAGAATTATTCCTTTATTGTCAAGGTAAAGATTTAAAAAAAAAAAAGGAAAGGGGAGATGACGTAGAAATATATAGATAGGTGTTGTATACATGAGATTCTTCCCTTCCCTTCCCTTCCCTTCTCTTCTCTTCTCTTCTCTTCTCTTCTCTTCTCTTCTCTTCTCTTCTCCTTCCATCCTTCCTTCCTTCCTTCCTTCCTTCCTTCCTTCCTTCCTTCCTTCCTTCCTTTCTTTCTTTCTTTCTTTCTTTCTTTCTTTCTTTCTTTCTTTCTTTCTTTCTTGTTTTCTTTTTTCTTTTTTTGGAGTAAATAGTTTTAATGTGTAACAGTAGGCCGAGTGAGGAAGATAAGACCTCCCTTCCGCCAGTCAAGGCCCCAACCCTTCTCACGATGCTCTGGGACTAGCGTACCTGGGCCAGGCCCAGGCCTGTCCAGCCCTGAGGCCCCAAATCCCAGGGAAAGGTGGGAAAAACAGGTGGATGGCTTAAGATATATACATTTCTAACTGACTAGATATTAAGATATGGACTCAAACATATAGATTGCTTTTTTTTTATTTAGCTATTTTGGCCTTGTGTTGTCTTATACTATAAAATACTGTATGAGACATTAATAACTTAATAATTATTAATAACTAAATAGAGATTACGTAGTTTAGGGCTGTGTCTATTTTGATGATCAGAATGAGTGAGTTTTATGATCAAATGTTGTTCCTAAGAGTTTTACCTGCGGAGGATTTGTAATTTTTGTATCGTATGGGGTATTATTACATATTCTGTACTTAGTTCCTTAATTCACTTTACAACATCATTGTATTTGTTTATGAAGTTTATAAAGCCAGATAATAGAACTGAGCTATCATTTGACCTAAGGAAGATTTGTAAAATACTAATCGTTTTACATTTAAGTCCATTTAAAAATCCATAGTCTATACAATATCTATTTCTGTTATTTTTTTTCTTGGGACGGTCTTTCATATGGCATGGTTTATTTCTTCATCTGTTATCTAACATTGTAAATCGCAGAAGCACAGAGCGTTGCTATTCCTCTTCAGCACCATGGGGGCATGGAAATGTAATTGCCTTCATATCAGCATTATGTTGTCAACAATCAGGTGGAAGATGACCGGGTGTTTCTTTTTGAATTATTGAATGATTTTTTTTCTAAATATTTTAAAAATCAGATAGGCTCTGCCTTAAGCTAAGGCGTCCTATTCTCTAAGTTTTCCTATTTTATAAAAGTAATCATCTTCTTTTCTTATTCTGTGTATGTTTGTGTGTATATGATATATTCTGCTACCTAAGCATGTGTCTGGTTTTTGAAGTGACAATATATCATTTCACTTTTTTGTTTCTAGAGCACTTCCAGGGTAGGGTCAACGACTGTTTGGATCTTTATCCACTTCATATAGTATAGACTCCTAATGCTGGAGAGTGTCAAATAATACATTCTAAGGGATCATGCGAACTCGGTATCTGTGCTTTTCGCTCTTACTTTCTAGATACACAGTCTGAAACGGATTAGATACTATATAATTCCATAAATTTAGCACAGACACACCTAAAAGAAAAGTAAATAAGTGTGACTTTGATTTTCTTTTACTGCGTTAACTACTTTTCGTAACTAGAGGACGTACATTGGTACATGATTTTAGTCTATTTTTGTCGTCTTAACATGGTGGTTCTGCCAATATTCTTCTAATGCCACCCAGAGAACTTCTTTCTTTGCCTTAAATCTCTTCCTAGACATTAAAAAAGGCTGTGTCTATTAAACCTGATGTTACTATAGTGGAAACTAGTGAAAATTATTTGCATCCTTTTGCCTCAAATAGCTTTAAATATTTTCTTTTGTCTTGACCTTAGAATCCCATTTGTAATTGCACTGTTCCGCCTCTCCAATATTCCTAAATCCATGAAACATGAGCACGGACAGTACCCTAAGAGACAAATAAAACTCTTCCTTGGTAAAGTAGGTTCTTGTCATGTGTGACAATCTAAATTTAATTATCAGTCTAAGCCCATGCTGTATCCTTAATAACTTTGGAGTTAAGTACATCTGCCAAATTAAATATTAAATAATTGCACAGGGAGAGAGAGAACAATTAACAAGTACAGGCAATAGAGAGCTTTTCTCAGGTGAGAGCTGAAACACAGAGAGTTGGTAGGGCAAAGAGACTCTTGATCATAGGAATTACTTTGAAAGTTCTAGTAAGAGTAGAAAGATGATACTTAGTTTTATATTCCATATCATGACAAGATGGAATTTAGGAGAGTGTTTTATACAAGGATTTGTTGTGGTTAGAGAAGGGGAGAGAAAAAGAGGAAAGCAAACTGCTACTTAGTAACTGTGCTTTCTGAAACAGGCACCTACTACCCGCTTCAATCCTTAACCACGCTTCATTTTACAAATGGGGAACGGATTTGTAACAATGTTCAGTGATTTTGCCATGGTTTACAAGACTACTGTTATAAGAAGGTAGAATGTACACATTTGAAAACCTGTTTTAGGAGTTACTTAATGGATCTTCTCTCCAGGGTCTTATTCTCGAAGGCAAAAAAAAAAAATAACAACTAGGGTGCAACTGAAAAGAAGCAATAGCAAACAAAGATAACAGAAGAAGACTATACATGTTAATAAACCTTTATCTACCTCTAGTATCCGCAAAGAAGTACTCGGATAACTACTAGACAGGATCAGGGGTTCTGCCAGTCCTATCCGCCAGCTCCCTCGACAAACAAGAGCAAACATAGTTCTCTTGAAAAATTCAGAAGGATTTCAGCTCATTTGTTTATTCCAAAAACAACTTTCCTCAAACTCGTTGTTACTGTTTTTATCTTGTCAAATATAGAGCCAAACCCAGCTGATCAAGCATCTTCATACAATTATTTTCTGTGCAAACGAGAACCGGAGTAACTCAGGAAGGATCCCACTTCTGTTAAGCCTTTAGGACCAATCTGAAAAAGTTCTTTTAAATATTTATTTGAAACCCTCATTTTTTCATCGTGGTAAAATATACAGGCATGAAATTTGACATCGTAACCATTTTTGAGTGTGTCGTTCTGTGGCATTTAGTATATTCCCATTGCCGTGCCATCAACACCATTATTCATTCCCAGAACTTTTTTTTTTTAATCCTCCCAAACCAAACTCTGTCCCATGCAATGCTAACTCCCCATGCGCCCCACACTCCTTGCCCCTACTAACCACCGTTCTACTCTCTGTCTCTATGAATTTGACTAGTACCTCATGTAAATGGTATAGTGTGATACTTGTCTTTATTTATTTATTTACTTACTTACTTACTTATTTATTTATTTATTTTGGGCTGGCTTCTTTTACTTAGCACAATATTTTCAAAGTTCATCCATGTGGTAGCTTGTGTCAGAATTTCACTTTTTAAAGGCTGTATAATATTCCGCTACATGCCTTTACAGTGATTTGTTTACCCATTCATCTGTGGATGGATATTTGGGTTGTTTCCACCTTTTAGCTGTTGTCACTGCGATGAATGCGGGTATACACATTTGATCCTCTTTAAAAGGATTTTTAGCTCTACGGGATGCTCACCTTTCCAGTTAAGACATTTCTCATTGCATGCTCGTTTTCAGTTTTTCTCCCAGGCAACCAGCGCATAAATATTTCCCTTTAGGTCTGTCTCTACCTTCTTCCCCTGTCTCCTCCATTTTCTCTCCCCGCACCAAAAAGTACCTCCTTGTACCCACTGAACTGAAAAGCATTGAAGAACATATCACAGGCAGACAGGACATGGAACTTTGCCGTGAAACTTGGTGAACAAGTTTATTTCCTCGTTATCCCACATGGCACATTCTAGGCTGTTATTGTCCCAGACTTCTCATTAGCACCTCATTATTATGCTCCTCCGTATATCCTGTTTGTTTTTAAATTTCTCTGAAAAGCCCTGCTAACAAAATGTCACTCTGTGAATTCCCAAGAACTTCTATTTGCCATAGCATTGGAAATGTGTCCGAGCCCTCTCAGAAAATGAATAGTTCAGCAATTAGGGGCCTAAACTGCCAGGTGGAACAAATAAACTGTAGTCAAGGAAAAATGACCAATGAATCCACATTAAATTTGTTTTCTTCCTTAGCCTCTTGTTAATCCCTAATTGCTGGCAGACAGGTAGGAGCATAAATTCCACAGCTATTCTCCGGGCAGAATGCAATTTGAATGCCCAATTAATTATCGGTCTGTCATGATGTTTAATTTAGATAAAGTGGCTCTTTAGCAAACTGTTGCTTTCCTGACATACAGTCAAAACTTACCTGTCCAAAAAAGATACCCAGTTCTGTGGACCCAAGGCTTAGTCAGACCCTTGAGCTTTACTCTTTCTTTACTCATCTAATAATAACAATAATAACAATAATAATAAAGAAGGAGAATTTTTGAAAATCCACCCGCGTAGAGGTAAAGATATATCTGAAAGTTTCAGGTTGGCTTTAATAATACATCCCCAGAGACCAGATAGGAGGCTATGAATAAGGAACCGGCTCACAGCATTTTCCTGCCGAGCATCCGCGTCTCTCCCCTCCTTTTTACTCGTGACAAAACCTGGAAAAGACAATATTGGATCCTACCCTGATTGATTCTTCTAGAGATGGCACTGGAGGATTTAAAAAGAAGGGGCTATCCACGATTTCTGGACATCTGTATTTTCTGAGAAGTCGCCACAGTCTTCTTCTATTAATACTGTCAAAGGCCTGCATGCGACCAGAAAGAGCCATGTACCACAGATGGTATTTTTCACATGCCTTTTTCTGGAGCTTATGGAGAGTAAAGATCAAGTTCGCGGCAACACTTCCTCCTCTGCAGCCATGCGGGCTTTCTGGTAGGAGTGCATTTTAGCACTTGAGGAAGCAGCCAGTTGAGAAAGACTCTTGCCAAAGCATTATCAAGAGGAGATTGACAGGAGATCGCCTAAGCAATTGTCACCCTCCAATCTGCCACCTTTGTCTCGTGTAGACGCATTATAATTGCAGCTTTGAAGCCATTTGGCAGGATTTTATCCCCCAAGAGACATGAGTGATTGTTAAAGACCCTCAGGATGTAAAAGAAATAGGTGGCGATGTGGTCTAACTGCTCACATTTCAGGTAGGTCAGTCTACCATAGGTAAGACTGCTTGTCTGTATCCCAGGTTTTAGGTCATCTCTGTCCCAGTCTCCCTCCCTCCCCGCCCCCGCCCCTTCTCCCCTCCCCCCCACCCCGAGATGGGGAATCTAAAGAACTAATTCCACTCTTTAAAAATAAGAAGATAAAGTTATTCCTTATGCCATTCGGGTTGTTTTAATATAACTTCTAAACCTATAGTTTAGATTATTGACTACAGGAGAGAAACTGATATTCTTTTACCATTCCTACAAGAATTGTGCAAAGGATGATTGCGATTCTTTTTTTTTTTTAAGGTTTTAAATCTATTTATATTTTATTATTTATTTACTTTTGAAAGACAGAGAGAGACAGAACACGAGCAGAGGAGGGGCAGAGAGGCAAAGAGGGAGACACAGAATCCAAAGCGGGCTCCAGGCTCTGAGCTGTCAGCACAGAGCCCAGCGAGGGGATCGAACCTACAAACTGTGAGATCATGACCTGAGCCGAAGTGGGGCGCTTAACCGACTGAGCCACCAGGTGCCCCTGATTCTGATTCCTTCCAATTTCTTCCACCACTTTGCCAATTTAGAAATTACTCATTATTATTAATATTAAAGACAGCAATTAATAATAATAAATCTAGGACTAATAACAGCTTATATTTACCAAATGTTTGTTCTTTTAAGTATTATGGTAATCATGTTACATGAGTTTTCTCATTTTTAAGCCATACAAAACCCTAGGAAGCTCCTGAAGATCAGAGTTCAAGTCTACCCGAGGTCATAAGTAGTAAGGAACCAAATAGGATTTGGATGTACTGGTTTGAACTGAACCCTGTTAACCACTGATTTATGCTGATTAATAGCATAATATTTTCCATAAACAAAACATCTTACAGCTATTACAACAGTTTATGACTCTTTATTTTATTAAAAATATTCCATTTTTTGTGGATATTTTGGCCTCACTCTTCTATACGTGTCTTTCCTTCCATTGAACCTGTGTACCCTGTATTTTTAAAAATTTTTTCTCCTCTATGTTATATTTGTCACCTAGGCAACTCTCCAAATTGATGAAGATTTCATATTTTACCATACCCATAATAGGTTCTATAGTATGTCTAGAATGCATAGAATTTCAATTCATAGAATGGAACTAGAAGAAGAAATTCATACATTTATAAGTACTACTTTAATTATTCTATTCAAAATCAAACAATGTTGTGAAATCTTTCTCTCTGTGGTTAAGTAAGCTTAAATTAGTGTACTATTTCCACAAGTAAAACAAAATTTTCAGGGTCTTAATTTTTTTATTAAGTTATGAGAAAAGAGATTAAATAATTCCTATTCTAGGATATTAAAAGATTACTTCCTTTCAATATGGACACACCTATAGATATTTATATATACTTACAGCAATGTAATCATGCATTTTTTCTCTATACACTTCTCCATCACAAGCAGAAACGTGAGCGTGTCTATATATAAGGAAATTACATGTGTTTGATTTGAAATTCTCTAAATATCTATGTTAATTATGCAGCAGTACCCGTGTGGGGCTCTAAAATTATTTTTTTATCCATCTCCCTAAAACATAACTTATTCTACCCTATACATATGTGTGTTTGTGGAAATTCCTGGTCAGAACTTACCTTGATTTTAAGAGCAAAGAGCAGAAATAGATTAGAACCCAGGAATGTGAGAATCCAGACCACGAAGACGGGTGGGAACACTTGGAGTCAACGCCAAATCTTATCTGTAAATGGCATCTATACATTAAACTCTAACAAGTGAGAACTATGACAGCATTTTGCAACATTTTGGATATTGCTTTCGCCTTCCATGAATTTTCAGAAAGAATGACTAGTGTGTTTATTATCGAAAGCTTCGGATCCTTAGATAATTACATCAGCCACGCTTTCTAGACACGGTATCAAATTCACGCTGATTTTAATACAGGCTTTTCCCCTCTTTAAGTATTTATAGAATGAAGCATCTCCGGATCTTTTAGCTATTGCAATTCATGCTAGAATTAGGATTTCATCCCCCAGCCCGCCTCCTAACCTATTCTTTTTGAAAAATAAAAATGTAAAAACAAATATGGAAAAACAAGATGCCAGAAAGTCTGGGAATACGATAATTTTTACAATATATGATTACATTCTTATAACCATGCCTCTTCTATTTCTTGGATATTATATTAGCCACTTGAAGATGTTTCTTTTTCTTTAAAGTTTTATTTTTAATTTATTTATATATAATTGGCATTCAGTCAAATGTACCCATCTTAAAGGTATAATTCAATGAGATTTGACAAATGCATATACTTCTGTAACCACTAGCGTAAAGTATGGAAACATCACCCAATCCTGTTTTCTAAGTGCCTTTTTGCAGTTAGTCCTCTTTCTCTACCTTGGTCTCTGAAAATGACTGATCTACTTTCTGTCATCATGGATTAAATTTCCCTTTTATGGAATTTCATATAAATGGGAAAAACAGAATGCAACCTTTTAAACTCTAGCCTTTGTTCTGCATAATTTTTTGTTTTTTATTTTTATTACATGGATCAGTAACTCATTTCTTTCAACAGTTGAGTACTATGTTTTATGGATGCCACAGTTTGCCTTCCCATTCATTTCTTGATACATGCTTATTTCCAAGTTTTGGTTAATACAAATGAAACACCTGTGGACATTTGAATATAGCTTTAACTATGCATGTTCGATCCTGTGCTACTTTCTTAAGATTCTAATCCATTTCGATCCAGATCTCCAAAAGAAAATCTGAAATCCTTTGTACAAACATGTATTTTTCATTTATTTGGGGTAAAGATCTAGCAGTGAATCGCTGAGTTACTTACAAGTGTATGCTTAATCTGACAAGACGCTGACAAATTTGTTTTAATATTTTATATTATCATCAGCAACGCATGAGAATTTCAGTTGCTCCACACCTTCTACAAAACTTTGTACTGTCCGTCTTTTTGAACCTAATCATTCCAGTAGGTGGGTAGTGGTATCTCAATTTTAATTCGCTTTTCCCTGATGACTAATGACGTTGAGTACCTTTGATAGGCTTATTGGCCATTCATATATCTTTTTCACGAAATGTGTATTCAAATATTTTACCTATCCTGTGTTATTTTGTCTGGTTATTGAGTTGTAAGTGTTCCTTATTTTAAAAAATTTGGGCATTCCAGAGATTTGCATTTTTATATAAATTTTAAAATCAATTTGTTAAATTTATACAAAAATCTGATGAGATTTGTTTGCGATCAACTTCTATCTCTATATCTATACAAAGGAAATTAAAATCGTAACAGTATTTCAGTCATTAAACCCATGAAAAAAATTTATCTACCTTTCCTGTGTCTTTTCTAATATTTTTCTTCAAATTTGTAGTTTCAGTGTACAATGCTTGAATATATTTGTCAGATTTATCCTTAAATATTGACATTTTTGGCCTTCTTGGAAATTATATTTTTAAAAATTTCAATGTCTGATTATTTATTGTTAATATAAAGATTTATAATTGAGTTTTATGTGATGACTTTGTATTCACCTTTCTGAACCACTAGTTCTAGTAGAATTTTTGGATTTTTTTTATGTTTTTCTAACACAGTCATATCATATGTAGAAATGAAAGGACAGTTTCGCTTTTTCCTTTTCAACTTGTATACCTTTAACTTCCTCTTCCTTCTCCTCATTAGAAAGTGTAGCCCTCCAGTACAATGA
The DNA here is from genome assembly GCA_030068075.1 of Paguma larvata. Classification (NCBI taxonomy): domain Eukaryota; kingdom Metazoa; phylum Chordata; class Mammalia; order Carnivora; family Viverridae; genus Paguma; species Paguma larvata. The sequence continues at coordinate 37,256,575 of CM057838.1, read as the reverse complement.
CGAATAGAAATGCTGAGAACAAACATCTTTACTTTGTTCTAACTTAATAACTTGTTCACTAACTATGATGTTAAAAGTAGTGTTTGGTAGCCATGCTTATTTACATGGGAAGTTTGTTTGTTTGTTACTATTCCTAGATGGGTGAGAACTATTATCAGTTATTCAATTATGTAGTTATAATTACATAGTTATATCAGTTATAGTTATTCAATTTTATCAACTGTTTTATCTGTCTTGATTTAGATATACATTTTATTCTTTAATCTGTTGATATGGTTAATTACTTGTATGGGTTTTCAATATCGAGCTTAATTTGCATTTCTGGAATAACCCCCACTTGGTCATCATGTATTGCTGGGTTTAACTTTCATTATATTTTGTACAATATCTTTGTATCAATGTTTATGGGGAATATTGGTCTGCAGTTTCATATTCTTGTATTGTCTTTAATGTTTGTTTTGGGGTAATGCTGATGTTATAAAACTTAGAAATATGGGAACACCTGGGTGACTAAGTCAGTTAAGCATTGACTTCAGCTCAGGTCATGATTTCATGGTTCGTAGGTTTGAGCCCTGTGTCAGGCTCCGTGATGACAGCTCCAAGTCTGGAGTCTATTTCAGATCCTGTGCCTCCTTCTCTCTCTATCCCTCCCCTATTCACACACACACACATTCTCTCTCTCTCTCTCTCAAATAAATAAACATTAAAAAAAAACTTTAGAAATCTAAACAGAGCCAAAATGACATGTAGGATAATATCAAGCAGTCTATTATATGTGTAACCAAAGTTTTAGAAGGAAGAACGTGAGTCTCAGTATAATGATATAATTTTTTCTGTAGATAGATACATGCAAACAAAGTTTATATTACTATTCTATTATTTAATTTTTCCTTTCTTCAGTTCTAGCCAAAGTACCTCAGTTTATCAACAATACCAACTAGCACAGATCTTTGGCATTTGTTTTTATGAGATTTTTTATTGGAATAATCGCCAGATAATCTTGCCATCTTGAGATATAATCTTGTGTGATTCATGATTATATTGGAGTACATTTCCTCCAATACTATTTAAGTCTGCAATGCTGAGAAGATATACTGACTAAACGTTAGGGTTTTTCATTGTTTTGCTCTTCCCTGCTTTTCTCCAACAAGGCATTTTTGTTAATGGCTTTAATCAATATTTGTCTGCTATAGGAATAGGTTTTCTGAAGAGTGAGAAAGTAAGTTGGGTTTAACACTACCGTGGGTATGGAAAAAAGAAAATAATGGAAGAAAAAAACACTATGGCATATATCATTGAGAAATTACTGTATCAGTTAGATTTTGACAGAGCTAAAACAAATACCCAAACAAATAAAACCTGTTTTATTTTCCCTTTTCATGCTGTGGAAGTTCAGTAAGAACAAACCCTGCTCCATTGACTTAATGGACCAGTTGCAGCTACTGTATCTCACAAAACTATGAGTCTCTGGGTACAAATCTCAAAGCAGCCTAAACAGAGAACTTGAGACAGGTAATGCGTGAAAGAAGTCCATGAATTCCCCATCCACTCATCTCATGATTTACAGATATCCTGAACTTTTGGATATCTGGCATAAAACATACTCCTGATTTTTGTGAGCCGACCTAAGTAAATTTCATCATTCAACAATCCTGAGGTCTAATAAACCCCTCTTAGAACTAGGTAGGGACTATCTTTACTCATTATCAGATATCAGTCTTAATTTTGTCACAAGTACAAATATTTGTTAGTAGGTAGGTATATAGGCATGCATGCATACACACAAGCATGGGACGCGCACGCGTGCGCACACACACGCACATTTAACTTGATCTTGTAAGTTTGTTAAGCCCCCACTTGTTCTCTCTCTTCAGGCACTCAGACAAAGCACTTTGAAAAGAAGATTCACTCCAAGGCAGATGATGTGCTGATGTCTGGTCAGCTAGTCTTCTGTTTAGTTAGGCTATGGAGACTTCCTTTGTGTTTATGAGTGTGCAGCCAGCTGAAGATTGTAGATCTGGTACTCTGCCTTGGAGACCCATTCAGGGAAAGTGGTATGTGTAAAATGTGATCAGCCCTATATCTTTAAAAAGGAACAACTATTTCATCAATGAAAAATTATATCTAATCCCTTATGCTGATTAACAACATTTCTGTGGCAGATTTAGATAAAAGCATTTCCTGTTGCCACCTTTGGATTTTGATGAATTATAACTAACTGCCTCTAGGGTGTATGTTACCATGAAATTAAGTGCACATATATACTTTACATTTTGAAATATTTTAAAATAAGCAAATGTATTAACAAGGTAGCACATATTCTGCTATTTTCCCCTTTTGAGAGAAGGAATAGCTATAACCAAGTGAGTATTAGACTCCTAACTAGTAGTGGGAAAGTAAAAACTAGTTAGTTTAGCTTTTGTAAAAACATTTCTGAGCACCCAACCCAGTTCAGTAGTCAGCAGTTAGGTCCTTCCATCAGCTGAGGGACTTTTTTTTTTTTTTTAACAATTAAATAACATATATTTACTTTCTATGCAAAGAATCCCCCAACTTATGAATGGATCCAATAGCTCTTGACATTATTTGTCTTCTATGTTAGCCCAGGTCCACTGAAAAGCTTACCCGAGGGGCGCCTGTGTGGCTCAGTGGGTTAAGCGGCCGACTTCGGCTCAGGTCATGATCTCACGGTCTGTGAGTTCGAGCCCGCGGGGCTCTGTGCTGACGGCTCAGAGCCTGGAGCCTGCTTCAGATCCCATATCTGCCTCTCCCTCTGCCGTTCCTCTGCTCATACTCTGTCTCTATGTCTCTCAAAAATAAATAAACGTTAAAAAAAAAAAAAAGTTTACCCGAAGACAGGATTAGACATGTAAAAAGAACACTTGAGTATGATAGAGGAAAAAGGAATAGGAAGACCTAGGGAAAGTCTTCAGACCATGATGTCGAATCGATGCCTGCCAGAGAAGAACTGGCAGGAACGAGGATTGGAGAAGAACGTGTCTTGGAGAGCAGCACAGTTTCAAGAAGGGGTCAGCCACGAAAATAGGGAGTCCTCAAGCCAGTGTCACCCATTAAAAGAGTTTCCAATCTTTCAGGAATCTTAGATTCTTTGTCACACGCAGGTTTTGGCCAGACCAGCCCCTGAGAAGCATGGTACAAACTCGGTACACACACAGTGGTGGATTTAGCATGCAGCGTGTGGGGCGTCAGGAAAGTGCATCCCTGCAGCAGCTGAGTGGTGTTTTCTCTCCACTGCTTCACCTTCTTGGAATGCTTGGCAATTATGTTCCCTTCCTAAAACTAAGCTCGTTGCTTGAATCAAGTATTTTTTTAATAAGGAAATCAACCATGCCTCTTTTATTTAATATAATTATATTAGTCATCCATGTCATATGAATAAAAATAATGGCACATGTAGCTAAATGTTGATTTTGGCCTAGAGATTTTCATTACAAGAAAAATTTTAAAAATGCTAATTATGGAATCTTGTTTCTAATGGTCCTTTGAAGGACTTGAGAGTTTTGAAGGGAAGTATAATGGGTACTGAACTGGATGTCACATGTCCTGACCCTGCCTCTTGCTAGCGGCATGACCTTGGGCAGACTTCTAGATACTTCTGGTTTTCAAAGTGTCATACGTAAAAGGAGGATTTTTTTTTCCCCTCTCAAATGTTAAATCGTTAAATTTCATGACTTTCTAAGTCAAAAAAAAAGTTAGATTATCAAAGAGGTCCATATAAAAAAAGTAATGGGAAGAAAATATAAGACGCATTTTTATGCTCTACGTATGTGTATCTGTGTGTGAGAGTTTAATAATAAGCATAGTCATACTCTCCTCCTGGTTAAAAGTGTACTTATTCAAAAGCCCCACAAAGATTCTAACAAAGATTCATGTACCAGGATGCTTCAACAGAGCACTATTTAAAATAATGTAGAATTAAAAATAATTTGTGTGCCTATCCTGGTGGAATTGTTTTTAAGAAGCCTTGATGTGATCATTATATAGACTATCCCAGACCCATATTGAAGTGTTTTTGAAGAAAACAATAACAGTACTGTTATATGAGAAAAGAAAGATGAAAAACTATATTCATTATTACCCAATATTTGTTAGGAAAACTCTATGGAGACAGACATTGGGAACAGTTCAATGCCTGTTAATCATTCCTGCCAAGGATTATGGCTGCATTTTATTTTCTTCTTTATATCTGTTTTTATTTCTCGAAGTTTTGCAATAAGCAATGATTATTGCTTCAACAACTATTTTCAATAAACAGTTATTCAAATGAATAATGGATATGACCAGTAAGTATATTTTAAAGATGATATAATTTGTCAAGAAAAAAGAAGCCGAAAACAAAAAGACAAGTTGATTCAGGAAAGAAATGAACATTTGAATTCTATCTTAAAAAAATATCCAACTACTTCAGAAATAATGAAATAAATATTATGGACCATTTATGTTCTAAGAACCTCACACTCTTTTTGCTAGGCACAATAACAAAGATCTGTTTTCTCTGCCTGGAGTTTGTATTGGAGAGAACGGTACATCAAAGTCAACCTTATTTAACTTCATGTTTTTAAAATTCAGTCTCCCAAAGCCAATCTTCCCTTCTGATCCTAAGCCTGTAACCATGAGTGAGGGATATCGTTTTGTCTACAGAGCACCATCCTCCGTATACTTTGAATCGTATTTTTATTTTATTTTTATTGCAAAATAATTGACATACAATATTGTATTAGTTTTAGGTGTACAACATAGTGATTTGATATTTATATAAATTATGAAAAGGTCTCCACAATAAGTCTAGTTACCATCTGTCACCTTAGAAAGTTGTTACAATATTATCGACTATATTCCCCATGGTGTACCTAACATCCCCATGTCTTATTTATTTTATAACTGGAAGATAGTGCCTCTTAACCCCCTCCACCTATTTCATGTATCCCTCAACCTCGCTTCCCTTTCGTAATCATTGGTTTTTTATTTGTATCTATGAGTCCATTTATGTTTTGTTTTGTTTATTCATTTGTTTTTGTTTTTGTTTGGATTTCACATAAAAGTGAAATCATACAGTATTTATCTCTTTCTGTCTGACCAATTTCATCTAGCACAATACTGTTTAGGTCTATGGTGTTGTAAATGGTAAGATTTCATTCTTTTTTATGGCTGGGCAATATTCCATTGCGTGTGTGTATGATATTATATGTGTATATGGTGTATATATATATATGTATATGATGTTATATGTATATATGGTATTATATATATCACAATATAATATTATGTTATATATATATATCACAATATTACATCTTCTTTATCCATTCATCTACTAATGGACATTCAGGGTATTTTTAAATCTTTAATACCTAATTCTGAATTAATCTGTCAGCATCTGATTTTAGGTAGAATATTTTCTAATTGCTAGTATTCTGGACATGTCCACTGACAAAAGGTTTGTGGAGTGTCATATTCACACGCAGTAATTTATTTAAAAAATTCAGTTTCAACTCAGTTTCTTGAAATATTGAATGTCCTATTCCCTGCCATCAAAAAACCTAACTGTGTAAACAAATACATTCTTTAGATATTAAAGGTCAGGGTTTTGTTATGATAAGTAGTAGAGGTATAGAGAATGAATGTTCCAGCCCTGGAAATAGGCTGATGATAATTTTTCTAATCTTAGGTTTTTCTTAATGCTGTACTGTGGGACAGCACCATGGAACTATCACTCCCAATGATTTCTCTGCAGCACAAGGACCTAGGAATAGAAATGTGATCACTATCTCTACCTCTAGCCGACTTCCTTCATTTGTTCCAAATTGGGTAGAGGAACATGTATCCTCAGTCAAATAACAACCAAATTGCTAAATGTTTCAAAATCAAAAAGTAAAAGAATTTTTCTAGCTTGACCCTATCCCACCTATCCTCCAAGGATGTAAAGCTAAAATGGCCCAGGATTTTCCTTGTATCAATGATAAAACTTTAATCGATAGTCAGTGATGACTTGTGTGTATATAAAGATGAATCATTGTTTCGTAAGCATGTGTTAAAAAATCCAAGACTTTTTGTTTCCACGGTACTCAACTGATCTAAGGCAAAATGAAGAATAAGGAAACTAAAAGCTATTAAATATCTACCATCTGCAAGACCTCGGCTATGAGTTTTATATATGGTGTCTCATTTACATCTCCAAACAGTCCTATGTGATAAATATTAATGTTTTGACTTTTAACAGTAAGGAAACTATGACTCGGATAGGTTACCTAACTTGTTTATAGCCACATACATAATTAATATCAAAGATGAGATTTGAACCCATGTTTGTCTGTCTGCAAACCCAACCACTTTCAACGCTGACTTTTGTTGTTAATGGCTTTAAATAAAAACTAGAGAATTTGAAATTTCTATTTTATGAACTCAATTACACTACAACAGCAAGTGCCATCTCCTTCTGATTGGAAGATAATTGCATATGTAAAAGGCAGTGAAGGATAAGGAGCAGTTTTCTGCATCTTGTTTCTATCACTGAACTATGCTTTTATGCACATCAACTCATTCAACTTTTCTCAGTTCCTCAATTGTAAAATATTCATATTACCAAAATTTCCCTCACTTAGTTCTTATATTGACTATGATAATATGAGTATATCATAAACTGTAAAGCACTATGTAAACATTTTATCCTCACTGATTTAACTTATTATAAGCGTATTAGTTTCCTAAGACTGGCATTCCTAAAGTGCCAAAACCTGAGTGCCTTAAAACAACAGAAATGTATTCTCTCACAGTCCTGGAGGTGGAAAGTCTGAAATCAATGTGTCCACAGAGCCATATTCTCTCTGATATCTCTAGAGAAGAATCTCTTGTTGACTCTTCTATTCTGGTTTTTCTTGGCAATACTTGACATTCCTTGGCTTGTATGTATGTCACTCCAGTCACATGGCTGTCTTCTCCACGTGTTTGTTCACATTTTCTTCCTGTGTGTGTGTATCCATCTCTGTGTCCAAATTTCCCCTCGTTTATACAGATTAGGGCTCATGATAATGAATTCACATTAACTTGATTATTTCTGTAAAGATCCTATTTCCAAATATAGTTACATTCTGCCTTACTAGACTTAAGACTTTAACGTATTTTTTCAGAGGGACGCCATTCGATCCATAACAATGGAGTCCTTCTAAAGGAAATGGTTAGAAAACAATGAAAAAGAAGTAAAAAGGCAGTGAAGATTAGGTGAGATTCTACCCATATATACATAGATACATATTTTTTAATTAGGATAGTAAGGGAAAATCACCATATGACAAACTTCATTGATGATCAGGATTCCTACTGCAAGGATATCTGTTAAATTCTGAGTTATCAAAATAAGGCCTCTGAAGACTCCAGAGTTCTTACAGATGTATCACAAAGTTACTCATGTAATATGAGCTTACCTTTGGCAAAGATCTCCTGAGGCAGATTATCTAATTGGAGCTAGGGCTTGCAGTAACTTATAATTTAAATCGATGGTTTTCAGTGTGCCTTTCAAACCAGTAGCATCAGAATCACCTGGGAACTTAAAAAATGCATATACTCAGGTCTCACCCCAGATTCTCTGAGTCAGAAACTATGGGGTTAGGGCCAGAAATACAAGTTTAACAAGTTATCTGGGTGATTCTGATGGATCACAGAATTAAATGCTTCTTAGCCATGCATAACTGTTGCATCTGTAAAGATTTAGAAAATGTGCATTTATCCTGAATCCGCCCAGAGCTTCTGAATTGTAGGGTCTGAGATAGGACATGTGAATTGGTTTAAAAAGGTCCACATGTGATAAAAACTTCTGGATTAGACTATCCAAAGTCTGCGGAATTGTACCAGAGGCAAGCCTAAATTAGTAATTTTGAATGGATTAGAATGAAAAGCCTAAGCAGCCTCTTGGAAGCCAAAGTTCACTGGTTGACATGGTGCTGTCCTTGGTGCTGATTTAGTTTTACCTGATGCATCCTTAGAGTCTCCTTGTTTATGGATTCTGTTAAGTTCTGTGCCCTGACATTAAACCTTTGGTTGGCATTTACCATGACAGATTTTTTTGAGCTTTCATGTCAAACATTTTTGCTGGCCTATCCTTGCCTGTAGTAGATCTATATGGCATTTCTCACAGAAGAGAATTTGAACTAATTTAAGTACAATGGCAAGATATTAAGATGAATAATATATTGCTAAAACTTACAACTGCTATATACAGAACTTCGGTATGAACAAATGAATAGTGGAGAACATAAAAATCACCTGTGGGTATGTAATAACAATTAGACATCTGGGCCACAACCTTGATGGGCTGAGAGAGATAAGATTTTAAAAATCCAATGAATAATTTTGATGTCCACCACAGGTTAAGAAGTAGGGTCTTAATAATTACTGATCAGTAACAACAAGTCAACCTTTCCTGGAATTTGATATTTGTCTCAATATTCTTTGATATTTATGGTGGAATCTATTTCCTAGGTAGATATGAGATTTACTTGGGAGTTTTTCAGCAGAGATACATACATATTGTTCTTTTCCTTCTGTTTTCTGTTGTTTGTTTTTGATGAACAGTTAGATAGATTTGGTTCATGCTGTTGGGTTGCTGGAAATAAGGAAGACAAAAACGGCTGGAAGATATCTACTAATTCAGAGCAGGACAATTATCTCTACACAGCTCTCAGCTTCCCTGAGCTCTCAGTCAAGGACCCACCTGTCAGTATTATTTTTGGAAGCAAAATGTCAACTGTGTTCATAAAAGTAAGTATTATATCATTGTATATTGAATCACACAGCTTTGTTATTAATAGGTATAACAAGCATCAGTGTATTGTAAACCCAGGGCTTAAATTTCAAATCCCAAAGCTCTTTTTGTTGGTTGCAGAGCGATGGAACTGGGATGTGTCCTTGGCTGCCATGGAGATAGGAAATGGTTTGGACCTTTTAAAATTTATTCATCGGAACCCCTATTAAACTGATTAAACAGTTGCAGACATAGTAGGAAGCTCAACTTTTTTCAAAATATCTCAGATTATCTCTATGCAACCTTAGCAGACCTATCTGCAGTTTTACGAAGAGCTACAGCTGCAGCTACATTGAATTTAACAAGGTGTCTCTTTCCAGGAACATCAGTCGCAGTAACTTGTGCTAATTGAAACCAGAATAGAGGAAGTGCTATTAACGATGTGGCTTTGAATGCCTGCGAAGTCAGGCTGAAAAAGATACCAGAGCTATGCACAGTGTCCAGATTCTGAAATTCCATTACTTCTCAGTTTCAGGAGTACAAGAATATGGTATTACCGTTGCTCTGAAAAGCCATCTAAAAATAATCTCCTTACATTCCAAGCACAATAAGCTCTAACTATGGTATTGCCTCAAGGCATCTAAAGGTGTAGAGGGATTGAATCTTGTCGGTTGTTACAAATTCTTCCAGGCTGTTAGAGCAGATGTGTTTGCCTTACCACCTTTCACCTTCTCCAGTCTTGTCTGGGTTTTACACTTATGCAAACATAGTTTAAACTACTAGCTCTGTTTGCAGGATGGCATTCCTAGTCATTTGCCGGGTAAAGGGTGCCAAACTGGGGCTTAGGAAAAGCCCGTTATTTGGTGCAACATTTTCCCAGATGGATTCAATATGTAATAAATAAACTACCTAGGCACAAAATTGGTATTTTGGCATAATCTTATCAAATTACTTGTTTTGTATGCCTTTTCCATACAGATCACTATTTCAGAACGGTTGGATAAGAGAAAGTGCAGCTTTATCATGCAGTAGGGTCTTGTAAATCTGTCATATATTGTTGGACTAAAAACCTGTAATTCAATAGCTAAAGCCACCTAAATAATATTTTTCCTATCCCCTTTCCTCCAGGAAAGTAAAAAGGGAAGAAGTAAAGGGACACAGTGAAATGCATTCTTTTTTCCTCTCTCTTACCTGAATCTGGTAAGGTGCTCAAAACATTTCTATTTAGTAATATTCGAAATCTGTTTCTTTTAATCCAAACCAGCTGTTTTCTCTAAAGAGCAGCCTGGAAAAGAAATATTGTTTGGATAATCCTTTCCCAAGCCTGTACATTCTTGAGGTTAGAGCTGACTAAACCCATGAATGATTTACACTCCTGTTTATTCCAAGAGCTTTATAGTTTCCCATTAGTCTCCTTGCCAGACCCCAAAGGGGTTCCCGAGCAGCAGCACACTCACTGAACACGCAGCTAATTTAATCACATTTGGAATAATGGACATTTTTCAGGACAGGGAAGTACAGAACCTTCTCAGTTTTAGATAAAATTGGGGAGAGAAGCCCACAGTAGAGCTTACTATGTATTGCTTATTTTCCTATTACATCTAAAGGCTCTAATTGCTTCTTCAGAGTGGATCAAATCCCATGATTATAAATAATTAATGTTTCTTTAGAGCAATACTAAATCGAGCCACCATTTGGGGATACAAACACACAGTAGCACCTAATAAAACATATGCCTTAATATTATTACTAAATCAAAGCCAAAGTGAAATCTCCAGGGGATTTAGACCTCAGGAAGATACATGATGTGAGTAGCTGGATTAGAAAGAAGGAAGGATAGATGGAATTTTCCTTGTATAGATGTCTCCATGAGACTCACTCATGCAAATTCCTCCAATCATACAGCAAAATCAACATCTGCATGAGACTCAAAAATTTACTTAAATGAGCAGTATATTCCACATGAATTGGGTAGCGTATGGTAATTTTGCATATAGAAAGTTGCAATATACTTCACATTCAACATGAATAAGTTTCCCGGGGCAAGCTATTTAAAATTAATCGAACAGTACATATTCTTGTCTGACAGAGGTCCTTTCTCAATATCATGTGTCTGACCTGCACTTTTTATTCTGACGGACTGATTCATGTAAGGAAAGAAGAACAACAAAGCCATGACCATAACTTCTAGATCTCAAAAATATGTATGTACCGAAGAGCAAATTACTAGCATCTTTTCTGGTTAAATCAAACACTGGACAGCTAGAGTTATAAAAAAGGTAATAAAGATTTTATAACAAGCAATAAATACAAATCTCTGTTAGGATTGATTGAAGAAAACAGTTCTTCATCGTCTATATTTGGTTTATTTCTGGCTCCCCTGGCTCCCTGCAATTACATGCAGGGGGTGTTTTGCTTTGTATTCAGAACGGTTGAGGGAAAGTCTGTCAGAGGCTCACTGCTAGGTATGAAGTCATTGGTGCAGCTTTATATTGTAGAGTGGGTTGGAGGGAGATTTTAAAGCATTTGTGAGTAGTTATTACATCTTCCTTTATTTAATAAACTATAGTAAGTATGTAACTACAGGTAAAAGGTGTAGCACCTAATCTTCCAGAGCTTAAGGCTTCATTCAGTCATCCATCTATCCTTTTACCCATCAACCATCCAACCATCCATCCATCCATGCACAGAACATTCCTAGCTTGTGTGAAGCATACTAAAGGATAGGAAATCCTATTAAAGGTGATAGGAATTGAGGAAGCTAGGGTTTGTTTTTGTTTCCTTTTTTTTTTTTTTTTTTTTTCTGATGATCCCTGCACTTTAAGTGCATGGTAACTGTATTTTTCACTATCGGCAGTAGCAAGATGGTTCATCTGCCTATCTACTTTCCATCTTTGTTCTTATCCTAAAGAGATTAACCAATAAAAGCCTGGGCACAGATCTTCATAGACTGCATCCTGAAGCTAGGGAAACAGGGCATACTATAGTCAGGTGTCATTTCTGCTCTTGAAAAGCAAGCCCTTTTAGATCTAAACCCTCAATGACTTTTCTCACTCAAAGCAGAGCATGTTTTGACACTAGGCCAAGGCTCTAGAAGATGCTTGCAGAACCCGCCCCCCCGGAACTTTATTAGATATCACAAAAACATAAAACATCCACTTGAAAAAATTAGGACACCCTTTCCTATAGCAAATAAATCTAGAAATTACATTAAAAATCCATAAATTTTAGGAGTAATGCTAGAAGGATGAGGGGACATATTTTTAATATCCTGATATGTTAGGCTTAGGATAGTTTCTTGCCCAAAGACACCAGATTTTCTTGCCCAATTTTGTTGTTTTGATACAGAAATCATGTATGTTTTATTTAGGGATTCCTTGATTTCAAAGATAAACACACTGGAACAATGTTGAACAAAAACATTGAAAGTATATTGCAAAGGTACGATGGAATTATATAGAATCCAGAAGGCAGACTTTTGACTCAGTATATAGAAAGTAATCAGCAACGAGGCTAAATACTCTTACTCTGTTTTTTCGCGTCCAGTGTCCATGGTTTTGTGGGTCTTTCTGAATGTCTGCTTTTACTTTCTCTTTCTCTCTAGACTAACTTTCTCTCCTTCGCCTTGTGCTTGGGACACAAAGGACAACCTGTCCCTTTATTTGTCCTCCTAGGTTTAGCATTTCTGATCAACTGACTAGTGTCTCCATATACCAATTTCAAATTCTTATTTAAGACATTCTGGTTGACTTAGTTCAGCGTATTGATTGATTCTCCTGAATGAGATACTACCTCGTATCTAAGATTTACAGACAGTATTTTTCCGAGGTCAGTAAAATATACAGACTCATTTCCCACTAAAACACTCCCCCAAAAAGTAACTTTAGAATACCATTTCTGGGGCGCCTTGGGTGGCTCAGCTGGTTAAGCGGCCGACTTCGGCTCAGGTCATGATCTTACAGTCTGTGAGTTCAAGCCCCGCGTCGGGCTCTGTGCTGACGGTTCAGAGCCTAGAGCCTGCTTTAGATTCTGTGTCTCCCTCTCTCTCTGCCCTTCACCTGCTCACACTGTCTCTATGTCTCTCAAAAAAAAATAAACGCTAAAAAAATTTTTTTAAAGAATACCATTTCATTCTTTGAACTTACTCTTTTTATAACAGTAACTTTTTTTGTATGTAAATATTTTCTCATCTCAGTTATGTAAAGTACTATGTTCTGAATGAAAAAGAAAAATTAGGCTTTTAAAATAACTGAACTCTGCTGAGTCAACGATAATATATTACTTTGAGCAAGTTTTTTTTCCTCTGCTGAAATTAGGCATTTTGTTATTATCTACCATCTCGTCACTTATTCTGTGAATATCTTCGGTGATGAATTATAACAACACATTCAGTTCAATGTATTTTATCTAAAGATTTTCTCTTAGCTATTTTTATTAGCTTTAATTAATTGGCTTTTATTAATTAATTTTAAACTTTTGATCAAATAATTTTAAGTTTTCATGTGATATCTGGTTTATTGAAACCACTCAAGCAGTCAAGGAGGAATTTGAAGAAGTAATTATTCCACTTGCATACCAATTAGTTTTATAAATTATTTGATATCTCTCCTTTTATCCTATTACTGGATTTAATAATTTTCTCTTTCCCTAGTCTTTTCGACTCCAATTCGGTTTCCACACTCCAGTCAGCATGGTTTTAAAACAAATATCTGCTTATGACACTACTCTCTCCCTCAAAAAAAAAAAATCAACTATTTTTCTTACATGAGGAAGTCCAACAAACTTAGTCTAGCACCAAGACCCTTAAAGACTATTTCCAAATGAGTCTTCTAACCTTCTCTTTCATTGTTCCTATTCCTCAAGTTTATAATACAGCCCCACTGTTATTTTCCAAACAGTTTATGTTATTTTATACTTTGCTGGATGCCGTCTTTCTTCTAACCTAACCCATCCAGTGAACACTCTCCCTGCCCACCTCTACCTTCTCTTACCATCCCTTTATCTGTCAGAGCCTAGCTAAGATGTCCATTCTTTGAGAAACCTTCCTGATTCCCTCAGGCAGAATTATTCACCTCTCAAGTAAAGCAATAGTAATTGTCATAGTTGATTATATACCATAATTAGTTGGCTATAGATGCCTACAAAATTACAATCTACCTTGAGGGCAGTGACCTAGTTGGAAGCATTTCGTCTTACCAGCCAGCACAGGATACACACATGCTCAATACATTTTAACTCAAATGTGCACATAAATGGATGAGTGAATGAATGACTCTCAAAATCACTTAGTGTGTTTTGTCAGGTAATCCGAATTTTTTGGATGGTTCTAATTTCTAATGGGTAAATGTGTTATTATTCTATTCTTACTGTTGCTATTTTTACAATATACCCTGATGTATTGATATTTTCCTCATCAAGTTATTAAGATAAGGTTTTTAATTTCCTTCTTACCTTTGCATTTAATTATGTGATTTGTTGTTTTGCTTTATTTGCCATAATTAAAATGAAATTGAGTTCCTTTAGTCCAACCATGTTCTGTATAATAGTACTTGTATTAATCAGTATAACCCTGGGGTGCCTGGGTGGCTCAGTTGGTTAAGCGGCCGACTTCGACTCAGGTCATGATCTCACGGTCTGTGAGTTCGAGCCCCGCGTCGGGCTCTGTGCTGGCGGCTCAGAGCCTGGAGCCTGTTTCAGATTCTGTATCTCCCTCTCTCTCTGCCCTTCTCCTGCTCATACTCTGTCTCTATGTCTCTCAATAAATAAAAGTTAAAAAAAATTAAAAAAAATCAGTATAACCCTATTTTATAATTTCTTACTCATTTCTGATTCTTAAGAATTTAGAAGTAGTGTCCTTTTTAAAATGTGAATATGATTTCAAAATTAAGAGTCCCCAGACTTATTTTAATGTTTAATCCTGGGTGATTTCTTTGTTATTTAAATGACAGATTACAATTCACCACTTTCTGAAAATTGTCACAAAATGTATGTCAATGAAAATTTATTTCACATATTTTTATTTTAGTCCATTCCTTTTTTAGGTTTTTATTTATTTATTTATTTATTTATTTTGTGTGTGTGTGTATGTGTGTGTGTGTAAGAGAGAGAGAGAGAGAGAGAGAGAGCGAGAGAGAGAACAAGTAGGGGGGGCAGAGAGAGAAAATACCAAGCAGGCTCTGTGCGGTCAGCACAGAGCTGATGCAGGGCTTGAACTCATGAATCGTGAGATCCTGATCTGAGCAAGACACTTAGTGTCACTGACTGAGTCAAGAGTCAGACGCTTAACCAACTGAGCCACCCAGATGCCCCTATTTTAGTCCATTCTTAGACAGCTTTGGGTGATGTAAGCTGGTGGCCTTTGCAATACTTCAAGCCACAACGTAGTTCAGTATTAATGTCAGTCATGAAGTCAATTGGATAGTTTTGCAGTTGCACCAGTCATCATGTTGACCCAATGATCTAATGAGTTCATTTATTTCAGCAAGTGACCATGGTTTATCTGAAACCATGGTTATCAGAAATAACCATGTTATTTCAAAATATCATCACAAACTGGGGGTGCCTAGGTGGCTCAGTCGGTTAAGCAACCATCTTCAGCTCAGGTCATGATCTCACGGTTGGTAAGTTCGAGCCCTGCCTTGGGCTCTGTGCTGACAGCTCAGAGCCTGGAGCCTGCTTTGGATTCTGTGTCTCCTTCTCTCTCTCTGCTCCACTGCCACTTGCACTCAGTCTCTGTCTCTCAAAACTGAATAAATGTTAAAACAATTTTTTTAAATATCATCACAAACTGACCCACAATACTTCTAATTAGAGTCAAAAATAATTATGGAATATTTCTAATCCTACATATATTTGACCAGTTTTCAACTCTTTGTTCAGCTTCAGTGTTCATAGGGATCTGCTAATCCTGACTAATTGCATTTTAAAATATTCAAGGAATTATTCACATCATCTCTTCCTGCCATTACTGAAATTCTGTGCCAGAATTTTAATGACAAAAATTATGCACCATTTCCATTCTGGAGAGTATAAGCAAAGATGGTTGGTTATAAGAGGTCAATTCTGACATCAGATATTTCACAAGTTACTTGAGGAAATGGAACAGCACCAAAAAACCACAGTACCCTTATAAGGGAGAATAAAACAATGGCCCATGAAATCACGGAGAAAGAAAAGAGTTCTAGTTCTAAGAAAGAGGGTAGTCTTCATAGGCACATGTAGCAGGCAGGAGCTACACTTATTAAATGCCTACTAAGTGCCTGTCATGAAGAGAACATTCTACATAAATCGATGTATTTATTCTTCACAACAATCTGATGAGGTAAGAATTATCCAGAAAAGTTAAGCAATCCATTCCAGATCACACTGTGTATAAGACAGAATTGGATTTGAATTCACGTCCATAGGATATGCAAACCTCTAAGGCCATGGAAGAAGAAGCGGTATTTCGACTGGCAGAGGTAATGGTTGGGGAAGCAAAATTTTGTTGCCTTCACATTTTTCCTAATTATCTAGAGGCTTTACTCTTCTTTGACTTCCTGGAGGCAGAATGGCAGAGAAACTAGGAGCATGAGGGGTGCCTAGGTGGCTCAGTCGGTTAAGCCTCAGACTCTTGGTTTTGGCTCAGGTCCTGATCTCACAGCTTCTTGGGATTGAGCCTTGTGTCAGGCTCTGCACTAACAGCACAGAGCCTGGTTGGAATTGTCTCACTCTGATCTCCCCCACTCATTCTCTCTTTCTCTTTCTCTCTCTCTCTCAAAATAAATAAGTGAATTTAAAAAATAAAGAAACTAGGATCATGAGGTTTGGAGTCGTATCTCCTGGGCTCAAACCTTGGTTTTACTCGGACTAGTATTTGAATTCAAGGCAAGCTACATGTTTTGAGTCTCAAGTTCTGCTTGGTTAAAATAGCACCAGAGTTGTGCTGAAGATCGAATGAAATGTTAGCACAATGCCTTTAAAATACTATTTGCTCAACATGTAGTTATTATTAGTAGTCTTGTAATTAATCTCAGGGCACAGTCTTAAAAACTTTAAGTACACAGATCAGAGTGGCATGCCCATGAAAATATGGCTAAACCGTGATTTCCTGTGACCTATTTTTCATCAATGGTCTATATATTCAGAGCACACGCAATTCATTGAAATCTAGTATAACTTATATTTATAATTCACTTGCAGGAAACAGTTGCCTCATTGGCAGTTTCTTTTCTCTCCTAAATATACAAAACAGAAAAATAAAATGAGAGAAAGTCTAGAAAACCTGCTTAGTTTCATTGTCATTTGAGTCCTCTGGCTATATGTCAGCTGCTCATATGTTAACACAAAACAGTGGAAATGACCATGGAATATGTTTTATTTTTCCTCCACCTTTTTGGAGGCAGAATTGACAAATATAATTGCATGTATTTAAAGTGTAGAACCTGATGATTTAACACGTGCACACACACACACACATCCATACACGCGCACATTGTGGAATGATTACAAGATCAAGTTAACACGTATATTACCTGACATAAGCAACTCTTTTCACATATGTGTGGGAAAAACACTTGAGATCTACTCTCTGCGGTTTTCAACTATCATTAACTATTCTTCTATATATTAAATCTTGAAAACTTACTCTTAGAATTCAAAGTTTGTACCCTTTGACCTACATCTTCCCATCTTCCCCTCCTCCAAACCCCTGGCAACAACCATTTTATTCTCTATTTCTAGAAATAGGCTCTTTTTTTAAGTTTATTTGTTTATATTGAGAGTTGGGGGGAAGGGGCAGAGAGAGAAGGAGTGAGGCCATCCCAAGCGGGTTCTGCACCAACAGCCCGGAACCCAAAGTGGGGCTCAAACCCATAAACCCACGAGAGCATGACCTCAGCTGAAACTAAGAGTTGAGCGCTCACCCCACTGAGTCACCCAGGTCCCCCTCTAGAAATAGGCTTTTTTAAAAAAAGATTACACATATAAGTGAAACCATACAGTATTGTCTTTGTCTGTTCAGCTTATTTCACTTAGCATACTGCCCTCCACTTTTACCCATACTGTCACAAATGTCAAGATTTCCTTATTTTTTTTTTTATGGCTGAATAATGTTCTCGTGTGTGCTGTGTGAGTGCGTGTGTGTGTGTGTGTGTGTGTGTGTGTGTGTGTGTGACATTTTCTTTATCAGGTTGTTTCCACACCCGGCTATTGTGACTGTTTTCACGTTATCGCGAATGATGCTGCACTGAACGTAGATCGTGTTTTTGAAGAGCTTAAGCACATACACTCTCAGTCATAAAGCAAGAAAACAAAGACAAAGATCTATGTGTGACAGATTTGCGTCTTTATGCCTCTATTTATATGTAGAGATGCATGTGATTCAAAAGATCAAAATGTGGTGAGTTTTCCATAGAGAAGACCCTTGAAGTAAGTCAATAAACATATATATGTATTTTGGTGCAGTTAATCATGATTAATTCTTTTTGGTACAGTCAAATTGCCAAAGTATTTTATTATGTAAGTTGTAAGCTTTTCCTTCCCCTTCTTTTTTGCCTATAAAACTTTCATAAGAAGCATGCAACCCAATGTCACAGCTTATACCCTCATAATATCCCAAGGTGATGCCAGTAACCTGAACAGCTCAATCTACTCGAACACTTACCTCTCTATGTGTGCACGCACGTGTACACGTGTATGCATGTGTACACATATATACACACTCAGGAGATTCTCAAATCGACTCTTTGGACTTTGGGGGCTTCTAATCATGACTGTGAGACAATTCTAACTGAGGCCGTCCTTCCAGGCATTTCGCTTTAATTACCCACTCCCTGTATAAATCATAGCTTTCTGCCTGTCATTTTTCAAGGCCCTGCTGCGAATCCAAACCAGGTGACTACGTGGATATGTTGGAAGGCAAAGTGACAGAATACACCTGAGCTTCCATTTTGCTCAGGGCAGTGATTATTAATGTGAGAAATCCGGAGTGATATGAAGTGGCCAGAGTTTCAGCACAATTTATTGCTTACAGCTTTGGGGTCCCCTGGCCTTTACCAGCTGTTCCACACCTGGACGTGGAGAATAGAAACATCCCTCTTCAATTTATCTTTCCTGGACTTGTTGCTTATGGGACTCAGATGCCAGGTGACAGGGCTGGGAAGTAGCAATGAGAGTCTCCACCTGCGCAGCCCTGAATTCCCCAAAGAGCCCTTGTTCTGACTCTGGTACAGACACCAGCTTTTAACAGTGTGTAAGCTTTAACTCTGGGGGGAGAAGGAACTTATACATAAACTGATTTTTTTAGTGTATGATCTTTAGTCTAATCTGGGACAAATTGATTAAGTGAGCAGGACACTGGAGGCTCCTGAAGGGTCAAGGACTCTGTCTTCCATGGGACATGAGTACAGCAAGTAGTTCTTTTTTGAAGGTCTTTTGTTGGATTTTTTCAACTCTGGCGGAGTTTCTTATGCCCTGAAATGCTGTGAGCTGCATGAAGGTAACGACAATTGTATTCACCTAATCATTCCTACTGACCAGCGCACAGTAGGCACTAAGAAAAGGTTGTTCACTAAATGAATGAAATAATGAATGGATGAACGTGGTATCACCTTTCTGAGACCTAAGTGGCAGTGGAGTTCAGTGGTTCTGAACATGGACTTTGGAGGGAAAGGATCGAGCTTCTAATCGTCGTTCTGCCACTTATCTGCTATGTTACTTCAAGCAAATCCCTTAAACTTTCTTAGTCTCAGTTTCTTCATCCATAAAATGAGGATAATAATAACTACCTCATGTAGCTGTTTTGATGATTATATGACAGTGTAGATATAGCAGGGTGGATTTCATCTCCCTCCATATCCAAGGCTGACATTTACCTAGGCAAAAATAAATCAGAGTAGTGAGAGACTCCTTTTTCATAACAGGACACCGGAGATACGCTGGTTGAGGGTTAACCTTGGCAGCACCAGTGACGGGTCTATATTGAGGTGGTCTTCCCTCTCTTCTCTGCCCACTCTCAAGATCTGGAATCCCATCCAGAGGGAAGTTCATGGAAATGAATGACCATGGTGTTTTGGGTCCCCAAGACAATCCATTTTAAGAGCACTTCAAGAAGTAACTCTGTGGTTAAGATTCTTTCCTCCTTTGTTTTTCAGGCTCTGACCTATTTTTTTTAAGTGTTAAAACTCGAAGGACAATCACCCAGTTTCTATATAACACAAAAATAATGCAGTGTCAGAAATAAAGAAGATTCATCTTTTTGCAATGTAGTTATAAAGAACTGGAAGACTGCCCTGATGCCTGGCTGCTCTTGCAAAAAAATTGGACTTGGCCCAGGTATCCTACAAAGGAATGAGCCCATGACAGCTGAGGTGACAGGGCGCACACTCCAGTCTCTGCTCTTGCTGTTATACCTGCTGGTACCTGCTGGAGGAATTTTGTTTCTCCTTCCCTAGAGGGGATAGACGTAGCACTTCTAGAGACACACAGGAACTGAGATATTGTCCGCTCACTTCCTCCTGTCGTCGGTGGCCTGAAAACCTGTACTCTTCCTTTAGGTATGAATCCTTTCCTTTCCTACCTGCTGAAACTAGAAAGGGTGATAGGGAGCATTCAGACTACTATTTGTTTTATTCCTCGTTTACAGATTGTGTTTTCTGAGGAAAAGAACCATGTGCTTAGATGGAGTACGGCCAGTTCCCAATTCCACCACTGGAACTAGGAAGTTAACCTTCAACCAGAGTAGCATAAAAACTGACAACTTGTACTGGAAACTCAGTCTAAGAAAATTTGATACCCACTGATGTGAGGAGGGAGGAAGAAGAGAAAAATACAGTAAAGCATCCTGATAGACCCTGAATGAGAAGAAAGATGATCCAAGGCAGAGATTCTGTATTGAAATGGAGAACTTGTAAGGAATCCAACCTGGAATTTTTATGCCACTCTATATTCCGTACAGCTGGAATATGCCTCTCAAATTCCTGCAAAACTGACATTTTGTGTAACATTTCTTCCTTCCTTCTTTGTCTGTCTTCTCTCTTTCTTCCTCTTTCTCTTTCAAAATATGCAGACAGTAACACACACTCAAAACACAACCATACATAAGAAATATATATATAATCAATAGTGATTGCTTCAGCAGGTGCCCTTGAAGCCCCAGGCAGTGCACTTTGCTAGTGCTAACAGCCTCAACTTGCTTCCTGGCTAAGCAAGGGGATGCTTGACACAAGCCAAGTTCACTATGGAACAACTTTCTGGACATCTCAGCCAGCTGGAAAGCTTTTTGTCCTCATAATTGATTTTAAGCACCATTGCTTCTTACTGGCAACACAATTACTCCCTGCTGAAACATGTGAAAAGAAAATCATACACCTAATCAGTTGTATTCAGGGCATTGCTTCTCCTCACCTCGACTGTGACTGTATAGCCTGTAGAGGACCATGTAAGAGGCTGGGGGAAGTGACCCGGAGTCTTCTCTCTATACTCAGTTGACCAACATTTTTTTTTAATCTAACAAAATGATAACTTAGACATGGCATCAATAAAATATTTCTACGGTTGACTTTCTGTGGCACTGAAATGGCATATTTTATGCTGCTTTACCATGGAGATGTAGAGACTTGGTTAAAATTTAGCTTCTCTTGTAGATAAGATGTAAAGTTACCTGTCTCCCTTCCACTACTGAAATCAATATTTAAAACTCAGTGTGTCTTTTCATTTTTAGCATTACCATTTTGCATTTAAGAGCAACTTCCTGGTGATACAATGATTTTTCCTGAAGCAAGATGGAAATCTGAATACAGACAGGCCCTTTGAATACCTCGAGTCCTATGGGAAAATGTGTGAGTTCTCCCTCAGTAAATAGGTTTGCTTTTATCATTCTGTTCTTTTCCTTCCCTTTAGAGATAATGGTGAGATTAAAGACAGATAATTAATTAATCAACCACATATGAAAACATTTTCTGGTTCAAATTAAAACAAGGGTAAACTTATTCCTATATTTTATGAATTCATTGAATTAGTAATGAAATAGGCTTAATTTAGACTTATGCAAACCGCTTTTCCACAGAATGTCTATTTCAGCACTCTGCAAGCTTCTTGGTTATTAAAAGCACGATTTAAGAAAAGATCCATCTTCTGGGGGGAGGGGGTGTGGTCTTTGAAGGGAATTGGACCTTGAGCATGTCAAAGCTCAATCTCAGGGTGCTTTAGTAAGATCAATCAAAAAGATAGAACTCCCTATCCAAACAAAATGGATATCGGATTAAAACACACTTTCCCTTGTTTTCGTTTTCAAAATAACTGAAACTTTGCACTCACTCAAAGTAAAACCAAATGTGCTGTATATTCCTTCATGGAATCAAAAGGTCAAGATAAAACCATGGTAATGGAAGGCATCTCAAATGGCTTATAAGCAAAGAGGCTGCCAAGTTTACTGAGCAAATATTAGACTATGAGCAAGACCAGATTCTGCACACTCCCTTCATGATTAGACTTCTTTCTGGTATGATGCTAGAAATCCCTTCTCCACCAACTGTGCAGGGGTTGGAAGTCCCACAAAGACTGCGTCCATGTCTGTGTTTGCTTACCTTGGTATTCCATCCTTCAGTTTCTAGCACTGTGCCTGTATAAAGTAGATGTTCAATGAAATGTTTACTAAGTGATTAAATGAATGAAAGTAGAGGGTCACACAGAGATCAAGTTTCCCTTCTCCCACCATTACTTCTGAGATTTCAGGCTGGAATAATGTCTTCTTGCCTGAAGTCCAACCAGTTTCAGTTCTCTGTGGCTTTGCTCCAGCTCTCTTTCTTGTAACGATAACATTTTCTCCTTCCTCTCTGTGAAGGAAAATGCTAGTTACCCCAATGATTTGATCAAGTCTCAATTCTTCATGAAAGTTCACCCCTCAACTCTATTAGTAAACTCTGATCTCTTTCATTTATAAATTTCGTTGCACTTTCAATTAGAGAACCATGTGATTAACCTGTATTTTAATTTTTTTCTAACCCAACTACACTGGAAGCTTATACTTGCCATATGTTTGTTGTTGTTGTTTTTTTAATCCTTATCACCATACGCAGTCCTCTGATAATGATAGGACACATTTTAAGTGCTCGAATAATAAACTTTTGTTGATTAGTCTTTCATAAGTCTTACACTTACAAAACTTTGTTTATTCATTAATTCTTGCATCTACTTATTTATTTATTATTTTAGGACACAGGCAGTGACTTTGTCCTTATAGTATCATCAGGATCTAGAAAAATCTTTGGCACGTTAGTAGATGCTCAATAATTAAATATTGATCTAATTAATTATCGAGAGTTGCAACATGGTTCCAGTTCTTTCACGGTTTGCTGTCCGGGGGGGGGGTGGGGGGAAGATACAGACAAGGAAACACACACTTAAGGTATAATATACTGAGTGTCACCATGAAAGAAGTAGAGGAGCTATGGAGGAAGATTAGAATGACCCCTAAATAAGGGGAGTCAGACATCAAGGAAGGCTGAAAATTAGACCATGATCACTCTCCTGAGATCTGAACAAATACAAAGAATTATGCAAAGGGGAAAGATGATAAGGAAAACATTCTGGACAGAAAAGACAGAATGTGAAAATGAAAGAAATCATGGTTCATCTGAGGAACTAAAAGTAGCTCAGCATGGCTGAAACAGAGTGAGTGGAAGAGGAGTTGTAAAAACAATGAGAAGGGGCCAGATTATGAAGGGGCTCATGACATTTATTAGTAAGTAGAGACTTCATCTTGAGGGCAATAAAAACTGAATGATTTTAAACATTTGAAATAGCGGTCACCAGTCCCCTTTCCAGAAATATAGATACTGTAATTTTCTTACTATTCCATGGAAATTTTTTATTATCCTGGTACTTCGTATAACTGAAATTTCATATTGAAATTTAAATAATTTCTGTCATCTGTGCAGATTTTTAAAAATTACTACTTTATATCACTTTAAGTACTATCAAATGCTACAACTCACTTCTTGAGGACTCTTTTGTTATTGAAGAGGTTTTTGAATATCTTATTAGTTTTTCTGTACAACATATCCTGCTCTATTTTGGCCTCAGTTTGGACTACGTGGAGTCTACAAAGGGTATCCAACTTTCTTGTGTATCTCTCATTCTTAGCCTCCCTTTCCATCAGATCCTTCCCACTAAGATCCAAGCTTTCCATACTTTTTATTTTTTTCTTTTAAATCTTTCCTATCTCTTTCTTTCATTACTTATCTCTTGAATGTAACCTTCTTGTGAATTTTTATGTATTCTCAACAAGTTCCCCCCTTCAATAACTAAAACAAGGAGCTATCCACCATGAGTGATCCTTTTATTGTTTTTACTAAATTAAAGAAAAAGGGTTGGGTCAAACACATTTCTAAAATAACTCAAGAAGCTGAAAACAGATGAATATGTATCAAAATTAACCTCCTTACCAGGTTTTCTTACCTTTTAAATTTGTCTAGCCAATTTTCAATACAATGCGAGGTAATGAGGTTCTCTATTCTCATATGTCAATCCATTCTAACATTTTAACCTTCTTGAATCTTCATATTTCTTTTCAGTACCCTAGGTCAGTTATGATAGTTCCACTTTCCTAAAGATAAGGCAACATCGAATCCAAAATTTGAAGAATCAACCCAACAGTGTATCAGAATCATCTCTAGTAATTCTTGGTAGTACCACAGGACACTGGACTCCCAGCTAATGGGTGAGTGTTCACATGTCAATAAGTTAAGTCGTATCTAGCTTTACATTATACCACTCAGTCCAACAACCTCCAGATGCACTTCCATATATATTCCCGTTTCCTACTAACACATATTAATAGGTCCTGTAATTCCTTCAGTGTGTAAGTTATTTACTTCCATAATCAGAGCTGTTTTTTGCTTGCTTGTCTTTTCCCATTTGGTGGGAACCCTGGTTATCAGTCTGGAGGTAATGATGAGTCGTGGAAGCAGATTATGAGAAAGATAAGCATCATCATGTGAGGTGTGTGTATCTGGTGAGATCTTTGCAGGGTCTCCTCTAGTGAGGGGGAGATTTCTTTTTTTCCTAGGGAAATCAGGAGTTTTAAGATTTTAAGTCTCATTGACCCAAATGTCTTCATTTTAAGTCTCAAGGTCCCATTCTTTTCTTATCACGACACTGGCTAAGAAACCTGTTGTGGTTGTGCATTCAATCTCGTTTGCAGCTCACAATTAGATTATGGGATGACTTTTCAGTAAAATCATTTCTGCAGCTGCAGGAAATAAGTGTTTTCTTCAATGTTTCCAGAGTCCCTCTGGCTTTCAGAGTGCCTTGGGTTAATAGTTTGTTGACCTGAGCACGTCATTTTCTCATTCAAATCTTCAAAAGAAGTTAACACAAGTCAGCCAACTCCAAAATCTTTTAATTACCATAGTTCCCATATGATCTAGCTATCGAATAACCTGACACTGACCTGCAATGCATCTCAATCCACCTTTGTGAGAGTCTTAGTACTTGACAGTTCTATCAAGCCACTCACTACTGGGAAGATGTTCTTCATTTTTGCCCAGTCCTTAAATCCTGTGCTGAGAGACTGCTTTTTAGGACCATTCCTAGTACCAATAATCTTAGTCTAAGTTCCCAATGAAAATATTTAAATGAAGGGTTTTTATGTTATAACCTTTGAGTATTTTGTGAAGGGCGACAGGTATAACCGTTGGCTTAGGGAAAGGATGTGTCAACAGCAACTACACAGTTGTGTATGAAGTTTCTGCCAGGAAGGCAATTGTCTGCACATTGTCATGAAATCTGTCTTTGATAAGGAATCATGTCATGCTGCTAAATAGATTTACATAACAAGAGGCAAACTGGAGAATCTTCAGCCAGAATATGGTCAAGTGGCCCAGATCTTACAAGGTGCTGTACATGTATCCCCATAGTAGGATGTAAGTTTAACTGTCAGAAGTGC
Source organism: Paguma larvata (assembly GCA_030068075.1). NCBI lineage: Eukaryota > Metazoa > Chordata > Mammalia > Carnivora > Viverridae > Paguma > Paguma larvata. The sequence continues at coordinate 37,230,890 of CM057838.1, read as the reverse complement.
GACTGAGTAATATGGACATAGAAATCAAATGGCAGAATGTTTTCATCTTCATAACCTCACAGAAAATGCTCAAATTTTTGGAAATTTCATCATTTTCTGACTCAGTATTGGTGATAGTTTCTGATATTGCATCACTGATAATTACAACGTAATAAAGCAGGAGGTGAAGACTCTTTTACTGGAGGTGTTCAATATCTCTCTTTATGCTTTCTCTCTCTTGCCTTTAATTCATTTAATTTAATATATCTTCCTTGAATTCATTCAATGGGTATGATACCAGCTGCGTGAGATAATACACATGCTTTTGTTCATAACTCATCTCATCAATTTGTTTTTTCAAAAAGAGCAATAGTCTTCATCTCACAAAACATAATCATTCATTTCATTTCTTGGGTATCCCATTTATTATCATTTTCTTTCTTGAAAACTTAAAGTATTTTTTTATAGTTCAATATTTTACATGGAGAACACTGGCAATTCCACCGCTATGTTTTAAAAAATAACAGTTATCACTTATTTAAGAAATTAATGAGAATTAGTATTAAAATTGTTCACATTTGTATTTAAAAAGAATGATTTTGAGTTCAGTTGTGTGAGCTCAATATAGAGGACCCATTCTTAATTCTTAGGACTTGCATTATAGATCTCTGAAGGAAAGTAATGTTGATAAACATGGTTTCTTCATATATCACCTAAGAAAATCAAACAAGTAGAGGCAACTGGTTGGCTCAGTCAGTTAAGTGTCCAACCGATGATCTTGGCTCAGGTCATGATCTCATGGTTTGTGAGTTTGAGTTCCCTACAGAGCTCTGCGCTGAGCATGGAGCCTGTTTAGGATTCTCTCTCTCTCTCTCTCTCTCTCTCTCTCTCTCCCCCCACCTCTCCCCTGCTCACACTCTCTCTCTCTCTCTCTCAAAATAAATAAATAAATATTTAAAAAAAAGAAAGAAAATCAAATAAGTAAAAAGGTAATTGTGTTTACTCTGTGTTTTCACTTGTATCTTAATGATTCTAAACTACTTTTGGATAAGTTGTATTTAAGTCCCCCAGTAAGCTTTTGTTTTTCTGGGCTAATAACATAATATACTTTTTTGTCATAGACCAGGAGTAGCTTCAACATAGTCCTACTATTTAATTACTATCAGAATGAAAGACTTAAGCTAAAGTATTCTAAGACTCAAATCATCATATTGGGCAGATGTCCTACATTTTACTGGCTTGTGTCAAACAATTCTAAAATGCAGATCAGTTCATGTTGTTACTTACAGGTTCATTTTACAACTAATTTATCCCAGAGGGTTTGCCATGAAGCCACTTTGCTTAAAATATCTCCTGGGCACATAACTGGGATTTTTTTTTGGCTGGAGTGTATAAGTAGTGATAACTAGTTTGCACATTTTCCAAGTAAAATTATCATAGATATACTCCAAATATTAAATGTGGGACCTCCGTGGCCCATTGCCTTTCCAGGTTTTGAGGGAAACCCAGAACTCTTTTTAGAAAAAAACAACTTGTGATTTTCTGTAAATACTACTTTGGTGCATCTTGATCTGTCATTTATTTAGACACAAGTTCTGGTTCAAATCCTGAATCAAATTATTCATTATTAAAACATATGAAACTGTTATTAATTGGAAACTGAACATCTTTATTTCAGGTTTATCATTAAAGAATATAATCTCAAACTTTGTGGTCCTCTTCTCTATAAGAAAAACACACTAATAAAATTAACATGATAGCCCTGAATATTATAATGTTGACAGTGGCCATCTCTAGATCCTAGAATTACAAGCTGTAGTGTTTATTTCCAAGTTCTTTTGATCTAGGCTGTTTTCCTGCTTGAAGTGCGTGCCTTACTTAATCCCCGCATACTCACAAATAAAGGGGCCTTGATTTTCTTCTTTCTTGTTCCCTGGAAACCACATGCCTATATGACTTGGAACTTGCCCAGTTGAAGTGGGAACGTAAATCTTGAAGAGATCCAATGTCTAAGGGACTGTTGGGATTCATTCCATAACTTATGGTACTAGAGGTTGTGCTATCTGCTACTCTTGATCCTCAAAATCTGTGCGGGCCAGCAGTATCAGCATCACCCGGAAGCTTTTCAGAAATGCAGACTCTGGCCTCACACCAGCTCTATGAGGTAGAACCTGGTGTGAGAAGCCCTGCCTCACTGGTGTCCTGCCATGGGGCAGCAGTAGTGAGCCAGGCTATTTTAGCCACAAATAGTATTGTTTCCTTTTTCTAAAGTCTCTGGATCAGCCCTTGTTCCTGCCCATTTTTAGCCTGGTCAGGTTGATTCTGTGAGTTCTTCATATTCTTCCAATAAATTTCTTTTAGCTTAAGATAGAGTCAGTTTCTTTTTATTAAAAAGTTTTTTGTTTTTTTTTTAAATTTATTCTTCAGAGAGAGAGAGAGACAGAGACAGAGACAGAGCACATGAGCAGGGGGGTGAAGGGTGGACAGAGAGAGAGAGAGGGAGAGAGAGAATCCCAAGCAGGCTCTAAGCTGACAGTGGGGCTCAAACTCACGAAGATCATGAGATCATTACCTGAGCTGAAATCAAGAGTCAGAGGCTTAACCCGCTGAACCACCCAGGGGCCTGATTGAGTCGGTTTCTATTACTTGCAATTGAAAAAGTCCTAACTGATGCTCAGATTATGTTAATTTTCTTTTAAAAGCATCTCCAGCCATTCTAAGTTTCCTTCAATATTCATATACTGCTTTTATAATCAGTAAAACAAACATGTTATTGAAAAATGTACGACTGCTTGAAACCAGACAGCTGTGAATTTAGACCACATTTCTTTGGTCTTTTATATTTAGAGTTTTGTTTTGTTTTGTTTTGTTTTTTAGAAAAACTACATTGCGTTTTGTTGTTATGCCCTCTGCCTACACTGAGAGGTAAATCAGATGCATCTGTGTGACGTTTACCATTGTTGTGGAAAGGATGTTTTTGAGGACACTGTTCATGAATCTCACAGTATCTCCTTTCTGGGGACCCACTGGAGGATTTCTCATATGCCTCAGTGTCGAGAAAAGTTAAACAACTCTTGAGAACTAAGCTTGTACATTCGAATTCGGTGAGTTAATTCATATTCTGTGAATAAATTGTGAATTCTGGAAACCAAAGATTTCCCCCAATTTCTGCATCAGAATTACCTGGATTGGTTGGTTCCATAAATTTGCAACTGCACTAAGTTAATAGCCAAGAGGGGAAACTGTGAGTTTCATGACCAACTAATTGTTTCTTTTTTTTTTGCTTTCAGTGGTCTGAAATTCTGGCAGCACGTTAGTGCCTTCCTGGGAAGCCTCACCTGGGCCCTGCACCGGTGCAGTTACACCAGAATCACTGAGAATGGAAATTTGTAAAAACAAAGCAAAATAAAATAAATTAAATGTACTGTGCAATTTTAACATATGATCAAGTTTTAAAAGCATTCTTTGGCTGAATTTGTAGCCCACTCAATTTTCTTGGCCTTACAATATGCATTTTAAAATTAAGTTTATTCCTCAGTTTCATTTTACTATCCTGCCACTTTTTCATTTTGTTCTGATTTAAAATATATATATATATATATCATGTTCTTATTTCATCATAGGAAGCGCATGAATGAATGAATGCACTGAACAGCCAAAACCAATTATCAAGTTCTATCACATGCACCAGAACATAAGGGGATGAAAACAACCATTTTCCCAAGAAATTTCTCTCTCCCTGACAACTCTCTAGCCATCCAGTATTAATTGCAAAGGATTGAATCAAATTGGCAAGAGACAGAGGCAAAAGCCTAAACAAAGCTATGCCTGTTATCTGATTTAGGCAGCCAGGGCTGGGTCTGGGGGCTGTGGAATGTGGGAGAGGAAAGCAAGGGTAGAGATGGGGGATAGAGGGCATCGTTTCATGGACATGGCCAGCTGTCCCTTCCTGTGGGGAAGATTGACACTCAATATTGCCACCTGATGTCCCTCAGGATGCTCTGTAATATATCGACCCTTGTGATACACGTTCAGGCCAAGGGCATATCTGAGAGGCTTGAAGAACTTCTCTGCCCGATCCCAACCTACAAATGCTCATGGGACTTCATAATGGCTCATTGCCAGCCTCTGCTATGTCCTTTATGGTGATAATGGCTACTCTCCCAGAGCACAATTTATTCCTTGCCTGAATTTTATCAACAAATCCCCACCCTCCACTGATTAAAGATGCTTTCAGAATTCACACCTCAGCTACGCATCTCTGAACATGTCTCTGGGTCATGACCCAATGCTAGAAGGCAGGAGTTAAACCATTTACCTCTGGTTCCACCTATGGGCTCTTTTGCTTTCAAACCAATAGCCATATGGAATGAATCAATAATAATAATAGTTAACATTTACTGACTTCTTCTCCTATGGCATACATTTTCCATGTATTAGCTCATCTGACCATCAGGAAATCGTAAGGAGGGGCGAGGCAGGTACTGTGATGTTACCTTTACTTTTCAAATGAGGAACGGATACACAGAGAGGCTAAGTGAACTGCCCAAGGTTGCCTCACAGTGGTAAACTGCTGGGAGTGGAGCCCCAGAGTCACTTAATCACTTTCCTGTGATCATGTCACCGCTGCATATTGTACAGATGACAGCATGGGTTTATTTAACTCACCACCTGGGAATTTGCTTATTGCTTACTGTACTCCTTCCACTGGAATTCACCCTTACATTGTAACCATGGCTTTCACTCATATCCCTTGTTCAAACCACCTCATCCCTCCCTAGCAGAAGGCCAGCGAGATCCTAGGAGAGCCACTGGCTATTCAAGGAGTTCTTAAAAACTCCCTTTTGCATGCCAAAGAGCAGTATAAAGCATACAACGACAGGCACCAGGTCTCAGGAGAGAAAATCTGACAGTGAGATACCATCTGTTTCTACTCCTATCTATACGGACCATCTGCTCTTGCTCAAAATACTGCACGAATGCTACTTAGGGTCATTTAAGGTCAGAAGAATCATCAACCTTTCTACCGTGTCTATCCATGCACCCACCTTGTCTCCTCCTACTGCCCGCCATGCCTGACTCACCAAAGCCCCACACTTCAGTGCCCAGACCTGCATTCAGCCTTGACAACTAGATGGAGAGTGAGGATTTGTGGTGGAGAGAATACAGGATTCTATTAGTAAAGGCTGACTGCAGAGCAGGTAAAATTGAAAATATCAGGCTAAAATTTTAGTCAAGGAAACCTTCCTCCCAGAACGCAACATGGGATCAAAACTTTGAATCCCTCGTCTTATTTCGCTTAGGGAAGAGGTCTTAAGGAAACCAGGAGGAGTTACATCTATCCCGCCCCTGGCCGTATAAATCTGACCCCCATGCATCATACTTTTTCTGACCCACAAAAAGGACTCAAAATTTAGCTAAAATTCAAACAATTACTAGGAGCTCTCTTTCCCATATGTCCTTTCTTCTTTGTCTGTTTCCTGCCTATTTTTATTCACTACCTTCCAGCTTCATATTGATGGATCTGCCCTCCAATTCCAGGCATTGTTTCTGTTCCTACCAGGATGTGGTGCGGTCTCAGGAGCGTTCTTCAGAAGCACGTGGTGAGATAGAGTTTTGTAGGGATTAACACCTCTGAAAGGAAAAGGAGGACACAGGAGTATGCTGAAGAAGAAACTGAACCTCATGCAGGTCGAAAAAGCTTCCACCACTCAGGACTCTGCAGGACTATTGCCCATCAGGGTTGTCTCTTGTTGGGCCAAAATAGCGGGAATTATTCTTGCCCTTCCCAGTTTGCAAATGTGGGCTTCCTCAGGGAGGGCTGAGACTTTAGATGAGGCAGCTCTCTGTTGTTGAAGTAGCCTCTAAAGGAGTAGGCGACAAGAACAAGTGTGCTGACTGCCCTGTCTCCAGCTGGGCAGCATATTTTTTTTAGAAAAGACATCTCAGTGTCTGCCACCATTGCTCTCACTGATATTCCTGTCACAGTGGGATCATCAGATTCTTGGTGTGGGATTCTCTCTCAGCTTGTGACTCCAGTACCATCTCATGGTGTTCAGGGAAGACTCCATGCTTCAGTTCCTGCCCTAGAGAAGTCCAAACCTTGGCAGAAGAGAGATTCAAAACCTGAAGAGGATAACTCTTTCATAATAAGGTCTATTCTGCTTTTAGACACCCATCCTCTCTGAGCTATTAGGAGGGGCTCCTGGGATTGGTCGTGGTTTCCTAGGCTTTCTCATTTCTCTCATCTTCACTTACAGTTTTCTTCATACCCACTTCCTTGAAGAATCCTGGGCCTTTCCTCTTTCTAAAGCCTTCCTTTGGTTCTCTCTCTTTAGATGGACCCCCTTTTTAGTTCTGAGAAGACTCATTTTTCAAAACTGGTTCAATGCGTCTCAAACTTTTCCACCAAAGAACCTGACTTCAGAGAAGGAGAACGTGCACTCCTGGGGGTCCCAGAAGCATAGCTCAGAGCTCCTCTCTCTAGGCATGGGATTCCTTTGAAGTCTCTGTATTTTATCTTAAAAATTCATGTGAATTTTGCACTCTCCTCTACAAACTATATGTGCTAGTTTTAATATTAAAATAATATTTTAAATTAATTACTAGAAATAAATTTATTCAGGAAGATGTACCAATTTATTCATGGTTTCATGCACCTTCTGATATATCCTTGCATATATCAGCTTTAAATTCATAAAACTAGGAGGTCATACTTCTGTAGCCTGGTATAAATCTCTCATGGAATCTTAGAATAAGAATTTAGAATATGTTTTTGAGATAAGCTTATATGCGCTGGATTGCATTTTTATAATACTCTGCATTTGGTGTGTATTCAAAGTGAAATTATAAATGAGAAAGATCAACATATTTCTTCTCAGGGAAGAGAGAAAATTTCCCCATAAAATCAGAAATTAGATGTTCAATTCAATTAAATATGAATAAAGAATCTTTCCAGGCTATACTGTATAATCTGGCAACATAATTTCAACACAGTTCACTAAAACCATTTATATGAGGAAGTAAATACCAAATATTTTAGGCTTAGGGTACTTTGATGGTCTGACTTAAACTGATTTATAGATCCAACCTCTGTAGAAATATCTAAAATATCAAGACCTCAGAGTCCGGAAAATTAAATAAAAGGTATATCATGTATCCAATTTCCATTATATTTTTCCAATAAATGGTTTCTTATAAGAATCAATCAGCATTCATTCAACAACCGTTTAGCACGGTCGAGTACTGAGAGTACTTACTTTGTATCAGGTTCTGTGCTAAGTGTTGGGAAAGAGTGAGAAACAAGGCATCCTGGGTTATTCTTGTAGGCAATATATTTAGCAGAAGGGGGTTGGGTGGGAATATACCTGAGAGTTTAGAGTGGTAATCTTTGGGAAGAACCTTGAGTTTGAGGGTTCTGAGATATTGACAGAAGGTAGATCCATGTGCTTTGACCATCATCCTGGTAGAGGGAAGGTTTAAAGTCCTGTTTAAATTTTTTTTTAACATTTATTTATTTTAGAGAGGCAGAGCGTGAGGAGGAGAGGGATAGAGAGAGAGAGGTGGAAACAGAAGCAGGCTCCAAGCTCTGAGCTGTCAGCACAGAGCCCGATGCCGGGCTTGAATCCATGAATCGCGAGATCATGACCTGAGCTGAAGCTGGACGTTTAACCAACTGAGCCACCCAGGCACCTAAAGTCTTGTTTTAAACACGAAGAAACTTTAACTGAGATATATGCTTAAATCAATGACCCTTCCAGCCTTGCACATAAATTATTCAGCGGCACATATAAGGCAGATCCAGACAATTTTCCAAAGTCTTTTCTGTGTAATTCTGTTAAGTAAATACTTGGCAGGTATCTATCGTGCAAGCATTCTGGAGGATACAAGGGGCAAAATGATCCTATAGGTTTGACGTTACTGTTCACGCACTCCACCTCCCACTCCACCCTCTGTGAAAACTCATCCCTAATGAGTGATGCAGTGGTGCTCAAATTTTAATGCCTGAACAATCTCTGCTACTTTATGTGATATTTAATTTATCCAGTTATTTATTCAATAGATGATTCCTGAGGACCTGCACTATACGAGGTACTGTCCTAGGAGCTGGGTATACAGCAGAGGAGGGAACAACACACCTTCTACCTTCTCTGAAGTTGATCGTTTATAGAAATAAAACAAAGAATTAGAAAATGTAAAAGGCTGTGAATAAAACCATAGTGTATTTTGATAACATAGTATTGCTCCTTTAGATAGCATGTTCGGGGAAGGTCTTTCCAAGATGGGGATATTTAATCTAAGATATCAGAGAAGAAAAGGAGCTAGCCCTGTGAAGAACCAGGAGAAAGCCTTCAAGTATCAGAAACATATGTACAAATGTCCCAAATGGGAAGTCCCTCAGAATGAAGAACAGACAGAAGGCCAGTGTAGCTGGGCCACCATGAGTGAGGGGAGGAGTGGTACGTTATGGGATGAAAATGAGATTAAGAAGATCTGACTTCATTTTAAGTGTAACAGGATACCACTTAAGGGTTTTAAGCAAGGGAAATTATAGAAGTCATATGTTTTTAAACTATCAATATGATATCTTGGGGCGCCTGGGTGGTTCAGTGGGTTAAGTGTGGGACTTCAGCTCAGGTCATAATATCATGGCTCATGAGTTCAAGCCCTGGTCAGGCTCTGTGTTGACAGCTTGGAGTCTGGAACCTGCTTCAGATTCTGTCTCTGACTCTCTCTGCCCCTCCCCCACTCATGCTCTGTCTTTCTGTCTCTCTCATAAATAAACAAACATTAAAATTTTTTTTTTAATTTGATATCTTTATAGAGAATAGATTTAGGGGAACAAAATAAGGCCTGGTAAACCCTGTTTTAGTTGTTATCGAAACAGTTCCAAGAGAGGTTTGACGGTGACTTAGACCAGGGTAGAGAAAATACGAACGATTTGGGGATATATTTGGGAGTATAATTGTCATAATTTGAGATAAATATGGGAAACAAAGACTGGTTCTAACATCATTTTTTAGCTGGGAATTCTTTTAGATGCCACCAAATACTATACTGGAAAGACTAAGGGAATATTTGATTGAAAGGAATTCCTCAAATTATTTTTAAGCTGTTAAGTTTGTGATGCCTAAGAAACTACTAAACAGAAATATCAGGCAGAGAACTGTATGTACAAGCTTAGAGAAAACCGAGTTTGAAGGTTGAAATTTGGGAATCGAGAGTTTAAGCTGGTGTCTAAAGCAGCGGGAACTGGATGGAAACCCCAGAAGGGTGGCGAAAGTGCGAGAAAGGGCCCGGAGAAACTGCAATATTTAGGAGTGAATACAGAGGGAAGAAACAGTAAGCGTTGCTTCCAAGGAGAAGCGAAAGATAATGGCAAAGTATTTGAATTAGAAAGGAGTGACAAACACAACCGAGTCCTTCTGGGGGAGCAAATAAGAGTGGATAGAAAGTGTTCATTGGGCTTATTAAATGGGGTTCCTTTTTTACCTTGATAAGAGCAAATTCAGTGGAGGACACGGGCTGAAGCCTGTGAGGGCTGCCTGATGAGTGATGGGGAGGAAGGAAGCACAAGAGAACAAGGGCCAAAGGCCGGAATGCACAGGAGATAACTGAACAAGGGGGTGCGGACCTGCCTGCTCGATGTCTCTGTAGGTGTGGTTTAGCAGCAGGTGACAGAACTGGGTAGGGGAGAGTGATACCAGATTAGGGTAGAATGTGACTGAACAGTGGAGGATTACCATAAATCATAGTAATTATCAACATATAGTCCCCACTTAGCCGTATAACTACTCTGCTCCTCTCTAGGTTTGTGACCATAGGCAAATCACTGAGCCTCCTGGTGCCTCCGTTTTCTCACCTATGAAATAGACATTATCAAGAAATCTACCTCAAAGTCTCATTGTAAAGACTTATCGAGACAGGATATGCAAAATGCTTTGGGCAGTGTCTGGTCACCCTTAAACACTCACAAACCAGGATTATGTTATCATTATTAGTAGTAGTGGTAGCATATACGATTAAAAATGTGATATTCATGATACTAAAACAGAGTATTTCATTATTTAAATTCTAGCCATTCTAGCCATTGTTTAAAATCTAGAAATTTAGTCCTGGGAAGGAAAGAATGTTTGAGAGAGGTTCAAAGATGTTAGTTTTCCCATTCTCCTCTGCCATAAGCTCCCAGTAATTTCAATTCTACTTCTGGTCTCTATGAATTTGCTTATTATAGTAGGTAAAATTTTTAAGTAGGTAACAATTATTTTTGGAGATCTCTCCCTCTAACTCCCCATAACTCAAAGAATCCAAAGTTCTTGAAATGGACACAATTGTAAACATACTTAATTTCACTGAATTTTACACTTAAAAATGATTAAAATGCTAAATGTTATGTCATATATGTTTTGCCACAATAAAACTGTGTTACCCAGAAAGAAAGATGTTAGTTTTAACCTGGCTTCTGGCCAAATGACCTTAAGAAAGTCATTTCGGAATTCTTTGAAATCATTTCTCAACTACAGGATGGACTGAGACTAAGTTATTTCTTTAAATGAGTTTTGCCAGCCTTCAAATTCTGCGACCATAACAACAATCATGAAACGTAGGAAAGTATGAATGAACTAAGAGTGCAGAAAAGACTAGTTATGCCAGAAACACACTTTATTGTGTGTAAAAACCAAGCACCTACAATGATATTTTCACATAAACTAGAAATAATTACATGTATTTATATATTTGGCTACTTCCAAATCATACAAATAAAATTATGGTTTATAATTGTTCCTGAGATTGGAGCTTACTCCGTAGACCTGATAATAATGGCTGCTACTAGGCATGTGTGGCTTTCTAGATTTAAATTAATTAAAAAAAAATTAAGTAAAAATTTGGTTCCTCAGTTATACTAGTTACATCTCAACTACACGATAGCCACTTATGGCGAGTATAGAACGTTTACATCATTTCAGAAATTTCTGTTGGACGGTGCTGAGTTAGAGTATTCCCCATTCCTTATATATTTCTGCACATTTTCCATGGGATATTTCTTTCCCTAGCTTCATCTTTAAATGGCATTAGCAAATGACCAAAGCTGGAACAGATGCTGGAAGGCCCTCTGAGAAAATATGCCACCATTACACTGTCCTCTCCTGATAGTTGTTTAATTTTTCTAAGGATACACATGTCAGTAGTATTTCATCAGTATTTTAAGCTGATATTCTATGACTATTCTTCCAGGAATGTTATTGTTTCATTTGAAGCAGTTTTTCTATGACTTCCACTCTTTATTTTCATTTAATTGCACCTATAAAGCAAAATATAAAATTGCAAAGTTCTACAAGAGGAAATCAGACGTGCGAGAAGAACCGTTGGTGTGATTCCGTACGCATTTGGAAATAGACTTCGTAAGCCAGGAATAAGACATAATCTCATTTGTTTTATGATATGACAGAAGCCAGTCATGGCTTAATTAATTCAGGGTTGTTTTCATTTGGGTTGCATGGGACAGATCTGTTAATAGAAACAATGTATAAATAAAGATGATCCAGAAAAGGATGTGGAATATTGGCGGTGCTAAGGGGGAAGGCTGTCAAGAAGAAAGCCTGCAAAAAATCATCTTTCCATGAGAGACAAAAACTGGCTGCAGACAGATGCTTATAAGACCCCAGCTCTTGTTGAAGAGGACAGCTTTATAAATAGATGCACAATAACAGCAGCCAGCTGTTCAAAATAATTGCCACGCGATATTTGGTGATGACAACCCGAAGAAAGTCATCAATGCAATTATTTCACACCAGATCAGTCCAGCAGATCTGTTGAACCTTCTTCCCTGTTGTGAGTGAGTGGAATATTCCCTATTCTTGAAATGCCAATGTTGTTTGCTCATCTTTTCTATTATAAACAATGACTTCGACAGGAGTATATTGTTGTAACATTATTAATAATTTAATCAGGGACAATTAACTCAATGGGTTAAAGTTTCAAACATGGGAGGCTGAGGTTCAATACACTTATGTCTATGGAGAGACTCTCTGTCCCAACATAAAAGCTTATGTTCTCAATACTAGTTAGGCATTTCAGAGAAGCGTATCAGCTGGCTGTAAAACAGGACAGTCCTGTTGTTAATGTCTTGATCACTTTATCATGATATACATAGAAGAATCTCCCAAGAGTTCTATAAACTCAGTGGTTCCCCAAATGCATGTGTTTTATAACTACTAATGCTCATTATCATGTGTTCATTTCCTTCCATTACCTCTCAAATGCCCCGAATTTTCCTTTCCTCCCTTTCCCAATCCATTCGTTTCAAAGACCCAGTTTCGTTATATAACTATCAGTTTTCTATGACTCAACTATAGTTTCATGAACTTCTCAGATCTTTGTAACACTTTTCCTGAAATATTTGCAATGTAGCATTTAATGTGAGGACTAATCAAGTATTTATAACAGATACGCTTCCTCCTTGAAAACAGTCAGATTTTCATGACACAACATCATGGGTAAAAGTTATCTATTCAATAAATATTAATTCAGTGATAACTATACATGTGGTAGAGACAAAGTATGGGGTTTCAGTATGGAGTTTTGCTGGGTAAGTACAATAGAATGGTCTTTCAAACTTTGTGCAAAAGCAAGGAGTGTTTAACGTTTAAACTGATGTTAGAACAACTTATTTACCTGTAGTTTTGGCATATTTTGTTCTTAATCTCATCTCTACCTCTAGGTACTTTTCCTAAATAGATGTTTTGGCTTGGGGAACATTGATTACATAAATAAGTATTTCCTGAGCACCCATCATATGCAAGAAACTGTACCAGTGGAGGTAGAGTAAAAAGAAATGAAAACTTCTTTATTTTTTTATTAAATAAGATCTGAAATACTGGAGAGATATGGCATGATGATGGCTTAGAAGACAATATAGTTAAGATAGCCATTCTCCTCAATTTACCTGTAGATGTAAAGCAGTCCTAATAAAATCCCAGCAGTCTTTTTAATAGAAATTGACAAGTTGATTAAAAAATGTATATGGAAATGCAAATTGTCTAGGGTATACTTATTCTAGATCCTTTGTATACATATATCTACATGTATATATTTCACCCATACATAATATAATTAGGACATATCTATAGAGTCAAAAATATTAAGGCGAGATAATTATTTTAATTATATTTTCAACCGTCAATAACATTTACCTATTCCTGCTATGGTTGATGAAATATCTAGGTATGTATTTTTCTTATCATCTTTTCTCCCCAACCTCTACATTTTTGTTACATTATTTTCTTTATGTGATCAAGATTTATAATATTTTCATTCTGTAGTATAACCATAAACCCATGGCTGCTTCGTTTTAGTTCTGTATTTAATATGATCTTGTATTCATCGATGATATTTTCACCCTGGAGTCTCCGTAATTCAGCTTTTTATTTATTTTGATACATCACTTATTTGACTAGATTTCATCCTGGAGTAACTTTTCAAGAAGAGTCATAAGTGCAATACTCTCTGAGTTTCTGCATACTTGAGAACATTAGTCTGTTCACTTTATATCCGGAGGGGAATGTTGTTGGTCCCAAAATTCTTGGTCGCAATTTTGCTTAGAACTTTGTACACATTATTCCACCATCTTCTACCAATGAATTTGTGGGAATTTATGATTTCTTGTCCTGCTTGTAAGTGATTTGCCTTTTCTTAGTGGCCGATAACATATTTATTCATTTATCCTTGAAATTTAGAAATTTCTGTTTAACGCATAATCAGTATGTCTTTCAAGTTATATATTCAAATGTTTATTTCAGAAAAGTTTTCTTCTATTATATCTACTTATAACATCTATGTTTTGCTTTTCCAGCAATGTGATTTCCTTTGTCACTCATACCTATGTCATATTTATCATATCATATATCTATACCCACCGTATCTATCATATGTATCATATTCACCTTAATTCTTTTTCTAGCTTTTTATTTTCAATTTCATGTTTTTATTTTCTTCTGCCTCTCTTTTAGGTATTTATTTTTAAATCAGTGCTGCTCTTCCTTTTAAAATTATTATTATTTCAATTTCTTTCCCGAGGTCTACCAGCTCATGTTGATTCCTACCCCTGATATTCTTTTTTTTCTTCCTCCCTCCTTCCTTCTCTCCTTTCCTTTCTTCTTTTCTTTCTTTCTTTTATTTCTCTTTTTACTTTTGAAGTTTTTATTATAAAGATTATAAGAGGGAGTTCAAAAAACTGTTTTTATTTATACTGTACCTTCCCCTCATTGTTTCCTTTCCACTTACTACTTATCTTTGAATAAGTGTTCAACTCCGAACAGTTTCTTGCCGGTGAAAGACAGGAGAATTAAATTGATCCAGCTTGGTTGGTACCCAGAACTTAAGTTGAGTGTGTGTTCTTCAAAACCCTGTCTTTGCGTTGGTTATTATGTTATCCTGAATGCCAATCTCCTTCAGTTTTTGCCATTCAGGAATTCAGAGTGACCTACAGTGAAGCCTTTTTAAGTAATGTGCTCTCAGAATTTATACTTTGGTTTTCATTGCTTTCCCTTTGTCCTTTATTGTACCTCCCGCAGATATATTTTGACTAAGATGTTGTAAAATCCATCATAAACAATATATATCGGTATGATTTGTGCTTTAATCACATCTTTCTTAAAATTCTGTTCTATCGAGTTGATTAAAATAGGGACATGGTCCTCTTTTTCTATGACTTTTCTACAATTCTCCATTTCATTGCTTTCATCAAAGGTTTAACACATGCTCTTTTAAGAATTTGGACTCCTATTTTTAAGAAATCTCTTCCTGTCTAAAAATCTTAAAGGGTATATATCAACTTTCAATACTTTCTCTCTTTGGTCCAACTTTTACAGTATTTGGCAAATATTCTTCATATTTTGTAATGTCAGATTATGGATATGCTTTTGTTTCATTGATGACCAAATGTCCTTCTTTCTCTCCCTTTTTTGTCTTTCTTCTCCATTATTTTATTTTATTACTTTTTTATTAAAAAAAATAATGTTTATTTATTTTTGAGAGAGAGAGAGAGAAAGAGCATGAGCGAGAGAGGGGCAGAGAGACAGGGAGACAGAATCTGAAGCAGGCTCCTGACTCTGAGCTGTCAGCCTAGAGCCCGACATGGGGCTCAAACTCACGAACAGTGAGATCATGACCTGAGCCGAAGTCGGACACTACACCAACTGAACCACCCAGGCGACCCACCTCTCCATTATTTTAAAAGAAAATTTTAAAAAATGGAGAAAACATGTCATCCTTTTAAAAACAGAAGGTTGTATTTGAAATACTACTCAGTTGATATTCTTCTTTGGATTTACTCTTCCTTGAAGTTATACTAAAAAGATAAAGAGGGATCTGTGAAAGTGCTCTTTCATAACTCATCCTTCTACTAGTTTGGATTTACTTTCAAATATTTAGCTTCCTCAACTTTAACTTCTGGTTCCCATCCTATCTTCAGACGAGAGAAGTCCTCCTGCTGCCAATTGTTAACAGCTGATAATCTCTCTGTTTCTTGACTTCTCTCCTGTCCTACTTTCTGATTTCCTCTCATTCTGTTGGCCACCAGTGGCTGTTGCTGAACCCTGGTGTAAAACTTAATTGAGTGGCAAGAGCACTTTTCAAGATGTAGCTGAAACATCTCTTCTATGAAAATTTTCGTAACCTTTCTCCTTAACTCTTCAGAAAGAATCAACCATCCCCTCCATTGTGTGTCCTCTGTACCCCCTACATGCTTCGGCCAAACCACCGGTAACCTTGGTACACAGAAGCGTTTACATATCTTTATTCTTCGAGTGAAAAGACCTCTCAAAGGCAAGGAAATGTTTTACCCTAAAACCTATCTAGTCTTACAAATAAGATAATACATTCTCATTAAGTATTTTTCATAAAGCGTTCACTCACATATGTAACTAAATGCTACAAACATTTGATAGAAAAACAGACCATTATATCCGTACAACCATAGCCCTAGTGTATCTTCCAAGAAATTAAAACAGCTGTCCTCTGACTGTTTTTAATGAATATGACCTTTATCACTTCAACCACCACCTCAGCCATCACTTCTAGCTAACTTTGTATTAACTCTTTATATACCAAGTACCATGCTAAGTATTATCTCATGCAATCCTCATATAAACCTTAAAAAGGCTGTTAAATTATTACTCTCCAAGGCACAGAGTGCTTTGGTAAATTATCTAGGTCAATTTTTAGGTGTCTGACTCTAGATCCTGAACTCTCCAAATCACTATAACAAGCTGCCTTCTGAAAAATTAAAATAATAGCAGACTACTCCACATTTTCTAAAGAACTTTCACGTTTGTTTCCACTGTTTATTTGGTTATTTTATTTTGAAGAGGCCAAAGCAAAATTTCCTTCCTTTCTTCTTCCTTCCTTTCTTCCTTCCTTCCTCCTACCTTTCACCTTTCTTTCACCTTTCTTTCGCCTTTCTTTCTTTCTTTCTTTCTTTCTTTCTTTCTTTCTTTCTTCTTTCTTTCTTTCTTTCTTTCTTTCTATAATTTGTCAGACATAGACCATATGCCAAATCCTGTGCATAGAAAAAAACACAGACATGACATTTACTCATGTACCACTCACGGTCACTTGAAGGAGTTGGGGTGAGGTAGACACATCTGGAACAGTGGATGGGGAATGGCAGGAAGAAAGAACTAACATTTGAAACTGCCTACTATGTATTAGGACTATTGTACACATCAATCTATTTAAACTTTGTTGCAAGCCTATGAAATAAGTGTGATGATCCCCATTTAACAGGTGTGAATACTGATGCTCAGAGAAGTTACGTAAATTCTCATCATCATATATCTAACAATAAATAATATTAAAATCCAGATTTGATTGAGTCCAAAAGTTGTGCTCTATTTGTTGCATATTCCACTCTCCTAGGGAATAGAAATATTTTTATGATATGCAGCATTTACTTGTCCTTCCATCTTTCCTGAACTATGGCAATAAACAACAGAAGAGACTGTATTTGCTTAGAGTTGTGGGAAAGGCTTCTCTCCATAGACAGGTTAAGTTGAGCTTTGAAGAACAAGTAGCTTTTCATTAGGTAGAAGAGCAGAACAGGGCCTCCCAGGCAACTGACGGAGCATGGTAAAAGGCATGGATGCTGGACCCTGCTGGAAATTGTAGAAATCTGAGACGGGTGACCATAAGCAACCAGGCTAGTAATAATTTAGGTCAGAGTATCTTGAAGGTCATGGTAAAGAGCATCATGAAAGACTCTTTATTCGCCAGGAGCCTTGGGAAAGGAGATGTGCTGACAGGTGTTCTTTACTGACTGCTCATAAGTGTCCAGGCACGACATAACTAAATTATTAAAATCACCTGGGATTAAAAGCAAATGACTCCCCAAAGCAGAAACCAAACAAGTGTCCATTATTTAACTCAACAGGAGAGATAACTTTTAAGCATAGGCAGAAATCATGGAATTTCATAAATGTCCAATAAAATTTTGTTAATTTAAAACTGTACTATCAGCAGTTGCACAGAATAATGTTTTCATGAATTGCCAGTAAGGTTAAAAACTCCTAAGGAAGCAACCAAGATGTTATACTATCATCAGTCGCTGCTTTGAACCATTACTAATTAGAAGGGTGTGAGAAGTGTGGCCTTTAAGGAATCGGGTTTCTACGACCGTCTGTTCCGGGCTGAAATTTCTTGTCATCCGTTGTTTTTCCTAACTTGATCATAATCTCACTAGTCTGGAAGCTGTGTGGAAATATCTTGAGTTGCCACAGTCTTCATTATTGACTTATCATTGCTCTTTATGTGAATTTTCAAAGAGCTGAGATATGAATTTTATTGGATACATACAACAATCACACATAAATACACCTCTTTCGGTGAAATGTTGAGTGGAATGCGGTGCTGAGCTCGTTTTTCATTCATAGCAGCCTTGGCTCTGTGGCTGCAGGCTTTCTTCTCCACGATCATGGAATTCGTAACCGTTCAGGGACGAAATTCAGGAGATCAACAAATTCCCCCAAACTGCATGCGAGGTATTTGTACATTTTCCCAAGTTTTCATCAGGTGTTCCAATGGATCGTGACACTTCTCTTCCCCGATTTAAGAACCATTGGCACAGAAAAAAGAGGGCCCGGGATTTGTTTTTTCCTGTCTCAAACACAGTGGAAAGCAGGACTGTAACTAACCTGCCTGATATGAAAAATAGACCTTAACTTAATAAAAACCTAGATGCTGTGAAAAGAATGTGTGCTCAGCTGAATAACTATAAGCCTCTTTCCCTCTAGGTGTGAAACGGAGCTTAAAACTCCCAGGGAACTACCTGTGGCAGAAATGGTTGTTGTTTTAGAGAAGATGACAAGTGACACATTGTGTTCTCCTGATATCCACTTAAAAATTAGTGTAGGACAATATATATGCACAAGAGGATAAATATATATACATGTATATGGTATATATATATATATGGCATATATATATATGTATATGGTAGATACTGTCTATCTGATTTTAGAGGCAAGAAGAAAAAGGAGCACAGTATTAATCTATTAATGGATTTCACAACAAACCATGGTGTTAATTGACCAAAATATCACTGTTTGTCCCTAAAAAACAAGCTGGCACACTTCCTCTTTTGCATTGTCCTTATTAACATCTGTTTAGAGTTGTCCGAGCTCTACTTCTCCGAATTCCAGCTACATGAGCGATCCATTAACTTTATTTTGTTCCGGGAATGTCTAAATGTTTTTGTTAAGAATTCCTGACGTTCACTTAACTGTTTGTAGGACGCTAGTGCTCTTTTGAAAGGCGTTTTTTGTTTTTGTTTTTGTGTTTTTTTAATGTGAAGGCCCACTATGGTAAACAGACTCAAATGTTATCAGGATTCTCCATGATGCTATCCTATCTTTTCAATGACTGTGCATATATACAAGCTCAAGACTTACTAAATTATCCGGAGTTATTTTAGTTTCTGACATTTATGACAAATCGTGGAAATCTAACTATTGGTGTTTAGTTCCGGAGAATACTATGTTCACTGCTCTGGCACGATACTATATATTAGATGTGTGAGAATCGTATCTTGCCTTGATGCAGCATGTTAGATTTTCATAGTCTTACTTCCCGATGCTGTTGGCTACTCGCAAGTCAAGATGAGTAGCATTACAACTGCTTCTTATGAATATTAAATTCTAGTATTTTGGTCCATTAAAAACTTTCTTTACATTTTTCAGTTTTGTAAGCTATTTTATAAATATGCCAGCATGACATGTAATATGTTTTTTGTCATCTGAGCTTTTTTATTTGTGGTGCTGCTAATGTTTGTCTACTTCTGCTCCGATCATTTGTTACATATGGGAACATCAGAGAGCACAGTGTGGGAATCATGTCAGTTTTCTCTTCCCGTCTCTTGTGTCTGCTTGTTTCTCACATGTGGAATGAAACACAAAGCAAGGCTGTGGCTCTGAACACCTTTCTTCAGAGGGGGAGACTTGATTTCTGAAATTAAGGTATTTGCATTACACTAAGCATGTGTTTGGAATGCCTTGCTGCAAATTACGGGCACAGAGTTCTTTTTTCATCTAAACATAAAAACTTTGTAAATTTCCTGGCTAAAATGATCCTGGGAGGAAAAGTACCAGGGGATCCTCAGTGTGCCAGGAAACAAAGAAATGTTCAATTGTAATGCCGGGTGTCAAAAAGAAACAGAAACAGAAACAAAGAGGCTCCCACTGGCCGAATTTCGGATAATTTGTGCATGAATATGAATTTTGACTTTAATAATTATAAACATAAAACTAATAAAAATCCATGAGTCTAAAATAAAAGGGAGAGGAAACTCATTTGCCTCCACTGGAAATGATGATTGCGACAATTCCCTAACTTTGAAAATTGGTAATAAAAGGGAAAGAATGAGTTGTTATTCTGCCTTTTTCTGAGGAAATAGAGTTCATTCTGGTTGACAGGAGGAAGTTTTCCTTTATAGAAGAATGCCAGGAAATAATTCTAACTAGAAGGAATGATAGAATTGAAAAATCAACATTTTGTAACTCCCAATACAATTATTAATTCAAGCAAGGATCATCAGTGGGTGCTGACATCATGATGGGAAAGGCAGTCAGGGGAATAGATACTTCACACTCTGCCAAAGGGTCAGTTTGCAGACTACTTGGCAATTGCAATGGGAAAAAATGTCCCTTTACAATGGAGACATCTGTCTTTCCCTCCTTAACCGAGTTTTCAGATGTGGGACCAACCTGGTATTATGTGTGCCCTGATGTGGGGTGATTTGAGGTACACATCACCATCTATGAATCATTATCTCGAACATATTTAACCAGGATCTAATCATTACTTTAAAAATAGCTTATAATTTATAAGAAAGAAGAAAGAAAGAAAGAAAGAAAGAAAGAAAGAAAGAAAGAAAGAAAGAAAGAAAGAAAGAAAGAAAAGAAGGAAAGAAAAGGAAAGAAAGAAAGAGAAGGAAGGAAGGAAGGAAGGAAGAAAGGAAGGAAGGAAGGAAGGACGGAAGGAAGGAAATAAGTGAGGGCACAAGAAAATATTCAGACAAATCCAGAATGTAACATACCCTTTAGGAGAATAAGCTTGATTTGGTTGTGCCTGGGCATAAAAAATAGGCAGCAAGATTATAGTAAATGATAAAAAAAAAAAGACAAAATACTCAAATGCACTATATAAAACTGTAGAGAGCTGGGTTTTTTCCTTAAGGCCATAAAATACATTTTAGGAACAACTGGGAGAAATTTAATTGTGGACGACCATTAGGTGATACTATGTAATTGTTAATTTCTTAGATATAATGATGGCACGTTATGGATATACATGAAAATGTCTTCATTCTTAGGGGAAAATTCTGGAGCATCTTGATGGCTTTCTCTGACTTTCACATCGCTCATTTTTAAAAAAAGAAATATTCACACATTTATAGCTACATTAAGCAAATGTGGCAAAAGTTAACAATTATTGAATTTAGATGTTAGGCATATGGATGTCCATTGTTCATTTAAACATTTCAGAATTTTTAAATGCAGACTAAAAATTTGGAAACAAAAAAATAATACCATATGTGTTTGGTATGTGTTATTTTATCTGGGTATATATATATATGTAACTTAATCTCTATAAATTCAACGAAAATCTTTTGTGTCAAGATTCCTTGTATGTTCATACGATGCTACTTTTAGGGGGTAGGTGGGCCCCCACGTCAACCTGTGAAGTAACGTCAGCTCGGTTTGGATGGAAGTGTCCTCCCTTCCTCTAAAATCTGTAACGTATGCACAGAATTTATGTGGTGTCAGCAGAGTGATGGATGTTCCCAATACTATGAAGGAATTATAGACATATGTTGCAATCATAACTATATAGACTGCCATGAAATGAGAAAGAACAGGGCATGGCAGTGAAACCTGGGATGAAAGTAGAGCTCAGAAATCTAAGAGCAGGGAGAACTTGTCAAAGTGTATATAAAGGGGATTAAGAGAACGGTGAGCATAAGGACGAAGGATGTATGGAAGCCATGTGGCATAAGAATGTACCATATGGTGTTGGAAGGTGGCAAAGAAAGGGCAAGTGCCCTGAAGAGATGATGAAGGTAAAATCACATTGACGAGGACCAGACGGAGGTCAGCGCAGCATAAGTGGGTGGCATTCCTATCACAGCGATGGGGAACCTAGAAACAACTCAAAGCTAGCAGGATAGTGAAAATAAAGGAATCAACTTGAGCTGGTGAGTGGGGGATTTTGAGGTCAGGAAAAGTCAAGTGATTTGAAGCCAAGTCAGCTTGGAAACGTGAAAAGAGTATGAGCTTCGGAATTGGGTAAATCTAATTTTATAATCTAGCTCCGCTGTTTTCTACCTGTGTGACCTTGGGCAAAACACTTGAGGCCTCGTTTCTATCTCTTAAAACTTATGTCAAAATTTTGAGTAAAGATAATAGGTGAACAATGAGCTTTTAATTTTATCTGTAGTAGTAATCAAATATCATATGATATGATACATACATTAATTTGATTATGTACGTCATGATCATATAAATAGAACAGCAGTTTAGAAAGGATTATATCTATTTGGAGTTTTGATATTATAATTAGCACTCTCTGACCACGGGTGGAGGTATGGTTTAATTGAGCAAAGGACAATCATAGAGGACTTACACTAGACAAAGTCCCATGACCTGACCTCATCCATCATTTATGTTGGTTCAACAAATATTTATTGAGGACATGCTATATTCATCAGGCATCGAGCTAGGCACAAGGCTTACCCTGAATAGATGGTACATATGTCCTTCAGGGATTCAAAACATGTTACTCTTTATTTATTCATATATTCTCTCAAACATTTCTGGAGCATTTTCTATATACTTCTATTGACCACTTCTTATGTGCCACTTTCCTAAAACTATTCACACATACGTTTTTTCCTTAGGTTTCGCTTTGATGGAACATAGGCTAAGAAAGTGCTAGAAACTGTGCTGCATAGAAGATATGAAAATCAGTAAGTTCTGTTAACATTATTCAAAAAGCTTGCAACCTGATAAATAAGGAACTGTACACAAAAATCACAAATGCCTGATAAAATGTGGTATTCCAGAATAGTCATGAATAAAGCTCAAAGAAAGGAGAAGTTGAATGAACCACAGCTTTCGCTAGTGAGGGGGAAGCGGGAGGAGAATTCTTGATGAGAATAAATGGCGTTTCGGAAGATTTTAATGGCTGGATCGAATTTCAAAGGATTAAGCTGGTATATTAATTTCTCAGGCTGCTGAAGCAAATTACCCCAAACTGGGTCATTTGGAACAACAGAAATTTGTTCTTTCACAGTTCAGGGGAGCAGAAGTCTGAAATCAAGGTACCGGTAGGTTTGTTTCTTTCTAGAGGTTTTGAGGGAGAATTTGTTCATGCTTCCTAGCTCTAAGTGATCATTGGCAATCTTTGGTGTTCCTCGGCTCATAGCTGTATCGCTCTAATCTCTGTCTCCATATTCATGGGACATTCTTCTTAGAGTAACGTGGATGCCCTCACGCCTTCTTGTAGGGACCCCAATCATTGGATTTAGGGCCCACACTAAATCCAGGATGATTTCATCTTGATCGCCAGTGAGTTACATCTGCAAAGACTATTTCCAAAAAAGGTCACATTCTGAGATTTTTGAATGAATATGAGTTTTTTGGAGGATACTATTCAACCAGTACAAATAGGCAAGGTGTCTTCCAGGTGAAGAGAAAAAGCATGATCAAACGTACTTTAGAGATGTGTTTACAGAGAAGAAAGTCATCTTGTTTGTCTGGAAAGTGTACAAAATGTGAGGAAATAGTGAGCAATATGGCCTAAGGGAAGCCTTTTCTATCATTTAATAATCAAAGCCAGTGACATTTTATGAGAACTCATCTGAATAATCTTTTTCCCATCCTCCAAGATATAGTCCCATCATATTTTATCCGTAGCTCTGTAGCAGCACTCACCACATTGTATTGTAACTTTACGTACACATATTTAATTTTACTAGACTGACTGAGGGTGCAACTATGTTATTTGACTTAGTATTCCCAAGATCTACCGTAGTGTGGAACATATAATAATCAATCAGTGAGTACTTGTGGGAGGGTTAAAGAAGAACCAAAAAAAGAAGGAAGAAAAGAAGGAGGGATGGGACAGATGGATGAATGGATGGATGGATAGATGGATGGATAGCTAGGTTGGCCTTAGCTGACAGAGGATCCTGAAAGCCAGATTGAGAATTCTGTGCTTCATTCTATAGATAATAGACAGTCTATGCAGGATTCTGATAGGAGAATAATAAATTATAACTATGCTTTAAATGAAATGTCTGATAATGGTATTTAATATAAATTAAAAAGAAAAAGAAAATCTCAAAAGAAAGATCGAGTTCAGAGATAACTGTAACAGAACAAAGATAGGAACTGAGGACCTGACATAGCTCCTGTACGTTAGGGAATAGGAAGAAGAAAAAACTTGGAGGTAAATTGAACAAGCTTAGTGATTGGACTGCTGTAATTTCATTAACATAAAACTTTTGTGTGTAAGTGATTAATTCACATTGGGATGTTTTAAAAGTTTAGGCCGATCGTTCCAGAATCCAGATTGTACCATTCAACTTGACATTCAGGTATCGCTTTGAAGAGGTCAAGTTTGAAGTTTGATATTGGAAGTCATTTAAAGAGGGGAAAGAATTTCAGCATGTCTGAGACTGCCTCTGAAGAGGACTAAAAAGGAGAATAGAAATGGGTTAAGGAGAAAAGTTTAAAAGGTGTTGGTATTTAGGGAAATTGAGAAAAAGATTTAGAGAAACAGTGACTAAATTCTGTCTATCCCCACTGTTGCTCAGAAAACTTCTTATGCATTTGTCTGGCTAGGAAGTATAATATACTCATTCTGGATTTCAATTTTTTTTTTTTTTACAATGTGTTCACCTCAGATTATGAACAACAAATTATTTGTAGATTGGTGCCCCGTATAATTTTTTTTTCTTGTGACCAATAGGCTCTGGAAATTAAGTAATGCTATGTCTACTTTGTCTACTTTGACACTTTTTAATTTTGCTTTTGGAAAAAAAGCATTTGAATAAGTATTTGGAAGTAGGCATTCCGGGCTAAGTCACAGCCCAAAAAGCAAAACTGTGGCACATTCAAGCTTTGTATCTAGAGTCCTTTCTACTTTGGAATTTTTCTTCCTTGTAAACCTGTCTACCTTATGCAGCTAAGGATCTCTCCAGACACTCAGCAAGTAACGGAGATTGACCAGTTCATTTATACAGATGTATACAGACATAGTAGTACAATGTATACAAAGGTGTACTAATTATACAAGTGTATACATTTATACAGGTGTAGTCGGCAAGTAGGTGGCGAATTTCCCTTCTCGTTCCCATGGCAGACATCATTCATCAACCTCGGCCAATATTCTTGTTGAACTCCCCTTTGGAACCCAGCCCAATGTAGCTTTGCAGGTCATCAATACCAACTAACCGGGAAGGGGCTGGGGTGGGAGAAGTGATAACGGGCATCTGGAATCATATTAAACCATCAAGGATTGCACATAAAATAAAGAGAAAACATGGGCAGAGACATTAATCCAAATGAAGAAGGTGTTAATACTAGAATTTCAGGAATTATGGAAGCATTTTACCAGCTACCGTCCCTCAAGTCAAATGACATCAGTGAGTAATTGCCTTGTGGGTAATTAGCTTTAAGATAAGGGTGAAAGGGGAAATTATAAAATATCAGTTTTGTCAATGGTTATGTTTAAACAAAAACCAGGAAAAGCTGTCTGGGGATAAAGGAGTTACGAATATTGAGGTCAAAAAGACAAAGGTCTTCAGGGAAAAATAAGGAAATCAGGGTATAACTAAAGGAAGTGAGACAGGTAGAGAAGCCAAATCGTTGGCTCCAAAGGATAGGAGACGTCAATGTTTCTTAATTGCATGAAACATATTTTCATGTATTGATACTCAGCCCATTGAAAATACTTGGGTGATCCCGACTTAAAGCAGCATTAATTTTGAAGTGCATAAAAATATATAGTCAATCTTTCTGGCCACGCACAGGAATGAACTTTGGTTTTCATGTCAAAAAAAAAGTAAAACTGTTTCTTAATTGGTTTTATTAGACCTTTACTTTATCAAGCTCCCACAACTTGTCAGGCACGCGTTGGTCACCCTCACCCCTTAACAAAAGCAAAGAAATGGCCATTTCCTTTTTGATTTGGGATCCATTTATGTGGGGGAAGGAGAGGTAGAAAGGTTGGAAGTTCAAGAGCACCCTAATATTTGTCAACATCTCTTTCATTTCCTGTTGGGAAAAGATCTCAAATTCAATTAGTGCTATTTTTCAACACCTCGATCTCGTGAAAAAACATCTAAAAAACTGGGTCCTGATGTAAGTTAGAAAGCAAGTATGGTATAGATTCTCTCCCTTTTCTGGCTGTGATGTCAACCTACCAGTACTGCGTTCAAGCAAAACTCCAAAGGCGCTCTGTGTTCCTAGACTTAATGGAAGAATTTAACAATTCGGCCTGCTGTCCTGGTGTTTTCTACTTGCTCAGGGCTGGTTGTCAGCAGCTCATTTGGCAACCCGGTAGGAGAGGTTAATTAGCAGGGAGAGTTGAAGAGTGCTACCCAGAGGGAGCAGGAGTTCTGTGCCCACTGGGAGCCTGGAAGACAAACAAAGAAGTTGGGAAGTATTTATTTTCTCTGTTGGGGAATCTTTTTCTCCACGGGACTTGAGTTCAAACAGGGGCCAGCACCTTGTTGCCTCCACATGAGAGACACAGAATCAAAGTGCCCTGAAAATGAATGATGGTTAGAATGGGGATCAGAGACTTGACTTGCAGTCAGGAAGCCGAAAAGGTTTTGTTGTTCTCCATAGTGAAAGGCTATTGATTGCTGCACGTGAGAGTTCGCTGTTCCCTGAAGTTTAAGTTTATTCAGTCTTTTGCCCTTTGAGGGTCCCTTGCTGTTAAGAACTACTATGGAATTTAGCACTTGTTTAATATAAAATGAATTATTTGTGATCGGTCATGACTGTTCTCACAGGCTACACATCCCCCGTCAAGGTGACACTGAGGACACTTTACATAACGTAGATTTTATCGAGTGGCCATCTTTGATGGGATCTTAGCCCGGCATACCTTGGCATGCTGAACACTGCGTCTTACCTTCACACCTGATAGATCGGATGCTAGAACAGTAACATCTTTTAAACATTTTCCCACTACTGTGCAAGAGAACAGCATGGTTGTTTTAAGCTGGAAAGATAGAAACAGCAGTACCAGCAAACTAAAGTCTTCTAAACAGACAGCAGCAGTTAGGTTTGCAATCACTGATACATGTACTCAGCATGATGGCAGAGAAGAGAGTTAATTACGCCTGTGTCTATCTGCCCAGTTCTTTTACCTACAATCTCTTCAGTAAGCGTCTGGGCATTCATAAAACAACCAGTCAGGGCCACAGAGGCTGTTTGTGGCTTATCCTCTCTTTCTAGCTTATGGGATAGTGTGAAATAATATGTGGTTGTATGTTTCTTTTAGATCACAAAAGTAATACCTAGTGATGAATATCATTAATATTTTTTAAAGACTTTGTTTGTTAGAACAGTTTCAGGTTTACAACGAAATTGAGAGGAAGGTGTAGAGATCCTCCAGACAGTCCCCACACCCACACGTGTACAGCCACCGCCATTGTCAACATCTCTCACCACAATTGTGCTTTTTTTTTTTTTTTAAATCAAGGATGAACCTATATTGACCCATTCTGATTGCCCAAAGTCCATAGTTGACCTTAGGATTCCCATTTGGTGTTGTACATTCTATAGGTTTGGACAAAGGTAGAATGGCATTTATCCATCATTATAACATTCCACAGAATATTTTTACTTTCCTAAAGATCTTCTGGAAACGACCCGGAACTCCCCTGGAACCATCCCCTGGAAACTATCAACTTTTATTATCTCCATAGTTTTGCTTTCTCCAGAATGTCATACAGCTGGAATCGTATAGTATGCAGTCTTCTGAGATTGGCTTCTTTCATTTAGTAGTACTTCTGCATTTAAGGTCCCTCCATGTCTTATCCTGACTTGATAGCTTATTTCTTTTTAACACTGAATAATATTCCACTGTCTGGATCTACCACAATTTATGTATTTACCTACTGAAGGACATCATGGTTGCTTCCAAGCTTTGGCAAGTGTGAATAAAGCTGTTATAAACATTCATGTTGATGTTTTTGTGTGGACATGTTTTCAACTCCTTTGAGTAATGGAAGATATATACATAAGTATATATAATCAAATACACTGTTGCTATTAATATTTTGAACAAACTGTTATCTGTTAGATCAATTAAGAATATGAAAAATGATTTATTTTACTTTCACTTATTGCTTCTTTGATGCTCTTCATTTATGTAGATGAGTCTCTGACTTACTTTAATTTTCTTCTCTCTAAAGGATTTCTTTCAACATTTCTTGCAAGGCAGGTCCACTGGTAACGAATTCTTTCAATTTGCATTTATCTGAGAAAGTTTTCATCTCTCCTTAAATTTTGAAGGAAAATTCCACCGAGCACAGAATTCTAGGTTGGCGAGTTTAATTTATTTATTTTTTCCTCACAACACTATAAATATTTCATTTCACTCCTTTCTTGTTTGCTTGGCTTCTGAAGTGAAGTCAGATGCAATTCTTATCTTTCTTCTTCTAGAGGTGAAGTGTTTTTCCCTCTGAATTCTTTCAGGACTTTTTTATCTTTGATTTTCTGTTTTTTTGTTTTGTTTTGTTTTTGTTTTTTGTTTTTCTTTTGTCAATGATAAGCTGAAGTGTAGTTTTGGGGGCATTTTTTCCTGTTTGGTGTTTTCTAAGCTCCCTGGATGTGTGGTATGGTGTCTGACATTAATTTAGGGGGAATTCTCAGTCATTATTGTCTCAAATATTTCTTCAGTTCCTTTTACTCTGTCTTCTCCTTCTGGTATTCATATCATGTGTATATTACACCTTTTATAGTTGTCCTATGGCCCTTAGATATTTTGTTCTGTTCTCTTTTACAGTCTTTGTTCTCTTTGCTTTTCTGTTTTCAGAGATTCTACTGTTATATCTTCTATTTCAGATTCTTTCCACTGACATATCCAGTTTACTAATAAACCCCTCAAAGGCATTCTTTATTTGTATTAGGTTTTATTTATACCATTTCTTTTTGGTTCTTTAAAAAATCTCTCTCTCTCTCTCTCTCTCTCTCTCTCTCTCTCTCTGCTTACAATGTTTTGCATACCATCTACTTTATCCATTAGCGCCTTTAGGGTATTGTTTAAAATTCCTGGATGGATAATCTCAACATCCCTGTCATGTTAGCCTCTGGTGCTTGCATTGTGTCTACAAATTATTTTCTTTCCTTTTCACTATTTCTCATAATTTTTTTTGATAGCCAGACATGATGTACTGGGTAAAAAGAACTACTATAAATAGTCCTTTAGTAATATGGAGGTGAGATAGGAGAGTGGGGGTGGGGGAATATTCTATGGTTCTATGATTAGGAGTACATCTCAATTTTTTCTCCACCAGTAAGGGGGACGAGTTTGGCTAGAATGGGTTGGAGTTGGGTATTTTCCTTCCCCAGGTCAATTAGGCTTTGATGATAATCCAGGCAGATTAGGCTCTGGTTAACCGGTTTCCACTGAGGGCCGGCCTTGTTCAGAGGAACTCGGTGCTCTGGCATATTCCAGATGGTTCCTCCTCCTCACCTGGTAGTCCAAGGGGATTGCTCTCTGGCATTTACTTGCTTAAACTCCTGGAGATAAATTGAACAATGCAGTGGGTCCCAACTCCATCCCTATGACCCTCTCCACCTGGAGTTTTTAATTCCACACTAAGCCTCCAGGAATGTGTCTATTAAAGTCCAATTTCCCTACCCCTACACTGGTTACCAAGGCAGTTTCCACTTATGAATCTCTGCTCTTGGCATCTTGACTCCCTGCATTTGCCTTTTGGTCTCCAATCTTGGGACAACAGTTTGCTATACATCCTCCCCTCTTATGAGTTGAAGAAGAGTTGTTGATTTTTCAGTCCGTTTAGCCTTTTACCTGTTAGGACAATGCAATGATTTCCATCCTCATTCACATGCAGAACTAGACTCAACTACTTTTTGAACCTATAAAGTTTGACATCACTAATATTTTGACTATGTACTTCCTTTACATGCTTTTCTTAGTTTTTGATGTCCATTTTACCAGATTGAAGTAAATGTTTTTAGTCTATCAGTTTATTTACAATTTAAAGGAAATTAAGCCCTTTCTATAATCCCAACGAATTAAGCTTCCATCCTGTGTGAGATGAGAAATTGTATTCCCATCACTTTTCTTATATCCACTAATTCTCCATTTTTATTTATAGAATATAGGATTTAAACCCGGATCATGATTACAAAATTAATGATTTGATACAATCTATTATCTTTTCTAGAATAATATCTGATATTTGCATTAAGCTTTAATGCCATGTTAGAAATAATCATTTAGACTTAACTGTTTATCCAGCTTCACTGCTCATTTTTAATCTCATATAATATCTTTCCTATTTTTCTTTTATTTTTTCTTCTGTTAGTCAGCTGGAAAATATCTTCAATTAACTGTTTCAGGAGAGCTATGTGGGTGGTATACTTTCTGAGTCCTTGTGTGTCTGAGAATGTCTTTCTGCTGCCTTATTACAGAAACCACTGGGGACAGAATTCTTGTATCAAAGCTTCTCTGCTCAGAGCTCTGTGGATGACTACTATCTTGAGCGATGCTCCAGGGAAAACTAAGAACAGCCTGTTTTTGGTGTTTAACGGGGATTCTAATATTTTTCTGTGTCAATACTTATAACGTGTTATGTTTTATTCTTAAAATTAAATCAGCATATGTCAAGGCTCTTTTTGGTTCCATGAGACTTTTCTTCTTTAGATCTGCGACCAAATACTTTTTTCCCTCTCAGCAGAGTTTTCTTCTACTTTTTCCTTGACTATGTCTCAGCACCCTATGACTTGTTATTTTATGATGAGGTTATTATTTTGCACAGATTGAATCTTCCGAGTCTGGACTTTGAGTCTGAGCGTTTTCATCACTTTGCCTGCCTCTAAATTTTGGAAATAACTCTTAAGTTTACCTTCTGTTTCACTGATTTGATGTTCTTCAGTATTAATTCTGCTACCGACAGACCTCATTGTGAAACTCAGTAATTGTTCAAGATGGACTTCTGTGTTTTAGTTTTGTTTTACTTATTTTCATTTTTATAGAAAGATGTCCATGGTTCCTCGGTATTGACTCATGGAAAAGTAGAAGTTAAGAGATTCTACCAGCTATTGGTACAGGTGATTGCCTGAACCCTTAAGATCTAGGTGAAGGGAAATTATATTTGCTGTAAAATCACAATAACTATTCAGAGAGTCTGCAGTCTTGGGAGAAAGGAAGGGAGTTGAGGCCATAGGCAGCTTCTGGAGGGAGCCGGTCCTCTCGGCAGACACATTGCCTCTGTGTTTTGTTTTTTTTTTTTTCTGTTCTGACATGGCCACCTGCTCAGAAGCAAACTGAAGTGGTCTGTCCATCCTCTGTCTTTCTCAGGTGCCTGGGTGTCCTTCTTTGGTGCTTGTGGTTGCATGGGTGGGGCTGCCTGATTAAGCAAATAAAAATACAGCACACTTGGGTAAGTATGACTTTCAGTAAAACACCGGAGTTTTTTTTTTTTTTTTTTTTTTTTTGCATTTGCCACAAATACTGCGTGAGGCATACTTATACAAAAAAAAAAAATCTGTTCTTTACTTTAAATTCAGTTTTGACAGCATCCTGTATTTTAACTGGCAACCCTATCCATGAACCACAGTCCACTTTTGCCCTGTGTGAGGAATGGAGGTGTTTAGAAGGAGGCCCTTCCAGAATTCCAGCTAACTCCTGAAGTGTTGTTCTTTCAGAGGTTGCATGAATCTGCCCTCTAGGTCTTCCTTCACTCGGGCCCTATCTGCATTCTACTGGTAAAATGCCTTGATATTTCATATCAGTGTCAGATGTCCATAACATATTATAGATTCCAGAACTGGACTGATGCAAGCTATCCACTAATTTGACATTTCAGTGAGAATTTCTATGGGATGGGAGTGTGTGTATCTGAGGGGAGCAAAAGATCTGATGGATAGCGGGGAAGTCAAATGCCTGTGCTTACACTGTTATTGTACTAAAAAGTTTTGTCATGCCTAATTCAACTTCCCAGAGCTCCCGTGCCTAACCGTGAAGTGCCCCATTAAAAAATGGTTGTTAAATCGAATTGGACAGAATGAGTTATGTGGTTGGATAAACGGGGCCATCTTAGGCTGTAACCAATTTAATAGACTGAGAAGAATAGCTTTTCCTAAACTATCCCCTTAGAGATTTATTTTCCCATCCCCTCACTCTATTCTCTGTTTACTACCTTACCACTTGGGCTCATCTACCCCTCTGGGAAGTTAATAAACCAAACGAAGATAAATGTTCTAGGTGAAACTGCCTATCAATAGAAAGTAATCATACTAACATTTATTGAATATTTAATATATACCAGGCACCAGGCTAAATGTTTTATATACCTTACTCCATTCAGTCCTCTCTACACTCTATGGAATGGTTATTAACCCTCCTTTTCCAGGCAAGGAAACACATACCCCGGAGAGGTTAGCAGACTTGTCCCACAGTGAGGCCACACACTGAGGTCTGATCGTTTTTTGTTTGTTTGTTTGTTTACTCTACCATATCATTTCAGAGGTCTTTACTCTCAAATGACCCTGCAGAAGCAGTTAAGGTTCTGTTTTGGTTCATCGATTATTTTCTACTTTAATTTATCAGGGAGAAATAACTGAGCTTGGGGATTCATATATGCTGCTGGTTTCCATTAGCCATATCATTATGCAACCATGCATAGATAGCCATCGAAAGCAACTTTCTCTTTCCTGTAGTTGCTAAAACGTTGTTCCCATTTGCAGAGGTTCTTTTATCCATCCAGAAACTCACAAAGCATCACATGATAACTTTATGACCTAAAAAAAGGTACTGAAATGTAGAATTCAGAAGGAAATACAGAGCTAGAGTATGGCAAGGAGCCAGTTCCCAAAGCAAAGTGGATCAAAGGAAAATCCCTAGTACCTGCTCGCGGCTGGAAAAATCATAATCGTGTGGCTTGTTTGCTTTGTGCTCTGGTGGTTCGTGTTAATTACAGAAGGTCTCCCGCAATTTCCCACCAGGTGCATCAATGGTCCACAATGTCTCTAGTTCTTTCCACTGAAAAGAAATGACTTTCTGAAGCAGGAACTGTGTGCACCGTGTGGTATTATTGTCACATTAGCTTGTAAAGAGACAGAGTATTTAATTCACACTACCACAGTGCATTCCAGTGTAACCTGCTCATTATAAACATTTCTGTCCATACTTCTGCTCATTAGTAAAATGAAATGTCATGAATAGTACTACCTGGAACCAATACATGCTACATAAATATACTCATACAATCTCACCAAATCATTTCACTTTGGATACTTCTCACTGGGCCAGTCCCTAGGTGGGCTCTCAACCACATTGGATGGATATGTGATTGTTTTGTGAAGTAAAATGAGAAATAAGCAATTACTAATTGAGTGCCCACTAACGCTTTCTGTGTGTTATTTAATGTCAAACAGACCTACAAACCGTGTTCCATTGCTCCCTTCTACCAGATCCTGGAACGGAAGATCAGAGAAGCTGTATGATTTGCTGATAGTACTGTAACAAATCGCAGCATTATCTAACTCAACGTTAACCTCCCTCTAAAAGTTCCAAGTTTTTCCTCTTTAACCACAAACAATCCTCACTTCATTACCTATCAAACCTGTGTTTTCAAAAGTAAAGTGCCAGCTTCATATATGATTATTTTTGCCTCGCATTCATATGAAGTATCCAAAATTTTAACTTAAAGATATTTATTGGATTAGTTGACTCTGACGTGGATACACTTAGAAATATAAAGGAACCACTTTTTGCAATTTACTATTTGCGTAGACAAGCAAAAATCAAGAAGAAACATATCTAACGAGTGCAATTTGTTACACTGCACTTTATAAATGCTAGGTTACTCAGACCCAAACTTGGGTTAACAGTAATAGAGATCCGACTTAGGGCTAGATCAACAAATAACCACACACAAATGAAAATACCCAAGGGAAGAAGAATCATGAAGAGTGTAAATAAAGTACAGAGGAAAAGCTCAAATTATTTTTCTGTTCTATATCTGTGGCCAGAACTATTTCCCATGTGGCCAAAAAGAAGAAAGGAATTCAAGATTCATCATGCTTTCTGTGAAACAGGGAGACCACGAGAGACCAGATGAGCAGATGTCCATTCCTAAAACTCAAATGAACCTTCTCAGAAATTAGACTCCTTGTCTTCAGTGAGAGGTTGAGAGCAGTTAGCCAAACCTTAAAGTTGACGTGATTGAAATGCTGCATGTAAGTGTACGTGCGGGGAGATGTTTGGAGCAAAACAAATGCAATTTTAGGAGAAATGATTAAAGTATAAGCCAAAGTGAGACAAGTCCATAGAGCCATCGGTTTTGTTTTCTGATCCACATTTCATGTTTTTCTTTGGTTTTATTCATAGAATACATAGTTTCATATATAGGATGGGATTCTAAGCCAACAGACATAAAACAGTAATTCAAAGTAGAAAGCAATATCAGTCCATCAATAATAAAACAGCAGCATCCTTCACCTAAGGAAGTCTTGAAATACACAAATAAAACTAGCAGCTAATATTTAATAAGCATGTACAGTGCACGGGGCCTGGGCCAACGCAAAATGCTTTATATTTCTTTTGGAGTACTCCTACTGCAAGCTAGCCACCGTTTCTGGATCCATGGGGAGACAGTGTTCTCTTTTAAAGCAGCTAATTGAAGATGTGGTATATATATCGATGGAACGCTACTTGGCGATGAAAAAGAATGAAGTCTTGCCATTTGAAGCAACGTGGATGGAACTAGAGTGTATTATGCTAAGCAAAATAAATCAGAGAAAGACATCCTATGATTTCACTCATACATGGAATTTGAGAATTTTAACAGATGACTCTAGGAGAAGGGAAGGAAAAATAAGATTAAAAAAAGAGAGGGAAGAGAACCATAAGAGACTTTTAAAAACAGAGAACAAACTGAGGGTTGACGAGAGGGGGGGTTGAGGGGGAAGGAAAGCAAGTGATGGGCCCTGAGGAGGCCACTTGTTGGGATGAGCGCTGGGTGCTGAATGTCAGTGATGAATCACGGGAATCTACTCCCGAAGCCAAGACGACACTGTATGTTAGCTAACTTGAGAATAAGCAAAAATAAAAGTAAATAAGTAAAGCAGCTAATTGAGAAAGGCAGCCGCACAGCCGGGGCCAGGCGCACCTGCACGTGAAGGAGCACCACGTCCACACTCACCAGAGCAGCCCCATTCTTACACAGCCGGGCTTCATAATAGTGAATCGTCCTATTCCAAACCGGGTGCCTGAGGAGTCAGAGACAGTGTATGAAACAGAGCCAAACCGGAACTTAGATTCTGATCCATGATTAAAGCTTCTGTTCATGTGTCAACATGCTCATTTCCTCAGTCACACATCCAACAGGCATTCATTGAGCACCTTCTATACACCGAGTGCTGAGCTAGCAGATAAAGATACAAAGATAAATGTGACACAATTTCTGTTTGCAAGGAGCTCCTGGGCTAGTGAGGGGAAAAGACAAACACTGTATCAACAAGTCCCAATGAAGGGTAAGTGAAAGAAGGTACAGAGGCAGTAGGTAAGAGGAAGAGTTCTCAGTCACACGATATGTCAAAGGAAGGCAGAACTGGGTAAGTAGACAAGGGAGGAAATAAATATTTCAGGCAAATGAATTAACATTCAGAAAGCACTTGGACATGAACCAGCACAGAGTATAGTTTGAGGTCTCTAAATAATTTTTGGGTGGAGAGAACAGCATGAACTGACTGAGAAGTGACTTGTATGTATTTAAAGAGTTTGGACTGTTCCTGTAGGAAATTGAGAGTTAACGAAATAGAATCATAATCCAATTTGTACCCTGGAAAAATAAATTCTTGGTGACAACATGGATAATGAATTATACAAGGATAGTGCAAGGTATTGCGATAATTCTTACACGGAGTGGTTACGCATTGAAATCAAAGTTTGCAATGCCGCCTGCTGATGAATTATGTCATGAAACATCCTCATGTGATCTCCTTTTGAGGTCCTAACTGTGTTATGCACATGTGTTTTTACGTGGGTGTGCGTGTGCTTTTCCAGATAAGGTCTTTTCCAGAGATCTTTATATGAGAAAAAAGAAAAGTCACTAATGTGATTGTCCTAAACAGCAATCAAAAAATCACAATTAACCAATTCTTCTCCCATGTGATCTTTTAAACAAGGCAGAAAGAGAGAAGGAGCGTGAGGGTGGTGGGGGCGGAGGGAGAGAGAATCAAGAGAACTCTACACCCAGTGCAGAGCCTGAAGCAGGGTTCAATGTTACGATCTGAGTAGAAATCAAGAGTCAGATGCTTAACCAATTGAGCTACCTAGGTGCCCCCCTGGCTTCTTTACTTCTATTAAATATAGTAACTCTTTCACTATATAACAGTGGGCATCTTTGAACACGTTGCTGTTGATTCACAGTCTGAAGGGCTGGATCTTTGAGTATATTTTTGCGCCTGGAATTGATGACAAGTTCCACTGACTCACTCATCCCTTCTGCGCCCAGTGACAATTGTTTATGACAATTGGCATGAGAAATAAACTAAGGTCCTTGGAATTACGCATTTTTTTTCTTAGTACACTGTGCAGATTCATCAGGGGCAAAAGTCAGGACCTGAGATCCAACAGCCTCCTATTTTATTCCACTGAATAGACTCATCTAGGCCCAAACCACACTTTCATATTAATGTAATACCTGACTCTTTAAAATGCCTAAGACCAAAATATCTGTATTCTTGCTGTGTAAATGATTCAACAAATATTTTGTGCCAATGATACTGGTCTAACACAGTAGGTCCTGAGCCTCAAGACGAGAAGTCTTTAAGGCATGCTGCTGCCCCGACCCCACACTGTATAGTCAGAATAAACCTTTCCCAGTATTTCTGCAACTGCCGTAGTCTTTACATCTGGCTTTAGGCATCGGAGAGTATAAATTAAACAGAGGAAATGAAGCTCGACGACAGGGTATTTCATTTGAACCACCTACCTCGGTATCGTCAGTTTTCTCATCTATAGAATGGAGACATTAAAAGCGTACCTACCCTGGGGGTGCCTGAGTGGGCTCAGTCCGTTAAGCATCTGACTTCAGTTCAGGTCATGATCTCACAGTTCGTGAGTTTGAGCCCCATGTCGGGCTTTGTACTCAAAGCCTGGAGCCCACTTCGGATTCTGTGTCTCCCTCTCTCTCTCTGCCCCTCCCCCCATCTCCTTCAAAATAAATAGACATTAAAAAACAAAAAAAGAAGAAGCGTACCTACTCTGTACATCTCATAGGAATGCTTTGAATATCAAATGAGATAATATATACAAGAACGCTCTCAGGGTAAAGGGCTCTCTCTAGCCAAGCTAATTGTTTCACAATGGAAAAAGAAGGTCCTGGGGGAAAATCGTGTGTATTCTTCTCCAAACAGCGAAAGCCCTTCATCGAGGGTTTGGAACGCGTGAAGGGACAGCTAGAGAATACGACTTACAGCAGAGGACTCCCAAGGACACCACCAAAGGTTTTCTCCTTTACATCTGAAAGTAAACTGAAAACGAGGAGCGCCTTGCCTCAGGTCACCCCTTATACTGGCAAATACACCTGACGGGAGAGAAAGAACACATGGCCTTTGATCTGTACATGGCCTTTGATCTACACAGCTGTGTGAGCCCTGGAGAGACCCCCAAGCCCCAGGGCATGGTGAGCTCAGGGAAGGTCTGAGTGTCCTCTCTGCTCTTCCCAGCCCATATTCCCAGGAAAAAGAGTTGAAACCACTTCCTCCCAAGTGCGTGCATTAGAATCCAGGGAGTAATTTGATTCAACAATGCAGAGTTCCAGGCCCCATCTACACATATTAAAAGAAGCCATGTGGCCTTGAGCAGTTACTGAACTTTTCTTCTTGATGACCCTCGTCTAAAAAAATGAGGGTAACAATCGTATCTGTTAGAGGTTTATTTATTAAATGGATTTCTTCTTCAAGTTATTATTATTTGTATCAAGCTCCTTATGAGCTATTACATTTTAAAAATGGCTTTAAAATATCTCATTGCCATTGATTTTATTTAAATTTTGAAAAGCAGAGACCTTCCTTTTTCGTTGTTTGCTTACCACGTGGAGACTCTCCGTTTGTCTTTCTCTGCCTAGGATTTTAAATCTTCAATTACGAATCACAGGCTCATCTTTAAAAGCTGTTGGAAGATAATTCAGAGTCAAGTTGTGCTCCCTGGAGACCAGCAGCCCTCCTCCCTGCCACACCTCAGATGCACTGTATTCCTCTGGGTAATCACAGGTCGGGCTGTGCAATCTGACCTGCGCAGGGCTGGAATGTATTCCTGAGACGTAATAGGTAATTTGACCTGATTTGGCTTGAGCCTCTCATGAGTCGAGATGAGATTACCAATTGGGTACAATTATGGAGGGTGATTCGGTGCTTCTGACCTACAGTCAGCTGGAGATTCGCGTGGCATCATCTCACCTACGAAATTTCCCTGAGGTCGTCCAGATGATGATTTTAAATGCTAATTACAACATGTCGTCAATGCCCTGATAAAATTGAGAGCGTTTTGATTTATGATGGATATTAAGTAAGAGCAAGAACAAAACCCAGTAGATTTAATGGGTTTAACCGTGCTCAGAAGGTTTGGGCACAAACAGAAAACTGTGAAGTCCTTCCTTTTTAATCGTGTTTATTTCAGCTCAGAAACATTCTCTCCTTGCTATTACCAATGATGCTACAGTAGAAATTGACCTAATTCTGCCCCAATCTGCAGTCTTTTTTCTTTTTTTTTTTTAAGGAAAAAAAATCCATCTTCTTTGACAGGCAGAGGCAGGGCGGGCCTATACAGAAGCTGTGAGTGTTTAGGGAGGTCCAATGCGGGGCTAAATAGAATTTGAAAGGCAGGGCCAGTGTCTGGATGGCTCTTCCTGGATCTCTGTAGCTGAAAGCACATCGGAGGGGACCCAGGGATAGAAACCGAGTTTCCAGCCTCAGATTCACCCTACCCTAAATCTGACACTTTAGATAGTGTATTCAAACATCGGAGATCCCGTGCATCTTTTTGACATGAATCTGGACGTGAGTGTCAAGCCAAATTGGGTTCAGGAAAAGCTCTGACCTTCATTTGTCCTGTAAATGTGGTCACTAACTTAGCCACTCCCACTTTCAGCTTTTGTAAAAATGGTGAATAAGGCGTTAATTCCTCCTACAACTGTTATAAGCACTGAGTTAAGCACCTGGCACAGAGGAAGTGCTGCTTATATGCAGAGAAAACCTTTCTTCTTTTAATGTGATTCCAGAGACCTAGGTTTGAGTTTGGGCTCTGCCATTTTGTGTCTTGAACAGTAAAATTTCAACCTCTAGGCCTCAGGGGTGTGACTCCGATTTTTCTTTCAAAACACATTTTTAAAACGGTAATAGAGAAGCTTGGATATATGTACGTGAGTTATACATCTGTATTTTACCACATTGGTGGAACCGAATAATATGTAGATGATCTACATTGAATTTGTAAAATCGATTTATCTACTGTCCGTTTCAAATAGGAGGGGACCCCAATACGTTGCATTTGAAATAAGAATTCATTGCAGTTCAAAACGTTTCAAATGCCACAG
This sequence comes from Paguma larvata, assembly GCA_030068075.1. NCBI lineage: Eukaryota > Metazoa > Chordata > Mammalia > Carnivora > Viverridae > Paguma > Paguma larvata. The sequence goes on along the minus strand of CM057838.1, from coordinate 37,191,547 downwards.
AACCCGTGCATTCTGAGGATCCATGTAGCCTATGACTCTAAATAATTGGTTTTCATTTTTTTCAAAATTAAAAAAAATTCCTGTTTATTTTTGAGGGAGAGAGAGACAGAGCATGAGTGGGGGAGGAGCAGAGAGAGACAGAGACACAGAATCCAAAGCAGGCCCCAGGCTCTGAGCTGTCAGCATGGAGCCTGACGTGGGGCTCCAACCCACAAACCGCCAGTGAGACCATGACCGGAGCCGAAGTCAGATGCTTAACCGATTGAGCCACCCAGCTGCCCCCAAATAATTGGGTTTTTTTAATTCAGTAAAATAAAAACAAATGCAAGAGTCCTTTTGCATTCCTTTGATGTGCTAGGTGTCTTGGTACACCGAAAAACATTTGAAATTTGGCATCTTCAGCATCTCTCCCAGATGAAAAAGAAATGCTCCTTCAAATTGCTTTCGCCGGAGGTTTAGCTGTTTAGTCCTATGGAATATACGCGACGCGGTAAGGATGCGGCAGCGTCCTCACAGTAGAAATCTGAAATAAATGTGGATTTTGGATGCTCTTTCTGCATTGCTAAAGAATAATAATCATCGGATGACACCCCGGGTTCAATCCCCCTCACCCCCCCAGAAAAATAAAAACAAAAATAATAATTTGGTGACGACGGCATTATCGCTGCTCCATAGACACCCCTGTCTGAGCTTCACAACTGGAACTGTTTTTAAAAATCTCTGGCCCAGAGCTTCTGGGTGGTAGGGATTATTGTCATGTCCCGTGTGCGTGTGAGGGACAAAGAGTATGGAGGACTACAAACCCCGTTTCAGAAACGTTTTCTTGTACCCGGCCAGTTGCTTACCTAATACAAAAGGAAAAAAGGACTGCCATTGTTTTTTCAGCGGAAATTCTTTAAGAATGCAGTCAGTCTTTGTCTTAGGGACTATCTTCATAAATCAATCTGTGGGTCGAGTCCCTATGGAAAACATTTTTCCTTTACGAACTTTTTTCTCCATCTTTGTGTTTCAAGACAAATGTGATTGATTTTACGAGACGGATTGATCAGATTAGTTTATTGGATTAGTCTTTTAAGAGCACTATGATTTATGTCTTTTCCATGAAGTATTTATGTAAGTGTTTTATTGTTGCTTATCCTCGTACAATTTTGGAAGATTGTTAGTATACAAGTCAACATTTAACTATGACCTTGGGTGAGGGCCATATAAATTATATGAGAAAGACACCATTAATTCTTCCACTTAATAGACCACATCGTGGACTTTTTAAAGTAGTAGAGCCTTAATGAGAAACAAGGTGAATTGTATTATGTACTGGCCTACTCAATAAAGTTTAATGTGGGACAGGGTATTGAGTTCCCCAATTTAAAGGTAATATGTATTTTTCCCCCATTACTTAGGTGTATATTTAAGCCAGCAAAATCCTCCACTGACCTAAAAGGGTAATAATTTGAATAAAAATTCCGGTTCAAAGGTCAAGAAAATCAAATTTGATTTCCGTCAGACGCTCATTAAGATTAAGCCAGGAACAGTGTATATCGTGAGGGAATTGTCCATATTGTGATTAGAAGGTAAAGATAAGAATCCTAATTTTTGTATTTCTCTGGCGAGAAAGTTCCCTTCCAAGGTTTAGGTTTGGCTTTTTAAACCATTTTGAGGATGCATCGCGTACAAATACGGGGATTACTTGTACTAAGCATTAGCTTCAAAGAGGCAGAAACCAAGAGACCAAGTCTGTCTTGTTCTCTGCTCTATTTTCTCTGCAGACTCAACCCTTAGGACCCATAACCGCTTGTTGAGGAAAGGCGGAGAGGTGGCTGGGCAGAGTGGAAGGCTGTGCATTTCGGAGACAAGAGCTGTATAGAAATTCCAACTCTACCAGTAACAGCACTTTGACTTTAAGCAAATGGCTTTTGTAAGTTCATGTTATTTATTTGTAGAATGAGGATGATAATACCCATTTCTGAAGACCGTTGAGGATGAAATGACATAGCCACGGCAAAGATGCTTGCCAATGCCTGGCAAGTGCCAGATGCTCAGCTCGTGCTGGTTCCCACTGTTCCCAGAATGTTCTCCAGGTAATGGATTTGCCATCATTTATCATGTTTTCTGGCTTCCTAGCACCTTTGGCATTTTAAGATTATAAAAATGAACTCGTCACATTGTTCCAGGCCAAACAGATAGAATTCTCTCCTTTTGTTTTCAAGTCTGCTGACCATGCATGTCTACTAACGTGATAATATGATAATAATGCAGAGTTAAATACCAGGTACTCCTCATTCCACAAGCTTTCACATTTCCCTCATGTGTGACGATCTTCTAAAAGTCGTGTATTCAAATCAATAAATGTTTCCAAAGATACAATGAACACACTGTGTATCAAAATATGTAAACAAACCTGCAAATTTGGAATGCTCTTAACGTGAAACGTGTGATTTAAGATTGAACAGCTGTGGAGACAATAATCAGTGTTCTCTGCTTCTGTGGATATGGTGACATCTGGGAACAGGGAAAAAAAAGGAAGAACGGGCACGTTCCAAAGAAAAATGAAGTAGAATAATTGGTTTCGCCAAAATCACTACAGGAGACTGCCATTCTCTCCCCGATTTCTTCTGTGTGAGACCTTGCCAGAAAGTTTCCTCTATGAGACACATAAGACTACAAGAGCCTCAGTTACTGAGATTTCCAACAATGGCAAACAAAGCAACTATATCAGAATCTCCAAGTGGACCTCCATAAGCCCAGGATGGCCAAATGATGAAACTAACATTGTTTTAAAGACAAAGAACTTACTTGAGGTAACTGTCTCAGTTTGCCTAGGACCATCTTGGGGTCAACACTGAAAATCCCACATGTTTAGGCAAACGAACAGCTGGGCACTGCCCACCCTGTGTTTCTGCCTAGACCTGCCTCTCAACGAGACCTTAGAATATTGGGTCTACCCCTTCCCAACCATGCTTGTCCTTGGACTGATACCTTCACACGCACATAAATGGATCGGAACAGATAAAAACACACAGGACCGCACATTTGTGGTGTGAATTTTAATAGAATAATAGAAGAGAGGGATTTATTTGGAATTTTAGAAAGTCAGACACTTGCATATAGGGGAATGGTCTGACCTGGGCCCCATTTTCTTCTCATAGGAAGTATACTTTGGGGACCCATTGGAGAACCAGAAATAGACATTTCTGTATATGTGAATGCTCATGTGACACTTTCACTAAAATGCAGTTTTTCATCATAGGCACACAATAAAGATATCATTTTACAAGTGTGATATTTAAAGTACATTTCTATAAAAGCATTAAATGTAATGTTCTAATCCTGAGCTCCGGCCACATTTTCTGACTAAACATGTTGCTTATTGCCACTTAAGTGATTTAGTGGCAACGCCTTTGTCTTCTTGGATGAAATCTGTGTACAATTTCCTGGCAAAGAGGATAGAATTAGCATGGAGATGGATCTTTGATCAAAAAACATCTGGAGAAATTGCGGAGACTGGTGAGTAAACAAGCCAGGCTCTCTCAGCTGTGGAGTCAAGGAACGAACGAACGAACTGGATTTTCTTAGTTGCCACGATGATCAGCCCTCGTCCTGTGAAAGGGTCTAGGTGAATGTTGGCAAACCGACCCAGTGTTTGTTTCACACCGTTGTCTTCTGAAGACTGCCTTTATTCTCATATGCTTGCAATCTTATTTTATGTACTACCACTCAGAATGGTAACGGACTCTCATTACTGGAGCCACATTTTGAGCTGTGATTTCACATGTAGCACTGGGCTGAAGAAATTTGATTATAAGGTAGCCAAGAATCACTCCATCAATCAATTATGCTTCGATTGTGTGCAGTACGAAGCTCCAAATTACACACAACGCATACCAATCACTTCCAGTAAGCTTACTACAAAATATAAATATTAATGATTTTGGTGGAAGGTTACTCACTTTCATATGGTGGGACCCTCTTGAAGAATACACAAATTTATATATGTCATGCTCTTTAGTGGTGTTGTCTTTCCAAAAGAGGAAGATTTATACAGGATGACAGGGCTCTGGGACTTTTCTGACTCAAATGCCAGTGGTGTAAAACTCCCATTTGGAAAGAAAATGTTAGCTTCCATGCAATATTCATTTTGCACTTTCCAAAATGCTGGAAAAATCTGTGCAACATACTAGCAGCACAGGAAGTAATGGAAGGCAAATTTCACAAAGCAAAAAGACCACACATGAAATAGACTATGAGATAATCATTCACTTGCTTATTCATTTCAAAAGCATATAAAGCATCTATTAAATGTTTGGCACAGTACAACACGCTAGGATGACCAGAAAATAGTTTTGCTCTAAACAGCTTGTGTTCTAACAAAGGAGACAGATTTTTTTTTCAATAAATGATAAAAAAGAAACAAATTAGTTTCTATGAGAGTTCAGATATTAAAAAGAAATTGTTCCTCCTCCCTCCGGACCTCCCATTTTCCTTCCTTCCTCCCTCCCTCTCTCTCTCCCTTCCTTCCTTCCTTCTTTTCTTCCTCCTTCCTTTTTTTGAGTTTTTTTTTGTTTGTTTGTTTTTGTTTTTGTTTTGTTTTCTTTTTCATGTTCGGGGTTTCAGGGAAGGTTTACTAGAGAGAGTTTCAATTTTGTGATGGTAAGACAATGTTATATATATGTTAAAACATTCAGAATAAAAAAGATATACAATGAATACAAGTCTCAAATTTCCTTCCCTAGAGGCACCTCTCTTTGCCAGATTTTTGTGTATCCCATCAGATATTCAGTGCACGGGCAAACATTTACATATATTCCCACTTTTCCTTTTTATGTACAGAAAAACCATCATATATACATGGTTTTGCCCTTGATTTTGAAAAACTTAGTATATTTTAAAACTTTAAGTATATTTAATTAATGTAATTTTAGTACAGGGAAATTAGTCTTTTTGCCATATGTGCTGCAAATATTTTCCCCATTTGTCATCTGTCTTTTGACTTTGTTTAGATATTTTTATGATGCAGAATTTAAAATATTTTACTTGGTTGAACTTATCAATTTTTAAAATGACTTTTGTATTTTGCAGTCTTTTTTGTAAGGCTTTCTCAAATCGAGGGAAAAATAGATCCCCCCCATGTGCTCTTCAAATGCTTTATGGTTCCACTTTTTTTTTTTTTTTTCAAGTTAAACATTTCCTCCATCTAGAGCTCATCTTGATGTAAGACTTCAATTTAATCCCGTGGCCAGCCACTGGACCCGGTACCAATTACGGAATAACTTCGGTCTTTATCCACTGCTCTAGCTCAACATTTTCAAGAGAAACTGCCTCTGAAAACAGCGACCACTAATGCCACTCCTGCCACCCCAGCACTGACTCAACTGTCACTATCTTCCAGACGCGGGGTAAACATTTTTCAGGCATTCTCACACTCAGTTCTCACATCAGCTCAGTCATGTAACTAACCGCCTCCAACGTCAAGGTAAGGAACCCGAGGGAATGAAAGGTGAAGTAAATTTCCCAGGACCACACATCCGGTAGGTATTGCAGCATGAGCCTGAGCTGACCAGGCAGTTCGATGCCAGATTCTGTGCTCTTAAACCCGAGGGTGTGACACATTTCTGTGGCCTCGCTTAAACAGAAACCCAGGTTTCCCCTGAGAACATTGGCTTCCATTATGTCCTTTTAAGTGACGAGTGCTCATTTTCCAAAATGGCAAGTGGAGGAGGATGGAAGTCGTGCCTGGAGACTGAGAGGTGATTTTGAAGGTCGTTTCAGGAGTTCAGAAGGTAATGTTCAACGTCCGAATTAGACTGACGTAATTGCGAGGAGAGAAGACACGTTTCTGAAATATGTAGTAATGGCCAGCTCAATGGTTAAGTAATGGTAAAAAGGAGAAAGAGAAGTCAAGGAAGACACTCATCTCTCTAACTTGGATGGCTGACCAGATAGACGCTGTTGACGTCAATTTAGAGAGAATTTAGAAGGACAATCTGCATTTCGAGGGAAAAAAGCTAAAGGTGAGTTTACTTTAGAACGGAAATAACGAGTCATTTCACAGGTAGTCTTACACAACTATGAAGACTCAAGTGGGTATTAGGCCTGGGGAAAGAAGCTTGGGAAGGCAGGGTAAATTGGTATAAGCTGAAATTTGGGAAGTGAGTGAGAGAGAAGGAACGGGGAGCAGAGCTGTAGGACAAAGACAGAACGTTGGTGAACATCAGCGTTCAAAACGTGGGTGGATCCTTTCAACGTGGACACTGAGAAAAAGAGAAGAAACTGGAGACTCTAGTGTCAAGAAAAGTAGAGACCATGGAATCAAACGCAACTGTATTCAATTGTCACGATGGAAGACAAGCCTTTGGTTGCACTTATGAGGTCATCGATGGTTTTATTAAGAATAATTTAATTCTTCAGTCGGTTGGTGTCGACTTCGGCTCAGGTCGTGATCTCAACGTTCTCAAGTTCAAGCCCCGTGTCGGTCTCTGTGCTCACAGCTCAGAGCCTGGAGCCTGCTTCGGAATCTGTGTCTTCCTCTCTCTCTGCCCCTCCCCTGCTCATGCTCTGTCTCTGTCTCTCAAAAATGAATAAACTTAAAAAAAAAAAGAATAATTTTAATAGAGTGAAGTGGAACACAAATTATAGGCAGTTGAACTATTTATGAAAAGTAATGTTCAGTTGACTGTATGGATTACAATTTCGAGAAGTCTGAGAGACAAAAAGTTGAATGGTAACTCAAGGAGAATGTAAGATCTGGAGCTTTTCTTAGGCTAGGAGAGACTGGAGCGTGTGTTTTGCCTGAAAGGAATGAGCTAGCATAGAGATACCTGAAAGAGAGGATCTGCAATCATAGAAAACAGAAGAGAAAAGGCCCAAAGATGCAGATAGTATGGGGAGATTGACTTCCTCCTGTAAGAAGGAAGGAAATGACATACTGTTGGGTTCAAGGTAGATGAATTTGTACACAGGGCAATCAGTGACTTGGCAGAGATTGGAGGAGCTCACTTCTAATGGCCTTGATGTTCTGTTGCTCACCACCAGATTGTTAATTTTTTGTTATATTGTGATTCTCTTCTTTAAGTATTCTTCCTCAATGCAGTTGCTTTAAAACATAGTTGAGTCAAATACCTCTCCCTTCGTAGTTGCCCTGGTGTTATAGACTTGTTTCTAGTGAGTAGAAAGCGGTGGAAGTTGTGCTGTATTCTGAGGCCAAGTTGTACAAGGACATACAGCTTCCACCCGGTTCAGTGTTCCTTGGGATGGTGACTCTTGGAACCCAGCTTTCAGGCCCCACATAAGCTCAGGACACATCAAGAGGTAACTTCCAGTGTTCCAGCTGATAGCTTCAGCTGTGGCCCCCATTGTTAGCTGGCCTCAACTCCCAAGTGTGAGTGAGGAAGCCATTTAGTTAGTGTTACCTCCAGCCACCACCTGACCCCAACCACATTAAAGACCCTAACTGAGAAGTATCTAACTGAGCCAAGTCAACATCATAACTGTCATAGAAAATAATAATAAAGGATTATTGTTGTTTTCCAACATCACAGTTTGGGGAAGTTTGTTCTGTAGCTACAATCAGAACGCTCAACAATTGAATTAATCTTCACAGTTGTATTGCCAGTGGTTAATTAGATGTAACATATTTTATTGATTTATTTGATTAATCATGGGCCCCATGTTACCCTTTCCCTTGTGTTCTTTTTTCATTCTGATGGACTACCTACTGCAGAATGAACTGCGCATCCCGTGTACCTGAAAAACTACTTGAGAGAACGATTTGGCCTTGTCTAAAATCCTAAACTCAAAATTATTTTCTCTCTTCTTTTTCTTTCTAGCATACGGTTTTGCAAATGAGAGTTTTGATTCTTACTCCAGAGTAGTGATGCGTTTCCCGTTTTTGTTAAGCCTTGGTGTTGGGAAACTTCACCAGGACACGTACAGATATGCCCTCTGTTTGGCACGCTCGCCTCCCAGATCTTTTCATGGCTAACACTTTCTTACTACTCAGAAATTATAGCAAATATCGCCTCCTCAGAGATACCTGTACGGACATCCCTGTGTGAAGTAGCTTCACCCAGTCACTGTTTATCTCATTAACCATATTTTTATAAAACCTTTTTTAACATTTTTATTCATTTTTGCCACTCAAAGAGAGACAGAGCACTAGCAGGAGAGGGGCAGAGAGAGAGGGAGACACGGAATCTGAAGCAGGCTCCAAGTTCTAGGCTGTCTGCACAGAACCTGAACAGGGCTCAAACCCATAAACGGTGAGATCATGACCTGCACTGAAATCAGATGCTCAACTGACTGAGCCACCCAGGTGCTTCTGTCTCATGAAGCATATTACTTTATTTAGAGAATTTATTGCTTTTAAATTTTAGTCTGTTTCTTAATTTATTAATTTTGTCTCTTCTTTTTAGACTATAAGCTCCATGAGAGGACAACCTGGTCTGTCTTGGTGATGACTGTCTCTAATGTGTCTGACATGTAGTAGATATTGAATAAAATATTTGACAAAGAATGAGTGAGTGGGTGTATTTGCTTTATTTCATTGTCCTACTAAATAACCAGTAGGCTTTTCAACCTAAACACTTGAATCTTTTTCACCTCACCTTTGAAATAGCTCTCATTTACTTTTCTTACCGCTCTTTTCTCTTGGAATATGACTACTGGATACAGTGGAATTATCCTCCATATCTCCTAAAAGTTTTTCTCTATATTTTTCATTTCTTTGACTCCAATATGTGTACTAAAGTATTTTCTTGAATTTACATTCTTTAGAAATGTCCATTTACATATGCAGCCCTTTTATTCATTTTTAAAAACTTTAGCACTTATTTCCAAGAATCCTTTATTTTTCCTGAATGCTATCTTTTATCGATCTTACTTTTGCTTTATGAATTTGGAGTCCTTTTTTTTAATGTTTATTTATTTACTTTGAGAGAGAGAGAGAGAGAGAGAGCATGAATAGGGGAGGGGCAGAGAGAAAGGGAGAGAGAATCACAAGGCTCTGCACTGTCAGCACAGACCCTGATGCAGGGTTCAATCCCATGAACCATGAGATCATCTTCTGAGTGGAAATCAAGAATTAGAGGCTTAACCGACTTAGCCACCCAGGCGCCCCATGAATTTGGAGTCTTTTAAATGTCTCTGAAATTAATAAAAAAATTTTAAGTTCTGTTTTCTGTATATCTCTGTGACTTCAAATTGTCTTTAGCTTTCTCTTTCCTATTATCTGTCTTTCTTGGATGTCTGGTGGTCTTTGTTTTTTCTGTATGTGTGAATTAGAAGGTGAAGGAATTTGTTGATTAGTTGACTGGGTTGTGTTTCCTCCAAAGTCGTGTGACTCTGTCCCCAAAGCAAATGTTTCACTGGAACAAATCCTTGCCACCACCTTGCTCTTTGTACATGGCGCTTCTGTGGTTTGAGTGGCCAAGAAGCTTTGTTGGGACAAATGGGTTCTACACAGATAGGAGTGTTCTATGATGTATCCGTGCCATGGTTTTATTCTGCTTAATGCATCTAATTCCATCTACTTTCCCTCATATCCTCAAATGCCTTTTGTCTGCAAAGGACAATGATCTATATATATTAGACACAGATACATAGTAGATATAGATACAGAGGGAGAGGTCCATTAAAATTTAAAAAACATATTTAAACATATTTTCTATCAACATCAATAATACATTAAACCCTATGACTTTCTTCCCAAGGAAGACAAGGATTTGAGTCTGTTTTAATATTTTTCAGCACTGCGATGAATTTTTTCTCTTACATATCTTTTCTGTCATTTTGATGGCATCTTGGGAAGGAGGGTGGGGAAAGCATGTGCCAAGTCGACCATCTTTATCTGAACGCTACAGCTTCCAGACTTCCACTCATATTCTCAATTTCCTCAGGCTTCATGTGTCCTAAACTTATTTCAGTCTGGTTTTTATCCCCAGTGGTCTACTGAGGCTGCTCTCTCTCCCATCCCCATGGACCGATTAATCATCGAAATCTGTGTCTCTTTGCTATTCTCCAAGTCATGCTTTTCCTACTTTTAAACCCTTCTCCCTCTAGGATTTTGTGGCATTATTTTCTTTCGATTTTTTCCCCTAGCCTTTCTTTCTCTAGTTTACTGACTCCCCTTGTCTACTACCTCAGTCTTTGATGGAGTTAAGTCAGAACAAGTCCACATCCCTCTGCTGATGAGTCATTCAACCTACTCACCCTCAGTTCTCCTCACTGATCTGCATACAAACCCTGCCTGTTTAGGGTGGTATCTTATAGTAACCCAAGCCTCTTGGGCGTCTTCCAGATGCCACACTGGCTTCTATTATGCATCCTACATGAAATACCTGCCTTCATGACTAGCATTCGTAACCTTGTCTGTCCTTCAAAAAGGAGCCCAATTCTCCACCCTCCAGGAAGCAGTTCCTGGCAAACCCAAAGCAGTTTCCTTGAATTCTTTTAACTCCTCTAGCCGAATAGTTTTATTATTATTGTTATTATTATTATTTACCATAAACACTCACATATCATTAATTACCTCTGAATTTATATTTCACTTCCTTGGTTAATTTCTTTAAGAACAGAGCTTGTGATTTATACAGTATTTAAAATTCTCTTCCCCCATATGCCACCTACTAATTTGAATATAGAAAGAACATTGCCATTAAAGTAGTAAACAAATCAATTGATTTATAACTAGGACTAATTACTTCTTGGCTAGGACAAAAGAAGTGAAAATTTTAGAGTTTTGAGGATTAGGTCCACCTTTAATAGCTGCAGGGGGAAAGTGTTAATAGCATTTTAATAATGACCTAATAGGGAAAGCACATTAGCCTAGTTAACAGGGTTTTAAACAGTTAGCATCTGGGTAGTTTTCTGTTTTCTGGTTTTTTGTTTTTTTTTTCTTTCTTTTTTTAGGTTCTCACTTTACTATAGGGCATTGGAGTCTCAGAAAAACCCTTGTGCTTACTTGACACAGCTGGTTCCAAGAGCAATACCTATGACCCAGACTTAATGAGGATTTCATAGCTTCATAAAATTGTATTGAAAAGGAAAACACCTGTTAGGTCGGCTACTTCAGATAAGAATATTTCCACACACGCCCTCCAGGAGATAAGATGCTAGGAGAACGCGTTGATTCTGGGCATGATGTTTCAAAGAATCAACGTTTTTGAAATCCTTTAGAACAAAATTCTGATTTCTCCACTTATAAAACAACGAATCCTTTGCAAAATAGATTTGCAACTTTTAACTCTCATTTATCTATTTTCTAATATATCTTTCTAGCACTTAAAAACGTGGAAATTATGTTTCTCTATTATCAGGTTAGATATTCAATGAGGGGAAATTCATCTCATTTCTAGAAAATATCTTTGAAAAAAATGAAATTATTTTGTCATTGAGCTGAACTCTATTTTTCAAGTTTTCTAAGATTCTACGGTCCAGGCATTAGAAGATTCTGGTTGGATATCTGGTTTGTAAGCTGGACACACGTGGCTAAAAGTGCCTATTGGACTTTAGGCAACAAAATAAAGGTTTCAGAGGAAACTGCCACCACACAAGTAGGCATTTTCTTTTTTTTTTTTTTAACATTTTTATTTTATTTTTGAGAGACATAGAGACATAGTGTAAGCAAGGGAAGAGCAGAGAGAGAGGGAGATGCTACAGAATCCGAAGCAGGCTCCAGGCTCTGAGCTGTCAGCACAGAGCCCGATGCAAGGCTCGAACTCATAGACCGTGAGATCATGACCTGAGCCGAAGTCAGCCGCTTAACTGACTGAGCCACCCAGGTGCCCGAAACAGGCATTTTCAAAACAACTGTCTCTACTTCAGAAGTTCTCCATTTTCATTCTGTAGAATTACTAAAAAACGCCAGTTGTTTTCAGTGGAAGAGTATTGGTGTCAGGGGCTTCCTGGAATTTGCGTAATTGTATTGGCTCTTGTTTATGTTCTTGAAATCTACAAACGCTCATTGCCAAGAGTAAAAGCTTTAAAGAGGTTATCGCAAATTCCTGGAAGTGCTGTATTATTTTTTCTACAATTATAACAGTTCAGAAATGTCATTCGCTCTCAAGGTGATACTGTAGTGAGATACAGTGAAATATCACCATGCAAATATTTGTTGCTGCCTCCGTTCTTTGGAATGAGGTATGTGTAACCTAGGCCACCTTCGAGCTGACGTTTAGGTAGCAATATTAATATTGAAACCTCAGTTTCATCCTGTATTATCAGGGGACGAAGAGTTCCATGTATGCTTTAGTTGTCTGAAAAATTCTGGCAAGGCCTGAAGCACCAGAATAGCCTTCAGTGATTTTCTCTGAATTTTCTACAAATATCACACATATTCATGGCCTTCATTCATCAGAAAACACTGAACAAAATTTAAATTTGTTTTTCATAATCCATTGACGTAAGCAAGAGTTGGTGTAATCAGAATGTTCATCATCTAAAATGGGTAGGCAAATTATGCCCCGGGGCCATATCTGGCCCCTTGCGTGTTTTGGTAAATAAAGTTTTATTGGAACAGAGCCAAGCCCATTCATTTACATGCTGTCTATGACTGCCTGCACTCTAGCCCAGCAAAGCCAAATAGCTGTGACAGAGATGTGTGCCCCCTAAATCCCAAAACATTCACTATCTGGATCCTTATAAAAAATGTTTGCAAGTCATGACCTAAAACATTGATTCTCTTTGACTGTTCCCTGGAATATTAGATGGTCCCTAGAAGTCATTTTCGGTAATTTCCTTTCCCACACCCCCATTTATAGTTCAAAAAAAAAAAAAGTGCTTCTAAGTGTCTCTTGTTTCCTTTATAAATATATTTTTATTTTTTTAATGTTTATTTATTTTTGAGACAGAGACAGAGACAGAGAGACAGAACATGAGCAGAAAAGGGGCAGAGAGAGGCAGAAACACAGAATCTGAAGCAGGCTCCAGGCTCTGAGCTGTCAGCACAGAGCCCAACACGGGGCTTGAACCCACAAACTGTGAGATCCTGACCTGAGCTGATATGGGACACTTAACACACTGAGCCACCAGGTGCCCCTAATTTCTAAATATTTACCTTCGAAATGCTGTTTGAATTTTCCACTTCTGTCCATTTCCACGGTCAGTTTTTCAGTACATCCATCCTGGTCTTCAACTATCCTACCCTAGCAGCCTTCTCGTTGATTTTCCTTCAGCCAATCCTGCCTCAACTAAACCCAATCTTTATACTGCAGCCAGAGTGATGCGTATAAAATACTAGTTTCATTATCTCACTCCCATGCCGAAAACTCTTCGATAGCTTCCTCGAGTTCGTTAGGATAAAAACACTATGTATAACATCCTGCATCTACTTGTCACACAACCTCCGCACTATCTAGCACCAGCTTTTTAGCTCGACTCATTTGATTACTCTATTTACAGTGGTCTTCTTTCATTTCCTCAGCCTCCCCCTACCTCAGGGCCTTTGCACCAATTATATCTTCACAAGTTATAAACACTTCGTAAACACTTTTATGACCCTCATCTACATTTCTAACGTCTAAAACATTCATTACCTTCTATACATCTTTCAATCTCAGACAAAATTCCCTTTCCTCAGGGAGGCTTTGCAAAAAATATTTTTAACATTTTTAGAAACCCCATCATTTTCTTTCCTTCCATTTATCAAAATGTCAATATATATATTTTTTTTCTTTTTCTTCTTTTTTTTTTTTTTTTTTGCACAGCACTTACATTAGAACATGCCTCCTACCGCAGCCTCTAAACTTCAGAATGGCCTATAAACCAGCCCTGGCACGTGCTAGCGCCTGGTAAATATCCGATGACCTAATTCGGGTGTAAGTAGCGCCCTCTGCAGTTGCTTTGGAGCCTTTCGCCTACACTGCAGCTCTTTTAATTTGCCAGACTCCGTTCCATCAATTGTGTCTTTCTTGCTAAGGCCTGGGGAAGCGGACATTTAAATTCGATATCTCAGTCTCTAAAGGAAGAACACATAGGGAAGGTTAATAATTACCCAAGAGGCACTTCTGTGCGTTAAACCCGTGAACATTAGCTGGTTTATTTGTATCTTCTTTAGGAGTTATTCACAGAACGTTTTTACCCCCGGGTTCGCCAGCGATTTCTCTACTGCTGAGTATTATGAATAAGGAACATCCAGGGTAAATAACTTGCTACTTTCATATTATGCCGTACATCACCCTTTGCCTCCCTGACCAAAGAGCAAATGTAGAGATTTCTCATGTTTATTTCATACTACCTGTGAAAGAAAGAAGCCCGCCCCAGACTGACTTTCAAAGGCATGCATCTCTGAGATAATACTCTGACCTTCACAGTCACACCAGTGTTTCTCTAACAGATGATGGAGTCAAAACACATCAGAAGGGCAAAGAACACAGATTTTCTGTTATGCTCTCATCTTGCTATGGAAATAGAAAAAATTAGAATGATAAAAGCTTAGAAAGAATCAGAAGAGGTCATTTAATGAATCTTTCTACCTTGAGGCATTTGTACTTAACTTGACAGTTGAAAGAGAAAGGAAGCTAGGAAAGAAGGAAGGAAGGAAGGAAGGAAGGAAGGAAGGAAGGAAGGAAGGAAGGAAGGAAGGAAGGAAGGAAGGAGGAGGAGGGAGGAGAGAGAGAGAGAGAAAGAGAGGAAGAGAAAGAAAGAAAGAAAGAGAGAAAGAGAAAGAGAGAGAGAGAAAGAAGAGAAAGAAAGAAAGAAAGAAAGAAAGAAAGAAAGAAAGAAAGAAAGAAAGAAAGAAAGAAAGAAAGAAAGAGAAAGGAAGCAAGGAAGAAGGAAGGAAGAAAGGAAGGAAGGAAGGAAGGAAGGAAGGAAGGAAGGAAGGAAGGAAGGAAAGAAGGAAGAATCCTAGAGGACTATCAGGCTGAGGTAAGAGAGAGTTAAAGAAACGAAACTATGCTCTGGGCAAAGAATATATTTATCCAAATTGAAAATGCTGTTTTCATGTTTCTCATGTTTACTCTATCTCCAGATACATTTCATAGGCAGAATATCATCTAATAAAAATTCTTAAGCAAATATTCATTGTGTCTACAAAAACAAAAATGGACTATCTGAGACAGAGAATAGCCTGTCCCATTTTCAAACTTTTTATAACTAAATGGTGAGGATTTTACAATGTCCCTTGATAATGCATCTTACAGAATATCACCCCCCAGAGCTACAGCTCTCTTCCTCATGTTGAACATAATCTCTCAGGTATAATTTAACCCCCTCCCTCTGCTGTCAGCAGAGAGGAGAGCAGTTGGCAACACCGCTCCTTCCTAGTAAACATCCACGTAAATACAGACCATCAGTCACCAATCCTTAGCTTTTCTTGTCTATACAAAATCAACTCAGAATGTTTTTTTAAACCTTTCCCTACTGGGCATATATTCTGTTCTTTGATATTTTTTATAGACCACGCTTGTCTACGATTTCTATTTTTAGCATAATTGGATTTTTCTTAATGTTTCTTTCTAGTTCAATAAGCAATGTTATGGGAACCAAGCCTCCTGTATATATATATATATATATAAAAAGACCTGACTGAAATTTTCCAATGACAGATACTAGATATAAAAATCCCATTCAGGGTTACTGGTTCTAAAAGGCAACCGAACTGCTTTGGTAACTAAGCTGAACCAAAGAGAATTTACTTCATTTTGACAAGTGACTGCTGGTTTGTTTAAAAATTCAATTCACCATGATTATTACCCAGCACTAATACTAAAGTCACGTGAGAGACAGTGGAGAGGTTGATGTAGTCCACCCTTTTTGGAGGTCTGAAAGAAGAGAAAGATTTGAACCTTGAGAGAGAGAGAGAGAGAGAAAGGTGAGGGGATCACTGTAGAGTGAAGGAGCTTGAGCAGAGTTTGTAGGGAAAGAACAGGTAGGGAATAAGAAATAAAGGAGAGAGAAAAAGAGAAACAAAGGAGAAGAGGCAGGAAAGTGGGGAGCCGATGAGATGAGCTCCTAAAAGAGAGCGGAGAGGGTGGAGTGAGGTGCAAAGGTGAAATCTGCTGCACCCGGACTTCTTTCTCATGAGTGCAATTTGCTGTTGCTCTAACTGTATAACACTATTCCAATCCCATTTCTCATTTTATCCTCTCATGTTGATGTTGAATGAGAAGTTTTTAGCAATCTTTTGAGGAGAAACACAACGCCTTCATTTTTCTTTTTAAAGTTGTGACTGACTACACTCTTCCACATACCTGGGCCAGACACAGACTGTTTTCCCGTCTCGAATCCCTTAGTTAGCTTAGGCTTTAACTAACCACTTTACTTAATTTTAATCTTGGGTATTTTATTTGATTTCTCCTCAGTTTTATTGAGAAATAATTTACATCCATTGCTGTATAAGGTTAAGACGTTCAGCGTGATGGCTTGATTGTGAAGTGATTGCCCCAATAGGCGTAGCCTGCCTCTCTCTTCTCATATAGATACGATGAAAAGAAAAGAAAGCGAGGAAAACATCTTTTTTCTCTTACGATGAGAACTGCTAGGATTTGCTTTATTTTAAACTTTTTTTTTTAACGTTTATTTACCTTTTTTGAGATATAGAGACAGAGCGTGAGCAGGAGAAAGGCAGAGAGAGAGGGAGACACAGAATCTGAAGCAGGCTCCAGGGTCTGAGCTGTCAGCACAGAGCCCGACGCAGGGCTCGAACTCACAGACCGCGAGATCAGGACCTGAGCCGAAGTCGGCTGCTCAACCGACTGAGCCACCCAGGCGCCCCAGATTTGTTTTCTTAACAACTTCCTTATACATCACCCAGCAGTGTTAGTTCTAGTCATCGTGTTGTCCATTACACCCCGAGTACGTATTTATCTTAAAACGACAAGTTTGTCTCCTCCAGTTCCCCCGCCCACTGCCTGCGACCCCTGCTAATGACAAGTTTGAACTCTTTTTCTATGAGGTCGTTTGTTTTTTCAGTTCTCCATATAAGAAAGATCATACAGTTTTTGTCTTTGACTTATTTCCCACAGCACAGTGCCTTCAAGGTCTATCCGTGTTGTCACAGATTAAACCACTTTTTATTTTATTTTATTTTACTTTATTTTCTTTTTTCTCTAATCTTTAATGGCTATTAAGCAAGAAGTAGAATTTACTTAAATGTAAGATATAACAAAATGAAATTAAATGAGGCCAAAAGGACTGTTCCTTTTTGGATATGATAATTTTGTGAGGAACTAGAATATCATCTGTTTCATTAAAAATAAAGAGACATCCATCTCCGTGTCCTTGACACTCACCTTGACCTCCCACTCTCTGACCCCTAAGCCAAGGATGTTGGCTTTTGTAATTTTATTTTTTTAATTAAATAATAATTGACATACAGTATTATTTTCATTTCAGGGGTACGACATAGTGATTTGATATTTATATACATTTGAAATGGTCATCACAATAAATCTAGTTACCATCTGTCACCATACAAAATTGTTACAATATTATTGACTCCATTCCCTATGCTGTCATTACAACCCGTGTCTTACTTATTTGATAACTGAAGATTATACCTCTTAATCCTTTTCATCTGTTTTGTTCACCCCCCAAGGCCCCTCCCCGCTGACAACCATTAGATTGTTCTCTGTAACTATGAGTCTCTTTCTATTTTGTTTTTTGTTCTTTGGTTTTTTAGATTCACTATAAGTGAAACCATGTAGTATTTGTCTTTCTCTGTCTGACTTATTTCACTTAACATAATTCTTTCTAGGTCTTTCCATATTGTTGTACATGGCAAGATTTCGTTCTTTTTTGTGGCTGAGAAATATATATATATATATATGTATATAATGGATGAATGGATAAAGAAGATAAATATATATATAAACATATATATATAAACATCTTCTTTATCCATTCATCCATGGATGGCTAATGGCCACTTAACTTTGCTTGCATATCTTGGGTATTGTAACAAATGTTGCAATCAACATAAGAGTACATATGTCTCTTTGAATTAGTGTTTTTGTTTTCTTCAGACAAATACATACAAGTAGAATTGCTGGATTGTATGGTGACGTTATTTTGAATTTTGGGGGGAAACTCTGTACTGTTTTCCATAGTGACTGCACCAATTTATATTCCCAACAGTGCATGAGGGTGTCCTTTTCTCCACCTCCCTGCCGATACCTACTATTTCTTCTCTTTTTGAAACTAGCTTTTCGGACAGGGGTGAGGGGATCATCTCACTGAGGTTTTGATTTGCATTTCCCTGGCAATTAGTGATGTGGAACATCTTTTCATATGCCCGTTAGCCATTTGTATGTCTTTTTGGAAAAATGTCCTCAGGTCCCGTGTTCATTTTGCAATCAAACTGTTTTTATATTGAACTGAATGAGTTCTTTATATATTTTGTATGTTAACCCTTTATTGAATATATCATTTGCGGGGTACCTGGGTAGCTCAGTTGGTTAAGCGTCTGACTTGTTTCAGCTCAGGTCGTGATCTCCCAATTTGTGAGGTCAAGCCCCACTTATGGCTCTGCACTGACAGTGTGGAGACTGCTGGGGATTCTCTCTCTCCCTCTCTCTATGCCCCTCCCCCATGTGAGCATGTGTGCACGTTTTTCCTCTCAAAATAAATACATAAGCATCTTTTAATTATAAAAAAATATGTCATTTGAAAATGTCTTCACTCCTTCAGTAGGTTGTCTTTTTTGTTGATGATTTCTTTTGCTGTGCAAAAGCTTTTCAGTTTGATATAGTCCCATTTATCTATTTTTGCTTTTGTTTCCCTCACCTGAGGAGACAGAACCAAAAGAATACAGTGAAGACTGATATCAAAGAACTTACTGCCTGTGCTGTTTTCTAGGAGTTTTACGGTTTCAGGTCTCACTTTTTTTTATTTTTTAAATTTTTTAAAGTTTATTTATTTTGAGAGAGAGAGACAGCAGGGGAGGGGCAGAGAAAGAGAGAGAGAGAATCCCAAGCAGACTCCACACTGTCAAGCAGAGCCTGACGGGGGACTCGAACTCACGAACTGTGAAATCATGACCTGAGCTGAAACCAAGAGTTCGATGCTCAACCAACTGAGCTGCCCAGGTGTGCCAATTTTTTATTATTATTTTTTAAAGATTTTATTTTTTTAACCAGTCTCTATGCCCAATGTGGAACTTGAGCTCACTGTCCCAAGATCAAGAGTTGCATGCTCTACTGCCTGAGGTCTCAGGTCTCACATTTAAGTCTTTCATTCGTATCGAATATATTTTTGTATATAGTATAAGATAGTGACCCAGTTTCACTCTTTTGCATGTCTGTGTCTAGTTTCCCTAATACCCTTTGTTGAAGAAACTATCTTTTCCCCATTATATATTCTTGGCTCCTTTGTCTTAGAAACACACTTTTTATTTTATTTCTGAGTTTTGACTGCTCCGTATTTAAATCATTGTATTATTATAATTTTATAAGTCCTAAATTTTAAAATGTAAATGGTTCTAATTAGCTTACAACGGTGATTTACAGTTTTTGTCATGATTTGTCTTTTTATATCTTGTATGTCTTTGCAATCTTCTTCATTAAGACAATCAGGTATCCCATAAACCCACCCAAATACTAGGGAACACTCCCAGATTCCTCCAATTTTTAATTCTCCCCAAATGTAACCAACTTTGTGAACAATGGCTTTCAGAGGCCTGTTCCCTGAGGGGTTCTGTTTTATGGGTGATATCAACACAGAGGATGCTGTTTGGACTAGACTAAAAGGAAATCCGTTTTCTTAAGCTGGATTTTAATTAGCCAAATGGGACGTGTTAATGTGTTTCATTTGAGAGTTGAGGAGAAAGGAACCAAAACATGGAGGAATGTAGCAAGCGTAGAATCCAACTGAGATTCTCTGAGACTTCTCTAGAAACGTGGGATGGCATGCCCCTAATTTTTTAATTTTTTTTCCAACAAAACTGTTAAAAAAGAAAGAAAAAATCATGAGAGGCTAAATGTTACCCCGGAATCTAGCAGCATATGTGCTACGAGGCTGCTAAAGTCTCAGGCACCAGGCTTATAGCGTTCTTGCAGTACAGTGGCTTATCAATGAAGCGTGTATGCAGTCTAATTAACATAATTGGAACTACTATAATTATGCCATCATTTTGTTTACTTTAGCACATTCTGTTGAGGTATATGGGTAGCAATATTTGCTATTGAAATATTGCCCCCTTGCTGCACACAGGTTGTTTAATCATGCTGTTTATTCTACCTTCCTCGAGGTGCCACCCTAACTCAAAGTGGAGCAAAGTGTTAAGTCCTTGTAGCCAGGAAAGTAGTAGAGGAGAAAAACAATGTAACTAATTAGGAGCCCATAGCCATAGAGCTCCGAGAGGGGGAAGTTGTGCAAAAAGCAGAGGAAGAAAATAACACTCCCTAGGTCAGAGCACTCGGTCTAATAAAATGATGAAGGAAATGGATTTCCAACACAATGCATTCGTCATTCATGGTGTGCGCCTCTGTTTTAAGCCGGTGACACAAGTTCTATCTCATTTTGGAAAACTCAGAGTAAAGTCAGAAAGGCTCAGTGGGATTTGCTCTAAATATCCATTACCGAATTGGTCCCCGAAGTTTTTATTTGTTTTGACCTTTTAAGTGAGGCTGCAGTTAGGACGGACGGGAAAATGATAGTTCTCGCTGCTCAACATTCCTGCTCCGACTTCTTGTTTTTGGAGGCACTAGGGTTTTTTGTTTGTTTTTTTTCCCCCTGAGTTTTCAGCAGACCCACACAAGAGATAAGAACTTTATAGGCCAATAGGACCTTGTATGATCACCCCTTTCCAGCATCTTCAAAGGGAGGCGGGGAGCAGAGGGCTCAGTTTTCAGAATCCGTTTGCGCGGCTGTTGTGTGGCATAGAAGAGGTTACCCAGGTGTTTCAGGCCTTTGAAGTTTTCCTTTCGCTCACGTTGTTTCCAAAGAGAAGGTGTGGGCTAAAGCATTCCCCATGGTTCCTGCTAGAGGCGTCAAGCCAAGGCAAGCAGATGTCAGTGTTACGTTCACAGCCAATGAGTGTAATATCTGGTTTTTCATAACTACTCTTCCAAAGAGCATAAACAGAACACAGTATAAAGATCAATAAAACAGGAGGAGACATGCTCCGTGCCCTCTCATCCCACTGAGCTCTCCGAATGACTCCACATCTTCCCGCCTACATTTCCTGAGTTCCCCGTGAGACACCGAAAGTCACCGAAAAGCTGCAAATGTGTACACTCCTCCTTAAAGGTACATCACATACTCTTTGCCAAGGTTCAAGACGTGGGTCTTAGCCATCTACCAGATGTTTTTTATTTACTAGCTGTTATTTAAAATAGCTGGTAGGGTTTTCTTATTTCATTCTGATCTCATTCCATTTGGAAATCTTTAAATGCATGCAACACATGTATTCCTGAAGTAGAGACACAGAAGCAGTAATCAGGACTGTGAAAGTGTTTTGTGCAGTCCACACAAGACCAGTCAACTGAATGAGCATGTCGAGTACTGTTTCCTACTCCTCGTAAGCAACGAATGAAACTAGAAGGTTTTAATGGAGGGTGAGGGCAGTGAATTCTGTCAGTGCCCTCTCGTCAAGATCCCCTTTTCCTGGCCAGTATACCTACCCCGTAGCGTCTCTGAGCAGTGGTAGTTAATGGCCTGGAGCTGGTTTTTTCTCCAGAGAATTTCCCCAAGCTTATCTAAAGAGAAGCATTCTCCCTAAAGGTTCCTCTGATGCGCAGACACACACATGCACACCAGGGCAGCCCACTGCCAGTAACTGAATAATATATGGATATATAGAGCCCATCCCCTTGACCATGGTGCCATCCATGCCCCAAAGCTCCCTGAGGGATCAGTTCAAAGATGGGCCCTAACGGGACCCACATTTTTACACAGATCTTTCCCCTGCCCGATCCTGCCTCCCTTCTTGTCCCTCTCTAAAAAGTACTTGTTGGTCCTTGCTACACCTTATATTCTAACGATGGGGAAAGGCGATAAGCAAATCAAAATAAAACTTCCTCAGAAAGTGATAAGAGCTATGAAATTAAATAGTAACAATCTAGAGTGATGTTGTCCAAATAAAGTAGAACCTAGAAAGTGGAAATATCTCAATAATTTTGCACCATTAGGTGTTATATAGTATGTACTCTGAAGAGAGAACAGAAGTGGCAAAGGCAGTAAATACACAGAGCTGGAGACACAATCTGACACTGAGAAGAAATTCTACTTTTCTAATGGACGAATAATAAACAAAGATGAGTTGAAGATGCTCACGGTTACCTTAGGAGGCACTAATGCCGGTCATTGGGAACCCAGGCTCCTCAGCGGACTTTTGGGTTAAGTCTGGTCGATTGTATTCTCCGATGGTGTGACCTTAGACAAGTCACTGAACTTTGCTTCTTAGTTTTCTCATCCATAAGATGGGGATAATAATAGTACCTACTCATGAAGTTGTGAGAAGCATTAAATGAGCTATTGAATGTAAATTTTGAACAGTATGTAATACAAAGTAACTACTTGAAAGAAGTCCCCAGTCACCAATATCATACATGCCTACAGGATCAACATTGTCTTTGTCAACAATCATTACAAGTTTGGGATGTGGGACGTTACAGATTCCAAAATGACAAGGTATCCTTCTCTCTTCTGGATCTCGGGGAGGCTCATTAGATTAGACACAATGGGTTCAGACAGCAGCTCCAGGCTTCACAGAAAAAAGCAGAAATGTATTCGTTTCTCCAACAAACATTATGTACCAGGGACTATTCTGGAAACTGTACATATAACAGTGAACTGACCAGATCCCTGTCTTCATACAGCTTGTATTCTAACAATCGACAAAGGCAATAGGTGAATGAAAATAAGACTTCCTTGGATAGTGATAAGAGTTATGAAATTAGAAAGTAATGATCTAGAGTGAGGTTGTTCAGATAAACTCTCTGGATGATGGAATGTTTGATATCTGCACTGCCCTCGTCCCCACCAGCCACATGTAGCTACTGAGCACTTGAAATGTATCTAGTGTGACAGGATAACTAGATTTCTAATTTTATTAAATGTAAAATAAAGATCAAATCCAATGTAAATTTGGATTTACGGGAAGGTAAGTGAGAATTCAGAAATGGACCCCTACGTACATGAACACCGAAATTATCAAAAAATAACTCTACATGGAGGATGCCGCAGGCTGAGGAAGGAAGGAATTTTTCCAATAAATGGTACTAGGTGTTTGGTGAATAAAAATTAAAATGCAAACTTAAACTTGGATCCCACCTCGCACCATATAAAGAAATCACTTCTAGAGATTGCATATCTAAATATTAAAGACAGTACAATAAACCTTCTGGAAGACAATCTAGGAAGATACATTTGCTACTTTGGCACAAAAAATTCATAAGTGGGACTTACAAATCCCTGCACATAAAGGAAAAGATTGATAAATTGGGGTGGATTAAAATTAAAAAACTTCACTCATCAAGATACTTTTATGAGATTTTTTTTAAACAAGCTACAGAGTGTAAGAAAATATTTGCAACACATATATCTGGCAAAGCAGTTGCTTCCAGGATATTTAGAGAAAATATCTACATATCATAACAAATAGTCAGAGGATGTAATAGAAAAAATGGACAAGACATAAACAAATCATAAGACTTCACAAAAGCAGATATTCAATTAGCTAATAAGCACATGAAAAGACGCTCAATCTCACTCATAGTCAAGGAAATAGAAATTAAAAATAAGCAACATGAACTACCACTACACACCCACCAGAATGACTAAAATTAAGAAAGTGGTTGATACCAAGGAGGCATGGAGATACGGAGAAACCGGGACCTGATATAAAGTTGCAGCGAAGGCCAGCTAGTATAATTGGTTTTGGAAACCATGTGCATAGTGTTTTATTCCAGCATATATTCCTGAATATATACCTAATAGAAATGCATACAAATGTGCTCCGAAATATGTACACAATAAACTGCCCGGCAACACGATTCATAACAGCCCCCGACAGAAAACGACGCAAATGCTCACGAACAGAAGAACGGGTGAGTGGTGGTGGAGTCACACAGTACATTATCATGCAGCAATGCAAAATGAAGAAATCACTGCTACATACAATAAACAGCACGGGTGAGTCCCCCCAACATCGCGTGGGATGAAAGAAGCCAGGTGGAAAGCAGTACACGCTGTAGTAACAGAAATACCCAATTAGAGTTCAGAAGCGGGCGAAACTAACCTACAGGGTGAGATGTCAGTAGAGCGATGACCTGGGAGAAGAGGGAAGTCCCCGCGAAGATGAGGATCCTTTTTATTTTTTGACGGGTATTGGGAACATTTGGCTGTTTAGCTTTCCATATTATTCTTCAGTAAAAAGCTTATTTTAAAGAAATGCAGGGCGAACAGAGTGTATAGTTGATCCTCTCCCATTTTGTGAAAACATATGTGTGTGTACCTAGTCGGAGGACTGAATTACCTTTGGGTGTTTGGAGGGAGTTACGAGCAATTTGTATTTGTTTTCCTTATCATATTTCCTAATTCATCTGCAATAAACATGTATAACTTGGTAATAAGAAACACATTTTTCCCCCTTTATTGCAACAACAATGAGAACGACAAAACATAAAGTTAAATCATAGGTAAGGAGACGATGGAAGATCAAAGGAGGGATTTTCTTTTAGGAGTTAGGAGACACTTGAGCATTTTTATGTTCTGAGCGGGAAGAGTTAGGGAGAGGCAGGAGCTGAGAGACTTTTGCTTTGTTTTGTCATTGTGGAAACATAAAGAACCATTTTATCCATTAATACTATGTAAGGGATGGGTCTAGTCCTTTTATACGCAGTTTGCCAGAATTTGCCTTGGATAGGAGCTATTCTTTTATATTAGCCTTCTTCTCATTCCCATTACAGTCAGGCGCTCCCAAATGCCACCTTTGAAAAGCAGTTAATTCTCTTTGAAAAGAATAAAAGTAAATAAGCAGCCAACAACAACAGACAAAACCACGGGAAAGCACCAATGTTTTCTCTCATATATGGCAAAATCCTCAGATGATTTAACAGTGTGCTCCAACCTTCATGACACAGGGCCAACCTTCTTTTCGTATCCTGTTTTCCATCGCCCGCATCAGTCCTGCTCTGCCGTAGGCACGTCAAGACCCATGCATTCCTCTAGCCATTTCATATTTCTATTTTCCTCTAGCTCTTCTCCGCCTGGCAAAATCTGTAATGATCGGTGTTTGAAGAAGTTGTCTAAATTCCCCTATTGGTAACAGTTATCTCCCTATGTGTTTTCTGAACAATGTGTAATAGTAAGAGCTGCCGTTATGCACCAGGAACTGGGTTTGATATCAGTATTGCTAATCCTCAAGACTACTCTACCAAGTAGAAGCGATTACGCCTCTTTATCAGATCAGAAAACTATCAAAGCTCACTTCGCCTGTAAGTAGATGAACCAGGATTTGACCTAGATCTGTTCTCTCTAAGCCAGTATTCTTGTATACGTGCCTGGGTCCCCTAGCGCACAGTACGTTTGAGGGCAGGAAGCATGCCCTATTAATTTTGGTTTCCCCAACACCTGGCTCAGAAATCAGCTACATTAAGTGGTTAGAAATGCTTGCAGAACTGAGCTGAATTGATTTCAATCCAGTAAGCATAACATTGTGTTATGGACTGAATTATGTCCCCTCCCAAATTCATATGTGGAAGCCCTACCCCCCACCCCCGCTATCTCAGAATGTGACAGTATTTGGAGACAAGGTCTTTCCAAAAGGTAATTAAGATAAAATGAGGACATACTGGTGAAGAGGAGATTAGGACACAGAGAGGTGACCGTGTGAAGACCCAGGAGGACAATGGCCCTCTATAAGCCAAGAAAGATGTCTCAGAAGAAATCAACCCTGTTGACATCTTGACCTCTAGCCTCCGGGACTGTTGGAAAGTAATTTTCTGTTGTTTAAACCACCTAGTCCGTGGCACTTTGTTTTTTATGAAAATGTTTAAATACTTTCACATTATGGTTTTTGTTTTTCAAAGTTTATTTTATTTATTTATTATGAGAGAGAGAGAGAGAGAGTGGGGGAGGGCACAGAGAGAGGGAGACTGGAGAATCCCAAGAAGGCCCCGCACTGCCGCTGCAGAGCCTGACACAGGGATCAAACTCATGGACTGTGAAAACACGACCTGAGCTGAAGTCAAGTGAGGATGCTTATCCGACCGGGCCACCCAGGCACCCCTAGTCTGTGGCACTTGGCTGTGGAAGTCTCAGCAAACAGATACAATTGCTTTGGCCATGGCGCCCCAGTTTGCACCCTGTCAAAGCTCTGCTGAGTTTCATTCTTTCTACCGTTCAGCGTTGGCTTCCTTCTGCTGAGTCTACACATCTTCCGGTTCCTGACTCTTCTTTACCAGCCATCCCCAGCCGCCTGTCGCTTTGTCGACTCTTGGAATATGCAGGTTCCTGTTTTACCCTTCTATGTGATTTCTCTATCTTTGCCTTTTGCATCGGCCCTGTTTCCAACTTGCTTACCTGATTTCGACTTGTAGATATCTGTTATTCAGTTAACTGACTAGAATTGCCAGATTTAGTAAATTAAAAATATATTGTTTATCCAAAATTCAAACTTAACTGGGTGTCCTGTATTTTATCTGGCAGCTCGAGGTCTGCTGCCTTAGCCATCAGCAGGCTTCAGGGTCTTTGTGGACGCGGGAGCATGGGGTAGGCTGAGGGGTGGAGCACAAGCTAGCCCCTCCCCGCCCTGGGTGGCATCTGAACAAAGGAAAGGGGTTTAAGTGCACGCCATGGTGATGTGGGAAACTAAGGCGAATGAGAAATTAAATTCCCTTAGTGCCTACAGCCCACTGGCAAGTCCTTGAAACTGGCAGAGTGACCTCCCTCTAGGAGCTCAGCTGCCTCAATGCTGACACTTTGCTGGGGGCAAAAGAGAACCTTAGCTTAACATGATCCCAACCTCAAAGATCCTGCAAGTCAACTTCCTTTATCTCAACTGCCCCAAGATATACGCTGGCAATCATACTTCAAGTGTATGCCCTCCCCCCATATACATCGAAAGGGTCTCATGACTGAGGTTTTACTAAATGGTAATAAATGCTGTTTCCCTAGCAACAGCTAGCTCCTCAAGGTTCTGGAAACCTTGTTTCCAAAATTCCTTAGAGACATACTCTATCCCTGACCCACTCCCAACCTGAGGGTATATAATGAGTTACATGTCAGGACCCCAGTGCAGCTCTTCCTGCCCATGGGTCTTGTCCCCGTGCTTTAATAAAATCTCCTTTTTGCACCAAAGACGTTTTCAAGAATTCTTTCTTAGTCGTCAGCTCTGGACGCGACCATGACCCCAAAACTTCATCACTTGTAGCATAGTTACCTAAGAAGTGGAAAAAAAATACCTGTAATTAAAAATATATATATACATACAATGAGGGGTTTTTTTGGGGGGTGGGGGTGACAGTGAGGTTCATGGGATCCAGAAGGGAAGACCAAGAAAGGATTCTTGAAGACATCTTTGGTGCAAAAAGGTGATCTTACTGAAGTGCGGGGACAGGACCCGTGGGCAGAAAAAGAAACATTTTACTCTGCCAGCCTCTATTATCTGTCAATGAGCTGCAGATTATAAGGAAATTTAGTTTGGGGCGCCTGGGTGGTTCAGTCGGTTGAGCGTCTGACTTCAGCTCAGGTCATGATCTCGTGGGTTCGTGGGTTTGAGCTCCTGCATCGGGCTCTGAGCCGACAGCTCAGAGCCTGGAGCCTGCTTCAGGTCCTGTGTCTCCCTCTCTCTCTCTGCCCCTCCCCTGCTCACACTCTGTCTCTCTCCTTCTCAAAAATAAACATTAAAAAAACAGTTTTATAAGGAAATTTAGTTCTATCTGCCATTTTCTTCTGCCTCTGTTTCCCACATCACTATGGAGGGGTGACGGAGGCTCAGGTCCTGCAGAACTGTGATCTCTATCAGTTAAGCCTTTGCTGTTGCCCCTTTCCTTTGTTCTCGGGCAGCCAAGAGTGTCCAAGGAATATCACACATATCCTACCTGGTTGTGGGGAGGGAGGGTGGTGTTTGCAGCCTGTCAGCTTGCCTTATGCTCCCTCATCATGTATGTATGTATGTGTATATACATACATATGCATACATACATACATACATATGTTTATATATATGTATACATATATATGTATATACATATATCTCAGATTTAGAGAAGGTGTTGAGTTCAAATTTTAACATTCCCACTGATTTTCCAAGTACTATGGGACAATTCAATCATTTAAATCTTTCGTCTGTAAACCATTAGTACATTTTTTGTCAAACCTAGCTGAGAAGGGGAAAACTCGATCCCATTCTATTTATATCTGCCCAGCCAGCTCCTCTAAATTGCTGGGCTCTTTATTATTCTTCAAATCCTTCATCCTTCATCGTGCTTCCTCTAACCAAGAACCGAGAACCAAGGCAATGTTTTCAAGCACTATTTCGTTTCATTCCATCCCATCCAGGCCCCTCCCACCCCCACCCAATTCTAAGGAGCCTTTTTCCATTCATTCCTTTGGTATGAACCATTGGAAACATATCCGCAAGCCATTTACAAGCCTTCCCCGCAACCCTCTCCCCCACCCCAGCCTCGGCGTCTTCGCCACATAATTCTTTGGGAAAAAGACGCTACGTTGTTTACTAACTTCATAAAGCTCTTCTGTAAATAAACCAGTTTGAGTTTTGCTTGGGATCTGTTTTTTTATTCAGAGAGCTGAATCAATAGTATGTTTTGTGATTCTGCTTAAAGGGAGACACGGTTAAGGAGCTTAACAGAGACAGCATGGGCCATACAGCAGTCGCCCAGGCTCCGTAGACGTCGATTAACTCCCCAATGTTCCCTCTTAGACAGATGTTCCCCAGGAAACTTGCCAAAACACATGCATGTTCTGTTAGCAGCGAAGAAGTTAAATAGAAAGCCACTTCCTCCTTTTCCTGAATGCATGCTCGAAAATCAGAAACTATAATTAAATGCATATGTGGCATTTTTCACAATATGTTAGGTTGGTGGTTCTAATTATTATCATACGTACCATATTTGATCTGGTAGAACATGTGAAAATGTTTATATACTTTTACGTTATGGTTTAACAACACATATAAACATTTAGGTACAAAAGGATTATGAATTTTGTTAAAGGCATTGAATTACTGTCAAAAAGAGAGAAACTTTAGCAATTATCCTTGTATTTTTTGCAAACCTTTTGTCACAGAACAAACTGTTTCGGAAAGTAAAACTGTAAGGAGAACCCAAATTGAGGAAGTGAGACTGAAATGTGTCAAATAAACAGAATATATTTTCCGGGCGCCATCTTTTAGGGCTCTGCAGGGATCTGAGAATTTGGGGCCAGGGCAGGTCCTGAGCTCCTGTGTCTCTAGCTCCTCCCCTCCAGGGTGAAGACACAGGAGTCGATGGGGCGTGAATCACCCAACGTGCAGGGCAGATGCCTACCTGGGAATCATGGAGAACTTACTGCGTTCCAAGCACTTTTCATACATGAATTCTAATCTTTACAACAAACTGCCTCTCACATTACAAAGGGAAAAACTGGTTCAAAAGTTTTAGGTGGCGTTCCCATTGGTATTGAGCTGATTAAAGGCGGAACCTCCTACATCAGAACCCAGATTCAAGGGTAAAAGCTTCCTCTGCCTCCCGGGATGTGGGTGGGCTTAGTCTGAGTTCCTTCTCTACTCTAAAGTGTTAGGATTGTGAAATTAATTAAACAAGGAGGCCAGTAGACAGAGGTGGCTCTAACGCCTTGACTACCTGCATAAGCAAACCAAATTCGAAGCCTGTAACTGCCTCAAGGTTACGAAATCAAAACCCAAGGACAATCAGTTGCAAACAGCCAAGGAGCCCTTAAACTCCAGCCAGTCAATACTTTCCTTGCTTTGCCTCTGCCTCTCCGCTGTAAAATCTCGTCCCCAACCCCTGTGGGTGGAGCAGCTCCTAACCTGGGCGGTGCTGCCCAATTCTAATCTATGAGTGCTGGAATAAACTCTGGAAATGTTCGGCATGCCTCAGTTTCCCTTTTAACAGGGTGCAGGAATTTTCTAATTTTTATACCTGTGACTTGTACTGATGAGGTTATGGGGGAATGGTGGAGTTCGTGGGGCCCAGAGACAATGGCCAAGGAAGAATTCTTGCAGAATTCTTTGATGCATAAAGGCGATTTTATTAAAGCGCGGGGACAGGACTCGTGGGCAGGAAGGGTGGCGGGGATATATATACTATGAAGTCGGGGAGGTAAAATCAAAAGAGAGGCCTCTAGGAGGACTTTGATGTGCTAAAGAGGACTCCTAAAATACCTGAGGCCTCGTTGTTGTCAAGCTAAGGTTGTTTTCTCTCTTGTAAGACATTTACATTGAGACGCGTGGGGGTTCCTGGAGAAATGTTACACTTGGTATTTTGCCTCAGGTATTTGTCCATGGGCTGCAGGTTAGACGGAAATTTAATTTTACCTGCCATTTCCCTCTTGCCTTTGTTCCCCGTATCTCTATGGAGGGACGATGTTGGGGTTCCAGGAAACTGAGTCTACGTGTTTCCGGAGATTAGCCTTTCGATAAAGTTGCTTTTTCTTGTAACTTGCTAAGATATTTGCGAACTGATGGAGACTCCGCTCTGTATCTCTTTGACTGTGATCTTTATCAGTTAGCCATTTGTTTTCTGTCCTTCCCTTTGTGTTTGGGCAGCCAGGAGTGCCTGAGGAATATCATATATATATCCCACCTGGGGGGAGGGAGGTGCTAGCTTGTATTTTGCCCTCAGCCTGCGTTATGCTCCCTCCTCAGTACTACTTCTGTACTGCTCACTAGAGAAACAGCAAAGTAGTATGCAAGGTAATGTTTGAGAAAATTTGCATGCCATCCACTCAAAATGTCAAAGCTGAGAAGCCTTAGGAGAGCCTCTGGTCCATTGTCTTCATGTTAAAGATGAAGAAAAATCTGAGGTCCAGTGGCTGTGTTGACTTGAGATCGGCAGCCACCAGCCTGGGTGTTTTTGAAGCCCTGCTCTCTGGCATCCTGGTACCTGTGATTCTAAAGCAGGGAGTGGGCCGCGGTCGCTCTGGTTCTGTTAGCAGTCTCTAAATGTTACCGAATGCGTCTTCTCAGGCAGCAAGTCAATGGAAGTGGTCTGGTGAGACACCCGTAACCCCTGCAGAGACGAAGAAATCTCTCCCAAGATGTGTAAGCATACAGATAACCCGGCCAATTAGGGCCGTTTCTCCTAATGTTTTTTGCTTAATGTAGAGGATCAGTTAATCAAACTCAAACCGCTCCGGCTAGTGTCGGCTATTTCCTACCTAATTGACGGGGCCCGAGTGCCCACCGGAGAGAGAGCCTCTGCAATCCCCAGTTGTGGCTGCAAATGAGCTCTGTGGTTGGAGGGAAGTGAAGATGCCCTGAAGTCTAGACACAGAGACTCATCTTTAAAGGTGGAATGAGGAGCCACGGAGAGGGACAGTTATAAAAGTGCAGCTCAGGAGTCTGCTTGACTAACAAGGACTAGAGGCGACGGCCCTCCTGCTCCCTTGTGACTTAAACTATTAGAGGTAACCCCTGTGATTTATAGAAAGACGCGAGTAGAGCTCATCCTTCCTTCCTCCCTCCTTTTCCTCTAACGCATTTTGAAGTTTGGTGATATCGTAGGGCCCACGTTCATTCATTTCTAGCTGTGAAGCAGATCACAATGGCCCATTACAACCGCAAAGCGACTTGAAGAAATGACATTTTAGAGAGCGTTTTTCACACCAGATGATTGGGTCCTGACCGGTTCGAGCACAAAGACAGCAGAAAAGTGTGGTGACAGCAGCGTTTTCATTAAATCCACCTTGTCCTTGTCCTCTTGCTTCCCACTTCCAAGGCTGTTCGGGACAGGGATTGATGCCCGTGCTCGGGAAAGGACAAGACCGCCGCTGCTCCCACAGCAAACGGGCACGTGTACAGAAGGGGCGGCTGGGAGACAGCTTGTTCTTCACAGTGTGCTCACGACGAAGAATGTCCTCCTATCCCTTCTCCTCGAGGGGCTCCTCAAGCTCTCACCGGCAATGGCCTTATTTCTTTTATTCTTTCCCTACTGAAGTGCATCCATGAGAAAAAAGCTGATTGAAAACAATAGAGGAGAAACTACCTGAAAAGATGACTCACTGATTCCCAAAGGAATCGAAACTTGAAGTCTACCATACTGGTTTTTAGGCATTGATTGAGAACACACTAAACGTTCTAAGTGTTCATTGAGAACTGGCCAAAATACAAAAGTGTCATGAAGGAAAGGAATGGATGTGGCCTGGGAGGTGTGGGACTGTAACATGCTTTGAAAAGGATTCTCCTAAGAATTTGACTCATTGGGAAACCACACCACTGTTGATTGGAGAGCTTTGCCATGGGCAGGCGGTGCCTTGGTATCTCCCAGAAGCCTCCCCGCATCCCTACAGAGGAGAAGGTAGTTTCCCTCGATTTATAGACTGGGAAACTAATCCTCAGAAAAGTTAGATAATTCTCCAAAAGGCAATAGCCAAGAAAGGTAGAAACCAGGTTATCTGACTTCTAAGTCCTCTCTCACAATTTCACAGTTCTGGGCTTCCGGGCAAAATGGTGACGTGAGTCCAGTCGTTTAATTATCCAACAGTGAGAGAAAACTAGAAAGCCATACAGAGGAGAACCAGCAGAACGTGACTGACAACTCTCTACTCAGAGAGGAGGCAGCCAGAGGTGAGAGCAGACCAAGACCGCACACTGGGAAAATGTGAATCCTGCTGGGAAGGGCGCCATTGGGCTCATCGGCAGTAGCTACAACAAGCATACAAGCCTTTAGGTCAGAATGCCCTGCATTCTGACTCAAGCTCCCTTTCCACTCTTAGCCTACAGAATACTAAAGCTAGTCAAAGAAAATTATGACGAATCTAGGTTTTCTCACCTTCTTTATTTGAAAATGAAAGTCGGATAGAGGTCCACATCAATCTCAATTCCAAATTTATTGTAAGTCAATCCTGGGTAAACACAGCCCGCCCCATGCAAAGGATAAGCAGAGAGAAATCACCAGGCTTCTGGAATTATATGGCAGTTCAAAAGAGAAGGATAATCCTAAGATCATCATAGGTGGCTTCCTTTGAAATAGATTTCCTTCAAGAAAAAAAGAATATATGTTTTTTAATTCTAACTTGAGTTTCGTATACACACAAGAAGACATTGAATCAAATAAAATGCAGTATTAAGTCATAAAGAAAAAGAGATCTTGGATAAGAAAATGTATACAGTGTGAAAGACACGAATTTGTGATGAAAGATTACAGTATAGTCTTTCCATGATATAATGAATATAATGTGAAATAAATTTGGTAGAGGACAGAATTACTAGTTTAATACAGAATTCAGAAGAACAAGGGAAAGACATCAGTATTTCAATGAGCAGTAAGGAGATCAGATCCAGTGGAATATACAGGATATACATGTCAGATTTTCATTTCTGTGTGCAATCACCCGATATTTCAGACTTCCATGGGGTAGAAAATATAATATTTAGGTACTTCCTGAAAACAGCTCTTTGAACCGTTTGAACAATTTGGTAGGAACATAAACTGGTACAGCCACTATGAAGAACAGGATAAGGTTTCCTCAAGAAATTTTAAAAGGAACCACCTTCTGATCAGCAATTCCACTTCTGGGTGTGTATCCAAAGGAGACAAAATCATTAACTGCAACAGATAGCTGTACTCCCATGTTCCTAGAAAATGGTATTACAAACATTATGTCATAGCAAATATTACTCACAATAGCCAATGTAGAAAAGCAACCTAAGTGTCTGTCAATAGATAAGTAGATAAAGAAAATGTGGGGGACGCCTGGGTGGCTCCGTCGGTTAAGCATCCGGCTTCGGCTCAGGTCATGATCTCACGGTTTGTGGGTTCGAGCCCCGCATCAGGCTCATTCTGTCTCCCTCGCTCTCTGCCCCTCTCCCACTCACACTCTGTCTCACTCTGTCTCTCAAAAATAAATAAATGTTGAAAAAAATTAAAAAAAAAAAGAAAATGTGATATGTGGTGCATACACACACACACACACAGAAATATTATTTAGCTTTAAAAAGAGGGAAATCCTGTTATTTGCAATCCTGTTATTTAAAAACAAAGAAGGTTAAATATGTGAAGTTAATTACCTCAATGAGGGGAATATTTTTATAATGTACACATTCATTAAATCATCATATGGTACAATTTAAATATATTACAATTTTATCTGTCAATTATACCCTAAAAAATCTGGAAAAATAATGCAGGGCAGAAACTTTTGAACGGGATGAATACGTTTATGGCATAGATTGTGAAGATAGTTTCGCAGATGTATACTTATTTCCAAACACATCAAGTTTCGTACATGAAATATGCACTTTTTTGTATGTCAATCATACCTTAACAAAGTGGATTTAAAAAGAAGAATTTCAAGAAAAGGCAAAATGTGGTCGAAAACAGGAGTGAACAGTGAGGTCAGTTAACGGTCTATGTGTAATTTCTAATATGATTATAAAACCTCATGCACATGGGAAAATGGTCATTAAATACTAGATGCATAATGTAACTAATAGCAGTAATGTTTAAGTCTAATCTCACTTCTGCGTTATACGTACAGATAGGAGTTTTTAGATATGTACGTTATTTATATACTCAAAAATCTGTTTCAGGCAGATCTGGGTTTGAATCCTTTGTTTTGCCACTTAGTTTTCTGTGACCTTCAGTAATATCTTTACAACATCCCCATACATATATGAACACACCTATGCACACGCATAGCAATAGGACAACCCAACAAAATGTTCAGAATAGTAATCTCTATTTAACAGGATTGTGTGAAGATGTTCTGATTTCCTGAATATATGCCTTGCCTTACTCAGGTTTCTAAAGGAAGCATTTATCACTTGGGTATCAGAAAGTGTCATTAAACACAAGAAGAGAGATATTAAAATCGAAATTATAATTCTGGTGAAAGATCTTTTCTTCTGAAATTTGAATCTTCTGTACACCTAGGAACCTGGGTTGTATGAGTTGAACCTGTATTGGCAAGCTTATTAAGCACACATGTCATTCCGCATATCTCAGAATCTCAAAATCGCAGAATTCAGAATTCTTGACACCCTTGAGTGTGCCGTTGATTATTGACACCATTGAAAGGCTGTGCAGAATGGCCGCTGAGGATGTGGGCGCCAGGATCAAACTGCTGGGTCTATATCCTGCTTGGTCCTTACTTGTTCACATCCTGTTACGCAAGGCAAAATGTGTAACCTTTCCAGGATTTACTTTGCTTTTATTTATTTATTTTTTTAATGTTTATTTGCTTTTGAGAGACAGAGCATGAGCAGGGGAGTGGGTCAAGAGAGAGAAGGAGACACAGAATCTGAAGCAGGCCCCAGGCTCTGAGCCCAGAGCCCAACGTGGGGCTCAAACTCATGAACCGTGAGATCATGACTTGAGCCAGGTCAGACATTCAACCAACTGAGCCACCCAGGCGCCCCTATTTTTATTATTTTTAAATCTCCATCCTTCTGCCTGAGCTGAAGCTGTATTTTATGCTTCAGTTCTGACACCAGAATTCTTCTACTGTCAACAAAACATTTATTCGAGAATTTCTGAGGCTCTACCCTAGGGCAATTGTAGCCACCAGATTCTGACCACTTAAGGTTTACATTAAGCACAGTACTCATATATTAGAAATCGAATAGGAAAAAGTAAACCACGCGATTTCCGTCCTGACTCTGAAAGACCTATATTATACAGACATCGTAGCCAGAGGTGTTGTGGAGCTAAAGCCTCTTAAGCTCCTTCCAAATTCTTACAGCAGCACGCTCTGTAGATACGTACTCTGTGTAGGTAGATAAACGGATCCATAGAAAAATGGAAGGTGAGTCACATTTGCTGAGCCCAGAGGCTTTGTGCTTTGTTTTGCAGTCATTATATTGAGAATATTCATTCTTCTCTTTCTTCAGTTGGCTGCCCTGCTCTTTTGGTTTCTGTCCTTCTTGCTTGAATAGAAGCAAGCCTGAATACTAATGGTTGGCCAATTCCAAGCTATCATTTGGAGGTAATTAATTTGGACAGCAAGCATAAACCTAGCATTTGTGGGGCTGACTTGAGGCTCAGTTAATTCACCAGATGAATTATTTTATATTTAGGTAGCTATTCTTCCAAAGATCCATTAATAAGACAGGTGTTTAACCTCTGGTCCCACATCTGACTCAGTCTCAGTGGAACAGCAAGTTTCCTGAATGTATCAATAGAATATTTTGGTGTGGTTTTTCATTTAACTGTCATCAAGCCATGTGCTTAATTAATTTATCTTTTTTTTTTTTTTCTTTTCGAGGTCAACAAACCCCCAGGAGCACCCGAACCAGAATAAAATAGGGAAGGACATATTAATTATTCTCACATCAGACACTGGAAAATGCTATGGTTTGACCTTGCTTATTGAGTAATTATGAAACATATACACCACGTTTCAGAAGCGTGCATTTTGTATCAGGGACTCACCCGACCAGTTCCCAAAATGTTCTTCCTCTGAGAAGCATGCAGCCCTCAAAACATGGCTCGCAACATGTGTTTGTGGCATTATATCCATACCTCTGAAAAATGGGGAAATTTGCGATCAGCCACTAAAAAATCTTCAAGGACATCCTCACAAGGAGAACACCATATTTTTAAACCTGAAACAGATGCGCAACTATGTGAGCTCAGTTCCTTAAGGCCCTTTCTGTCCCGGCGAGTATCGCCCAGATGTTGCTACCTGGAAGGCCTTCGACGACTTGCATCCTCTGTCTAACACAATAGGACAGTGACCCAGGTCCCCAGTTCAGAGGTGTAGCACAAATGTACCAGAAAATGCAATTGCACAGCATGGCGGCCGGTCGCTGGTCTCCGCTTTCACCTTGGTAATAAACCGAATCGTGTCGTCCAGCCCAGGATCGAACGCTTGTGCTCCATTTATTTCAGTCACGCTCCGCCGACATACAGTTAGTCAAATGGGCAGAAGTTAACCTCAACCTCTCCATCCTCCAGAAACACTTAAGTCTGTTTCATCTGATTTAACATCGGTGCATATGTGCCTTACAAATCTTTGTGAAAGACCACTAACCTTAATGTGCAGAAAAGAGCGCTGCTGAATCTGATGAATTTAAAACGTGGAAGGCTGAAAACCAAGAATTTCGCGAGATTGCTTTTGTTAAAAACGCTTTATTAGTCAAGACTGCCAAATGGGGAATGTATCAAAGGTAAGGCTACTACAAAGAAGAAAAGTGCTTTTCTTCCCCCAAACATATGTTTTGCAGCTGAGCCCTGTTCTCAGTTTTGAGTCTTGTTTCATGTGGCGGTCTGATTCTCTTTTTTGGCCTCGAGCCCAAACATCTCCGATGATACTTTCTCTATCTTCCCAGACTTTAGATTCAGACGCCGAAATGTTCAACGGAACCCAGAATAAAGTACGAACATGCGGTTGTGTCTCCATGCGATCCAGAGCTAAAATGACATGTTTGTCCAAAGGAAAAAGTAAAACAAAAGTCATTTTTTGCTGGTTGGAAAAACATTTGGGGAAAGTTGCATGTTTTTTTTCCCCATAAATATTCCTTCCTCTTCAGTTTGAAAAGTGAGGTGAGAAAGGAAATGCAAAGAATGGATGAGAGGGAGAATTTTTGAAAATTGGCAGAACAAAATGTGAAGATTCCAACATGGTGATGACGGATAGAGACGGGAATGTCACAGTCAAAGGAAGAGCGGTTAGTGTTAAGACGTTTTTAAGGTGCAAATGCATTAATGCTAATTCCATTGAAAAAGATGTAACTGTTTCTGGAGGATGAAAAGGTTAAGGTTAGCTTCCATGCATTCTGCTCACCATATGTCAGTGGTTTATGACTAAGATAATTGCTACAGTCTTCCCCCACTCAGAATGAGAGAAACTGTAGAGAGAAAGGAGCCCATTTGTGGGTCTGCTCTTTCATGCGGTTTTGTGATTCCTTAGCAAGCCTGACCCTATTCTCGATGACTTCAAATCCTATTTTGGGGAGTCTCTTCGCAACGTTCACAGCTCTTCTCTGTTATGGAGGAGACCAACCTTGCCTTTCCAAACCCAGATTTGTTTAGGTCTTTTTATCCTTTGAGTAACAAACAGGATCACACCAACGTTTGTACCGAAAGTTCATTAATTCACAGTCCCGATCTACCTAAAGAGAACTTTGGCTTTTTCGGCATCTCCCCTGCACTGCCACACCTCCAGTGGTTCGTGAGGGGACCTATGGGTTCACGAACAGGTCCGTTTGTATGCTGACCATGATGCTAAGAGTGGGTACTGCTTCATGAGAGACGAGAGGCTTTCGGCACTCCTGTGGACACAGGGGAGTCCCTACCCCTGGACAGCACTGCTCCGCTGCTGGTACCTATAGGCGCACACCTGCTGCTCCAGCCCCTGTGGCCACTTTTCCTCCCTCCTTCCCAGGGCAGAGAAACCATTTAGCCTGAGTCACTCCCTGAGTCCTGTTCAGTGGCAGAATGAGAGAGATGGTGTATTTCTCTGTGGGTCACATGCTGTTCGCAGCGTTCTTGAAATAGAGTTCTTTGGGCCACGTGGGGTATGATTTTTTAGTGAAAGTTCTTTTAGTTTTATTTACTGCATTCTCCAGGATTCAGATGTCCCAGAAAATTGAAGCTAGAAATACATCCATGTGGGAGACAGTGTAATCCAAATCCTTACTCTTCCCCAAATGCCTATTCTTTATATTCTTCAAGCTCATGAGGCCTGGTTTCTTCTTTCTTTCTAGTGATCCCACTACTCTCCCTCCAATAGATTTTCCTTGGATCGCCCACCGGAGCTTCAGATGTGCCAAGGTATTGCTGCCCTCTATCAGAAAGCAGTCTCCGGCGCGCCCGGGTGGCTCAGTTGGTTAAGCGACCAACTTCAGCTCAGGTCACGGTTTCATGGTTCGTGTGTTTGAGCCTTGCATCAGGGTCTGTGCTGAGAGCTCAGAGCCTGGAGCCCGCTTCAGATTCTGTGTCTCCCTCTCTCTGTGCTCCTCCCTGGCTTGTACTCTGTCTCTTTCCCTCTCTCTAGAAAATAAATAAACATTAAAAATTTTTTTTAAAAAAAGAAAGCAGTCTCCTCCCATAGGTCTCCACAGCAAAGCTACATATATATACATATGCATATGAGAGAGAGAGAGAGAGAGAGTATATATACACAAATATATAGACACACATAATGACTCTCTTAAAACTTAGGACAGTGTCACCTCAATTTTGAAATTGGATATTTCAATAGGGCATGAAGATGCAATAGATTTGACATACCTAAAATACTCACTAGACCAATGGAATTTACATTTGCAAAGGAGAATATCTGAAAATCGTTTTCCTGACTTATCTCTTTACCTAGCTTGCAGTTTGGGTCAGACTACATGGGGATCAGGAAGAAATGCTAGAAATAAACTCCTTGGAACACATTATGGGGTGCTGTGAGTTCCACCATTCTGAAGCCTAGTCCAAGGGGCTTCCCAAGGCCTCTCAAAGAACTTGATTTGTGTCTCTTGTATCTGGAAACTGAAAAATCTTGAGGCCACCTGGGTGGCTCAGTCGGTTAAGCTTCCGACTCATGATCTCAGCTCAGGTCATGATCTCATGGTCTGTGGGTTGGAGTCCTGCATTGGGCTCTGTGCTGATGGTGCGGAGCCTTCTTGAAATTCTGCCTGTCTCCCCCTCTCTCTGCCCCACCTCTGCTTGCTCTCAATCTCTCTCTCTTAAAATAAATTTTAAAAAAGTAAACTTAAAAAAAAAGAAAGAAAACTCTTAAAATAAAGAACTGAAAGACCTAGTTTGAGGTAATGACATCCAGTAGGGGTGATCCTAAGAGAGAGACCTCTGACATCTGCTTCTTTAAGCCATACGTCTTCGCCACCATGACTGCTGTTACTCTGGCCACGTGTTGTAACTAATTCAGGTGCTAAGTGACCTATGAAGCTCTTATTCACCTCCAAACACAGTGAGGGGTGCAATGGTTACACTTCCTGACTCGTTCTATGATGCCAGTATTACTGTAATTAACAAAGCCAAACAAAGACATCATAAGAAAAGAAAACCAGAGTCTGACATAGACACAAAAATCCTTAATAAAATCCTGGGAAACACAATTTGACAATATAAAAAAGATTGTGTAGCATAACCAGCTAGCATGTTTTCTGGTAATGCAAGGTGGCTTTACCATGCAAAAATCAAGGGGCACCTGGATGGCTCAGTAGGTTAAGCATCCAACTTCAGCAGGTCATGATCCTGCAGTTTGTGGGTTTGCGATCTGCATAGGGTTCTGTGCTGATAGCTCAGAGCCTGCTTCAGATTCTGTGTCTCCCTTGTTTCCTGCCCCTCCCCCACTTGTGCCCACACTGTCAAAAATAAACAAACTTTTTAAAAAATTAAAACAATCAGTTGATATAATACACCATATTCGTGAATAAAAACAACATAATCATCTCAATAATGGGGAAAAATTGCTTGACAAGTATCTAACATCCAATTATGTTAAAAACAAACAAACAGGGGCGCCTGGGTGGCTCAGTCGGTTAAGCAGCCGAGTTGGGCTCAGGTCATGATCTCACAGTCTGTGAGTTCAAGCCCCGTGTTGGGTTCTGTGCTGACAGCTCAGAGCCTGGAGCATGCTTCAGATTCTGTGTCTCCCTCTCTCTCTGCCCTTCCCCTGCTCACTCTCTGTCTGTCAAAAATAAATAAAAAAAAAAAGTTTAAAAAGATTTTAAATAAACAAACAAACAACATCAAAAAACTTCTCAACAGACCAGGAGTACAAGGAATACTTCCTCAATCTAATAAAGAGCATCTACAAAAAATTTTTAAACAACAGCTAATATCACACTACTGGTGAAAGACTTTCCGCTTAAGATTGAGAATAAGGTAAAGATGTCTAATCATTCACTTCTATTCAACATTGTATGGAGGGGTCTAACCAGAGAAATAAGGAAAAGGGAAAGAAAAGAAGAGAGAAAAAATCATTTTAAAAGGCAACCAGGTAGGAACAGAAGAAATAAAACTCTATTAGCAGCAACATGTTGCTATTTGTAGAAAATCCGAAGGAATCACAGAAATGACTACCACTAAGCAAGGTCATAGGATATAAAATCAAGATACAAAAATCAATTTTATTTCTATATGCTAGCAATGAACAATCCAAAGTGAAATTAAGAAAGTAATTTCATTATTCATAATTGGATGAAAAAAGAGAATACTTAGGGAAAAGTTAACAAAAAGCTATGTCTTGTACTCTGAAACTATCAAACACTATTGTGAGAAATGTTAAAGATATATAAATAAATAAAGTTATATCTTACATTCATGGATTGGAAACCTCAATATTGTCAAAATGGCAATTCTCTCAAATTAATCTATAAATTCAATGCAATCACTATCAAAAGTCTAGCTGACTTTTTAATAGAAATTGACGAGTTAATCCTAAAATGTATACAGTAATGCAAAAGACCTAGAATTGCCTAGAATTTGAAGGACTTACACTACTAATTTCAGAATGTACTATAAAGCCATAGTAACCAACACAATGTGGTAAGCACACAGGGAAAAGCATATAGATCAATGAGGAACAGAATTGAGAGTCCTTAAATAAACTTTTACATCGATTGATTTTCAATAAAGATGCTGAGGCAATTCAAAGGCAGAAGTGAGAGACTTTTCAACAGATGGCGTTGGGACGACTGGATATCCACATGCAAAACAAACGAATAAATAGATCTTTATGTCAAACATAAACAAAAATTAACTCAAAATTGATCATAGACCTAAATGTAAGAGCAAAAACTATAAAGTTTCTGGAATAAATCATAGGAAAATAGCTTTCACCTTTGAGTTGAGCAAAGAATTTTAGATAAGACATCAAAGGCATAAACCATAAAAGAGAGGTTGATAAATTGGACCTCAGTGAAATAGGACTTCCATATTTCCAACAACACAATTAAGAAAATAAGAAGACAACCACAGACTAGGAGAAAATATTTGCAAATTAAACATCTTATAAAGAACTTGTAAACAGAATATTTAAAGAATTCTTACAGCTCAATTTAAAAAACCAAACAGATCAACTTAAGAATGGCAGAAGATGCAAATAAACATTTCATTCATTAGAATGGCTAAAATAAGAAAGACAAGTTGGTAGCAAGTATCGAGAAGATTTTTTAAAATGGCACAGCCAATAGAGAAAGCAGTTTGGTGGTTTCTTCAAAGGTTAAACATAAACCGACCATACAGCCTACAAATTCTACTCCTCGGAATCTACCCAAGATAAATGAAAATGTATGTCCACACAAAGACATGTACCTCATGTCTCACAGCGGCGTTATTTAGAACAACCTCAAACTGTAAATGGCAAAAATATCCAACGACTGGTTAGTGGATAAACAAAATCCATACAAATAGAATACTGCTTAGTAACAAAAAGGAATGAGTTTCTGATGTGTTCTATTACATAGATAGACCTTGTAAACCATTATTTCTAAATTAATGCTCTCAACAAATATGTCTTTATTTTGTTTTTATTGAGATATAATTGACATACAACATTATATTAGCTTCAGGTGTATAACATAGTGACTTGATACATGTATGTGTTGCAAAGCAATCACCATAATGAGTTTAGTTAACATCTGTCATCATAGATAGTTACAATTTTTTTTCTTGAGATAAGGACTTTTGTAATCTAGTCTCTTAGCAACTTTTAAATATACAATACAGTATTGTTAACTATAGTCACCAGAAAAACGTTATTTTAAGTGAAAGCAACCAGACACAAAAACCTTACGTATTGTACGCTTCCATTTATATGAAATGTCTAGAAAAAGCAAATTCATAGAGACAGAAATCAGATCAGTGAGTGCCGAGGCCTGGGAGGGAGAGTGTAAACTGTACACGGATGCAATGGAAACGCTCTAAAACCCGATTTTGTTGATGGTTGCACAACCGAATTTGGCTAAAAATCTTTAACTGGAAAAAAATGTTAGGAGGAAAATAAGACTGTTAGGAGGAAATAAAGTTTAGAAACAAGATTTTTTTTCTTTTATTATTTCAGCATCTCGCCCTACTTTGGGTTAATATACTAATTAATGCTGACATTAGCTATCTAATCAGTTCAAGATAATAGTCATAACATATCCTCTTCATAAAAATGTGTGGTTGCAACAGGCAAACAATTTGAACGCTGTGCTCGTTCCGAGGGGACCAACTGAGTGTCCGTTCCACATGGACTTATTTCACGGGATATTTTTTACGCTGTTGTGCACAAAGTCTGAAGCAGTGGTGCTTCTGGTCCAGCATCTTTATCGTGGCTAAGTGATTTCTGGTTCTGCCCTTTTTTTAAAAAACAAAACAAAACACAAAATTCTGAAGTGCCAAGGCCCCTGTGAGTGGTCGGTTATACGAGGCTCAAGGAGTTTCCAATATGTCATGGTGCACATTGAACCGAGTGTTTTAATCACCTCCTCTTCATCTTGTCGGTAAGGGAGAGATTCCCACCCTCAGGTTAAGGGGATGGCTTAACACAGGACACTCTCCACCAGACAGATGTGAGCGATAGCAGTTTATCGTGCGTATATAGCCTGGGGGAGGAAGACACGAATGCCACGCAAGACCCCAGGGGCTTTCAAATGGGAACAGAGTGAGCCACCAGGAGCTGTGGGGGGGCAGGCTTTGTGGGGTCAAGACTGCAGGGTATCCTTAGTGATTGTCTCATTTGAATAATTCTGTGAGCCAGCAGAGGACCGAAGCTTGCTACTCAGGGGGATAAGCAGAAGTATACCTGGCCCATTTGATAAGGAGCATTGTTAGGCCAGAGGTCCTTATTCTCAGGAGCAGTGTGGGGAGGCAGCTTGCAGGTAGGCCACTTGGGGCCTGCCCGATTTTACCAAATGTCTAGAAAGTGTACAACAGTGAACCTTACTGCTAGGTCTCACACCATACCAAGTTGAATCATAAAACACCTTACTTTCTGTTTTTGATTGTATACTCAGAAAAGTGAATTGACAGTCCTGTTCAAATTCTTGTTTAGTCTCCCCCTCCCCACCCCCCACAGCTCCATTTACAATCACGGCATGTCAGTTGCAAAAGTGGGAGAGAAGAAACATTACAAAATTAATAACCACGAAGTCATCTATAAAACGTTGTATATGCTTAGAAAAAAACACTAAGCGTGATATTACATATCATTGATGTAGAGACTGCAACAGGCTTGAGCAATGGAAACTTGAGCGAGGAAAAGGGCCAGCTGAGGGCGACCACTGAGCTGAATGCAAACAGGCTCTTTAAGGGACCCATCTCAAAATAGCCATAGGCCTTCAATGACCAATTACAACCAGGCACAGTTCTTAAGGTTACCAAAAGAGGGAAACTTCCATTCATTCCCATACTTCTTCACTCCTCATGGCAGACAGTCTTTCCTTTGCTTTCCTGCCCGCTGCTCCCTGACAGTGTCTTCGATAAACTTCTATTTCTTTTGTTCTGCCTTGGGTGAATTCTTTCACCGCCTGCACCACCAGCCCCCACCCGATCAGAACGTGCCACAGTAGACCCTGTAAAAAACATAGGAAAGAGATAGCCATTAAAAATAGCTTCTTTATGTCCCCACTGAGCATCTTGTGCCATTCTATCAGCGTGTCGCACTAGATCGTTGGTTTAAGCTCCTTGAGGGTGGGGCTGTGCCATAGCTGTCCTGGTGCCTCCAGCCCTGAGCCAAATGTCTGACAAAATACAGGAAATGAGACCTAACAGTTAACAAGAATTCACTACAGGCCAGGCAATGTTCTAAGCAATACGAACCTGTTATCTTACTCAATTGTCACAATCACCTTATCAGGTCCATATTATCATTTCTGTTTATAGATCACAGGTTGGCAAACTTTTTCAGTGAAAGACCAGACAATGAATATTTTAGGCTTCGTGGGTCACAGGACGTCTGTTGAGATGCTCCACTGCTACTATGGCGT
Source organism: Paguma larvata (assembly GCA_030068075.1). Lineage (NCBI taxonomy): Eukaryota > Metazoa > Chordata > Mammalia > Carnivora > Viverridae > Paguma > Paguma larvata. The sequence goes on along the minus strand of CM057838.1, from coordinate 37,146,561 downwards.
GAAAGAAGTGGAGGACAAAATGTAAATGAGTGGGCATGGCCACGTTCCAACAGAACTTTATTTACCAAAACAGGCAGCGGGTGAATACGGCCCACAGTCCGTAGTTTGCCAATCCTTGCGTTAGATGATATGCTTGTGTTTGGTGTGATTACGTAGTATGCTCAGGGCACACAGCTCACAAAAGCACAGCTGATTCATCTAATTCTAAAACTTCTCTTCCTAACCACTCTTCTGTGGTACAGCTACCTACTGTACTAGTCAAAGGGGCTCTCTGCATGTGTTGAATAAAGGAGAACTTCTCTTATATTCTTTGCACGAGAGAAAAAAATTTAAGTTCGGCCACGTTGTAACATAGTCAGGGCTTCTGACTCCTCTTTAAAACTGAATTTAAAATACAACGGAAAATTAATCTGTTTGGAATCAGGAGCCCCCTGTCTACCGTGTTAGTGGTATCTCAAGTCCGCATTCAATAGGAAAGACCAGTTGTTAACGACCACAGACAGGACGCAGGTCTACGGTCTCTATTTTCCACTGTGGATTCTCCTCGGCAGTGGCCTCACATTAAATCAGTTTGATTTCCTTCTACCTCTGACTGTGGACTAATGCATTTGACTTTCCGGCACTGTTCAATCCTAAACCTGTTCACATTCCCATATGCTCGAAGAAATTCAAATACCCCAGCAACTGGCTCTTTTTCTCTCAAATTAGTTTAAAAGACTAACAATGTTTTTTCACACTTTGTTGAAAAAATCGCTTCCCAGCTGGGATACTGTCTTCTAATTTTTAACCAAAAATACAGAGGATGAAGAATAAAAAAATGCTGACACATCTTTAACTGACGATGCCTGGAATAATGGAATTTCTAAGATGGTTCAAATATTATTTTCCATAAACTGCAGGGATGAATGGCTACAGTGTTCTTACTTATAATTCAGAGCTAGCTGGTATTAAAAAAAAAAAAAAAGACATGTGACATCCGGAAAATGTAATTAATTTGATGGTATAAGCCTTCATAAATTAGCAAGTATTCCCAGTAGCAGCCATGAAAAACTTAGAGAGAACATGAGCTGCCTTTAAATTGCTTAGTTTGCTCACAACCAGAATTATTTTAAGGTGGCCGAGTTGCTGTTGGTATTAAAAGATGTTTGAATTATTATTACCATTAATGGTGGCTCCACCTTTAAATAAGGTAATAGAGATTTAGAGTCACACACACAAGCCAGCGTCAGTGTCTTGAGGCTGTCATTCTTTTTGCTAATGAACTGCAGCTTACAGAAATTAATTATGGGGGAAAGGTTGTTGTTACCCCACCAGGAATGAAGTCTCCAGATTCCCAATCGAGTGTTGCTGAGGAGGAAATGCAGAGACTCCCCCTCCCTGAGTTCTGCTCGCATTGTGCTCATTCTGCCAGGAACAAGTCGCACGCTTGACTGAACAGTGGGAGAAGAATGACTTATGGAGGGAGTTTTTAATCTTAGCCATAAGTATCAAAGGCAGTCGAGGAAAGACAGAACAATCTGGTGGCTAGAACAATTCCCAGGGCCGGATTGTGGGTTCTGGGCCAACGGCTCTGGGTGATCTTGAACTTACCTTTGAATATCTGCACAGTATTTGCAAAATAAACAAGGCAGTATCTGACCTTTCTGACTTGTCTAGAGATATATACGCATATAAGATATACATATATACGTATAAAATATTTATGTAAAAACTATACATATTTTTAAGATAAAGACAATGCACAGCATGGTTCTATTTTCTGAAATAAGAGCTAGAAGACATTTATAGTCTGCAGAGTGTTTGGATGGAGTCTGAAGATCATCTATATCACCCTTTGCTACGTGGTCATGGGAGGAAAACAAACAAGCCAACAAAATACCAGCTTCTCTGCCTTGGGAGAAAGTTAGTTGAATTCGTCATCCTGGAGAATTATGGTCTAAACTGTCTGCCTAATTTTTGTTAGTTTGTATGGGAGGTTCAAGTATCTCCTTGAAGTTCTGCTACTGGTAGTTTTGATATCTTTATTTTTGTGATGTTTTCATTATGTAACAAGACATTTGTGAAAAGTTTGGGCAATTAGAAAATTAGGAACTTGATGGGGCGCCTGGGTGGCTCAGTCAGTTGAGCCTCTGACTCTGGATTTCAGCTCAGGGAGTGGTCTTGGGGTCATGGGACTGAACCCTGGGTCAGGCTCCTCACTGGGCGTGGAGTCTGCATAAGAGTCTCTCTCACTCCCTAAAATTAAAAAACAAAACAAAACATTAGAGGCTTGAATTTTTTGACTTAGGTTGAAAAAATTATAATCAAAAGAGATCATTCCCTGTATTAACCAAAGCATTTTCTGAGTGGTGATAGGAGAAAAAGACCTAGGAATAAAACAGTCTACATTAGAGTAAGGATGTAGAGATTTCAGGATGAAATTGGCCATTTTCCCAACTGCATAACTGCCTACGGCTGATTTGCAGGCAATTTTATGGAAACATCCTCATCCTCTTACTTGCAGAAATCAGAGGGAAAAGTTACATGGAGTCTGTGGATCCCTTGTTTGAGATGGGGCACCAGGAATGAGGGGCACAAATTTTAAGACATTCATTATTAACATGCTCCTTATTTACTGGTGAATCATAGCTGTAAAGCAGTTGCAAAACTCTGAAAACACTAAAGTCTGTTTTTATAAAAATGTTGTAACGGGGCACCTCGGTGGCTCAGTTGGTTAAGCAGCTGACTTTTAGTTTTGGGTCAGGACATGATCTCACTGTTGGTGAGTTCAAGCCCCACATCAGGCTGTGAACTGACAATGTAGAGCTGCTTGGGATTCTCTGTCTTCCTCTCTCTTTACCCCTCCCTTGCTCTCTCTCTCTCTCTTTCTAAATAAATAAATAAATAAATAAATAAATAAATAAATAAAATACAAATGTTGTAACTACTGGCTCTTGAATATTTGGTGTGTGAATTTTGGCTCTTCTCTTTATGTACTTATTTTCTCTAATCATAGGATATGTTAAATTGGATAATGAAAATGATTTCTCTCTTTTTTCCAGTGTTATTGAGAAATAACTGACATGTATCACTGTGCAAGTTTAAGACCTCCAGCATGGTGGGTCAAGTTACATAGATTGTAAAATTATTACCACAATAAGTCCAGCTAACACCCATCTTCTCATATGGATACACTAAAAAGAAAAGAGAAAAGGAAAATAAATTCCCCTCGCTTTCTTATCAACGTCCTCGCGTATCATCGAGTGGAGTTAGCTTTAGTTATCATGTTGTCCATTGTTGGAGGTTTGTACCTTTTGACCGCCTTCCTCCAATTTCTACTGCCCGCCGCCCCCACACCTTCCACCTCTGGTATCTGCAAGTCTGATCTCTTTTTCTATCAGTTTGGTTTCTTTCTCTCCCTCTCTACCTCTCTCTTTCTTTGTTTTTAGATTCCACACGTACATGAGATCTTACCTACTTGTCTTTTTCTGTCTGACTTATTTCACTTAGCATAATGTCTTAAAGGTCTGTCCACATAGTTGCAAAGAGGATTTCCTCATTTTTAATGGTGGAATAACATTATCCTATCTATCATCTATCTATCATAACTTCTTTATCTATTCACCTATTGATGGACACTTAGGTTATTTCCATATGTTGGCTATCACAAATAATGCTGCTCTGAACATAGGAGTATAGATATCTTTTTGAGTTACTGTTTTCATTTCCTTTGGATATATGCCCAGAAGTAGAATTGCTGCATCATATGGTCATTCCACTTTTAATTTTTTGAGGATCCTCCACACTGTTTTCCACTGTGGCTGCACCAGTTTGCATTCCCACCAACAGTGCACAAGGGCTCCCTTTTCTTCACATCCTCACCAGGCCTTGTATTCTCATGTCTTTTTGGCGATGGCCATTCTAACAGGCATGAGGTGATATCTCGTTGTCCTTTTAATTTGCATTTCCCTAATAACTAGTGATGTTGAGCATCTTTTCAGGTACCTGTTGGCCTTTTGTAGATCTTCTTTGAGAAGTTTATTCAGGAGTAAGAATGATTTCTTCTTGAAGCACAGGTTGAAATATGCAAAGAATAAAAGTGCCCAATTATAGAAATGAGTTTCTTCTGCAAAAAGAAAACAATCGGAGGTCAGAGTAACCGCAGCCTCTACTGTCGGTGATCCAGATTTATTGTCATCAAAGTGCAGTGACTATATGCAGGCTCGTCTCCTTGTGTCTCAGGGTCTACAAAGCTGATGGGTTCCTGGCATAGCTGCTGAAGATACTTTCAGAGACATAACTAACTTTCCATCCATCCGTCCATCCATCCATCCATTCATCAATCCATCCATCCATCCATCCATCCATCTCCAGCTAGCTAGCTGTCATCTACAGATGAATGGATCTATCTCTTGATCTATATGTATTTATCAAAATCTGTGGAGCCAATTCTCTGGCACAGGTCATTCCTGTCCAACAGTTCAGCAGAAATTCACTCTGACCAGTTGCTAGTCAAAGCCCTTCCAGTTTGCAATGGGGAGTTAAGAAAACATACAAGAAAATGACTTACCTCATTGTGTTTTGTGTAAATAAAAAAAACACCCCAGATCAAAAAAAGTAACAAAATAACATTTAAAGAATAGAAAACAAAGTGTTCCTCCTTGGGTATTGTGAGGAATGGAAGGTAAAAAGGCCATTTGTATTTTCTGCTGAAGGAAGGGGGCACCTTCTAAATTATCTTAAATAATGTCACATTGGCCTTGACAGGTACATATTTAGCTAAAAAAACAAAAAAACAAAAAAACACCCCCACTAAAAAGTATGAGAAAAAGATCGATCCACCTACTGAAAAAATGTTCATGCAAAAGGAACCCCAGTTAAAGAGCTTACCTGTACCACTCAATTCAATAAAATATGAAGATTTTCCAAGTATTTTCTATGCTCCCATAAACAATAGCTTCATTTTCTTCTTCGGCTCTTCAACAGAGGGATTTGGGGATTGACGCAGATAGAGGAGAAGAAAACAATTCATCTCTCAAGCATGGGCACGGAAAGCACGAGTCACATCAGGAGCGAGAAACATACACAAGCCCTGAAATTGATCGAGGAAAGCCAAGAGCAACACCTCACTCTAGAGATGAGGACACCGAGGTTCCAGGAGCAAAAACGGTGCTCTCCAAACTGTGACAGCCACAGAAATCATCTTGTGAAAACGGTCATTCGGATCCAGAAGGTGTGGAGAGGGACCAGGATTTTTTACTTCTAACAAGCACCCAGGTACCATGATGCCCTGTGGACCATACAGAGTAGTAACGTAGTGACTTTCCAGCCTACTTGATGGAATCGGAGAGGCCAGGCTTTTCCCAGGTGTCCCATTTTATATTGAATAAAACCATTAATAATTCTTGTCAAATATAATTAGGCATCAGGTTTTATTCATTTTTAGTCAGAGGTAGCCTTCATTCTCCTAATAGAGAAGTAACATGATACACTTTTTGGTGATAAAAACTGGATTCTGCGACAGGCTTTCTGGGTTCAATTCCAATTTTCCCACTTTACTACTTATGTGACCTTGAGCAAATGTCTCAATTTCTTCAACTGTAAAGTAGTGATAATCATATCACCTACCATATAGAAGTTGGGTTTTGGGGATTTTTTTCTTGTTTGTGTCTTTGTTTCTTTGTTTGTTTTACCACAGGAAATAAAAGTGCCTGGCATAAGCTGGGACTCAAAAACTGTTAGATATATTATCAAAGAATGAAGTCTGACTGATTTTATAGGTATGGAAGCTGAGACTTAGAAGAAGCACAGAGCAGAATCAGAATTAGCATGATTTATTGCTGCCTGAGACACTAGAGAGAGAAAAGTTCAAAAGGCATTTTATCAACTCGTTCCAGAGCGGAAAGGAAAATTGCATGTGCCGAACACTGAGTTTGCCTCAGGGGCCTAGTATTATCACCTTTAATTTTCTTAACAGCACTGTAGGATTGCATTGTCACCCTCATGTTACAGGTGAAGAAACCAAGGCAGATACTTCCAGTGGCTGGTGCGTGGCCTCATGGCTTACAAACATGGCAGGTCCAAGTTTTGGCCTCAGCTTTGTTGATTCTAAAACCTGCATGAGGCCATGAGTGCAAGCCCTCTGGTGTGGGAAAGCGGGTGTCTGGGCTGAGCTGAGTAAGGTAAAGCTACTTGTATCTTAGAGGGTCACCCTCCTACTTCTCCAACTGATCAGACATTGGTGATTGGTCAGCTAACATTTTAATGGGTGGGGGAATGGGCTGGCAATTCTCTTACACACCAAAAACAAGTCATTTTCCTCTGACTGGTTGAATCTTTTTTCTGCTTTAAGGTGTTCAAGGAGAGGGGAAATGAAAGGAAAGTTTAGTATTACCTTCCTCCCCAAGGACTTCTCCTAGTCTCCTAGCCTCCTCAGGGGTTCTCCTAGTCTCTCTCTAACCTCTTCATTTTCCATCTTCTTCTCCAGGAATATCACCAGCATGTCTCCACACCCCCACGTGAACCTTCATTCTTGCCTGAGTCACTGTGGTTACAGAACGTTCTCCCTCTCTGGGTCACCATAAATAAGAGAGCCTCTCAAAAGGATTAGCAGGTAATTCAGAATTCACTGATGATTTCACAGGAGAGACGGAAGAGAAGATTTACATTGGAAACACCTTAGCAAACTGCTTAAAATTATCCTTCCACAATTTTTCTTTTTCCCCACGCTGCAAACAGGCGTCCTCGGTCCCCCATTTCTTCACTGTAGCACTCTGGTGGCTCTCCTCCTCCCTCCAACGGCCCCTCCAGCTCTGGCACTTTTCTTAAGGCAAAGTCATGTAGCTAGCTCCTTTCTCAAACCGACGTGTTTCTGTCCACCCCAGAGCAAACTATATTCCTTTGCGTACCATGACCTGCCTTTCTTAGAAGGAAGCGAAGTCCTATATCGGAAGTTTGCTGGTCAGTTACAAAATGTACAAGTAGCACCACTGTGTCCCAGGCAGAAGGAATGCTCAACAAGAGGCTGCTTGGGTCTCTCGTGCTTACAATCTGGTAGGAAAATCAGACATTGACTCAATGGCTGCAGGGCCTGCAGGAGTTATGTCAGAAGACTAACCACTGTCTAAAGGAAAAGCCCTTTCAGGAAGAGCTTCCAGAGGGAGGAATATATCAACCAAAATCTAAAGACAGAGCAGAAAACTCAGACGTAGAGATAGAGGATGGAGAGTTCTAGATACAGGGAGCAGCAACGGAGAGTCCGGCATGTTCTCATTCCTTGCTTCGCCATGGGGAAGGCAGTCTCCTTCTTATATCCTTTGCACATGAGTTTGCAGGTGACCAGATGTCACGAATCGTTTCAAAGCTTATTATAAGCCCTCAAGGGGCACTTGAGTGACATGTTAATAACCCGTCCTAACCCAGAGAGTGGTGCCATGGTTTCTCTCTAACCATTAATACAGATCATCTTTAATCTATTAAAATATTCATGTGGACTACTGTGTATATCTAATAGTTTATTCTTAGAGATAATAGGGAGTAAACACTATAAATGCCACTTGCTGAAAAGCTGTATGGATACATATACATTTTTGGTGATATATATACATATATATACACACACATGTACATACATATATACATACACATACATACATACAGTTTGCATAAATCAACAAAAAGGGCATTTTGTTTTTATTTTAAAATTTCCAAGCAACAATGTCGTATACATGATTGAAGTTCTAAGTAATCGATGGAGCTATCAAACCCATCAGAAATTGTATTTTGGGCTCTCTTTCTGTGACCTCTGTAAAAATTTACAGAAGCTTGAAAATCTGGCATTCTTCAAAATAACTTTCCAGGATTACATTATTTTTGAGTTCCAGTCCCTAGCATTCTAGTCTCTGCATTGGCCTCTTTATCATAAAAAGACAGAAGAGACCAGTGATCTCTATGTCACTCAAGGAGGAAGCCAAACTCCTTACAAGGATCCGTTCACTGCTCTTCTCTCCATCCTGTGTCTCTTTCACATACAGGCTTCACAAGGACACGTATTGTTGTGAGTTTTGCTCACTGTGGTATCCCTACATCCTACAACAGTGTCCAGATTAGAACTTGAAAAAAAAAGTACTTTTTGATAACTGAGAATTACATTGCCTTGTCTTGAGTCATCAGCGAATCATATTCATTGGCCCTTCCTCTCACCTCTCATAGTACCTCGAGATGTTACTACATTCAAATAACCCAGGATTGTATTTATTTTCACAAGTACATATAAATACACAAATAATCACACCTATGTTGTCTTGTAATGACTCTAAATTGAGCTTGTCTTCTCACCTTTTGCTGGATAGTAAACTCTTTGAGAGCAGGTGGATATTTCTGATTCAATTCCGATTCCTTCTGCTAACCTAGAACAGAACCTGGAATATCATAGACAACGTTTGTTGAATACGTGTGAGCAAACAAGAGTAAGAGATAGAGTGAACCTAACAGATGAACTAGGTCCACATTTTCTTACTGGACAGGTAACACGATCAGCCGTTCTTCCTAAACCGGTATTATTGCAGGCCATTCTCGATGGAGCACTGCAGGCCCACTAAAGATTTTTGCTCTGGTGGCTCAATAGTTGTCACTTATATTCCCAGGTGGAAGGAGGGCAAAACAGGAAAAGTGACCAAGCTTCCTCTCCATTGATTATGCTCTCCAGCAGCACGACTCTTTTCCCCAGGACGGCAGGTGGCACAAACGTTTCGCTACGCGGCAGGAGGGGCTGGCCTGATGCTCCAGACCTCAGTGATGCTGGCGGGTGTGGCAGAAGGAAGCCGACTTCCTTTACACAGGTTCAACTGATTACGCCGCGAGACCCCAATGGTGCCAGTGCCAGAAGGCCCCTGGGAGTGACTGCAGCCAACCTTCTCATTTACAGAGTTCCCTTTCTGTGATGCCTGACATACTTAAGGCTGAGCTGGCAAACAATCTATGAGGATAGCCTCCAGAGAAAAGCTTCATATTAAGTAACTGTAATAGCTTGAGTTTATAGGGTATCTCTCTTAGCACTTAAGTTATTTCGTTTTTAGCCTCTCTGTGTTCCTTCCCTGTGAAAAGCATAGAGTGATTCCCACCCCTGTTTTCCAACTGAAGAAACAGAGACACATGGAGACCGAATATGCTTCAAAGATTAACACCTAGGTGCTCGGATTTTTAGCTGAAGAATGTTTCACTCTTAGACTCAGAGAAAATGAAATTTTTTGAAAGCACGATGATAGCATTTTGGGGGAGAAGTCAAATATAACTCAAAATGCAAGAAGTGAGGAACCATTCCCACCTTTCTTTAAATTTGAAACCTAAACTTCCTGTATCTGATGTGGCTCATTCCTGAATTCTTGTTCTTGTCTATGAAGGATTTTTGTAGAAAAAGCCATGTTAAATGCCAGGTTATGGAAAGTTTGGGGTTTGTTCTAAAGCTATTTGTATTTCTCCCTAAGAAGGAGCTTAACTATTGGCTTACAGAGGATTCTTTTTCTTACATCTAAGAGTCACAGAAAAATCAGAATGACTAAAACCATTCACTGGGAGTGTTTCTTTTTAAATTTAATTACACTATTTTTTCATTTTTAAAAAGCATTTTCATAGTGCAAATACATGGAAAAGGAGGGAAAATATTCTTAGATATAAAAGAAAATTGAACAATGTATCACATCTTAAAACAAAACAGTAAACGATAGTGGTACTTCTTTGTAGTTTTGTATTTTTTTTTTTTTGCTTTACATAATTGATTCTTTATCAGCATTATATAAAGAAAGTGGTCAAAATTATGCTCTGATTACAAATTTTCTCTCATTTTCAAGGTAGATTGAGTGGTCAATTTCCAATTTCTACCCACTGCAGAGTACAGACAAAGTAGAAGTCAAGACAGGATGAAATCAGAAATCCAATACACATAAAGAATTAGTTGCCCATCAAATTCATCTTCCTTTAGTATCAGCTTGGCCGCCTTCCAGGCCAGTTATGTCTTTATAGCAGAAGACTTTGTTCATGATGTGGATATTAAGCATAATCACAGAATATTCATTGGAAATTTCCAGCCAAAAGAAGTTCCATACCCCAAGTTATGTAAACATCAATTAATCTTGTTATCCCACCATCTGAAAGATCTTCTCCTTCATCACTGAGAAGAAATGTCTCTTGAACACTCTGGACTTTTTACTGTTTAGAAACTTAAAGGTAATCTGTTCTCACCTTCCAGATAGCCAGTACTCCCTTGCTTATTGAAGGTTTCTCTCCATGGTCCTGGGAATGCAGGCTAATAGTGAATACTTCCAACCCTTTCCACTGCCACTGCAGTTGAGTTTTCAATTACCATCCTCTGCATATGTATATCACCCCAGCATCGCCAGCGAGTGCCTATGCACTAGCAGCCATTTTCATTTATATAACTGTTTTTAAAGTAATATTCTATTGATTTTATTTATTTTTTTAAATTTTTTTTAATGTTTATTTATTTTTGAGAGAGAGACAGAGCATGAGCGGGGCAGGGGCACAGACAGAGAGGGAGACACAGAATCTGAAACAGGCTCCAGGCTCTGAGCCATAAGCACAGAGCCTGATGCGGGGCTCGAACTCAGAAACGGTGAGATCATGACCTGAGCTGAAGTTGGCCGCTTAACCAACTGAGCCACCTAGGCGCCCCTGGTTTTATTTTTAAAGTTTATTTATTTTGAGAGAGAGAGAGGCAGAGGGAGAGAGAGAATCCCAAGCAGGCTCCACACTGTCAGTGCAGAGCCTGATATGGGGCTCTAACTTGTGAACCGTGAGATCATGACCTGAGCTGAACTCAAGAGTAGGGCACTCAACCAACTGAGCCACCTAGGCGCCCCAAAGCAATATTGTTTTGAGTCATCATCTGTTTCGTATATATCATAACAAGCGAGAATCACTCTCAGCACTTTTCTCCTAAAGAAACTAAAGCAGGAAAATCTGGAGGAGACTGTGCAGTCTTATTTTGCTGCATAGAGCAACCTGAAGTGACTAATTCAGAATTTTCCTTAGAGGCATCACCTGTCCCAACGAGCTGACTTCCCTCCTGGGCCCATAGTCATGAAGGGAACTTCTTATATAAGCTTTCTTGACTCTCATAGAACTTTTAAAAACAACTATGGAAAAATATTTGCGGAAGAGTTTTTTCATTAACTCGAGCCTTTGTAAATACGTTCTGGAGAGTGAATCACGGTAGTGAATGTATGTTGGGCATCACGAAAAAGGCTGGCTTGCACGGGACTTCTGTCAAGCATTTAGAGACAGCAACGACTGCTGGGGAGCTTTTAAAGCAGTAGTGACATCCTCTGTAGCAGTAAATTAAGCCCCACGAAAACCGTTAGTGTTATTTTTAAAATAATAATCAAAAATAACAGAAATACTTATTCCCAATGACTCACACAAAGCAACGAGAAGAAAAACCACAATTCCAATCGAGTCAGGCTTCCTAGGAGGCCTCAGGCAATCCTTCATAAATTTTGAAAGATCAATATTTAAGCAGCAGCAAGAAAACAAATATAGAGATTTTTCTTTTCTTCCCTATTTGTGAAACCAGTACAGGACTTCACAGAACAAGGTAGGAAATAAAATGAAAAATCATTTCCCAACATGAAGAGAAAATAAGGCGATGGGTGGGGAATAGAGGGGGGGATATTTTTATAGATCAAACCAGTAAGCTTTACTGAGATCCAAGAGCCAATTACTTTCAGTGCTATTTTCTAAGGGATTTAAAAATACATCTCCTCCTAATATGTTCTAACGCCAGCTCTTGAGATGAGAGATTTGAGCCGCACGCAGGTGTTGTGAGCGAGCGGTCCAAAATGAACAGAAGGAGCTCACTGACTGTGCCGAAGAGGTCTGCACAGGGAATATTCTAGACGGAACCCCACCCACCCCAAATCTTACCAAGGCAATATAGAATAAGAATCCATAAATTATGAGAAACTCTTCACTTCAGATGAAAGAACTGAAAGGGGTAGGTGTCTTCTACCTTTTGATTTTTTTCTTCTCAGTATCTTTTATTTATTCTCTCTTTTCCCTAGTTGTTTTGCTGATCTTTCCCATATTCAAGAGCAGGTTAGACTGCCCCAGTGGGTTGTAGCATGTGTTCATGGAAAATAATCCCCAAGATGATTATCATTAAAAATTTTTTTGATAGTTATTTTTAAATTTATTTTTTTTTAATTTACATCCAAGATAGTTAGCATCTAGTGCAACAATGGTTTCAGGAGTAGATTCCTTAATGCCCCTTACCCATTCAGCCCATCTCCCTCACACAACTCTTCCAGTAACCCTCTGTTTGTTCTCCATATTTAAGAGTCTCTAACGTTTTATCCTCCCTGTTTTTATATTATTTTTTCTTCCCTTCCTTTATGTTTTGTATCTTAAAGTCCTCATATGAGTGAAGTCATATGGTATTTGTCTTTCTCTGACTGTCTAATTTTGCTTAGCATAATACCCTCTAGTTCATTCATGTAGTTGCAAATGGCAAGATTTCATTCTTTTTGATTGCCAAGTAATACTCCATTGTATGTATATATACCACCTCTTCTTTATCCATTCATCCATTGATGGACATTAGGGCTCTTACCATATTTTGGATATTGTTGATAGCGCTGCTATAAACATTGGGGTGCATGTGCCCCTTCGAAACAGCACACCTGTATCCCTTGGATAAATACCCAGTAGTGCAATTGCTGGGTCATAGGGTAGTTCTATTTTTAATTTTTTGAGGAACCTCTATACTTTTTTCCAGAGTGGCTGCACCAGTTTGCATTCCCACCAGCAGTGCAAAAGAGATCTTCTTTCTCCGCATCCTCGCCAACATCTGTTGTTGTCTGAGTTGTTAATTTAGCCATTCTGACAGGTATGGGGTGGTATCTCATTCTGGTTTGATTTGTATTTCCCTAATGATGAGTGATGTTGAGCATTTTTTATGTGTCGGGTGGCCATCTTGATGTCTTCTTTGGAGAAATGTCTATTCTTGTCTTTTGCCCATTTCTTCACTGGATTATTTGTTTTTGGGTGTTGAATTTGATAAATTCTTTATAGATTTTGGATACTAACCTTTTATCTGATATGTCATTTGCAAATATCTTCTCCCATTATATCAGTTGCCTTTTAGTTTTGGTGATTGTTTCCTTCACTGTGCAGAAGCTTTTTATTTTGATGAGGTCTCAACAGTTAATTTTTGCTTTTGTTTCCCTTGCCTCTGTAGATATGTTGAGTAAGAAGTTGCTGCAGATGAGGTCAAAGAGGTTTTTGCCTGCTTTCTCCTCTAGGATTTTGATGGCTTCTTATTTAGGTCTTTCATCCATTTTGAGTTTATTTTTGTGTGTGGTGTAAGAGAGTGGTCCAGGTTCATTTTTCTGCTTGTCACTGTCCAGTTTTCCCAACACTTTTTGCTGAAGAGACTGTCTTTATTCCATTGGATATTCTTTCCTGCTTTGTCAAAGATTAATTGACCATACGTTTGTGGGTCCATTTTTGGGTTCTCTATTCTGTTCCATTGATCTGAGTTTCTGTTTTGGTGCCAGTAGCATACTTTCTTAATGACTGAAGCTTTGTAATACAGCTTGAAGTCTGGGATTGTGATGTCTCCAGCTTTGGTTTCCTTTTTCAAGATTGCTTTGGCTATTCAGGGTCTTTTCTGATTCCATACAAATTTTAGGATTGTTTGTTCCAGCTCTGTGAAGAATGCTGGTGTTATTTTGATAGAAATTGCTAAAACTTTTTTTAAAATGTTCATTCATTTTTGAGAGACACAGAGAGATAGAGCATTAGTGAGGGAGGGACAGAGAGGGGGAGACACAGAATGAGAAGCAGGCTCCAGGCTCTGAGCTGTCACCACAGATCCTGATGTGGGGCTTGAATGCACGAACCAGGAAATCATGACCTAAGCCAAAGTTAGATGCTTAACTGACTGAGCCACCCAGATGCCCCAAGATGATTTTCATTCTAATTCCCTCATGCTACCCCTTTGGGGACCATTCACACCTATACTGCCCTGCGCCCCAGTATTCCTGTCTGTTCCTAGCCCTCTTTCCTTCCAGTCTCACAGCCTAACTGCATAATTCCATCAATTTCTGTGCCTAGACATGTTAACAATTCTCTTATGAGTATCTCTGACTGAGATGCGAATATTTAACTTCAAATTAAACATTACTTCTTCTTTTTAGCTTTTATTTAAAGTCCAGTTAGTTAATAAAAAGTGTAATATTAGTTTCAGGTGTACAATATAGTGATTCAATACTTTTATACATCACACAGTGCTCATCACAACACTCCTTAATCCCTATCACCTAGTTCACCCATCTCCTCACCTCCCCCCCTCTGGTAATCATCACTTTATTCTCTACAGTAAAGAGTCTGTCTCTTGGTTTGGTTCTCTCTGGCTCTCCCTATTTTCCTTTTGCTCATTTGTTTCTTAAATACCACATAGGAGTAAAATCATATGGTATTTCTCTTTCTCTGACAGGATGAAGAAGATGTGGTAAAAAAATATATATACAATGAAATATTATTCAGCCATAAAAAAGGAATGAAATCTTGCCATTTACAATGTCATATATAGAGCTAGAGCGTATTATGCTAAGTGAAAAAAGCCAAAGTTAGACATATCTCTTTGAGAGACTCAGAGGGCCATCAAATTCACATTATGTTTAAAAGTGAAATTTAGGACTCTCTGCAAGAAGGAGTCTAATCCTACCCAAATTAATTCCAGTAAAAGGTTTCTTACAGCAGGATACAACAAAAAAGTACATGGGCATCCAGGGACAAATGCTGAGGTGAAGTTAGCAGGTGGGGATTGGACCGGAAGGTCAGGAATCAGGCCCGTTCCCCTGCATTGTTATTCTTGTCCGTCCAGTCTCATAAGCTCTTTCTCTGTTCACAGTTGCCTTCTCAGGGTCACTAAAACTTCATATTGCCCATAGTGTTGGTTTTCTATATGTATTTTTAAAGATGCTTTTGGCTGTAATAAAAAAAAAATGACCTACTCAGTTTGCCTTACAGCCGGTGGAAAATTTTGTTATTTTCTGTTAAAGAACCAGCAAAGTGGGATTGGCTGATTCATCAGCTCAATGACCTCATTAAAGCTCAAGTTACTGATCTTTCCTCAACTCTGCTTCTTCACTGAGATTCTCTGTCCAGAGACCATACCACCATTCACCCAAATGGCCAAACCATAAGACTGTTCTCTGCTGAGATTCTCAATCCTAAGGACACGCCATTCTCATTTAATTGGTAATAAACTCTTTTTTTCTTTATCATGCCTCATAACTACCTCCCCTTTCCATCCCCAGTGCTAATATTTGGGATCAGATCCTCTCTCTTGGAATGCTGTCATATTTGTATGTCTTTTTTGTTTAACAAATGGTTATTTAACACCTTACTCTGGTGCCGATTGTGCCCGAACGGTTCTACAAACATTAAGTTATTTAATCCACACGACAACCCTATGAGGTAGGCATTATTTTTAGTATCATTATCCATTTTTAAAAGTGAGAGAACTGAGGCACGGCGCACTTGAACAATGTGGCTTCACAGTGGTAGAGTGAGGGAGTAAGTCCAGGCAGCTGACCTTGGGAGTAAGGGCTCAGCCCCTACAGCCCCTGTAGGGCTGTACTGCCCTCACAGGGATTTCTGCCAGGGATTCCATTCCTCGGTCATTTCTTGATATATATTTATTAAATAAACATATATGGTCTCTTTTGAGATAAAAAAAATAAGCAGAAGTTAAAATTCTCGTCTTGGAAGAAAGTGTCCAGAGAGGGGGCAGAGTGAAATATTCCTCACTGGACCACAGAGAGATAGTGATTATATTTATTTCTACTTTCTACAATAGGAGTTGGCAAATTATGACCCATGGGCCAAATCCGGCCTGTCACCTACTTTTGTTAATAAAGCTTTATTGGAACACAGCGATACCCATTCATTTCTGTATTATCTATGCTGCTTTCGTGCTACCACTGCAGATTTGAGTAGCTGTGACAGAGACCATATGTCCTGCAAAGCTGAAAATATTTAATATCTGGTCCTTCCCAGAAAAAAATGTTTGCAACTCCGACCCCACGACATAATGCTAAGTGACTATCTTATAGGTTATTTGATGATGCTCCACTTGTCAATCTAGACCTGCTGCCACAGGGTAAGTCTAGAGATGAATGTTACCACAGGAGGAGGAGGAAGGATACCAGCAGAACTTGAAATCATCATTTCTTTTGAAAAAAAGATTTTTAATGTTTATTTATTTTCGAGGGAGGGGGAGGGGCAGAGAGATGGGGACAGACGATCCGAAGCAGGCTCTGTGCTGATAGCAGCGAGCGCCACATGGGGCTCAAACTCACAAACTGTGAGATCATGACCTGAGCCGAAGTTGGATGTTTAACTGACTGAACCACCCAGGCGCCCCTTGAAATCATCATTTCTATTTACATCGTGCATGACAGAATTTATGTCCTTCCCTCCTGGGGCATAGGACACGGCGATGCCCCTTTGGGGACTGACCCAGATAAAACTAGGACACTCATGAAGAGATTGAGATACTTACCTACATGTGCTTGGAGATGGCTTATCTTAATGAGGAAAACCTTTGGTTTTGTGGATGCTTCGCCCTGATACTGGACCAAGCAGGGCGACTTCTCTTCACCCTTTCCTTGTAGGTACATGATCTGAAATGAGCTCACCACCCCACCTATCCGAGCTTCACTAAGGGAGAAA
The DNA here is from genome assembly GCA_030068075.1 of Paguma larvata. Lineage (NCBI taxonomy): Eukaryota > Metazoa > Chordata > Mammalia > Carnivora > Viverridae > Paguma > Paguma larvata. The sequence continues at coordinate 37,129,827 of CM057838.1, read as the reverse complement.
CCAAATGGAGCAAATAACTGAGAGCTTTCTTCAAAGGCCAAAAGAAAGAAGTAGGATTATAAAGGACAGGCAGAGAGGCTGGTACTGGTAGAGAAGAGAGATGGACACCAGGGAAAGACTCCCCTATGCTCTGAAATCAATATGGAGCCACTAGTGTCCTGAGCGAAAAAGTAAATTCTTTCACTTTGTTTTCTGGGGTCTTTTTTTATTTTTATTTTTAATGTATATTTATCTTTGAGAGAGAGAGAGCAGAGGATGGGCAGAGAGAGAGGGAGACACAGAATCCAAAGTAGGCTCCAGGCTCTGAGCTGTCAGCACAGAGCCTGACACAGGGCTCGAACTCACAGACTGTGAGATGATGACCTGAGCCAAAGTCAGATGCTTAACCAACTAAGCCACCCAGGGGCCCTATTTTCTGGGGTCTTGATGTGAGTTTGGTTATCTTGATGTGGGCTTGACGTGGGCTAATGGACTGTCCCTTCCTGTCTTTCCCAATGTCAAGGGCACAGCTCAGGGGCTTAAACTGCATTTTTAACCTCATAGCTCTGTCACTACAATGGCAGTCATTTATCCAGGGAATGGAATCAAAAGAAGACTAGATCTTTTGTTCTGGTCCATCCTACCATTCCTTTGCCATTTCCCCAGGCCCTGGAACAAAACGGATGAAAAACCAGCTCTGGATTTGGCATCCCAGGAGAGCGTGTTCACTTCCAGCCCTACAGATATTTGTGTGTGTGCAACATCTGGACAGACGTAGGCAATGCTAGCAGGTCTTTACAAAAGCAGATGCTGTGTGAACCATTTTGCACTACTCACCAGTAAAAGGGGCAGGCGGGCAGAACGGTGCCATTTTTGCCTGGCATTTGGCAAAAAAGAGAAAACAAGTGCATTTTTGACATCTGTTCCTGCTCTTTTTTAGAGCTTAGCTCTGCCAGCCACGCAGGCATGATCAGGCATAATTGATAAATTACTAAAGGCAACTTGACAAGGAGGGCAATGAAAACTAATAAGAAGAAAAAGGAGAAATGAGTTGACTCATGTTTGTCAGGTGCTTTGGAGAAAAAAAAACCTAAAGGGACAAGAAAATCCTAAAAAAAACACAATTGTTTTAGGAAAAGTCTTACAGTACCATGGTGACTAAAACATAAATAACTTTGTTCTTCTTTGTTTCCTCCCACGAGTTATTGGGAGCAGATTGAAAAGTCAAATTCTTCATATCACAAAATAATAACAGCTACAATTTACAGCACGCTCTGTAAGGCACTATGTAATCTTGAAATATGCAGTAGAAATTGTTCCCATTTTAGAGACTGGAAAATGGATGCCCAAAGGACTGTGTCACACAGGTGACCAAATGGCAGTGGCGGGGTATGCAAGACGCCTTCGATATGCCTTCTCAGCTGACAAACTGCTCCCACATCCATGGCTATTTAGAGAATTATGGCTTGGTGGCAAGAGAGTGAAACTTGACATAAAAGAGTTTTGAATTCTGCCACCGCTCTTCATAGCTGGTGGATTTGGTTTAGCCTTTTAACTTCAAAAATCCGTTTCCTTGGCTGGAAATGGACAAAAACATCTACCTCACTGGGCTTTAGTGTGAAGTGAGAAAATATTTATCAAATGCCTTAGAAGCAGTACATATCCAGTGACAACTTCTCTTCTTTTTCTCATGGAATCATCCCTTCTGTACCCAGCTCAAAATAGCATTCAGAGAAGACAAAGAGTGGTACTTAATACATCGCGATATAGTTTCAAAAATTGTCCCAAGCTGCTGTCCTTGAGAGAAGATCTTTCAGATAAAAAGTTTTGCACTGGCTCTATTATCCAATCTTACCACCAGTTATATTACCGGTCTTTTTTTTTTTTTTTTAAATGTTTGTTTATTTTTGAGAGCGGGAGAGACAGAATGTGAATGGGGAAAGGGCAGAGAGAGAGGGAGACACAGAATCTGAAGCAGGCTCCAGGCTCTGAGCTGTCAGCACAGAGCCCGATGCGGGGCTCGAACTCACAAACTGCAAGATCATGACCTGAGCCGAAGTCAGAGGCCCAACCGACTGAGCCACCCAGGCACCTCTTACCAGTCTTGATGGACAACTCAAAGTTAGTATCCCGAAGTGGGTGAGAATTTCCAAACCATCTTGCTAATGAGTGTTTGAGGGCAGGATCCGGAGCAATAGAAAGTCGGCTTCTCACTGTCCAATTAGAGACACAACCACCACCTGAAAGCCAATCTATTTAGTATTTATACCTTTATTTTGTAATTGAAAACCCCATCACATGCTTTTTGCCTCTGTCTTATTTATTCTCCCATAAGAGCTTTTGATTATACTCTTATTTTTATTACAATTGCATATATCAAATGGATGTTTAATTATTCGTTGACACATAAGAAGATAAATACGAATTATAATAGATGACTTCTTAAGAAATAAGTTTTTGAATGTAAAGCCTATGAGAAATCTGGCAGAGGGGTGTTCTTACCTCTGCACGTCCTAAGATGACATTCGCCCTTCAGTCTTACATTAAGTCCTCTGGGAAACACTTTGGTAGACCTACCTATTCTCCTGTAAGAATGCCTAGGATGATTTTAGATAAAGAACAAGGCTCAGCTATAGGTGTTCAGCAAGGTTACGTTTTGGAAATTGTGTAGTATTAGAAAAGAAATCAAATATAAGTGGAATCCGTGTTATACGGAGACTGCAAGTGAGACGCGAAGTAGTTCCCTTTCTATCTGTATTTCCACTGTTTCTTTCTAATAGCAGAGAGTTCATGAATCAGGTGTTCGGTATTTATTTTTTGAACTCAATGATGCCACAGTTCAAGTGGATGTTCTAGGGAATGAGAGCAAAAGATCTAGTCCAGATGAACTTATGGGCAGTTTGAACCTTGAAAAGAGAGACTGCTTCATCACCATGGTGGTCTGAAAAATATTTTCTTTATTCTAAAAGCCATGGAAACATCTTACTCATGAATTTGTAACTTCCCAGTAGAGATGTAAGGGTAAATATCTGTAGATAAACCTGAGACAAAGCAATTACTTTCAAAGGCCAACTTTCAATTCCATCAAATAGTTATTCAGGAACACTATGTATATATCTCACATATATTTTGTACACACATGCACACACACACACACACACACACACACACACACAGAAAGTGGAAAAAACTTGGGGTCAAGCTCTACAGTTTGCTAGCTTTGTATCAGTCAAATTCTTTATTCATTACGAACTTCCTTGTCTCATCTGAAAAATGGAGATGATACTTGTGCCAGTTACCTATTACTGTGAAACAAATCACCCCCATCCTTCATTTTGTTCAGAAATCAGGAATTTAGACAGGACCCACCAACGACTCATCCCTGCTTCATGCAGCATTGGCTGGGGTGAGAGGCTGGGGATGATTTGTCTGCAGGGGGCAAGAATCATACGGAGGCTCACCACTCATCTCTGGTGGTGGCTTGCTGATGGCTGGAGCCTCAGATGAAAGTGTGGAGGGTGCACATTGGTTGTTCTCTGCATGGGCCACTCCATATGGTGCTCGAGCTTCCTCATGGCATGGAGGCTATGTTCCATGAGTAAGCTCCTCCATAAAACTATACAGAAGTTGTAAGCTCTATACTCACATTATGAGTAGCCTTGAAGTCGATACATGGTAACTTCTGTTACAGTCAGGAGGCTACTCAGACACAAGGAAAAGTAGACCATTGGGAGTATCTGGAAAGAAGAGCATGCAGCCTTGGAGATATTGTTGTGCTATTTTTGGAATATACGATCTACCACAATAATAAAATCTCCCTTCTAATGTACATTCCTGTTCTACTTTTGTTCTTTCAACAAACCCGTTATAAGCCTTTGTACATATTTTCACAATTTTTACCAATTTCTCAAAATAACAAAAAAATGAAACACTGAACTTAATTTCTAATCTCACATCTTTCTTCCTCAGACAATGGCTTCTTGAGTGAAGACACGAGGTAGCTTTAGTGACTCTGAGTCAGGGAGGGGTGCCACACGTAAAGCATCCCCCTTTGTTGTTGTTCTCTTGAATCGTGAGAACATGCTTTGAGTAAAGTTTGCTAGTGGGACAAACAGAACTATACTTTCATCAAGACCATGCTTGCTTTATGAAAATATCTTTTATTGGGACACCTGGGTGGCTCAGTCGGTTAAATGTCCCACTGCAGCTCAGGTCATGCTCTCACGGTTTGCGAGTTCAAGCCCAATGTCAGGCTCCATGCTGACAGCTTAGAACCTGGAGCCTGCTTCGGATTCCGTGTCTCCCTCTTTCTGTGCCCCACCCCGACTTATGCTCTGTCTCTCAAAAATGAATAAATGTTAAAAAAATTTTTAAAAAGCAAATACCCTTTATATCTAATATCCTTTTGTTAAACACCTCTTATTCCTGTGCTGTTTTGTTTTCCATGAAGTAAGAGCATTAAGAAAGGGCTAGACTACCCGATCTCTTGCACAATTATTACATGTTCCAATGTATAGGAAGACTTCTAGGCTTCTAACCTCCTAACCACTGGTTGAATAAGCACCTCTTTCAAAACAGGTAAAAACCCAATCTCAAGCAACAATCAAAGGAATCAAGTTTGTTGATAGGCAAATTAGTGACACATTATTCGTTTTAAGTCCCGACATCCTCGATTCTTATCAAAAGAATTACTTATAAGGCCAGTTGGGAGAAATAAAAAGCAGAAAATTTCCCCAAATGTCCCCCAAATGTTTCCCAAATGTTGTAGAGAACCCACAAAGAGAGCTCCTTAAATGTTTGTCTTCCCATCAGAAAGCTGTTATATTACTCAATGCCAAATATTCAAAGAAAATAAGCTCCTCCCAAATTATTCATAACTCGACATTTTCCAAATTCCCAGATATTTAACATCACAAAGATTCAATTAAAATCTGTTTACCTCCAAGTTTTTTCCTGGCATTGATTTATTAAACAAGAAACTGAGAAAGTCATTGAAAACAGTAGCAAAATGAAGTGCATTATTGAACTGTCAGCAAAACTGCCAGTTTTCTCATTTGTGGGGAAAGGGGAAAAAATATCGTAGTAGACAGAGTTTTCATTACTTCCATTAAACTGTTGCTTTTCTGGTTGCCAAATCATACCATCAGGACGCAGTGCGTCAAAGGCGAGTAGACACCGAAGATCCTCAGCCGCCGCGGATACTTCGCCCCGGATGTTTCTACCCTCTTCAATTCGTCGCTGTGCATGCGGTTAGCGTCTTCACGGTAGTAAGGTCAGCAGTGGATTTTCTGATGTTGTCAACAGGAATAGCCCCGGAGGTTTATGTTGGACCCCGGAAATCACTATTGGCTTTGAAAAAGATACCTTTTAGACAATGTAGAAAAAAAAAAAAAAAGTCAACTGTATCCTGTGTGTATGTTGTCCAGTTTAAATAGCAGAGCCCCTTTTACCAGTGTAATTGTAACCATTGGGTTTCTCTAGTGGTGACAAGGTAATTACTTAATCATTGTGAATATCTTAAATCACTAGATTGAAGATAAAAAAAAAAACCCTTTATCTGGAAAGAAAATGACATAACGTAAAGTAGCCTTAAGAAGTGCAATATCTACACTTTTATGCAATCTCTTTGTTTTGCGACTTGATGCTTTCAAATCTGGTGACTATACTCCTGCCATAAGTTAAAGTTATAAGATAACTGCTTCAGTTAACTCTTGGTTATTCTTGAGAAGAGGAGGGTATGGATAAACAAAATGTCTCTCACAGTCCTCCCCCTGGGAAAGAAGCTGATAGATGGATTATTACAATGTCTCATTTTGAGCCTGAACTGGGCTATGCCAATTGGTGAGTCAGGTAGCCAGGATATGATTGATAAGAGGAATAGGGATTTTGGAAGTATTCCACTTGGAGGCATTATTTTTATCTATTGCTATATAACAAACTATCACAAACTGAGTGGTTTAAAACAGTACACATGCACTAGCTCACAGTTGCTGTGGGTCCGAAATTTGGGCACAACTTCTCTGCGTCTTCTGCTTCAGTTCCCACAAGCCTGCAATTAAAGTGTCATCCAGGGCTGAGGTTTCATCTGAAGGCTCAAGAGAGGAATGATCTGTTTGTCAGTTCAGTGGTCGTTGGCAAGGTTCAGTTCCTCAATGGCTGATAGACTGAGGACCTTAGTTCCTCACTGGCTTTTGGCTGCAGGTTATCCTAATTTCCTTCCATATAGGTCTCTCCACATGGCAACCTGTTTCATCAAAGTTGCAAGCACAGAAGAAAATAAAATCTGCTAGCAAATTGGAGGTCACAACGCTTTATAGCCTCATCATGGAACTGACATCCCATTACCTTTAAGGTGTTCTATTGGGTAGACACAGGCCATTATGTCTAGCCCTCACTCAAAGGGAGGATATGACACTTGGGCATGAATAACAGGAGGCAGACCTTCCTAGGGCCAATGTTATCTGCCTACTTCAGGATGGTTGAGGACCGAGGGATTGGGATGTGAGGAGAGCTATGTGTCTAACCCAGATAGTGGTTTCTGGGCCTGTACCCAAGTTCTGAGCTGAGACCCTCAGCAGATTGAAATTGGAGGGATTGTTTTCATCTGGAAGGATTCAAAGAAACCTGAGAGGTGTGGCTTTCTCTGCTGTGTGACAACACGTGACACGGGATGGATAGAAAGACTATGCTCCTCTTTTCCGCATGAACCACAGCATTGTTTCGTCCTTCTATAACCTGTGTTCTTTCCGGTAAGAAATCAGGGAGTGACGCTTTACTGCTTTAAGAATTTGAATTATGAGAAGTGCTGAGAGATTGTGTCCTTGGGTTTTTATGCAACTATAAAAGGGAATGTTAAGCATTACAAGAATGGATGACTCTTGTCTGAGCAGCTTTGTACATACTGAATCTGGATATGTAGGAGAACACTTAATTATTGTCAGGAATATATACGCCCTGTTTTGTAGATCTTCCATTTTCTTGCCTTCTTTTCTTCCTTTGACTCAGTGATCACATTTTCTGGAGCTTTTAAACATCCTAATTTGTATCTAAAAATAATAAGGAATCGGGTGCCTGGGTGGCTCAGTCAGCTAAGCGTCCGACTTTGGCTCAGGTCCTGATCTCAAGGTGCATGGGTTTGGGTCCCACGTCGGGCTCTGTGCTGACAGCTCAGAGCCTGGGGCCTGCTTCGGATTCTGTGTCTCCCTCTCTCTGCTCCTCCCCCACTCATGTTCTGTCTCTTTCTCAAAAATAAGTAAACATTAAAAAATTAAAAATAAAATAATAAATAATAAAAATAATAAGGAAAGCTAAATTCTTAATTCTCTGAATTAGCCCTCTAGGTTTCATAGCAAAAGGCTGAGGGAGTAGGCAGGCGGGGGTGGCCGCTAATCTGACCTCTACTCTATATCCAGAGGTATACTCTAACTTGATATTCTTCTATTATTTTGGATAGGTAAGGGGATATCTCAGCATTCTATATGTTGTGAACCATATCCTGGCCACTAAAATGTATCCATTTATCCACCCATATGCTAAATAGACAAAGAGGGTATAAGTGTGGATACCAGTCAAGAAATAATAGGCTAAAAAAGAATATGGAAAAGAAAGAGGAAGAAGTAGAAGGAAAGGAAGAGAAATGTGGAGAGAGAAGTTTTTTCCCTGTTTATCAGATCTCTTCTGAAGTATATACTCCAAGGGCCCCTACGAAATGTTCATGTATTTTGTTTCTCTTGAACAAAGCACTTTCAGACTCATGGAATGAAGGGAAGGACAACAGGAGACGGAAATCTCAGATTTGTCTATTGAAATGGCTCTATAACTTATTTTGTAAACAGTTTTATAATGAGCTTATGATGGACTATTTTGTCTGAAATCCTAGAGATTTCAGGATGGTGTTTCAATACCACCTTATGTCTAATATTTATCACAACAGGAGAGACTAAAGGATTAAAATGTCTAAACGTTATCACACATGTGTGTCTGCTGGCAAGACTATAGAACAGTTGTTAATATTGAAAATGAGATGAAAGATGTTCTAAATTTATCTTATCAGCACTGTCTTTCAACATAATGATAGTTACTTGACACTATCGCATTGCTTTTCAGCCAGTTGCAACCAAGTCTGCAAAGACACACATTCATTCAGAAGTCATGGCTCAGAAATCTAGGGTGATGCCAAATGAAACAGATAAGTGTTCATTCACCTGGGAGCTATATTTTGACTGCGCTATGGTGCAAGTTGAAAAAAATAAAAGCAATGTTCGCATCAATTTAAAAATCATACTTAAAAGACCTCAGATGGAAACCATATATTTTTCCAATATCCATATATAAATTAATACATCCCATCTGGGTTACATCTGGCAACATAAAAATGTTGTCTTAAGCACACTAAAGGTGTGAGAACCATCAAGCAGATCCAAGTTGATTTGGCACATTTGTTCACGAAAGGAGGCAGTTCTTTATGTGGTAAGATGTAACCTAGAATGTAAGTAGAGGTTGAAGAACGCATGCCAACATACACAGTTTTATCAAGAATATAAAGAAACGAATTACATTAATATTCATAAGGTAACCAGGTAGCATTCTACATTAGAAAATTATGGAAAAGAAGAGTGGATTTTGGAAAACAAACCTGCTTTTGGATCTTCTCATCAAGGCCAGTTTGCACTCACTTTAGAAATAGAAGACTGTACACAGAAATTGTGATTCTCCTAAGAAGGAAAACCAAGATTTAGCCCTCAGTCTGTCTGTCTGCAGGCTTGTGCCCTATGCTATATGGAAGTTCAAAGCTCCCCAATATATCATATATGCTGGTCATCACACTGACAGGCTCAACTTCAACTCTTACCTTTATACTCTAGCACGAGCATTAAGAAAAGTGTTTAATATGCTGCCTATACTCTATTGTTGTTTGGAAAAGAGCACTTATGAATAGGTTACTAAAATGAAAACAAAATTCTTTCCAAATTAACACATGACTCCCAACTGTTAAGAGATATCCAGACTAAAAGCTATTAAGCTTAACTAAGAGCCTTATTCAATATGATGAACAAATAGAGAAAATAAGGGATAAAGAGGTCTATGATTTAATATACAAAGGATGATGCTAAAAGGCACATGGGTGGCTCAGTCAGTTAAGTGTCCAACTCTTAATTTCATACTCAGGTCATGATCTTGTAGTTTGTGAGTTCGAGCCCCACATCAGGTTCTGGGATGACACCATGGAGTCTACTTGGGATTCTCTCTCTCTCTTTTTCTCTCTCAGTCTCTCTCTCTCTCTTCCTGCCCCTCCTCTGCTGTGCTTTCTCTCTCAAAATACATAAACATTCAAAAAAAATTTTTTTAATTGAGCTTTTTTAAAAAAAATAATGCTAAATAATCTTGATTATTCCACAGATGCTGAAATTATGAATGGGAATATACTAAATTGCAATAACAATTGGGATAATATCTGTGACCATACCATACTGGAAGCACTTATTCCATAGAATTGGCAAAGTTGTAAGAAAATCAATACAATCAAATAATAGAATACTGTTCAGTTTTTTTCAACCCGAAGGCTAGAAGAAAATCTACCTGTCGGTCTATGCCTTAGTATCTGCCCTGGGATGTGGCCCTGGGTGACCAGCCGAAATTGTAAAACTCTACTGGGTGGAGGCTGGGGCAGAGAGAGCAAGAAGCCAGAGGCGCCTGGGAAGGGCTGGGAACATATCTCCTGGGCTTCCCTGAGCCTGCGGATCTGGCCATATTTCTGGGACCCTCAGCTGCTCACCCAGGCCAAGCCAGGAGGGTCACAAATCACCTCCAGGAACTTCCTTTCCCTTTGTCTCCCAAATATTTTTATGCTGGTTAAATTAGTTCAAGGTTCGAGCCAAGGGAGGCAGGCAAGGAAAAAGAAGTAAAAAAAAAAAAAAGTTATCATGGGCGTATCAAAAAGTAACCTATCCTCCCACCTCCTTTGTGTATTTTCTTTTTTTTTTCAAGTTTATTTATTTATAATAGAGAGCATGCGAGCACTCGTGTAAGCAGGGGAGGGGCAGAGAGAGAGGGAGACAGAGAACTCAGGCTCCAGGCTCCCCGCCATCATCAGCACAGAGCCCCATGTGGGGCTTGAACTCATGAACTGTGAGATCACGACCTGAGCAAACTATTCCCTGGCAACACGAAACCTCCCAGGTGTCTCGCAGGTTGGCAACGCTGTGTGAAAATCACCATAATCAAAAGCTCGCACGCCACAGCCACACAGACTCGGAAACCCAATTCTGGCCACTTGAGAAGAACTGTCTGCTGAGGCAGACTCACTTGAACTAAATTCATAAGCCTGATGAAGACAATAGAAACGACATTTTAGGTGTTCCATAGCCAACAAGTCTCTGCCTATCTGCATTCCTCTGCATTACCTTTCTGAGGTACTTCTACCCTACTCCCTGCACACTGTGCTTGGGCCACTCTGCCCCCCACAATCTTCCTCAGATGCACCAGACGTGTTCCTTCTCCCAGGGCCCTTTCCCTCACTTATCTTCACAACTTGCATCCTCACCTCATGGGTCATTTCAAAGATGCCAGTTTCACTCATTCCCCGTTTAAAATCCCATGTCTCCTGACCCACCCCGTTCTCACTGCTTTCCCCTCTCCGCTTTTTTCCCATAGCACCATCTGATGCAATTTTATATTTTATTTATTCTTTTTGTTTATTTTTTTTATTTACTAGAACATAAGTTCTGCTTATTTACTAGAAGGTAAACATTATTGAGGTGGCCTTTGTCTCTTTTATTCAGCGCTGTATTCCAGAATCTAGAACATTGCCCGGAACACAATAGTTATTCTATTAAAGTACGTTGGATTAAACCTTTCCCAAACAAACACTCCCCAAAAGTACGTGCCTCCTTGATCTTATCGTAAGGATAGAGGTGGGGGGAAGGGAGATATTGGTAAACTTCAAGCACTCCTAGTACTCCTATGATAGGACAGGGTTTAGAGCTTTAGTTTTAAAAACGGCTTGGCGAGTGAATATGTTTGTGTGTAAATAAAAACTAAAAAGGGAAACTGATGCATTTAATTATTTAACTAACTTACAGAGAAAAATATAACTAAAACTATGTGTGTCGAGGTTCTCCAGAGAAACAGAACCAAATGGTAGATTTATCTGTGTATGTATATGTATACAGGGAGAGAGAGAGAGAGAGAGAGAGATTATAATTGGCTCTTGCAGTTATGTAGGTAGAGGAGTCCCAAGATCCACCATCTGCAAACTGGAGAGCAAGAAGAGCTGGTGGTGTTATCCGGTCCCAGTCCAAAGGCCTGAGACTGGGGGATTAGGTAATGGTTTGAGTCCAGGTCTGAGTTCAAAGCCTTAGAACCAGAAGTGCTCATGAAATGTCTCAGCTAAAGCAGAAGGAATTTGCGCCTCCCCCACCTTTTTTGTGGTATTCAGACCCTCAGGGATGAAGCGAGGCACACATCAGTGAGGGCGATTGATCTACAGATTCAAATGTTAATCTGTTCCAGAGACACCGTCATAGACGCACCCAGAGATAATGTCTTACCTGGGACCTGTGCATCCTTTCGTTATTATCCGTTAAAATTACACTGATGATTTTATCAGTCAGGCTGACACATAAAATTAACCATCACACTATATAAAAATATAAATATGATAACTTATGTCGCATGGTATATGGTATGTAAATATGGTGCTTTGTTACATACAAAATAGAAATATACTTCTGCACGGCTTGACTACTCTGTTTACTCACAGTAGACAGTGGAGCATGGTAAGAAAATTAAAAGTTTGGAATTGTTTGGGGAGCATGCAACCAGGCTAAGACAATTGATTATACACATAGTAGCGACTAAATCTCAAACCATAATCTTGGGTATGCTGCTCAAAATAAGTAATTTTATTTAATTGCATTTAATTATTAGCTTGAATCCCGGTCTGTCTGATAGCAGAATCACTTCATTTCTAATAATAAAACATGCTTGATTCAAGGTAGACTCAATCAATCAGGATTATTCTTCCTCTTTGGTTGATGTCTAAGTCTTGGGAAGTTTACTTAGTGTCACTGTAGTGAGAGCAGGGGCTATCTGGTCTTGGCTCATCCTTTCCTACTTTGCTGGCGTCCTTTCCGCCGCCACCCCCAGCCCCAGCCCCACTCCATGTATGCCTCATGGTAGCACTCCCTGGCTTCCTTTCATCTTACTCTGGGGGCCTCTTCACATCTGCCAGTTTTCTTTCCAATACCTTTGTGCTCCTCTGGCAGAGGCTCTAGAGGTACATGAGACAATTTCCCGTGCTCTCCCATACCACTCTGGAGGCATAGCAAACTCCCAGGGAGGTGCCGGTGAGTGAGTGCTGGGTAGGGATGCCTTTGAACGTCTCTGACTACTCAAGCTACATTTCTTCTTGACTGTGACTTCATCATTCTAGTGTGCAGAATCGCCTCGAATCTTGCCACTTCTCAGAACCACAGATGGGAAGCGGTGTCCATGTCGATGTTGTCTCATAGCCCAAACCTACATGGTCATTGGTGGCAGAGATGGCCAGCTCTCCACCAAAATGGCACGCTTCTCCTTCCATAGTACGAAATTCTTGCTGGGTCTAGGCTGTGCAGCCAGGGGCTGTGTCCCAGTTCTTCCCTCAAGTTGCGGTATGTAATTCAAATAGTTCTTGCCGATTGAACAAGAGTAGATGTGATGTATGTCATTTCTATAGCAGGGTTTATAAAAAGCGGGAGCAGCTTTCTCACCTTCTCTTTCTTCTTTTGCCTGCTGGATGCTAATGTTCTAATGAATTGAGGAAGTGCAAAATGGAAGGAGCCGGAGTACATGAGTGACACATGGGCCACAGCTGTCTACCAATCAGACCAACCTGCTTGGACTACTGCATAAAAAATAAAATAGTAGCGTAGTAAGCCTTCAAAACTTGGTTATAGCAGCAAGTATTACCTTAACCAATAGAGAATTCTGTGGTCTTCCAGAACTAGGTCTGGAGACAGAGGGTAGATCCTTTCCTAGCATGCTCAGGGGCATCTATCCTGTTTCCTTTCGCATATATGCTGATCCTGGCCCATGGGATCTTCATTTCATCTGAATTCATAGGAAGAACTGTTTCTGGGTGATATTTATTCTTTTATGAATATTATTTAGCACAGGGCCAGGCCTGTCTGATGAAACCAAAGTCTTGTCCTTGTGTTTCAAATGTATGTTTTGCAATTTAAAGTTGAGTATTGCTGGGGCACCTGGGTGGCTCAGTTGGTTAAGTGTCTGACTTCAGCTCAGGTCATGATCTCACAGTTTGCGGGTTCATGGGTTCGAGCCCTGTGTCAGGCTCTGTGCTGACAGCTCAGAGCCTGGAGCCTGCTTCAGATTCTGTGTCTCCCTCTCTCTTTGCCCTCCCCTGCTTGTACTCTGTCTTTCTCTCTCTCTTAAAAATGAACATTAAGAAATTATTTTTAAAAATTTAAAAAAAATAAAGTTGAGTATTGCTTGAAACTTGGTCTTTGCATTCTTGCTGTTTAATTCTTCTGAGGCCCTGAATGCTTCCAGCCTAATGACAGTTAGAGAAGTTAGCCTCTAGGTAGGGTAGTCTGAGTAAAGGAGGCAAACCTCAATTAAGATAATATCTTCCTATCTCCTATATTGATACCATAACCTGACATCAGGATGGACTTCCCACAAGATTGCACAGAAAGTATATAAAGTCTAGGAATTAATATTTACTTTTCCCTAGAGAGCACCTTAGATGAGCTTTGCCGACATTTGCCTTAGTGGCCTTCCTTCATCTGCACTTTCTAGACCAATCTTCACTTCTGACCACACATGATTTCTTTAGACGGTTCATCCTTGCAATCAGATTATCTTCCGAGCTGATGGTTGGAGTTATTTGAATCTTTCAGCTATCTGCATTTAACCATGTTCTTGCCAATTACATACTAACTTTATAAAGCGTATATCAGAGAATGATCAGATATTCCTTAATTCTAAGATTTGGGGAATGGCAACTGTCTGCCCACTCTCCACATTCTCAGACACTGGGTTTTGGGGGAGGCCTTTCTTCTATTGCTATTTGGCCACCAAGCCACACTTTCTGGGAAGCCAACGAAATCTGTCCCCCTCACCTGAACACCAGCCTCAATCTCTGGAATTCTAGAAGAAGATCCTCCAAATGTGAATGGGTTAAAGAGTTGTGGATACAGGGAATGCATTTTTGGAAAGAAAAGAAATCCGGGCAGTAGATCTGGGGAGCTGAGATCACATGCGGAGACCCCTGGCTGTTTGAAAGCTATGCTTGCTCTCACTCAGCACAAGGCTTCTGTTAGGACAGTGAGAATTCAACACTCACACAATGAAATATGTTTGTAGTTGATTTTTGAGTTCAGATTGTGAAATTTTGGATAAGAAGCGTGAACTGTATTTCCACGTTCTTCATTATAAGGAAAAGGTTCTGCTAGATTCTCTAAAGGGGCATTCTCCTAGATTCTTCTCATGATGTTGACCAAGGTCTTCCTATTCACTGTGGAGACAAGGCAATGAACTTACTAGCAGTGTTAGGAATAGATGTCTGCAAGATTAACAGGAACTTGTACATTATGGACCTTATGGAAATGGATGTGTCTTTTCTAGAACTGGGTGGCCTCACCTCATGCTTTCCCTGTACTTCTCAGATAATAAACTGAGTTTCAGAAAGGTAACACACTTGCCAAAAGTTATCCTTCTTTGTACAGAATAAGAAAGAACTGTAAAGAAATGTACATTAGCTAGGAAAGGACAGGAGACATAGAAACACTGTTGACGACAGGGGATGTGTTTTTAACATAGCAAGTAAGACACACACACACACACACACACACACACACACTGGATGGATGTAGTACTCCCTCTCTCTCTCTTTCTATGCACACACACACACACACACACATAAACACACACACACACATATATTTGCTTCATTAGGCAAGAAGCATGGAATACCAGCATATTAAAATGCAAGAAACAGCATACAATTTTTCTCGATTTTTAGAATGGTGTTATTTGTTAGGGACACATGTTCAGAGGCCTTGGCAGCTGAACCACCTTCTACATTGAAAACAAGTAAATAAATGAGGTGCTCAAATATGCACACCAAAGCAGTTTGAATATTCAAGGGAAAAGTTATAGTAAAGACGAACTAAATTATAATAGCTGCTAATATGCTAATTTTGATGTTCATTGAATTCTTGTAACAACCTGATGACTGGTATAAGGGCTGCCATTTTAAAGATGCAGAAACCAAGCGGCTCAGTGGGATTAATGCACCTTTCCCCACAATGACTAAGCAGCAGGGCAAAATTTGAACACGGTTTTGTCTCACTCCAGACTCTTTCCTCCCACTATAACACATTGCCTTCCCAACCATCCAAAGAAAAGCCAGTGTAGCTATTTTCTAACTTGCTTTGCCCCTTTTAGTCTAAATCTAACTCTCACTGTGATGGCAGCTTCACTGATGCCCTTGTCCTAATGTTTGTTAGCACCCGTGTACACATCCAAGGACTCACTGCCCTCTAGTGCACATCAAAGGCACTCAAATAAATAGGAAATCATTTCCTCTTGTAAACTACAAGTTCAACACACAGACTGAGAGAATTTTCCATTGGAAAAAAACTTTCAAAATCCAGGGGTTCATAAAAATAAAAAAATGTCTGCCTCAACAATCTCTTTACTGATTCCTAAGAAGCCATAGAGTGAAAAGGTGTGGCCAAGAGTAAAATACAGTAATTTGAAAATTATTTGAAATTTGAATTACAGGTCATTGGTGATGCTATCACTGCTGCTGCTCCTTCTTTGGTGTGTTAGTGTGACAGGCACAGCTTTGGGAATGGTACTGAAATCTGCTGTCGGGCTCACAAGTGAAACCCCTGTCTGAGCAGAATGAAGGCTTCCCAACCTTGCTTCCACACGCCCCTCACTCCTCTTTAGAAATCTTCTCAGACAACGCCCCTCAGGCTCAATCAACATCTTGATTTTTTTTTGCTAAAAGGGAAGTGGAGATGGATCAAGACTGGGACATATGCCCTTTTTGTTCAGATAGGACATATGCCTCTCTTAGTCACAGAGTCCTGGTGAGGCGCCATGTCCCTGGCCCAGTCAAAGCACGAAGAAGAATCGTGCAGGGCTGTTGGCCTCAAGGAGCTTACAGTCCAGTGGTCATTTAGGCTCTTTTTCTTACTCACATTCCAATGGTTGAATTGGCATCTCCAAGGTGGGATCAGCATTACAGGCAAGGGTAGATAATTCTGTGAAAGAAATGGCAGCGTGGAGGTTCGAAGGCAGATGCAGAAGACCAAGAACTCATGTGAATTAAATTTCCTAACCCCCGTGCCCTGGCATCGCAACAACCGCCCACTGATCGCCAATAGCACATTTCACATCAAGCTGCCTTCTAGATGCTGGCGCACGCTGGACGACGGAGTTCAAAGGACAGACTTTTACCATTATGACACATTTGTATGGAGACTCTTCCAGACAGGTAAACATTCTCAAGTTTAATTTGGTCCCTTCCCTGACCACCAGCTTTAATTATGTCTCTGGACCATTTGCGTGGGGTTTTTCGTGCAAATGCCCTTATTAGCAAATGAGGAATCGCTTCAAGAATCGATCAGGTTTCCTTCTCTGCCTGTAGCCTATAGCTTTTGACTTCAGCCCACAAACTCTGTTCTCCACCCACATGTCACCCCCCCACCCCCCGCATCACAGTGAAATAGAAGCTCTGAGTGCATGAATGTCAAAACAATGTGCTAATGTGGAATCCGGCCACCAAGTTTGCTCCGAGCACAGCTATTGCGAAATCCAATCTATTTTATCACTCTGTCTTCGTGCTGGATTTAGCAGCTTCATAATTCCACACCTCTGTCAACGAGACCCTCATTATGCAGGCTTCTAAACATTTTACTTGGGGAAAGAATAAACAACATATTTAGTACTAATGAGGTGAGATATTGCTTTTTTATTTGCATTACTGTTTAATGATTGTGATATCTCCAGCACTCTGAGCTCTGGGAGCTTGTTTGGATTGATGCGATTTTTCAGCGAGCAGCTCTTGCAGACAACTAGTTATTCGCCCAGCACAATGTGTCACATGCTCTGGATGTGTGGCCTCAGCATTACAGCAAAATGGAACGCCGTCTTCCACTCACCATGGTTGCTATACAGGTAATAATGCTACTCATTTTGTTTATGTTTCAGCATAAACATTTAAAATGGAATGTTCACCGACCAGAGAAATTTAATCATAACATTTTTTCCGGTGTTTTTCTCCTTCTCCTCTTTGCTGTGCAATAGCTGTGAAAAGCCAACAATTTTAAATGTTTTCTCTGAAACTAATTCATCCTAATTCTTCTTATTTTAATGTATCTTTCAAAGATCATTTACTACAACGAACGCTCTTCGGTCTATCTTGTAAAATAAAGTTAAATACTCCAAACTCGCTCCAAGCAAAGCATGACCGAAAGTAGCAACTTTTGGTTTCTACACGGGGAGAGTTTGGGAGCCATGAGAATAATGGCAGAATTAACTTCAGGACAGGTCAAATGCAAAGGCCAAAGGAAAAGAATGGCAGCTTTGTGACCTGGCAGCGCTGGATTTGAATCCCAGCTCTGCTACTTAGCAGCCTGGACTAATCACTTAATAGGACACTCAGGTCCTTTATCAATAATGGAGATATAAAAATATCACCTTCATTGAGTCCTAAGGATTAATGAAAATAATATAAGTTAAATTCCATTGTACAGAGGTCTGGTGCCTATTAGACGCATATCTATTTGTTATTGTTGTTGTTGTTGTTATTATTATTAAAACACTCACACCAGAGTGAGGCAGGTGCCTAGGTAGCCCAGTGTGGAAACATGGAAGCGATGCTAGAGTTCAGTGTTCCCAGAGACACCAAGGAAGAGCAGTTTTTCTTTCTCTCAGTGTTTAATCCCTGAACTTTGAAAGCATAGGCTACTCTCCATTTATACCCAAACTTTAGTATGCCTAGGGGACATTGAAGAGTTTCCAAACTATTCCTTTACCAGGAGGGAAAGAGTCTATTCTATTATGAGAGGCGGTCCTCAAAAAAGCAAGAGACTCAGTGCCTTGCAACATGTTCCTCAACCCCCATGGAAGCCCCATGAGCCTCCTAGAGATCCTTATCCAAAGGAAGAAGTAAGAAAGGCCTAGAATTAAGCTGAGAAACTCATAGCTGGGAAACTCTTCATTCAACAGATACTTTTTCTGCCTCTACACATGCAGTCTGAAAACCTGGGTCAAATTCTGATTCTATCACTCGTCAGTCTATAAATGAGAACTCTATCCTACTGATGTCAAGTAAGTGAGGTAACATAATGGAGACTACTTAGCAAATTCTAAGACGGTTTTATGTATGCTGGGTACTGTGTTCACTAGCTGACATGGAGAAAATAAGATACTATTTAATTAGAAATTCAATGTAAAGTTTTTTTGTGGTTTTCCTTGATCAGTAAATGTAAGGCTTAGGAGTACTAAATTTGTGTTTGTTTGTTTTTTTCCTAAATGCCTTCGGCGCGATGTCAACGTTGACATCATTAGACCAAGAGCCTGGAGAGAAGACCACACTCAAATATCTGTGGACCTCTCTAGTTACAACATTTATCCAGAACTCCTCTGTGGCCCATCCGGTGTTACAACAGAGAAAAGAGGATGCTAGGAATTGAGTTAAAGGAAGGTTTTGCAATGGATGAGCAGAGTTTCAGAAATGTTTTAAATCCCACATGGATAAGACTTGTTGAGTGGCCTTGATGGGACATCAGAATTCTTCCTTCAGGAAAAAAAAATTGAAGGCCCATGAGTGCCTAAAGGAAATAAAACACATTTTCCTTACGGCCTAGAATCATTCCATTCCTCTTTATTTGTGCTATGTAATGTCATGAGACAAAATATACTCACCAGGATAGCTGCATAGAGCTAAAACATGATCGTCAATTTCTTTCACTGCTCGACCATTCACTATCGTATCTTTTCCTCAAATTTGTCTATGTAAGCACATGAATCACAGTAACGTCTCATGAAGCACAGTCTCATTTTATTTTAAAATTAGCAGTGGAAACCATTATCTGGAGTGCAACAAAAAGTTCTTACAAAAAAAAAAAGCTTCTTGATTTAGACCTGGTTTTGACAAGTCCCCAAATATAATTTAGATTCTTTCTCTGATTTGGATGGTATATTTATTTATTCCCTTGTGTTCAGTGAATTCCTTCTGTGTTCCAGGCACGTGCTAGGGCCTGGGGTACGGCCATGAAGTGAGTCAGACACGATGCTGCTACTGCACACAGGCTGGCCCCCTGAACCCAGGGCGTGGGGAGCATTGTCGGCACCCCCACACGCGGCGGGAAGGGGAAGCAGAAAGCCTACGCATGAAGATTTGAGAACAGATTGGGGAGGGCGTGTATTAGGAAGAGTGACTCAGAGAAGAAACGGCAGAGGTTTGAGGCCTCCCAAAACTTCCAGTAAAAAAATTTCAGATATCATTGACTTTCCATAAATAACTGTTTACAGGTGAGTTTTAAATTTTTATAGCTCCAAGGAAACGCCAAGTTTAATGTTTCATATTATAGAATACACAGTGAATTGCTACATTAAAATAAGGATTGGCTAGAGAGTCAAAGTTTTAAGAGTCTGTTTTTATGTCTTTTCATGTTTTGGTATATAGTAATCACGTTCTGCAGGGAAAATAGGCTAAAACAAACCTTTTATAAAGGGAGAGTTAAATGAAAATTTTGGTACTCAGAACTATAATTACAAAGGATTAGGTAGGTATTTGAACTTGGACACTATGGAGAATTATTTTCACATATGCTTGGTTAAATACGTGCAACGCTGCTATAATCTATCATGATTACAACCATCCCGGTTGGCATCCCATAAGCTGGAAATATGGGTTGAAGCACCACTTAACTTAAATCTTTTCCAAGTCAGTGGCAATGAGTTGCCAATTCTTACTCAAAGAAAAGACAGGAATTAGTTGAAAGAGATTACTCACAATCTATCTGAACGTTACTGCGTTAAAAACACATACTGGGAATTTACTCAGTTTATGGAATTCATTTCTTTCCCTACAATAGTAATCAATAACAGATATATAGAATCTGGGTTCCTTCAGTAAAATATCACGTGCGTTTCTATAAAGGCATGGAGAAGGCATGGAAATCAACTTTTCTGAGAATTAATTCCTTTCAACCCCTCCGGCTTCCATGCATTGTCCTTTTATGAGCCATCTTTCTGCCCCTGCCTGAGGCAGGGTCATAGGGAGATGGTGACACTCTCATGCCGAGAATAGCAGCACTGCTGTTAGGCAGAACATTTTTCATCTCACACATGAATCTTGACAAATATAGCTACTCACTGGTCTAGTGTCTCTTGATTTTCAACCCGCTCTCCATTTCTTTTGATGCCTACACACATCGAAGCTTCCTTCTTCTCACCAGCAGCGCCCACCAGGGCTCACTTAAATATGCCCACATTTGAGCCCAAGCCTGGGATGCAGGTTTCCATTCATCCCATTTTTCTCTGTGATTCTCTGAATACCTGGGCAGGAATTATTACATGTTGCCTTTTGGAGGAAATAAACAAACAGTAAAAGGCTTGTACAGAAATTACAGGCTCCCGCAGAAGTTAATGCAAAGCCTGTTTTCTGTAGACAAATAGAGCTGCATACAATACATGGTGAGGAAAGTACCAGATCTGACGAGAATCATTAGCAATCTTTTAAATACACTAAATGCACCAAGGACGCATTTCCACAAGTCAATGTGATGTATTACAATTAAATGGGCAGAGCACTGCACACTTTGGGTTTTAAAAAAATCAATTTGCCCAGGGACGACACCTCACGTGTAAACCATGAGAGAAGAGGAAAGAGGAGAGAAACAGAGAGGAAAGCCCCTTTTTGGTCCTGACTCAGAGGAAGTAGATATTTGCCATGGACACTCCTTTCCTGCCAACTTTTAGGGTTTAGGATAGGGATCTACATAGAAAATGCTGCTAAAAGCTGAGTGTGAATTTCTGTCTGGTTTTAATTTATTAATGCGCATCAATAGACTCACCTGTAGTTTGAATTTTAAGACTTTACCTTGAGCTCAGTAGGTAATACTTACCCATCATGCTATGCTGTTTCCTTCTTTCCACTGGCCTGGTGCATCTCGCGTGTATTCTCATCTCCTGGTGCGTGAGGACAGGTGGGCAGGAAAAGGCTGCCAGCCAAGGGTCTGCAGTCATACCTGGCTGGAGGTGGGCCGAAGTTGGAATAGAGTATGCCTACTCCAGACAATATCGCTTGCTAACAGCCAGTCAGAGGCAAGGTCCACTGAGAAGCGTCAACATCCGAACATTAACATGACAGAGTCTAGATGCTAGCAGTCACAGGGACCGCGTGAAACCCAGTCTATTATTACCGAACCAAGGGTTCATGCTGGGTGAAGAAGGCTCACATACAAGTAGGGCAGGAGTAAATACAGCAGGTTCCTAAACAATGGACCCTAACACATGTAAATATTAATAATTCATCTTTAGGTTTCAGGAGGTGAGATCTGGAGAGAGAAAAAGTTATTAACACAGAGCGAATACACAGATTAAGCAGAGATCGATACTCCTGGAATCCCTTAACGGCTTAAACTGTAGCTCTTACTCCCCTGAAACTGCTCGCTTGTTTTTCTTACCCATAAACAACATAGAAGTCAGAATTAGACAAATCCTTGGAATGACCTAGTTTAGATTAGATTGGGGTAAAGCCAAGCAACAACAAAAAAATTGATTAGTTTTAAGTACATATACATGAAAGTCTAATTCCCTCGCTGTTCATTAGAGAGTTTAGTTTTTGTTGTCGTTATGTTTGTTGGTTTGTTTGTTTCAGTTTGATTTGGTTTGGCTTTTAAAGTCCCTAATTCCTGGGCTCCATTCAAACCAGTTTAATAGAATATCTGGAGGGTGGTCTCAGGCATCAATATTCATTTAAGAACTTTCTAGGTGATTCAAATTCACAGGCAAAATTGAAAACCACTAACCTAATCCTATAGTCCTGAAAGTCAAGTTCAGCCTTTTAGGGAAAATTGAGAAAAGTCATTGACTAGATGTTCAAGTATAAAATAAGAAATGAGGGAAGAATAATTACTATTTATAATTACTATACATATCCTTCATTATGTTAATTAACTCATCCAATAAGCATTTATTGAATGGCTAGTCTGTGCCAAGCACTGGTACTAAGGATAAGAGCCAACAGCAAAATCACAAGCAGAGACTAATTCTGTTTTTAAGGAAGCCCGAAACACATGACTCCTCTCTATCCAGGAGCCAATAAAAAGAATTGGTGACAGTTCAAGGTCATTTCAGGAATTTTCCTGGACCTCTTTGCTTGCATCCTACAGATTTCATCTACTTGGCTTGAGATCTGCTCTGGGGCCCTGATTCTGCCTGCGGAGCTGTGACCCTGGGATTTACATACGATTTCTCCATTTCACTTTTGGATTCATCCAGTACCTTTGGTCTTCACATTGGTGTCTGACTCTTCCTACTCCAGGCTGCCTTAGATAGGCGTTTGTTCTTCAAAGAACAATCCTTCATATAGTTCTAGTTCACTAGTAAAGTGGGAGAATCCCGAGTAACACATATTTACTCCTATATCCCAAGAAATAAGAAGTAAAGTCGAAACTACTTTTTTTTTAAAACAGCATTTTCTATGTTACCAATGTAAGAGACAACTCAATGTCAAGCATAACCAAATCCTACCTGATCAATTAAGTATATATTAAATGCCATAGAGTTTCGGTCTCTTACGAAGTGATTCTCAAGTTTGGCGCTCATACAAGAAGCTTTGTCAGGACCAACTAGCACTGAGTGTGGAGGTGGGTGGTTGAAAATAGCATTCCGAGGTACCACTCAGGGCAACTGAATCAGAAACTTGGGGGAAGGGTGATGGAGAATGGACCCCCCTTGTTTTTTAAAAGTTTGCCAGATAACACTGAGGCATGGTGAGGGTTAAGAACCACAGCTCTGAAAGAACGTATGACGGGGGAAAGAAACCCATCTCCAGTAGCTTTGTTAACTCGCCAGGAACCCCCAAAAAGTATATACCTTTTTTTCTTCAGAGCCTACAGAAAGCCAATAAAATGAATTCCATTGACCTTTCATAGAGAAGAGGAAGAAAAGGAAACTCAACGAAAGTATACTGATTTTGCAAGGGGGCCATGGCTCAGACACTACCTCAAAGCTTCTGCTTGGCATGTACTTTGCCCAGGCATTTTTATCGTCTAATGACATACTTTTCATTGAATTGTTTTAAAGATTATTCTGCAAGACCATAACCATAGCCCTCCCTTCAAAAACTGTTATTCTCCCCAAACTTATATGGCTTTTGAAAAGAAGAAAACAAGGTAATATCCACAACAGATCAAGCAACAGTCAATAATGGATCAGCACTTTTAGTCTGAAAAGAAAAATCAGTGTCATCCACTTCGAAAGATTAACAGGTACCCTTTAATTTATTTTGAAAACCCGGTGACTAGTTTTATAACTCCATCACATCTCCCTAAAAGTGTTTGTGTTCTCTGTGGACACAGTATGGGGTTTCTCAATCTTTCTAACATCTCTCTTTAATTACACAGCAGGCCACTGTGTACTTCACTCTCATATGCAGACTCCCCAGCTAGTGGTACCATTGTGCTGAACACAGTATGGGGCCTCTCCATTTCTGCAAAATAGCTTTCTCATAGAAATTTCATCCGTAGACTAATGGTTTCACTACAGATTGTCTTTCCCCAAGTGGAAATACCACATTTCTGCTGTTAGACTTTTTCTTCTTCCCTTTACCTAAGTCACAAATCCCTTCCTCTGCGGGGAAGTTTTTGAAAGAAACAAGTGCGTTAGGGAACCAATATCCTCCTTTTGTAAGAAGAGATTTAAGAAATGTTAATCCTTTATGTATCAGAAATTCCAGACCATTCTTCTTATCCTGACATAAAAATTTCATATTTCATTCCTTTAAAATTCTTTTTTTTTTTAATTTAAAAAGTAGGAAGTCTTCTAGGATTTTCCTAATTTGCACATGACTTTAAATTTAGACGTATTCATGTTTGGAATCAAGTCTGAGTCAGTATTTTTATCCTGAAATTATAGAAGGGAAACACTTTTTCGAAAAAGCAATGAACAGGCTGGCTTGTCTAAAAACTCTTTTTCAAATTTTTACTCAAATCACCAATGCACAGGGCCTCAATTTATTAGCGGGAAAGGTAAGGTCCCATCAGGATGTATACTAGTACGCCTGTGTTTTTCAGCCATTCTTTTCTTTCTTCATTAATCATCTACTGTTACAAGACATTTTGCCACAATTCCATATAGACAATACAAACATGAGTAACACAGGGATGTCTGGGTGGCTGAGTCCCTGGAGCACCTGATTCTTGATTTTGGCTCAGATCCCCCAGAGTGGTGGGATTGAGGCCTGCATCTGGCTCTGCGCGGAGCATGAAGCCTGCTTGGGATTCTCTCTCCCTCTGCCCTTCTCCCCTGCTCTCTCTCTCTCTTACTCTCTCTCTCTCTCTCTCTCAAAAAAATGTTATTCTAAATCAGTAGCACATTGTTTCTGTCTTCAGAAATCTTGAAGTTTAAGTTGTGTGAAAAGGATGGAATCGTTGAATAAAA
Organism: Paguma larvata; assembly: GCA_030068075.1. Lineage (NCBI taxonomy): Eukaryota > Metazoa > Chordata > Mammalia > Carnivora > Viverridae > Paguma > Paguma larvata. The sequence continues at coordinate 37,105,155 of CM057838.1, read as the reverse complement.
TAATGCTATCAGAATCTGATGAATGTCACTAGAGACATACAAAGTGCTACGCAGGTTCATAGAGAAGAGAATAAACACATTCCATTGGAGTACAGGGCAGTCTCTGATTTTTACTCATTGAAGATTGTTGACCCACGATCTTTCATGAATATAGTGAACAAAATATCTTTAAGATGCAGACGTAGTCCTCAGGCGTGGTCCCTGCCTATTTTACAACAAAAAGTATGTCACCTTTTCCCACAAAATAACCAGGCACACATAAACATGGTTGGCTCTATTCTCTCCTCAGGTCCCCAAAGGTGGGGCATGGATGGTTGAGAACAGCCAAGCACAGTAGGCTGCCTTTAGGTTACACCACTGACTGTCAGCCCACGTAAGCAACCTGCCAGCTCTCTTCACAGACAGGGAGGGAAGGACCAAATTACTCTTGACCCAGTTGAATCTTAGCTTTATTAAAAAGTAGGCCAATTTATCTTCAGAATTTCAGACTGTTCTTTCTGGATCTTTCTCACTCCTATTTCCTACACTCATTTCCACTGACTTGCCTCGGAAATCCTGGGATATAGCCTATTAAAATATACCTTTAGGGTGCTCCAATTTACAGGAAGATATGAATGACTGATAGTATGCAAATAGATGCTATTTGTAATTAAAAGAAATCACCAATGGTAGTAAGGATAACTCATCACCTTTGCACGTGCTTTATCCTTTGCAACGCCCTTTTGCCTTTCTTTTCTCATTTACTCCCTGCCACAGCTCTGTGAAGTAGTTGTCATGCAGGCGTTATTGTCTGTATTCTACAGGTGGTGCAAATAAAGCTAAAAGAGATTCTGTGGTTGTTCAGAGCCACGCAATGATCCAGTGCCTTACTCAAACACCAGTGCTCTGAGTCTAAATCCATGGCTATACACACGGGTAAGAGTAGAAGTTCAGGCACCCACTTTGTTCTGAGGGAAATATGTAGAAGATTGACCAGTTTCTGAGACAGGTGACCAGAAAGATGGTTGTTTATTTTGCCTTCATATTTGACCAGCCCTGGCAAATATTACCAGGGACAGTAAGCTTTCAGATAATTTTCACTTTTTCCATTAAGTTAAATCTACTGTTTGTCATTCAGAGTGCATTAAATCAGGGGAAAAAAAACACAGGAAATCAACATTTAAGACATTAAAATTCAAGACGGGAGCGTGATTTGGACAAACTAAGGATGCCGCGTGGTATCTGCCGATACCGTAGCTGTCACTCACTAGCTTTCTCAGGATCCTCCTCCAGCAGCAAAAAACAAAGTGTCTAAGCTCAGCCAACGGAGGACCAACGATGATATGAAGTGACAGAGCTTTCACTGCACGGGAGACAGCTTAGCTAGTGCTTGCATTGGACTCCTACAAGATGCATATGGAACGCTCAGTCTATGAATGAAGCATGTGTGATCTTCGGGGAGAGCCGGCCAAAGTGCTAAAGTGCATGGATTTTAGATAAGTCGGTGTGAACATGTGGCACTGTGTGAATAAAATGTGATAGTGCCTATCAGAATGAGCCTGTGTCGTATTCTTACTTGACACGTTAAGCAAAGCTTTTAGTTCTGGGTGTACTGATGATGGAATTTTGTTCACAATTGTCTCATGAGAGCATGTTCCGGGATTTTAAAACCAAAATCTCTTTATCTTCCCATCAGGAAAGACTTAAAAGGGAGCACCATATGCTTAATAGTGGACTCTGTGCCTCCAAGGTGGAGAACTCATTTTTTTTTTTTTCTCATCTTCAACCTAAAGAGCTCAGCCTGTTGACTACTCTGGCCAACATTACACTTTACATAGAGAACCTTTTCTTTCCACTGCCCAGTCAAGAGCACGGGGCCAGGAATCACCTATTTGAGTTGCAACACCACTTTCTTGAAGTACAATTCTCTGGTCAGATGTAATAGAGGGTTCGTTGTGTGCACCTGTGTATTCCTAACAAATGGAGGGAGTACCTATATTTTTGGTTATTTGTTTCCATCTTACACTGAAATCTGTAATGTTTACCAATGCAATTCATCACTATACCATTCACGGATCGTTTTAGGATCAGGGTGTCTTAGACCGGATTCCCCAGAAATCAGGACCTAAAACCAAGTGTGAGTGCTTTATTGGGAAATATGATCCCAACGAGAGATGGGGTGGGAGGGTGTGAAGAAAGGAAGAAGGGAGAACCAATTCAAAGACACCTTGCTGACTTGGCCGTTGCTGTGAGTGTTCAATTCCTTACGACCTCTTGAAGAACTTTATAAAGCACGCTTTAGGACTCTTGTTAGAGTAGGACAGGAGGAAGCCCCTATCCATGTGGTCCTGTCTCCCAGCAGTCAAAGCACTTCCAGACTACACGTGAGTGTTTGGAGGGTTCCCTTTCTCCACAGCTGTACTTCATGGTGGGCTTGCAGTGCTGGGAGGGCATACCTGGATACAACGAGCTTGAGCCAAAGCAGAACTGGTTGTTCCTGTGGCTGCAATAAGAGAGAATCCGTGGTAGGGTCTGATACTTGAGGGCGCCATGATGGATGGATAAGCTAGGTTCCAAAAGTTTCTTTGTAAGTCTGCTCCATGAATGTTTTCTTCCTCACACTATTTAAATCTCTATACCCTTCTCTTTCTATAGGCATATATAAAGAAATTCTCAGGGTAATCCATAGAAGCCCATTTAACCCATCTAGATAAAAATATTCACTTTTTTTTTTCCTAATGAAAAAACTGTGCCGAACAATACTACTATAACTCTATGGCACATTATTTTAGCAGAACATGCTCTTAGACCTCTAGAAGCTCATGGGAAATGGCTACCAGTCTCAGGCAAACCAGGCTGACTTTGGAAATTCACTCTCACTAGAGTAATAGTCAATAATATCAGATTGGTATGATCGGTGGGGGAAAAAAAACTCATGAGAGTGAAGTACTGAGGGAGCAGGTTGGCAAAGGTGACAGTTTCCTAAATCGCTTTGAACAGTCAGGCTGCTTCCCAGCTTCCCTTCCTCTCACAGCTTTGCATCAAGTACACTGTGGCCATATTGTTTCCACTCTGACAACAACCTTTGAGTCTGGGTGTTCAAGGCAATTTAAATGAGCATGCTGTAAATCACCAGCGTTTTATTTTTCATTCATTGATTGTTATGCCATTATTTGAATGGATAGAGAAGGAAAAATGAGAGACAGTACTGAGTCATTTTGTACTTTTATCATATTTGTAAAGCGAGCTATTAAAAATGGGGGAATACATCTATTTTTATTATGACCAAATTTTATTCTCAAATTCTATGTTTTTCTTGTTTTTATTTGTGGAATGGAAAAAAAAAGTCTGAAAAGCAATCTGGTTTATTATTTTGAGATACTTCTCTAAAAATTCTTTTAAGAAGAGGTGCTCTATGTTAGAAATTTATCCACAATTATCCCAAGAGGAGAGACTATCCCTTTGGCATTTCGACTCCATGCTTAATCATTAGATTATGAACAAGCAACAAAAGCTATAAAAAAAAAATAGCATTGAAGAGTGATGTCAGCGCAAATAGTGGAGCAAGGAATTCCAAAAGTCCATCCCTCCAAAAAAGCAATGAGAAAGCTGGCAAAAATGGCCAGAATCAATGTTTTTTTTTTTCTTTTCTTTTTTTTTTTTAGAACTCTAGAAACGAGTCAAAAACCTTTCATAACCAAGGTAAAACTATATCAAGAAAAACAAGATAAATCTTGCTAAGAAAAGCAAGTGTTGTGGCATTTAAACTTCCCATGCCTCAGCTCTCACTCCCCCAGGGAAGTGGTGATCTTAGACACAACAGCCCACATTCCTGGTACACAGAGGGCGCAGAAGGAACCACATTTACCAAGAGCCGTGGTTGTTTGTTGTGACCTGCCTGATGGCTCCATGGGAAGACCAGCTCAAAAGCATTTCCTTTATCTCACCTAACTCAGGACTCTACAACACTGAGGGGGCATTTGTCAAAACATTTGTAGGCAAATGTATCAGCTGTTGCTATATATAGTAATGGGTAACAGTTGGGGCAAACAACAGACTAACCAAACCTGGGGAGGAAAGGCTCGGGAATTAGATGCTTTGAGGAATAAGTATATGAAAAGTTCTGACATATTCTGGAAATCTAGAAGTTCTCGCACATGCCCAAGGCTGAGTATATGCGCGGAGGGAGGGGGGGACAAACAAACAAACAGTAACAACAGCAATAAAACACACACAAAAAAACAAGAAAGCCCTGTGTTGTCACTTCTGGTTGACCTTCAAGGTTTGTGCCAGTAGGAAATGAAGTCTAAAGCAGAGTTGTAAGTGGCCTCATTGTGTGTTCAAGGTGTGCTGCAACACACACACAGAGCCCATCTGCCAAACTGTTTCCAGGAGTTTAAGGTAGTATCTGTCCAATCACTAGCTAACCACGAAGCTAACAAAATAGACTTCAGTCACCCCCCCCCCACCCACCAACAACAAAGAATGTAGACTTTAAAAAACTAATTCAGAAAAGTCAGTACACAAATATAGAACAACCACAGAGTCAAGGTCAAAAATAAACCCCAGGGGAATAAAATACAAAATAAAAGAAATGAAAGTTTCAAAAAGTAAACCCTGGGTGGGAGGTAAAATCTGTTTCCCAGAGTTGGCACCTTATAATATTCAAAATTTCCAGCTTTCACAAAAAATATCTGAAGCATTGCAAACAAATAACAGAGCATGAACTACGTATAAGGGGGTACAAAGCAAGTAATAGAAATTTTCTCTGAGGATGCCCAGACCCTGGATTTACCAGACAGTGACTTTAGATCACATATTTTAAATACGTTCCAAGGGCTAAAGGAAACCATCACCAAAGAACAAAAGCAAAGTATGAGAACAATGTGTCATCAAAGAGACAATGTTACTAAAGAGATAGAAACTGGATTGTTGATCAACAGTGTCTGGGAGGTACCGGGTTTCTTTGGGAATGATGAAATGTTCTAGAATTAGTCGGTGGTGATGCTTGCACAAATTTGCAAATATATAAAAAAAATCACTTAATAGTATACTTTAAAATGGTAAAAATGGTGAATGTTAATTATGTAACTTTTATCTGCATAAAACATTTAAATTTATTACAGAAAACACATCAAATTTATTTTTTGCACTTTAACAGAATTACAATGTTATATTAAGTTATAATGTACGTAATAAGCATATTTAAATTTCCATGCGTAAAGTAAATAACACAGTTCTTAATTTTGCAGCACCTAGGATATTTTTCTCATTAAATATAAAGAAATGGATTGTAGGGTTATTTAACAATCCCTCTTAGGCAGCTGCCTGAATAGAAAGAAAAAGTAGGCTTTTCCGTTTAGTCTGAGAACGGGGCTATTTCTTTGAATTAAACAAATGTAAACATTTTTATCTCAAATCATTGGATTCCCAGGAATAATGGACTTTAACTATAGCTTCCAGTTATATTCATTTAAATTCAAATTTGGGACTAAAATCAAAACTCTTTCAAGTAAATTAAATAGACACACAAATTTATGTCTATGTCTCTAGCACCGGAGGTAGAGCTCCTTGATGTAATTAAATCCTTCATCATTTGGAGCCATTCTAAGAGTGCACTAATTGTAGGCACACTGAAAGTTTCAGGCAATAAATCACGAGCGAGGACTCTCTTCCCCGGTATGATGACAGTGCCGCTTCGGCGGGAGCGCGCTTTCTCTCAGGGCTGCTGATGCCTTCAGTGGTTGTAGTGTATCGAACTCTGAGCCAAATCGTAGTGGAGTGCATGGCGCATCCCTCAAGATGCATTTGTTTTGGGGCGCCTGGGCTGTTCAGTCGGTTAAGCATCAGGATTCTGCTCAGGTCATGATCTCCCTGTTCATGGGTTCAAGCCTCCCATCAAGCTCTGTGCTGACAGCTCAGAGCCTGGAACCTGCTTCAGATTCTGTGTCTCCTTCTCTCTACCCCTCCCCTGCTCACACTCTATCTCTCTCTCTCTCAAAAATAAACATTAAAAAAAAATTTAAGCATTTGTTTCCACGTATTTAGGAGAGGCTGGATAAAACAACATCGATAAAATAAATCCTAAAACCGAAAGTGTCTGATATTAACCATCTTTCATTACTATTCATTCACCTGATGAACCCTTATTTAGCAGTTACTTGTTCATTAGCTGAGCGCTGCTCTTGAGAAGAAATTGAAGTTTAACATTCACTGCTTCCAAGGAGACCACAGTATCCTGAGGGATATAGAGACGAAACTACCAATAATGATAGTTCAATGTGGCAGGTACAGTGACAAACGTACCAGGGGGAGAACCCAGAGGAAGACCACACAGCATAAGCCTGATGATGAGGGAAGGCTTCCTAGGGGAGTCAAGTCTGTTTCTCTGGGCAGTGCAGATAACTGGAGAAAGAGGAAAAAGGGAAAGGAATTCCGGGCACACGCTGGTAATTCACGAAGACACACAGGAGTGTAACGTGTAGGCCGTTTTGCCTAGAAAGGGTCAGATCAAGAAAGGCTTTGGATGCCGTGTGAAGGAGCTTCGATCTCACCATATTGGCAACAAAAAGCTACTACCGCAGCAGAGGACAGAACGATTTGTATCTCGCACAGTGCATTTTTGAGGGAATATAGAATTTCAGGGGATATACTAGAAGATGTTAGAGTGGATCCTCCGATGGCACATACTCTGTGCATCACAATAAAAAGTTTACAAACTCATGGTATATCTTTACCGAAGATTAAAGAGGACTTTTTGGCACATAGGGATGTAGGCCTAGAAACGAGGAAGAACGGCGCTTGTAAACCCAAGTACTATTTCCTCAAAAAAGAATTTTTCCTGAGTCAAGAACAAATATCAAGTTAGGGGTTAGAGTTCAAGCCTAGGATCAGGGTTTGGGTTCCGCCAGTACCATCATGAAAATCCCAATCTTTTGCAAAACCTGAAAAGCAAGGAATCCTAAACCTCATGTATTAGGTCCCTGATACTTGCCTTCAGTTGTATCTAGAGATTCTTCAATTCCGAAACAATGCCCAAGCCAGTAAGTGATATTTGACTCGACGTTTTCCAGTAAACTTGACAAGTTAAAGGAAAAAGTAAAACAGAACAATCAATCAGATCACCACAAAATCAATCAGCACAGAACTTTTTGTTTTGCTTTGTTTCTACAGTTCTTATGGACTGTATCAGACTGACCATCAATGTGGTTATCGCAAACATTGTAAAGACCACAACGTGTGGTAAAGACCACAGTGCGCAACCATTTGGCAATGCCATCAATGACTCTGCAGTAAATTGTGAATATGGATATGGCCAGAGGACAAAGCAGAAAAGAGTTGAGACAAATCCCAGATAAAGCATAAAAGCAGAGACTCCTCTTTTTTTCCTCTCTCTCTCTTTCTCTGAAAACTTTCATCTCGTAAATTGAAACAGTGTCTTATTGTCCTGAACAAAATCCCTCCTTTCTCAGAGGAAAAACACCATGAAAATTAGCGTCCACTAACATCAATGTTTGTTTGAAGTAAAGAGTCTATTATAACTCCATTAGAAGAGAATTGCTTGTGGCATCAAATTACTGTGGGAAACCAGCCCATGCTCCACCTTCCCATACACACATTGCTAAGACCCCGTAGAGAATCCATTAGTGGGACCCAGAGTCACACTAGCCTATAATTTTTCTTTGCCTTAGGAAAACAGTAGCCTGCAATTTTTCTTTGCCTGAGGTTTTAAAAAGGCCATCCTGGCTGTCTCACGCATGCTGTCAGAGTCCCCAGTCCAACTTATATCCTAGTTACCGTCTGGACACCTTCTCAAGAAAAGAAGACTCAACGGAAACAACTTTTCTTGTCTTATGGTTTATCTAGTGAGCAAAGACTCCCTTTTAGCCCAGAAATCTCTCTCGATTTTCCATTGCAAATTTGATTTTTATTTTATAAAATAAAGTTCGCAAATATTTGGTTTTAGTTAATTATTAGGTAAAGTCTGTCAACAAAAGTTTACGTTTGATTTTGTAAGCTTTATACTGGTGATATGAAATTTTAACTACACTGTGTTAAAACAGACTCTTTGTCATTATGGAAGGCCATATTTTTATGAGCATAGTATAATGTTGAAATATACTGAAGTATCTCAGCCTGACATTATTTTAACAGATGGCATTTATCTCATAATGGACACAAAAAGTTAAAGTAATTGTTAGAGTTCATCAAACATGAATTATGTTTACTCAAAGATATAATAATTTCTTAATTGTTTACATTAATGGAGAAAAAAAGAGACATAAATCTTAGATGAGGACAGTCTCTATTTTAAAAGGCATAATTTTAATTCAGTAATTTTATAAAAACCTCCCCCAAATCTAAACCATGTTATAGCTCCTGAGTAGAATTATTTGCATCTTCTCTAGATTAGTTCTTCTAAGGCCTTGGACTAATGATAAAGCAGCAATGTCTTCCCAAAAGGGACTTCTGTCAGAGTTTTAGATACTTTAATATTACTCAGTGTTGCTCTTTTCATCTGTAACGATTCTTACATAGTGGGAGGAAGTATCACCAGACACATTGCTTTGGCCACGGGGGTATTACTCAGTACCTACGTAAGATTGCATCTCCTGTGACCTTTGAACCTTCCATAACTTCTCCTTTTGACCGTATGGTCTTGTTATCCAGGGTGGAGGTACTGATTATATAGTAATAGACTATAATTGTAAAACCAACAATAGAAGGGCAATTCTAGAGAATGTACATTTTATCATGTATTCAGCCAACGAATAGTTAGTATTAGAAGCATTTGTCACAGCTCATCACTCCATTCTTCTTGAACTACATCCTTCACTTGACTCTTTAAGTTCTTTTCCTACCTTATTGCTCACTTACTCTCAGCTTTCTCTCTTGTCTCCAACTTAGCTTTCCAAACTCTGAACAACGGAACATCTTAGAACTCAATCTTGGTAGCATTTTTTAAATCTACATACGTAGAAACTCTTGGAGGCCTTGTCTTGTCTCATGGTTTTTAAATACCACCTTTATGCTAAAAACTCTCAGGTTCACAAACCCACTCTGGTCTCTCCTTGAAACATATCCATCTATTCATATCTATTCTCTTCTTGACACAAATTCTTAAATGTATAAAAGGTATCTCCAAAGGAAATCTTCTAAATATAAATTCTTAACTTTTCTCCCCTTAAACTTACTTTACCTTCATTTGCCCTGTATCGATAAATCTGCCCTGTATCCCATTCTTGTAACTGTTCAGACCAAAAGAGTTTTAGTCTTCCTTATTCCCTCTCCTTTCACAGCCCAGATCTGAGCCATTAATAAATCCAATTGGTTTTACTCCAAACTATTTCCGGAATCCCACCTTTCCCACCAATACCATTCTTAGCCCCGAGTCCGAGCCACCATTATTTTTTTGCCTGGATATCACAGCCGTCTGTAATTCTCATGACTGCTTACTCTGCTATTGTTTATTCCTTACAAAGCAACCAGAATTGATCTCTTTCACAACAAGCTCAGATTCTCATTCTTCAGCTCAAATTTTCCTGTATCATTTCGTCTTATTCAGAATAAATTCCCAAGTTTGATTTTTGCTTACAAGTGTCTACATGATCCGGCCCTGTTCATTTCTCTGGACTCATTCCTACTAGCTGATCACTCTCTCTGCCCTGCTACTTCACTGTGTTGTCCTTCTGGCTGTTCCTGGAATGTGCCAGGCCCATTCTCAGCTCATGGCCTTTGCTGTGGCTATTGTTTCTGCGTGGAGAATTACCTGTATCTATATATTGATGGATTAATAAATACCACTGCATCACTTCATGCAAGTTTTTTTGCAAATGTTACCTTAAAAGAGAGACCCTCCTTGACCACTCTAAGTGGAAAGGCACCTTCGTCCGTTCTCTGTCCGTATCTGTTTAACTTGTTTATTTTACCTAACAGTACTTCAGAGCACTGATGCTACATGGGTTCATTTGTTTATTGTCTCTCGCTCCTTACCTGGATGTACATTTCTTGAAGGCGGAGATAGTTTTATTCTCTACAGAATCTTCATCGACTTGGGCAGTATGTAGTAAGTCCTCCAACAACATCTGAGAGTCAATGAATTTGTTATGCCTTCTACTCGGGAACATGTTTTCCTGACTTCATGTTAAAAGTAATTTTAAAAGTTTTCCCTGTTTTGGAGAAAGAAGTGTCAGCTTCCCAAGCTGTCTTTCAATTTCTCAAAAACCTGCTTAAAATATAAATGATTACATAAGCTTTAAAAACAAGCCTGCTACTTTGGCAAAGAGACAGCATGGAATCTCTTGCCATTTATTTGCTAGTGCTGAATTTCTCTTCTTCAAACTATTAACTCACTTTGCTGGTAAAAATATTCTGATAGAATTCCTCTCAGTCTTAAAACATTTGTTCAGTGTTCTGGTCTGTGACTGCAGCCGTGTGTACATCTTAGCATTTGCTCTCAAAAGCTATTTAAAACAAAAATAAAAAAGAAAAGAAAAGAAAGCTTCTATTATTTGGGGGAAATATATGTGTGGGCATTAAGACTGAGCAGAAATGAGTTCTCATCCAATGTATGGTTCTTGGATTAAAGGTTTTAACACATCATGAATTTCACTTAAGGTCAATTTTATTATTTATTGCAACCAAACAAGGCAAATACATAGACGTCTCCTTGTGAGATACACATTCTACAAGAATTTGACTTGAAAGAATTTTCCAAAGCCGTCCAGAAGGTAAAAGGGATAAAAATATGTGAAAGAGTTTTACATTATCACACACGCAAAAAAGATTCTGTAAAACATTTGGGATTTTCTTATAAGGGAATTCAAGGAAACGCTCCTAGAATTCTCTGTCCCTTGTATATTCTTAGTCACAGATACTCTTGCTTGTTGATGACACCTCCCTGGCATTCATCGCACTGATAGAACCCTGTTCTCCCCACTTTTGTTAAGTGTGGGAAAAAGCAAACTTTGACCTCCTTTCCAGGGTTCAAATATTATGTGACTGTTTATCAAATATCCAGCTTTAGCACGTATTTTCCCCAGGTATGTTTCAGTCAAACCTAATATACCTGCTTGGTGTTATCCATCACGACAACAATATACTTGGGTTTTTTCCCATATATACATTTCAGAATCAAACGTAATTTGGATTTGGCAGATGGTGAGTGGTATGTGGTCCAGATTTTTTAGAGTACATTCTTCTGGTGGTAGAGGAACTAAGAAACCCTTCTTATAGAATATTTCCCAATAATAATACCTTTTTGGATATGACCATTTAGGGATATGCTTTTCAGAAATAATTTTTTTGGGATGCTATTCATATATTGCAACAGTACACCTGCAATATGTTTTCCTGCACTCCTGATCTTTGTCCTATTTTGGTCAATAATTTTACTTCCACATATATTATATATTCCCACCATACATTGTTATTCTTTTTGCTTTCATCAGTCAAATATATCGTAATGATGTTTTGAGACAAGAACTAATCTTTTAGGTTTGTTACTCACATTGGTAACATTTTAGGCTATTCCTTCCTTTGGGCTGATATGAGTTTCTGTCTGAAATCTTTTTCCTTTAGGCTGAAGAATGTTTTTAAGTTCTTTTAACGAAGGGCTCCTTGTAACAGATTCTCTCAGATTTTGTTATTCTAAAAAGGTCTTATTTTGCTTTCATTTCCGAAGGTTGTTTTTGCCGGATATAGAATTCTAGGTCAATTTTTTTTTAATCTTTCAACTCACTAAAACTATCATCCCATTTTTTTTTCTGGCTTGCATTATAAGCAATGAGAAGTCAGTTCAATTTCTTATCTTTGCTCTCTTGTCTGTAATGAATCATTTTCATCTAAAAACTTTCTTGTCATTATTGGGTTTGTTTTTTTTTTAATGTTTATTTATTTTTGAGAGAGAGACAGACAGACAGAGCATGAGCAGGGGAGAGGCATAGACAGAAAGGGAGACACAGAATCTGAGACAGGCTCCAGGCTCTGAGCTGTCAGCACAGAGCCCGACGCGGGGCTCGAACTCGGGAACAGTGGGATCATGACCTGAGCCGAAGTCGGACGCTCAACCGAGTGAGCCACCCAGGTGCCCCGGTTTTTAATAGTTAGATTCTGATATGCCTACGTGTGGTTTTATTCATATGCATCCAGTCTTGGTTTCATTGAGCTTCTTGAATTTGTAAATTTGTTTTATATCAAATTTAGGAAATTTTCAGCCAGATTCATTCAGAATTAGCTTATGCCTTATCTTCTTCCCCATCAAAAACTTCAATTACATGTGTGCTAGAGAGCTTATTAATGTCCGATAGGCCACTGAGCCTCTGTTCACTTTTTCCATAATAATAATAAGTTATAATAATTTTCTATTATTTTTCCTCTCTCTACTTCAGTTTTGAAAATTTCTCATGCACTGATTCATTGTATGAAACATTTTCTTCTGTCGTATCTAATGTAGTTAAGCCAACCAATGACTTTTTTCCTCAGATACTCTATTTTTCATCCCAAGAAGTTTCATTTTCTTATTTTGTAAATAGGCTTCACTCTTTCTCCTAATTATGTTTATATTTTCTTTTAAATTTTTGAGCATATTAAACCTATTTTAGTTTTCTTCTCATTCTGTCACTCTACATGAGGGCTCAGAAATTTTGGCCCATGGGATTGTTTTTTAAGGTCCATAAGCTAAGAATAGTTTATATATTTATAAAGAATTGTAAAAGTACATACCTATAAATACATAGCACAACACAACAAAAAAAAAAGATGTTACAGAAACTATATGAAGGCTTCAAAGCCCAAAATGCTTACTTTCTGTTCTTTTACAGGAAAACATTGTGTACTCAATCTACATCATTTCTGAGTACATTTCTGCTGACTGAATTATCTTCTGGCTATGGAGATCATTACTCTCCTTCTTTGATGTATAGTAATCTTTGATTGAATGCTGGATATTACATTACTTTGTTGGTTTCCTGCATTTTGAAGTCTTTCTATTTTATTTTATTTTAATTTTTAATGTTTATTTATTTTTGAGAGAGAGAGAGACAGAGACAGAGTGTAAGCAGGCGAGAGGCAGAGAGAGAGGGAGCCCCAGAATGCAGAAGCAGGCTCCAGGCTCTGAGCTGTCAGCACAGAGCCCAATGTGGGACTCGAACTCATAAACTGTGAGATCATGACCTGAGCAGAAGTTGGACACTTAACCTACTGAGCCACCCAGGAGCCCTTGTTGTCTTTTTAAAATAATATTGAGCTTTATTCTGAAAGGTAGTATTTTTATTTGCAAACCATTTGATCATTTTGAGAATTATTTTACAGCTTGTTAGGGCAGGTTTTAGAGTAATTGTTTTAGAAGTAGTTTAGTTCCACTCCTAAGGTATGGCCTTCTGAAGTCTCTTCTGTATACCCCAATTACTCAGTAAGTTCTCTCTACTCTGGAGAGTCAAATTTTGAATGTCTTCCCACTGATTGTGATCTCCAGTAAGTTGTTTTTTTTTAATATCTTATTCTCTATGTGTTCTTTACTCAGTCTGATTAATACCAACATAATATTTAGTCAAAGACTTTGCCCAACTTAACCACACCAACTTAGTATTTAGCTGAAGTCAAAGGACCTTATTGATTTCTGCAGTTCTTTATTGACATAGCTTTCTCTTAACTCAGAGTCTGCAACAAACCCTCTCATGTTAATATGAATAATGCATTTCTGTGAAAATATCTGTATTGTCCAAAACAAGTTTCTTAAAATACTCATATTTATAACCTTAAACTTATATCTTAGATAATTCTAGAGAAACACAAGAATATGCAAATACAGATTCCATTCACCATCATTACAAAGATGTAACCACATATACTATAGTCTCTACATTTTTGAGAGAATGAAGGTCAAAAGTTACATAGAGTACTGGGGCACCTGAGTGGCTCAGCCAGTTAAGTGTCTGACTCTTGACTTTGGCTCAGGTCATGATTTCGCACTTCGTGGGTTCCAGCTCTGAGTTCAGCTCTGCATCGACAGTGCAGAGCCTGCCTGGGATTCTCTCACCCTCTCTCTCTGCTCCCCTACTCACTTTTTCTCTCTCTCAAAATAAACAAACTTTAGATAAAAAAGCTACATAGAGTACTAATTTTTTTTTGCATTTTACTGAGATTTAATTCACATACAATTTATTCATTTAAAGTATACAATACAACGGCTTTTAGCGTATTCACAGAGTAGTATACCCATCACAATTAATCTTACACTATTTTTATTACTCTAGAAAGAAACTCCCCACTCCTTCAATCCCCTGCATTCCAAGACAGCCACTAATCTACTTCCTGCTCTATAGATTTGGCTACTACGGGCATTTCATCAAAAAGTAATCATATATATATACAAGTATATTGATTACAAGTATATATGTATATATATATATAGTCCTTTGTGACTGGTTCCATTCACATAATGTTTTTTATGTTTATCCATGTTGTAGCATTTATAAATATCTCATTCCTTTTTATGGCCAAATACAACATTTGTATAGCTAGACCACATTTCATTTGTTTCATTAATTTGGACATTTAAGCTATTTTTACTTGTTGTCAATTATGAATAATGTTGATATAAACATCTTTATATAAGTTTTGTGTATACCTATGTTTTCATTTCTCTTGGGTATATACCTACGTGTGGAATTGCTGGTTATATGGTAACTTTATGTTTAACCATTTTAGGAACTATCGGATTGTTTTCCATAATGGTCACACAGATCTACATTTATATTACCAATGTATGAGGGTTTTAATTTCTATATATCATTGACAGACTTGTCATTATCTTTTTTTTTTTTTTAAATTTTTTTTAATGTTTATTTATTTTTGAGAGACAGAGAGACAGAGTATGAACAGGGGAAGGGCAGAGAGAGAGGGAGACACAGAGTATGAAGCAGGCTCCAGGCTCTGAGCCATCAGCACAGAGCCCGACGCGGGGCTTGAACCCACAGACTGTGAGATCATGACCTGAGCTGAAGTCGGCCGCTTAACCAACTGAGCCACCCAGGCGCCCCTATCTTTCTTTTTTTATTATAGCTATACTGTCGCGTGTAAAGTGGCATCGCGCTGTGGTTTTGATTGACATTTCCCTTATGGTTAATGATGCTGAACATCTTTTCTTGTGCCTACTGGTCACTTGTGTATCTTCTTTGAAGAACTATCCAGATCTCTTTCTCATTTGTTAATTGGATTCTTTGTCATTTTATTATTACATTTTTGTAGCTGTTTATATATTTTATGTACAAATCCCTTATGAAATATAAGATTTGCAAAGGTTTTCTCCCTTGCTATGAGTTATCCTTTTGCTTTCTTCATGGTGTTCTCTGAAGCACAAAAGTTTTTAATTTTGATGATGTCCAGTTTATCCATTTTTCCTTTTTTGTGTATATGGTTTTAGTGTCATATTTAAGAAACCATTAGCTAATCACAGGTCATGAAGATTTATGTCAGTAGGAATTTTCTGTGAGTTTTAAAGTTTTAACCCTTATATTTAGGAGTTTAATCCATTTTGAATTGATTTTGTATATGGCATGAGGTAGGGGCCCAACTTCATTATTTTGCTTATGGATATCCAGTTGCCTTATCACCATTTGTTGAGAAAACTGTTTCTCCAGTGAGGTTTCTTGGTATCCGAAAATTGTTATTTTTCATTTTGGATCCCAAGAAATTATCTCAGTAACCCCGTGACTTTCCAGAAAACACCAAGAACTGCTATAGTAAATAGATTCATATATTTGTATTTGATACAGAATTCTTACAGAAGCCCTTTTGAAAGCAAGATTTCAATGTGTCCTAAACCCTTCTCCACTCGAGATAAAATGGTTATGTAGGGAAGCACAGTTATAACATATAATTGAACATGTGGTTACTAGCCTAACGAATGGCACTTGGTTTCTTTAAAATATTTAAACCTATCTTCATCACCCATCGCCTGTCTCAAGTAGGATAAGACTAAATATGGCCCTAAAGGACTACATTCAGTCACCCAGAAAAGATAAACTTAAAGCTTTACAGTAGTCCCCCCCCCCTTATCCGTAGTTCCACTTTCTACAGTTTTAGTTACCAGCAGTCAACAATGGTTTGAAAACAGATGATTCTCCTTCTGATGAATTCTCAGAACGTCGTTAGTAGCCTAAGGTCACATCACAGTGCCTGTGTCACTCACCTGGCTTCATCTCATCACGTAGGCATTCTATCATCTCACGTCACTAGAAGGGTGAGTACAGTGCAATAAGACATTTGAGAGACCCTGTTGACATCATTTTTATCACAGTATATTTGAATAATTTTCTATTTTATTGTTAGTGTTGTTAATGTCTTACTGTGTCTTATTTGTAAATTAAACGTTATCATAGGCATGCGTGTATAGGAAAAAACAAAGTATGTACAGGATTCAGTACTATTTATAAGTTCAGATATCCACAGGGGGTCTTGGAAAGTATCCCCTGTGAATAAAGGAGGACCACACTAGTATAAAATCCTGAAAGTCATGAGTTTAGTTCTCAGGATAGATAGACCTCTGCAGTTGAATTTTCCCACAACTTACTGTGTGTCCTCAGCATATTTCTAAAACTCTTTAAGCCTCAGTATAAATGAAGACAATAATCTATCATCTATAAAATGAAGACGATAATGAAGCTTCATTGTATTGGTGTAAGCACTTGGCACAGATTTCAACTTATAGTCAAGTCTCAATACATGTTAGTTATAATGAACTAATAAATATTCACTGATTAGGCAAGGCCCTATTAAGTACTG
Source organism: Paguma larvata (assembly GCA_030068075.1). Classification (NCBI taxonomy): domain Eukaryota; kingdom Metazoa; phylum Chordata; class Mammalia; order Carnivora; family Viverridae; genus Paguma; species Paguma larvata. The sequence goes on along the minus strand of CM057838.1, from coordinate 37,088,391 downwards.
GAAATAATAAGGTTAATAAGAACTAGTCATTGATTCCAAAGCAAGGACTGATATATGTTGTCTTTACCAGCCTCGTATGTATTTGTTTAAAGATTTTCTTCCTGGGTATGTTTTTGCACTTAGAGATACCCTCTTTGAGCTTCACATACTCAATGGCTTCTTTGTTTTAATCTGCTGCCTCCAAATACAGCCCCAAAATAAAACACAAGGTAATCAAATACCAGCATTTACATTTTGGCTACAACTCATTTACCCCACAGTGTGTATTAAGGTTCATTCGATCACTTATTTCCTCATTTATTCACCAATGAAGCCATCAAAATTTATTGAGCACTTACTAATGCTAGGCACCGAGCAAGATATTGGGAAATAAATAAGACATGATTCCTAAACCAAAAGAAAGAATATAGGTTATGAATTGAATAAGAAAATAAGAAATACAATTACTTAAAAATAATTTATAATAAATGCTATAAATGTTAAAGAAAGACAAGGCGAATATGTTTGAAGGTATCAGGTCAACAATCTACATGTATAGTTGTCATGGTCTGTGTTTCACTAAAGAGGTCATCTTTTTACAAGATTAAAAAAAAAAATAGAAGAAACATTACCATTCATTCACAGGTGAGACTATATTACAAACAACAATTTTGCTTAATGGATCAGGCTATTGTTTTCATTTTTAATTTCTTTCAGTTGAATAGACTGTTATTCCTGTTTAATCATTATCATCATTTGAACAAAATTAAAGACTCATGTCATATAGACAAAGTCTGAATTAGTTTCTGGTGATTGCCAGTAGGTTAATAATCTCTCCATCCTATTGATCGGGTTCTAACCAGATTACCTGTAATTTTATGCATTAACTTCTTATGAAAAGCACCCACATTTATTGTAATAGCTTCTTTAGCAGTACTGTTCTCACAGTTATTCATTCTTTGGTATAACTTGAGTAAGACCGAGTTGCTTCCTAAAACCAGAACTGATTCCACTTTGTCCAACAAGAATAAAAAAAAAATCTCAGAATATAAATAGTTTAAAGATACTTTTTTTCTACTGTAAATGGCACACAGATGGTGCTTAACTGTTCTCTGAATCAATTCCAAAAATGTGCAACATCCTTAATAGAACTGAAGATGGTTGAGGTTCTATGAAAATCTTTAGAACTTATAAAGTTTTTCTAGATTTTAGATTGAAATTTTATTACTGGTAAAAAGTTGTTTGGAGGAAAAGCCATTTTTATAGTAAGTGACTTTGAATGACATTAAGCAATGTCTGTCTAATAAAACATTTTAATTTTCCTTGTACATTATTGCATGGATAGTTTAAGACTCTAAACCCAAATACTTCCGTCTTCACCCCCACCCCCTGGCTAGCTTGTATGCTCACAGATGGAGCTTTTAACAATTTTATTTGGATTTCACTCTTCCTTGAAAGATGTATCATTCTGTTTCCAGAACTCTATCTCTACATGTTTTATTTTCTTGCATTTAATTATTCTTTCTCCTCTTTCATATTCTTCTATTTCATGCCTTATCTTTCTTCTTATCTTATAATGGAAGTGATAAAAGCAAGGTGAATGAGGGAAAAAGAGAAAAAAGAATAAAAGAAGGAAGGAAAAGATCTGTAAATCACAGGATTCCTACAGAAAGCCTGACATATACCCAGTGACTCTCGTATACAAGTGTATACCCACGTCTATGAAATAACCTATATGATACGTAATATTCCCATTATGGAGTCAATGAGGACTTGAAAACAGTCCTTGGAAAGTCTTGGGCTCAAGGAAACACAGAAACACATATCCTTCAAATAGAACAGTACATTGTTAGAGAGCGTCCCCATTTCTCAAATGGATGCGGAAAGCCCGAGTGCCCACAATGAGATAGATGCCTTCCGCTTCGAACATTAAGAACATTCACGGAGCAGCAGAGCTGAAGGTGGTGCTTCTACTTGAATCACCTCTCTAAGATCCCTGAAAGCATGTTTATCCACTGAGGATGTTTCTGTTCAATACCACTGTGTGCCAGTCATTTGACTTGGTCCTACCTTGCAGAGACAGATGACAAATGGTCCCTGATTACAAAAACATGGAGCACGGAGGCAATCGCATAGAAAGTAACAAAGAATCTATAGGGTCCAATAAACAAAGAGTTATTTATTCTGCCTGTGGGTTGAGATGGAAATGGGCAAGAGCAGATGGAGAGACTCAGACTATCTGACAAGGGCTTAAAGATTGAAAATTGCCCTACTAACAATTACTGTGGATAATAATCACAGTGAATTGGTTTGACTTGGGGGTGGCTTCTTAGATACAGTAAGGACCAACTCAAGCCCAAGTATTAACTTTTTCTTCTGGCAAGACAGAAATGTACAACCTTAAGCTATGCCTGAAGATGGTCTGATGGAATCTTTCAAAGAAAAAGAAAATATAATTAACAAGCTAGATGTTTTACTCCATAATTTTACTTGTGGCAGGGCTGGCACGTTCAAATTCCCATAAGGGCCAAACAGAACGTGTAAATGAGTGAAAGGAACAGGGTAGAGATTAAACACATATGAATAGAGTTCATTTCCATAAAGAAAAACACAAAGCCATTTCAGCCTTGCATTTTTTTTTCACTTTCGATAAATACACAGGTTCAGAGAAATAATTCTATGGCATTTGCTCTCAGTTTGGGAGAATACTAGGAATTACTGGAAACTGGGGCAAACTGGAGAGCCTTGAACTGCCCCAAGAGGATAGTTGCCACTTAGCTTCAGCCAATTTTTGTTATTCCAGAATCTGGATCAAATATCAACAGATATTTGAGTTCTTGAGAACTGAACATTTTAATTTTATGTGAATTATCCTAATTTTTATAAAGCATAATTTATGTAAAATGCAGTTCAGTCTTGGGCAATTCAACGAGCATTGGCTACTTCCCGTCGGCATGTTCCCAACACCACGGTCAAGACGCGGAGCATCTCCATTTTCCCAGAACGTTCTCTGGGAAATGTTCTCTGATGCAGCTCTTCACCCCATCCTCTCCCACTATCCTTGGCCCTTGACAATCATTCGCACGTCTTCTATCCTTACAGTTTTCCCTTTAAAAAATTTTCATATAAAAGGAATCCGTATGAAGTCTTATGTGATTCACTTCCTTCACTTGGAATGATGATTTCTATTGTTTTACCCATGATGCTTCCTGTATAAGTACACACATTTATTTTTATTTCCTAGTGGTATTCCATTGTAAGGGTACACCATAACTTGTTTACCATTCCCCAGTTGCTGGGTATCTGAGTTGTTTCCAATATTTGGCTATTATGAATAAAGCTGTTAAGAATGTTTTTCTACAGGTCTTTCTGTGCGTTCATTTGCATTTTTATCTCGAAGTGGAATTGCTGGATTTTATGTCTGTGTTTAATAGTTTAGAAAATTATCCGTTTTCTCAAGTGGCCGTGACATTTTGCATTCTCACCAGAAATATTTAGGAGTTCCGGTGGCCCTACAACCTCTCCAACCCTTGATAAATTTATTCTTTTTTACCTTAAATTTTAATTATTCTAATGTATTTGTGTTGGTATATGAGTATGATTTCATTTTTTATTTTTTGAAATGTTTATTTATGTGTTTTGAGAGAGAGAGAGTAGGGAAGGGGCAGAGAGAGAGGGAGAGAAAGTGAATCCCAAGCAGGCTCCACACTGTCAGTACAGAGGCAGATGAGGGACTCAAACCCACGAACCCTGAGATTATGACCAGAGATGAAATCAAGAGTCAAACACTTAACGGACTGAGCCACACAGATGCCCCTATGATTAAGAATTTACATTTTATGAATAATGCCTAATGATGTTGAGCATCCTTTTATGTGCTTATACTACTGATGTATCTTCTTTAATAAAGTTTTGGTTCAAAGTTTGTGTCCATATTTTGAATTGATTGTCTTATTGTTGAGTTGTAAAATTTTCTTATGAATTCTGTGTATAAATCCTTTATCAGAGTGTGTTTTGAAAATATGTTTCTAGTGTGTGGCTTTTTTTATTTTCTTGAGTGTCTTTTGAAGACCAGAATATTTTATTTATTATGAAGTCATATTTGTCAAATTATTTCTTTCATGATTCATGCTTTTTGTATTCTATCTAGGAAATCATTGGTTAACCCAAAGTCACAAAAAGTTTATCTTATGTTTTCTTCTACAAGTTTTATAGTTTGTTTCTTATGTTCAGGTCCATGGTCATAATACTAATATTTTTTTTCTTGTCAAAGTTCATTTTTTTCCATATAGATATCAAATTGTACCAATACTTACTAGTGAATACATTATTTTTCTCCTATCGAATTATCTTGTCAAGTTAGTGTAAAGATAACTAACAACATACATGTGAATCTATTTCTGGACTCTGTTCTGATGATCTTTTACCAAGTGATCTTTCTTATGCCAATACCGTATTGTCTTTAGTAATCTAGCTTTATAAGTATTTAAATCAGGCAGTATAAGTGTTCAGACACTTTTCTTCTCTTTCATATTGGCCATTCTAAATCCTTAGTGTTTCCATATACATTTTAAAATAAAGTTTTTAATTTCTACAAAATAGTCCTGATTTGAATTTGAGGGAGATTGCTTTGGATCTGTAGATGGATTTGGGAAGAAGTTACATTTTAACAATATTGAGTCTTTCAGACACATTATTCACAAATGTCTTGTAATTTTCAATGGATACATCTTACATATATTTTCTTAAACTGCTAAGAAGAATGTTATTGTTTTCATACTGTCCTACATGGCATAGTTTTTTTTTTTAATTACCATTTCTAATTATTTATTTCTAATACAGAAATTCAATTTTTTTTAATGTTTATTTATTTTGGAGAGAGAGAGAGACAGAGTGTGAGCAGGGGAAAGGTAGCGAGAGGGAGACACAGAATCTGAAGGGTCTCTGGGCTTCAAGTTGTTAGCACAGAGCCTGGCACAAGGGCTCCAACTCACAAACCGCGACATCGTAACCTGCACCAAAGTCAGACGCTCAACCAACTGAGCCACCCAGGCGCCCCTCAATTGTCTTTTTTAAAAATATATTGGCTTTATATCTTATGACTTTGCTAACATCACTTTTTGGTTTTAGCAGCTTTTTTTAAAATTTATTTTAATGTTTATTTATTTTTGAGAGACAGAGAGAGACAGAGCATGAGCAGAGGAGGGGTAGAGAGAAAGAGGGAGACACAGAATCGGAAGCAGGCTCCAGGCTCTGAGCTATCAGCACAGAGCCTGACGCAGGGCTCAAACCCAGAAGTTGTGAGATCATGACCTGAGCTGAAGTCAGACGCTCAACCAACTGAGCCACCCAGGCAGCAGCTTTTTTGTAAATTTATCTTTAGAGCTTTCTATATTGACAATCATGTCCGCTGTGAATGAAGAAAGTTTTTTATAGTCCTTTACAATCAGTATGCTTTTCTTCTTTCTTACATCTTTATTATAATTTTTAATTGTTCATCTGCATTTATTTTTAAAAATTTTTAATGTTTCTTTTTTTTTACTTTTGAGAGAGAGAAACAGAATATGAGTGGGAGAGGGGTAGAGAGAGAGGGCGACCCAGAATCTAAAGTAGGCTCCAGGCTCTGAGCTGTCTGCACAGAGCCCAACATGGGGCTTGAACTCATAAACCACAAGATCGTGCCCTTAGCTGAAGCCAGATACTTAATGGACTGAGCACCCAGGCACCCCAATCTGAATTTAATACTATACATCTTCAACTTATTAAAGTTGAAGATGCATAGTATTTGAAACTATCTTTGAAAGTTATCTTTCAAATAATAGTATACCACTTTTTTGCACACTGTAAGAACCTCATAATAATAGGCTTCTTTTTCCTCCCTCCTAGCATTTGTACTATTATTACCATATATTTTACCTTTATGTATGTTATAAAAAACATAATATTTTGCTATTCCTTTTCTTATACAATGTCAATGATGAGAAAAAGATCAAAAATAGTGAAGAAGGCTTCTATGCTTATTCACATTTTGATCATTTCTGGTGATTCTTCATTCTGTTGTGCAGAAACAGATTTCCAACCAGCTCATATTCTTTATGCTTATAAAACTTATTTTAACTTTTCTTGTAATACAGGTGTGCTGGTGATAAATGTTTTCAGTTTTTGTTTTTAATCTGGAAAATTATTTTACCTTTATTTTTTAAAGGGATTTCTGTTAGGTATAACACTCTCAGTTGACAAGGTTTGTTTCCTTACCAGCCCAGGTGTCCCTTTCATGACTTTTGTCTTATTTACATTCTAACAAGCAGCCTCCTGTCATTATTAGCTTTGTTCTCTTACATGTTTCTTTTTTTTTCCTGACTGCTTCACAGTTTTTCCTTTTCTTTTGGTTTTCAGCAGTTTGACTCTGATGTGCCTAGGTGGATTTAGCGTGCTTAAGGTTCTTTGAGATTTTCTTGAAATATTGATTAATTGCTGAAGGGTAGCATAATATATCACTCTCAAATATACCACTAGATATATTATCGTAAGCTGTAGACATTTGAAAACCAGCAAATTCAAGGAGAGGCTTTCTCTTAGATCCCGCAAACAGTTGTCATACATAGATCCCTTCCCTGAAAATGTCATCAACCAGGGAGGACCGACTCACCACAGGAGAGGAGATAAGAAGCCTACACCACACCCAGACAAACTTCCTCACAAACTATCATACCTACTATCTATTCTAAGAGCCCATTCATGTTTCCCCCAAATCATTTACTCTCCCCTAAGAGCCTTACATTCCCTTCCTTATTAAGATGGTATTTTATCTTAATTCTAAAGCCACCTCTAGAGTTATTCATTTTTTTTTCTGGGTATTGCCCACATATATATGAAATATACATGTTAATAAACTTCTGCATATTTTTCTCCTGTCTTTTATTACAAGAGTCTCAGCTACAAACTCAGAATGGTAGAGGGCATATTATTTTTCCTTGCCTACATTGGCTTCAGTCAATTTTGGAGAATTCTTGGCCTGGATCTCTCCATATGTTATCATAGCCCTACTCCTCTCTCTTCATTCTGAAATACCATTCAGGTATTTTAAAGAGTTTGATACTGTCCTACATATGCCACAAATTCCATGATAGACATTTTATAGGAATAAAATAGATTTATTTCTTTAAGTGAAAATATGCTCGGTGTCCAGAAATTATTCCGCTAAATATTTTAACTTAGAAAGTTCACCAATATGCACTTCCATGGCAAAACGATAATACAGCTATTATTAAATTGAAGTCTAGGGGGAAAAACAGAGTTTCACATTTGCTTTATTTGGGGGGCTGAAATAACTACCTTTTGTATTTTCTGTGAAGGAGAGTATGATCCTTGGAGATCTGCACAAATTTCCTGATTATAGACAGTGGCACAAGGGATAATCCAGACTGGACTGCAGCCAAATACATGGGAATCCAAGGCAGTGTTTTCTGACCCAAATGACTCTAATTTGCTTTTAGACATTTGGTGTTTTAATAAACAAAACATCCATTAATTTAGGCCATCTGGGAAGTACTTCTGTGCTTGGGCCATAAAGTCAGAGATCTTTCTGCCCTGCTGTCTTTAACCAGATTATTTGTGGCAGTGAGGTTCAGAGACTCAACATTAGGCAAGATAGTCCCAATATAGGACACCAATCTTTTCCGTAGCGGTTATTCCAAATGATCTTTCAGATACAAGCTAGTTTACATTGAACCCCATTCTCTCCTTTCTTCTTTCTTTCCTCTTCATTTTTCCATGTGTTGTCCACTATAAATTCTCGCCAAATGACTATTCTCACACGGAAGAGCACTGTTCTTAAACTTCAGTACATTTAAATGTAAATAGATTTTTCACTTAGACTTACCCAAGCAATTATAGTCACCAAATCAGCGGTTCTCACACGTTAGTACACATCACAATCACCTGAAGAGCTTGTGGAACCAGACTGCTGGGCCTCACTCCGAAGTCTCTGATTCAGTAGGTCTAGGGGTGGGGCTTGACAATTTGCCTTTCTTACGAGATCCAGGTGATGCTGATGCCATTTGTTTGGGAATCACATATTAAATCGTGGTTTTGTTGGGCTGATTATGCATAAACATGAACCCATATGTTTTCTAATATAATAATGGATGTTCAATATCTAACTATGAAATTCAGTGTTTGCTTTGTGAACCACCAAGAAATTTTCTCACCTATCCCACCTTTTTAGGAAGAATTTTCTAGCAGATCTCACTGAATTCTCCTGATGAATTATCCTCTGTCTGGTCATTCTTACCTCTCAATTTGTTTTACTTTGATTGTAAAACTCTGAATGTCCATACTGTTATCTGACTGCATGTAAAATATCACTTGGCATAGCCTATACTTCCAGCATAAATATATAGAGGTTATCAGGTACCCATTAGTTTTGGCAGGTGGGGTGGGGTGGGTCGGAAGGTTTGCCTCAAGAAGCCAAGGGAAAAGTGCCCGCCCGACATTCATTAGCACAGAAAGCCTGGTGTGCACACTGTAACTTCCAACAGCTCCAGACCTGCCGGGGTCCTTTTCCTTGTTCCGGCGAATCTAGGGATCCACGAAGGATGGACAGTCAGGCGAAATGAAGTGAGAGAGCCACGAGTGAGATGGAATCTGATGACCAAGCAGGCAGCCCTGGAAATTCTGGCATCTCTGACCTGCTAGTCTCAGTGTCTTTATTTTTAAAGGTAGCGAGTGACAATACATCTGTGACAAGGCATCATTTACAATTTTTCTTAGGTTGACATATTTGCGAATCCCTCCGACTTAGATTAGGCAGTAAATGTTTTTATGACTTTGTTCCAAAGTTACACATTGTTTTTTAGGTAGAGCAGAGGAAATAACAAGATAAAGATTTTAGGAAGAGAGCAGGATTGTCATAGCCCTTGGTAAACAGAGGGCACATACATTGTTGCCTTAAGACCTATGTTAATCATCTATAGATAGTTTAGGAGACATTCTATCCATAATCTTTAACCATGATGGAGGAGGTAGAGACATGATCTCTAAGTTCTTTTCCCTTATGAGTGAGTGAGCCCATATCATAAGGGCTCATGTTTATCTGTTCTTTATATAAACAGCAGTTTCTGTAAAAGTATTTTGTTATTGCCTTTATATTATAAAGGAGCGTGGGGATGGGAATGGCAAAAGGATTCGTGAAACGTTAACCTCAGGAAGGTACTCAATGTTTGTTGTTGATCAGTGAAGATATGTTTAGCTACTTTTATTTGGCTATTGTTTGTACCTTATCTGTAAACAGTGCTCCTAACTTCTGGGCAAAGCCAACCTCCGGAGAAGGTCCCAAGTCTCTTTCCAATCTCTCCTATCAGTCTGTTAACCAAATACTGAGAGAAGCTTCAGAGATGTGCCTTGAGGTTTTATGGTGGGGCTGAGGGGATGATTAACACAATGCTATACCTGCAGGGAAAATCTAGTTTGGCTCAAGGAGTCTTGGGGCCTAATGTCTGCTAATTTCTAGCCAACTCATAACTGCTATTCTATATGATCAATTTGTGTAACCTATCCCCAAGAGACAACCCTGAGGTTACTTCTGACCAGGTTATTCTCATTCAGATTTTATCCATCAAGACATCGCACTCCAGGTCCCCTTTTCCATGTGCCATAAACCCAAAGACCATTATGTCCTTTAGGCCAACGAAAGCAGTCCAAGAAATCCAGGCCTGAAAGATTATCTAGAAGGAAGTAAGATTAGGCGCCAGTTTGGCTGGCGAGCTTTTGTTTCAACCTTTTCCACACCGAGAGGGGGTCTCAACCTGCAAGCCCAAAACGGCTCCCAACACAGACCCTCCCTTCTCCTGACCTTTGCCCCTCAATCTGGCTAAATGTCATCATTTTTCTGAATCCCAGAAAGCCACGTTCTCCTCATCATATTACTTGTAAACTAGTATTTAAGTAGTAAGTAATGGATTTGGAGAAACGCATTTAAGGATGGTTGTTTATTGACATACCCTGACACTGATGAATGTAAGTGCAGATTAGACAAATACTATGACAAGTAGATTACGGACATATCATCATTATTATTTCTGTTATTGTCTAATGAACATTCCTGCCACTAATGCTCTTAACAAGTCAACGACGACAAGGTCAGCAAAATCAGGAGATGAAAATTCAAGACATTTTCTAAAACCGTCTCTCAGCTATTTAGGTTAAGACACTCATATTTTCACAAACAAAATGGAAATGCACACCTTGCTTCCTTTCACCCTTAGGAATTCCCTGACAATGCCGTTCTCATCTGGAATGTCTTCCTTTCTCACCTCTATCAATTCAAACTTGACCTTTGCTTTAAGGCGCAGCTGGAACACCACCCCTCTCACAGAGCCTTCATCAATCTTTTATTCCTGGGAACACCTAACACAATTATGGAATGTACAGTTTAGCCCCTTATATTCTGTTATATATTTTTCAACATTGTTTAATAAATACAATTTCCCCCTCAACAGAGGAGAAAAGAGCGTCCCTTCCAGCCCCTGTAAGTGTACTATTTTCCCACTGGTTCATCTTTGATTGTATTTATGTGTTCTAATGACTCCTAAAGAAACATCTAATTGCTTTTCTTGTTACTTAAATCCATTTCTCATTTTGTTCATCGTTGAAAATAGTCTGAGCCAAAATTCTATTAACTCGTTGTACAATCATAAAGTTTATATATGTGCATATCTTACCTATTGTCTTCTTAATAATTTTCATTTAATTTACTATGGTCAATGCAATGTAATTTTACAGAGAATTGGTCATTTTAACTCAAAGACTCAAACATGGAGTCTTAATTTTAGATTAGTTGCCTAAACGAATAAATAGGCTCTTAATAACCCTGACTTCAAAAGTCAAGAAAAACACCCCTAATTTTATATCCGTGAGAAAGAAATTATAAAGCATGATATAATTTTCCTGCTTCAGGAAAAAAGATACATAATAGCTAGCATCAGGAAAATTAACGTGTGGCTCCACACCGTCATATAACTAGTTTATTTGCATTTTTCTTTTGTCAACAGTCATTTGGCATCTTATAGACAATGCTAATGTCTGTATGATGCCTGAAATATTTACCATAACAGTCAACTGAAATGTGGGGGTAAATCAACATGATTTCTTCTATATACTTGTGCTAAATCACTGGTTCAACTTACTTTTTTTTTAATGAAAACAGCCATATTAACTAGTCTCTCCAATTCAGGCTAAGGGTGAGGAAAACATGGACATTTCTTTTGTCTCTGCCAGGAGGCCCTTTGCCGCTCTGTAAAACCTACAGAGGAGTCTCCTGGCTTAAGGGAGATGGGTCGGGTCTAGTGGCAGCCTGCTGAGGAGGAGGGGGAAATGCTTTATCGATCACAAAAAGAAATGGTCTCAAGAAGCTTCTACCCGCACAAATAAAAGCTCAGCTGAAAACCGTTGTGATACTGAAAGCATGGTAAATTGATTCAGAGGAGGGAACAAACCACTTTTTGATCAGAAAAGGCCACCATTCAGCGTTTTCCCTTTACTTAAAGGTACAGAGAATAGTGTGAAACTAAGCAGTCATAAGTTATGTCCTGCCATATTCTAATTACACCATAGTTGGGTTTTTTTTTTTTTTTTCTTGCAGTTGACGATTATTCAGATTCTGACAGTTTCCACTGAGGTGTAAGAACATTTCATTGAAAACTGTAAAACTTATTTTCCAAAAAAGGTCTGAGGTAAAACTAGTAACTGATACAAAAGGGAAATAAACCTCGGAGCCAGAAGACTTGGATCCGAGTCTCCTTCCTTATTAACTGGTTCCGCTTTACCATTGCCTAGTTATGTCACCTTGGCCTGACCACTTTAATTGCCTGAACCTAATTCTCTCATCTATAAGATAAAATTACTAATAACTACTTTCCCATTCTGTGGTGAGATTAAATGAAATAACACATAGACATATTCTTTGTAAACCATCAGAAGCCAAAATAAAATAAAATAAAATATAAAATGAAATAAAATAGCCGCAGCCCAGATCACTGACTTCTTTGTTGTTCTTCACACCATCAGAGAACAAACGGGCTGTAAGGGCTGTCACACCCTGTCATGTACTCTTCATAGCTGCACCAGCTCTATCAGTGTCCCTAAAAATATGGATGCTTCAAGCTCTCACCCTCTTATGAATATTTAGTGTCCACTAGAGTAAAGCAGCTACATGAGTAATTTCATTTTCCTTTTCTTTTGAAAGTTAGTGATGGGCGGGCAGAATCTACATATATATATATATGCATTTGGTCAATGAAGTTTTCAAAAAAGTGCTCAAGGAATAAAGAGTGCCAAACAAAATGGGAATCATATTAAAAACTAAACAAACAAGGCTACTCCAGTGTAATTCAGCCTGCAATGGTGGACGAGCCCCTCAGGTTCATAGAATCTTAAGAGCTGGAAGAAAGTTTAGACATCGAGTCCTCCCCCTCTTCCCTCATGAGATAATCCCCTCTCTGGTGCTATAACCAGCCAGATCCTCTTCATTACATCCTAGTTGGAAATTTTCTTCTCCCCTTTATAGCTAATGTGTCAGCTGATCTCACAGTCATCCCCTCAAATGAACGACAATTTTTCCAGATTCCTTCTGAATATTTTCTGGGGGGGGTCACAAATTATGATATCTGCTCCTGGCGTGAGATACCAGAGAATCTTCTAGGGACAAGAAGCAGGGGCATGACTTTCAAAGTAATAAATATTTTCAAAAGTTATTTCAACCAAATGGAGATTTATACAAAGGATTGTGTAAATACATTGTAAATACATTTCATTTGTTTATGAATGCTTCCGTGTCTCCATACAATTTTTTTTAGACAAATGGGATTTTTTTAGTAGACATCCTGATAGTTTCACCATACTAATTATTTTTAAACTGTATCTGTTTATTAAGGTTGTGATATAGTAAATATAGTTTGGCTTGTTTTACACATAAAATTAATGTGTATGTAACATATTAACTCAGACTCAGAAATTAAATACATATAAAAATTATGTATTTTCAATTTGAAGTTATTATCTAACATCACTGTCGTTCTTGTTCTACAGCCTTTTTCTCTAATGTGATCAAGGACTTTACCTGAAATATAAAGCCATAAGTTTTTCCACCCACAGATGGAAAATTGAAGACATTTGTTTTATCAGGAACTGGATAAAGAACAAGAGAAAAAGGAAAATTGAAAATGTTTTAACTCATATTCTCCAGGCTTTAGAAGACTGTGACTTCAAAATAAAGTACTTCCTTTTTTTACTGATTTATTTTGGTATGGGCACTCATCCTGTTTGACTCAGGAATGCTAGGCTTTTATTAGATTTCCCTCACCCAGGTACCTCTGGGAATCCTGAGAGCGGTTGTTATATGTTCTCAAAATCTTTCTTGGTACTCACCAGTCACTTGGAAAAACCAACATCTTACTCCGGACACCATTCCCCAGTTCTGAGTCGAGTTTCATTTCATGTGTGTTTCAGGATGAGGGTGGTTCTCCCTCTTCTTTAGTTTCACCCCTAGCACAGTGGCAACCTCAACCTTCAAGTCCCTGAAGAACAACAGGACTATATGATGCTTAACAAGGCTATTCCCAAAAGCATTCAGAGAAGGGAACTATAATACAATAGACATAGAATCAGTTGTAGTTGTTTTCAGAATCTATAATCCCAAGCCACAGTCAAGGGTCTCTTGGCACCATTTTTTTTCCCTTAGATCTTACTCTGCCTCACTGTAGTAAAAACTCAACATCTTGCTGCCTCTTTTCTCTTCTACTTCATAGAGTCTTGGTGAATAGGCAAGGCGAACTTCCTAAATACACCTCTTCTCCTGTAGTCTATACACCAACTCAATGAGGCCAGACAGAAAAGAAATGGCTTTTCCATCCTTTGACTCCCCCAGGCATCCTCCGTTTCTGCCCTGATTGACCTCTCCTCAGCTTAATCCTTGGGGAACATGCATTCTCTTTGGGGAGAACGCTATCCCCCATCCACAAGTGTGGGCATTCCAGGCTTCCTTCAAGATAATCCCACAATACAGAATTCCCTGTTTATTTCCAAAAGTGTAAAATGCTAAGAATCGAAAAATGGCAGTGGAGTCAAGGAAGTTGAGATTAAGCCATAAAGATCTAGTTTCTGTTTCTAGCATTTTGTGAGTAAATGCTTACATAGGAAAACTCACAAACACATACATCCCTTAAGAACAAATGAAGAAATATTAATGGTCAATTTAAGTCAGAATCATATTGCCAAAGAGAACATTTGCTACCCTGGTCTTAAGTACCCACATGTGGCTTTTTCTGATTTCAAGATTTTCTCAAAAAGAAAATGTAGGGAACTTTCTGTATGTCTGAATAACTTAAAAAATCCCACAAACTTGCTCAGAGTAGAGCAAAAGATCATAACAAGAGGATAAGGAAAAAAAAAAAAAACTCTACCATAGAAGGCAGAAATTAAGTTCTGGTAACTTTTTTAAGACAATTTTTTAGAGCAATTTTAGATTCACAGTAAAATTGAGAGGAAGGCACAGAAATTTTTCCTACACCTTCTGCCTCCACACATGCATAATCTCCCCCTTGATCAAGTCCCCCAGTACAGTGGTACATTCGTTATAAGTGATGACTCTACCCTGACACAGTATAATCATCTAAAAATCCATGATTTACATCAGGGTTTACACTTGATATTGTCAATTTTATGGGTTTGGACAAATGTATAATGACATATATCCATCATAATAGTATCACACGGTTTTCCCACTGCCCTAAAAATCATCTACATATTCCTCCCTCTCCTCCTCACAGTCCCTGGCAACCACTGATCTGTCTACTCTCTCCATGGTTTTAACTTTTCCAGAATGTCATATAGTTAGAATCAAGTACGTAGCCTTTTCATTTTGGCTTCTTTCACTTAGTAATATGCATTTAAGGTTCTTCCACAGATTGTTAATTATAACTTAGTGAAAGTTTTATCCTAAAATTTTCCTAAAGTGTGTGAACAAGTTTCTATATAGATATGCATATATGTTGTGTTATACTTACTCCAGCTCCGTAAAAAAAAGTAGGGCACTTTAATATTTATTTTACCACTTGCTTAAAGTTTACTAATTTCTTAATATCACGTCCTAAATCTAAACCTTTAAAATCACTGAAAATATGCCATACTGAACTTCCAAGCAGTCACCAACTCCATTTTCAAATAATGTTATGCACCCGTCCTTTAAAGTGTAAGCATATTTTCAATACCTTTTGCCCTTTGTGGTAGATAGAATTCTAAGACAACAATTAATGAGTAACACTCTGGTATAGTAACCTCCCCTCAAGTGTGGGCAGGACCTATAATTGGCTTCTAACCAACGGGGTATGGAAAACGTGATGGGATAGTCACGGCCTTGGTTAGGTTACATTTCTTTTTCTAATTTTTTTTAATGTTTCTTTTTGAGAGACAGAGTGCAAGCAGGGGAGGGGCAGAGAGAGAGAGGAAGACACAGAATCTGAGGCAGGCTCCAAGGTCTGAGCACAGAACCCTACACGGGCATGAATCCACAAACTGTGAGATCATGACCCAAGCCAAAGTCGGATGCCCAACTGACTGAGCCACCCAGGTGCCCTTAGGTTACATTTTTTTTAAGTTAATTTTTTTAAACGTTTCTTTATTTTCGAGACAGAGAGAGACAGAGCTTGAGCAGGGGAGGGGCAGAGAGACAGAGAGACACAGAATCTGAAGCTGGCTCCAGGCTCCAAGCTGTCAGCACAGAGCCCAACCCAGGCTCGAACTCACTGACCGGGAGATCATGACCTGAGCCGAAGTCAGAAGCTTAACTGACTGAGCCACCCAGGGGCCCCTAGGTTACATTTTATAACAAAAGTGGACCAGATGTAATTAGGGCCTATAATTAGTTGACTGTAAATTAGTAAAAAGAAAGATTTTATTGGGTGGGCCTGACCTAATCCCCCGATGATTTTGAAAGAGGGTTTAGTCTACGGCCATACCACCCTGAACGCGCCCGATCTCGTCTGAAAGAGGGTTTAGAAGTCAAAAACTCTCTTTCCTACTAATCTCGAGTAAGCAAGCTACCATGAGGTTTACTGTTGCAAGAAAACGTGCGGCAGGGGACACAGAAGTTTGCGATGAGGACACTGAGCCTCAGGTGAAGCTCCCACCACGGGCAGCACCTCCGTTAAGGCCTCTCGAGACCTTGAGCAGACAGCCTAGCTATAAAGGCCATTCCCAGATTCCTGACCCATGGAAACTGTGAAATAAGAAGTGCGTGTTGCTTAAGCTACCACGTCGGTACTAATTTGTTACGCAACTATAGAAAACCAATACATCTTTAATCAGAAAATATTTATTAAGCACTTACTATGTACCAGGAACTCTTCTAACATTGGGGGTACAACCCTGAAAAAGACAGGAAAAGTTCTTGCCCTCAAGAAAATTCTTTTATGCACTGATGGACTGGATTAATGTTATACTCCATGTAATACAACCAGCCTTTTCTCTTTGTATCTGAGGCATGCCAGTTATTGGATGTTTTCTGTTTCATCGGGGTAATACTAGCTGCTACAACAGAGAAATCTCCATATTTCAGTGTTCTAATATAATACAAGCACATATATATATATATATATATATATATATATATATATATATATATATATATATATTTTGCCCAACAATTCAGTGAGAAGAATGTTTGGCACTTAGCCTTCCACAAGATCAGGATAAGGAGTCTCTCTGAGATCCCCTAAGGGTCTCATGGTGTTTTGCCTTACAGCTTAAGCAACACATACTTCTCTTTCCCATGGAGAAAAGGAAAGTGAAAGTAGAGAAGGCACATCTGCTTCTTTATCAGTCTGGCTCGAACTGGTATAGCTTCACTCATATTCCTTTTAGAAGCGTTAATTTCATGTAGTCTGCTGCACAGCAGCTTCTTAGCAAATATTCTCCATTATGGAAGGGGAGCATGGCATAGTAGACAGCTGGATGTGTCTGCCAGAATTCTTAATAGCTTGATATTTGACCTCAGGTAGACAAAATCATATTATGGTCACTGAGCAGATGAATGAATGCGCTTACGTACACAATTGGGAGTGTAGGGTGTGAATTGAGCCTATAGGGTGCTGTGAACATCGTGTTTTGGTTTGTGCACTATTCCTTCTCACGTCCAGTAACACATTCTTTATGCTTTGTCTAGAGCCATAAAACCCACTGCCCACCACTAACTGGGGAACACATTGGCCAGGCCTAGTCATTCCAAGTGGACTGAACCAATCTAGGCCAGTCAGGGGTCTTCATGGGGTTTAACACTTGGAAGGATGCAGATACAGGACTACTAGCAGTTGTCACACCCTTCATAAGAAGAGTGTTCATGAGAAAGAAAACCTCAAAGACCACTAGAGAAGCCCCAACACAATATTATTTTGTTTTCTCATTTTCATTTATCAAACGTCATTCTTCCTTATATTTTCCCTGATCTGGTTCCTAAAGAATGAGCAGCAAGGAGAGACAGGAATTAATTAACAACGAAGACAGGTATGTGAATAATGGAAGGGAGCATGTACGGAAGACGGTGGCCTGACTGGATGACAGAGAGGACAGAGGCTTAAAAGAAGACGCAGTTGCTCAGTAAGATACAGCCATACCAGGAAACATCTCTAAAGCTGGCAAATTAGTGTGGGGTTTCTTCCGTGGGTAGTAGGTAGACATTACAATTTTTGAGGAAAAAACAAAACAAAACAAACAAACAAACAAACAAAACCCCAGTTATATTGGATCATACAACTAAATTAAGAATCCTTAAAACTTCAGAGTTGGAAAGACATAGAGATCATGGTTTCAAACACTTTTATTCTCTCTATAATGGAACTCAAGGTCAAAGTTGATGGTTGGATGATTGCAAATTTACCTTGTGGGAAAGTGAAAAATGGAATAGTGCAGGGTGATGTCACAGTAGGCTTGAGCTCGGAAAGCGGTCCTGAAGAAGCAAGGATGATTATTCAAAGCATTCCATAGAGAGTACCGAAGGAAGGAAGAGTTACACGCATGGAGACTTTAAGTGAGGACACGGAGAGAGATGTTACCTCTGACCAAAATGAGGACGTTGAGTAAGAATGCCAGTTCTAGGGAAATACCAAATGCACACATTTGGAATATGTTGAGTTTCTGAATATAGCAGATCAGCCAGGAAAACTTTCCAGTGGAACTAGTTATAGAGCATATAGTATGGGATAAGTCCTATGATAAGTGATTTATAGATTTTATCAAATTTGATCCTCACAACACTTCTTGGGGTGTTTAACAAGACGTTTTAGCAGTTTTGCCTAAAGTTCCCCAACTGCTAAGGGCCAGGGCTGGGAGCAGAGCCAAGACTCAGCTGTTTTCCAGGCTCATTATTCTCGATAATAATGTCTCCCATTATTCTGCCTTCCTGAAGTTAACCAACATGACTCCGTGGCTACCTACATATAGGATCGGAAGAAGGTGAAAGGGATAGATACTTCCAAAGCAGAGGTGTATATATAAATGTTTAAATTATTCACATAGTGGTAATGTGGTTTCTTTGAAAAGGGGACATGAGTCAGTTCTCAAGTTGTGATAATAAAATGAGAGAATCGTACAGAACAAAGACATGGTCTTACATACCCACATCCACAAGAAAGCCCTCACCAGAAAAAAGAGTTAATAACAGGGCAGAAAAAGCAAACTCCGAAAAATAGAAGATTTAGAAATGGCAGATTTTAAAGTCTGTAACACTTTAGAAACCAAGGAAGAGGTTAAAGAAGATGGATTTGATTATTTCGGTCAAAAGCAATAAAAGAAATTAAGCTAAGATTGTGAGAAACAGATTTGACTATGACCATACCATAGTGATCTTGGAAGGTGCAGTCCCCTGTTAATGCAGAACTAGTTTGGGGTGGTTAAATAGAGAACTAGGGGTATGGAAATAAGAACACTAGTCTAATCCTGTTTCCACATAGATTTTTTTTCTTCATCTGTCTCTATGTCATATAATCCTAACCGCATATAATCTATATTTCTACATTTGATACGGTATCAGTATATTTATTTCATTTAGATTTCGATCCTTTGCTATTCCGTCCCCTCAACTATTCTCAGCCAGCCGTTAGTTCACGGGCATCTTCATGCTCTAAAAGAACAGGTATTGGTGTCTGTGTTCTAAATCACAGTGACTTAGAACAGGCAGAAATCCATTACAGGGGAAACCAGTGGGAAAGAGCTGTGTAGTGATAAAGGAAAGAAGACAGACTTGATAAAGCTTTTTAAAGGAATTCCTTCCTTTCCCCACTGTTACCTGTCTGGCTGCAAATCACTCACAGCCAGATGGAGCTGGGCTTGCGAGAGCTGACTTACTGGCAGAGACCACAACTGTGTCACTTCTCGAAGCGGGAGTAGCCAGACCTGCTGCAGAAACAGCCTTCCTTCTAGATTTCAACATGGAATTTTTATGCGGTTGTGCCTGCTCCTCTTCGGTGTTATAAAACAGTCAAGCAAGATGAATATGGCGGGTAATTTATCCTGGAAACTTGCATTGAATTATACTTGGATGACTTATTAAATGAAGGATATTATCAATATTACATCTGTCATAAATGAAAAACTCCACGTTTGAATGGATCTAATCCATTCATTGTTTTATGAGCACACTGGCCTCCAGAGAGAGTCACAAATCCAAATGATGTTCCTGAATGATGGATTTTATGTTCTCTTCTCAGGCATGGCTGAAAAATGTGTGAAATCCTTATGTAGAATGAGGGTTCCCCTCTGGCCAAGCATCGAAAGGGTCTTTTATAGAAAAATTTCATGAGACTGTCAGGAAATGCTTCTGTCCAGCTGCAAAGATTACGAAAAGCAAGGTGGTAACCGGCAGATGGGTATCTCCGGTGTCAGATAAACAGAACGGCATAAAACCTCTTGTTTACTTAGTAACCCCCGTAAAATCATTTGATAGAAGAGCCTGGATTTGGAAGGCTAGGCTTCCTCCACTCAGTGATTATTGTTTAATTCACCCATTGTGTTTTGCAACAAAGCTCAGGAAATTAAAAACTGCAACAGTTTCCTCATTTCCTTAAGCGAATTCCCTATTATATATGATATTTTGCTTTGATTTGTCATGCTTAATCTCTTTTTGGTAAACTGTAATATCTTCCATGCAAGACACAACCCATTTTGTGTAAACTCAAGTCTAAAATAAAAATGGATGACTGCAGTATTCTAGAAGCTGTACACGTCCTCTCTTATTTAATCCTGTAAGGCCTCTATACGATAGGTTATATTATTATACTAATTTTTAGGTAAGAAAACTGAGGAAGAGAGAAAGATTTAAAAATTGCCTAATGTTGGGGCATCTGGGTGGCTCACTCGGTTAAACATCTGACTCTTGGTTTCGGCTCAGGTCATGATCTCACAGATCATGAGTTCAAGCCCCACATTGGGCTCTGCATTGACAGTGTGGAGCCTGCTTGAGATTCTCTCTCTCCTCTCTGCCCCTCCCCCACTCATGCTGTCTGTTTCTCTCAAAAATAAACAAATAAACTTTAAAAACATAAAAAAAATGCCTAATGTTCAATACTGTGCTTCAGAACTCTGGGACTCTCACTCTTAACCATTGAATATAAGTCGTCATGAAGGCACTTTAGAAGAAAATTTCCGTGTGAATATACATTATTCTACTGATTGAAATGGCGTGTCAAGTGTCCAGTGCAACAGATGAAAAAGGGATCTCACCAAAGCATCTCTTTTTGAAATTTCATAGTAGGAATGAGGAGTAGTAACTAAAAGCTTCGGAAAGAATAAACATCACCTACACAGAAATGGAGAATCACATGACGTAAGGCATTTTAAAGTAAGTTTCATTAGTGGAAGATCACAGAGAACACTCTCAAATTTTGGAGACGTAAATTTTAGCCTAGAATTTCATACCCAGCCAGTCTCTTAACCACTAGGCAATAGAATTAAGACATTTATAAACAAGTATGGTCTGTGAGAACTTCCTGCTATGAATTATTTTTTAGGGAGCTCCTTTCAGAGTGAACTACAGCAAAAGCAAATGGTAAACCAAGATAGAAGAAGACACTGGATTTGGGAAACCATGACTGAGATACAAGAGGGCAATAATGGGCCATCCCAGAATGATGTCCCTGCCGGACATCCTGAGGTCCTTGAGCCAGGACTGAAGCCCGGATAAGGAAGAGCTTCAGAAGAAGGTCAGGAAGGAAAAAGGCAACTCGTTAAAATTTTTCGATGATGTCATGTTTGTACGGAAAAAAAGAAAGAGGACTCTTTTAAGTCATTGACACGGAGTATGGAAGAGAAGGGATATTTCAGCAAGAGGAATTCATAGTTTGATGATGAATATACTGGGGAAGGGATTAAGAAGGGGCAGAAGTAAGAAAAGGGTGATTTTGAAACAAATGAGAGAATGTATGCCATGTTTCTAAGATGACAATGTTAGAAATTTATTTTATCTTTCTGGTTAGGCTACCTCCAAAGTGTCTTTTTCCAAATCTCCATTATCTGGCTGGGAAGATGCCTTTTTGTGGGCGATACAGAGAAGGAGGGATGCTCATGGGGCTTTCTTCCCCACCCCCACCTCCACCTTTAGGGAGTCACCATGGGAAGTCAACTAGATGAGAAAGACTAGATTTGTAAACAGAATTGGCCAAACTTTCCAGGATCTAGAGAAACTTTTTATGTAAGTTTCCAAGTCTATGCTGGTATTGCAGGAGTGGACTGGAGAAGGAGAGGGGAAGAGAGACACCTTTAACAAAGGAATCAGTGTCGAAGCCTGGAGGAGGAGTTACTCAGCCAAAGTGAGCAATAGGGAAAAGTTTCCAGGCTGAGGGAACAGCTTGGCAAGCGGTGAGAGGACCACATCACATTCCGGAAACTGATAAAGTTGTTCCGTGTGACTGGATTGTGAAAGATCTCAATTCACGTTTGAAAAAACACACCAAAGAGGAGGCAGAACAGTACAGAAAATCCTTGCTGGAGGGATGGACCTTCCACACCTGAGCTAGTCAATGTGAAACAGTTCTGAAGCCATGTGCGAACATGAGGAACTGATGTTCCAATATAAATATATTAAAAAAATAAGAAAACAGAACAAACGCATGTGAATAGAGAAGTAAAATTTTATATATAAATCCACAAAGCAAGAAAAATAGTGGAAAGCAAATGTGATCACACAGTAAAGAGGATTTCCACAGTGCTCAGAGGTGATGAAGAATTACCTATAGATTTGGAAGACCAAAGTAACAGGAAGAGCATCTGTAAACTATTGTCTCATTATGAAAGTCATGAACACTGGATGTTCACATTTAGCGTGGTAGCACTGGTTTCCCCCAGGGCGAAGGGGCTATGGCTCCAGGTAGTGCTTAGGGGGAAGAGTGTGTACAGGACTGAGTCAGGGAATGAATGCCCCTTGCACAGTCTCAGTTCACATCAAGGTAGCTAGGCCAGTGAACAGGGGCCTGACGTGAGGTTCACTAACCTAGAGTAGACCATTTGAAGTCTAGTCAAAATAGCAATCACTCAAAGACAAAAACTGCTCTCTGAAATTTGAACAGGGACAGGAATCAAAATTAATTTAGGACATGTAGGACGTTTTCTGATCCACGCCAGTATTACATCAAAAGAAATGTGTTTCTCACTCTTAGTGGTACCTGAGCATGTGTGTTTTTCACACAAAGTTTGTCTTTGCTCCTTATGTTTTTCTTACTAACCACGTTCCACATATTTTGGCTGCCTTTGCACTCTGCTACCACTCCATAACCACGAGATGAGAGAATAGAAGAAATGGTTCAGGAAGTGAGTCAGCCATCATTTTTGACAAAGTACATTTAAACGTCTTATGGGAGTTCCTCCACCCTCCAGAAGGAGACACAGTGGGCTTTTAATACCAAAGTCACAGTCGTGGGGAGTATGGCTTTTAGTAAGAGGAAGAGGCTGAGGCCTAGAGGAAAGGCCAGAAGGAAGCAATGTGGAGTTTTTAGGAGAACAGGAAGTGTTTGAAAAGCACAAGTGGGCAATGGATTTCACTGGATTAGAAGTTGGGGCACAAACATTTGTATGAAAAATAACATGCACATTTATCTGCAATACAATCTCTGCATATATCCCCTGAAAATCCAAGTGGTTGAGAATTCTGTGACTCGAAGCCTCAGTCCTTTCTCTTTCCCTTAGGGACATAATAAATACTCATTACAACTAAAATAAAACAACTAATAAATACTTTTAAAGTACTCACTAGCTATCTATAAATGATGGCTCCAAGATAGAATATATCTCTTTGAAATCAGAGAATCTTTTTTGTAAAGGCTGAATAACGATGTTATTTTTTAAAAATAAAAAAAAAAGGAAGACACACACAAACTCTACTACATTTTTCTCTTATTACAAGTAGATTATGAATTCCTTTTACAAAATTTAGAAAGAACAGATTAGCAAAACTACACACAGGTTTTCTTACAGAACAAGTTTGAATCACATCCTGCATTGCTTTATAATCTGCCTTTTCATTAAGGCATACCAAGACTATACTTACTTCTCATTAACTGGTCCTCTACAAAACCATTTTTAATGGTAGTTTACCGTTCCATTTTATGAATATACTAAAATTATATTATCAATTACCAATGGTTGGATATTTGGCTTCCTTTTGCTCCCTCCTCTTCTTCATTATTCTTTTTATAACCAATAAGGCTGGTTTTTGATATTCCCTTTCCATTTTTTTAATTTTTCAAAGCTTCAAGGGAAAACACTATGTCTACATTTATGTGTGTACATGATCTGCACACATGAACAATGAAAGAACAAAATAAAAACTGTCCTTTAAAAACTTGCCCTTGCCTGGGTCAAGAATTAAAACACTTAAAATGGGGGCAACTGAGTGGCTCAGTCGGTTGAGCTTCAGCTCAGGTCATGATCTCGCGGTCCGTGAATTTGAGCCCTGTGTCAGGCTCTGTGCTGAGAGTTCAGAGCCTGGAGCCTGCTTCGGATTCTGTGTCTCCCTCTCTCTCTGCCTCTCCCTGCTCACTCTCTCCCCCCTCTCAAAAAATAAACATTAAAAATATAATTTAAAAAATACTTAAAACGATTACAAGAAGAAACGCAACCATTTCTTTTGGTTAAAATGCAAATCAATGCTTGCAATTATCTAGTGGGGATGGAAAGTGGGTGTGACAAGATATATCCTGTGTTTTATATGAAGACCAATCAGACATCTAAAAAGGGAAAGAAGACTTGATTGAGACCCCCTAGTATCCCACATTCAGATTTATGTTATTAAAATAAATAGATTACGTATGGTAGAGAAGATAGTGTCATGTTTTTTCCAAATTCAGTCTGACAGGGAGGTGTTAAGCCTAAGAGCTTATTAGGAAACCTTTAAAAATTAAACTTATTTTCCTTTCTGCTTGAATAAAACATTATTTTTAAGTACATCTCTTAGATGTGCAATTGTATAATGTACCTGCCATAAAATTTTATTTTTTTTAAGTTTTATTTTATTTATTTTGGAGGGGGAGGGGCAAAGAAAGAGAGAATCCCAAGCAAGAATCATCTGGACTATCAGTGCTGAGCCCCACGTGGGGCTCAATCTCATGAAACATAAGATCATGACCTGAGCCGAAATCAAGAGACAGACACTTAACCAACTGAACCACCCAGGTGTCCCTGCCTTCAACTTATTTATTTATTTAGAGTGCACCCCGAACTGGGTAGTTTCTTCATGGTCTAATGTCAATGAACTTCAAAAGTAAAATTGTTGCCTCAGTGGGCAGTTGGGCTTCTGGAATATGAACTCAAACACTCTCCTTTTAATCTGTCAGCCTATGGTTTTTACATACATGCATACATCTGCTATTGCACTAAGAATGTACTACACTTTCCTACTTATCCTACTTTCTCATTAGACTGGAAGCTCCTTGAGCACCGGGACCTTATCTTGTATGTCTTTGGGTCTTTATTTTGTTAAATAACATTAATTGTCAAATTACCTCTTTGTTGAGTGGGCAGGTGTGTATCTTCAAATACATTTGGTAGAAAGGACACTGGCTTCTGAAAGAATATACAAGTATTCTAAGTGTTCTGTTTGGTACTTTATCACCACCTTATTTATCTGTTCTCGAGTATTCACGGCTAAGGCATTTTTGGCAAGAAAATAAAACATAACATGACAATGAAAATAGCTTGAGATTAAACTGACCCTCACACTTATCCCATGCAAAATCAAACTGAGCCCTCCATATTTGGTCTAGTTATTGAAATGGATGACAAATAATCCCCATAGTAAGATGATACTAATAAATAAATTTTAGGTTCCCATGTAGAGGTGGGAAGATTTTCTATATTTCTCTCAAATCTCCTTTCTAGTGTTTTTAGAACTTATCTTCTATATTTGGGTCCATAAAGTTGGGAGGTTCAATGACCCTCAAGAATAAATGAGCAAACAATAAGGTGATTGTGAGACTCAGTAGACTATAATTGGTATCCTTTTCAGGATTTCATAAAAATTAGTTTTACCCACACTTTCCTTTAGACACCAAGAGAGTATTAAACTGTACTTGAACTCCTTATTTTAAAATATATATCAATACTATTCACATCAGGCTCTTTGCTAAGAAGTCTGTACTGTGCCAATAGCAAAGATGACATGCATGCAGGACGGGGTTGAATGCCAAAATGTGTCTCTTTGTCGACAACACTTTGTGCAGGTTGAGTCACTTATACAAAGGGAATTATTCACTTCATTTCTATTTATTTAAAATATCCTAGAAACCATTTGATGGCAAACCATTTTCACTAAAAGAGAAAGAGTGACATCTGGTGGAATAACTTAAATTTATCCCAAAGTCCTGTCCTTAACATTTCTACTCTCTCAAAAGAAGTGTTTAAAATACACATTCTCTTCCTGCAGAAGAGATGTGTCTCTGCGATGGGAACCTGGCACCTGCTTTGTAGCATTAAATGATTTTATGGTACCAATACCAGTTACGAATTGCCTTCTTAAAAGAAAAATATGGTGATTCTTAGGTAGCTTCCATAACAATAAATCTTAAAAAAAAAAAAGAAAGAAAAAAACTGATTATAAGAATTTGAATCCTCCAACCTTCTAGTTATTTGAACAATGCAACCTGAAAGCAACAAGCAATATACCATGTACAAGAGTATATAAAAACACTCATATATACAGATGTATATTATATATTTATATACAGATTTTCCTTAACTTAATGATGAGGTTTTATACCAATAAATTCATGGTAAGTTGAAAAAGCACTTAATACACCTAACCTACTGAACATTATAGCTTAGCCTAGCCTTGCGTTTAGACACTCAGAAAACTTACGTTAGACTACAGTTGGAAAAAAATCATCCAACACTAAGCCTATTTTATAATAAAGTGCTGAATGCCTTATGTAATTTAATTAATACTGCACTGAAAGTATAAAACAGAATGGGTTATATGGGCACCGAATGGTTGTAAGTATATTGGTTGTTTATCCTCAGGATCACATGGCTGACTGGGAACTGCGGCTAGCCCCTGCCCTGCATCACAAGAGAATGTTGTACCACATTTTGGTAGCCCAGGAAGAGATCCAAATTCAAAACTTGAAGTATGATTTGTACTGAATGCATATTTCTTTCTCACTATCATAAAGTTGAAACTTTATAAGTCAAACATTGTAAGTCAGGGGTCATCTACATTACATATTCAACATAATTATATACATATAATATATAAACATAACTGTGAGGTCAGGCAATATGGAGGAAAGTGCAATACGGTTTTATAATGTTCAAGAGGACTTTACCCAGACCATCATAAATTTGTAGGTCTTCAAATGCCTTTGTAGCATATAATTTTTTAATTAAATTATAAATGAATATGAATAGTGAACCACAAAATAGCCATAAATTACAGTGTCGGGCACCAACACAACAGCCAAAAAGGGTTAATGTTCCCTTGATTACTAATTGTCCTAGATGTCCTGAAATGTGAGTCATTTGCAGGCATTGTGTATGCAAATTAAAGCCAGTGATCTTCTGTAAGTTCCATGGAGCACAATCTTAAGAGATAGTTACAATCTTAGACTTTGATTCCCACAGACCTGGGTTAAAATCCTGGTTCTACTAGCTGTTTAAAATTGGACAAGTTATATAATTTCTCTGTATCTTGGTATCTCAACCAGAACAATGGGGACAAAAATCAATTGAGTTGGGGGTATTAATTGAAAAATATAGGAAAACTTTTTAGCAGAGTGGCTAGAAAATAGTACTTATTTGTCATAGGTATCGTTATTCTATCCACTTCTTTCTGTTTCACATACTTATGTGTAATATACTGTGTGATGTAATATGTTACATTACAAATTTATTGCTCTGTAAAAGTTTCTTGGAGGGTGCTGTTTTACATTAATAAGAAATGTCAGAGCTGGCACAGTATTTGAAAGTTTGGAGTCTAGAGAAAGGAACTTGGAACAGACAGATAATGCAGAGAATATTAATACTCTTTTAAAAAATTTTTTTTTAATTCTTTTAAAGAGAGAGAGAGACCTTGTGAGCAGGTTAGGGGCAGAGAGAGAGAGGGAGACAGAGAATCTGAAGCAGTCTCCAGGCTCTGAGCTGTCAGCACAGAGCCCACAGCGGGGCTCGAACTTGTGAACCGTGAGATCATGACCTGAGTCAGTTGCTTAACTAACTGAACCACCCAGGTGCCCCTGCAGAGAATATTAATAGTAAATTATTCTCTAATACCTCATTCATAAAATAAAGAAAAGAATACCATAAGAACGAATTTTTAAAGAATAAGGAATAGCTCTTTGGAATTCAAAATACATAATGGAAACAAAAATTTTGATAGAATAATCGAATGATAAAATTGAGGAACATTCCAGATTATAGAAAAAAATACGCGGGATGAAGAATAAAAAAGACAACATAAGAAAATTAGAAGATGAAGGTGCAACATTTGACTAATAAAAGTTCCAGAAAGGAAATGAAAAATGGAGTCCAAAATTAGTTTTCAAAAAAACTAATAAAGAATATAAAAATTTTCTAGAATTAAAGACCAGTTGAAGTTGCTAAAGTCTTCCATACAATGAATTTAAAAAGTTCTACATTACTGCATATCACTGAGAAATTTCAGACTAACAAGAATGGAGAGAATTCATTGAAAAATTATCAGAAGGCAAACAGACAAACAAATTTAGAATATATACAGACTTCTTAACAACACTTGATGAAATTAGAAAACAATAGTGTAATAAATGCCTTGTTGTATACA
The DNA here is from genome assembly GCA_030068075.1 of Paguma larvata. Classification (NCBI taxonomy): domain Eukaryota; kingdom Metazoa; phylum Chordata; class Mammalia; order Carnivora; family Viverridae; genus Paguma; species Paguma larvata. The sequence goes on along the minus strand of CM057838.1, from coordinate 37,060,082 downwards.
AGGAAACCAACCCCCTAAGGCTATCAGCAGATTTCTCAGCAGAAACTTTGCAAACCAGGCTAGAGTACCATGACATATTCAAAGTGTTGAAAAGAAAAAACCTTACAATCAAGAATACTCTATCCAGCAAGGTTATCATTCATATTTGAAAGAGAGATAAAGAGTTTTCCAGACAAGCAAAAGAAAAGGAGTTCATCACTATGAAACTGTCCTTACAAGAAATATTGAAGGGAGTTTTGTTAAGCTAAAAGAAAAAAAAAGATACTCATTAATAACAAGAAAGCACACGAAAGTAAAAAATCTCACTGGAAAGGTAAGTATATAGTAAAGGTAGTGGATTAATTACTTACAAAGCTACTAAAAGTTAAAAGACAAAAGTAGTAAAATTGACTAAAACTACAATAACTAGTTAAGAGATACATAAAATAAAAAAATATAGAAAATAACATCAGAAAAATAAAATGTGAGCAGGAGAGTAAAAATGTAGAGTTACGGAATATGTATAAATTTCTTTCTATTGACTTACAACAGACTATTGTAAACATAGAATGAAAAATGTGAATTGCACCATAACCACAAAGAAAAAACTTATAGTAAATACACAAAAGAAAATGTGAAAGTAATCTAAACATAACACAAAGGAAATCATCAAACCACAAAGGAAGAGAAAAAGAGAAAAAGAAAGGAATAGAAATTACGAAAACAACCAGAAAACAATTTACAAAATGACAGTAAATACATATCTATCAATCATTACTCTAACTGTAAATAGATTAAATTCTCTAATCAAAAGACATAGAGTGGGTGAATAGCTTTAAAAAATGGGGCACATCTATATACTATCTACAAGAGACTCAATTCAGGAGCAAGGATACAAACAGACTAAAAATGAAGGGATGGAAAAAAATATTTCATGTAATGGAAATGAAAAGAAAGTTTTTGTATCTGTATTCATATCAGACAAAGTAGACTTTAAAATAAAGACTGTAATAAAAGACAAAGAAGGACATTGCATAATGATAAAGGAGTCAACCTAGAAAGAAGATACAGCATTTATAAATATATATGCTGTCAACAGAGTCACCAAAATATATAAAGCAAATATTAACAGACCTAATGAGAGAAACTGAAAGCAATTCAAACATTTGTTTTGCCACAATGGTATAAAACTAGATATCAATAATAAGAAGAAAAAAGGAAAAAGTACAAATACATGAAGACTAAAAAACATATTCCTGAACAACTACTGGGTCATAGGATAAATCAAGAGAGAAATAAATAAATAAATAAATAAATAAATATATATATATATATATATATATATATCTAAGACAGATGAAAAGAGAAACATGACAAACCAAAATCCATGGGATGCAGTGAAAGCGTTATAAAAAAGAAATTCATAACAATACAAACCTACTCAAGAAATGAGAGAAATCTCAAATAAACAACAACATTGGAAATGGAAAAAGAAGAATAAGAAAGCCCAACTTTAGTAGAAGGAAGAAAAGAATAAAGAGCAGAGCAAAAATAAATAAAATAGACACAGAAAAGACAATAGAAATGATCAATGAGACTAAAAACTGTGTCTTTGAAAAGATAAACAAGATTGACAAACATCTACCATGAAAAGAGAGAGAGAGAGTTCCAATAAATAAATTCAAAAATGAAATAGAAGTTACAACCTATACCACAGAAACATAAAGGATCATGAGACTACTATGAAATGCCAACAAACTGAACAGTCTTAAGATGGGAACAATTCCTAGAAATTTAAATCCTCTCAGACTAAATCATGACGAAATAGAAAATCTGAATAAACCAGTTACTCATAAGGAGATTGAGTCAGTAATCAAATATGTCCCAAAAAACAAAAATCCAGGATCAGATGGTTTCTCACTGATAAATTCTACGAAACATTCCAAGATGATTTAATATAGGCAGCCTTCTAAAACTCTTCCAAAACATTGAAGAGGAGAGAAGTTTCCAAACTCATTTTACAAGGCCAGCATTACTCTGATACAAAAACCAGACAAGGACACCACCAAAAAAAGACAAAATTATAGAACAATATTAAAAAAAATTTTTTTAATGCTTATTTATTTTTGAGAGAGAGAGAGAGAGAGTGTGAGCAGGGGAGGGGCAGAGAGAGAGGGAGACACAGAATCCAAAGCAGGCTCCAGGCTCTGAGCTGTCAGCACAGAGCCCGACACAGGGCTCGAACTCACAAACCATGAGATCATGACCTGAGCTGAAGTTGGACACTTAACCAACTGAGCCACCCAGGCGCTCCTATAGGACAGTATTTTTAATGTACCTAAATGCAAAAATCTTCACCACTATATTAGCAAATGGAATTCAACAATGCATGTAAAGGATCCTACAGCACGATTGAATGTGATTTATCCTAGGGATGCAAAAATGGTTCAAACCTGCAAGTCGATCGATGTGATATACTACCTGAACAAAGTAAAGAATAAAAATTATATGATCATCTCAACAAATGTAGCAGAAACATTTGACAAAATTCAACATCCATTTATAATAAAAACTCTCAACAAAGTGGGGGTAGAAGAAATATTCCACAACATAATATATGGCAAAACCTACTCAACAATGAAAAGTTAAAAGCTTTTTGTCTGAAATCAAGAACAAGACAAGGATGCCCATTAGTCCCATTTTCATTCAACTTAACATCGGATGTCCTGGCCACAGCAATTAGGCAAGAAAAAGAAATAAAAGGCATACAAATTGGAAAGAAAGAAGTAAAACTGTCACCATTTGCAGATGACATAATACTATGTATTTAAAACCCTAGACTTTACCAAAAAACTGTTAGAACTAAGAAATGAATTCTATAAATCTGCAGGATGCAAAGTTAATATCAAAAATCTGCTGCATTTCTAGAAGTAAAAACAAACTACTAGAAAGAGAAACCAAGAAAACAATCCTATTTCAACTGCATCCAAAAAAACAAAATACCTAGGAATAAATGTAACTAAAGAGATAAAGGATCTATACACTGAAAACCATAAGACATTGATGAAATAAACCAAAGACACAAATAAATGGAAAGTAGTCCATGCTTATGAATTAGAATGCATATTGTTAAAATGTCCATACTATCCAAAACGATCTACAGATTTGATATAATCTTTGTCAAAAATCCAATGGCATTTTTCACAGAACTAGAACAGATAATTCTAAAATTTATATGGAACTACAAAAGACCCTGAATTGTCTAAACCACCCTAAGAAGGAAGAACAAAGTCAGATGTATCAAGCTCTTTGATTTCAAATTATATTAGGAAGGTGATTACTGTTTTGTAATCAAAACAGTATGGCATAAAAACAGACACATAGATCAGTGGAACAGAATACAGAGGCCATGAATAAACCCACATATATATGGTCAATTGATTTACTACAAAAGAAGCAAGGCAATGGGGACAGGAGAGTCTCTTCAATAAATGGTGCTGGGTAAACTGGACAGCTATGGGCAAAAAGACAGAAGGCAGGCAGGAAGGACAGAAGAAATTGAACCACTATCTTATACCATATACACAAATTAGTACTCAAATTGATTAAATATTTGAATGTAAGACCTCAAATCATAAAATCTCAAGAAGAAAACAGGTGGTAAACTCCTTAACATTGATCTTAGAAATGTTTTTTGGACCTGACTCCAAAGGCAAGGGAAATAAAAACAAAGATAAACTACTGGGAGTTCATGAAACTAAAACTGTTCTGCACAGTGAGGAAAACAATCAAGAAAATGAAAGGGCGACCTACTAACTGGGAGAAGATATTTGCCAATCATATATCCAAGAAGGGGTTAATATCCAAAATATAAAAAGCTCACACAACTCAATAATAAAATGTCCAATTAAATAATGGGCAGAAGAGGGGAGCCTGGGTGGCTTAGTCGGTTCAGCATCAGACTCTTGATTTCGGCTTAGGTCATCATCTCATGGTTTGTGAGTTTGAGCCCCAAGTGAGACTCTGCATTGACGATGAGAAGTCTGCGTGGCATTCTCCCTTACACTCTTTCTCTGCCCCTACCTTGCTCTCTCACACTCTTATTCTCTCTCTCAAAATAAATAAATAAACATTAAAAAATAAAAGAATGGACAGAGGATCTAAATAGACATTTTCCAAAGTAAACATACAGATGGCCAACAGGCACATGAAAAGATGTTCACCATGACTAATTATCAGGGAAATGCAAATAAAAACCACAAGGAGAAATCATTTACACCTCTCAGAATGGCTACTATAAAAAACACAAAAAGCAACAAGTGTTGGTGAGAATGTTAAGAAATGGGAATCCTTGTACACTATTGGTGGGAATATAAACTGGTACAGTCACTATAAAAACAGTATGGAGTTTCCTTAAACAATTAAAAATAGAGCTACTATAAGATTCAGTAATTCACTACTGGGTACCTATCTGAAGAAAATGAAAACACTGATTTGAAAATATATGTGCACCTCTATGTTCATTGTAGCATTATTTACAATAGCCATGATATGGAAGCGACCTAAGTGTACAATAGATGAATGGATAAAGAAGATGTGGTGTTTGTATATACATATATATATATATACATATATATATGTGGTGTGTATATATATATATGTATATATATATATATATGGAAGTGTGCTGTGTGTGTATATATATATATATATATGTGGTGTGTGTGTGTATATATATATATACACACACATATATATATGGAAGAAAAAGAAATAAAAGGCATCCAAATTGGAAAGAAGTAAAACTGTCATTATTTGCAGATGACATAATATTATACATATAAAACCCTAGACTTCACCAAAAAACTATTAGAACTAAGAAATAAATTCTGTAATTTATATATATATATATATATATATATATATATATATATATATATAATGTAGTGCATGTGTGTGTATGGGTGTATATATATATATATATAATATATCACATATATTATTTACCACAATAGAATACTACTCAGTCATAAAAAGAACAAAATCTTGCCATTTGTGACAATACTTTTTTTTGTTAAAGTTTATTCGCTTATTTTGAAAGAGAGAGAGTGTGTGCAGGCAGGGGATGGGGAGAAAGAATCCCAAGCAGGTTCCATGCTGTCAGCACAGAGCCTGATGCAGGGCTCAATCTCATGAACTTTGTCAAGATCATGACCTAAGTCAAAATCAAGAGTCTGACGCTTAGCCAACTGAGCCACCCAGACACCCTGAGGGTGTTTCTTTTAAAAAGTAGAGTAGGCATGATATTTTGAAATAGAGGGACATACCAAAAGAATAAATGAAAATAGTCCCAAGAGGTTTACCTCTAGTGAGCAAGTATTAAGGTGGGAAGATAACTGTAGTTTGTAGTTACATGCTTTATAGTATATTTGTCTCTGTAAACTATGTGTGTGTGTGCAGGTGTGTATATTACTGTGATAACCATTTGTTTTTAAAGAAAGTTTCCTTCTTGGGGCACCTAGGTGGCTCAGTCAGTTAAGCGTTCAACTCTTGGTTTCAGCTTAGGTCATGACCTCACGGTGGTTAGATCAAGCAGAGAGTCGGGCTCCATGCTTAGGATTCTCTCTCCCTCTATGTCTGCCCCTCCCCCACTCATGCATGCCTTCTTTCTTTCTTGCTCTCTCAAATAAATAAATGAACTTTAAAAAACAAAAAGAACATTTATTTCTTATGCTGACCAGACATTTGCCTTTTTACCTTCTGGTCCTAATCACAGTCTCCAGCAGGAAAAAAAAAAATAGTCTCTCTTCACCATGACTATCTTTCAAGTACTTTAAACCAGAGCTCATCTTCTTCCTTCAGTTTTCACTTATAAGATAAGGGTAAAATTGCTCAGTTCATTCAGCCACACCTCCTGTGAAATCATTCCCCTCCCTCATGATTATTTTCCTCTGTACTCAAGAGGGTGGTGTCCGGAACCAAGGCTGATACTCTAGATATCGTCCAGCTAATTTACAGCAATGCTATCACTACTCTCGTTCTGTATATTAGAATCCATTAAGGCAACAAAGATAACATTACCTTTCTTAGAAGTTAAACCATATTAATGCTTCACATTGGAACCTTAGAGCCTTTTCCACACATGTGGTTTTTTTTAAGGCACCTGTCCTATGGATGAAATGTGTTATTTGCATCTGTGTTTTGTTTTTGGTTTTTGTTTTTGTTTTTGTTTTGGTGGAGGACCTTACATTTATATCTATTAAAGTGTGACTTATTAAAGTCATCTTATTGTCCAACTGAAAAGAAAATATATTTGGCTTTTCATTTATTCACAGAAGACATTAGCTATTTCTTCCAAATTTGCGTCCCTCATAAGTTTGATAACTGTACTTTCCTTCAGGTCTTGAGGAAAATTGACAAACCCCAGCGATGCTCACAAGACCACACCCTTCAGCCACCATCACATGCATTTCAGGCTAACAACCATCTATTAGTCAGCCTGACGTTGCAAGTCGTCCAACCATTGGAAGTTCGTCAGATCTGGCCAAGCACCAGACACTCCAAGTAGATGACAATCCTCTATTTTAGCAGTTTATTACCTGGGTCATTAAAAAGATTAATATAATTAAATCTATTACTTTTTCCTGAGCACGCATTATTATGAAACATGTAAAAGCAGCGATGATTCTTCCTACTTCTCTAGGTATTCAGAACAGACAACATTGGACTCTAAGATTTTATAGTGACAGATCTGGGGTGCAGGTTTTGACTTGGGCTCCCGACGTGTGGCCCTATTCCCTGAAAGTTGGCCAGTGCCTTGGGATATATTATTTTTGTTGTTGCTGTTATCTTAGTGTCAGATTTTAAACCTAAAATTTTTAGCTTTACTTTTCTAGCCTGAAATCGCACCCAGATATGAAATAGTTCAGTCCTGGGAGGGGTCATGCCTTCGATATTTAAATTATAATAGGCAAACCCTGCCCCCAATGGACCCTGCTCTTCCCACCGCTTTCTGACAACTGACTGAGGATACAGCTTTAAGCCTTTAAATATTCCTAGGCAAAGAGTCTGTGCTTTGACATTTGCATTTATCTCATTATGTTTGATTGGCATATTGAGATCCATAAGCTTGTGGTTAATATATTGCCAAGGATTCTTAATTAAGCTGGTTGTGCAAAAAAGGCATCAGAGTCTCCCGAGAAATGTATAATCTTTGCCAGTCATTCACTTTGAATTTGCCTCGCTGCCCTGGTGGCGTAGCCGTAGCACCGCCGGGAGAACTGGAGCCTTGACATAACAACCACGGGCGTTCATAACCTGGTGCTGCCATTTGAGTTGGGAGGAAAGGGAGACCGTTACCACAGAGACAGGGGGCAAGCAGGACGTCTAAGTCCATAGTCCCAGTAGATACACGGAGCAGAACAAAATCTGGGACAGGCAAACTGCCAGTCGTCATCCTCCAAGGAATTATTAAACATTAATATGTGTACTTTCTACTTACTTTTTCCTACTAGTCTTTTCATGAAATTGATCGTTTGGGAAGCCAAGGCAGGAAAACAAACCTCTACTGAATCAAAACCACCTGTAAACCCCTCCCAGGCCCCCCTGTGCTGCAAGGCCATGTGTCTCAAAGTCTGTGGCCCAGACCAACAGGAGCTGTATCCCCCGACAACTTAGAATTGCAGATTCTCAGGTCTCACCCAGGCCTGTTTCATCGGAAGCTTTAACAAGCAAAATGGGACCAAAAGGTACAAACTTCCGGCTATAAAATAAACAAGTCATGGGGCTGTAACGTACAGCATGGTGACTATGGGGGACAACGCCGTCTCGCATGTTTGAAAGTTGCTATGAGGCGATCTGAAATGGCCTCATTAGAAGAAAAAAATTGTAAGTATGTACGGTGAGGGGTGTTAACTAAACATGGTGGTGAGCGTTTCACAATATATATAAATCCCATACCATTATGTTGTATACCTGAAGCTACTATAATGCTTTGTATCAACTATATTCAGTAAAAAAAACAAACACACGCACACACAAAACAAGCAAACAAAACAAGCCCTCCTCGTTATTCTGATGCATTTCAGTTTCAGAACCACGGCTGTAAAGGAACCACCCAGATTTTCTAAGGTGGGAACCTTTCAAAGATGATTGGGTTACTCTGAGCAAAGCAAGAACAACTCGTGGGGAAGCCCAGTCTGAGGCTACTCCCTGGCTCACTTTTTCCCATTACGCCTGCTTGACTGTCGCTGCATTGGCATTCCCCGAGTGGCGAATGCCGCAGGGACCCCAGTGACCATCAGGTATTTTCGGGAGTCCCCTTCCGGAAGCAGCATTCCTACAGGAACGTGTGATGCGTTTCTCCTTACGACCCATTACCTGCCACGGTCACTTCCGTCTTTGCTTTCAGGCTTCTCCGCTCTGCCTCGTGACTGTGAGTCTTACAAGAAAATTAGTTTTGTTGACTCCGGACATTATGCACTCATCTCTTTCCCACCCTCCTGCTCCTTCCTGTTCAGTTTTCCTCCAGGCGTCCCCCTTACGGCCTGACTTCGGCAGGACGCTGCGGTTTAAATGTGGGTGTCTCTGGAAGCCAGTGTGCTTTGCTTTCCTCACACCCTGTTGATTTCAAATGATCCCACTTTCAATTTTATTCCAAACCTCTAGGTGACGCTTCCCTGGCACTCAACGGCTGAGACATCTCGGCACTGCTGTGCCCACTGAGAATCCATTAAATACGAGAAGAGTTATTGGGCTTTCTTCCGAGAAGGGTTTGGTGAGATTTCCCTCATTTGTTATATATGCATAATACCCCGATAGCATGTACCCCTGCACAGAAATTGCTCTATTAGGAGGCATCTGAGGGTACACACTGTAACAAATGCAATGAAATCTTTTCGATCTGTGGATTCCTAGGCTGTTTATCTTTTGCTATTCACTCAGTGTGCCTAACCTTTGCCAAACAACCGCAGAGCTATGTCCTGGCCACAGGTTTTATTTGCTGCCTTTAGTCATTTTCGATTTCTTAGCAGAAGCAAATACAAGGGTAAAAGTCAACGGAAAGCAGGTTTAGATAAGCTCCGTTCCGTCCATACATATTGCCAAGAATCCCTGCATGTTCTTGAGGCGAGGAAGGAGTTTCTGTTCTGATTTGGAACACCATAAATCAAATAACTACAGTTCAGCCACCCCCGAGACTGCTGACATGGCCCCCTCCCGATACTTGTTGCCAAATGTAAGAACTGACAAATGCCAGCATGAGAATGAAGGCTGCCCGCACCTGGCAAATTGTTTCTGATTTGTCAGAAAATCCAGGGGCTCCTTTTGTTTGATGTCCACCTTGTTGGGTTAATGTTTCAGTGCCGTTTGCATGACGATCATCTCGAGGCATCAGAGAGGGTGGGAATCACCTGGAGAACCTCCAGGCCTCCTGTGGTGTAGGTCTTTTCTCTATAAACACAAACCGACAAGCCTCTCTTCATAGGTACCAACACTGGAACATTTCAAAGACAGAGGTGGAGAGTGAGAAAGTGTTTTCGTCTCAAGCTGGCGACGTTAGTTGTTATTTACATGGGTGAGAACGCTGGGTTTGCCGGCCATTTCGTGAGCATCCTGTGTGTGTCAGCCACTCTGCTGGGGACAGCGGACACAGGTCCTGCCCACAGGAAGCTTCTGCCCTCTGGCACCATTTCGGGATATGAAGAGAGATCGCTGATTAATCTGGCTCTATTGTCTCACTCCAGGTGCTCCAAGTGGCTTTCTCCTCGCTTTCTGACAAATACACTTGCCTACTCAGAGATCTGAGAAGTTTTAAGCTCTTCTCCTTTGCACTGAGCTCTGTGGGAAGGAGCGAGCCATTGTAGCCCAGCTATTGATGAGACCCTTGGAACTCTTAATTGATAGTGTCTAGTAGCATCACTAAAGTTAACTTGGATATAGTCAGGAGATAAAGATTTTTCTGAAGAATCTCTGGTAACAATAGATTATCTACTTCGAAAAATATAAATATTAATGTAGAATCACATGTAATCTCTCTCCCCAGAAAGAAGCTGTTGCTATCTTGTTATAACCGTGTAAATACACCTATTTATAAACACGAAATTTGGATTATAATGAGCACACAATTTTGAATCTGATTTCTTCATCTGAGCATTTTTCATATCATTAAAGTTATAATGGTTGCATAATATTCTCTTATTGGGACATGCCATGACGTTTTTAAATCATTCTCCTATTGTAGTACATGTAATCTTTCTGATTTTCATCAGTTCTAATACTTCCATGATTAACATTCTTATACATGATCTTTCATGTATAATCATTTCCAATTATTTCCTTAGCATACATACCGAGAAGCAGATAAATACCTAGATTAAACCCTATGAGGTCTCTTAAGTCTCTTGGTTACAAAGAGGTAAAATTGTTTTCTAGATATATTATACTAATTTAAATTTCCATTAGAAAATTTTAGGAACACCTTAGAATAAGGGTTGTTGTTGTTGTTTCCAAAATCTTGTATAAAATATTAAAACATCTTACAAGTCAGGGGCACCTGGGTGGCTCAGTCAGTTAAGCATCCAACTCTAGATTTCAGCTCAGGTCATGGTCTCATGGTTCATGAGTTTGAGCCCTACATCAGATTCTACACTGACAGTGGAAGCCTGCTTGGGATTTTCTCTCTCTCCCTCTCCCTGTCTCTGCCCTTCCCCTGTTCATGCTCTCTCTCTTTCAAAATAAATAAAAAAACTTAAAAAACATCTTATAAGTCAAAAAGTATATATTTTTTCTAAGCAATCTTCCAACTGTATATCATATATACATGATATATACGAGCTGCACTAGTATATAAGACCATGTTTGCTAGGACAGTAATCTTGATCCCATAATGGACCATAAAAGCTACAATCTTTGCCATCCCAGTGTGTCTCCTGCTCCCCTTCTTGGCTTATAGCACCCTGTTTTTCCTTCAGAGAGTAACCCGTCTCTCATCCCTATGGCCCCAGCGAGCTTTTATTCAAACAACCATACCTTTGTCTACAGTGCCAGCCAGGCTGGCCATTGCAGTATGATCACGGGATTCTACTAGACCAGTGTGTACTTCCTAAGGCCTTTCTCTCGAGCTCACAGGGACTCCAGTCCCATGACTGCCACATGGAGAGAGGTTGCCTGGGGACAGAAGTCAAACGGAGACAGTGAGAAAAATCCCTAATGATAATCTCTGATTTCCGGGATGCGGCTATGCCTGAAGTTGGCTTTATTCCTAGCATTTTAAGTTTCATGAGACAGTAATTACTTCGTAGCTCAGATTGGCTGTAGATTTTTTTTTGAAACTTTCAAGCAAAAAGAATCAATTTGAATATACAGCTCCAAACCATCCCACTGAAATACAGAATATATAAAATCTTGGGCCAAGACGGGACCACCTGGAGTAAAGTGCGGTAAGGAATGTATCCGTTTGAACAGAACTACAAATCTGAAGAATGGACACAATTCTCAGGTTAAAGAAAGGCATGTAGAAATGCACGCCTCGGATCTCACCCAGTACACGCCTGCTTTTCTACACATGTGAAGAAAAAAAAGGTCTTCCTCATGTGCGACATGATGATAGTCACTGAAGAGGAACGAATGTAAGTGGAAATGTGGCCCTCACTTCCAACACTTACTAATCTGGTTTGACAAAATTTATATATGCATATTTCTGTTGCTGGACTAAAACCTAAAAGAAAAGCGATCAAGTAGACTGCTCCTCCAAAGCATATTCAGAACTTGTCAGAATATAAAGTCCACATGGAACTACACAGGATCAATGCTCGTTCCCGTTTAAATGCCAGCTGATGCTAGGATCCGTTTTCCGAACGTATATAATATGCAAAATACATGTGACCTATTATGGAGTAATAGTCACAGTCCTGAAATTACAGCCTGGAGGCTGGAGTTTGTGTGGTTCAGGACCCTCATTGTCATGGGTCCTTGCGATAATTATTTAGCTCTCTGAGTTCCAGTTTATTTATGTATATGCCACACAGTTTAAACTTCATAGGCTCTGGCACGGAGACAGAGATTCATCGTTCAAAATGTAGTGACCTCGGGGTAAGGAGTTAGTGTTCCCAGGAGCTGCTTTTTTCCCCACACTCAGCTCATGTCACCACCTTGGCGAATCCCCTGAGCTTTCTAGACAGAGATATAACACATCCAAGTATTCAAGATGATTGGAAGTAAAGAATGAAAAAGATAAAAAAGAGGCAACACTTAATAATAATACTTAATACTGGCATAGCTGTATCAATAACACAATTAAACATATAAATATAATTTCACAAATTATTACCAAGTACACACCTTGCCCCCACCACCCAGATCAAGAAGAGAGTATTGCTCGTACAACCCACCCCCACCTGAAGCTACTTTGCATCTCTTATTTTTTTTAATGTTTATTTATTTCTGAGAGACAGAGAGAGAGAGAGAGTGAGTGGGGGAGGGGCAGAGAGAAGGAGACACAGAATCTGAAGGAGGCTCCAGGCTCTAGCTGTCAGCACAGAGCTCCATGCGGTGCTGGAACTCACACACCTTGAGATCATGACCTGAGCCAAAGTTGGATGATTAACTGACTGAGCCACCCAGGCGCCCCACTTTGTATCTCTTATTGATCACAGTGACTTCCATCCCTCCTGGAGATACCACAGTGACTTTATGGCAATTATGTTCTCGCTAGACTTTATAGCCACCATTGTTTTGCAACTTAATATAAAATATATCATAGTATATACATTCTTTGTAATTTGCTTCTTTAAGGTAACTTTCTATTTGAAAGGTGTTACAGCCAATTGCAATTTGTTTACTTTTATTGTCATATTATTGTGTATGCCAGTTATTGATTTATCGTATCTCCTATCTTTCCTTGTCCTAGCTTTGTGATACTGAAGCTGCAACTTGCACCTACTTCTCCTCACAGGCTAAGCTTTATAGTTAGCAAGCCCTAGAGGGACACTGCAGGGAGAAGGGGCTTTTCTTCCTGGTTCCAGTGTTTCCTTATTCTTGCTCCTGTGGCTTACAGTCTCCAGCAGCATCAGGAGCACCTGATGACAGTCACCCTACAGTGAATTTCTGTGGCACGTCAGGGGGCGGTTTCCTGTTTGCCAACCCTGGCCGATAGCCTCCCAGCAAATCTCTCTGACATGCAGTGGGCCACAGCCACACCCTCCCCTTGAGGTCTGAACCCCATCCCTAGAGGAGGACCCTTTTCCAAGGCCCTTCCTTCCTTGGGTGACTTCTTTCACTTCTGGCTTGTGGTTATACTCGTTAGAGTTACCTCTCTTAGTAGTTTATACCTTGCCACTAGTTAATGTTTTCTATTAAATTTTCATATTACTGGTATGGTTTTCCTCTAACTGGTATATTTTATATATGCCAAATATTTGTTAATTGTGTACATTTTTTTCAAAGAACCGATTCTTGTTCCTGTTGATTTCACCATTGTTATGTTTCTGTTCTGTATCACCATTTTTTGATCATTATTACATTCTTATTTCTACTTTATTTGGGTTTCTTTTGCTGCTCACTTTTTTTTTTTTAGTTTATTTTATTTATTTACATCGAATGAGAGGAGAAAGAGAGAGAACAGGGGAGGGCAAAGAGAGAGAGAGGGAGAGCAGGCTCCACACTACCAGCACTGAGCCCAATGCAGGGCTCAAACCCATGAACTGTGAGGTCATGACCTGAGCCAAAACCAAGAGTCAGACGCTCAACCACTGAGCCAGCCAGACACCCCACTTTTTATTTTCTAACTTCTGAGATGGAGACTTATTTTATTATTTTAACCTTTCTTATTTTCTAATATAGGTATTTAAGGCTTTAAACTGCTAAGTATTAGTGTAGTTTCCAGTATACGTGTTTCTACATGTGATAGTTTTATCATTTAGTGCAAAATATGTTATTTCCATTTTCATTTCTTTTTAACTCATGGAAGATTTAATTCCTCAAATATTTGGGAATTGTCTAGTTCTGTTTTTGATATTGACTTCCAGTTTTTATTTGCCTTTTTACCAGATAACAGTCCTTATCTGATGTCAATTCTTTGAAATTGTTACGGCTCAGTAAATGCAAAAATCTGCTTATATATCTTGAGGCTATATTGTTAGGTGCATACAACTTTTAAATTGGTATATTTTCTTGATGAACTTAATACCTTCATAAGTATGAAATGAAGTCCTCTTTATCTCCTTTAATGTTTTTTTTTATCTAAAAACTATTTTGTGTATTATTAATGTAGCTGCAAAAACTTTCTATTGGTATTTACCTAGTACATAAATACTCACTTTCAGATTTTCAAGCTTTCCATGCCCTTAGGTTTTAAGTGTTTTTATTTTAAGCAGTATTAGTGGATTTTTTAAAAATTCATTCAGAAAATCTGTATCTTTTAATATTATTCTCCTTGCATTTATATGAATACTGATATATTTGGACTTATATCTATCATGAGGTTGTCCTGCTTAATAAATATTCTTTTTTCCTCATCTCTATTGTTTACTTTTGTATTGCTAAATATTAGTAGCATTTGTGGTTTTCTTTCTTTTTTTTTTCTTTTTCTTTTAGGCTCTATGCATTAGTGAGTATCTTAGGAATTAAAACACATATACTTAGCAAAACTAATTAAAACATATCCCCCCCCCCCCCATAGCAAAAGGGCCTGAGAACATTTTAGCTTCACTCAGTCTTCTTGACTGGTATTTTATAGTTTTCCAGGTATTTTAACACAATAATTTTTAACTCAGACATTGTCCTAACAATTCTGTACAATCATTTGATTTGCCCACATATGTCCTTTCCCCCCTTTATTCTCTTTTGCATCTTCCCCCTTCCATCTGGTGTCACTTTCATTCTTAAACATCTTTAGACTATCCTATTGAAATACTGCTATTAGTAAGTTCTTTCAGATTTATTTCTTTGAAGACATTTTCTTTATTTTATTTTTATCCTTAAAAATTTTTTATGGGGGTGAAGTTTTAAGTGGGGATAATTTTTCCCTAGAAAATTGAAAATATAACTCCACCTCCAGCTTCTTACTTTACAGTTGAGATATTTGTCAGTAGTTTAAACAGAATTCAGGTTTGTTTTAGTATTTTCAAATTCTTAAAGATTTTTCTTCTTTCTGGAATGCCTGGGTGGCTCAGTCGGTTGAGTATCCGACTTCGGCTCACGTCATGATCTCAGTGCTTGTGCGTTCGAGCCCCTGCATTGGGCTCTGTGCTGGCAGCTCAGAGCCTGGAGCCTGCTTCGGATTCTGTGTCTTCCTCTCTCTCTGCTCCTCCCCTGCTCATGCTCTGTCTCTCTGTCTCTATCAAAGATAAATAAACTTAAAAGAATATTTTCCTCTTTCATTTTGTCTTTATGTAATTTTATTATTATATGACTTGGTGTGAAATTTAAAATATTATTATAGTTGTATCCTGTGGGCCACTCGAATCTGTAAATGGGAGAATTTCTCATTTCTGAAAATTTCTCAGTCAGTCTGTCTTCAAATATTAGATCTGTTCCTCTTTCTAGGACTCTGATGAAATGTATCAACCTTCTTAGAGTTTCCTCCGCATTTCTTATCCTCTATCTTACATCCTTTTTGCCTCTTCATGTATCAGTTGGGTAAATTCTTCTGATCAGTTTTTCAGTTCACACGTTTGATTTTTCTTTGTCCTGTATTCTGCTAAACACTTCCATTCAGTGTTTTCTGTTAATTTTAACTGTTTATACAGAAGTAGATACAGGAGTAGAGGCATACTTAATATACAGTGTCGGTATGATCAGCTCACAGCCAGTCTTGCTTTGTTTACATCTCTTCTCAGCTATCCCACACCTTGAACATTTTGAAGCAATTCTCAGAGAACATTTCACTTCATCTGTAAGTATCTTAATGTTTTTCTAAAAGTAAGAAGTTCTCAAAAATAGCTGCAATAATATTATCACAGATTAAATTGTAAAAGTCTTCACTATGATTGAACAAATATCTGAAGTTAAATTTCCTATCGTCTTGCAAGTATCCTTTGCTTCGGTACTTTTTTGTTGTTTTCCTTTAAATCGTTGAGCTTACCGAGCCCGTGTATAAGAAGTCTTTTAAAATCGTTGTCTGCTACTTTCATCATCTCTATCATTTCTAGGTCTGGTTCTATTGACTGCTTTTTCTCCTACTAATGGGTCATGTTTTGTTTTGTTTTGTTTTTCTTGCTTCTTCACGTGTCTGGTAACTTCCATTAGATCCCAGACATCCTAAATCTTATTCTTGAATACTGGATTTTGTTGGATTCCTTTAGAGGTATGGGCTTCATTCTGTCAAGGAGTTGTGGCACTTGGAATCGACTCGATCTTTTCTAGGATTCTTTTTAAACTTTTGTAGAACCAAGTTACAGTAGCTTGACTCTAGGCTTACTTTAGTCCCACACTAATGGTTGACCTTTTTACGTCTCTACTCTGAGGCTAACATATTCAACTAGGTCTCTTCACTATAACTAGTGGAAACTGAAATGACTCCCAGTCTTTGCGGACTTTTAACAGCTTTCAGTTTAATGTTCCCTGGTAATTGTATCTTTGTTTTGCATAATCTTTGGAGTTTCACGTTACATGTGCACAGATGGGTATTAAGACAAAGACTGAAGGAAACCTCTATGCAGATTTCTGCAGCTCTTTCTCTGCATGGTTCCCTCCCCAATGATACTATTTACTTGCAAGTCTCTGTCTCAACTTAGTAGATGTGCTGAACACCATTTGGGTTCCCTATCTTTCTATCAACTCAGAAATTGCTATCAGACACATAGCTGCAGGCACATAGTGTAGGGCTCACTACCTTTGTTCCCCTCCTTATAAGAACAGAGAGTTCTGAACTATTGTTCAATGTCTGAAAATAATTGTTTGATACATTTTTTGCTAGTAGGTTACAATGATGAAGTAAGTCTTATAGAAGTTATTGTCATAATCAAAAACAGAAGTCTGTTCATTATTTTCTTGTAACAGAAAATATAGATGTTTTATAATCTTTGGATAAGTATATGAAATCTCTTTTCTCTGCCGGTTCTTATTTATAGTGCCTTGTTTCCCTTTAATTCTTTATCTTTGGCAGGATAATGGCCATTGCTTTTGTTTGTTTGTTTCTATTACCTAGAGATTCCCTAAATCCTAGGAAAAAAATGTCCTCTACTAGAAACATCTGGTGGTATTACCCATTGAGAATCACCTCAACCTGGAGCTAATAATAATAATAATAATAATAATAATAATAGGGAAGAGCTGGCTTAGTCCTAAGATATTTCTCCCTTTTTTTCAGATTCTCCTACTTCACTGTTCCCTAAAGCAGATTTTTTTGTGTTTTGGAAGAAAGACGATGATAGTTTAAATTATGGATGGCCTTTACCTCCTCAGGGTGAAACCCTTTTAGGTTCTAGCTTAATGTGAGAGAGAAAGTCATAAATTGTGGTGAGGACCTTTTATAAAAAATAAAAACAGAACCTTGATTTTAATTTCTGTTTTCCTTGCCCCAAGAGGCCTAAGAAAGTATTACTTTCACACATCCTTAATGCAAAACAAACAAACAAACAAACAGCTTTAGTGCTCTGATATTCTGCTTACCTGCTCACTTTTCTAGGCTTAGACTTTTCCAAAACATTTAAATTTGATATGCGGTTCCTCACTAATATATTACATATAAATTAATCCCTGGGGCCCCTGGGTGACTCAGTCGGTTAAGCATCTGACCTCGGCTCAGGTCATGATCTCATAGTTCGTGAGTTTGAGTCCCACGTCGGGATCTGTGCTGACAGCTCAGAGCCTGGAGCCTGCTTCAGATTTTATGTCTCCCTCTCTCTCTGTCCCCTTGCCAGCTCACACTCTTTCTCTCTCTCTCTCAAAAATAAATATTAAAAATTTTTAAATTAATTAATCCTTATAAAAATATATACTCAATAATGTATGTGATCCTGTTTACATATTTGTATATAATGCATATTATATTATATATTAATATATATGGAATGAGCATATCTTTCAACTATATCTTACTGTTTTCAGCAAGAGGAGGTAATCCAAATAATCTAACTCACCATTCCCAGAAATAGAATTTTTTTAAAAAACCGAAATCACGAAGGGTGAGCGGATTGTTCTCATCTTCCTTCTCAGCCCCAGTTCACAGAGAGGCAGTGATTCTGAGTACGGGTCACTGCCCTGAAGACCAAACTCTCCCTCATGTGAGCTGTTCTAAGTCCAGGCCTGGGGGCAGAGGTCATATAGCAGGTTGATTTGATCACAGATCTAGAGTCGTATACTTTACTCAGGTTCGTCAATAATAAAATTTGAACGTGAGCTCCAATTCTGTTTTCTATGTCTATTTCTCCATTTCTTTCCAAACTTGGAAAAGAATAGTTCCCCATCCTACCCACTTGACCCCTATCCTGGCCCCAAAGGAAAAACAAAAACACAACAGTGTGTATTAAAAAAAAATAGGTTTCCATTTAGTTCCTGAGTAAATTTATATGAGGAGTTATGAAAAAAATAGATAAGAAAGAAACAACCAAGGAAGCACAAACAAATCCTGCTCGCTGGTTATGGTACAGGAGGACCGCCCAGAGCGCCACCTGATGGTCCCTACTACCAAGTCAAATGGTGCCCCCGAAGTGCCTCTCTCCAGTTTGTAGTTTTACAGCTCCTGGGCCCACCAGATAAATGTGTTACTTTGTTTTATTTCTAAGGTCAATTAAGGTCATTACGCACAGCAGGGTCTCCTTCTAGCACTTTCATTCAATATCTGCTCTAATCTTCAGTTAAGTACTCATTTGAGTGGCCTTTGCATTTCTTTAACTTCTCCAGCTAGATTATTAAAAAAAAAAACAACAACAATACTTAATAAATAACTAAAAACATCTCAACGTGGTAAGGTAAGAATTCAAGAGAATTGCTTAGTCATTAAATACTTCTAAAATTATTAGCCACAAAAATCTCCACTTTCCGTGCACTCTTCAAATCATTCGTGTTCCTGGTGCCTGGGACAGGCTGAAGCAGCCTGCACTGTTACGCAGTTGCCAGCCCACTAGCATCGGTTACACACTACAAAACGACATCGTATTGGATGACTAAAGATCTGTGCTAGAGGGTAAAAAAGTTAAAGGGTCAGAAAGGTAAACAGAATCAGGGCTATTGAGAGCTTTATAGGTCATTAAAAGGATTTTAAAAACCATATGCTGTCTAGGAGGCAGCCAAGATAGAGACTGTAAGATGGGAGAAATATGATCTGTAGATCAAGTCCTAGTAACAACGCTGGCAGCGGCAGCCTTCAAAACCATCTGCAGCCAGTTTAGCAAACAATCTGGAATGCCACCAGGAACAAATTAAAATAGTCAATCCTGGAAGAAATGAAAGCCTAGCGTGGATGAGTGAAACGTTGTTTGCTGGAGAATGCAGAGCCTGTAATCTTACAATATTCTAGAAACCATAAAAAGAATTTTTCACCCCCAAAGTAATATGGAGATTGAAAGTTAAATTGAGGTCCATAAAAAGAAACATGCATGGCAGAGCTGCCACTCCAAGGCCAGGAGCATGAACCCCAATCCCAGTGGCCCGGCTAGCGTAAGGTTGGACCAGGAAGGTGCGAGTTTAACTGTAAGGGACATTGCTCACCTGGCCAGCCCTAGAAGTGCAATAATGCAGAGGATGGTCACTGGTTTTGGAACAGGCAATTTGAATAACATCCCTTGCTGATATGTGAAGTGGGCTTTTAGATCGCAACGACATAATGATCACAACACGATTTCTTAACATTCGTTGAGAATGAACTCACATCATTCAGCACACTTTTACTGATTCTTAAATAGTAATTAAAAACAGACACAGTATGATCACCAACATTTATTAAACGTTACTATCTATCGACACAGTTGTATGTGCTTTGTATCAAGTCTGAGGTAATTCTAACACCATGAATTGCTGTTATGATTTATATTGTTTCATTTAGGATAAGTGCCAAGGTGTCCTGTAACTCTTCTTCCTAATCTCTAATGACGCTGCTCAGAAACAAGAGTAGATGCTCTGCGCATTGCAATCATTGGAGCAGGACACTTTTAAGAATGAGCATGGGAATTCTAGCAATACAGGTACATGTGTAGAAACTGATGGAATTAAATATCCCCGATGAGATGACGTTATCGATGAAGTAATGTGTACATCCCCATTTTACAGATATGAAAGCCAAAGCACCATAAATGTTAGTAACTTGCACTTTAGTAAGTGGAAGAGCCAGAATTTGAACTCTACTGCTTTGAAATCTTATCAAACAAATCTAACCATAGAGTGGTTCAGGATTTGATCTCAGGATCTAGTCCCATCTCACTCGGGCAGTGATGAAATCATCAGATAGGAACAGCTGAGAGATTTCGTCCCTCCTGAGCCTTGCCGAGGTCCCCTCCTGCATTCACCCAATTCTGCACTAGTCACTGAATACCTCTGGAGCCAACTTTATTCTCAGCTTCTCTTTCTCTTTTTCCATCCTCCATTACTCACTCTATCAGGATAAATGTAGAAACTATGGCATATTTTGGTATCTACCTGAAATTGTTCACAATTCAGAACTTTTGAAGACAAAGTCGTCCACAGGAAGATTGAAACATCTTTAGTTTGGGGTCCCATCTCTTTCTGCAATGTTAGAACTTTCGTGTTCAACTGGAGAAGTTGTCTGCTCCAGCTGGCTGCAAAGGGCCAACGGTGGCCTCTTTCTTCTCTTGGCAATGTCACTGGGGAGGTAAGCAGAGAAGTTACAGGGTAAGCTTGGCAGTAACAACTTTCTATTTGAGCTCTGCCTCCAAAAGTTATACCCCATTTCAGTGACTTTTTAAAAGCCATACAGATACTTTCTGTGTTATACTCATAAAGTTTTCACTCCTTATTGCAGGAAGGAATTACAAGTGTTGACCAGCAGTACCATCCCACTGTTTAACGTTTCATGCTCACCCTATTGGCTTTACTTGCAGGCCCCAAAAGAATATCAACTATGAATGATTGGAGATTTGGAAGTGGACTTAAATCTCTTCAGAAATAACACCCACGCAAGCGTGAAGGGGCGGTAACACATTCGCTACAAAATGGTAATACCTGGTGAAAACACACAGCGACCATGAAAGGTTAGATGAATGCTTCACGATTTTTATTTGTTTTATCATGAATCTCAAAAGAAGAATGGTTAACAGAAATAACCCACTTGTAAGGAAGCCAAATCTAATATGTAAATTTTGAGAATGATTCAAAAGTCAGTTAAGCATTACATATGATTTTGATATTTTAAGTAGATGCTTTGTAATTTTGCTCTAAAATATGGTATAAAAGATTATTCTAATTTCAAAGAGCACTATTCAAACTGCATTTGGAGCCAAATTTATGAACACTGAAAGACATTTTGTAGTCTCAAAAATGTAGAGTATCAAATTTACATATAGAGATGTCATTACTGACATTGATAGCAATTGATTTGGGGAATAAAATTTACAAGAGGCATGAAGTTATTTTTGTCTTTATTGCCTCTGTACATATGAGACATATTAGGGATTAGAATTAAGTGTTTTAATAGCTAATTCAATAGAATGCCTTTGATGATTACTCCATTTAAACTAAATACCAACTGCTGGTTCCATAATTTATCAAAATTTCACAGCAAAGAAAGAAACTCAGAAATGAGACTGAAACATACTGAAGAAAAGGAGTAGATGTCATGTATTCAAAGCTTAAAATATGCTGGGCACATCCTAAATTCTTTACATTCAGTATTCATTTGATCAATCCTGCTCTATAAAAAATGTTTTAAGGATTAGGACTTCAACTATAGTAGTCAACAGGAACAAAAAGTTACCATTTAAAAGCATAAAAATAGATTAATACTATAAATGTCTAAGTCAATGCTTCATGAGCCAGGATTTTGACGAATTCTGTAGGTGGCATTGTTATCCTGACGCAGTGTCTAAATATTTATTTCAGGGGCGCCTGGGTGGCTCAGTCGGTTAAGCGGCCGACTTCAGTTCAGGTCATGATCTCACAGTCTGTGAGTTCTAGCCCCGCGTCAGGCTCTGTGCTGATGGCTCAGAGTCTGGAGCCTGCTTCAGATTCTGTGTCTCCCTCTCTCTCTGCCCTTCCCTTGCTCACACTCTGTCTCTATTTCTCTCAAAAATAAAATAAAAACGCTAAAAAAAGTTAAAAAAAAATATTTATTTCAGTTATTTCCAAGAAATATTTTCACACTCATTAAAGCTGGAGATTTCATATATAAAAACACATTCATATACTTATGTATATATACACATATATGTATATATAAATATATAATATTATATATTATAAATATTATATTATATATTATAATATATTAAATATTATATTATATATAAATATTATAAATATAAATATAAAATTATTTTTATAAAATGTAAATTTATATATTAAATATATAAATATTATAAATATAAATATATATACACATATATACAAATGTACATGTACATACAGTCTGAAATTTATATTAATCATGCAGAAAGTTGGGACAATTTGAAAAAAATTTCCTTTTCCTTGATCCAAAAATCGACTCCCAGTCATAGACTCAAAAGAAAAGAAGACATATACAATCATACAAAACTTGTACATACATGTTCATACCGGTATTAATCATGGTAGAAAAAAATGGAAACAACTCAAGAGTCTATCAATGATGAATAAATAGACAAAATATAGCATATTCATGCAATAGAAGATCATTCAACAATAAAAATGATAGTACTGATACGTGTTGCAACATAAATGACCCTTGAAAACATTAAAGGAAGTAGAAGAAGCCAGTAACAAAAGACATGCTGTATATTTTGATTTATATGAGAAATTATATGAGAAATTATCTACGAATGCAATGTAATCTTTATCAAAATCCCAATTAGTTTTTTTTGTCTTTTGAAGAACTTGAAAAATTCATTCTAAAATTTAAATGGAATATTAATGGACCTTCAATAGCCAAAACAAACTTGAAATAAAAACAAAGCTGGAAGCTTCGTACTTACTGATGTCAATAATTACTACAAATCTAGAATAATCAAAGAGTGTAGTACTGGCATAAAGACAGACATGTGGACCAATGGAATAGAATAGATAATCCAGAAATAACCCCCCACTTATGGTTAAAAGATTTTCAATGAGAGTGCCAAACCCACTCAACGTGGAAAGGACATTTTTCACAAACGCTATTGGGAAAACTGGATATCCACAGGAAAAAGAATAAAATTAGACCCCTTATGTAATATCATATACAAATATTAACTCGAAATGGATCAAAACCCAAAAGTAAGATCTGAAATTATAAAACTTAAAAAAAAAAAACATAAGGGAAAAGCTTTATGATTTTGGATTTGTGTGATGATTTATCAGTCATGATACCAAAAGCAACAACAATAACAACAAATATATTGAACTACCTCTATGTTAAAAAATTTTATACATCAAAGGACACTATAAACAGTGTAAAAATACAGCCCACATAATGGGAGAAAGTATTTGCAAATACTTTTACTTGATAAGGGGTTGATATCCATAATGTATAAAGAACTCCTATAACAACAGTAAGGAAGTAATCCATATGAAAAAAAAGATGGGCAAAGGACTTGAATAGACATTTCTCGAAAGAAAATACACAAATCATCAGCTAGCATATGGAAAGATGTTCAACATCACTAATAATTAATGAAATGCAAATAAAAACCACAATGAGATACTACTTTACACACATTGGGATGGATATTATAAAAAAAATAAGAATACAACAAACATTGGTGAGGATACGGTGAAATTGGAATTCTTGTGCATTGTTGGTAGGAATATAAAATGGTGCAGTCACTGCAGAAAACAGTATGATGCATCCTCAAAAAAATTAAAATAAAATTACTACATGATTCAGCCATTCTACTTGTGGATAGGTACCGAAAAGAACTGAAAGCAAGGACTTTAACAGATATTTGTAGACCCGTATTTATAGCAGTATTATTCACAATAGCCAAAAGATGGAAGCAACCAAAGTGTGTATTGAAGGATGCATGGTTAAACATAATGTGGTATAGATATACCATGAGTATTATTCAGTCTTAAAATAGAAGATTCTGATACATGCTACAACATAGATGAACCATAAAGACATTATTCTAAGTAAAATAAGCCAGTCACAAATTGATAAATATTGTATGATTCTGGTTACATGAGTTACCTAGAATAGTCAAATTCATAGACAGAAAGTAGAATGGTGTTTACCAGGAGGTCAAAAGACGGAGAACATGGAGTTAGTGTCTTACGGTATAGAGTTTCAGTTGGAGAAGATGAAAAAGTTCTGGAGATGAATGGTGGAGACAGTTGTACAAATGATGGTTGTACAACAATATGGATATATATGGCATTAATGCCATAAAACTGTACACTTAGAAATAGCTTAAGTGGTAAAATTTATTACCATTTTTTATTTACCACAATAAAAATTTACTTTTATGTTTATTGTGGTAGTGAGCATCTGATTCACTAAATCAAAGATGGTACTACTAGAAAACAGAGCTCAAGAAACTCAAGAATGATCCTGTCACAAGGATATTTAGTATCCTTAGCCCATTACTAGTAACTCGGGGAACCTAAGGAGAGGTGAAGCTGTAGGCAACACTCTGAAGCCGATGTCCTACACGATCCTGTATTAGTCTGGCAAGGCTACCATAACAGAATACCACAGATGTGTTGACTTAAACAACAGGAAGGTATTTTCTCACAGTTCTGGAGACTGGAAGTCCAAGATCAAGGTGTCATCAGGGTTGGTTTGTAGTAGGACCTCTCTTCCCAGTTTGCAGCTGGCTGCCTTCTCACTGTGTCATCATATAGCCTTTCCTCCATGCATGCACACTCCCGATGTCTTCTTTCCTTCTTTTATGAACACAGTTCTATTGGATTAGGGCCCCACTTTTATGAGCTCATCGTTTCTTAATTACCTCTTTAATGGCCCTATCTCCAAACACAGTCATAATTGGGGGATTAGAACTTCAACATATAATTTGGGAGGACACAACTCAGTCCACAACAGATCCCCATGTACTCTCAAATGACACCATCACCATAGACAAATGCTGACCAAATTCTATCTAACAATTACTAGGTTACCAATCATAGAAAATGATTTCTTATTTGATAATAAAGTAACCATGATAATGTTGCCAACTAAATAGAAATTTTCAAGATAGTAAATTAGTTGAAAATGCTGTGTCTAGTTATTCTCTGGGGGGAAATTCAAGTTCAATTATTCAATAAGAAAGCACAGAGCATTGCACCTTTGCATAGTACCACATCCATCAGACCAGATAACTGCATCTTCATCCATCATTTGGTACAGTCAAAATAAAATTGTTATAACAGAACATCAATGTAGACTGCTTTGAAACTAAATACTTCATTTCAATAAATGTCTTGGCTGCTCCTGTGAGTCCAGCTTCCAACGCATTAACATTATCTGTGGTCCGCATCCCATCCTTTGTGGATTAAAGTTTAAGAACGTTTGATTAGATAGACAAAACAGAAGCTGCTACAAAACCCATAGGCTGTATACTTTAAGCATATTTTCTGTCTTTGCCAGTTTTTTATTGTCCAGCTTTCAAAAAGCGGTATGCTGCTATCTTGCTAGTTATGAATCAGTGCTACATACTGTGCCTCGTCTGAGCCACCTAAACTTGGAGAAAACACTGACTCAGTTTTGTCACTTAGGACCTGCCCTGTTTCTTAAGTTCATCCCAAATATTTAAAGATCCTAAAGCTATTCTCTATCATATCCATCATTATAATATATTAAAAATCAGGATTTGCCAATTGAGGGTAGCCAATTCGTTATATTAATAAAGCAATTTTTAAAATTTACTTATAGGAAGAAATAAAATATAGGAAATGCTACATTTCACAATTGACTTCTCACTACTGCAGTAAGCTCAAAATATTTCTTTCTGGATGGTTAGGTTTTTTAGGGAAAACCTAAATGCTTTTTATGGAGTTATCTCATGTAAAGTAAGTTTATTTTGCAAACAAAACCAACATTATCACTAATGGAACACCATTATTTCATCAGACTTTTAGAGTATTGATAACAGATTCTTGCTGATCATTCACTTTGTTCTTAAGAAATTAATTGAGCTTTCTGGAAAGCCCTCCTATCATGGAGAAATACCCAGTAATCGATGCACATTACAATGGTGGGCAAATTGAAGGCATTTGATAGATAATATAATTATAATAAAATAATAATTATCATATTGTTCTTACATTTTGTTCTGTGACTAGGATTCAAATAAAATATTTAATATAAAAATAAATATAGTTCCTGTCTTCAGAGATAATTCGGTATATAATTATTGAGTGCCCACTATGAGCAAGTCTCAGCAATGATTTCTGAGAATAAATTAGTGCATAAAACAACAGCTTTGGAAATGGCTGATACAAAAACAAGATTCATTTTTCTATTTACAGATCTGTTGGAACCATGTTTGCTCACATACAGTGTAAGTCCAATTTGTATGACTCACAGCATAATATTTTGAGTGGGATTTTCCTTCAGTACTCCACCACTATCACAAATAAAAACTCATTACTAATATCTGTTTCTTTATCATGTGTTTCCGTCACTGAGCTGGTCTCCGTTTCTTCTTGAGGGTTCTAAAATTTGATTCACTCTTCATCAACTCCTCCCGCACTTCCTGAAAGAGGAAACATAGAAGTGGTCGGCCAAAGGCAAGAATATCAAATGAAGAAGAAGTGCTCACTCAACTCTTTTTAGCTCACTGACATTTCACATACATTAAAAAAGGAGAGAAAGAGAGAAAAGAAAAATGATAAGAGAGAAAGAAAAAAAAGAAAAAAACCACTTCTCCTGAGCTGCAGGAGCCCCGTTAAAAAGTGTTAAGAACAATCAGTTTTGTTATAGTTCTCTTCTGAGAAATTGTAGTTGGAGAAAAGTAAGACCAAAAAGAAGTTCTCCTCCAACACTCTGTTTTGTAAAGAATTTCCCAAAGATTTCCAGCTTTCCTATAGCAAAGAATCAGAGGTCATTGATTCCAGTGGTCATCTCTGCCTATGGGATCGAAATTGGATGAACCTAGATCTTTTTCCTAGCTAAAAACCTCAAAAGAAAGGAGAATAGATGTTATTAGTTGATTAGAAATGAGAGAAAGTACTGGTTTGATTCCGACTTTTTTGGAATTTAAAAAAAAAAAAGTTTTGCATTATAATCTCATCAAACTGAGCACTGTATTGTATTAACAGGCTAAAAATATCTTCAGACATGCAAAAAAAAAAGTAAGAATGTTGCCTAGTTGACTAAAATTATACACATCTATTTGTCAATTTGGAAATTAACTAACCTCAAGTACAATAAAACAACATAAATCACCTAAATTATTTCTTTGGGTCTATTGCTGTGAACAATATATCAGAATTTGAAAATAAAATACAGGGGCTATGTGATGCAGTTTCACTTAGACTAACTTAGAGTTTTGTTTTGAATTTTAGGAAACTGACCGAAACTGGGATGCTACAGAGCTTTATTTGAACAACTGCACATAGGTACACATATTTATCATTGTTAATCTTTGAAAATAAATGAATGTGAAGCTTAACTCTTAGGCATTTATACATACCAAATTTGAAGCTGATAATCACAACAGTATTTATTCTGAAAACTTTGCCTCAGGACTTGGTTGAGTCTCCATTGGATTGCTGTATGTTAATATCAATCTCGTTTCACAATGCCCAGAAATCCAAGTCCTAAAAGAAATCTCCTTTCAGATTTATTCTTTCTTTGATTAACTTATATTTTTGGAGAAAAAAATACTAGAAACTGACTTATGTATACCTTTTACAGAAAACAAATAGAAACAATAGCATGTATTCTTTTCCTTGTTCAGCTAGAATATACATGAAATGATAAAATAGAGTTTCAACAAGATCCCAAGATCAGTAAGACTTTTTGCTGAACACAAAAATACCCCCCTTTCAAGATGGTAAGCATAAATTGTGAAATCATCCATCATTTACACTTAGGAATTGAACACTTTTTCTATATCAGACATGGTGATTGATGACATATCATACAAAATGAATAAGGCTTGGGGTCCCTTTCCTAAAACTGTCACCACCTGAGAAGGGAAATACATAAATAAATACAGAGTGGTAAATTCTGTGGCTATGGTGAGACCATCAAAGCTTACTGGTCAGCTTAATCTGAAGATATGAAGAGAAAATCTGATAAGAAGTGATGTTCGGAGTCTTGAAAGATGATTCTCCAGCTCATCCACAAAACATGAGGAGGGTTGCCTTGAGCAGAGACGCAGAGACATGGAGGTTTGTGAATGTGGTGTGATGTGAAACATTAAATGTATATGTGGGGACTGTAGGAGTCAGTGTTCCTTTTTCTTTTTCTTTTCTTTACTTTCTTTTTTTTTTTTTTTTTTCCAAGAGACAGAAGTACACCTCGAATGAACTTAAACATAAAAAGGAAAGCTATTGATTGAAAGCAAAGGTAGCCTTTGGGACAGTGGAATCCAGGGACAGAGCTTCTGTTAGGGCTCTGTTTCTCCATTTTCCTTTCTTTCTGTCTCTAGTCACTGCTTCATTTTGCATTTTATGAATCTTTTTCACTATATGAGGGATTTCCCTGCAAGGTAGAGAATGTAACCACAGAGAGGGAAAGACTCACGTACCACCCATTCTACCAACAGAGAGAAAAGCCAACTTCAGAATGAGAATTTCCATGGAAGGACTAATAAAATAGGCCCAGTTCGAGTCTTATAAAAGGTAGCAAATATAAGAGCTACAACAGGATGAGAGATAACATAGTTCTGATGTTATTTATGATCAGATCTTTGAGAATATTTTATGCTACACGAAGTTCAGATTTTATCCTGTACATTAAAGGGAGCAAGTTAAGGGTTTTAAACTGGGGAATAATATCAGATCTCCATACTTAGAGCACAGAGGATGATAGGGTACGGGAAGAGAGGGCGGGATGACAAGAGATAGTTACAATGATTTATGTGTGAGATGAGAATGGCTTGAACTGAACAATAGCAATCGTAACGCAGGGGAACTAGAACAAATAGAAATTAGTATTTACCAGTCACAAGTATCTAAAAGGGAAAACTATGTAGAATGACTAAAAGATCTCTGCCTTGAAGCTAGGTAAACAATAGTGCCCTTAACTAGAATGAGAACTACACAAAAAGGAGGGAGATGAGTTCATTTTGAACAAGGAGAGGGTCATGTGAAATATCAAGGTGATGTCCAGTCAGGCATCTTAAATATCTAAGTATATATGCTCAGAAGATACTAGCTGAGCTGGGTGTACAAAGTTGGGGAATATTTGTATAGAAGTCATGGAGAGGGATGCGGTAGCAGAAGAAATATGTAAGTTGAGACAAGTAGAGAACAAAGTACATGATTTTATAGACTTAAAAGGTGAATGTGATGAGCCCACTTGACTAGACTGAACCTTATTTTCCAGAATTCCTTTCACCTGTGTATTTCCAGTTGGGGAGGGCTGGAGATTCTCTTTCCGGACAGGGGGCAGAAAGGAGGTGGTAGTTATCTTGTTCTGTGGCCTAACATGTGATCTATCGTGAAGAATATTCCATGTGTGCTTGAGAAGAATATTCTTCTCTTGTTAGGTGTGGTGCTTTGTATACGTCTATCAGGACGAATTGGTCTATAGTGTTATTCAAGTCTTCTGCTTCCTTACTGATCTGTCTGACTCATCTACCCATTATTAAAGGTTTTGAAGTATCCTACTATTATTTGTTACTGTCTGAATTCTCCCTTCAATTCTGTCAATATTTGCTTCACACATTCAAGTGTGCTGCTGCTTGGTGCATATATATTTAAATGTTATATCTTCCTGGTAAGTTGATTATATACAGTTATATGGTGTCCTTCTTTGTCTCTTGTAACAGTTTGACTGATTTTTGTGAGATATTAGTACTTCCATCCACTCTGCTTTGGTTACCATTTTCACAGAATATCTTTTTCCATTCTTTCACTTTCAGGTGGTGGATGGCATTACTTCTAAAATGACTCTCTTAGACAGCATATGCCTGGACCTTATTTTTTCATCCTTTCATCCACTCTATATCTTTTGATTGGAGAGTTTAAACCATTCATAGTTGAAGTAGTTAGTGGCAGGGAAGAACCTTATAGTGCCATTCTCTATTTTGTCTAGTTATTTGGCTCTTTTCCTCTCTTGCTATCTCCCTTTGTGTTTTATTGATTTTTTGTGTGATGATATATCTTGATTCCTTTCTCATTTTCTTTTGCATGACTTTTATAGGTATTTTCTTTGTGGTACCATGCATATTACGCAAAATATCTTATAGTTATAACAGTCTATTTTAAACTGATATCAGCTTAACTTCAGTCACAAAAATTCTACTCCTTTACATCTCCTTCCACCACTACAGGTTATCCATATCACAAATTACAACTTTTTGATATTCTGTATCCATTAACACAATTTCAGAGTGAAATATTTATGTTTTTATCTTTTAAATCTATACCTAAATTGAAAATGATTTACGCGCCATTACGGTGTTACAGGATTCTGTATTTGTCTGCATATTTACCTTTACTAGAGAGCTTTATGTTTTTATATCCTTGCATGTTAGTGCCTAGCATTCTTTCATTTCAACTTGAAGGGCTTCCTTTAGTGATTCTTGTAAGGCATGCCTTGCGGGGTGATGAACTTCCTCAGCTTTTTTTTTTTTTTAATCTGGGAAGGATTTATTTCTCCTTCATTTTTTGAAGGACAGTTTTGCCCAATAAAGTATTCTTGGTTGGCATTTTTTTTCTTTAAAACTTTAAATATATGATCCCATTCCCACTTGGCTTGAAATGTTTCTGCTGAGAAATCTTCTGAGTATCTTATAGGAGCTCCCTTGTATGTGATGAGTCACTTTTCCTTTGCTGCTTTCAATATTCTTTCTTTGCTTTTGATCATAATATGTCTCATGCATCTGCCCTCTTGGATCAAATTACTTATGGATACACTGAAAAATGGAATTCCTGGACTTACAAACCCAAGAGCCAGACATATGTTCCTCATCAATTTACTTTCCTGATAGGCCTTCTCCAAACAGCAACCTGTGAGCATCTTGAGTGTCTTCCTTCCTTTCAGTTGACTCCGTTACTTCTCGATCAATCTTTGTTAAATAAGAATGAGTGAATGGCCAGCCAGTATCTTTAAATGATTGCTCTGTAGTCCAATCAACAATATGGATTATATTTACAGGATTTTCAGCTTCTTGGAAAGAATAATCATTTGAATCCAAGGGAGTATAATGAAACAAGGCATAAATAATATTGTCTTAGAAATATTTTTCTAACATCTTGCTTTCTTCACGAAGACAGTTCTCACAAAAATTGTTCAGGCATTGACAATACTGTTGCCCTGCTACACTGTTCTCAGATTGGGGCGTTGAACCGGAAGGTCATTTAGCTGTTGTATGACATGATGGTATGTTTTCCAAGTTCTGCGGCCTCTCATCTCCTGAGGGTTTTGGAGTACAGTTATGGTCTTACAGGCTAGGCGCACCTGGGTATAGAAGTTCTCCTGAGCTTTCTTTCTGTGGGAGGTTGATTGATTTCTTTAAAAATATTTTTATCATTTTCATCCTATGCAAATAATATTGGTTGCCAAGTATTTGTTCAAAATATGTCCTCCAAAACGCCACACTGGCTCTACAATTCATTTCAGAGTAATATCAGGTCTCATCTTTGAGTAGATAAAGTTAAAGTGATCCACTTACTGAATGAGTTCCCTTTAAGTATCTTGACCATAGACAAGAAAAATTCTTTTTTAAGTTTTAAAAATAACCGTAGAATAAAAAGTGGTTTCTTGGTGATATAATCTCCTTACTATCCCCAGTCTTTAATACAAAACCAGAATTGACCAAGATTATGGATAGGTTTTCTGTTTAGAAAAAAATCAAATGCACATATTTTAGAAATCTCAGTCAATTTGTATTAAATGACAGATCAGGCTCTCTAAATTTCTCTGGTTTAGTGTATGCAAAGTAACTTGATGCAACTGCATTAATCACAATCTCAAGCTAATTCTCTTTGCATCCTTATTAATCAAGTTAGGGTTTCTGTTCTATGAATGTAAACACAGAAAGGTCAACAATTTTGCTAGGGGCATGTTCCAGGGCATGGGAATTAAGTGAAAAATCATCTTTCATTCCCTTACCGGACTAAAAACAGCCTCAAACCTCAATACTGAATTTTAGATAATGTGGAATGTTCTGTATTCACAGAGCATATAAGTTTCTGAGCAACACTGAAGATAATTTATTATAAGATTGTCAGCCAAGTCCGCAATGATTCTTTGATTAGTGAAAAGTGGTTTTGCATGTTATGCCCTGGGATATTTCTTTAAATATTTTTTTCCCTCCAAGAGGATTTTGTGGATTGTACTAATGCTGCACATGCTGATTTTTAGTATAAGATTTGCTACATGATGTGCCAAAGGTGATGAACAATAAAGCAGATAGCTTAAATTAATTTAGAAAGTTTGTGTTTTTCTCTAAGAGAAAATATTATATTAGGAGCCTTCATAAAAGACAGCAGTGTGGAAGTTGCATAAAGCAAAGCTCTTTTTTAACTCTTAAAGTTTCGGAACGTGACCATTTGGGAAAAAATTGCAAGACAGAGGGGTAGTTTTTACACTGTTAACTTCTGCCACCTAAAACTTTATGTACCATAAACCCATCTTGCTCTCTTAGACACATCAAACAACAGTTATTGCTTGTTCATTGTGGTGAAAATAAGGCTTCATTGAATCAGGCAAAATAATTTCAAGTGAAAACACCCCTCAGCTCCAAATCTGTGCAGTAGCTTTAGACAACCTATTTCTTTCAACGTATTCCAAACAATTAAGAATTGCAACTAAGAAATACCATTTACCTTTTGAGTTGGGATGCAATCCCCCTCTAATTTCTCCAATATCATGGTTTTGTCCAATTTTGTGATGTCGTAGGTATTTAACAGATTGTTGAGAGGATAACCTGCAGCTGAAGTTACCCAGAGCATTTGAAAACCAATGTATTCATTTGTTCATTAACCTCTTTGTTCAATCATTGAAGAAATATTTATTGGACCCTTTATTAAGCTAGTCACCATACTAGATATTTGAGGTAGGGCTTTGGACATAGAGGACAAACCACACATTATCCCTATTCTCTTGAAGTTTATAAATTAGCAGGTTCACTGGTGAACATATTTTTTCCCCAAAGGCCTTAGGAATGCTCTTCCCTGAGAGGTCTCAGGTCTATCTGACACAAGTGGTTTCCTCAGCATCCTTCTCTGGAATTCTCAACACTGATAAGCACACCGCGATAAGGACAATTGGTGCTCTGCAGTAGGAATAAGCTGTCTTATCACTATTGATACTTTGCTCACCCAATTTCCCCTCCAGATCCAAGATAGTTCCCAAAACTGAACCAAAAGACATTCCTTGTGTCAAAACATATCTGTGAAGTGCTGTGTATTTGCTGGGTCCAATTACCCCTTGAAGCCAACCATCCGTCCAAGGAAAGTTTACATCCTCTTCTATCCTCAGCTTCTAAAAGACGCTTGAGAACCTAGCTTCCCCCAGCACCAGTACCAGCAAGCAACTATTGCTGTCTTGAGATGGATGCTACTGTTAAGATGGACATCACAACTTCTGCCCTTGAGGGACATGTAGCTTGCCTCAGACTTCTATGTCACTGCTACTGCCCCTGCTTTAGGACTTTCTCGATGTATCTAGGTCTAGAGTTTCCTGATGCTCTGATTGGCACTCCCACTTGGGTCTCACAGCCCAACTGGTTACTGCAATATGGACTTTATCTTAAGATTTTGTTATAGGGGCAGATATGATCTCAGACACTTTGACACTCAGATTGGCAATACAGAATAGATGGACCTGTGTGCAGTTGGCAGAGGACATCTTTGTAGGCCTTACACTAAGGCATCTGGGTAACTGGCTCACTTGTCATGGGCTCTAGGAGTGGCGCATGATCCCTAAGCTTTACTAGGCTTTACTAGTTCATCTTTATCACCCTTTACCTGTAGCAAGTAAGTGCAAAGTGCCCACTTACTTAGCGCCTTTCAGAATCCAGGCTCAGCACTAGGAATTCAGCATCCCTTAGTAGTAATCTTCATTTAAAAGTTCTTCTACAGGATAGATACAGAGAAGCATTTGTCATCCAAGGACACAAAGCCTAGATTCAAAGCTGCTTCAGCTTTCTGGTTATGGTTCTAATTCCCTAATGTGCTACCCTGAAATCAGCCCATTTGCTCAGACATGTTTACCTCTCCTGGTTCTTTCTAGCTCCTTTCCCCAAGACTGAAACCTGTTCTTCAATACCCCTAAGACAGTCTCAAAGACCCTGCTTTCATTGGAAAGACTCAATGAGTCCTGATGCTGCAATTTATCTGGCTAAAAATATTACTATTTATCCCTCATGGAACTTCTGTATTATGGTCATTGTCATCTCCAGTCTACAAATGAGGCCCAGAAATGTAAAGCCATTTGCCCAAGATCTATAACTAGAAACTGGATTCAAACTCAGCTTATCTTTCTCCGCTATCCATGTTCTGACCCTTAGGAATGATTGTGACATAGGACTCCATTTAGAGGATCAGCCTCTCTTATTTAGGGTGACCAATCATCCCTATTCTCCTGAGATTCTCCTGACTTTAACTGAGAGCTACATCTTGGGAAGCCCCTCAGTCTCAGAAAAGCCAGGCCCAAGAGCCACCCTAGCCTGTATTAGAAGTTTTGACTCTGGCCCATTCTCTCTTCTCTGTGGTCAGAGTCCCAGTAGGTCAAGCCTATAGTAGACCCAATTGAGCGGCGAGCATTTGAGGGTGGAAGTTACTCCTCCAGGAGGTAACCAAGGGAAGATTAGAAGCTTCTAGGCCCCTGGCCTTGAGAGTTACCCAATTTTGAGTAGTGAACTTCAGGTTGCCTTGGCAAGCAAGTAGGAGAACATTGAGGGGCAATGTCCCTTTACTCACGTATTTTTTTCTTTGCACTGTTGGTTTCTTTAGTAAGGAACAGAAGGGACAACAATCTTCAGCTGAGCCCAACTTGTCACTCTTCAAATCTGAACCAGTCCTTAGTGAAATGGACTAACTTACCTTCCCTTGCCCCTTTCTCTGTCCCATGCAAGGCTAAGTTTCAGGAATGTTTTATCGTGGAAGCCATCTACAACTTCAGAGCCCACATGCTCTTGGGATTGCTCATGGCTAGACTTATCCTCAGATGGGCAGCAGAGGCCCCATGAAGCCAGAGAAGTTTAACCTTCAGAGTCCTGCACCTGCAAGAGTCCTTTCAAAGGCCCTTAGAAAGATTTCTGCAGTATGTTCATGTGATGGGACTTTTTTTCCAAC
Organism: Paguma larvata; assembly: GCA_030068075.1. Lineage (NCBI taxonomy): Eukaryota > Metazoa > Chordata > Mammalia > Carnivora > Viverridae > Paguma > Paguma larvata. The sequence continues at coordinate 37,024,622 of CM057838.1, read as the reverse complement.
ATTTACAAAAGTAAGACATATTAACTTCAACTGATAAAACTGGTGTCTCTTTCCATGCCTGCTACTCCTTCATCACTCTTCACCTACAGCAGCTCAGGCCAGCAATCCACGACTACCTTTTGGGACCCAGCTATGGAGAAATTAAGCTGGGCATATGCCATGTTAAATGACATTTGGAGGGATGTTTTGGAAAGTGTCAATAAAACAAATGGAAATTTCAGAAAACTGGGCTTTATATTTTTTGTTTTAAAATTTGCATATTAAATAAGTTTAAAACCTCAGATAAAAATTAGTGGCATAAGAAACAGAATCAAAAACGTGTGCAAGGAAATGAGAAAAAGATCCTACAATGACAACCAAGGTGCAGCACAACAAAAACTCACATAATATCAAAAGCAATAATGTTTTATATGAAGAGGTCATTTCCAAATAGAGAGGGTAAGTAGGCCCTTGGTTTGTTTGAAAATCAAACTAATGAAAAGAAGTAAAACAGATAACACATTTTTTTAAATTAATTACTTTTTTTTTTTGAGAGAGAGAGAGAGCATGAGCAGGGAAAAGGCAGAGGGAGAGATAGACTCTTAAGCAGGCTCCATGCCCAGTATAGAGCCCAACATGGGGCTCGATCCCACGACCCTGAGATCATGACCTGAGTGGAAGCTGGACGCTTAACCAACTCTGGATGGTTGTGAATTCGTTGTCAAAAGAGAACACGTACTACCCTCCGGAACAATAAAAGTCATGTTGAGTGCCCCAGGTCAGTTTGCTGAGAATGAGATTAATGAAGTCAATTTTAGAGACATCTCTTCACACGCAGCATTAAAAGTATGCATGTACTTTACCCAAGAGGTTTGCTGCACTAACAGCTCCAGGGTGATTCTCAAATTCCCAGTTGCAGCTAAAATTGCATGGGAGCTGTTGATGGCTGAGAACTCCCTAGATTGTTAAGTAAGATAAATGACAATAAACTGTGAACTTTTTCCAGTATTCAATACCTGTAGTTCAGTGGGTAATTTTCTCATGTACACATGCTACCGGGGTGCAGTTGAACTTCAAAGTTCATTGCGAAGCCAACGATCTTTCGTTCTCTTGCACAGCAATCAGAGTTGAAATTTGTTTGCTTTCTTCAACAAATTGAGGACATTTTCACAAATTGGGGAGTAAACAAATATGCCAATTTGCAAAAACTAAAATTAAATTAAAAAGATACTAAAATCCTCAGAACACGACACTCCAACAAGAACACCAATAACATACTGGTTAATGCCAATTGTCAGTTCAAAGACCATGTAAAAGTAGTTATTGCACAAGAAAACTTGAAATGTCCTAAAATAGTACAGCTGACACAGGAAAGAAATTTTGGTAGACATTTTCACAACTTTGGCAGCTATACTAAATGTTCACATGACATTACCGATACCAAATTGGGAATCTAAAGTACTTTAAATATTATCAACACAAAAATACAAATTTTGCTCAACCATGCTAAAGGCAATTCTGAATTTTCTTTTCCCCTTTTCAAAACATGTTACATAATTGCTGTCATATGAAGAGGTGATGACAGAGTACACGGCAATATATAGATATATTTTTTAAATAGTATAGAAGTAAATCCAGAAGTGAATTAATTAAAAATAATATACTAGCTTTCTGAGTTTGAGGGTATTTGTGGTATTTCTCAGTTTTGTCATATTTTAAAAATGTGATTTCATTTTTTTATCTCGTTCTAAATAAACATCTATTTTCACTTCTAATTTTGTAATCTGTTTCTGAATTAAAGAGGCCACTTGCAACAGCGTAAGCGCCAGATAGCAGGAGCCTAGACCTGCCTTCTCCCGGTTTGCAGTGCCTCAGGGTGGGAGACTCAAGCCACCAGGGAAGCCGGGCTATTTTCATATGCAGAGTCGGAATCCATATTAGGCAACTGGAACTCCCACGTCTTTCCCCCCCCCCCCCCACTAGCTTGAGAATTTCAAGTGCTCAAAACTTTCCAATTTTAAGACGGTGATTCTCCAAAGCAGTGTTTCGGAAGTATCCTTCTTTGTTCGCAGGAGTCCACCACTGCTACTTCCTGCAGTATATTTTAGAGTTTGTTTTTATTTTATAAAGTTTTGGCCTAAATACTACAAAGCCCCGATAGATGTTCAATCATGTATTATTAACATGCAGCTAAAAAATTTGATAGTAAATAAAATTTTATAAATGTAATCAGATTGACTTAGTGGAGTCAGCTGGTTTGGCTGTATTTATTATAACTATGCTATTGCAGTAGCCAGCAGCCCTAGAAATGAAAACACACACACACAACACCCTAAACATAAGATATCAAATATGCCCGACAGGACTATTCCTCCCCGTCCACCTCAGGCCATCTGGTCCTGTGCTTGGCCTAGATTCTACTCATTTCTCTATAGCATCAAGGAGTCTGGCAAAACTAAACACTATTGTATGAAAAAATAAAGCAAATTAAATACACCAAGATTCAGTGTATTTAAAATAATTTCAACCTTTCTGGGCTATCTAGTTATTTACTAGTATGAACAATCAAGTTTATTTGAAACATCTCATCTTATTTATTAGAAACAGCCCAGGTCCCGTGATACTCAAGTCAGGCTCAAATTATGACTTAAAATCCCGATTTTGCTCCAAGTGCATGACACAGGATTTCAGAACGACAGTGCAATAGAGTGAAAAGTCTAGAAGAGCCACACCTGGGGGCAGAAGACTATACCTCCAATAATAAATGTTTTAGCACATAAAATTTCTATCAGGAAATAAAGCTAATCATCAAGTACCTAGAGCAGTCATCGGTCTAAATTTAGACCCTGGATTTAGAGCCAGACAGACCGGGGTTCCAAGCGATCATGGCCCACAATAACACGGCCACATTATCGCGCTAGCTTTGCCTAATTTCCCTGGTGTGCAAAAACAGCACGATAATACAGACTATACAAGGCTGTTGAGACAATAAATGAGACATATGTACATAATAAATGCCGGTAAATGGGAGTTATTTTTAACACCGCTCTAATAAGTTGGTAATAATTTTTAATAATAAGGGTGTTTGTACTATCTATTTAAAATACTTTTCATTGTTTATTACACTTTGCTTGCCAATATAACATTTTTAAATGATTAGAATCAAAACAATTTTTTGGAGGAGCTTTCAAAATGTATTTGTCAGGGAAGAATCCTAGCCTTATTACAGAAGAAGGGAGGGAATAAATCTGAGACCATCCCTTACATGCCAAGTGGAGATGAGACAGTGCGTTATGCACAGCACAGCACACGGCGGGAGCATCAGCACAGTGGTGCCAGATTCCAGGTCTCTGAGTCCTGCGGGTGACACCATGGGCCAAGATAGAGGCTAGACATGTAGTGGGTTGTACGACAGCTGAGGAACCCGGAGCCAAGGGACCAGCAATTCCTGAGCAAGCAGCGAACAAGCCAGGCCCCTCCACTAGAATGTGAGCAGTTACATGGAGGTCATGCCGTGGGCGTCCGCACCTGCTCAGTGGCTCATGTGGCTAACTATGAAGACTGCTCAGCACCAGGGGACAGACACACCTTGCAGTTTATATCCAAGCACATACAGGGATAAATAATCCGGGGTCATGATGAACTGCTTCTCTAACGATGCTATTTTCAAGAAACCACAATCTTCCCTTGAAGTTAAGCATTAACTGGAGATGCTATTGTTCACATCATCTGATTCTGATTCAGTGACCTTAACTGTCTCAAAATCTAAGACCTTTTACCTTTTTTACAAATTAATATCGTGAAATAATAAAGAACCTACTTCCTCCATTCCTACCTACCTTGGAATTGTCTAGTTAATTAGCCTCTACAATTGAGTGCAGTATTTCAAACTGGTGCAAAAGTATATAAAATGCGGTTTGTCAGGCACCTGGGTGACTCCGTCAGCTGAACACCTGACCTCTGCACAGGTCTTGATCTCACGGTTCGTGGGTTTGAGCCCCCCATCATGTTCGCTGCTGTCAGCACGGAGCCTGCTTCAGATCCTCTGTTCCGTTCTCTCTCTGAGGACCAGATGGCCTCCTCCCTGGCTTGTGCGCTCTCTCTCTCGAAAATAAATAAACATTTAAAAGTTTAAAATAAAATCAAATGCTATTTGCAATACAAACTAACCATTTCACTTTGACCACTGTGTTACTCTGCAACATCTACAGATGTTTCTTCCAGATCTGTTTCTGCCTCTGTCTTCTACTCAGCTTCAGAAGGACATAACAGATACAGAAATATAAAAACCCGGTAACAGTCTACAAAATATTAACAGCTCCAACACAAGGAGATTGTTCCCGTTCCGTACCTTAGTAAACTGTTGGTCACGAGAAAACACATTTTTTTTTTTCCTGCAAAGTTACTGTAAGACTCAGCACCAGGTTTAACTGGTACAAAGCAATAGACGGAAAGAGTGTGTAAGATTATGCTAAATATCATTTAACACCATAGATTTGCAAAAGATCAACCGCCCGATATGATGTTAAATATAGTTGAACGTGGTCCCACGTCTCTGTGCCATTTTGCCAAGTTTCCGTCGGATGCAATTTGCAACAAGCAGCATATTAAACCCCCATAAATAGTCATTATAATGTAAACACTGAACACTCCTCATTGTAGCAGCGAAAGCAGCCTCTCCAAAAAAAAAAAAAAAAAAAAAAAAACCACACACACACAGAAAACAAATCCTTGAATTTCATCTCAGGGCAGAAGGTGGATTTGAATTTGAAGACATGCCAAATGGTAATTTTGGGCACAAATATTTCAGACAAAGCTGATCTATTATGAGTAATAACAGCATATGTTAGTTTCTAAGTCAGTTTGCATATGTCACAGGAAGCACACCCAATTAGCATGTGAGGCCATTTACACTTGAGCAAAGTTATTAACAGTAAATCATAACAAAGTAGGTATGATCAAATTATACATTCTATTTTGAAGATGCATAAAAATCTGACACGAAAACAGCAAAATAGAGAAAGGTAGAATCTTAAATGAATTAAGTCAGCAAATTAGTTTTTTTCTTTCTGTTTCCAATTATTATTATTATTAATAATAATTATTATTATTCTTTTCTTTCCACATAGCTGGTTGCTATGGTTCTTGACAGTTTCCTTTTAGCTAGCTAAGCCTCAGAGGATTAAAGAAGACATTTGGCCTTTATGGTTTTCTGTGTCTGAATGTGTATGTCCTGAGGAGAGAAAGGGCTGTGCAAGAAGCTATTAAGCACCAATGAGCGAGCACGGATGTGAAATGTCTGAGTTATGTTCACTGAAACAGATGTCGTGTCCCACAATTCCCTGAGCTGCCTCAGGCTTTTGCTGGTGTCAACCCTGTGGTAAATGGGTTTTCATAATGAATTTACTGTGAATTCTCACACACACACAAACCATTAGAATCACATTAAAGGGCTGAGTCTCCGAGCATGACTGTCTTTTGTTCATTTGGGAGAAGCTCTGAAGGATCCAGAATCTCAAATCAATCATTCGTGATAGTTTGGAGAGAGTAACAGGCCTCTCTGTGGCTGGAGAAGGACAAGCCCATTTTGGGGGAGGAGGAGGGTTCTCGAACCCGGTGGAGTGCAGGGCTCCCATTTCCACCCCCAGATTGTCACAGGAATGATTATTCCTCTCAATACCAAATGGGAGGTAGTTGCTAACCTGAGTTTTCAATTATTTTATTTTTGAATAATATTCAATTATTTTGTTTCTCTCTTTTTTTTTCATGTTTATTTATTTTTGAGAGAGAGACCAAGTACGAGCAGGGGTGGGGCAGAGACAGAGAGAGACACAGAAACTGAAGCAGGCTCCAGGCTCTGACTATTGACACAGAGCCCGACACGGGGCTCGAACTCATGGACCGCGAGATCATGACTGACTGAGCCACCTAGGCCCCCCCTAGTCATTTCTCTTAAAAAAATATATTTTAGTAAACAAACCAAACAAAAATCTTTGCAGTAAATGATGCAAATATATTGTAGAAACAAATATTCCAAAGGGGCTAGCAAAGATCTACGGAATATCTAGAGGGTAATGACTTACTGTTGGCCCAAAGGTAAGGATGAAAAGCTGCTAGGAAGAGTCAGAGATTGTGACAGAAACAAAGATACGGAAGAGCCTTATCAAAGGGAGACACTGGAAGTGTGACCCGTTTTTCAGAAAATAGCAAAGCTACTTGCACTGCTGAAAATAACAAAACAACAAATTCTGTTGGTTGAGCACGTATTATGTCTCAAGCAGTAGACAGGATGTTTTGAACACGTTGCCTTATTTTTCCTTCACAAAAATGTCAATAATAAAAACCAAAAGCATTTGTAAAGCTTCCCTGCGGCCAGCCTTTGTTCTCACGCTCACACCGTCCCCCACCAGCACCACCCTGGGGCTGCCCCTCTGTTCTCTCAGCCTTTTACATGGGCTCTCTTTCCTCTCACTGAGGTTTTGTGTCCGAGTTTTCTTCTTTGGAATCCTCTGCGGTCTGCTTCCCTCACCTTAACCTTGCTTTCTGTTTGGGTGTCATCCTCTCCTCTCATATATCCCAGTTAACAATCGTCTCCTCCAAGAAGCTTTCTTGGAGTGACTTAGCCAGAGTTCCCAAGTGTCTTCCTTTAACCCCTCTACCCTCTTTCTTCCTGGCTGTGTTATTCTCTACCATAGTGATGCCTTGCTTATTAGTTCTTCAGGGCACTTTCTCAATTTGCAAGTGTTTATTTGCACATCGACTTGCCAGATTTTTGTCTGCTTCCTGTTAGAGTAAAACACCACCAAGTCAGGTTCTAGCTTCTTCTTACTCACTGATCTATACCCAGCACACAGCCAAGAGCTTGGCTTACGGCAAGTACTCAGCAAACATGCACTGGATGACAAAACGTGCTCAATGCCTTGGATTAATTCTTCACTTAATGAGTGATCTTCCTGTTAGCTTACTGAGGACAATACACCATGGGCCTCACAGAGAGTAAATGCCTGGGTAAGGTCCAAAACCAGTTCTGTAGGACTTCAGACCATGACTTTAACCATTACATGCCCATTTGACAGATCTCACAGACTTGTAGTATCCGTTTGCTATAAACCTTTGGGATTGTTTTGTGGTTTTGATTTTTCAGTCCCTTTCACAATCTTGGCCAACACAGACCCTCTCCGTGCTTCTCTAGCGCTGCTGGGGTCAGGCGTCCTTCGGGCACACTCGGCATCTGAGCTCTTCAGCAACTTGTGGCCAAGCAGATGGAGCAAGGAAAAGGCAAAACCCTTCCACCAGATCTGGAGCTCTACTTGTGTACAAGCCTAGGGAGCGAAAATCTCACCCTGTTCTAACACCTCGGGGTGGGTTAAAGGCACGGGGGTGGTAAGGGGGCTTTGTTAGATTCCTAAAAGGAATCATCATTCCATTTTACTGGGGCTTCTAACTACCTTTCAGCTACTAGGATACATGGTGAAGGAAGGAAAGGAAGAAGGAAGGAAAGAAGGAAGGAAGGAAGGAAGGAAGGAAGGAAGGAAGGAAGGAAGGAAGGAAGGAAGGAAGGAAAGGAAGGAAGGAGAGAAAAGGAGAAAGGGGAAAAAGGAAACTGTAGTTTCTGCTATGGACTGGATTGTGTCTCCCCCAAACTCACATGTTGAGGCCCTAACCTCCAATGTGGTGATGCCTGAAGGCAGGGCCTTTAGGAGGTAATTAGGTTTGGATGAGGTCACAGGGTGGAGCCCTCCTGATGGGATGAGTGCCCACCGAAGGAGAGACAGAGGAGAGCTTGCTTCCCCCTCTCTCATCACCACCTCGCACTAAGGAAAGGTCATATGAAGACATACTGAGAAAGAAGTCACCTGTAGCTCAAGGAGAGAGTTCTCACGAGACACCGACCCTGCCGGCACCCTGGTCTTAAACTTCCCGTCTGCAGAACTCTGAGAAATAAATTCCTCTTGTTTAAACCACCCAAACAATGGTATTTTGTTATGGTACTTCAAGCTGACTGAGACAGTTTCTCCTACCAAAAATAAAACTGGGTAAGTGTGATTACTAGCTTTTGTTTCCATGACGTCATTTCTTTTTTACTTTTTGGTCATGTCCTTATGGTACATCATTTCCCTTCTAGTCATTGAGCTTTGGGAGATTTGGGAAATTTACAGAAACCTAGAACCTTGGCTTCTAAATGTTTGTTTGATGACATAGCATCACCCATGTCACTGGCCTCAAGCCGATTTTTATGCCAGAAAATATCACAAAGTTTCCACAAAAAATTGATTCACCACAATACTATATTATCTCCTGCTTTTTTCTAATCCCATCTTTATTTCACCACAATGGGGAAAAGAAGCAGGAGGAAAGATTTTAAATACACTCTTATCTCCTCTAATAGTACGAGACTTTTATCTCTGAATTGGTACATTATGCTTTGAAAACTACTCATTTCAAGCTCTGTGACTCCCTAACTTTTAGAAATTGGCCTCAGGCATAAACCAATTACATAGAAGTGGGGAGAGCACACACTAAAGCAAAATTGTGCAGAAGTCCAGACAATTTCGCCCTTAGTATGAATAGATACACAGAGATGTAAATACGGAGGAAACGTGGATCTTCTTGAAATGTTTAAAGATGAGTGTTCAGATATTTGAACATCTTAACCACTGTGTAAAAATACAGAGTCTGAATAAGACTTTCTACCTCACAGAGTTGCTTTAAGCATTAAATTATATAATACTGGAATTTAAAACAATGCTGTCACAGCAGGTCACCAATAAGTGATCATTTCTACTTCACATTTAAACATATTAGACACTGTTTTAGAAAATGAACCCCTTAAGGTTTGTCTTATAACCTAGGGATATATCGATTCATACATTTTCAATGTCTGTTTTGCCTCCTCTTGGAAAAAGATCAAGGTGAAGGAGGGAATAATCTCTGGACAAGTTTGTTTGTGTGTTTGTTTATTTTCATTTATTTTTGAGAGAGATAGAGACAGAGTGAGCAGGGGAAGGGCACAGAGAGAGGGAGACACAGAATTCGAAGCAAGCTCCAGGCTCTGAGCCGTCAGCACAGAGTCTGACGCAAGGCTTGGGTGAGATGGTGACCCGAGCTGAAATCAGAGGCTTAACCAACTGAGCCACCCAGGGCCCTCTCTGGACAAGTTTTATTGCCTGTAAACAGTGGCTTAAATTAGGGCATTATTATTATTATTGCTTGTTTTTCTTTGATGTGCCTTTTCATACCTTGTCAGGGAAGGGAGTGGGATACAGTGCAGATATCCTGGCCAAAGAATTTTGCTAATAAGTTTGTGAGATGGGGCAGAGGCAACTACTTGCTTAGGTCACAGATTGGGGAGTGGGAGTCAGGAGGTGCAGAGGAAGGAGGGGGAAAAGGGGGCCAGAAAGTAGCTTATTAGTGGTGACTGGAAGAGCAGTGAGGAAGCTTGGTGAGAGCCTGGTAAAAAGGCAACTGAGTTATATGCAGGCAGACCCACTGAGACCTTGCAGCACCTTGGGGTACTAGGAAATGCTTTTATGGATCTGGCTAAGAGAGTGCCAGGCATTGTTGAGCATGTCATTTGTTTTTTTTGTTTTTAGCTGCATCGGATCTGGTGAGGGAAGAGAGAGATGAACGAAGAGATAATTTCTCAGATTGAAAGCAGAATTTGGAGGAAATGTAGGAGAACTGGGGATTTCTGGGTCGAAATATAAAACCGACTCTCCCATTTCCAATCCATAGAAGATTCATTGTAAGAAGTGGCCTTTGCATAAAGTTGTATTTGAGTCTATAGTTGTAAAAACCCTTTGTTAAGATCTCAGAAAGACTTCGGTTGGTAGCCAGTAGACTCCTAATCAGTCAAAAAGTTGTCTAAAATTTGAAGGTATGTTGCCCCACAGCACTTTTATATGCCGAAAGTTATAGAGATCTGTCCCCAGCCTCCCCCCCCCACCAAATTATGGATGTCACCTTTGGGGTATGACATCAATCCTAGAGAGATTCACGAAAATTTTAAGAGAATGGTACTGTTGTAAACATTGGCTCCTTGGACCAAAAGAAACAGCCTTGGTTAAGCAAATTTAAATAACAATAAAAAAGACCTCTGACCTTCAACTTTTCATGAAAAAGAAGCAAGCTGAGACAGGTACTCAGCTGCAGACACCAGCTACTTCTGATCGAAAAGAGAAGGCATCTTGGAAAACAGAACCAAAAGGCCAGGGGGTGGAACCGAGATCTGAGAACAGCAGATTAACAGTAGCTCCCAGGCCTTAGTGCGAGACCCTGATCAAGGGACAATTCTTGCCTGCACTGGGAGTGAACCCTGGTGATGTGTGCCCAACTGCTGTTCAGAATTTACTGCAAAATTCTGACTGCTATATGCTTCCCCTTCTTTACTTTTCATTTAAATATATATTTTTTAAATTTTGAAGTAGTTTTCGTATTTACTAGAAAGCTGCAAAGATCATACGGAGAGTTCCCATGAACTCGTATTTCCCAAAACTCATCCGTGTTTCCCAAACTGTTCACATTCTACAAAACCACGAAGCACCTTTCTCAGCTAAGGAACCATGTTGGAACGTTGCCATTAATTAAAGCCTACAGTTTATTCAAGTGCCACTACTTTCCCCCTCATGGCCTCGTTTCCCTCCTGTCCCCAGGCTCTGTCTCGGGACACTCTGCAGGATACCAGACACATTTCGCAGACACGTCCCCTTAGCTTTCTCTGCTGTGACAGTATCTCAGTCTTTCTTTGCATTTGATAACCTTGATGGTTTTGAGGTACGTTTGGAAGGTATTTTAAAGTCAAATTAAAGGTCTTTGACCCTCAACTTGAGCTTTTCTGGTGTTTTTCGTATGGTCGGACTGCTCCGACCCTAAAGCGATTCTCTAAGGAGAATCAGACATTTCTCCAAGGATCCCTGGTTCCCTCTGCTGGGTAATGCTGTTGGAAACCAAGACCCAGGTGCTGGGGGTGCTCCCTCCTCCATTCTTACTCTTTTCGAGCACAGTTGTCTGCTGTGATTACTCTGCCCCTGTGTTACGATTTTTTGTTGAATACGTAGCTGGAAGATCACTTATGTCTAGTTCACACCTCTCAGCATCAAAAGAAGCTGCCTCTAAGGAGCTTTCCCCACAACGAACGAGACACTGGTCATGAGGTCCTGGACTTCGAGCCAAGTGTCATTATTGGTGTGAGTCTTTGGGGCCCCTGGATGAAAGTGAGCATACTTTTCACGTTGCAGGAACGCGTATAATTTGTGTCAGCAGAGGTGGTCTCTGGTGTACTGTTTGATGGCCACGGCATCACCCACTTCCACCACAAAGTGGTTATTCTGTTCCTCCCATCCACGGGATGGAACCTTTTGCTTGAACCCGACTGGGGTTGTGGAAGTGACATGTTTTGAGTTCTTGAGTTGGAGCCTCCTGAGGGCTTGCACCTGCTGCCTTCCTTCTGTTAGGATCCTGACACCGCCAGGCTGTGGAGGAAGCCCAAGTGCAGACCACGTGGGTGAGGGAGCCCACTCATCGGGTGCATCCCAGGTGAGCACGGCCCCAAGCTCACTCGCCGGCTGAGCGCAGCAACATGGGCGAGCCTGGGGGAAACCAGCAGGGTCCAGCCACTCACACTGTTGTGAGAAATGATAATCACTTTTGGGGGAGTCATTTGTTAAGAAGAAATGGATAATTAATACAGTATAATAGACTGCTAAAACAGGTCATGTTTCTACTGATCCAAAATCGACTGCCCTGTAAGCTCCATTTGCCCAGGTCAGGGTTTTTCAGAGGTCATGAAATAAAGTAAACTGTAATAAGAGTTAAGAGTTGATTTCCTCTTTTTATTGTTTTAATTAAAAAATCTCTTTAATGTTTATGTTTGAGCGAGAGAGAGAGAGAGACAGAGACAGAGACAGAGAGACAGAGGGAGAGCCGAGGAGGGGCAGAGAAAGAGGGAGACGTAGAAACTGAAGCAGGCTCCAGGCTCTGACTGCCAGCACAGAGCCCGACACAGGGCTCAAACCTATGAACTGTGAGATCATGACCTGAGCCGAAGTCAGACGCTTAACCGACTGAGCCACCCAGGCGCCCCACCTCTTTATTAGAGTAGTCCCCCTTTATCTGTGGTTTCACTTTCCCCAGTTTCAGTTACGAACAGTCAAACGCTGTCCAGAAGTAGAACCTCCTCCTTCAGAAGGTCAAGGGTAGCAAACACCAGGTCACGATGCCGCTGTCGTTCACTTCTCTGCATATTATCATGTGGGCACTTTATCATTTCCCATCGTCCCAAGAAGGGTGAGTACATACAATAAGATATTTTGAGAGAGAGGTCACATTCAAATAATTTTTATTGCAATGTATTATTATAATCGTTCTACTTTATTATTAGTTGTTAATCTCTTACTGTGCCTACTTTTTCAATTAAACTTTATTACAGGTATGCATAGAAAAAAAGCCAAAACCTGTAGAATCTGGCGCTATCCTTGGTTCCAGGCATCTGCGGGGGATGTTGGAACATACCCCCATCTATAAGGGGGAGGAGACTGTATAGTATTTTTACTGAAGATATATGAAATTAGAGCTTTACTAGAACAGAGTTTTATCAGTAGACATATTGAGAACTGTCACAAATTGGCAAGGTATTTGGAGAACTGAAGCTTCTGATTTCCCCCCAGATGGCACCTTAGAGATACCTACTGACTCCACCTGAAAGCAGAGATTAGTGCTCTAGGAGGTAAGGTTAGGAAGCTGCAGTGTAATTGTGATCAAAAACTGGCAAGTTTAAATTGTTCAACAGAGACAGCAACTTTCTCATGAGGAAAGTTCTGTTTATGTTTCCAGACTTCCCTCAAGTCACTGACCTTGTGCAGCCTGGCCTTGAGTCTTCTAAAGATAGATGCCAACTTCTTTTCTTTACTTGATTCCCAAGTTTTTAATATCTTCATATAGTTTTAGGGCCAATAGATTGACCATTTTATTCATCCCTTCAACAAACACATATTAACTATAACAGTTAATGGGCCAGGAATACAATAATAATTCCTACATAGCCAATGCCTTTAAAAGCATATAAATGAGCAATTTGGTAAAATATTGTCCATGTAACATTAGAGGAAAAAACAAGTGGGCATCTAATGTACATTAGGTGAATTGTAATAAAGAATCTAAATCCCTTTTTGATGTCTGACTACTGCTGACAGCTTTGAAGCCTCACACCTCACTCTCTCCCTTTTGCCCCACATCTGGGCAAGCTGATAAGAAAGCCTGGTGCTTCCTCGTTTGTTGTGGGAAGTTCAACCTTTTCCCTAGCCATGCCCCCTAACCACCATAAAAATCTCAGGCTAGTCTCCTTCCCTTGATCTCTCAAATCATTTTTGACCAGCTTGGAAGGCCTGCCCTGCTCTCCCCAGAAAGCTGATTATTAAGTAAATAAACTTTTTAAAATCCTCTTGGTGCCTGTGTGGCGTCATCAGAATTGAACCAAATTTTGGGGAAGGGTAGCCATCTCATCTCTAGAGAATGACCACAAAATAGGTGCTCCTAAAGGGTAAGATTATAATTAGGATTTTAAGAAGGAGACAGTGGTTGAGTATGAAAAGCAGAGAAAATCAGTAAGATGAGTCACTAAGTTTGGGAATTTGGAAGTGAATGAGGATTTTTTTCCAGAATCCTTTAAAAGTGTGATGGGGGAAAAGTCAGATCGCAAAGGCAAGAGATGAGCAGGTTGAGGCAGGAAAGGTTGACTACCGGGTCAACAAATTGGAGTGGAGATTCAGGGATACCGAAACTGAGCAGTGATAAGAGGCAGAAAAGGAAGTGTGGCCAGGTGAGGACTTTTTTTTTTTTTTTTTTTTTTAGGGAAGGAAGTAAGACGACGAAGATTTCTTTATAGACCAGGGTTACATCCAATCAAGTAAAAGAGGTTGAAGACACTGGAAAGAGGGATAGATAGATCAATAGAACAGGACGGAAAAGCGAAGTGAAAGTTTTGATTAAAAAAAGGAAAAGAAATGAACAAAGCAAGGCGGGGAGGAGAAAACCTCCATAGGACAGATTTAATCTTGATTAGAAGAAAACTCATCCAGTGACGCTCAAACAATACAAGTATATAAGTGTTTGATGTATATGTCTTTAGGTGGCCAGGATCAGCAGGAAATTGATGGAGAAAAGGCATAACGGCTTCCTAAAGGGGGAGGCATGGTTACCTCTGCAAGACCCTTAGGAATGGGATTTAGAAGGATCCCATTAAGGATGGGATCCTACTAAGGAAGGATCCTACTAAGGATGTAGTAAGAGCTGAAAATACTGGAAAACAGGGATGGCAGAACTCCTGAGCACGGAGAAGTGAAAGCATTGACGGGCAGCTCTAAGTCCCACCTCACGTTAGAGACTGGAAATTATCAGAGACACCAATCTGTAGAAATGTGAGCATCTTCCAGCTACCTTATTTGGATTACCAAACAGTCTGGTGGTCTGTGTCCGCCACGAGGGTTGGGATCCATGACGTTGAGGCCACACACATGAGATATCCCTTCAGTTTTCCTCAGATCGCAAGCAATTTTTCTAACAATTATTATGTCCTGTTTCATTTTTACCTTCTCTTTCTATCACACTGGCATTAACTTGGATGGTTGGCCCTGGGCAAGTGAGACATTGTGCAGTGGGACCCCTCCTCACAGCTCCTCTGGGACTCGGGTTACGGCACCTTGTTACATAACATTTACTTTAGAACGATTCCTGATTTTCCTTTTTTTTTTTGATTGTGAGATGGAGTCCAAATACATATATTACTAATTTTGATCTTTGGAATATGTAAGATAATTAAATCTCTTGCATGGAAAGAGAATGACTTAAAAAGTAGATTAGGGATATACTACGGTAAGCGTATTCCAGAAAAATGAAACCTGAAGACATACATGCACACATCTGGCAGTGATTCATAATTGAATATTATTTTCTCTCTCGTTATGATGGTTTACATCAGCCTCAGTCCCCGAACTGAAAGTAGCTGAGTAATATTGCTGGCACCATCTCTTTATCCCAGTTCCATATGTGCAGAATAAAAGGTTTAACTATAATTCACTCTGGTAGCATTACACAGGGAATTTCAATGAAGGTGTTGAAAGAAAATAATTACCCACGGAGCCTGAGGCTAGAAGGGAAATCTCTCTCTCTCTCTCTTTTACAATATGTTTCTAATGGCTATGTGTGAGGAGCAACCTGGAGGATGGGGCCATTTTCTCACATGACTGCATCAGGAGTTGTCAGAAAAGGTATAAATTTGTGAAATGAGAAGGAGACTAAAATTTTTCTTGATATAAGATATTAAATACAAACTTCCAGTCTTAGCAAATTCACCCAGGAATTTATGAATAGGGACCGTACGTTTTAGATACTTTCTGACTCTGACAAACTCATATGGATCAAAAGTTATGGTGAATTTGACATGGTCCTCTGCCACCTAACTATACACCCGTCCCGGTTACCCAGGAACAGCCCCATAGATCCACTGTGTATCTAGAATATGTACTGACCAATGCACAAACCCAAACAGAGCGAGTGATGAACACATACATGCCTAACAGAGCACAGGGTTTCCTTCAAATACCAGACTCAGGGTAGCCTTTGTGACTATGATCCCAAACTGCAGGGTGCAAAACTAAAGCAGACGATCGTTAAAAATCCTTACTTCCAAGCCCACCTCAAAGAAATTCTGATTCACTAGGTCTTGAATAAATGTGCTTGCATCTGCATATTTAGCAAATACTCATGGCGATTCTGGGGCAGATATCATCAAGATCATATTTCAACTAAGGTTTAAGGGAAAGCTGGAACCATCATTTGATTGGTTTTAATTGATTAAAACTCTACTCTGTGGAGCGAGACCCTTACTACTTCAATATTTTCATTGGCAGTATGGAGAGAGGCAACTGAAAAAAAGAAAAGGTTTACACAAGACAGGAATTGTATGTCAATCCTGTTTTTGGCAGTCGCACTGCTATTCTCAAATTTTAATTCCAGAGCCAAAGCAAAACGGCGTAGGTCCAAGCCCCGGGAAAATCTGCTCTGTGGAAAGAATGGTTTGGCTTCACGAACCCCACTTCCACTGTGTGTGTGTCTTCGGGGTGAGGGACAAGGAGGGCCCTGGTCACCCAAGAATGCCGGGGGCGTATCGCTCAGCCTGCCTCCCCAACATCACTGTTTGGCCCCCCTTACCACACCAGCCTGCATCCTAACACCACACTGCCCTCAGCAGCACCCTGAGCTCCAAATAATTTCTAACCAGCCTTCCTCATTAAAATTATGACAAAGTCTTATAAGCTGATTAGATGAGCTAGTCTCTTCCTAAGGCTAGCATAATGGCAATGGCTTACATGTGTTTTTCCTTTCTTATAGTATTTACTCCAGCCTAAATAAATGACTCGTGATGAGAACTTCAGACCCCTTGAGAGATAGGTGAAGCAAATAACCAGACTCAGGAGACATCAAGATACTCCTGAAATCAGACCACCCTAGGGATAATCATGTCAGCCAACCTGTTCCTCACACGCACACTGCCCTCTGCAAACCTGCCCTTACCCTCCATTTTTCTCTCTCCTCCAAACCTATCCAGTGCCTAGCCATTATGTTCCCTTCCCTCCCTTCCCTGCACTCTCTCAGGCTCTGTTAGCCTAAGTAAAGTCACCTTTATTTAAACAATAAGTCCCTTACTACAAACTTAAGAAAATAGGGGAGCTTGGGAACCCTGCGGGAAAGAAATCAAAGTATAAGGAAGTGTAGACACGGGGGTCTTTAACTATGGAAGTTGATCTGGAAAACACATTATAGTTTAAAGAGGCTCTCTCTTTCCCTACTTTTGTATCCTCAAAAGGGCAGAAATTACTTCAAAACCAAGAAGGAAAAAAAAAGCTAGAAGCAAAGGAAATAATGATAGAACTATAGTTTTATTTTTATTTAATTTTTAGTGAAGCATTTTTTTACTGTATCAATTAGTAGGTATATATTCTTACTGGACTTATTAATTAGGCAATTTATAAATGTGGCCATAAGAACCAGAGGCTCCAAACAGGAAAAACAACTACAAAGCTTCCTACACTTAATAGAGAGAGTGATCTTTTATAATTTAGACCCAAACGGAGATACATTTGAACAAAATGACCTTCCTGTTCCTAAATCAATAGAAAGTAAAGATTTGTATATAATGACTTCTCCGATGGAGAACATTTCAGAGCACTTAGCTAGTTTGTAGTAACCTAGCATCCTTTCCTTCTTAAAAAAAAAATCATCATCAACAACAACAATAACAACCAAAGCAAAGAAACAAAAAAACCCTCTCACTGAAGTTAGCGTCATGAACTGTTTTGTGCCAGTCTCTGCAACAACCGGCAGAGTCCGGCATGTCTCTGTTGTTTTCTTTAAAGCAATATGATAGCTAAAAGAAAATTAACTAATTCAATTATATTCTATAATTAGATGGCAAATCATTAGGACCCATCCTCAGAATATATGGCTCGACTTCTGAATAGCCATTGGTACATCGCAAACCCATTTCTGACCACTTCACTCAAAACCATATCTAAGCAGCCAAATATTGTCAGTAATGTCTATGTTGACCTACTATCTCTAGTATTGGAATGCTTAGTTCATGATTATCATGTTTTTGATGCAAAAACATTACATTATATTAAACACAAAATTCCACGAAGCCTGTTTCTCAGACATAAAAAAGAAATTTTTTTTAAATGTACAAGAAATATATAACTCCCTGCTGTGGACTGAATTGTGTCTCCCACAAAAATTCATATGCTGAAGCCCTAGCCCCCATTGTGAGATATGGGTATTTGGAGATGGAGCCTATAAGGAGGTAATAACAGTTGAAGGAGGTCATAAAGCATAAAGGTGAGGTCCTAAGCTTACAGGATTAGTGTCCTTATAAAAAGGGATACCAGAGAGCATTCTCTCTCTCTCTCTCTCCACCATGTGAGGACACAACAAGAAAGTGGCCATTTGCAAGCCAATAAAAGAGCTCTCACAAGAAACTGGCACCTTGATCTTGATCTTCTCAGCCTACAGAAATTTAAGAGATAAATGTCTGTACGTTAAGCCCCACGGTCTTTTGTTATAGTAGCCCGAACTGACTAAGACACTCCTATTAGTCACTGTTCCTGCCACCCTGTCTCAGGACAAAACCCACCTTCTGCCATACTTCCTATCCTCTTTCCTTGCTTCATTCTTATTATTAGCACATAGTATCATCAAAGTTACAATAAGTGTATTTCAAATTTATCCATTTATTTCCTGTTTTCCCTTGTTAGAATGTAAGTTCCGTGAGGACAGGGATTTGTTTTATTTTGTTTTGTTTTATTCACTGCTGTATCTCCAATACCTAGAAGCATACCTTATCTTCTTGTCTTTGGAGCAGTAATCTTTAAAATGCTAAAGAGGGGTGCCTGGGTGGCTCAGTTTAAGCGGCCAGCTTCAGCTCAGGTCATGATCTCACGGTCTGTGAGTTCAAGCCCCGCGTCGGGCTCTGTGCTGATGGCTCAGAGCCTGGAGCCTGCTTCAGATTCTGTGTCTCCCTCTCTCTCTGCCCTTCCCTTGCTCAAGCTCTGTCTCTATGTCTCTCAAAAATAAAATAAAAACGCTAAAAAGAAAAGTTAAAAAAAAATAAAATGCTAAAGAATCCTGGAAGCACTTGAATGGCTCAGTCAGTTAAGCTTCTGACCCTCGATTTTGGCTCAGGTCATGATCTCTCAGTTCGTGGGTCTGAGCTCTGTATTGGGCTCTGCGCTGACAGTGTGAAGCCTGCTAGGGATTCTCTCTCCACCCCTCTCTCTCTCTGCCCCTCCTGTTCTCTCTCTCTCTCAAAATAAATAAACTAAAAAAAGATTAACAAAAATAAAAGCTAAAGAATTGAACTTGGAATACTAGAATACTAGCAATAGTATAGAATACCAGAAACTCAGGAAAGACAAACAACAGCATATAAATGAAGAACCCAAAGAAATAAAAAAATTAACATATACATATACGCATTAAAATTAGACATAAAAGGATATAAAACTGGTGACAGAGGATCACGCAAATGTTGTCCTGCAGCAAAAAGTACCCTTCGTAGCAGTCCATAAATGAAGGCATGATATCTTACAATCCTAGGTTGAAATTTTATAAGAACAAATTACCAAGAATAATATAGATACTTCAGGAATTTTTAACACATGGTGGTCAGTCCAAGAAAGCAATATATATGATTTGCTTTGCAGGAGAGTAAATACTTTTAAATAATGGACACAGAACCATTCAACCGTAATAGTTATCATATTTCCATTTATTTCCATGTAAATTGGTTGTTACACGCTGAGTTAGTACAAGGAATTATAAAAGAGATAATTAAATGCATCAAAAAATATAAAAAAATGAGTGCGGCATATTAGACTACATGATTTTTAACTAAATATCTTTGGATTATGAAGGCACCACTTAACTCCTTATTTGCAACCTGGCAACAAACTCACTGCCAAAAAAGCATATTCTATGTCGAATTAGATCATCATCCCACAGAATACTAAGGTATATGTATATTCAACAACATACTAATATATTTTGGTAACCACTAAATGTCAAGCATTATCCATACAGGGTATTAACACATTAATGTTTTCATTAAAAAAGAAAGATCTCTTTCCTCATCACATTACGCATTTATAGAATAGAGAGCTGTCAAATAAATTACTGCAAAGTAGTTCAAGCTAGACCTTATAACACTTGAATCATATAATCGGGGGCAAATAACCTTTAAAATGAAAGATAAATGGTAAAATTTAAGGGCATTTAATTTGCATAAATGTAATGTTAACAGTCTTTTCCTGGTTTCATATTTTACGCTTAATTTATATATGTCACTCTATCGGGTCCTTAACACTCTTATAGGTCAGTTTTAATATTTTCTAATTTTATTTTACCATAATAAGTAATATGGAAGTAGTTTATCATATATAAAAATAAGGTGATCTTACAAAAATAATTTAGCACGACTAGAAACATTCTAGCATCAAGATGATTTTATAGTTCCTTTGTTAATGCTTGCTTTGAAATAAATATGTGTATTTTAGAATCTTGTATGTATAAACCAAAAATTCAACTTTGGACTCTCGGAACTCAGTTTCAAGGAATTCTTCCACGTTAATGGTCATTGTGACCTTGGTATGCAGAAGAAGACTTAGAACAAACTGCTTTACAGGGTGTATGGTTGGTCTTCCTTTACCTTAAAAACAAAATTAGCATTTGACACTCAAGTTATTGGCTTCAAAGTTTTATCTATTAAACTTCTACTATAAACACTGAAATGCATTCAAATACACCTGCCCAGACAATATTGTGTCAGCTGTAGCAGTAAAATGGAACAAACCACCCATTGATTAACTATAATGATTTGAAGGGCATCCACGGTCCATAATCTCTAACAAATGATAACATGCCTGCAGTGCATGGATTTAATTATAGGCCAAAGCTACACCGCAAAATATTGATTTATACACAGCAAAAATATATTTCTTTTCTTAACTTTCCTTGACTTATGTTTACATGTCAATACCAATGGGTTTTGAATGGTCAATGTTGTCACCATCCACCATTAGAATAATTTAAACGGAGTGAAATTCCTGTCTTAAGGACATTTTACTTCTAATTATGACCCCCTCTTTTTCTTGGAATGATATTTGCTGAGAATGAAAGTTGTCCTCACTCATTTTGATCCAAATTAGTGATGAAAGGATTGAGGCTTCCTTTGAGACAAAGACCTTTCTTTTTAGTTCATATCAACCAAAAAAAAAAAACAAAAATTGAAATGGTAGGATAAGTTATGAGATTCAAAACATTTATTATTCCCTTTCATTTTATTACACTGTACTACCTATGATTTAATGTGAGAATTAAGGGCCATATGAATGTTTATCACACATTTGTTAGGGACATTACATCACTTGGCAGTGAGTTGAACTTTCATACAAATGCCCACGAAAATACCCAAATGGCCAGTCTTTAAATTTTGGTTTCAACCTACTTTAAAGTACCTGGCTCTTTGTCACACTAGCAATTTCAAGAACAGTTACAACAACTTCAAATGTAATATGAATTCAAATAATTATATATCTAGACCTATCTTTGAAAATAAGTTTCTTCATAAGTGTATCAAATCACCTGATAAAAAATATGAAACTCTGTAATTGTATGTGACCACAAATATGTACAAGCATGAAAACGATAATTTATTCAGGTCACCCTGGCCTGTGTTGTCTGTCAGTTACCCTGCTGATTTGGTAGATTTATAGATAATCACATACCCAAGTTCGACTCTAACAAACGAAACACATCCTATGGGGACCTATCTACCAATCTATGTGGATAGAAGGAGATAAATATATTATATTGATTGTATGTCTGAGAAAGGAAGGTCCCAAATTACTACAGTTATTTGTGTTTTAGAATAGGACAAAGCTATTCTACTGGTGGTATTTGTTCTCTCATCTAAAAATCATATTTGTGAAAAAATATAAAATATGCAACTTCCATAGACTCTGACTCCAACAAAACCTAAGGTAAAAACAGAGGCTTTCTGGGGTTGGAATGCAGAAATTTGGGCTAAGCATTTCCAATATTCATAATAAAATGGACAAATGTCAAGAACTTGGTCATCGGGATACCAATTATCTTGAAAATCATCTAGAAGATTTCCTTTCATGGAAAGATATGAAGAACAATGGATTCTAGTTTGTCAATTGGTTTTGTTTGACTTAATTTCTGTGAATTTCATATCATATTGTATAAAGAAACATTTAATCTTCTTGATGTTTAATGGCCTTTTTGTGATTTTGGAGGGGAAAATGGCACACTAGCTAAGTTGTTTTTATATATTAATTACAGACAATGCCGGCTTTTTACGAATGGCTTGCAAATGTTCTAAATCTCTTATGACAAAGTATCTCTCAGATTTAGAAGTTAGCTTACAACAAAAGAGACATAATACAACACAAAATACCATGGCAAAGGAAAAAAATTCATGTTTGCCTCTGAGTACACTAAAACTAAGTGCATACCAATTTTTACAAAATAACTATACGGTTACCTAGTTACTGACAAAGATTAAGAAAAACTGTGGGCGAATCTTGCCCGGTGGCTATGCGGCTAAAAGTCACATCATACTTATAGCAGAGGTCATCTGTAGGATCTCAGCAACAAGAAAGGGAGTGCAAAACGTCAGAGCACGGCCTCTTCCGGGCGGGTGCTAAAGACAAGAGCGGCACTGCAGCACAAGCGTCTCAGACTTCACTGTGATCACTGAGTTTGCTCAAATTCTAAAATAGGAGAGGAAGAAGTAAGTACGTGTTCAACTCTTAAAGTGCTACCACAGTCAAAGAACAGTTCGCGACTCACGCAAGCTGCCCAGCCAAGTTAAGCAGATAGACGTTCTATGACACATCGGAGTATAGTGGCTTAAAGTTCCAAGTCCAAGGTCAGACTGCTGACTTTGAAACCAGCTCTCCCGCTTATGAGCGGTATAATTTCCCTAGGCCTAAGTTTCCTCATTTCTAAAAATAGGTTAAATAATAGTATCTGTGTTTCAGATCTAATGAATTAATACAGGTAAAGCTCTACGATATTTCTAGAATATAATGAATATTCAATAAATGTTAAGTATAAATACTACTACTAATAATAATTGCATTATTATTATTATTTTATAAATACATACTGTTCTCATTGAATATAATAGGGATGGCTCTGGGAAGCACCAAATGCTGTTCTAGATGAGGAAAAGCAAAATGATTCAAAGTCAAAGAAAAATTGTAAGATATCAAAGCTTCGGGAACAATTCTAAACTGACTATAAAGGCCGGTATTTGGAAGATAATTTTGACACTTCATATCATGGGAGTGCTGGGCTCTGCAAATAATATTTCCAAAAATGGCAATATGAATGGAGAGGCAAGGGTATTGGACCAGAAAAAAGCTATAAGGCTGAATCTAAAGTATTAGCATTTGGCAGAGCAGATTCAAATTCCCAGGATCACGGATCCTAGAAGAAGCATTTCTTTTACAAGCAAGTAGTATGCACTTCACGGGTGATTCCCCAATCCTCTAAGCAGCGATATTGTTAGAAGACCCAAATTACTAAACAGTGTTCATGACCGATCCAAGTAAGGAATGGAAACATCCCTTTACCCTAAGAGAGGACTCTGAGTAGGAGAAAGTTATAATAGATTTTCTATACCAGTGGAGTAACAGGTTAACATAAAAAGTGAAAACCCCTTGATTCTATATTCTGATTTTTCTTATAACTCCTGCATGCCCACTTGCCTGGCTCACCTTATTTGAATAGATGTTACTTAATGCGGCAGATACTGATTCAAAAGAAATTGGTTTCTCTGAGTCTGGGTTTCCACAGTACTTCATTGCTTTTATCAAGGAAGCTACAAGAAAACACAAGTAATGTAAAGATAGATAGAGTTGGCACCAAGATCATGTTCAATGTCAGCCAAGAATCCTCCCTTACCTGTGCAATGGGCTAATGATACTTCCACACTCTTGCTCTTACAGTCCAGGTAAACCTGAAAGAATTAAAATGGTATACCCACAATTAGTTCAGCATAGCAGGCAGGAAAGAAAAAGATGGACTTAAGAGAAAAGAATATCTAGTTTAAAAGGGGGGGAAAAAGGCAATATTTATGATGTCGGACCACCAGAGGGAGGCATTGTTACACAGTCAGGCATGCCCTGACAAACTTCTAAAAGCGACTGCCTTAGCAAAGGAGGATGAATGCACTAGGGTACTCACCTTCACTACCACTAAGCTTGGCTACTTACATTCTCGTTTAATAAATAAAACATGAGACTTCATTTAATAAAAATGAAAAGGCCACATTTCCTTCCCTTTAAGAAAGTGTAAAATTGTCCTCAATCTTCTCTTATTGGAAGGACCCATTTACAAACGTGATGAAAACTGCTGACCCTTTGCTTAGTTTAATATTTTACAACAATTTGCGCATGTCCATGGACTCTCAGATCCCACCCATGGATGGAACGCTGAGAACCAAAATAACTGAAGGCAAGTTTGATTGCCCAACTTCCATTTTTTTAAAAGCCCCTCAAGATGAGAGATCCTAACTAATCTGCTTGGTGTACCTTAGAGTCTTGCCTCATTTAGGTCCTAGAAAATATCAGGTAGGAATACCTTATTGAAGGCCCTGATTTTAAATTCACCCAGACCAAAGTCAGCCCTTGAAACTCAGTGAAAATAGATTGAGAAGTTTCAGCAACTCTAGGATGGACTTGGTTATGTAATAGAGATGTATCTTATATATAAAATATAGAAAGTTGCATTTACAATACATTCCAAGAATAAGCATGACATATCCAAAAATATTTCCTGATATTGTTCTGGAAGTAAGCAGTTATATTTTAGAAGACCTGTAGAATAATGGGAGACGTGTCACTCTGAGCATGAGTAAACAAGCAAACAAATAAATAATACATGGACTGAGACTTTGCCATTGAATAAATGGCTCCTGTTTTTGTAAGTGAAAGGATTAATTCAAGGTGACGGGTCAGTGTTTGACTTTTTCTCAAGCTCAGGAAGCACACACACATTGCTACAGGTGATTCGTTGATGTTGATAAACACAATCGCTGACCTTCCCCGTGTCCTAAGTAGAAGAATAAATACAAGTTTCTCCATTTCCTTCAACCTATATAACTCCTAGGGGAATGTTCCTACCCCTGCAGTGACTAAGGAGATAATCCAGGAATGTTGGGAAGCAGGAAGACATGCACGCATGGCTTGAGAGACTGTGGCTCTTTACTCTGGACCCTCTTTCAACGGCTAGAACTATGAAATAATGTTAATCACCATGATATTATTTGCATTTTAAATAATGACTGTTGCAAAATGAGAGCAAATTCCAAGAGCTAGAATTACTGAGTACTTACTAATTTCCAGAAACTTTGCTGTGTGCTTTGTGATACATCATTGCTAAGCCTCACAACTTCATGAAGTGGGTATTTCTACTTCCGGCTTACAGAAAAGCAAATGCTCAGGCCCAGATCATGCAACTAGTTATACGGCTAATATTTGGGTAGGATTTATCTATCTTTAAAGCTGATGTTCTTAACATACATCATAATTTACTCTAATGATGAAATAAACCAACTAGTAATAAGGAAATTAAAGAGGGCGGACTGACACAAAACTGCTGATGTTCAACACACAGATGGAAGATACCAGGCCAAGGGCAAATGGTATTTTCTGCTAATTTAAAAACAAAACGCGGGGTGCCTGGGTGGCTCAGTCGGTTAAGCGGCCGACTTCAGCTCAGGTCATGATCTCACGGTCTGTGAGTTCGGGCCCCGCGTCGGGCTCTGTGCTGACAGCTCAGAGCCTGGAGCCTGCTTCGGATTCTGTGTCTCCCTCTCTTTCTCTGCCCTTCCCCTGCTCACGCTCTGTCTCTATGTCTCTCAAAAATAAATAAAGGTTTAAAAAAAAAAAAAACGCACTGGTTGATTTGTTCCATAATTCTACTATGCAATATTTTAAAACCATGAAGATGAATGAAAAAAAAAATTTTAACATGCCCAGTACCCAAATTATTTGGATTCCTCTGAATTTTCCATTTTAGATCCTAAACTCCATGGGAAAAGGTCATCATTTCCTCCTCTTGATAAACCCGAATCCTGATTTGCAACATCTCGAGAGAGCAGCTACTGAACATTTGAGTATATTCAAAATAAAGGTAAAATACTATTACGCAAAAACTGCACATACTGACTTTTCCCCATAAATGGACAATCCTAATCTAGTGTTTCCCAAAATACGATCCAGGACCACTTGTCTCAGAATCACCTGCGGTTGTTTAAACAAAGATTCCTGCACCGAAACTAGGACCCAGAAGACTGCACTGTAGAGGAGAACCCCCCCGCAAGCCTTCTGCACACACACTCAAGAGCACCCTGGCAGACCCTGGCGACCCAGAAGAAATAGAAATACCGAACACAAGAACAACCCCCCACCCTGCCCCGGGAAGAACTATCTGTCTACGGTTCAGATTTAGATGCAAGAAAACATAACGTATTCAGGTTGAACTCTACGCCAAATTGTGCAAAGATTTTATAGTCAACAACAAGAAAATAAAAGTGTACTATATAGGAAAAAGGGTGACATACCCAAAGTTGCCCCTAGACTTAAGGCCTAGGATATTTAAAATTCAATTGTTTTGGTACAATTTGTTTTCTAAATATCTGCTCATACTGAATGAAACAAAATCACCCCCTCGTTTTCACAAGATGAATACACAGCGAGGTGGATAACACCTTGCAGCCAGTGTGACAGTACTGGGACAACGCCCTCTCTGACAGTCACACACTAAGCACCTTCCCTCCCCATCGTCCCAGCCTTACCTTCACAGGAAAGTGATACTAAGGGTGAGCTTTGCACTATGTTTTTTGTTTTCTTGTTTTTTTCACCTTTGCACTATCTTGAATTTGGAAGTTTGGACAGTTCAAATTTATGTTTATAAATGAATAGAGGTACAATTATGCAACGCCATGGAAAACATAATGTGAAAGTTTTTGGAAACTACTGATCTTAACTCTTTAAAAGTCCATTTTTGATTTCTATGCCTTTGCCTGATGAGTAACTAATGTAAGAATATCCCATTCTCCATAAATAAGCAGATAACCAACCAAAAGCATACAAACAACTGTTTTCAGATGGTGAGAGCAGGACCGAGTTCCCCGAGACAAAGAAACACATGAGGCAAGTTCTCCAGTACCTCAGCTTTCTGCACAAAGCAGCTTCTGGGCCGGTGCTAGAGGGAAGCCTGAGTAAAATGGAAGAGCTTCCCTGAGCTACACAGTCAGAACTGGAGTTCAGGACGGGTTAGGTGGGTGAAATTGGTGGGAAAGAGTAATGGAAATGAGGGAGATAACCAGAGAAAGAGCTCCAGAAATTTTCACAGGATTTTGATTAAGTTTTGGCAGAATACAAAGCTACCGGTTGGGGAGACTGTGAGATGAGGGGAGGGAACCTCTGGGGAGCAGACACCCAAAGACAGGGAAGCCGAACTCCATGCCACAGAAGCCGGTGGAAGACTGAGGTTCACTAAAGAATAGATGTTGCTCCATCCTCAAGACCCTCCCCCAATAAATTTAGGAAATTGAGGGAAAGAACAAATGGAAATAAGAAGGAGGTAACTTCCTTGTTGACACAGTATGTACTCAAAAAAGTAGAGGAAAAAAAATCCAGAAATGTCTGAGTTTTCCTTGAATTGTAAAAATTGGGCGTTCTTCCATCTGTTGGAATGCTTTGTGAGCTACATTCATTTTAAAGAAATAAGCAGCTTTATTTTTTGCACACTAGGGTCATGAAGACACCATGAAGATCATGAGGGACAGAAGCAAGCACCATCGTCTGAGAAAAGCCTGTGCACTGGGGGCTGTCTCAGAAATCAGATATGATATCTGGTCAAACTATACCCACCCCTGAGGATGAGAGAAAACATCCTGCCATCACCAAGGCTACTTTCTCCCAGAGGGGTCTTTTCTCTTCTTTCTAGAAGCCTGAAAGCTGACTGCCCAGAATGCACTATGCTCAGTACATCTCAAGCCTGCGTTCTATCCTTTTCAACTACCCCATGTGAATCCCCCACCGGTGACCCCCACCACCACACACACACACCCCTGAGGTTTGATGGGATCTCCTGAACACACATCTATGGCAGTGGGAGGTGTAAAGTTCTATGTTCCTCAGGGAGAATGAGACGAGTATTAAGACTAGTGGGTCCAAGACCCCAGAGCTGAGAGAGTAGCCAGTGAAAACCCCCATTACTGAAGAAAAGGGAAGAATCAGTCCAAACACAATACCTCAACAAGCATGGAGACTCCAGAATAGTCAAAAAAAGTCACTCCACTGCAATCCAGGATTAAAAAGCACTTCACATTGGGGCCTGATTGTGAAGCTTCTTCTGTAGGAAAACAGAGACTTGAGTTAGGGAGAATTCGAGATTTCGGCTGCAGACTTTGTTGAACGGTGGAAAGGTAACAGCGGCCTCATGTTTAACAAGACTGGTTCCAAACACTTTTCAGGTCTTCTATTCTTCAGTGAATTCCTAATTACTTCTGAAATCTTTAATTTTTAATTATTTGAACATTATTTCAGGTAATTCTTCATAACTCTGAGAGGAAGATGGGACAGGTTAATTACAGAGAGACAAATGGAAGCTCAGCAGTTTTAAATGATTTTAAATGATTTCGAATACCTGGCAAGTCCGGGCTAACCACAGACTAGAGTTGAGGCCTCCAAGCCTTCTGAATAGCACCTTGTCCACAGTATCACACAGTCTCCTTCATGGGTATGCCCTGAGGGAGAGCCCTGTTTTGTGGTGTCTGAAGATTCATTGCTGGGGCTTGTCTCTTGGGCTTAGAAGGGATGTGTGTGAGGGACCCTAAAAATTAAGCTTCATTTGGTTCACAGAAAATCTGCCTCTGAATGTACTTGATAGATAAAAAAAAATTTACTTAGGAGATCATGACCTCCTATTTGCCAACGTCTTCATGGCCACAGTTTCCTTATGTGAAATGACTTATTTCTAAACTATGACAGGCTATGTCCAAAGTCCCACTAAGAACAGATGTGGCTCTCGGAGCAGACCTTGTGAGGTGAGATACTTCTACTGTTAGTAGGAAAAATCTATCGAATAAACCCAATTCATTAATTATTATGAAATCCTCTGAAGAAATATATGTTTTTAATGTATTTTGAGAGAGAGAGAGAGAGAGCAAGTGGGGGAGGGACGGGTTGGGAGGGGGGAGGAAGAGAGAATCCCAAGCAGGTTGCTACTGTCAGCACAGAGCCCGACATGGAGCTCCAACTCATGAACCATGAGATCATGACCTGAGCCAAAATCAAGGGTCAGATGTTTAACCGACTGAGCCACCCAGGTGCCCCTCTGAAGAAATAAGTTCTTAACTGGAATAGCTTTGCTATTTAAAATGCTCATGCTTTTCCCCTAGAGTGGCTACAAAAACGTGGGAATATGCTTGTTTTTCAGCATTGGAAGGAAGTGTACGGGAAATTATATATTTGTTTAAAACTACTGCTTAGAGGTAAAAAGAGTGGCAAACACAGAACATTTATAGATAGCAGTAATTGTTAGGAAAAGAACTGCTACAAAGTTATTCAGGTATAGGATTTGTTTCCAAGTTTCAGCTTCAGATCTATATTTATACTCATTATTTGAAATGATAACTACAGAGCATGTACTGTTTAGGAAACTTTTTGAACACAGTAGTTCAAATGTAGTTCAAACTATAAGGTTTCAACATTGTAGTGGGTGATACAAATGTAAGTAAAATACTATTCCTTTCTTCTAGGAGCTCATCCTTGAGTGCCAAGGGTAGGATTGGTATATAAGCGACATGATAAATGAAAAAGAATGGGAATTTACAAGAAGGAGAAGTCCCTCGAGTTATCACCCAAAGCTTTGTGCAAAAGTCGCCTTGCAGGACGTATATGATTCCAAAAAGAAAATGCACTATGAGTATTTCGACTATATGGACAGCTGTAATTGAACGCTAATGACAGTTTGAGATTTCCAACTCCTCCTTCTCCCAGGTGACCAACGTATATTGAGGACCTACTGTGTGCCAGGCACTCAAGTAGTGTCTTCTGGAGGGCTAAGAAGTATAACTTTAGGCTATACTTCCGTTGGCCCCAAATGGTAAGTTAGAACTTTAAACAAACCTGAAAGTTACCATAATTTAGCTCTTATGGACCACTCAGTAGTAATCATCATCATTCACTATTTGCCTAATTAAACACGGGACCTACCTCTACTAATGCAGAGGCTCTTATTTATATCCTTAGATATAACGTGCCCTGCTCATTATCAGAGATAGGAGGGGATTAACATCACAGGAAAAAGAAAAAACATATCCGAAGGAAAGGTAAATAAGCGGAATGTTGGTTGATATTTATTCCTCTTATCCCTTAGTCCGATAAATACACACGTGCATACACACACATGCACACACACACACACATACACACAGGGGTTGGCACTAGAATAACTGGTGTATAGATACTGCTATTTCATTTTTGTTTAGAATACAGAGACAGAATGTCCAAAAACATGTTAATTCATTGCCTTCCCTAAAAGAAGTTACATAACTTATTATCTATAACTATTATGGTATGGCATGAGCGCTATCATCCCCATCCTTAGCCAGACAGACATGGCTAATCAATCATAGTATTTTTTTCCACTGAGGTCAAAAATCTTAGAATTTTTATCCACTCGGTGCTTCAGGAAGCCACTACTAGTTCACAAGAAGCTTACTTTTCAATCTGAACTTAATACTACAATGAGAAAAAAAATCTTTGTAGATCTTATTTAGAGAGATTGATCACTGGATCTAAATGACTGGAAAATGGTACTAAAAGGTACAGAAAATTCTTTAAGAACCAAGTTTTTTTTTTCTTTCCTATCCTATCACACTTATTTCACTTATAAATTGTACTTGTACTTGTCATTCTCTATATTTTCTTTTGATTATTTTATAATGTAAGTGGTGATAGATTGTTAACTATAAAAATGTTTGGATTTTATCAATAGCCATACAAAAATTTCCCTTCTATTGTCTCAGTGTACTTGCTTTGTCTTCCACTTTACATCCAGGTTCCTCTTTCCTGTTTCTTTAATCAGAATATGGGCACATTTTCAGGCCATTCAAAACAAAACAAAATAAAATAAGACAAAAGAATTGTGCCATGTAGTTGTAGATAATAATTTAAGTAAGCCATTTTAAGAGAAGCAATTCATAATGCCTTTTCCAAATAAAGAAGACATCTTTAACGGTAAAGTTACCAATTCACTCAAATGAAAATTTAAATAGAATGGACACTTCTGAAACCTTTCCAAAAACAAGTGAAGTTTTCTTTCACACAGTACCCTCTCGGTTCTGCCATTGTACTGATTTTATGGCTATAACCTTGTGTTCTAAGCTTCTAAGTAAATCAACCCAGTGCAATAAAAATCACATCGTCGTAGAAAAGAGTAAAGTGAATTCACTGCTAATATCCTGCCTTAAGCAAAATGAGGTAAGCTTGGAGCATGTGCAAAGGAGACAACTACTCTATCCCCATGTGGGATGTGGTAAATGATGGGCTTTATCTGCAAAAAACAACATTTCAGAAAGAAATTAACCATCAGGTGTGGGTGGGCAATTAACTCCAGACTGTGGAAGCAAGCTCTCTCCTGTAGAATATTCATTAACTCCTTTAATTAAAAAGTATTCATAGTTGCATAATTTAGGAGTGCTTTTCATATACTTCAAAAGGTGCTTGACAGTCTGTGAGTTACTCATAATTTTTTAAGAGAAGGAATTTTCTGTTGATATCAATTAACTATTGAGAAGCAGGTTTACATCCCAGTTTTTTTCTCAAAAAAAAAAAAAAAAACAAAAAACAAAAAGAAAAACCCAAGGAGATACGAAATACTTACAACAAACCATAACATTCTCTTTGGAAAACATGCACACATATTATCGAGCATCTCATTTGTCCATTCACTTGTTTGTTCATTCATTCAAACTATCAGTCAATACAGACGTATTTTGGGCTGAGTGCTATCCTAAGTAAGGCAGGTAGAATGGTAAACAAGGGAGATGATAGTCCCTGCTCTCAACAGACACAACCACACCAGGAAGTCGGCTGATTGAACCAGTAATTTGAAATTTCCGAAGGCTGGAAAAATTATGCAAAGGAGATAGAGGAGTGACCTGGTGTGGCAGACAGAATAACGGCCCCCAAAGATAACCATCTCTGAATCCCCAGAACCGTAAATATGTTGATACATGGCAAAAGGAATGCTATGGATTTGATTAAGTTAATGACCTTAAGATAGGGAGATTACCCTGGGTCATCGCGGGGAGGGGAGGCACAATATAATCACAAGGGTCCTTCTGAGAGGGAGACAGGAGGGTGGGAATCGGAGAAGCTGTGGCGGTGAAGAAGAGGTCGAACAGAAATCTGAGGACGCCACACTGCTGGCGCGAAGATGGAGGAAGCGGGCACGAGCCGCCAGTGCAGGTGGCCTCCAGCAGCTGGAAAGAGCAAGGAAATAAATGGAGTCTCCTCTGAAACCTCTAGGAAGAATACAATCCTGACAAAGATTTGATTTTCTCCTGCAGGATTCAT
The DNA here is from genome assembly GCA_030068075.1 of Paguma larvata. Lineage (NCBI taxonomy): Eukaryota > Metazoa > Chordata > Mammalia > Carnivora > Viverridae > Paguma > Paguma larvata. Next base: position 36,992,409 of record CM057838.1, on the reverse strand, counting down.
TTCAGTCTCTGTCTTATAAAACTCTAAGATAATAAATGTGTGTTGTTTTGAGCCACGTGGTAATTTGTGACAGGAGCAATGGAAAACCAGTACACCTGGGTTGCTGGTTTGGGAAGTGAGGAGAGGTGGTGAGTGAGGGCAGGGAACTTGTTTTAGACTTCGGGAGCCGTGAGAGCAGAAATCATGTCTGCTTTTTCACCCTTGAACGTGCAGCATCGGTCATTGTGCCCAGGACTTAATAGATGTTGAGTAAGTACAAGAAACATGTGCCGAGGCAACAGGACAGTAACTAACTAATGCAGGAATAAGAAAAAGAACAGAACATATGAGGTGAGATCTGGAGGAGGAGGTGAAGGTAAACCTGGCAAATCATGGCGCTATGAGAGACGCGCGCAGGAGTGTCTCTTGGGAACGGCTATATTCCCAAGTGACTACGATGCTTCGGGGACACAGCCTACACATGGTAATGGAAGATTTCTTCGAATTTGAGCAATTTTTGTTTTCATTCAGATAACTATGGTGACTGCCATCTTATAATTTATGTAGCTTGTTTCATATATTTTGATTATTCAATCAAGTGCTCAACGACAAATCTTCCCCTTCTGTTTAAATTATTGCAGGAGGGCATAGATTTTTTAATTCTCTCCCTGGTTTCCACTCCCTTGCTCAGCTTCATCTCTCTTTAGTATAGTTACTTCCAGATTTATCTAGTGTTCCCACAAACCCACTGGACAGCTCCTGGATGTCTTATATTCACCACCCTCCAAAGTAAACTTACCTCCCCTTTCACTCCCGCCCCCTCAGGTTCCCCGTCATCCCAGTGTGAAAGGTCTAAAGCTTCAGAATCATTGTTTTGCCCTTTCCCCTCCTCCAACACCCAAACGATGCCAGCTGCGTTCATGACATGCTGAAATCTCTCTCAAGTTCATCCTCTCTCTCCATTTTCATAACCTTGTGACCAAAGCAGAGGGATTAGCAGTCTCCCTGCAGAGAGACCACTCTCTCCAGTCCCAACTTCGAGCATCCTTTCTTGTATGCATGCCCACCTGCAAAAGGAACCCTGGTCCTGCCTCTGTCCCTAACTAACTGCACCATTCAGAGCAGGTTAATTACCCCCTGTGGGCCCCAAGTTATTCATCAGTAAAATGAAGAGTATCCTATCACCTATGTGAAAGTGGAAGTATAGTGTTTACAAATTACCCATTTCCGAGTTATGAAGAATAGCCTTTGAAAACTGTCAAATGCTATACAGATATTGTCAATGATTATAATTTTCATTCACTGACCAAGTGTTCATTGAACACTGAAGGATAATGCAACGAAAAGTTAAAATGTATTTCCTGCCTTAAACATCTAGTTAGAAGGAAAATATGCAGAAAAAGAACAAACTCTATAACCATTTAAGACAATATGTGAGTGAGTGAAGCATGTGGTATCTCTGCTTTTCTATTACTATGATCTCCATTTCACAGCTGAAGAAACTGAATTCCAGGCTGTGCTGACAGCACGTTCCCCTGTATGGGTCTGGTTGACTTCTTTTTATACTTAATGGGATTGCCAAGCAGTGTGTCCTCCCATTTACTTTACTTTTCTGTTAAATCTTGAAGACAGTATAAGGTCTGGATTGGCAGATCAAGGAGATGGTTCTATTCAAGAGAATCCAAATAAAGGCTCAGAGCCAGAGATGACTGAATTAGAAACGGGGGGAGGGGGCATGAGTTGATTTATCTGACGTGGATAGAGGATTCGTGTAAGGCGGAAAGAAAGTGAAAGCAGTACAAGAAGAAAGGGCTTTACGTGCTGTGCTGAGGAGGGGTCCCTGGATCTTCAGAAGGGAAACTTTATGATTAATCATTAGACAGACTTTAAAGTAAAGGTGATTTAAGATCAACCTGTCATTACATGACAGAGTAGAGTAAAGCCAGGATGGCAATTACATCTCAGCTTGTACGTCAACACCTGGCACTCACAGTAGCTTACTGCAGCTCTGTGTGGAGAAGATTCTCAGGCTACCTTGGCTCATAGGAGGCAGTGCCTTGACCTACTAGTTCTGTCTGAGATGGGCATGGGACACTGGGTATTTTCTCTCCATGGATTAAAACCAAGAATGTCTCATGGCAGAAAAAAAAATACTAATTCATTTTGAACATGATTAAGGACAGAATCAGAGTTGCAGAGGTGAAAATATAAAGGTAATAAAACCAAGAGTTACAGGTTTTAGTAATTAAATGGACATCGTTAGCATATTAAGCACAGGGAGGTGGGGCACCTGGGTGACTCAATCAGTTAAGCCTTGGACTCTTAGGCTCAGGTCATGATGATCTCATGGTTCGTGAGTTTGAGCCCTGCACTGGGCTCTGACTCTCGGTACAGAGCCCTCCTTGACTCTCTCTCTCTCCCAAAATAAATAAATAAACTTAAAAAAGAATTAAAGCACAGGGACAGGAGGGCAGGATGGTGTTTCCGAACAAGAAGGAGAAATAGGAGGACCCAGGATGGTCTGGAGTGTCAGAGGAGAAGAGGAGGATGCTAGAAAAAACATTCCGATCAACTAGTTCTGACTATCACAGAAGGGACACAGCAAAGGTGATGACGCCCTATCAGTTGCTGTTCTGCGAAAAGTGGGCCTGGCCTAGTGAGGCACCTGGATGGCTCAGTCAGTTGAGCATCTAGCTTCGGCTCAGATCATGATCTCACAGTTTGTAGGTTCGAGCCCCACATCGGGCTCTGTGCTGACAGCTCAGAGCCTGAGCCTGCTTTGGATTGTGTTTCCCTCTCTCTCAGCCCCCTCCCCCACCTTTAATGTTAAAAATAAATAAACATTAAAAAAAGTTTCCAGATAAGCAGGAGAATAAGACATTCAATAAATGATCAGTAAGTAAGTACTATACCAGTATCATGTAAGAATTCTTTGAGAACATAAGGCAGGACAAAGTAAATTTACCAAAAAAAGTCAGAAAAGACCAGAGAAGCTGACATCTGAGCTATACCCATGTTGATATGGGGTCAAAGCCACTGATTTAAATATTTATATAACGTTTATTTTATTACATTCAATAAGTCATATATTCATTCAGAATATATTTTATATGGTAATATAATAAACATCATAGTATGTTATCCTCTTATATAAACGTTCTACATGTTCTTTTTCCATTGTACTGTTAATGGATACTTCAGTTGTTTCTAGATTTGGGGGAATTATAAAGATAGCTACTAAGAACAATCTTGTATATGTTTCCAGGTACAAATATTAACAGATTACTTTTTTATTGTCTTTAGAAGTACAAAAATTTGGGCGCCTGGGTGGCTCAGTTGGTTAAGCGGCCAACTTCAGCTCAGGTCATGATCTCACGGTCTGTGAGTTCGAGGCCCACATCAGGCTCTGTGCTGATGGCTCATCAGAGCCTGGAGCCTGCTTCAGACTCTGTGTCTCCCTCTCTCTCTGCCCTTCCCCTGCTCACGCTCTATCTCTATGTCTCTCAAAAATAAATAAACGTTAAAAAAAAATTAATAGAGTCAGCATTTTCTGTTTTTTGAGTTTATGTAAATGCAGTTGGAATTTTATGTTTTCTTTGTCTTGCTTTCTTTTGCCCTCTTACATTTTATATAAGACTTATTCAATTTCCTTTATCATATAAGTATACCGAATAATAAGCATATCAAATAAAAATTCAATTGCATAATATACCACAATATCTGCTACCTTTTTTGGAAATACGGGTTGATTTCAGGTTTGGACAGTTACAAATACCACTGTTGTGAATATTCTTATTTTTGTAATTTGCGGTCTACAGGCTCTCATTTCTTCAGGTTTTCTAAGTAGGAGTGGAATTGTTGTTGATAGGGTATGTATATCTTTAACTTTACACAATTCTGCCAAACTGTTTCCCAAGGCAGTTGTGATAGTTTACACTCCCACCAGCATTGCAGGAGACTTTTTGTCCTACATCCTCGGGAACGCTGGGCATCCTCATACTTTTAAATGTTTACCAATAAACACACAGATATATACAGACATATACATGTGTCTATTACTGGATAAATGCAAATTAAATCCACTATTTCTCCAGTAATTACTGTGAATAATAGTCAAGCATATTCTCACACATTTATTGGTAAATTTGAAAATGTCTGTTCATGTCTTTTACCCATTTCTAGGAGGTCATCTGCCTTTTGTTATTCAATGATTTGTAGAGTGCAGCCCTTTCTACATGTTATATGTTCTATCTATTCTTCCACTCTGGCTTATCTTCTCATGCTTTATATGGTGGCTTTTGTTGAACAAAAACTCTTAAAAATAATCTAGTAAACCTTAATGGTCATTTGCCTTATGCTTAATGCTTTGCCTATCTTGTGCATTTTCCCCTATCTTCTCCACTAAACTTATATTTTGTCTACCACTCTTAGGACTTTGATTCACCGGGTACCGATGTGGAGGTAGGTACATGAATTACAGTGAATGATTTCATTCATTATGGATACATAATTGTCTCCTCATTGTATATTAGCAAGACTGTCCTTCCCTCACTGCTCTGCCGTGCCACTTTGTCACAAATCAAACATCAATATGTGTGAGATTTTTTACCCTTCTGGGCTCTCTCCTTTGTCCTGCTGATCTGTTAATTTACCTTGGAACCAATACTCCACTGCATTGATTATTAGAGCTGTATGATATATCTTGAGCATTAAGAAAGCATTCTCTCATATATTTCACATATTTCATGAGCGTCTTGCCTATTCTTGGCCCTTTGAGTTTCCAAACAAAATTTAGAATAAGCTTGTCAATTGCCATTAGCGTGTCCTAATGGAATTTTAATAGGGATAACATTTATATTTATAAATAAATTCAACATAAATAAAACTGACATCTTTTCAATATTAAGTATTCTAACCAATGGACATTGTAATCTCCTTCTATTTATTAATAAGTACCATTTACTTAAGGGTTGCAAGTATTTTTAATACCTCATAATAAAGTTTTATACTTTTCATTCTGTGTAGGCAGACACATCTTTACCTAAATTTACTTTTAAAAGAAGGTAGGTGGTGAGATAGAAGGAGGAGGAGGAGGAAGAAGGAAAGGAGGAGAAGAGGAAGGGAGAGGAGAAGGAAGTGGGAGGAAGAGAAGGAGGAGTTGGGGAGGAGAGAGAAGATGGCCGAAGGAGGAAGAGAGAAGTAGAAATAAGAGGAGGAGGGGGAGAAGGGCAGGACAGGGAAGGGAGGAGGAAGAGCAGAGAGAGAAGGAAATGAGGAGGGCATAGATGTAGAGTGGCAGGAAGTGGAAAGAGGATTTATTCAAGTCAGAACACTTAATTTTTTTTTAAGCTAACTCACCATTGTAGTTGCCATTGGATAGAGAATTGAGTAACGTGTTTTGTTCACACTGAAATGAAAATGAATATAAGGAAGAATAATGTTAGAAAAATTCATTTCTGTTCCTGAAAACAGCACATCTTTCTTTTCTCCATAAATAACAAAAAGCTAGGCTCCAATAATATTTTTTACTAGTATTTTTTTTCAGAATGATAAATACAAAACCTGAAATAATAAAATAATCAATGGTTCTAAGTATTTATTAACTCGGTAGGTAATTTATGTTACCAAGTCAGACTATCTTGTTTAGAACATTTTCGGCAAGACTAAGTTTGTTTTGATTTTTGATCAAATTAAACATTTGCATGTGTTTTCATGTAGTGTATCCAATCAGAAATTAACTTCATTAGCACAACATTCCCTGATAGAGAGGCATTGACCATATATTTCATATTATATTGCAGTTAACTATTCATCTGTGGCTCCATAAAAATGCGTGAGAAACATTCTTGATTTATGGAAGTGCTGGAAAATGAAAATAATTCTTCATCCTACAATTAAAGTTCTTTGAAACTGTCAATAATTGATGCCTCTTATGAGATCACATGCTACTTACTTCTCAAATGATTTATTTTTATTATCGTTAATGATGGTGATAGTAATTGATATACCAAGGACTATATACTACTATATACTATACTATATACCAAGGACTTTATGTTAATTATTTCATCCTCAGAACAATCCTATGGAGTTACTAATCTCATTTTCCATAGGAGGGAGCTAAAGACTGGAAAGGTTAAATAACTTGACCAAAGTCGCAAAGTGAGAACCTGAGCTAAAACCAAAACTTCTGGCTTTCCATTCAGAACCTCATATGCTCCCAACCACTACATTCTACTGCTTCTCCCATGAAATCAGTTTCATCCTAAAGGGTGACTAGAGAACATCTATTTTCTCATCTTGATACTCAATGACGTAGCTTATACGCTTTAATTCTGGCTCGGACAGTTATCAGCTATATTTCCCCCAGGTATGTACAGTTCTAAGTCCCAATCTTCCCTTTTCGTAACATTCAGGTAATGCCACTTACATCATGGGGCTGGTGATGATTAAGTAACAGCCTAATTAAAAGGACTAGCTTCTGAGAGACATTCAATGAATGTGAGGTTCCTTTCCTTGCTCTTATTTTTAATCTTGTCTGAAATCTGTGCAAAAGAATTTCAAATAATTTATGTAGATACGCCACCCTCAATGAGGTGAAGCATAACTCCACACTCTTTTTTAGTTTCTGTGCTGCCGAAGCGAGCACGAACTCCACACTCTTTAACTGTGGGCTGCACATAGCAATTTGCTTCCAAAGGCAAAATACAATACAATATAGAAAGGGTAGAAGCAGAATAACTTTCCACTGGGGACACCTGACAAATCCTACCCCCCTGTAGGTGACCAAAGTTAAAGACAGGGATACATCATATTGACATGATATGATGAAAATAGAACTTCACCACTATAGTTTTACTCCTAAAACCCCACATCCCTGATCTTACCATGCCAAATTCCAATAGCAGGGCATTCTACAAAATACCTGAGCAATTCTACTCAAAACTGTCAAGGTCAACAAAAATAGAAAAGTCTGGGAAACTGTCTCAGTGAAGCAGAATCCAAGGAGACAGGACGACTAAATGTAATGTGCTATCCTGGATGGAATCTTGGATCAGAAAAGGACATTTGGCAACACTAAAGAAATCTGAATAAAACATGAACTTTAGTTAATGATAATGTATCTATTTTGGTTCATTGATTGTAACAAATATGTTACACTAATGCAAGACGTTAGTAACAGCAAAAAAAACCTGTGTGGTGCGGGTATATAGGAATTCTGTGTACTAATGCTTCTCAACTTTTTTGTAAGTCTCAAAGTGTTCCAAAAAATTAAATCTATTTTAAAAAACACCTGTGCTTAAGCAAAAGAAAAGTTTGGATAAAGAGCAGATTGAAACGTCCTTTGTAAAGTGAGGTCACAAAATGGTGATTATTATAGGGGTATCTATAAGCTATACAATAATGAACATGAATGCAACAAACACTAGGACTTATATAGTGAGATCCTCCTGAGCTTCTGTATTCAGGAATGTATTTAATGATGATATACAGGAAGTATATTGTCGCAGTATAACAAAAGGAAATCCTGTTTCGGTTTGTGTTTTGAATATGATGCGATTCTTCTTGCCGCAGGATGTTTTACAGGCCCTTCCGTTACCACCGTCTATTGAAAATGTAGCAGTGAGGAAGGCCTAGGCCCCAGCAGAGTTTCCTACGTTAGGAACTGTGGACCACTGTGCAGAGCACTATAAAAGGAAGTAAAGCTGCCGTAGAAATTCACTGATGCAGCCTCGTGACTGTAAACTGAACTTGGAACAGGTGCATGGTCCTTAAAACAAGAAGTTGGTAGCCTGGATGGACAGTGTGTGACAAGGACAATATGAGATGCCCCAAAGAGCATCCCTGCTACCGAAGACCATCCATTCAACCATTCTGAATAAACGTCTATTCCTGATTCCTCAGATAGCAGAGCTTCCGGATTACCATCTGAATGCTTACTGTATCCTTCAAAACTCACAGTATGTAAATACACACAATATTTGCATTATTCTCATTATAGTGAAATGTACTCTCAAGAAATCCTTCCTCACCATTATAGTTCTGAGTGAAAGGATCCCTTTGGATACCATTATGTACCAATAACTTAGATTCAGTGAGCTCTACTATATTATCCGACTCAAATTTCTGAAGTCCCAAGTTGGTAAAATGTACGTGGCCCCTCCTCACAGAAGGCTGTGTCAATGAGGTTTATTTCTGACTTCATATGCTACCAGATGAATACACGCCAATTGTCAATTTCTAAAAACAAGTTGGAACAACTTAGTCCTGCAGGAAAACATTCTAAGGAAAATATTATCAACTATCAATAAATAACTACTTATAAGAATATTCACATCAAATATTCCAATACACATGATAAAGCCTCCAAAGAATCTTATCATTTCAAGAAGTAAATCTACATTTTGGCAAAATAAGACCACAAATTTCTTGTGGGTTAATTAGGTCATTTGGAAGTCTAGACAAATTTTCCCATGACATTGTTGTGCCTGGTGGTTGTTCGCTTATGTCAGCCACAAGAACCTACCTATCTCATAATACAGCTAAAAATGTGTTTTTTTAGGCTTTTAAAAAAGGCCTTGTGGGAGGCCTGGGTGGCTCAGTCGGTTAAGCGTCTGACGTCGGCTCAGGTCATGATCTCACAGCTCGTGAGTTCAAGCCCCATGTTGGGCTCTGTGCTGACAGGTCGGAGCCTGGAGCCTGCTTCGGATTCTGTGTCTCCCTCTCTCTCTGCCCTTCCCCCACTCACTCTTTTTCTCTCTCTCCTTCAAAAATAAATGAACATTTATAAAACTTAAAAATAAATAAGTAAGTAAGTAAAATAAATAAATAAGAGGCCTTGTATCCAACTTCAACAACTAGGACTGTATATCCACCTGTGTCATGAGTGCAAGTTCTTCTCAATCCAAAATCACAGGTGGGGTTTCCGAGGATCTGGTGAAAGTGACTTTCTAAAGAGCACAGTGACAGGAAAAGACAGGGCTGCAGATACACAGGCAGGGCCAGCCTTGCGGGCTTGCAATCTGTGCGGTCACACAGGGTCCTATGTTTAGAAGGGTCACCTCCTTGGTTTAATGCTCTCTATTGCCATCTTGAAATTCTTAATAACTGTTGAACAAGGGAACTCATATTTTCATTATGCATTGCACCCAGCAAATTGTGTATCTGATTCTGTATTTAGGGCCTCTATGGTGTGGATCAGTATGAGGCCCAGAGACAGAAGCATAAAGCTGTAAGGAATAGGAATGAGTTACTGAACAGCTCCTGAGACACTGGAAATGGGAGAGTTAATACTTCCTATGTACCTGAGTGACTGGGGATAATGCACGTTCAAGGACACAAGAGAAAGACATCTCTGTAACCTGGAGGAGTCCTGGAAAACTTCATGGAGAGGCTACTACTTGCACTCGTTGTTACTAATGTTTTATAGGCCAGGCAGTATTCTAAGTGCCTTGCATGTATTAACTCATTTAATCATCCTGATCATAGATGAGGAAACTGAATCACGGAAAGTTTAATAATTCAGTTAATTTCCCGCGAACTCAGGCAGTTTAGCTCCAAAGTCCATACTAAAGGGCTTAAGGATTCAAATAATTACAGATAGCTTATTTACATAAAACCATCCTGATGTACATTTTTGATATTTCTGTTAATTAAGATAATTTGTGGAGATAAAGAATGCTAGTTTTTATAATAATGTTATAATTATGGCAACAGTTTATGCTTCTCTGAAGTCATTTATCATATTCTATCTCTTTAAGCTTTGGATCTGAGTCTTCTTTCTCTTTGTAAAAAGGTCATTTAGGCTAAATGATTTGTCTTATTCATTCTTCTTAGGGTTATAGTACCTAGTACACATGTCTACTAGATATATATATTGAATGAATGAATAAATGAACAAAGGAATGAATGATAGTGATTTCCTAAAAGCTACCTATAAGAACCAAATAAAAAGTTTTAAACGATACAAGGTTTCGCTGAGGTAGTGGTTTCCAAAACATTCTTACAAGGTATTATATTCCATGATACAGATCTTAGTATCATGATATAAGGGTATTCGTAGTACAGTAATAGGAATTAGCTGATCCTACCTTGCTGATATCATCGAGTAGCTGGTTGCTGACATTTTCCTTTTGGATTATATTCATTAGATCAGTATGAAACTTCTTTGCATTCAGGAAAACAAGTGGGTTGTTTATTGAGATAATTTTCACCTGCTGCAGGGTTTCCTTTTGGATGAGAATAGGAATAAATTCAGAGTTCTGGATGAAATAAAAGAGGATAACTCTATCCAAACGGCCTAAATCTAACAAATCCAGATGTCACTCAATGATGGAAGAATCTCCTAGCCAAGGTTTTCATTATTAAAATTCATTTGGAAAAGTTAATATACTATCATGCTTCTTCAGAAAAATATGTATTTCCTCCTTCCTAAGAAACATTAATAACCATGAGATGAATCTGCATCTTTTTAGAAAATGGCCCTTGTTCCTACTGATTTGGGGGAGGCAAGGCCCTAAGATATCCAAAGATTACCAGGAAGACCTATCCTTCCATAAGTCCTTCTTCCATAGAATCTAGAAATTAAAAATTCATTCACTTAACCATCAGTATTTTTATAATGAAAATATGTCCTAAAAGGTCAACCCTCAGTCATTTACCTCATAATGATATAGCTTTCTTTTGGCTGGAATTATAACCTTACAAGGGACTGATAGTCCTAATTAGGAGAATGAAACCAAGAGATAGTATCTGGAAGGCAGCTTCACGTTGGCAGGCCTAAGTTACACTGGATCCCCAGAATGCAGCTAAGAGATGCAGGAAGGGAGGAGAAAATGTTTCCAAACAAAAGGTGCCTGCTCTGGCCACTGCCCAGGTCTTTCTGGCACCAATCGCTGGTATGCCACTGAAGCCACGCTCTCCATGACCTTTGGGGTAGGGGTCTGACCGAGAAGATGGGAAGTTCTATCAAATAACTCCTTACCAACTAAATACAGCAATACTCCTTCAGGCTTTAGTACTTGCATAGAAGAGGAAGCCCAAGGATTAGTGAAGCAGACAGGCAGATAAAGAACGATAAAAGAAAGAAAACATTAGGTATGTGAATTTGGACAATTCATTTAACCACTCTCAGCTTCCTCATCTTTTAAAGTAGGTAAAATTTTAAACGACATAATCTCAAAAAGTTTCCATAGCTACACAACTGATTAAACTCTAGAAAGTGAGATTTGCTACAAGTAAACAATTCCAGGAAACAAAAACTTTAAGTTATCGAATTAACTTTTAATCAAGAGTAAATCTCTTATGGCGAGAGGCAAATCAAGAAACAGACTTTTAATTATAGAGAATAAACTGATGGTTACCAGAGGGGAGGAGGTGGGGGTTAGGTTAAATAGGTGATGGGGATTAAGGAGTGCACTTGTTGTGATGAGCACCAGGTGGAGTACGGAAGTGCTCAATCACTGTATTGTACACCTGACACTAATATGACACTGTGTGTTAACCAACAGGAATGTAAATAAAAACTTAAAAAAAATAATAAATCTCTTACAAACTAAAACAATAACACAACTCTTGGGCCTGTCATATTTAGTTATCACAAAGCCCCACATCGAAGATCGACCCACCAATCACACCACCATTGGGCCAGTATTGAGTTAAGATAATTTTTTTAAAAGGCAGGTATTGGTTGAGGAATAGAGATTCAACTTGTGTCAGGAAAGAATGGGGGTGAGTTTGTCCCCCAAAGAGGTCTCCCCAGTTCAGATGTGTGTTTCATGTGAGGAAGGCAGAAGGGCATGAATGGAGGAGAGGTGTGGCAGACCACTGCCATGCTTGAAGTTAGCATATAACTTCATATAAGGTATATAAAAACTCCACCTAACAGCCCACGTTCGAATCTTATCTTAGTTTTCTTTCCCTCTTATTTTTGATACAAAACATTAAATAATTAGTGAACTGTAATGTTCTAATAAAATTAAGATATCCACGTGACAGTTACTATTCAGGTGTGTGGCTACACTGGAAACAGTCAAGGTTTAAAGATATGGAAGAATTTTGGCATGTTTATCTTCCTACAAATCCCCTCATTCACTTGCCTACATGTTTAGTCTGAGAAGAAGGTACAGATTAGATAGAATTTATTAACCAGTGATCTTTAAGCTGAAAATGGTCAAGCTTGAATTGCGTTTCAAAGCTAACAATGTCAAGGCTAATGTACAGAGCTGTATGTGTAGGGTGGATACACAGAGGACTTTGGGTCCCTACAGCCAGTTTGGGACTTTCTGTGAGCACTAAATTCTCATGGAAAATTCAAAAAAAAAAAAAAAAAAGAAAGAAAGGCATCATTGGTGGAAAACTTGAATCTGGAACAGTCTTAGGGCTCTGAACTCTAGTACCTCTCTATGAAGTCAACCTTTTTCACACTTAGTAAAACCACAAGCCAGGAGCGCCTGGGTGTCTCAGTGGGCTAAGCATCCCACTTCGACTCAGGTCATGATCTCATGGTTTGTGGGTTCGAACCCCACACCAGGATCTGAGCTGAAGCAGCTGGAGCCTGCGTCAGATTCTGTGTTTCCTTCTCTACCCGTTTCCTGCTCACGCTCTGTCTGCCTCTCTCTCTCTTAAAAATGAATAAACTTAAAAAAAATCTAAAAACACAGCCATAATGTATATAAATGTTGAATCACTATGTTGTACACCTGAATCTAATACAATAGTGTATGCTAATTATTCTTCAATTTAAATAAACACACATTTCCCTGGGTATCACAGAAGGATTCCTAGTGCTACTTCCTACTTCCCATCTACTCAGAAATACCCTGACAATTGATCCTTCTGGTGGGAGCCCAGTCCCCTTTGTTCTGAGGGCAATCATAAGGTATAGAAACAAGTACATATGACAAATACAGGGAGGGAAAAAAGGTTAGCCAAACACTTACAAAGCAGGTTCAAAGTGAGGCCAATTATCTTTAATTGCTAATATTTAAGTCAACATTTTTTCCCTCACTTTCAGTTTGTTTTGGTCATCCTTCAGAACAAGAAACTAGAGTTCAAACACAACTGGTCTGCCCAAGCATAGACAGGGCAAGACAATTTACATAAGCTGTTTCCTTAAAAAGATGGCCTCTGTGCAAGAAACCAACCCTATTGGCATTCCGTAATCATTGAACTCACTTACCTTCTGCTAATAATACAATCTCATTGACTGTGTTAAAAATAATAAAAGCAATACCATGATCCAACCTTGCTTTATTTCCTTTCCTATTTCCTATCTTCTTCCATCATTTAATTAGGAAGAGACTATTTGTTTAGTTTGACAATTTTATGAAACTTAGCTAGTAGAACAGAGGTTTCCAATGCCTCGACTAATCTGGGCCATGATTCCACTGTGAGATATGTTTCTAGGAACCATGCTATCGTCTTCTCTGAACACTAACCCAAGAATTTTTTGTTATTTGTTAATTTGTTGTATGTCAACTGCCACATGTATGGTGGTCACGTATACCACTGAAAGTTCATGCTAATTAAAAATAAAATTATCATGTATTTAAAGTCATACTTTTCTTATGGTACCTTAAAACTATCTAAACTACAAATACAGTTAATTACACAAAGGAAAAGAAAACTAAACTTACGCCATCCACTTCTGTCTTCACTTTGAATTCCATTTCTTTCATGTTTTTTATACTCAGAGTCTTTGCTCTAGAATTCAGGCAGACAAAAAATAAAATGTCACTTCCTAATCACTACATTAACAATGAAAATGCAAAAAGGATGTCATTTTATCTTAACGATTAGAACATACCCATAATGGTTAAAATTTTATATCCTGTTTGTGCATAAAACATTGGTAAATCTCTATTTCTCTGGGATCCTCAGAGGTAGAGCATAACACCAGAGACATCTAAGTAGAGATTAATAAATATAATTGACCTCATCTGGGTTCCCAGAGCCCCATCTCTGTAAGCCACAAGAGGGAGATTGACAAAAAGAATTATAAGAGAGTATATGGTGTTTGGGGAAATCTTGTTTTAGAGAGATAAGAAGTATAGAGAGAATCAATGGCAAAATAGGACTAGATACTGATGAATCTACACAGATTTCTATAGAAATCTCTTTACAGAATCTATACAGATAAAACTTAAAAATTTTTGAAGTATATTATTTCACAAAGAATTTCAAGGGAAGGATGAGAAATGAGTAGAAGCATAATCAGATGATGAACACTGAGAAAGCAGAAAAAGAATTGGTCAAGCGAGGGGAATGGTTTACAGGTGTGCAGTAAAAATCTTCAAAAAATGATCTAGGATTCTTCAATAAACTATCTAGGAAAATATGTGTATAAAAATCTGACTTCTGAAAAATTAAATTTACTGAAGTTATTTAATTTTCTAAATGATTAGTTTTTATATGGTCTTTGAATAATATATCCCCTCACTTGATTAAAAAAAAAAAAAACATAGCTCCATGATACACTGTGTGACTATGGATTAATTTACTTTGATAGATTTTATATACTCTATTTTATAGTGTGGACAAGATTGTTCTTTTCTTTAAAACCAATATTGTTATGTATTGGTACGTAGATAAAACCTTTTCATCTCTAATTCTCTGATGCCAAGTAAAACATGAAAGTAGCACTAAATATTCCACAGAAATAAAAGTAACTGGCAATACCATATACTTTGCCACTGTGTCAAAATAAACAGCATTTAAGTAAGATCTTACCTGGGGAAGCGACCAATCACGATAGCTATGGTACAGACCACACCAAACAACAGCCCCACGTTGGCAGCAAAGCATATTGTAAATACATATGTACTGACCCAGATGCCCTAGAAGAGAAACAGGAAACAGAAGATGCAAGTCCTTTGGTATTCACTCCTCTTATGATAGCTAAATTTCTCACAATCTTATTCTATAGCATTCCTGTAAACAAAACTCTCAGCCAGAACAGATTATTTAAAAAGTGGTAAACAGAAGCCTAGGAACACAGAAACAAATCTTGGTCCCATTAGACTCTCAGCAGGCAAAGGTGGGAAAAAGTCACATTCTTTTATTTCCAGAAACTGTCAGCCCTTAGTTCAATCCCCAAGAACACTTTATCTAACCAAATAGTTGGTCGATGTATATGGTTCAATAGCATTGCCATAATTCCCTACTGTTTTCTCATTTAATGTAATAATATTACAATCAGTTGTTAGCAGATTTTTGGTCATTCCCAACAATTTCTGTTTTCTAGGATTGCTATACAAAGAACTAGTGCAGTAAGCCCCTCAAAGCCTCATGGTTAAAACAACGGAATCTAACACTACCAGGCCACTTTTAGATCAGCCATTCTAAAGATTATTATAATTTTATTTGCAAGAGGCAACCTCTTATGAAATTCTGAGAGCTCAAAAATCTGAGGCAACTTAGCCCTTGGAAATATTTCAGAAGATTGCAAGAAAGATCTTTTTCTCCTCTAGTTGGGATTCCAACATTATTGCAGTTTTGTCCACCACCTGAAATTACAATCAGCAACAAAATATTGTATATAGTTGACATTTCTAAGTTGGTTACTGACAAAAAAAAATAATCTTTAAAAGCAAAATAATTTGTGAAATCTAGACGGTTACATTTTTTAAACAGAAAATCCTGCATTTATCAAATAGCAGACCAACAAAATATTCAAACTCTCTCTTTTCCCCAAATTATCTGCATTACTTTACCTACGCATACAATTCTAAGTTGACTTCTTTCTGTCCTAGTGTGTATATTATCATTTTAAAACATCTTCAAAAACCTAATTCAGTTTATTTACAAATGAAAAAGTTAGAAACTTCTTTATCTAATCTGAGTACATCATAGATTCTTAACGGGCTGGGTGAGACCAGTCTGAAGCAAATGTTTCTAAATAGCATTTTTTACTCAAAATGCTTTTTCCTTTGTATTATTTATGTAAATGGAGCTTGAATTGTTTTTCATGATGGGCTATTTTGAAAACCTCAGCCTTTGGATGCAAATGGAGGGACTTTTATCTATAAAGTTCTTTTTGATATAGAAGAAACAAACATTAAGGAGTAAAAGAGAAAATATATCTTTTTTTAAGTTTATTTATTTATTGGTGGGGGGGGGAGTAGAAACAGAGGGAGGGACAGAATCACAAACAGGGTCCATGCTGTCAGCGCAGAGAATCAGCGAAGAGGCAGACGCATGGCTCCATCTCATGAACCATGAGATTATGACCTGAGCCAGAATCAAGAGGCAGACATCTAGCTGACTGAGCCACCCAGGCGCCCCAAGGAAATATATCTTAAGTGTTCTCATGTTCAGATCAATCACCAAGAAATGCAATGCTAAGTTAGCACTTATTATGACATCATCCTCAGCCTGTCATCCTATAGGTTACACACTGAGATGTTTTTCCTCCATTCAGGCAAAAAGACAGTCATTTGAGTCTTTTATTTGTACGAGTGTACTTTTTCCTTTTTAATGTATTACATTACACTTCATCACATACAAAATAAGGCTGCAAGTTTTTGATCATTACTTCATGATTGCTTACTTCATGATCATACTTGCCATGATTGCTTTGCTTCTTACTCATCCCCTAATGCTGACTGAACCCGCCTGGGTGTGGCAAAATAAGACCTCGGCAAAAGCTTGTGAGTCCAATTCCTCATGACCAACTGCCATGATTCAATATAGCATAGGGAACTGAAGATCCTGGTCCCTGCCACTTAGGAAACCACAGGGCCCAGAGGCCATGATTTATCAAAGTAACAAAAAATTTTGGTACCATCTGGTTCTATTTTTAAAGCAATTTACTTTCCCGCAACATCATCTATTGTGAGTTAGCTTCCCATTGCTTAGTTATTGCCCAGGGCTACATTTATAGTTTTGAAAAAAAAAATCAAATGAAAATTAACAACATAGACTGGTAAATAGTACCATTGGTTATAGTAAGTCCCCACATTGTTCTCTAACACTTTCTACTAAAGATCCAAGTGCTGCTTTTCGCAGTTATAAGGAATTAGTTAGCTCTCAGGCCCCTAGTTTTTCATTATGTGTTACCACTTGGTCCCTTCTCTATTGGCACTTATGGCCTCTAAACACAAGCTAACCCCAAAGTTGACCTCAAGTAGGAAACACATAAACACATGAACCTTTGCACATTGAGTAGCTGCTCAATCACTTCTTCCCGGTCTGTTTTGGTGATTGATATACATTATTATATTTCTGTAGATGTGAATTCTAGTCTCACTGTTCAGTTACTCAAATTCAGCTCCGAGATAGTGAGTCAGGCCTCCATTTTGGATCCCTATTTCCTCATTACCTCAAAAAGCATTTTGATCTATAATTCAAAGTGGAATCATTATTCAACTGTAAAAAATTTTGAAGAAATAAAAATTTCTAATTTTTCATGTGATGACTGCTCACATGATTTTTTAAAAATTTCAACCTTCAAATTATTTTACACATATACACATCTTTGGCAACTTCACTTCTATGATGATATTTTAGATATATTCTATCTATTGAGTAATCTGGATGTATTCTGTGTACTGGGTAATATAACCTATATCTAAAGAGTCTGTGTAATACTCTCACTATAAGTCCTCTGCCCAGACCATATCCAGATCATCCATGGCTTCTCACTGTTGTTTTCCTTAGCAACTAAGAGACACTGTCCACTTCAACCTTAGGAGGACTTTGTCAAGCTAACCTCAATGTTTCATTCAATCATCATGCATTTTCTATATCCATATCACTTTTCTCAACCATACTTTATGCCCACACCATACTATTTACTCCAAGTTTTCAATTATCATATCTACGTAGAAGACTACCAATTCGGAGCTATTAAGCCACTTTTCAAACTGTCTACCCATACTGTCAAACCCAATATGTCCAAATGCAAGCTTATTAACTTCACCCCCAAATCTCCCCTTCCTTCAATGTTCTGTTTCAGTTACAATACTAATATTCTTCAAGAGACTACAATCAGAAACTATGAAATCATATTCACTATTTATTTTCTTTCATCTACTTGTCCAGTCATCTCCCAAGTCCTATCAATTATTAATAAAAAATTGTCTCAAACTATACCCTATTCTCAATTCACTGAGAATGTTCTAGTTCAAACTTTACTATGGCTTGCCTAGACTATTCTAATAGCCTATTTAACTTCCTGCTTTTATTTATTTTTTTTATTAATTTTTTTAACATTTTTATTTTATTTTTGAGAGACATAGAGACAGAGTGTGAGCAGGGGAAGGGCAGAGAGAGAGGGAGACACAGAATCCGAAGCAGGCTCCAGGCTCTGAGCTGTCAGCACAGAGCCCGACGTGGGGCTCGAACTCACAGACCGCGAGATCATGACCTGAGCCGAAGTCGGCCGCTTAACCGACTGAGCCACCCAGGCGCCCTAACTTTCTGCTTTTGTTATCAGCAATGTAAGCCCTTGCCATGCCACTGCCAGGGTTATATTTTTAAGTATAGATTTGGATATCAGATTTAGAGAGTATATTAAAGGCATTTTTACTCTACTACCTTCTATAAAATCCATCCAAAACCATACAAAGAATGAAAATACAGGGAGGAAAATCCAGTTTCAATGAAACGAGAACATGGCCACAACTCCTAACTGTAAAATACAGTGTAGATTTGCCAAAAACTGTGAAATTTGGATGATATCAAGGAGGACACTGGAAGCCAACACATTACCCTCAAATTTCAATCAATTATACATTTCTTGAAATGAGTGTCACAGTTTTTAAAATTCGATATAGCAATATATTTTGATAAGAGCTCTAAGTTCTTGGAGCAATGGTGGGCCACCACAGAAGGAAACACACACATCTAATCTATATTTGATACCATAGGAAAAAGAGCAGCAAAATGAATTTGTATCACTTGCAACCTAGCTTCCTAACTGAAGGAGACTGACAGAGGTGAAGCAAGGTGAGGAACCGAGAGAAGGCAGCAAGTGTCAGGTCACGAGAGAGCCTGGGATTGTGAGGCTTTGTTTCAACAAGGGACAAATCTCCTGATGACATACCTACACCAGAGCTGTGGGCTGCTCCACCGCACTTCTTTCTCCTGCCCTTCCCATGCTATTTTTCAGCAAAAAGTTAGGTCCACTAAAAACGCATTATAATCATAAAAGAATCAACAAAGGACTTACTCATAGAAATGGGGGAGAGAGAAAAAAACAAAAAAAAAAAACAGGGACTATAAAACATGAGCCTTTCTTGAAAAACTACTTGTTGGTGACATACAGAAAACAAAGAGATGAATTGAAAAAAATAACTCAGGAATGAGAACCTGGATTAAAACAAAACAAAACTAATCTAAACTGAAGGTATCCACTAAGTGCATCTAAACAATCTTCTATGTTCTATAACTGAATGACAACACCTTTCTGCAATGACATTCCTAACTAGAAACTCGGAAGGAGTTCTAGACTGATTCACTGTATGCGATGAATTGGTGGTGACGACCAATTAATACAATGCCTTAAATATTTTTCAAGTTTATTCCTTCCTCTTGAACCTCTGGGTCTCAGCTTTGTCCCAGGCCTTCCTCACTTATCTGCCTGACTTACTAAAGCAGTTTCATCCATCTTCCCTGAGTTACTCAAGCAATCCTTCTAATACATAAATCTTCTTCTTATTCTCCTTTTGGTGATTTCTCATCTGTTATGAGATGTCCTGCCCATCATTTCCTGAAAGAAGCCATCCTCAGCATCTCTTCCCTTCCAATATGGTAATGGTCTCTCTCTTATGTAATTAATGAGTTCCTTAGAATTACCTTCTTCTGAGTTATCAAATAACTTGTAATTCAGTTTGCATCTTCTAATTTCTCTATTTACATGTGCTACTTCACACATATCACCTTTAAAAAGTCATGATTCTCCATCAGTCTGGCTAATTTTAACCTCTTGGCCTGCTTATCAAATACTGTTCCTTCAAATCTCAGTTCACATTTCAGCTCTGCTGTCGGAATGTTTTGTATCGACCTGGTCCAAATTAAGTGGTCCAGTCTCCATTTTTTCCCAGCACTAAGCTTGTACATTTAAAAAATATTTTTAATGTTTATTTTTGAGAGAGAAAGAATGCATGTGCATGTGCGAGTGGGGGAGGGGCACAGAGAGAGACGGAGAGACAGAATCCAAAGCAGGCTCCAGGCTCTGTGCTGTCACCACAGAGCTTAATGCAGGGCTCAAACTCATGAGCCATGAGATCATGACCTGAGCTGAGGTCGGACGCTTAACTGACTGAGTCACCCAGGCGCCCCCTCAAGCTTGTATTTTTGCTTCCAGGTCATGTCGTATCATGCCTCATATAGTAAGTCAATGTTTCTGTGTCTGCTTCCTGCACAAATGTAAGTGTCTGGAGGAGACAAGTAGTTCTTATCTATCTCTGCATTCCCCATGGCACCCAGCATTGTACTGTGGTAGGGTATTGAGCCTTGGGAGAAGTATTATGAAAGTAGGCACCATCACTAAGTAGGCACCCAAAGTCTCTCTGAAGGAGAGAAGACTCTGAAGGAGGAGGGGACATATAGATAATTGCATTTCAATATGGTGAATGTCATAATAAACAGAAAGTACTTTTGAAATACTTTACGCATATTGGAAAGAGACAAATTTTGTAGGCTCTTGCATGGACACATTTGTCTAGAATTAGTATGTTATACATTTCTGTTAGTGGAAGCCACACTTTATCATTGTTCAGTATAATTTAATCTCTTGCTGGCAATATCCTATTAACATAATGCTCCTCTCAGTGTAACCCCTTTAAAACTAAATCATGAGACTTTTTATGTTTAGAAGGAATATGGTCACAGTTAAGATGTTCACCTTGTATTGGGGCACCTGGGTGGCTTAGTCGGTTAAGTGTCAACTCTTGGTGTCAGCTCAGTTCATGATCTCATGGATGGTGAGTTCAAGCCCCATGTAGGGCTCCGTGCTGATAGCATGCAGCTTGCTTGGAATTGATTCTCTCTCTCCCTCTCTCTTCCCTTCCCCTGCTTGCTGTCTCTGTCTCTCTCTCTCAAAATGAATCAATAAACTTAAGAAAGTTTAAAAAAAATAATGTAGGGCGACTACATTAATGCAACACATTTCTTAGTAATTAATGATGATTTTTCACATGTGTTCTATTAGTGTGTACTTCCTTGATGAGCTCTACTTCCAGAATAATTCATAATGGAAATTGAGAATCCCCAGTCCATTCAAGTTAGCTAGCATTTCTTTATAAGTTCTCAAACAAAAGGGGTGCCTGGATGGCTCAGTCGGTTAAGTGTCCGACTCTTGACCTCAGCTCAGGTCATGATATCACGGTTCTAGAGTTCGAGTCCTGTGTCCGGCTCTGCACTGACAGTGTGGAGCTTGCTTGGGGATCCTGTCTCTCCCTCTCTCTTCCCCTTCTCTCCCTGAACTCTCTTTCCCCCAAAATAAATAAATAAACTTAAAAGTTCTCAAACGACACATCAATCAAAAATTGGACAAAATTCTACTTCTGTTTCTTATAAAGACATTTTCTATTTTAATGCCTTAAAAGTCTGTAAAAAATAAATAGTAGTTTACAAGTAGTGCAAAAGTCTCAAATGGCCAAAACTAGTTTCTGCAAATAAAAATATTAAAAACTGATTTTTCAATACATGGTCAAGCCAAAGAGGGTAATTTTAGGTTAAATATCTACTTACCCAATCAATTTTATCCACATTCCAATATTTTTTTAAGTCCCGAAACTGTATTAGCATTCCCTTCAATCCCACGACAATAATACTTGCAAGAACACACTACAAATAGGAAATAAGTTGATGAAGAAGTAAGATAAAGATTTTATTCTGAATTTAAAAGGACCAAGGTATTTTTTTTGGTTTGTTTTTAAAGTACTTACTAGAGAAAAGTAATCACCATTTAGAAGACTAAAACAATACTCATTTCGTTTAGAATCGACCTATTATTGTACTTTAGGAATATACTATCAAGCCCAGAAAATCACAGTGTAAAACTTATGCCATTCTAAAACATAAGAAAGAAAAAAAAGGAAAGTCAAGAATTATAAGAGTGTATGTTATAAAGTTGAATATCCTCTTAACTTTAATTATCCACTGCCATTTGAAATTTGTTCCAGAAAAATTAAATATTTATATTATATAATCTCTTTATAATTGCCTTCAAATCAATTATATGGTTTCACCTGAAGATATTTACAATGCTCTTGAAAAGTGAGCTTGATTGCTAGACAATCCTCTTGTGGAAATGATTTATTCTCACTATATGAGTGAAGAATTAGAACAAGACAGGATTGAGATGGTCTCTGGCTCTCCGAAGACCATGATCTTACTTGGGTCACCTTGGTGCCCCAGGCTTATGAAAAGCAAGGTAAACACTGGTAACACTGGTGTTCTGAATCATTTTGTATAAAGATGTATTGAAGACGACAAGATGTATTTGGTCCCCTATTCCCTTGCCCTGCACACATTTTTCTAACAGTCCACGTTTTGATAAAACTCTCTTTCAAAGTCTATTTCTTATAACAGAGATTGCCCAGTTCCGCCCCCCAAATAAGCACAGAATAAATTTAATTCCACAATGTCACGTTTACACAACAACTTACAGAAATAGAAATAGAAAATAGCCATGGTCCCTTCCCATCCCCTCTCCCCATCAAATGTAGTCTCTGTCCACCTCCTCTTCATTCAAGTATTACTTATGTCACATGGTGTTCATATGTAGGCTCATTAAAGCCACTCTTATAAGACATTTTAATATACAATGATTTTGTTCAAATTAATGTTACAAAGTAGATAATGAAAAAAGACCACTGTACCATGGGCAGCCAGTAAAGCAAAGGTCCTACGGCATAGATGACTATCAGGACAAGAACGCAAGATATTAAACAAGCCACCTGTAAAATACAAGACAGACAAAGAAGAAAGCGTTGAACTTTCTTATTATTCCAAAGTTATAGAGGGAAATATAATTCTTAGTTCATCTTGATTATAAGAAACCAAATGCTGGTGCATGATTGTTAAACTGCATAGACTACCATTATCTATATTTTGCAGCTGAGGAAACCCAAACATGACAGCTGACAAACTGGTGCAATCAAATTAAGTCAGTGATGAGAGAAAAGCAATTCCATGCAAAGAAATAGGACACCATCAACTTTTATCACACATCACAGCAATGGCTTTTTTTTGTTTAATAGTGAAAGTGACATTTCAATTAAAAGTCCTTTAGCCTGTTGTTGTTCAGCTTGACTCTCCTCGTTTCTCAGCGAGTTTGAATAATAACTGAATATGCAGCTTAAGAGTTTTTTTCTCCGCTGATGATAAATTTCCACTGAAGCATTTATTCTCTTTGGCGTTCTTTGTTAGGAATGGTTCTAGTATGAAGCAGTTATATGGGATTGTAGGAGCAGTCTCTGTAGTGAAATAGGCTTAATTTTATTAATCCTGAAGAGTCATTAGTATCATGTTCCAACCAAACTCAACCTGCTGACGAAAGGCAATTCAGAACACCTGACTCCTAGCTATGCTCCACTTGATAGAGAACCTGATTTCACATAAGCAAATGTGTATGACTTAATAAAAACATTGGTCAAACTGTCAGCCTAACAGGAGAAAAGAGGGCTTTCACAGGACCACAAGGATGGCCAGAATATCATTATGGAGATAGGAAAGGGAATCAGGATCTATCAGAATGGCTAAAATTAAAAATAAATATATAAGTAATCAATCAATATCAAGGGTTAGCAAGGGCTTAGAGCAACTGAAGCTCCCGGATGTTGCTGGTGGGATTGCAGTATAGTAAAACTACTTAGAAAGGCATTTGATAGTTTCTTATGAAGTTATGCATACACTTACATGTGGCCCAGAACTACCTAAGAGAAATGAAAACATAAGCCCACGAGAATACCCATATGCAAATAATTATAGCTGCTTTATTCATAAACACCAAAAATTATAAATAATTGAAATTCCACCAAGTAGTGAATAGATGAATTATGGTACGTCCATACAATAGAATACTACTCAGCAATAAAAAAGAACAGACTATTGATACACGCAGCAGCAAAGATGAAACTCAAAACCATTAAGGTAAGTGACCGTAGACACTGGCTCCTTTCATATGTAGTGGAACTCATCTCCAGCACTCCCCAGCATATAAAGGGAAAAAAATCCCTCTCTGGGAAACAAGTCATTAGGGATCTAAGATCACTCATAAAACAAATCACAGAGTACCAAACTGTTATAGTACTGATCATTTAGGAATAATTGGTGATTTTGGAAAAGAATTTTTAAACAGCAAAATATTTCTGACATTCTACTAGGTTGGAGAAAGCAGATCAGAGAGCAGATCACAGGATTCATGCAGATAGCTCAGTGACTCAGTATGTTTATGGAAAGAAAAGGACACCAATTCCTAAGGTTTATTTCATGACAAAGAATAATGAATAGCACGTACACTGTTGTGGGCCTCTTCACACATATACTTACAATGTACCTGAAAATACAACCCTTAGTCTTAGTCACAGACATGAACTTTGGACGCCTATAGTCTAAACTCCTTTAGAAGGCTCTGAGGCACAGGAAGGCAGAGCGACTTGCCCAAGATCGTAGAGTTCAGAAGTGAGAAGGCATGTGGATTATGAGCCAAGCTGGGATCCATAAAGCCAAATGAATTTTAAGGTTGTTAAATATGTTACAATTCACTGAAGCTGTTATAGAAATTACAACCTACTAAATAATTTTATTTAAAAACAGTAAACTAAAACTACCTTTGGGCTTTTCTCTAATATTTGATTGACCTTTTGTTCACATGATGCTTTATATGTACATCAATAATCAAATTGTGCACTCAGTGAACTACGATTTCAGTCATTGTCAACATGAGTCAAAATGTTACTTGCAAAGGATGATAAACTACGGGTAAAAAAGTTTACTTGTGTGCCTTTGATGGTAAGCCATATAATGAAATAGACCATAGGAGGAAATGGCTTATGTTAGCTCCTTCAATGCACTTGCCTCACCAAATGTTGAAGCCCTAGCTCCAAAGGTAAGGGTATTTAATTGGACAAGAAATCTTTATCAGCTCTGCTCAGTGTATCTAGTTCGTAGAAATCAATTCCCTCAAAGCTCTCAAAATACTGACATTCATTGTCTCCACAGTTAAGACCCGCAGATGTTGAAACATGGATTTGTAAAAATCTTTGAGATCATGCTGTCCAAGTCATCATTTATATATGGCCAACTCAGTAACCATCTAAAGAGTTTGAACAAAGATCAGATATTTACAGTGCTATCACAGACTTCCCTAACTTCAGGTTTCAGGAATAACACAGTTGAGCTGTATTTTCAAGTATTGCCCAATTTCTGAATATCTGGTACTTTGCATATGAAAGGCTGCTTTTTATATACCTCTGATCTACCAAGAGAAAAACTGTAAAGGCAAGTTGAAACTCACACACCAGAGAACCAGGGTATCTGGTGGTTCAGTCATTGAGCGTTGGACTCTTGATTTGGGACTCAGGTTATGATCTCACAGTTGGTGAGATTGAACCATACTGTCATGCTCTGTGCTGATAGTGCAGAACCTACTTGGGATTCTCTCTCTCCCTCTCTCTCTGCCCCTCCCCTGATCTCTCTCTCTCTATCTCTCTCTCTCTCTCAAAATAAATAAATAAACCTTCAAAACAAGAGAGAAACTTGTTTCTTTTTTTTTTAACTCAGAAAATACCACGTAAGTGTCTTCTTCCTAATAATTTCAAGTCGGCTTAAGTTGTAACTAGTAACGACAAGTGTTCACACCCTTAGTTATGCACAGGACAAACACTGTCTAGGTATGCTACTCTTCAGCTCTTTCCGTGCCATGCTACTAAATAGATAGAGACAATTTTTTGCTCTAAAATCTAACTACTCATATTGAGTTAATTCTGTATAAAGGAAAATGAAATCTAGATTTTTCTTCTTGTTACATTATTACATATACTCTATATGTTGTAGATTGCTTACCAAGGTGACTATGCAAGCATTAGTGTTACCCATACCTAGCTAGACGGCTGGAGGAAGAGTGAGATGCCAGCCATTTTCTTCCTAAACAGTTGCCAAAGAATGCACAGTTGGTTGAGAGCCCACTATACACACAGCTTTGTGGAAAGTAGTGGAATGGCTAAAGTGACAGGAAAGGGCAGAAAGAGAGAGAGGATGTTGGGTAACAAAGGCTAGATGAAGACAGCTTTAAAGAAGTTGGAAGCAATAAGCCAAATTTGAAAGAATAAAGGAACATAGCTCGGCAAATTAGAACCCAAAGGCAATCTGAGTGCTGCAGAAAAACACACCAGCTGTCGTTTCTGACTGTGACCGAGCTCTGCCCTCAGCAGATGCTGCCTCTCACCGTTCATGGTTTGGTTAAGCCTCCCAAAGTGCCCGCAGAGCACTAGTGTATCTCCTCTGTTGGAAGCAAAGGGAAATGCAGAGGGGAGAGAGCCAGGGCGCAGTGTGCTCCCTCCCATAATTACCGATCTTCAGGGGGAAGGACAGAAGGAAGACCGGCCAACATTTCTTTGTGCTGGTGTGTCTTGGCAGCCCCGAGACTTTCTTATTCCTAGACATCCATGCTCAGCATGTCACATCTAAAGGGAATCACTGTTAAAAGGTCTCTCCATGTGGAGGATCGAAATATGTTTGGGCCTCTGACTGTGGCACTTGGTATTAAATACTCAGTACCTTTTGTTATTTCAATTCAAACATTTTAATTTGATTTTTAAAACCAATGAAAGGCTTTACCATCAATTCTTTTGTATGTAAAATGGTCCTAAATGCACAAATATAGCCATATGTGACTCTTGGGCATTTGATATGTGTTTAGTCCATATTTAGACAGGCCGTATATGTAACATACACACCAGATCTTGAAGCCTTAGTACAATAAGAAACTAATGTAAAATATATTGTTGACAATTTTTGGGTAGATTCTTTGTTGAAAAACTATTTTGACCACACTGGGTAAATCCAAATGTATTATTAAATTAATTTTAGTAGTTTCTTCTACTTTTTACAATGTGATAACTAAAAAATTTAAATTACCTGTTTGGCTCGTATTACATTTCTACTGGACAGCACTTTTCTGAAGTCTGTGATCTTAAGCCTGGTTTCAAGTGGGATTTTCCTGATTTCAAATGTACTATATTAAGTCCCAATGCAAACTGCATGGCTTCACCTGTCCCCCCCCCCTTTTTTTAAGTTTTATTTATTTATTTTGAGAGAGAAAGAGCATGTACAACCAGAGGAAAGGGAGAGAGAGAGAGAGAGAGAGAGAGAATCCCAAGAAGGATTCTGTGCTGAGAGTGGGAAACCCAATGGGGACTCACACTCATGAACTGTGAGGTCATGACCTGAGTTGAAATCAAGAGTCGGACACTTAATTGACTGAGCCACTCAGGCATGCTTCACCTGTCCCTTCTTAATGTCAGCAACTGACTAGTTTTAGAATTATCAGATACTTTCATTTCCATTCATTCTTTCCACACATAGTTATTGAACACCTACTATGTGCTGGGTCCTGGGCTAGACACTAAGGATGTAGTGGACCAAAGTAGACATGGACACTGTTTTCTGGGAGCTTAAGTCAAGGGTAAAAGGCAGGCATGAGTCATATAAATCACACTGATAAACATTTTGTGTACAGCTGACCCTGAAGAAAAGAACACTTGTGCCAGAAGTGGCAGTGAGATCTGAAGGATGGGAGGACTTCACTTAGAGGGGAAGGGGAGGCAGCCATAGACACTTGAGGCCCACAGGAAGGAAGGAGGACCATGCATCCCCAGAGCTGAGAAAAAGTAAGAGAAGAATCCAAGATGAGGCTATAGAAGGAAGCACCCAGAACCTTGTAGGTAAATAAAGGTATGAATTCTAAGGCCTCTGCAAAACCTTCTATGGGCTTTAGGAGGATGTAGCAAGATCATATTTACATTAAGAAAACTAACTTTCTACAGAGAAATATCAGTAGCATTTCTTTTTTTGAGAGAAAGAGAAAGAGAATGCACACGTGTGCAAACAGGGGAGGGGGCAGCAAGAAAGGGAGAGAGAATCTTAAGCAGGCTCCATGCACAGCACAGAGTCTGATGCAGGGTTCAATCTTACCATTGTGAGATCATGACCTGAGCTGAAATCGAGAGTCAGACCCTTAACGTACTGAGCCACCCAGGTGCCGCCTAATAATGTTTCTGAATAAGGAAGAGTCAGTTGGTGAAATTATTAACAATGGAAGGTGGTTCCCACTGCTCCTTTAATTACTTGTCATTAGCTTAAAAGTTGAAGAGTTTTTAGGTCTTCTAGATTAATTTTCTGGGGATAACTCTAGTTCCTAGAAAAGACAGAGCCATTTAAGGGGTTGTTTGGTGAAGTCTTGTCACCCAGAAAACTGGTTTCACAATATCCTATATAAAGACAAAACTTTTAAGGACTTGGCTTCCCCAGTGCCTTCTTCAAATCATGTCAGTTATCATTTATACCCACATAAACTTAACAGTTGGAATGTTAAAGGTCTAAAATGACTACCGTGGGAAAGCATCTTCGATTTGGGTATGCACGTTAAATCATATTCATTCTCTGTGCAATTTAATGGGAATTGTTGCACAGATTAGTGACCATCTCAACAAGCAGAACGGCATGAAAATACTCTCCTACTGAGCTTCGTTTATTTCTCTGAAGTTGTGTTTTTTGAGATTTCTTCCATTTCTTCTGAAGTCTAGAATAAAGCGCCATGCAGAAAATAACTCTGAAAAGTCCTTAGAAAGTCTGTTGTTCTCTTTCAAAATGTGGTGGCCCGCAGAACAGAGATGGGTGCTTCTCCATCCCCACTCCGTTGGTTGAGCAAACTGATGCCCAACTTAAATGAAAAATAAAAAGTCCAAGATTAAAAAATAACTATATGCTTTCTCAATGTATTGTCTCTTTTAGACTTTTAATATTTAAAGTAACAAAGATTAATGAGACAGTTTTATTATTACCAAAATAGTAATGGGAAAAGCAGTAGGTGCCTAAGGAAACTCTAGGTACGATACACACTGAGGTAGAAGCCATCTCAGAGTCTCTTCCAGCCTTCTCCTGTCCATGTGGCGGATGAAGATACTAACATACTCAACATTCCCAGCAATTTGGAGGGGCAGCTTGGAATAGAAACTGCCCTACTGCGCACCAATTAAACCAGGATGTTTTAATATTAAACGTTAAACAAAAGGTTCTGGAAAGATTTTCCATTATAATATTTAACGCTAATAGCAATGTAATCAATGCTCATTGTTACCAATGAAGGAGTATTTATTTAGTGCTCAGGCTTTGGGCTAAGTAAGCCTGTAATAACTCATATAATCCTTATAACAAATACTTCAGCAGCCAAGTCCAAGTCCAGTTAGGCTAGAAAGGTCAAGTTACTTGTGCCGAGCCACTCAACCACTATTTGCGGAGCCCCTATAAGCCCGGACTCTGGAGCCCACGCCCTTAGCCAGGCACTTTATTTCTCTAACCTGAGCATGAAGAGAAGAAATTGAATATACGACCTCTCCTGGGAAATCAGGTGGAAGCTAGTATAGAATCCTAGAATTTGACGGGCACCTGGGTGGCTCAGTTGGTTAAGCATCCGACTCTTGATTCAGCCCAGGCCATGATCTCATGATCCGTAAGTTTGAGCCCCACGTTGGGCACCGTGCTGATGGTGTCGAGCCTGTTTATGACTCTCTCTCCCCCACTCTCTCTACCCCTCAGTGCTCTCTCTCACCACCCCCCAATAGATAAACAAAGAAACAAACAAAAAGAATTCTAGAATTTATGATAGAAGTGTCTTCAGAGTAGGGGATGATACTTGAGTACACTGCACAGTAAACACTCAAATTCAGACCACAAACATTTGAGAGTACTGTTTGACAGTGTTTATGCCAGTACTCATGTGAACTTTTACTTGAAATCACCAGCTGCATAAGAGCCAATCAAACTGTCATGTAAAACAAGCTTGAATGTGGACTTCACATCTTAGCTCATGAGTTGTGGCAATTATCTGTCAAATTGCTATACATTCCGAATTTGTCACTGTTTCCTCTCTAGTCCATGGTACATTCATGAGTAATTTTATTACCTAGTTTTATGCTCTGTTTTAATGTCCATTTACCCATCTTTCTCTTGCCACCTGCCCCCAAGGTCAGACAGGCAAGTCTACTAGGTAGACTCCTAGTAAATGTTTGAATTATCACATAAAATGGTTTATAAATTCTCATTCAATTCCAATGCTAAATAAATATGTGTTTTAAAAATGGTTAGCTGTTAAGATCAATTTCTTATATTAACATATACATAAATTTTCCTATATGAAATAGTCTTTAAAAGTGCAAGACTTGAGGTCCATCTATCTGGGTTCAAATCCCAGCTCTGCCACTCACTAGCTCTGTGATCTGGGTAAGTGATTTTAACCCTCTTGTCCTCAACTTTCTCTGAGGATAATAATTATACCTCTTTCACAGAGATGCCTCAAGGGTTCAATGACTTCACTTATATAATAAGTATGACACGCAGTGCCTGGCACATAACTCAATATATGCTCTCACCAACACTACCGCCACCAGCATCATCATTATGGCAGCACCTTCATTACCGCCATTGTCAGCTTCCTGGTACCCAGCATAATACCAGGTATATAGCAGGCTCTCAACAAATGTTGAATTGATTTAAGTTCCTAAAAATAAATGCTAATTGTTTCTTTAGCCTAAAATGTGCCCAGATGACTTACTCATTTATATAGTTGTATATCTCTCTAGACAGGAATTTCAGTGTCAAGGACTGATTTTGCATATAATTGACTTTATTTTAGTGAAAGGAAAAATGAACAAAAATGGAAATTTTTTCAAATGGACTGGTTAGATTAGCCAAAAACAAAACCAGCAGCACCACTAGAGGGAGCTTTATTCAAAGGTTGCCAACCATCAGGCTGCGACTAGTACAGGAATTCTTTCTGCTAAGGCAGTCATTCTGCTTCTGGAAGGATCATTCATAAGAGAGTGAAAGAGAGAGACAGACTAGTTAGAGAAAAAAAAAATTGAATAAGTGAAAATATTTCCAGGTCTTAGAGAGAAACTCAGTTTTCCCACTGTGCAAAAGGGAGAGTAACCGGAAGTTCTTCGGCCCGATCTGCACAATGATGTTACCTGCGTCTTTGCCCCTGTGCTGTACAGGCCAGCCGTCCTTCCCATGGCAGCAGCGCTTGGTATGCAGAAGAAAAATGAAGGAATCACATTGCTGAGGCCGTGGGCCAAAAATTCCTACAGGATGGATAATAGAAGAATATACCATTACTTAATCATAACAATTAACTTTAGGTGGCCTCAGGTGCACCCTGTCAAAGCTTGAGGCTTGTTTGTACTCCACTTCCGTTCTCCCCATTTGTTGTGACTTAACTGTGACTTCAAAAATAGCTGACTATTACTGAGCGCTTACAATAAGCCAGAAACTGTTGTAAGCATTTTACTCATTTAATGCTTGTAACCACCTTACAGTACAAGGATTTATTATCTCTGTTGCCAACCTCTCCTCCATCTTTTAAGTTGCAACTGTCAAGGCTTTTGTCCCCGCCACTCCACCAATGACACCCACAAAGCTAAATCCCGTGGTTAGTTCCTACCTACTTAGCCTAAAAGTGGCATCTGAGATAATTGCTCACTTCCTCCTCCTCAACGGCTCCTTCTAGGTCCTTCTAGGACCTCACACCCTCCTATTTTCCTCTTACCTTCCTGACCACTACTTCCCAATTATCTTCATGGTTTCTTCTCACCAAACCGATCACAAATATGGGAGCATTTCTCTCTCTGGTCTTAGCTACCCCAATACGCTGACAACTCTCAAGACTACATCTCTAGCCTGGACCACTCTTCCGAACTCCAGGCTCATACAGCCAACCTGCTACTCAGCATCTCCATTTGGATGGCTGACAGGCATCCCAAACTCAACTAAGTCAGGTTTATTGCTGCCTACCATCCCCAGCTGGGTCCTCCCACATTCTTCCCCACCTCAAGTTCCAATTGCTTAGGCCAAAAGCATTAGAGATATTTTTGACTCCTTCCCCTTTTCCCAGATGGCATCCACAACCAATCTATAATCTGTCTACTTCTCATCTCCTGCATTGCTATATCCAAGTCCTCAAATATCACCTGGATTATTGCAAAAGCCTCCTAACGTTTTCCTGTTTCTGCTGTTGCCAGGAAACAAAACAGATAAGTATGCCTGTCTTCAGTGAGCTGGCACTCTAGGTAGCGAATGCTGACAGTAAACAAGAATAATATGAAAAGCAAAGCAGAGAAGGGAGTGGAAAAATCTGGTGTTTAGATTTTAGTGTACCAAGGAAGGTCTCCCTGAGAAGGGAATATTTGAAATAAAAGAGGCATGCAGATATCTGAGGGAACAGACTTCCTGGAAAAGGGAGCAGCAAGTGAAAATGTCCTAATCCAGAAACACGACTTGTAGGTCCAAGGAAAGCCAGGCAGTAAGTATGGCTAAAATAGAGTATAAAAGGGATATGGGATCAGAGAAGAAAGGGATGGTGGCAGGTCACGTAGGGCCTTGTAAGCCTTGGAAAAGAGGCGTTTCATCTGACCATGTGTGGGAAGCTGTTGGGAGGAGTTGAAGTGAGGAAGACATGGTCTGTGTTATACACCACTGGATCCCTTGTTCCTAGACCAATGCCTGGTACACATATGTTAAATGAATAAACCTGCTTTTTTCCAGACGACAAAACCAGGGCACAGAAATAATTCAGGGATGTAGTGTCAGAGTGAGATTTCGACGCAGGTAACTTGCCATTCTGAACCACTATTCCATGGCTGCCTCTGCAGACCCGTGCAGGAATGTAGGGTCACGAGGCTTGAAAGAAGAAACTAGCAGAAGCAGATTCAGAAATATGATCAATAAAATTTTCCTTCTTTGGTATTCTTAGAATAAACCCTTGCACCCTTTAGTTTTCTACAAACAAGAATAAGTAATATTAGTGTTATTTTTACTTTGAAATCCATGTTTTTTTAAAGTCAGCATGCAATGAGAAACATATGTAGATTCTCCCCTAAAATCCAAAAGGACATCAAGATGTCCCTCTCCCTAGGGGGAAAAAAGGTATATTATAAACCAACCCATGAAGGTCAGATTTTTCAGCTTTCTATGAATGATTTTTGAGATTTTTTTTGTGTTCTACCCATTTTTGCTATACACTCAGGAAAGTGACATTTCTGGTAAGTTCAATGTTCTCAGGATCTGGGAGCACGGAGTACCGTGCTACAGCAGCTGTGGAGAGGGCCGAGGTATACTCCACCTGGTTGTCATCAACTGAATATTTGTATTTTTTGGCAGATCCTTGAGCAAGAGCCAGAGAGGCCACATAGCCGACGAGTGCCACTCCGAAAGCTTCAGTGATTACTGCAGAGAGGACGTTCATCGGGGGAGCCCTAGGCGGAGGGATTCTGTGGAAAGAAAAACCCTACTAAAGTCATCAACTTTCATGTAATTTCTGTAATGACTTGCAATGAATTCTACACTGGTAATGACTATGAAGTTTACATAGAAAACGTGAAACACTCATGTGAAAACCAAGCAGCCTTGCCCTTAGAAGCCCTTTGTTTTCAATATTATTTAGCAGAAAAGCAAAATCACAAGGATCGCCATGGCGACGGCTCCATGCGTTCATCTGGCATTTACGCCCGGAGAATTCAGGTTTTACGCTACAGGAACTCTGACTCAATGAAAATGTTCGCTATCAGAACAAAAGCAAATCTGGAGCATTCTTTCATTCGAACCTTTCCAAATATTTAATTGGCAGGCGTTAGAGACTATACTTCCTGCCGTGAGTACTACGGTGTTGTACAAACAATGGTTTACTGTGGGCTGTAATTCTTGAGCTAATCCCTAACTTTCCATTGAGTTCATAACCTTAATTATGTTTTTAACCCAATCCTTTCACAGTGCACTTAACTGTGCACATCACATATGTGAAAAATACTGTGTATAAAGGCTCCAACTACCCTCTGTTGTGAAATACGGGCCACAGTTAACTGTTTCCCAGTTTTAAAGAACTGTTTAAATTATTTCTTTGAACTAATACCCAGCCATTGCCTTACTGTCTTTTAAAAAACACTTGAGGTAAGGTATCATTGCTTATTTATATTCCTGATGATACTTTGGAAGACTTACTTCCTCTTCAAAAACAAACAAAAAATCCCTCTGGGAAAAGTGTAGGAAAAAAAGAGAAGATAATTCATGTTGACTTAATACCTAGCATGAAAGTGGAATGCTCAGCCCTTTCAATTAGCAGTTTCGTTTAACTGTCCACACAACCCAACACCAAGTGCCACTCATGCACTCTGGCAGAGAAAACATTTTAAGAAAGTTTAGGTAATGTATCTAAGTCACACAGTGAATGGTAGAGCTGGGGTTCACCGTCTCTTTTCAATGCCACACTCTTTCTATGATTCCTTGAGAATGAGTCTAGAAAGGTCAGTCAAAATAAAGGAGAAATAAAGCAATCGGGGGAGAGACATGATTTTTTTTTATCCACGTACTAAAGTTTACCCCCGAAAGAAACTGATCTGTAACATTACAGGCCCTAAGATCTCTTAATACGATGTACAAAAGTGCCGCCGTTTCAAAGCATAAGAATTTCTGTTTCCTAAAAATTGAGCTTGACTAATTATTAAAAACAATAAGCTGACCTACAAAGGAACAATAAGTTGACTTTTAAAGGTGGAAAAGTAGAGAATCCTGTAGAAAACCCAAGTCGATTTAAATAATAACCTGTATCTACATAAATGCTAAAGACAGTATTTTTTTTAAATTATCTTGTTAACCTCTGAGAATTTTTCTACTGTTCTTCCATTTTAGTGTAATTCGAAACCAAAATCTTGGATTGGAAGATAAAAATATAGAGGACTCAACAACTGTAACTTTGCCGGACATTTATAAATACTGGTGTATATACAGCCCATTAAGAGGGAATAACCCATAACACACCCCTCTCTTCCCTAAGATGTCTGTGTGCTCGTCCAGGCTACGTTTGGATCGTGCTTTGCCCGTTAGGGTCAACACTTCATGTTAACCTTCCTCTTGGTGTCCACAAGAAGGCTTTAAGAACTCACACCCTCTTCTTTACTTCCACCCTCCCTCACCATTATACACCCCCCAGGCCTCTGTGTGGGGCTGCGACTTCAGATGATGCTTGTGTGCTTTTACCATGTATGAAGTGAACTAAAAATAGAAGAATATTCCACTATGAGTGCAATAGGGACCAATAAATCCCAGAGGCATGACTATAATTTGGAAATTCAATGCCCTCCTTTTTTCCCCAAATAATATCTTTGTAAATAATTTCCAAATCTTTTACCTGAAGCAAGGCTGTATAAAATAGTTGTCAGCTTCCCTAGTAATAGGTAAACAGTGTAAGAAGTCACTTTTTCTCCATATGTATAGTATTTCTTCCTATTATTTTCAAATAGTAATTGATTAGAATTTTGTCCCACAGAGGGCCTTTGAAAGAAATGAAATCCATAGCCATAGCCATCTACCCCAAGTCCTTTCCTTCATCAAAAACAAACAAACCAACAAGAAAGAAAGAAAGAAAAAGACAACATTACCCTTTTGGAATATGACCAACTACTTGTAATCCATATGTGATTTCCATATTGGTACAATAACAAGCAAATGATGCAGCAATAATCTGTGCGGTTCCATTTGAAAAAAAGAAAAAGAAAATTATTACTGGCCTCTCAAACACCTTGAAACTATTTTTAAAAGTAAACATTGTTCATGTGCCCCATGATTGTCAAGAGTCGTGTCTCTTGGTTAAAGGTTTAACAAGACTTTTAAAAATTAAGAAAAATTTTAAAATCAAAAAAATCTCTCTGAAACTTGCGAGCACGTGATGTGCAGCCTCAAAACTTAAATGGCATCCGACACTATGGCTTTTCCAACATCCTTCCCAATGCGTCGATCCAATTATGTCTGACTATGAAGGGGCGCAGAACAGAACACAGGCGTGTGTGTGTACCGATTCCACGACCAACCTAAATACTTGCATCTCGGGATGTGAGGGAATGCTCTGTAACACAGCACCATTTTCCTCCAGGACACCAACCTCTCAGGAGTTAGAGATATTGTATTAATATTCCTGTATAGGTTAGTAGTCAGTGGCAATGGACAGTCTTCTTGGAAACTTTTGAATTTTGAGCTTTCACTATTTCTTGAAGCAAAATATACTAGTTAATAACATGCTGGACTCACTGTTTTTAAAGTTACCTCTGTGGAGTCTCAGCAGGTGCCCTACACTCTGCTTGCTATATGACATGTGACCAGCAAGGTGGGGCGTCCTCTGCCTGTATATGTAATCACCTGTAAAACGGGCACCCAGAACTCAGCTCGGCCTCTGTCCTACCATGCCACCCGCATGTTTTCCGTCCATTTTCGCACTCCCTTTTCATTCTTCTGATAATTTAAGTAGGTATTGGAAATTTTACATGATTATGGTATCAGTTTACATTTACTTATACACTACGCTTTTTTTGTCAAAAAGAGGCACACCAACTATCTATTTAAAGTACAAATTTACCATATACATGGCCAGAAAAAAAGGTTTAACAAAATCATACTAGCAAATTAAGACATATTTGACAATTAATGCCCAGTAATACTATTTTGTAGGAATTTTTTCCTCTCTGCGTATGTCTGTTCTCTGTGATGACATTGAACCAAATTTACAGAGGGTTTTAAAACAACAAATGGACTCGAGAAGCAAAACAGCCTTGAGAATTTTTTTAAAAGGCAACAAACCAATACAGATTATACTGTGAAACCTAATAAGTATTGTGATATAATAGTGTTTTCTGATGAAGATAGCAGTAGTTAAAAATTCAGGCTATTAGGTTAGAATCAGAAGTATTAACATATTCAGAAATCCTTAAGACAATTAATAAATTTAATTGCTAATAATTTTCAAGAAATATTTACTCAGGTCAGAAAATACAGTGAGATATAAAAGAAAATATACCATAGGCACAGAATATTGGTCCCTTATTGAAAATGGAAGAACACATGAGGTTCAGTACTTGTAGCCAATATTAAAATCAAGTCATCTAAGCCACTGAATTGGCTTCCAGACAACATCTTATTTCCTCACCGTATTTCCTTGACATGATTAAACTTCCTTTATCAGCCAAGTCATTGGTCCCTCGTCAATATTATTTTAATATTTTAGTGTGTATAAGACCAGCCCTTACACTTGGGCAACATGGGATACATGTCAGGCAGGTCAGTGCTTTAGAGGGTTCTAATCCAGTCCTCCTCAACCTGCTGCCCTTCTCATACAATGAGAGCTTTGTGGGGATGAAGGGATGTGCCTAACTCGCACCTAACTTGGACCCGTCTTTCTGGACTACGCTTTCTATGATTTCCTGCCCAAATGGCCCACGCCTGCTTTCAGACTATTTCCCCCAGATGCATCCTCCCAATGTGGCCCATGAAAAGGCCAAGGGACAGTTTTGGGGACGTGCTTGGAGTCGGAATATTGGGACAGGAATAGCCACGCGTATACATATGACTACCCCTGTAGGTGGGACAGAGTCAGAGTAGGAAGAGAAGGGGCAGACCAAAGAGCTGGCTCTCCCCAGGCTGCCTTGTTCTAGCAGAACTGGAAGGAATGGGAGAATTCTCTATTCTGACCTTTCAAGGTAATCACTAAGGTGTTTTAGTCAAACTAGGAAAACAAAACCTGTTTTCTTTAACACTTTAATCTGTAACTTTTAAGTACTGGGGCCCAAATTAGTACTTTTGTCTTGGCTCTTGCAAATATTAGGGGCAACCGCGTGTAAGAATTACCTCTTTTATTATATATAAGGATAAAAGATATTTCTTACTAGTTTTGCATTGAATAAGTAATTTTTTTTATTACCAGCTCCAGGGCCTTGTTAAGGTTATTTTCAATTTTTGGTTTCATGCAATTTAAGTAATAAAGCTTTCCAAGATATAAAATGATTTCTTAATACCTTTAGGACTTTGGAATAAAACTGGTATGTTTCATAGTTGTTGCCGTGAACGCTAATAATTATAGTGCCCCCCACTTTTATGGCTTATTTGAAATACACACAAACACATACACATTATATTGATCACATATGTTACACGGATCTCCACAAATTATCAGGACTATGGAATCATCCAAGGTCTAGCTATGGAGGGAAACCATCCATCTCAGTTCTACAGAAATATGTCATAGTCCTCAGAGAGTTTCCAACGTGTAAGCTTACACATTTATGTAAACCTACACCACTTCGGCAATATGAATGAATATTTCAAGAGGTGAAATGATTTAGACACCTCTTGTCCTGTATGTGTGTAACCCCAAAGACCATTAAAAAACTAAAGTCAATTAATGATAGGTTAGTAGGCTGTGACTGTGTTAATATTTCATTTTCAACTTATGCT
Organism: Paguma larvata; assembly: GCA_030068075.1. NCBI lineage: Eukaryota > Metazoa > Chordata > Mammalia > Carnivora > Viverridae > Paguma > Paguma larvata. Next base: position 36,953,928 of record CM057838.1, on the reverse strand, counting down.
TTGTTTAATTAAGAGCCTTCATTAGAGGCTCTTAAAAGTTCAAAATGCTTTTTTTAATGTCATAAACCTTAATGCAAAGTATAATTCATTGCTTTGCCAGGTACAACAATGAAAAAATATCTTAGAGAACCAGCCCTGGCCTGTGAAAATTATGAGTATCCTTTCAATAAAGCAAAATTAGGTGGGTAAAAAAAAAAGGTGTTAATAACTCGATCAATCACTAATGGACATTTGTCAACTGATAATACCTCTATGCATATCATCCAGATGCCACATCAGTAGGATGGCATGTCACTTTTTATAGCTTTTAGGGAGAGTCATTCCAGAGATCTTCTGAATCTCACCCTTAGAAATGTCTCCTTATTTAAAATCTGAAGCTATATGTCTTATTATTTATGTAAAAAGCATTACAAGCATATGAGAAATGCTGTGTAAATTGAAAACATGTGTGCCTCCTTTTTTAAAAATTATTGACTCAAAATGTTTCCTGTTCTTACATTAACGTATAGCCCTGCAAAATTAGCCCGACTTTAATGAGAGACAGGAATAGTTGTGGGTTACTATAGACAATGCAGTGAACCTCGGCAGGTTACCCCAACAACTGGCAAGCACTGTAAGGCAGAATGCTAAATGTTGATTTCATACTTACCAAAACCAAATCGACAGGAAGAACAACTTTAATTTTCCTTTTAAACTGTTCATTCAGCTCTTTAACCAGAACAAGCACCACGATACTCAGCAAGGATAACAGCAGTGCCTCCAGTCGGACAGACTTGATGTTTTCAAAGACATACGCATAGATCTACAGCGATAAGGAAAAATACGAACAAAATTTAGGGTCGTCCACAATATACCAACATCGAAATCTGGCTCCAAATGAAGTCGGTGATGTTTCATAAAACGATGTTAGGGGGTGGGGGGTGGGAACACGGGGCATAAAGGGTGGCCAGTGCTGATCCAGAGGAAGTTATAATTCATCTGCATGTACAAAATCGCTTTGCCCTTGATTCTCCCACTAAACTCAGTGTTTGCTCCTTCCTACATAAGGACATTGCTAGAGAGAATGACTCTTCTGGGTCTTTCCCAGGACACTTCAATGGGTAGAGATTACCTACACGCAGATTCATCAGGAATAGCAGTAAGGGGACACGGGACCTTCCTCAAACTCCAGGATCAAACCTGCAGATGTACTTTAAATATCTATGGATACATCTGGAGAATTATTAGCTCTGCATAAGGAGATAATTGCATTTATCTGTGTCTTCCAAATTCTCTCTTGCAAAGATATGGCACGTGTATAATTTTAAATGTTTTTAATAGGCCTTAAATGCTTATCTTCAACATGTCCCATGTCCCTCCTCCTTCTGTTGGATCATGCTGACTATGATGTTTTTAAGCTCATTTCTGCTTGTCCACAACAAATCCTTCGAGTCATTTCAGGTGATTAAAACCTAGCTTTCACTCTAGCTCACAGGCTATTCCCATAGCAGCCCAACTTATTGGTTGGTTCTTTGACCTCTCTTTTTAGTAACTCAAATATAATTTGACCACAACTAAAAATACTGGATCAAATTTGATATTACATATACGATGGATCAAAAGAGCTTACATAGACTATGTTCCTTAGTATCTCCCAAAATCCTCTCAGCAGGTTTCCTAATCAAAGGACTCAACCCCTCTGGTCCAGAGATCAGGAATATACATGAGGTATGTTGTAAAAGAGACGTACCAGGCTATTTGAACCAGAATTCTGTATGTTAAATGTTACCATTAACATCGTAAGTCTTTCAAACAAACAAATAAAATAAACTCAGTTAAAATGGAGTTAAAACCTCACTGGGGCGCCTGGGTGGCTCAGTCGGTTCAGTGTCCGACTTCGGCTCAGGTCATGATCTCATGGTTTATGGTTCCAGCCCCATGTTGGGCTCTGTGCTGACAGCTCTGAGCTTGGAGCCTGCTTCAGATTCTGTGTCTCCCTCTCTCTCTCTGCCTCTCCCCTGTTCATGCTCTGTCTCTCAAATAAATAAATAAACATTTAAAAAAATTTAATAAAATAAAACAAAACAAAATAAAATAATGAAATGGAGCCTCACTAAGTGAAAGGGATCAGGGTATAATGTAGGTAATCCAGAATCCTATTCATCCACACAGTTTAAAAATAAAACAACAACAACAACAGCAAAAATCAAAACACTACGTGCGTAATAAAAATACATTAAGGAATAATTAGCTTCACCTGTTATCTCTGTCACAGTATTCTATCCCACACTATGAGGGTACTATAATATCATAGTTACGTGCAGTACAGACAATATTTTTTTCTCTCTGTCTCTGTGGATGGTAATTGTTCACAGAATTCCTACAGCAGGTTCCACTTCTCAAAGTCACCCCCTACTCAACTCCAAGGACTAAAATCCAAAATGCTACTCAGTGAAATATTTTCTACAGGAGATGCGGTTAGAGGAATGTCAAGAAATTTTTGTCCAAATATATAGCTTTCTGATGATTTAAGGATAAAATTGAGAATATCATTCAGATGATTTGTCAAGAAAAAACACAAGCATCCAAATGTTTTAAAGCAGTTAGAGGATGATTCCTTTTGTTTCATCCATGGTATTAAAAGTATGCCATGAAAATGTCTGTATAAGAAAGGGGGAAAATATGCTAACTTCCCAAGCCATGCCAAATTTGCTGTAATGTGCATTTTGAGAACATGTGTTTGCAGTAATAAAAATGACCACCCCAGAATGAAAGGAATGACAAAACGAAACAAAACAAAAACAAAATAAAACAAAACAAAAACAAGGTTTTTATTGTCTGTCTGAGTGAAACTACAACTTGCAGAGCAAAGCACATCTCATAAGATGCTCCAGAAAAACACGGGGGTGGGCAAAGTTTTGTTCGGCCCAGCATGAAGAACACAACAGAAAAGCAGACTGATGAGAAGTGTCACCCTAATGACTGTCATGTGGACCCACACAGGGAAGTCACAGCTAAAGTCAGCTTGTAACCAACGCGTGGCATATGGAGACAGTGATAAGAACAGGGTGAGGGATACAAACACATACACACACACATACTTACACATATTTACATATGTTCGTTTAATGCAAGACTAGGCATCCTAAGTACACATTAAAATTTCTCATTTCTCACATAAATCCAGTCATCTTAGAATGCCATCACACACTAAGCTTCAGTAGATAAAAATTCTTATTGAAGATCATCTTTCCCTTCTCAGACCTCAGAAGAGCAAAGACAGTTTATATGTGTACAGATAAATAAACAAGCTGTTTCATCACAACTGACCAAACTGTTAAATAAAATAGGAGTTTAGCTCATTTCAAAACTATAATACTAGTTCTTTAAAGGGACTATTTACTATAACTTGACATAAAATGAAAAATATCAATATGTATCAACAAATCACTTTTGAGGTATTTCAAAGAATAAAAATAACCTATTCATAATACATCTATTGTTTTTTATTATGTTCTTTAGAGAGGAGACTTTACTGGAGCACTAAATAAACATTTGAGCACACACACAAATTTATTTACATAATGTGTTTTTATCTGATTTGCCCATTCCAAAGGTTTTGTTGATGGATTCTCAACTTCTAGAATAGTGTCTGGCCGAGAGAGGCACAAAACGAATATTGCTGAATGAATAAATGCTTTGGCCTAATGTAGTAAAAATAATAATAAATCTGTAAATAGAGATTTTTACCCTGGATAAGCAGAATGATGAAGAGAGGCAGGACCCAGACTCTTCCTTCTTCCCTATCAATACCTCAGCTACATCATATTACGGAGATTTGTAGTTATCACTTATTCATTCTCTCATCAGATTTTTAGTAGCTCCACTTTTATAAGAATGAAGCAAAATCAAAAGGTAAAAAAAACTCATATTCAGGATTTAGTTCAGGAAAAACAAACAAACAAAGGAGGCTGTACCCTTTCAATAGTTTTTATTATGCAACTATTACTGAAGTTCTGAACAGGGTCCTATTTAGAAATACCCGTATATGAAAAAAAATCTAAATTATATCCATTTTGTTAAACTTAACAAGGCAAAGAGAAAGATCTTAAATCTTTAGAAATGTTAATAGTATTAAAAACTAAATGGACTTTTGGGATGCCTGGGTGGCTCAGTCGGTTAAGCATCTGACTCTTGATTTTGGCTCAGGTTATGATCTCACAGTTTGTGAGTCTGAGCTCTGCATTGGGCTATATGCTGACAGTAGAGCCTGTTTAGGATTCACTCTCTCCATCTCTTTCTGCCCCTCTCCTGCTTGGACTCTCTCTGTCTCTCTCTCTCTCTGTCTCTCTCTCTCTCAAAATAAATAAATAAACATTTTATTAAACATTAAAAAAAAAACTAAATGGACTTTCTGTCCAATACTCAGTTAACCAGAAAATTCTATCAACCAAACAATCAGAAAATTCTATCAACCAAAATATCCTTTTTGCCAGCATTCTGGTTGCTTTAGGTTTTGCTATAATGAAATCTCCGCGACAGAAAAAACGATTTTAATATTTTAAGTATATAATGCTATCATTGACAATTCTTCAGTAGCAGCAGTGAGTATATTTCTGAACTATCTATAAAGGGACCACATGGAATATACTAATATATATTTCTATGCCAAAAAGAGTATATAAACACTTTAATATTATTATTTATTGTTCCTGTGCTATTTTTGTGTTAGGAATTTGTCATAAATCACTTTAGGTTTCACTACAGAAACAACAGAGTGATATAATCGGCAAACTTTAATAAATCTGTCAGCACGCTACTGTGTGATAGGTATAAAGTACTAATCTGTAATCCATGAGTCTTGATTCCCAATATATGACTTGGAGTCTATCATTATCCACAAAACCAAGAATATCTCTAGGAAGAAAATAGCAACATTCATAAATCTTGCTACCATGTGTTCAGACTGTGGTCTGAAAACACGTGCAGCATGTGGCATCATCTGTGCACAGACATATGTTTAAAATCCATCAAGTACCTTATAAGAGACAGAAGAGAAGACACGAACAGAGAATGGAAGGCTTTGCGGTAACAGAGGCACAGTTTGGTGTGATGTAGCCATAAGCCAAGGAATGCGCAGAGCCACCAGAAGCTGGAAGACCAGCAAGGCTTTCCTCTAGAACCTCCAGAGAGAGCATGGCCAGGCTAATGTCTTGACTTTGGACTTCTGGACTCCAGAAATGTGAGAATAAATTTCTGTGGTTAAGCCACCAGGTTTCTGGTAATCTGCAATAGTCTTCACAGGACAGTAACGTAGTTACCAAGTCAAATGCTTCTCATTGTTGAGATAACGTGAAGAGGGTGTTATGGACTCAGCTGTGCTCCCCTAAAATTCATATGCCGAGGTCCTGACCTCTAGTACCTCGTAATGTGACTATGTATGGAAAGAGGGCCTTTAAAGAGCTAATTAAATTAAAATGAAGCCACTAGCATGGACGCTAACCCAATCTGACCGGTGTCCTTATAAAAGAGGACATGAGGACATACAGACACACCCGGATATGCACACACAGAGGGTAGACCATGTGAAGAAGCAAGAGTGTGGCCATCTGCAAGCCGAGAGGCCCCAGAGGAAACCATCTATGCTGGCACCTTGATGATTGACGGCCAGCCTCCAGAACTGTGGGAAAATCCATGTTCGTTGTTTGACCCATCCGGCCTATGGCAGTTTGTTACAGCAGCCCTGGCAGTCTATCACAGAGGTATGGGTGACTCAGATCTTCTCCCTTTGGGATTTCATAAACACCCTAGTAAATTCTCCTCTCTTCAAGTTAACTAAGAGAGAAGTATTTTTAAGACAGAAAGTGAAACTAAACAGAAAGCTTTTAGTAACAATTATTTAACGATTAATACCATTAAGAGAGACAGTCAGCTGATGTCAGCATCTCTCCCAGATAAAAAGGCATGGTGGATAGCTGTGGTAAGTATCTCAACAAAAGTGCCTAACAAAGGCAATATTTAGAAGACACTTGTCAGAGCCCAAAAGGCCTCAGAAATCAAGCAGTTGAACATACTCCCTCTGTAGACGTGGAAATCTAGGCTTTAAAGACTAGTGACTTACCAGGTGACCCGGCTTGGGAGCGACAGAGTCAGGACTGTGACGCAGGTTCCCTGAACCCTAGACCAACACATTTACCGTTTTACCAATGCCTCACTCAACATTCCCTTCTTTCAGTTCAGCATACAATTTTCCCAAACTTCCTTGGTGCTTCCTGTTTTCCTTGAAATGGAAACACCACCCCTTTGAAAGGAGGACCACCATGGTGCATGCAGTCTTTGATTTCAGTTGTTAGTGGTGGGATTTGGTGGTACCTGGCTGCATCTCAGGCAAACCAACCCTTCTCATTTTTGGCCTTGCATCTTTGACGTCAGTAACAGAATCATGCAAGGCAAGCAACAAAGCCTTCCAACTTGATTCTAAAAGCAGTGAGTATAGGGACCGTGACTGTTTTTTCTTAACATATTCATATTTGGTGAAAGTCTCCTTGCAGCCATATGGTGCATTCACCTTAACTCCTTCTCTCCACCCTAAATGGAGAGGAATTTTCATATTTTTGCTGTCACAAGCAGATGTGGGGAGCACAACTTGTGGTAGAAAGAATGGGAGAGACTGTTTCAATATCATCACTTTCTAGAAGAGCGGGAGAATTAACATTTCTAGGCACCAGGCTAGCCATCTTATGTGCAATGACTCACTTAATTTCCCAATTAATAAAAGGTGAGTATTATCATTTCTCCTTCGCTCTGTCACGTTACCCATCTTCAATTACACAACCTGGCTTCCTTCATTAATGCTATCTGAGATGATCTTTTTCACCAATCTGCCTCTTCCTGCCTTACTTCATGCCCTCCTCAGTATTTCAATAAAAGTCCACAGGAACAGGGATATTATTTTTTAAAGGTATCTTGAATGTCTATGAGGCAGTCAGTTAATATTTGCTGAGGAAATCGATTCCAGTGGTTCTTGAATCAAGGGTGCATACCAATCTCCTCCCATTCATGTGTAGTTTGGAAAATCTCCCCAGATTAGTCTGTTGAAGGTTTCTGGTTTTGAAGCCTCACATTTAGTCCAACTCTCCCATCTGGCAGGTGAGGAGACTGAAGTCTGCTGTCAGCCCTGGCTTTCTTTTTTTCTTTCCTTACTGGCTTTTGTTCTTAAAGTCAGCTTTCACATCCTTGGGACCTTTAAACATGACCTACGATTGCCCAGACATGCCCTCTCCCTGCTCCAACTCACTTTCAACTTTATTATATTTGAATCCCACCTCTAAAGCAGATACAGACTTTCCTTAGGGAACCCCAAGGCCATCTCCAATCCCTCCAAAACAGATGTTGGTACTATTTGTCCCTGTTCTTAAGAATTTGATGTTTCCTATAAACTTTGTCTACATCTCCTTAAACATTTTAGGATCTGTATTGTTAAACACCTCAAATCCCCCTACATCCTAAAGTTGCACAAACAGAAAAACAAGAGAAATATTAAGCTGAAAGTTTAACCCTAAGCTGTATTTTCATGAGTACAAAACAAGACCTCAAAAGGAAGAAGGAAAACACAACATTCTATTATTTTTTACATAATTATATGCAAACTTCTAATCAATGAGTGCTTCTCACACTGGGCATAAATCCATTCAGTATTGCTTTAAGGGATAAATCAAGTCTGCAACCAAAATGCGAACTAGGGGAGGTATGGTGTGTTAAACACTAGAGACAACAGTGGGTACATGAAACTCACAACATGCACAACCAAGCTTGCCACGGCCCAGGTGGCATCCGGCCATCCCTTGTTTAGAACACCAAGTTTAATTTGAATTACTTGAGCATGGATTTTGGAGTGCTGCATTTTTCAGTGAATTGTGGGGGATAGAGAGAGCTTAACCCAAGATGGTCAAGTTGCAAACATATTCGCTCTCTGATTTAGAATTTTAGAGTAACCTTTGTTGCAAATTCCCATATAATTGTTTCGTATCCAAATTAAACCTGCCACATTTTCTATCCCCTGCATCACTGATTGAATCAAGCTGCAGATGAACATTCCTTTTCTTTCCCTTCAATTTATTCTGTCCATTTTTCAGGGTATATTGAACATCCCCGCAATTCACAATAGACATGTCACAACAAGTGTGGAGAAAACACAGGCTTTCATAAACCACCAAAGTGTGTTCTTGATTCAGAATTCCCAGAGGGCTTAGGTCTTCAAAGTAGATTTATTCCCCACATATAAACCTCATTTGTACATATTTAATTGTGATCTCATTTTCTATTTAAAAAAAAAAATGTTTCATTGGCTCTGATTTCCTTCTGACGTTTCTATCCCATTTCATCAACATTCTTGGTTCCTACTTTGCAGCCTTCAGGGACGTCCTCGCTAGAAAAGTGCTTTGCTTGTACTTCAGGGGTGGGGGCGGGAATGAAACTGTTTTTTTTTTTTTTTTTTCAGTTTTGAAATTCCTCATATTTAAGGAAGGAAATAAAAACTTCCAAGAAGGGTAGTTGAATATATTGCCAAGCTTGCCTTGTGCTCTTGGGCTTAATGTACAGAACTGTATATAATTATTTAGAACAGTACTCATATAAAGCCATGCCAGTGAAACTAACTTTGCCAAATTTATCATATGTCGCTACGGGCTGAGACACTGGCGCCATCTCAAAGAAATCCACATGTGCTAATACGAACTAGGAATTTTTGTGATTTTTATTGTGCCTTTTGGGGAAACATCCTTTCTAATAAAAAGATACATGATTATTTCTCAGCTAAAATATTATTCTAGAGAAGAATTAAATTTTCCCTCTTATCTGTTTGGGGAACCAGCTGTCACTCAAATCTTTGAATCTTAAGAACAATGGGAATAAAACAATGTAACTGGTGAGCCAGAGTCCCAAGACAGAAGTGACCTTTGTAATCTTATTGCTTCTGCTTAGTTTTAAATATATTCCGGGAGGGTTTATAATTTATTAAATGAGTTTATAACTGATGGGGGGGGGTGTGAGCTGAATAGACGGAAATATCTTTAAATGAAAATAAATGAAAAAAACAGCATTTCTTCCATTCTGATAACTAACCCTTGTTAAGAGCAGATATAGCTATTTTTTTTAAAGTTTTATAAACTTTGAAGTCATATTTCTAAGTTGCAAAAAGAAAAGTAACTTTTGTTTTACTGTTTAGCTTTGGTTATCTGATTGAGTACTCCATAGATTATAGTAAAATCATCGATTGCTATTGCATTATTATTATTATTAATAGATAACAGTATCTCTTACATAAGTAGCACTTTAAAAAAATCTTAAATTTGTTATATCCAATATGCATTACTAGTATAAAGAGAATGGCTTCTATTTAATGAACACTTATTATATTCCAGGATATCATCTAGGGAATGAATCCCAATAGGTATAATTATCACCAATTTATAGAGCAGGCAACCAGAAGCCAAAGACACTTGGTCATTTGGTTAAAGCTAGAGTTATGATCTGAATCTGGGCTTTTAAGATTCTAAAGTTCTTTCTCCTGTTGCCTCTTTCTATGGAAAAGAAAAGATAGATCAATTAGTGTCTACCTGATTGTATGGGCCCTAATAAAATCACCAAAGCTAAAAGTTAAATCAGAGAAAAAACTGGTATTTACCCACTCCTTTAAAGATCACTAAGAAATGGCCATAACTTTTTTTTAATTTTTTTTTTAATGTTTATTTATTTTTGAGAGACATAGAGGCACAGGGTGAACAGGGGAAGGGCAGAGAGAGAGGGAGACACAGAATCGGAAGCAGGCTCCAGGCTCTGAGCCATCAGCACAGAGCCCGAATGCGGGGCTCGAACTCACAGACCGCGAGATCATGACCTGAGCTGAAGTCGGCCACCCAACCGACTGAGCCACCCAGGTGCCCCAGAAATGGCCATAATTTAAAATTCATTAGAAATATATGAATTTAGAGATAAAACTTGCAAAACAAAGGGAAAAGTAAAGCATTGTGCATGAAGAGATTTAGGAAGAGGGAGATGAATTAGGCCTAATTCCATCCACTTATTCTTGGAAATACAGGAGCATCATAATAGTGTTCCAGAGGATTCATTTGCATAGAAAGACCCTAGAAATTCCAAGAGAGGCACTCAAAAGACCAGCAGCAGAAAGCTTTCGTGGGGTTTAACGCTTCTGGGAGCACCCCTTATCTGGTGAAGCTGGTTAAGTTTTCAGCTAGAAGAGAAAAAGTGGCCTAACTATCTGAGCTTAGCTGGCATTGGTGGCATGTGATCTATAGATAAAGAAAATGGAAACACATTAGGGCATACCTCCTTCTTAAGACCTGCCATAGACCTTTCCTATAATCCGATAGGGCAGAAGCGAGCGCAGCACCACCACCTGTATCTGATTCAAATTGCTCTCTAAAAACGTTCTGCATGGGGCCCCCCGGGTGGCTCAGTTGGTTAAGCATCTGACTTTGACTCAGGTCATGGTCTCACGGTTGATAAGTTCAAGCCCTAAAGGGATTCTCTGTCTCCCTCTCTCTCTTCCCTTCCTTCACTTGCACTTTCTGTCCCTCTCAAATTAAATAAATGAACTTTAAAAAAATAAAAATGATTTTTACTTTTCCTTGCTGAGGCAAGAACATCGACCAGCCCACAGCAACCAAAGGCATGGAGGTTTTGCACAGAATCAGGCATCCCCCAGATAGCAGACACTGAGAAGCCAACCTACAGTGACCTCGGAACAGGACAAAGGCGGAAGGCTGTGCTTTCTCTCAAAGCTGATAGTAAGGACTGCTACTATCAGCATTAATCAATAGACATTTTGATAGGCCAAACTTGAGTTCTTTTAAGAAAAATGAGGGTTCTAGCTGGGAAAATTAGGAGTGATAACTGGCTCATTGTGCAAGAACCTCAAATAGTCTAGATATTAATTTATGTGCCAAATAAGATCTTTATCTCCTGTCAGCCTGAGGCTTTCAAAAGGGACATAACAGTTGCAAAAGCTCAGAGACAGGAAGCACAGTTGAAGAGTGAAAAATCCCCAAAACGTGTTAATTCGCTCTCCTCTGGGTTCTCTGACCTAATGACGAAGGCCTCCGTTTTGTCCTCCGTTCTACAGGTCCGTGCTGAGCTCGGCTCTGCTCCTTCGCATCCCACCCAAATGATGGAGGGGCAAGTTCAGAGGACACATTATCATGATCCGATTCTTCAGCCTAACTACACCAAAGCTCACTTTGCAATGTCCCAGTATAACCCACGCATGATGCAAACCTTACATAAATTCGCATAGCAAACCTTATCCTGGTTTACAGTCCAGTGCAGGACTCTGCGACATTGAAAAGCAAGAGCAACTTTCTTCATTTTCCCTCAACCCAAAGCATAGCAACTTCCACCAACAGAATAATGTGAATTTAAAGTCAGAGACCTATAAAATTTTTAAAAATCTGATTCTATTTCATTGTTAGAAATTTGCTCTGCCCCAAAAAAGCCACATAGTATTTGACCAACAAAGTAAAGACTATATAGCTTGCATTTTTCTTCACATGAAAACAAGATGGAAAATGAAATCATACACAAAACACTTTAATGTAGCATTTTATGCACACTGCCATGAGAGGAGCAAGCTGAAAGACTGTCATTCCCATATATGGCTACCTTGCTTCTTTTAACAGAACTAGGAAAAGGAAGGATGAGTATTTGTGTAGGTGAATATGTAACCCGCTCACATTTCCTTGCACTTCACACGCACAGAAGAGCACACCACCAAGGAGGTCAAGACAGAATCTAGCGCTGATGTGGTTCTGTTGTGTAGACCTGGCGTCACCAAAAGTCTGAACTCTGCCAGTCACCTGACAGCTTACAGCTACTTTGGTCGGCTCTTGTTTGTACTGGAGCATGGAATTATGTTGCCTCCAGGCTCTGTTCCAGTGTTCTTGTTTTAGTTTTAAGCTTTCTTATAATGAATGAATCACTGAGCAGGATATTACCTACATAACAAAAATTCAGGACCAGCTTCCAGCTCCCTGTTGCCAATTGTTATTGTTTATTGACTACTTTACCAGTTAGTCAGAGAAACACACATTTAAGCAGATAAATAATTCTACTGCTTTTCACAGACCAAAATGGCAAATTTTAAAAACAATAATAACCGGAGTTGACAATGACAGAATGAGAGTGCAATATTAATTAGCACGACTTTTAGATTGAAATTTGGCAAAAAAAAATATATATATATATATTTATATATATACCCTTTTGATCCAGTAATTCCATTACTAGGAATTTATCCTAATGAAATGATTGGGATGCTGATAATAACATACGGATAACGAAGATCTTCATAAGCTTGTGTATAATACTCTGTATAATAGTGAAACACTACAAACCACCTCAACATCAAGGGTTAGATAAAGAAATTATTGTACTTCCATATGTTAAGATAGTATTTAGCCCCTAAGATCAAGAAAGTTGAGGGTAGGAATACTCTCATTATAAAACATTAATGTTATTTAGCATACAGCATTACACCATGGAAGCTCCGAATATGCCACCCCAAAAATGCCTCTTTGACATAAGGATTCTTTTCAGCTGATTATCTAGAGAAACAGCAGACACAAGGAAGCTCTGAAGAGTACAAATTACCCTTTCATAAGAGAATTTACATTTATAAAGGAAATCTCCATTTGTAAGGTGTCTCTCTCTGGGTACCAAGAAGGAAAGGATAACTCTAAATCACAAGAGACTCTTATCAATGGAGAAGGAACTATTTACATCTGCATAGCAAACCTTATCTTTGTTTATAGTACTTTTCCTGGTCACCTACTCTTAACTTGCCTCCCCACCCTCTTTCTTTCTGGGTTTTAGGTGAAGATGGTATTTATGCCCAAATTCTAGCCACCTCTTTTGAGTTACTTATCTCTGAGTTTCTCCCATGTATATATGAGATATACATGTTAATAAGCTTGTTGGTTTTCTCTTGTTAATCTATTTTTTACTAGAGGGTCCACAGCTCAGAACCGAGAAGAGTAGAAGGAGAGGTCTTTTTCCTCCTCTACGACATAAAATTAAGTAAAAGGAAGTTTGGTTTATTAACAAGACACTCATTTTCTTATAAAGCTCCCATTGGATGTGACTTCCTGAGTAGTCATAGATTTCAGGTCAGCTTCAAGAAGAGACAAAAACAATGGAGTATTATTAGGATAATATCTTGAAGCTGGCCATAGAGTCCTTTCTCAGGTTAAAGTGACTTTTAATAACCGATTGTCTGACACTGGGGCTTCAGCCACCAATTTTTGATCAGGCCTGCGATTTGAGCCAAACCAGAGTTCACAACACTGAATGAATGTGGTAGAGTGTACTGTAGTTAAAATGGGCCATAATCCCAGGAGATGGCTTCCGTTAGAAGTTGGCAACATAGCTGGCGTTCAAAAACATTCCAGTTATTTTTTTCTAATCGTGACCCCAAATTGTACCATACTCAATTGTTATAGAGAATTGCTTCCAAAATTAGTAGAACTTGTTAAACTAGTTTTGTATCCTAAATCACATTTTAAGCATCCTAAAAGATTATATTTAAATCCAAGTTCCTTCAATACAGAAAAATCTCAGTATTAGAATTAACCAAATTCTACTTTGTGAAACATACTCCCAAAACGCATGAACAAAGACATATGGAAAACTCACGTAAAAGAATCCAAGTGGTCCAGATATATATGGCATTTTCATTCCCAAGAGATACTTGACTTGTGAAGTCACAACGTGGGTGGCGGCTCCAGTTGTCATGGCACTGATCACAGGCTCCGTGAGCAGGAATGTGGCACTGCCCAGCTGTAGCACAAACATGGCCACCTAAGAGGACAAAGGAAAGTGACATTTCCCAAGGTTCCTAGAGGAATTAATATCCGACACATTTTCATTTTCATTTCACACAGACATAAGAACTGATGTGAAATGGATTTCTTAAATTTTATAGATTCAATATCTTGAGTTTACTTGAGAACATAACTAGGTTCCAAGACTTTCCAAATGATATTGGGTACAGTGTAATTGCTTCAGTTAAAGTGAACATGTTTTGTCTCCCTGAATGTTGACTTTTCATTGTTTCTTTTTTCCTAATCACTTTTTGTAAGTCACAAAAAAGGGAAATAGGCTCAAATCAGTTCATATATGGGGCTCTGTGGAGAAAAATTAAATTGGGATTTATCATACTTACTTAAAAAAAATTCAGAAGGATACTCCACACCCATTAGGTTTAAAATCTCAAAAGCACTGAAGAAAAAAACAAAAGCCATTTCTTGAGTTTCTCCCAGGTTCTGAGAAATGGAAACACTTTTTTACTAGAAACTTTATCAAGTAGCTCTACATGGTCAATATTAATAAGATATCAGGACTTATTTATATGTGAAGAAGAGCAAAAGAGCTAGATTAAAGGGATATGAATTCAGAAACCCAAGAATCGATAGAAAAGTAATTTTCTTTAAACATTTCCTTGCTACTCTTAGCACTGTGCTTCATGACCAAACAAAATGACCAAGTCTGAGTAGAAGCTGTGCATTGAGCTCTGATGGGGAAAAGATGACCAGAAGAATCAAAATTCTCCTCTCTATTAACATAGCAATGGTTAGTGTTCCTACTTTGCCGGACAGAGAGCTTTTAGAAGATGACCCATCTTTTTGACCGAATACTACTGTGTAAAGCCAGTCATAGAAACTACAAAACAGGGGTGCCTGGGTGGCTCTGTCAATTAAGCGTCCAACTTCAGCTCAATCACGATCTTGAAGTTTGTGAGTTTGAGCCCTGTGTCAGGCTCTGTGCTGACAGCTTGGAGCCTGAAGCCTACTTCAGATTCTGTGTTTTCCTCTCTTTCTCTGCTCTCTCCCCCCTCTCAAAAGAAAGAAACATTAAAAAAAATGTTTTTAACTACAAAACATAAAATTCAGTGTTTGGAAAGTAACAGTAAATTATATTCATGAGTATCCACACTGGAAAAGGGACACAAAGCAGGCCATGTTGATATACCCTCTCAATGTGTTACTGTCATATTTAGGCCAGGTCTTAAAATTCTTGTCGGGAAAAAAGATTATTTATTAAAGAAATCAGAGGAAAGAACAGTAATGAGATCTCCTTCTATGAAGAGATGACAGTGATGAAAAAGAGAAGTATAAGGTGCTATCTGGTAACACTAGAGCATAAATCGCGAAATATATCATTTCTATCATATTGCAATGTCCTTTTACCAAAAGCGATAATGCTCTAAACTTGCATCAGAGTAGAGTTTTCTGGGCTCAAATCTGAAACTGAAGTTCTAATCCTGGCTCCACTATATCCTAGCTCTACAGACCATAGAAAACCTGCTGAAATTTTCTGAGCCTCATCATCATCTACAAATCATCAGAGTGAAGTCTGTGTCATCTATCTTGTAGAATCATTATAAAGTGAATGTGAAATAATATAAGGGCTTCAAAACTTGTAAAACGTGCAAAATATGTGATGTACCAGGAACATCCTGAGGAGTCGTGCGTATTTACTCAGGATGAGAAGCCAGCCACAGTTTTGGAAACATAGAAGGGGGCCGCACCACACTTCCCAACTCAGGAAAACTTGAATTTAAAGGTGCAGAAAAAAAGGTATTTGAATCGTTGACATTTAGCACTCCCCATTTATTTGATATAGGATAAAAAATCATCTGGATTGCCACCAAAGAAATCAGGCATTCTATTTCCGCCAACAGAGGAAGCCAAGCAGCAGCTTCAGCTACTAACATTTTTTTTTTCAGAAGCTGTGTGTGTGTTTGTCAAAGTAGAAATGTCCTGAGGGAAATATGCAATCAATGGTATAGGTACAAATGGAACACACTGATCTTGGCAACTCTTGATTCATAGTCTGTTGGTTTTCGTCCTGAAAACACAATCAGTTAAGAAAAACATTGAACCAATTTCCCCCAAGCATCTATCTACTAGTAAGTAAATTCCAACTTATGACATTAACTCTTACAGGCCCTAAGGGTAAAATTAGCATATTATTGGGGTAAGATGAACACCAGAGAGTTGGATTTTCAATTCAGCTACATGCAGCAGACAAGCAATCCAAATCTTTGAAATTGTGAAACCTGTTTGCATATATGAATTTTATGCATACATGGAATGTTGGAAAGTTTTTATCTGTATGCCAGGAAATCTTACCTTCATTTATTTTGAGAAGGAAACTCTTTTGGGAAGCCTTGTATAAACCATCCTTATTTTACCTTCTGTTGAATATTTGTTTCCTAAATTCTAGCATCTTTTCAGAGGAGGTAATGATTTTTCATGCCTGAGAAACAAATGTCACTTCACCTGAAGTCATTCATCAACCACTTCCAGCTAACCAGTGTCTACTAGTAACAGTGTCTTAGTTATTTCCACAACCTGAATGTTACGAATGGAAGGGCCCAGGAAAGTACAAGACATGAAGAGTTCAACCATTTCACTTATTGAAAATACATATAGGTACCTTGCAACAGAGAGCAGAAAAGATGGAGTACCCTCCTTTAAAACTTAGCCAAAGACTCAAAGTGTTTTTGTAATATTCTACTTGTGCACATTTTTATGCTTGAAAAAAAAAGTCTTCCCAGCAAGGGATAAATCCTTAAAATGGAGAATTCTCGACTCTGAAAGGTCAACGAGCCCCTTAAGAGCTCATTTCTGATACAAACCACTGGGTATGTGAAGGATGATTGCAAACATGTGAGATTTAACTGAAGAGAGATTACTCTCTACTGGATGACAATATTCTCCGGAACCCAAGACAATGGCGGCTATTTTAAGAGGGATAAAGAGGAAGAGGAGGAGGAAGACAGGAAAGAGAAGGATAAGAAAGAGAAGAATGAGAAATTTAAGAACTCCTCTTTCCCCACCGCCCACATTTTAACAATTTATCCACATCAAAATTAGGGCTCTAGGATATGGAGGCTGACATACCCAGCTTGAATGTAGCAAGTACCCATGAAAGGCAGGTTTTGTTAGACGCACCCACAGATGGATGTGGCTTCCAAGATTATCTTGGAACTTAAGTATGTGAAATGAGGATCCTATTTTGCTTGTAGGCCCAGCCTTTAAATTCTACACTAATGTTAAGGACTTTTTTTTTTTAAAGCTAATGACTTAATAAACAACCACCTTAGCTCCTTTTACCATAATATAGATGACAGTAATTCTAATCTGGCTAGTCAACTCCCGATATTTGGCCATGCAACGTTTTATGAGAAAATAAATTTTATACAACCAATATATTTCAGCTGTTTGTAGTAATTCTGACGATCTGGCCTAATTCTGAAAACCTCTGACACACATTATCGAGGTTCACTAGCATGATACTATTGGGTAACATTTCTATAAACACCATGTGTTCTATATAAATTGAATGTATCTCAGATTTCAGGCCATTTTTGCAAGTGGCCTTCAAATAGTGAAAAAGGAAAAGAAGTATATAGTAAACAAATATACTACCCAAGTGGATGGGATACAGCAGGCATTTCAGGGGTTTTTTTTTTTTTTCAGTTTGTTTACGATATGGTTTTTACATTACACCAAATCATTTATTTGTCTGTTCAATAAATATTTCCTGAATACCCATGAGGGGTTAGGCACGGCATTGTTGCAGAATACAGACATAAAGATATAGTTCATATTAACAAAAAACGTAAAGAGAAGTGAAATGAAGGTGTTGGGAGGGGGCACTTTTAACCAGAAGCACAGAGAACTGTAATGTAGGTGTTACTAGGAAGGGAAAGTCTGAGAAGCTCTTTGGGTGACAGCTAAAATGCTAAGAGCTGTATTCTTCACTGAGCAGACTATGCCGGCTGGGGGAAGAGATCTTAAGTGCTCATGACAATAGGAAAACAATTGAGTGCTGCATGGGGATATGATGGGAAAAAAAAAAAAAAAAAAAGTCTGTGTGGCCAGAAAACCCCAGAGCAAAAAATGTCAAATGGATACCTATGAAGTCGTATGCTGCGGAATTGAAAATATAAAACCCTCCTCCATACTTTTCGGTGCTAAAAGGGAATGAGCTATCAAGTCATGCAAAGACATGGATGAACCTTAAGTGATTACTGTTAAGTGAATGAAGACAGTCTGAAAAAGCTATATGCCCCATGATTCCATTTATGTGATATTCTGGAAAAGGCAAGACTATAGAGACAGTAGGATCAGTAGTTGCCAAGGGCTTGGGAGTGGGAGAAGGTGAAATAAGTAAACACAGAGAATTTGTTAGTTTGGTGAAACTATTCTCTATGATACTGTAACAGTGGATACATAACATAAGCATTTGTCAAAACCCACAGATCTTTACAGCATAAGAGTGAGGCTTAATGTATGAAAATTAAAAAAAAATCATTTGGAGCTCAGGAGACCCCAGGCTAAAATATGACAAAGAATCTGAAAACCACTGATGTGTTTCCTATCTCTATAAATTCTGCCTTTTCCAGTGTCATTTAAATGGCATTATATAATATCGACTTTTCAGACTAAATGGATGATATTACCTCACTGAAAGGGATGGCAAAAAAATACGCTCATGTGGAGGGTGCCTGGATGGCTCAGTCTGTTAAGCATCTGACTCTTGGTTTCAGCTTAGGTCATGATCTCATGGTTCGTGAGTTCAATCCCCACATCAGGCTCTACTCTAATAGCATGGAGCCTGCTTGGGATTTTCTCTCTGCCCTGCCCCTGCTTGCTGTCTCTGTCTCTCTCTCTCAAAATAAATCAATAAACTTAAAAAATCAAAAAAAATGTTAATCTTATATTAATGCAACACATTTCTTAGTAATTAATGACCATTTTTCATACATGTTCTATTAGTGTGTACTTCCTTGATAAGCTCCACTTCCGGAATCAATTTATAATGGAAATTGAGAATCCCCAATCCATTCAAATTAGCTAGCATTTCTTTATAAGTTCTCAAACAAAAGGGGCGCCTGGGTGACTCAGTCAGTTAAGTATCCGACTCTTGGCCTCAGCTCATGATCTCACAATTCCTGAGTTCAAGCCCCATGTCAGGCTCTGTATTGACAGTGGGGAACCTGCTTGGGATCCTGTCTCTCCCTCTCTCTGCCCATTCCCTGCCTGCACTCTCCCTCTCTCAAAATAAATAAATAAACTTAAAAAAAATTTTAAAATTTTCTTGGAAGTTTTTAAACTTGGAAGTGAGTAGAGTCTGTAAAACCAACGATGAAAAAGAAACACTTTACTCCAACTGATAAAGTTATTTTCCATGGGGATAGGGGTTAACAATCCTGAAACCACTATTCATATATACTGAAATTAAAAAATTAAGTAGATGGATGGTGAATGGCGGGAGCCAGGCTTCCCACTGTCGGAGACCAGCCAAGGGAGAAGGCTAGGATGGTCAATATGGTAAGGGACTAGAGTTGGGGATATCTAGGAACTCGTGTTTAAAGACAGATATAGATAGTCAGCCTTTGATTTTTTAATCAAATTAATGCAAAATGCAAAACATTTTCTCATTGTAGTACTTTTAAAAGCCAACAAATCTGAAAAATGCACACTCTAGTTCTGAAATATAAACTCAGCATGGTAGGTAAAATGCTTTCCCAAATTCCCACTGCCCATTATTCAAAAAAAAACACTAATTTATGAAGGGACTTTTGCAGAAGACATTAAGGTTATGGCCTTTACAACAGGGAGAGTATCTTGGGGGAAAAAAGTTTAGAAAGATACAGATAGATACGGATAGATAGATAGATAATATGCCCACATACATGGGTTAATAACACACACACATGTCCATACTCAGTCAGCCGAGAGGGCTAGAAGCAATAACACCCTGTTTGCAATGAGCACACGCAGCACCCAGATCTTGACCTTGGATACCATTCTCCCAATAAAAGGAACCAGGGTTCCCTGGAGAAATGGGTGATTCTAGGCGACCACCCATAGAACTGGAGCAAGAAATATATATTACGAGCCTGGATCATCTTGTAGTGCCAGAAAGAAAGGAAATGCTCCAAAAACAAAGAACCAAATACATGGGAGTATGTCAAGGAGGGACACAGGGGCCAAGTGAAATATCTCCCAATGCCCAAAGCTAGAACAATTTGAGGAACAACACAAACAAAGTAGCATTGAATTATAACCCAAAGGATAAAATAAATATCCTTGAATCCATATTGATATACATAATTGATTACATCTTAAAAATGGGAGACCTGAGAAATCTCCTGTGTAAGTTATTATTCCAAAACTTTACCTAGACACTCCTCACTCCTTATCTCAACTCCTCACGTAAGGTAACTCTCACCTCTTAAGTGTGGGCTCTGCCCGTGGACTTCTCTCCAAAGAATACAGTGTGGAAAGAGAAACTACATTGGAGGAACCTGACAAACACTAGTTCAGGCAGGTGATTACGGTTAACATCAAGAGTTATAAGTTATATTGATAGTGTATACTCTTGCTCTGATGTGATGTGAATGTCACTCTGTCTCCCTGGTCCTCCTCCTAAAAATCCGTAACCCCAGTCTAATCATGAGTAAAACATCAGACAAATCCCAACTGGGGGACGTTCTACAGAAAGCTGACCAGAAGTCCTCAAGACTATGAAGATAACGAAAATAAAGAAAAGTCTCAGAAATTTCCATAGTTAAGAGGAGCCAAAAGGGAGACGAGACAGTTAAATGTGATGTGCTGTACTGGGTGGGATCCTGGAACAGAAAATTAACATTAGGTAAAAATTAAGGAAAGCTGAATACAACATATGGGCTTCGGTTGATAGCAACGTATCAATCTGGTTCATTCACTGTGGCTCATATGCCACGCTAATGTGAGACGTTACCTTAATAGGGGAAATTTGGGTGGATGGGGTAGGTGGCAACTCGGTGTACCCTCCTTGCAACTTTACTGAAATCTAAAATTATTGTAAAACAAAAATATTTTTTAAAACGGGAAAGAACAGAAACCCTCTCCACTCTTCCACAGAATCTTCAGGTAAGACGACCTTTCTCCCCAGTGTGTGTGCTCTGCATGATGGGCTCCTGAGTTCTGCACGCACGGGCGCAAGGGAAAGGAGGGACCCTCGGCGTAGCTTCGGACCGCTGGGCTTCAGAGGTATGACATGCGCACAAATGAACACAGCGAGATGAGCGTGCACACGTGTAAGAGAGAGGACTAGAAAACATGCCCGAGGAGCACGCGGATGACTCGGTCAGTGAAGCGTGGGACTCTGGATTTCGGCTCAGGTTGTGATTCCAGGGTTGTGCCATCAAGCCGTGTGTCGGGTTCCTCGCTGAGTGTGGAGCCTGCTTGAGAGTCTTCCTCTCTCTCCCTCTCTCTCTCTCTCTTCCCCTCCTCTGCCCTGCTCCCCATATTGCTTACAAGCAGGAGCACCCTTTCTCTCACTCTCAAAAAAAGAAAGAAAGAAAGAGAATAAAAATGTGTCACAGAGTTCAGAGGAAGAAGGGAATTATTCTGGATAGGGGTAAACTTGTGCCTTGACACGTGAGGAGGAATCCAGGAGAGAGAAATTATTAGAAAGCCTTCCAGAAAAAGGGAAGAATATGAGTATAAAGCAGGACAGCGTGGGATACGTTCAGAGGACGCGGAGCCGCTAGTTTAGAAGGAGCACAACTAGCCAAAAGGGAGTAATAGAAAATAAAGCAAGATATTTTGAAGTCAGAATATGGAGCACCTTAAAAGTAGTGAAAAGGGAGTTTTGCAGGAGCGAGTGACATCACTCTCGCATACATTTATTAAACACCTAATTTTGCCAAGAAGCGTGTTGCACACTGGCTCAAAAATCAGAGCTGGGCTTTGGTAGGATTAATCTGAAGATGAAACGTGGAACAACCGACCATTTAAAATGTTAGTATAAGAGGAGCAACCAAAGGAAAAAAGACAGAAAACACCTCGACTGGACCCAGCAGGAACGGAGAACAGAAATGAGCCATGTGTTGGACTATCTAGCGGCAAACTGATCGTATCACCAGGAAACAGTTTATTGTTCATTTGATTTTTTATTGTCAAATGTAGAAATTCATGGGGCGTAAGAATTATCTTTATTTGGAATTCTATGGTTGAGAGAGGCATCATAATCTTTTCATTTCCCAGACTTTCCTAGAAAAAACATAGCCTCTAATGCAGTGAGCATCAAAAATGCTAGGGGTGGACAGTGATTTGACTCTTCTGCCTTCCTTCCTGCCCCAGCTATAGAAAACGATGACATCGTATAATGGGATGACTGGAGCATGACAGTATTAACAGTTTTAAAAGACACGGGGGCATGGAAAGTGGTTGTATTTTCATTGTTCATTGGGTGGTGGCTGGGGGACAGCTGTGGGAAGAGGTAGGAGACACACTGACTATGCCTTCACATTTCAGCTGGATGGATCCGGCAAAATCCATAACCAAAGAGGAAAATTATCATACATTTTCTTCCTCCTTTTCCATTAAGAACTGTGTTACAGTTTAAACAATATAAACACATTCTTTATTTTCTGGTCAGGGATTACAGGAGAAAATGGTAAATTAGAAAAAAGTCTCAATTCAATTTTGGCTACTTAACATAGGGATACCATTAACATTTCATTGACCTTTTTCTTATTCAAGTTATTCAGCTTACACTTATTAAATGCCAGCTGCTGGGATTATAAACAGTCTCTGCTCTAGAGACTCACAGTCTAGAAAGAGAGGTGTAAATATGTGGAAAATATTTCCTGGTGGTTTGAGAAGTCCTATCATGTAAGCCCTGAGCAGTGTCTCACCAAAGGAAGGGGGGCGAATCAGCTATAATCATGTCCAGAGACATCGGGGAAGGCTTCTCTGAGATGATTATATTTAAGCTGAGCCTTGAAGGACATGCAAGTGACATGAAAAAGTATCTTGAGGGCCTGGAGAATGGCAGGCACACAGCCGTACAGCCGAGGCCATTGCCCCAGCACTCAAGTCGTGCCTCGTGTGTAGGCTGCTGCTACTTCGAAGGAGGCAAAAAATGGGAAAGAACCAACAAAACGCCTGGACTTAGAAGTGACTGGGTTGGGGTGCCCGGGTGGCTTAGTTGTCTGACTCTTGATTTCAGCTCAGGTCATGCTCTCACGGTTTGCCCGCCCTCCATCAGGCTCCGAGCTGACAGTGTGGAGCCTGCTTGGAATTCTCTCTCTGCCCCTCACCTGCTTTCTCTCGCTCTCTTTCTCTCTCTCTCAAAATAAATAAATAAACTTAAAAAAAGTTACTAAAAAATAAATAAAATAAAATAAATAAAAAAAAGTTACTAGGTTGAGGTCCTTGATTCTACCTCAATATGAGTTTAGAAAGCCATGTAGTGTAGCAGTTAGGAGACTGTATACTGGAATCCAACCCCTACTTTGCTAGTTCTTAATTACAAGATTCTGAATAAGTCACTTCAGCTTTCAGTACCTCTGTCTGTACAATGGGAAGAATAATATTACTTATTTCATAAAATGTTGATGGGGGCTGAGTGTGTGAATAAATGTAGTAAAATGAGAACAGAACCTGGCATATAATAAGATAATAAACATTCTCAGTGTTTTTACTGTGAAGGATTTTAATTTTTATAAACTTAAGGATGTTATAGTTCTAATTTTAAGTGTATTACTTCTTAGCTTTGCCAGGTAGAAATACAGCTGGAAAGATTTAAACAGAGTAATGACTTGCTGACTAAAATGGTTGTGAAATAGTGTAACATCATCATAAGAGATTTTAGGTTGTTCCTCCCTGCACTTCAAAAGAACGAAGTGAGTGGTTTTTCTGGAAGGAGTATGTATGATGTGTTGAATAGGCAGGTTAAACTAGTCCATATCTTAAATCCTTTCTACACTCATGATCCCCCACACCCCAAAAAACTGTTTAGTACAAAACCAAAGTAACTGAAAATTTCCTATTTGGATCTGCAGTTGTTTTTTTTATCTTCCTTGGAGACATAAGACTGTGTGTTTCCAGAATGCACCAATACAATAATACAAGGCTCTGGCACTAAATACCCCCACCTGTGTCACCCCGTGCTTGTGCAACCGTCAGACAAAGGGGCTGTATTTCCCCATGTCCTCCAGGGAGGAAATCCCGTGCCATGGTTGCTTCAGAAAAGTAGAACTTGGGAAAACTTCCAGAAGTAAATGGGCAGGGACTCCCTCTCAGTTCTTGGAAAAAGGAATGGGCAAAATGCCCAACATGAGAATAATAAAAGCTACAGGGAGAAGAGAACGATGGTTTTAAAAGTGCCTTGACTGTTATTGAGTGTTTGTTTCTCCAGCAGAAATGCTTACCAATATTGGCGTTTTAAACAGGTCCACTTTGTCTTGAAATTAACACCCCATTTCTGTGGGTGAGCAAGCAATTCCTTTCTTGGCTGCTACTGTTTTTTTGGCTACAAAATTCTTCTTCTTTTTTTTTTTTTTTGAAAACTAACACTAATAGCACAAAATTGCATCAGTTACGGCAAAAAACGCTTCCTTTGCAAAATGAGATATATAATGTACCTTAGAAATAGATGGTAGAAATGGAAACAAAAAGATTCCCAGACCAAAAACTTCAGTTACAATCAGACATTGCATGAGTTCTAATCACAGAGGTCCCTGCTATGTTACAAAAACCCAAATAATCAACAACAATAAAGGTATACAGAGGGGAAGAAACCAGACAAAAAATAATACAGTGAATATATTTTTATGAACTCTAGAAAAGACAAACTAATCTATAGTGATTAATGGTTGATAGGAGTGGGGGGGTTCTAAAGCAGTGAGAAGAAGTTCGAGTGTCAAGGAAAAATTTGGGGGAGTCACACGGTGCTGATGGCTTCATGGGTAGGTGTATATGTTGCACACTCTAAGTATGTGGAATTTATGGGTGGCAATTATACCTCAATAAAGTTGTTTTTAAAGGGCCCATAATCTAATCTACAACATAGAAACCTATCACATTACATTACTGTGGTTGTATAAGTGCACTTTATACTAGCAATATAAAAGAAATGGCAAGGGAGAAGAGAGATAGGAGTTACTTCTTTGCCTGAATGACAATAAATGAGATATATTTGAATGCATTTATGTTTATGACATACACATAAATAGTTTCCCTAAAAGGTAATCAAATCACTACTAGGCAAGTCTCTTTAATCTGATGAAAGCAGCCTATAGTAAGGAGTGCATCATTCTCAGTGCAAGAAAGACCAAGTAGACAAAAACAAAAAATGAATAAGAACATTGAAAACAACAACATAACCAATAAGGTAGAATTTACAGGTATACAGTAAGAGACTATCCTTTCTTTTCCACAAGTGATTATGAAATATTTACAAAAATTGATCATATGTTAGGTTATGAGGAAAACATCAGTAAATTAGAAAATGTAGAAATTCAGGGGCGCCTGGGTGACTCAGTCGGTTGAGCAGCCGACTTCGGCTCAGGTCATGATCTCACGGTCTGTGAGTTTGAGCGTCGGGCTCTGTGCTGCCGGCTCGGAGCCTGGAGCCTGCTTCAGATTCTGTGTCTGCCTCTCTCTCTGCCCTTCCCCTGCTCATGCTCTGTCTCCCTATCTCTCAAAAATAAATACATGTTAAAAAAAAAAAGAAAAATGTAGAAATGCAGTCTCTGATCACAATGCAGTAACACCGGAAATTACTGGCAAAATTGAAAAACAAAAAGACCTATCCATTTGGAAATTTATAACCTTCTCCTAAATAACCGTTGGGTGAAAGGGGAAATATAAACTGAAAAGTACAGAATTTCTAAAAAATATTGACAGTTAAACACTATCAGAATCTATAGAAAACCTTTCAAGCAATGAGCATGGGAAAATTCACTAAATGCACTAAATGCTTTTATCAATAAAAAATTTTAAATTACATTATATTATTGAATTCCCAGCTTAAAAACTAGAAAAAGAACAAATAAACTAAAAAAAAAGAGCAAAAGAAAGGAAACAATAAAGATAAAGGCAGAGGTAGCAATAGAAAAAAGTAGACATACTATTTCAAAATCCTACTTTTTTTTTAAATAGAGAATGAAAATAGACAAACCACTATCTACTTTGATTGAGAAAAAAAAGATAAAAACACAAATATAAAATGAGAAAATGTCAAAACAGGAAACACTAAACAAGAAACCATTTGAAAATCAGAAGAAATCAAAGACCTATGTACAAACAAATTTGAAAAGCTAGAAAAAAAGGATAATTTTCTAGGGCATACAGATTACCAGATTTGACCATATTGGAGACAGAGTTCTGCAACTGACTGATTTTATAGAAGAAATAGAGAACTTTATCAAGAAATTAACCCCAAAAAGAGCACTAGGGAACAGATTATTTCAATGGAAGATTTTTAAAGCAGGATTCTACAAACCTAATACTAGTCCCACTAGGAGTGCTTAAGAACACTGAGAAAAAAAGGTTAGGAAGAAAGTAAAACATGGACAACTAGATCTAATAAAGAGCACAAAAAATAAAACTATAGTACGCTACCACTGCAGAAAAAGGATGCAAAAGTACTAGATAAAATATTGATCAATAGAATCAAAACCACTTTAAGAATAAAATACACCATGACCAAGTGGGAGTTACTAAGGTTGGTTCAATGCTAGGAAATCCCATTATTATAATATAACATATAATAGACTTCAGAGGAAAAAATAATATGATTATCTCCATAGGTGCTGGAAAAGCCTGAAGCAATATTCAATGTTTTTTCTAATTTCTATTAAAACTACAAAAATATAAGGCAATAAGTAATTTCTTAACAAGATAAAAATATCACTCTATTCGCAAGGCCAGTATCTTCATCGAGATGCTAAAGGCATTTTTTGAGCAAATTCAAGAAAATGCAAAAAAGTTCACTGTTTCCACTATTATTTGCCATTATTACAGATATCATCTAATGCAATTGAACAAGATAAACCACAAGTTATATTATTTTGTTAAAAAAAGTAAAATATCTCTATAAAATACTAGAAAATCAATGAATCATAAACTCATTAAAACTTTTTTACAGTTTAGTTTTTGAGAGACAGAGAGAGAAGGGGAGGGACAGAGAGAGATGGAGAGATAGATAGATAGAGAGAGAGAGAGAGAGAGAGAGAATGAATCCCAAGTAGGCTCCGCATTGTCAGCTAAGAACCCTACGTGAGGTTTGAACTCACAAACTGTGAGATCATGACCTGAGCTGAAATCAAGAGTTGGACACTTAACCAACTGAGCCACCCAGAAGCCCCTAAAACTCATTTAAATGAATTTAAATTCAATAAGGTATCAGAATATATAATTAATAGCCCCAAGCACTCCATATGTACGCGTACACAATACTGGAGCTTGCTCATTCACTTTCTTCATCCAAAAATAATTTATCCTTTCCTGATAATGATATGTTCGGTTACCCCTCTCCCCACTAGGCTGTATCTTCTATGAAAAGTGACGTGAGCCCATTCTCTCCCTCTTGTATTCCCTACATCTAAGGGATATCTGGCTACAGTAGAGTCCAAAAGCTTGTTTTGTGACTGGCACTGATTTTAATCTTTCTAGCAACTATCACATTCTTTATCATTAGCAGAATTCCAATTTTGTTCACTTTTCCTTCTGTGAGGTATTCAAGGAAGGAATTCCTTTCCACATCCCAGAGGTGAATTTTAATTAGTCTAAGACAATCACGGTAATATTACCCCCGCCCCACTGGCAATTAATTTAAGAATGGGCATGTGATACTTTTAAGCATGAGAAGTCCAGTGGGGACTTTCTACTGAAAGTTTTCCTTCCCGACAAATAAATGTACAAGGAGAAACTGCCAATTCTCTGAGTCTTGATACAATTATGTGACATGGTGCCTGGCACAATGCCATCGTCTTGAATCGTGCAGCCATGGAGCAAAGGGTCACCTAGTAAAAAAAGTAACCAGCCAAGGATGGCATAGCAGGGAGATATAAAAAACATCAGCTGTTGATGAAATTATAGGTACTGAATTAACCAAGCAGGAATTCCGCTACCACCAGAATTCTTGTTATACGAAACACTAAACTCCATCTTTTAAGCTACTTTTGTGTGTATATTATATTTTCTGCAGCTGAAAGCATCTTAACAGATACATCTGTTAAATAAAGACATGAATGGAAAAATATCAACAGCTTTTATAGACAGAAAGAATAACTAGATAGAGGACACAATGTTAGAGAAATCCCCATGCACAATAGCAACAAACATGATTAAATACTTAAGAATACTTAGGAATAAATGTACGAAACCTGTAAAAGGAAACACTCCTGAAAGACTAAAAAGTTCAACAAAATTCGACTGGAATGAAAAGAAAGGCACCCTGTTCTTGGATAGGATAATTCAACATCATAAAGATGTCAATTTAATACAATCCCGATATAAATATCAACGAGTTTTTAAAAATGGACCTAGACAAGCTGATGCTAAAGTTCATAAGAAAGAACAAACTTGCAGAAATAGCCATAAACATTCTAAGACATAAAAACTACAAAGGTGGACTAGTCATACCAGGTCAACCAAACTACAAGCCTTCATAATTAAAACAGGGTGCTACAGCCACGAGAATATACATACAGACCAATAGGATAGGACAGGATACAATCGAACAAAGTTGGTCTAAGTAAGTACGGAATGGCAAAGGCGGCATTACAAACCATGGAAGAAAAGGCAAGCATTTTAATAAATGTCACTGGCCCAACTGGGCAGCCACTCGGAAAAAGAATGCAATTAGATCCTCATCTCCCACCACACATAAGAATAAACTCCACACTGATCAGGAAAGTAAATATTAAAAAAAAATCAAATAGAAAATAATTAAGAGGTGACTAGGTGGCTCATTTAGAGTGTCTGACTTCGGCTCAGGTTATGAGTTTGAGCCCTGCATTGGGCTCTGTGCTGACAGCTCAGGCCTGGAGCCTGTCTCGTTTTCTGTGTCTCCCTCTCTGTCCCTCTCCCTCTTACAGTCTCTCTCTCTCTCTCAAAAATAAATAAACATTTAAGAAATTACAAAAATTTTTAATAAGTTAAATTTTTAAGAATCTGGTGAATTCTTCCATAAATTTAGTGTAAAGGAAAAGTTTTCTTTTTTTAATAAAGTTTATTTATTTTGAGAGAGAGAGAGAGAGAGAGAGAGTGCAAGTGGGGGAGGGGCAGAAAGAGAGGGAGAAGAGAATCCCAAGCAGGCTCCATGCTGCCAGCACAGAGCTCAAACCCACCAAACTGGGAGATCGTGACCTGAGCCGAAACTAAGAGCTGAGCACTGAGCCGACGGAGCCACCCAGGTGCCCCATGGGAAAGCTTCCTAATATTGACGAAGTCCAGGGACAATTAAAAACATGACAGATAAATCTGACTGCATAAATTTTTTTAATTGCATTGGTAAAATAAATTGTTCGCCAAATTTTATTAAAACACTTGCAGCATATATCACAGTAAAGGGCTAAAATCCATAATATGTAAAGAACTCTTAATATGTGAGGGAAAAGGGAACAAAATCAGAAAAATTAGAAAAATATACGAACATATACTCTACAAAACTGTTACAAAATAGTCTTAAATATATGCAAAGACGTTAAAATTTGATATCACTCATAATTTAAGAAATGCAAATTACACTTGAATAAGATTTCTCCCTTATCTGATTGATTAAAATTTAAAAGTCTGGGGGCGTTTGGGTGGCTCAGTCAGTTAAGCGTGGTATTTCTGCTCAGGTCTTGATCTCACACTTCGTGAGATCAAGCCCCTGGCAGGCTTCACGCTGACAGCGCGGGAACTGCTTGGGATTCTCTCTTCCCTTCTCTCTCTGCCCCTCCCCCACTCACACATATGTGTGTGTGTGTGTGTGTGTGTGTGTGTGTGTGTGCATATTCTCTCTTTCTCAAAATAAATAAAATAAACATTAAAAAACTTTTTCAGTCTGACAACATATGCCGTTGGCGAGGCTGAGGGTGCTCTCATACATTCCTTTGGGGATGCAAATGGCTACAAGCCTTTTGGAAGGGAATTTGAAAACATCTAACAAACCTATATTGACCTTTCAATCCAGGAATCCCACTCTAGGGATTCACCTTAGACACCACCACCACCAACAGGAAAATACATATGCACATTCACAGTATCACTGCTTACGATTGCAAAATACTGGAATCAACTTAAATGCCCAAATAGAGGAGGCTGTGTTGAGTAAACAATGGCATATCCATACAAGTGAGCACTATGCAGCAATATAAAAGCATGAGGGGCATTTCTAGGAGCTGATACGGAATGAGTTCCAGGATATACTACTGTTAAGTGAAAAAAGTCAAATACAAAAGACCACCTTTTATGTAAGAAAGAAGAATAAATAAGAAAATATTTATTTTATAAAAGTATAAGTCAGGAATAACTGAGACAGGTCAGCCACAGGAGGCGGGTTAGCATAGGGTAGAAAGCAGAGGGAGACTGGGGGTGAGTTGGGGACAATGACAGTTCTCTGAATTTCTTCATCGTCTCTTCTTGTTAAAATAACTAAAGTCACTGAATGTCAGACTCAATTCTCTTAAAAATCACACAATTATTACCTGGCATGACGACTGCTATTTCTTGGTTTTCAGATTTTGAACTAATAGTTCATTTTCTAATGCACTAACTTTTCGGAGAATCTACCATGTGCTATGCTAAGTGCTATAAGACAGGAAAATAGATTCAGATGCTGTAATTAATCTCAAAAGCATTGTGTTCCAAATAATATCTAATACAGAAAGCAAACCAAAATATTACAGTTGTACAGAAAGTTGGAGGAAAGGCAAAAAAGCACAATTCTCAAAATAAAATCTGAAATTTTATGGTATGTAATACCATACATTTTGTTGTTTGAATCCTGGATATTACTTTTTAATACCAGTTTGTAATAAACATACATCTTAATTCTAATATTTTGTTATTTTAAGCCACAGTTTCTGCTAAAAATAACATAAAACATGTTAAAGTTAAAGAGAAAGACATACTAGAATCATTAAAATGATGTTAAGGAACGTAAGTCAAGTAAAGAAATGGACAAATAGTTGAATGGGAAACAAGTAAGTAAAAGCAACAATTTAGGGAGGAAGTTATTGGGGAACTACCAGAAGAGAAGGCAAAAAAGGAAAAGCACTAAGTCACAGAGACATTACTATTTAATTAAAAAAAAAATCAGCCCAGTTCATCAATTGAATGGGTCGCCAGACATTGAAGAACCTGTTTCCATGACCTCTTGTAACACAGAATGCAATAAATGTCTACATAGTGTAAGCTCTGGTGGGAGGGCCGTCGCTTACTTACAGCTGAGAGCATTTCCAACTGATACACAATCTGTGAACCAGATCGGAGGTGACGGAGGTGACGGTTTCAAGCACCTTAACAATACAATTTTATTAACCTAAAAAGTTCCATCAGCTGGAATTAAAAATACATAAGACAAGGTAAACAGACAAACACCATCTGTGTTTGTGGAAGCTGGACACCTTGATACTGCCCTCGTATTCAGTAGATTTCAAATCTGAAGGAGGAAAACAAAAATAACCAAAAAGCTGGATCCAGCAGATCCAACGGACCCTAGGGTTCTGGTTGACAATGGACAGATGAGTTTGGAGGTCAAATAAAGTCCAACCATCTGTTCAAAAATTGGCTAAAACGTGGGTCACATATCCAGGATCAGAGTGAAAGACAAAGGAAAGCAGATGTTTGATGAAGTTATAAGACAAAACATGCGACTCTCTGGACCAGATTTTACATGTAATAAAAGTCCATGAAAACCAAATTATTTTTATTATCTTTAATAATATCCTGTTTTACTCTTGTGATTCTAGGGAGTTTCTTTCCGAGAAATGAAACATTTATTTTTTATGTTGTTTGAATCCTGGCTTTTACTTTTTTATTTTATTATCATTTGAATTCTTAACTCAATATGCTAGAAAATAACAAAATACCTGATGATTGTTTTAAACTATGGAAAGTGGTTAAAATGGGACTAAGCAGAAGGTTACTGGGTTTTATTATTAATTAGTAACTATTAGTTCAAGGTTACTGGGTTTTATTATTAATTATTTACTCTCTCAGATTTTTAAAAATGGTAATAATATACACCTAAAACTACTTGTTCCATGCTTAATAGAATAAGAGAAAGTTCAAACCTAGTAAAAATCATAAATTCAAAGAGACCCATGAATGGAACATAACGGGACCAGAAGGAGTAGTGATATTATCTTTGCTGTGTTAATATAGAGATTTTTATTTTATATCAAATGAACAGATATCAAGGAATACCTACACCAAATCTATGGCAACATATCCATTTCTGAATCACCAGTTCACATGGCTCATTATTTCTGAGGTGGACACAACGGCAGGTCCATTAGAAGGCCTCACAGTGGCCCATCAAGAGACCGCTGAGCTTGCCTGTGCAAGTGTCAGAATATGTGGACACCCCCCATGTTTAAAAAAATATAATGAAGGTCACAAGATACTCAGACAACCAGTTTGGATTTCATGAAAGCACAAGTATGGCCGCAGAAGATACCTATTGGCCTTGTAGTCTGGTAGTTTTCTAGGGTGGTCTATTCCCTAAAGAACTAGGAAGAGTTGAGTTAGTATTGGTCTTACATCCTCAATTCTCCCATGCTTTTTACAGAGCTAGAAGGCAACATAACGCTAAGGATTTGTTTCCTTCCTTCTAGATCACATCTTTTCTTCTAACCCTCTGATTCCAGACAATCTCAACTGTCCTTTTTTCCCTTCTTGACCTTTATACCATCTATGACCTTGTAAATAATGTTACAGTGTAAAAGTGAGCATCTGCCAACCCAGAAAACAGCCACCCAGGAAGTTTATGTACATGTAACTCAAAAGAAAGCAGAGGAATAAGCCAAAATGGCTATCAGACAAATTCCATGTCTAGTACTCAGTACTTTCCTACATTTATTTTATATTCACTTCTGAATTATCTAATTCTGACAACTGATTAGGGACAACAAATTATGTAGTCTGATATTTTGAAGAAATAGAAAGACTGGAGAAGGCCTGGTAAGAAAATAGATGCCTGATGTTGAAAGGGGCAAGGGCTAGCTCCAGTCTGAGTCGAAAGACTTCACACCAGCCAGACTACGGAACAAATGAAACACCACTGGTTACTGCTATAGGCAGTAGCATCGTGAAATCTGAAAACTGGGAAGGACCCTAGAAATCTAGTCATGTGTTTTCCTACCGTAGACACTTCTCCTACCTTCTCCTCCAGTGATGATCCCATCACTGTATGCACACGAAGATTGCCTCACTGCCTGCTAAGGAAGCCCAATCCATATTGTAAAACATTCTTTAGAAAGCTCATTCTTTAAAAGTCAAAAATTACTTCCCTGTAACTTCAATTTCTTGATTCTGATTATTTATTCAACTAGCACTTACAGAGTAACTACTCTATATAGTAGACAGTATTTCCATAAAGATAAAACACACCTGGGCTTCATCCATCTAGAGAGACAAAGCCATGAACACGAATAAAAATAAAGCACCAACCACTTTTCCTTCCATTGTCTCCCTTTCTTCATTGCCAAGTCTCAGTACAACTTACCTGAATCACACCTCCCAAGAAAGAAACAGCTGCAGCAACACCAATCCTTTGCATCTCGAAGTCAGATAAACCCACGATGCTTGTGTTACTCTGGGTGGTGAGGTTCCGGTTGCTCAGAGGGACAAGCCGTTCCACTGCATTGGCTGATA
Source organism: Paguma larvata (assembly GCA_030068075.1). Taxonomy (NCBI): domain Eukaryota; kingdom Metazoa; phylum Chordata; class Mammalia; order Carnivora; family Viverridae; genus Paguma; species Paguma larvata. The sequence goes on along the minus strand of CM057838.1, from coordinate 36,920,215 downwards.
TTAAGGAAGTCAAGGCGAAGGTGCCTAAAAGGGGGTGATGGTGGGAGTGCGGGAATCTTCTGTTAGTAATAGACTCAATAACGATGGTTGGATTCCACCAATAAAGCTGAATCCATGGTGTAAAACCAAATAGATCTATCAGAAACAATCTTCTCAGCACCCCAACTCATCCACCCTTCTCTCCATGGAATAAACAAACTTTCCTTCAACATATACACATTTTCCTTCAACACATGGCCACAACCACCTACTTGCTCTTCCCTCCCAGGCCATACATTTTCCCACCTGTCTGCAGCATAGGGAATGTCCTCAGGGCAGGGATTAAGATCCTGGCCTAGACTTGAATGTAAATCCTCTATTTATCAATAATGTGACTTAAAGCACATTACTCTGAGTCTGCATTACCTCATCCATAAACTGGGGGTAATAATACCTACCTTTCAGGGTTTGGGGGAAGTATAAGTGAGATGATAAACATGAAAACCTCAGTAGGCTCAGCAGGCTCATAGTGGCTAACTACGAGCTCTTTCACTGCAATTTTACACCGGCACAACTCATTTCACACTTTTGACTTCTATAACTGTAAGATAATAACTTTATCTTGTTTCAAGCCACAAAGCTCATGGTAATTTGTTACATCAGAAATAGGAAACCAACACAATCAATAAAACAAATTGACCACTGAAGAAATAGACACATACTTAGAGGCTGAGATCTTAAGTGCCCAAAATAAGTAGAAATACTTCAATGGATATTTCTAGTTAAAAGTATTTGTATTATTATTAACTTAACATTTAATATTAAGGTTTCATTTCTGTAATAATAATAACTTTTTAAATTTTATACAGAAAGTACTAAGTTAGATGCTGTACATCAACTATCTCATCCAACTCTCACTATGGTCATATGGATTTTTTTTTATTCCACCATCCAAAAAGCAGCAAATAGGCCTTTAAAATCTTGTCCAAGGTCATGCAGATAGCAAACAACAAATGAGACATACACCCAGGACCATCTAACTCTAAAACCCAGGTTTTTAACAAGCTTGCTTTATTATGACTATTTGTGATAGTTCCCATTTTATTTAGTAATGCAGAGGTAGACAAGGTAAGAGATATACTAGTTAAAGGGCATATAGAACCTAGCTTAGAAGAAACCTAAAAGATCCTTTAGTCCAAATATCTATTACCTAAAAACTTTTTTTTCGGTATTTGAGTAACTAAATTCTATATAGTCTTTTCTTTCCCTCAAAGTGCATAATTTCTCTTAATTCCTTGTAAATTCAGAATATATGACTTTCTCATATGACCTTTTAACAAATTAAAAATGCAAAGAGTCTTTAAAATAAGCTTGTTTACATAGTATAGCAATAAATCACGGTATGTATTGAGCTTCTGAGGCACAGAGAGATAAATGTCTCGTCCTAATATTTGCCAAAGTCTTTAGGAGGGAAGTTAGAATTGCTTTGGAAGTGTAATCAGTAACTAACGAACACTTCTGTGCAGCTTTCATTAGTAACATGAGAAGCATAAACATAGAAATTATTACCTGTGGCAACATGACGACCCATTCCAAATATGGCATAAATGATGGCAGGAAACAGAGACCCATATAAACCGAACACGGGGTGCACAGATGAGAGAATGGCAAAGGCCAAGCCTGCAAAGCAGAGCCAGGTAGTTAGAACATCTTATAACCCCAGGATATAGTCCACTACGAAGTAGAAGGCATAATGTTTTATTTAACGACAAAAGGTACTATGACTTAATTCTTCTACTTGCTCAGTGAGAGACTACATTACAATCCTAAATTACAGAAAACTCCCTTACTTAGTTTATATGTAAATTTCAATTCAAAAAACTATTAGTTTTGGACCACTATTTTTCCCCTTGCTTACAGAGACGTCTACAAGAAAATGTTGGTTCAGAGATTCTTCCTAGTAAATGTGGTAACATTACAAGCAAAATATCTCCACACACACTTCGAGAAGCATCTACACGTTTCGGTAGTATTTTATTGGAACGAGAGCATCTGTGGGATAGGTAGGACTGGCGGGATTACCAGACAGATGAAAAAGGGCAGGAAGCCTGGGACAAGAAGGACACACACTCACGGTGGCCTGGCTGGCGGCTTCTTGGCCCGCCTCACGTTGTGCACCACAGGGGCAAGGCCACGTGTGAGCCCGCGCTCTTCCCAGCCTGGACCCCAGCCTATTTCAGATAGCGTTTCTTAGAGTGAAAAACAATCGACTTTGTTTATTCAAATTGTAAGGAGTGACGCATAGCTGTTCATTTTTATTCCTCATAGACACTGCTGCCTACATAGTTTGTATGTTACATACACATAGAAAATTTTCTTAGACATGTCTCAATGACCGCAAGTGCTTTAAATGTGACCAAAAAAATATGTGAGTATGAGCTCATTAAATTGATCTTGCTTGTGGCTGGTCCTTGGCATTAAACGGTTCGTTAAGTTAGGTTCTGCTTATCCATTCAAGTCTATGCAACTTACCAATAGGCATTTGATTAATCATAATGCATTTTATAAATAAAGTACAAAGAGACTTCAGGAAGGGAGGGGTGTTAGAATCTAGATTACCTGAATATGAGGTTAATTCATTATTCACACTCTGGAGCCCAACAATATGGTTCCAAGATCATACTTTTTACTATTTAACTTTTACTGTTTTAAAATTAGGTTTAATTTCTTTTTAAATAAATAAACTCTAGTTATACATCAAATATTTTTTCAAATGCTACAAAACATTTTAGCTTCAATTAAAATATATAAAGGTCTACCAAGGACCAGTCCCTCATTTATTTTTAAAAACTCGTTTGGACTGCTATTTACTTACAATGTCTTCTTAAATGTCTGACGAAAATGAATAAAAAGTAATTATAGGAGGGGAAGTGGCCGAGGCTGTTCTAGAATTTCATACAGACGGGATGAGAGGCAGCAATCTGGTTATTGGGAGGGATGGTGTTAAGTATCTCCCCGCTCCACCAACAAGCCCCTCCTGGCATTTATAGCTTATTCAACTTTGTAAAAAGCGTACCTTGCATCAGCCATGAGGAAAGCTAGAAAATAACTTTCCTCATTCATTTTCAGAAATGAGTTACCTGAAAAAGATTACCTATCAAGAGACCGAATGTTGAGTGTTTCCCAAGTAAGAAAAAATGTGGCCCACATTTCAGAAGACCACCCAGATCTACTAAATCAGTGACGGGGGCAAAGGGAAATTGAAATTGCATGCAGCATCTCTAACAAAAGCATCTTGGATGAATTATACGCACGCTAAATTTTGATAAATGTGGTACATACCAGCAAGATAAGGGTTGCCTATTTGACCACATTTTTATTCTACCTGCAACAGCAAATGCACAGACTGAGCTAGAAGCTCAGTGGGATCCTGCCTTTTGCCTCGTGAATCATTACCTCTTCATCTGTTTGTTTTATTACAATAATACCTTTCTCTCTCTCCTCCCTCTCTCTCTTTTCCTCTCTCTCTGTCTCTCTTTATCCCCATCCTTAAAATCTACGTGTAGCAAAATCAGTTCAAAAACAGAATTTCTTTGGATCTTACATTCTTCCCAAATTAAAATGGAAATAATCATGTAAAACATATTTAACTCAAATCTTTAAGAGGGCTCTAAACCTATAAATGCAAAATATCACGTCAGTAGATTCTACAAAAACAAGACCAGAAATCCCATAGACACTTCCTCCATTCTGTCTGATCCTGATACTGAGCTCTCCCTTGGAGCAACAGTGTCTTTCACCCTCAGCCAGAATCTGCTTCTCTGCTAAGATGGCAATGATCAATGGCCCAAATAAAAGAGGAATGGACGAATGTAGATAAACAGTGCTTTAAAACCTCAAATACTCCTTCCACAAATAGGAACCATAAAACCCAAGCCATCCTCCCACACACACCACCAAAAGCAAAGGGAGCTGGATAAAGTTTCCTTATTCTGATTCATTTGTTATTCGGGGTCACAAAATAAGCCACATACATATTCTCATACACACACATTCACCCAGCTAAAATATATTAAAGACTCCAAAAAACGTGAAAATATTAACTGGCTTGAGCCACTTACAAATTAGCCAAATTATCTACACTCTTCTCCATGTGTCTAAAACAGGGTATTTGATAAATGAAGAGCAGAATTACAACTCTCTAAATCCACTCTTTGGGGAGGAAATACTGCAAATGCTAATAAATATTTGTATTACCTAATCTAGTTGAGATTAGAGGAGAAGCGAGACAACAAAAAGAAGGATCAGGAAATAAAAACAAAGTTAAGTATTAGGCCACAGGGTGCCCAAAGGGGATATGGAGAAAACAGAGAGCAAAGGGGAAAGGGAGAAAGAGAGAGAGAAGAGAGAGAGAGAGAGATTGGAGGAGGGAGCCAAAACCCTAAGGTCTTTAGAGGGGTGATTATTTTTAAAGATCAAAAATCATATCTTGGTTATGCAAGTCTGTCACACCCATGAAAGAATGGTCACTTTCTGAAGGCTTTGAAAGATGTAGTTTTTAAGAAAGCAGGTTTTGTAGGTATAGCGACAGCTCTTGCAGCACGAGGATAGAATAGATTCCGTGTTCCCACATCAATATCACCAGTGGTTTCAGGGCTGGTGAACACTACCAAAGTTTCAAGGGCCCCTGAGCAAAAAGTCGAACATTGCTGACCACTCAGTCCCCTTGCCCTTCCAACCCAGGCTGGCTGCCGTGCAGGGCGAACGGCATCCCTAAATACAGTGTCTGACCCCTGTGGGAGATGAAGAACAAAAGCAGGTAGGTCCCTCAGTGTCTACCTCTGGTCCTACTACAGCTTCTCTGCTGAGCTGCCTAGAAAGCCGCTCAGTCACTACTGGTGAGAAAGAGAACTGTTTATCACAGAGAAGGTGATGTTTTATACTTTAAGATACAGATTTTTATTTGTTTCGGCCCAGTCTTCTCTGCATTTACATGATGGCAATTATTCAGAAAATCAAAGAAACGTGGCACTGCAAAACATCATGTCTGGAAACGAAGCGATGTGTCGGAGGTCGGCGATCGGGTGCTGGGGTCACGCGTGGAGGGCCGCTCTGCTGGAGACGTTCTGTGTTGTTGGCTTAGTGACCCCACCTGTTTATTCTAAGGTCAGGCAGCTAGGACTCAGAAGGACTGGTTTTACTCCACTTAGAACTGTGGTTTTAAAACTTTTTTTTGAGAAAAGCTTTTTTTTTTTTTAACTTTGAAAACTCTGCGAGTTGAGTTCTTATACGAAGTCATACAATTATTGTCTCATTAATCTCTCCAATTTCTGGTATACCAGAAAGAAAATATTTGCAAAAATATCCAGAAGGGTGAACCCAGGCTGACGGGCCAATGCAAAGACTCTAGAGACTCTGGGCCTCTGCTCCCAGCCTGCATCTAACTGAAGCCACAGCCATGTAGCTTAGCACTATATGCAAATTAGAAACAGGTGCCCCCGGCTGGATGATCGACCCACCTTATTTGTGACCTGTGTCTGAGAAGCTGCCCCGCAGAAAAGCACAGAAAGCTTTCCTTATCGCCTCCCGAAATGGGAAACTTTCAGTCTGGTCAATCTCAAAAATATTCACGTCTCAAAATCGTGTTAAAGCACCGTATTCAGTTTGAAGTTGCCAAGGAGAAAACAAACATTACTTTTGAGTTCTCAATGCTGGGCCCACAGACGAATTGCTGCATTTGGGTATGACGGAAGAGGAACTCGAGGATTTGAGATATTTATTGTAAAACCGAAGCTGAGCTTCTTATCCTAATAAGTCACACCACTTAATAAATTACAGCATTATCCAAGTGCCACCACCCCCCCCCCCAGTAAAGATACTTCGTAGGAGCAAAAGCCAACTAACAAAAGCTTAATTATTTCTTATAAATGCCTAGAGGTTGGGAGTGGAGGTGGCAGAGCGATGCCATGAATATTGAGAATCAGAAGTACTTCTGTGTTCATTTCAGAACTTATTCTGAGCCCAGAATGGCTAAAGATAGAAGCACTTAAAGTTCTCATTCCAAAGAGTAGGGACTAAGTATCAAGAGTTCCGTGAGAGAAAGAGAAAGTGTTCAGAATTTAGAGAAAGTACTAACAATAAGGCTCAAAGAAAGGAAATGAAAGATTCAGTCCTGAGCTGCATTCCTTAATCACCGACTTAAGGTTCTTAGGAGGAGCCTTTTTAATGAAAATGAAAGGGCAGCTTGTATGAATAAAGGAAATGGAAGGCAAGGTGAATCCGAGGTACTTTCACAGGTTGTTGAAAAGGAGAAACGCTTCCTGACGAAACAGTTCTGTTCTCTGCACCTTCCTCCCTCGCTGTCCCTCCTTCCTCTCCTTTCCTTCCTCCTGAACTTCTACTTTTCTCTTTCTCTATTTTTAAAATAATCTCATATTTTCTCTGATTCAGAGAAGGTGGTGGAAATATCTGGAACCAAAACATTGGGGCAGTGGGAAGATAAGAACATTGAGTCACTACAAATGGCCTATCAGCTACACATTGTATTTCCTCTTCAAATGACGAATCATTTGCCCCAGGAATAAAAGCAGAATTGGTACATTTATAAATCTAATAGTGAAAATGAACTTAAAATATGTGGACACACACACACACACACACACAAAGTCAGAACTCACACACAGTGTGGAATGTTTCTGGGCAGGTTAGTGGCAGGTTGAACAAAGAATTTCAGAATTTCGTATGTCGCACACACCACCAACATTTAGGCCCTCAAGAGAAGCAACGCCTAGGCATGCCCTCACTCCGTCCATGGATTCTAGCCGGGAAAACCTCTGGGTTCTTCATAATCTAAGCCGGTTAGTTTCTATGACTTCTACATACTGCTGAGAATATGCGCTTCTCAATTTTAGATAGGGCACATAACCTTCATTCGTAGAGCGAACAAATGGACAAGGGCCCCAAGGGACCAAAGCCGCCGCCACCACCACCACAGCTTCAAGCCAGTTGAATTTGTCCCCAGTCATATTTCACCGATAAGGCATATGCATATGGAACACTGCATATTCCTCAATGTTTTTGTTCCTTCTCTACTCCCATAGGATGAAATCCCTGTCTACGACATGGGGATAATGTCACCACCTGCACCTTGGTTGAATAGGTCACTAGCTTCCGTGGTACAACATTTGCTGTTTTTAGCCACCCATCTCCATTTTCCCTTCCATCGGTAGCAAGTCACCAATTTCCTTCAGGAAGTTCCTCCTTCCACCCAAAGAGCATGGGCTGAGAAAAGGGGAGTCGCCCCCTACCCCAGGCTCCAGGTGGGGACACATGGCTCAGCCTGGCTGATTAGAGATTTGCATTGCCTTCCCCAAAGCATCCTTGGGGTTTAGAGAAGGACATGGATACACGCATGCTTAATGAAAGTCCACTTCACTTTTACTGGAACCGTTAAATGAATTCATAGTTACCTAAGAACATATACCTAATCCTTTGTATCAAAATACCTTATGTAGTAATTGAACAAGGAAACGACCTGGATAGTCATGAATGTAGAGAAAATTGGATGAATTTTAGTATAACAGTACTGTGGGATTTTACGCAGCTCTTGAAAAGAATGAATTAGATCCGTATCCACTAATCAGGAGACAGGTTGATTATATATTGTTAGACATGAGAAACAAGTTGTAGGCTTATATTTTTTATGTAATACTTTATGTAAAAATCCAAGAAGGAGATTCCACATCTTTTTATACATCTTTGAAACTTTTTTCACCTTGTACGTTAAGTTTATGAACGTATCCAACTTCTATATTCTTGATAGAGACTTCTAAAAGCAACCTGAGCATTACCCTGAATGTTACAGAAGTCATTAGATTTTTTTTCTAACGGAAGCAAGGTGAAGAGGTTTGCTTTTTACATTTTTTTAATGTTTACTTATTTTTGAGAGAGAGACAGACAGCATGCGAGCAGGTGAGGGGCAGATAGAGGGAGACACAGAATCTGAAGCAGGCTCCAGGCTCTGAGCTGTCAGCACAGACGCCAACGCAGGGTTCAAATCCATGAACCATGAGATCATGACCTGAGCAGAAGTCTTACACTTGACTGGCTGAGCCCCCAGGCACTTTTTAAGCAAATCAGTCCAGCAGTTATGTACAAGGCACACAAGATTGGCAGAAGGAACAGTTAGGAAACTACTGCTGATATCCAGGTAGTATGTGGTAATATGCTAAAGCCTATATAGGGCTTTCTTCCTAGAACATGTCACAGGGTCAAAGGTAACTGACCGGATGTGAGCGGACATGACAGGAACCTCATAAAGAACAGCTAACATCCTGGTTTAGGCCCAAAGAGACTGAGCAGGTAAACATGAGAAGACTGAAGGCCTGGTCAACACCAATATTTGAAGAGGCCAAGGCCAAAGTCTGTGGCAATTCCACAGAAACAGACATATGACAAAGAACAAAAATGTCCTTTGAACTGGTGAATTCAGGCCTCTGGTGACCTTAGACTGAGCACATCCTGGGGAAAAGAGGGCGTAGGGACCAAGAGCGGCAGGTTAAGGAATGGACATGAGTGCAGGGAGAAGGGGCAGGAAACATGAACCAACCCCTGAAAATCCTTATTAATGAAGAGAGGAGAAAAAGGCTTGATGCCAGATGGAGACATGGGATCAAGGAAAGTGGAGTTCGCTAATTTTCTTACTAGTTTTAAGATAGGACACGTATGAGCACTTGGGCAGTCAGGTTTTATGAGCCCTAAATCTGACACATTCTGAGAGGCTCCCTAGAAAGAATATTTAAAAAGTGAATAAATTAAATTAAAGAAGTGAATTAAAGAAGTGAATTAAAAAAACCTGAAAAGTAGCATAAAATTAGTTACAAAGGTAAATATTTATTTACAGCGAGAAATCACGCTAAATTATAAAAAGCTGACAAACTCTACGATCAAATATCCATAGAATCTAATACACTATTTTTATTAATTAACTTCCTGGTATAACTCTATACTTCTTTTTCCCTTTACAATTGCAGGCTGTATACTCTTTGAACACTTCTTCATCTGAAAATGGGTTTTGTAAGATTTTCTATAGAGAGAATGGAAAGATAAATTTGGCTTCCCTCTTGCATATCACACATTTCTAATATGTCATGTCAGGTGTTCTTGGCCTCGCCCGTGTCTCGTAGTCCTGCAGGGGCTGTCTGATTTCATGCAGTGCAATCTGACAGCTTCTCTTTTTCTTACCCTAGTGTTTCTCTTTCGACACCTGCTCTGGGATTCTGTTAATGCCCAGACTCCCGCACGTCAGCTCGGAGGAGCACCCAAGGGGTGAGCCTTTGACCAATGACAGAGTAAACTAGTGAATACACATTTCCTTGTTTCTCCCGACTGAAGGGTGGCCTGAAGGTGCAGTTGATACTTTTTTGGGGCCATGGCCCCCAGGATAGAGCCTTGTGCCACCGTTGGAGGTAGCCAGCCCCACACCAGGCACCCAGTGGTCACCCCTCAGCATCTCTCATTCCTGCCCTCCGGGCCTGCATTCCCTAATTATAAAGTTGCACAGAAGCCCTCTGACTCAGGTTCCAATTTCTGGGGAATCAGACTAAAATACCGTTGTGCATTTAAGTTTGTTTTTTATAACTGGTAGATTAGAAATTTTTATTTTAACTTTATGACTAGTTACTAATATCATGTGTAATTCAGACTATCAGGTTAAGAAAGATCCTTTTGAGATTTTTGATAGCTATAGGATTTCAGGGCATTTCAAGTTTTCTTGTGCAGAAACTTAAATATTATTGGAGAATTGCCAAAATTAATTAACCAGTTTCTTGAAAATGCCCTTGTTATGTTACATCTGATGAGTTTTATTTGATCTCTGCCAGTTTCGGCCATTTGTGGCAACTTCCTCTTAGCCAGATCCCCAAAATATCTGCAGCCATTCCAATGCCGCCAGACATAAGAGGAGTGACCCAAGGGAGGCTGAGTTGGGAAGAGGCAGTATTTTTAATCAACTTCTGTTAAATATCTCACTTTGAAATCTTTACACAAACACATGACCATGTCAAGACACCTGACCTTGGAAGAGGCACAAACAAATGGAGATGCAGTATTGACCAGGGTGGATATTAAGCATGTAAATACAAGCATAGTGTGCTTTATATGTGAAGGTACCAAAGGTAATGGGAGGATAATTAGTCTTCGCTGGAGACGGGCATCTGGGGATAATGCCCTTGAGTGAGAGAGCCAGCTTTTGAGAAAGGCAAACAGGTCGGGGCGCCCGGGTGGCTCAGTCGGTTAAGCATCTGACTTGATCTCGGCTCAGGTCATGATCTCAGGGTCCATGGGATTGAGCCCCGTGTCAGCCTCTGGGCTGACAGTGTGGAGCCTGTTTGGAATTCTCTCTCTGCCCCTCCCCCACGCTCTGTCTCAAAATAAACAAACGGTAAAAAAAAATCAATAAATAAAACAGTAAAAAAAAAAAAAAAAAGGAAACAGGCTGAGAGAGCACCTCGTGAACATTTGGAAAGTGTGGATTTTATTCCCTACAGAAGAGGAGGTCCTAAGGATGCACTGTAAAGGCTGGTCGCGAAGCTATCTGTCACTGGAGGTACCAGCCAGGGAGGAAGAGACAGACCTCTGTAATAGAGGAAGCGAAGTGGGGAGGAGAGATGATAAAGAAAGGGCCTGACTTCATGTGGTGATCAAGGACCACAGGAACCAGAGACGGGTGTGCAAGTATAAGCTCAAATATACGCGACACGTGCCATTTCTTTATTTCTTCATCCTGTATTTACTTTGGAGTGTGAGACCCACTAATTAGGAAGGGAAAGAGACTGAAACACTAGTCCCTGGTTTCTCGGTCTTGAAGTAGGTCAATGTGAAGGACTTTCTCCAGTCACTTTCATCTTTTAATATTTTTAATATAAGAATTGTAACCTATGTTGAAAATTGTAATTTTCAGAGTTAAAAAAAAAAAAGTAATCCCCTAGCTTTAGGGACATAATTATATAAGTAAACAGACCACGCACGTGAGACTATATCACTTTTCAGGCTGTGATGGTCTAAACCATTTCAAAAGTGGATTATGCACAGCCGTCATGTTCTGAGAGGGTTAATTCACTACTCAAAGATAATCCAGCTACTTCCAGAAAGGATTCATTAGCTCACCAGTTTCAAGTGGCTAAGTGTGTTAAGAGCAAACAGTAGGGTCCACGTGAAAATGAGGAAATGAAGAGCAGAGGATAGGTACCCGTCGCTAATCTCCGACTCCAGACAAAACTGAGGAGCCCTTGTCTGTGCAGACCAGCGGCGACAGCCGCAGTCCGGGCTGGCACTCCCTCCTCACACAATGCAGCCTCAGAGACGCAGGCGCCTTAGCCACAGGAACGGTACTGAAGCAATAATGATCCTTCTGTCTGCTGTCTGCACAGTGCCATCCTCCAGCAATACCCCCAGTTTACACACAACAAGCGAAAGGACAATGATCATGAACCCACAGGATACAAATAGTCATTAAAATGTTCTTTTACCCAGTTATGGACAGACGTGCTGGCTCACAGGTGTTGAGACCCAAATAAAATGAAACAATGAGCCTAAAACCCTAACTCAGCTATTTGGCATCTCTTCCCATTCCCTTTTGGATTTGTCTGTTTTCACTTCTGTTTCTGTCTTAAGCGGGTAGGTGGGGGGAGGAAGGTGAGTGGGAGAGAGAGAGGAGGTGCACACTCACACACAGACTACCTGCAGATGTTACAGGATATCTGTCTAGCAAGTGATATCAGTAGTACTAGATCAAAGTAAGATTGAAGCACCATCTTGGCAAATTTGGGAGGGCACCTTTAACATTTCGTCAGATGCCCAGAATTCCTCTAACTTAATTGTTTTGGAAGATTTCAGGCAAAACTGATATTTTCCATCTTCTTACCTTCCTTTTAACCTCAAGTAGCAGAGCTAAAACTGAGATGTAGAAAAGCATCTGCCTGGAATGAGACAGCTACTGGGACACCTGGGTGGCTCAGTCGGTTAAGCGTCCTACTTCGGCTCAGGTCATGATCTCACGGTTTGTGAGTTTGAGCCCCTTGTCGGGCTCTGTGCTGACAGCTTGGAGCCCAGAGCCTGCTTTGCATTATATGTCTCCCTCTCTCTCTGTCCCTCCCTCACTCATGCTCTATCTCTCAAAAATAAATGAACATTGAAAAAAAATTAGAATGAGACACCTACTACGTGCCAGCCACTTGAGAAACAACAATTAACAAACCAAATAAAAATCCCCATCTTTCTGGAGTTTACAGTCTTCTGGGAAAGAGAAAGTGGCAATTATAGCATTGAAATAACAGCATTTATTGAACACTTCTTTTGTGCTGGATTCTGTCCTGAGCACTTTATTTCCTCTCATGTAATCCCCAAAGCAATTCTACGTACGAGGTTTTATTCTTCCCATTGTACACATAGGAGGACTTCATCTTAGAGCAGCTAAAGAAGTTGCTCAAGTGAGGAAGTTGGAATTCAAAACTGAGGTCTTTCTGATAGTTATTCTATAAGTACATGCAATCTTTTATTAGGTACCCAAATCCACCTTCAATTCCATTAGAGATGTAAAGACATGAGATTCGAACTATAAGGCCCCTGCCTGAAACAAACACTATCCAACATTGAACAATATATGCGCAGTTTATAGAATGATCAGTGTGGTCAAAGTTTAGAGAAGATAGAAAAATGCAGGAACCAAAATCACAAAAAGTTTTATTGGAAGGCAAGAATTGACTGGAGTGGAAGTTGAGGACAGACAGAATTTTTTTTTGTTCCACAAGTTTCCCACATTCCTGAAGAGTTGTAAAGCACGTTGTTCTGGTACATCTGAGTTTATAATTAAAAATATTTTCCAGGGCTCTCATCAAGTCTCTCATTTTTGGCTTATTCTTTATGTCCTGGGAACTCTGTGTTTCATACATCATACATCCATTTTACCATGTCAACCATACTTGGAACTCTTACCCACTGCCTCCCCGAGCACGTGAGCACCATCGGCAAAGGGACCACGTCTTCTCATTCCCCTTTGCTAGCTCTTCAGCCACTTAAATCTCAGTATTCCCCAAAGTTGCTTCCATTCTGTTTCCTCTTTTTCTCCTACAAACCAATCATGAATTATCCCATCCAATCCCACGACTATCACCACTACATTTATATAAAGCTGATTTTTTTTTACCCACTTTCAACAATGGCTAAAACATTTTTGTACACCTTGTGATTTTCTTGATGAGATTTTTCATCACCCCTCATACTGACATGGGGAAAGAGAGTCAATTGTTTCCAATATATACACATTAGTTCTATCTCTCCTAAACCCCAGACCCAAAGGGACACCAACCGGAGATTCGATAGGCCGTGATATAACAAATCCAAGATGGAAATTGTTTATTTCGGTCCCTTCCACCACCAATCCCTCCGTAAAGACAGAGAACAACATGCATTAAAAACAAACAAAAACATGTACTGGCATTCCTTATTTATTTATGCCCTATTTCAGAAAACCGCATCACCACTCATTAGTCTTCCAATTCAAGAACTTAGAAATTATTATCAACGATGACCTCTTTTTCACCCTCCCATCGAGAGCACACTTAGCAAACTGCATCTACTCCATTTAACATTGGATGACTGTCCCTTCTCTCTGTTCTCCTGCCACAACTTCTGCCTTGGTCTGTTCAGACCACAGTGCTTCCTTTCCTGAATAGAATTTCTCCTAATGACTCTTTCCTAACTAGTCTCTTGCCTGTGTCAAGTACATAATATAAGCTGCTGCCAGCGTGATTATTCAATAACACAACTTTTGTCGCACCCTGGCATCCCTCAAGATCCACCAAGGACCTCCACCACCTTGGAAAATAAGCCCAAACACTTTGTCCACGTTATTCGAGTTTTTTGTGATCTGGGCCCTGCTACTCTCTCCAGCTAAAATTCCCACCAAATTAAATTACTGATGAGTATTAAAACTAACTGTGTTCTTTTATTCTTCTTATCATTGCATATGTTTTTCTTCTATCTACAGTGCCCTTCATCTATAGATGACCCGAGAAACTCTCATCTAGCCTTCAAGATCCAGTTAAAGCATAATTTCTTCTTGCAACTTTCCCTAACTACCAACCTCAATCCACTGCAGTAAGAGTTGATCACGTTAGCAGTGCTATTACCACACTTGTATATTCTTCATTTGTACTACTACCAAAATGATTCTAAGTGGTTTTGTGTCTAGGTTTGAATTAGATTGTGAGATCTACTATTAAGGAACATAAGAATTATTTCCATTTATAAGGAAACTATTATGTGTTGAGCAAAACACTGGGATCTTTTTCACTGGGGATCTGATAAAGACAGAAAGGGTCCTAGAAATGAAGTGATACATTTGCCTAGAGCAACAAAGGGTATGAGGAAAGAAACAAAGGGTCAAAGACAAAGAAAGACACTGGTTATCAGGTGGATGAAGACATAAGCAAGGTCAAGTAGTCGGGAAGACTGTACACAGTTCAGGAAATGAGGTTATTAAACGGTGTACTGCAGAGGCCAGTACCAACCCAAGAGTGTTGAAGGCCAGTTCTTTGAGGAGGTACTGACCACACTGGGCAGAGTATGACTGGGAGACTTAAGACTTCTCACAGGTCCCGACGTTCTTTCCCCTTGAACATTCTAGCTGAGTAAATCTGAACAGGAATTGCCCCGTGGCATCCTCCAGCATGTTGTTTTCTTTTGATTTTTGTCTTTTGGTTTTGTTTTTTTAGGACCAGGTTTCCACACCACCCCTCTAGACAGCACACCAGGCCAGGGGGCCGCAGAGGACAAGAACTTTCCTCCCACTTTACGTTAAATGCTGGCTCATGCTTCTTCCCACACTTCTCTTTGCCAGCCAAGTGCATTTTCTCATTGCCTCCCATGGGCTCAAGTGCACCCACCAAAACTTGAAGCCTGCTCATACAATGGGTAGAAAATTAGAGGGGCACCTGGGTGGCTCAGTCAGTTAAGCGTCCAATTTCGGCTCAGGTTGTGATCTCGTCATTCAGGAGTTTGAGCCCCGAGTGCTGACAGCTCAGAGCCTGGAGCCTGCTTCAGAGTTTTTGTCTCCCTCTCTATCTCTGCCCCTCCCCTGCTCATGCTCTGTCTCTTTCTCAAAAACAAATAAACATTAAAACAAATTTTAAAAATTTTAGAAAAGACTTTGAGATCTCTCCATTCTGCTGGCTTCCGAGACTGTAACTCAGACCCTTTTTACCCAGAATCTTGGACCCAGGTTCTAATCCTGAGTTGCTCCTATATTTTTTCTTAACTTCTGAATTTTATTTCCCAGGTTTACCTTTTACGTCCTGCTCCCACGGTTGACATCCAGGTAGTAAACTTCACACCCACTGGGATGAATTTATACGTCTTAACTAACCTCCCTGAGCCTGACCTCAATCCTACCTTCTCAAATGTCTTGCTTCTATCCACCTCTCCCAGGTTATAGCTACGGCCTCAACTCAAAGGGTAGAGCAGAAGTTCTCAGACCCTTTCTCCCTACCACCTTCCACGTCCCCCACCCAAAAGGAGGGCTGCTAACTGGAGAGGCCAAAGTTGAACACTCTTATGAGGACTCATTTCTTTCGTTTTTAATTCCAGTATAAATAACAAAGAGTATTAGTTTCAGGCATAACCTATAGTGATTCGACAATTTGGTACATTACTCAGTGCTCATTGTGATAAGTGTACTCTTAATCTGAGGACACTTTTCTTAACGGGCAAAGGTATGTCCACACGTGCACATTTTTTCTCTTCCACTATTTCTTCATCCATGCTCCTAATGTGATGAAAAGACCAGGGCTTGCCTTGAGGTAAGGTCTGATATCTCTCTCCCTCATTCCCTTTTCACAAGCACATCCAAACCTTAGCTTTACAAGAAAGAAGTCCTCTTTGATCTCAGGTCTAAGTTGTTTTTGCTACAATCCAGCTTAGCTAGAGCTCTGCTTTAAACACTAAACACTAACGCAGCTAATAAAGTGGGTCACTGATTGCCACTGCCTAAATGTTACCTATGTACATAGTTCCCTTGAGATCCTCTTGGACTCAATTCCTTGATTGATTCCTTCAAGTGCCAATTCACATAATACCACATGTCTGTACTAATCAAGTCTTGCCATCCTTTTAAGACTGCCACTTTGGTCTCTATATTGGTCCAGTTTTTACCATCAACTATTGGTTTCACGTTATATCAGATAGATGGGCTTGTACTACTTTTCATGTTCCTAAATAAAAATCCAGAATTCTTTGGCAGCTGCCTAGATTATACAACCTACTCACAGCAGAAAGTGGCTGAAACCAATACTCTACAAACTTTCATTAAGAAAATGTTCCCACCCTTACACACCCACACCAGATTGAGATCTTCAAGGCTGAATAACAAGATCATATTCTCATATACTTTGTACAGATTTCTAAGGAAGGAAAAAATAATAAGGCCCTTGTGGGCTGGACTGTTGTCTTATACTTCTCTGTCTCTTTCCAAGAACATAGCAAAATACTGTGTATTCTTTCAAGTATGTTTTTTAGTAGAAATGAATAAAGCACCCAAGGAAGACAGATTAGTATTCTTGAAAACAAAATAATTAGGTGGCACTAGGCACTTCCAAGAACTACACATAAGAAATCAAACCCAAACTGTGTGGGTAATGATGAAAGTTATTTCCCTCTGGTAACCGGTTTGTGGTGGTCTTAGGATTGTTATTAGCAAACCACAGTATAATCAGCTGTCTGGTTCACAGCCTCAGCGGGCTCAGGGCTAAGTGATGTTACAGATGGGTCTCCCAGAGTCAATTTACATATGTTCAAGAACCACGACTATATGCAAACAAAATTCCTGTAGACATACATTCTCTAGTGCACGAAGATCATTAATCAAAGATCATTGGTTCTGATCACTAGAGGATGAAGGTAAATTATATCACTCTGTTACCCCAGGACTTGCTATACAGGTGGCATCTCACAAATGTGAAAAGAAAGAATTACCAGGACCAAAAAGCTTCAGGATAAACAGACCTACGAGCTTAAATATGAGAAACAGTAAGAGACTGAAAGTTTCCATGGGAAGGGTAGCCACCAAAATGAGAGCGGACACAAAAAAACCCTGTCCTGTCATCTCAATTAAGATTTTTCACTGTCGGTAAACATTTGAGCACCTACTATGTGGCCAGTACCTCTGAAAGGGTTTTCTAGGACTCGGGACCTTCATTGCTGAAACCAGGATGGTTGGCTACCCTAGACTATAAATAGTCCTAACTGAGGGGGGAAATCAAATATAAAAACAAATGTAATTGCAAGTTAAGTGTATGAATAAGGGTACTGGGGAGAATAAAATAGAGGTTTCAAGTGCTTTATGAAAGCCTATAATTCTCAACCCTAGCTGCTCTTTTACTTCACTTTTTTTTTATTAGTTGAGGAAGCTAAAGCCCAGGAAATTAAACGATGTGCCTTAAATTCTCCAGAGATTCTAATTTAATGCTCTAGGGTTTGAGCACAGGTATATTTTTAAGTGCCAAAAGAGATCCTAATATGTAGCCGAGGCTAAGAACCACTGAGCTAAACCCAGCTCTGATATATGCTAAGATATAATCAGGTGATAAACAGACGAGGTGGAAAAGATTATCCATCTAAGAAGAAACAGTATGTGCAAATGTCCTGAGGCAAAACAAGCATGATCCTTTAGAAAACTGAGAGCAGTTCAGCGTAGCCAGAACATAGGGTGAATAAGAGGAGATGTGGCTAGAAAAGTAAGTTCCAGATATTGAAGGCTTTGACAAACATCTTCAGAAGTCCAATCCTGTCTAATGAGAGAAAAGGTAGCTATTTATATCCCTAACTACCTTCTAAATTGTGTTTGCTTTTATATTAACTATACACTTCTGAATGCTGTCATGAATTTGGACAACCAAGCTGTCCTTGAGCTGACTCTAAGAATATCCTGCTCTGGGTGGGAAAAGGATGAGTAACAGGAATGAAGTGGTACTGATATAAACGGACCGTGAGCGTTGGGGAGTTTGAAAAATTGGGAAGGCCACGCCCACAGAACGGGTGCAAGCACCAATCAGCTTCGGCCTAGGGTTTCCACTCAGGAACAGAAACCCTTTGTCATTAGATGATTAGATTTCGACACAGGGGAAAGCCTCTCAGTTTTAAAACAAAGTCTTCTGTTATTTAAATGTTGGTTCCCAACATTATCCATGTCAATAAAAAACCCACCTGAGGTTTTGGTTCCAGAGAGGCATCTGGAGTTCCAGGGAGCCATAAGGGAAGGGAGGAGGGAACGGAGGGCAAGTGAGAGAGACCAACAAGACGGTGTGAAGTAAGGACGCTGTATAGAGTGAAACACCAAAAAAGGTCCGAAAGCCATCGGCAGAGGTGCGGCTGAAGCAATTTAACACCAAGATCTCCACTAATCTCTTTTGATCTAAATCAAAAAAAAATTTTGTTGCAGTTTCAAATAGATCATAGAGACGCAAAACATAAACAAGAAGACATTCTAACTGGGGTGGAAGGAACGACGGTGGCTTTTAATGAAGATCAGAACATGGGCTCAGGATCAGAAAGACGGGGCTTGAAGTGCTCCCTCTGCTTTATAGAAACGAATCCTCCTCCTTCATGGTAAAATACAGATGATAATAGTATCAAACTCTTAGGTTATTCTGCAGATCAATTCCTGTAACACACGATGCATGTTTAGTACCCTTTATGGCATATTTTAAGCACTCAGCAAATGTTACAGTATCTATGAACACTAAGAAACTTGTCACAAGGACAATGGGCATGACGTATATTTGAGAGGCATTCAGAAGAAAGAATTTAGAGAAGCTCCTTAATTGAATACAGTTGTTAAGGGGAAAAGGCAATTAGGCTCATTCCCAGACTCCTGCATAGACGACTGGGTAGATGGGGGTGACTTTCAACATAATGCAGAACAGAGGATAAGGACTGATTTTGAGAGGGAAAATGATGTGTCCAGTTGTAAATACGTGCCCGGGAGACATTAAGATGGTGTTCAGTAAGCAGCTGGGTATTTACAGCAAGAACTAAAAAGAGAAACTTGGGCTAGAAATATATTTTTACAATTCACCAGCAGGAAAGTGGCAATTGAAGCCGTGGAGATGGTTTAGCTCATGAAAAACAAAATGTACGGGGAAAAAGTTGATCAAGAACAAAGACTAGAGAAACAGGCTATTGTGTTTTTTATTTATAGAAATAGTGTTAAGCTGAGACAGACCTATGCCGCTGAGCTCACGGCTCCAGGGGGGAGTAGAGTCATGGCTGGTGGGGAGTAGAGTCAAGCCTTGGACGTCTCAAAGGTCAGAAAAGTTAGAAGAGCTCCAGGCAGGCCTTCTTCCCTTAGACTCAGAATGGCAAAGGACGAATGTCCATCGTGGTGCTCCGGGCAAGGGTGGTTAGAGTTAGAGCTGCATCTACTGTGACGGAAGAAAGCAGAGCTGAGACGAAGGGGAATAAACTGAGTGAAAACAAGTAAGCCTGGCTACAAACCCATGGCACTCTGTCTTTCCCTTTTATTGCCCCCTCGCCTTTAGTAAAGTCTCACCCAAACATCTTATCCATGCGTTCCTTCCGCCACGTGGTGAAAGCTATTGTCTGTTGCTGCTCAGGCTGGTGTTCAAGCACGTGTCCTCTCCCTCTCTCATCTGAAGCAAGTCTAACAGAGGGCAGTGAGAAGCTCTCAAGGAAGAGAGCGGCTGCCCTGGTATGGGTGTTTCTTCCCAGTGGCAGAGCCCTCGTCCACTCTCAACTGGAATCTCTGGGTTTTATTTTATCAAGCAAGATGACGTGTTATCATGGGTAGGGGCACCTGAGTGGCTGAAGGGAGGGTCGGGCATTCTGTGGCCCACGGTCAACACTGGCCCTATAACTAACCGGGGAACAGAAGGCAGTGAGGGGTGTGGGATGGACTCTAGCAGAATCAGGTCTGAACCCTTCTTAAGCAGTACTAGAACTGGGGGCAAGTCATCTAGTGTTCTGAGCCTCAAACCCCTCTTCTCAGAAAAATATAAACTACAATGATATCTATCCTGGTGGGTTCTGTAGAATTAGAAAAAAAATTGTGTAATACTTAAATTGTAACAATTCTCAAATGTGTAGTTTAACCCAACTTAAACCTAATTAAACAATTTATATATTTTTTAATGTTTATTTTTGTGAGAGAGAGACAGAAAGAGAGAGACAGAAAGAGAGAGAGAGAGAGAGAGAGAAACAGAGCATGAGCAGGGGAGGGGCAGAGAGGCAGGGAGACACACAATCTGAAGCAGGCTCCAGGCTCCGAACTGTCAGCACAGAGTGAGACACGGGGCTCGAACTCACAAACCGTGAGTTCATGACCTGAGCTGAAGTTGGATGCATGACTGGAGCTGAAGTTGGATGCTTAACCAGCTGAGCCACCCAGGCACCCCCCTAATTAAGCAATGTAAAGAATGTGCTTGCACATGCAAGTAAAAAGTTGAGGGTATGCTAGCTGTCTTCAGGACTGTTTCTCTCTGCTACGCTCTTTGCTGAGTTGGCTTTATTTTCAGGCTGTGGAGGTCCCGGGAAGCTATAAAGGCATGTTGTCATCACTGCCAGCAGCCCCGGTACAAACGAAGGTGTCGCTTCTTGAAAGGTCCCACACATATCCTGGGATCCAGATTGACTGAACCACTCAGGTCATCTGTATTACCGTTACCATTTTAAAACAAAAAGTGACTGACTTGTTGCCTAGTAAATCCACGCCCTTGTGCCTACGTGGCAAACCTCATCCCTAAACCCGTCGCTGGCCTGATTTGGTATGGGATTGTACCAACCACCAAGATTTGAGCCACAGGCTCTCACCGGACCTGTGTCTAACTGTGTCTGCATCCAGTTCTCGACACCGTTATGCAATAGAACGGGACAACTTTAACAAGGAAAAAACCATAATGCCTCAATGTCTGGGAACCATTCCCAGGAAATCTGACAATTGCTTGACAATGGCACCTAAGTACCAGTATTCTTTTAAGCCCTAGTTGGTTACAATGTATCTGTAGGTTTTTTTCTTTTCATGTTTATTTTTTTTTTATTTTTTTATTTTTTAGCGTTTTTATTTTATTTTTGAGAGACATAGAGACAGAGAGTGAGTATGGGAAGGGCAGAGAGAGAGGGAGACACAGAATCCGAAGCAGGCTCCAGGGTCTGAGCCGTCAGCACAGAGCCCAATGCGGGGCTCGAACTCACAGACCATGAGATCTTGACCTGAGCTGAAGTCGGCCACTTAATTGACTGAGCCACCCAGGCGCCCCAACTTTTGAGAGAGAGAGAAAGGCAGAGTGTGAGCAGGAGAGGGGCAGAGAGAGAGAGAGGGAGACACAGAATCTGAGGCAGGCTCCGGGCTCTGAGCTGTCAGCACAGAGCCCGACGCAGGGTCGAACCCACAATCTGTGTGATCATGACCTGAGTGGAAGTCAGACACTTACCCGACTGAGCCACCCAGGCGCCCCCCAGTGGATCTGCAGATTTGAGAAGCCTGGCTGAGGGGTACTCAACCCACCAATTAGCCCAGACTCCATCACTAGAGCCAAAATTACAACCTCATACACACATATGCTAAACCACATACACTAAAAATGGAAGAGAGGTGGTTTTTTCAAACCAATCTGAGATATAGTCATTAACAGGAGAAAGGATGGATCCTAGCTGGCAAAAATAGAAGTCTACTCCAAACAGGCCACACACTTGACCCTCACACTCACTGCCAATCTGTTTGGTTGCAAACCTTGCTAAGTTCTCCACACCCTGAAAAGGAAGGTCATGATTCTTCCATGAACAACTCTAAATATCACAGAGAGCCTTTCTCTAAATGCAGAAGTATATAAATGGCCCTTTAATATACAGATCATGATCATTTTACGCTAAAGAAAAAGAAAAAGAAAACCAGGAGTGTCGAACGAAGGCTGAAGCTATACTGCGAGACTCGGTCACGGGATGGAGGGAAATGGAAGAGAGGGGTTGGCAGTGTTACTAGCCGGTGGGCAGGTTTTTATGAGGGTCGGGACAAGTATACTTGAGACTTGCTTAGCAATATTTGGCTGCCCCTTGTTCCTGGAGAAGAGAAAATTTACTAGCAGGGAGAAACAGTGATTAAGGGGGTTCGGCTAGAGATACATCACTAATGCCAGGCTTCCATATCCTCAAAGATGAGACCAGGCAGAGGCAAATTCCCAGACAAGCCTTTCATCTTCCCGACGCAGTGCGCTTCGGGAATTTCCACTTACTGCTGCACATGTCACTAAGCTGCCCTCAGGAGCGCAACGAGGCTCCGCTTCCACACATGTGTTTCGGTGCCAGTAATGCCACACATTCTGCATAATTATAAGGAATATCCATCTTTTGTCTGCGGCCCAGAACACTGTGGTTTGAACATCAGGCAACCCTATGGCAGCATAAAATTTTCATGGTTTGGGAAGAAAATTTCTAGGTGATCCCTTGGAATGCAAGGCAAAACATTCTCATATTCCTTCTCAGTGGATTAGCTTCTTACATGGCAAGTCATGCATTTTAGGTCCCCGCCCTGTCTCGGTGCTTGAGTTTTCAGGTTGGAAACAAAGAAACGCTTTCCCCCAAGTGCTTGTTCATGCTAGAATGCGGAGTAAATACTCCACAGACCAGAGTCTGGGACTGCTTAGCTTGCCCACCGTGTTTGTGATTTTTTTTTAATGTTTATTTATTTTTGAGAAAAAGAGACAGACAGAGCATGAGGGGGCAGGGGCAGGGGCAGAGAGAGAGGGAGACACAGGCTCTGAGCTGTCAGCACAGAGCCCGACGCAGTGCTTGAACCCGTGAACTGCGAGATCATGACCTGAGCCGAAGTCGGACACTCAACCGACTGAGCCACCCAGGCGCCCCTGTGATATGTTTTAAATTAATGACTTTCCCTACGATGTTTGCTCATCTTCAAAACACATTCTATAGTGAGGTCCTGCAAAATGTCAGTTACAGGTTATTGTGGTAGATGCAACTATAATGCCTTGTACCTGATGGTAGTGATGAGAGCTTCCAGGTTTAGTAAAGACTTTTAAAAATACGAATTGTTTCTAAGAGATATTTAAACATGCCGAAAGAGTGGTCTAAGGTTTCTCATCCTTTGAAATGAGGACATCCACACTTTTATTTATTTACTTTGGGGACGTGTAATCCCCTTTAGCAGTCTGGCAACACCTATGAACTCCTTACCAGAATATATACTTTTTAAAATAATTAACAGAGGGGCCCCTGGATGGCTCAGTTGGTTGAGCATCCCACTTCAGCTCAGGTCATGATCTCACCTCTTGTGAGTTCGAGCCTGGCGTCGGGTTCTGTGCTGACAGTTCAGAGTCTGGAGCCTGCTTTTGGATTCTGTGTCTCCATCTCTCTCTGCCCCTCCCCCACTGGCTCTCTCTCTCTCTCTCTCTCTCTCTCTCTCTCTCTCTCAAAAGTAAATAAACATTAGAAAAAATTAAAAAAATAATTAACAGGAAATGCAAAGGATTATAAAGAAATGAAGTATATTGGAATAACATCCATACCTAAACATCCAATACATAAACATCCATACATAAACAATACAATAACATCTGTACATAAGCATCCAATACATAAATCCAGGTTCGCAGACCGAAAGGTTCTGGAAATTCAAGCCCCCTTCTGGGTGAGCTCGAGCCCCACTTGGGATGAGCCCTGCTTCTCACCCTCTCCCTCTCCCTCTCTCTCTGCCTCTTGCTCACTTGCGCCCTCTCGCTCTCAAAAAAAAAAAAAAGTTTCTGTGGATCTAAGTTAAGAACCTAATCTTATGTAATCTCTCAGTAAAGGTTTTATGTAGGGGTGAGTTAGAGACATACTAGGCATATTGACAAAACATATTAGAAAGTGTCTTGGTGGGGAAAACAAATTCAGACATAGGGCTGGGCAGGGAACAGAAACACTAGAAGGCAGGGTGGCAATGATGGGTGAGTGACGAAGCCAGGGGCAAAATGCGAGGTGCATGCCCGGTCTAAAGCGGGTAGCCTCTAGGAAGGCCCAGCAGATCCTTGCCAAATGGGAATATGGGCCCCGTATGGCTGTGTATTCCTCTCTTTCAAGAGAGGTCAAGCATCTGGATTTATATACGAACTGTTCATATTTGTTGTCATTGGCTGGAGAAAAAATTAACATTGTTTTGGAAGAAAGGAAATATATCTTTTACCAGATTTGTCTGGAGGGCTGCAAGTTTGTAACTTCAGGAAAGTAGGAGGAATTGGAAGACATTAGTCTTATTTTTAATATATTCTTTCCTCTTAGTATCTCTGTTGCATTTATTTTGAAAATCTAAGAATTTATTTAATTTCCTTCCTTGAGTGGCACCACGCTACTATGGAATAATCAGAGGTTGCAGGAGCTAAATTGTTTTTAATACTTCCAACAAATATTTATTGAAAACATGTGCAACAGGCAATACACAAGTTGGTAAGAATGTAAAGATTAAAACATTACCTTTGTTTCCAGAGCTTACAGTCCAGTGTAGAAAGAGTTTTACTGAAATATTATAATACAATCTGCTAAGGCCTATCATGCAGATAGGTAAAAAGTACGGAGGGAGTAGGAGGGAAGAAAATACGCATCTTCCCAGGAGACGGGGAGAGATTTTTAGAGGAGAGTTCTCTTTGAGTAGACCTTTGTATCAAGGGCCCCAGATTATCAATGATCTAATAAATTATTCTGAAGAATTGGGCTTTTTCCCGAGAGGAAAGAGAGGACTGAAGATTTTTGGACAGAGAAGAGATGTGTTGAGATGTTCACATTCTGGCTGCAGTACAGAATTTGGCCTAAGGGAGGAGACAGAGAAGGAAGGACCACAAAACGATAATTTCAAGACCACAGACCGTGAACTAGGGCCGCAGCAGGAGGCATGAGGAAGACTATACTTGTTGGAAAGATAATCAGCGACGGGAAATAACAGAACCTGTTGGCCGAATGTGTTCTAATGAGCTAAGTGGCAGAAGGGAGGGAAGAGTTGGGAATGACTCTTGAGACCCCCCTATGAGAAGTAGTCTACTGTGAGATGACAGCGTTCCTGGAGTCAGACGACTTGAGTTCAAATCCTAACCCTTCTACTCATTCGCTGTGTGACTTTAAGCAAGTGACTTATTCTCTCTGAGTTTCAGTTTTGTATATAAGGCCAGATATTCTTACCACAGTGTTTACATGTGTGCTTGAAAATTACTGTTATTATTATTAATTATTATAATTCTAGTTAGGATGGTGGTGCTCTTCGGTTTGTTTTAAAGACTAAATGCAGCATTTGAAGTGCTTTTTAGAAAATTCTATGTTTGCACAATTGAATATGTCGATCTTGGGTTTAGAAGAAAGTTTCATTAGCAGAATGACGGGAGTTAAAACCTCTTAGGCAGATTAAACAGACGAAGGCATTCTTGGAGAAGAAGCCAGGGTTTGAGTCTCCTGGACACTGACGCTTAGTGGGTGGATAGAGTAGGAGGCAAAATCTGCAGAGGCTCACAAGAAGAGAAGGCCAGGGAAGTTGTAGGAGAAAAACGAAAGAGCAATGCTTGAAACCAAGAGAAGAAAGTCTTAGAAGGAGTGTAGTCAATATAGAAAATGCTATATGTGAGCCAAATACGATAACTGATGGTCTCTATACTTAACAATTGGGAAATCTTTAGTAAAGTGCTTTAAAATACACAATTTAAGGGGCGCCCGGGTGGCTCAGTCGGTTAAGCAGCCGACTTCGGCTCAGGTCATGATCTCACAGCTCGAAGGCTTGTGAGTTCAAACCCCACATCGGGCTCTGTGCTGACAGCTCAGAGTCTGGAGCCTGCTTTGGATTCTGTGTCTCATTCTCTCTCTCTCTGCCCCCACTCCCACTTGTGCTCTGCCTCTCTCTGTCTCTCAAAAATAAATAAATATAAAAAAATAATAAAATACATAATTTAAAATATTTGATATAGAGAATACATTCAAATGTTAGTTTCCATTATCCTTTTTAATTTTGAAGACATTTCTAGAGAGAGAAGAATGAAAAACTACTGGATTGAACCATATAACTTTCCATATTTATAGGTCAAAAATGTTAGATTCAATAATTTCATATAATCCAACTATGCCAAGTAACTGAAAAGCTGCTTCCAAGCTCAGTAGAATGAAAACAGGTATTTGTTTCTATTGGGTTATGATGCAAAAGCAAAAATTACCCCTTTTTTTCTCAATTTTCCTAAGGAAATAGAACTGATAATCAGTGCCTAAATTCACATAAATAGAAGCTAATAATATCTAAATGATGTTCTTACTCTACTGTAGTTATTTTCTTCGTCGCTCACCTTTGAGTCTAAAAACTTCAGGGATGAAACCTAAACGCAAAAGTAATTTGAAGGGAGGAATAGTCATACCTTTCCAAAGAAATGTCTTTTATTACTAATAACATTGGTATTATGAAAAAGTCTAGTTATCTTGGCAGTGTAGAGCATAAAGTATAAAATGTTGAAAGTGTTGGCTTTGGAATCCAGTCCTCATTCGACCACTTATCAGGTATGAGATCCAGGGAAAATTACTTGCTTTTCTAAACCTCCATTTTCTCATATGGAAAATGGAGAAGAGACTGCTGTCTCTTGGGATTTTGTGAGGAAAGGGGAAGACAATGAATACAGGGGATTAGCACAGTGCCCCTTGTAACAATGGTAATTTATATTTCACTTTTTATCTCTGTAGTGGGTAAGCATGAGAAAGTTTGAGAGAATTGTTTTTTTTTAATATTTTTTTTAATGTTTTTATTTTATTTTTGAAAGACATAGAGACAGAGCGTGAGCAAGGGAAGGGCAGAGAGAGAGGGAGATACAGAATTCGAAGCAGGCTCCAGGCTCTCAGCTACAGCACAGAGCCCGATGCGGGGCTCGATCTCACAGACCTTGAGATCATGACCTGAGCCGAAGTTGGACACTTAACCGACTTAGCCACCCAGGCGCCCTGAGAGAATTGTTTTTAAAAGAATAGGTACTTTTAGAAGAATTCGTCTTTTCATACATCAACAAAAACTTTGAAGTTCTTTCTAGCAGAACAGCCTTGTCCAGTCACTGGTAACTTTCCAGAGAACCAACAGCCAGATCCATAACTTTCCAAGACACAGGGCTGAGTAAGCTTTGTGCTTCCCATCGGTCAGGGGCTGGCCAATGTGTTTCTTTATAACCAATGAAATATATGACTCATAAAACAAAACCCCTCAAAATCTGTATCTAAATGAAAGCCATACAATTAACTCCCAAAGACTTACACACAAATACTCTTGCTAAGGGTGTATGACAGACGTCTTTATCATATCCCCAGATTTCCCTATTAACTTGATATTCTACAGAGATGGCAAAACAAATTATTTAAAAAATATATATTTCTCTTTCACTTTGCATTGCAATTAAAGCAAAATAAATTTATAAAATATACTGAAACTATCTGGTGAAAAAGCCCTTGGGAGTCAATCACCTAAGGTTCAAAGTACATAGTAGTGTCACATTTTGAATTTAAAATTGAACACAAACAGGGCTGAAAATGCCCTAGCCTGTTATTTATTTTGCAGTTTTATTAAAGATTACCATGCTTCACTATTGGCAAAATGGTCATTAAAAAATGTAATATAAGACTATTCGGGGAAATGGAGTCCCATAAAGTATGATAGTCTTATGGATCTTAACGTAAAGCCACCAGTGCAGATGTTCCTAATCATCCTAAAAACACAAATACACAAACCAGTTTGTTCCAGCTACAGAGTAATTCAATTAAAAGAGTGCTTATAATTTAACAGTATGAATAATAGTTCAAGCCAGGGATGTAGTGAAACTACAAGGAAATATAAAGCTACAGAGTCTATGCCAAGGAAAGTGTTCCAAATTTTCAAGGTTGAGAAATTGGTTCCTTTCCTTACTACAGGTAAGAAATTGCTTTAATTAGCAAAATAATAATAATAATAATAATAATAATACAATAAATATATCTTTAAGGAAAACGCATGCACACGCACACGCGTGCACACACATGTACACTCTAGTTAACTTAAAGCTTTCGCCAAGAGAAACACCTATCTAAATCCAGAATATCACTTAGAATCTGCTTTGGGAAAGTTAAACTCAGACTTCTCACCAGTTTAAATTTCTTATTGAGAAATAAATACAGTATGTAATATGATACAGAATTAAATCAGCATGCACAGTAAAGTACAAGCTCTAAGGACACACAGGATTCTCTTTGCAAATAATGGTTTTGGCAAAGAGCCTCCTTTATGTACAGAAAGCTCTGTTCCTTGCTTATAGCGACTCTCAAGGCTACAACAGGTAATTGTGTGCTGCTAATTAGGTTTACAAACGATATGTTCAAGCCAGGAGATATTTTATAGCTCGACTCCGTGAAAGTAACAAACCATATCAGTAAGGTCAAGCTATAAAAACTCATTCTCCCACAATTACTGATCTTTTACTCTTATATAGCATGAATTTTAACATTGCAAATATGTAATAATACCATTCAAACATTGGTTCAGTGTTCAACCCCTTTACAAAATAGCAAAAAAAAAAAAAAAAAAAAGACAACCAGGAAAGCTTTTGTATACAGATATTTGGCATGCTTATTTCCCCAAAGTTAATTAACTATCCATTTCACTAGGTAAATTATAGATCGTGGGTCATAATCCTCTTCCAAGAAGAGGATTTTCCTGCTTAAAACAGGAAAATCGAATGCGGTACGTTACCTTGTGTCACTTGTTGAACGGCCAACATTATCCCAGACATGGTGTCTGGAAGCAAGTTTTCTTTCAGGTTGTACTGCGGTGCCCATTCCAGAATAGGCAGCCGCCTCCTGCACCACTGTCTGAAGTCTTCACAGTGAGGGGTATGCATCTTGCTCCACGGCATGCTTTTCTTTTTCCTCTTTGCCCCTGTCATTTTTCAGATTCTCTCTTGTAGAAGTAAACTTCTTTAGACAAGAAAAAAAAATGTTGCAGAACACCTCTTTTCAATGCCAGGCTCCAATGCGGCTGTGGTTT
Source organism: Paguma larvata (assembly GCA_030068075.1). Classification (NCBI taxonomy): domain Eukaryota; kingdom Metazoa; phylum Chordata; class Mammalia; order Carnivora; family Viverridae; genus Paguma; species Paguma larvata. The sequence goes on along the minus strand of CM057838.1, from coordinate 36,891,159 downwards.
ACAATGTCAAAGCTATCCAGAAAATAAATCAATAAGAGGAGAAAGGGAAAGAGATTAACAGAAGCACTTAAGTATATGCAGCCAGGCTGTAGGTCTTAATTAGGGTGAAGCTAATTATTCTAGATAAAAAGGTATAGATTAAAACCTTGAATCCTTATCTGAGTAAGACAGGGAAATGGTTCCTGTTAGTGTAATATTTTTCTGATCTTGGAAAAGTAATGGGTTCAGTGTTAAGCTGGTCTAGAGCTCTTTCGCCAGTAATTCTCCTTATATTCACTGTAGTCTTACGTTTTTGGCTCCAATCCCAATGGCTAATGAGGTAGTTGTGGGCGTGTGTTGGAAGTGGGATGGGTTATGCTAATGAAACCAGGAAGCATTCAGCGAGTCCAGTTTCTCCCCTACAAGCTGTGCAAAAACATAAAACTGCCAGAGGGGTCTAGAATGCAAAATATATTCAGACAACCCAGCCTTACTTTTTGAGGAAGTATGTATTTTCAATACATCAGACGACTACCAGTTCTACAAAATTCAGAAAAATAAGAAGACATTGCTAAATGTCCTTATCTTTTTTATTCCCTGGAGATGAGCTTTTCATTCATACAGAAACATTCAGACGGCCACTGCTCAGTCTGAGAACAGAATAGCCAGTTCTCATAAACAAACTGAAGTTTCATCTCACGGGCTGAGAAAATAAGCATCGCTATGAACTATGAACAAATATTTGTGGCAATAGTTCTTCACTGTCTCTGAAATTGTTCATTCAGTTTTCTCTATTTCTCCAAACCGTATAATTCTCACACTCATGCTGTGGTAACTGGAATTTCTCAAGGAATAACGTGTGATTCAGACTATTGTTTGAAGTGCCCCCAGATTTTCGTGTGGTGCTGCCCTCTTTTCACACGACCTTTGGGAGATTTCTCTGTTTTGGATAGGGTGTTACATTTTATAATAGAACAGACAGGCTGTCAAAGATCTTATTTTATGATTGTTTCCCCCGTCCCAGAAGAAAAAGCCTGCATTTATGAGCTGTGTCATTGGAATTAAACCAAAAAGCCAATATATTAACTAAAATTGTGAGGCCAAGAGAAAGAATATCATGGTATAAATTTACTTCAGCCCTTTAATACCTATTTGTCCAGAAACGAGAAATCTGGTTTCTGAAAGCCTTCAGAATAACAAAGTACTTGGGCCCCTTGCCTCCTTCCAACGTCCTCTGCTGGACCTTCTCCCACTGTTTTTTAAATTAAGGTGGAGACCTGTTCTCTCGGCTTTCCAAAGATGGCATTGCTTTCTATCTGTGCAAAAATGCCTACCTTTCTTTAGAAATCCAACGAATCCTACATTTGTAGGGATGTTTGTACACTTCATTCATATGCACAGAATAGAATTTGCTTTGTATTATTCTGATTGTTTACATTGTGTTAAATATACAAACTTTTCCTTAGTTAAGATATCACAGACTGAGTTGTAGTACTTTAACTCCGTTCTTTTGGTGTGAGAGGTAGAACCACCAGATAACCAAATCCACTGTTAATAAAGATGCTACGTTGCTTTTCCTTCACAAACAGCAATCTTGAATTTTGTTTTATAGACTATATTCAGAATATAAAGAAATTCAGAAACTGTATATCTATATATATCTATATTTATCTATCTATCCAATGCATTACTTTTATAATCAAAATTAACACTAAAAATATTTTTTCAAAACATATCTAGATCATAAATTCAAATCTATACTGACAAAATGAAAACAAAATGAAAGCTCAACTGAAATCACCAAACAACAGCTATGATTTGTGTAAGTTCAGTCGTTAAAAAAAACAATTTGTGTTAAATGTTAGTAACAAAGAATTCACGTGAATGGATTTTTAGAATTGAAGATGAATCTGTAGAGAAGTACCTAAATATACTAGTGCCAGCAATTGTTCTAAAATATCCTAAGACCAGGAAGGAGGAGAAATTAGTTTGACAAACTGATTCCATTGTCTTTCAATCAAAAAGCACTTAAAAATTACAATAAGTCTTTCCCCAAAAAATCTTTTTTGAATTGTAAATCTGGAATTCCAATATCCAGACTTTTTTCCAATTCCGCGTGTTTGCACATTATTTAAAACATGCCAAAATCTCACCCCAGAGCATGATGTCATTCCTACTTATAATCAACAACACCAAAAACCCTTATAAAGAAATTTATTCACACCCACAAGATTCTCAGAGTATGTTGACCCAACCCATGAATTTCAAGAAGACTAAATATATTTATTCAAAATATTCAATGACTAAAATTAGCTTAAAGTTCAGTTTGTTGTATAATTTCTAGGAGACAGATCTTCCCAAATGTCCAGGCAACACTTAGACAATTAAAAAGATGAACATATCTTCCACCTCCTGTGACGAATGACAGAAAAATTCTTCTTCCTAAAATATCATTTCGATCACATCCTTGACTTGTTTGAACTTCCAGTGATCTCCAATATCTAACTCATTAGCACAAGCACGTGACCCTTCTCCACTCCCCTATCCACCTCTGACTGGCTTCTCCCCACCTCCATTTAATTCAGCAAGTATTTATTGAATAACCACAATTTGATGGATTCTGTGTGAGGTGCTACAGAAGTGGAGTAAGGAGGTGGTGCAGGGAGATTGTCTCCACTGTCTGGGAGTTAACATTTAATGAAGGAAATAGAAAATGTACTAATTCAAAGCAGAATGGGATAAATTAATAACAGGTCACAAAAGGAATTCTACGGTTACCAGAGAAGGGAGAATTGCATTCCCATGGAGAAAAAAAAGGCTTCCCATCCTACTCAGACTCTCTGTTCCTGCAGGTAAGTATTGCCACTGTTTGCTGCACATGACTTCGATTCTTCAGTAGATCTCTATACTAATTTTCCTTGTTCTATGGCCTTTTTCTTCATCTAAACATTTACTCAACGCTTACCTCTTCCATGAAACCTTCTCTGGCTTCATGAACCTTACTTCTGTTCATGTTGTACATCCAACACCCAGGTAAACCCTGAAGCTACTTATAGGTGTACAGCCATAGTCATTTTCATCTGTCTATTGGTTTTCTTCTTTGGAATCTATTTTATTTTATTATAATCCATCTGGTTTATGAGACTGTAAATTCCTTGTGAATAAGAATTATTTACATACTTGCTTTGCCTTTTTCTTTAGCATCTAATAGAAAGTTCAGCATACATAGGATCCACTCACTAAAGTATTAACATATGAACGACCCTACTCTTGAAATTACCCCAGAATTATTTAGTCTGTCTCAGCCTGGTTTCCAGGTTGTGAAATTAAAGAATTAGGAAAATAAGTGTAGAGGGAAAGAGAGTAAGAGATAGTGGGAAAAACAGAGATTCTATCTTTACTTGCTCACCTTCTCTCAGTTCTCTCACGGTGTAACAAAAGTTCTCTTTTTCAACACAATTCTTTTTTCTTAGATTATAGAGTCTAGGGAATAGAAGGAGGAAAAACTTGATAGTAAGTGGGGGAGAAAGGGAGGAGACAAAGCCAAGATAGAAAACCTCATGTGCTGGGGTTTCAGAGAGAGAGTTTTAGAGGGTTTGATTGTAGGAGGCTCTGAAGAAATTCTGAAGGATGAAGAAATTGAGTCAGGCTCGAATGAGGAAAGAACCTTTTGAGAAATGTTGTACAGGCTATAAATTGGACCACATTTAATGGGTTTTGAGAGACATTAGGTAAGATTAAAAATCGTGTGTTATTTTTGATTGCGGCATTATGTTTCTTTGAATGTGATCTATCTGGCGACTGGGACACCTGAAGCACTGAATTATATCCACGTTACGGCTGAAAATATAGATACCAACTTCAGAGGGCATCACTCCAAACTCATGCCTACTTCAAGAAGTTCACCTACAGCATTTCTAACAAGGGGACACTTTAAAAGTTTCCCACCTGAGGAGGAAAGTAGAGACTGTGAAGCGAAGGCCATGTTCTGCTACTAAGCCAAGTAACTGGCCCGGGATACAATCACACAAAGAAAGCAACTTCTGTTTTAGGTAGGATACCTTTTCCTAATTAACCCCAATTTTTATATGGGCTGGCACAGCCCTGAATCCAAACTCTGTCTTAATTCTTCTAATGACTGAAACAGCTTAGAACAATAGTTCGTTCCAATTTTTAGACATTCAAATTGTTAAAACATCTGTTTCTCAATTATTGTGCCAAGATCTGCTACTGAAAATGTGCACCCTTTAGTATTTATCCTAATCCTGTGACAGTTAACAACCAGTCAGCTTCAGCACGAATTCCTTTAGTGCTATCCCAAAAAAGATCTGATTGGGTTTTTGTTTGTGTGTTTGTTTGTTTTGTTTTGTTTTGTTTTGTTTGGTGCTGTTCATTTCAGAAATACTGTTACATTTAAGTAGGGATGGGGAACCCTGGGTGGCTCAGTCAGTTAAGTGTCCAACTTCGGCTCAGGTCATGATCTCACGGTTCGGGAGTTTGAGCCCCACGCCAGGTTCTGTGGTGACAGCTCAGAGTCTAGAACCTGCTTCAGATTCTGTGTCTCCCTCTCTCTCTGCCCCTTCCCTGCTCGTGCTCTGTCTCTGTCTCTCTTTCTCTCTCTCTCTCTCTCAAAATTATATAAACATTTAAAAACTTTATATGTAGATGCACACACACAAGTTAATTCCAGTCCTGAACAATACAGTTAATATTTTACTCATGACAGACAAGCCAGTGTAGTAGCATGAACAAAATCTGTGCTCTCAGTGCTGATTGCTAACGTAACTTACTTTGCTTTCTTTGGATTAAATAGCACTTTCCAGACTGTTTACCATGTTTTTTCCTTCTGCCATTATTTTTTTGTGTTCTGTGACTTATTTTGACTTATAAAAGGAGCCAAAAGGAGATAGCTCTAGTGAAATAAAAAAATATGCCTACGGGAAAAAATCAAATGCATATTTTACAAAAATCCAAGGCATTTTCAAATACATGAGGAAGAAAAAAGAGAGAGAGAGAGACAGGGAGAAAAGAAGGAAGGAAGGTATTATGGACCACATCCTTGTGTCTTTCCAATATTCTTATGTCGAAACCTTCACAGTGAATGGGATAGTATTAGGAAATGAGGCCTTTGGGAAAGAATTAGGTTTATATGATGTCATGAGGACAGATTAGGATTAGGGTCCTTTTAAGGAGGAAAAAGAGATAAAACATGAGAGACTCTCAAAGACTAAGAACAAACTGAGGGTGAGGGGGGTATGGGAGGGGGGAGAGGGGGTGATGGGCATTAGAGAGGGCACTTGTTGGGATGAACACTGGGTGTTCTATGTAAACCAATTTGAAAATAAACTATTTAAATAAAAAAAAAAAAGGGGGAGGAAAAAGAGACCGCAGTTCTTTCCCTCAGCCATGTGAGATACAATGAGAAGGCAGCTGTCTCCATGCAAGGAAGAGAGCCCTCACCAGACATCTAATCTTTGAATGCCCTGATCTTAGACTTCCTAGACTCCAGAACTGCAAGAAATAAATGTTTCTTATTTAAGCCACACAGTCTATGGGATTTTTGTTACAGCAGCCTGAGCTGAAAAAGAAAGAAAGGAAGGATGGGAGGAAGGAACGAAGGGAGGAAGGAAGGAAAAAGGAAAGAACAGTAAAAATAGCAGTTCACTGAGAATTGGTTAAAGCTCTTCCTCATTTCTGACCAACAACTGATACACAGTAAGTGAAATATACTATGGCTGGGGGCGTATCATGACTTAACACGATTTGAAAATGTCAAAAGGGAAGTACTCAGTGCAGTGCTAGAAATCTGCCCCTCTAAGAGCTGCGTGATTGTGAATCTTTAACTGCTCCTTTAGCCGTCCTATTTCTAGGAACATTAACCCCCGTGTTAAAGGAAATATAGGTAAATTGGAAAATTGTGATTGGAAAATGTATTTGCATTTTCCAGCTATGTGTCCTCAATTCCTTCAATTATTGGCCATATGTGCCTTTCATCTTTTTAGTTTTAACCTCTGTCTCTATATTTAAAGTGGGTTTTTTGTAGGCAGCATAGAGTTGGGTCTTGCTCTTTTAATACAATGTGACAATCTATGCCTTCTTCGAAGGCAAACATATACTTATGTGATTATTGATACGGTTGGATTTAAATCTACCATTTTGGTATTTATTTTACACTTATTCCATCAGTTCTTTATTTTTCTCTCTTATTACCATCTGTTGGATTACTTTCTGTGACTCTTTTATTTCATTTGTTGGTCTAATAGCTATTAGTCTTATTTTGTTGATCACTTTATGGCTTATATTGCACATCTTTAACTTATCGAAGTCTATCTTCAAATGAGAGTATGTCACTTCACATTTAGTATAAGGACCTTATAACTATACACTTCTCTTTTCATTTGTGCTATTATTGTCACATATTCACATCCATATGTGTTATAAACCCCCAATATATTATTACTTTCTGTCTTAAAGTTTTTATCTTTTAAAGACAGTTAAATAATTTAAAAATTCAATTATATTTACACAATAAGTTACAATTCCATTGGTCTTCATTTTTCCTTGGATAGTTTCAGGTCTTCTCCTGTTATTATTCTCCTGCCTGAAGTATTTCTTTTAGTATTTTTTCTTGTGCAGATTTGCTAAATGAATTATTTCAGGTTTTATATAATTGGAGAAAGTTTTATTTTACCTTTGTTTTTGAAAGATAATTCCATTTGGTTGTAGATTCTAGGTTGGCAGGGGTTTTCTTTGTTGTTACTGTCACTGTTGTGTTCTTTTTGTTTGTTTTAGTACTTTAAAGACATTGCCCCATTGTCTAGCTTGCATTGTTTCCAACCAGAAATTTGTCATCGTCTTTGTTCTTCTGTACATGTTGTGTCTTTCTTCCCTAGATCTTTTAAGATTTTGTCTTTACCACTGGTTTTAAGTAATTTCGTTATGATGCATCTTGGTGTTTTTTCCTCCCAATTTATTTTGTTCTTTTTGATGTACATACTTGGTGTTTGTCAAGCTTCTTAGATCTGTGAGTTTACAGTTTTCATCATATTTGAAAAATGTCTGGTAATTACTTATGCAAATTTTTTTCTGCCCTACACCCTTTGGAGACTTCAAATAAATACATATTAGGCTACTTGATACTGTCCCACAACTTACAGATGCTTTTATGTATATTTATTTCAGGCTTTTTTAATGTTTCATTTTGGGTAGCTTCTATTGCTGTCTTCAAGTTCACTAATCTTTTATTCTGTAGTGTATATTCCACTGTTAATTCCATCCAGTGTGTTTTTCATCTCAGAATTCAAAAGCAAGACCTGAAAGCATTATACTGGTAGGTGGGACCACAGGAACCTTTATTCCCGCCATTGAGGCAAAACCAGATTTACCACTTGATGCTCTGTGGATCATGAGATTTTTCACTCTGGCTGATGGGAACATGAACTATTCCTGACCCTGTGTGAATCCCTGGGATTGCTCCTTCTAACCATTTACCTAGTGTCTATAGATTCCTCACATTCACGTGCTGATCTTTACTTAGCTGAACATTTGGCATGTGTAGATTTCTGAGACTCTGTCTCTATGTCACCTTTTTCTCTCATACTCTGCCATGTGAAATCTATCTGCTTTGGCCTCCCCAGACTCCCAGATCCTTCTCTTAAGCTTAGGGAGACTACCAGTCTCCTGGTCTCCCATCCACCCCCATGGTCTGCTGTACCATGGTTAGAAATTTTCCTAGCAGTAAGCTGGGACAATCCTTGGACTCATTTCATTTGTTTCCAATCTCTCCATTATTGTCCTTCGTTGCCTAATATCCAAATTCTTGCCAGTATTGTTTCACATACTTTGTCAGGTTTTTATTTGTTTCAAGTAGAAGGATAAATTTAGTCCCTGCTACTCCACTGTGGCTGGAAATAAAAGTTATTCATCATGTAATATGGCTTTCAAGCAGTCCACCATTATGATCACTTCCTTAAGATTTGCTACAGCTTCCAATTTTCCTTTTAGAATGCGATACCAGAATTTAATAGTGCTTAGTTGTGTTCTAAGAGTGTAAACAATATCATATAATTAAATTCTATTTCCAAACCAATCTGTTAAGTGATATGCTCTCCATTCTTTTTATGTAGGAGCTTTTTATAAAAATCTAAGCACCAAATTTTATATCAAACCTTATCTGATATATATTGAAACTAGTCATTCAATTCATTTTGTCGAAGTCTTTCTGAATCTGATCCAGTCATTATTAATACTGATAATTATATGCTTCACTTCAACATATTAGCTATTCCTTCAAGCATTGTGTTACCTGTATTAGTTAGCTCAGGCTGCCATAATAAAATATCATAGACTGAGTAGCTTATTCTAAAAACCCCAGGGACTTAGTTCTCATGGTTCTGGATGCTGGGAAGTCCAAGATTAAGGTACTGGCCAGTTGGATTCCTGATGAGGATCCTCTTCCTACCTTGCAGACATACACCTTCTCACTGTGTCCTCACTCACACAGTAGGGGAGTAGGGGAAGAAAGAATAAGCAAGCTCTGATATCTCTTCTTATAAGGGCACTAATCCGATCAGAAAGGCCCCATCCTCATGACCTGATCTAAACTTAATTATCTCCTGAAGGCCCCATCTCCAAATACCATCACACTGCAGGTTAGGGCTCTAACATAAATTTGAAAAGGACAGAATTCAGACCATAGCACTACCCCAAACTGATTAAGCATGCTATATGTCCTTATTCAAATCAATAAATAAAAAAAAACCAGACACATCTACTAGACTGTCCTTCAGATTAAAATGTATTCTTTGGTAGGAATTATTTGAGAACAGTCAGTCAAATAGAATTTTTTTTTTCATTTTGTCCAAAAAAGTGTATCAAGAGTCTTTATCAAACTTATTCCTGAAATCAAATATACTATGTCTTCAGCAGTAATGTAACATTTCAATCTAGTATTTCTATTAAAAGAGATAATGGAATTTGTCTAATAGTTTCATTAGACTCTCCCTCTGGGCACACAGTCCTCATCTAGGAGAGATCATAATATCAGAGGAAAAATTTTCCTTTACATAGTTGAGATATTACTGTACATATAACTTTTCATTATACTGAGTAGTATATCTTCAGCCTTTAAAGTATTGTAGAAAACTCTTAGAGAAGACCCATTTTTTTAAATGACTACACAGTATTCCTTCATTCCTTCATGTACCATGGTTTATATGCCCACTCCCTAGAAGGAGACACTTTGGTTCCTCCAGCTTTTAGGATTTTTTAAAAAAATAATTACAGATAACACTGGGATACACATCTTTGGACATAAATCTTAAGCTGAATCCTGGATTATTTTCTCAGAAGCAGAATTATTAGGGTCTAACTGGCAAAGCATCATCACTAATGATGTCATGGTGGATACTTTTCCCATGCTCCTAGGCGCTTTTTTAGGTTAACATCTTATGCCAGCCCCGAACTATAATAAATTCATCTTTTGAGTGGTCTCACTGGGACATTCTTCGATCTGTCACATGTTGACTTACACAACACTTAATGATGTCTAGTTTTCTGAATCAATTGACTTTTCAATAAAAATTTAAAGCACCATGCTTAGAATTTCTTGGGACCTTAAAGCCATGGAACATATTTTTCTTTTGAGATGGTTTTTACTTGCTGGTTTACATTCCATATCTGACAACATAATTTAAATGTGGGCTACCACTAATGTTACCAAAAAGCACATAATATACAGATACATAGGGAATATATATATAGTCAATAATATTACAATACACTTATTGTAGTGAACATTTCATAATGTACATAATTGTACTATGTTGTATACCAGAAACTAATTTAATATTACATGCCAACTATACTTCAATTAAAAATAAAATATTTTTAAAATAATAATATTCAGAAATTCTCAGTGCCCCAGCTTATTTGTCCTTAGGAAGTCAAATTGGGTGGCTAAATATAACTCTGGCAGTGGAACCAAATAGAAAAAGAAAGTTAATAATTACAAATTTATCACTTATTGGAAAATGCAAACAAATACTTAAACCATTTTAGTTTATTGAAAAATCAAAATTTCAAGGGACTTTTTAGACCTTCCATAAACCATTTCTTTTGTTTCAAGAAGTAGCACATGGGGAATATTACCAGAGTTTTCATTCTCCCAATTAATCATTGGCATTACTAAAGTTTACACTAGAAGTTGAAAGGTTTACATTGCACGTAGATTGCAGTGATATTTGCACCATATCCACTATATATATATACTAGAGAAGATAAACCAAACTCTAGGGAACATTGCTTTTTATTCGTGTCAAATGGAGAAAAACAAAAAAGAAATATTAGAAGTGTTGTACTATGGAGCCAGACAACCAACCCGCACATTGGCAAGCAGAGCTGAAATTCTATGCTAGCTTTTCAAGGTCTTTGAGGGGAGGATTTAGATAAGTAGAGTACCAAGGACAATGCCTGGCATATGGGAGAGGAACTGATAAATGTTAGTTGTTAACCCCTATAAATTTCTTTCATTGGTTGCTAAGATTATTTGAACACTGTGTGTGGGTATTTCAACAGTTTTGAAATGAGCTTTTAATATGCCTTAATGCATTAAAAAGCATAAAGGAAGAACACCATATATGTCTTATTTCCCATCATTATTCAATTAGAATGGAATGTTTTCTTCTTCTGGAATGGACAACTTATCCAGTTTATAATTTTTTGCAAACCAGTCTACTTGGCTTCCAAATTGAGTAACGACCCAAATCTATTTCCATCTGCCTTGCTTGAATCTGAAATTTTGACTACAGCATTATTTATCCTCCAAACATGGTCATGTACTTCTGTTTGTCTAGTCTGGAAATTTGCATGTCAATTCCACTCTCTCTGTTCAGACCCTAAACTTTGTCATGTCCTCAAGGTGTTCCTGACATTCTTAAACTCTTGACTTTATCTTTTGGTATTTATCCTCTATATTCTGAGTATAATTAACGAAAAGGTCATCTATATCCTATGTCAATAGAGATGAATTAGTTCCTCAGTCGAATTACTGAAATGTGAAGTTAAGAAAAATTCTAAAGCGATGCATCCATGCTCAGCACGAAAGTTTGCATAGATCCATCAGCAATGTCTTCCATAGGCGTTGGCAGGAGAGACCATGCAAGCCGTGTAAACTTACCATTATTGCTCTGTTGCTCTAGGAGTTTTTAATCTAAGGCAATTCTTTAAGAAACTAGAAGAAACATTTTCTCATATTTTTATCTAAAAATCACTTTTAATAAACTGTTGAGTCTCAATCCTATCTATTAAAAAACAAGGTTTTATTGTACTTAGAAATGTAAAATTAGTGCAAAGTAAAAACTGATGAATATGCTTAGTAGCACATAGTACTCATGCTTATCAATTCTTTTAGTTGTCTATGGAGAAGAAATTATTTTTGATGGACAGTCTACTAACCTGTACTTAAGAGAAAATCTCCACCTAATTAAATATACAGTCCCAAAGTCTCCAATCCAATGAACGTTCTTATTATCTGAAACCATTGTTTTAATGGGTTGCTTTAAAAATTATGCAGGACGATCAGCATGTTTTCTGACATATCTCCATGGATTACCCATCCCCCAGGAAGTCTCGGAATGAGGAAGCATTATACTTTAGGAGACCTCACATAATGAGGATTGTAAAACCAACGACAAAAGATTTAGGAGTTCAAGGTATAAAGTGCCCTTCTGGAGTTGATTCCTGAGATTACAAATAAGGCAAATTGTATATATGTTCTTTCCCATATTCTTGACCTTGACCACATCTTGAGTAGATAATGTTCAAAACGGTGAATATAATGAAAGTGCCTCTATCACATTTATCAATAAAGCAATTTCTGAACCTGATGACTCATGTCAGGTACAAGATAAGAAAAGTAGTTCATCTCCCACCTCCACTTTCATGGGCCAAGGGGTCGCTGACCAAAAGCAACTGGTAGAAAGCAGAGAGCTCATCGACTTATCTGTAAGTCCAGAAAAATAAAGAACCCCATCACAGGAATACTTTTATTTCTGTCACCCCAGGATAATCATTAACTAAGGAGACTCAAGTGGTAAATATGGAATACAATTCCTTTCCCATTGTAATCTTCCCGTTAAATTCTTTTGAAAAATCCCCTTCCTTTGGTTGATTAATATAATCAGATGAAACACCAGAAGGAAAGGATAGATGCAAGAATACAGTGAAGACAGTAGCCACATAATAAAACAAAAGTATTGGGGCTAAAAAATGTCAAAGATCAATCTTTCAAGTGTCTGGGTCTATGGTGATGCCATCATGACAACAGAGACAGAGTCTGAGAATCTCGGAATGCACCACAAGAAGGTGATGACTCACCCGTGGGAAACAATATGGAGAACTGAAATAAGGAATTAGAGATGGAACACATCAAATTGAGGGGGGGAAATGAGGGCTTAGAAAAGTATGGAATTTAGCAATTAGAAAAGTGTTGAATGACTTTCAGGAGAGACGTTTTATTATAGTAATGGGTGTAGGCACCAAATTGCAGCTATTTGAAGAATGAATGGATGATAAGAAAATATGGGCAACTTTTTCAAGAAGTATAACCAAATAATGCAGAGAAGCTTGAGGTTCTTTGATGTAGAAATCTCCAATCACTTTTATAGACATGGTAGAGAGAGAGAAAAACCCAAAAAGTGAAAATGAAACATGCATGATACCAGATGGAGCAAGTCTGGAAAAAGGCAGGAAACAAAAGGATGAAGGGTACAGAACACAAGATCATCCTCGAAAAAGACAAACGTATATTCCTCGGACAGGAAGGAAAGGAGAGATATAGAAAAAGGGATAAAGTCCAAGAAAAAGAGAAAGGAAATTGAACGAGTTTTTGTCAAACTGCCCCAAACTAACTAGGTAAGTTAATGTTGCCATATCTAGCAAATTAAAATACAGAACACCTAGTTAAATTTGAATTTCAGATAAACAAAGAATGATTTTTATTTTTTAAATATAGATATGCCCCATGCAATATTTGGAACAGACATATGCAAAAACATAAGTGTATGTCTTGTTTGTTAGAAATTCAGATTTGTGCAAGGGATAAACTTACAGTAAAAAGTCATTTATCTGAAACACAAATGTACATGGGGATCCTGTGTTTTATGCAGCAATCCTAAATTAAGGTTATTTGCTGTGAATAAAAATATTAATAGGTATATCAAATAGACACAGGTTTTTCACAAATATGAGTTCCCAAAAATAGCTTTTAAAAGTAATGTAAACGAAACTATATTACGTTTATGTTAAACCTGCTCTATTTTTCCCTAGACCCTCTTATTTTGATATAGAGAACTGAACTGGAAATATCATGACAGAGCTCAGGTAGCGCCCTGCCACTACCAGTGGTGCCAGTGGTGACTAGCCACTTCATCTGTCAATGAAGGGGCTGGAGAAGCAGCCAGATGGGGTCTGAATTCCAGTTCTGCCACTGCTCGGCTGCGGCATCTTTAGCAAGCTTGACGGACAGAAGGATCAAATAAAGTAATTTACCTAAAAGACTAAGCACAAAGGTTGTCAGAGACTAAGCAGCTGATGGATATTAGACATCAGTGCGGCAGCAGTAGTAGTAGCAGCTTGTTTCATTCTTAATGTGTAAATTTTATACAGTAAATGGTATTGTCTAAACTGCTTTCAATAATATTGACAATCAATATTAGTTCCATCTCAGGCTTGTAAATCAAATACTCACATTTAAGCCATAAAAAATATATTAATGACAAATATAAAGAGCGCTTCCTCTACAACTTACGTGGCTGAGTGTGTCCTGCACTAACTCTGTGAAGCAACAGTGTCACCTAGTGGTTGTAAAGTCAATAATGACTTAGATAAAGACTGCTAGAATTCGTACCTGCAGAGAACTTTATATCAGTGATGACTGTTGATGGTAATTAACATTTTCCATAGTCTAATACATCAATTCTTCTCACTTTATCTTATTAAAATTATGTGTGCCCTGTCATCAAGAAGATGTTGGCTATTTGCTGCTTTTACCCATTTCATCTGACAATCCAACATACTTTGTTACAGAAACAAATTCTTGCTGCCCAGGATGCCTAAATTATGAAATTACTCAACGGATTTTGGGTTTCTCACAGCTTCTTCTATTATTCTCTGAAACCTTGGCAGAAGGGGAAGGAGAGGTGGGAAGAACTGGAAATCTGAAGCTGGAGGCTTACTCAATTACTAGATTCAGTTTTTTATCCTTCTATTTAGGTTAGAGGTTTCTTTTTTCTTTCTCATGCAGTCAAGAGGATCTATGCTTTTCTTTGGGAAAAGAAAAGATACTATTTTCCCAAAACTCAAATTGAGATATAAATATACTACACATTTTGTTTCTGTATTAATTGGGACCAGTGTCTACTCTAGATATATTCTATAGTTTCTGTCCTAAGGGCTTCCCAAAGAGGCAAGAGATTTATAGCTCACAGGGCTATGCATGTAAGTAAAATGTTTAAAAAGTAATGAATAGTGCAGTTTTTTCCACTGGCAGAAATGTCAAGAGAAATTAAGAATCTCAAGTAGCTTTGGGGTGAGATTTTACTGTGACTCTATTTAATCTACTTCTTATATGAGAATATTATGGAAGTTCCAAACCAAAATACTAGTGGTCAGGAGATGGTTAAATTAAGTAAACTTGGCATTAAAACCGATAATATATCAACTCAAATATGACTTGAGAGTTATTAATCAATGGCTGTTAGAAATTTTTCCTTTCTGTGTGAGAATATATATATATTTTAAACATCCATTAGGAATCGTCCCTTCAAAGAACCAATCTTTTTTTAGATATATGTTTAAATCCCCAGACAATGATTCTCAATTACCAAAATATTTGTGTCTCCCAGACCTTTCCCAGTCCTTTCCTTCCCCAGACTCTGCTTCGTCCAGAATCTTTCATAAATATTTCATGGCTGACACTGTTTCACAGTGTTCCTAGACGGGTAGGAATTTTGATTTCTCTTTTTCCCCTGATTGGAATGAGTAAGGATACGTACGTGGATAATTTACTAGAAAGTGCATGCCAGGGTCCCCAAAGTCAGCCCTAAATATGAGGGAAGAAAATATCTTCCGCAATATTTCTTTCTATCTCCTCTCATTGCTCCTTTTCCTCTTGATGCTTATTTTGAATCTGGGGACTAAGCCCTCGACGACCAGACGTAGACAGCTAAGACACAATTCTACCTTGCACAAATCCCAGATATAGTAATGGAGTCAGACCACTTAATCCTCCAAGGACCTCCAATTCCTGCACAGCTGGGAAACCAGCTGTCTAATTCATGGTATGTCTATTTGTAGGGCATGAATGACTGCTCTTAGAAGAAATGGTAAACTTGAAGTAACAGGTGACATGGCACAGTCCCTTTGAACTCATCCATGTAGTCAGGTGAGAAAAGGAATGACACGTTCTTCCTTGAGTGTACTGCTTATCTGAATATGCCTGAGAAAACCAAGTAGCAATATAATGACAGCTTGGTTATAATAGGTCTACTCACTGAATGGGAAGATTGTTTTCAATCACGATAATTTCTTATCCTAAATAATACAGAGTTCTCATTTAGGTTTGGCTGTCTTATTTAAGATCATCATACACTTCAAAATTTGGTCTCTCCATTCCCTTATTAGAATTGAGAATGAGCAAATGAAAAATATACAAATATACAAAAGAAAAATAGGCAAAGATACACACTTTCTACTGCCAAGTCTTTCTGCAGCATTTTTATAAATAATAACGGAAGAGCTACCTAAATGTAATTCATGCAAGAATTATATATATATATATAATTATATATACATATATATTAATATAATGATTTCAAAATTTATATAATAAAAAATATATATGTAAAATTATATATACATATATATTAATAATGACTTAATGGCAAGCAACTCCTCTACTTCCCAATCTTCTTCTTAAGGAACCTAGGAGAATTTCCTAATACACAATCCAACTAGTAAGGCTTTGGGAAGCCACTCTGAAAAATAATGGGTTTAACACTTTGAGCAAGAATTAAAGAGAAGACTTGTGATATGACGAACAGACTTGATTAAAACCAATCAAGTTATAAAGCTAGTAATCTCCAAAATATATTCCTGACCAACATTCCACCCCCAGAGGTGGTCATGCTTTGAAGAGCAAGAAAAAACCAGAAACTGAAACTTTCAGAGAATTGAGAATTATACTTGTTGGAAAGAAATCAAACTAAGTTAAATATGAAAATTAATTCCAGATTCATGGCAAACACATTAAATCTATTCTTCTTATTGCTCTGGTCTTCTACATATGCTATCTGATCTATTTGGAATAAGCAAATGCTTCTGAGAATTCAAATTTGGAATATCATCTTTACGGGTGTTAGAGAAAAAATAAAAGAGCAAAGGACAGTGATGGGGCTGGAAGACAAGAACTACACTTAAGTGTCTAAAGAATAGCACAAAGAATGGCCTTGTGTAGCAACAAGAAAGTTAATACACCATGTTATAGGAAGCCTGGCTCTCTGGAAGACTCTGGGCAAGGCATATTTAAAATAAAACCAATTGAACTAAGTAGGAAGGTTTTTCAACTGACACACTGAGTGGTTTAGGACAAGTTACTTTACCTTTTCAGGTTTCAGGAACATATTTATTTCAAAAGTGAGACAACATTCAAGTTATGTGCCCCTCTCCCACATTTTCCTCCCTTCCCACACTGTCTCTCTAGTGACCACCTTCTTTGTTGCTTTTCCTCTTCACATTTCCTCCTCTCCCCTTTTGGGCTCACCCTGATTTATATTTTCTAAGAATCAACTGGATGCATCTTAACTAGGCTGAAATAAATGATCCTCAGGGTTTCTGAAGAATCTTTTCAAAAACCAACCATTTAAATACAATCAGGCAAGACCATGGAAGCATCATGCAAACCGAGGCCATTCTCCACCAACTTAGAGATATTCCCAATGTGCTTCAGTTATCCCAATGAACACTGAGCATCATTCCTGGGTGGAATTTTCAAACCTTAATTTGTCAGTAGCCACCAGCTTCAGAAATGTATAACCTTTCTTAGAATTATAGGATTAGAAAGATAGACGTTCTATTTCAATTGAGGCTTTGTAGAAATATAAGCCTGCTAGGCATAGGCAGTGACTGATTCCTTTACCCAATATTTAGCATCTTGTGCATGTTCCATCAACAACCACCAGCACCACAAAAATACGCACATTTAGCTTGCCTGGCAACAGCTTCATTAGTTCTGCCCTCCTGTCACCTACGCAAGCATTCTGTAAGTCAGGTTCCCCCATGCTAAGCCACTGTGCTTTGCTTAGATGTTTCTGAAATTCAGCAAGACACTTTCGACCAGAAGAATGGATTCTGGGATACGTTCCCTGGAAAATCTATGAGTACTAAGCTAATGGGAATACTCTTAGCACTGTACAAAACATAGTACAGTGGGAAAGTACTTCTAACCATAAACGATTCCTCTAACAAAATGAGAAGTTCGGAATCAGTAGTAAATTCAGAATTGGACACGTGGTGTCTATTACATGAAAGATTCTCTCAGTTTGTCTAAACACCTTTTTAAAAACTTAATGTATCAGAATTCTGGTTCACAATACAAACCTTCGTAGGAACATAAATGCAAATAACATATTGTGAGTAGATTCACTTGTTTAGATAAATAACCCCTGGAGATGTTAGATTGAAATAATTTGATTCCATGACGATTTCCATATTTCCATTTAAAATACATTCAGAGAAAAAAATTAACTCAGATCAATTTCTTTCTTTCCTAATGAATAATTCTGTCCCAACAGGACTTTTCAGCTTGGAAATCTTGGGTAACTTTTGTTACAACACACTCTAACAAAATTATATAGAATAGATAAAAATTACATACACCTAATTCTCTAAAAAGTGACACAAAGCCCCAGGAAGTTTTTATTAGATCAAAGGAAAGCCACAGTAGCAGTGCCAGATGCTTCTCTGATCTCCAGTTCCTGCCTAGCAGTAGAAAAGAATCAAAACAAGGAAGAAAGGAAGACAGACAATACACACGCCCTCTCTCTCTCTCTCTTCCCCGTATCATATACGACTGACTTCTTGCATTGAAATCAGGAATAAAATGGCTACCCACTGACTCCATCTTTTTCCTCTCAGTTTTTGGATTTAAAATAATCCGCCCCAAACTGCAAATTGGAACACAGTGATTCAAAGTGCCAAAGTCTTAATCTTTGAGAAGAAAGAAAAAAAAAAAAAAGAAGAAAAGAATTGTAGCCACAGCCAGAAATTATTAAGTGGTTCCCTTCAAACATTGCTTCTTCTGACTTTTAAACAGGCTTCTCGGATGTGTCTTTGACCCTCTCCCACGGAAGAGCCTTTTCCATCTGTCCCTGTATCTTTGTTAACCTGAGAATGTAATGCGGAAGGAACGGAGTTGTTTACCTGTTAGAACCCCATCCAGGGCGAGTATAAAAGAGGACTTAGGTTTGTAGAACAGCAATAAAAGCATCACCTTTTGTTTCCTTGAAGACATAGTCCTCAGATATAATTCACTCCTGATCAAAATCCATGGTTTTGATTATATTTTCCTCTCTAGTGTTCTGTTAGTTCCACCAATGTCCAGTTAACATCCTCATTTTTCATCAAATCCAGCCCCATCTGAATTCCTTTCCTCATTACCTGGTGCCAACACTGTCATGGTTATATTACCTGGCACCAACATTGTCATGGATAACCAAGACAATAAACTCAGAAGTATCTATGTATCCACCTTCTACTTCACTCTTTGACAGTCAGTCAGTTCTGTTTCTAAAGGTCTTCTGAATCTATCTCACATTTCCAATTCTTACTACCATTAACTCCATTCCCACCGAGCGCACTCACATGGATTACTACTACAAATTGTGTTTATAAACATAATGAGATTTCACCCCACATCTGTGAGAATGGCTAAAATTAAAAACACAACAAATAAGTGTCTGAGGATGTGGAGCAAAGGAACCCTTGTGCACTGTCGGTAGGAATGAGAACTGGTGCAGCCACTGTGGGAAATAGAATGGAGGTTCCTCAAAAAATTAAAAATAGAATTACCATATGATACAATAATTCCACCACCAGGGTATTATGCAAAGAAAACAAAAAAACATACTTTGAATACAATAGCCAAAATATGGAAGCAACCCAAGTGTCTATCAATAGAAGAATGGATAAAGAAGATGTGGTACACACACACACATACACACACACGGAAGGCTCCCCAAGTTCCAGCAGTGGGTTTGCAGATTAAATTGCCCAGGGACTTTCTCTGCACCAAGAAGCAAAACAATTCTTTTTAGCAAATGCAACTGACCTCCAGCTATTTATTTTCTCACAGCTGCAGTCTGGGAAATAACCTAGACAATAAGAAACATGCAAAGAGGTATTTTATGGAGAAATACCAATGAGAGTTCTTACTGTTATTCTCAAGTTTTTAGAAGCTTTATCAGATGAGAAACAATTAAATTCCCTTCATCTAAAGCCTTCTCAGTAATCTCCATTAATAAACATTAATGTAAGGAAAACAATGTTTTTTAACCAAAATGGTTTAAAAAAAGGCAAATATTATTAATGGCTTATTGCTTTGATTATACAAAAATAGTATCAGTACTTAGCTAGATTTATAGATTCTTTGCCCACTGGACTCAACTGACACCATTCTGAACAGTTGTTCGAAATATTGGGTAATTAATACTGGGAGAAAAATCCATGTTGGACTGTAGACAAAGGAGATATGCAAATATAAATAATCAGAGATTATGCTTGAGTTACTAATAGTAACTGGAGACATATAGAAATTTATTAATAGAATAGGAATAGAATAGAACAGAATAGGAATAGAATAGATTGGGAAGAAATAGAATTCATTAATAACCCTAAAATAATATATATATACACACATATCTATTTGTTTGAAATGACTTCCCCATAGCTCATGATGATAGAATTTATGAAAAGAGTAAAAGAGACTTAATTTCTCTCTCTTTCCTCTCCTACATCTTTCTGAGGCAAATGGGAGTAAACCAAAAAATTCCAGAGAGCACTCAGAGACAAAAAAGGGAAAAAATGGAATGCAAATAATTCACAAAGCATCTATGCCTCAACTTCACCTGAATAAATAGGTTGGTTGTAATTGTTAGGAAGTAAAACTATTTTGCAGTGTTTCAGATTCCAGATTCCAGTAGTATCTCGGATGGGTTACGGGTTAACCAGAGGAGACCACAAACTCACGTGCACATACATACTCACGTAGGCATGGAATAAGATTAACTAAATTTCTGATTTATTTAACCAACGAATCAGAACATGGGGTGTCTCCGCAGGGTAGAAGCAGATGCGTCTCTCCCCAATCCGGTTGCCATGGTGATATTTGATCCATGACCATGCATCCAGCAACACTAAATTTCCTGACATCGTGGCTTTGCTTTAGCATGCCATTGGTTACTTGGCCCTTTTTGCATCATCCTGAGCATTTTGCCTTTCAAACACTCAACTGATTCTGATTCATTATAGTCTATCTGTAGAGCTCATTCCCCCACTTGCTTCAGATCTCTGATCAAATATCACCTGATCAAACCCATATCACCCTCTATAAAAATTATTCCCATCATTCCCTAACTCCCGAATCTTATTTTACTTCTCTTCAAGGTACACATCACCATCTTATTTGTGTATTTTTCCTTGTTTGCTTCCCCCACCCCATTGGAATATAAGCTTTCTGAGAGCAGGGGCCCTGCCAGTTTATTCTGCTATTCCTAGAACACACACACACACACACACACACACACACACACACACACACACAAAAGCAGTGCCTGGTAGATAGTAGTGCCTCAATAAATATGTGTTTCCTACATGAATAAATGGTTAGACGACGATTTGTGAAGGAGAGAATCAGGCCTATTTTAGAAATGTTGAAGAGGAGGAGCCTGAAAACATGAGCTAAAACTTTAGAGATTGAGCGACTTCTCACCCAGGTATGATAAATGAAGCTAAATGAAACTGGTGGGAGTAGATGAGCTCCTTCAGGTAAAGACAAAGTGCTAAGATAGAAGAAAACGGTACTGAGCAGAGAGTCTCATAGTCTTTCTTTTTGAAAGAAGGTATAGAAGAGGATTTAGTTAAAGGTATGGGGAAGAGGCCATCAGAGAAATAACAAATGCACCTAAGGCCTATCGGTCCAAGAGGCAGAAGACAGCCAACTGAGCTCAAAGCTGCAGGGAAGCCCAGCCAGATGAGGAGAAGCAGGACTGGGAGGAAGCCCCTGATAACCTCCAAAAGACCAGTTTTGGAATAGGGGGCAGAAACCAGCCGTCGGGCCGCTGATGTGTGAAGAGGAAGGGGTGAAAAGATGGAAATAGAGAATTAACATTCTCTTTTCATGTCACCTGAGCTTCAAAGGTACCTGAAATATTTGCTGAACAAATGAGCACTCAGATGAATGAACGGATACAATGTTCTCCCCAGAACCAAGATGGCACATAAGCTGTGGCTGAGGTCATGAGACTAAAACAAAACCCTCTTTTGATTAGCGCATGCTGCACAAAAGTATTTCCTTAATCAAAATCAATTTTCTGAGTGGTTTTCCCCCAATAAACATACAGTTTCTTCCTGTAACTCGTGTTTAATGAGTTCCTATGACTTTCATTTGTACTTTGTTTTTTATCTTTGTTTAAAATGCATTCTTGATTAATGGAGCCTTTAGAAATTTACCCCGAGGCTCCGGCTCTGTCTCAGTGGGGCCTAACTCTTGTATTCTTTAGGACTGGAGGCCTTTCAGTTGTGCTCCACTGATTTAGCTTCCCAGGTACACCGAAGACAACTCTGACACATAAAGGACTTATATCCCGAAGTGAACTAATAAAAGGCCTAGTTAGGAAAGTAGCATGATAATAAAATACATGGAAGATGAGAACCCATTCAGCTTTCCACCAGAAGTACCGTCAAATACTTACGTGAAGACACATATTTCTAGTGGGATTTAAATATAAAATTATGATTACGTTTCTTGCTTGTCTAAACCTACAGCAAATTTCTCTTCGTCAGTACCTATGGTTCTCAAATGACAGCTTGCCTTGAAAGCACCTGGGGGATCTGTTAAAACACAGATTACTGGGGCGCCTGGGTGGCTCAGTCGGTTAAGCGTCCGGCTTCGGCTCAGGTCACGATCTCACTGTTTGTGAGTTCGAGCCCTGCATCGGGCTCTGTGCTAACAGCTCAGAGCCTGGAGCCTCCTTCAGATTCTGTGTCTTCCTCTCTCTCTGCCCCTCCTCTGCTCACTCGTGCTCGGGCTCTCTCTCAATATAAATAAATAAACTTAAAAAAAAAACACACACGCACACAGATTACTGGCCATACTGTCCCCGGTTTCTGATTTAGCAGGTCTGGGGTAGATGATTTGTACTCTAACAAGGTTTCAAGTGATATGGCTGCTACTGGACAGAACCACACACCCAAAGACCACTGGTCTGGGGCGCCTGGGTGGCTCAGTCGGCTAAGAGTCCGACTTCAGCTAAGGTCATGATCTCGCGGTACATGAGTTTGAGTCCCACGGTTGGACTCTGTGCTGACGGCTCAGAGCCTGGAGCCTGCTTCGGATTCTCTGTATCCCTCCCTCTCTGCTCCTCCCCCACTTGTGCCCTGTCTCTCTCTCTTTCTCTCAAAAATAAATAAACATTAAAAAAAATTTTTAAAGACCACTGGTCTATGTTATGCTGTACATTTTCATAACTTCTTTTTCTACTTTTCTGTTGTCCTTCTGAGAAAATGAGTCAAATTCTCATTTCGCTGCTACTGCCCTGGCTTCCATAGGTTTCTTATGAAAAACAAAAATAAAGATAGAATAAAACTTTAAAAGTAGAAACAAAGGGATGTTAGGAGTAACCAAGCCTGAGTTTCCAGTCTTCTACTCAGTTTTAAGTAGAATGAAGGTTTTATCTTAGTCAATAAGACGTTACTGCCTCTTAAAAAGTAAGAGCTCAGCTGAAATCATACAAATGGGATACAACTGTCTAGCATTAAAAAGTAATTCTCTTTCAATTGCAAAACATGCATAAAATAAATCCTTGTCCCCATCACAATCTCTTACTACTTATCTAGAAAAGAAGGGTGGTGGTCATAAAATGACAGGAAAAATAACACTCCCTTACCACACAGATCTTTATTTTTCCAATCTTTATTTTGTTTTTAAGTCAAAGAAGAAACAGCACGCCCAGAGTCAAAACGAGCTAAAGTTAGACTATAGTGTTTAAGTTGGGATATTTACAAGTAAATTATTTTTCTTCCTTTGCTTAATGTATTGGCAAAGAGAAGGACACAGCACGGTATCTTAAGTAGGGCATAATCTGACTCTACGTGTAGAACTGATGGGGCAAGTCATGCGAGGCTCTAAATGAGCTTCTCACCGGCTCTACACTTGAGCAATTCCAAAGAGGTTAGAGCCACGTTGATTAAAACATTTGTAAGAACAAATTAATTTTTGAAGAGGTACCAGCTGTAGATTTCTGCTTATCTTCCATTTCTAAAAGGTAAAGATTAAAAATAATATTAAAGCAATATTCAAATATTTTTTAATAAAATGAAGATTAGCTTTTCAGAGATTTCACAGCATTAATTTCTAAAGGGCACAGTATTCTATTTAGGCTTGATTTGCTCCTTTCTCATACACAAATAAACAAGTTAACTGGCTAAGAAAGGCATATTCAACACTAAACAAAATTCAAGTGATAAAAGATTGTCTATGCTTCTCTCCAAATATATTATTATATTGTCTAGCAATAAAGTGTTTGTCGTGAAGGTAAAAATACAGAATCCACACAAACCTGACATCTGTCCTACAGGATGTTAAACTGATCACTCAGCAGATATTTATTGAACTCCCCAATGCATATCTTCGTTTGGTATGTCCATCACCCATTTTCCATGGAACTTAATATTCTTTGCTCACTGTCCATAATGTTCATTAAGGTTTTTTACTGGCTGGATTTCGGCAAGCTTCCCACTACACGATTTAAGGTCTTATACTTCAGATCTTTGATTTTCATCCTCCAGGCACAAAATAGGCAGTCGGAACTCTGTTAGCCAACTTAGTATACATGCTTGACTACTAACACTGGAAATAACGGCAAGTTCAAAAGCTTACCATTTATATGCTTTATAAACAACTTCTGAAGTCAACATAGCTATTAGTGAGAGACTCTAAAACAGAGTCACACAACTAGTAGTTTAATTGGTTGACAATGCTACTTTTATCATGAACCCACTGGGCTGTCACATCATCACAATCTACAGTGAGAGATTTCATTACTCTTTTTGTTCACTCTTCCACAAAAGAACCATGAGGGCCCATTTAAAGGTTCAAATAGCTAAGTACATTTATTAATCCATCCTTGAGAGAGTAACAGCCTTTCAACCTTGGTGGCAAATCAGTGGGGAGTCCCAGTCATACATCATATCATCTTCACATCCACCTCCGACCGTGACTATGAAGTCATCAGAGGAGACATGGCACTATTATAATGATAAAATATTTTGGATGAAGGTAGAAAATGGTATAGAATTTCTACAAATCTGACTTTATTCCTAGAAGGAGGTTTAGTTGATCAATCAGCCCACATTTACTGAAATCTCCAATAAACATCTTGTTTATGTCTATCCAGCATCTATTCCCCACTCTGCTGGCACAAAAGCCCATCTTTTCCTTTTGGGAACCACCCCTTCACTGATTTCAGTGCATACGTTGTGGAAGAGAGAAAACTGATTCCACTCCCTGGCTGAAGACTTAGCCACATGATTCAAGTTGGGCACATAACCCAGGACAGTCCAATAAAGCCAATGAACATCAGCCCCAAGGCTTTCTTGGATCTACTAAGAGAGGGAAGCTCTTCCTCTACTGCCTGAGGGCATAGTTCAGTGTACAATGAGTGCAGAATGGAGACAAAGGAAAGCAGACACAATACACATAGAAGGAGAGATTCCTCATGACAGATTTGGGTTACCTGATCCAGCATGACTAAATATTCAGCCAGACCCATTCCTAAGCCTTCTTTATTACTTGCTATTAGTTAGTGTGTAAGTTGGGTTTCTTTAGTTTGCAACCAAGAGTTCTGACAAATTAAAAGCAACCTAAAACTTGAACCACATTAAGCAACATGCCGAGGATACAGAGATATATAACAAATAATACCTTCCTCGAAGAATCTTTTCAGCACCTAGTTGGTAAGCTAACACATAAACATACAAAAAACCTAGAAACATAAGACTCAACACCATGATAGGTTCTATGATACTTCCAAGAAGGGATCCACCACTTGCCATACATTAAGCAAGATTTCACAGGATAAGAAAATGGTGAGCTGGGTTTTAAAGGATGACTAGGATGTGGCTGCCTAGAAAGGACACGAAGGACATTCAGAAAGAGTGAGCTATGAGAGCAAAACTTCAGGAATGTGCATATTGTATTGGGGAAACAACACAGTGTAAACAATAAATAGACCATAAAATGTTGAATCATGGGATATCGGCAATGTGACTACATTAGTCTAGGGGAAGAAGAATTCATAATCAGTTTTCTAGTTATACACACATTATATATAGTATTTTAAATCTATATGAGAGCCTAGTGATTGATTGGGTTATAATGGCAAAGTGCTGAAATTGCACTCAAAAGGTAAATGTGTTTTTTCCCTTTGCATATGGTAGACAAGACTCTCATCCCACCAGCTACCTCTGCTTACTACTGTAGTACCTATCATCTAGAACTAGGGCTATCAAAATAAACCATGATAATAGACTTCACTTAGCTGATGTTTAAGAAATTGAACAAAGAGTAGAGCCATGAGCCAAGAGGAGGTTATAGAAAGACTAATATCAACCAAGGAAACAAGTGGGGTCATGCAGTTAATCTGATTTGCTTTGTCCAGTTTCTCCCTGAGGTATAAACTTTCCAATAGAAACTATTGATGGCATTTTCTATTTCCACTGTGGTTTTAGCCATTTCCCTTGTGCCAGTAAGAAACTGTATGGGCAAGATTTGGGTTGGCTTTTGTTGCAGGCAGGAATGCAAAGTATCTGTATCATTCTTTCCCCTTCTTGGGGGTATTACTGTTTAGTTAGAATAAAATGTTTTGTTTAACTTATTAGAAGTTTATTTTACCAAGGGCCATTATCAGTTTTGTACTCAATGTGAAACCTTGCCTATAATTATTCTCTAACTTAATTATTACTACTTCTGATAAAATATTTCTCAGGGCTATAAACTATCTCCTGGAAATTTTACTGAGAAAAATGAACTCAACATAATTCCTTGGCCATATACTTTTCCACCTAGAGTCATTGGACTCAGTAATGTTTTCATAAAACAAGAAAGTCTGGAATACCTGGCCCGTTGATAACCATTTACATTTCTATGTCCACTTGTGGGATCACAACAGTGCTTTCTGCCAGTATGACACCTGTCTGTTTGACATGAGCATGTCACGAAGGAATAATGACACACCCTCTTAATAGAGGACCTGTCTTCACAAACTTCAATTAACATAACTTCAGGACTCTGTGGCAGATAATTACTGCTTTGGTAGTAGTTTTCAGATAGAAATTGAAATACTTGAAAGCTCTTTTTGTCAAGCTGAAGTTAGGAAAAGAAAAGAAAATGGTCTATGATGAGACATGTTTTTAATTCTGAAATATCTTTGTAGCAGAAAGCTTTAAAATGTGAAAAATCTATACTACAGGCTAAGTTTTCACTCTTTAGAGTGAGATGCATTCTTTCATACAGCAAATGAATATATGATTTCATCCTCCCCCTATTTTAGGAAAAGGTAGTTCTGTACTTTAAGTTTAAAGACCCATATACTAAGTTGTATATACATTGAATGGTGAATTCGGATTTTTTTAAAAAAATCGCTCAACACATGCCTTATCGCTGATAATGACTGTCATCTTTTAAACTGAGAAATAAAAAAAATATCACAAAATATATATGTATATCACACAGTATAAAGTAAAGCTTTGAATAAGGCTTCAGTATTACGTGAAGCATATGGAATAGGAAAAAAGAGTAAGATGGTTTCCTGTTTTCGTGGGTAAAGTATCAAAGAAGGCAGAATAACGTCCCCCCGACCCTTCACAAAGATGTTCAGGTCCTAATCCCTGGGACCTATGAATATGTATGTTACCTTATATAGCAGAAGGGACTGTATAGGTGTTATTAAGATACAGACCTTGAGAGACCCATAATTATTCTGTATTATCTGGGTGGACCCAATTTCATCATTGTTAAAAATGAAAGAAGGAGTCAGAAGAGAAGATCTGAGCAATGTGAGGTGAGAGGGACCAGATCTGCTCATGTTGCTGTGAGTTGGGAGGAAGGAGCCATGAGCCAATGAATGTCAGTGGCCTCCAAAAGCTGGAAAGAAACAGAAAATGGATCCTCCCCTAGAGCGTCTAGAAAGGAATGTAGCCCTGCTGACACCTTGATTTTAGCTCAGTGAGACTTATGTTGGACTTCTGACCTACTAAACTGTAAGATGATTAACTTTTTAAGACATCAAGTTTATGGCAATTTGTTACAGCAGCAGTAGGAAACTAATACTGGTATCATGTTCCAAATTAGCAGGACCATGAAAAACATGATTGTGACAGCCCCTCGGACACTCTGAAGCTAAAAGAGACTTCGGTCTCATCCCTTCATGGTTCGGATAAGGAAATTAGTCCAGATATAGTGAGAAGGAAGATGGTTTACCTTAAGCCTCAGAGTTCAAGCTAGAGACCAAACTAGAATCTAAATTTACCAAACTTTCGATCCGTGTTAAGTCATAGCATGCCTCCCAGCTTCTTTTACCAAAACAGGGTTCTGATTATGGTTTAATAACAATGTGCAGAACTCTCTGAAAGAATGAACAGTTGTTGAAAAGTGCACACATTTCCAGATAACGCACAGAAGTACACTGCTTCACTGTTCTGATCTGTCTCCCACTGGCTAAACACATTCACTTGAATTACCCGCACATCACTTGAAACTCAGTATGTCCGAGATAAAAACTGGGGTCTTGCTCTCATAGAAAGCTCCCTCTAGAGTTTTTCGGCTTTCTCCTTCACACCCTTCTGTGACTTCCCTTATCCAACCACTCAAGTCCCATCATGCTTCCTTCCTCATGGAAGTTCCTTTCCTTGCATTTCTACCACTACACCTTACACTCACACACTAGACAACCACTAATAGATCTCTTTTCTTCAGCTTCTCTTCTCTTCAACTCCAATTAATCCTGTACGATACTGCCAAATGATTCCTTCTAAAATACATCTTCCTTTGTATCATTGGTTTGTTCCAATATATTTAGGAGGACTCCATTTCCCAAATGAGATCAAATTCAAACTCCTTATTCTATCCTTTGACAGGTTCATAGAATTTGACCTCACTTTTTTAATAATGTCTCCTCTTCCCATTTCCATCTATGAACCAATAATAATTGACTCATTGCCCTATGAACAAGATTCATTCTCCTCCATATCATTCTCTTCTCCTAAAATATCCCCTCTGCTTCCTTCTCCATGTAATTGAATTCTACCTGTATCAAGTTTCTTGTAAAGTCCCAGCATCTTTCTGGGCACTTCCCAGTCCAGACAACCTACAATTACCTCACCTTCCACTTTGAAGCACTAAATCTCTTACCACTCATTTCAGTTTTTATTGCTAGTGCCTTTTGCATCTCTAGAGTTTAAACTCTTAGATTTTAAGCCATTGAGGACCAACTAGATCCCCCACCTATTTGCACTGTACTTAGCACCCAGAGATTCCCTTTTAAAGCAGGACCTCAAGTATTTATGGGGCGACCGAAAATAATTTTAAAAATCTAAGATGAACATTCGGAATGACAACTCCTCCACACCAGCAGTGATAAAAGCCTGCAATGAGCACTATGCTAAAGTTAACTGCACCATTTAAGAAGTATAGCCATACATTTGAATTTGCCCAGGACAGTCTTGATTTCCTGCTAGTTTTCCAGTTTATGGATAATGTTCATTTTTACTCTCAAAAGCATCTTGGCTTAATTAATACATTATACAGCCATTCTACCCATAGGGCACGTTGAACTGTAGTAATAGCAGAAACCAGAAAGAAAATCCTGCTCATGTTCCAGCCCCTCATCCAGCTGAGCAGCATGCTGTCCTCTACACAACCACCCTGCTCCCAGCACCACCTCTGCATAACCAATGTCCTTTGAATTTCATGTGGGAGGTTCAAACATTTTGGTGATGCATAGCTTCAGATAAATGTACTGAAGTTGAATGCAATTTGAGATTCTTTAGTAGAAAAAACAATCATAGAGATTGAAGACAACTGTAACTCTACCCAGCAGTTTAAGAACAAAGGGAAGGGCACTTGTGTGGCTCATTGGTTGAACGTTTTGCTCAGGTCATGATCTCATGATTCAAGCCCCACTTCTCCAAGCTGGGCATGGAATCTGCTTAAGATTCTCTCTCTCTCTCTCTCTCTCTCTCTCTCTCTCTCTCTCTCTCTCTCTTTCTCTCTCTCCCCCCCTCCCTCTCTCAGAAGAAAGAGAAGGAGGAGGAGGAGGAGGAAGAGGAGGAGATGAGGAAGGAGGAGGAGAGAAAGAAGAAGAAGAAGAGGAAAAATGAGAGTTTTCTAAAGAAAAAGAGAATTCAATGAGTTCTCGTAGAAGTAATCAAATACGGTGTGTGAGTTAATTTATACTATAATTGTTTTGCTATTTTCTGAATAAAATAATAAGGCTCATTCACACCATTTCAATTTTTCTGAACAATAAATACATATTACTTTCACGACTGTTTGGAATTAGAAACGTGATGCCTTCTGATCCTCTTAGTGCCTAATGTACATTAAATTGACTAACCACTGCATAAATGTTTTAAAACCTACATTCATTTTCACAGTTGGCTGGTTGAAATGATCAGTTTCATAAATGAATGTCAGTGGTATCTAAACAGTAATAACTTTTTACTGCAAAGTAAGATTTTGCTCTATAAGTAATGAATAAAATTATTAAATGTAATCTTATATTATGTTTCATTACTGGCAGCTTGTCATAAAAAGGGAATTAAGGTTGCAAATTTTCATTTATTTTCATAAAGTAGATCAGCATTTTCACTCATTTGTAGTGAAACCTACTCAATCTAATCTCTTTTGAGGGTAGTTTTAATTACATTACATCATTCTACACAGGGTTGAGAGTTCATGTTCCAAACTGTTCCCTCCCTAAACTCTTCAACTTTAAAGGTATCTGGGGAAATGTTAAGTTCAACTAATGTAACTATACAAAATGAAAACTATCAAATGCATATCATGGGCTCAGGATCACTCTCAAGTGTTTGGAAAGGATTTTATAAGACCATTTAGGTTATTTCTAAGTCACTAGTTCAAATATGGCCCAAGTTGGTAGTAACTAAAAAGGATTAATTTCAAAGATTTATATCATTAGCAGTTAATACTTAAATATCAATTACACTGAAATTATTGATAATTCTATCACTACTAAGGACTCACTGAACTCAGATGGCAACAGCTATAACATTTGAAAAAAGACAAAAGCATCTGGATGAATTATGGTAAAGGTTAATAATATTCAATATTGAGCAAAACTCTTCATCAACTATTTTCTCATCTCTCTACTTCATAAGATAAGTACCACATCATTTCACATTCACCTGAAAAAAGCAATTACAATTTGATATTTGGTTGTTTCTAGTTGTTTTATGTCAAGAATAAAGACCCATTTGTCATCAAATGTCTCCCTCCTTCAACTGTGCCTTCAGATGGCAAACTCCATCAGAGACAGAACATTCTGTAAGGCACAAGAGAGCGACCAGACGTTGGCATTATGAAATGGGCTCTCCCGTCATGATGAAGTATTTACGCTAAAGGTCAGCATTCTCTAAGTTTAGTTCCTGAAAAGATAATTAAGAATATTAAAATTTTTTAATACAAAGGAAGACTTCTAGGCAAACTAGTTTTTGTAAAATGTCTTTCTGCTTAAGTGGGAAAAGCAGCACAAAATCCTAAAGATATATGAAAGCAACTGTTTACCAACAAAGTTACTCTGATTATCATTCCCATGTATTTTGTGCACATTTTCACTCATGAAACAGGGAACTAAACAAACCCATGAAAATACCATCTTTCTGTTGCCAACTACCTGGTAATGTATATTCCAATCTAAATTTTCTCTTGGTTTACTTTTTTTTTTTTTTTTGAGAGAGAGAGAGAATGAGGGAGGGACAGAGAGAGCAGGACAGAGGATCTAAAGCAGGCTCCTTTCTGACAGCAGAGATCCCAACGCAGGGCTTGAACTCACAAACCATGATATCATGACTTGAGCCAAAGCCAGATGCTTAACCGATTAAGCCACCCAGGCACCCCCCAATCTAAATTTTCTTTATCTAATTTTTGAATATCTTTAATTTTTTCACATAATTGATAAATTCATACTATACACTTTTTCTAATTCCATTGCAACATAATTTTTCAATATCACATACTTACTAATGTTACTTTTTTAATTTTTTCAATTATTTTAATAAAGTTAGGATCAGTGGCTGTTTCAATGCAATACAATTTTCCTTTTCAAATTTTTTCTTCTCACAATTTTCCGACACATCCCAGGTTTGTTTGTTTTTTTCTCCTTCCGAGATTTTATTTAAATTAAAATCTGTTTAGTTAATATATAGTGCAGTATTGGCTTCAGGAGTAGAATTTAGTGATTCATCACTTACATATAACACTCCAGTGCTCATCCCAAGTTGCCCTCCTTAATGCCCATCACCCACCTAGTCCATCCTCCCACCCACCTCCCCTCCAGCAACCCCCAGTTTGTTCTCTAGAGTCTCTTATGGTTTGCCTCCCTCTCTGTTTTTATCTTATTTTATTTTTCACTTCCGTCCCCTATGTTCATCTGTTTTATTTCTTAAATTCCACATAGGAGTGAAATCATACGGTATATCTTTCTCTGACTTATTTCACTTAGCATTACACACTCTAGTTTCATCCATGTCATTGCAAATGGCAAGATTTCATTCTTTTTGATGACTGAGTAATATTCCTTTATGTGTATATACCACACCTTCTTTATTCATTCATCAGTCGATGGGCATTTGGGCTCTTTCTATAATTGGCTATTGTTGATTGTGCTGCTACAAACATTGAGGTGCATGTGTCCTTCGAATCAGTATTTTACTGTCCTTTGGATAAATACCTAGCAGTGCAATTGCTGAGTTGTACAGTAGTTCTATTTTTAACTTTTTGAGGAACTTCTATACTATTTTCTAGAGTGGCTGCACCAGTTTGCTTTCCTACCAATAGTTTTAAGAGGGTTCTTCTTTTTTCTGCATCCTTGCCAACACCTATTGTTGCCTGAGTTGTTAATTTTAGCCATTCTGACAGGTGTGAGGTGGTATCTCATTGTGGTTTTATTTGCATTTCCCTGATGATGAGTGATGTTGAGCATCTTTTCATGTATCTGTTAGCCATTTTTGTGTCTTCTTTGAAGAAATGTCTGGTCATGTCTTCTGCCCATTTCTTAACTGGATTATATGTTTATTTGGGTGTTGAGTTTGATAAGTTCTTTATAGATTTTGGATACTAGCCCTTTATCTGATATGCCATTTGCAAATATCTTCTCCCATTCCAAAGGTTGCCTTTTAGTTTTGTAGACTGTTTCCTTCACAGAAGCTTTTTCTTGATGAAGTCCCAAAAGTTTATTTTTGCTTTTATTTCCCTTGGCTCAGAGAGACATGTCCAGTGAGAAACTGTGATGGCCAAGATCAAGGAGGGTGCTGCCTGTGTTCTCCTCTAGGATTTTGATGATTTCCTATCTCACGTGTAGGCCTTTCATACATTTTGAATTTATTGTTGTATATGGAGTAAGAAAGTGGCCTAGTTTCTTTATTCTGCATGTCACTGTCCAGTTTTCCCCACCATTTGTTGTTTCCCAACACCACATTGCAATTTATAAATGTACCAAATCCACATGCTTTACACCTTAAACTTACATAATGTCATGTGTCAATCATATCTCAACAAAGCTCAATAAAAAACATTACACTATCATATAAGTCGATTCTTAGATAAAAATCTAGTTAGTATTGGTTCACTTAGAGAAGAACAAAGAATAAGAGGAGATACTATGCTCTACTCACACAAACAGCACTATTTACCTTTGATGGAGGAACAAATTCAACACATTCCAGCCATATTGTTAAAAAGTACTTTCCACATATTGCACACTTTCTTCTCTGAGAGATTATGTGCCTGACCAGTGGGTGCCATGCTATGGCTTGCATTACCAAAGGATTCATTCCTGCTAGCTCATTCATTATAAATCTTGATGTTATTTCCTAGATTAAAAAAAATTTATATTATATTAATTTATATTTTTGGCTTATTCCTCATAGTTTCTGTTAAATTAATTTTCCATAATATATATAATGAATTATATTGCCAATGACTGACATTATAAATTAGTTTCCAATAATATAAGAAAAGGAAGTTATTTCCATTTTAATATTTCTATGTCTCTTACATAGAGAAATCCAAATTATTAAAAAAGGTACATTATTGGGGTGCCTGGTTGGTTAAGCATCCAACTCTTGGTTTTGGCTCAGGTCATGATCTTACAGTTCATAAGACAGAGCCCTGTGTCGGACTCTGCACCGACAGCATGGAGCTTGTTTGGGATTCTCTCTCCCTCTCTCTCTGCCCCTACCCCACTCATGCCTGCTCTCTTTCTCTCTCTCTCTCAAAAAAAATGTATATATATATATATATATATATATATATATATATATATATATAATTTTTTTAAAGATAAATCCAAGACTTAAGAAAAATACATTATAAAAGTTTAGGTTCAAATTTTATACCTCTCATTACAAGAAGCAAGGACTGTACAGATATTCAGACTGGACTCAAAAACTGAGTCTGTTATATTTAATCCTTAGTATTTAAACTGTGACTCATGGACCAAAATCTGCATCATCTGGACCTATTAGAATTCAGACTTCCAGCTACACTCCAGACCCACTGAGTCAGAATCCGCAACTTAACAAGTTTCCCCAGGTAATCGGTGTGCCTATTCAACTTTCAGATGCGCTGGTCTAAGTTACCTACTGCAGTGGGCACCT
Source organism: Paguma larvata (assembly GCA_030068075.1). NCBI lineage: Eukaryota > Metazoa > Chordata > Mammalia > Carnivora > Viverridae > Paguma > Paguma larvata. The sequence goes on along the minus strand of CM057838.1, from coordinate 36,856,953 downwards.
GAATAGAGTCATATTAGCAAACTGTACTGATTTCTATTACCCAAATCTCCGAATTCAATCTGTATTATACCTATCCACACAGCCATGTCCAGAAACTTAACTTTTGGTAACAATTATAATATTAAATAACAAAAAGGGTGGCTAGAAAATATAAGCTGGCTTTCACCATGACCATCAACAACATCATCATTTTAAAGTAAAGCCATATAATACATAAAATCAAATCTTCACTCAGCAGGCAAATAAAACAAACATTTGATTTACTCCGCTAAACGAGCCTCGTGTCTGTGCTGGTAGCATGGAAGCCCTGTATAAGTGTTACACAAACACTGCATGAATTTTAATAGTTTGTGGGGCTGTTTTTTTCTAGCCAAAGTGAAAGGTTTCCCAGTGGTATTAAAATAGTCCACAACAGGCTCTAATAGGAATCTTTGGAAATACATATATACATATGTACATACATAACCTTCATTCATTTGCCCGATTAAAATCTTAAAAAATAACAATAAAATCCTATAAATTGCTTTCTCCCTGTTCCTTATTACTCTATCCCTTTTACTTAACAAGCATCTGAGAAACTGAGAAAGCTGCCTTTATACACAGGTTCCTTAACTGTCTGATCCTTCAGCAGAATAACCTCCTACTCATTTTAGCTCTTTTTCCTGATTGGTTACATAATAAGATCCTACCTTCTGAAAGAATTACTCTTTCACGCTAATATTACCAGAACTTCTAAATTAGATGTCTATTATCACCTTTTCTTTAACTACTTACACAGAGAATAGTGTGTGATTCAGAAAGAAATAATGATTTTAGAGGTAAGTTTTTAGCTACCAGAACTCAATGACGAGGTCTCACTATAAAACAGAAAACTAATAAATAAGGATTCACTCCCCCAAACAGCAGATGGTAGAAAAATTTGTTGGAATACATGGGACCTATAAAAAGGTCACAATTCATACAGTTCACTTCTTCCATTTATGATTTCTGGAACCAAACATGTTTGTTGCACTTGATATGTCTCTTGATAACTCTTATATTACCCATTAATTATATTCTCCTCCTATTTGCTGCCAATATGTTACTTTAGAAGAATAACATATACCATTGAAATATAAAGTTATTAATTGGAACTGCTAGTATATTTAAACTAAGATACTATTGGCATGACTAATAGTATCTTTTAGGACATCTTTTAAAAATAAAGATCCCTCTCCCCACTCGGGCACTCTCTCTCTCTCTCTCTAAAAATTAAAAAGAAAAAAATAGAGGTGCCTAGGTGGCTCAGTCAGTTGGGCCTCCGACTCTTGATTTCGGCTCAGGTAATGATCTCACAGTTTGTGAGACTGAGCCCAGTGTTGGGCTCTGCACTGACAGCATGGAACCTGCTTGGAATTCTCTCTCCCTCTCTCTCTGTCCCTCCCCCCCCTCTCTCTCACTTTCACTCTCTCTCAAAATAAATAAATAAGCTTAAAAACAATAAAAATTTTAACCGAGGCATAGGCTAAATCAAAGCCCTACAATTCTTTGACAGATCAAGTAATTTAAATCAGGGTGCCTCAGGGGCACGTGGGTGGCTCAGTTGGTTAAGCATCTGATTCTTGATTTCGTCTCAGGTCATGATCTAACAGTTTGTAGAGACAGTGAAAACCTACTTGGAATTCTCTCTCCCTTCCCCTCTGTCCCTCTCCCACTCCTCAAAATAAATAAATTAATTAATTAACTAAAAAAAATACCAACTGAATGGCTCAGTTGGTGGAGCAGGCAACTCTTGATCTCAGGGTTATGAGTTCAAGTCCCACACTGCGTGTAAAGATTATTTAAAAAATAAAAAAATCTTTAAAAATATTTTTTAAAAAGTAGTTTAAATCAGTAATATTACCCAAATATCCAATAAAAAGGATTATAAGTAAAAATCATTTTTGCTACTAAGTACAATGGACTCTTTTAAACAACAAAGGTTTGAATTGTGTGGGTCTAATTCTATGTTGATTCTTTTCCTCTTCTCTGCTTCTCCCTCTCCTTCCTCTCTCCCCTTTTCTTTTCTTTCCTTTTCTTTTCTCTTTCTTTCCTCTTATTTTCTTCCTTCCTTCTTTTCTTTTCTTTCCTTTCCTTTTCTTTTCTCTTTTAAATTCCAGTATAACATACAGTGTTATATTACTTTCAGGTGTACAGTATAGTGATTCAACAATTCTATCCATAACTCAGAGCTCACCACAATAAGTGTACTCTTAATCCTCTTCCCCTATTTCACCCATCTCCACCCACCTCCCCTCTGGCAACCACCGACTTGTTCTCTATATTTAAGAGTCTGGGTTTTGGGGTTTTTTTTTTTTTTTTGGTCTCTTTTTTTCTTTGTTCATTGGTTTTGTTTTTTTATTTAATTCCACATATGAGTGAAATCATGCAGTATTTGTCTTTCTCTGACTGACCTATTTCACTTAGCATTATGCTTCTAGTTCCATCTATATTGTTGTTCGTTCCTTTCTAAGGCTGAATAATATTCCACCGTGTGTGTGTATGCATGTGTCTTTCTTTTATCCATTGATCTATCAACGAACCCTTGGACTGTATATGTATATATACATCTTCAATTTATTTCATTAATGTGCTATAGTTTTCAGAGTACAGGTCTTCACCTCTTTGGTTAAGTTTTTTCCTTGGTATTTTATTATTTTTAGTGCAACTATAAATAAGTTTATTTACTTAATTTCTCTTTCTGCTGCTTTGTTATTAGTGTATAGAAATGCAACAGATTTCTGTATATTGATTTTGTATCCTGAGAATTTACTAAATTCATTTATCAGTTATAGCAGCTTATTGGTGGTCTTTAGGGTTTTCTATATATAGTATCATGCCATCTGCAAATAATAAACTTTTACTTCTTCATTATCAATTCAGATGTCTTTCACTTATTTTCTTGTCTGCTCGCTGCAGCATCTAGTACCATGTTGAATAAAAGAGGTGAGAGTGGACATCCTTGTCTTATTTCTGATCTTAGGGGGAAAGCTTTCAGTTTTTCCCCATTAAGTTTGGTGTCCATTGTGAATTTTTCATATACGGCCTTTATTATGTTTAGGGATGTTCCCTCTAAGCCTACTCTGTTGAGAGTTTTTATCATGGATAGATACGGTACTTTGTCAAATGCTTTTTATGCATCCATTGAAATAATCATATGATTTTTATTCCTTCTTTTGCTGATGTATCATATTAATTGGTTTGTAAATCTTGAATCACTCTTGCATCCCAGAGATAAATCCCACTTGATTGTGGTAAATGAATTTTTTAATGTATTTTTGGATTCAGTTTGCTAATATTTTGTTGAAGATTTTTGCATGAAGATTGTGTTTATCAGAGATATTCTCTTTTTTTCTAGTTTCTTAATTTGGCTTTGGTATCAATGTAATGCTGGCCTCATAGAATGAATTTGGAAGACTTCCTTAATCTTCTTTTTTTTTTTTTTTTTTTTTTGTAATTGTTTGAGGAGAATAGGTACTGTTCTTTAAATGTTTGATAGAATTCACCTGTGAAACCATCTGGACCTGAACTTTTGTTGGTTGAGAGTTTTTTTGTTTTTGTTTTGTTTTTTATTTGGCTTTGAGTACTGTTTCAGTTGCATCACTAGTAATCAGTCTGTTCCTATTTTGCATTTCTTCCTGATTCAGCTTTAGAAGGTATGTTTCTAAGAATTTATTCATCTCTTTTGGGTTGTCTAATTTGTTGGCATATAATTTTTCATACTATTCTCTTATAATCCTTTGCATTTTTGTGTTGTTTATTTTTTCCCTTTCATTTCTGATTTTGAGTTGTATCTCTCTCTCTCTCTTTATGAGTCTGGATAAAAGTTTATCAATGTCGTTGATCTTTTCAAAGAACCAGTTCTTGGTTTCATTGATCTGTTCTATGGGTTTTTTGTTTGTTTGTTCGTTTTTGGTATTTTTAGTTTCTATTCCATTTGTTTCTGCTCTAGTCTTTATTATTTCCTTCTTTCTACTGCTTTGGGATTTGTTTGTTCTTTCTTTTTCTTTTTTTGCTTTTCTTTTTGTTCTTCTTTTTCTTCTTTGGGTTAGTTACAGATTTGTCTTGCTTCTTCATGTAGGCCTGTATTGCTATAAATTTCCTCTTAGAACAGCTTTTGCTGCATCCCCAAAATTTTGGACCATTGCGTTTTTATTTTCATTTGTCTTCACGTATTTTTTTATTTCCTCTCTGATTTCTTGGTTGATCCATTCATTGTTTAGTAGCATGTTATTTAACATCTATGTATTTGTGTTCTTTCTAGATTTTTTTTACTGTAGTGGATTTTTTATCCATTATGTTGGAAAAGATGCATTGTATGACTTCATTTTTTTTTTAATTTGTTGAGACTTCTTTTATGGCCTAATGTGACTATTATGGTGAATGTTTCATGTGCATTTGAAGGAATGTGTATTCTGTTGCCTTAGGATGGGATGTTCTGAATATTTCTATTAGATCCATCTGGGCCAATGTATCATTCAAAGCCCTTCTTTCCTTATTATTTTCTGTTTGGATGATCTGTCCACTGATATAAGTGGGATGTTAAAGTATGGTATATAATAATACCATTGTTGTATTACTACTGATTACTTCATGTTCATTAATATCTGCTTTATGTATTTGGGTGCTCTTATGTTGGGTGCATATTTACCATTGCTATACCTTCTTTTTGGATTGTCCCCTTTATTATTATTCTATAGTGTCTGTCCTTCTTTGTCTCTTGTTGCAACTTTTGTTTTAAAGTCTATTTTGTTTGATATAAATATTGCTATCCTGGCTTTCTTTTCACTTCAATTTGCATGATAAGTGTTCTTCCATCCCTTCACTTCCAATCTGCATGTATCGTTAGGTCTAAAATGAGTCCCTTGTAGGCAGCATATAGATAAGTCTTGATTTTTTATCCATTCTGACATACTATGTCTTTTGATCAGAGCATTTAGTCCATTTACATTCAAATTAGTTACTTATAGGTATGTATTTATTGACATTTTGTTACCATGGTTGTTTGTGTAATTCTTCTCTGTCCCTTTCTTCTCTTGCTCTCTTGTCTCATGGGTTGCTGGCTTTCTTTAGTGATATACTTGAATCCTTTTCCAGGGTACTTGGGTGGCTTAGTCAATTAAGTGTCAAACTCTTAGTTTTGGCTCAGGTCATGATCTCATGGTTCATGAGTTTGAGCCCCACATCAGGCTCTGTGCTGTGTGGAGCCTGCTTGGGATTCTCTCTCCCTATCTCTTTCTCTCTCTCAAAATAAATAAATAAACATGAAAAAAATTAATTATTGGTAGGTATATATTTATTGACATTTTGTTACTTGTTTTATGGTTGTTTTTGTAGTTGTTCCCTGTCTCTTTCTTCTCTTACTCTCTTCTTATGTGGTTTGCTGACTTTCTTTAGTAATATACTTAGATTCCTTTTTTTTTTTCTTTGTGTGTGTGTGTGTGTATCTATTTGTGGTTTTTTGTTTTGTCGTTACCATTAGGTTTATATATAACATGTTGTGCATTTAACAATCTATATCAAGTTGATGGTCACTTAAGTTTGAACCCATTCTAAAAGTGCTAAATATTAACTTCTCTCCCCTCCATATTTTTTGTATATAGTGTCATACCTTACAACCTTTGATTTTGCGAATCCTTTGTCTGATTTTTATAAATATATTTAATTTTACTGCTTTTATCCATCCTACCTTTCTTACTCTTGCTTATATTATAGTCTTTCCTTTCCACTCGAAATTCCTCTTTAACATTTCTTACAAGGCTGGTTTGGTTGTGATGAATTCTTTTAACTTTTGTTTGTCTAGGAAACTCTTTAACTCTCCTATAGAGTATTCTTGATGGAAGTTTTTTTTTCCCCCCTCTTTTTGCACTTTGAATATAATATGCCACTCCCTTCTAACCTGCAAAGTTTCTGCTGAAAACTCAGCTCATAGCTTTATGGTGTTTCCCTTCTATGTAGTTGTTTTCTCTTATCTTGCTGCTTTTAAAATTCTCTCATTATCACTCCTTTTTGTCATTTTAATTACAATGCTCCTGGAGTGGCCCTCCTGGAGTTGATTTTGTTGGGGGCTTTCTGTGCTTCCTAGATTTCAATCTGTTTCTTTCCCCAGATTTGGGAAGTTTTCAGCTATTATTTCTGCAAATAAATTTCTGCCTCCTTTTCTTTCTCTTCTCCTCTGGGATCCTTATAAGGATGAGGATGATGAAGATGATGATGGTGTTGCTGAGTTCCCTAAATCTATTCTCACTTTTTATTAATCTTTTTTCTTTCTCCTGTTCAGCATGCTTTCCTTCTATTACTCTGTCTTCCAGGTCAACTGGTCCATTCTTCTGCTTCCTGTAATCTACTCTCTATTCCCTCTAGTGTATTTTAATTTCAGTTTTTGAATTCATCTCTAATTGGTTCTTTTTCATTTCTTTTTCTTTGTTGAGGTCCTAACAGAGATCCTCCATTCTTTTCTCAGGCCCAGTGAGTATCTTTATGACCATTAATTTAAATTATCTACCAGGCATATTATTCATCTCCATTTTGTTTAGCTCTGTTATGATTTTTGTCCTGGCCTTTCATTTGGGACATATTTCTCTGTTTTTTCATTTTGTCTAACTCTTTGTATCTATGTGTTAGAAAAACCAGCTATGTCTCCTGCTCTTTCAGGTAGTGGCCTTATGAAGAAAAGGTCCTGTGGTGCCCTGTAGTGCAATGTCTCCTGTTCATCAGAATCTGGAGCTTCAAGGGTGTCTCCGATGGATATTTTGTGCACTCTACTGTTGTGGCTAAGCTGCATTTGTCTTCAGTGGAATTGCCAGCAATGGTTCACTATCCCTATTGTTGGTAGGGTTTGGTCCCTGTTGTTAATGGGCCAATCTGGGCCTGCCTTGGGCTTGAGCCAGGTCAGAACAGGTATGTGTCAGAGCTGCAGTTGCACCAAACTCCCTGTGTTGTCCCCTAGGAGGTTTCATTGGTGGGTGGGACCTGTCGTGGGACCAGATGCCTGCCCTAGCCCACTGCTGGAGCTGCAGTTCAACTGGTATGTGTGGTTATCACCCACTCTACCTGGGGCAGAAGTCACTGTGGAGTGGCACTGGCCTCTACTAGGGCTGCTTGCACAATGCCACACTTGTGGCACACCTTTGGACTCCTGTGGAGGACAGGTTGGTGGGGGTGGGTCAACAGGAGAATGCGAGTGTGGGGTGTACAGTGTTAGCAAATTTTGTGCAGGTCCACTGTGCGAGGGGCTCTGTAGCCACTTTGGAAAACTCCTGGGGAGGCTGGGGCTAGAGGAGTGAGTCTGCAGAAGAGCATGGGTCTGGGGTGCACTGTTAGCAAGCCAGGCGGAGTGTTCACACTGTGTTGTTTCCTGCATGTCTCCATGTATCTAGGCTAGGGGGCCTGTCAGCTCTTTTGCTCTGAGAGAAGTCTCCTTAAGATCCCTGCCCCTCCTGCACTAGCTCTGAGATTAGTAAACAAATATCTTTCCCATACCCCTGGTGTTTTTCAAATTGCAGCTTCTATGCCATATCATTGGGGCTGTTTGTTATGCTGCAGTGTCTTTAAGGGCAGGGACTCGGTTTTCTACCACCCTTTGGTTCCCTCAGACCCAAACCGCTGATTTTTAAAGTTCCAGGAGTTAAACCCCACTGATTAAAAAAACTCACAATGTTAAGTCCCTCTGTTTTCAAAACCAATAATTTTTTTTCAATAAATACAGCATAGTAGTGTAAATGTATTTTCTCTTCTTTATGATTTTCTTAATATTTTCTTTTCTCAAGCTTACTTTGTTGTAAGAATACAGTACATTATACATATGTACATTAACACCTATTTGTTATGTGTTAATATGTTAATCAACTATTTATGCTATTGGTAAGACTTCCATCAGCAGTAGGCTATCAGTAGTTAAGTTTTGTGGAGTCAAAATTTATACATGGATTTTCGACTCCATGGGGATTGGTGCTCCTTACCCACATGTAGTCCAAGGGTCAACTGTGCTTGTGTGTGTGTGTGTGTGTGTGTGTGTGTGTGCGCATGCGTGTGCATAAAATGCTTGTGCTGCTGGGTCCTTACAGTTTAAAAAGGGGAAGAAATACTGCTCTCTCACTCTGCATCTTCATTCCAGACACAGAGCAACATTCTTGCCCTCAAGGGCTCCCAATGTGACCACTGCCACCAGCTGACTGCTCATTCAGTCCCTTCCACAAACCAGGACCTCCTCCAGGAAGGGACTAGCCCTGTTTCCTTTTCTGTCACCTTCCAGCAGCCTCCTTCTGAGACAAGGGAGCTTTCCAGGCATAGAGTCTGGAGCCCAGCTGCTTTAGGTTGGTATCATCATACCAACACATACTAGCTCTGTGAACATGGACGAGTTATTAAACTTATCGTGAGATCAGTTTATCTACAAAAGGGAGACAATAATGGCACTACCTCTTCAAGGTTATTGGAGGAATAAATTAGTTCATTCCTGTTAAGCACTTAGAATCTGAGAAGTCCAAATTCATGATGGAGCCTCATTCAAACGTGGGAAGATGTGCAATCTTTAATTCATCTGTCACTAAGAACTACACAAAGAGAGTCCTCTAATATGTCTTTCTACTCCATATTTTAATATCATCAATTTGGCTGACTAAAGAGAACACGATTTCTGGATCAGATTCATTCGACCACTAGACACGGGGACAAGTGAAAATGGGAAGGAAGAGACAAAAACCATGGTAAAAACACACCAAATACATTTAAATAATACTGAAAAAATACTTGGAAGGTTAAAGTGAAAAAAAATTCCTCTCTTTTCTTTTCATCCAATAAAATGTTTCCATTTCTCCAAATCTGGCCCCTCTGGAAATCAGGATTGTGCTGGATTCCATAAGCCAGTCGGAGAGAGTATATCTAGGATCCACACGGCCAACGGACTAGGGCTGCAGTTATCATCTGCCAGCTTGGCAAGACTGCTTTACAAGAAAACTCTTTAAAACTTAAATCATAGCTTTAGTTTGAAGAGCTGTGTGACGGTACAAGGCTTCACCTGTAGACTCCAGGCGTCGTCCTGTTGCACAGCAATAACTGGCTCCTTCAGGAACAGTGGGTTTCCTTCACAGTAGAATTCGCTCAGCTTCAGGTTCTGAAACTTTCAAAACAAAATAAAAACTTCATTTCATGATAAAATGACAAACTGCACCTTTGAGGCTACATCTCACTTTAGGACTTATATTCCCTGTTAATATTTTAACAGCAGGAAATACTCCTATTGTTAGAAGCATAAGAGTCTTCATGCTGGCATGAGTGGTATTGACCTTAGAGGTTCCTGGGGGCATCCCCAATACTAGACAGCTGAGAAAACCTGTTCGGGATAACAGAACTGATTAGTAACAGAATAGGGGTTAGTTAAGTAATCAAATACTGGGAATATTTTGCAAATAATATATTTGTTAGAAAACCAAATATGATGAAAAATAACATTATAATATATACTGAAATCAGGTTTGAAAGACTGTGAACCATGATCCATTAATGTTCAGTAAGAAAGGTATGAGAAACAAAGGAAAATCAAAATGTCTTTATTATAACTCATTGTGTGCAGTAAAAAATAGAAAAGGACAACAAAATTCACAAGGATATTGAATCCTTTATGAAGGAAACCTAAACTCAACTGGACTCTACCATTTGAGTAGAAAAGTAAGGGATTCTCTCATGTTAATAGTGTGCCTTGCCTCCCAGAAACTCATGTGGTTTTCGAAGTTAAACTCACTTAGGGAATTACTTTTCTGAGCCTCAGTTTTAGCTTTGAAATGGAAAAAAAGAAGGCCCATCTTCGGTGGTGTGCTTGTAAAACAGTTCTCTGGAAAGAATAAAAAATTTTTTAAAAGCCTTGACTTGTGGCATACTTTGATTCCTTGGCATAAATACTCCTACTATGGTGATTGTAGTCACAAAACAGAGTTGGTAAGAGATATGGAGAATTGGTTCTTATGAGCCAGGAGGAGCTGACATCATCACACCACTGCATCTCATACTTACAGGAGAGTTAGAGAGATTTCCCTGAATTCTGCTTAGGGTTTCAAACATAGCAAGCATTCAATCAACTAAACTAATGATTTAAAACATCTTTCCAGGGCATCATGTCACTAGGTCTCAAAAGTCTCCAGAAATTTCTACAACACAGACAAGATTTTGAAATAAAATACAGAGCTCGAGGCCATGTTGGAATCACCTTGTCTCCTGGTCCCACCCCAGACATTCTGACTTTCCTAACGCAGTTTCCGACGTTGCCCACCATCAGGAAGCAACCTAGAGATTGAATCCAATGGTAGCCCCCAGTCAGTGCTGAGTGTGCTGAAATGAAGAAAGCACTCCCTGTGCTTAACGAAACCATCATATTTTCCCTTCTGTCCTAAAGAAAACATTCCTTTTTTTCTCAAAACAGATACGAACTTGAATATCTTGGTATATATAAATATCACTAACAGCATTTCAAGTTTGACCTTGGTTCAAAAAGCATACATTTCTCTTTAGGAATCCTGCTTTTCTTCCTTCAAATCCTGTCACTACTCTTCCAACATACATGGTAGTGAGTTACTCAGCTTGCTAACTTCCCACACATATTTCAGAAAGAGGAGACCCTGACGAAATTAAGTAACGACATTCACTAGCATGTGTTTTGCAGCAGATAAGTTTCAACAACACCTGAAGTGACACAGCCTCTCACTGTCCATTCTGAATATTCCTCAGAATACTCAGAAAAAATATTTTTGTACCCTCTCTCCATGTATACTACTGGGTTTCCTGTCAGCCTAGGAACTTAACAGAACAATACTTTTGTCCACTGTCCTCACTGCTGTAGAAAAATCAGTTACAGTATCTTCTATTAATAAAATGTTACAGCTTTTCGGAGTCTCTTCACACATGCTAACTCAAACAACAAGAGTTAGAAGTTTTGGGGAGCCTAGGGGGCTGAGTCAGTTGAGCGGCTGACTTCAGCTCAGGTCACAACCCATGGTTTGTTGAATTCAAGCCCCAGTCGGGCTCTGTGCTGACAGCTCAGAACCTGGAGCCTGCTTCAGATCCTGTGTCTCCCTTTCTCTCTCTGTGCTCCTCCCCTACTCGTGCTCTGTCTCTCTGTCTCTCAAAAATGAATAAATGTTAAACTTAAAAAAAAAAACGAGTTATGAGTTTTATCTCAACTGGAACAATTTTGCCCCTCCCCCACAACAGAGATTTGCAGACACTTTTGGTTGTCACAACTGGGGTCGGGGAAGTATAGCTGGAATCTAATTGGACCAGGGATGCTGCAAGACATCCTGCAATGCACAGGACAGCTCCCACAACAAAGAATTATCAGGCTCAAAACTGCGTTGAAGTTGGAAAATCATAAACCTTCACTGACCTGTGATATCTGGAGAAGCAACTGGCAGCTGCAGGGGAATACGGGTTCAAATGAGGGTTTTTATTTTTCTAAGATGAAGAGCACGTGAGCACGTAGACGGTAAGTGCCGACATAGATTAATGTAAGGAGAAAGAAGGATAATTGAAATAATAACGATCAGGTGAACACAGAACGACCTTTGAACACTAACATCTTTGCATTATTTCCTCCTCTGTGGCCAGAAGAAAAGAGGTATAAACACGGGCATGGATAAGTTTGAAGGCTTGGATCACTGAAGGAGTCAGACACAATCCCTTCAATTCTGTCTTAAAAATAAAGAGTAAGACCATCTGTCAACTGAGTTGTGAAGCAAGGTGTCTGTGTGGAAAAAGGCATGAAGAAGGTGATGAAAGTTGAGAATATGCTATAGGTTTTTGAAGAGAAACCTGGCCAGAGACAGAGATGCCGAGGGGTGAACCACACTTGTGGTTTTTCCTGTCCATATATTCTGTGCTTCCATTTGGCACCTACTGGCCCAGATCCAACATTGATAATTTACAGAATGTGTACATCAGAAAGCAAGGGAATGAGTACATTGCAAGTACTGAAGAGCAAATGATTTGGACTTTATAGTCTAGACTAGATAGAAAAAGAAATAATAGCACAACATTTCAGTAAACCAGGAATAAATGGAGAAGTAAAGGGATGTGATGTCTCAGTGACCCAAAGAAAAGATGTGCATGGCTATAAAGCAATAGGCACTGGGGCAAAGAAGGAACCAGTGCTCAAGCTGCCATCCTGACTTTAACTCTTCCAATTTACAGCAGATGAAGATGATGTTTAGATCCGGACACGAGGGACACCTGAGTGGCTCAGTTGGTTAAGGATCCCACTCTTGATTTCGGCTCAGGTCATGATCCTGTGATTCGTGAGATCGAGCACTGCATAGGGCTCTGCGCTGACAGCGTGGAACCTACTTGGGATTCTTTCTCTCCGTCTCTCTCTGGCCCACGCTCGCTTGCTTGCTCTCTCTCTCTCTCAAAAATAAATAAAATTTTTTTTTAAAAAAAGAAGAAAAGATCCAGACATGAGTGTGGAGGTGGTTTGTTGAAGTGAACACTGGAAAAGCTCATTAAAATCAAGGATTCAAAGTACTCTGAGGTGAAGTTGCTTGTATTTTTTTTTTTAAGTTTACTCATTTTGAGACAGAGACAGTGTGTGTGTGGACGGGCAGGGAGGCAAAGAGAGAGGGAGAGAGAGACAGAACCCCAAGCAGGTGCTGCACTGTCAGCACAGAGCCCAACAGGGGGCTGGAATTCAGGAACCGTGAGATCATGACCTGAGAGAAACGAAGAGTTGGTTGCTTACCCGGCTGAACCACCCAGGCGCCCTAAGCTGAAGTTTGCTTGTATCGACCAAGCAATGAACCTTTGCAACCTTCACAAATGAACTTCCTGAGTAATTCAAATATTTGGGTGTCTATGAAAAATCTCCAGCTGGAAGTCCCACAATCACTATAAATTCTAACACTGGAAACTGAACTCATGTTTCCTTCAAATTTTCCTCCTTCCTTTTCCTGATCAGCCACATCAAATCTCCCCCTATGTTCTGTCAGTTCTACCTTCTTAAAACTCCTGAATTTATCCTTTCTTTCCATCCCGCTCTCCCATCAACCTCCTCACTACTTCTGCAGAATCTCCTCCTACTTCTGACCCCAGCCACTAACGCTCTGCCTTGATTAAGGCCCTCACCTTACCTGAATTATTGCAATAGTACTCAAATTAGTCTCCATGCAAATCTCTGCTGCCAAAATTGCATTTTAAAATAAGAATTTGATCATAATACAATCCTGCTTAAAAATGTTCAATGTTCTCTTTTGTCCATAGAATAAATTCAAAATCTAGTACGTCATAACTGGCTCTCCTCGGCTAGTTTCTCCAACCCTATGTTCTGGTAAGCCCAGGCTTCGCCCTTATATACCAGCCATCCTAAGGTACTCAGAGGTCTCGGGTCTTATCTTACAGTTATTACTCAAATTGTGCCTTCTACTCACCCCACTCCTAGATCGCTTCTTCTTCAAGATGAAAATATTACCCATCTAAGCTTCTCTGGCTTCTCCCAAATGTTTCTATGTCTACTCCTTGGGCCTTACATATAAATCATACCACCTATTGATACTATGAAATAATCATTGATGAAAAGTTTATCTTCATCTGCCAGGCTTTGGTCTCTTTAAAAACTATATCTTGGGGCGCCTGAGTGGCTCAGTCGGTTGGGCGGCCGACTTCAGCTCAGGTCATGATCTCGCGGTCTGTGAGTTCGAGCCCCGCATCAGGCTCTGTGCTGACGGCTCAGAGCCTGGGGCCTGCTTCATTCTGTGTCTTCCTCTTTCTCTGCCCTTCCCCTGTTCACGCTGTGCCTCTATGTCTCTCAAAAATAAATAAACATTAAAAAAAAAAAACTATATCTTAAGTGACTGTAAATGCAACTTCTCAATTTAGTACTTAGAACACAGCTGCTGCCCAGTATATAATTGGTAAATTAACAAATGTCTTCTCAGAATCCCCAGGTACACACAGCTCTCCCTGGAAACTCAAAATTTTCAAAGGCCTTCTTCTCCAGAGGTGGTCAATTGTGGTAACTGTTCCTCCAAAGCCCCATGCCTCAGGAACAAAGTATCAATTCAGTGAGTCCTGCTGCTGCTTCAGACTGGGCTAAAGTAGTGAGGGAGATCAGAAGGATCTGGTTTAGCAAGAACATTGTTAACGTAAACAAGGACAAAGGAGGCTGAAATTTAATAATGACTAAAACAGAAGCGATGAATAGGCTAACAGCAAATTACCATGGACTCTTCAGACCATTTCAAACTCATGGGGTTACCTATTAGGAAGAATTAGAATTTCTAAATAAGCTAAAGCCTAACTTGCAAAGAGGGAAAGATTTTAAGTGTGGGGCTATGTAATTCAAAAATATATATATCAACAATTCTAAAAAGGCCATGAATAAGATTTGTGACCAATGAGAAATACAAGAAAATATGTGATACACTTCATATCTAATCAGAATTGTGTAATGAGTAGGCTGATGATATCATTTGAACATAACAAAGCCAAAAACTGTATTCTGGGAACCCTTGTCTCACACACCCTGTACAAATGGGAGTGAAAATAGGCATAAAGTGACCTAAGATGAGGACCCTTCAGTATCTGCTGGATACTTGTCCCAAGAGAAGACCCTTAGAGGAGTTGAAGAGGGGAGGCCAAGAGAAGCCTGGAGGGAGGGAGAAACTAAACTCCAGGCTCTAAACACAGACACACACACACACACACACACACACACACACACACACACACACACACACACACCCCTTCCTCATTTCTGGCCAGGGAGAAGCAACCAAAGGTCCCCAAGCTCAATCCCCATCCTGCCTTCAATACACTGGGTCTTAAATCTGGTGGGACAGTGGCTTCAGGGTCCTCTTTGGGCCTCTTGATTTAAATACCACTGTAAAAAGAACAACTGGTCTGCAAGGGCTTGTTTTTATCTCCTCACAGTCCCCATCCCACACCTGCTTTAGACCCCACTTTTGTCCTTGTACCATGTGAGAGCCAGCAGGGGAACACACCTTTGTTTCCATGAGGCCTTGCATGCTCCATCCCCAACGGTGTGTTCTCCTTACGCTGGAAATTAGGTCACATCCCTTGCTCAGAACCATCCAGTGGTTTTCCTCTCACTCAAGATGAAGTGTAAGATTCCTCACACTGGCCTATAGGGTTCTTATGATTGGACCCTGTACCGTCTTTGACCCCTAGCCCTCATTCTCTCGCTTTCTCTATTTCTCCCTCCACTCTAGCAACACTGGCTTTCTTTCTGGGAATTCTTCACCTCAGATCTTTGCGCTTCTGTCTTCTTGGCACTCTGATCTCAGATTTGTCCATACCATTAAAATTCAGAATAAAATGGAATCCTACATTTAGCAGGTCATATTCAACAGTCAGAAAAGCTTTCATTAATGTACAAACACAAGGGAAAGGTATTCTCACATGCATGAGCTAACCACCTTAACCAAAGAAAATTACTCAAGACACAAAGCAACTGAAAGAGAGTAACAAAAACTAAGGGTTTGAGGAACATATTTACTCTGCCTGCCAAAATGCAAACAAGAAAGATTAGGAGGTAGGCGGGGAGATGGGTGGATAAAGGAGATTAAGCGTACTCTTATGGTGATGAGCACTGAGTAATGTACAGAATTGCTGAATCATTACATTGTACACCTGAAACTAAGATAACATTGTATGTTAATTAGACTTCAATAAAAATAAATAAATAAAGTAATTTCTTAGAACCATCTATAGAAAAAATAAAAAATAAAAATTAGAATACCTACTGCCCAAGTAAACAAGATTGGGACAATCTGTAAACAAACTTGCAATGTCATCGAAAAGCCTAAAAGTTATTCTTACTCTTTGTTACTCTTTCTTTCAGTAGGAATTCACACAAAATAAATATTTGAAATGGGAGCAAATGCTTATGCACAAAATATATTTCTCAGAATTATTTAAAATTTAAAAATCTTTTCCTATATTAAAAACATTACCTGGTAAATTATATGACATACCTGAATCCTCTGGCCCTCTGTCTTTTCATTCCCTTTTTTTAGGAAAACCTAACCCTGTGTCATCCCTGCCATCAGTTTTCCCTGTCCCTGCACCCAAATAAAGAAGTCCCATTTGCGGAGTCACACTTTAGGGTAGACAGGAATCATAATCACCAACTTCCAAAATGCCCATAGTGGTTGCAAGAAATTCTTCTCTACTCAGCATGCTAGCCAACGTTAACTCTACTTTTCTTTGCTGGCCTATCATTCTTTGCCCAACCATGAAAGAGTCCACCACAGAGCTCACCACATTCTCTTTTCACTCTATTTTCTTTTCCCTAGGCAATTTTACTCAAATCCACAATTTCAATTAAATCTCTATGCCAGTGACTTGGGTTCCACACACAATAGCCAACTGCCTACTCAAAATCTTCACTTGGATGTCTTAAATACAAGTCAAACTCACCGTGTCTAAGATTGAACTCATAATCTGCTCTTCTAGGGCTGGTCTTTTTCCAGTGTTTTCTACCCCAGACCACAGAAAGCTTATTAGACCATCACCATTTCCAAATTTACCTCTTAAACATCCCTTCGATCTGGTCAGGTCTTTCCACTCCGACTGCTACCACCTTAGATGAAGTTACCACAATTTTTTCACTTGGCTTTGGTAAGGATCAACCAGAAGTACACCCAACGTTGCCTCTGATCTCCTCCAGTATCTCTTTCACACTTCAAACAGAATGATCTTTTCAAATGCAAATGTGATTATGTCACTTTCTGCCTAAAATCCTTTGAGATTTGTGTTGCCCTTCAAATAAAGATCAAAATCCTTACCATACCCCATATTCTTTGGCCACAGCCTCCTCCCATCCAATCTCTGAGCTCCAGCCACATTAAATTATTTCCAGTTCCCTGAACATCCATGTTCCCTCCCAAGCCCTTTCCACATACTTGTCACTCTGTCTGAAATAGGTCTTTTCCTTTCACTTAATCAATTCCTACTCACTCTTCAGCTCTCAGCTGTCACCTCCTCCAGGAAACCTTCCTTAACCAACCTGTTGAGTCAGGCTTCTGTTTCCTCTCACAGAACAGTGGTTCTTTCTTTCAGTGTACTGATTTCAGTTTGTAATTATACATTCATAATGTTAATTACTTGATTAATATGTTTCCCACCATACTACAGTTGTGAGAGAGCAGAGATCCCATCTGGTTCTCACTATTATATCCCCAGTTCCTAGTGCAGGACTTAGTATATAACGAGTATGGGCTTAGGACAACAGATTTGGGAACCAAAGAGTCTTATTTAAATTTCAGCTCCACTGGTCATATACTGGGACCACCAAACTTTTCCTACTCTGCTGATGCTGCCCCAACACCCGCCTCCCACCACTATCCAGGAACTCTGCTACCTACAGATTTTACATGGTATGATTGTACTGCTTGGACATTTGAACAGGAGCTTAACTCTTGAGCCAAAGAAAGCTAATCATAGGCCTGACCTAATCATCTGAAATCCAACAGGCTTGCCTAATCAAATACTCTTTTGGAAATTTAAACCAAGAAATATGGAAATAATTTGCAATTGAGTTCTGGAAGCTGGAATAGAACAGCTATTACCTCAAGGACCTGGAGACTCCAGAGTAGGTTATGTGTATATTGAATTTATAGAAGACTAGAATCAAGGTATAAGCAGAGCAGCATTTGGAATATGGCCACATTATACCAATATTATACCAACCTAATTACAAGAAGTGTGATGACCTAATAGTTCATGCCACTGAAGATTCCAGAAGCTCCTTGAACTGAGAACACTCATTCCAATGCCTCTGAGCTCTGCCCAGCCTTACTGTAGCTCCTTCTTGAATCCCCTGTGAAATTCTCCTTACTCTTCCCTATGTAACTTTAATTTCTATTTATGTTGTAACCAAAGAGCCAAAAGAAAACACACATACCAGTTTCAACATGTCATAGAATTTTCTTGTCCCACCTTCAGCAGATAAATGATTCTCTCCACTGTTTCTGAATTGCTCCAACTAGCCTTTTTGGGTGCTTTTCTGTGAATCCTTCTTTGCAAAACATAAAAATTGACTTCTCCCTCCTTTCAATCTATCTATGACTTTCAAACCTCAGTTACTCTTAAAAAAACAGTTTCAGGGTTTTGAAAGCAAATTATGTAATTAGTATCTCTCCACTGGATAGGGAAGCCATATACCTCATTATGTTCTTTCATCCATACTTCTAAACCTCACAGACCGAGTTAAAGATAAAAAGCAGTGATCAGCAGTAACCAAACTATAAAAGGCGCACTTTCCTTGGGGAATAACAAAGAAATCAAAGTTCCCAACCTCTGCCTTGAAATATTCTACAATTTAAACTGAAGAATTCTTTCTTAAAATTATTCAGACCAGGCAACAATGCAGAGTAGTGAACCAGAAGAAAGATATTCAAAGATATTGTGAAAGCTGTTTATGGTTTGAAAACCAATTGTGAGATCTTTGGTCTTCCATATTTTTATTCTGACAGGAAATTAAAATTTTAGTGGCCAGATTCATGAAAGAATGCCAATTTGTAGCTTCTGCCTTGGTTTCCATGCAAGCCCCAATGTGGTTTTGAATAAAGCACCTCAAAGGTATAACACCTTTAATTCCACTCCACATATCTTTGTTCTTCTTTAATCAAATTAGATATTAATATTTCAAGAATTCTTGAATGCTTTTCTTTACTCTCTCGTAAGTCACTGTTATTTTAGCTAAAATACACTTTCTTTTAAGCTCTTCATATAACTCAATCTATATGTAGGAGTAGAACAGAGAAAGCATTGTCCTTAAAGGCTGGGGACTGGTTCAAATCCATTTCCTCCACACAACTGCTTTGTACAAGTTATTTAAAGTATCGGAGCCTGTTCTTTATGTATAAATATAACAATATCCATCTCGATGACTATGAAGATCAAATGAGGAAGTATAAAATACCTCATAAACTTTAAAGCATTCTAGAAAAATTAGGTATTATACCAACGTGCAGTCCACTGTCTAAAGTAAGCAAGCACATTTATTCTTTTTCTGGCTTGTTAGGATCAGCCAGTATTTTGTCTTCCTTTTTTACCCCCAATACTTTGCTTCATTTAAGTTCTACCAGACAAGGGTAGAGGCATTTCACATCCTGGAAATGTATTACAAACTGATATAAGTGCTTCCAGTGTCGAGATGGTAAAAGAGCACAATCAGTAATACCTTTCACCCATGACAGATCTTAGAAATGACACAAAGACACCTTTTAAAATAAAGAATAAATAGCCACTTAAATACAGGAAGAGAAATCCTCATAGGAACAGAAGCCATGTGTAGAGAGTATCATTTGAAGAAAGAAGTATCAACCCAGAACGATATGAAAGCCCAAGAAAAAAATTCCCTCCCCGCACACACACATGCACGCACACACAAACAGACATGAGGGAACTCAGTACACAGAGGCAGTAGAGGTCTCCTGAAAAGAATGGGTAGTGGAACAACAGACAGGAGGATTACTGTACTCTGCAGTACAGTACTCAGAGGCAGGCAGATACTCTTGGCTCATGCACAGATTCTTATCCCACAGCCACACTCCACCTCCCACCCCCAAACCTCTTTACCCTGGATCCTGCACACCTATAGCCTAATAGGCTTTGAACAGAAAGAAGTAAGAGGGACCCTGAGGAGCTGGCAACACAAGGGAAGAATGAGCAGCTATCAGAATTCATTAAATCTGCTGGAATATTTTTAAGCATTTCTGTACTGTCATTGGCCAATACAAACTCCTGTAAATTTTATCTTCTCCCACAAAGTGAACTGCAAAGACAACTGCCAGTTCTCAAGAATCTCAAGTGTTCAAAATTCAAAAATAAGACAAAAGTTTAAAAATAAAATTACCTGAAAATCAGAGGTAAGAACTTATACCAGAAGAAATAGAGCTAATAAAACAGACTCTAAAGTAATTAGTATAATTAATATCTTTAAAGAGATATGCAAAATATTGCTTAGATAAAGCAAAAATAACCAGTTTTAAAACTTGGAAATGTTGAGCTTTCTGAAGCAAAATTTGGCAACATTCATCAAAGCAGTAAAAGTATGCGTAATTTTGATCTAGCAATTATATCTCAAAGAATCTTTCCTAAGGGAGTAATTAATGGTTTGTACAAAGATTAGCTACAATGACATTTGTTGAAACGTTTTAATTGTGGCACGTAGTCTGAAATTTCCTACCTATCAAAAAATAGACTACTTAAATATAAACAATGTCAATATGATGCACCCATTAGAAATAGAGGAATATGGTTGAATCACTATGTCATCCACCTGAAACTAATGTAACATTGTACACCTGATACTAATGTCAAGTATAGTTCAAAAAGAAGTTAGCACAAACTAGGCCAAGATAAAAATATTCAATAATTAAGTCAAATTTCCACAATAAATCTAGATACCCAATGTGGGGGCGGGGGAAGGAAAGAAAGAAACAGACAGGTAGAGAAATACTTTAAGAAATGGGGAAGTTTTTGCAATAAAAAATGTATGCATAAATAATACACTAATATGTATGAGTAATACTAATAATACTAACACATTAGCATGATTGACTATTCCATTTTTTTAATGTCTATATGTGCATGTATATACATGCATTCAGAGACACCTCCCCCCCCAAAAAAAAACTGGAGAATAGGAAAAAAAATAAACCCACATGTTAATTTGGTTTTCCCAGCACTTCCCCTGGCCCCAGTATGCTTGCATTATGGGGTCATTTTGCTTTTATTCTTTTTGCTTATTCTATTTTCCAAATAATCCACAGTGAAAAAATAATTCAAAAGTTTTTTTTCCCAAAATGATTAAACTTACCCTAATTCTAATTTCTAATCTGCAAACTTTCAGAAGATGGTTTGGGAATGGCAACAACAGGAGATAGAATCCTCACACTGACCGAAAATATAGCTTCCTAAAGTAGATAGAATTTTCCCAGGGCTAAAAGTATTTCAAGGATTTCAAGAAAGCTATCTCAACATCTGTGCTGACTCTAAGATTCTCTCAGAAGTTTGAAAACTCTCCCACATATCTGGCCCATGAGGTATAAAAGTAAGAATGTAAGAAGTATTTTTTCAAGTTCTCTGCTGGTTCGGCTCATGCATTTCAATAGTGAGGGCTAATATATCCCTAAGAAGGTGAAAATTGGTTTATGGAGGAGGTAAAACAATCTTAGATATTATAATTGCTCGTGGCCCTCACAACTCAATCCTACCTGATAATATAAACATGTACAGTATCTCTCTAGTGCTAAGATTTAATGGGGTAGGGGAGGAATTATTAGGGGAAAATATCTAAAAATCTCCTAGCATGAGGGGGACAATAATGAAAAAAAATGGAAAAAAACAGTGAGAAACACTGGTTCAGTTATAGGAACATAAAACCCCAATTTTTTTTTCACATATCCTCTCTCAATTAGGTTGCTTAGAGCATTCACTACTTTTATTTATTTTTTTATTACACACATACTCACACACACATATATGTACACACGCTCTTTTGTTTTCAAAAACTCAACCAGGTGACCCTTCAACAATTAGCCTGTATACTAAAATGTGTACACAAAAAAAGAATATTACTTTATAAAATACTAGATTTTCTTCTAAGCATTGTGTTGCTTTCTGTTTTCAAATATTAGTGTCCAAAGCTTTGAAGAAGTGTCTACTGACAGCTATTAACATTAGTTAATAATAAAATAATAATAAAAATTTTTCCAGAAACCCCACCCAAAAGATTTTCATTTATTTTTCTCTGACTAGAACTGTGACACATGGCCACTCCCCACAAAAGGAGTTCAAGGGTTGAGATGGCGCCGTCAACCAGCTTCCCAACAGCACCTGCCACATGGGTTCACTCAAGTCCCTCTGATCATATGTCAGCCACACTTAGAGTAGCAGGCCCTCCTTTATACCGTGATTTGTTCTTGCAATGTTGTAAGCACATCAAAGCGAGCAGTGCACAAAACACACAAAATCCGCCCTCCTGGGCGGACAGTGCCCTGTGTGCCTTCTTCATGAACTACCTAAATTTATATTTTAGGTATTTGCTTATTATGTTTCCCCCTCTAGAATATAAGATTCAAGAGGGGAAGGGGTTTGTTTTAATCACCTCTGTATCCAGAATCCCTAGAACAATAGTTCCTAGCCTACAAAAGACATGCAAACATATACTGAATAAATGAATTAATAGTAAGGAAATGTGACTAAGGGAACTGTAGGATCTCTACCTAAGATTAGACAGCTTATAAATAGCAAAGCTAATGTTTTAAGAATCTCTGACACAAAAGAAAGACACATAATCTCCTTAAATTCTATACCAGTGGTGCCAAGGTGACTCCCATTGATTTGCTGACTAGTATGAGATCAGGAAAGCCAATTATGAGCATCAATGTTCAACTTGGCTTCTGGTGATATCATGTTGGTAACCTGAAACAGGCTATGGAGGGAGTATTTACCCCATGGGAATCACTAGATGTCACAAAAAGAGCGAGTTGTCGAACACTTACCAGCACACCACTGGATATTCCCTTATCCCAATCCCACTTCCTTGTCTACTAATTCTGGAAGCACTTACATGAGCTACCCAGCCTCCTCTCCCTAGGAGCTGTCCTTATTTTGCTGCTCCTGTAGGACTCTGAGTTCTCAGCATGGTGCCGTCCTCTTGCTGTCTCCACTTTCCAAATCTCCAAATCTTTGAATAATGATCACAGCCCAACAAGGGTGGAGGCAACACAGTAACTAAAAATTGTGACTGTTCAGCAAGCAAATTGGGCAAGATCACCAGGGTGTAGGTGGGGAAAGAGAACAGCAGAATTTATGACCAGCTCTGTGTCTATGAAAATGGGCAGGAGCAGAACTTGTACTGAAAGACAGCGCCTGGTTGGCAGTCCTGGTCTTACCCTGAAGACGCATAAATCCTCTTGTTCCTTTTATGGGGACAGTTAGTGCTGGACTGACTCTACTTGTTATTCCCCAGGGGCCATTCAGTGGAACTTGTACTCCAAACCAGTGAAAACCTGAATAAAAATCACACGGGGGTGCTGTACAATAGTTTCACGAAGTGGCCTCTTCCACTGTAACATTTAACACAAGCTACATGTTTGTTTTATTTTGTCTTGTTCCTGCTTTGCAGTGCATCTTTGATCCATGAGCATAAACTATAACTGTCCTTCCTGTCATAGAGTTAAAAAAAATTGCCAGCATTAATTAGATTTCCAACGATTCGCCTCAGGTATGCATAGGTTATGTATTTTTTCCATTTAATATTCCTCCACCCCCTGCCCTGATTCATCTCTAGGTTTGATTGCCCAGGGGGCACCTAGGTATGTAAGGGATAACCTAGGGGAAAAAGTGAGGGGTATCTTCTGCCACAACTTCTCTAAGGCCTTGACATAATGATGGCACCCCCACGGCACGGTGACAGTGTGTGGGGAGAACGTGCTCGGGCTTTGATGGTGACGGGCAAAGACAGGAATCGGGACTAATGTAACATAAAGCATTACGAGGTTTCTAATGATTTACACTTGGTAGCTCAATCAATTACCACTGCAGCCAGTATTATTTGTATTATTCAAAGTACACTGTTTATATTCTGAAACAAAAAACTACAATATCAAAATTGAGCCTCGCAGTCTCTCCAGTGACACACTCAGCTTTCCGCAATGTCGCCTACTGTCTCACCGTCTGTGAGTTGGTTCTCTCGTATCCACTGCACCGCTTAGCTGTCTTAAGCCTTGTTATGAACTCGGTGTCTTCTGTTTAGAATTATTTCCCTGATTTATAGCTCTGCTTTCTCTTTAGTCAATCCTCCTAGAAAGTCGCACCTGCAGTTTCTTTGAAGTTCGCCCTTTAATCCAGGAATGCCAGTAACAAACTCTACGACATGTACCTAAAAATATGCTCCAATCTCAGTATGTTTTCTTGCCCTCAGCAGTAAGGTTAGAGGTTCCGTTTGAGGGGGGCTTCAGATGTTACCAATTGTTCCTCCTAATTACGAGGCAGGAAAAGCCCGTTTCAGCAAGTGCTTGCAGAATCAACTGCTAATCTCCA
Source organism: Paguma larvata (assembly GCA_030068075.1). Taxonomy (NCBI): domain Eukaryota; kingdom Metazoa; phylum Chordata; class Mammalia; order Carnivora; family Viverridae; genus Paguma; species Paguma larvata. The sequence goes on along the minus strand of CM057838.1, from coordinate 36,832,878 downwards.
CTCCTCATCTCAAATGAACCTATTTCAAGGGTCTTGACTTCAATTTTCTAAGGTCAGCCAGAGCCTATAGGAGCATAGGGAGCGAGGCAGCAGGGGCAGAGGATTCAGAGATCAGTCCTTTCTCTGGCTGGTTCCACTCAGCCATGCCTTCCACAAAAATGAAAAGAACATACAATATTGACAAACAGGAACTATCTATGATAATCAAGCATGGCATATTTATATAAATTACTAGCAGTAATTAAGAGTATTTGGACTTCGAAGTGACCTAGGTTTGAATTTCAGCTCTGCTATAGATACATTAATCTCTTCCCAAGGCCTCGGTTTTCTCATCTGTAAATTGGAAAAGCAATACTACCTAGCTCACAGAGCTATATGCAGATTAAATAAGATGATGCTTCTAAAGTACTTAACACAAAACCAAACATATAGTTTTTGAAGAATATTAGTTGTCATTGTTTGTTTTCATACAGTAACTTTAACATATCCTCCTTAGCATATTACTATTTCCAGCAATCATCTGTGACCTAGGTGGATGAAACAACAACCGTACCACCAATATAACAATATATCACAGACTGATGGCATTTGTCCACCCCCGACGGCTCTGCCCCTAATTCTCAGATTCGATCTAGTCCGGGGAATTCTCTTGCCAGAATTTCTTAAAGGAAAGCTGCTCTAGGACTAACAAAAGAAAGAACTACTTTCTGGGCCTAGTTCCCGGACACTTCTAGGTAGTTGTCTTCTGGATAAAGGTGATTTTTCCCCACCCATAATGCTCTAGAACCTTGAGTCTTTACCGTCACTAATCACTGTACCTATCTGCCATTATATCTCCTCTGCACACCAGTGCAATTTTTTGCATATGGGCACGTAGAGGGGCAAAGAGAGAGAGAGAGAGAGAGAGAGAGAGAGAGAGAGAGAGAGAAGCTAACATTTATACATGACTAATTTGCTGTAAATTTATTTGACCCTCGTGGCATAAAAATCTTATGAATAAGAAGAAAAGTGACCCCTTTCCCTCTTACCTTCACTAGTGATTATAAATAAAATGTTAAATGCCCTGCAATTTAATATAGGGAGCTTTGGAAGTCTCCTGGGATACCTACTCAACCAGGGCTCAGGTTTTTATTTTTGCTTTGGTTTGTATTTTAATATATTCTCAACTATCTTCCAAGAACTTTAGGGGATTTATAGGAGAAGACTTATAAATTGTGGGCAATAAAACCAGAACTCAAAAATATAGAAAAAGATGCTGATTCTAAAGTTGTAATCTGTTAGGGGTGCCTGGCTGGCTCAGTCATTAGAGCATGTGACCCCTTATCTTGGTGTTGTGAGTTTGAGCCCCATGTTGGTTATGGAGATTACATAAAAACAAAATATTTAAAATGTAAATAAACAAACTGTAATCTGTCAGTTCTGTTCCGAACTTCTTGCACCCAAGGCAAAAAGAATATTAGAGTTTGTATAACTTTAATTATCTCTTAAAGTTAAAAAGCAAGTAAAACTATAATAGAAAAGTGATGCAGCTACCCAACAGAGATTTACCTTAGAGTTGTCTTGGAAGACTAAGGAACACAGAATCCTCTAAAAAAAATGGAGCGGGAAAGCAAAATATGACCAAGCAAATAAAGTGGAAGATGTAGGAAGTAGGGACAAATGAAGATAAATTCTCACTTCAGAGTCAGAGAAGACTTTTGAGACCCTCCCAATGCTTGTGACTTACGGGCATCAGATGAAGAGTAGGGAAACCAAGTGATGGCTATGATCAGACCATCAGTCATTCATTCATTCGAAAATTCATCCTGAATGCTTACTATCTGCCAAGCACTCCCCTGGGCAATAAGAGTATAGCAATGAATAAAGAGACAAGTATCCTGCTGTCATGGGAATCTACATTCTCTTGGGCATAAAAGAATGGAGAGTAGATAAAGACAGACAATAATCAGGTAAACAAATAAATAAACAAATGTTTATAACAGTGGTAAGTACCATAAAGAAAAAAAATTTAAATAGACCTAATAGAGTAATGGGTTGTCCAGGGAAAGATTTCAACGTAAGACCTATAATGATACAAAAGAGCCAGGCATGGGGAGATGAGGGAAGACTATTTCCTCAGAAAGGCAGGAAATAAGGAGACCCTAAATACTACTTAACCAGGGAACCAGATCTAGTATCTTTGTATCAGCAAGAGAATGATTTGACTGAGTCAAAGTTAGAGCACTTTACTATTTCATATTCTGATACTTAGAAATGACCAGAGGTGAATGTTCATTAAAGAAAAGGAAATGTATTGTTGTTTAAGCAGGTAAATGACGTTTTCAGAATAAAGTCACTCACGTTTTCTCACTGTCTTAATGAAATCTATCAAAAACTTCAAATCCAATAATGGAAAATAAGGTAATTCTGATAAAATATCTCAATAAACATAAATATATATTAGAAATCTTCAAGGCATCAAAGAATTAGCATGACCAACAGGAAAGCCAGGACATGATCTAGGAGCAGATAGATATGGAAAGAAATGAGTCACACATTTTAAAACCATTTTTGTTCTCTGACACCAGAAAGAAATTTTCACATATGAATAAGGGCAAATAAAAAAATATCCACCCCACACAGACAGCAGTGCAACTTTGAGTATTCTAGGTAGCTCTTAAGCACTGAAACTAGACTAAAGTGGTACCGTATTATTACTTCCATTGTATTATAGTGATGCCATTACATCACTGTAAAAGTGCCCCCCCCCCCAAAAAAAAGAAAAAAACTTCATCAGGAAGTTATGTCATCTGAGGCCTCAGCTATTTTCAGAAATAAGTTTTCAAATACAATATCCTGGATACAATCAAATGTAACCAAGCATTATAGCGTTATACAGCTGTCTTATCACTGTTATATACCTGACACTAGTGCAATATTAAATGTGTGCGTGTGGGTATACTTAGAGAAAATATTGATCCATATCTATATATCACTAAGCACATAAGAAGAAAAGATGGTACATTGGGTTGAATAGAGTCTTTCTGGGGAACTCTGCATGACACAGACAAACTACACCAACAACAAAAATCAACCCCAAAGTACTTCCCAGTATTGAATTTACCAGACTCAGCCATTAAAACAACTATACGTAACATGTTCCAGGAAATAAAAGATAAACTTAAAATTTTTAGTAGACAACTGAAAAATATGGAAAATAAAGTGGTAGATTTGAAAAAGAACCAACCAAAAGTTGTGCCACTGAATGAAATGAAAATAACGTATGGATGGGTCTGAAAGTACATTAGACACAACTGAAGAGTAAATTATTACATTGTAAAATATACCAGGAAGAAATAAATAGATTTAAAGTATCCTAAAGTTTTTGCCCAAATTTTTGCCTAGTGTCTAAGAGTAGGGTATATGTATTAATAATACACTTTCATAAAGTAAAACTTTTTTTTTTAATTTTAAGGTACTAAATCAAAAGAATAACAAAACTGTATACAAATTCTTTACAAAGGATTTTTGAAAAATGGAATCATAAAAATCTCCAATCAGGGTGTCTCGGTGGTTTAGTAGGTTAAGGATCCGACATCGGCTCAGGTCATGATCTCACAATTCGTGAGTTCGAGACCCGCATCCAGCTTTGTGCTGACAGCTCAGAGCCTGGAGCCTGCTTCAGATTCTGTGTCTCCCTCTCTCTGTCCCTCCCCTGCTCGTGCTCTCCCTCTCTCAAAGGATAAATAAATATTTTTTAAAAAATTTTTAATAAAAAAAACAATCTCTAGTCATTTCAAAAGAAGGTAAGGATAGAGATAAAAAGGAACAGAGATAGTGGAACAAATTGCAAATATATAGGAAGATACTGATTTAGCCCCAAGTAAATCAGTAACTACATTAAATTTAGATGAACTAAATGCTGCAATTTAAAGGGAAAGATTATCATATCGAGCTTTTTAAAATAGTCGTATGCTACTTATAAGAAATGTATCTAAAACTTAAGAATATAGAAAGGCTGAAAGCAAGGAATTAAAATAGATATATCCTGCAAATATGAATCAAAATAGATGTAGTTGATAAAGCCACAATAATATAAGAAAGTCCAACTTTAAAGCAAAAAGCATTAGCCATAATTCAGAATACCTACGCACTGAGCCAAGACATCAAAATTTTAAGAAGCACCATTAATGATTTCCATGCACTCTAAAATCTGTGTGATAAGGATATATTTTCTAAGGATTATGATCTGGAAAACATAGCGGAATAAATAGTAAATCCTTAAAACCAGGGTTTCCAAATCAAGATACCGACATTTTAGACCAGAGAGTACTTTGTTACAGGGGACTGCCCCGTGTATGACAGAATGTTTAGCAGGATCTCTGGCCTCTACCCACTAGATGCTAATACTACCCACCACAATTCCTCAGTTGTGACAACCAAAAACATCTCCAGATAGTGCCAAATGTCCCCGAAGGGCAAAATCTTCTCTGGTTAAAAATTACTGCCTTAGACCAACTTTTTGGTTACTCATTCTCACAAATAAGTTTTGATTTTTTCGGGCAAAACGAATCAGATATGTTTCTAGGTAAAGTTCGTACCCACCCAGTCCATCCATCTATGCACCATTTGCCCATTTAGCAAGTATTTACTGGGTGCCTAGTTTGCATTAAAGGCACTGTTCTAGGTATTGGGAATACATCATTGAAAAGCCACAAAAATCCCATTTGGGAGTGGGGATGCGGGGTGGAAAAAAAAAATCATCTAAATAAAAATCAATGCTCAAATAGGCTGCATTACAGAATTTCAATCAAAGTCTCTCCTTAAAATTTTTCTCATTTTTTTATTACCCCTTGAAAAGTACTGGCCCTCATTTTGAAATCATTTAAACTCAGCTTTTATCACGAGGCAGAAAAAATACTACTTCTCACTCTGACTCTGTGAGCAAATAACCCTATGCTCCCTTTCTCTCAACACATGAAGTGGGTGTTACTTAAATCTTGGGATCTCCATTCCAAAGATAAACAGCATCCTTTTGTCTCCTCAGTGTCATTAGCTACGTGGCTAGAACAATAAGACCTCCCTAGAGTAACTAGTGAGAGTTAAACCTTGTCCACCAACCACCCCACCATGTGGAACAGAGAACTCTGAAGCACTTACAGGCATCCAAGAACAGCCCATCTTGAATTCTGATACGAGCACATACAGAAGTGAAAAGGCAGAACTCCGGTTATTTACTTTAGCTAAGTAGGGAACAGCAGTTATACCTGTAACTTAATTGAGCCCTCAGTTTTTTGAGCCCTCATTTTTTTTCACACAACCCTCGCGGCTTCCAGGGCAATATTTTATGAATTTTCTCTAAGCTTTTCATTGCAAAAAGTCTATCTCATGAAATTTTAGAATTAGAATGGTGAAAGAAGCAGTCACATATAATTTGACACCCTCCTCATTGCCTCCCCCCATATAAGAAAGAGTAGAAAACATGATCTCATTCTCATAAAAGTAGTGACAGGCAAGGCATTTAGTCAAGTTTTGGAACTCACTAATTCTCTATTAGCTAAGCTTACATCACTTACATAAAAACCACAGAGGCCACGAGGGGTTTTTATTAGGCAAGCATTGGCCCGCATCCCATTTTTTTAAGGTCACTAAATGTTGTTTTAAATGTATATCTCCTAATAAACTGAGCCACTGCAGGCAGCACCAACAACCAAAGAAAATATACTATTTTCAAATTAAGGACAAATTTTAGAGAGGATTTAATGAGCTTCAAGGAGAGGGTATAGCTTTCCTTAATGTTCAACACAGACAGAAAATAAACTATAGATATGGCAACACGAACAAAGTAGATCTCTAATGTTGCTATTCAAGAGGCAGAAAAAGCAAAGAGGATGAGGTAGACGACTGGCATTTCTCACGGGCTATTGAACAAAGTCGATACCTCAAACCAAAACACTACATGGTGGAGACCCTTGGAGGTGTCCTTGAACACAGCTTCATGGATATTTCCTGGCGTATCAGTTTTAAACTTTTAAGTTACTTTCTAATCATCTTGGAACAAAAGTTTATATAGAAGTTCTGAAGCAAGGCAAACATCACGATTTCATTTTCCCTAGGCATCTCCCTTCCCACGATTGCACCTCACTTTTGACCACTCAAGCACATCTTTGATCATGGACATTTTGAAATTTTCTATAACGCTTCTCCATGTGTTCCATCAGTTTCACAGAAATATTCTCCTTATCCGAAGCTAAATGGCATCCTTATGTTTAGTGCACATATCTGTATGCAACTGCTCATACACGGAAATCATTCTACTGAAGGCAGGTGATCTCGTTTGTAAATGATGAGAGTCATTCAAAACCAATATGGCTTTCTTCACTTGACTTTGAACTAAGCACAGAAAAGTAAAACAAAAGACCCTGGGAGAACTTGTGAAATATTTAGGCTTTATGGATTGACAAAGATGAGGCTGAAATGACACTAAAGCCAGAATCTGTGTCATGCTAGATGTAAGACAAGTTTCTGGAATCAAGGACGCCAAAGCAAGATAAGCTTAGGCTGGCATAGGTCAAAATCAGTCAGCATTGGCTATAAATAGAGAAACTTTTTTTTTTTCTTTTCGAAAGAGGGAGAGAGAGAGACCTGGGGACTGCAAGATCATGACCTGAGCCAAAATCAAGAGTTGGACGCTTAACCCACTGAGCCACCCAGACACCCCTAGAGACATCATCTTAAACTAAAAGTACTCGAGGAAAGAAAAGATATCAGGATGAGTAATAAGCAACAATTTGAGAAAAGGGTCTAAGAAAAAGGGAGTTCAGCAATGAGGGTCCTATTTTCAGAGTAATCCGGTGTGACAATCAGAAAGCAAGTGAGCCAAGAGATAGGGTGAAAGGATGAGACAGAAATAATCAGAATCACAGGTGAAGATCCAGGGAAAGAAGGACCCTCTTCAGGAAAATTGTCTGTTGGTTCTGCTTTACTGCTTAACCAAGGTAGGTCAGAAGACTGTAAATGGGTCTACAGAGGAAAATAACTTGGAACATGATTCAGGTAAGGAACACATGGAGAACAGGAAACAAAACAAACTGCTAACAAAACTGTATCCCCTTAGTATACCCGCGCATACGGATCAGCCATAACCCTGCTATCTGCAATAGTTAAAATCATTCAGGTGCTCTCGTGACTTTAAAAGCATGTAGGGGTGCCTGGGCGGCTCAGCCAGTTAAGCGTCTGACTTCAGCTCAGGTCATGAGTTGAGCCCCACGTCCGGCTCTGTGCTAACAGATCGGAGCCTGGAGCCTGCTTCAGATTCTGTGTCTCCCTCTCTCCCTGCCCCTTCCCAGCTTGCGTGAGCGCTTGTGCGCGCGCTCTCTCTCTCTCTCTCTCAAAAATAAATAAACATTAAAAAAATTTTAAGAATAAGTAAATAAAATAAAGGCTTGCAAAAATATCCCTATATTTGGGATGGATTCAGCGGCATGTAACTCAGACCAAACTTTAAAATAAAAAGAAAATAACATTTACTATCTATCACGTGCCAAGCACTAGTAAAAGATTTATATGTATTATCTCATTTAATCATTTACTCATTCTATATTTGCTGAGCACCGAGTGCTGTGTCAGCCCCTTTCCCAACAATGTTGCAAGTGTTATTAATATCCCCAACTTCCAGAGGGAAAGAAACGTAGCACAAAGTGATTGAGTTATGTGCTCAAGGTCACACAACTGGTAAATTGCTAACTTAGGCATATTGAATTTTTGTTTGGGAACAGTGGATTCGAATACCCTCTTTGCCATTCACATGATTTGTGTTCCTGGGAAAGTTACTTACATTTTTTTCCTCCTATGTTTCTCATACTATGAAAGGGGAAAGTGTTTGCACTGTTCTCAAATGTTCTCAAATTTGATTTATGATGACTGAAGAATTCTTGAAGGAAAAAGGGGGGGGGGCACTGATAAAATAGAATAGGTGCTATAACAATTATCCATCCCATAAATAGTCTGAGCATATTTTTCTCATGACAACACCACTGCATGAGGCTCTTTCTTCTATTTTTTTTCTTATATAAACACTGTATGTCTACAGACTTTAGGGATATACAAATACTCAAGATTCTTAACTCTAACACAGAATTTGTTTATGGAGGCCACAGTTTCAAATGAATGTTAATATGAATTTGAAACTGAAGCAATCAGCCACTGTGGAAAATGTAGCATTGGCTACGGTTTACATCTTTTAACTGACTGAGCCACCCAGGCGACCCTAGGTTTACATCTTTTAAAGCATATTTGTTCAATGTCTATGCTCAGCAAAGCACCTTCCCATAAGTTTCATATTTACATGTGCCCTTGTAAAGATTTTAGCTAGACCTGAGCCTCACTTCCAAATACAACCACCTGATGTAAATGGGAAACTTTATAAAGACAAACCTCAAAAACAATTAAAAGTTGCATGATGACGATTTGACCAAACTCTCTCCAAAAATAAAATTTAGTGTTTAAACTCATGTGCTAAAAATCTCTTTGATATGTAGATTGGCTGATGAATAAACATTTAGAAAGTTATGTCAAAGGCATATATGCTTCCAAATACATCCACGGGGTGGCTAAAGAGGAGTAACAAACAAAACTCAGCTTCCAACTTTACAGGCATTCCTTGTGTTTCCCAGAATCTATAAGAATTGTATTGTTCAGGGCATGTCTCTGGAGTATCATTTTAATTGAGGGCGTAGGGAAACTCTCAGAACCCAAACTCCCAGTAAGATGAAAGAAATATCTCATTTATTTGTGTAGCATAACAGAGACTGCCCTGCCTGTCACTTCTGAGACAAAGAATTGATTCCTCAGCATTTCTTTTCTTCTCAGAGGCAGCGTTCTAGCATGGGAAGAGCCCTGGGCTTGTAGCTGAAAATCTGGAGTCAAGTTCAGACTCTCTCACTGCTCTGAACTTCAGGCCGGTGGTGCTCCAGGCATGGTGCCCAGACTTGCATCAATATCACCTGAGAACTTACCAGGAATGCAAATTCCTGAGTTTGACTTCTGAATCAGAAACTCAACAGGTGTGGCTCAGCCCTCTGCCTTTTCACAAGTCATCCAGGGGCTCGGACACCCTCTCAAGTCTAAAGGCAACTGCTGAAGGCAAGTTACTTCCCTGGAGTCTCAGAGCTAAACAGGAATAATAATACCAGATCTGTCTTCTCCAATGGGGTATTCAATATCAAATTGTTACAAATAGTTGATAATATGCAAAATTGCCTTGAAAATCTGCAAATTACTAATAATTGCAAAGAACTGCTTTAGAAATATAACGTTTAGCGCCACTTCTCAATCTGAAAAGTATAGTCATGATAGTTCAGGCAGTTAAATTGCTAATAGAGGATTCTGATCAAGAGTGTTACAGAAATGTGAAGTTTTCTGTTAGGTCTGCAAATGTTTTATAGATGATATTTTGTTACAAACTTCACATCAAAGACAAAAGTCATGATGCCCCCTGGTGATAATCATTAAAACTTTTTCTGTTTTATCAGGTCAACTTTTTCTTCAAATAAATGAAGTTTGAAAAATAACTGGGCTCTTAAGGGAGAGAAGAGCTGGAGAAAGATCTCTTCTTAAAAGATTTTTTTAACTTAAAAATATTTGTTTCAAGGGAACTAAAATACTCAGTAATTTAATTAGCTTACAGTCTAATGTCAAGACAGACTTAAAAAGAATTACTCTACCGTGTGGTACAAACTATAATGGTACCATTGAAGAGATGGCACCAGAAGGCTACTTTGGAAAACAGGGAAGGCATCACAGAGCGGAGAGAGAGTTGGACCAAGACTCACAGGATGATAAAACTTGGTAGCATTTACCAGGTCGACATTAACAACATCCAATTATTATTAAACGTTCAAAACTGTGTATTTTTGAAAGACAGTTTGGCGATTTCTAAGGAGTGCACTTGTTGTGATGAGCATCAGGTATTGTGTGGAGGTGTTAAATCACTATACTGTACACCTGAAATTAATGTTACACTGTTAACTAACTGAAATTTAAATAAAAATTAAAAGAAAGTAAACATGCAATTACCACACAATTCAGCAATTCCACTTCTAGGTATATACACAAAAGAAATGAAAACAGAAAATCAAATAGATATTTGTATGTTCATTCATGCTCATAGCAGCATTATTCTCAACAGGCAAAAGGTGAAGCAACACAAGTGTCCACTGACGGATGAATGAATAAACGAAATGTGATATAGTATATACATCAGTGGAGTATTATTCAGTCTTAAAAAAGGAAGGAAATTCTGACAAAGGCTATAACACTGAAGAACTTTGAAAGTTATATTTTCAAAAAGTCACAGACTAAAAGCAGTATATAATAACAAAAAACACCTAACCATAATTAACATATTAAAATATTTATGATAGCAATCAGAGTTCACTTAGTTCAAACAATTTCAGGAGGCAGTGAACACACAGGAAGGAATGGGAGAGAACAGGTTTTGAAATTCTAGAACAAAGCAAATCTTTGAGTCATTTGTATAATCCAAGGTTCCAATTACTACAGGTTTTACAACTGCACATATTTCTCTAATCCCAATAGCATAACAAAGTCATGTTTCGGTCATAATAGAAGTAGGTTCTACTTACTCCTGATGGAAATGTCTGAATAATATTTCCAGCTATGTCTAGGATTCTTAGGTTTTTAAGACGACAAACTCCCTGTGTCAGAAAACAAAAGAGAGACTTTTTAAAAATTTAATATGTAGAATCATAAATATGTCTTCTAAGTTCAAATGTGATGTGATTGACCATCTTTCCTAATTATCTGATCAGTTCTTCAGTACATCCTCCCTGAGGAGTTACTGTGTCCCGAGGTGCCAGATTCTCTAAGGTCTCCATTTCCTCTGACCGCTCCAGGACAATATAACATGGCGGCCGAGAGTTAGACTATTTGTAGGCTCAGATCTCACCTCCAATACTATGTAACTATGGACAAGTTTCTCAGTCTCTTTGTACTTCATTTCTTCCACCTGTAAAATGAAAATGGTAATGGGAGCCCTTACTTTGATATGGTTGTTGAATGGATTAAATAAGTTACTAACCAGAAAGTGTTTACGGAAAGACCTTATAGTGAGAACTCAGTAGACATTACTAAAATTAAAATAGAAAGAACCTTAGAGAAACAGAAAAACAGATGTAAAAGGTCTTTCTATCAACAATTCCAAAGGCATTTATTTCATGTCTACCTTTTGCTTAGCTCTGTGCTAACCCAATCCTTTCCTTTTAAAAAAATAAAATAAAACTTGTTAGCGTCTCTATCTACATGTCCAATGTGACTGAATTAGCATACACATTCACACACATGTGCAGACATACACAGAATTTATGATGTACCAGAAAATGACTCATAATTTGTTCATTATCGAAACAAATGAGTATTTTCTATAATGCCTTATCGTGTATAATGTAGACCAAAAAGCGCAATGAAAGACTGAATCACATTAAATGTACAAGGACATAAATGATCATAGGCATTCTTTACATGATAATTCAGGACAGGACTTACTAACATTTAAATTTTTAAAGTCCAAACTCCTTGGCGTTTTTTTTTTTAAACTTGTAGTAAGAGTAATGATGGGAAATACAGACTTTTAAGTCCGACAGACATTGATTTGAGCCCCTTCTCTGATCTTTGCAAACTGTGTTTAAGTCACATAACCTCTCTGGTCCTTATTTTAGAGTGGGTAAAAAAGAAGAGCAACATATCAGAGTTATTAACACTCAGTAATATACTACTTCAGGACAATTATCCTGTTACTACTATTATTATTTTCTCCTCACATAAAGGAGTTATACTTTTAATAGATTTATTTTATAATTTCAAGGAATATTCTTACTTATTTACAGAAATTAGGATTTTAAGGAATTTAAGAAAAATTATTTTTAATTTTTTTAAGTTTATTGATTCATTTTGAGAGAGATAGAGACAGAATGAGTGGGGGAAGGGCAGAGAGAGAGGGTGAGAGAGAGGCCCAGGCAAGCTCTGTGCTGCCAGCACAGAACCCAACACGGGGCTTGAACTCATGAAACTGCAATATCATGACCTGAGCTGAAACCAAGACTAGGACGCTTAACCAACTGAGCCCCCCAGGCACTCCAACAATGCAATTTTTGAAATAAGCTTATTTACAGCCTACTGTATACAGCCTTGCTGAATTTTCACATACCGCGTTACAGTGTGCACAGAATTGTTAAAGGGAATATTATCCTCTTGAGAGAAAAATGAAACAGTAGGACTGGATCTACCTTTTGTATTCCTCAATTTACTGTATGACACGCATTCCTTCCTGTCAAATTAATTTTAATTTGCATGGGGGAGGAAAGCAAACTCACTGACAGGCTCCCAGCAAGAAACAGTACTCTCAAACCAGGAAATCTGAGAATTTAACGAAGCCACCTCGTATGAAAGTTTGGCAAGTTTCTGACAAAGTTCTTTACTGCCACCAGCCGGAAGAGCCAAGGGCTCATATGGGTAACGGTCCATATGAGGATCGCCTAATATTAACTACGGTCTTCGAGAAAAGTGTGCAGGCAAGTTACAACATCCTATCAGGGAGGGCACCAGGGGAATCCCGTCTGGTGCTCACGCTCCTCCTGTCCTTTCACATCCTACTCATGGCTCTCATTGGCCGTATCCCAGAGGAGGTAAGAGACAAAGGAGCTCACTGATGCCCCTGCAGATCACTCCCCCAGGCACAGAACGGGTTGGAAAAGGATGAAGAGTAGCTATGTAGGAAAAATGGAAGACAGATGGCACATATTCCAAAACCAATGTGTACTTACATATTATGCTGTATACAGGGTTGCCAGATAAAATACAAGGGGTCCACTTAAATATAAATTTAGGGCAACAATTTTGTTTAGTATAAGTATGTCCCATGTAATGTTTGGAACATATTTATATAAACTTATTCGTTCTTTTTCTGAAATTCAAATTTAAGTGAGCATCCTGTATCCTTATTGATTAAATTTGGCATCCCTACTATGTGGAATAATCCAAGCAATTGCCCTCCTATATCGTAGGACTTTGGGAACTGACCGTGTCTAACTGGAGGGAAAGCAAATGATGGCTTGTACTCAGATGTCCAGATCTATTCCATAACCACTCTCTATCATGTCTCAGAGAGTTCTTCACCAAGAAAATTTGGTTCCACGTTTTGCTTACCTTTGGCAGAACTTCAATACTGTTCCTGACCAGAAGAAGCTTCTGGAGACTCTTCAAGAACTTAATCTCTTCAGGTATGCAAGAGAGCTGATTGTAGTTAAGTTGAAGTTCCAAGAGATTCTTAAGAAAACAAAGTTCTTTAGGTATGCTGGCTAGCTGGTTATGATTTATACTCAAATATTTAAGGTTTTTTAACCTAAAAAAAAGATATGAATGATATTCATGAGAATAAGAAAGTCCATTGGGCAAGCCACTTATCAGAAGTCATGTGTCAATTCATTTTTTTGTAGCTTATCTGAGCCTTACTTTAGTCATAGGTTCATAATTACTACAAATACTTTGAGCATAAAAAATCTTTTCTAAAATTTAACTTGTAAAGCTATTTTATAATCGGACAGCTTATGTTAAAAGTATCTTTTTAATGTTTATTTTTGAGAGAGCACGAGCAGGGGAGATGCGGAGACAGAGAGGGGGATAGAGGATCTGAAGCAGGCTCTGCACTGACAGCAGAGAGCCTGACGCAGGGCTCAAACCCATGAACCTTGAGATCATGACCTGAGCTGAAGTCTGACACTCAACTGACAGAGCCATGCAGGTACCCCTTATGTTAAAAATATTTTATGTAATCAAAACCTAGATTTAAAAGAGAAAACTCTATTTTCATTCTTTCTTTTTTTTTTTAATTTTTTTTAACGTTTATTTATTTTTGAGAGACATAGAGACAGAGCATGAACAGGGGAAGGGCAGAGAGAGAGAGGGAGACACAGAATCCGAAGCAGGCTCCAGGCTCTGATGAGCCGTCAGCACAGAGCCCGATGCGGGGCTTGAACTCGCAGACTGCGAGATCATGACCTGAGCCGAAGTCGGCCGCTTAACCGACTGAGCCACCCAGGCACCCCTGTTTTCATTCTTTTCTATGTATACATTGGTTATATTGAAGAAGACAAAGGAAGACATACATATGCACAAATATTCAAATAGTATACATATACATACATACATGGACATAAATGGATACAGGTATAGATATAGATCTAGGTACGGATTAAATATCCTGCACCAAACAGATGTAAAGACGAAAGACACAAAGATGAATCAGCCCTTACGTTCTGCCCTTACATATATCATGATCTAGAAGGAGATATTAAATGAGCCATAAAATGAAGACTGGAAATGCCATCAGACTTGGAGAAAGGGATTAAGGAAATTTGAGTTTCTAATTGCAAGTATGGTACCTGAGGTATATCACAAGCATTTTGGAAGAATAAACATTTTGAACTTGGCTTTGAATAACAGAACTTGTAAAATCAGGGCAATGGGGGCATAATAAGCTGAGAAAATGTTAATATTTTGAATAAAGGAGAAAGACATTAGTAATGTTGAGCACCAACTATGCACCTATGCATTAAATTTAATCCTCAGTACAACCCTAAGGTCGGAATTATTACCTTTAATTTAGAAATAAGGAAAATAAAGGATCAGAGGCAGTAAATAACTTGCTGAAATTACCCACCCAGTAAATAACAGCGTAAAGATTTAAATGCTGATGTGTCTGCTTGCAAAACTAAGAATGAAAAGATATAACAATCTCAAGGACAAATGTATGGAGGTTAAAGTAATAACAGAATGAGATGATGTTTTTTAGACTATTAAAAAAGGGGGCCTTGGGGTAAGGAAGTCATCAGTGCAGGTGAAGGGGACTAGAGGAAACCTGAAATGGAAGCCACGTGAATAGATGAGAACGACGGAAAGAAGAACAACAAAAGGGCAGGAGAAGAAAGAGAACCCAGTGGGAAAGATTCTTGAGAAAGGTGAACTTCTGACACTCAAACACTGGAACAGAGAAACAGGAGATGAGCCAGGTTAACAAGGAATTTAAAGGTATGGAAGGAGAGTATTTCAAAATTAAAGAGATGATCAAAACTTTAAAGAGAGGAGAGGCGCTGGGTGGCCCAGTTGGTTGAGTGACCGACTTCGGCTCAGGTCATGATCTCATGGCTAGTGTGTTCAAGCAAGTCTCTGACAGCTCAGAGCCTGGAGCCTGCTTCATATTCTGTCTCTGTCTGTCTCTTTGCCCCTCCCCTGCTTGTGTAATATCTCTGTCTCTCAAATATAAACAAACAATGTTAAAGAGAGGAAATAAAAACAAATAAACCTACTAGAACCAAAAGCAGGGTCATAGACTACAAAGTCACTATTGAAAAATATATTGGATTTCTATGCTGTAGCCACAAACAATTGGAAAATAATAGTTCTAAAAACTCCATTTGCGATAACATCAAAAAAAGAAAACACCTATAAAATAGTTAGGAATACATTTAACAAAGAATATGAGAGACTTCTATACCAACAACTGTAAATCATGACATAAATTTTAAGAGACTCTAAATAAAAGTAGAGATATGTCTTGTTCATATATAAAAAGAAACAATACTGCTAAGATGCCAATTCTCCCCAAGTCGACCTATAGTTCAGCTCAGCCCAAATTAACAGTTTCTTTGTGTAAAAATTGACAAATCAATTTTAAAATTTATATGGATATTCAAAGTACCTAGTGTGGCCAAAACTATAATAAAAAAGACAAAATCAAGGGGCAGCTGGGTGACTTAGTCAGTTAAGCACCCAACTCTTGATTTGGCTCAGGTCATAATCCCAGGGTTGTGAAATTGAGCCCCACATTGGCCTCTGCACCTTCCCCACTCGTGCTCTCTCTCTTTCTCAAAATAAATAAATAACCAAAAAATTAAAAACGTTCTCTTTAAGAAAAAAATAACTGTGTTTCAGTTGCCTGGTTCTCTTATTTCACTTCACAGTATATAATATGTCAGCTATAACTGACCCTTGGTAATATTTCTTCCAGTTTACAACTGAGATTCCTCTCAGTTTATAACATGATCTCAGGCTCGGGACATCCAGCCCCGAGACCAGCTCCATGCTGGGTGTGGAGCCTGCTAAAGATTCTCTCCCACCCTCTCCCTCTACCCCTCCCCTGCTTGCATGCTGCTGGAGTGCCCCACCCCCCCTCAAAAAGCAGTCTTGCAACAAATGGTGCTAGAACAACTAGATAAACATAAAGGAAAAAATAAACTTTGACTATTGCCCCACAGCACACCAGACATTAATTTGAGATGAATCATAGACTTAAATATAAAAACTAAAACTATAAAGCTTGTATTGAAGAAGAAAATATAGGATAATGGGGGAAAAAATGAACTTTGACTATTACCCCACAGTATGCACAAACATTAATTTGAGATGAATCATAGATCTAAATATAAAAGCTAAAACTATAAAGCTTGCAGAAGAAAGTATAGGATAATATCTTGATATCTTTGGGGTAGGCAAATATTTCCTTAAAAGACCACAGAAAGCACTAATTTTAAAATAAAAATATTTACAAATTGGCCTTCATCAAAGTTAAAAATTTCAGTTCTTCTCTAAGTACTGTCAAGAAAATTAAAAGGCAAGCCACATACTAGAAGAAATATCTACAATACATACACGTATGAAATCACTTATATCCAGAATATATAAAGAACTCTTTTTTTAATGTTTATTTATTTCTTTTGAGAGACAGAGTACATACATGCGCACAGGGGAGGGACGGAGAGAGAGAGGGAGAGAGAATCCCAAGCAGGTTGTGCCCTGTCAGTGCACAGCCTGAGGCAGGCCTCAAACTCACTAACGGTGAGATCATTTACTAAACTGAGCCGAAATCAAGAGTAGGACACTTAACTGAGCCACCTAGGCACTCCTAACAACCCTCTTACAACTCAATTCTAAGAAAGAAAAGAACATAATTTTTTTACATGGAAAAAAATACTTGATACAAACACTTCACAAAAGAAGATAAATGGAGAACGAGAACGTGAAAAGGCGCTCAACTGTCATTAGACATTAGGGAAACGCAAACTAAAAATATCATGAGATGTGACTTTATACCCACTACAACGGTTAACATTTTAAAAACTGCTGGGATAGAAAATGGCACAACCACTTTGCAAAACTAATGGCAGTTCTTCATAAATTAACATATCCACCTGAACTCCTACTCTACAACTCTACAACTCTTCTCCTAGGAATTGAAATGAAACATAAATTAAACATATGTCCACAAAAAGACTTGCACAAGAATATTTATAATAGCTTAATTCATTATAGCCCCAAGTGGGAAATAATCCAAATGTCTATAAACAGGAGAAAATAATTTGTGGCATAATTCACACAATGAAATGCTACTGGGGATAAACAAAAAAAACAACAAACTGCTGACAAATGCAACGATAAGGTGAATCTCAAAAATATATATGCTCAGCAAAAGACAGGCACAAAAGAATATATACTGTATAATTCCATTTATTTAGTTCTACAACAAGTAAAACTAATCTGTAGAGGTAGAAATCCGAATAGTAGTTGCTTAGGAGAGGTAAGAATTGACTGGAAGTTTACATGAGGAAATTAGTAGGTTGAAAATGTTCAATATCTTACTGGTGTGTATACGTTTGTCAAAACTCATTGAATGGAACACTCGCGATTTTTGTGTACCTTGGTATTCAGCAGAGAGAAAAGGCCATTAGATTTGACTGCCCAAAGGACATTAATGGACTTTGAAAATAATATTCAGTAGAATGAAGAGGGAAAAACCAGAATTTTAAGGGGTTGAGTAGGAAACAAAAGCAATAGACAGATGGCAGTTCAGGGAATTCTGGTTATGAAGACAAGACCACGAGGGAGGAGAAAATGCAAGAAGTAGACTTTGTCTTAAGGTCTACTCAAGGCAAGGTAAAGAGGCTGAAAAGAAAGCAATGAAGAGAGTGCAAATTTTCAGTAAAATAAGGTGCAAAGTTATTTGCAGGGAGGATATAGAGTCAAAAATGGACAACTCCATGTTAGAAGAGGGAGAATGTGCGGAGTAGCTCCTGTGGAGAAAGGGACAAGGAATTTTCTTCACTAATCACTGTTATATAATCACTATTTTAATTGGTTCTACTCTGAATTAATATTATGGCAGTCGACTTTTCATGTTGTCATTATTTCGAGGCACTAAGCTGAGCTCAGAGGCCATTGTAAATTAATCATCACTCGTTGGTTGATGAAGAGCAGAGGAGAAAACAAGGAACTGTCATTGTTGCCATTTCCAGGAGCAGGGAGACCTTCCCTACTCTTCCACGAGAAAACTACAGGAGGTACACTTGCAGCTTCCCCCCGTCCCCTTCCTCTCCAGTGGGCTAAAGAATAACTTCACTGACTGGCCAGTTTGGAGGAAGAACTGAGCCTACAGGCTTCGTCTCTTCCTTTCTCCCTCTCTTTCTTTCAGAGAGATTCTGTTCCCAGCATGCCCATGTTCTTTTCCTTCTGTAGCTGCAGCTCTGCCCATTATAGGGTTGTTTAGGGGCAAAACTCTAACCCGTCCAGGTTTCCCTCCAAGTCCATGAACCATTACTCCGTAGTTTAAGTAGGCCAAAACACAGAACGTTCCCCTTCCCAGGTTCCAAACAAATTGAGAAATAAGACAAGAGATTCAGAAAGAAGGGAATTACACATCAGCATAGAGCTTCCACGAATGTTCTCAGACTTCCTACCAGCCTGCCGCTGAATTAAACACACCCACCCAGTCACAGCCTTTCCTGCTAAAGCAGCTGCTTGTTTGATGGCAAAGAGGATGCTGAGCCATGTATTCTCAATGCTTTTCCCAAAGTCACCACTGAGTCATTCTTTTGTCTTTAAAAAGGAATGAATGGGAGGAATAGAAGAAAAAGAAAAATAACAACCAATAATCATAAAAGCTAGCATCTACAGAGCAATTTACTATGTGCCAAGCCCAACCCTAAATATGTTTGATTAATCAGCGAATTTAACTGTCAAAACTACCTTATGAATAGGCACTATTATTGTTCTCCTCTTTCAGTTGAAGACACAAAGGCATGGAAAGGTGAAGAAACTTCCCCAAGGCCAGAAAATGGAAGTGTTGGTTGAGGAGGTAACCAATCAGCTTACATAAAGGACACAGCCAGAATACTGACAATCCAAAAGTATCTATAAAATAGCATCGATCTATATATTTTGTCATCCTACTTTTTTCAGTGATAGCTTTCATTTCGTTTCATTTTCCAACATATCCCTATAGATGTATACAGTTCATTGACTATTACACTTAGTACTCCAAACAGAGCTAAGCTTACTGAATTGTGAAATCATAACATGTTATTGCTGCAAAGGTTTTAAAGTTCATCTACTCAAATTTTTTCCTTTCGAGGTAAGAAAGCTAAGGCGCAGTTAAGTTACTTGCCCAAAGTCATAAGGCTAGTTGCACAAAGATATGACCTAGTTCACCAGATCTTCCCTTTTTTTCGTTGTATCATTGATACACAAATCCACTGAGAAGCTGAATAAATGAAGGAGCAAGCTGACAACTATCGGCATTTTCATTATTATAAATATTCCTTTTCTTCAAAAATTAGAACACTTAAAACTTTTTTCTAGTTACTCTGACTGGAAACATTACTTTCTCTGTGAAAATCTCTCTGGGAAGCATAATATATTGGCTAGAGGTATAGACAAGTGAATTGGAATAGACCTTAGGTGCTGCAGAAATCCCTTCGTTAAGGACTGTTCATAGTTTTGTATCCTTTAAAATAAAAGCTGGATGCGCTTATGTTGTAACACATCTGTTTCTATTCAAAAGGCAATAAAGAGAATCTCCAAAGTCAAGTAAACTCGAGTAGGGTTTTTCTCTCCATCTGTCGGAGGAAAAGCCCAAGAGAGCATTTCGCCTGCAGAAGGACAGGGCCCTCAGCTGGCTCCAGAAAGCCACTGTGCCGGCAGCCCATCTGTGCAGACGCGCCGGATAAGATGTGGGGCATTCTGTTGTTGGTAATGAAAACAAAATGTGGGGTTTTTTAATGAAAATGATTACTCGATTTTCAACACTTTGCTTTTATAGTACCTTTCCTATCCAACTGAAAATGTTTTCCAATACTTATATGAAGTAAAATTTCATGTCCCCAATCCTGTATCAGGGAAAACGCCAAGAACCCCAGAGTTACAAAATCAATATTACAACCAACTCAAAACTTCATGCTTCGAACCCCCACTTTTACACCAAGACCACCAAGTTAAGCTATTCCTCATTTCCCTCGAGGGTTTAAAGAATCATCTGCTTAAAATTAGCGGCTTGCCTCAGTCCTTCAGAAGCCTCTCTGCCATGTATAAACCCCCCAAGGGCTTGAGGCCACTGAGGCACAAGAGATGACCGGGGTGGGGCTGGCGGAGGCACGTTTAACCAAGTCTCACTATAAACAAAATTACCTGCTGATTTCTTGAGGAATCCATGTCAGCTGATTGTTGTTCAGATTAAGCAGAATCAAATTCTGTAAGCCATCTGTTAGAAAATAATTTTAAGCACTTTAGCTATCTCTCACAAAATAACTTGTAGCCACTTTTCTATATACCATTATTTTCCTTCTGGTTTCTTGCCTTGGCTTGGGGTTCCTGGTGACAGACGCCCTCTTAAACTAGCTTCAGCTAAAAAGGGAGGAATTTATCACATCTTTATCCACTCATCTGTTGATGGACAATTGGGCTCTTTCTATACTTTGGCTATTATTGATAGCACTTCTATAAACATCAGGGTGTGTATGCCCCTTCAAAACAGCACACCTGTATCCTTTGGAGAAAGAAGGGTTCTTGTTCTTATGTTTTAGTTTTAACTTACAAGGGTTGAGTGAATGAATGGATTCCAAAGGTTCCTCCTCTTTACAGGCCACACTCATCCGTCCATCAGCAAGATTTGGGAGAGCAGTCAAATGGACGAGCCAACCCCCCCAAGACCCCCAGCGGCTGGGCCGGACAGCGGAGCCACGCCTGGCAGTGCGCAGAGCGGTCTTCCAGACCTCCGTGGGCGTGCCCGGCACGTCTGCGCACTCACGCGGGCACGCGTGCGCACTGACGCAGGCACGTGTACCTCCCTACACGTGCACGCCTGTCGGGCCCGTTCTGCGCCCTTGTCGGCCCGCCGCTGCACATACCTCTGGGAGGTGGCCCAGGATGGCGCTCTCTTTGGGGCCGCGTGCGTGAAACTGCCTGGTGAGGAGGCAGAAGTGGGCCAGCAGCTCCAGGGCCAGCGTGTCCTTGAAGGGGGACGAGGAGACGTGCGCTAGCGTGAGGTGCGAGTACGCGCGGATCTTCTTCGCCAAGGCCAGAAGGGGCCGAAGCATTCTCTGCCGTATTTCCCGGGCACCGTGTCCTCCTCGGCCACCAGCCTCTCTGCACGGAGCTCCAAGCAAAGAGGACGCACTGGGGGCCTTTGCACTTGTCCTTCTTGCCCGCTCGTGGAACCGACGGCACTGTGTGTCCACACAGCGCGGTCAGGCACTCCTCTCCCGCGCGGAACTCTGCGATGGTGCTATACTGCAGGCTGGCGAGTGGGGGAACTTCCAGGTGCGGCTCGCCAGTCTCTCATTGAGGCCCGTCTCCCCAAGCAGCACCACCAGCCCCCCGAACTCCAAATCTGTGACTCCAGATGTGGTGTATGGTGGCTCCAGGTACGTCTCCGCGGCAGGCTTCTCCCTTTTGGGCTTGGCTTTGGACTTCCCTCAGAACCAAGCCATTGCTGTTCCAGTGCCCAACGCACGGGGCCCTTAGCCCATGGAAATGGGGGTGGGGGTGGGGTGTATATCATATTAATATAAATATACGTGTATATATGTGTAATCTGTATGTAGTGCTCCGTGATTATAGGCTCAGATATTTATGCTCAGGCGGTGTATGTATATACATGCATAGGCCTTTGGTTACTCTTGCCTGGGTTTCTTGGGCTTCTCATGCTTCTTCACCACTGAACCAGGTTGTGAGGTCCAAGGACACCCATACCGCGCTCTAGGCTAATGCTTGTCTTTCCCAAGAGCTGCTCAAAGTCTGGTGGATAGACTCTCAGGGAGTCTCTGCAGAACGTAGAGTTTTAGTTCTCATTACAGCTTCTCTCAGCTTCGTATTCATATTATCTCACCCTGCTCCGTTCTTTGCCCTATTCCCCAGGCTTTTGTTTTGAACAGATTTTCTCTAATTTTCCCTGTATTGATAGCCAGCCTACAACTCCTGCGTGTATATGTTCACAGACAGGACAGGCAGCTCTGGAACTGAAACGCCTGCAGGAACTGAGAAGTTAACTCAAAGCGTAGCAGTGGCCCTGGCCGAAGCATAAGTGGCAAGAGTGTGCTGAGCTGGTGAGCGCCTGCCTTGTCTAAGGGGCCAGCTGCCGATCAGCCAGCCTCTGGCCGTTGCTATCATGTGGGAATGTGGTTCAAGGGTTGCCTAGTTGTTCTTAAAACGAACAGATGAAAAAGAGCCAGAGAACCAGATTTTTTTTTTTTAATGAACTCTTTTGAGTTGCAGGTTTGGTACCCTAATTCAAAATTTTTAAAAGGCAGTCAAAACAGAACCAACTGTTTCGTGAACCAGTTTCAGCCCACAGGCCACCAGTTTGCAACCTCTGTCTTAGTTCTTATGATTAGCTCAGACCGATGAAACTGTCTTAGACTCTTATCATAATTCCCAAGAAAGAGACTAATATTGGCCCACCTTGGGACACAAGTCTAGCCCTGGCCCAGCCCCTTGATCTTGTAAGGTGGGACAGGGTCGTGTAATACATGCCAGATAACGCTCAACTCCCTGACACCAAACTACTTCTGCCATTGGATAACAAGAACGTGTCATAGAACATAACCTACCCCCTCACATGGGATTTTCAAAGTTCGACAGCCCAAAACCAAGAAATACAGAAACTACGATACAAAGATTACATATATTTTATAAACCTCAAATTTATGGACACATAAGACAAAACTTTTCCTTAAGAAAACCTAAATTAGCATTAATTAGGTTGCTAATTAGGTTGCTTAATATTATTTATATATATCAGGTTTTACCTACGTGTGTCCCCAAAGTGTAGTTTATAAAATAGTTTATAAAATTCTCTCCTTGTTTTTATGCCCTTAATTTTTTATGTAAACTGTTTTCTTCCTAAGTAGACTGTAATCGAACGCTGAATCTATGACTTTTGCATATATGATGTGCATAAACGTTAATAAGTGTTTATTACTGTTCTTATTTTGAAAAAAAGTATTTCTCCAAGATACATGATTTAAGATTTTAGAGATGGTACCAGAGTCATATATATATTTGCCAAATATACCCCTAATTTAGCACCCCATCCGATGATATCCTTAATAAATGCTGCTTAATGATGACAGTGATTATATATAGCACACATGTCTCAAAAGTTCACAGAACCTTATAAATTTCATAACATAGCTTTAGTTTTATTAGTAGGGTCAAAGCCTTAATGACGAAGTGTTGTACATGAGTATATGAAGTTTTAAAAATCACCTAGATCTCTTTGTCATATGTTTTGTCCTTAAGCCCACTCTATCTGTATTCAGTAGGAAGAGTGTCCTATTGAATGGAGAAGTTATAGTTGAAAGGCAACACCAAAAAAAAAATGCCAATTATTGGATCTCATATTTTTTCTTTAAAGTCCTCCTCAGATTGATTTTAATCTTAACATCTTGATCAAAGATTGTAGCTTAATATTGAGACAGAATAAGAAGTGTAAAAAATAAGGAGAGCTTTTCTTGATTTGATTTTCAACTAGTCTCCTCTTAGGTGCAGAAAAAGGGCGCCCAGATTCAAGAGTCAAAATGTACACTGATTCTGAAAATGAAAAATTTGTTAATCTAATACTAATTTTCTTAGGTCCACCTCAAAGAATATATAATACGATAGTTGAAAAAAAAAAAGTCCCCAGAATTCCTTAATTTCAAGAGCAGTGTGTAAATATCTCCAACAAAAAATTATTAAAAGGTAAAATTTATTTTTTACACTTGCACTTGTTCAATGTAAGGAGATTAGGTTTGACCCTAAAATGTTGCTCTTCTATAATTAACTTACCACATGCTCCAGATGCAAATTTACAAATCTTATTTCCAAATAAATGAAGTTTCTTCAGGGATGTAAGGTATTTCATCTCTTCTGGAACTTCTTCTAAAAGATTATTTCCCAGATTTAGTACTGTCAACTGTAAACATACATAAATTTAATGAACTCATGCATTATTCACCTTCAAACAAAAGACCCTGACTAATCAAAGCAACCTTGAAAAAGAAAAGCGATTCCTGACTTCAAGGTGTATTACAAAGTTGTAGTGATCAAGACGGTATGGTACTGGCACAAAAACAGACACATAGATCAATGGAACAGAATAGAGAACCCAGAAATGGACCCACAACTATAAGGTCAACTAATCTTCAACAAAGCAGGAAAGAATATCCAATGGAAAAAAGACAAATGGTGCTGGGAAAACCGGACAGCAACATTCGGAAGAATAAACCTTGACCACCCTTTTACACCAAAAACAAAAATAAATTCAAAATGGACGAAAGACCTACATGTGAAACAGGAAACAATCAAAATCCTAGAGGAGAACAAAAGCAGCAACCTCTTTGACCTCAGCCATAGCAACTTCTTAATAGACGTGTCCAGAGGCAAGGGAAATAAAAGCAAAAATAAACTATTGGGACTTCATCAAAATAAAAAGCTTCTGCACAGCAAAGGAAGCAATCAACAAAACTAAAAGGCAGCCTTCCGAATGGGAGATGATATTTGCCAATGACATATCTGATAAAGGGTTAGTATCCAAAATATATAAAGAACTTATAAAACTCAACACCTAAAAAAAATATAATCCAGTTTAAAAATGGGCAGAAGAAGAAGACATTTTTTTCAAAGACGATCCCTCTAGATGGCTAATAGACACATTAAAAGATGCTCAACATCAGTCATCGGGGAAATATGAGTCAAAACTACAATGAGATATCACCTCACACCTGTCAGAATGGCTAAAATTAACAACACAGGAAGCAACAGGTGTTGGCAAGGATGCAGAGAGAGGGGAATCTGCACTGTTGGTAGGAATACAAACTGGTGCAGCCACCAGTATGGAGGTTCCTCAACAGTATGGAGGTTCCTCAAAAAGTTAAATATAGTACTACACTAAGACCCAGCAATTGCACTACTAGGTATTTATCCAAAGTATACAAAAATATTGATTCAAAGGGATACACCCCAATGATTATAATAGCACTATCAATAATAGCCAATTAGGTAAAGAGCCCAAATGTCCATCAATTGATGAATGGATAAAGAAGACGTGGTGTATTCATTCAGCCATCAAAAAGAATGAAATCATGCCGTTTGCAACAATGCGGATGGAGAATATTATGCTAAGCAAAATAAGTCAGAAAAAGACAAATACGATATGATTTCACTCATATGTGGAATTTAAGAAATAAAACAGATGAACATAGTGGAAAAAACGAGAGAGCAAATATAAAGCAGACTCTTAGCTATAGAGATCAAACTAAGATTTGCTGAAGGGGAGGTGAGCAGGGGGATGGGTTAAATGGTGATGAGTATTGAGGAGGGTGCTTGTGATGAACACTGGATGGTGTATGTAAATGATGAATCACTAAATTTTACACACGTAACTAATATTACACTGGATGTTAACTAGCTGGAATTTAAATAAATACTTGGAAGAAAAAATTAAATTTAAAAAACAGTCTTGTTAGGTATGTTGCATGAAAAATTAAAATGATAAGATACAAGAAAAGTGCATGTCAGAATAAAAATATCGAAATAGAAATGAGAAATGTTAGGAAGAATGCGCTGAAAATAATATAGTAATTCAAATCAGGGCATCATTATTTTTGGTAAATGTTCTATATAAAATTCTTTCTATTCAAAATTTAGATATGACAATCTCTTATACATATGTGATACCTTACAATTTAAACATTAAAATTATTTTTATATATATTTTAAAAAGGACCTTTGTTGAGATTCATGTAACCTGAGAAAATGTTAGCATAATATTAAACAATTATTTCACACATACCTAAAATGAGCTCTTTAACTAAAGTTTATTTGATCTTGATTTTCAAACATCTTATGCTAATTAAAGCACAATTTAATTTTTAATTAAACCACTAGACTTCATTAAAACTATAATACAAACCATTCCAAAGGCATTTAAAAACACAATTAATGATTCATTCCTAATTCACCTGAGCATCTCAAAGAGTATCCTAATATTGGGACCCACAGAATCAAAACCTTTAAAAAGTTGGCAAAACACAGAGAGGAAGGAAGACATGACATGAGGGACTCTCAAAGAATAAGAACAAACAGGGGAGAGGGGAGTGTGGGAGGGGGGTGAGTGGGTAATGGGCACAGAGGAGGGCACTTGCTGGGTTGAGCACTGGGTGTTGTATGGAAACCAATTTGACAGTAAGTTATTATTAAAAATAAATAAATAAATAAATATAAAAAAAGAAAAAACCAAACAAAAAAAAAGTTGGCAAAGGATGTATCAAGATAAGTGTACTTTTAATCACCTTTATCTATTTCACCCACCCTCCCACACCTGTAGACTTATCTTGATGAGCACTGAGAAATATATAGAACTTGAATCATTATATTGTACACTTGAAACTAATGTAGCACTGTCTATTAATTATACTTGAATTAAAAAAAGAAAAACTCAGCAAAGGGGCTTATTTCTTGGAATCAGAAATATAACCCAGGATCTGAAGTCCTCCTATCATATAATGACCGATTGGTCAGATGTAGGAAAAACCACACATAAGAAAGAAAGATACTCCTTGATCTTCTAATCCAATATATCACTGATAAAGGATTGGTCCCTAAAAATTTATACTTTTCCTTGATTTGAAATCTAATTGTATCTTCCAAGATATAAAAAGAATCTTTTCTTTCACTTCCAAACAGAATTTACCATTCATATTTCATTACCAACTCCAAACTTCAGAGTTTTAATATTAAAGGGTATAAAAAAGGAATCAAAGAAGTCTTTTTTTCTTTTTTTAAGTGAGCTCTACACCCAGAGTGGGGCTTGAACTCATGATACTGAGATCAAGAGTCACACGCTCTATCGACTGAGCCAGCCAGGTACCCCAGAATCATGGGAGTCTTGACAAATTGATGACTTTTACATAAGACAAGAAAAATGAGAAGAAATTTTAGGCAAATTATGGTTAATATTTAAATATCATCTGGTATTTGATATGGATGTATGTTAATGGTTTAAAGTAATATAAAGCAGACATAGTATATTTACAATGAAATATCATGTCCTTGGAATTCATTGAAAAGGTTTTGCTTTCATATCTGCTTCCCACTGAGAATGACCAGCATGTACCATCTTGACGGCCTATTCTTTCGTAAAGGTGAAGTTAAAACACAATCTTGTAGCCATTCTAATGCAAAGACTTAATCCAGAAACTATGACTATATTAGTTTCCTATTTGACTATAACAATATACCACAAACTTAGTGACTAAAACAAGGCAAATTTATTATCAGGTGAAATGAAATGGGTTTCACTGACCTAAAAACAAAGGGTTGACAGGGCCGCATTTCTTTTTGGAGAAAAGTAGACAGTTATAAGTGCAAGTCTAGAATTCTCTGCAGTGGTCAAGACCAGAGGGTGAAATTTGAGCTTTTACTGGGTAAAAGGTATCACGTGGGATTGGAAGAGATCACCGAGGTTGAGGGTGTGAGGAGAGGATTGAGCTTAGCGGAGGAAGAGAAGAAATGGCCAGTGAGATAGACAGGGACGGTGTAACACCTACAGCATCTGGTAGATCAGATCTGCTTTATTGAGACAGTGTTCAGTCTTCAGGAGCCGGACTTTTCCTATGGAGAACTTTCTCCTGCATCCTTCTGTGAAGAATTTCCCTTGGCTACTAGGAGACACTTTACCTGGATATGCCTGGAAGGTTATGCCTCTACTGCATCCTCCCAGGGTGGCCTACATCCCATAATGGATGCAGGGACGTGACAGCCAGCCCCTTTGCCTCTTTGGTGCCAGTCATGTTCCAGAACTCTGATGGGATAAGGCTGAGGCTAAATTTCTCCTGAAATCACATCATAGCCTTAATTCTTTCCCTGCTCTGTTCTGCTTCCTCATACTTTTACAGGTTTATTCTGAGAGCACAGCCTCAATAAATTACAAAAATCTATGACTTAGGTTCTACAAGATACATAGTGTCACAGAAGCCGAGGAGAAAGAAAAGGAAAAGAAAGCCATTTTAAAAAAGAAGATACAGGTCAAATCCCAAAGGGAAGTTAAGTAAAATAAAAGCACAGGATTAGCAACATAAAAATCACCAGTGACCTTCGCAATAGGGGTGAAGTGTTGGGGAAGAAACGCTGATTGAACTGGGCTGTGGAGAAAATGTGAAAAAGTGAAGATATTGGGTAACAGACAATTCTTTTAAAAACTTTTGCTATGAAAGGATCTTAGAAAATTAGCAGGGAGCTGGAGGATTAGTTTCTTCAAAAATAAAAGATAGCATAGCTTATTGATATGCGGATGGAAATAATGCTGCAGAGAATGAGAAACTAATGATATAAGGAGATAGAACATTGCAGAATCAAAATCCTTTAGAAAGTGAAGGGCACTTGGCTGGCTCAGTTGGTAGAGTATAAGATTCTTGATCTTGCGCCCCAGATTGGGTGTGGAGCCTACTTTCAAAAAAAAAATCCTTTAGAAAATGAGAAGAGATACGATCTAGAGTACGGGGGGGGGGGGGGGGTGCCAGCCCCGCATGGGAGTAGGGACTCTTCACTGAGGTTGTATGAAGGAAGGTGGAGAAGGTACATGCAGACCAGGGCCGTGGATGGAGTTGGTGGTAAAATATGAGTGAGTTCCTGACTGACAGTATCTATTTTTTCAATGAAATATGAAACAAAACCTTCTGCTTGGAGGAGGAGACGTGATGAGGTTTGAGGAAATGTAATTTTGAAGAGCAATCTGAGCAGATGTGGTGGGGTGGCTGTGAAGGTCACGGCTGGTTTTCTGATTGAACAGCTCCACAGATGAT
Organism: Paguma larvata; assembly: GCA_030068075.1. Lineage (NCBI taxonomy): Eukaryota > Metazoa > Chordata > Mammalia > Carnivora > Viverridae > Paguma > Paguma larvata. The sequence goes on along the minus strand of CM057838.1, from coordinate 36,803,713 downwards.
AGAAAACGGATAGAATGGCCCAGGAAAAGCCACCTGCCTTGGATGACATATGAAATACAAGGCCCTTTGGCTAGCAAAGGCTACCGTGTGATTCGGAGCTCCCCACCAAGACTATGACATGTAGAAAATGAAGAGGGTTCAACTGAAAACCCCAAGATTTAAAGGATTCCAGTGTTAACACTAAGATGGAGTGAATGTAATTATTTTTGATAGAGTAGGGTAACTAAAAGAAGGTTCAGTTATCACCTTTAAATTCATAAAGGCATCTTAAAGACTGTGGGGTTATACTCCGTGACCAGAACTAATACGTCAGAAGTTCAGCCTAGATTACATAAAGTACACAGAAGTTTCAGAGACACTGTAGCAGGACTGAATTACCTGTGACAAACACCTCAGGACCCAACTAAATGGTCTATTAATTCAGTCCTATTTATTATGTGTCTAATATGTGCATGGTCCTCTGAGTGCTAGAGTGACAAGGGCACCCACGGTCCCTCTCTCATGGTGCTTATATGTTGGGAAGCGAGACAGGCAACAAATAAGTAAACAGGTAACTTCTGTTAGTGTTAAGTGCTTCACATAAAGGAAAGAAAACAGGATAATGGGTTGTAAAGTACTCAGGGCCTGATGGGTCATTAGAGAAGACTTCCCTGAGAAGGTGATGTTTGAGCCGAGCTAATTGGGATGTCTTGACAAGTTGTTTGAGATGAGGTATTTGAGATACCTTGACAAGGTTGTTCCAAATGGTGTTCCATTCACAAAGGATTTCACAAATACCAGGCATCCGGGGGCACCTGGGTGGCTTAATCGGTTAAGCGTCCTGCTTTGGCTCAGGTCATGATCATGTGGCTCATGAGTGATAGCCCCACATCAGGCTCTCTGCTGTCAGCACACAAACCCTGCTTTGGATCCTCTGTCCCCTCCTCTCTCTCTCTGCCCCTTCCCTGCTTGTGCTCTGTCTATCTCAAAAAAATAAACTTGGAAAAAAACAAACAAACAAACAAACAAAAAACACGAAAAAAACAGGCATCCAGGAACAGCACACGCAGTGTTTCACTAATAACTCTATGGTTATGGGTAGTTGCTGAGGGAGGACTTTAGTCATATAAGAGACAGCTAGCTATTGGATAAGTTTGAAACTTAGGTTACTTCAGTAATTATCTATAATGAAGTTTCTGTTGGTATGTTCAGAGTATAACTCTTATGTCCTTTGGAAACTAGCATATTGCCATAGATTGAAATTCAGACACCATTGCTATGAAATAGTCTCCCGTGGACGCATGACTAGAGAGTTATAGCAGCTTGTAATCAGGAAGAACTTTTTTAAGTCACCTAGTGAAGCATATAAAATGCAAGTGGGCAACTATATACCTTCCTCATGCATACACTCAGTAATGGGTAGTCTTGTGTTTGTTGCAAAGTGTTATTTACTTACTGTGCTTTTTTTGTTTGTCAGACTCTCTGTAAGTTCTATCTAATTCTTCCCACGGCAAGCATAAAAAGTAGCTTTGTTTTCTCTCCTCTCTCCCACATGATAATATTTCAGATATTTGAAGACTGCTATCATATTCCCCCTGAATCTGTTCCATTCTTCCTTAACCATTTCTCTCAGGACTTAATTCCCAGACCCCTCACTGTGCTGGTCACCCTCTCATTTTTGTAAGTACCCCTCTCTAGAAACATGGTGCCGAGGGTGAGACAGGAAATGTGAAACAGCATAGCTGCTGGGGAGACCGCGGAATCTCCCTTGGCCAGATGGCTGCTCTGTTAATGCAGCCCAACCCAGTGTACGCCCTTCCGGCAGCAGGGCGCATTTTTGCTGCATAACTAATTTTGCGGGTGGCCATCAAAAACCCACTGCCAAAGAGATGACCGTGAAGGAGATAACCCACATCCTGGACTTGTGCAAGTGAATTCTTTTCTTAAATGTAGGAATTTCCAGTTATCCCTGTAAAAATTGCATCTTGTTGATTTTGGCTCAAAAGACATCTCAAGTGAATGTGATGTTGTCACTCTCTAAATTCAAAGTCAAACTGGACAGGGTCAGTGGGCATGCTGGATCTGTTTTTCCCATCCCCACTTTGTTAATGTACCCACCATTCTTGTAATCCTGTTGTGGCCAGTTTGGAATCACCTACAACTTCTTTCTCTCTCAACACCCAAATTCAATCAGTTACCATTCCTATCCTTAAAATTCCTTTTAGATGCATCGTTTTCAGCTCTATGTCCTTACAACCACCCTAGAACTGTGATCATTACTGCATGTCTATAGCATTACGTAGCCAAAGAGTGTAAAGAATGGGATGTGTATAAAGAGTATTTGAATTCCCTTTATCGAGTCCTACTAGATTATATATAAACAGCTTCATGGCAGTCCATGAAGAATGACTCTACCCAGTATGTCCTAGATGTTTTCAATCTGCTTGTAGCCTCTTCGACATCTTGGTATACTTGCCCCAAATAGTGTCTGTCCCAACTTTTCCTACATTTGATTTAATTTATTTGATTACATAGGCATACTCTTACCTCTGAGTTACAGCCTTTGTGTGGCCCACCTTAAAATAGATGGATGTGTTTCCTCTTACATCTTGGATGTGAGGTAAGCATCTCAGTGTCACTAATCCAGTGTCACTAAATTATGGAATCCAGATTTAATGTGTAGCAACGTTTGCATAAATAGGAGAGACAAGGCCAAGAAATTTGAGAATAAAAGGCACTGATTAACTTATTAATGACAATACTAATGACTAACATTTAAATAGAATTTAATATGTGCCAAACACTATGCCAGGCAGCCTCATACATTCCTCATGTAGACCTCACAATGCACCTGATTTCACAGAAAGGAATCTCACATCCAGGCTATGATGTATGCTGAAATAACATAGATTCACTCTGTGGCCTGTATTCCTAACTTCTATACTATACTGTAAGATGTAAGGTGCTGCCTATTTTTAAAACGAATTTAGTACTGTTCAGAATGATCATATATATGCATGTACATGTACATGATATATACATTGATTCACACACACACACACACAATGGGAGTTGTCTTGTATGCGGTACATGGAATTCTCATTATAAAGATTCTGTTGGTGCTCACACTCTTTAGTCAATATTGCATAATAGGCAAAGCAACAGGATTTGGAGACCATCTGCTATGCAGTGTACCAGCTATGTGATCTCAGGCAAGTCAAATCCCCACGTCTCTGTCTCTTTTTTTTCTTTCTTTCTTTCTTTCTTTCCCTTTCTTTCTTTCTTTCTTTCTTTCTTTCTTTCTTAATGGGGATAAGGTGTCTGGCTGGCTCAGTCGCTAAAGCATGTGAGTCTTGATCTTGGGGTTGCAAGTTTGAACCCCATGTGGGGTGTACAGATTACTTAAAAAATACAGGAATATGAGTGTCTACTTTTCAGGGCTGTCTGAAGGATTAGAGACAATATAATAAAGTGCCTGGAAAATAGCAGATATTACAAAATGCTAACTATAATCTTCTAGGTCCAGAAGAAGACCATGGTACAAAATGTTGGACAGGCCTGGTGCTAGAAATTCAGTAGGTCCTTCATATATATATGTTGACACTTCCATTCAGCTTTCAAATTTTAAACCTGTTTTCTAAATGATTTCTAACTCATTTTTTTTCAAAGATTTCTAAATTCAAAGCCACTTTTTAAAATTGAAATAGAATTGACATATAACATTTTGTGAGTTTAAGGTGTAGAACTCGTTGATGTGATACACACATACTGCGGAGGTTTACCACCGTCACTTAGGCTGACACCTCTGTCGTGTCGTCTCTGTTTTTGTGCTAGGAACAGTTAAGATCTAGTCTCTGAGCAACTTGTAGTTTATAACACAGTTAGTATTGACTCTCATCACTATGCTGTGCATCAGCTTTCCATGACTTACGTATCTACTAGCTCCTAGTTTGGACCTTTCAACAACGTATCCCCAACTCCCCTACCCCCCAGCCCCTGGTAGACACCATTCTCTTCTCTCGCTGCCACTTTTCAATGACATTTTCAGGGAAGAGAAAAATGTTGACCACAGAATAATGACTTTCTGTTAAATTGTTAATTTTGATGGGAAAAAATTTTTTATTGTTTCTAGTGATGATGTGCTTCAGGATTCTGTTTCCATTAAACTATCACTATACCTTAGTTCTCCATTTATTATAATAGGTGTCTGTATTTACTGCTCCCCCGTGGCATATACCACCTTCTCCAGGAACCACCTTCCTTTTGTAGTTGCATAGCACTGTGTGCTTGCTTGCTTGCTTTCTTTCTTTCTTTCTTTCTTTCTTTCTTTCTTTCTTTCTTTCTTTTCTTTTCTTTTCTTTCTTTCTTTCTTTCCTTTCTTTCTTTCTTTCTTTCTTTCTTTCTTTCTTTCTTTCTTTCTTTCTTTCTCCCTCCCTCCCTCCCTCCCTCCCTTCCTTCCTTCCTTCCTTCCTTCCAATGTTTATTTATTTTTGAGAGAGACAGAGCATGAGCATGAGCATGAGCATGAGCAGGAAAGGGGCAGAGAGAGACAGAGACACAAAATCTGAAACAGGCTCCAGCCTCTGAGCTGTCAGCACAGAGCCCAACACAGGACTCAAACTCACGAGCTGTGAGGTCATGACCCGAGCCGAAGTCAGACCCTTAACCGACTGAGCCACCCAGGCGCCCCTGGAACTACGTGCTTTCTATGACCAATTATTATCTTCTCCTTTATGTTGTAGTGCCTCATGTATTTATCTTACCTTAACTTATTAAGTTGGAAATTTTGCAATGACAGGGTCTCTGTGTGACTCATCTAGCATTCGAAGAACAGTGTCTGAAATAGAATAGCTGCTTGATAAACTTTAGTTGAATGCTGCCTTGCTATTTCTGCAAGCTAATGGTTCGCACTGTGGGTGGAATACTCATATGCCTCCACATCATTTTTTTTTTCAAAGTCAAGTATCTGTTGAGCTCAGTCAGCTCTAATCTTCCCATCTTGACTTACTTCCTTCTGAGGAGTTGCGTGCTTTCCTTATTCTGGCCAGCTTCTCATCCTTACTAACCCCGATACTCATTTCAGTATAAGACCTATCATCTGTATGCCTAGAATTTGCACCAGGAAACTTCTCCTAACATTCAATTATACTGTACTTGTAGCTATTAATTACCACTGGAATACTTTGTGCTATATATTGTGTTTTTCAATTGATTATTTGATTTTTAAAATAATATCTATGACTAACTTGGATAAAAACATTTTTAAAAGTGTAAAAAAACTGACTTCAAATGTCCATTTATCTGGACCTCTTTTTGAACTAAATCATGCTTGATGATACCATTTTGGAATAAGCAGTTAGACCACTTGCCTATAACATGGATATGTTTGTGTTTGATCTACTATGTGACTGTTAATCCTTAAATTCCTTAAGGACAGTGAATATTCCCATTTAGTGTACCTACATAGTACATAATATAATGTCGAGTTCCGTAAACTCTTTAATAAAAGTAATCTAATCAAATTAACGAGAGAAGACTAACAGAATTTTTACATGTTTTAGTTAGCATGCGTATGGCCAAGGCATTTCAGGGATGGGAGCATTACGGCTCACTCAGCTAATTCTTATAAAACCCCTTATTTTTTAAAGGAATCTGTGGCATCTTTAAAACCACACTTCAACACAATTGCCAAATGCTTCTTCTAAGTCCAGTTGTTCCTGAAAGAATTTGTTTATTTGAGTGAGTTTACAAATTTCAAAACTGTTATTTAATTTCACAGAAACTTCTTAATATACAAAGTCAAAATTCTCAAAACAATTGTAATGTCATTGGAAAGAGAGGCAGAAGTTCTAAGGTCCAGCTTGGCATCTAATCTCTAGAGATCCCTGCAGCCTTTAAACACTGTCCCCTTAGAACCCACATTTAAATCTAGTGCCATGGAATTGGCAAGTCCTACTCACTCGGTATAAGAAGGACTCTCTGATTAGCTTTCATAGTAAAATCATTAACAAAGCATTACCTGTTAGCATCCTGTCAGAAGCTTCTTAAGGAAAGAATACAGAGGAAACAAAGACAAGAGTTCAAACTATGAGGAAAGGGGAATTACAACACAAAACTGACATTCTATTAAAAATGTAAAACCTGAAGTGTTTGGAAGAATGGAGCATTTGGATATCTGAGTGAGGGCAGGGGCTAAAATTTTCTCAGTAACCAGTATGGTAAGGCATTGTATACAAAGTAATGTTAATACATTATGTTTAGGAATCTTTGGGGTAGGAGCTAAATGTTCTAAGTAATCAGTATGAAGGCATTCTATACCAGGTAATGTTAATAGCAACCTTAGGCGCTAAGAACAATGAAGCGTGTTTTAGAGATGAGACAAGTGGGGCACAGAGACAATGTGACTTGTTTCACATCCCCCAGCCAGCAAGTGACGGAAGAGGCTGAGTCTCTTCTGGAGGCTGACTGCCTCTAGCAGAGGAAGCTGAAATTCCAGAAAGGGTTCAAGAGGTTTAACACAGGCTTGGGCCAAGAAGCAGATGCAAAGGAAGAGTAAAGGAGCTTGGCGAGAAGGAACTCCGTAGGTGCCTCTGTACCTGGACAGATACGGTAAAGCAGGATAATCAATCTCTGTTTGACAGAAAAGCCAGGCTCAGAAAAGAGAGGCACCTACTCGATAGAGGAAGAGGAGATTTACAGTGGATAAGGATATACTTACAGAAGAAAGGATAGCACTGCTGACAGTACAGATGACATCAGATCCCTTCTGTTCTACTAGGCTTAGAGAGTGGGACCCAGAACACCCAAGGAGGGAGAGAGGGGAGTGTTTGCATGTGCCCTCCCTCCTTTGTTCCTCTACATAACCCATCCTCCAGATCTTAACTCCGTTGCACTTCTTAGGGCCACCTTCTCTTGATTTTCCGACTAGAGACGCTCATAGCACAGTAGAATTCTCCTTCGTGGGACTTTTCACAATTGTAATTTTACATCTATTTGTATTTTTGGTTGCCTTTCCCACTAAACCTGAGAATAGGGACACATGGATGTTTTTGTTCCTTTGCATATTGCCCAAATGCAGCACGGTGGCTCACTCACTGCAGACCCACATAACTCAGCTGAACGTGGAAAGGAAGGACGGATGGAAGGAAGCAAACCAGTAAGTGAGGGAGGGAGAGTTGGAGGCAGAAAGGAAGTTGATTGTGTTAGGGGTCATCAAGAAGGACAGTGAAAATAGAAAAAGGAGAGACTAGGAACACAATAACAAATTTACAAACTACCCAAGTCTGCCTAGGGTTGGCCATATTTACTGTCAATTGTTTATGGTCAAATAAAAAACTCTACTGGACCATATCTTTGTTCTGGGCAGCCACACACTGAGCCTCATAAAGGAATATTACTGTACTACCATTGGACCTTATGATGCGTGTCAACAATGCTACACACAAATAAAGATGATGGCGATTTGTTTCTCTGGGGATTTTAAAACTATGGCTGATTTACCTATGAGGGAGCTTTGTTCCTAGATGATGCCATAATTATGATAACACTGTGTTTGGTTAAGCTAAACTCTGAAAATGGCTTCCATTCCATTCCACTCAAGTCTACATTATATGGTTTACTAGGTGCCAGGCACTAGGAACAAGGAAAGATCACCACCTCCAAGAGTTATAAAATGTTTCTTTGAAAATTGTTGAAACCCCAGCACTTCATCAGTCACAGACCAAATGCATTCACCATAAATTATAGGGCATTAACTCATTTTTTTCATGTCATTAGAAGTGATTAAAATTTTCCAAACTTTCTCTAGCCAAATAAGCAAAGATAGAAGAAATACGATCTATACTTTCTAAAGAAACTCCTCCCACTTTACCTTGTTGCCAGTTACACTATAATGGTAATACTAATCATAATAGCAACTATAACTTATTTGAAAAGTTCCTATGTGCCAGGCATTGAGCTTTACATATGTTAACATTCAACTTAATCTTCAAACAAGAAGATAGGGTCCATGTGTTTTTCACATTTGTATCCTTGGAACCAGCACAGACACAGGAAGAGGAATGGTAAATATTTGTTAAAAGAATGCATATGTAGACAAATGGAAAGTGAGGACAATCCGTGTAGCATTCAGACCTGCCATTTGTAGGCACTAGTTTTTGTTTTTAGGAACTACAAATTTAACACCACACTCTGGTAAATTTCACACTAAGTATATAAATAATGAAACTGTAGAGCTGAAAGCAACCTTGAAAGAGACCTCATTTTATAGATGTAGTCGCTGGTTGAGTGACGTCAACAAGTGACTTAACCTCTTACCGAACCATACATTTTGTTTAACAATATGAAGGTAGTAGCTTCCTTGAAGAGGAATGGAATTCCTAGCATTGTGGCTGGCTCTCAAGAAATGGTTGAGGTTGTTATTCTATTTGATAGCATTTTATGGGTGCTGAAATTTAAAAGTATTGTTTTTGTTTCAGGAATTTAAAAAATATCAAGGCTGTTTTCGTGTTTTTTATTTTGTGGAAAATAAGACCAAAAACCAGAATATTGGGGCAAAGTGGACTTCCTACGATGATAAAATAAAAAGGCTAGTCCAAAAAGCAAGCATAGTATAGACCCCCCCCCCCCGCCCAAATGTGGGAGGGGGGATACTTTCAATAATTACTAATAAAAGGTAAGATCTGAAGCAATACAAGAAAGAGTTCAAACTAATTTTTGAAAAATATTTGTAGAAAATGTTTAGGATAAAAATAAAAATTCTGATCTTAGAACTGTGACATACATATCACCAGGTTATAAAGATCACAAGGACACTTTGTGGCTTAGCTCATTCCTCAGCGTTTGGACTTGAATTCCACGACATGCCCTGCCTGCCTTCTCTGCTGTGTTCTTCTCCTTAGCACTGATCACTGCCTCACGTCCTGTTTGTTTTGCTTGTTTGTTTCTTACAGGTCTTGTGGCTGGAACGGAAGCCCCATGAAGGCAGGGATTTTCACCTGTTGCTGAATCACCAGTTCCTAGCACCTGACACACAGACAGTGCTTAGTACTTCGGTGTGGATTGAGTAAACGAAGGCAGAAGTTGAGACCCACGGGGACTAAGCATCTTTTATTTAGCTGGTAAGTGGCTGGACCAGCTAAGATATCCAGGACTCCCAAATGCTCCTCCAGGGCCAGCGGCCCCTGTTATCTCTCTCTTTTCTGAAACTATCATCTGTCTTTTCCTTTAGAAATTGTGGGAATGACTATGCAGTATTTCTGAACTGTATGAACAGTCTATATCTTTTGAAGGTTCCTAGCACGTTTTAGTCAAGCTGCTTCTAGAACTCTCATTATAAAGGGGAGATTGAAGGGCACCTGGGTAGTTTAGTTGGTTGAGCGTCTGACTCTTGGTTTCAGCTGGGGTCATGGTCTCAGGGTTCATGGGTTTGAGCCCCACCTTGGGCTCCTGTGCTGGCAGCTTGAAGCCTGCTTGGGATCCTCTCTCTGCCCCGCCCCACTCGCTCACTTGTACAGGTTCGCACTCTTGCTTTCTCAAATAAATAAATAAACTTTAACTGTAACTTTAAATAAATAAAGTAACAAGTTTAGTGGCACCCGGATGACTCAAGTCAGTTAAACATCCGACTCTTGATTTTTGACTCAAGTCATGGTTTGTGAGTTCGAGCCCCACATTGGTCTCTGTGCTGACAGTGCAGAGACTGTTTGGAATTCTCTCTCTGCCCCTACCTTGCTTGCTGTCTCTCTCAAAATAAACAAGTAAACTTAAAAAGCAATTTAAAGTAACAAGTTTAAAATTTTTGGTAGGGAAGAGGGAAGGAGAACTAAAGACGGATTAGAGATGCCACTGTTATCATCATACAAAGTGGGGACTAAAAGAGACTGTACTTGGGAAAAGAAGAAATGAAGGTGCAGTAATACTAAGCTTAAAAGATAGTCATGGAAAAACTAAGTATAGCGTATTTGGGAGAATGAAGAACAGCGATATCTAAAATGGATAAATCAAGAAAAAAAAGATGAGTGGAAAATGATAATATGTGGAAATTAGAATTGGAGGTGGGGTAGAGTGGGACAGAAGATAATAGTTTTTTATTACAAGCCTTTTGTGGTTTTTGATTATCTTAAAACAATGCACTGTGGTACTTTAATGGAAAAGAAATCAAGTAGGGGGGAGAAAATTAGCTTATGGCTCAGTCAAATCCTAAATTCTTTTGCCTAGAAACTCCTCTCTCCTATCAGAAAAGTCCATATTCTCGTTCTGTAACCATATATATGCACTTCTGGAAATTACCATTAAAGGGAGGAGTTTGTGAATATTACTCTATTTTTGGCAAGGACTCAACCACAGATTGCAAGTTCAAATAATTTTATGAACCTAAAAGGAAATGAGGTAGGTGAAGGTAAGAAAATAGAGGAGTTTGTTTGTTTGTTTTTGTAACTCTGAGCTCAGAACTAATGAACTGCAATGACTTTACTGTTCATAGGTTCTCTCAGTGCTTGGTAACAGTTTAGAAGTGAACAAAAAGAAAACTGCAAGGTAATATCCCTTGCTTTCTCCCAACCTCAAGATTCCTTAGCAGGTGAAGTTTCGCATTGTTGGGCAGAAATGTTGTTACACATGAGCATCTGGGATTCATTGATGTCAACTGTTGCTCTTTAAGAAGGGTATTCTTTATTTAAAATACTAACCTTTTAAAGACTGCTTCAGAAGAAATGAATGCTCCTCCTTCCCATTCCTTGCCAACACTCCCATTTCAAAGTTCAGCCTGCTCTAGGAAATTGAAAAGGAACCCCTTTCCTACAACCCAAAAGCCTCTTCATTCCATACGCAGAAGCTTCAGGATAGTCCCCAAGGTGAACAGCATCTCTGGGATCCTCAATCTCACTTCCAGATGGAGCCCCCAAGGTAGACTAGCAGATCCAGTTTCCCAGCCCTTTTCCAGATGACAGCCTCCAGAAAGATGAGTGTGGCAGAGACCTTATCTTCTGATTCCAGATGTGGGCCAAAGAGCACATGAGTAAGTAGAAACATCTTCTCCCCCACCATATGTAATCCCCTAAGGGAGAAAGCTTTTTGATGCCTATCCAATAACACTCCACAGTAAGTCTCCCCGGAGCTAAGTCTCCAGAGATCAAAGCCTTATTTTTCTTTCACCTCTTTAATTTCTTCCTGTTTTCCAACCTCAATCCAAAAAGATATGCTATTTCTCACCTGGGTCAAGGTGCTTATCTCTGAGCACACCTTGGGAATTCGGTTATTCTGAAGGTTTAGAGTTTTGAGGCCAGGCAGTTTATCTAATGCTGAGGGCATCTTTGTAATCTTCTTCCCATTCAAGGTAACAATCTTAGTGTTTTTGCCACCTCTCAGTGCCCTTACTAACATCTTTTCAGTCATGGTCTTAGAAAATAAATAGAAAAGGGAGAAGGTAATCGCTAGGGATTAAGTTCCTTACTGTGCATCTTTAGAACTTTTAATGACAGAATTAGTGTGTCATGGAAACAAAAACATTCTGAGATGTACCATTTTGAAAACGGGAGGCATCAGATAGTTTCCTGTGTAAAAAGGTACGGATAGGATATAGCCGATTCTTCATTTAAAGCAGGAAATGTACAAGACGAGCCTATGATACCTTGTGCCAGAGACATGCATGTTAACAGACTAATGAGAGCACATCAAAAGGACACAGAAACCGATTTCTGGGGGCTCCTATTGGTCTAAAATGGAAAGTTTGAGGATCATAAAGAATAATCTAGAGTGAAACACATGAAAATACATTAAAGTTTAAGAGTTCATAATGGCATTTTAAAAATAAAAGAAACATGTTGATTACGTAGGGATTGCTAAGGAACCAACTCATTCATAAGTCTGAAAATTGGTAACTGAAAAAAATGAAGCATTTATTCTGCTTTTCCAGTACAAAGTGCATTTTAGTGTAACCTAATAGTTAACAAAGTTCCTATTCAAAGAAAAATTGAAACTAATAATGAAGAAGGAAAAATTGATTTAGGAAAATCACCATTTTTGCAAATCCTAATGAAATAACAGATCTAAGAAAATATCATAGTTGGATGCCAAGAGCATTAAGTATGAGTTGATGAGAACTTTATAAGTAAGAAATCAGGCTAATAACTTAAACCCCTAGTCAGTTTTAGCATCATTACAATTGAGACAGTCACGTTGTAAGTTTCATGACATGATGCAATAAAAAGTACTCAGTACTACCTATGAAATATTATTGCCTAAAAATGGAACCTGAACCTAATCAGATGTCCAGATCTAACTGTCATGTACAGAAAATATGAGGATGGGAGAACAAGCCGAATTCATCTCAGGGAAGCAGTGAGCCAAATCTAGAACATGAGAAACTCTACAGGGCAAACGACACAAGGAGTGACTAACAAATCAATGGTATTAATAAAAAGGAGGAGAAACTGTCATGAAATAAATGAGACAAGAGAAATAACAGGCAAATACAGTATGTGGACCTTGTTTGGATTCTGGTTTGAATAAAAATACTGTGGAGGCATTCGGGGAAATGTGATCACGGACAGGGTATTAAATGATAGGAATTGCTAATTCTGTTATCTGTTGTAATGGTGTGCTGGTAGAGTTCTTAAAAATGTACTTAACATCTAGAAATGCATCTGAAATTTGCAGGTGAAATGACAAGATATCTTGAATTTCTTTAAAATTACTGGGGCGTGGGGAGTGAGTGAAAGAAACAGATCAAACCTATTGGTGCTCCATAATGGGTACGTATGAGGACATCATACCATTCTCACTGTTCAAATAAAAGATTAGGACAAAGACAGAAGTAACAGGAATGGGGAGGAGCTGAAACCAGTGGTGTCTGATTACTATTAGAACTCCACTTGAGGGGCTCTGGAGTTGCTCAGTTAGCGACCGACTCTTGGTTTTAGCTTCGGTCATGATCTTGCGGTTCGTGAGTTTGAGCCTAGAGTCTGCTTGAGATTCTGTCTCTCTCTTGCTCTCTGCCCTTCCCCCATTCTCCTTTTCTCTCCCTCTCTCTCAAAACTAAAGAAATTAAAAAAAAAAAAAAAACTCCATTTGAGGCAGTTATGATATGAGGCTTGGCGGCATTTGGGTTATTTGGGTTTCATAAATAAATATGCCCATTTTGTTTGTTGATTTCCAAAAAATTGAACACTATAAAATATACTGCATTGAAAGTATTCAGAACACAATTCAATCTTTTCTTTGTAATTCACAAATCACCTTATTCATTTCTTCAACAAATATTTAAGGAGCACCTACTTTGTGTTCAGTAGTGTCCCAGGCACTGGAGAGAAAAGTGAATTAAAGACAAAAATCCCTCTCTCAGTGAAATTACATTTTTAGTAGGGGGAGAAGAACAATCAAGATAAATAAGTAAATCTAGTATGTTAGATGGCATTAGGGAAGGGAAAAGGAACAAAGCAGGTAAGGAAAATAGGAAGTGTGAGACTGGGAAGCTTTCGGTTCTGGACAGGACGTCCAGAGAAGGCGCGAGAGGCTGCAATTAGGGGAAAGAGCTTTTCCAGTAAGAGGATAAAGCAATGCCAAGGTCCTAAAGAAGAATCGTTGAATTTTTAAAGTGTCTTCTGTACATCAGTATCATCATAACAGAAAAACAAGAGGTGCTGATTTAATAGTGACTTCCAGTGGTTAGAATAAAATCATTTTTCAGCTGCTTAATCACCGCACTTTGTTTTATCTCTTCCAAAAATATCTCCTAGCTTCATTACTCTGACACTTCAAACACTTCCTAGGAACAAACATGTTGTTACCTATCTAAACAAACTGATCATGAGGCTTAAAAAAAAAAATCTCATGGACACTCATCTCCTCTGAAATAACTCTCTGTGGCCAGTACACCACCTGACACTACCCAAACACTGGTAATTTGCTTTAAAGGGGTAAACCATACCACTGTAAGCTAATACTACTTTCTGTTAATTTGCTTAACCTAGAAAATCTGGTAAGTATTCTCGATTCCTCCTTCTCTCTTACTTCCAACATGCAGTCAGCCCCATTAATTCTACCTGTTCGGTTATCTACTGCTAGCTAACAAACCACTGCAAAACATAACAGCTTAACCCATTTATTTTATTCACAAATGTACAATTTGGGCAGGTCTCAGTGGGGAAAGCTTATAGATGTTGCTCTTGGTGACATCTGAGGTTGTTCAAAGGCTGAGGTAGAGATCATCTAAAGACTCATTCACCTATAGCTGGTGCTAGGTGCTGGGACCTTCGGGCAGTCAGCCAGAACACCCCCATGTAGCCTCTCCAAGGTGGCCTGAGCTTCCTCGCAACATGGTGGCTTAGTTCTAAGGGTGAGCGCCTCCAGTGAGAAAGTGAAATGGAAGCCTTATCACTTCATGACCTAGTTTCAGTATCATGTAGCTTCACTTCTGCCACATTCTATTCAGTAGAAGCAACTCACTGAGGAAGAACAGCCCATATTCAAAGGAAGATGAACTAGACCCCACCTCTTGGTGGTAAGTGGACACGTCTTAAAACCCACCCCAGTCCATCCCCTGGCCATGAGTTGTTTACATTCCTTCAGCACACAAGATACAGACCCTTCCTCCCAAGAGCCTCCTTCCCCAAAACTTCCATCTGTTGAGAGCATCAGATTCCAAAATCTTGTCATCTAAATCAAGCAACAAAGATGGATGCAGCTCCTTAAAGGCAGTTCCTTGAATCTGTTTAAGGGACAGTCCATCTTGATCTGAAAACCTGTGACTAAAGAAACAAGTTATCTTGTCTTCACATACCCAGAATTTAACAATGGGTGAAACATGGAACAGGCAATAGGCAGTACCACTCAAGAAAGGGGAAAATGAGAGGCACAAGGCAGCCTTGGTTTGTAGCAACTCTGGAACTCAATTAGGTAGCTGTTATCATCAGATCCATGACTAACGTTCAGCCTACTGCCTGGGACTGGCTCTTGGTCTCCTCTCTGGACTCTTGAATTATCTTTCCTTTTTCATAGAACATAGCTCATGTTTGCTGGTTTTTCTCAGACATTTTCCTGTCCGTAGAAGTTCATGCATCCAAAGACCTCTTTTCATTTCTTTCTTTTTTAAGTATATTCACCAAGTTGTGCAGCCATCACCACAATCAGTTTTAGAACTCTTATCACCCAAAAAGAAGCCATGTGTCCTTTAAGCAGTCACCCTCCCATTTTTCCCACCCACTCCAGCCCCAGGCAGCCACTGACGTCCTTTCTAGTCCCATAGATTTGCCTATTTTTGACATTTTATATAGATGGGATCATACAACATGTGGTCTTTGTGGCTGTCTTTCACCCAGTATTTCCAAGGTTCATCCATGTCATAGCACATACCAGTACCTCATACCTTTTTATTGCCTAAAAATACTCCATCGTATGGCTCTATTCCTTTTATTTATCCATTTATCGGTTGATGGTTGTTTCTACTTTTTAGCCATTACAAATGATACCATGGACATTTGCATGCAGTTTTCTTGAGTATCTACCTAGAAGAGTACTTTTGAGGAACTGGCAGACTGTTGCCCAAAGTGGTTGCATCAGTTTACCTTCCTGCCAGCAGTGTGTGAAGGCTCATCCTCTCATGTTATAGTGTCACATTTGAGCCAAACTGATAGTCCCTTTGAAAACTTTGCAGGCTTGTCTGGAGTTTACAATTCACTCCATCAGACAAAAGCCATACCCAGAATGTCTTTGCAAGAGCTCTTCTCTATTTTGGGTTTCCTGTGAGACTACTGGGGGACAACAGCCATAAGAACTTGAGAAGCTCTCTCATCTGTTGACTAAAAAGCATCTTTAATCTTCCTGAGGTCTCAACAGAGGGCTTCACAGTCATGCCCATGGCTTCTTTTTCAGACTTCACTTTCCTGACAGTTCCCTGATTTGTTCTCTGTCTGGAACTCATTTAATTTTAGCAACATTTACTGTCTAGAGAGCCTAGGAACAAGAAAATTTTATTTCTCAACCCCCCCCCCCGTTTGTGGCTAATTTACAGTTCTTTTTGCTTGCCTTTCTCCTCTCTTACTATAAACACCTAGAACAATCTAGATAGTACCTTCAATATTCTGTCTAGAAATCCCCAGATGTAGGTCACCCAGTTGATGAGGTATACTTTTTATTTTCCATGTTAAACATGGCTTCCAGAATTGTTGCTAAACTTTCTGCTGCTGTGTGACAAGAGTCACCTTTCTTCCAACAACATAACAATAACATTTCCAATAATATCTTCCTCATATTCTTTTAATCCTTCACCAAAACCTTCCTGGGGTGACATCAGGCTCCTGCTAACAGTCTCTTCAAGACCTGTCTAACTTAACCTGAACCCATTACATGGCTTAGGTTTTTTGTTATAGCAGCAAATTCTGTATCAGAGAAACAGACCAACAAGAATTATATAGACTTTGGCCTTAGATAATTATGGGAACGGGTTAAGCTGTCTATGTAGGGCTGTTGCTGGTGTGTCTGGTGCTGCTCCTGACCCAGGATTCAGAGATGCTGAAGGGTAAGAGCTGGCAGAAGTGGGGAAGCCACAGGCCCAATGGTGAATTCACACCAGAAGTGAGCCAGCAGATACACAACAGTACGCACGTTGTGGCCTTCACGTTAACTTTCCAAGTTTCCACGTGACATGTGCCTTCCAAATTTTGTGTAAGATGTCTCTTGTGGCCAGGACTGTCCTGAAACTCTGCAGGAAAGGGGATTCTGAGATGTAATCTGAGCTTAAAGTGATCCAGTACAAATCCACCACACCATCACCCTTCACATGTACCTGCTTCTTTCTACTGCTGCTATCCCAGTCCAAAGACTCATCGTCTCTACCCGTATTTCTGCTTGCTTCCATTACCTACTCTGCCACTCTGCCATTACAGACACTGTCACTACCATCAGTCATCTTACATTACGTCTTCCTCGACAGTAAATCCACAACTCTTAATAAAATCTTTACGTGGCCTCTCATTGCTTGTAAGTTAAAATCCCAACTGTTGAGTTGGGACTGAAAATATCCTGATGTCATTTCCTTTCACAATCCTAGTGTGCTGCCTTTAGAAGACTACTAGCTATTCATCAAAGGCATCAAAGATACTTAGTCCTTTGCTTTTGCCATTCATTTTGCCTATAGTCTTTGCCATGCACCTGTCTATCTGCCTAACTGTCCCCAATCTCCTGAAGAATCTGATCAAGTACTTCCCCTCTCATTTTCCTTGACCTTCTCTCCAAGCAGAATTGTTTCCACGTTCATTTCAAGAAGACTTTATACAAACCCTAATTTGGCACTTAATACTTTGTGTTATCGTTCTCATCATATTTCTCCCTTGCTATGCCTATGAATTGCAATCTCTCTCCCCATGCTTGGCATAGAGCAAGCATTCAGTAAATGTTCATTAAATTAAATTGAATTTTATGCTTAGGGGTTGTCTGAAAGAGCATCTTATATAAAATCTATTAGTAGCATCATAAAAATATTCATAAAAATATAGGAGAAAAGACATGTAAAGACCCGGAAGTTAAAAACATAGAGTTACAGGGTGCACGGGTGGCCCAGTCAGTTGAGCATCTAACTCCTATTTTGGATAAGGCCATGATCCCTGCCCACTCCCCAGTTCACACTTTCTTTCCAAAATACAATACAAAGGGCACGTGGGTGGCTCAGTCAGTTAAGCATACAGCTTTGGCTCAGGTCATGATCTCATGGTTCATGGGTTTGAGCCCCACATTGGGCTTTGTGCTGACAGCTCAGAACCTATAGCCTGCTTCGGATTCTGTGCCTCCCTCTTTCTGTCCCTCGCCCGCTCACACTCTGTCTCTCTTTCTCTCTCAAAAGTAAATAAACATTAAACAAATGTTTAATACAATTAAATAAAATTAAAATAAAAAACGTTGAGTAACTATTTATTAGGCACTATCCAAGATCCCTAGTATACAAATATGAATAACAGTCATTATCTTCAAGGGGCATAGAGTCTAGAGGGAAATTAAAAGTGTAAACATGTCATTCATTCATCAAGTATTTATTGTTTTTCAGTTTTACTGAGTTATAACTGACATACAACATTGTATAAGTTTAAGGTGTACAAAATAATGACCCAATGTGTGTATAATTTGCAAAATGAATACCACAATAATCAAATATTTATTAAGTGCCCATTACATGCTGGGTACCATGTTGCACTGAGGCATCTTGTTGGTTCAAGGAAGATTTCCTGCTGTTGACTGCAGAGTCCAGTCATAATGGCTTAAAAAGAATTAACCAGTTGATAAAATAAATGTGATGGAGAGGGGATGTATTTCAATAAAAAGAGCATGAGAACGATGTTGACAGGCATGAAATAATGGGGCCATCAGGAATATAAATAATTCGAGTCACAAGTCTAAAGAAAGAAGTGATGGGAAGTGATGGTGGAGAGGTGCACGGGACTAGTCATAAAGGGCCTCCCTTAAAGGCCATGTTAAGGAGCGGACTTCATGCTGTAGGAACAGGGAGCCACTGGGCAAGTGTAGGTTAGGAGACAGGACTCAGATTTGCATTTCTGGCATTAACTTTGGTAGGTAGCATGAAGGAAGGGGGAGTTTCAGGGAGTAGCTCTGTGGGTGGGGACAGCAATTATGACATTTGTGTACTATTCTAGATGAGAGGAAGAAGGGACAGAGAAGAAAATGAGAGGGTATAAAGTGGGTTAGATTGCCACTAGAACCTGATCTTGTAGGTACATTAGATGGGGTGAACCACAAGTTAGAGTATGAAGTGGGGCAATGAGAGTTGGGTACTCTTTGGCAGGGCAAGGCTGTGGCACAAGCCCAGGTTATAAAGACATTAAAAATCTACAAAGAGGGGCACCTGGGTGGCTCAGTTGGTTGAATGTCTGACTTCGGCTCAGGTCATGATCTCACAGTTCATGGTTTCAAGCCCCACGTCAGGCTCTGTCCTCACAGCACAGAGCCTGGAGCCTGCTCTGGATTCTGCATCTCCCTTTCTGTCCGCTCCTCCCCTGCTTATGCTCTCTCTCTCAAAATATAAAATATTTTTAAATTTTTTTTTTAATTTACGAAGAGAAATACAGAAAAGGAGATGGGGTTTACTATTTCAGACCTGAGTTTTGGCTGCATCTAAACATGCTCCCTATAAACACCCAGCTGAAAGAGCTGTGAGTTCTGCTCTGTGGGTTGGCCCCATGGGACGTTGGCATCCAGTTTCCCAGCAACCAGAAACCAATCTATTTGCAGGAAAATTGAAAACTCATCAATTTTTGAGACAGCCTCTTCCTGTGAACTCAGCATAAGATGAGGAAACGTAAACTGAATGTTAATCTAGATGGAGCAATGACTTATGTAAACTTCAAGACAGAAAAACTAGCTTTATCTCTTTCATCAGCAAAATAACAAGAATACCAGTCTATCCCACTGAGATTGTGTGGTTAACATTTAACTAATGATTATAAAATATTTTGGAAGTATACAGTGCTGTAGGAATGCTAAAATATATAGCATCCTAGAATCTCAAGGACTTTAAAACACTCAGTAATAATATTAACACATTGATTAACATCTACAATATAAAAGAACCTGGCTAAATCCTATGACAGGGGCCCCTATGACAAGTTAAAGGATTTTGAAAGTTGCAAAAATGCATTAAAAACAGGAGTTCATCAAACAGGTGATGGCAGAAAACAACACACTTACTTGATGTGTTTTGGCAGTCTTATTTTGTGATGAAAACATGGTCTGAAACTTGGGGTAAAAGTTTTCAAACATGAGCAGATGCTTCATGTACTAGAAACCTACTGTAGAAATTTTCTCTCCTGTAATAAAAAAAGGGCATTGGCTTTCTCTTTATTTGTTTTATTTTTCTTTTTTAATTTTTTTTAATGTTTATTTTTGAGAGACAGAGTGAGCAGGGGAAGGGCAGTGAGAGAGGCAGACACAGAATCCAAAGCAGGCTCCAGGCTCTGAGCTGTCAGCACAGAGCCCGACGTGGGGCCCAAACTCACAGACCGTGAGATCATGACCTGAGCCGAAGGCGGCTGCTTAACCCACTGAGCCACCCAGGCGCCCCTGTTTTCTTTTTAAATATGGAAATGGAAGTTTTGATGTCAAGGGTTTTGGATTCTCAAAGGCTGCCTTCTGAGGTCAGCCTTACCACTTACTGGCCGTGTGGCTTAGCAAGTGGTTCACACCCAAGCTCTTCAAGTTTCATTCTCATGACGTCTAGTACAGGGATGAGAATACCAACCCGGCCTTCTGTGGGGACTAAATATGCCCACTTATGGAACGCATTTAGCACACGTATAGTAAACACTCAGTAAAATGTAGTTATGGTTTTTCTGGTACATTTTATTTTTTATTATTTTTAAAATTTTGAAAAATGTATCTACTTGAGAGAGAGAGAGAGACAGAGGATGAGTGGGGAAGGGGCAGAAAGAGAGGGAAATAGAACTCAAAGCAGGCTCCAAGCTCTGAGCTGTCAGCACAAAGCTCGACACGGGGCTCGAGATCATGACCTGAGCCGAAGTTGGATGCTTAACCAACTGAGCCACCTAGGTGCCCCTGTGGTATATTTTAAGTCAAGATCTCCACCTCTTGTGAAATCTCGGGTGTGCACATACCACTTTTGGGACTGATATAAGGTGTGAGTGTAGCTCTACTGTTCCAAAGACCGGTCTCTCTACTGTGACCTGCACTGCACTATCCCCTTCTTTATCCATGCGGTTAGAAACATGGGGTTCACAGCCTTTAACACAGCGAGCATTTGTAAGAAATTCAGCTATCAATTCTTAATTTTGCCAAGTAAAGTTATTTTTAAAAATTCTCTTTCCTCTACTACCACCATAATTTCATAAAAGGACATTTTAAACCCTTCTGGTAAAATATATATATATATAAATTTATTTACATTAAGTGAATTTGCTTTACCAAAACTTCATCAATTTATACAAAATTTTATTTTCCAAATGGTATGAGCTTATACATCAGCATTTGATTACCACTAGGTTAGATGAAACTCTTAAGATTCTTCTTAAACACCCACACACAAATAACACATATACATATATTTTCGAAGTTCCTACCAAAAATTAAATACATTAGAAAACAGAAAGAAGTAAGAATTAAAAATGGGAAAGGATTAGGAAAGAGAACAATAAAATAAAACCAAGCCCAATAAGATAAAGATGGCTAAATATTTACAGTCTAAGGATAGAATTAAAGAACAAAAGGGAGAATCTAAGGGGGTTGTTATAATGCCAAGCCAGATTTTGGCTTGAGAACAAGGCATTTTTCATATACGTGTGTATGTGTGTGTGTGTATAAAATATATATAAATTTTATTTAAGTCCAAGTTGGTTAACATATAGTGTAGTTAATGATTTCAGGAATAGAATTTAGTGATTCATCACTTACATATAACACCCAATGCTCATCCCAGCAAGTGCCCTCCTGAATGCCCATCACCCATTTAGCCCATCCCCCCACCCAACACCCCTCTAACAATTTGTTCTCTGTATTTAAGAGTCTCTTATGATTTGCCTCCCTCTCTGTTTTTATCTTATTTTTCTTTCCCTCCCCCTGTGTTCATCTGTCTTGTTTCTTAAATTCCACATATGGGTGAAATCATATGATACATCTTTCTCTGACTTATTTCACTTCACATAATACACTCTAGTTCCACCTGCATTGTTGCAAATGGCAAGATTTCATTCTTTTTGATCACCAAGTAGTATTCCATTGTATATATGTACACCACATCTTTATCCATCAGTTGATGGACATTTGCGCTCTCTCTATAACTTGGCTATTGTTAATAGCACCGCTATAAACGTTGGGGTGCATGTACCCCTTCAAATCAGCATTTTTGTATCCTTTGGATAAATACCTAGTAGTGCAATTGCTGGGTCATAGGGTAGTTGTATTTTCAATTTTTTGAGGAACCTCCATACTGTTTTCCACAGTGGCCGCACCAGAGTGCTTTCCCGCTAGCAGTGCAAAAGTGAGAACAAGGCATTCTTGACGGAGACGTGAAGTATACTTTCACAGACCATCTGGGGATGGTGGTGGGCAAACAGCACATGCCGAGTGCGCCATGAGGCAATCCTGGCCCAGTGTTGAGAGTTTTGATTTTTCTGAGAAATGGAAATATGGATCTTAAGTGAAATCTCCCAGTTCATAAATACTACCAACTAATTCATTTCTAATTTTCTTTACCTCACTGCATTGGTTAAAATACCTCTTGGGTCACATTCATCCTACCAGTTGGGAAGCTCTGGTGGAGCAAGAGAAAAGGAGAGTCAAGGAGAACATCCTGACAGTCAAGGGAAGAGGGGCAGCCACAACAGAGCTAAGGAGGAGGAACCAGCAGAGCAGCGCTGTGAACAGCAGGAGCGTTTCAAAGAGCTGGTGAGTGTTCTACAGCGTTAAGGGCAGCAGAGATTTCCAGGAGGACACAGAACAGGAAAGTGATCACTGGTACCACCTCTAGAAGCAGTTTCAGTGCAGTGGTGGAGATTAAACCCAGACTGCTGTGGGTGTTCTTTGTGGAGCTTAGTAAAGGTGTTTTCTTACTTAACATTCATTCACCAATAATATCATAAAAAATCATTTAAGAATATCCTAACCAAACCTGAAAAATTCTGTTCTGATCAAGAATCCTGACAGCTCAATTCCAAACAGAATATAAATGTCAACCTTTGAGATAACAGGAAGCTAACCCAATACTAAGAGAATGTTCACTTTACTATCTCAGACTCTCCCTAGGTCTCATAATGGCCTACGAGCTCCTGAAAATTCCTCCATGCTGAATACCAAGGGGAACGGTGAAATTCCCCCTCCTTCTAGCATCTCAGGGCTCTGCTTTGTGAACCACCTCAACAATCCCAATCCCACTTTTCCAAGAGAAATCAACAGCGTTTCTCTCACATCTGCCTCCCTTTCCGGTGACATAAAAGCAAAAACACCTCTTCCCCCCCGCCCCCCCGCCATACACACACACAACACAGCTAAATAACAGCCATTATTTTTATTTAGCATAAATTATGCTATGAGCATATGCTAAAATACAAGATGCATTGTCTAAATGTGCATACTTACTTTTAATGTACTACTAGGTAAATATTATTGCTATTTTAAAATAAGCAAACTGGAGTTCTGAAAAGTCAAATTTATGCACGTCTTTTTTTAAAGTTTTTATTCATTTTGAGAGAGAGAGAGATGGAGAGCAAGTGGGGGAGGGGCAGAGAGGGAGACAGAATCCCAAGCAGGCTCTACACTGTCAACGCAGAGCCTGACACAGGGCTTGAACTCACAAACCGAGATATCATGACCTGAATGGAAATCAAGAGTCGGACACTTAACTGAGACATCCAGGCACCCCAGTATGTACACAAGCTTAAAAAGTTAGGGGCGCCTGGGTGGCTCAGTCGGTTAGGCGGCCGACTTCGGCTCAGGTCATGATCTCACAGTTTGTGAGTTTGAGCCCCGCGTCGGCCTCTGTGCTGCTGGCTCAGAGCCTGGAGCCCACTTTGGATTCTGTATCTCCCTCTCTCTCTGCCCTTCCTCTGCTCACGCTCTGTCTCTATGTCTCTAAAAAATAAATAAATGTTAAAAATTTTAAAAAGTTAGTGAATGCCAGTCAAGATTTAAATCTAGGTCTGATCCCAAATTGCGGTCTTTCCAGTACATGTGAAAATCCTTAATGACGTTCACCAATTATTCCAGCTTTCTACCTTAAGGACATATGCATGGCAGGGCTGCACCTCTGGGTACTTTCCTGTTTGGGTGAGGCCATGTGAAGAATTCAAGTCAGCGAATGGAAACCAGTGTTCCTTCTGAACCACAGAATTGATTTGTTGGAGTGAGACTCTCCAGAATACTCTCCTAGAAAAGAGACAGCTTGGTCCCAGAGCAGACAGACATGGAGCACATCTCCCAGACATCTGGCAAGTGTAGCACACACGACACACTCCTTTGTTGAACAAGCCACCAAGATTTTTAAGTTGTTACCACAGCCTGACTACCACCAGTGGTCTCAAAAGTCAAACAAACACATCTCACTGGGTCAGGATACAGTCTGAAAATAGAAGGGAAAACAGAAGTTAAGGTCCACTGAAGCTTTTCAGAGGGGGTTCATGTAGTCTAGCTTTAAGGCAGTTGCCAAAGTTAGAAACAACAAATAACTCTAATGTGCCCAATTTTTATTCTAAATGGTTTTCCCTAAAACTTTCCAACCTCATTAGCAGTAAAATAAAACTTATGATTTAGTAAGTGGTTCTCAATTGGGGGTGATTTTGTCCGCAGGGAGACATTGAAAATGTCTGGAGATATTTTCCTTCCTCACATCTTGAGGCGGGGGGGATAGTACCACTGGCACTTGGTTGCTAGAAGCCAGCAATGCTTAGTGTCTTAAAATGCACAGGACAGCCCTCGTGACAGTTATCTAGCTCAAAATATCTGTAGTGTAATTGTTGAGAAACTCAGATAGGTGTAGAATGCCCTTCTGATTTCAGGGGGGAAATATCCGATTCAAAAGCAGTTGTTTAGTGCAGCGTTAGTGGTATAGTGGGGAGCACAGCTGCCTTCCAAAACCAGCAGCTTATTCTTTAAAACTAGATGATTATTTTTGCTCAGCAACGTCCTGCACTGGGTTCTCATCAGTCCTCAGGTTGATACTGTATTGCTTAAGATTATAAACAGTAGATAAACAGTAAACAGGAGTTTCCTTTAGTCAAGATAAGAGTAACATGGAGAAGAAAAATCAGGAGGAAAACTAAGTCATCTCTGGTCAGAGCATTGATAGCTTCAGCAGAAAGCTGTCATCTGTTTCAGTAAGGTATAGTAGTCATCGTCCTGATTATACTGAAACAACATAACTACAAACTTCTTCCTGGTCAGGATATTAACAAGTTCTTAATATTTTCTTGGTCTGTATACTTACAAAGAATCTTTATATTCTGTAGATACATGAAGACAAACAAACATAGTATCAGAAGAAAAAAGAAAGCTCTCTTGGGTTCTATTCCTCCCTAAATTGACCAAAAGACTTAAGAATTTATCCAAGGGGTTAAATTAGAAAGCAGCCCTTTTGTGAGCAAGCACACAATACTAAGTCAATAGCTCTCTCTACTCCTAATGGTATTACCCTAATGACAACTCCTCAGAGTCCTATCCTATCCTCTCAATTGATCTTATGACTGTCATTTATTAATAAGCACTTAACTATATAGGCCAGGCAGTGTGCTAGATAATTTAGTAATAGTCAACTTCTTGTTTCTAAGCACTACAGGCTAGAGGAAAGTAATAACAATAATAATAAACTAAATACAAATAATATTAATTACTAGTGTGTGGTTACTAGAAACCAATACGTATGAACTGGGGTACCCAGCCCCGGCCGGGTGGGAGTTGGTGCTAATTAAATGGAGACCAGGACAGTATACTAGGTGAAACAGGTTGGGTGAAGCTCTCAACTCTCAATGGCAGTTCAAAGGCCTTCAAGTAGGAAGGAAGAGTGGGGAACAAGAAATGATAATTCCTACAACTTGCTTTTAAAAAAATTAAAAAAAAATCAAAACCCTTTCAGTTACATTTTTTCTGCAAGATGGAAAACGGTTTTAAATGAGATCTAAGGAAAGACGAATCAATATATAAACACATATGGTAAGGAAGAAAAATCATGCTCATTTGTTCAATAAAAGTAAAAATATTACAAAATTACCAATTAAATTCTCAGGAACACAAGAGATCTGCTCCTTCAATTGGTTCATGACAACCTGGACCAAAACAATGTATTAACAATCCTGTACCAGCATTAGTTTGTGCAAATTTCCTTCTTACTGCTTCACGTTCTTGTATGGAGTACTTGTTTTTCCTTCTTAACACCCATGAGTCTTAGAATATTCTTCAATTAACTTGCCCTAAATATCCTTCATTATTCTAAAGGGTTTTAAACTTCAACCTGATTTCTAAGAGCCATGGCTTAAATGCCTATCTCTTTATCTTCCCCTGTTTTGTCTGGGACATAGTGCTATGCTTATATATTTATTCCAAAACCCTTAAAGCAAGAATCTGGGATTGTAGTATCCTTAATTATATATAAGGATAAAATAAAGGCTGGATAAAATTCTAAAAGTGGATTTTCTCTATTTCTAAATTGTAAAATTGTTTGAGAATAACAATTTGAACAAATGATTTAATTCATACATCTTTTATTCTTCTTTTGGCAAACATCAGATAATACGAGCAGAACTATACTGTTCATTATAGTTACATACATTCTTTTTTGCTTTATATAAGTCTGTAAACACATGTAAGTGGATAAAATTCTTGGCTAAAGACATATTCCAAAACTCTGACATATACTTTTCTGAGTTAAGAGAAAAGAAAGCTTATGAAACTTCCATTAGACCATAATCATACAGCAAACTAAATTAGTATATGCTGTTTTTAAATTAACATCTGCCATTTTTTAAAGACTTCAATTTTTGGTTACAGCTAAAGTGATTCTTATCTGAAGTTTTATGAAAGAACAGAAGCTGACCACATAAATCTTACTCATAACCATATCTGGCCATTTAAAAATAAAAAATAATAAAAATAAACCTATAATTAAGAAGGTTCCATTCATCTTATTGGAAAAAAACAGCTACCAAGAAGTTACTTTAAATATAGATGGCATATGCAATAACTAGGTTTATGATATTTATTACTTCTTAATGCTTATCTTTTGATTTTAAAGTAACAGACCATTTCATAATAAAGTTAAGCCATTTAGCATTTCATAATTCTTTTATAATTTCAGGCCCAAAAAATTTCAAATCAAGGATTACAAAACAGTCAACCTTCAGAATATACCATTAGACAGACAGAATAGTTTTTCATCTTTTAAACTAGAACACCTTCATGCAGTACTTGCTCTAGCTGACCACAGTCCCTACCAGCTTCCCACATTGTCACCAGGTGGGCATGCGAGACTGACGACTGTTTTTAATATTATAAAACCCAATATTTGCTTACAAAAATTAGTTGTGTTCATGGAGCAAAAATTGAAATATTATAAATTTGATACTAAATCTTAATATTTACTCCTAATTTGGAAAAAACAGATCAAACCAAAAATTTCATTTTCATAATACTTAGTTACATAACAAACTATCAGTGAGACATGTTTCTATATATGGATACCAGCTTCTTAGAATAGTGTTAAGAGTAATTTGAAATCTGAGCCAGATGAATCATTCACATCAGAAAGTATGGTATACTGATTTTATTATTCAGTCTTAGCTCCCCAAAGGTGGCTTTCAACTTGATCCCTACATGTGACATAAACATTCTCCAATATCTGGATTAAATGGAAAGGTAGGCCAACTAACTTTCTTCTAATCCTGGAGAATGAAACAAAAACAGAGGTCTGGTAAGACAGATTGGAAGTGAGGAGAATTTGAAGTAAAGCTGGCCTTGGACCTTTCACATTGCTACTCCTTTGGTGTGTACAAGTTAAAAAAAAATAAGAGAGGCCCCAAACTGTTTCTGAGTGGAAAAGACTGCAAGGAAAGCAAAGCAGCTAAGTGGTGATGAGGAAAACTTAATGAAGAATATAAAAATTTGCAGTTTTGAAGATGATCAAGAAACAATGGTACTGGAGCTCCTGGCTGGCTCAGTTGACAGAGCATGCAACTTTATCGTGGGGTCATGAGTTCAAGCCCCCATGTTGGTTGGAGAGATTACTTAACACAATAAAAAAAAAAACAAATAAAAAAAAAAAACAGAATAAAAAAATAAAAGACACTAAAAAACTGTAAGAAAGAAAACATGATGGTACTTCTTTAGGGGTATGATCTGATAGGAACACCTTTTTACCTTTAAATTTGTCTCATTTCTTAAACTTAACTGATTCCCATGTGAATAAATATTTTAATATTTTCAGTTATTAAAGCAAGCTTTTTAGCTGCACTTTGATGGTGTTATATAAAAAGCTTCATAGTATTAATTCCATCAGTACCAAGGTTACTGAAATCAGATACATTTATAAGCATTAATGAGATTTGCTATCACCATTACCACATTTTTGCAATGACAAAGAGACCAAGTCCTTTCATTTCTTCAAGAAAGTTACATTAAAATGGTTACTGAAAGCTTTTAGTAGTAAGGAGAAAAATTAAATTTATTTCAATGCAGAACAGAATGTTGAAGACCCTATATTAGTAAAAATATCAGCAAATAGGTACTATCTGGTCTGTAAATGATGTTCTCCACAGTGGACTCAAGTGTTTTAAATACCACAAAGGGAACACTGGTTAAAGTTTCTCTCTGACACATTTTTGTTTAAAAAAATCAGTAGCTTTGCCATAAAACTGATTTAAGGTAGTTGTGTTTTTCAGTAATGTTATAACAATCCAGCACTTGAAGAATACTCATATCCACGCACTGTACTAAAACATAATTGTGTAACATTTTGTAAACTAGCTGCAATTTTCAGTAGCTGTGTTCACCAACTGTGTAACAGAATTGTAATGTTCTCCTAAGCCGTATGCATGTCTCATGTATCTGAAATGAGAAAAAGAGAAATGAGTAGTTTAGATGAAAGTAATTCATTGTATATAAATGTTTATTATGTATATAAAACCAAACACTCCGAATGAATCACTCCACAGGGGTATCATTCAAAGACTTCATTGACATATTACTTAAAAGTTCAAACCCATTTGAAAAGCTTCAGCAGTCGGTAAAATCTGGTTCAATAACTCTGTCTGCTGAGCTTAAGTCAGGGAAAACACAATCATCAGGGGGTAAAGGGAAATTACTGAGATGTTGAGTACTCAATAAGCGTAAATTTTTACCTAAATCTAAGCCATTAATGATTACCTTGGTAGTCTGGCTAATAAACACTAAAGCCAACAGCAAACTCTCCATGCTGTGTTTCAAAAAAGAATTCTCAATCATGTAAAATACTTTTACAATATGAAGAAAAAAATCTCTAAGGAATAACCAATTAGGCAATGTGAATATATTTCCGCTTTTATACTTGTTGAAACTTAGCATAATTAATGTCACACTATGACAATATGAAAACTAATCCTAAAACCTGTAACCTTTAGAAATGATTTTATTCTTAAATCATACACAAGAATAAACCACTAGAAGTTTAAACAGTTATCTGAATCACATACAATGCTTTCTAATTTCATAATTGCCTTTAACATAAAATAAACATAATGCAACCGAATACATATTTTTTCCTAATTAATACATACACAACCTAAAAATCTTTGAATAATTCTTTTTGTCTTAACTATGAAAAATGTAACAGAAATTTCCAGGTACTTACACAAGTATTAATGGGTTTTTTTGATATTCTTCACCAACTACAATAGAAGGAGAATCTGCCTGTATTATCTCTATTGGTGTTTCCAAAATGTGAGACAAGGCTCTTAGCTATAGGAAAGAAAAAATATTAGTAAGGAAAATAAAAAGGTAAATCTTACTCAAGTCGTAAACTGAGTATGCATGAATAGGGCAACCATCATCCAACAGAGATCTACTCTGTTCCTCACTATACACCAAGAGCCTGCCTGCCACATAGTGGACACTTCATGGAATTAGTTGAAAATACAAATTTAATATTTACTAAATCAAATGCAGAAGTTTTAAGCCCTGGCTACACAACAGCTTTTTAGAAATAGCAATACCATAGTTAATAAAGTAAAAGTTCATTATAGTCCCTCTACTTTTGAATATTGCTTGAAAATTGCCAGTTTTTAAAAATACTATCGCTCAGGCACCAGACCAAATCAGTTACAATTTGGAAGGAGAGAAAGAACAGGAAATATTAGGAGGTTTTTTTTTTTAAGCTTTTCAGTGATTTTTTTTATTTAATTTATTTTCAAATTGGTTTCCATATATCACCCAGTGTTCATCCCAACGAGTGCCCTCTTTAATGCCCGTCACCCACTCTCAGATGATTTTAATGTACTAGTGTTGAAAACCACTGTTTTCTGAGGCATGAGTAGAATAAGTTATATGTGAATTGCACTATCCTTTCATGGAATTTCCGTATGATTAATACACAATGTTAATTTCATACCATACAGTATAAAATTGGAACTTAGAGCTTAAAGTCAGATGAATAATAGTAATAAATATTGGTAGTAACGCTGTGTATTAACTCATTCAATCCTGACAATAGCCTATCGGATAGGTAAAGACCTAGAATCTGAAGCAGCAAGTGGTTCAGATGCCTGAAGTCAAACACAAGGAAATAAAGTGACCTGTGACTGAACTGAGAAGTCTGACTCTGGAGTCCAAGTTCATTAATTAATCATTCAACAGTCCTCAATCTTAGTGCCCTCATATTATGTATTTGCCCGATTATAAGAACATTGTTTTTGGAACATGGTCCTTTTAAAATGTTTTAAAAGAAGGCAAGAGGGGCGCCTGGGTGGCTCAGTCAGTTGAGCGTCTGACTTCAGCTCAGGTCACGATCTCATGGTTGGTGGGTTCAAGCCCCACGTCCGGCTCTGCGTGGAGAGCTCAGAACCCGGAGCCTGCTTCAAATTCTGTGTCTCCCTCTCTCGCTGCCCCTCCCCTGCTCAGACTCTGTCTCTGTGTCTCTCAAAAATAAACATGAAAAAATTTTAAAAAAAGAAAAAGGTAAGAAATTACTTCAAGTATATGGAAAAAATTCTGTGCTGCACAGTAGCAAACTTAATCCCATACTCTACCTCACAAAATGTTCCTTCGAGGCATTTTTTTCTTATGCCTGAAATTACAGTTTTTAAAAGCCAGCAGAGAATGGAGAGTGTGAAGCAAGCTCTGGAAATCTTAATATCCCTTCAAAGTCTTTAAAAATCATATAAAGAATTTCTCTTGAAAAATTTAAATTTACCCCGTTGACCAAAAATTTATGAGTAAATGTCCTTCAAAGGATGTTTTAAAGTTTTTTTCTCACTTTAAAAAGGCTTCCTTAGGTCTGTAGTTCTACTAATTGGTGATCCTCAAGAAAGTTCAAGCACCTTTACTCCTAATGTAGTCACAAAACTACTATGAAAATTTCCTGAGTTACAGAGACCCAGGAGGGGCATACAAAATGAATGGACACAGTTCCCTCTGGTGGCTCAGAAGAGGTACAAATATAGAATTACTGAGAAAAGGATTTTAAAGAAGCATTCATGTCATTTCTTCAAAAAGTATAGTTCTTGAAGTGAAATACTCAGATCCACAAACTATTCAAGATGACTAACTACCAGTACACAATAGTAATTCTACTGCTAAATTCATCCATCTGGCACTTTAGCTTACAAAGTTCTATGCATACACTACTTGTCTTATTTAATGTCCACAAAAGATCTACCGAGTACACACAGGGGTTTTATTATCCCTATTCGATTAGGAAACGAGCTCAGGAAACTTGACTGACTCCTCACACAACAGAGATGAAGGAAAGCCTGAACCCAAACCCAGGACTTTCTCTCTTATCGCCTGACTTTTGAATACCCCAGGCTGTATTATCACCACCCGGACCAATTAGATGTTTTGTTTATTCTCTTTTAATAAAACAAAGTTAACAGCAAGATAAAGCTTTAAAAAAATCCTGATGAACTCCCTACAAGTGGCTGAACATATTGTTTTCCTACATGTGAATTTTAATGCATCAGATAACTGCTTTGAAGTCAGTCAGTCAGTATCAACTGGAATTCCAATTATAATGTATTGTCTGTCGTAGGATCTGACCCATAACTGACCCATAATTTCACATAAAAATACTGTTTTCTCTTTACTTTATAATAGTGATCTTTATCAGCTGAGCCAGTAGGGTAAATCTTATTATACATGAATAAAATCTTCACTTTCATAAGTCCAGAAAATCAAATATATTGCCAGGAGCAGCATCACAAATGGAAACACACAGGTGTAACATTAGCCTTACCAATTCACAGATCAAACACTGGGCTATTTAAAATGAAATAGTGGGGCGCCTGGGTGGCTGTCGGTTGAGCATTCGACTTCAGTTCAGGTCATGATCTCATGGTTTGTGGGTTCAAGCCCCGCATCAGGCTCTGTGCTGACAGCTCAGAATCTGAA
Organism: Paguma larvata; assembly: GCA_030068075.1. Lineage (NCBI taxonomy): Eukaryota > Metazoa > Chordata > Mammalia > Carnivora > Viverridae > Paguma > Paguma larvata. Next base: position 36,771,658 of record CM057838.1, on the reverse strand, counting down.
GCCTACTTCAGTTCTGTATCTCCTTCTCTCTCTACCCTCTCCCATTTGCACTCTGTCTCTCTCTCTCTCTCTCTCAAATAAATAAATAAATAAAGAAATAAAGAAATGTAAAAAAGAAATTTTTAAATGAAATAGTGCTTTACTTCCCAAAGATACATACTTAAGTCAAAGGCCTAAGAATGTTAACTCCCTATTTCAATTCTTCATCAGTAAAGAAACAGCAAATAAAGAAAAGGGATTCTCAAAGAGAGAGTGGGACCATCTGAAAACTACGTCTGATATGGGATTTAGAAATAATTTAACAATCCACAAATACTATGAATAATTGCAGAATTACCTCAAGCTGACCTCCCCATGCAGCTGTGTTGATGATATCATCACAGTACTTTCTAAACTCTTCTGTAGAGAAAAAATGAGAATATGGCACTTAATAATTTTCATAATTCATGTTACAAGATCCCTTTTATAGCTCCCACAATTCCTGATCATTAAAGTTGTGAACTTACTCCTTTCTCTACCTGCACTCTCCAGAATTTAATCCAATTCCCAGATCCAAATTTAACTCACTCTAACCTTCCACCACCTCTCCCTCAGAGAGGAAAGCAATTCATCTCTGCTTCTCTTCCTCAGGCTGAGCCCCAGGGACCTTAACTACATAGCAAGCCTATTCTTCTCTCTTTAGCTAAGCAATCCCCCAAATTGACAACATATTCAATATTTTGACATGTATTTTATTTGTTTTAATTTTTTTTTAATGTTTATTCATTTTTGAGAGACATAGAGACAGAGTATGAGCAGGGGAAGGACAGACAGAGAGGGAGACACCCGAAGCAGGCTCCAGGCTCTGATGAGCCATCAGTACAGAGCCCAACGTAGGGCTCGAACTCACAGATGTGAGATCGTGGCCTGAGCTGAAGTCGGCCGCTCAACCGACTGAGCCACCCAGGCGCCCCTGTTTTAATTTTTTTTAATGTTTGTTTTTGAGAGAGAGAGAGAGAGAATGAGTGGGGGAGGGGCAGAGGGAAAAGGAGACACAGAAACTGAAGCAGGGTCCAGGCTGTGAGCTATCAGCACAGAGCCTGACGTGGGGCTCGAACCCACAAACTATGAGATCATGACCTGAGCCAAAGTCTGGCACTTAAATGACCCAGGCGCCCCTTGACATGTATTTTAAAGTCCAAACCTGCATCTGAGAAAATACACTGAACTAAAACAATGCAGCCTACAAATCAGATCCATAAGAGATGTAAGAAGAGGGGTGGGCGCCTGGGTGGCTCAGTTGGTCAAGTGTCCGACTTCGGCTCAGGTTGTGATCTCACAGTCCGTGAGTTTGAGCCCCACATCACGCTTTGTGCTGACAGCTGAGCCTGGAGCCTGCTTCAGATTCTGTGTCTCCCTCTCTCTCTCTGCCCTTCTCGAGCTTGTGTTCTGTCTCTGTCTCTCTCTCTCAAATAAACAGATTAGAAAAAAAAAAAAAATGTGAGAAGAAAATCAGGGTAAAAGTAGAAAGAAGTTGAAAGTGCCTCTACTTGTTGTTTTTAAAGCATTTACCTTATTTGCTTCAGTATCAGTCCTAGCCAAAGAAAAAACTTCCTGGACTAGTTGTGAGAGTAGGACCTAATCGCAGTTTAATGGCCCATCTTGACTGTACACACTTTTATACAGAAAGTTAAAAATGGGAAACTAATACCAATACCCTTCCTGTTTAGAGGAAAGGAAAAAACTTATGAACATGTTCAAAAAAGTATGTCCTGTGTATTGGCCTCATTCACTCCTATATCCCCAGTGTTCAGAACAGTGCCAAGAAGAGTCCCTAGCACATAGTGGCCTTCAATAAATGTTGGCTAAATGAATAAGAAATTAAGTCTTTTGTCTTTTTTTTAAATGCAGCATGCTAAGGTGCCAACTCTTTTCCACTGCCCTGCAACCAGCACAGTCAGGGACTCCATTAAAGGAAAGTCAGCCTTAACCCTCCTTTCTCCAGCCCCTCCTGGCCGTCTGACTTGCTGCCAATGGATACTGCCACGCCTGCAATCCTCTCCTAAGGGCGAACTTGGCTCTATCATATCCCTGGCTCTCCCCAAAACTCTTACAGATTTTCACCTGCTCTCTCCTTTACTTGCTGGTTTTTCTTTATTTTATCTCTCCATAAATATTTCATCTTAATTATCAAAGGTATTAGAATAAGGCAGGTTATTAATTCATTTGTTTTTGGTTTTGCAAAGTCAAATTTTGCCTAAATATTATGGCTTATTGAAAATAAAATTAAATTTCCCAAAGTACAGGATGAAAGTAGGATTTAGTTTTCCCAATCATTCTCTGCTCATGGTCTTTGGACCCTTATTTCCACAGACGAGTCAAAGCATACCTTCCTCTATACCTACTTTGTGACATGTGAACTCAGAAACATAATTTTCTCAGTAATAATAATGAATCCTATTCCACTTTTATCTTAAACAATATATTAATATCTATAATACAAAAAATAATTCTGCCTAAATTTTGAGATTTTTTTTCCTTCATAAGGACTATAATAGGTTTTTTTTTATTCTCAAACCCAGGAATCACTTTATTTAATAAGAGCATTAAGACATAGTGAAGAAAAGTAAATTACCTAGAGTATACATATCTCCTGTATTAGGGTTTGTTAAAAATGGCAGGAAGTCCTCCACGTGGCCTTTTATGTATGCGGCCGTTTGACTTCTCAAGGCGGCCACAGTCAGAGGGCATTTCTGTTCTTTGAGTTGATCTTCAATGGCTCTGTACATACAGTGGCCATCAGAAGGAACCTGTTTAATTTCCAGCTGTCTTGCTGCCAATATTTGAGCCAGTTTTTCACTTTCTAAGTGTCTGGCTCCAGATAAGTTCTCAATTTCAGCTTCAGCTATCCTTTCTTCCCGCTCCTTTTCCAATGCAGCTTTTTTGTCCTAGGAGCAGAATATAGGAAAGTTAATTCACAATAATGAGGACTATTTTACATTTATTAAGGGGACAGAAACGTAAGACCCTCAAGACTTGTTGCCATTTCGTCCCTTCTCCCACACGCATTATATTGATGATCTCATCACTTGTAGACTTTTCTATACTGTGAACTGCTTTAAGGGCAACTATCTTTCACATCTGCATGTGCCCAGCACTAAGCTATTACACTAGGACCAAAAAAAAAAAAAAAAAAAAAAGGAAAGAAAGAAAAAAAAGCCTTCAAATTTTTCTTTGTAGTCTACTTAAACACTACATGAGGGGTGCCTGGGTGGCTCAGTCGGTTAAGCATCCGACTTCGGCTTAGGTCATGATCTCATGATTCATGAGTTCAAGCTCCGTGTCGGGCTCTGTGCTTATAGCCCAGAGCGTGGAGCCTGCTTCGGATTCTGTGTGTGTCTCTCTCTGCCCCTCCCCAACTCCCACTCTCTGTTTTTTTCTCTCTCTCTCTCTCTCAGAAATAAATGAACATTTAAAAAATTTTTAAAAAATACATGACAAGTCTCTAAAAACTTTACTTATTGATCTCAATAAGTAATTATTAATACTGCCTTAATACTGAGTTGTGCTAGGCCTGAAAGCAGCAGCATTATCATATTTATGCCAAGCTAAGCCAAGCTTTTTAACTTATCACTCCACCACCTGGGCATTAACATGCTAAATCACCAGTGCAGCATTAATATGACGAAGACTTTAGAAGGGTTAGGGGAATTCTATTTATCTAGCCTAAGGAAAAAATGGTGCAGGTGTACACACTCACACTCACACACACACACACACACACACACACACACACACACACACAATTAAAACAACAGACAAAAACACTCTTATAAAAAAATTAAAGTATTACAAATGGACTAAAGTTCCCCTAAGGACCAATGCCAATTTCAATGCCTGCTGTAGAGGTCTGGAGTGTCTCTTTCTAGATTTTTTTCCTAAGCATATTAACAAAAAAGATGTGCTCATAAAGTACAGAAAAAATATTTTAACAAAAATGGTATCACGTTAGATTCTGCAACTTGCTTTCTTTATTCGAATGTCAAAAGAGTTCTTCCTATGGCAACATACACAAGGATTAGGTAGGGGCAGGGCAATGCGATCTGTGACAGGAAGGACGGATGGGAAGTAGAGTGGCAAGGCTGCGGGAAAAGAAACAAATCCTGACAGTTGGACTAGCAAGGATCAAAGCCAGAAAAGCATTCTGTTTCATAGCTGAACACAGTTCATATAGCTAGGATACCACAGAAACATGCCAAGAGCTGAGGCCGGGGGCAGGAAAGATATGTATATAGTTAATATATGCTAAATCTATGCATACATAGTTAAAAATGAGAAAAAATACACAAAATATTTATAGTGCTTTTCTCTGGATGGTACGACTACAGAATAAATTGTTTGCGCCCCACACCTACTCCCCATCTACCTCCCCTCTAGCAGCCATCAGCTTGTTCTCTATTTAAGAGTCTCGTTTTTGTTTACAAAGTAAGTTTTGTTTTGTGTGTGTGCAGGCATGCGTGCTTTTCTGCATCTTTCTAATTCTCTACCATGAATGTATTTCATTTATATGCTGGTCATGACTGCTTTTCAATTTAAGAGAATAAAAATAGTTAAGTTAAATTCCACAAATCCTGATATCAACAGCAAATTACAGTGAAGGAAGGATTTGGTAAACCAAGAAAAAGTAGGAAAAGGTAAAGACTGTCGTGTCCCTAGCTCTCTCGTTCCTCCTTGGGGCAGAAAAATTAATGGAAAGACAAATTTCAATTTAACTTAATGTCACACATTTGAACTACTTGCCTGTTAGGTGCCCTGCTGGAACGTAGTGATGTGTAAGTTACCTGAATCAAAAGCAGTATTATCTCCCTAAGGAAACACACACCTGCTTAAGTTTATTCCGCCCGAATCCAACCACGCCAGAAATAACATGAACAAATTTACTTCACTGCATACCTACAAATGTGCATCACAGCAGCATAAAAATCTTAAAACACAAGATGGCACTGTTACTTTATGGAAGTCTAACAAACATTTTCAGAGGGGAGAGGGGGATAAGCACCTTGGATATCATCTAATCCAAAACCCCTCATTTTCCTCTGAGGAAACAGCACGCAGAAAGATTTCCAAAGGCCATACAGCTGGTTTAGAAGCAGAGTGGGACCAAGGACAACACAGAGCGCTCCTTCTATCCAGGCACCTAAATCAGAATAAAAGTTGGAGCAGATGGAGCTGGAGTTAATGATGTTATGTACTAGTTACTGGAAGAGTGGAATTTTATACTATCTGCAAAACCATTTAAGCCTCTAAAACACTAGTCCAAGCATTTCACTTTTGTCCTCAAGCTCCACTTTAATGTTACACACTGTTTCCTTTCCAGGGCACAAGGTGGGAAATTCACTGGATCCTTTTCCCAGCCACTGTGGCTTTTACAGCCCTAGTGCTGGAGACAGAATGGCCTAATGAAAGCATGTAGGTAAGATGAAAATAGCACTTAACTCATAAATATACTGTCAGTAAAACTAGAGTCCTGTCAATAAAATGATGCAGAAAATCAGCTCTCAAGAGGAATCTGAAGAGCTGGGTACCAGTCCTGGGTTTGTATCAAACTTTCAGTATGCCACTGACAGCTTTCTCATTTGTAAAATAAAGAAATTGAACTAGATCTCATTCTGGCTCTCAAATTTCCTATTTTTGGAACCCAAAAAGTTCTAAGTTCTACTTGGGGCTCCTTCCAGCATACCAAAGAGCTTCTTCCATTCAAGTTTGCTGAATTAAATAAAATATTCCCCCTGCTTTTCTAGATTAAAAATAAAAGATTTGCTCTACAATATTCCCATAATAAATCTTCATAAAGTTTTGTCATGTTTTTCTAAGGGAGAGTTGTATCTCTCCCAAAGACAAACACCATTCTTTTTATTCCTTGGTGCCTTTGGCCAAAAAAAAAAAAAAAAAGAACAGGTTTCATTTTCTTATATAAACGCTTAAGTGTTTTCAGTTCCAGAATCCTATTAATACTATTAATATCACAAAGCAATAAAAAAAAAAATTTGGGAATTACTTCTAGAGTCTTCTCTCTGCCAAGTATTTAAGCAGCTGACTATACAAGATACTAAATTTTTTGATAATATTGTTGAAAAGGTATGCATTTTAGCTCTGCATTATTTTAGGCAAAAAGTAACAAAATGTTTGAGAAAAGAAAGGGAGTTTCATTTTTTGTTTTGTTGCCTAAGGGTCCAGCTGGGGATGAATAAGATTTGATAAAGACAGGAAGGAGTTGGGGCCTATGTTTCCCAGAATTAAATAGGCTACTCTAAGATGTATCAATTACTAAGTAGAGGCAATTCCAATAAATATTTTGTAATGCTACTACTGCCAAGCAAAAGCTCTGCCCTTGGCTTTTGATCTATGGAAGCTAGATGACAACTATAAGGCTACCACAAAGAGAACACATATCTTAAGTAGGGGGTTAAAATAGATAACCTCCAAGATACCATAAAATCTAAGTTACACGATTCTGTGAAATTCACAATCATAATACTTACTCAAGAATACAATCTTGCATAAGTACGAAAAATGTTTGACAATTTGCAACTTAATCAACTTTCAAACAACAAAAAACAAGATACTGGTCTTGGGTTGAATTTGTAAGAGGCACACCATGCAGGACTGAACACGGTAAACAATACTATCATTCGCTGACCCACTAGCTCACCAGGCACTGTGTTAGGGCTTTGGAAACAGTACATTATTTAATACTTACAATAACTCTATAAAGCAGGTATTATTTCCCCCATTTTATACATATGAAACCGAGGTTTAAAAAGGTTAAGAATCTTACTCAAAGTCACAACAATAAGTAGGATTAAAACCTTCATATATCTGACACCAAATACCATGCCTTATTAAATTGTGTACTACTAAATTATAAAATGCTAAGTTAGCTTAAAACTAAATATTTAAATCCTATAAAACATCAAGTGTTAATAAAACAATATTTGAGACTAAAGAGACTGTTTTAAAACCTTTTTCTTTTTCCAAGTGAACAGCCCTTACTAATCTAATCTCATTCCCATAATTTTGATTTCATGAACTCACTACTTTCAACAAATCAGTTTCCTTATAGCTCTCTATAATAATGCAGTTAATGTAGAGTTTCATGCCCACATGCATGCTATTTCTCGTACTTCAAATATCCTATTTAAATAACTATTTTCTTAAAATTCTAACTCCTTATTTAACACGGGGCACAATGAACTTTTTCTTCTCTGAATTTTCACTGCAACTAACCATTATATAGGTACCTGCATAAACCTCAGGTCCTGACCTTAGGTCAGGTCCTTTGGCAAAGAACTCCATCTTTTTTTCCTATTCCCTTCCTACGCAACACCTAAGAGAGTAATAAGCATATAGCACTAACTTAATTACTTGGTGACATGACATTCATACCCGTCTCTTCTGTGCTTTTGATATCCGAGGTGGCTGACTCTCAAGAACCAAGTTTGAAATGTTAACAGCAACAGAATCTATCTGAAGGAAACAAAAAGCATTAACAAATTAATGAAAAATACTTTATTATTCAGAGTATTAGATTGTTAAATTATAGAAAAACTCACAAATACATGTAATCTCGTAGCTCAAATTTGAATAACAATACTAGATACGATATCACATGACATGGTTTTGTCTCCTTTCACTATTTTTAAGGGAGAATTCATCAGATTCGCAAAAGGTTTTCTTACAGTTCTCCAAAGATAATGTTCATCCCTGCAGGCTTTTCCTTCAAGCTTGAAATTCCTACTCCATTAATCCAAATACTTTCTGTAGGTGCCAACTCATTCAACAGTCCACCCTTCCCTTCTCTAAATATTGACAGTACTTACAGGATCTATAAGGTCCTGCTCTGGCTCAGGTCATTACTGCCTCATAACCTCCAGTGTGGCAGGAAAGGCCATTCTACATCTTAATTAGCCAGAACATGATGAACGCTGCTTCTTGACCGTAGTAACATGTTGAGCTTTCTCTGTCCTTTCCCATTTACAAACTGATAACTATAGGTAGAAAAGTTAAGGTATTGTTCAGATAGCACAACCAATCTTAATCATCAAAAGGCTAACGTGTTTGCTGAAGAAAATGCTAGACTTTTAATGATCAGGATTAGTAGCTAGCATTTTATTATTGCAACAATAGCTTAAACTGGTTTTTAGTAGGAGACATACATAATGCATATAGAGACCTCTAATAACAATAGAGCCAGCACTCTTCAAGAAGGCTATTCCCAAATTATCAAAATATCAAAACCAGATTAAGACTTCAAATAATAGTTATGTCAACTTTAGTAAAATGAATATTGTTATATTTTTCAGAGGAAACTGCTAAAATCTACAAACTGCCATAATGACAATAAGCAAGAAACAGAAAAGCATCTGGAAAGCAATGACATAAGAATTCAGAGAGCGTTCAGAAAGAAAAACTTAACATCAGTGAAAAAGACAATAGGTCAAAGTAAAATGGGAGTTTGTATTTTAACAGTCAAACAATATGTAGCTTAAGAATCAAACATTTTTGTCCTTGGAAACCTAGGAAAGAAATCTCAAAACTGAAAATGGGAAGATAATTAGGAATATCATGATTGTGACAACACAAACACCTGGGCATCATGCTTTGTTACTTGAGAATAAAATATGCTAAGGCATGGAAGGCCAGGATCTTGATGACTAGCTAATAAGGCTAAAGAAAATGAGACCATGTTTAATGCAATGACCACTGGTAATCAGTACAGACAAGTTGTTTTACCTGTCAAGAGCAGACTAACTATCGAAAATGAAGTAAGGTTATGGAGGCTGTGATCTTTGATATCCAAACCCATGCAATAAACTACCACACCATGCGAAGTTATAACAGAATTCAATATTCACATCTTGGGAGTAAGACCGTCCTGATTTTGAATTCTAGCTTTGACAATAGCTGTTATGAATTCAGAAGGAAGTTCTTAATCTCTCTGAGTCTATTTCCCTCTTGAAAAATGGGATTCTTTACATTTCCTTCATGGGTAATATCTTAGTGTGTTACTATAAAAATTACATGAGATAATGCAAATATGTTAAAGTGCTTGGCACACAATACCTATTAGCTACAAAAATAAATATTAGTTAAAATGATGACAGTATGCTCCAATTTACCCAAGGAACGTAACTAAATTTTCATTCATTACAACTTGTTCATAAAGCACTTTATAACCTAAAAATGATTTTGTATTTGCTGTCCCACTTGATTCTTACAGAACCTTGTGCTTAAACAGCATAAGTATTTATGGCATATTATATATGGAGAAGTTTATGATCAGGAAGTTTAAGTAACTTTACCAAGGTTACAGTACTATTTAATGGCAAATCTGGGACTAGAAGTCCTAACTTTCATTGCTTCCTCTAGTCCACTTGATCAATCTGTTCATCTTGGGGCAAGTTAATAGTTGAAGTGTACTTTTTTTGCTGACTTCCCTTACAAAAACACATTACCAGGTAAACCTGGTCACGGAAATATTAATGAAAGGCGATGCATGAGCATGATTGACTTCCGTTCCCTCTAATTTTATGATTTCATATACTCAATAGTTTATTAGAGGTGGGCAGTTGCTTTCAAATGTTGTAGGCAAAGAGAAACATTACTTTACATACTTTACTTTCCTTAGAAGTCAGCTTCAGTTGCTCCAGTTCTTCTTTATGTTTCTGTTCCATTTCCGCTTCCAACTTAGCAACATCTTCAGTGAGTTGCTTCCTCCTCTTTTTGTCATTCTTGGGAACAGCATTCTTCATACCTTGAATTTTGGCTGAAAAGCCATCAAAATCATTAAGTCAACAATTCAGGATTAAGAGGAAATGAGAAATGGGGACAATAAGGGGAGAAAGGTGTAAACAAATGATAGAAGAAGAGTAATTACGTTATCAGACATTTACAGAAAAGAGCCCAGATGGAGACAAAATAAAAATCCTCAACAAAACTGTACGTTTGTTTAGTGTGAAAGGAAAAGAAAAATGACTCAAGTTTTAAATCTTTTAAGTATCCCTTTCGACTTCTCAAAATCTGAAGTGAGGTATTTTAAGACGCTTCCATTTGGTCCAAGCGTCGGTAACAGGTTCTGGAACGTGAAAGGGAGACACGGGAGGGGCGGTACAGTCTGGGCCCAACACCACGGCTTGGAGGTACTCAGAAACTAGCACCCAGACGGTGCTGGAGACGCGGAGACTAGCGGAGACGCGGCGGATCCGAGGGAAGGGAGCTTCTGAAGATCTGGCGGATTAAGGGAACACCAGGGCAGGGGATCAGAAGGGAAGAGGGCACTAGCTACTTTGGGACAGTCTAGAAGGAGCCAGATCAGAAGCCTCTCAAGATTCCCCAGAACCGACGCGCCACGCGCCCTTTCCTGGGTCCGAGATTTATAGGTTTCCACCCCCTCGTCACCTTGCAGCTCCTTCTTCTCTTTGCGATGCCTTCTCACTAGCTGCTCCTCCTCATCAAGCTCTTCCGCCAAGACTGCCTCCATGACGACCAGGTATCCCAGCACACGCGCCGGTAGCTGCACCACGAGCTAACAAGCACCTTCCACCCCTCACCCTCACCTGGGGTGCCATTGGTCGCGGCTGGAACCCAGTCCCGCCTTCGAGGCGGTACCGGATCTAAGCCGAGTCATTGGGCCGAAGAGATGGGATACACGCATGCGCCTTCCTGAGACCCTGGTCTATGGAGGCGGGGCGATGGGAAAGGAGCGCGACAGCGCGTGGGGGTGTGGCTTGACCACTGGCGTTTGGTGCCTCGTGATTGGTCAGCGCGCTATAGCTCCTTCACCAATAAATCTACGCGTCAGGCTACTGGCTCTGACGTGTGGCGCGCAGTGATGACGTGCGGGTGCCGTTTTGGAAGTTCGTTATTTTTCGCTTGGTCTTCGGACGGACGGTGTGGTTTAATTTTCACTTTTGGTCCAATTGCTAAGAGCTGTTCAAAGGTAAGAAGAAAACGAAAAGATATCAGTTCAGTAAAACTGTTAATTACCAGTGGGAATCTTTGGGCTGAATCAGTCAAACGGTAAGGAATTAAGTTTTGTTTATTGTTTTAAAGGTGGTAATACATGAAGAAACCGCTTAGAATTGAGAAAATGCCGCCTCTTGAAACGGATATAGAGATGGAAACCGAAGAGGTAGTAAGGATGGAATATTATATGGCACAGGAGCTTGCAGACCTAAGCTCAAAGATAAAGAGGCTACTGTCAGAGCGTTTGGAAAAGTCTAAGAAAGTAGAAAGAGAACTGAAACGTGCAAACCTGATCTGTCACAAAAACGAATGCAAAACAAGAGAAACTCGGCTTGCGGAAAAAAAGGGAGAAGATAGAAGAGAAACCTAGAGAATCTGTCCAGAAGATGCAATCTACGCATTATAAGAATACCTGAAATAGATGACAAAGCAAAAGAAGCAACAGCGGTAATTTAGGAACTAATAGAAGAAAATTTTCCAGATTTGAAGAACGAACTAGATCTAGAAAAGCTCAGAGGCCACTAGTAGAACTTAACGAAAAGAAGGCAATACCTAGACATACCCTAGTGACATTAAACTGGAAGGATAAAGAAAACATTCTACAAGTATTAAGAGAAAGCAGATTCCTTATGAAGGGATAAAAGTCAGACTGATCTGATACTACTTTTGCAGCTCTAAATGCCAGAAGACGATGGAGCAATATCTACAGAGGTTTATGGGAAAATATGTTTGAGCCAAGAATTCTATATCGTGCTAAGTTATCACTTCTATACTAGGACACCTGGAAAACATTCACAGATATGCAGGAGTTAAAGTATACCACGCAAATGCTGTCCTTGAAAAATTTGCTACACGATGTTACTGCAACCCACAAAGACCCTGAATTAAAACAACTGAAGAGTAGGGAGGCAATTGTATGAAAAAAAGCAGGGTTAAAAAAAATTGGATAAGCATTAAAGCTAGTTAAACATCGTTAAGGTTAAATTGTTCTATATAGGGGTATAAGACTAAGTGCAAAAATGGATTTATAAGTTCAATCTAAAGTTTCAGTTTCTCTTCGTTTTAAACTGAAAATGTGTGGTAAATGTTTAGAAAGTAGTACTGTTATATTTAGTATGTAATGCAGGTAAAGATAGGCATGCTCTTCAGCTAAACATAAAATAAAAGGGCTTTGTCAGTGTGCATAGGACACAGAGTAAAGGCATTCCAAGTGTTAATATGACAAAAATGAGAAATAGGTACAGTTTTGTGTCCTCTACTTATAACTGTAGAGGGGGAAAAAGTAAGGAGTTTGTCTATAATGTTAATACTGTGCAAAAAAATTTTTTTTTCTAAATCCCTGGTTGGGGAGGTGGTAGATGAAAACCTTGTTTTATGTACATCTTGCCCAGGGAAAATCAGTAGTTCCTGCTTCATGTAGTAGTTCATTATAAATAAATTTGACACTGAATAAGGTTACAGGTAAAATTAGAATACCAGTTTTATGGATTGGAGAGGAAGTGTGAAAAAACAGCAAGGAAACATTAAAATTAACATAAAATAGATTGACAGAGGTAGTGGTGAATTACTACACTCATAATTAGGCTAAATACCCCTGTTAAAAAAATTCAAATTGAGTCAAAAATCAGTCTCTGAACCTGGATGTTCACACAAAAGATAAAGGAGTTTAAGGTAATGAAAGCCATAAGTCATAGAAATTGAAGGGAGCAGCATTTTTATCAGAATTTAATTTAATTTAATTTAAGCTATAAGAAAGTATAAAACACAGTGTAGGATGTAATATAATATAATAATATAATATAATATAATATAATATAATGTAATATTTAAGCTTTATGTGGTAAATAACATGGCGTTCATATGTAAAATGTTCAGTATCTTGATGTGAGTGGTAGTTTTACTGATGTATACATAGTTTTTTTAGTTGTAGACTTAAAATTGTTGAATTTTATGTACTTAATAAAGTAATTTTTTTTTAATTTTTTTAACATTTATTTATTTTTGAGAGACATAGAGACAGAGCGTGAACAGGGGAAGGGCAGAGAGAGAGAGGGGGACACAGAATCTGAAGCAGGCTCTGGGCTCCGAGCCGGCAGCACAGAGCCCGACGCGGGGCTTGAACTCACAGACTGTGAGATCATGACCTGAGCCGAAGTCGGCCGCTCAACCGACTGAGCCACCCAGGCGCCCCAATAAAGTAATTCTTAACATACAAATGGAAAAAACTGATGGACTCTTGACTTAAACATTTATAGTCCTTAGTAAAATAAGTGAAAGGAGATAAAGTAAATAGTGGTGTGTGTGTATGATATATTACTTTGCTACTTCATTTGTATTCTTTTCAGATTATGGTGAAACATGTCTAAACGTTCTAATATTAGAACACAGAGAAAACTTTAACATACGATCACATTGCACAAATGACCACATTGCAAACAAGCCTTGAAGCTAAGTTTAGATGCTGGAAAATCACGCACTTGGAATTTTTGGAATGTTCTTAAATAACCTGGGCAACGAGAAAATTATAACAAACACTGATAATTTAGAAAATGGTACAATAAGGACGCTATACATTACATGTCATGGGATGCGTGTATAAAAGGCAAGGAACAGGGAGCATTAGGTGAAGAATAGAACATGCACCTAAAATAGACTTCGTAACTGGAGTTTCTAAATTTTGTTACCTTCCAATCCTAAGGCTTACCGCCACAACCTCCCCTCCCCCCATACACAAATGTACTTTTTGTCATCTCTTTCTTTGACCTCCATATAATGCTTTCTGCTTTGTTGTCTCTGTGTGAAAATTATGGCCCTCAGCGTTGCCTGGGAGTTTCTTAGAAATGTATCTCAGGCTAATAACATGAGATTAGATTATAAAATGTATTAAGCATCTATAAAATTTCTCACCGAGGAGCACCTGAGTGGCTCAGTTGAGTGTCCGACTCTTCGGCTCAAGGTCATGATCTCACAGTTCTTGAGTTCGGGCCCTGCATTGGGCTGACAGCACAGAGCCTGCTTAGGATTCTCTGTCGTCCTCTCTGCCCTCCCCTGATAGTGCACTCTCTGTCAAAATAAATAAACTTTAAGAAAATAAAGTTTCTCACAACATAATGCATTCTACATTTGAATGTTTGATAAATGTTAAGTAGTGTCATTGGGATCTAGAAACATTTGCTAAAGCAGTATTATTATACAAGTTTTTGCACTCGATTTGTATAAGCTGTCGGAACATCCCTATTTGAATCAAAATATTTAGTTACATTTTCCAAATATTTCAGGGGAAGACTGGTGCTTCTGTTTTTCTTCTGCCTTGGAAATTTGCGAAGTTGGGGCACAAGAGAACTTTGAAATTGAACAATCCAAATTTAGAAATGTTGAAGGATGGAACGCCTGTGTGACTCAGTCGGTTGAGTGTCCAACTTCGGCTTGGGTCATGATCTCACCATTCATGAGTTCGAGACCCGCATTGGACTCTGTGCTGATAGCTCAGAGCCTGGAGCCTGCTTCAGAGTCTGTGTCCCTCTCTTTGCTCCTCCCTCGCTCACACTCTGTCTCTCTCTCCTTCAAAAATAAATTTTAAAAAATATTTTTAATGTTGAAGGAGTACAACTTAAAATGGTAAAGACTGAGCCTCTCTCTAGTAAACTAAATAACCATGGAGTAGATTTAAATTCAAGTCATGCCCATATCAAGGTTTCTGGATGAAATCAGAGATTTACAAAAACTGTAAAAGGCCTGCATTATCTATGTAATTGGTGACAAGTGGATAGATGGGAGTATTAGCAGTAATTGGAGCTGTAGCTCCAGTAAATAACAGAGGACTTTTTTGGACTCTCCAATGGCGTACTCCCCTGAAGATGATAACATTCTTTTCTATTAGTAAGGGTGGGCTAGAAACCAGTTACCTGAAGATATATTAAGATGCAGACAATGATACAACATACTTGGGGTTAAGCTAAGATTCTGTATTTCTTAAAAGCGCCCATGAGTTGATGCTTTCAGTCTCCATACACACCACACTTTCAAGTAGAAAAATAATAAAACCTTCGTTGTGTCTACTATCTATGAAAGTGAGGCTCAAAAAGTAATTGACTTAAGGCCACATGGTAAATGTAGAACCAGATCTGGTTTCAAGGCTATAATTTTGTCATCTATGTAAACCTGCCTCATTCACTGTACAGCACCTACTTAGCAGATTGTCGTAGGGCACCTGGGTGGCTCAGTCAGTTAAGTGTACCACCTGGCTTCAGTTCAGGTCATGATCTCCCGGTTCGTGAGTTCAAGCCCCACATAGAGCTCTGTGCTGACAGCTCAGAGCCTGGGAGCCTGCTTCAGATTCTGTGTGTCTCTCTCTGCCCCTCCCCTGCTCACACTCTGTCTGTCTCAAAAACAAACATAAAATTTTTTTTTAAAGATTGTTGTGAGGTAAACTGGTTTATATGATGAGGAAGAAAGCTCATTACTTCCCATAAGGTACATAGAAAATAATGGCTTATGGAGGGGGAAAAATGAGGTTTTTTGGGTAACATTGGGCATGATTTGTAACAGGGAAATTTGTGGATAGGTCAGACAGGTATTTGGAAATACAGGTCCAGAGGCAGAAGAGATGTAAAGATTAGAAATTTAGGTTTGAGTTTTCTGATCTGAAGATGGTATTTGAGGCCATGAGCAATTACCCTGGAAAGGGTGATAAGAAATAGAAGGAAAAAAGAAAGGAGAGTAAACCTTAAGGGATATCCATATTTGATGGGTAGGTATTACAGAGGAATAGAAGATTGAGATTCATAGTTCCATTGACTTCAGCATCAAAAACAAGGCACTGCAGTCAGCCATATACTTAGAGATGAGTAATATGGTATTTTTGGTACCCAATATTTTAAATTTGTAATTTTCAACTTCTAAATGGCATACCCATTGTCCTAAATATCCTAATTTGTAGTTCCCTACTATATAACTATATATAGTTTATTTTTATTACTAGCAGTTATTTCTGTAAAGTCCCTCAAACACTGAATTAGTGAATCCTGTATCATTGCACCTGGGGGAAATCTAGGATTGGGTTCCTGTGACCTCTGGTCACATTATTTTCATCAACTGATCAATCCATAACCTTGTTTTAAGATATTTTATTTAGTATCTGTTACCCAACATGACTTGAACAGATCTTACCTAACATTTTCTCAGTGAGGTACGTCAGTGCCTTCTTGCAGTTAGGAACAAGCACTACACAGCACTATACTTAGGGAGCATTTTAAACAGCAAAATCAAGAAAAAGCACACACACACAAAAAAAGACACTCCACAATATGTCATGAGAAGGGCACTTGTTTACAGTATGAGAGCAGAAATAAGACAGTGTCACCTTGTCTCACTTCATTTGGGCCCATACATGTCAGATGACTCAAATTTGCTGCTAGTCTGCAACATATACATGTCCATGAAAGCAACAGAAGTACTCATTTGGGGGTTACTAATAAATTGTAGGAAGCAAATTCACATACACAACCTGCAAAAAGTTATTTGAACTGTAATTCAACATGTTTTTGTTAAGTATTTTTCTTTTTTTTTTTTTAACATTTTTATTTATTTTTGAGAGACAGAGAGAGACAGAGCATGAGCGGGGTAGGGGCAGAGAGAGGGAAACACAGAATCTGAAGCAGGCTCCAGGCTCTGAGCTGTCAGCACAGAGCCTGATGTGGGGCTCGAACTCACGAACTGTGAGATCATGCCCTGAGCCAAAGTCGGACGCTCAACCGACTGAGCCACCCAGGCGCCCCTGTTAAATATTTTTCTACCCGGAATTTGGGAAGCCATAGTTACACTAATAACGCCAAAGAACACAGCTTTGAGAAGGTGCAACACTGATGACTCCCAAGGAACTAAGGATTTCTGCAAAGGTTCTGAAAAACTTGTGCATGGTTACCATGAACTCAGAGGGTTTTGCTTCTTTTCTCCTCCCTCCCCCCCCCTTTTTTTAATGTTTATTTTTGAAAGAGTGCAAGCAGGGGAAGGGACAGAGAGAGAGGGACAGAAGATCTGAAGCAGGATCTGTGGGTGACAGGTTGATAGCAGAAAACCAAATATGGGGCTCCAACTCACTAACTGGGAGACCATGACCTGAGCTGAAGTTGGGACACTCCACCAGCTGAGCCACCCAGGTGCCCCCTGCTTCTTTCCTTTCTGTTAGCACTAAGCCAGCAAGTCTGGATTACTAGCAGCTGTTATTTTGCTGTTCTGTCTGGGACAGCAAGAGAAGAATGTTCCTAATATGGAACAGAGCAACTTGAAATCTAGACTGCCTGTCCCAAATATTAATTTCAAAGAACTGTCAATAACACTAAATGATAGTATGAATCTATATGCCAAAAGAGTACAGAGTGTGTTTTTTTTTGTTTGACCAAACTGCATATTTGAGAGATATCATGCAACCAATTATGAAATGAGATTGATATTCAAGGGTCACACTCACCCAGCTGCAAAGCTTGTGAGGGTTACATGCACTGCTGAAGGTAATTGGGCCTCGGTTTTAATTAGCTGGGGATTTTGAGCCTCTTATCCTAAAAGCCACCGTAATGGTAAAAAAAAAAAAAAAAAAAGTGTGTATGTGTGTGTATGTTTCTTACTCTTAGTTGCTCAACCAACTGAGACACCCAGGCATCCCCGGATGGTAGCTTTTTAAAACAGTTCCTTTTTCTTTATCGTGTGTCATGATCACAGCAAAGTAAAACCATTTTATTTTTTAATTAAAAAAGAAACTTTGAACCTGATAGAGGTGATAAGTGTCACCCATTATCCCACCATGCATAGATGCCTTCGGAACAGGATATTTTCTTCTGGAAATTACTTTTAAATTACTTTTCAAATTTAGGCTAATACTATATATAAATTTCTGCTTTTTATTCACTCGCAATTATAATACAGGTATTTCTCCAAGTCATTTATTCTTCACAAACATTTTAAAAAAATTTTTTAATGTTTATTTATTTTTGAGACAGAGAGAGACAGAGCATGAGTGGGGGAGGGGCAGAGAGAGAGAGAGACACAGAATGTGAAGCAGGCTCCAGGCTCTGAGCTGTCAGCACAGAGCCCGACACGGGGCTCGAACTCACAGACCACGAGATCATGACCTGAGCCAAAGTTGGACGCTCAACCGACTGAGCCACCCAGGTGCCCCTTCACAAACATTTTTAACTCCTGCATATTTTCCCATCCCATAAAACAACTGTCAAAAATCACCGCTTTTCAGCTTGAAATTTGCTTCTCAGCAATATTAGACACTCTTGACTATCCCTTCTGCCTACATTTCTTCTCAAATATCAATGAAGCCTGCCCTTGTCCCACTATTTAAAAAAGAAATAAGAAATGTGCTCTCTTCGCCCACCTTTCCTATTTCCCTGTTTATCTCGCTTGATTTTTCTCCATAACAGTTACCACTATCTGCTATTATTTTATATATCCTTGTTAAGTTGAGTGTTATCTATCTCCTCTCTTACCTTCCATGACATATCCTCTTCTACTTTATCTTCTTTGTTTCTAACTGCTCCTTTTCTGTCTCTCACTGAAAGGTGCTGGGTCCCTTAGGGCTCTGTCCCAGGCCTATTTTTCACTCTATGCACTTTCTCCCAACTTCAACTCCCGTGACTTCAATTACTACATCTATGTGCCAACTGGACCTTTCTCCCAAGTGCCCGCCTCCCGGGTGGCTTACATACATACATACAAATACAGCCTCCGGGGCGGCTTCACTTGGATTGCCCCACGAGTACTTTGGACTTGACATGCTAGATGTTTGGTTCGTCTCTAAATTTGTATTCCAGGCTTTTTGTTTGTTTGGGTTTTTGTTCTTTTTTGAATAACATTTCTGCATTTCTAGAATTTCTTTTTAATCTCAGTAAATGGCACCACTCCACGTCAGAGAAGACCCACATGTTTTTGTTCCTTCATCTCTGATTTAATCTACTCCCGATCCCAGAACTTCAGCCATCTTGGTCTTTTTTTCTGTTTCTAGAGAAACCAAGCTGCTTTCTGCCTAAAAGTTTTTTACTGGGTGCTTCCTTGACTTGGGAAAAACATCTATTATACTGACTTTTATTATCATTTGGGTCAAAACTGGTATGTTTCATTTATCAGAGATTCATCACCTAACTGACAAGCTACCTGAGACCCCTGACAGGGGAGTGTGTGGGGGGGAGTCTCATGATAAGTATATGTCACATATCTAAGGCACTGTCAATCACTTTACCTTCTGCATAAGATCATGACCCGAGCTGAAGTTGGACGCTTAACTGAGCCACCGAGACGCCCCTCAAGTTTATCCTTTATATACAGTATAAGTGATTTTTGTTAAAATTCAAACCAAATTTAGGACTTTCAACTGTCTTTTTCCCTATATGTTTATTTATTTATTTTGAGAGAGAGAAAGAGCGTGAGAGTGCTGGGAAAGGCAGAGAGAGAGAGAGGATCCTAAGCAGGCTCCATGCTGTCCACAAAGAGCCGGACACAGGGCTTGAACCCATGAACTGTGAGATCATGACCTGAGCCGAGGTCAGATGCTTAATGACTGAGCCACCCAGGTGCCCTAAAGTGTATATTTCTTAATAAGCTTCTCAAGGCCACCTGCAGCCTCATCCCATGCCATGTTCTGTTACAATCCGTTTAAGCCGTTCTGGACTGTGGTGCCCTGAACTCTCACTTTCCCTTCCCTCAGAAATGGAGTGCCTTTGGGAATTCTCAACACTGGATATACGGATCTGCCATCACTCTTTGGCCATTCTGTCTAAAGTAACGCACAATTTTTATCCATTATTCCCTATTATAACCGCCCTAATTATTCCCCCTTCAATACTTTTACATTTTGTCCGTTTTCTGTATTTGACTATAATTCCATGAAGCACAGACTAACTAGATCTGTCTTCTTTACATTTTTGTCCTCATTACCTACTACAATGCTTAGCACACAAAAGCCATTTAGTGAGCATTTTAATAAATCAAACATGGAGTAGATGACCATTTAGCAATAATAAAGACAAAAAATGTAAGGTCCCTTTCATCTTCATACAGTTATGAAAATATTGTCCTACATTTTATTATCAATAGTCTCAGACTCAAATCAGTCTTGGGTGATAATTAGAAGACAAAAGATCAGATCTTGTCCCTACACTGAGGTTTTACCCAATGGTAGCTAACAGAATGCCAACAAGTGAAAAGAAACACTTCATAGAACTTTCTCTTTTGGCCTTTTAACTTTCTTGTGTGTATCTTAATTTATATTGTATTTCACCTTTTTCAGTTGCAGTGTTTTAGTCTTTCATTTTTGTTTCCCATTTCTAAATCCTTTTTGCTAAGTTATTTTTCTTCTTCCTTTATGATAGCTTTTTTTCTCTTTTTTCCTTGCCCTATCGCTGAACAAGCGCGTGGCATTGGTTAAGAGCTCTAACACGATGGAGCCCGGTGTAGTGACATGGCAACTGGTACTCAGCATCCAGTCCAAGTTCTTCCTGAAGTTGAAAGAAATTTCAGAGACTGGAAAAATAAGTACTGTGTTCTATCTCTTACAGGATTCTGGATGCAAATTAGTTTCCATCATTTAGAGGAACTTGCCCAAGATTAACTGGGCTGGCTGGTTTTTCTGTGATTTCAGCTGTCACCATGGACTAACATCTATGGAGACCACGGGTGGCACTGCACCAGTATTCCAAGTGTCTAGTGCCTTGCACCTCATCTCCACGTGTCTCTCTGGTCTCTGATCAAAGCCCAGAGATGTGTTCTTGAAGTCCACATGTCTTGTGGCAGCCTCCGTATTAGCCTCTTTATGCCTCAGTTTCCAATATAAAACTGGGGGTGGGGGGTGATGGAAACGATGAAAAACTATCTCTTTATATTTTTACTACAAAACTATTTTTTCAAGTGAAATCTTATGCAGAAGTCCGGTATATGAAACAAATAAAAGCAGAGCCAATGAGACTGACAGGAATGAGTGGCGTAGAATCTGACCTACTCTTCCCTAAACTTGAGGCACTTCTGAGGAGCCTCTAAGAGTTTAGTTTGACTGTCACTGGATAATCTGAGGCAGAAATTTCCATCTTATTTTGGAATCATCTGAAGAGTTTCGATTAGTTTTGTTTCTAATGCTGATGTCCTGGTCTCTTTCCCAAAAAGTCTGCTGTTGCAACCAGGCAGGAGTATTTTTTTAAAAACTTCCCAGACGACTCTAATATACAGCCGGGATTGGAAAAAACTTTTCCAGGTAGCTTTTTTTCTGATTCTGAGCACTCAACTTTTCATTGCTTTTGATTAAAGCGAGTCTCTCATCTCGTTCTGGGGCCTTGTGTTTTCTTTCTCAACCTACAACTTCTCCAAAAGTCCTTATGTTTTCCCAAACTCTTACCTCTCATTATATCTCTATTCTTTTAGGTTACCTAGCTGACCCAAAACCAGTGTCAGTTTTCAAACAAAACAGTATTGGTTTCATAGTCTTCATTACGTTCTTGTTGCTCTTTAGTACCAATGTACATGGAATAATAAGTCAGTGATTAATAGTAAGGACTTGGAGTCAGAATTAGATTATTTTATATCTTTTCACTTTAATAACTCTGTAGCTTACTAACTCTTTGGACAAGTCAGGGAACAATGATAGTCTTACTACATAGAATCGTCCTAAAGGTTTAGTAGGGCGAGACCTCAAAGTGCCTAGTACCTAGAAGGTGCTCAAAATTGTTCCCTGTTACGGTTACCAAATATGTAAATACATTTTTATCATTCAATTTTCCTCACTTCATAAAAATTAAATAACTCTGACTTTTGGACCACATAACAAAGCATGAATGATTTCATTCAGTCAGTCTACTCAATTAATATTTTATAAGTACTTGTTATGTACTGTGAAAGGAAAAAATAGGAAGTTATCTGCCTTTAAATATCCCAGGTGTTAGGGGTCAAAGAGTCTTATCAGTTGAAAATGAGAAATCCGAATGAACGTTAGGATGGAGGACACAGACATCAAGAGGGCTGAATCCGGTCTAATGTCATATTTGTTTGACCTGCCCAGTGTTACCACATTTCATTTAATTAGCCCTTGAACAATTTAAAAATAAGATACTTTAATATAAAAAAAATTCAACCCAGACTTCTAGCTTCTCTTGATAAATCGAGCTCTCACAAACACTGAAATAACAGAGCAGCAGTGGTGTGGCACCCTTTATTTGGGGTGTTTTCTCTAGCTCCCCACATCTTGCCATTCCCTGCTGTGTCCTCATCACAGAGACCAGGGGTCAGTTGCTGTTTACACGGCACGTGCACAGGGGTTATTCTCATAGCAGAGTTAAATGCGAACTGTTTCCTGTATCCGTGTCTCTACTACAGGTGGTAAAGTAAAAACCAGGCCACGAAGACCCGTGTATCAAGAAAAGTGAGAGAAAGAAGAGTTATTTGTGGAAGTGAAAAATATTCCTTGATTCTAAACAGGCAAAAAAAAGTACGTGTATATAAA
This sequence comes from Paguma larvata, assembly GCA_030068075.1. Lineage (NCBI taxonomy): Eukaryota > Metazoa > Chordata > Mammalia > Carnivora > Viverridae > Paguma > Paguma larvata. The sequence goes on along the minus strand of CM057838.1, from coordinate 36,749,166 downwards.
AAAAAAAAAACAATTTAGGGAGACCTGGGTGGCTCAGTCAGTTAAGTGTCCGACTCTTGATTTCAGCTCAGATCATGATCTCCTGGTTCATGAGTTCAAGCCCCACATCAGGCCCTATGCGGACAGTGTGGAGCCTGTTTGGGATTTTCTCTCTCTCCCTCTCTCTTTGCACCTCCTCTGCTCGCTTTCCCTCTCTCTCAAAAATAAATAAATAAACTTAAAAAAAAAATACAATTTAAGGGGTGCCTGGCTGGCTCAGTTTGTAGAGCACGTGACTCTTAATCTCAGGCTCATGAGTTCAAGCCCCATGTTGAACATGGAGCCTACTTAAAAAAAAAAATACAATTAAGTTGCAATTATTAAACTCTCAGTCAGTATTCACTAACATATTTTCAGCTTTAATAAGGAACTAGGTTTGGCATTGATCTTTTGTGCTACATACTTATTTCTTAAAATACCATAGGTGCTAAGTAAATATTTGCAAAAATATAACCATGAAGAGCACTACAAAAGCATATTCTTTTTTTTAATTAATTTTTTTAATTTACATCCAAGTTAGTTAGCATATAGTGCAACAGTGATTTTAGGAGTAGATTCCTGAATGCCCCTTAGCCATTTAGCCCATCCCCCCTCCCTCAACCCTCCATTTAACCCTCTGTTTGTTCTCCACATTTAAGAGTCTCTTATGTTTGGTCCCCCTCCCTGTTTTTATATTATTTTTGCTTCCCTTCCCTTATGTTCATCTGTTCTGTGTCTTAAAGTCCTCATATCACTGAAGTCATATGATATTTGTCTTTCTCTGACTGACTACTTTTGCTTAGCATAATACCTTCTAGTTCCATCCACGTAGGTTGTAAATGGCAAGATTTAATTCTTTTTGAAAAGGCATATTCTTTTTATAAAGGCTTATTATTTAACCAAACAAGATGATATTTTATATACAAGTAAACAGAGGAATAGACAAGTACAAGTTGTATTAAGTACTATAAGGAAACCAAGTGTGCTATTATAGAGAATAATAGGGGGGTTGGGATGGGGATGGGAATCTATTCAGATTTGTCCAGGGTGGTCTAGATCTGAGAAGGTAATATGCAGGCAAAAGTCTGAGTGAAACATAAGGAGTCACCATTTCAGAATTAGTGGGGCTGGCATTTCCAAAGGAAACAGCATTTTCCAGGCTATTTACTTACTGATGTTATCCCGAACAAGGGTTAGCCATCTCCTACTTGTGGCACCGAGGCCACACGCCACCTCCAGTCTCTTGCCACCCAGAGATTCCGTATGATGCATGGTTTGAAGCAGAAGTAGGTAGGGTCCTGGCCCCGATCTCCTGTGGAGAGAAAAATCAAAGGCAAATAGCACATTAGCTCAGGTAGAGTCAACTAAGGATGATGCTTGCTAACCCACATCAGTCAGAACCGTGGAAAAAGTGGTGTTTATTTTCAGTGCCCTTCCATCTTCCCTTCCATGTCTCCCGCCTTTTGATACTCTTTCCCACAAGCTGCAGGCAAAGCAAACATATATGCTCCTTTCTCTTTATCCAGAGTCATTCTCTTTCCTTATACTAAGCAGATCCAGACCTCACAATTAGATACCCCTGACCCCATCCTCCTACCCCACACCATCATATAAAAAAAGAAAAGGAGGAAGAGAGAAACAGTTGCTCCTAAACATCTCAGTCAGGTGTTGAAAACAATTACTGATTAAACTTATTTGAGACAAAATGAATGACCACAGTTAATAAATGTGTCTGAAGCTTTTCTAGGACTTTCACATTTTAAGAATGATTGTTAACCTGAATGTGTATCTGTTCGGCAGAATTTTAAGAAATTATTTAAATGAAGAGTTTCACCATGGGTAAGGAAAACCATACATTAGGGTGGCTTCTGACAATGCTTCTCCTCCTACGTGTTATTTTGACTATTCTAGAATAGAAGTAAGAATACTGACAGTGATGAGTTTTAAAAGTTTATCAATGAAAAAAATAAATAACAAATCTTAATAACCTATTCTGGGTTAAGTATACTTTGGGCCAACTGAAAATGTTATTTGCTGGATCTCAAGATTTGCTTCTTGAGGAGACTGAGTGGCTTGGTCAGTTAAGCATCGACTTCAGTTCAGGTAATGATCTTGTGGATCATGAGTTTGAGCCCCACGTCAGGCTCTTTGCTGACAGCTCAGAGCCTGGAGCCTGCTTCAGATTCCGTCTTGATTGGGACACCACTCCCTCACTCCCTCTCTCCCTCACTCACTCTCTCTCTTTCTCTCTCAAATATAAATAAACATCTTAAAAAATTATTTAAAAATTTTTGCTTCTTTACTTACCTCCTTTAAAAATAGATTTGGCTTCATTTTCCTGAATGCAGGATTTTCTCCTAAAGTCTCTTCCATTTTTTAAGTTGTTTCCCACCAGTGTACCAGGAATTGTTATTGGAGACACTTCATTGGGTTGCTACCGTCAAAGTACTTAGTATGTTAACAGAGAATAAACATGAAATCAAAGGTGAAAAAGAAGTTAGATTTTAGAGGACCCTGAGAGTTTGGGAATCTAAGTAATGAGGCAGAATGCATCAGAAGATGATACAAAATTTTCAACACAAGAAGTAGCAAGAGTTCAAATATGAACTGAGAGGGAATTGCTGTTGAAAATCAACTGCATTGTTTGTCGTGGTAATTACCCACTCCCCCCAGCCAATTACAATGGTTAGGGTAGCGTACCGGGTAATGTAATTTTCTTGACAGGACTGTTGTTGTCTATGAAGGAATTCATGTAATGCCCTTAATTTTGTTTTTAAAAAAATTAGATTTTAACATAAATCAGCATCATCTATGGGGGTGGGATCAGAGTTTGTCACTGTGATGTTTATATCAAGGAAGTCTTAAGACTTGTGATTAAGGTACTTTGTTTCTAGCATTTTGATTATGCTGAAATTCAGTAATCAGTGGTGCCTGTTTGGAATAGCATGGTATATACAATTAAAAATGAAAAGCTCTGGGAAAAGAAAAACAAAAACACATCAAAGATTTCCAACACTTTACTCTCTTGAATTTTAAAGCAAAATTGATTTTATTTTGTAAACAGCTATACACTATAATGATTTATCTTTAAAACAAAAGCTATAAATTATCGAGTAGAGAAAACAATGAAAAACTACATATTTTTTAAATGTTTATTTATTTTTGAGATAGCACCAGTGGGGAAGGAGTAGAGAGAGAGAGGGAGACAGAGGGTCCGATGCGGGGCTCAAACTCAGGAACCGCGAGATCACAGCCTTGAGCCTCAGTCAGACGCTCAACTGACTGAGCCACCCAGGTGCTCCTATGTAATTTTTTTTTAACAGTATTGAAGTTTCAGCTATAACCATTTGTCTGGTTACTACTGCTCTATTTACATATTTTCTCAGACAATTTAACTCTTTTATCTTTGTATAGTGGTTACTTTAATTTTTCAACATTTAAGTCATCCTTCATTATTACATGAAACTATTTTACCATATAGTAGTTTTTTAATAGTTATTTATTTTTAAAAACAACAGTCATGATTTGTTATCAGCTTTATTGAGGTTTAACTGACAAATTGTACATATTTAAAGAGCACAATGTAATGGTTTGACATATGTATATATCGTGAAATGATTATCAGGTTAATTAACACATCCGTCACTTCACTAATCTTTTGTGTGTGTGTGTGTATGTGTGTGTGTGTCGAGAAGGTTTAAAATGCACTCTGCAAATTTCAAGTATACAATACAGTATTACTAACTAGAGTCACCATGCTATATATTTTATCTTATTTATTTATTTATTTATTTATTTTTATTTTAAGAGAGAGACAGAGAGAACATGTGACCAGCGGAAGGACAGAGAAGGAGAGAGGGAGAATCCTAAGCAGACTTGTAGTCACTGCACAGCCTGATGCGGGGCTTGAACACACCAGTCATGAGATCACGACTTGAGCTGAAAACCAAGAGTTGACCGCTTAACTGACAGAGACGCCCAGGCATCCCTGATCTTCTTTTTTCAATTCAAACTACTTTCTAATTTCTCCTTTGAAATTTTTGATTCATGAATCTCTTAGAATGTGACTTTTAAAAAACTTAATATTTTAATTTAATTTTAGACTCACTTAGAAGTTGCAGAGATAATACACCGTAACTGTGTACCCTTCAGCCACTTTATAGTATTTTATCAAAAGCAGGAGAGTGCCGTTGACAAAATACCATTTACCATAGAGCTAATGCGTATTTCGCCAGTTTTACAAGTACTCCTTTTGTGTGTTTGTGGTACAGTTCTATGAAATTGACTCTGTGTGCGGGTTCATGTGACCAGCACCACAATCAGGGCACAGGACTGTTCAGCACCTCAGAAAGCTCCCTTGTGCTGCCCTTCCTAGTCACACCCTCACCCTACTTCCTTCCAAACTTCTCCTCCTTGAGCATGTTGTATTTTTTTTTCCACACAGTTGTTTTGGCTCTTTTATTTGTTTATATTTTAAATGTTTATTTTTGAGACAGAGGGGCGGGGAGGGGTGGAGAGAAGGGAATAGATCTGAAGTAGGCTCTGTGCTGACAGCAGCAAGTCCTATGTGGGGTCGGAACTCACAAAGCAAGAGATTACTCAACCGACTGAGCCGCCCAGGCGCCCCTGTTTTGGATCTTTTAAATGCTCTTTAATAGTTTTTTTGGTTTGTTTGTTCGTTTGTTTGTTTTTGACTATATTATTTTAAGTAATCTCTACACCCAATGTGGGCTCAAACCTAAAACCCTGAGTTAACTCTGCTGAGTTAGCCATCCAGGCACCTCTCTTTAATACAATTTCAATATTTTGTTAGTAAGGGTCTTAGGCTCTTAGGTACTGCTTTGTGAGATTAATTTTTGTATTCGTTTTGCTTCACTGATAATGTAAAAGTGTGTTTTTCTGTTGTTTCCTATCGTGTTATTGCTGGATCACACAAAATTACTGGTCTTTCTAGTTCCTGTCTCTCTTTTTTGGCTTCTATCTCTTCGAGTATTATTATTATTATTATTATTATTTTTATTTTCCCATCTTCTTGTCAGAGGGAAAAATATGTCTTTCTTTATTCATGAAGAACCATTTTCTGATTTCTTCTGATGCCTTCCACCTCCTAATAGCGTTCCCATGAAGCCTCACCCGTCGTTAATTAGCAGGCTCATCACAGTAAACTCCCAGACTGATTTCTGCCTGATGGAAATTCTCTCCTTATTCTGAAAAATTTTTCAGAACATAGTTTTTTCTGGAAAACTATACCAGAAAATTTACAGTTACTGGAGCAGAGATGTTAACAATTAAAGAAAAACATGAAACATCACTAAAATTAAAAAGCTACTATAGGCAACAGTGGATGGAAGAGCAACTATGAGAGTGGGGCGTGAAATTCTTATAACTGAATGATTATCCTACTTTTAAAACTGGAAATTCAGCAGTGAAATTCTGCATTGCTTAAAAATAATAAGTGGTTTTAATACACACTTCTAAAATATATTTTTTAAAAAATCTGTAATTAACCCTAGGGGGGGAAAGTTAATTGTATTAAACATAATGCAATTTAATTATAAGAACTGTTTTCAAAAGTTGTGTTTTTAGTGATGATAAGAATCTTTATCATGTTAATGTTCCAAAGGGAGAGACTGAAATAAACGATTCAAATTAACTGGTAAAAACCTTTGGGAGAAGAGCACAAAGAAAGGGAAGGCAGCTAAGATAAATGACCCGATGCAAATAACCATGGGGGTGGGGGTGAGTGGAGGAAGATTGGTATAAAATTGAAGTAGATGGTCAAGTGAATCACTTAATTTTCAAATTCAAGAGCAGATCATCCTAATAAAATTGAAAAAGAAAGACTTTGGCAGACTCTGGCTAATTAGGTGAAAGGATTGTAATAGATACCTCCATCTGTATATGGGTTTATATTTCCCAACATATGCAATCTGTCTGTAAGGAAGGCAGTTATGTTTAAGAGCAAGAGTGTGGGATGAGATGACTTGGGTTGAGATTCCAGTTCCCATGCTTAAGGCTAGTAATATGATGAGTGAGTAACCTGATCTCTTATGGTCTCGGCATCTGCCTCAGTGAAATGTATAAAATAGTAGTACCTGCTTCAAAGGTTGCCCTGAGAATAAATTGAGACAATCCACTAAAGTAGTAAGCCCTCATTTAATAATATTAGCTACTGTCATCGAAGATGACCTACCTTATTGTTAAGAAATGTCACTTGAAGTAGAAATAAAGTATGCCAAACCCTGGCTTCCCCAGTGGGCTCGGTTTTGTAGCTCTGCCATTCCTGGTCAGGACAAGAAAAAGATCAAAATCCCCATATCCAACAGGGCATGGATACAATATCATCTGGTCTCTGCTTTTGAACTCTAGAGCTTATAAACCTGTGTCCTCCAAGCTGCAGCCTTTCCTTGTATTTGTCCATCCCTATGGATGGTGACGCCCCGCTTGCCCCTAGCTTCTGATTTCTGCTGCTCAGAAATCACGGCAGCCTCTCCTTAAATATAAGCCTATTTCACTGATATCCGGCAGCCTGTGGAGAGCCTATGCTAGCCCCTTTCCACAAGCGTTAGACCTGTGCCTCCGATGACTGGCTTCTGACTCTTCATCAGCTGGAGGACTGCTCTCCTAGTGTTGATTTTCAGCTCCTCCTAGATTCCCTTGCTGCTAGACCTCAGCAGCTAAATCAGAAGCCCTTGAGTACTGATTTGATCTGGGACGAACTTCAGTTTTCCCTGATCATTTGGACAACGCTTACCTGCTCCGACAGCCTGCCCCGTGTTTCTATTAATTCTATTTATTCTTGCCTCTGAGACCTCACCTTTCCTTTTCAGACTAATTAGTATTTCCCAGGACACCTCAAAGCCAGGCTAGTCTGAGCTGTGGTATACAAACACGGATGAGTGCCTGGCTGGCCCAGCTGGAAAACCATGTGGCTCTTGATCTCAAGATCGTGAGTTCGAGCCCCATGTTGGGTGTAGAGATTACTAAAATTAATAAACTTAAAAAAACAAAGCATGGACATATTTCATAAAAGAAGGAATGGGGGTTTGGTATCATATTGCTCAATAGTATTAACTATCCTACTTATCTGTTGCATGGGTTTACTGCGAAATTAGAGTCTGTACACAAAGCATATTTTAAACTATAAATCATAACACTATAATGATAATGGACAGATTTCCTCTTTTGTTTCAGCTCTCCCTTCCTTTTCCTTTCTGGCCCTGTCTTTGTTTCCTTGACAGGGCTAGCTACTTCATTGTATGTCTTCTCTCTCACTTTTTTTATTCCCATTTCCTCTTTTTTTATTTTTTTTCCTTTTTTCCAAGTTTTTATGTATTTGTTTTGGGAGAGAGAGCAAGTAAGGGAGGGGCAGAGAGAGAGGGAGAGAGAGAATCCCAAGCAGGCTCCACACTGCTAGCCTGGGGCCCAATGTGGGGCTCAATCCCACAAACCATGAGATCACGACCTAAGCCGAAATCAAGAGTCAGACACTTAACAGACTGAGCCACCCAGGCACCCCTCCTCTTTCTTTCTTATCTTATACTTCTCCTCCCCTCCTATTTCCCTTATACTTTTTCATCCAACAGGCTCCTGTTTCTCTCTGGGAGCTCAGTGCCTCTCTGACGCTGGGTTTCACACTAGCTTCCATCTTCTACCTGATGATGAACTTCTGTGCCCTTCCAAATGCACTCGCTCATGATGGGATGGGAAAAGTCAAGGCCTGGGAATTCATACAATGGAAATATTCATACAATTCATACAATGGAAATAAATGCTAATCTAAAAAGAGTGAAACTCTTTTTATGTGTTGATATGGAAAGATTTCCCAAATAAATGATTAGGTAAAAACAACATACAGGGGCGCCTGGGTGGCTCAGTTGGTTAAGTGGCCGACTTCGGCTCAGGTCATGATCTCACAGTCTGTGAGTTTGAGCCCCACGTCGGGCTCTGTGCTGACAACTCAGAGCCTGGAGCCTGCTTCTTCAGATTCTGAATCTCCCTCTCTCTGCCCTTCTCCTGCTCATACTCTGTCTCTATGTCTCTCAAAAATAAATAAACGTTAAAAAAAAAAAACAAGATACAGAAAAATGCATATAGATTTATTCAAGTTATGTAAATAAAAAAGATAGACAAGCTCTTATGTCTTACATAAGAGGGCTAGAGTAAACAAATGACACCTTTTTAGAGACGTTCGAAAGAGTCCAGGTATTTTGACTCAGCAAGTCCACTTTTATAATAGACATTTCATACTGAAGAAATAAATTTCGTATAATTATTGCAATGTTCTTACTGCAACATTTTTAATAGCAAAAAATTGGTAATAATACTGGTGTCCAATATTGAGAAATTATGTAAATAAATCATGGAATATACACAAAACTATATAAAGTATAGTTATTAAAGATATATTTTTAAAACTCTATTAATGACATGGGAAATATAATAACACATTTTTAAATAAAAAAGAAATTTATGAAACAAAGTTTACACAAGGGTTTTAATTTTGCCTCTATGTAAGATACATTTGCATAGACAAATAATAAAGGAAATGCAGGTAAATTTTTGAGTCGACATCACTGGGTAATGAGATTAAGGGGGTTTCTAGTCTCTTCTCTGTTCTCTGTCCATTTTCCAAATGTTAAACTATAAAAACACATTCTTCTATAACAATAGAGAAAGTAGAAAATGTTATTAAAATAATACATTTTGGGGGGCACCTGGGTGGCTCATCGGTTAAGCATATGACTTCAGTTCAGGTCATGATCTCACTGCTTGTGAGTTCAAGTCCCGTGTCTGTGCTGACAAATCAGACCTGGAGCCTGCTTCAGATTCTGTGTCTCCCTTTCTCTCTGCCCCTCCACTGTTCTCACGCTGTCTCTCTCTCTCTCTCTCAAAAATAAATAAACGTTAGAATTTTTTAAAATAATAATACATTTTTTGAAAAATTAGTGGGTTACAGTTGAGTTCAGTTTTTCAGAATGGGAAGTTTCCCCCTTCCTTTCTTACCTCATGGCTGGTTTCTATCTTTATATAACTCCATCTATCTATCTATCTATCTATCTGCCTGCCTATTTATCATCTGTCTTTACTTTCCTCAGTGGAACTTTCTAAACAAGTTTGTTCTGTTTTTCTCTTGTTTATTTAATGGTTCTTATGACTACAAATTACTGCTGCCAGTCTTGTTGAATAGACTTGGTATGTTCTAGACTTGGTATAATGGCACGTATCATTTTTTCAATAATAAGAGTATCATTGTTATAGCTCCTTACCTCTCCAAGTGTAAACTGCTTCATACTGTATTTTGTTTAAATGTAGGGCCATTTTATATGTTTTTGAGTAATGGTGCATTAAAAGGCACATTTAGCTTAAAATTTCAAATTTGTAAAAGACAAACATGCAACTACCTGCACTAAGAAATTCTTTTCCCAGTAGGTATTTCATATTTTCTGAAATTAAACAGAGAAGTTAAATTCAGTCCTGGAAGTTAAATTCTTCTACTCGTCCAGATTGGTGTTAGTAAAAACCATTCAGAAAAGAAATCTGTTGCTCAAAGAAGCCATTCTATTTTCCCAAGAGAGATAAGATTTGCAAAATATTGGCATCTATAACAATAATTTTACTGCAATCTGTGCTCATAAATCATCTTTCATTCCTAAATATTCCTTTATTCCCTTACTTGTTAATACATCTTGTCATTCTGTTCACCGTTCTTTTTATCTTAGTATTTTTAGCTGAGACTAAGTACATTATTTTTTTTAACATTTATCCATTTTTGAGAGATAGAGACAGAGCTTGAGTGGGAGAGGGGCATAGAGAGAGAGGGAGACACAGAATCTGAAGCAGGCTCCAGGCTCTTAGCTATCAGCACAGAGCCCGACACGGGGCTTGAACCCACGAACTGTGAGATCATGACCTGAGCTGAAGTCAGACACTTAACCAACTGAGCCACCCAGATGGCCCTAAATACATTCTTTTCTAAGGTGTGATTGCTTAAGGATTAGATGCTCCCGGGGTGCCTGGTAGCTCAGTTGGTTAAGCATCTGACTTCAGCTCAGGTCATTATCTCATGGCTCCACTCTCAACACAGAGCCCATTTTAGATCCTTTGTCTCTCTCTCTCTCTCTTCCTCTCCCCCTGCTCTCTCTTTCTCTGTCAAAAATAAACAAATATTTAAAAACAAAAAAGAATTAGATGCTCCCTTACCTGTGTTTCACGGTGTTTTCTTCATATACCCATTAGTGCAGAAATGGTTTGATATTCTAAGTTTTGTCACACTAGACTGTAAAGTCCAAAATTAAAAGCTACACTTTATTCATTTTTATGTCCCCACACTTCGGATAGTGGTTGGTATGAAGCAAACAACCAATAGATGAGTTTTAGATTGAAGAAAAGGGCAGATGATAAGAATAGTCATTTGGAGAAAACAAGTCAAACAGTGGTTGAATCTGAAACTCTGCCTAATAGTAATGTAATGAAAGAATTTCAAATATTTAAAAATTTTATGTTAACTTACTGACTAATCCTGGGAAGCATTTTGTATTGATTTGTGTTTTTAATCTTCTGGTTCATTTGAAACAGGAGAAAACTTGGGGCATCTGGATGGCTTAGTCAGGTAAGCATCCGACTTCTGCTCAGGTCACGATCTCACGGTTCATGAGTTCAAGCCCCACATCAGGCTCTGTGTTGACAGCTCAGAGCCTGGAGCCTGCCTAGTGAGAACCATTGTGGACTTTTGATTTCCAGAATTGTAAGATAATACTTTTGCATTTTTTTTAATTTGAAAGGAATATATTACTCACCATCCATAAAAATAGAGCTTTCGCACTTGCAACTAATGATGAAAATCCTACACTGCCCTATTTGCTTTGTTTTAAGCCACTAAATCTGTGGTAATTTGTTACAGCAGCAAAGCAAACTGATACAATTCCCTTGTATTATTCTACATACATGATATTATTGGTAACTGAAGAGTCTCTCCCATCATGCATGCCAGAGACAGCTGCAGGTGATCAGTCTGGCTAGTCTGACCAGTTAGTGTTCATTAGTGTGGCCAGGGTGACTGGTGACCAGTGAGAAAACATAAGGTCGGTGATGAACTGACTCAGGCAGACAAAACAGGGATGCCTTAGAAAGACTGAGTGACCTGGGGCATATCTTTAAGAGACAGATGACCAAAACAGAGAGTAGCCTTGAGAGTAAATGCCCAATAAGACATGAGAAGGACAAGGCAGGAGATGGTACTCTCTAACTGGTGTATCATGTATTCTAGGCTTAACACAAAATGAGAAAGAATGTGGATAGAGGTTCTATCAGCAAAAGAAGACAGTTTGCTATTTCATGGGCTATAAATTACAGAGTATATAAAGAAAGATCAGGGGCACCTGGGTGACTTCTCACTTCGGCTCAGGTCATGATCTCGCAGTTCGTGAGTTTGAGCCCTGCATCGGGTTCTGTACTGACAGCTCAGAGCCTGGAACCTGCTTCGGATTCTGTGTCTTCCTCTCTTTCTGTCCCTCCCCTGCTCATGCTCTGTCTCTCTCAAAAATAAACATTAAAACAATTAAAGAAAAAAAAAGAAAGAAAGCTGATATACAGAAGCAGCATATATAGAAAAATTAGACAGCCATTAAAAATATTTCACAGACAAAATAGACAATAAACTAAGAAAAACTTTTGCCTTATTTATTATACGTGTTGAACTTTCAAAAGCTGACTGCAAATCAAGAGGATAGGTATTTTATTCAGGCTATTGCAATAGAGAGAATATCCAGAGGCAGTGTTTCCTAGAAAATGCAAAATGAGGAATTTTATATAGCAAAGAAACAAATTGGCAGAGTCCCAATTACGTGTTTGGTAAACAATCAGGCAGGTACCACAGTCTTTCAGAAAAGGTGTGTGTGTGTGTGTGTGTGTGTGTGAGAGAGAGAGAGAGAGAGAGAGAGAGAGAGAGAGAGAGAGAGAGAGAAGGGGGAGAGAGAGAGATAGGGAGAGAAAGAGACATAGGGAGAGGGAGACTTAGGGAGAGAGAAAAAAAAAGAGCGGAGGGGTGGGGGGGGAGAGGTAGGGAGAGAGATTTGGCCTGCTATAATCCATTACATCCTGTTCTTGGAGTTGTTAACTCAAAGAAGGAATTTAGAGGGATGGATTAGTCCCTCAGTACCAGAGAGCACCAGGGTCAGTGTCCATTCAGCGAAGAAAATTTTACATTGTTCCACAAAGGCAAAAGACAAGTATATTTGCCTATCTGAAAATAAAGAAATTCTTTATAACTCTTTCTATGCATTTCTTGGTTAGGGAGAACACCTCCTGCTGTAATAAATAAACTCTGAAATTTCAGTGGCTTAACACAACAAAGCACATTTCTCACAAAACACTTCAAATCCAGGTGTTCCTGGTGGGCAGCTCTTCTGTACATAGTGATTTAGTGTCTCAAGATCCTTCTTTCTTGTACCATTTTCAACATGTGACTCCCACGGTCTCCTTGGGCGTCATTTCCTGCCATCTATCTTAGAGGGAAAAAAAAGAGTTGGAGGATCATGAAAAGAATGTTTTTATGGGCCAGGCTAAAAGTACTCTGTAATCTCCCATGGGCCAGAATTGGGACATATAAGTATCTTTAAGTGTAAGGATGGCTGGGAAATGTGGTTTAGCTGGATTTTTAGAAGGAAAAGATTACGGATTTTATCAATCAATAAAATTTTAAATTAAACTTGTAAATAAAACTTTTAAGTGATAATAAAAAAGATGAACTTCCCAGTGGAAAAATGGCCAATACCAAGGACTGATAAAAATATTCAAGAATATTAAGAATCATTAAGGATAAAGTTAAATAAGTCACAAAAAATCTACTTTTCATATTAAACTGTCAATTTTAACATTTATTTATTTTTTAGAGAGAGAGAGACAGACGTGAGCAGGAGAAGGGCAGAGAGAGAGGGAGACACAGAATCCGAAGCAGGCTCCAGGCTCTGAGCTGTCAGCACAGAGCCCGACGCGGGGCTTGAACTCATAGACCGCAAGATCATGACCTGAGCCAAGTCGGCCGCCTAACCGACTGAGCCACCCAGGCGCCCCTAAACTGTCAATTTTAAAAATAATAGTCCACGTTATTTTCCTAAGCTACTGAGAAATGGAGAGTCTCCGTTACTACAAGTGAGAGTATAAAATGGTTCTCAAGTTCTAGTGCAATTGACAATATACACTCATAGATTTTTACATGTGTGTGGTCTCTGATCTAGCCTTCCCATTAAAAAAAATTTCATCAGAAATAAATCTCAGAAGAGTGTTCAAAGATTGACTGAAGTCATCCTTGACTTCTGTTTTTCATACACTTCATGAAATCCATCAGGAAATCATGTTAGATTTACCTTCGCAATATATCCCAACTCTGACTCCTTTTTTCCACCTAACTCCTTCGGCCTTTCTTACCTACAGTCCAATTTTAGCACAAGCAGCCATCGTGATTCTTTTAAAACCTCTGTCATTCCTCTACCCGAACAGCCTCCAAGAGCTCCAAACTTTTCTCGTCTCAGAGGAAAAGCCAAACCGGCTGCCTATGTTCTGCCGCACCCAGGTCAAGGGCAAACTTCTCCGATCTCATCTTTTACTCCCCCACCCCAGCCCGACTCCCCAGCTCACTTCGCTCAGGCCACACAGGCTTCCTTGCCATTCCTGCGTGTGTCAGATGGGTTCCCTCCTCAGGACCTTGCCGTTCACCGTCCATATCTCTGCTCAGATAGCAGGGAGGCCTACCAAGTTCCTCCATGCAGCGTGCCCCTGCACCTCTCTCTCCTGTGCCCCCTTACGCTGCTTGATTCCTCCCCGTCACGTTTATCCCTGTCTGCTGTATTACATATCCTCATTCTGCTGAGTGTTACTGCTCTTCCGTTGTAATGAGGTCAGGGGTCTTGTAACTCCTCCGACAGTGCCTGGCACTTGGAAGGCATTCAGTAAATATTGGTTGAATGAATGAATAAAATACTGCAAAATTTCTGAAACATTAAAAAAAAGGGGACTGGTTAAATCAACTTGGGGGTCAGACGGTCAGCTAAGCAGAGTCAAAAGCCTTGACGTGCAGAAAGTAAAACCAGAATGTGCTTTTGTATCTCATAGGAGGAAATTCTAGAAAGACCAATTTCTAAAGAGGTAACAGTTACTTTTCTTACCCAACTGCTTTCTGAAACCATAGGAAAAGGAAGTTTCTCATCATAAAATGTGTTTTTACATTTATCAGCTCTCCTCTGGTCTCAAACAGGTTTCTCTGTGAAAATGGGCGTTTTCAAGGGCAAAGAGGATTTTTAGAAAGCTATCTCGTTCTTCGCAGATCGTGTTAGTCGGCTGGAGTGGCCATAAGAAAACGCCCGCGGACTGCTCGGTTTAATGGGCAGCAATTTATTTCCTCACGGTTCTGAAAGACAGAAGTCCAAGATCAAGGTCTAACAGGGCTCGGTTTCTGATGAGGACACTCTTTCTGGCTTGCAGATGGCTGTCTCCTCACTGTGTCCTCAGACGGTGTTTCCTCAGTGCAAATTCATCGAAAGAGAGAGGCTGAGACAGAGCGGGCACATGTGCGTGAGCACAAGGTCTCTGGTATCAGACATCAACCTATCGGATCAGGGCCTCACGGTTATGACCTCATTTAACCTCACTTACCTCTGAATGCCCTCTCTCATCTTGGTAACTGCAGCATTTAGTACTGGATACTTGTATTTATTAGTCAAAAATGTTTTAGTCAAGGAAAGCTTGAATTTGGGGCAGCAGTCATACATATTTCTCTATCTATCTGTCTATCTATCTATCTATCTATCTATCTATCCATCCATCCATCTATCCAACATATTAAACAAACACTGACTGTAAGTCAGTGAGGTACAAATAAGAAATGATTATAGTTTCCTCCAAATACTGCCCCAATAACAGTCATTTTATTTTATTTTTTTTATGTTTATTTATTTTTGAGAGAGAGAGCATGAGCAGGGGAAGGGCACAGACAGAGAGGGAGACACAGAATCCAAAGCAGGCTCCAGGCTCTGAGCTGTCAGCACAGAGCCCGATGTAGGGCTTGAACTCTGGAACAGTGAGATCATGACCTGAGACAAAGTCGGGCGCTCAGCCGACTGAGCCACCCAAGGCACCCCAACAGTCATTTTAAATCCCCGCTTTGCCTCCTGTAACAGATATCTTATCACATATGTAGGTTCTATAACTTCTTGGTCCATTTCAGTGATTAAAAATCCATTCAATCTATAACTCCAATTTCATATACAAATAAAAGATTTCCTTTTTCTGTCATCTGCTAGCATGGTGGTTTTAGGGACCAGAAATGGGGAGGGGGTATAGCCTTCTCTTTACCTGTTTCCCATTTTCTACCTTGGATGGAAGAGTGTAGTTTACTTCTGGGCTTTAGGTCCTTCCTTCGTTTTCTAGTTCCTAGCTTCTCCAGGGACTCGACTCGGGGAGGAGGTGGAGGGATTCAGAGGGCTGTCGTTGTCATCTTCCTTGGGCTGTTTGGCATTAACGGTTGGACCAACACTCCCTGCCATTGACAATGGTCTCTCCATAGCAGGTATTCAGATACTGGATTTCCAGAGGAGGCACAGATGTGAGTTCTTTAGGGGCCTTCCCAGTCCACAGTGTCGTGTTTAAATTTTTCCAACTCTCCTTAGCTCTTGCACTCAGTGGTATACTCCTGAACTTTTGATTTTGTTGCTGGGGGAGTTTTTTGCCCATTTCTTTGTGTTGGTGCCAACATGACAGCACAAGCCCAGCTTTGTGTACTCACTTGGCCTACCAGAAACTCACGTTCTCATCAAAGCAGAACTGATAGCTGGGCTATGCCATAAACCCTTCTGTCTCTCTTAATATCATTCACCAATTCCTTTTTTCCTGTTCATGTAACCTTTAGGAAGTTTGGCTAGCCAGTGTCCTAATTTGATGTGCAACTAGAAAACCAGGTGCTCGGGGCGCCTGGGTGGCTCAGTAGGTTAACCGTACAACTTGGGCTCACGTCATGATCTCACAGTCTGTGAGTTCAAGCCCCACATCGGGCTCTCTGCTGACAGCTCAGAGCCTGGAGCCTGCTTCAGATTCTGTGTCTCCGTCTCTCTCTCTCTCTGACCCTCCCCCACTCACGCTTTGTCTCTCCTGCTCTCAAAAATAAATAAAAACATAAAAAAAAACCTTTATAAGAAAACCAGGTGCTGGTTTTCCTTTTATGCTGGCATCCCCAGACTTTGCAAGTAATTTTCTTAGAGCCCTCCTCACTTGGAAAAGGATAGGGGAAAGCCACAGTAGAACTTCATTAAGCCAACAATTCATGAATCCAATAATTCCCATTTTTTTCCCCCTTATCTGGCTTATATGGTGTGGGGCAATTGTGGTTATTGAGAGCCAGTTCTGCTGATTTAGTATGTGCAGATACTTATTGCTTCTTTGTCTTCAGCTTTGGGCCCTGGCTATCAGTTTTGGGTCAACAGGGAAGGTTCTATACAAGCTCAGGTCACATATCCTGTCTAGAACTCGGCATTGCACTCTTCTCTTTTGGTGGGTACTTAGACAACTTGTGTCTTGTTTTGTGCATATTAGCCTCCTGTGAGATACAGGACAGCTATCCCCCCATTTTGCTGATGAAACTGAGATAGTGACAGTCAACCGGGACAAATTAATTGAAAACTCTTCTGTGACCACAGTCGAGCCTGCACCCCTCCTCAACTGCTTCTGCAGAATGTTGCACCTTTTTCAACTCCAGAACTTGGCCTTTTTCTCTCAGAGTTACAACTCTGTCTGCCGGGGAAGTGAACAAAACCCTTGGAGCTGAAGGCAAAGCTCTTGCCCCTGGCCGTGGCAGAGTACCCATCCTTCAGGGTGCCCTCACCTCACAACCAGTTTCCTGCCTTTCCCAGGCCTGTGACAATGAAGACGTATTCATATTTCATCCTGCATGTGAAATATAAATCCCTGTTTCCTTGGACCTGACAGTGTTCCTCAACGTTTCTTTAATAGGAATTTTCAAAGGACCTGGGAACCTTTATGCCTAAAAATAACTCCTTCAGGCCTGCTGAGACACTCTAGAGTTCTTGCATCAAGCATGCAGGCTACACACTGCTACCCCATATAACTGTAAGGTAAGTATAAATGAATTCGTGAGTTAAAAATATAAACAAGGGTGTCCGGCTGGCTTAGTTGGTAGAACATGCAACTCTTGATTTCAGGGTTATGAGTTCAAGTTCCACCCTTGGCATGATGCCTATTTAAAAAATCTATATATATAATGTGTGTATATATATATATATATATATATATATATATATATATATGTGTGTGTGTGTGTGTGTGTGTGTGTATGTGTATGTATACATATATATACACACACACACACACACACATAGATAGATATATATATATATATGTAAGTTTATATATATATACACATATAAACATACTCAGGAGCATCTGGCTGGCTCAGTCAGTAAAACCTGCAACTCTCGATCTTGGGTCATGAGTTCGAGCCCCATGTTGGACCTAGAGATTACTTAATATATATATATATATATATATATATATATATATATAGAGATAGATAGATAGATAGATTTCCAGAGGAGGCACAAATATGAGTTCTTTAGGGACCTTCCCATCCCAGTGTCTTGTTTAAATTTATATATATTAGGGGTGCCTGGGTGACTCAGTTGGTTGAGTGGCCGACTTTGGCTCAGGTCATGATCTCATGGTCTGTGAGTTCGAGCCCCACGTCGGGCTCTGTGCTGGTGGCTCAGAGCCTGGAGCCTGCTTCAGATTCTGTGTCTCCCTCTCTCTGTGTCCTTCCCCTGCTCATACTCTGTCTCTAGACCTCTCAAAAATAAATAAACATTAAAAAATTTAAATTTATATATATATTGTACTCCTAGTATATACAAGACCATTCAACTCTCAGCTTAGTTCATAATGCTTATCCCCTGGTTTCCCTTCTAATAGAGTTAAAAAATAGAGTAGTTTTTTTTTAAAGGCTTTTAATCTACACATTCAATGCAATCCCAATCAAAATTGCACCAGCATTCTTCTCAAAGCTAGAGCAAACAATCCTAAAATTTGTATGGAACCACAAAAGACCCCGAATAGCCGAAGTAATACTGAAGGATAAAACCAAGGCAGAAGCATCACAATTCCAGACTTTAACCTCTACTACAAAGCGGTAGTCATCGAGACAGCATGGTATTGGCACAAAAACAGACACATAGACCAATGGAATAGAATAGAAAACTCAGAAATGGACCCGCAAGTATATGGCCAACTATTCTTTGACAAAGCAGGAAAAAGTATCCAATGGAAAAAAGACAGCCTCTTTAACAAATGGTGCTGGGAGAACTGGACAGCAACATGCAAAAGAATGAAACTAGACCACTTCCTTACACCACTCACAAAAATAAACTCTATATGGATAAAAGATCTGAATGTGAGACAGGAAACCATCAAAATCCTAGAGAGAAAGCAGGAAAAAGCCTCTTTGGCCTGAGCCGCAGCAATTTCATATGTGACACATCTCCAAAGGCGAGGGAATTTAAAGCAAAAATGAACTACTGGGACCTCATCAAGATAAAAAGCTTCTGCGCGGCAAAGGAAACAACCAACAAAACTGATAGGCAACCAACGGAATGGGAAAAGATAATCGCAAATGACATATCGGATAATGGACTAGTATCTAAAATCTATAAAGAACTTACCAAACTCCACACCCGAAAAACGAATAATCCAGTGAAGAAATGGGCAGAAGATGTGAATAGACACTTCTCCAAAGAAGACATCCAAATGACAAACAGACACATGAAACGATGCTCAATGTCACTCATCAGGGAAATACAAATCAAAACCACACTGAGATACCACCTCACACCGGTCAGAGTGGCTAAAATGAGCAAATCAGTAAACTATAGATGCTGGCAAGGTTGTGGAGAAACAGGCACCCTCCTACACTGTTGGTGGGAATGCAAACTAGTGCAGCCACTCTGGGGAACTGTGTGGAAGTTCATCAAAAAAATGAAAATAGAATTACCCTATGACCCAGCAATAGCACCCAGGAGATACAGGACTGCTGATGCATAGGGGCACGTGTACCCCGATGTTCATAGCAGCACTTTCGACAATAGCCAAATCATGGAAAGAGACTAAGTGTCTGTCAATGGATGAATAGATAAAGAAGATGTGGTATATATTTACAATGGAATACTATACAGTAATGAGAAGGAATGAAATCTGGCCCTGTGTGGCAACATGGATGGAACTGGAGGGTATTATGCTGAGTGAAATAAGTCAGGCAGAGAAAGACAGATACCATATGTTTCCACGCATAGGTAGGCTTTGCAGGACTTAACAGAAAACCAGGAGGGAGGGGAAGAGGGGAAGGAAAAAAAAGCCACAGAGAGGGAGAAAGACATAACATAAGAGACTCTCAAAGACTAAGAACAAACTGAGGGGAGAAGGGGGTGTTGGAAGGGGGAGAGTGGGTGAGGGGCACAGAGGAGGGCACTTGTTGGGATGAGCACTGGGTGCTGTATGGAAACCAATTTGACAATAAATTATTTTAAAAAAAGGCTTTTATTTATAGCAAATCTATGTGCCAGGCACTGATAGTTATAGTCCATACATTTTCTCCTTTAATTATCATAAATACCCTATGAGTTGGTATTATTTTCCTTGTTTTACATCCTAATTAAACAAAAGAGGTATACGGAAGTTAAATTAACTGAACTAAGATCACCATTTAGAGGCATGAATTCAAATTATACAGAATCATATTCAAATATAATTGATCTCCAAGCCTGGGCTACCCCAGCACAGAGGAGAAAGGCAGAGACATCATGGTGACCAAGGGGAGGCAGCATTTTGTTATGCACCAAGGGAGTTATAACCCTACAATAACAGATTTAATATGAATATGCTTTCCATTGCATAGATATTCATAAAGTATACTTCTTAGACGGACTTCAACATTTCAAATCAAACTTCTTCCCCAAAGCGTGGTGTTTCTTGAAGAACTCTTTGTCTTTCTCAATGCTTTTCTTACATGGAATATTGTTTTAGCTGTGATGGGTCATTATATAGTGACCTGCCCGCATTCACGCCCCTCTCTATGTGACACTGCCACACTCCCATCAAGAGACTGAATTTATCCCTCTGCTCACTTGAATGCGGGCTGGCCTTAGGACTTGCTCTGAGCAATAGAAAGTGGTAGAAACAACCTTGTACCTGTTCCAAAACTTGGCCTCATGAGGCCTTGGCAGCATCTGCCTCTGCCCTGTGGGAGCGCTATTCTGAGACTGAGTTCAATAAAGATGCCCAGGATGAAAGTGAGTTTGGAAAGAGAGGATCGGCCAATCCAGCTTTCTCAGCTGCGTTCAGTAAGCAGCTGAACCGCCAGCTGAATGCACCTTTCTGAAAATTAATATATTGTTATTTGTCTCTAGGTTTTAGGATGCTGGATTCCTCCAAAGCAATAGATTAACCAAACTGGGATGGACTGAAAGTACAAAGTAGTGGATTAATTCAACTGAAATGCGTATTTAAAGTACAAAGCAATAGATGAACGTAAGAGAAATTAGTATTGCTCTAACAAAACCCAAAGCACATGGCAGCCTTCAGGGCCGGCAGCAGGTGAATGCTGGAAGGGGCAGAGATGAGACTGTCACCGAAAGCTAGAAAAGCAGGGAGGAGATTGCTCCTGGAGACCAGAGGGCAGAGGTGGACCAATTAACTTGTCTGTGGTACCTTGGAGGGTAGTAAACATACCTAATGAACTTGTTGATCTCACTAATGGCATTTCCATGTAGAGCACAGAAAGTAACAATTAGCTTCTTTTAGCTGTCTTTGATGGGAGGTGGCATTTTCTGTTGCTGCCATAAAAAAATTACAACAAACTCAACAGCTCGAATAGCACGCATGTATTATTTTATAGTTGTGTCAAAATCCGGAGACAGTAAAAATGAAAACCAGACGAGTAATATAGTATTTAGCTAGAGTTTGTTGTGCACAAAAGAATAGTTCACGAAGTGGGTCTTCAACTCCAACACTGAGATGCAGCTCAGAGGCATGACGTCATAGGATGGCTTAGAAAGTGGAAATGAGGAAATTGTTTAATCTTTACAGCAACTGATGATCACCACAGAGGTTGCTCATGAAAAGAGGCCTCTGAGCCCCTAACTTTCTTTGGGCAGGAAGCAGGAGGCAGGCTCAGGGAGATACGAGAATATGGTAGAAATGCCACTGAGACCCAAAGTCTAGATCTGAAAAGGTGCCGTAGCTTCCACAATCACTCTCTCGCCCCTCAAATACTGCTCTGAGACCACAAGGTATGTGAAGAAGCCTGGAAGGAAAGACTATTAGAAGAGCTGAAGAGAGACAACCTTTCCGCACCCCGGCACCCCCCTGCAACCCCATCCAAGCTGTCTCAGCTGAGCTAGGCCCTAGCCGATTGGCCAGATGAACACAGCTGCTTGAATATAAGCCCAGGCAAGACCAATAGAAAAACCACACGCCTAAGCTATGGAGTCGTGAAAAATAACAAATCGTGTTGTTTTAAGCCACTGGGCTTGGGTATGGTTGGTTCCTCAGTAGTAGATAACTAGAATTGTAGCTTAAGTAGCTTCTGTAAGTAGTAAGATATAGCTTTTACCTGTTCTCACACATTATCTGTTTATATTGTAGTAGGAACCCAAAAGACACATTACCTCATCTCCTGAGTAGAGATGGAAAGGTATTATCATCATACGATGCCTCGGATTGATGAGTATTATTTAGTGTTTATTGAGTGACCATGAACTATAGTATTATTTTTAAACTAGAATGAAGTGATACTCACCTAATAAAAGTTTTGTTACTTTTTATGAAACTTCGCATTGTTGCAAATATACTCTCCCTTTACTCTCTACCTTGTATAGTGTGAGAAGAGTGATTTACATTAGCTGTGTTGAATTCTGAAATGGATAGAGAAGCCATATAAAGAAGTAAAGAAAGAAGGAAAGGAAAAAACCTTTTTACGTGGACAATAAAGGAACCCTAGTTGTAGAGATATAATGGAACAGTAGAGACAGTGGTAGATGGCAAAACTGCCATCTTCATCAAAAAAATCAAGAAATGTTCCATGTTTTTCCTGCTTACAATTTACTTTAGTGAGATTCTGGTACTGTGTAGGATTTACTCATACACTCGTTTGCTTATTTATTTGGCAAATATTTATCAGTGCTCCCCTTTTTTAAATGTTTATTTATTCTGAGAGAGACAGAGAGAGAGAGAGGGAGCAGGGGAGTGTCAGAGAGAGAGAGGGAGATACAGAATCCGAAGCAGGGTCCAGTCTCTGAGCTGTCAGCACAAAGCGACAACAAACACAAGAACATGACCTGAAGGGAAGTCGGACAGGTTGAGCCAACCAGGCACTGTGTTAGATACTGGAGATACAAGAGTTAATGAGTCAGTTACAGTTTCTGACTCACAAAGTCGGTGGGGAATCAGGGGTAGGTGGGTAATGGAAACGTAAATACACTGTCACAATCCAGTATTACTGGCGATGGGACAGGACACTATAGTAATAGGATTTTGTTGATTCTTCTTAAAAGTTTCTTTAACTTAATAGCTTCTTTAACTGCAACTGTAAAACAAAAACAAAACAGAGCCCCAAACCCTGCCATTCATTTTTGTAACTTGTTCACTTTTGCAGGGAGCGCTGCGTCTTGACCTCTCAGTTTTCAGGTTTCCGGAGATCTATAAATGCCCTGGGATTATATCATCTGGGGATACTTACATCGTGTCGTGTCCTGCTACTACTGACCCGTAAAAGATGCTGCATAATAGAAAACAGTATTCTCTGATTTCCCCTTAGGATTTCCAGCTGATGCCTAAATGGATTTTTTTTTGGAAGAAAGAGTATCTTCAGAGAGCAAAATAAAGACCCTTCTTAATGTAATATGAGAAGTGGTTTCAAATGTCTAAAACCGGCTTTTCCTGACCCTTTAAATCCACAGCTGGGCCTACCAGCCTCATTTTGTGTTTGTGTTTGACTGAGCTACCACGCAGACATCTGGAGGCTGAAGACCATTGCTCCATGCATCCATCTTTGTGGACCCAGTAAGCACATAATACGTGTTTGTTGAATGACTCGAAGAATTACTGCAGAAAAATTCTCTTTGGGACCTCCACTGTTTTCCTATTGCATTTCTGTCGGGCATACTCAAACCGTTGTTTTTTAAACCACTTTAGCCAGCCACCAAAATAAGAGAAGAAAAAACCATGAAAGCGTGCGGTAACTATGCCTAGCTCTTTTGTTTTGTTTTGTGTACTCTTTTACGTGTGAAAAGTTATTTTAAAACACTAGCTCAAGAAAAATAGTTTTTAATTATTCATAGTCTTCATTATTGTATAAGGTGTAGGGGACAATATAGTCCAAAAACAGAACTAAGAGGGCAATGTATTTTGTCCAATTGAACTTGTAAAAGCCACCACACGATGCATCATTTCAGTGAGAGACTGTTAGGAGAGTGCCAGATACTAACAAACAAGGACAAGCGAGGAGCGGCACCCCTCTTGCAGAAATTTACTTAGTCCTAGACAACAGATATGAAAAAGTGATTTTCTAACAAAAGCAGCAGCAGCCGTCAAGAAGGAATTGATAACCCTGGGAATAAGCTTTCTTCCCATAACTGCAGCAGAGTTGGACAGCACAGAATCCCTCCTCCTCCCCCTCTCCTGGAGCTAAACTTGAGATCCGTGTTTGCTGTAGTTTTTCTGCAGTCAAGTCAAGGCCTTTTCTGTTACCCCCTTTCAGCTTGCTCTTTACCCTTCTTCCTCTTCTCCTTAGTTAAGGAAATGCAAGTACAAAGACAGAAAGAGTTGCAGCCTCTTTCTCTCGCCCCCCCCCGCCCCCCTTTCGGTGGTTCCGCACCTTCCCCTCCCCGCCCTTTGGGGCAGCCCTACTGTGCTCCCTGGCTCCCGCTCCTCCCTCCTCCCCCTTCTCCCCTCCCCCCTCTCCCGGGCTCCTTCTTTCTCTCTCCCCTCCCCTCCCCCAGACAGGCTTCCCAGCGCGCTTCCCTTCCCCCGCCTCTCGGTCCCGCACCCTCCCCTCCCCCCGCCTCCTGCCTTGTGACACATCCCGGGTCCTCCCGGAGGCGGCAGCAGCGGCAGCGGCGGCCGCAGCAGCACAGCCACCGCCTCCGCGGGAGCCGCAGCCCCGGCTCAGTCTCCCCCCCGGCCCCGCCGCCGCCGCAGTCATGGCTGCTGATGGGGTGGACGAACGCTCGCCTCTGCTGTCAGCATCCCATTCGGGAAATGTCACTCCCACGGCCCCGCCGTACTTGCAGGAAAGCAGCCCCAGAGGTAAGGCCAGCATAGACCTTTCTACTTTGTAAGGAAAAGCCTAGAATGTTAAAGACCAGGGAGCTCTAGCTCCGAGGCGGAGGCGAGCCTCTCACTTGGGCTGGGAGAGAGGGATGCTGACTGTGCCTTCCCAAGCCGGAGCCTGCGTGGCTGGGAGCTTCCCCGCAGGGCTTTTGGTGGGGTGGGGTGGGGTGTGAGCGTGAGTGTGTGTGTGTGTGTGTGTGTGTGTGTGTGCGCGCGCGCGCGCGTGTGTGTATTTCACCCCTTCTCTCCCGCTGGGTGTGTGTGTGGAGTGTGTGCGTGCGTGTGTATTTCACCACTTCTTTCCCAGGGGTACAGGATGCGACATGAATTTCCCAGGCTGGGTTTTAGTGTTTTAGAACAGCCCCTAAGTGCAGCTAGCGGAGGTGCAAATCTTTCACAGTCATTCACAAATCCTTTCACGTTGCTGAGAAACCCCCAGTACTGCTCACCTTGGGATCTGTCCTTGAAAGGGCTTAGCTTGAAAAATATGCATCTCTTACTATTCCCCCACCAGTGCTCTGTTCAATCAGGGAATTGTCTCCCCGAAAGGAACAGAATTAATCGATATTTCTAATATGTCTGAAATTCCTGCCCTTCCCTGTTACTCCTCTTAGTAAGGAGTATGTGTTAGCTTTAATGGTGAATGATGAAGAATAGAAGGGAAGATGTAATATTTTTTATGCATGTCTGGGTGAGATTGAAATGAACTTCTAAAAGTAGCCCAAGTTAATCCTGCATGTATTTCTATTTATTTCACTGCTCAAGATGGAGCAATTTGATAACGGTGGGATCTGAAGAAAGAAGTGGATGGGTGGGGGGGAGGGTTGTTTAGCAAACTATTCAAAGATCTTTATTCTAAGCCTTGTAGTCTATTTCTATAGTAGAAAGAAGGTGGAGTCAGGACTTATAGAAAATGGAAGGCAAGACTTTAAAAAAACCACTTAGAGTAATGAATGGTCAAATATGGCACTTGCAACCTTAGCTAAGTGCATCTCTCTTTTTGGCTGAATATGAGAGAAGTTTAAAAACTCAAGGAGACAAATGTTAATGCTTTTGGAAATATGGGCAGATCATGTTTCTTGTAACACAACTTTTTCTAAGTTCAAGTCTGGAATTGGAGCAGTTGTGGAGCAGGTTCGACTTGTCTAGTGTTTAAAATTTCCACTTAATGCTTCACAACTGGAAAAGGAACAATCTAGATCTTAATCTGCACTTAACAAGACACAGGACAAAGAAAAAAAGATGTTCAGCTGTGAATAATTCAGTGTGATCAATGAGTTGAGAAATAAGGTGCAAAATGGAGCAGAGACTCACCTACAGAAAAGCCACAAGTCATGTTTGTAGGCCCAGATTAAACTTGTGTCAGAGGATACCAGTTGGGAGAATT
Source organism: Paguma larvata (assembly GCA_030068075.1). Classification (NCBI taxonomy): domain Eukaryota; kingdom Metazoa; phylum Chordata; class Mammalia; order Carnivora; family Viverridae; genus Paguma; species Paguma larvata. The sequence goes on along the minus strand of CM057838.1, from coordinate 36,723,380 downwards.
TCCTTCATGCACAAATCTGATATTAATATGTTACCGTTACCTAAATCGATGGTCTAGAATAAGTTTAAACGCTTGTAATTGAAAGTTTCAACTTCATCAAGTTCCCCTTGAAGGCAGCTTCAAGTTGTTGCAGTTATTAAAAGAGTTGGGCAACTGTCCTATGGCAGAGTTTCGTGCCCTCTATCTTGCGTCTTTGTTCTTGTATTTTTAGTCATAGTGGCTAAATTATTCCACAAAAATAGTCATGCTCACGGACCCGCTTAGAGACTTCTGTATCACTTGCCATGTATTTGTTTAATCTGATAAAACCCCTCACTCTACACCATAAGGTGCAAATTCTAGTTCAGCCACTGAGAAAAAGAAGTTTCATTTCGGATCACTTAATAACCAGAGAAATTCAATGTATTGAAGAACAAAATTCAACTGAGTAAGTTTTAAAGATCGTATTGGCTCAGTCAGTTGAGCATCTGACTTTGGCTCAGGTCATAAAGCCCGCTTGGGGCTCTGTGCTGAGAACCGGGAGCCTGGAGCCTGCTTCAGATTCTGTGTCTCCCTCTCTCTTTGCCCCTCTCCTGTTCATACTTTCTCTCTCTCTCTCTCTCTCTCTCTCTCTCTCTCTCAAAAATAAATAACATGAAAAAAATCGAAGATCTTATTGGCTTCGTTTAATGATTCGTGACTCGAGCAGCATCCCATCTAGCAGATAGAAACAAGCTTCAAAAAGCTGTACAAAATGAAAGACTTCTGTAGGACAAAGGGAGAGGTAACAAGGAAGTTATACTGGCAAGAAGTGGATTGGTTGTGGGAGGAGCACTTTCCTTTATGGGAGGGCAGGGGTCTAGCAGGCAGATGCTCTCACTAGTGCTGATCAGGTAGTTCTTGATTCACTTTAAGATTCCATTTCTGGAAAAGGCCAAAAGTGTAATTAAGTCTCACTTTGGTGATGTGGAGCTTAGCTTAAGTGACTCCATTTTGGGCATGTTGTCTTGTTTTTAACTATTGATTTAGTTAAAAGCTGTTTCTGCCTTATGGTGGAATATAATTTTTTTTTGTAACTGGTAGATAAGATAGGTTAGATAATTAGAAACACTAATTTCTTTTTTTTTTAATTTTTAATGTTTATTTTTGAGAGAGAGAAAGAGAGAGACAGACCGTGAGTGGAAGAGGAGCAGAGAGAGAGGGAGACACAGAATCCAAAGCAGGCTCCAGGCTCTGAGCACAGAGCCCGATGCAGGGCTCGAACCCACGAACCACAAGATCATGATCTGAGCCTAAGTCGGACGCTTAACTGAATGAGCCACCCAGGCACCCAGAAACACTAATTTCTTGTGGCATAATACCTAGGAATCAAGAAGCATAGATGAGAAGTGAAAACATTTTATGTATTGGCATTTTTGTCAGAATATCTTTAATAACAAATAAGCATCTTCATATATTTTGAGTAAGACACAAGATCTAATTGTAGAACACCAGTGCTATTTGCTCATTCAGTGATTCATCAGTTAGCATAATGTGCCAGAGACTACTCCAGGTCAACAACTGACCAAACTTCTTGGAGCGCATGTTGAAGTGGGAAGAAATAATAAACAAACACAATGGCTAATTATTCATGTTGTAGGAAACACTCTGTTGCTAGACCAGATCTTTTCAGTAGTTGACAAGAATTAGAGTTGAAGGTTGGGATTCAGAAGACCAGAATAGAATGTACTTTTTGATAATGAACTTTGTTTTATGATACCATTCATAATCATGCAGACTTTTTTTTTAAGTAGTTAAGAGCCATAACTCCTGATGATTTTCTCTAATCGAATCCTTTGCTATTTGTGTTACCGTCTAAGAACAGGAATGTTAGCTCTCACTCCAAGATGAAATATTCCATTTTAAGTTGAAAGTTGGTGAAGTGTTTATTTATAGACAGGTTATTGATAATGTAGTGGGAAGCAGTTAGTATTCTGCGTCTGGTTTTAGCATGGTGAGAATCATGTCTGGTCTGTGTAACAATCTACCTGCATTTCTAAATGGAATGCTTCTAGTGGTCTTTTACTGTCAGTATTGGATTCCTGCACAGAGTACAAGATCACCTCTCTTGTGATTAGAATACTCCATTTGGTCCATGTGTCAGCTTTTGTTAAGGCATAGAGATTAAAATCAAAGACAGGTGTAGCTCATTTGAAAAAAGATTGGAAGAAATACCATGAAACTTACATAATTTGGCTGTATTTAATTGATTTCTTTATACATCTGCTATTTTTATAAGTAGGATATAGCAAGAGAATATGACCTTTATATTTATAGATGAGACTTACTCTGTGAAAAATGGTTTATGTTTGGGGTTGTCTAATTATCCATGTATTTAATAGGAATGTGATTATCTACTTCACTATAATTTCAAAGGAATTGTTATACAGACAGTCTCATTTACTTAGTTTATTTCTGTCATTCATTCAGCAAATAAGTAAGCTCTGCGATAGGATGGGAAAAACAGATATGGCCCCTCTTCCAGTCTAGTGGGGGGTATTGAGACATAAATTACATAATCATTTGAGCAAACTCAGAGTGTAGTGGGGATAAGGACAGTGCCTGAAATTTATCCAAGGCCATGAAATTATATAATAAAAAGATTTAACCTGGTTAGGAAGACAGGAAAGGCTTTCCTGAGACTTGATTGAGGTCTCAAAGTTGAACTTGGCAAAAGGGGGATTGTAAAAACATTCGAGACTCAGAAAACAGTATTCACAAAAGCCTTCGGAAGGATGGAGTATGGTGAGTACAAGGAACTGGAAGAAGGCCAGTGTGGCTAAAGTGAAAGCACTGACAGGGAATATACTGGAAAATGAGATTGGAGAAGTGGGTGTGGTCAATATTCTCCAAAGACCGCCCTCTCCCTCCAAAGAACTAACCTTTTTGATATTCAAGTCCTTGGATAGTTACTCTCCTGCTTGAATCTGGACTGACCCTGTGGTTCAATTTTGATTTATAGAATAAAGTAGAAGAGAACCAAATGATTTCAGAGACTAGGTCACAAGAGATCTTGCAGCTTTTGCCTTGGTCTCTTATAAAACATCCCCTGAAGAAAGTAACTTGTCTTCTAAGAATTTGAATACAGTGAGACTGCCATGCTTTCAGGAACTCCTAACTAGACATGTGGGACTATAGGGAGAGAGGGATGCCTGACCAGCCCTCAGACACGTGAGTGAAGAAGCCATCTTGGATGTCCAGCCCAGTTTAGCCTTCAGATGACTCCAACTCAAGCCAAATTCCCACATAGCTGCATGATAGATTCTAAATGATTACCATCCAGCTCAGGCTGAACAATCCGCAGAATCATAAAACGTAGTATTAAACTGTTGTTTCAAGCCATTCAATTTTGCAGTGATTTGTTCTGCAGCAACAGACGCCCGGAAGAATAAGTATTGCTCAGTCCATGCAGGGATTATTCATTATATAGAGAAATTTCGCCTTCAATGAAGGGATGATCTGGTTATCTTCTTTTATTATTATTATTATAATTATATACTTATTATCATCGTTATTTAAAGGGAAATAAAATTGACACAATGTTACATTCATTTTGGGCTTAGAACACAGTGACTAGGATGTGCGTTATGCTGTGCTCACCACAGGTATGGCTGCCATTCATCAGCATATAACTCTATTACAGTGCCATTGACTATATTCCCTATGCTGCGCCTTTTATCGGTGTGACTTATTCATTCCATAATCAGAAGCCTGTATCTTCCACTCCATGTTCTCCAATTTGCCCAGCCTCCAACCCCACCTTATCCTCTCTTACCTCCTCCCTCTGGCCACCATCAGTTTGTTCTCTGTATTTATAGATCCATTTCTGCTATTCGTTTGCTTTTTAGATTCCATATGTATGTGAGATATTTGTCTTTTTATTTATTTTTTAAGTTTTTTTTAAAATTAATTAATTTATTTAGAGAGAACTGGGGAGAGGCAGAGAGAGAGGAAGAAAGATAATCCCAAGCAGGCTCTGTGCTGTCAGTGCAGAGCCCTACATGGGCTTCATCTCATGAACTGTGAGATCATGACTTGAGCTGAAATCAAGAGTCAGATGCTTAACTGACTGAGCCACCCAGGTGCCCCTGTCTTTTTATTTTTAAGTAGGCTCCACACCAGCACAGAGCCCAGTGTGGGGCTCAAACTCACACTTACAATCCTGTGATAAAAATCTGAGTTGAGATCAAGAGTTGGACACTTAACTGACTGAGCCATCCAGGTGCCCTTGTATTTCTCTTATTTTACTTAGCACAATACCTTTTTGGTCTATTCATATTGTCATAAGTGGCAACATCTTGTGTTTTTTGTTTTTGTTTTTTATGTCTGAGCAATGTTCTATTGTGTGTATATATTTGTGTGTGTGTGTGTGTGTGCATACACACACTGCATCTTCTTTATCCATTCCTATGTTGATGGACTCTGAGGTTGCTTCCATATCTTCCCTATCATAAATAATGCTGTAGTATACATAGGGGTGCTTATATCTTTTTGAATTAGTGTCTTTGTTTTCTTTGGGTAAATACCCAGTACTGAAATACTGGATCATATGCTATTTCTATTTTTAATCTTTTGAGAAACCTTCATACTATTTTCTACACTGGTTGCACCAATTTACACTCTCAGTAACAGTGTGCGAGGGTTCCTTTTTCTCCACATCCTTGCCAACACTGTTGTTTCTTGCATTACTGATTTTAGCCATTCTGACAGATGTGAGGTGATATCTCATTGTAGTTTTGATTTATATTTCCCTAATGCCTAGTAATGTTGAACAGCTTTTCATGTCTTGTTGGCCATCTGTATGTCTTCTTTGGAGAAATGTCTATTCTATTTTTATTATTTTTAAATCACTCTATTTCTAGCGTAGAGAATGAGTGTCAGCAGAACAAGAGTCAACGAGGATCGATGACTCGAATGGCTACTGAAATGATTCAGGCAGATCATTTATGCTGTGTTGATAGCTTGGACTCAGGTGGTGGTGGAGGTGGAGACAAGATGACGTTAAGGAGGTAAATTAAAGACAGCTTGATGGTAGATTGGCTGAGAGAGTGAGAAGGAGGTGGCAAAGATCTCTCCTAGAGTTCTGGTGTCCACAGCCTGATGGTGATTGCCTACACTGAGAGAACACCAGAAGAGCATCAGGTTTGGGAAACACAGACTGTGAACTTAGTTTTAGACATGATACATCTAAGATGTTTTCAAATGTCCGAGAAGAGATGTCAGATAGGCAATTGGATCTACAGTTGTAGAGCTGAGAGATGGGGCCTGGGGTAAAAAGTACGAAATTGCATTATTTGCGTTTTGGCGACAGCTAAATACATGGATGTTGATACAGAACTTCCCAAGCCCCACCAGTGTGCCATGCAGTAAGCTGGTATAGAACATACATGTGTTAAAAACATACATGTGGGGGTGCCTGGGTGGCTCAGTCGGTTGAGCGTCCGACTTCAGCTCAGGTCATGATCTCGCGGTCCGTGAGTTCGAGCCCCACATTGGGCTCTGTGCTGACAGCTCAGAGCCTGGAGCCTGCTTCGGATTCTGTGTCTCCCTCTCTCTCTGCCCCTGCCCCACTCATGCTCTGTCTCTTTCTGTCTCAAAAATAAATAAACATTAAAAAAAAAAAGAACATACATGTGTTAAGACAATACTGATTGTTGTCAGTCATTGGAACAGCAGAACAGCAGAGTATTTATAAAAATATTGTCATGTTCTCTGTGTAGTGAAATGCAAAAAAAATTGGGAAGCTATATAAGAAACCACTTAGGGAGAAAAAAATAAAGCCAAAAAAAGAGAGAGCCTAGGATAAAGCTTTGAGAAACTCCGACATTCCATGACTAGTTAGAGGAAGATGAGCCTCCGAGAAGACTGATAAGTAGCTTCCAGGCGGGTAGGGGGAAAACCGAAGGGCTCTAATATCACAGAATTAAGAAGAGATCACTTCAAGAAAAGAGTAGTCAAACATGTCAAAAGCTGCAAGAGAGAACAAATAGATAAGGACTAAAAAATGTCTTTTGAACTTAGTGTCATGGAGGTCATTAGTAACCTCAGTGATAATTGTTTATATTTAAATCCTTAAACAATTGAAGACTTACTGATTTCCACCTGATCCAATATTCTAATGAGCATTTATTTTAATTGTAAGATCCCTTCAAAGCGACTTAACTTTGAGGAATATGCTAATTCTTTATTCTGACACACACTGAGATTTCGTATGAAATGTAAGTAGGCATTGTCATTTCCTTTTCACCTTCGTTTCACTTTTTCAAAACATGTACATTGGAAATTGCTTGAGGAAATGTTTTCAGTGACTAGAAAATAAATTCACTTCTGGTTGAAGAGAGAAGTTATTTACTATGTAACCTCTGTATGTCTTACTTAGAAATCATACAGTAAATAAGGTGTATTTTTAGTGATCCTCTTCTGTGCTCTACCTGGAGAAATCTAAAGTTGGAAATGGTGCCTCAGTTTAAAGTGGGGCCAAGTCTTATTTCACTTAGAACTATGCTCTGTACCAGACTAGGGTTTCATCGACTGTCTTAGTTCAGGCCGCCATCATAGAATGCCATACACTGGGTGGCCGAAACACTATATTTATTTCTCACAGGTCTGGAGGTTGGGAGGTCCAAGATCAAAGCGCCAATAGATTTAGTGTCTGGTGAGAGCGGTCTTCAGGTTGCAGAGTGCTGACTTCCTGTATCATCCTCACATGATGGAAAGGGAGCACGAGAGCTCACTCTCTGCTTCCTTTCAACAGCACTAATCTCATGCACCAGGGCTTCACTGTCATGACCTAATTGCCTCCCAAAGGCCCCACCTCCTAATACCATCACACCGGGAGATAGAGGTTCAACATGAATTTTGAGGGGACATAAACATTCAGTCCCTTGCACTGAATTAGAGTTCTTGAATATATTTAGGCAGTCTGTTAAATTTCTGAACCTCCTTGCATCCTTGCAGAGTTTGGGTTGGCTGTGGATTGGCAGGAGAAGATGAGGCAGACCCGGAGACCCACACCACATGCATGACCCGCTGTAAGGTTAGCACCTACCACACACTCCATGAAGGCATAGGGGTGTGCACCTGCTGTGATACTGAGCAAGTAGGGTCTCGCTTAAGCTTGATTTTGCAGTAGGCTAAAACCAATGCCACATATAGGAGAACTTTTTCAGACGAAGGGAAAATAGAGCCCACACACTGGTGAAGTGTATCTGCTTCCAGTTTTCCAGTATTGTGGCAAGCCCATTTCTTATTATAATCCTTTCCCATTATTTGGTAGGCATCGGTCTCCATGATTCTTTTATTCTATTTTATAATGCCCACATTTCCTCCTGGCTCTCCCCAGCATCTTTAATACATTAATCAAGACATGTTTCGTTCAGTCAGTCATCCTTTCAAATATTCGAGTGCCTATTGTACTGTTCCAGATGCCTGGGAGCTTATGTTCCAGTGAGAGAAGCGTACAGTGAGCGCTATAATTTCAGAGAGGGAAGAAAATAAAGCAGGGCATGAGGATGGAGAGTAAGCGGCTGCGTGGGGAGTGTTTCTGATTGCTTCAGGAAAGATACCTCAGAGATGACAGTTGCTCAGAGACCTGAAAAATTAGTTGAAAGCAACCACTGGAAGACAGGGGAGAAGTGTGCAAGTATGAAACATGCTGTTTCAAAACAAGGAGGGTGGTGGGTGAGAGCGCGGGGTCTAAGGGGGAGTGTGGCAGAAGGGACTGAGGGACTGGACCAGGGAAGACGAGGAGAGTTTGTAGGGCACCGCCAGAGATGTGGTTGTAGACCGAGGGTACTGACGAACCATGGAGGGGTTGGAGCAAAGGAGAAACATGAAATTCTTGACTTTTTTAGAAAATTGGGCACCTGGGTGGCTGGCAGTTGAGCATCTGACTTCGACTCAGGTCACGATCTTGCATTTCATGAGTTTAAGCCCCATGTCGGGCTTGCTGCTGTCACCATGGAGCCTGCTTTGGATCCTCTGTCCCTATTTCTCTCTGCCCCTCCCCCACTCATGCTCTGTCTCGAAATAAACATTAAAAAAAGGAAGAAAATCATCCTGTTTGGGATGTGCAGAGTGGATTGTTGGGGGGGAAATAAGAAGACACTGAACAAGGCGTGAGACTAATGAGGAGGCTGTGGATGTGGACTAGGTAGGAGGTCCGAGCCACGGCGGAGGCGATGAGCAGTGAGATGGCGTTGGACTCAGGGTGTTTTTAAGCACAGAGCAGGACTTGCCAGCGGACCGAGTCAGTGGAAAGGAAGGAATCACAAATCTTCAAAAATGACCCAAGCAACTAGGAAACTAAGATGGACAAACAGGAGAAGGAGTTGGGGATGTGGGAGGAGGGGGAAGGACAGTGGAATTCAATATTCTGTTTTATTTTATATTTTTAAAAATATTTATTTTGAGAGAGGGAGTGAGTGCACACAGACAAATTGGGAAGGGGGAGAGAGAGAGAGAGAGAGGAAGAGAGAATCCCAAGCAGGCTCCAAGCTTTCAGCACAGAGCCCTAGGGCAGAGCCCAACACATTCCATAACCATGAGATCATGACCTGAGCCCAAATCAAGAGTTGGATGCTCAACTGACTGAGCCACCCAGGCACCTGGGAATATTCTGTTTTAGAAGCATTGAGTTTGAAATACCTTCAGTCCTCACTCAGTTGGAGGTGTCGAGTAGGCAGTTGTATGCACAAGTCTGGAGTATGAGGACAGGTCAAGGCTAGAGAGTAAATTTCATTCAGCAATTATTTATCATATGTATGGTAACACTTCGCTGTGGTGAGGGGCGATGCTCTCAATTTCCCATTTACTTCCAAGGTCTCTGCATAGGGTATTCAGGAATGTCAAACGCTTAGGGTATAACATTCTGTTAAAGTCTTGAAAGATGGATACAGATGTTAGCCAGATGAATACAGATGTTAGAGAGGAGGGTTAGCCAGATGGATATTCATAACTATCTTTGAGGGCAATAAGCAACTATCTGGGAAGTGACCCAAATGGGGAAAAGCAGACAACATTGGAAACAGTTCTGTGCTCAGCTGGTTTGTGTTTCAGTTTTGTGAGGATGAGGAGATGTTGCACACATTGGGAGGGATATCCCTCTAATAGCTCTTAAAAGGGAGTGCATTCTTCCTCTTGTTTTCTGTTCTTTTGAGAGGACTTCTCTACTTTTGGGGGTTGGGGAGGAATATATTGGAGTTCGTGTTGCTTTGGCACTTTTCTAGATTCTTTCCTTTTCCTGATTGCTGTTGTAAAGTGAATTTTTTTTTCTGTAAGAATAAAAACAATGTGAAAAAGAAATGGAAAGCATGGCTCCTCTTCCTGGCCTTCAGGTCAGTTTCTCAAGCACTGGATATCTAAATCCCTTTATAATCTCAGAGAGGATCTCACCACCAGGTATGGTTTAGCCTGTGGGACTTGATGCTTGAGTTCTCTCTGCCAGTGGCTCACTGTTGACCTGAGAATAGTTATTTGACATCTCTGTGCCTCAGTTTCCTACATGAGAAGGCGTGGTTTAGTATGTTTCCTTTTGCTTTTATATTCTGTGACAAAGTTGGTCTTGGTAAGCAATCTGGATACACCTAGGAGAATAGATCTATAACTTTGAAATATAGGTGGTTAGCTTACCTCACTCTTTCACTTCCAGTGCCCTTCTTTTACTTAAATTCCTATTCTATTACCTTCTGAAAATTGGAAACATACGATATTAAAGAGTTTGACATAGCTCTTTTAAGCATCGGAAGTCTAACTAACATGCAGGATGTGTTCGTATGTGCCACATGACTGGTTAGGGCATTCTATCAAAGCATCTGTTTCTAAAGGGAATGACAAAATCCTTCTTCCAAGTTGAAATATTTAAGCTTGGTAGATTCATCATAAGGATTTTAAAACAGTATACAAGAAAGCTTCTAATTGTTCAACATGTGAACCTGTGATTTCTACAGAGGGAGAATTTGGGGGAAGGTATGTTACAAGATGAAATTGTATAGTGTTAGAGATTAAAGTGCTAAGCTTCACAATCCAGAAGAAAAGAAATACAGGGCAAGAATAGTGAGTAGATTTAAAGTGAGAAGACTTTCATAAACACCTGAGTTATTAATCTTAGGCTGTAGGACGTTTCCCTAAAAAACACTGATACCTACTGAGCTGTATGAATTCTACCAATTCAAAGATTTCTAAGAAAACCATGTTCAAATTTAAGAATCCAGGGATCCTGTTCTGGTGGATCTCTGTATAGAATACTTTGCCATGCTCAACAAAAGGGTATTTATATTTGCTGCCAGTTCTCAGTGAAGATACAGATTATTATTAAAACTGTCAGACATGCCTGAATACAAGATGACCTAAGTGGAAGCCATAGGGTCTTTTATGACCTAGTCTCAGAAGTCAAATATAGTGTCACTTCTGCCGTGCTGTATTGGTAAAAGCAGTTAGAAACTACCTGGAGTTAAGATGAAGAAGCATAGACTTCACCTCTCAATGGGAGGAGTGTCAAAAAGTTGCGGGCATGTTGTAAAACCATCACAGAAACAAGCATGGTATATCCACAGACTGGAAAACCATGCAGCCAGGAAAGAAATGAGGAAACTATCTCATTGTGGAAAGTTCGCTGGGATATACAGTGGCTATACCTTCTGTTGGCTATCATGAGGAACTTACTCTCCTGGATTAACTTCTGGCTTTCTTTAGCAATCTCTGTATTTTGAAATGAAATTTAGTTAACCCATGGGGTAAAGATATCTAAACACTAGAATTTAAGGGACTTATTTGCTAAATATCTTTATACACTTATTGTATGCTTAAAAAACAAATATTGGTTTTAGGAGGTTCATTTCACTCCAAATATGTATCTGATTTTTGCTTAGATTTATGGTGAATATGTGCCAAGTTCCAAAGTTGCTAAGGCTTTGACTTTTTATCTAGAATCTTTTAATCCCTAGGTTATTTTTTTAATTTGGCAAAGTATTTCAAGATAGAAAAATACTGAGTATAATATAACCATTCATATGTCTTACCATCTAACGATATTGGACCTCGGGTTGTTTTTTTTAAAGTAATCTCTTTGCCCAACGTGGGGTTTGAACTCACAACTCTGAGATCAAGAGTCACGCACCCTGCCGATTGAGCCAGCCAGTGCCCCTAATTATGTCAGACCTTAACATTATGCCATTCTGTTTCTTTGATCTAAGCAAATAAAATTACAGATCTAGTTCAACTTTTTTCCCTTCCCCATTTTTCCTCCTCATATTCTCTCTTATCTAAAATGTCATGTAACAAATTTGGGGTTCAATTATATTATATTCTATAAGTGATTTATGAGTACTTGTAGCATGTAAGTTATCATTTAGTATGTACACCTAGTTATATGTAAAGGAGTGTCTTACTTTCTTTGAGAAATGCGCAGTCTTTGAAAATGTAGATACTTAGTGGAAGTGAGCTCTAGGAAGAGTGACAGAATAGGAATCCTTTGCCTCCTTAGGCTACAGGAAGAGTTTCTTAATTTCTAGGCAAGTACATTTTTTGCCCTGGGAACGAACACTTTGTTTTTCTGTATTGAAAGTAAAGTGTCTCTCTATTTTTCTTGAAACGCATGCTTTCTTAGAAGGGATATTGGAAATAACAAATTGTGAATGTAGCCATGCCTATAAACAGTATGATATCACATAAATCAGGTCAGAAAAAAATTGTATTTTTTGAAATAGAAGTCAACACAAACACTGCAGTTGATCAAGCGGAAGAAGAATATATTGCTTATTCACCGTCAATACTTGAAGAAAGCACTAGTGCCCCAGATGAAATGCATTAATTGAATGAGGCAGGAATATTGCCTTAAGGGAAACAGAGAAATCAGAGCAAAAGCTTTTGTCATCCAGGAATTGGCCATTGGCAGGTCATTGGGCCTTTCTCGCCAGCACCTCCGGTTATGAGGCGGTGCTCTGATACAGCCCAAATGCCTGAGACCACGAAGGCAGAGGAAAACAATGGACTAATAGCACACATCGTCACCTGCTATATAAGAATGCTGGGCTTGTTGTTGCCTCGGGCCTGCCGTGGGCACACGTAAACTCTTACAAGCAATGCTGGAAGCGTTAGGATGCAGACTGGTACTGGGTCCAAGCTGATAATACAACCACACTCAATAACATATGGCTGTTCTCCTAGACCCGCTGTGGAGAGAAGAGTTAATGGTAACAGTATAGAGAAAGGCTGCGGTATTGGAGGAAAGCTAAACTGTGTTAGAGTGAGTCCGCCACCACCGTCCTCTCTCCTCTCCCATCCCCACCCTGTACCTTGGACACACACTCTGCCATAGTCAGATTTAGATGTCTTCTTCTGTGATCGAGAAGCCCCTGTGCACATCCTTATCTGAGCGCCTACCACACCAAGTTGTACCTGAGTTCCACTGCCTTTTCCCATGTTAAGAATGTGAGCTCTTTGACCCCTAGAGCCTGTCTCATTCCCCATGGTGTCCCTGGTGGGCATCTAGCACCGTGACTGGTACACGATAGATGCTCGTGACCCACTGAATGCTCCTGGGAACCCACTGTAGAGTGCCTGGCTGGCTGCTACTTTTCTCCTGGCTACAGCTGAAGGCCTCTTGACTTTGTCCGGCATCAGAACTTATAGCGGGCTTTCTATCACACGTCCTCAGTCACTTAACTAGGATTTCCCTGGGGCAGCAGTTCCACTTAGAAAATAAGCAAATTGACGTAGTAGGTGTAGGCACGCACATTTCGTACGATACACTCACCCCAACTTTCTAACTCCCTAAGCTTTTGATTCTTCTTCTGCACCATGCTAGGGATGCTCCGTCATCACAGCGCCATTAAAGGTAAGGCCGAGTCTCGCCTACAGACAGGTAAACTGATAGACAGCTACTTCCAGCCTTAAAACCAACATGGAACCCACAGCATCGGGCAAGCACACCCATATGATTAAATTTGGCTCTGCTCAGTGTTATATTCCGTCCTCTTTGGTTTAACACCTTTAGGATCTACCCCCACATGTATTCTCCAAGTTTCTGACAATAGATATTTTCAGAACCTTGCAAGTCTTAATGGATAAGCTGCTGCTTCCTTAGTCACGCTTTCTACTTGTCCTCCTGGAACATGTTGAGATCTGAGACACTGATCTGAGATCTGTGTCTTGAGGCAACAACAGATGAGGATGAGTCTTAAGGAGAATGGCTGTCCACTTGTGAGACAACTACCTCCGTGAGGTTAATGCAGTGTTCCTGCCAGGGAAGGTTCATCTCTTCAGACACGAGAGGAAGAGTTGATTTCCGCTGGCCAGCCGTGCTCACGGTGACTCAGGGATTCATTTTCTCAGCTCTGTCTGGCTGCAACCAGATGGCCCTATTCCATGTTTCAGAGGTCCACTCCTTTGCAGTCAGTGCCCCAGCTTTCACACGGGAGCTTGGTAAGGCCATGGATTCACGCGGTATTCTAATTTTGCAACCTACACAATTAAATTTGTGTTTGATTTCCAGAAGTATAAGCCGTGTCAGTTAGAAATAAGTGATACTACAATAGAAGTTCTCTGACCATGACTTCAGATGAGAGTTTAAAGACCCAAGCTTCTCATTTTCTTTCTGTAAATACTCCAGTGTGTTCATGGGAAGCCATCCCATACCACAATCCATGCAGTAGTTATTGCTGCCATAATGGTCAAATGAAGAAGTCACAAACATCACAGTCATCTACAGGGGATAATCTGGTTCATCAAGCCACCAATTACTATCATACCATATCTCACTGGTAAAGGAGTTCAGCGCTGCTTTCAAGCTCAAGGCATGACCAAACCATTTCTTTTTTTTTTTTTTTAATTTTTTAAACATTTATTGGGGCACCTGGGTGGCTCAGTTGGCTAAGCGGCCGACTTCGGCTCAGGTCATGATCTCACGGTCTGTGAGTTTGAGCCCCGCATCGGGCTCTGTGCTGATGGCTCGGAGCCTGGAGCCTGCTTCGGATTCTGTGTCTCCCTCTCTCTCTGCCCTTCTCCTGCTCACATTCTGTCTCTATGTCTCTCAAAAATAAATTTAAAAAAAGTTAAAAAAACATTTATTTTTAAGGGAGAGAGACGCACACACACACAGATAGCATGAGTAGGGGAAGGGCAGAGAGAGAGGGAGACAGAATCTGAAGCAGGCTTCAGGCTCTGAGCTGTCGGCACAGAGCCTGATGGGGGGCTCGAATTCATGAACTGCAATCATGACCTGAGCTGAAGTTGGATGCTTAACTGACTGAGCCACCCTGGCGCTGTGACCAAACCATTTCTTCACCCCCATTTTTGAGGGTCAGTTTCCTGGGATTATTCTTGGCATGAATTTTTGTAACAGCTAGGACCTGAAGATAGAAACCACAAAATAGAATATAATTAGGTATGAGTTTTTAATTGCTAATAAGGTATGAAGTTGTTGACTAGGTAACTAAAAGGTGAAAATACGATTCCAAGGTGTCAAGTAGGTATCAAATGCAGGAAATACCTACTACAAAGTCTAGGGCCGAGAAAACAGAGGGAAGGGATTGGAATTATTAAGATGTAGTAATAATTTGGAGGCGGGGTCCTGCAGAAACGAAATCGGATTTCTGAGAGACACCGGCCAGCTGGTGCTGATGCCCCTGAGCTCTGGAGATAGACTTCACATCCCTGAGGAAAGGGCTGCAAGTCCCTTCTTCCTCCAACCATTCAGGCTTCCTTCATCACCTCCTGTTTAGCAGAATCCAGCCTGCAGCCCTCTGGCCAAACCGCGCTGTGGTTTGCAGAGCTCCAGCGCCAGCATGACGAAGCAGAACCGGGTAGATTTGGAGCAAAGAGTCAGTAACCTAATAAGTAGCACATTTCCATTCCTTTCTGACTTCAGCCAAATGGATCCATGGCCCTACGAGAACCCAAGAGTCTCCCAGAATAGTTTTCTTTCTTTGGTTTCACAGAGGGGAGGCATGCAAGCTGGTCTTCCCTTTCTGGGTGCCGAACTGGACGGGAGAGCTTTTACCCTTAGAAGCAGAGATAACCCACACCAGCCAGACTCACTCGGTCCCTAATCCACAGTCTCCACAAAGATCCTAAGGAGGAAAATAGCCAGCCAGGCTTGATCCTTTGTATTTTTCTTGCTCATCCTGTAATCACAGTGTCCTAAAATATCTTCCCTTTTTAATTGGATGTCATTTTTCAGTTTCGATACCACATCTTCATTAAGGGCCTGAAGGGCTGAATATAAAGAGTGCATTAGTGAAGTAAGTGAATTAATCTGGAAAATAGTGCCATCGAAGAGGCTTCTAAAAGGAATGACTGAGCTAAGAAAGGTCAGAGCAATCCAGCAAAACAATTTCAACTTTTAAAATGCTGGAGGATATATCTGGTAAAAAAAAAAATGAAGTATGGATGAATACACTAAGATGAATTAGCAGGACCGAGGGGCTGTTCGGCATAAAATAGATAAATTAGGTCTGCGTGCATGATGGGAAAGTGTAATTTGATCACCTGTGGGTTTCCAGAACAATCATGGTTCCTTTGGAGTGTCTCAGGAAGACTGTTCCGTATGCCTTATGATCCATATTCCTTCATACCGTATCTTTTATGAGTCTCAGTTTTTCTGTGAAGTATTTATTATCATGAATGGATTCTTGTTTATGCTCTGTCCTATTTTTTACTTTCCCTGTCTTCCCTCTCCTCCTCTTCTTCCCCTCTAGCTCAGATCTGTTTCTTGTCTAGGTGTTTCTACAGAATCCTCAGTAGGCCTTACTTTTTCTGCCTGTGTGAAATTATTGAGCAAAAGAGACAGCTGTTACCTTGGAGAAACCCAAGTCAGGAGAGAAGTCCGCTCCTGACTTTTCTGAAGGCTACGTAAAAATCTACTTAGAAGTTAGAATCTCTAGGCTGCGGTTTTCTCTCCTATAAGATAAAGAAATTAGACAATGTAATTCCTAATATTGCTTGAATTTCTAACATGGTACAGTTCTGGAACTTTGAGAGTTTTTCAGGGTTAGGGATTACTGGTCTAACAAATACTGCTCACATGGAGGAAAAAAAAGATTTTTTACTTCGGCAAAGCCCACAGAGAAAATGACCATTGTTTAAATGACCAGACTCTTCCGGGGCGCCTGGATGGCTCAGTCGGTTGAGCGTCTGACTTTGGCTTAGGACATGAGCTCATGGTTCGTGGGTTCAGGCCCCGAATTGGACTCTGCGCCCACAGTTCAGAGCCTGGAGCCTGCTTCAAATTCTGTGTCTCCCTCTCTCTCTCTCTGTCCCTCCCTTGCTTGTGTTCTCTGTCTCTCTCAAAAATAAATAAATAAACTTAAAAAGTAAATAAATAACAAGACTCTTCCACAATGAAGACATTTCGTAACTCTCAGTACCTAATGATCCCGAGTTCTGAGATTACAGTGGACTTCCTTTCCAGGGCAGGAATTTGAAATAGGTATGATAGTTGTCTTGTTGACTTTTAAAGTGAAAAGAGGAGGAACAATCTGAATTGCCAGTTACTGCAGGTTTACTAACTGTGCCATGTACCTCTGGAGCTAAAAGTCCCTTGCAAAAGGAGATGGAGTTATAGGTGAAGGTTTTCTTGGGGGTAAAGTACAAGACAGATCTCTCTATCAGCTTAGGGCCAAAGTAATGGACAGAAACTGAGACAGTAGGCCTGGAAGCACTGTTTCGTAGAGCAATTAGGCTGCAGCATCTGTCGTTCTGTTGACCTCTCGGATTAATTCCATCTATCTGGTGGGCCAGGGTCCCCCGACCACTTCACCTCTGTCAGTATATGGAGGGTATTCTTCTATGTAGAAGAGACCTGTTTTTAGTGAAGCTTATTCACGCGTTAGCACTCTAGCTTCTCTTCAAGGAGACCAGTATATACTTAGAGTTATTTTCCCAAGAGAAATAGATGGGTCTGATAAATTTCAGTGATCCACTCTTCCATCCATGCATCCGTGCATCCATCCATCCGGTGACTGTTCAGCGAGCATCTATCCTAGACCAGACACTATGCGAGTGCCAGCGAGTCAGTCGCGAACAAGCCAGACATGCCTCCGTCCTCACGGAGCCGACAGCCTCTCCCGTCTTAAGTTTCTGATCCTCGCTTGTTCTTCTTTCCCCCTCCCTCCACTTCTCAAGCCTCCAAAAGATTCGAGCGTGTTTTTGTCATAATTGGAAGCTTTCTTTTTTTTTAACAGGTTAAAAATTACGTAGTACAAATCTTAGAGAAAACATTCACAGGGTTTTGTTGCCCGCGATGCACTTTAAATGCTTCTTTAAGGTCCCCCATTGGGATTTTTAGATTCCTTTGAGCGAAGCCCTTGCCCTATTGGAGTAGATGGGCTTCGCTGGCCTTTCATGTGCGCTGCAGTGTGTGGCCGCCTCCCTCTCCCTCAGTACGCTTGTTTCCTCTGTGAAATTTTCTTGTCTTTGAATTTCTTTTCTGTCATACTGCATAAAATGGAGACCTAGAGTCATAGGAGAACTGCTTCAGTTCACTTTATAACTCAAGAAAAAGGCAAGAGAGGAAATTACTTTTATTAATAATGCTAATGATTATTAAAAACAATATTTATTATTAAGCACCAGCCAGTGTGTCTAGAATTTCTAGTGAGGTGTGTATTCGTTTTCCCAGAATAATGTCTTCTATATTGAGATCTGATAAAAGTATCTGCAAATCGCAAGGGCTCCCATGTATATGGTTGACTCATTGTTCCTTTTGCCTGTTTTTTCTTGATTAATACCTTGCGAGTCACTCTGGATCAACTTCAAATTCTTTTCAAGGATTTAAAGCTATTTTTATCATTTAAGACATCTATAGCTTCTTTTCAGGTTCAGTATTTGGCAGTGTTCTGGTATAAGCCTCCAGAAATGTATTGTCATTTCAACACGGCCCTTTTCAGAACCTTGACTGCTGCAGAAATTCAGCTTATTATGAATCCTTTAAGTGAATAACACTTCTTGCTAATCATTTGCTAGTTATAAAAATCTTCATCATAAACCTCAAGGATGCCAGGTGGTAATATGTGGATTTTAAACATACCATAGTGTGCTATGCTTTAAAAATACCACAGGGTTCAGAATCTAATTCAGTGGATAGAAAAATCTCTATTTCAAAAATGACTCTTTTCATGATTAGCTATTGTGATTGTATTTTACAGTATCACAGAAGCTTCTTGAAATATCAGTTCCTTTAGTAGGCTTCAAACATGAATCTTGTGTTGAGGTGTAGCCCTTTCTAGAAGTCCTAAGACAATACCTTTCCTTAAAAGGGCCTCCTATGCCTGTAATTGAGGTAGCTACAGAGTGGGGTTAGGCAGTCCCGTTAGAAATCCTATTCCTGAGTAGTATATCTAGATTCTTTTTCTTAAACTTCTACAACAAATATATAGTTCTGGTAAATGAGCTTGGTTTGAAATTGGGCCTCTACCCTTTATCCAACCAGGCAACCTTAGGACTCTTAAAAAAAACTGTGTGTGTGTGCACATGTGTGTGCATGTGTGTGCGCGTGTGTGCGCGTGTGTGCACGCATGCATGTGTGCACATATCTGGGAATTTTCAAACACACAAAAGTAGGAAGAGCAAAATGACCTTCTATGTCATTATATTTTTACTCGTTATCAACATTTTGCTAATCTTCTTTCATCTATTTACCCATTTTATTCTTAGGGTATTTAAACTAAGTTCCAAACATATTTTTTATCGTAAATACGTAAGCGCATTTCCTAGATTTTTAATTTTAAAAATTAGAGATAAAAACTGTTAAGTGTATTTTTGTCGTGTGTCTGAAATTAGCTTTGTTCCATTCCAACTGGCTTTGGTCCATGTTGGTAAGTTCAGTTTTCCTAGGTTCACTTTTGTGTCTCCTTAACTGCCACCAAAACTGTTTTGTTCTCGTCACGGCCAGCAGGTGTATAGTGGTCCCTTTATAAACACCACATTCCTGCTGCACAGTTTATGTGTATGTATAAGTGATTTTAAAACCTTGCTCTCATTGACTATTTCTCTTTCTTGGTAATCAGATCACTAGTTGTAAGATACTTACTTTAGGCGTGAATCCTCACCTTCCTATTACAAGCTCTATGACTTTATGTGGGAACAGAGTGGATATGTTGAGTATTGGTTAGTAAAAGAAAACTGGATCACTTGGATAGACTGAGGCAAGAATGATTTGGATTTTATTGGAGTTAAGAATTATTCCACTTCACAATGTAGGCCCGTGTGTGTTTGCACTCAGAAACCAGGATAAGTCGGCTAGCTCTAAAAACATAAATACAAGAATAAGAGCATTTTTAATAGTTTCTGCTTTACTTCTGTTGCTTGTATGCTCGAACCCTCCATAATACCACTGGCTCTGATTCAGTGACTGATACTCTTTCCAGCGGAACTCCCCCCTCCATATACAGCCATTGCCAGTCCTGATGCCACTGGTATTCCAGTAATTAACTGCCGCGTGTGCCAGTCTCTCATCAACTTGGATGGCAAGCTTCACCAGCATGTGGTTAAGTGCACGGTTTGCAATGAAGCTACGGTAAGTGGTATTTCCATTAATAAAGCATAAATCGCCGTCTGCCATCTTCTCTCTAAAGGAAGTACTCCACTAATGTTACTTAAAGGTAGATGTGGGCTGGATACAGAAACGGCCATATTTTCTCATCCTTCCTTTCTTCTCTCGACTCCTCCTTTGTCATCCAAGGATCCAGGTATTTAAAGTTAATTCCATTTTGAAAATTTCATGGTGAATTTAAGCATAATGCCATTTGGCTCTTTACTTTCTAACATGAGACTGACCCTCCACGGATATTTACAGTTATCCTCCGTGTCTGTCAACGTCACAACTAAACCATTTTGATTTTCACAAAAATGAGGTTATACCAAAGTTCGCTTCAAGTGTGGACTTTGTACTTACTATGTGAAAAATTATTTAAACTTGCTCTGGGTCTATAGGATGTCTGCATGGGTTTTCTGGGCTTACGATTATGCAGATATTATTGATATCCAAAGTGTTTATAAAAATAGCTTGATATTTGATTCTATTTGCTTGATAGTAGTTTAGTGAAATGTTCAGAAACTTTGAAGGGTGTATTTTTTTTTAATGAACCTTTAGAAAAGCAACTAAATTTTAAGTAAAATCTTAACAATTTCAAATAATGAACTGGTAAAGTGTATACTGCTTATATTAAATATATTCCTACTTTCATGGTTAGGCTTTATTTTTAAAAGTTCAGTCTTTGTTGGGATGAGCACTGGGTGTTGTATGTAAGCCAATTTGACAATAAATTATACTAAGAAAATAAAATTTCAATCTCTTTCAAAATCTGCAATTATTAGTTTAATTGTTGGTGTTTGCATATTTTTCCTTTTTAGAAAAGTCTAAAAAAAAAGTCAGTCAGATATTATTGTGTCTCTAAAGACCATAAAACATGCATACTGGGCATTATACGTTTCATAGAAAAGTCATAAAATAAAACCTTAAGTCTTGAAGCAATATGTTTCATTGTAAAAATATATTTTTATAAAGGACATCATTTGGAGATGAACTTTATTGTGTAAATAGAGGTGACACCTACAAAACCAGCTATTTCCTTTTCAAGTCGAACACTGACTAGCCAACTTAGCATTAACCGTATTAGTGCTCATTTTAGAATTAGCAACCAAATAAGAGTTAGACATAGATGGCAATTAAAAAAAATACCAGTACCTTAAACGTTTCTTTGGATTCGATGTTACTGTTGACTTTTCCTCCTATTCCACCACCCACACAAGCTTTTATTCTTTAATGAGTAGAAAAAATGTACCCTTGGAAGTAAACAGAGCAGACTATGGATTTAGTCAACAGCCTCAATCTGGCTACTTAGAAGTGATGAGTTCATTACACCAGAACAATAGGATTTGGGTGCAAATAAACAACTTCTAACATAAAGAAAATTGTGCTGACATTTTTATATCATTATTACTCCTGTCAAGAAATGTAAATAATTGTCAATATCCTAGAGCAAATGAATAGAATCTAATTAGATTGCCTTGTGTAGAATCAGTAATATTACAGGGGAGGAAAAGAAGGGGGGAAATGTGTGTGAGGAGAGCTTTAAGAGATGACTTGCCAATGTTTGCAATGTAATTTGATCTTAAATTTATGAATGAAGAGGTATTAGGCAACCAGTAGCTTCTCTGGAGAAATTCTAGGTTGAAAAGAACAGATAATTGGACCAGGGTCCAACAGAGCCGCTCCCTGTATTCATTGTCCCCTGCTCAGTTTCACTTTGGTTCATTCTCCTCATGTCACCTAAAACAGGGTATCAGTGTGTCTGTTCTCCTGGGCAGCCACCTCTGATAGGAACCTGATATTCCTGAGGAGATTCAAAAAATGAAACAACAAAACAAAACAAAACAAAAAAAAGAGGCTAACGAAAGTCCTCATTTCAGTAGATAGAATTGGGAAAGAAAGTAGAGAGTGGGAGGGGAGAAAATACAGACAAATTTTAAAAGACTTCAAGAATACAGAATGTAAGGTTAAGGGAGAAGCAATTTCTAGGGCAAGTTGAGAGAAAAGTGGAGAAGTCCTGGAGGAAGAGTGGAACTAATTGGCTGCATGACTGCTTAGGAATCTGAGATCTGGAGGCTGATGCACTGGAAGGACTGGGGTTTGAATCCTGGCTCTGCCACTCGATAGCTATCTATCCTCGGGAGTTACCTTCTCCACACTGTGGTTTCCTCATGTAGAGTGATATAATAATAATACCTACCTAATAGGGTTGCTCTTGGGATTACAGGGCAAAGAGTCCAGCACGGCACCTGGCACATATAAGTTCATTTTGCTAAGTAAGAATATTAAAACTTATATATCAGGACAGTGCTGTTTACACCCCAATTTCCCTGAAGATCAGACATGACAAGCCATGAGCTGGCACTAAGGACCAGGACTAGACTTAAAATCGTCTAGTTCAATCACCTTTTTTATAAACGAAGGAACTGAGGTCTAGAAGTAAGGTGGAGTAAGATATAAAAAGGCTTGTCAGGGCGCCTGGGTGGCTCAGTCACTTAAGCAGCCAACTTCAGCTCAGATCATGATCTTGCGGTCCTTGAGTTTGAGCCCTGCGTTGGGTTCTGTGCTGTCATGACAGCTCAGAGCCTGGAGTCTGCTTCAGTTTCTGTGCCTCACTCTCTGTCTGCCCCTCCTCTGCTTGCGTTCTGTCTCTCTCTCTCAAAAAATAAATAAACCTTAAAAAAATTTTTTTAAAAAGCTTATTTGCCAAGTAGACATTTATTTAATGGTAAAATTTGGATGCACATGAATTAACCCAAGTTCTGGTTTTCTTGATATTTTAGATTGGATAGGAACATATTATGGATGTTTATGAATTTTAGATGTTCAGAGTTTATCTGTAATATGGTTTAATAAATTACTGATGACTTATTGCTAACTTTTATATATTTCTAACATGTTGTTTCCTTAAATTTTTAAATCTTTTTTGAGATATGTTATAGATTTATAGAAAAGTTACAAAAATAACAGTACGTATTATGTACAGAGAATTTCCACACATCCTATACCCACATTCCCCAAATGTGTTAATATTTTGTCACATTTGCTTTCTCTCTTTAAATAAATAAATAATCTTTTTTTTTCTTTTGTACCTTTTAAGGTAATTGCAGACACAGGGCTTTCCTACCCCTAAACATTTTAGTGTGAATTTCCTTAAAAAAAAAAAATTCACTCGTACAGTTATTAAATGCAGGAAATTAGCATTAACACAATGCTGTTATCTGCTCTTTTGACCTAACTCATACTTGCTCAATGGCTCCATTAGAAAAAAAAATTATGGTCCGGGAGTGAATCCAGGATTACATGTCGTATTTGATGTCATGTCTCTTTAATTTCCCTTAATCTGAAATGTAGTCTTTCTTTGTCTTGTATTGCCTTGACATTTTCAAAAAGTATAGGCGAGATGTTTTGTAGAATGTTCCTCAGTTTGGGTTTGTCTGGGATTCCCTCATGACTAGGTTCAGGTTGTACATTTGTGGCAGGCATGCCCAGGGGAGTGATGTTCTAGTCCTTTCATTGTTTAGTAGGTTACTTACTTTAACAGGCCTGAGTTCTGATGTTGAAAGGAGTGTTTTCTTTGGTGTTTGTTTTTACTTTTAAATTAACTATCATGTTAAAAAGATGTTAGCATTAAGAGTTATTGCAAGTTGTTTGTTTTTAAGTTAAAAGATGTAATAAAATTAATCACTTCTTATAGTCTAGGCAGCAAAGTTCAAATTTATCATATACTCCTCTTTGCCCACTGTTCTTAATAAGCTCGCTCTTCCCAAGTAGGTGCAAGAGACCTTAGTGAATGTTTGCACCTGGCGGGACAGATAGATGGTATGTGTTGTCCTAAAACTTTAAAGGGAAAACAATTTTTGTTGTGCACTTAAATTTATTCTCATATTGAAAGGGCAGTGCAAGCTAACTTTGAAATACGCCCTTCACGATTAAATCTCTGCAGCCCCCATACTTCACAGAGCGCTTGCCAACATCCGAGCTATTTAAAACCACCGATGGTGCGCTTTTCCTTCACCTGTACTCTGGTAGCACTGTGGGGAGCCCAAGTTTTTAAGGAATCGTCTCCCTTTTTTACCTAAACAAGCTTTGGCAATCTGTCCTTTGGTTAATTTGCTGTGTTTGCATTTTCTTCCCTTATCTAGCCAATCAAAAACCCCCCAACAGGGAAGAAATATGTTAGATGCCCTTGTAATTGTCTCCTCATTTGTAAGGACACATCTCGGCGAATAGGATGTCCGAGACCTAACTGGTAAGAGATAAAGATTCATTCATTCATTCATTCATTCATTTGTTCATTCAACAAGTATTTATTAAAGACTCATTATGTGCCAGGCTTTGTTCTAAATAGAGTCTCTATCCTCAAATTAAGTACAGGAGCTAGGTTATTATTTTTCCTTTGTTAAAGGAATGATATGATTAGTTTGAAATTAATGATCACAAGTATTTGTAAGATGTAATATTCTTGAATGAGCAATGAAAGTTTTCTTGATGTTATGTCAGTACTTAATGCAGTATAAGAAATTAGTGACTCGTTAAACTTATTTAAAAGTAACCACTTATCCCCATTGATATGTATATAATGAAGTTATCAGGAAGACTTGTAATAAGGATATTTATGAGATCTCTAGTTGCAACCGTATATTCAGACTGGTGGTATATGAGTGAATGGAATAAACTCATTCTGTAATGCATGTAGCCAAATGTTTAAACAGTTGTAATAAAAGTGTTTCTAAGAACACTATTTGCAAGCTACTTCAGACCTCTGTTACATCAGTGAAGGGAGGTGACACCCAACTGTAATATATATATGAAGTGATTAAGATCAACTCAAATAAAGATGTTTCAAAGGGAAAAAAAATAAAAGTAACCACCTAGTTTACCTTTGATGAGATTCATCTTAATCTGGAAGTGTTTTAGTTATCATTGTGTACCTTGCCATGTGCTATACCACTCTTTGCTGAACATAACCTGTGCAGTAAATTCTGAAGCTATTTGCTCATATCATATGCCGTTATAGATGTGCCCAGATAGGAGTAGAGCAAGACTTTAACTGTGTTTTTTCTGTGATTTCTGGCTTTTTGACCTTTATATGAACCATTTGCAACCCCGTCTGATGGCAGACGAGAGAATAGAAAGAAGCCTTCTCATTTTCCTTTTTGTCCAACTGTGATTAAATAGACATCAGGGAATACCAGCCTACTCAGAGAAATTTGGTTGTGACTCAGTACTTTGGCATCTTCACGGCATGCCACATATTTGTCGATGCACAATATTTTAACTTTTGTAGTGTTCTACAAAACTCAACTTGTGTTCCTAGATAGGGAACAATAAAAACTATTTTCTGATTTGAACTTACAAGAACTTGAAAAAGGCAGTTAAATGGTTCCCAAGGTCATTGATTAGGAACCAATACCATATGTATGGTTTCCATCAAAAATATTAAAAACTCTAATTTTTTTTTGCTTTTGAAAGATTAATGATTGCTACTTTCTGTGAATTAGGCTTCCAAGCCTGACAACTTTTAAAACAAGTATAATCTATTTTCAATTCTATATTTCATGTTTTTGGCCATATATTACAGTTTTGCCCTCAGTCTATTTGTGAGATAATAAAGTTGTTTCCTTTCTCTCCCCACAGTAGACGCATAATTAACCTTGGTCCAGTAATGCTTATTTCTGAAGAACAACCAGCTCAACCTGCGTTGCCAGTCCAACCAGAAGGTACAAGGGTCGTGTGTGGGCACTGTGGAAACACGTTCCTGGTAAGTAACTGGACATTTGTCGTGGTGACATCAATCTGTAAATGTGGGTTATAATCATATAGATTTGACCACTGCTCATGGTCTCGTAGTTTTATCCAACTGCAGATAATCAGAAGATTAAAACAAAACCTTTTTAAGAAAGACAGTTAATCAGAGGTACAGCTAAGATGTCCTGCGTCTTTTATGAGTTAGACTAAAGGTGCATCCTCTGATGGGTTCGTTTGCAAAAAGGTGCCCGTCTGGGTAGGCTAATGAGAAACAGCACCCTTTCCTTCCAGCCTTAGCAACATGGCTATCTTGGCTTGGTACGTGGCTGAATTTTAGCATTACTCTCACCTCCTCAGTAGAATAAAAAGTGCACAGTCTCACGCAGTGGCCCTGCTTTGTGCTTTCTAGATTCAAGAAAAATTCTTAGTATAATTTATCAAATTTTTTCTGATTTTTAAAAATTAAACTTGGAGTAAAGGGAATTAACTCTGGTGTCCATAAGTTATAAGTAGTTATAGGAGTTCTTGTTTTACTAACTTTTAACCCTAGCCCCAAGTTTAATTTTTTTTAAATATTTTTTAATGTTTATTTATTTTTTTAATAGTTTTTTTTAATTTTTTTGTTTTAATGTTTTTTTATTTTTGAGAGACATAGAGACAGAGCGTGAGCAGGGGAGGGGCAGAGAGAGAGAGGGAGACAGAATCTGAAGCAGGCTTCAGGCTCTGAGCTGTCAGCACAGAGCCTGACGCGGGGCTCGAGCTCACAGACCACGAGATCATGACCTGAACTGAAGTCGGCCACTTAACCGACTGAGCCACCCAGGCGCCCCGATGTTTATTTATTTTTGAGAGAGAGAGAGAAAGCTAGCATGAGTGGGGGAGGAGCAGAGAGAGAAGGAAACACAGAATCTGAAGCAGGCTCCAGGCTCTGAGCTGTGAGCACAGAACCCAACGTGGGGCTTGAACCCACAAACCACGAGATCGTGATCTGAGCCAAAGTCAGTCGTTTAACTTACTGAGTGACCTAGGTTCCCTTAAGTTTGATTTTTAAAAGTTAAGTTCATAATGCCTTGCCCTGACAGGAAGATTTTCTTTTGTTATACAGCCCTCATAGGAGACAAAAAATTTTCCTTAGAACCTAAGTATTAATGAAAACATCCAGAGTGTAAGTCTGGGCAGGGCTGAGGTCACAGTGGTCTTCCACTGCAGGATAATCTAAGGGATGAACAGGTTTAAGAAAGTGTAGGTGATTTGCATTTTTTCCTTCTAATTTTTATTTTTAGTAGAGTAAGTCATGTACATAATTTCAATGTCAAATAGGATTGTAAAGCTTACAAGGAAAGTAGTGATCATCCCCAAATTACGCATCATCCAAGTACTTTCAATTCTTCCAGCTGCCGTGCTGGTATTACCTATCTGTGTTTACATTGTTTATCCTTTTTCCTTTTTGAAGAAATTGATTAGGCAATTTTGGATATTACCTATTACCCTGTACAATACAGGATGAGGATTTTAGCACCCCCCTTCTTCCACTCACAGCCTTTTTCTCGATACTGTGCTCCCAGTAGAGTTTTAATATTTTATTCAATTAATACTTACACTTTTTAGGTTTGGGTAAATTATGTTTATAGCTAAACCAAGTAATATATTATATTTTGGTACTGTATGACTTCTCAGATTTTTTTTGGATTGTCTGTCCTCCGTTTGGGGCACCTGGCTGGCTCAGTTGGTAGAGCATCTGAATCTTGGATCTCAGAGTCATGCATTCGAGCCCCACACTGGATTTAGAGATTCTTAAAAAAAAAAAAAAAAAAAGAATAATTGTCTCTCCTCCTTTTGAATTTAATTTTCTATTACAAATCATTGGTTATTCCCATATTATTTTTTAGAACTATAAAATTCCTATCAATATAGTCAGACACATCAGGGAATCTATTATTGAGGCTTCTTGCTACACAGCTGCCATTGTGCGGTTTCCCTTCATCATTATCCTAGGAATTACTTTTTTCTTTTCCAGTATTGGATCCCATGCCTTCCTCACAGCTCTAGGTTTATTTCTTCATTTCGGTGAAGTACATCCTCTCTTAGCTTTCTGAGAAAACATGCAAGAATAAATTTCAGACCTTTTACTTCTTAAACAGTTTTAAATCTAATCTCACATTTACTTTATAGTTTGTCCAGGTGTAGAATTATAGGTTGCCAATTGTTTCCTATCAGAAATTTAAAAGGTTTGCGCCACTGTTGATGAGAAGTTCAACTGCTTCTCTAATTCCATGTCCTTCCTATCTATTTTTCCTCTTTATTTTCCTCCTTCATCTTTCATTTTTTCTCCAGTGCTCTCAAATTGCTTTAGAGTATGTCTTAAGATGGAAAAAGAAGATGTGATACACATACATATATACAAACATACACACTGGAATATTACACAGCCTTTAGAAAGGATGAGATCTTGTCATTTGTGACATGAATGGACCTAGAAGGTATTATGCTAAGTAAAATATGTCCGACGTAGGAAGACAAATACCATAAAAATTTCACTTATATGTGGAATCTGAAAAACAAAACAAATGAACAAATAAAAAATGGAGTCTGACCCATAAATACAGAGAACACAGTGATGGCTGCCGGTGTAAGGGGGTGAGTGGGTGAAGGATAGTGGGAGGTATAGGCTTCCAGTTATGGAATGAGTAAGTCATGGAATAAAAGGCACAGCATAGGGAATGTAGCCAATGATATTGCAATAGTGTTGTATGATGACAGGTGGTAGTTACACCTGTGGTGAGCATAGCATAATATATAGACTAGTTGAATCACTGTGTTGTTCACTCGAAATATATATATATATATGTATAAATAAATATATATGTAACACTGTGTGTCGACTATACTCAAGCTAAAAAAAATTATAAAAAGAATGTATCTTAGGGAGGATATGTTTGAATTCATTGGATTCTCAGTGGGCCCTCTTATAGTCTGTACTATTTTCTTTGTTCCCTCTTTCTAGAACCCTTTAGATCACCTGAATTATTGACTGTATTTCTTTTTTTTTTTACATTTTCTTTTAAGTTTTGGGTTTTTCTTTTACTTACTGGGAAACTTCCCTGATTATATCTTTCAACCTTAATTCAAAACTTTAATTTCAGCTTTTCTAATTTAATTTTTAATCTCGAAGACTTTTCCTGTGTTCCCTGGTTAATTTTTCCTTTTTCTAGAGAGCATTCTCTTCTCTACGGCATCTTTCTGAAACTATTAGTTCTAGTTTTTTGCGAAGTATTGTTCTTCTTTATCCCTTGTCTCTATTTTCTCCCCACTTTTTCTTTTTTTGTGAGAGAGATTTTACTGAGAAGTTCATTTATATTTGAGGGTCGGTCACTGATTGGAACCTCTATTCATGCAGCAGAAGTTAAGATCTTTCTCCTTTCCTTTCTTCCCTCCTTCCTTCTCTCCTTCCTCCTTCTTCTGCCTCTTCGTCTTTTTTTTTTTTCTTCCTTTTCTCATTTGTTTGAAGAACTGTCAATTCTTAATATCAAGAGGTGTTCTTGGAGGGCAAGTTTCTCTAGGGAACAATCCTGTGGTTTCTTGTGAGTGATATGCCTGGGGGACAGCATTTAGGAGTTAAAGGTAATGAGGTGAAGGTCTCATCCACTGTTCAAACCGTAGACTTTAACTTAATTCCTTTCTTTCATTTTATTCTTGCCTTCTGCTAGGCCGGGTGTTTCTAAGTTCACAAACTCTCTAGACCGGTTTCTTTTCAGAATAAATCACTCTTTTCTTGCATGTACCGGAGAGAGAGGCGTTTCCAGTTTTGTGGAGGGTAGGAAAGAGTTTACAGAGGATACTGCTGTTCGTGTCACTGATAGGAGCCCCACGTCAAAAAGCCCGAGGTAGCCCCCATACCTGAACCAGCTTGCTTTCCTTCGGCAAATCTCTCTGTAGACAGACCAGTTTCAGCACCCCTCCCCCTAAGTCAGCTCCAGGCTCCACGAGTGTTCTGTTGTTCAGAGCTTTGAGGCCATCTCTCCTCTTTATCCTTGTGGTATTATACTTTTAAAAATCACTTACCCCTATGTTAGTGAAGTTTGGGAAAAGGAATGGAAATTCTTGCATCTATCTGATTTACTTCATTTAGTCAGAATTGCTAGGATATTTCTGATCTTGTATGAGAAGATAAATCTTCTTCCTTACAGTTATATTTTATTCATTAAATCAGTGACTAAGTACATAAATTAGAGGATATAGCTGGTGGGAGTAGTTCATTTTTTTTTGAAAATTACTATATCCTATTTAATACAGGATGATACACTGTAGGTACTGATAGATATCAAGTGATCTAAGTTAAATATATATAAGTGTATTTATTATTTTCTTTCTTATATGTGAACAAATTATATTTTGAATTACCATTTAAAGATTTTCAAAATAGATTTCTTTTCAACTTAGTCAAGTCCCTCCGTAATTACCTTACATTTGCATTTTGCTCAGTTATATTTTATTTTCTAAATCCTTGCCATGGACAATCCTTATAGCCACATTATAAGTGAGCTGATTTTCCTTTGTTCAAATATAATTACCGAGTGTGTGCCAAGCACTGGACTGCATAATGCAGGAACAGGACGGCACGTTCCCTGCCCTCATGGAGTGTCCTAATCTAATGGGAGAAGAGAGACAATTAAAACAAGAATTGTCTAAAATGTGTTTAGTCTAGAGCAGGAAATAACAGAGTGTTCTTAGTGCACCCGCGGAAGTACCCAGCCTGGAGGAAGGGAGTGACATTATGCTCAGAGTAATGGAAAGCTTTAGTAGAGCTTTATGATTAATTCTGTATGTAGGGACCTTATGTATAGAATGGGTTATGGATTGCATGCAGGGAAAGCCTGAAGAGGAACAAGACTAGATGTGTGGCTTGTATTATTCAAAAAAAGGTAATGAGGATGGATGGGAATAGCATAAAGATTTTGAGAGAGAATTAACATACTGATAGTAGATTAGGTAAGAGAATGAGGAAAAAAGGAAATCAAAGACAACTCTTAGAAAGTTCATATTTAATTTTTTGAAATCATCTGGTACAAATCCTAGAGAATGATCCAAATTGAGAGCTTAAAAGATGTACCTGTGACATGATTTTTATTACTTTACAAAGTACTTTATGCATTTCGGTATTTTTCACACTAGAAGAAGATTCCTAAAGTAATGTACGATTCAGAGATGAACTTCTAAAACTAGCTCTCTTTTATTTAATACTTTGTGTAGGCAAGTGAATCGTATTAGCATATTAATACAGTAAATATGATTAAAAACTTTAATTCTTTAGCAGGAAAGAATGTTTGGATTAATACATGGTATTTAAAGATGACTTAAAAATTCCTAGAAAACAAGTTTTTGGTGATTAGAATACACAGTACATACCTACGGGGTGGCTGTTACTTTTGAGAGTTTCGGATTAATGAGAGACACTCAGTGTTATAAAAAATAGGCTGCAAATACCTTATTTCCGACTCAAGAACTTTGCCTTATCCTTATTATTATGCTGCTCACAAATAGTCTTATGTCCTTTATCATATGTCCTTTGTCCTTCAAGCTTTTAGCTATTAGGATTCATTTACTTTTTCTCTATCATGTTTCAGCTTGGCTTACAAGGCTTAGAAACAATTGGGATAAGTTACAGAGTTCAGTACCTTTGAAAAGGAACTATGAAAAAATTAGGGACAATGAAAAAAAAGGGCAGAAAAATATGATAAATCATACACGAGGATATAAATATGCACAATATTTAATCCTGTACAGTTGTTAAAATTGGTCTGAATTTTAGCTGTGAGGCCTCTAGAGTCAATGAAGGGAGGAAAACATGTTCTATTATAAGAGATTCATGATGTTTTTTAAAAAGAGCACAGAGGAGAAGGTTTATTGCAATACCGTGACCTGAAAGAGAATTATTTTCATGGATTAAGAGGAAAGAACAATATGATGGACTTTGTCCTTAACAACCTTCTGTTTATAATAACATCTTTTAATACAGCAGCGTTACAATGCTAAAGTTAAATTTACTGTGAATCCACACTATTCACACTGTTTATTTCATAGTCTGGCTGGAACCATGGATGATGTTTAGAAACGCTAGATTTGTGTTTTCCAGAGTGTATGCACCAGAGCAGTCATTTTGCAGGATAATAATAGGTGTTATATGAATAAAAAGTTCCGTGGTCATTAGGAATTGCTAGGATAAACAAAAAACGAAACAAAAAAAATTTTATAGATGTATTTTTTAAGTTTATTTATTTATTTTGAGGTGGGGAGGGCTAAAAGGACGGAGAGAGAGAGAGAGAGAGAGAGAGAGAGAGAGAGAGAGAATATCCCAAGCAGGCTCTGCACTGTCTGCGCTGAGCTGGAGGTGGGGCTCGAACTCAGGGACCATGAGATCATGACCTGAGCTGAAATCAGAGTCAGTTGCTTAACCAACTGAGTCCCCCAGGGACCCCTAAAGGTGTATTCTTTAGCATTTTTAGCATGCATCATCGTTAATACCCAGGAGGGAGTTTTTATGTAGTATTTATAAACATTTTTTTAATCTCTAAATCATTGCGAGGGCATCATCTCATCACAATACTCTTTTGAGGGACGTTGCTTGGAAAATAATTTTCCAGAAGAATAAAGAGAATACATAGCCTTTAGCTAGCCCGGTGTGAAAATAAAAGAAGTTTCTTAAGACACTGAACAGTGGAGTGTGTTTAATTTTGCCTTTTAATGGGGCAGGTGTTCTCTGCTGCTGCTGATGGAAGGCGGGTCTAGATGCTTTGTCAGCCGGCAGCTCTGGGGCTTCATGCCCCAGTAAAAACTAACACAGACTACAGTCTGTGCCTGAATCATAAGTGATAGTTCAACTTCACTCTGACGTGAGCCTGTGTAGTACCTTCAGTCAGGGTAAGATTTTCCTCATTTGGACACAGCCCATATGGTTTGGTGCTATAGCAGAGAGTAACAATAGTTTTAATTTGCATACTTCAGAGTAATGACACCAGTTGCCTGTTGTATCTATTAAAAAATAAAATCCGGTAAGGGGCTATCAAATGATTCATTTTTAGCAGTACAAGTTTCTTAGAGCCTTCTAAGATTGATTAAAAATATATCTTGAAGAAACTAAGTTTACCTTTTACGTAGAATTTTTAGAAATAAGTCAGGTATTGGAAGACCTTCACGAAAAATGCTGTAGAGTTTTAGAGATGTTGCCTTTAATCTTTCTGGTAGAAGAAAGATAATTTTGTTTTCTTCCCTATCGAAGTTCTGACAATGATTCTAAGAGTGCAGAGGCTGCATTTGAGATAAAAGAACAGTAGTAAGTCAGCTTCCTTTCAAAAGCACAAGTATTTGCATTCACCTGAATAGGTTATGACAAAATTATTTCTAATAATAGATGCTTTTCTGTTCGTAGTTTGCTGCATTTAAGTAAGTACTTAGAGATAACACAACCCAAAGTGTTAGGTTGTATAATTTACTAATTACATAATAAAGTCTTACCTGTTTCTCAGTTACAATTGAATTTACCATGCATAATCTGTGCTAAAATGAACACTATAAAATGATAATATTGACTAAATCTCTCCTTAGCTTGGTCACCTAAAATTCTAGAATTCTTCTGCCAACATGTTAGTCTTCAGGCTTGGATTTTGAGTTCTTTTTTTGCTCAAGGGTTTGATAATTGCCTTCTTAACCACTTTGGTTCTTTTAACTAGGAAAAACTTAAATTTGTTATTTTTAATAACATTTGAAATGATGTTTCAAGTTCAGCAGCTGTCCTGAAACTAATTACAAAAGTATAAAAAAGTACTAATAGGATTTCTCGATTCTTCACTGCTCAATATTTTGTAGAACTCTAGAAATCTTTGTTTATTAGCCCATTAATTCTGACATTTTTACCTAGAATAAGTATTTGGGGAGCGCCTTGTGTGGCTCAGTCGGTTAAGTGCTGACGTTTGGTCTTGGCTCAGGTCTTGATCTCACCGTCTGTGAGATCAACCCCCACATTGCAGAGCCTGCTTGGAGTTCTCTCTCTCTTCTCCTCCCCCACTTGCACATGAGTGTCTGTCTCTCGCCCTCTCAAAATAAATAATTTTTTAAAAAAAGAGTAAATTTTGCAGTAAGTTAACTTGTAATAAAATAAGTATGAAATAAAGATTTACTGCTGCTTGAAAAAACATGTAGCCTTGGTTTGGCATTCTCAGATGTTGAAAAATAATACTTTTGAAAAGAGAATGAACATTCATGTAAAGGTTCATCTCTATTTATGTTGAGACTGTGTGTCCCTCTCATGACTGAGAGATAAGTTCAAGGTTAACTAACTTTCTTTGAGGTTTGAAATCAAAATGAAGAAAGAGATGTCTAGGAAAACCCACCTTTATTTGTTCTTTTTTAAAAGTTAATAAAATTTTAATTTTTAAATTTTATTTATTTACTTTTTTAATGTTTATTTATTTTGAGAGACAGAGAGAGAATGAGAATGAGCGGGGGAGAGGGGCAGAGAGGGAGACACAGAATCTGAAGCAGGCTCCAGATTCTGCCCTGTTAGCACAGAGCCCAATGCGGGGCTTGAATTTACCAACCGTGAGATCATGACCTGAGCCAATGTTGGATGCTTACCTGAATGAGCCACCCAGGTGCCCCAAAGTTAAGAATTTCTTAAAAATTAAAAAATGTCATGCCTCAGATACTTTCTGAAAGTTAACTTCTATTGTGTGGAAAACATTTGGATGTACATAATTTATTGAAACCCTGCTATACCTAGAATTGGAAAGTTATGAAAAGAGATACGAGTGATTTGGAATCTTAAACAAAAGATAATTTTAATAAAAGAAAAAGTTGTTTTGATGATAAAACTGAAGTACTTAAAGGAATTCTCCTAAAATTATAAAGGAAATAGACTTTGCAAGAAGGTATATAGAAAAGCAAGCAAAATGGTAGGTGAGAAAGGCATTTTTTTTAAATGTTTATTTTTGAGAGAGAGAGATAGAGTGTCAGCAGGAGAGGGGCAGAGAGAGAGGGAGACCCAGAATCTGAAGCAGGCTCCAGGCTCAGCCCAGCCATCAGTGCAGAGCCTGAAGCAGGGCTCGAACTTACAAACATTGTGACCTGAGTCGAAGTTGGATACTCAACTGACTGAGCCACCCAGGCACCCCGATGCATTTTTTTAAAATTTTTTTTAACATTTATTTGTTTTTGAGAGACACAGAGACAGAGTATGAGCAGGGGAAAGGCAGAGAGAGAGGGAGATACAGAATCTGAAGCAGGCTTCAGGCTCTGAGCCATCAGCACAGAGCCCAACACGGGGCTCAAACTCACAGACCGTGAGATCATGACCTGAGCCGAAGTCTGCCGCTCAACCAACTGAGCCACCCAGGCGCCCCCCCAACGCATTTTTAAATATACATTTTGTAGTTAAGACTTACTTTAAACTTATATTGCACATTCTTTCAAAGACTTTAACCCAGACCTTTCAAAGACCAGTAAACCATTTCAAGGATCTCAGTAACCAGGAAGATAGCCTATTCTATTACTTACATTTACAGGGAAGAAAATTGGTGCCGTAGAAAAACTACGTTTTTGTTACATAGAATAAGCACGGACCGAACCGAGAGCAGCCGCCTGACTTGAGTTCTCCCTCTGACTTGTTTGTTTATTTACTTTGTGGGTTTCCCACATAAATAGATTATAAATAGCTGCATTCTAGTGATGAATTTAAATATCCATATATTTCAAAGGTTAGTCTTCAAGATTTAAAGGTAAAACATCTTTGAAGGTCCCTAAAATTTGTTTTTATTCCTTGGGAGTGAACTGAGGTATAAGGCTGAAAGAAATGACCCTAATTACAGCATTACATTCGGTTTTCATTGTAAAGCCAACCTAGATTGCGTCAGAGCCTTGGGCAAGTCATGGGAACTGTCGCAGAGGAAAATCCCAAACTTTATTTTAAGGGAGGGGTTAGAAGTGTTGGAGGGGGAAAGCTCCTGCACCCCTGAGAAGGGGGTTGCTTCTGCTGTGATCCCTGGTAACATTTGAACTAAAAGAAACATCTTATCAGATTGGATAGTTTTCAGTTGTTTTTCTTTTCAATCTTTTCTTTTTATTTACAGTGGATGGAACTGAGGTTCAACACGCTGGCAAAATGCCCACACTGCAAAAAAATGTAAGTTTCTCTACGGTTGGAAATGCTACTGGGAAGTCCTGGAGAACAGTTTCTAGAGTTCAGAATTCTCACTTTGGTAGATTTTGATTTGAAGACATGCCGTGGGATAAATGCATGTTTAGTATATTTGTGCTTTTCGAAACTAAAAAAAAGACATCTTTAAATTGATTAATATATTCTGTTTTGAAATGAAAATGATTGGGCTTGATTATCACCCTCTATAGGGAAATCAATTTCTAAGAAAGAAATTACTAAAATTATCACTAACCTGGTGAGAATTTGCAGATGTCCTGAGAGGTTATAATCTATTGCAAGTAATCTAAAATTTGTATTTAAGAAATAGGCTGTCATCTAGGAGAAACACCAAATGTTTGGGGGTTTATAATTAGGTTATGAGCTTTTTTTCATTTCCCATCTAGTGAGATTATTCTCCGATAGCAAAATTTATATAATTTTTATGTTTTAACTATTCAGTCTATTATCTCTATTCCTAAATAGTGCACCTAAGGAAATTAACGAAAGGCAATATAAAAATGGGAAAAAAATAGAAGATATTTTGATCAAAGACATGTTATGGCAGCTGTGTTGAGGGTCCCCAAATCACCCCAAGATTCTGTGATTTTTCTTGGAGTACTAATAGGAGTTAGTATATATTTGTACTCATAGCTATAATTTATTATACAAAGCAAAACTGGTAAAAGAAAAGGCACATGGGACAATGTTTGAAGGAAACCACATGTAAGTTTCCAAGAGTTTTCTCCTAGTGGAGTCACACAAGGGCTTAATTCCTCCAGCAGGGAACTGTTACAACACTGGTGAGATACTGTCCACCAGAGAAGCTCATTAGAGGTTCAGCGTCCAAGGCTCGGATTGGAGCTGGTCGCATAGGCACCTGTTACAGGGCACCGACTGGATTTCCAAACTCCCAGAAGGAAGGCAGTCGGTATGCAGCAAAAACCAGGTTGTTTGCACAAACAGTTTAGGCACAGTAAGCCATTCTCATCACTTAGGGAATCGTGGGAACACGCTAGAAATTTAGGTTCACAGATCCTAGCCAAGGGTCAGTCTTGAAAGCAGACCTTTCTAAGGAGAGTTATCCTGGCCCTGCTGTACGTTAAGTCTTTCTGCGCAATATTTATTTTGATGATACAATTTTAATTTGAAAATTATAGATGTCTGCTTATGTGTGTGAATTGTAACTTAAGCTAAAGAAATTAATGAAGTGTTTTGACAGGTCAGCTTTTAACACTGAAAATATGGGTTCATAGTTTAATTGGTGTGATCCTTAGTTCGATATAAAAACCTTATCTATTTTGAGTAAATCCTGAGAATCATTTCTCAGAGAAAAGAATTGAAAATTGTCTGAATAGAATATATGTAATAAAATATCTCCATTTATCTCTGCTAGATCTAATTCCAATTCAATATAACCCCATAAGAGTAACTTCTTCACAGCATATTTCTAGCTTCAAAGGAACAGATACTTCCCTTTTTATTTATTTGTAAAACCTATCAACTGAGTTCTTAACTCCGTCGAATGCAGTAGAAGTCTGTTCATGGAGAAGCAACGTGGAGAACCCCGAATAAGTACACAGCAGAATATATACTCGAGAGACACTCCCCCCGCATGTATTCGAATATATGTGAATGATCCAGATTTCTTTGTTTTAGTTTTTTTTAATGTTTATTTTTGAGAGGGAGAAAGACAGAGGGGAGAGAGAGAGAGAGAGAGAGAGAGAGAGAGAGAGAGAGAGAGAAAGAGAGAGGGAGAGAATGTGAGTGGGGGAGGGGCAGAGAGTGGAAGACACAAAAACCAAAGCAGGCTCCAGGCTCTGAGCTGTCAGCACAGAGCCCAGCATGGCACTTGAACTCACAAACTGCGAGATCATGACCTGAGCCAAACTCAGCCACTTAACCAAATAAGTCACCGAGGTGCCCCTGAATGATCATCTAGATTTCTGTGTGTTATCTCTGATTCCACAAAAATGAAAATATTAAATTGCAAAGTATCTTCACCAAGAGCATTACAAATCCTATGGAAAATAAAAAGCAGGAACTTCTTGTGACTCGCATTGTATGCTAAGCGCAGGGATGGTCACTTTATGTACAGAGGTACATGAGCTGTGATCCTTCGGCAGTCGTGGAGTGTGGGAGTTATTAGCTTCATTTTACAGACGAGGAATTGTTGGAGACATTAAGGATTTTGCTCAAATGACTTGGGTAGTTATTTTAGAACAGCGGCAATATTTTGCTGATAATAAAGAAGTATTGAATGTCTAGCTAGTCTCTGATCGGTTAAAATATCACAAGGCAGTGGATGAATGTTAAGAAGAATTGATATCCATTACGTAAGCAACAGCTCACATAGACATTCACATGGGGTAAGTCTGCTTAGATATCACTCTTAAAGGAACATTTATGGAATTGGAATCACATGCTAACCATGGGAGGACTCAGGGCCTCCGTTACTTATTTCAGGAAAGATACTGCCGTCACATGAGAAGTCATGGCTTGTGTCTACATTTCTTTTCTCTTTGAATGTTTTTCTTCATAACAAAATGATAAGACATCTATTACGATTAGATTCTAAGGAATTTTATTTCTTTAAACACAACTATAGAATATCCGAAAACTGTTTTTAAGTCCTAGGAGTTCCTACATCATCGCTAGGAAGCCATCACAGAACATGTGCAGGAAAGCTTCCCCCAGGGGCCTCCCGAGACCAAGGGGCAGTTTTCCATGTCACTGCTTCTCACTCACGCAGGCACTGGGGCTGTTGTAACTGGAGGCGAGGTTGCTCTTTCAGGGGGGTGGCTTGCGGCCACTGTAGGACAGGAGCTGTGGCCCTAGCATTCTGAAAGTACTACTCGTGCTCCGTTATTGTAACAGACCCCAGACTGGTAGAGATGGCAGTTTCATCCGCGGTGATTATTATGGAATGTCACTTCTCCGTACCACTGATGCACTCCTTCGCGGATCACCTCCTGACATTTTATTAGCACCACGCTCTAACCAGCTGAGCTAACCGGCCAGATGCCTCCTGACTTTTTAAATAGTGCTGGACTCTTACTCTCTTTTATTTTGCTGTTTAGTGCTTTCTTTTTTTTTTTTTTTTAATTTTTTTTTAATGTTTTATTTTTGAGACAGAGCCAGAGTGTGAGCAGGGAGGGGCAGAGAGAGAGAGAGAGAGAGAGAGAGAGGGGAGGGAGGGAGGGAGACACAGAATCTGAAGCAGGCTCCAGGCTCTGAGCTGTCAGCACAGAGCCCAATGTGGGGCTCTAACCCACAGACTGTGAGCTCATGACCTGAGCTGAAGTCGGACGCTTAACCGACTGAGCCACTCAGGCGCCCCAGTGCTTTCTTTTATAATTCTCCATGAATTCAGTAAACAGTCCTATGCCAAGTACTGGGTACTTGAAATAAAAGATGTAACCTTGCCTTCAGGGAACTTACTCTTTTTTTTTTTTTTTTTTTTAGCGTTTTTATTTTATTTTTTGAGAGACATAGAGACAGAGTATGAACAGGGGAAGGGCAGAGAGAGAGGGAGATACAGAGTCTGAAGCAGGCTCCAGGCTCTGAGCCATCAGCACAGAGCCCGATGCGGGGCTCAAACTCACAGACGGTGAGATCATGACCTGAGCTGAAGTCGGGGCCGTTTAACCGACTGAGCCACCCAGGCGCCCCAAGGGAACTTACTCTTGTATATAGGGAAGAGAAGAGGCAACTTCAATAAAGGTTTTTAAGTGCTTTGAAAGAGATACATCCTGCCTTTTCTGTTCTCTGGAGCCCCTAACCCAGATTGGAGGGAAAGGGAACGCAAGACTTCCACGAGGGGGATAAATGAACTAAGTTTTTCAAGATGAGTGGGAATGATGCGAAACAGAGTGCAGGATGCTTCCTTGTAGAAGGAGCTGCCTGTGCGGAGGTACAGTGGAGTCGTGGTGTTATGGAAATGGAATACACAGGACTGAATGTGGAGGTATAAGAGAGAGATTGGGGTGAAGGAGGACTTTATATCTGAGAGGCCATAGAACCATTCACTAAGATAGAGAATCTAGCATCTAGAAGAACTATGTCTGGAAGAAAGATGCTAAGTTCATTTTGAACATATTAGATACAAAGACACTCTAGGTTTGCTCGATTGGCCAAGTCTTCACCTCTTAAACTTCAGATCCATCCACTTTTCAAATTACCAATCTTGGATCAATGGCTTCTCCCTTCCTTTACCAAGATAACGGACAGCTGACAAAATTCCGTATTGGTTATCTTTTTACCAAACTATAGCTTTATACTTCAACAAAACCCTCTGCTAGGTCTCCTTGTGTGTTGATGAATGTATTATACTAATGGATGTTATTCCATCTGCCCAGCTGACCACACCAGAAATTTGAATGTATCTTTACTCTCCATATCCAAGTGGAAACAAGTCCTGTCAATTCTGTCTCTTGACATTTCAATCCTATTCTCTTATTCTCACTGTTCCTACTTGAGTTCATGCATTTAAGGTCCCTCTCCAAGACTCTGGTCATAGCTTTCTAATTTATCTCTTGGCCTTCAGCCTCGCTATTCTCTGTTACTCTGTGAGAGACTGGCC
The DNA here is from genome assembly GCA_030068075.1 of Paguma larvata. Taxonomy (NCBI): domain Eukaryota; kingdom Metazoa; phylum Chordata; class Mammalia; order Carnivora; family Viverridae; genus Paguma; species Paguma larvata. Next base: position 36,683,315 of record CM057838.1, on the reverse strand, counting down.
CCAGATACAAATATGATTTTAAACTCTTTGTCTTCAAATGTTTTCATAGCTCCAAAATTCATGGTCATGGCATACAGTTGTGCAAGTTGTATACTACACAACGAGGTGCTGTTTTCATTGTTATCCTAGGCTTGTCTATATATGTGGCATATGAAGTATCCTAAGGAAGGGCATATTCTACTTATTGACATAAATGCACCATATGGATTATTATAGGCCCATTGCCTAAAATCCAAAATCAGACTCCAATCTTCTTAGCAAGGTATATACAACCCTCCAGGGTAGGTATTGGCCCAACTTCCCTAGTGTTATCTTTATTATGCACCTTTACACACAACCCACTATGTGCCAGCTTCAACAAATTCTTCAACTTCCATAAATATACAATACAGTTTCTTGCTTCTGTCCCTTAATCTCATCCCGCTAGGCCTGGGATGAGTTGGCTAGTCCCTTTCTCATGACTATATATCCGGGAAATCCCTACCGAACTTTATACATGAGCTCATAGAGCTATCACTCTTGCAGCATACCACTACTCTCCTGCTCTCCTGCAGAAGCCTTCTCCGAAAGAAAGGTTATTCTGGTGCTTGTTTCTTGAACAAAATTCTTGCTTTGTAAGTAATGCGCTGTTATCTGCTAAGATGACTTACTTTCTCATCTATTCACATCTTATCCTGTCCTTAAGCCTCACCTAATAAAACTTTCCCTGGTGACCTCATCTGAAGATGGTGCTGTAAATAACATTGCTTGGCACTGTCTTCATTTTCTACATGTCCTTATACTCCTCGTGGTCTATAGGGGGATATTGTGAAGGGGAGGGTTAATCGTTTCAAGAGTGAATAGTTACATGTTTGGGAAGTATTGTATGATATTTTCCTTTTGGGAGATTCATTGTTTGTATTTTGCATATTAGAGGCTCTTGACTTTCACATTCAGTAATATGAAAGACTAGTCAATAATTATAACAAACATCCTTTTAAATGCATAGCTCAGTTCATATGAAAGTTAAGAAAATACCTGGGGACCAGCAATAAAGAAGAAATGACAATCAAGGCTGTCATTTTGAATATCCTGAGAGTATTTGCCAATACTAGGGGTCCAGGGCCTTGGGTTTCCGTGTTCAGATGAAGAACAAGAGAAAGGCCTTGGCCTTGTGGAAGGTGGAGAGTTGGAATACTATCCTTCGCCCCCAGAGAGAGTCCTTCATGCTCCATGAAAAGAGTAGGTCAGGGAAAAAATCCACCAGGAAAGGAATATTACAAAGTAGAGATTTCATAAGAACAGTGACTTCGAGCCTTATATTTTACCTCTTTTATATGGTCTAGGAAAACCCAGTTCCAGAAATCAATTTAAAGTGGTTTAGGGTTTGTATCATTCATGGGAGCCTAAGAAAAGCAAGTGAAAATTCTCTGTGGATGAAGCGAGCCCCGAACCATTCTTACGGATTTCTTATGTTAAGATTACCAAAATAAATTTTCTTTTCTTTTTTTTATGTTTATTTTTGAGAGAGCGAGAGAGAGAGAAAGAGAGAGAGAGAGGGAGGGGAGGGGCGGAGAGAGAGGGAGACACAGAATCTGAAGCAGGCTCCAGACTCTGAGCCATCAGCACAGAGTCAGACGTGGGGCTTGAACTCACAAACCATGAGATCATGACCTGAGCCAAAGCCGGATGCTTAACATACTAAGCCACCCAGGTGCCCCCACCAAAATAAATTTTCAACAAAATTTACCAACCATGTGAGGAAACAAGTTCCTGTAAGCAGAATCACCATCAATAACAAACAGTATAATTAGACTCCCAAGGACTTCAGATACATGCAAAATGAGCAAATACCTTATAGTTAAATTGCAGAAAACCTAAGATAAATATAAAATGTTAAAAGCAAAGAGAGATTTTTTTTAAGGTTTTATTTTTTTAGAGTAATCTTCACACCCAGTATGGAGCTTGAACTCACAACCCTGAGATCAAGGGTTGCATGCTCTACCGACTGAGCCAGTCAGGTGCCCAAGACAGGTTTTTACTATAAAAAGGGTAACATTTCTGTCCACAAACATCTCAATAGCAACAATGGAAGCCAAAAAATAAATTTAAAATTACTTTACATTATTAAGAGAAATTAACTATCAAACTGATATTATAGACCTATCTAAACCATAATAGAATAACGAAGGCAGAATAAAAGTATTTTCAAATGCAGAACCAACGAACCAACAAACAACACCAAAATGTCCAGAAAATTTACTCTCTTGATATCCTTGCTAAAGAAACTGCTAAAAAGTAATTTAGGAAAAATGGAAAAAATATTCCAGAAGATATTTCTACAAGGCAAGAAGAAAAGGTAGACATTGTAAACAACCATAAAGGACCTTGTATAAAATAGCAAAAAAAACAGTAAGGATAACATTAATGCTAATGAATTTGGAGAAATAAAAGTATAACAGGACTAAAATATTCTTTTTTTTTTTTTTTTGAGAGACAGAGTGTGAGCAGGGGAGGGACAGAGAGAGGGAGACCCAGAATCTGAAGCAGGTCTAGGCTCTGAGCTGTCCGCACAGAGCCTGCTGTGGGGCTCGAAATTACAAACCTTGAGATCGTGACCTGAGCTGAAGTCGGACACTTAACTGACCCACCCACCCAGGCGCCCCATAACAGAACTAAGATGTTGGAAAATAAGAACATGTAAGCTGGGAGCAGAATATTTGAAGTTAAAACTTCTTAAGATTCTTTTAGTTATTGGTAGATTGGTATTTTAGTTATAGGTAGATTTACTAAATGATTTTAGTTTTTAAATGTTAAGTATGTTAACATTTTAAAAGCAACTGCTAAATTAGTAGAAATAAATTGTAAAAACTTCTAAATGTAGGTGGAAAATGAAATAAAAGAATCAAAGTCAATTCACAAGAAATTGAGAAAAGAGGGTGGAAATGCATAGAAAATACAAAACAAAATAACATAGCAGAAATAATCTGCGTGTGTGTGTGTGTGTGTGTGTGTGTGTGTGTGTGTGTGATTAGACTAAACTTGTCAGTAAGGCTTGCCAGAAATTATCAGACTAGACTGAAGTCCGTCTGCGTGTAATCTGAAAATGAAACACAGGAAATATGAGAGCACAGGATGGAAGTTAAAGGAGGGAAAAAGGTTAAATCAGGAAACCCTCAGCAAGGAAAGATATACCAGGCAAACACTAACCCACATTAAAATAGTAGACTTAATATTAGTTAAAAGAGTGGATGGACTGCTGTTCTCTTCCGTTTAGCAGAGGAACTTTGAGAGTCCCACTGGCCACCCGGCTAACCATATTTCCTAGCCTCTCTTGCAGAAGGTTGTAGCCATGGATTTAAGTTAAGGCCAGTGGAATATGAACGCAAGTGATGAGTTCAGCTTCCTGATACTCTCCTGAAAGGCAAAACTACTTGTCTTAATTTTCTCTCCCCTTTTCCATGTGACTGGAAAAGCCATCTATCTGCAGCAGGAGACCTGTCACCCGTTGTGTCTGGCAGTGACAGTTAATCATGAAACAGAGCTGTCTACCAACCCTAAGCTATACATTTACCTTTGAATTCTTTTTTGCAAGAGAAAGAAACTTTTTTGAGCTACTGTGTTCTGGATGTCTCTATTATAGGATTCTAGCAGGTACTTAAGTATCTCACTTGCTTTAGGGTAAAAACTTATGGTCACTTCATCAAAGACATAAATTCTGCATTTGTATGCACCACATAATATAACTTCGAAATAAGTAAAATAAAAATTGGTAAGTATAAGGACTGTGCTTCTGTAGACCCAGACATAAATATGAAAAGGAAAACTCTAATACTTTCAGAAGATTTTAAAAATATTTTTATGACAAGAAAGAATTTTCTACACAAGGCAACAAAAAGCGCAAACCTGAAATGCAAATATTGATAATTTTTACTATATTAGAATTACCTTATATTACATTGATCTCATGAATAAGAACTCATTATCAAAAGACATTATTAAAAACGAATTTTAGGAAGCACAGGCTCGAATCCTCAACAACTGTACTTAGTTGGAACTGCAACTACCCTCATGGATTTCCCCTCATTGCTGTTGGCAAGATCTCTGGTGGATGTAGTTAAAAATTTTTTAATAGCCAAGACTTCACTCAGTTATTGGCACAGTCTGTGAATCATGGCTTTGAGACAGTATATGAGCTTACTAAAATATGTATATGCATAAGCTTTGTAAAGCGTCTGGGAGGAGGACACCGCCACCAGGATGTCGCTAGCGCCCCCTGCTGGAATGAGATCCACTTGCATGCTCTCCTCCAGTGGCTGTATCAAGTCCTTATTCAGATGGGTTCTCCTCACAATCCTATTTCATCTTTGTCTTAAATGGCCTCAGGCTTCTGCCTCTTGAAAACTTTTGAGCCTTGCATGTACTTGAAGGATGGAGGAGTCAGACATGATTGAGAATCCACAAAGGAACCTTAATAATACTTGACCTCTGTGACCAGTTGTTGGATTCAGAAATGAAAAACACCTTGGTAACATATTGTCAGTATTAAGAACCTGTTTAGTTTACATCGTAATTTTAAAATCAATTAAAATGTGTACTTTTAGCAGAAATCTGTGTATATAGTTAAAGGAGAGATGCCCAAGCCAAGAACAAATTATCTATTTAAAAAACTGTCCTAACAGCTCCTTTTGTGTTTGGCACTTTAAGGTCATCATTTGGCAGAAGTTTAGGATTAATAATCTTTCTGAAGTGTGTTTTAATCAGGTTTAGAACCCATGTTCAATTCTCTTTTCATGGTTTTTCATAATATTTTAAAATTAGTTGTTTAGTAATAAACAACTTGTTCTGTAAGTTTACTTTTTTTTTTTTTTTTTTTTACCTTTTTTTTTTTTTTTTTATTTTATAATAGTTTATTTTCAAATTGGTTTACATATAACACCCAGTGTTCATCCCAACATGTGCCCTTTTTAATGCCCATCACCCCCTCTCCCCCCTCCCTCATCCCCCTCACCCTCAGTTTTTTCTTAGTCTTTGAGAGTCTCTTATGTTTTATCTCCCTCCCTCTCTGTGTCTTTTTTTTCTTTCCCCTCTTCCCCTCCCCCTGGTTTTTGCTTAGTTTCACAAAGTCCACCTATTCGTGGAAACATATGGTATCTGTCTTTTTCTGACTGACTTATTTCACTTAACATAATACCCTCCAGTTCCATCCATGTTGCTACACATGGCCAGATTTCATTTTTTCTCATTGCCACGTAGTAGTCCATTGTATATAAGTACCATAACTTCTTTATCCATTCGTCAGTTGATGGGCACTTGGTCTCTTTCCATGATTTGGCTATTGTTGAAAGTGCTGCTATGAACATTGGGGTACACGTGCTCCTATGCATCAGCATTCCTGTGTCTCTTGGGTAGATTCCTAGCAGGGCTATTGCTGGGTCATAGGGTAGCTCTATTTTCATTTTTTTGAGGAACCTCCACACCGTTTTCCAGAGTGGCTGCACCAGTTTGCATTCCCACCAACAGTGTAGGAGGGTGCCTACTTCTCCACATCCTCGCCAGCATCTATAGTTTCCTGATTTGTTCATTTTAGCCACTCTGACTGGTGTGAGGTGGTATCTTAGTGTAGTTTTGATTTGTATTTCCCTGATGATGAGTGACATTGAGCATCGTTTCATGTGTCTGTTGGCCATCTGAATGTCCCCTTTGGAGAAGTGTCTATTCATATCTTCCGCCCATTTCTTCACTGGGTTGTTTGTTTTTCGGGTTTGGAGTTTGGTAAGTTCTTTATAAATTTTAGATATTAGTCCTTTATCCGATATGTCATTTGCGATGATCTTTTCCCATTCCGTTGGTTGCCTATTCGTTTTGTTGGTTGTTTCTTTTGCCGTGCAGAAGCTTTTTATCTTGATGAGGTCCCAATAGTTCATCTTTGCTTTTAATTCTCTTGCCTTTGGAGACGTGTCGAGTAGGAAATTTGTGCATCTTAGGTCAAAGAGGCTTTTTCCTGTTTTCTCCTCTAGGATTTTGACGGTTTCCTGTCTCACATTCAGATCTTTTATCCATTTAGAATTTATTTTTGTGAGTGGTGTAAGAAAGTGGTCTAGTTTCATTCTTTTGCATGTTGCTGTCCAATTCTCCCAGCACCATTTGTTAAAAAGGCTGTCTTTTTTCCATTGGATACATTTTCCCGCTTTGTCAAAGATTAGTTGGCCATATACTTGCGGGTCCATTTCTGAGTTTTCTATTCTATTCCATTGGTCTATGTGTCTGTTTTTGTGCCAATACCATACAGTCTTGATGACCACCGCTTTGTAGTAGAGGTTAAAGTCTGGGATTGTGATGCCTCCCACCTTGGTTTTATTCTTCAGTATTACTTTGGCTATTCGAGGTCTTTTGTGGTTCCATACAAATTTTAGGATTGTTTGCTCTAGCTTTGAGAAGAATGCTGGTGCAATTTTGATTGGGATTGCATTGAATGTGTAGATTGCTTTGGGTAGTATTGCCATTTTGACAATATTTATTCTTCCAATCCATGAGCATGGGATGTTTTTCCATTTCCTTGTGTCTTCCTCAATTTCCTTCATAAGTTTTTTATAGTTTTCAGTGTAGAGGTCTTTCACATCTTTGGTTAGGTTTATTCCTAAGTATTTTATGGTTTTTGGTGCAATTGTGAAAGGGATTAGCTTCTTTATTTCTCTTTCTGCTGCTTCATTGTTGGTGTATAGAAATGCCACCGATTTCTGTACATTGATTTTGTATCCTGCAACTTTGCTGAAATCATGAATCAGTTCTAGTAGGCTTTTGGTGGATTCTGTCGGGTTTTCCATGTAAAGTATCATGTCATCTGCAAAAAGTGAGAGTTTGACTTCCTCCTTGCCAATCTTGATGCCTTTTATTTTGTTTTGTTGTCTGATTGCTGATGCTAAGACTTCCAGCACTATGTTAAATAGCAGTGGCGAGAGTGGACACCCCTGTCGTGTTCCTGATCTCAGGGGGAAGTCTTTCAGTTTTTCCCCATTGAGGATGATATGAGCTGTGGGCTTTTCATATATGGCTTTTATGATGTTTAAGTATGTTCCTTCTATCCCGACTTTCTCGAGAGTTTTTATTAAGAAAGGATGCTGTATTTTGTCAAATGCTTTTTCTGCATCTATTGACAGGATCATATGGTTCTTATCTTTTCTTTTGTTGATGTGATGTATCACGTTGATTGATTTGCGAATATTGAACCAGCCCTGCAACCCAGGGATGAATCCTACTTGATCATGGTGGATAATTCTCTTTATATGCTGTTGGATTCGATTTGCTAGTATCTTGTTGAGAATTTTTGCATCCATATTCATCAGGGATATTGGCCTGTAATTTTCTTTCTTTGCTGGGTCTCTATCTGGTTTGGGAATCAAAGTGATGCTGGCTTCATAGAATGAGTCCGGGAGTTTTCCTTCCGTTTCAATTTTTTGGAACAGCTTGAGGAGGATAGGAATTAACTCTGTTTTAAATGTCTGGTAAAATTCCGCAGGAAAGCCATCTGGTCCAGGGCTTTTATTTGCTGGGAGGTTTTTAATAACGGATTCTATTTCTTCACTAGTTATGGGTCTGTTCAAATTTTCTATTTCTTCCCGTTTGAGTTTTGGTAGTGTGTGGCTATTTAGGAAGCTGTCCATTTCTTCCAGATTGCCAAGTTTGGTGGCATATAATTTTTCATAGTATTCTCTGATGATTGCTTGTATCTCTGAGGGATTGGTTGTAATTTCTCCCTTTTCATTCACGATTTTATTTATTTGAGTTCTCTCTCTTTTCTTTTTGAGAAGCCTGGCTAGAGGTTTGTCTATTTTGTTTATTTTTTCAAAGAACCAGCTTTTGGTTTCATTGATCTGTTCCACTACCTTTTCTGTCTCCATATGGTTAATTTGAGCTCTGATCTTTGTTATTTCTCTCTTTCTGCTGGGCTTGGGTTGTTTTAGTTGATCTGCTTCTAGTTCCTTTAGGCGTGCTGTTAGAATTTGTGTTATTGATTTTTCTTGTTTCTTGAGATGGGCCTGGATTGCAATATATTTCCCTCTCAGGACTGCCTTTGCTGCATCCCAGAGCGTTTGGATTGTTGTATTTTCATTTTCATTTGTTTCCATATATTTTTTAATTTCTTCTCTGATGGCTTGGTTGACCCAGTCATCTTTTAGTAGGTTATTTCTTAGCCGCCATGTTCTTGAATATTTTCCAGGCTTTCTCCTGTGGTTGATTTCAAGTTTCAAAGCATTGTGGTCTGACACTGTACACGGTATGATCTCAATTCTTTTATATTTATTCAGAGCTTCCCTGTGCCCCAGAATGTGGTCTATCTTGGAAAATGTGCCGTGTGCAGATGAGAAGAACGTAAATTCCTTTGCTTCTGGATGAAGGACCCTAAAGATGTCTGTGAGGCCCATCTGTCCTAATGTGTCATTCAGGGCTATTGTTTCTGCGGAGATTTTCTGTTTTGTTGATCTATCCAATGCTGAGAGTGGAGTGTTGAGATCCCCTACTATTAGGACATTTTTATCGATGAGGTTGCTAATGTTTGTAATTAGTTGTTTTACAAATTTGGGTGCCCCTGAATTCGGTGCGTAGATATTTACAATTGTTAGCTCTTCCTGCTGGATGGTTCCTGAGACTATTATATAATGTCCTTCCTCATCTCTTATTACATCGTTCATTTTAAAGTCTAATTTGTCTGATATAAGTGTGGCTACTCCGGCTTTCTTCTGACTTCCAGTAGCATGGTAGATAGTTTTCCATCCCCTCACTTTCAATCTGAAGGTGTCTTCAGGTTTAAGATGAGTTTCTTGAAGACAGCAAATAGATGGGTCTTGTTTTTTAATCCATTCTGTTATCCTGTGTCTTTTGATTGGCGCATTTAGTCCATTTACATTCAGTGTTAATATTGAAAAATATGGGCTTACAGTCACTGTATTATCTGTAAGTTTCATGTTTGTAAGGCTGTCTCTGGTAGTTTGTGTTCTTTGCCTCCTTATTTTCATAGAATGCCCCTCAGGATCTCTTGCAGTGCTGGCTTATTTGTGATAAATTCTTTCAGTTTTTGTTTGTTGGGAAAAACCTTGATCTCTCCTTCTATTCTGAATGACAGGCTAGCCGGATACAGAATTCTTGGTTGCATGTCCTTCTTGCTCATCACATTGAAGATATCCTGCCATTCCTTTCTGGCTTGCCAAGTTTCCGTAGATAAGTCTGCTACTACCCTTATAGGTCTCCCTTTGTATGTTAGGGTTCTTTTGTCCCTAGCTGCTTTCAGGATTCTCTCCCTATCTTTGTATTTTGCCAGCTTCACTATGATGTGCCGTGCAGAAGGTCTATTCAAGTTACGTCTGAGGGGAGTTCTCTGTGCCTCTTGGATTTCCATGCCCGTTTCCTTTCTCATGTTGAGGAAGTTCTCAGCAATGATTTGTTCCAGAACCCCTTCGACTCCTTTCTCTCTCTCTTCTTCCTCTGGAACTCCTATGATACGGATATTGTTTCTTTTGAGTGCATCGCTCAGCTCTCGAATTCTCCTTTCCTGTTCCTGGATCAGCTTCTCTCTCTTTTTATCTGCTTCCTCTTTTTCAATGATTTTGTCTTCTAAGGCACTAACTCTTTCCTCTACCTCTTCAATCCGTGCTGTGGCTGCTTCCAGTTTCCCCTGTATTTCTTCCAATGTCTTCTTTAATTCTTCTTGACCGTTTTTAAGGTCTTTGAACTTTGCCTCGTGGGACTCCTTGCATTCATCTAAGCTTTTTTCAAGGCCAGCAATTAGTTTTATGATTAACATTCTATATTCAAGTTCTGTTATGTTGCTTATATCTGTTTTCATTAATTCTTGAGCTGTCACTACTTCTTGTAGACTCTTTTGAGGAGAATTCTTCCGTCTCGTCATTTTGGCTGGATGTGTTATGGGTTGTTTCTTGAAGTTGCCCTGGAAAGGAAAACTGACAGACACACAGAACACAGAAATACTCAAACGTACCGACAAATGGTCCAGACAAGCAGTTCACAACAGAAAAAAATAACAAGTGACTCTCTGAGGGCAATGTCCTGAAGTAACCGCTACACGTTAAGGACAGGGTATGTAGTGTGCTGGTGGCAGAGCATATATAGACAGAATAATGACTGGTGCAGGGAGAAGAAGGAAATGGACTTTGCCCAGGTAGAGCGACTAAAGGGTTTAATCCAGACTGATAGAAATCAGAATAAGGACAGGTGCGAGGGAAAAGGAATAAAGATCGATGTCGTCTAGATGAACTTATACGGCCTGGTTATTCCAGAAAAAGGGCTAGGGAAGTAAAGAAGAGGTTGTAGGACATGTCCTGGAAGAGTGGGTTAAAAAACAAAACAAAAACAAAAACCAAAAAACAAAACAAAAAAAAAACCCAAACAAAACAAACAAACAAACAAACAAAAAACAAAAAAACAAAAAACAAAAAGAACGAAAAAAAATGATTAAGCCAGTCAGTACCCTGGATGACCAGCTCAGGGATGGGGATCGGTAGGAGTGAGAAAGGGAGGGATAAATTTAAAAAGAAGAAATGACTGGCGTTACTCCAGGCAGCAATCTCCACTTGGATCAGTCGCTCCTGCTGATAGTTTGGGAGGGGCGTGGTTTAGTGTAGGCGGGTCCGGCCTCCACTGCTGCAGGGATGGCTTCTGGGGTGACTTCCTGGCTTGTGAGACAACAATGGCGTCTCTCCAGACCCGCGCCACCAGTCCTGGAGGCTTTATTCGCCCCTTTATTTCTGTTCTCTCTCCACCGCCCACGCCAGCCTAGTGTGGTTTACTGGAGCCGCGCCTGGGGCTGCCTGGGTCCCTGCGGCGAGCGTGCTCGGAGGCGCTGGGCGAGGGTGGCGCGGTGGCGCGGCCGTCTGCTACCCCCAGATTTGGCTGTAACTGTGCGGGGGTTAGAGGTGCTCCGCAGGAGCCGCCGCCTGAGTCCCCCCTGCCTGTCCCGGCAGCGCGCGCGCCCCGGAGGCGCTGGGCGAGGGTGGCGCGGTGGTGCGGCCGTCTGCCACCCCCCGATTTCGTTATAATTGTGCCGGGGTTAGAGGTGCTCCGCAGGCGGCGCCGCCTGCGTCCCCGCTGCCAGTCCCTCCCGCGCGCGTCCCAGTGGCTCAGGACGGGGTTGGTGCGGTCCCAGCAGCGCGCGGGGATTGCTGCTGTTTGCCACTGAACTTCTCTTCAAAAGCCCTGCATTTAGGGGCTGGATGGTCGCAGTCTCACCCGCTCTGGCCCTCTCGTTCAGATGTTGTTCGATCGGCACTTTCCCAGCTATCTCCGAAGACACTCACCCTCCCCTCAGCTCAACTTCCCAAGTTCGAGTTCGTTTTATCCGACCCAGATTAAACTCACGGTTTAGTTGGGCCGTGTCTGTTTCCGCCTTAGTTTCTTGTCAGCTCTAGCACCTTTTCCCCCCGATTTTTGGAGTTGAGAGAGAGACAGTGGTTTCAGTCGTCCCCCTTTAAAGGGCAAGCGAAATACTGGAGCCCCCTACTCCTCCGCCATGTTGCCCCAGACTCTGTAAGTTTACTTTTATTAATTTTGAGAGAGAGAGAGCGAGCAAGAGAGTGCAAGTGGGGGAGTTGCAGTGAGAGAGGGGGAGAGAGAATCCCAAGCAGGCTCCTTGCCGTCAGAGAAGAGCCCTACATGTGGGCTCTATTCGACAAACCATGAGATCATGACCTGAGCTGAGATCATGAGTCAGATGCTTCACCGACTGAGCCACCCAGGCCCCCTTGGGTTTTGTTTGTCTTTTAAGTAAAGGTTAATTTTGCCGATTAAAAAAATAGGCTAAAAGAAGATATAAACAGTATATATAGCTGTTTGGAATAGTGTGCAGATTTTGTAAATATCATCTGTGAATCAGTAAGCTGAAGACAGCCCCAAACAAAGAGATGATGATACGAACCGGCAGTTAATAGAAAAAGAAAACCTGTAGTCAGCTAATGTTTGAAAAGATGTTCTATCTTCCTGGAAATCAGGGATCTACATGTTAAAACCACAGTGAAACACCATTCACACCCATGAAATTGCCAAGCATGGAAACAATCCCAAGTGTTGAAGTGTCGACGTGGGCAGAGCCTTGGAAGCTCCCATATAAAGAGGGCAGGGATATAAATTTAGCATTTATTAAAGTTGAAGCTATGTCTACCATACAACCCAGCAACTCTGTTCCTAGGAATGTGTTTGAGAAATTCCTGCATGGGTACACAGGAAATAGAAAGGAGTGTTCAAAGCAGCATTGTTCTAATAGCGAAAAGTTAAGGGGAAAAAAATAAACCCTGACTGTCCATCACCCAGGGAGAAGGAGTGAACTGGCACTTCAGTGCAAATGGATGAACTGGTTCTCTGCATAGCCACGTAGGAGTGTGGAGGAGTCTCCTGTAGAGTGTTAAGCAAACCAAAAAGGGCAAGCCACAGAAGCATACGTTAGCATGTACACAATACAAAGTTAACACGTGTAAAACAATACATATTGCATACAGATTCCGCCTATGTAGTAAACGTATATGAGCTTTTTCAGTCTATGCAATAGGCGCTTGTGGGTCACGGCTTTCTCCCTGTGACAACATGGCGCTTGACTAGTAGAGTAGCAGTAGGTTCTTTCTTTTCTGGGGAGACTTCCCAGAGCCTGTAAGCTGGGTGATGAAAAATGAGCATGGGTTTTCGAAGGAGAATTCAGGCACTGAAATTAAAATACTAAAACTCACAGAAAAGCTGCTCCAATATTCACTTAGAACCTTCTGATTTATTTAATATATAATTTTTTATTATTTAATATATAATTCTAATAAACTGAGTTGGTTTGTAATCCATGGCAGATGAGATGCCAGAGGCAGACACGCAGGTAAATGAGAAATGATAGCCAGCCGTGAGGTATAAAGGCAGGGAAAACCACCAAATGCTTGCATAAGAATTACAACTAAAAGTAGTCTAAGGCTGAATATTACATAAAGGCAATGAATCTTACATGCCCTGGTAACTCTGGATAGCAAGCTAGACTATGTTGATGATGACCCCAGGTTATCCGGCTGTTATGTTTCAGTTCAAGAATTCAGGAATATTTATGATACATAGTTACAATAATATTCATAAATTTTTAAAAAAGATTTGAAACTTAAAGGAAACCATTTTTCTGTTATGCAAAGTTAATCTGTTTGGAATCGCACATTTCTAAAGTATGCCTAGTAAGTAATGCATTTCTGTATTTCATTTTTTCAGCATACGTTCCTTGAGCACTTACTATGTGCTAGGCGTGATGTTGACACCGGCCATACAAAAGCAAATCAGATACCCCATTATTTCAGTCATTAATATAGTGCCTCATACGTGATATGTATGAACATATTTATGCTTAGGAAAGATAGAAAGTGCTAATTTGGCTGTGTGACCTCTGCTATGCTTGTATCATTTTGAAAATTACAAAAATTAGGAGTATAAATAACTAAAATCTTTTGGATTTAAAACTTCAATTGAGAACTGTGATAAGAGTATATGGTTTTATGAATTTCCCATAGGCTTCTTGCAGTATGTATTAAAAGATTTTGAAAGTTAAAATCTTTAATCTAAATATTTATCTTGAGAAAACAAAGAAAACTAAGAAGAATGCTTTTATTTAAAAAAATTTTTAATGTTTATTTATTTTGGAGAGAGAGAGAGAGACAGAGCATGAGCAGGGGAGGGGCAGAGAAAGAGGGACACACAGAATCTGAAGCAGGCTCCAGGCTCTGAGCTGTCAGCACAGAGCCTGACTTGAGCCGAAGTTCCCTGCTTAACCAACCGAGCCACCCAGGCACCCCAAGGAGAACGCTTTTAAATGATGTTTACCTGGCATTATTTATAGTAATGAAAACTCTAAATATCCAGTAGTAGAGAATTGTTTGAATTATGTTATATTCACCCATCAGAATTCCAATTTGAGGATATTTAATGACAGAAAAATACTTATGCTAGGTTGGTAAATTGCCAAAAAAAAAAAAAAAAAAAAAAGGCTGGAGGAAAATATGCCAAAATCTTGGTGACTATTTAAAGTAGTGGGATTAGAGATAATTTTATCTTTTTTTATTCTTTATTTTCCAAATTTTCTACAGTAAACACATATTAACTGTTATAACTGTTATAAATCAAGTGCTGTCTATAAGATACCATTTATTTTCCATCTTAGAATACATTTTTTTAAATCTATTTTTATCTTGGAAGATTATTATTAACCAGAGTGGTCCTTTTGTGGATACGGTCAATAGCCAAGACTTGGACTTTGTTTAAAGCCACAATAATATAACCAATATAATATGATATATAATATAATTTTTTATATAATTAATGTAATTTACCATTTATGGTTTTATTAACTCATTAAAATGAGATTTTTATGCATGTTCTTGTCTCTCAAATGGAAGAAATAAATGGAAGCACGTATGTCACTAAAGCCATAGCAGCGAACTCCCAGAGGTGAAGTGAAGAATCTGAATGTGAATAATGCTCTCTTTTGCTCTCGTGAATTTTCAGTTCCTCAGTGGGTAGTGCGCTTCCACGAAGACGCTGCTGTGCCTATATTACCATTGGAATGATATGTATTTTCATTGGAGTTGGATTAACTGTGAGTATTACTCTACTCACTGTTAGAATCCTTTCTTCTCAGCTTTATCAGTAGTAAATTGATGAGGCCTGAACCTTCAATGATCCCCCAAGAGCCTGCCTCTGTGGGATACGAGGCCTGGAAGCTTCTGAAGCCCTGTGGGCAGTCTGAAGCCCCATCTGTGGACCTGTTCTTATTGGAGCTTGCCCATCCTGCGAAATAGTGTTTGGGGGCTCCTCTAAAGGTCGTCGGTATTGGGGACTTTACCACCCATTTAACAAAAGCCCGCTGTTTTCATTTAGTGCCATAGCCAAAGCAAAAGTGATACTCAATCAGCTATGGAATTCTGAAAAACCATTCTCTTTGTTCCAATGAAGCATAGATTTATTGTCATTATGGGGATGGCTTGTTTTTAGAAGAGACTGAAACTACATGGTTGGCATGGGGACTATTCTTTCCCAGGAGGAGGAATTACTACTGATCTTTTTTGTTACTATTTACTTCCCATGCTCCTTTGTCTCCCCTTGTCCTGTTTGACTAAAACACTCTCGTGTCATACAACATGAAGGAGTTCAGATTACAGATTTAAATACTAAAAAAAAAAACACGTTCAAGTGGGCTCTTTTGTTTTTTTCGTTAAATTTATAGTTAATATAACTAGCAGTATTGTCTTATGAAATTTTATTCTGTCAGTGATAGTCAACAAATTTGACAACTCCTATTTTATAGGGATTTTGTGGCCTCAGGGATATATTTCGTAAAAATCTCATATAAGCTGACACAAGTCCTCTAAGCAAATATTTGCCTAAAGTTTTTAATCTTTTGTTATTATATTTGCTTTTTATTATAGGTTGGCACCCAAGATTTTGCAAGGCGATTTCATGCAACCTATGTTTCTTGGGCAATCGCTTATCTCTTAGGTTTGATCTGTCTTATCCGAGCTTGTTACTGGGGAGCCATAAGAGTGAGTTATCCAGAACAGAGTTTCGCATAAGCTTGCTTACGAGCCAGTGATGCAGGTGAGAGTACCTAGCAGTTCTCGATGAGCTACTCCAGACATCTTTGAATCATTTATCCTAATGGATTCCATTCTGGTTTATGTATAAAGTTTCAAGACTTTGCGAGTATTTTATGAACAAATGCTCATTGCACTACATTATATGCAAATAGTTTCTTTTGCTGCTAGGTTTTCAAGCTCTGAATAATAAAACTGTGTCTTCATATCCTTTTACATCTCTTAAAATATATTTTTGGATTTGTCACCGAACATTCCGTATAACATCACCCTTCCATTATTTTTAAATCAGTTATTCCATTACTTGCTGATCTGCGAGTATTCCCAAGGAGCGTTTATAAATGTTTCTACAATAGCTTCACATTTATACTCACATTTTAATTAGACGGTTTCAAAATTGCTTGCTTTAAAGTCTAAGCAATATGCATTTTGCTTGAACTGCTTACTGTAACTTTAACCTAAGATCATAGTGACCTTATTCAGGAAAAACAATTGAGTGTACCTTCAAAGACTTGACATTCTTGTCAGATAAAAACCATTTCTAGATACTGTATGCTTGTTTTTTGTTGTTTGTAGAAAGATACAATATTTTGGTAGTAATTTAAAATACAAGAATGAAAATATTTATTTGTCCACAGTTGGAGATAATGTTGGATAAATGTTTTTTCTCAAAGATCACAGGAGTTTTGTCTTTCACTTTTGTCTGCTTTTTTGTTTGCCAATTATAAAAGTTCTGGTCTAGATTTATGAAATTTAATGTTAATCAGCTGTATGTATTCCTTTATAGATCTTGGAGGAAGTATGTCACATAACATGTTTTATAAAACTAACCATTTAAACAAAGATATGTTTACACTGGGTTGCCCTCCTTTTCATCAGATCATGGTAAATGTTTCCTCTTGGGCTAATTATGGACTACTTATATGAGAAGAGAGCCTATGACATTTTACACTAGCTAAAATGTTGAGATTAGAGGTAGTTACTCTTATCATTCTTTTCAAATATAGCTGGTCAGTTACCCAGTTTATTCAAGAAAGTAGATCAAAGACAAAAAGCAACATAGTTTTCTAAGAATTTACTAGGATAAGGAATCAGCTCTCGCACTGCCTATCTTTGCAGTTTTGAAAAAGAAATTGCTTAATTGAGAAGTAATGTTCTAAAGCCTTTAATGTAGTAGAATTAAGATGATGAGATGATATGAGTAAATTAATTGGCTATTCCAGAGATAAGAATAATAATTTAAATTATTTATGTTCCTGACTAGTATAAAAATGTATTCATCAGAGAATTTGGAGCAAAATACATGTAAACTTAAAAGAGTAAATGATAAATGTCTAAATGCAGTAGCTCAGGATTATATGTACCTTTGAAAATACTCTAATAAAGATTATTGTTCAAATATTGCCTTGTTATACTCCATTTTTAAAAAATAACATGGTGTGGCGTGCTTGGGTGGCTCAGTCTGTTAAGCGTCCGACTCTTGATCTCAGCTCAGGTCATGATCTCATGGTCATGAGTTCGAGCCCCGTGTTGGGTGGGCTGTGTGCTGATAGCATGGATCCTGCTTGGGATTCTCTCTCTCCCCCTCTCTCTTCGCCCCTCCCCTAGTCACTCATACACTCTCTTTCTTTCTCTCGCTCAAAATAAATAAGTATACATTAAAAAAAAATAAAAAAATAAAAATAAAATGGTGCTTTCAAAAGAGATTCGAGTTATTACTCTAAAGGGGTTTTCGTGTTTAAGAACATATATAATATGGGGGTGCCTGGATGTCTCACTAGGTTGAGCAACCTACTTTTGATTTCAGCTCAGGTCATGATCCCCAGGGTCATGAGATTGAGCCTTGCATCAGGCTCCACATTGAGTGTGGAGCCTGCTTAAGATTCTCTCTCTCTCCTCCTCTGCCTCTCTCCCCTGCTTGTGCGTGCTCTCTCCCTCTCTGTCTCTCTAAAATAATAAAAAAAAGGAAGAACATGTATACTGCTTCTACATATATTATTCACTTATGTTTTTTCTAGTATTTTCATGGTTTCATTTTAAAAATATAGATTTAAAATCTATTCGTAATACACTTGATGTAAGATATGAAATAAGAATCTAATTTATTTCTTAATGGTTTACCAGTTGCACCAGCATTGTGTATTGAATAACCCATTCCTTTCCCATTAATTTGAAATCCCACATTAAATTATATGCTTCATGATCTTTTTCCTTTTGGAATATAATTCCATGAGAGCAGGAACCTTGGTGATCTCACTCACTGCTTTATCTCCAGTGTTTAGAATAGTGCTTAGTGTATTTGTGTTCAATGGATTTGTTGTATGGATGAATAAATGATTGAATAAACTGGTGTGTTAAATTCTTCTCTCTTGGGTTGGGACTTTATATTTTGTTACAGAATATATAGGTGAATATTCATATAATTTTGTGTTAAGGAAAAATTTTCTTAGTAAAACCCCAAAGCAGAAATCATACAAAAGAATTGATAGATTGTATGATTAAAAAACAAAACCAAAAACAAAACAAAAAACCCCATCTCTTTGTGAAAAAAATCATAAGGAAAGCCAAACGATAAACTGTATTTTTGAAATAGTAAGAAGAGTTAATATTTTTAATATGGGAAGGGACTAAAGGCATGAAAAAGCAATTTATGAAAAAAGAAATACAATAAGTAATAACACATGAACTTCTTTTTAATTTACTAATAAAGAATGTAAGTTAAAATACGAGATACTGTTTTTTACCTATTAACAAAGAATGAAAGAGTGATTAATCCCTGTAATGTTGAGGGTATGAGGAAGCACACACACCACACCCACAGTCTTTGATGTAGTGATTCTGTCTCTAGGAATTTATCATAAAGGTGTTCTGGATAAAAGAACAAATATATTTGTACAATGAAGTTTATCACATTTGTGTTCGTAATAGGGATTAAATGCAAGAAGTCCTTCAATTCAGTAATAAGGAGTAGGTGAAATAAATTATAGTACACTCATTGTGTGAAATAACAAGCAGTCCTTAACAAAATGATGAAATTTCTCATCTAATTGAATTGGCAAGGACTCCTAAAATATTGTGTGACAAAATCAGATTATAAATCAATATGTACAATATAATCCACTTTTTGAAGAAAATGATTTAGGTGTATGTGTTCAAAAAACTAAGGAAAATTAACACTAAAGCATTAAGAGGGATTATTCCTGGGTGATGGAAATAATCCAAATTTTAAAAAATTTCTGTACTAGATTAACAGTTGGAAAGTTTAAATTTTGCTTTTGATGAATAGATAAGAATGCCATGTGATGATCACATCAATATTTGTTACATTTTCATTGAGGCTCTTGAAGCTTTAAAATAAATTTATTAAAATCCAAACCAATGCATTTCATTGCTAAAATCTTGAATTACATATTTAAGCTTAGTCCTAACTGAATTAACATAAATATTTAATTAATTAAATCACATTTATGAGACTTTATACCAAATTTTAT
This sequence comes from Paguma larvata, assembly GCA_030068075.1. Taxonomy (NCBI): domain Eukaryota; kingdom Metazoa; phylum Chordata; class Mammalia; order Carnivora; family Viverridae; genus Paguma; species Paguma larvata. Next base: position 36,664,231 of record CM057838.1, on the reverse strand, counting down.
TCAAAGTAGAGCATTCCTTCCAATGCCTGCTACAGATACAAAACACAGAAAGGGTTGGGAAAATATTATTGGAAAGAATATACCATAGTCACTAATCAGAAAAGGATTTTTTTGTCCCCTGCTATTCAAAGGAGTAAACAATGGCTTAATTTTTCTTAGAAAAGAGAGAAAAAATGGAACCGTGGTCAATTAGCCTTGAGTAAGTCATTTGTGAGTGTGCATATATCATTTAGAAGGTCCTAAGAATGTTGTGTGTCAGGCACGGGGCTGGCCTCACAGAACATGCAAGTTAGCAGCGGCAGAGAGCCTAGGAAGCACATACTCTCGTTTCGGTTTCACCAGAACAAACAGCAGTGTCGCACAGATCTGAAAACAAGAGCATTTTAAGTAGGACAGACAGCCGCATTCAACACAAGTGCTCCCGGATGATTTTGATGTAGGTTATTCTGGATCCTCCTCTGGAGAAACACTGCCCGGTACCACGCGCGCGCATTTTGCATCCACCTTCTCGGGCATTCACGTTTTCTTGTAGAGAAAAAGCTTTGATGGTATTTGAGTAAATAATGCCATTTCCTTTATTTAGCTTTTGTTTTTAATTTTGATTTTGCTATATTTGTGCTTGTATGTTACGAAACTATAACCATTTCCATGTGGATAGTCTCACAAATTGCCATAAAATATAAATTTGCACTTATTCGATATGTTCGGTACACATATACACATATATCTATATCGATGTATAAGATAAGCACTGAAGAAAAAAACCCTAGTGTGTATTGACCTGCCTTACATATATGTTAATATTAAATCTCTGTCATAGTTATCGTGACTCTACCACTGAAGAAGTTCAGAGTGGCTAACTAATTAAAGGTCGTTCAGCTTATATGTGATGGCGCCTGCTGGAATCAGACAGTCTGTCTGCCTCCAAAAATGTATCTGCTTTCCACTACAGCATGAGATTTTATTGTGCTTTGCTTCGTAGACAATAACTTTAGAATTTCATGCCCCCTGCTGTTCATTGTCTGTAACTTATTTGTGGAAAGAAAATGGAAAAATGTTTGCCCTCAGTATTTATTTCACAAAGAATAGAATACTTTTGTTTAAAATATATTTTTATGATTTCGATATTATATCCAGCTTTATTTAAGAGCATTTTATGTAACAGACTATTATTACCTGCATTTGTTTTCTTGATAATATAAAATCATAAGACTAGCTAGGAATATTACATACCAAATATGAGGAAACTGACATACAGTGAATTTTAATGTAGCTTCTTTTAATATTGCTAGCAATGTTAAAATGATTGTTAAATAGCAAGATGCTAAAAAAGGATTTGTAAAGGTTTTTAATTTTTAAAATCCATTTTACATGTGTTGTTACAAATATAAATAAATACTAAGGTTCTTTATATTTTGATAAATATACATATATTTGACTTGAGGTGGAATACTATGTGAAAAGCAGAAAAATAAGAAGCCTATATTCTTTTGGGACTGGCCCACAGACTAAGGTATCAGATAAGGCTACAGATCTAAGAAGTGAGTGTGGTTTGTGATCCGACAGGTGAGAGGCTTTGATCTACCACAGAGGTAGGTAGTCCTTTCAGTTTTGACTGTGTAACTAAGTTCATCTAAGGTAACTTGCTAAATATAGGAAGTAGTCACTCACATTTCTCTCAACAGGTTTTTTTAAGTACCCACCCAGAGTGGCTTATGCACTTGTGTCGGTACTAATGGTTGGCTATGGAGCTACTGAAAGTGCCCGAGGTTCAAATCAATTTTTCTAAAGAACCTTGCCGCAGTGCGTGATATTTCTACAAATTGGGTATACTTTTGGCTTAAGATACCGGACATTTAAATAATTGTGGAGAAAATGTGTTACATTTTTGTTGGTTTTTAAGCTTTTAGGAAGAGTAAGCTTGCGATATGTGTGGAGAATTCCTTAGCTTACACAGTTTTATTTTTTTCTGGACACCTTACTCCTTCCTTTAAAAACTCCTCTCTGCGTACCATCTGCCTTCTGCAAATCTCCTTTCACTCTCCCATAATCGATGTGGGCTTCAGCACCTGGTTTTCATTCTTAACCATATGTCCTTGGTTTAAGTGTCAATGTGAATGGACTAATGCTCTGGTCTGGACTGAGTTCTGACTCTCTCGAGTCTAATGACCTTTATCTCTATTCCACTTCCGCTCTTCACCTCTAGCTGCACGGCGTGCTCATACTTAGAACCACTCCATCCCTACAGTCTTGCGCTCAGATGTCCACTCTCGGGACATATGCCTCTTCTATTTTTATAAAATTCTCACTCTCTTTGTACCACTATTCATGAACACCCCTTTCAACACTTTCAGTTTCTTAATTATTCTTCCACTCTATCGTCTCCTCTGTATTTACCAAGGAATCCCACAACCACACAGATTAATACCACTACAAAGGTTTAGTTTTCACCTTCCGCTTCTCTCAGCATTGTGTACCTGTCTCCAGCTATCTCTGTAAATTTCCCACAGATACCATTTGAAAACTTCAAAGTCCTATGGCCCTTTCTCATACTTTCCACAGCAGACCCCCTTCCTCTCAGAGCAGATGATTTATTTCACCTGTTCTTTCCTTTGTCCTTGCCCTCCACCTACCCTCTAGATCCATCCCGTTCCTTCCCTCCTCCTCAGGGAACTCACAATATCTTTTCATTATTTCTGTCCATCTAACTGCCCACATCAATAACCGGCATCACCGTTTTCATTTCTCATTCTCATACCCTCGATCCATCAGATCGCCTTTGTTCTCTCAAATACATGCACTTCTCTCTTTTCGTGCCCCTACCTACCTTACTTGTGGCTCTTGTCAGCATTGCCTGGGGGACCGTAAAAGTCTATGAACGGATCCCTCTGCTGCTGTTCTTGCTTTGCCTGCCACCTAACAGGTGCCTGGCACCTAACAGACAGAGGTCTTCAAAACTTTTTTTCCTGAGCTGGGCTGAATAGAACCAAGTCTCCGTGGTTTTTAATGTATTGCTGTATTGATTGTGTGTGTGTGTGTGTGTGTGTGTGTGTGTGTGTCCATAAAATGCTTCATAAATGTTTGTGGAATAAGCCAATGAGAGGCAGACTACTGGCAGGACACTAGTAAGGAGACCATTTGGTAAACACTCGATAATTGCTGCCCTATTCAGCTTCTCCCAACCCCCTAGGCTTTCAGTAGCACCACCCAGGCACACACACGAACTAGGAGTGCCTTTATCTCAACAATTAGCTTTTTGAATTGGAATTGTTTGTGAATCTGTGACCTCACTAGACAGTACATTTCATGAGAGCAGGTAACCAGTTTGTGTGTGTTATTTGTGCCTTTACAGGGTTTTATTAAAAGGAAGGTACTGTGAAGGTAAAGTCAAATAAGATATGAAATATCATGCTAACAAAAACCTCTACTTACAATTGATAAAAGGCATTTCATTGTGAATTATCCTTCTTCTAATTGGGATTCCTATATCCACTCTTGCTTTTCCTCAATCCATTCTCCAAACCTATCTTTTTTTTTTTTTTTAAGCAAAGTAGTTTACTTAGAATGAGAGAAACAACGCAATGACAACCAGTTACAAATTTTAAAAAGCTGACTGACAAATACCAGGCATTAAAAAAAATCCTTAAAAATATTTTAGTTAACTGCCTGAACCCGCCCCTATATTTAACCTATATTTTTAACTTCTATGTGCTTTTTTTAAGTTTATTGATTTTGAGAGAAAGAGAACGAAAGAGAGAGAGAGAGAGAGAGAGAGCAGTAGAGGGGCAAAGAGAGGAGAGAGAGAATCTTAAGCAGGCCTGACAGTGGGCTCAATCCCACGAACCGTGAGGTCATGACCTAAGCTGAAATCGAAATCTGGACTCAATGGACTGAACCACGCAGGCACCCCACTTTTATGTATTTTGATCGCCTCTTCCTTTGACAACAATTTTGTAACGCATTTTCTTGGTGAAAGTAAACAGTTTGGTAATTTCTTCAGCAGAGGTGATCAAAATTTATTTTTTATTATTGAAAATTTAGAGAAGTTGATTTCAGTCGTAACTCGTTTAGGAACAACATGTCAGTTGCTCCCTAATTTTAGGGAAACCTGTCGAGTCCCTTATGGGAGCTCGATGATTTCAGAGCATTTCAAGTGTTTCTTGAGCAGTGTGATTAACCTTAAATATTCTTGAAATTACTCACTAACCTGTTGCCTAACTGTTGTTGTACAGGGGTATTATCAGTTCTAGATTATCCTTGCAGATGCCAGTGTCTCTTGCCAAATCAACGAGAAATTTTTTTAAGTTTCAGTGTATTTATATGATTCATTCTCCTTCAATTACCCAAAAAAATTTGGAGTCTATGACTTCTATTTAAAATGTATCTCGGGGCACCTGGGAGGCTCAGTGCGTTGAGTATCTGCCTCTTGATTTCAGCTCAGGTTATGATTCCAGGGTCGTGGGACTGAGCCCTGCATCGGGCTCCGTACTTAGTGTGGAGCCTGCTTGGGCTTCCTCTCTCCCTTTGCCCCTCTCCCCCTCTCTCGCCCTGTCTCTAAAAAAGAAAAAAAAAATGTCTCATTTCTCAATGGATTACTGGTTTTGGTTTGATCTAAAAAAATTTTTTTTCTGATTCACTTTTTTGTGATAATGATTTCTATTGATTCCATATAGTAATATAGACAAATTAATTTTATTGATGATGTGTATATAAATGTTATACTGTTACATTTATTCTTGAAGAAGAAAACTATTTTGACTATTGTTGAGAACTGAATCCTACACTTATTTTCTACATCTGGGAATTGGAAAGATTCGACTCCATTGTCCACAGACTACTGGTGCTTCCTGCCTCTGACCCGGCTCTTTTTAGGTTCTGAGTTGTCTCAGTAGGGGTAGGAGTGTTCCTGGAAGCTATTTCTACATCTAAAGAGCAATAACTTGGGGGCGCCTGGGTGGCTTAGTCAGTTGAGCGTCAGACTTCGCTCAGGTCATGATCTCACCGTTTGTGGGGTTGAGCCCCAAATCATGCTCACTGCTCTCAGCCTGTCAGCGTGGAACCTGCTTTGGATCTTCTGTCCCCCTCTCTCTGCCCCTCTCCTGCTAGAGCTCTCTCTCAAAAAAAAAAATAAATAAATAAAATAAATAAATAAATAAATGAATAAATAAATAAATAAAATAAACACTTAAATAGCAAAAGCTTAACTTTGCATGAAAGTGCTTCTGAAACCACACCTTTTAAAATGGAAAATCCTATCACATTACTGCCCTCCCCCCCCAACCCTTCAGTGTTTCCCATTGCTCTTATAATAAAATTAAACCTCCCTACAAAACCTTGATTTTGGCTTTTCCCATCTCTCCAAACTCATCTTCAATATCCTCTTCTTGCTTTTTCTCTTGTTCAGCCATACTGATTTCATATCAGTTTCTGAATTTTGCCAATTTTGTTTTTCTTGCCCCAGGGCACTAACATCTAAATTCTGCTTACCTAGACACTTTTTTCCTAGTCTACATTGGCTTTAACATGTACATAGATGGTCCCTTTTCAGAGAGGCATTCCTTCTTTAGTTACCCTATTCTAGACAAGCTTTCTTTTGTCTTTACACAATCTCCTTTGGATGTTACTTCTTTTGAGTTCTCTAAATACTTCTTCCAGAATGCATAAATGTTTTCAATCAACATCCCTTTCCTAGTGTTCCATTACTGTCCATTAAATGCCTATGACGCATGTGCGTGTATGTATATAGGCATATGTATGGATGGATATATATTTTCTGTATTTGTAAAATAGCTGTTTGGATACCTCAACTTAAATATCCCATTATAATATTTATGAGCCTCATTCTGAATTGATCATTTCCCTTCCCAAACCTGGTCAGCCTCTTGCACTCCCTACCTTGTTACCACCCCCTATTCACTTGTTTGCCCAAGTCAGAAACTCAAGAGTTACCTACATTCCCTTACTCACCCTTCCACCCAATCTGTCCCTAAACGTTGATTTCGCTTCAGCAACATCGCTCAGATCTTCACTGCTTCTATGATATAATTGCTTACAGGAGTTACTGCAAATGCCTCCAAGGAAGCCTTCTTGTGGCCTATTTAATACTGCTGTATCCCCCTGCCCTCAAAATCTGCCGGCACGATCTTTCAAAATATTCAAAACGGCAAACTATGAAAGATTTAAGACCTCATTCAGGTCAGTGTCTCCTGTTTTATTTCCCACTATCCGCTCCCCAACTCCAGCTACCCCTCCACTTTTCCTTTTGCACTCCCTCCTCTTCTCCTTTCCTGCCTTCTTTCTTCTGCCCAAATGCAACGCACCAGGGGCACTGCTCTGAGAAGCGCTCCGACGCCCTAGCTCTAAGAGTCCGGTACTGCGCTCCCAGCCTAAATCTGTCCCTCCCGCACAGGATTTAGCACGGCCCGCTCAAGTGCCAGCTAGCGCAGGCGCCCGCCCGGTCGTGAGCCCCCGGACGGCCAAACTACCCGGTTCCCCCGGGTAGCGTCCCCACGCCCCCTGCCTACTGCCGCCGCCCAGAGGCGTGAATGAAATCAAAGGAAAACGGTGAAGACTGAAAATAAAGGATTCGGATAGAGGTGCTTCAATCTCAGAGGGCAGTCTGAGATTAAGGTAACCGTTTTCGGCAACTCGAATCCGGCGGCGGGGAGCGCGGCCCGCGCCGTCGGGGCCGGCCGGCCGGCAGCTCTGACGCGGGAGGCACTCAGTCGTCAGCGCGCGGGCAGCCTTGCTCACAGAGGCGGCCTCTCTCACAGTCGCTGCCTGGAGCCCGCCGCCTCGCGTCTCCCCGTCTCCGGCAAGCAGGGCCGCCGACTGGGGTCCCGGAGGCTGTTCATGCGGGCGCGCCCCGTCCAGGGCGAGCCTGCCAGCACCTCGGAGGGGCCACCCTCGGCCTCGTCCGCACATCGCGCGGCAGCCAGAAGCCCCGCGCCCGTCCCGCCCGCCCAGCACGCCCCGGGAAGCGCACGCGCTGCCAGCTTAACGGTTCTGGCCCCGCGAGGCCGAGCTCTAGACCCGGCACCGGAGGCCCCGCCCCACTCCCGCCCCGCTCCCGCCCAGTGTCCGCCTCGCGCCCCTCGGAGCCGCCGTCGGCCCCGCCTCCGCTGCCGCCGCCCCCCCCCCCCCCCCCCCCCCGCTCGAGCGGACGCACGGCCGGAGCCGTTCCCCGACGGGCAGCGGGGCGCTGGGCCGCCGCGTTTGGGTTGAGCGCGGCGACGCTGCTGCCCCGAAATCCTCCCCGATCTTGAGGCGGTAGGTGACTGGGGAGGATGAACCGAACTGGGGGGCAGAAGTTGGGCCCGGGGTGTGAGGAGGCGGTGGGCGCCCCCTCGGAGGTCGGACACGGGGAAAGTTGTGAGGGAGGGGGTCCCCGGGGTCAGGCGGGACAAATCAGGCAAGGCCCCCACAGGGTGCCCCCGGTGGGTGGTAGAGTGCTAAGGGAGCGAGTCCGTCGGGAGTAAAGGGTAGGGACTGGCGTGGGAACACCTGGCGGGGGCCGAGGGACCGAGGGAGAGTTGTTACACTACCGAGGGCATAATTAAAACAAAAAAAACAGAAACGCCAGAAAAAGTAAGTCCATAGCGCCCTCTGTCCCAGGACCTGGTCCTTGGTGGTGGGATGGTTTGAAGACTTTGTCCCCCATGCTCTGGCTGGCTGGCTGGCCCCATCGCTACTAATTTGAGGCAGATTTCTTTTTAATATTATGGTAGTTTTTATTAATAACGTGAACAGTAAATTAATATATTAAATTGTCAATAAAAAGAAAACGCGGTAGGAAAAACAGCGCCAAGAGGCATATTTACGGTTAATTTTCAGAATCAAATGGTTCGTGAAAGTATATGAAGGTATTTCACGTAAATTATATGTAAAGATATGCCGTTAAGAAAACCTGAGATTGATTGACATCTAACAGTTTCAGGTTTACAACATAATGATTCAATATTTATATCAAATGGTTTTAATTACTGAGATTTTAGGCGAAGTTGAAGAAAAGGGCAGTTACATCAATTATGATAACCACAAGCACATATTCTCCGGACAGTTTTATCCTACCTAAGTGTTAAATTTTGTGTTGAACGATATACTTCAGAGAGGAAAAAAAACAGTTTATAGCTGTAAAGAGAAGGAATGAAATGGGAAATATTATGAAACGCTCTCTCCTCTTAAAACTTTTTGATATTTTAAGTTTTTCTCGCATATGGCAGCCTGATTTGTGGAATATAAAATATCACCTAAGTCATAATTAGTTTATCTTTTAACCCCCCCCATATTTCCTTTATATTATTTTCAGGTGTCGGTTTAGCAGTGTGTGCTGTTTACTTGCAAAGAGCATTTGATTTCAAGGAATCCTAACTTTGTATAAATAATATTTTGAAATTGAAAATTGAGATTAAATCCTATCATATGGGAAATATACATGAGGTAGATGAAAGCATGGTCTTTACACTGCTCAGATTATTTATTTTATGTGACTGTATTTCATTTTAATTTCGGCGTAGTTAACACAGTGTTATATTAGCTTCAGGTGTATAACATAGCGATTCAGCAATTGCGTATCCTGCTCAGTGCTCATCAAGATAAGTTTGCTCTTAATCCCTTTCACCTGTTTCCCTCATGCCCCACCTTCACCTGCCCTCTGGGAACCATTTGTTCTCTATAGTTAAGGGTCTAGCTTTTTTTTGTTTGTTTGTTTATCTCTTTTCCTATGTTCATTTATTTTGTTTCTTAAATTCCACAAGAGTGAAATCATTTGGTATTTGTGTTTTTCTGACTGGCATACTTACTCTAGATCCGTCCATGTTGTTGGAAGTGGACGGATTTCGTTCTTTTTTATGGCTGAATAATATTCCATTGTATGTATATGTGTATATGTAAGTGTGTGTGTGTATATGTATATATTACATATTCTTTATTCATCAGTATGATCTTCTTTCTCAATTACAGCAGAAGCATCAGCACTTTCTAAAGAAATCTAGAATTTAAGTTGGAAATTATTAGTATCCAGCTTTTAATACAGTACATAGTATACGTTTCTTATGTTGTGACCCACAATAAGTATGGCACTGTACCATGTCTACAGAATGAGGAAAGCATAGTATTCCTATAATTTATTTAGTATTCTAAGAAAAAGTTATAAATTGAGGAAATAGAAATTATTTGTATATGCCTATTTATTTAGCAAGTCTTTATATATAAATATTCCTTGTCATAATTCACTTAAAAATTCCATACAAGCAGTGAGTGTGCATGTGGAATACTAGACAGTCATATGTGACTTACTTACCAAACATGCACATTTAGAGACAAGGGCATGAACTTTATAGTTAAATCCTCATTTTGCCAAGTATATACTAGGAGATCTTGAGAATTTATTTTTCTGAGCATTGGGCTTTACATCTGTAAGGTGACTATGATTTTCTACAACAGTTAATGTGTGGCTCAAAATGAAATAATACATGTAAAACATTTAGCATGTAATAGGACCTCAAAAATGGTGTTTTAATAAAAAAAGAATAGCATATGTTGCATAGTAAAGATTATGTCCCAATTGGTCTGTATCTGTGCTATTATCTCACTGTACTGTATTTTAGAAAATTTTAGATTAACTTACAATTTCAGAATTGGTGAGTCTTTAGGATTTATATTTAGTTTGATTTTTTTTTTTTCGGTACAGAAAAGGAACCTAAGATATAGTTTAGTATTGGTAGATGCAGAATAGCAACTAAAGCTCCCTGACATGCAGACCAATATTCTATTCATAGCATTTGGCTCTTTGTTAACTATGTGAAAACTTGAAAGAAAAAAAACCAAACTATTCAGTAGCCAGTTCTCACCATGTATGAATAGAATGAAATTTTCGAGACATTGGATCAAAATGTTTTTTAAAAAATATTTACACCACAAAGCTATATATTCATAGTTTAAAAGACAACTTCATGATTGGCCCACTACTTGTTATCCAGTGTTTTAAGTAGGATTTTTTTTTTTCTTTTCCAAGTGTTGTTGCAAGGCAGTTGGTACCATAAATGCCTACCTTAGGTAGTATTAGTAGCTTCAAAGGAAACTTTTGGAGCTCTATATTGGGTGAGTGAAACAGGCATTAAAGACTGAAGTTATTTTATAGAATGATTTTATAGTTAAATTTTTATTATTCTGAGAGTTAGGCTTTGGTTTGTGGAGTCCTGTCCTTCATAGATTACAATCCTGTGATTCAGTTTTGCAATAATAATTACTTACTATAAATATTTACCTTTTCCATTGATAACACTGTATAGGACCTGATGCTGTTGTATACTGTACATTCCAAACTTCCTATCATGTCAGTGTCTCTATGCAGACATAGTTTACTTAAAAAATTAAGTAGAGTACTGTATGGCATCATCTTTTCTCACTTCCTTAACTGATGTGTATTTATGTATCTGGAGCCTTTGCTGTATTTTTCCTACTATAAATTGAAAGGGTGGGCGATACTAAAAGATCTTTTATTTTTTGTTTGTATACTTGTGTTGCAAAATCATATAATAGTTCTGTAACTCCCCAACTCTTGAAAATCCCTAGTTTGAATACTGTGGATTTGCATTGCTCAGCAACTGGAAAAGACTTTACAACCTATCAACTCAGTTTCAGCTGAGCAATGAAAAACAAGAAAGTGTGTGCCAAAGTACTCTATTGTATTCTGATTCATTAGTTTCATATGGGAAACAGGATGGAAAGTTACTACATGCTAGTATTAGGGTCTAAATTAAAATATCTAGGATAAACATTAAATAACACAGCATTAGATTGCTTTTTGGTCCTTATTTAAAATTTTCCTTCCACGTAGAAAGTGTTCAATAAATGTTTTTCTGAAAAATTTTTTTGCTACATAGGCTTATAACTCTTTTTTTGTTATTACATCAAAGTTATATTGCTAAAAAGTGTGGAGAGCAATAGTTTTGTTTAGAAGGCTGATAGTAGCCATGTTGAAATACCAGTTAAGAGATACATTGCAAAAGCTCAGTAGGTATTAATTTGGAATTCTGGCTGGCTTATCTCCAAACTTCAGGAAAAAGTAACTATTTTTGCACTTATTTATAATTGAGTTATGTCTAGGGATATTTATTTTACTTATTAATTGAAATACAAGTTAATTAACATACAGCGTAATAATGATTTCAGGAATAGAAATTAGTGATTCTTCGCTTCCATTTAACACCCAGTGCTCATCCCAACAAGTGCCCTCCTTAATGCCCATACCCATTTAGCCCATCTGCCCCTGCCCAGCACCCCTCCAGCAACCCTCAGTTTCTTCTCTGTATTTAAGAGTCTCTTATGATTTGTCTCCCTCTCTGTTTTTTGATTCCCTTCCCCTTTGTTCATCAGTTTTGTTTCTTAAATTCCATATATGAGTGAAATCATATGATATTTGTCTTTCTCTGACTTATTTTGCTTAGCATAAAATGTCTAGAGGCATTTTTAAATAGGTAAAAGTGTGTCTTTGGAGCTAACTGGGAGTTATTAACCCTATTACATACTTAGGGAAACAGTCATTTAGGGTAATGATCTGCTTAAAATCATATGGTTACATTTGTCTCTGGATAAGCAAATATAAAGTCAGGTGGAATTTTACTTTTGGTTTTGTCTTAATAGGCATCATAATTTGCAGAGCCATATCCTATTCATGCATCAGAAGGTTTTAGTTATATTTAGGAGGTATTTAAATTTATAGATTTATTTAGTAAAACCAATTATGTTGCAGGTACTGGGATACAAAGATAAATAAGATCTATTTTTTTTAGTGTCCGGTAACTCAATCTAATCAGACAGGCATGAAATATATTTACCATGAGACATCTTAGAATAATTAATAAAATACAGTAGGGGTCAGTGAAAGAAGAAAAATAAATTATTGTTATTATTATACTGTCAACTATTTGTTAGAAACTAGGAAGCTTCATGTGAATTATTTTATTTTGCATTACCACTGAGACATGAGGATATTTTCTAGGCTAATAAGAACTTGACCTTGGTCTTGAAAAATGAATAGCACTTTGGGAGAAGAGTAGCAGAGAGAGTGAAGGAACTCCAGAAAGTCTATGGTAAAACAATATAACATTTATGAATTCAACAATCTATTAAACATCCACCGTGTTCTAGACACGTACTGGACACTGGAGACAGCTGTGTGATAGAACTGTAATTTAATGGTCAGGTAAAAGGTAATAGTGACTAGCGCAGGAAGTACCACACTGGAAGAGGGTATGTACAGGGGTGTTTTGTGAGCACGTAAGAGTACGTACCCGGAACCTGTTCAGTTCTGCCTGGGTATGGAGTGAAAAAAGGTTGCACTAGATTCTTGATTCTTGTTGGCCAGAAGCATGAACATGGCATGCCATCACTTCCTAGACTCAGGACCTTGCAAAGATACCTAATTTCTCTAAGCCTTATCTGTAAAATTAGGATTATTAAGAAAATAAAAAAGCTAACATTTATTGAGCTCTTACTATGTGCCAGACATTGTGCTAATGCTTTATACATATATATTAGTCTTCACATCAAACCTCGGAGGTAAAGGCTATTGTTTTCCATAGTTATATAACTAGGTGCTGGAGCCATAATATTAACAACAGGTAGGCTGACTTGAGACCCGAGCTTTAACTCGTAATTGCACCTAATTGATAGAGTTGTTCTGAATCTTAAGTAATATACCTTAGGTAAATAGTTTACTCTGCATGACACATGGATGTTGGCCTCTGTTTTTGTTACGAATAATCCAGGAGGTGATGAGGAATTGAAGTTTCCTAAGCAGGTGCGTGTATGGAAAGGGATCATAGTTTGGAGAGAAAGAGGTTATATTCACCCATTTGTTCAGCACCTACTTTGGATCCAGTCCAGGTACTGTGTTAGTTGCCAGGGAAAGAGGGTGAATGAAAATATTGTTCCTCATTTACAGAATCTGCTCCTCGCTTTTGCCAAGTATGGAAGACAAATCAGTCATTATAGTAGAGTACAATGTTCTCTAATGTCATGATGTGGGCATATTCACTGTCCCAGGAACACAGGAAGACAAGGGAGTATTTAAATCAGAGTGAGTGATCAGGGAGATGAATTCAGAGTTATTGTGGAACTAAAAGTAATGTGGGAATGAAGAAAATAGATTTGAGAAATATTTTGGAAGTAGAGTGGATGAGAATTAGAGACTAATGGTGTGGAGGCTCTTATTTAGATCTTATTTAACCAAAGTTGGTCTGAGGGAGTTGGTAAAGACCTTAAGGACTATGGGAGGAGAAACATCTTTGGAGTCAAAGTAATGAATTCGATTTTGGAAATGTTGAACTTGAGGTGTCTGCGATAAGAAGATATAAATGGAAATATCTTCAGAAAAATAGCTGGAATTTAAAAGAGAGGTAGATGCTAGATGTATAAATTGGAGCATATTTATCATGTAGGTCGATAGTTGAAATCATGAGACTAGATACAGGTCAATGAAGAGGATCAAAGCCATTTTGGAAGAATTCCTAAATTTCATTGGAGAAAGGAAGAGGAATAAGCTAAGGCAGTTAGACGAGGTAGTCAAAGAAATAGGAAACAAACCAAAAGAAAAGTCAGAGAAGTTAAAGGAGTAAAATGTTTTAAAAGAGGGAATGTTCCATTGTGACAGATGCTATAAAAGATTGTCCCATTATTTTAAAGGCTCGTGAGTTTGTTTTCCACCTTAACTCCGTAATTTATAAAGTACGTATCTTCAAACTAATGTTGTGGTTATTTATATCTCTATGTTAAAGCATTTTGATTATCTTGTTGAAAAGATAAGATGTATTTTTCCCTCTTCAAGTATGGAACCTCAAGGTCTTTGTGATAATGGAAACCAAAAAATTGATTGGTAAACCGCTTCAACCAGCAAGACCTGTTCGTCATCTGACTTCTCCCCCCGGTAAGTAATCTCGGGTATACATCTTTAAATATTAATTGGATAATGGCTAAATAATATTTGAAAGACTAACTGATATATAAAGTAATTGTTTATGGTGGATAAAGAGTAATGAAAACTAATGATCTCCTTTGTTTGAAGAGTTTAAAAGTATTACCAGAGAAAAAGACTCTTACTAGTGTACCAGCACATAGTCTACCAGACCAAGAGGGGTAGGAAGAATAGGTCTTGCCTGGGAAAAACTTTATGTATTTTTTTTTTCATGTCTCATTTTCATGGTTAACCGGTTTCTGCTTAGAATGATATTCTCAATACAAATTGTGCCCTGTGATTATGGTCACTGTAGAGCAATTATGAGGGAGAGAGAATTAGCCTTAAAGAAAAAAATTCCTAACTGCATATAAATGAATGAATGGATAAATTAATCAATTAATACAAGCAAAACAATAGTTATGGGTTAGGGCTATACTTGAACTAGAACATACAGTCTTATTTTTCAGAAAATCTAAACAAAAATTTCTAAAATTAAAAATTTCTCTTTTGCTCATATAACTAGTATTTTGGACAAATTCTTGAAATACTTTTTCCTAAATTGGAATATTAACCTTTTAGTTTTTCATTGTTGCCAGAATGGCTTCTATATCCTAACTTAGGGATGTGTATGTATGTGTCTGTGTGTGCGTGTATAAAAATAAGTAATATGTGCATTTTAATTAATTATTAAACTTAATTAAATATTAATAAACACATAAATCTATCTCTCACCATCCTATTAAAATACTCTTTAGTCCATGTGTTCAATTGAGTTACTGGCTGTTTTGAAAATGGAAAAAAAGTGTTCTTTTATTGGGTGCAAAGATGAAGGAGACAAGTTAGAAATGGCACCAGTCCCTCAGTCATCTATTTATTCTTCCATCCTCAGTTCTTACAAGGAAGATTGTCTCTACTTTGGTCATGTTTCTTCTGAAGATGGCTGTGTGACTTAAGATAGACAAATGAAATAAAGGAGTCTTCTGAACCACAGCTTTAGCAGTGTTGATGCCATCTCCTATCACTCTGTCTCTCTCTTTTTTTTTTAATGTTTGTTTGTTTTTGAAAGAGAGCATGAGCACAGGAAGGGCAGAGAGAGAGGGAGAACCCCAAACAGGCTCCACACTGTCAGCACAGAGCCCGCACAGGGCTTGATCTCATGAACCATGAGACATTGACGTGAGCCGAATTTAAGAGTCGGACACTTAACCCACTCAGCCACCCAGGCACCCTGATGCCTCTCCTTCTGGTGTGCTGAAGAAGCAGTTGTTTAGGATCAAGTCTCAGATTTTCTTGTGAAGAGAAGGGTGGAAAGTCATTGGCAGCAACTCCTTCTGTGACCAGTGTTTTTATAGCACCTCTCACTTCCTTATCTGTACAGATTCAGTTTTTTGTTGATTGTTTCCCTCCAAGGCCATTGTAGGGGTGAAAGGTGGTGGGCTCATCTCTCATTTAATTATATCCTCTTAAGATCCAGAAAGAGTAGGTTTATTGGGTAGAAAAGTTTAATAAATCAGAAATTAATTTCGGCCTTTTTTTATTTTAATTTTTTTAAGGTTTATTTGTTTTTGAGACAGAGAGAGTCAGAGCATAAGCAGGGGAGGGACGAAGAGAGAGGGAGACACAGAATTCAAAGCAGGCTCCAGGCTCTGAGCAGTCAGCACAGAGCCCAACGCGGGGTTCGAACTCACAGACCATGAGATCATGACCTGAGCTAAAGTCGGACACTTAACCGATTGAGCCACCCAGGCACCCCTGGCCGTTTATATACTTATGTACTCCCTAACTAGCTCATATCCCTCCAAAATTCTTTTTCTCTAAGACCCACAAAGAATTACTTCCTTTTGCGAAGCTTTCTTCTATATCACAAAGCCCTTATATCTTCTCTGTACCTCTCAGATAACTTATTTTTATCTTAGTAATTGTTTATGAGCTTGTTTTTAAAAATAGACCATGAACTCTTTTATCTCTGAACTCTTTTTCACACTTACATACACAACCCCTAACAGTGGGTGACATTTCACAGTGTCTCATAGTGCAAATGAATGTTTGTTGAGTAGATGAAAAATCAGAAAATATTTTAAAACAGTGATTAGAATATTTTGGATATGTAAGGTTTTTAAGTTGTGGTAATGGGTATTTAATGTAGTTTTCTTTTTTTGTCTTCTAACAGGAGTAGTATTTCCTTTCAACTTTCAAAATGAATATCCGTGCAACACTCAGTACTTACAAAGTGGAGTTAGCAGAGTAAGTCCTAGAAATTATAATAAAATGAAGCATTGCAGACTGGAAAGTAACATTTGTTAGATGGGTATTTTGTGCCGGGTACTGTGCTGGCTGCTTTATATGCTTTTTTTTTTTAATTCTTTTTGAAAAATTTTTAAAAATTTTCTATTCTTATTTTGAGAGAAAGGGGTGGGGAGGGGCAGAGAGAGAGGGAGGGAGAGTCCCAACCAGGCTCTGTACTGCCAGTGTGCAGTCTGATGCAGGGCTCGAACTCACAAATTGTGATATCATGACCTGAGCCAAAATCAAAAGTTGGATGCTTAACAGACTGAGCCACCCAGGTGCCCTTGCTTTATATAGTTTATGAAATTATATTAAAGAAAATTATACCTGTTGCCCAGAATTTTCAAATCTAAACATTTAGCTATATTTGTTTTAGAAAATATTGAAGAAAAAACCTAAATAAGATAACATTCAAAAACCTATATATCTCTCCACTATCCCATTTTCTTTTTTTAATTTTTAAATTTTTTAAATTTAAATTTAATTTAATTTATTCTCAAGTTAGTTAGTTATTCTCAAGTTGCTTCCCTTCCCTTATGTTCGTCTGTTTTGTATATTAATTTCCTCATATGAGTGAAGCCATAGGATATTTGCCTTTCTCTGACCGACTTATTTCACTAAGCATAATATCCTCTCGTTCCATCCACGTTGTTGCAGATGGCAAGATTTCATTCTTTTGAATGCCGAGTAATACTCCATTGTATATCTATATACCATATCTTCTTTATCCATTCATCCATCAGTGGTCATTTGGGTTCTTTTCATACTTTGGCTATTGTCAATAGCACTGCTATAAACATTGGGGTGCATGTGCCACTTTCACACAGTACACCTGTATCCTTTGGATATATACCTACTAGTGCAGTTGCTGGGTCGTAGGGTATTTTTAACTTTTTGAGGAACCTCCATACTGTTTTCCAAGTGGCTGCACCAGTTTGCATTCCCACCAGCAGTGCAAAAGAGATCCTCTTTCTCTGCCTCCTCGCCAATATCTCTTCCCTGAGTTGTTAATTTTAACCATTCTGACTGGCGTGAGGTGGTATGTCATTGTGGTTTTAATTTGTATTTCAGTGATGATGAGTGATGTTTAGCCTCCTTTCATGTGTCTGCTAGCCATCTGGAAGTCTTCTTTGGAAAAATGTCTATTCATGTCTTTTGCCCGTTTCTTCACTAGATTATTTGTTTTTGGGGTGTTGAGTTTTTTAAGTTCTTTATAGATTTTGGATACTAACCCTTTATCTGATATGTCACTTGCAAATATCTTCTCCCATTCCATTGGTTGCCTTTTATTTTTGCTGATTGTTTCCTTTGCTGTGCAGAAGCTTTTTATTTTGATGAGGTTCCAATAGTTAATTTTTGCTTTTGTTTCCTTGCCTCTGGAGATGTGTTGAGTAAGAAGTTGGTATGGCCGAGGTCAAAGAGGTTTTTGCCTGCTTTCTCTTCTAGAATTTTGATGACTTCTTGTTTAGGTCTTTCATCCATTTTGAATTTATTTTTGTGTATATGGTGTAAGAAAGTGGTCCAGGCTCATTTTTCTGCATGTTGGTGTCCAGTTTTCCCAACACCATTTGCTGAAGAGACTTTCTTTATTCCATTGTATATTTTTTCCTGCTTTGTCAAAGATTAGTTGGCCATATGTTTGTGGGTCCATTTCTGGGTTCTCTATTTTGTTCTGTTGATCTAAGTGTCTGTTTTTGTGCCAGTACCATACTGTCTTGATGATTACAGCTTTGTAATACAGCTTGAAGTCCGGAATTGTGATGCCTTCAGCTTTGGTTTTCCATTTTAGGATTGCTGTAGCTCTTTGGGATTTTTTCCTGGTTCTGTACAAATTTTAGGATTGTTTATTTTAGCTCTGCGAAGGATGCTGGTGTCATTTTTATAGGGGTTGCACTGAATATGTAGATTGCTTTGGGTACTATCGACATTCTAAAAATATTTGTTCTTCCTATCTAGGAACATGGAATATTTTTCCTTTTTTGTGTCTTCTTCAATTTCTTTCATAAACTTTCTATAGTTTTCAGTGTATAGATTTTTCACCTCTTTGGTTAGGTTTATTCCTAGGTATTTTATGGTTTTTGATGCAACTGTAAATGAGATAGATTCCTTGATTTCTCTTTCTATTGTTTCATTATTGGTGTATAGAAATGCAACTGATTTTTGGGCATTAATTTTATATCCTGTCACTTTGCTGAATTCATGGATCAGTTCTAGCAGTGTTTTTGGTGGAATCTTTTGGGTTTTCCATACAATATATCATGTCATCTGCTAAGAGTGAAAGTTTGACTTCCTCCTTGCCAATTTGAATGCCTTTTATTCCTTTGTGTTGTCTGATTGCTGAGGCCAGGACTTCCAATACCATCTTGAATAACAGTGGTGAGAGTGGACATCCCTGACCTTAGCAGGAAAGCTCTCAGTTTTTTCCCCACTGAGGATGATATTAGCAGTGGGTCTTTTATATATGGCTTTTATGATCTTGAGGTAGGATCCTTCTATCCCTCCTTTCTTGAGGGTTTTTATCAAAAAAGGATGTATTTTGTCAAGTGGTTTCTCTGCATCTATTGAGAGGATCATGTGGTTCTTGTCCTTTTATTGATGCAGTGTATCACATTGATTGTTTTGCAGATATCGAATCAGCTCTGCATCCCAGGTATAAATCCCACTTGATCATGGTGAATAATTCTTTTAATGTACTGTTGTATCTGGTTGGCTAGTATCTTGTTGAGGATTTTTGCATCCTCTAATTATATTTTAAATTTGCATTTTCCTAATGATTCAGTGAGAATGAGCATCTTATCATGAGCTTATGTTTCTTTTTTTCTTTTTGGTGAAGTGTCTGTTCAAATATTTTGCATATTTTTAATATTTGGGTTTGTCTTTTTATCATTGAATTGTAAGAGTGTTGTAAATTAGTATATCATACATGTGTGTTTGTTTCTAAACTCTCTATTATTTATTAATTTATATGCCTTTTTTTCCCCAACTTTATTGAGCTATAATTGACATGTAACATTGTGTAAGTTTAAGGTGTACAGTGTGATGATGATTTGATACATGTTGCAGAATGTTAACCAAAATGAATTTAGTTAAAACATCCTTCATTTCACATAATTATCATTTTGTTGTTATGGTGAGAACATTTAAGATTTATTCTTTTAGCAACTTTCAGTTATACAATATCGTTAACTATAGTTACACACTGTACATGGGTCTCCTGTATGTCCATCTTTTTGTCAACATCACATTTTACAGATAGCTGTAGCTTTATGATAAGCCTTCATTTCAGATAGTGAAAATTCACTGACTATTCTTTTTCACATTTGTCTCAGCTCTCTAGGTCTTTTGCATTTCGATGTGAGGTTTAAGTGAGTTTGTCAGTTTCTACAGGAAGTCTATTGGAATTTGACTGAATCTAAAGATTACCTTGAGGGGCGCCTCGGTGGCTCAGTTGGTTAAGCGGCTGACTTCAGCTCAGGTCATGATCTCACGGTCTGTGAGTTGGAGCCCCACATTGGGCTCTGTGCTGACGGCTCATCAGAACCTAGAGCCTGCTTCAGATTCTGTATCTCCCTCTCTCTCTGCCCTGCTCACGCTCTGTCTCTATGTCTCTTAAGAATAAATAAATGTTAAAAAAAAAAATAAAGATTACCTTGAGAAGAATTAACAACTTAACCACGTTGGCATATCTTTCCACTCTTTGTATTTTCTAGCTTTGGGGTCTTTTCTTCCATAAACATTCAGTTTTCACTAGTCAAGCCAGCCTAACTACTACTAATCCTCCAAGTGTTGTTTAAGCATCACCTCCTATGTAAAACCTTCCCTGACATTATTTTTTAAAAATTTTTAACATTTATTTATTTTGAGAGAGAGACAGAACATGAGCAATGGAGGGGTGAGAGAGAGGGAGACACAGACTCAAACCGGCTCCAGGTTCCGAGCCATCAGCACAGAGCGTGACAAGGGGCCTGAACCTGTGAGCGAGATCATGACCTGATCCAAAGCCAGACACTCAACTGACTGAGCCACTCGGGCGCCCCTCCTGACATTTTTAAGCCAAGTTTTATTCTCCTACTCATTCCTTCCATCACACTTTCTGCATATCTTCATTATAGATTTCTCAATTTTTATTGATTTGATTATGTAAGATCGTAAAATTTGTAAGATTATGACTTTATCATAATATGATAATTGAGATAACAAGCTAACATTATAAAATTTTAGACGTATGTTCTTATGTGCTATGAAAGATTTGAAACAATCAGTATTTAGGTAATATATGCATAAATGATAAAGTACATTTTTTTCCTAGATTTCTTGACATATGATTGACAAAAAATTCAATGTATTTAGGTTACACAACGTGATTGAATGAATGTGTACATTGTGATATGATTATAACAAGTTAATTAACATTTATCACCTCACATAGTTACCAATTTTTTGTGTGTGTGTGGTGGGAACACTTAGCAAGTTTTAAGTGTATAATACATTATTAATAATTATAATCACCATGCTGATGCTGTATATTAGATCTCCAGACCTTATTTATCTTATAATTGAAAATTTGTGTTGTTTGACCAGCATGTCTCCATTTCCCCTGCCCTCCACTCCTGGCAGTCACCATTCTATTCTCTAATACTATGAGTTTGACTTTTTAAATTTTCACATATAAGTGAGATCATACAGTATTTGTCTTTCTGTGTCTGGCTTATTTCACTTAGTATAATAACTTCCAGGTTCATCCAGGTGGTCATATATGGTAAGATTTTCTTCTCTTTTTATGGCTGAATAACATTCTATTTATATATTTTTAATACATCTCTGTCACATTCTACTTACCCATTCATCTGTTGATGGACTCAATGATGCTATTGTGAATAATGATGCAGTGAATGAACGTGGGAATGCAGAGTCTTCAAGATGGTGATTTTATTTCCTTTGGATGTATACCCATAAGTGGGGTTGCTGGATCTCATGGCAGTTTTACATTTAATTTTTTGAGGAACTTTCATAATGTTTTCTAAAATCGCTGAACCAATTTACATTCCTACCAACATTGTACAAGGATTCCTTTTTCCCCCCATTCTTGCCAGCCCTTACTTCTTGTCTTTTTGATAATAACCTTCCTAACAGGCGTGAGGTGGTATCTCAGTCTAGTTTTGATTTCCATTACCCTACGATTTAGCTGTGTTGAGCATCTCTTCATGTACTTCTTGGCTGTTTCTGTGTTTTCTTTGGAAAAATGTTTATTCAGTTCTTTGGCCTATTTTTAAATCAGAATATTGTTGTTATTTTGCTGTTGTGTCGTGTGAGATCTTTATATATTTTGGATATTAATCCTGTATTGCTAATATGGTTGGCAAATACTTTCTCCTATTCTGTTGGTTGCTGTTTCATTTTGTGGGTTGCTTCTTTTGCTGTACAGAAGCTTTTTAGTTTGATGTAGTCCCACTGACTTAATTTTGCTTTTGTTGCTTGTGCTTTTGATGTCATAGCCAAAAAATCATTGCCAAGACCACTGTCAAGGAGGTTTTTCAGTGTTTTCTTCTATGAGTTTTATGATTTCAGATCTTCTATTTGTTTTTGATCCATTTGGAATTCATTTTTGTGTGTAGTGTAAGGGTCCAATTTCATTTTTTGCATGTGGATATCTAATTTTCTCAACACTGATTTTTGAAGAGACTATCCCTTTGCATTGTATATTCTTAGCTCCCTTGTCAAAGGTTAGTTGTATATCTGCATGAATTTATTTCTGAGTTGTCTATTTTGTTCCACAGATTTATGTATCTTGTTTTTTTTCAAGATTTTTAATCTCTACATCAAGGGACTCATGACCCCAAGATCAAGGGTTGCATGCTGTCCTAAGCTACCCAGGAACTCCATTTTGTGTCTTTTTATGTCAGTATTGTAATGTTTTGATTATTATAGCTTTGTAATATAGTGTGGAAGTGTGATGCCTCTAGCTTTGTTCTTACTCAAAATTAGTTTGGCTACTTAGAGCCTTTTGTGGTTCCATATGAATTTTAGGACTGCTTTTCCTATTTCTATAAAAACTGTTATTGGAATTTTGAAAGGGATTGTACTGAATCTATAGATCACTTTAGGTAGTAAGTACTTTTTAACAATATTCTTTCAATCCATGAACACAGGATATCTTTCCATTGATTTATGTTATCTTTAATTTCTTAATGCCTTATAGTTTTCCACATACAAATATTTTACCACCTTGGTTAAATTTATTCCTAAGTATTTTATTCTTTTAGATACTATTTTTAAAATGTTTTTGTACTTTTTTCAGATTAAAATTTACTTTTCCATTTGATTTTAGGCTTGCATTTTAGTGTCAGTGAAGTGTTCCTTTGCTGAAATTTTGAAATTTAAAAAAGTAATTTTTAAAAAGGACCATGAAATTCATATTATAGTTTAATAAATCTAACAGGAAGAAAAACTTTGGAGAATGAAAATCTTTGGCATTTTCATATTTTTCTACCTCCACTTAAAAATAAAAATTTTGCTAAAATTTGATTTTTTTTCCTGATAACTTATTTGGGTGACTCAGTACCATAGAGTTATTTCATTACTTTTCATTGTGTCATAGGATTAGATAACTTTCTGACTTCATTGAGTTACCTTGGTAGAATTTGCAAATATTTAAGGAATGGGCTACAACTTGCTACTGCAGTAATTGATAGAGGAGAGATGTTCATTTTTCAGGATAGATGTTTTCAGAGAGACCTACCTTAATGAATTACCATGGTTCAGAGTATGGCCTCCTGTTTGAAAAGTGATTTTTGTCAGCATAAGGAGGTGATTTTTTTAATATTTATTTTTGAGAGAGAGCATGAGCTGGGAAGGGGCAGAGACCAAGGGGGACAGAGGATCCAAAGCAGGCTCTGCTGAGAGCAGTGAGCCTGATGTAGGGCTCAAACTCATGAACCATGAGATTATGACCTGAGCCAAAGTTGGACTTTCAACTGACTGAGCCACCCAAGTGCCCCAAGAGATGATCTATCTTAAGGATAGATTATATTGACCCAAGTTTGTGAAACTGATTTATAAAATCATAAAACCCATTATTTTATCATGAGAAATCTTGCTGTCTCATGCTCTGACATTCTCTTATTGGTTCCACTAGTGTATTATATGCACTAGGGAGATTTATGAGAAGCTGAATTGTAATCGGGGTACTTGTTGGTGAGCATGGAATCAGAAGAGGAGTTTGTTAAAAATCATGACAAATAGTTAAAGATATATGTGAATATATTTTGAAAGATTTTTATTTATTTTTATTTTTTATTTTTATTTATTTAATTTTATTTAATTTTTTGGCTTTAATAAGCGTTCTTACAAGGTTGCTTATCCTTTAAGGCCAGAAATGTGTCTTGACTAATACTTAGATTGTTTAGGAAAGTAGTTATGGATGGTAAAAAATGAGGTTATATTAAATTTTTAGGCCATAGTTAAAAGGTATATTTTGTTTTCTTTCAATAGTGTAAGACGAATGGAATGCAAGCCTTTTCTCAAGGTCATAATGAACAACAGCAACATCAGTCTCCAGTTAAAAAAGGTAAATTTTTACCATAATTACTAAATTTCATAAGGGAGTCTCAGTAATCCTGGTAAGTTAATATTTGCTTAGCTGCAAACCTTATGTGCACAGGAAGTTTTATTATATTTCTTGGTTGATTTCTGTCTATATCAATCTTGCTATAGGTTTGACTGCTTTAGAGGAGAGACCATAATAACAAGGCTTAAACAAGATAGAAGTTTATTTCTGTATTTTTTAAAGCATTTTTAGTTTTTTAAAATTGTTTAATGTCTATTTATATTTGTGAGAAAGAGACAGTGTGTAAACAGGGGAGTGGGAGAGAGAGAGAGAGAGAGAGGGAGACACAGAATCTGAAGCAGGCTCCTGACTCTGAGCTGTCAGCACAGAGCCCGACACGGAGCCCGAACCCAAGGACCATGAGATCATGACATGAGCTGAAGTCGGATGCTTAACTGACTGAGCCCTCCAGACGCCCCTGTTTCTATATCTTCTGTACTAGCTCCTCATTGAGCTGGTGCGTTCATTCTGCTCTGGTGAAGTGTTACTTGACTCAGTCCCCTTACTTTGCCATCTCTAATATGTGATTTTTGTCTCATTGCACAAGATGAATGCCTTTTCTCCAGCCATCATGTTCCCTATCTAGTCGTCAGGAAGGAAGGGGAGAAGTAGTTCTCCTTAACTTTATGACCCATAAAGTAGCATGTATCCCTTTCACTTAGTATCTCATTGGCCAGTACTTAGTCATAGTCTACAAAGCAGACTGGAAAATGTAATCTTTAGCTGTGTAGCCTGCTAATTCTGTTACTGAAGCAGAAGGGAAGAACTGTTCTCGGGGATAACCAACAGTCTCCCCCACCAGCTACTTTTTAATGAAATAGAAATTATTAATTTAGTTTCCAAATTTTTGGTCAATTCTTTGCTTAATTTAAAAGTTATGAAAATATTCTATTACCTTTTTTCTTCTAGCATTTAAGTCCATATATCTAACTAAAATGTTAAAATTTTTTCCAACTTTAAATTTTTTTTGATATTCTATATTGGCAGCCTATTTTTGAAAATAAGAACCTAGGTCTTCCATGTCACTTCCCTCACTTCTTCACCCTTCTTTATCCCCTCCCCAACAGTTATTTCACAAGTTTTAGTGGAAGTATTATCACTCTTTACATTGTATGACTATGTAAATACAGTTGCTTAGCCAAGAAGTGCATATCTCTTGCATACAATCCATCGTTTTTTCTTGGAGCTAATGTTTGCATTGTTTTTCTATGTGACTCTTGTTAACTTTTGCCCTTAAATGCTCCAACAGTGCAGCTACACTTACCTGTAATATTTTTCTTATGCACAAATATATCAGTTGGTATTTCTTCCCCTGAGGAAACTTCCTTCAGAATCCTCCATTATCTTGTTCCAGTATGAACTATTTACGCTTCAGGACTGTTGTCCTGGAATGTACTTTCACTAATATCTTGGGTATGATACCCCTTTGCAGTTCTCTGGTTTCTTATTTTTTAACTGAAGTATAATTCACAATTTAAACCGTTTTAAAATGTATAATTTTATAGCTTTTAGTACAGTATTGTACAGCCATTACCACTGTCTCATTCCAGAACATGTTTATCATCCCAGAAAGAACCTCAAACCCCTTAAGTAGTCATTTTCCATTCTCCCCTCTGCCCAGCCATCGACAAACTCTAATCTACTTTTTGTCTTAGTGGATATACTTATTCTGGTTGTCACATTCAATGGAACTATCTTATATGTGATCTTTAGTGTCTGGTTTCTTTCACTTACCGTAAGGTTTTCAAGGTCCATTCATATGTAGCATGTATCAGTACTTTATTCTTCCTGTTTATGGCTGAACAATAGATACTCTCTTGTATGGATTTGCCACATTTTATTTATCTCTTAGTTGATGGGCATTTGGGTTGTAAACTTCTTGGCTATGATGGATAGCTATAAATATTTTTGTACACATTCTTTGAACATCTGTTTTCATTTTTTTTGGATATATACCTGGGAGTGGACTTGCCAGGTCATATGGTAATTCTGTACTTTTTTGAGGAACTGTCAAAATGTTTTCTACAGTGGCTACATATTGTCCGCCTAATAGTGTGTGAGGGTTTCAATTTCCTGAAGTCCTTGTTAGGATCTTTTTTTATCGTAGTCATTCCATTGGGTGTGAAGGTATCTCATTGTAATTTTGATTTACATTTCTCTAATGACTAACTATATTGAGTGTCTTTTCCTGTGCTTATTGGCTATTTGTATATTTTCTTTGGACAAAGGTTTATCTAAGTCTCTTGACCATATTTTAATTAGGTTATTTCATTGTTGAGTTATAAAAGTTCTGGATGCTAGACTCTCATCTATTTTCTTTCTGCCACTTGCTTCTCCCTTCCCTGCCCATGCTCACTTCCCTTCTCCTCCTCCATATACACATGCACTCTCATACACATGTGTATATAACGTCTTCGATATACATATGCATCTGACCCTTATCAGATGTGTGATTCTAGGCTCTTATCGGATATATACATATCAGGTATATAATTTGCACATATTTTCTACTATACTGGAGTTTCTTTTCATCCTATTGATAGTGTGCTTACGTGTACAAATTAAAAAGAAATTGATGAAGTCTGATTTATCTTTTTTTTCTTTTGTTCCTGCTTTCAATGTCATATCTAGAAATCATTGCCAAATCTCAGATCATGGAGATTTACCCCTATGAGTTTCATAGTTTTAACTCTTACATTGAGGTCTTTGGTCCATTTTGCATTGGTTTTTGTATATAGTGTTAAGTATAAGCCAAACTTCTTTTTTTTTTTTTTTTTTTTGCATTGGATACCCAGTTGCCTCATCACCATTTGTTAGACTATTTTTCCTCCATTGAATTTTATTGGCACTTTTGTTGAAAATTATTTGACCATAGGAGTATATGTTTATTCCTGGACTTTCAGTTTGTTCCCTCGATCTGCATGTCTATTCTGTCCCAGTACCACACTGTTTTGATTACTCTAGCTTTATAGTAAGTTATGAAATTGGGAAGTGTGACTCTTCAACTTTGTTCTTTTTCAAGGTGGTTTTGGTTATTTGGGGTTTCCTGCAATTACGTATAATTTTTAGGATCAGCTTTTCCATTTCTGCAAAAAAGGCTCCTCTTCTTTCAAAAGGGATTTGATAGGGATGACAGTGAATTTGTAGATCACTTGGGGGATTATAGCAATATTAGATTTTTCAGTCCATGAACATGGGGTGTATTTCTACTTATTTTAGTCTTTATTTTGAGTGTCTTAGTTTTCAGTGTACAAGTCATGTAGATTTAAATTTACTGGTCTAGTTATTCTTTGTCATACTAATGGAATTGTTAATTTCCTTTTTATTTATTTATTTACTTTGAGAAAGAGAGAGAGATGAAAGTGAGAGAGGGGCAGAGAGAATGCCAAGTAGGCTCCACACTGCCAGCGCAGAGCCCATTGTGGGGCTTGAACTCATGAACCATGAGATCATGATCTGAGCCGAAATCAAGAGTTGGACACCCAACCGATTTAGCCACCCAGGTGCCCCTTTAATTTCCTTTTGGATTATTCATTGGTAGTATAGTAAATACAGTTGATTTTGTGTAGAGACATTACTGTCAGCTTACAGAAATGAAAAGGATTATAAGAAAATATTTTAGTTAGGTGTATGCCAACAAAGCAGATAACCTAGGTGCAATAGAAAAATTACTAAAAAACAGAAATTACCAGAACTTCTTAAAATGAAATTGAGTACCCAAATAAATGTATAGCAAGTTAGGAGATTGGATTTGTAACAAAAAAATCTCCTAACAAAGAAAAGTCCAGAACTTGTTGCCTCCACTGGTGAATTCTACCAAACATTTAAAGAAGAATTTACCACTTTCTCAAATTCTTCCAAAAAACTGAAGAGGAAGGAACATTTCTCAACTATCCTTTGAGGCCAGTATTACTCTGATACCAAAGCCTGATAAAGACATCGTGTGAAAAGATCAATATCCCTTAGAATATTGTCACAAAAAATACTAACAAACCAAATCCAGCAGCAAAGAAAAAAGATTACATATAATGGTGATGTGGGATTAATCCCAAGAATGCAAGAGCAGTTCACCGTGTGCAAATCAATTTGTATAATAGACCACATTAACAGAATGTAGGGACAAGAAAAAAATCATCATCTCAGCTGATGCAGAAAAAGCATTTGACAAAATCCATTGCCCTTTCTTAATAAACACTCCTAGCAAGCAAGAAATAAAAGGGAATTTTCTCAACATAATGAAGGATCTATATCAAAACCCCATAGCTAACACCATAATTAGCAGTGAAAGACTGCAAGGTTTTCCCCACTAAGATCAACAGGGCAAGGATAGCCACTTTCATCACTTAAATTCAACATTATACTGAAGTTCTAACCAGAGAAGTTAGTTAAGAAAAAGAAATAAAAGACATTCTGATTGGAAGGGACAAAGTAATGTTATTTCTATTCACAGGTGACACAACCTTATACATACAAAATCCTAAATCTATAGTATAGTACATATAAAAAATTATTAGAGCTAATAAATGGATTCAGCAAGGTTGCAGGTTACAAAATATTTTGTTATTCTTGATTTTAGTAATTTGAGTCCTTTTTCTAGTTGATCTTTGTCATTTTGATCTTTTCAAATAATCAACTTTTGGTTTGTTATTATTTTTCCATCTCTATTTCATTTATCTTTAATATTTATTACTTCATTCTGCTAGCTTTTGATTAGTCTGCTCTTATTTTTCTAGAAGTTCTTAATGTTGTTATATATTTGAGTTTTTATTTTTATTTATTTATTTTTAAAATTTATTTATTTTGAGACCGTGCAAGCCAAGGGGGAACAGAGAGGGAGAGGGAGAATCCCAAGCAGGCTCTGTGCTGATAGCATGAATATCACCTGACATGGGGCTCAATCCCATGAAACGTGAGATCATGACCTGCGCTGAAGCCAAGACTCAGTGCTTAACTGACTGAGCCACCCAAGTGCCCTTGAGCTGTTCTTTTTTAAAGTAGGTGTTTGTAGTTATAAATTTTTCTCTGAGCACTGCTTTTGCTGTATTCTTTAAAGTTTGGTATGTTGTGTCTTTGTTTTCTTTTGTCTCTGTATATTTTCTCAGTTCTCTGTTGTTTATTCTTTGATCCATTGGTTTGAGAGTATGTTTCTAATTTCTACATATTTGTGCATTTTCCAGTTTTACTTCTGTTATTGATTTCTAGTTTCATTGCATTATGGTCAGAGAGGAGATTTTGTATGATACGTTGCTTTTTAAATTTATTAAGACTTATTCTGTAGCCTAACATGGTTTATCCTGGAGAAAGTTTCATGTGTGCTTCAGAAGAGTGTCCATTCTGTGTTGTTGAGTGAAGTATATGCTTGTTAGTTTTAGTTGGCTTATAATGTTCTTCATGCCCTCCATTTATTTCCTTGTTGACCTTCTGTCTACTTTTCTGTTCATTATTGAAAGTGGGATTTTGGAGTCTCCAGTTGTTATTATTAAACTTTCTGTGTTCCTCCAATTTTGTCTGTTTTTCTCTTCTGTTGTTAGGTACTTATTTCTCTTCTGTCGTTAGGTAATTATTAACCTGTATGTTTGTAATTATTATCACTTTAATGAATTGACCCTTTTAATATCATATGTATAATGTATATATGATATCTATTATAACGACTTTTGTCTGTTTCAAATCTGTTATTAATATACCTACTCCAGCTTTCTTTTGGTTATTGTCAGCATCAAATAGCTTTTTCATTCATTCACTTTCAGCTTGTTTTTGTGATTGAATCTAAAGTGAGTGTCTTTAGACAGCATGTGATTGGATAATATTTTTAATCCGATTTTCCAATCCACACTTTTTAATTGGAGTGTGTATTACTGACAAGTATAATTACTAATAAGGAAGGACTAACTCCACCCATTTTGCTATTTGTCTTACGGCCATTTTGTTTTTCATTTCCTCCACTAATGTTCTCTTTAGTGTTTAATAGATTCTACTGTATCATTTTTATTTCCTTCTCATATCCCTTACTATATATATTTTTTAAGTTTATTTATTTTGAGAGATACACACACACACACATATGTCTGAGAAGGGGAGGGCAAAGAGAGAAGAGAGAGAGAATCCTAATCAGTTTCTGCACTGTCAACATGGAGCCCTGTGCAGGCCTCGATCCCATAAACCATGAGATCATGACCTGAGGTTAAATCAAGAGTCAGAAGCTCAACCGACTGAGCCACTCAGACACCTCATCCCTTACTCTATATTTTGAGGTTATTTTCCTAGTGGTTGCATGGGGGAATAACTTAATTTACAACAATCTATTTTGAATTAATATCCATTTAGTTTCACTATTATATAAAATTTTGCTCCTATAGTTTCATCCCACCTTTACATTGCCATTGTCACAAATTCCATCTTTATGTGTTGTATAATCTATCAACCTAGATTTATAATTCTGAATCTTTATGTATTTCTCTTTCAAATCATATAGCAATAAAGGGGAGTTACATCCAGAAATTCATTGATACTAGTTTTTAACTTACCAGTGTAGTTAGGTTTACTAGTGTTTACTTCTTAATGTGGATTTCAGTTACTTTGTACTTTTTAATTTCAGCTTAAAAGATTCCCTTTAGCATTTTTTCTTTTTTTTTTTAATTTTTTTTAATGTTTATTTATTTTTGAGACAGAGAGAGACAGAGCATGAGTGGGAAAGGGGCAGAGAGAGAGGGAGACACAGAATCTGAAGGAGGCTCCAGGCTCTGAGCTGTCAGCACAGAGCCGGATGTGGGGTTTGAACTCACGAACCGCGAGATCATGACCGACTGAGCCACCCAGGCGCCCCTCTTTAGCATTTTTTCTAAGGCAAGTTTACAAGGAATGAAATTTCAGGTTTGTTTATGGGTAGTCTCAATTTCTTTTTCATTTCTAAAGGTAGTTTTTCTGGATATTTTTTTGGTTGAGGGTTTTTTGTTTTCAGTATTTTGTCTTCCCACTGCCTTCTGCTTTCAATGGTTTCTGATGAGAAATCACTGTTTTTATCCAATTGAGAATTCCTTATAAGTGACACACTGCTACTCTTGCGACCTCAAGATTGTCTTATAATAGTTTACTTATAACAGCATCTCAGTGTGAATCTCTTTGAGTGTATTCAGTTTGTAGTTCATTGAGTTTCTTGGATGCATCGATGTGTATATTTCATCAGATTTGAGAAGTTTTCTCTTATTATTTTTTTCAAATATTCTTTTTGCTCTTTCTCTCTCCCCTCTCCTCCTGTGACTCCCATTATGCATTTGCTAGTATTCTAACTGTGGTCGCACAGATATCTTAAGCTCTATTCATTTTTCTTCATTCTTTTTTCTTTATACTCCTCACATTGGGTAATGCAGTTGACTTATCTTTAAATTTGCTGATTCTTTCTCTGCCTGCTCATATTTGCTGTTGAACCATTCTAATGAATTTTTCACTTTGGTTATTGTACTTTATTCTTCAGAATTTGGTTCCTTATAATTTTTATTTCTTTATTGATATTTTCTATTTGGCAAGACACTGTCTCAAGATTTCCTTTAGTTCTTTGAGCATATGTAGTTTATTTAAAGTCTATCTCTAGTAAGTCCAATATCTGCATCCTCAGAGAAAGTTTTTATTAATTTTTTTCCTACTTAGGGGGCCATACTTTCTTCATTCTTAGCATGCATTGTACTTTGTTGTTGTTTTTGGAAACTGAGTATTTTGAATATAATGCATTAGCTCTGGAAATCAGATTTTTCTCCCTTTTTTAGGATCTGTTGTTACTTGTCATTTTTGTTGTTACAGTGACTTTTCTGAACTAACAGTGTAAAGTCTGTGTTTGTTACATGTGGCCACTCAAGTCTCTGTTTTGATACCTTCATGGTCAGCTGATTATTGGGCAAAGAATTCCTTCAATACCTAGGACCAAAACACAGAAAAGGAAACCAAAATAATCCTCTCCCAAATCTTTGCCTATGGCTTCTATATATGTGTTGGTGTCTGCTTTCCTTCCTCAGTTGGGCACTTTACAACTCTTTCTTTGACTTTACTTCTTGCTTCTGAGGAACTTGAAGGTCAGCCAGAGGTGACATCTTAGGACCTTCTCAATCCTTTCTATGAGCAGGAGTCTAGCCTTTAGCATGCTTGTAACCTTCTGGATTTCTAGGAACATCTGGTCTTATTAGTGGCCTTATTCCCAAAACCATCTTTTCCCCTCATTTTCTTCCCAAGCTTTTTGAGTTTTCCTATTGTTTAATTGTTATACCTTGTCACAGATGGAATTGGCTAACATATTTCCCTATAAAGGCTCTGACAAGTAGATTCGGATAGCAGTCTACTCCCTGAGAGAATTCTTAGTTAGATATAGCTAGGCAAATCCTTTGAGATGATTCTTTAGGGAGTCTCTGGTTAGGTCAAAATGAATAACCACAGTTCTCTGAGAATATGGTTTGCACTGCTCTCTCCAGTACTGGGAACCTGTGTCAGGCATGAGAGCATTTGTTTTCAAGGCCACTGGCAAGCTTGATTAGGGGAGATGCTCGTAAGCAAGCTAAAATGACACAAAACTCCTTAACCAAATTTAGCTGTTCTTTACTAAAAATCTCTCTGGTTTTGGAAGCTTTTGATTCCAGAATTCAGATAAAGTTGGTTTTGGAAGTTTTTGACAGTTCATTTGTTGCTCTGGTGGAGGAATAGACTTCTAGGGTTTCTTTCTTGATTCCTTTGGCTGACATTACTCTCTTCTGTTAACTAATCCCTGTTTACTTCTTTTTTGATGTACCTCCTCATTTTGCTCAAGTGCATTTTCCAGGAGCTTCAAAAAAAAGGGTATTGGTTTGGTAAATTCTTAGAATTTATGTATTTGAAAATGTACTAATTACATGTTTGATATTTGGTTCCATAGAATGAACTTCTAAAACATTTTGCTAAGTGAAGAAGCCAGGCACAAAATATCAGACATTGTATGATTGCATTTATATACAGTTTCTAGAAAAGGCAAATCCATTGAAAGGAAGTAATTGCTTAAGTGGAATTGAGAATGCGGAGTGACTACAGATGGGAATAAGGTTATTATATATTAGAATATAAATATTCTAAAAATAGATTGTGGCGATGGTTTCCCAACTCTGTAAATATACTAAAAGTCATTCAGTTGCATACTCAAAATGAATGTATTTTATGGTATGTGACTTATACTTCAATAAAGTTATGGTGGAGGAGGCAAAATAGAAGTTTTAGAATTTTGCTTTGTAGTATTGTCAAAAACTGCTAAGTAAAACCTTCCTGAGGCGGGAGTAAGTCTTCAAACCTTCGGAGGCTGTGCTTTGGGAACTCACATTCATTCAGAACTAGCTTAGTTTTCATTGTATGAATTAAATATAAAATTTGGTTAACAAAATCCCAGGTTGAAAATTATTTTCATTCTAAATTTTTAAGGTATTTTACTTCATCTTCTAGCAGTCTGTATTAATTGGCTTTTAATTGTTTGAAGTTCAGTGCCATTCAGGTCCCCAGTTTTTATAAATGGCTTTGTTTTCTGTTTTTGCTATTATTATTGGTCTGGAAGTATTTGGGATTGTGTGTTTATTTTGGTTTTCTAATTTTCTAACGTACCTTTGTGTAGTTGTTTTTCTGCTCAATTAAAAAATATATTTTTTTTCTGGGTAGTTGGTACCTCATGGGTCTTCTGATGTGGGATTTTGTGGAGAATTCTTTGATAATTTTTCTCATCTCCATTATTCTATTTTCTTCTCGAAATGCCGATTGTAGTCAGATATTAGTGATATTAGTCTACTTGGATTGACTGATTTTCTTATATTCCTTTCTTATTTTCCATCATCTCATCTTTTGGTTTTATTTCCTAATAGCTTTCCCCAATTCATTTATCTGTCAGCACAGTCCAGAGAACAACTTGGAATTGAGTATTAGCCATTAGTTCTTTTTTTTAAAAGCCACAAGTAACTCCCATCACTGGAAAATTTCCATTCAGTTTTTCCATGTGGCACTACAGCAGCAACAGCTGCCCAGTCTCTCTCTCAGTCCCTCCCTTTTTCATTCTCTCTTTTTCTAAAGTTTGTTTATGTAATCTCTACATCCAGTGTGGGACTCAAACTCACAACCCTGGGTCAAGTGTCTCATACTGTACTAACTGAGCCAGCCAGGCACCCCCTTTCTCATTCTCTAAATTCAGAATCCAGCCCCCAATTCCCATTCCTTTTTAAAAGATCTTTATTGAGGTATAACTTACATACTGTAAAATACAACATTTAAGTATACACTTTGTCTTTTTAGTAAATTTGCAGAGTTGTGCAACCATTAACACAATTCAGTTTTAGAACATACTTCTCACCACAAAAAGAATCTTTTCCACGTTTGCAGTCAGCATCCATTCCCATACTACCCAGCCCCAGGCAACGAATATTAATCATGATCTGTTTCTATTGATTTGCCTTTTCTGGACATTTCATATAAATGGAATCATATAATATATAATCTTTTGCAAATAGATTCTTTCTTTTTACCATCTTTTTAGGGCTATCTATGTTGTAGCATTTATCAGTAGTTCCTTTTTATTGTTGAATAAGTGTACGTGTTTCATTGTATGGCTGTACCACATTTTGTTGATCTGTTTACCGGTTGATGGGCATTTTGGTTTTCAGTTTTGAAAAGCATGACTAATGCTCCTATGAACATCCCTGTAAAAGTTTTTGTGTGGATACATATATATTTAAGTATTTTTTTGAGAGAGAGCAAGCGAGCGAGGGAAGAACAGAGAGGGAGACAGAATCTCAAGCAGGCTCTGTGCTGACAGGGTGGAGTCCAACATGGGGCTCAAACCCGTAAACCATGAGATCATGACCTGAGCCAAAACCAAGAATCAGATGCTTAACTGACTGAGCAACCCTGGAAAGCATAACTAATTCTCCTATGAACATTCTTATGAAAGTTTCTGTGTGGACGTATGTGACTATACCAATTTACATTCCCACCAACAGTGCATGAGTTCCCTTTTATCCATATATTTGTCAGAGTTTGTTATTTCTTGTCCTTTTGATACTAGCAATTTTGACTGGTATGAAGTGATAGCTAATTGTGGTTTTGATTTGCATTTCTCTGATACTTAAATGTTGAGCATATTTTCATGTGTCATCCATATTTTTTGTTTTTTTTTGGAAAAATGTCTATTCAGCTGCTCTGCCCATTTTTTAATTGGATTTTTTGGTGGTGTTGAGTTCTTATCAGATGTATCATTTGCACATATCTTCTCCCATTCAGTAGGTTGCCTTTTCATTTTGTTGATGGTTTCTTTTGCCTCGCAAAAGCTTTTTAATTTGATATAGTCCCAGTTATTTATTTTTGCTTTTGTTTCCCCTAAGAGACAAATAAAAAAAAATGTTGCTAAGACTGAGGTCCAAGAGATTATTGTCTTATATTTTATTTTAGGAGTTACATGGTTTTCAGTCTTACTTTTAGCTCTTTAATTCATTTGATTTTTGTATGTTGTGAGGAAAGTGGTCCAGTTTCATTCTTTTGTTTATTGTTGTCCAGTTTGCCTAAAATCATTTATTGAAGAGACCGTCTTTTCCCCACCGTGTATTCTTCCCTCTTTATCATAGATTAACTGACCATATAAGTGTGGGTTTATTTCTGGGCTCCCAGTTCTGTTTCATTGATCTATATTTCTTTTGTGCCAGTACCATAATGTATTGATTGCTATAGCTTTGTAATATAGTTTGAAATTGGAGTGTGATGCCTCCAGCTTTGTTCTTTCTCAGGATAGATTTGGTTGCTCATGGTCTTCTTTGGTTCCATACATGTTTTCGGATTTTTTTTTGTTCTAGGTCTGTGAAAAATGCCATTAGTATCTGGATAGGGATTGCATTAAATCTGTAAATTGCTTTGGGTTATATGAACATTTTAGCAATATCAGTATCAGATCTTCCAGCCCATGAATATGGACTATCTTTCCACTTACTTGTGTCATCTTCAGTTTCTTTTATGAGTGCCTTACAGTTTTTAGAGTGTAGGTTTTTCATCTCCTTGACTAAATTTATTCCTAGGTATTTTATTTTTCTGATGCAGTTGTAAATGGGATTTTTTTCTTCATTTCTCTTTCTGATAATTTGTAATTAGTGTATAGAAATGTAATAGATTTCTTCATTTTATTTTTTTATTTTTTTTTTTTTTAACATTTATTTATTTTTGAGAGACAGAGAGACAGAGCATGAGCAGGGGAGGGGCAGAGAGAGAGAGAGGCAGATGCAGAATCTGAAGCAGGCTCCAGGCTCTGAGCCATCAGCACAGAGCCCGACGCGGGGCTCGAACTCACAGACCGTGAGATCATGACCTGAGCCGAAGTCGGCCTCTTAACCAACTGAGCCACCCAGGCGCCCCGATTTCTTCATTTTAATTTTGTATCCTGCACCTTACCGAATTCACTTACTCTAATAGGTTTTTCATGGAGTCTTTAGTTCTCCATATATAGTATCATGCCATCTGCAAATAGTGACAGTTTTAACTTCTTTCTTACCAATTTGGATGCCTTCTATTTCTTTTCCTTGTCTGATTGCTGTGACTAGGACTTCCAGTACTATGTTGAATAAAAATGACGAGAGTGGACATCCTTGTCTTGTTCCTGATATTAGAGAAAAAGCTTTCAACCTTAACCATTGGATATAATTTTACCTGTGGGTTCATCCTACATGGGTTTTATAATGTCGAAGTATGTTTCCTCTGTACCCAGCACTGTGATCTTTCTAACGTATTGTTGAATTTTGTTCACTAATATTCTGTTGGATTTTTGCATCTGTTTATCAAGGCTTGCATTTTTTTGTGGCATCCTTTTCTCATTTTGTATTAGGATAATGCTAGTCACATGAGTTTAGAAAAATTCCCTCCTCTTCTGTTTCTTGGAAGAGTTTCAGAAGGATTGGCATTAATTCTTCTTTGAATGTTTGCTAGAATTCATCAGGGACTCTATCTTGAATCTTTTTCACCATTACCTAGCACACCTCTTATGCACAGATGCATAATTCTTCTTAAATTTATTTTGATTGTATTACATTTTAAGTAAGTTAATAATGAAGACTTAGATTAGGGTTCTGTTTTGGCAGGGTCTGAATTGCCCAACAGGTGTTACCGCTGTTATATTTTATAATACAAGATCCCTTCATCAGATAAAAATAACCAGATGAAAGAAGCTATGCATTACCAATTTTCTGAAATAGTTCTTTCGCTTCCATTTTTCCTTGGTTACTTGGCTTCCTTTCCTCTATGTAAAAGGAAAATTAGGGGCAGTATGTATTTTTCAAAAATTTTTGCCTTCTCTTTTGCATAGAAACTACTCATCATTGTATAAAATAATGGAATACTAAGGGACATGCATAAAGAAATGAACCAAAAACTGTTCTGGAAGAGTTATGTATTTTGTAACATTGCATTTGATGTTTAATATCTCTAGAGAGAATTAAATACAGCAGAGATTTCCTGTTGAAGCTCTCAAGTGTTTCCATCTGCAGAAAAAAACCAGACTTTCTGCCTGATCATCCCATTGTACTTCAAAAACCAGTAAGTAGTGTTCTAATTTTATATTCTAGAATATTTGTCTTTAGTATTTTCACTAGATTGTCACTAGATTTTTAATCTTATTATGAAATATAATTCAGAAAAGTACATAAATATAAATGTATAATCAATTACTGTAAGTAATAGAATGGAATTATATTTTTAAGAAATATTTTTTCTATTGAAAGATACAGAACATCCCATATTTTCTTCTAAAAGTTCTATTGTTTTCCAATTAAATTCTATAATCTATCTGCAGCTGATTTTACTGTATGATGTGAGGTAGGGGTCAAGTTTTAGTTTTTCCACATGACTATCCAGTTAATCCTAGCTATATCTATTGAAAGGATAGTCCTCTGCCACCTTTATGGCAATATACATGTGGTGTGTGTCTGGGCTCTCTACTCTGCCCAGTCTTTCTGTGCAGTAAAACAAGTCATCCCACCTCTTCAGTATGTCTTTGCTGTTCTTAGTGCTTTATATTCTGTGTCACTGCATCAAATTTCATCAAAAGGAGTACAATAAATATACATGCCTTTTAGGATATTGATTGGAAAGGACATGAGTTTTGGTATCAGACTTGGGTTCAAGTTGTAGCTTCACCTTGTGTACTAATATATCAGTCAAACTTAAGTCACTTGACATTCCGCGTCTGTTTTGTGATTGTAGATAAGGTTGATAATCTCTAGTTGTTAGGATTAAATGAAATGTATGGAAGAGCTTGGTATGGTTCTTAGCTCTCATTATGCACTTAGTAAATTGTCTTTATTTCCATTTCAAGTAGAATTTGACTTTAGAGCCTTCATGAACTATTTTATATAGGTAAATACTCTATGGAGATTAACTCAGAATATGGGTATGCTGAGAATGGCTCAACTGTGAGACGTAACATACCTCCTGTGCTCTCCATTTTTGGGATTTCTAACCCTTGGGCATCCAAAGCCTTTTTTTCTCTTAGGATTTTTTGAACTTTAACTTATAGTGTATTTCAGTCTTTCCTAAAGTCCCTACCTTGTAGAACTCTAGTCAATATTCAAAATTTGAGCAGAAAGTTGTTTCTTTCATACTTTGCACACAGGAATATTTTATCACGAAAAATGTCCTTAATGATGTTCAAATTTTCCTGTCTGTTCAGAGATCTTAGGAGTATGTATCAGTAAATGTAAACCTCAGTGCTATATAAATTGTCAGTCTTTCATTTGCAGATTTATTTCATCTCTAACATTTTATTTTGTAAATAAAAGTTTGACATACACATTATTTTAAACAAACCAGGTACTACAGAAACAGAACAGGTTTGAAATACAATCTAGTATGTTTAAAAATGAATTGCGTGTTTTATTAAACACAGGAGAACTGTTTTGACAAATTCCAGTTACTTTAGTACGTTCTATAGAACATGCATTTAAGATCTGTAAACACTTAATAGGGTCACAGTATTTGGTTTGATAAACTAGTAAAAACTGTATTAATTCAATCTAACTGATAAATTAACGTTTTCTTCTATGTTACAGGAAAACCACCAAAGTTTTAAGTAGCATTTTAAGAACAGATGAATTTGAAGATAAAGAATTACTCGTTTTATATTTTGGACACCTGCAAATGAAGTGGATCTAGTAACAATAACTGTAATGGACTGTGACAATTCAGTTTATTTTAAAATTTGATGGTTGGGTATTTGGTTTCTCCTAAAATGAGAAAGATATTTTAAACTATAAAGAATTTTCTAATCAGTTTCAGCTTTGCAGGCAGTTTCCTGCATAAATTGGGAAGTAACACTGGAAAGTAGGAATTTGGTTAGTAAAGTGGGAAGAGACTGTATTTATAATTTGCATGCTACTTGCAATTTTTTTGTTTCTCATCTCTTGTAATAATGGAATGGAAATGTAAGCTGTAAAGATTCTCAAATATAAAGTATTTGCTATGATGTATATATGGTACATAATTTCTTGTTGCTTTCGTTCTGTTTGCCACTGATTTCATAAAGTATCTTTACAATCTCTCCAGAGGCTTAGAATGATTCAAGATGAATTGGACATCATAGTTATCCAGGACAGGAAAATAGGCAGTTGTTTGGTCTCTAGGTTTTTGATAACATTGTTTAAGATTCATAATTACTAGCAGAGATTGACAGTTTGGACACAGTGAAACCGAAGGTGGGAAATAGCTGCTCCTTGTCCCTAATCGGACTACATGAACAGAAGATGGGCAGTTGCAAAATAAAACTGATATTTTTATTTCCAAAAGAGGACAAATTTAGGCATTTGCAAATAATCGAGGTACATTAAGTTTCAGTTCTGTAATTTCTTATAACCAGAACACATGGATGAAGAATTTGGGGGTTCAAACTTTTAGCTCCTAGAAATTTTATATAATAAATTCCTGCATTTTGTCACTCTGGATGTTACTATTGAAAAAAAATTTTCTTCCAGCATAGTGTCAAAAAAAGGTAAGTGTAAACTTTCCCTACTTTTATTTTCTCAGCTCCGCAGGGCTACTGGCACAGCATTCAAGACCATCGTTTGGCAGAAAGTTTATCTTAAACTGAATTCCGAACTCCTAAAACCAGTACCTTTTCCCTCACTAGTCTTTGGGCTGGTTACCTGGATTTAAGCTTTTAGTCCATGGGAGGCTTCCCATCTTGGTCTTTTAGTACACTACTTTTCATTACTTTGTTCCCCAGAAAAAGACTTAATAGGAAAAAAAAAAACCCATAAATTTATGGGTTAAAAATGATACATGTATGTACCTAGGGCCCAGATTTTTCATTTATTTTCTATCCTATTTTACCTTTATATATGTGTGTGTGTGTGCACACATACATACATACACACTGTGTATTCACACACATAAAAATTATATGTAATTTGTGTAAGAGCTGGGGTCAGTATTACCATATAATAAAATCGGTTTGCTTTATTATTTACCTATTATCAAAGTGTTTTGGACTCTACTTAAAAAAACTGTGATAGAACCTATTCTAGTTTGGAATCCAAACAGCCATTCCGCTCAGCACTCTTACTGAGGGCAGAAACCTTTTTGAAGTCCTACCATCATTGAGCTTCGGAAACTGCCTCATACTCAGAAGACAGAAGACTTAGGTACTTTCTGAATCTAATACTATGTTTTTATTGGATATAATTTGTGTTTTTTTGAGACCATTTATTTATAAGCAACCTTTTCAAGAAGAGTTTGTATGTCAGAAGTCACTGTGTGTATCAGAGTGAGACTGCGAAGACTGTGCTATGTCTGTTTGCCTTTGTACGTATGGATAATCACTGTACGGCTCCATTGATGTTCTCTGCTGTGTGTATAAATTAATTAAAAGAGTTGAGCCAGGTGTTGTTTCATAGTGTTTGTCACCTTTAAAAATGACCAGAGACATACACACGTATATATACACGCGCACAAACACATTCGTGTCTGTGTACGTGTATATATGTCAAAATTTACTGCCCTTGTCTAGTAGAAGCTATGAAGAAAATAATTCAGCGTGAATGAGAACTGAAGGTGTACAACAGTACTGATAGAAGTTAGTATTTCATAAGTTAGTTTGAGAAAATATTTTAGGCCAAATTTTATATTTAGAAAATAAAATTTTAGTTCAACCTTCTGAGTTTTCCAGCAGTAAAAAAAAAAGACATGTCTATAGTTTTTTCCTCGAAGACTGTGGTTTCAAAGGACTTTGGATTAGAGAATAACATGGTAACAAACTCCCATATGTACTGGATTTTCACTAGCAGCATTTGCCAGAATAGATTCTATTAAAAATATGTAATATTTGAGTGTGTACAGAAGAGTATATTAGGTACACAGTTAACTGTTCTTGTGAAATTAGAATTATTGTCATTCTAGTGTTAAATTGGGAAATGGTTTCTGTCCAATACCTTCCCCACTTTATTACTTCCCTAAATTTTTGTGCTTAATTTATATTTCCTCTTTGTTCACTTAGGTTACAATTGTTTTTAATATTTTGAAATCATTATTTAAGTTCAAATGTCTATTTTTTATAAGAAAATTAGCCCTCTGGATCATATGCCAAAAATTTGAACCTGATTTTCTCAAACTAAGACTCTCCTCTTTTTTTCTTGATTTGTTGCACTTGCGCACAGGGAATTATGATGCTAATAAACGATATAATGGTGTTATATTACTAAATGGTACCCTATCAGAATTGTTCACTTGCAAAAAAATCAGTCTATAACCTGACAGGTATACAGAGAGTCTGTAGATTAAAGCCAAAATTGTCATATGCTCATGTACTTTTTTTTTTTTTTTAGCTTAAACAACAGAAAGGTGTTTTCTCACAGTTCTAGAGACAGGAAGTCCAAGAGCACGGTGCTAGCAGGGTTGATTTCTTCTGAGGCCTCTCCTTGGTTTGCCGTTGGCACCTTCTTACTGTGTCCTCCTGCGGCCTCTCCTCTGTGCACGTGCATCCGGCCGTTGCTCTCTCTGCACATAAGGACACCATTTTGGATCGTGTATTAGCTTTTCCAGTAAAGTGAGATCATGAGTTGGGAATACAGTGGGCATTACTGAAGAATATAAGCTTCATTCACAGAAAATCAGTTACTTAAAAATGACAAAACATTGATTTAACCTTTATAGTTTATGACAAATAGAAGCTATCCTATGAAGTAAAAGTTCCAATTTTTTTTATCATTTCTTTTTCACAATTTTGTTCTTTTGTGTGTACACTTGTTTCACACATGAGGATTTTGCCACTAAAGGGTTTTAGATTACAATAGCAAAACAGACTTCAAATATTTAGCTAAAATTCACATGAAAGATCTAGAAGACATTTTAAAAGAGCGCACATCTTAAATATATTAAACAAAGTATAGTGTAGATTAGTAACTGCAGAGAATTTTCTAATTCACATTTTGGATAAGAATACTTGTTTTGCACTTGGAACCATAAGGAAGACGTCTAGGATCATCTAGTTGTTCAGGATCCACCATGAAGCTGAAAAGAGAAAAACAGATTTTTAAACAGTGGAAATAATTGCCAGGATGTAACCATTCTTAAAAAGACTCTTTTCTCCCACCTTTAGGCTGCATAATTATCTTTTAAGTCACCATTTTCTGACTAAGCCAAGATTGAACTCATCCTGTGAAATATTTGTACCAGATCTTTAGGCACTTGGTTATAGTCTAATTTTACTGTTGCTGTGAACGAGTGGAGCTTGTCTTGGGCAATGAGATGGTAAATGTCCTGAAGATGAAGTCATGCTGCTGGTGTTTTTATCTGCCTGGTACCGGCGGCAGTTGGGGAGCGTAAGATAACTTTTTATGTAACAATTTCAAAGAGATTGGGTATAAGTGGATGTGTTTTAAATCATAGATTTTATTGTAAGATTGAAAATGTTTTCCCCAGTGAATATGAAGGTCTCAAAGACAAATCTGTGGCACAGAGGTAAGCGGAATGCTGTGAGAAACAGACAAGTGGAAAGGATTAAAGCTTGTTTTCAAAGCTGCTTCGGTGATATGCTGGCTGACAATAGGATCTTATTTTCTTGTGTATCTTCTCTTCTCATAACCACAGGCCTTTCTCCTTTGCCAAGGGATATTCTGCTCCACAGACCAAATTCTCACACTTTGGTCTGGGGGGTTTATGATGGCTAGTGGGCCTATTGAGTATAGCTCATTTTAATTATTTTTATATTCGAGAGTTCATAGGAATATATTTTGGTTTCTATTTTCATAACTAGATACAGTCTGGTTTTGCTGCTTTATTTCTTAAGATGTATCTTAGGTAAACCACATAGAAACCTAATTAAAAAGCAGGCTTACAGAAATCATAATTTGTGAATTAAATTAAAAATACAAGCCTACTCATCTCTGTTTAATAGCTGTTTTTTCAGATTTTTTTGTAGTTGAAATACGTATAGCAGAAACTCTTTCAATTGTTTTTATTTTTAGCCTTCATATGAGAGACAAAATTCATAAAAGTGGTTATTGAAAATATTAGAAGTCATATGGCCATTAAAACTATAATATAAGCTAATTCCAGCTGTTTGTCCAGGGAGGTAGGTCTACTGTTGCAATTTATAAAACTTTCCTGTCAAAAAGAATAGGATGCCCCAGAGGTTTAAAAAAATCTTGGTCAGGGAGATTTAAAAAATGTGTTAGAAATCAAACCTTTTTATTCTTCCAGATTTCAGTAGTCACTGTTGAAATTAGATGTGATACGAAACTTAGTGCAAAACAGGGCAGCAAAAGAAGGCATTAACTGGTATTGAATTTGGGCTCTGAGAACAAGAACCGAACCAGTTTTATTTGAGGCCGGCTTTTCTCTCCAACTTAGGTAGGAAATGCGCTCACAAAAGAGTGTTAGAGAAATTTCAGCCATATTCGT
Source organism: Paguma larvata (assembly GCA_030068075.1). Classification (NCBI taxonomy): domain Eukaryota; kingdom Metazoa; phylum Chordata; class Mammalia; order Carnivora; family Viverridae; genus Paguma; species Paguma larvata. Next base: position 36,620,465 of record CM057838.1, on the reverse strand, counting down.
GGCTTTCTTATTTGAGGATTAAATCCGAGACACACAGCAAGGGAAATTCTACAAGTCTACCATCTGTAAGCCATCAAACCTGCTCTTGAGATCCAGAGTAAGTGAATAGCGAAAGCTCAGGCCGAGATGGTAAGTCCGTGGACTGGCAAGCACTCACCCCCGATCTCTACCTTTAATTCCAGAATTTACTTTTTCACTTCCTATTATTCCTCAATCCATCAAAATCTACCCTAATTTTTAAATTCCTACCACTGTAGCAAAACTGTTCTCTTGAACAGTGACCTCTTGTCAAGTGCAGTTTTCAGGCCCATTCTCCGTCACTGCGGAGGCCCCTGAGGGGCACTGCGCCTTGCATGTTACTCCTCTTTTGGTTTCCTTGCTGCTCAACTACTCTGATTCTCCTACCTCTCAGTGGTGCCCCTCGATTTCCTTAATAGAGGAGGCTTTTCCCCTTGCAACCTTATAAAGGCATTTTCCTTCTGTCAGGTAGTTCGTTCTTACAGGACCCCCTCTCTCTCTCTCCCAAGCCTGGGCTTCACCTCCCCTGCCATGGTTAACTCCCGAAAACTGTCCTGGCAAAGCAGCTCTGCTGGTAGCTTCTGGGCAGATGCCGCCTTTTTCCTGGCCTACGTTATTGCCTACCTGACCAATCTCTCTCTCTCTCTGACAGCCACCTTTCTCCATCCTGCCATTACTACTGATTTGAGCACTCACTGTCTCTCTCAAAAACCTTTAATGGCTTCATATTAGTAAGTTCACGCTCCTCATTATATTTTCAACCTCATTTGCTACACTCTCTTCTCTTTCCACACATCATATGAGCCTATGCCACAGTCTCACCTTTGCACTAATTAGCCATGCACACTTAACCTCTTTTGGATTTGTTCATGTGTACAATTTACTAAAGTATCCTCCTCTATATTTGTCCACCTCTCACCTTTTAAGGTCCAACTCCAAAGTCGTCTCTTTTAAAAAAAAAAACGTTAAAGAAGCAATCCCTTCTCTTAAGTCCACGTGCATATTGTGACCATCAGTAATACTATGTTATGCCCTGAGCTTGGGTCTTTCCTGTAAGCATTGGTCTCTCCTACAGAGAGACAGCATTTCGTGGGAAAGGGCTCCATTTTTACTTTGTACTCTAGCTCTTAGCATAATGTTTATTCGAAGTTGGAACTCAGCACTAGTAAATAGGCTAAGTACCCTCAGTACCCAGCACATATAACACTGACTAAATGTATCTAATTGGTGTGTGTTAGGGCAGATTGAATTTTGTTCTCAATTATCTTAAGCATTGGTTAGGCCAGACTTCTTAGACAATTTCATTTCAGATTTATCTTTCAATTCTGCTTCCCCCCAATTACAAATATTTTAACAACTATTATAATAAAAATATTTCTAGCATAATTCTAATATGCAGCCTCTGGGTCACACATTTTAAATTTATACACTAAATTAGAGTAAAACATTCGAATATTTTTTTCAAAATGTCATGATTTGACTTGTACTTCAAGTTTGTTAAATTATTGAAGGTGACAGAAAGTGACTAATATTAGGTTTAATATAGCCAGGAATACAAATAGGATCAACTAAGGACTAATGACAATAGAATACATGGATCTCTTATTTCCTCCTCCCACTTTCAGATTTTAAGACACACAAGAAATAATGAAGAGAGCACCACTGATAAAGTGTGTGTGTGGGAGGAAGAACACACTATCTTTTAAAAAGCAAAAGACCATACAAAAACACACAGAAGCACAATGAAACCAGGGTAATTACCAGGAACTAGCATAGTAGATGTGAGTTCTGGAGTTTCCAGGAAATCCACGTTACTTCTTTGGAATGTCTTGCTATAATTTGTCTGAAGGTGGCTGTATAAACAATTATAGATTAAGGCTGTGCATTTTTATTACAATCTTCCTTAGTAGAGTACAAAACAGTTCAAATTAAATCAAAATGGCAAGGTTTTGGATGATTTGGATATAAGTGTCAGAATATAGACTTATCGTTACCTACCCTAAAATAAAAAATAAAAGACATGTAATTTAACAACTGTCATCAGAAAAAAGACATCTAAAAACATAAGAGAATATGTTGGCTTTCAGGATGATTAAAAAAGTAGGATAGCTAAGAAGAGAGACTATAGAATTTTTTCCCCCAAGGAGAAAGAAAAAAAAGAAATAAAAATCATCTTAAAGTGTAGGCTTGGAATAGAGTTGAATAAGTTGCCTTTAAAGCTCCCTTTAGCGTTTAAGATTCTATTGGTGTCATTCCAGTAGAGTCTTAAAATAGTCTCAAAAAGAAAATTTTGGGTGAAATATATATCAATTAAATTTCCAGGTATTCTGTTACTTCCATTACCATGGTTAAAAACCCTAAATATGGACTTACTGGAGAGCTATATTCACTACCATGTAAAACCAACTAGAATTGTTTAATCTCAGAATAGCAAAATTTTTCTTTATCCGATTTTTCTAATTATGTTACTTATTTGTAATTATTTCAATTACACAGAGGTAGATTTGTTTTTTAACTTTGTTGATGAATAATTGACAAGTATATACATTCAACATGTACAAAATGATTTGATATATACACTGTATAATGGTTACCCAGAGAAACTGATTTGTTTTTAATCTTTTCCAAACAAGGTCATTAATTTCTAACCCCCCCCCCCGTTTTGCAGTGCTTAAAGACATTTAGAAAAGTTAAGCTATAATGATCTTAACCATTATATAGTTTTATTATAAAGTAAAACACAGAATTTATGAAAAAATAGAAAGTAAAATTACTTTCTCATCCTTCTCTGTGTCTTTTGTTCCCCTGTCCTCCTGACACGTTAGATACCCATGACCCATATCTAACTCTTACTTGAAAGCATCAGTAAAATGGTTATACTTAAAGTAGGATAATTACCAAAGGTATTTGTTTCAAGAGGAAAGTGGTTTCTAATCCCTGAAATAAATTCCAGAAGTTTTGGATTCAGGAAAATGAGCAAATGACACATTTTAAGGTAAGGTAAAGGAAATAGAGCTTTTTCTACAAGTCCTAAAAACATCACGTATATCCCCCCCCCCCCCCGCAAAAAAAAAAAAAAAAAAAAAAAAGCCTGATTACTTACCTGTTCCACACACTACTGTTCTCCCAAAACTCATAAATCATGTAGCGAGATTCATTGGAAAGCTTCTGTATGGAAATGCTGAAAAGGAAGAGAAAGGGCGTAAGCCACAGGAAATTAAAGACAAGCAGCCAATTACTTTTTCTAATCATCTCAGTATGTGGTATGAAACCTTATCTATTCATACAGGAAATACCCATGGTGCCCACATAAAAAAGAAAGTTTTGTGAAAAATTATTTCAATGTCTTGTTGGACATAATTCTTTACTTTGCTGGTTTGTCATCATGAAAACTGTCTCAGTATATCATGGACATCACAAATATAACTTCTGTAAAATTTCATTCCTTCAAAATGGGAAGGAATGTTGTGTCAGGGTTCAGAAAAATGTTGTAGGCCACTGCCCTTGCCCTCAAAAGTGCAGCTCTTTGAATCTATCCTGTCATCACTCTCTACAGCTCTTTCCAAATTCCTGGCTTTACCCCATCCTTGGATTGACAGCTTTTGTTTGGGGTCCTGCCGTTAGCCAGTTGAGTCCACACTGCTGCTGTACAGCAAGGCTTCTGGTTTGCTAGTGCCCAATGGTCCGTCTCCTCTCGTCCTCTCCCTCCCTCTCTCTCTCTCCCACGTACACCTCTCAATTTTCTCTGTTCCACTTTTCTAGCCACTAGCCATGATTGTAGTTTTTTGTTGTTTGCTTTCCCAATTTAGGGAAGAAAAATTTCCTTGAAGTTCTTGGACCAGTCAGAGAGGCTAAAAGCCTCTACAGTATGTCTTGGAGAAGCTGGGTGGGGATGTGCTGAAAAGCCATGTTGAGCTAAAGCCTGGATTTAATCCTGGAGCAATGAAGAGCCACGGGAAGGATTTAAAGCAGGGAAGGAGCATGCTTAGAGTTGGGTTTTATTTATTTAAAAAATAAATTTAACATTTATTTTTGAGAGACAGAGTGAGACAGCATGAGAGGGAAGGGCAGAGAGAGACGGGATACAGAATCAGAGGCAGGCTCCAGGATCTGAGCTGTCAGGCTGCGGGGCTTGAACCACTGACTGGAGTTCACGACCCGAGCCAAAGTTGGACACTTAACTGACAGAGCCACCCAGGCGCCCCACAGCTGGTTTTAAAAGATATTTCTGGGGCGCCTCGGTGACTCAGTCGGTTAAGCAGCCGACTTTAGCTCAGGTCATGATCTCATGGTCTGTGAGTTCGAGCCCCGCGTCGGGCTCTGTGCTGACAGCTCAGAGCCTGGAGCCTGCTTCAGATTCTGTGTCTCCCTCTCTCTGCCCTTCCCTTGCTCTATGTGTCTCAAAAATAAAATAAAAACGCTAAAAAAAGTTTAGAAAGAAAAAAAGATCTTTCTGATGGTGGTATGACGTATCCCAAGGAGAACAGTCAATACAAAACAGGAAGAAAAGCTAGAAAGGTGGTGAAAGTGCTTAGGTGATTCATGACAAAGATCCAAATTAAGGTAGAAAGGTGGGGACAGATTCATAAATTGAAGGGAGAGTAGGAGAGAAATATAAAGATGCCTTAAAACAATTAATTCCAGGGCCTTCTGGGGAAGATGGCAGAGCATGAGGGCCCTAAGTTCACCTCCTCCCATAGACGGAGCTAGATGACACCCACGCCGGTGTGAATAGCTCTGAGAACGACCACAGACCGGCAAAACAGAATCTCTACAGCTAAATGTAGAGAAGAGACCACATCTAACAGGGTAGGAATACCGTCGATGAGAGCCAGGTGGACCGCTGGACTCTTGGCAGAAGGGAGGGACCCATGGTGGTGCAGAGGGGGAGAGAGACAGATCCTCGCGATGGGAGACCTGCACAGGAAGATGAATCCCCAGAACATCTGTCTTTGAAAACCAGGAGGACCAAATTTCATGAATTTTTTAAAAATCAGCAGGTTTGTCTCTGGGTGAGCCTGAAAGGCCATAGGAAACCGAATCTCCACCCTTAACACGACAAACAGCCCCACTGAGATACAGCAGAGGAGGAGCAGTTTGAAAAATGGGGTGTGCTAGAGTCGATCTGTTTACTAACCTCAGGGCATGTGCTAGAGGAGCAGGGATCACTGGCAGACTTCTCCAGGAACAAACCCTTCCCTGCTCCCCAGGATAAACCCACAGCCACCTGTGGCGACCAGGGAGGCAAAGATAATCCCTACCTAACTTGCTAATACTCCACATCCTGCCCCCCCACCCTCCACCCCCACCCCCACCCAGCCAGGCATCCCTACACTTCTACAGATTCACCCTCTCCAATCTAGTCTGACTCAGTTCTGGCAGGTGCAGGTCCATTGCGCGAACCAGCACAAACCTTGTTAACATCACACATCCTGCCCCTGTGCACTTTAGCAGATCTGCCCCCTCCAATAGGCTCTTGGCCAGAGCCCACCCAAAGCAGAGCCATAAGCTTGGGGGTGTGCAAGCATCCCTGACAGGGGCCAGCACCCCTCCAAAGTGACTCCGGCCCCTGAGAGAGAGGAAGACAACCACACATACACCAGTCCAACTATAGCTCCAGAAATGGGGTGGGGGCAGACATCTTGTCTTTTTATAGGTCACACCCAACAATGAGCAAAAACTTCTCAGGGTAAAAACAGCAAAAGTGCTACTACGTCTCTGGCAATGAGTGCTCCGACTCAACTCCAGCCCGAGGCAGCCTGAGACCGGCCCCCTAACAGGACAGGGACCAGACATTGCTGAAAACCGGCAAAGAGAGCCATTGCAGGTGACTGGACTGAAGGGAAAAGAGGCTCTGCCCAAATATTAGGGTGCATGCAACACACACAGGAGACATCCCTGAAGTGCCAGTTTCTGCTAAACGGGACATTGCACTGCAGGGCACTACAGACCTCTTCCTCATGGCCACTACTTTCGACAGCAGAAGACAGAGCTGACTTTCCTAACAAACAGAGACAAAACAAGGAGACAGAGAAATCTATCCCAAATGAAAGAATAAGACAAATGACAGCAAGAGACACAACTGAAACACGTAAGCAATACACCTGACAGAGAAGATCGTGTGCACAAAGATCCTGAACATGACAAACGGGGAGGACCTCGGCGAGACCCTCAACAATGAGACAAACATAAAAACCAATCATAGATGAACAGTAAATGAAACTAAATATACACTAGATGGAATAAAGAGTAGACTAGAGGAAGCCAGAAAAACATCAGTGACTTGGAGAACAGAGTAATGGAAAGCAAACTGAACAGGAGAGAGAAAACAATAATACAAAAGGAATATAGGACTAGGGAACTCAGAAACATTGAGTGTAATAACATTCCCATTACAGGGATCCCAGGAGAAGAAAAGAGGGAAAGGGGGGCAGAAAATTGAGGAAATAATAGCTGAAAACTTCCCAAATCGGACAAAGGAGACAGAAATCGAGATTCATAAAGCACAGAAGCCCCTCATGAAATCAACCTAATCCACACCAAGAAGCATAGTAAATAAAATGTCAAAAAGTCATAATAGAAAATTTAAAAGCAGCAAGAAAAAAGAAAATCGTTATGTACAAGGGAAACCACATAAGGCTATGAGCTGATTTTTCTGCAGAAATATTAGAGGCCAAAAGGATGTGCTCTATTCAGCAAGGGTATCATTCAGAATAGAAGGAGAGATCAAGAGTTTCCCAGACAAACAAAAGTTAAAGGAATTCATCACCACTTAGCCTCACAAGAAATTTTAAAGGGAACTCTTTGAGTGAAAAGACCATGAGTCTTACTTTTTACAGTAAGAAAAAAAGACAGTAAAGTGAAGTACATATGTAAAAATTGGTCAAGGGACTCACAAAGTAAGAGAATGTAAAGCTTGACACCATATACCTAAAACAGGGAGGGGGGAGAGGAGTAAAGAATGAGTTTTCAAACGTAAGCAATCATTAACTTAACATAGACGGCTAGATGGATAAGATGTTACATAGAACTGAATGGTAACCAAAAATCAAAAACCAATAATAGATATGCAAGAAATGGAAAGGAATCCAAGTATATCACTAAAGAAAGCCAACTAGTTGTGAAAAAAGAGTGAGACAGGAACAAAACAGAGAACAAAAACAATCATAAAACATGTAACAAAACGGCAAAAGTCAATCGATAATTTGAGTGAGGCTACTATTTCTGATGAACATAGATACAAATCCTCAACAAAATATTAGCAAATTGAATTCAACAACACATTTAAAAAATCCTAATCCATGTTCATGGATTGGGAGAACTAATATTGTTAAAATGGCCATACTATCCAAAGCAATCTACAGATTTAATGCAATTCCTGTCAAAATACCAACAGTATTTTTCACAGACCTGGAACAAATAATCCTAAAATTTATATGGAACCACAAAAGACTCAGAATAGCCCAAACAATCTTGGAAAAGCAAAGCAAAGCTGGAAGTATCACGATCCCATATTTCAGGTTTGGTACTAAGCTGTTGGAATCAAAACAGTATAGCACTGGCATAAAAACACAGAGATCAATGGAACAGCATAGAGAACCCAGAAATAAATCCACCATGATCATTTGGTCAATTAAAGTTTGACAAAAGAGGCAAAAATAGCAAGGAAAAAGACGGTCTCTTCAACAAATGGTGTTGGAAACACTGGACAGCTACATGCACAAGAATCAAACTGGGCCACTTTCTTAAACCATACACAAAAATAAACTCAAAATGGATCAAGGACCTAAATGTGAAACCTGAAGCCATAAAGATCCGAGAAGGGAGCAAAGGCAGTAACTTGTCTGACACTGGCTGTAGCAACATTTTTCTAGATGTGCCTTGTAAGGCGAGGGAAACAAAAACAAATGTTAGGACTACATCAAAATAAAAAGCTCTGCACAGCAAACAGTCAACAAAGACAACTTACTGAATGGGAGACAATATTTGCAAATGACATATCTGATGGAGGTTAGTACCCAAAATATATAAAAAACTTGTACACCTCAACACAAAAACCCAACACATCATCCAATTAAAAATGAGAAGACGTGAACAGACATTTCTCTAAAAATGACATCCAGATGGCCAAGAGACACATGAAAGGATGGTAAACGTCACTAATCCCCAGGGAAGTGCAAATCAAAACCACAATGAGGTATCACCTCACACTTGTGAGAATGGCTAAAATTACAAACACAAGAAACAAGTGTTTGCCAGGATGTGGAGAAAAAAGAACCTTCATGCACTGTTGGTGGGGATGCAAACTGGTGCAGCCACTGTGGAAAACAGTACAGAGATTCTGCAAGAAATTAAAAATAGAATTACTATGTGATCCAGTAATTCCACTACTTGGTATTTACTCAAAGAATAAAGAACAAACAAACAAACACTAATTCAAAGGGATACATGCACCCCTATGTTTACAGCAGCATTATTCACAATAGCCAAAATATAGAAGCAGCCCAAGTGTCCACTGATAGATGAACAGAGAAAGAAGATGTGGTGTGTATATGTGTGTGTGTGTGTGTGTGTATACACACCACATCTTTATCCACACAATAGAATATTATTCAGCCATATGAAAGAATGGAATCTTGCCATTTGCAAGAACATGGATGGATCTAGTGAATATAATGCTGGTAAGTCAGAGGAAAACAAATACCATGATTTTGCTCATATGTTAACTTTAAAAACCAAAAGAAATGAAGGAAAAAAAGACAAACCAAGAAACAAACTCTTAATTACAGAGAACAAACTGATGGTTACCAGAGGGGAGGTGGGGGGGGATGGGCGAAACAGGTGAAGGAGTTTAAGAGCACACTTATCATGATGAACACTGAGTAATATATAGAATTGTTAAATCACTATACTGTGCATCTGAAACTAATGTAACACTGTGTTTTAACTATTCTGAAATTTAAAAGTAAAAAATTTCACAAATCCAACTTGTTCAATCTAATATTTTACATTATATTCAGATTAGAAATCAAATTGAAAGTATAGACCAACAGCAAGGGATATTTTTATTTTATTTTATTTTTAATTATTTTCTAATATGATTTATTGTCAAGTTGGCTAACATGCAGGATGCACAGTGTGCTCTTGGTTCTGGGGGTAGATTCCATTGATTCATCACTTACATACAACAGCCAGTGCTCATCCCTACAAGTGCCCTCCTCAATGCCCATCACCCATTTTCCCCTCGTCCCTGCCCACCCCCATCAACCCTCAGTTAGTTCTCTGTATTTAAGAGTCTCTTATGGTTTGCCTCCCTCTCTCTCTGTTTGTAACTATTTTTTCCCCTTCCCTTCCCACATGGTCTTCTGTTAAGTTTCTCAAGTTCCACATATGAAAACATGATATCTGTCCTCTGACTTACTTCACTAAGCATAACACCCTCCAGTTCCATCCACATTGTTGCAAATGGCAGGATTTCATTCTTTCTCATTGCCAAGTAGTATTCCATTGTCTACATAAACCATATATTTTTTATCCATTCATCAGTTGATGAACATTTAGGCTCTTTCCATAATTTGGCTATTGTTGAAAGCACTGCTATAAACACTGGAGTACATGTACCCCTATGAATCAGCACTCCTGTATACCTTGGATAAATTGTTAGTAGTGCTATTGCTGGGTCATAGGGTAGTTCTATTTTTAATTTTTTGAGGAACCTCCACACTGTTTTAAGGATATTGATTTAAAAGATAATAAAGAATGTATCAGTGTAAAAGTCAAGCTAAATGCAGTTTAGGATTTACCTACGTATGACCAGCAGGTGGTGGTAACAACACACAGCAATTTTAATATTTTCCTTTAGCTCTTCGCTGGTAAACAGTTTAATGTTTTTGTAAAGCTGTTTATCTAGCTTGCTTAATTAAGGTTTGATGTAGCAAACATTGTTAGCTCGATTTCAAATTTTCTGGGGAAAAGGTTTATAATAGAATCAAAGGAATTGGATGGAAAGTGAAATAAAAAATTCTCTAATTCTAGGAGTTCTTGAATAAGCTCCTGGTGGGGTGTAGGGGGCTGTTCCTGAACATTCCAGAAATGAGTTGCAAATTGATGTGCATGTCTATTTTCTTCTGGGAAGGAAATCCATAGCTTCCATAATACGTTAAAGGGTCTGTAATCTCCAAACATAATTTGACAATGTAATGGACAAATTTCAACCCATGACTTCTTTTTTTTTTTTTTAAGGATAAAGTTTAAAATGCTTAGCCTTAGCTAGATTAGCATTTTAATCTCTATGAATTGCCTGCTATAAACTAATTCACTTATATTACTTATTACATTAAAAACCAACTTATCCTGCTATCTGGACCTTCCATTTTTCTAGACATCCATTAGACTGTAAGGAATTCAAAAACTTTTAGCATAATTCTCAAGCCTTTAAAGAACTGTAGAAAGGCTTACCTCAGTGTAATGAGGTAATGGTGTGAGGTAAAACCAGGCAGGCCTACCTTTCTCTACAACTTGTTCGCTTTGTCACTTTGGGCCCATTACGTAACCTGAGTTTCCTCATCTGTAAAATGGTGATAATAACAGACTATGAGGATTAAAATGTTATGTGTAGAATATTCGGCCTAGTTCTTGGCAAATTTTGTGTGTATCAGCTGTTAGCTCAAGAGCCAAGAAGAAAGTAGCACTTTCACTGGATGAGCAGTTAACAAAGGCTAAATCTTCAAACGTGCTAAAGCTGAGAAGTATCACAAAAGTAAAAGAAACTGGAGAGAAAATGAGGCAAGAAAAAATACTGAAGGAAAAATACATATTTGTGAAAATGAGAAGTAGGAAGCCAATAATAATGACAGTCATTATATTATTATATACACTAATAGCAATGGTGATGGTTGCTAACACGTGTATCGCTCTGTTCCAGACCTGGTCTAAGCATTTTATATGAATTAAGTAATTTTACCTTCGTAGTGACTCTGGGGATGATATACCAAACGCTGTCTACTGCCCCAAGTATTATCCCCCTCTTTCTTCACAGAACCTTGCCATTGTTGAGTTTGCAATATATCCAACGAACCAATCAGCACTGGACTGAGACAGTCATCACCATTTCACTCCTTTCTGTTGGACACTGGTTTCCTCACCTCCCTGGGAGTCATGAACGACCATGTGACTTGAACTGGGCAAATGAGATGCCAAGGAATGCATGCTGGGAAGAAAGGGCTTCTGGGAAATGCTTGCATCCCAAGGATCAGACCTGACAGGAGGGCTTGTTGGTATTGCACTCTTCTCTTTCTTCTTGACTACAGGCCATCTGGTAAAGAGCCAGATGGCAGAGTGGAAAGACCAGTGCAGATTTTGGCTCAAAGGGACATGGGTGAAAATGGTAATCAGAATTGTTCTACTGACTGGGTGCTTCCAGGTAAGAGTGAAACTGACCAATACACAGCAATGATGTTTGGGGACATTGCTACTTGAGACTGTGCAATACAGATAACATATGCAATGTCCAATAAAGACACCGAGAAAAGGTTAACTATGAAATAGTTTTTAGAAACATTTCTGTCAGCAATATTTCCACTTAAAAGGCTTAGGGCTTGAATTATTAGCTTTCAATTATTTGCAAAATTAGAATTATATAGCACATTTCTGAGCTGTTGCTATGTGCTTCAGTCTTGCTCCTCGATGTGTTCAGACTTCCTGTGATACTTACCACTCCCCAGCTGAAGCAAGAATTCTTTGGCTAAGCTGTCCCTGGATGCAGTCACTAAGAGCTTCAGCTCTGAGCTCCAGGAGACCCTGAATATTCTTAGCAGCTGGAAAATGGCAGCGAAACAGCTTCTAGGGGAAAGGATGTGGTCAGGAACAACTGGGGTTGAAGAAGAGTTACCCAAGGCAACTGCCTCTTCATGGAAAAGATTCTCTTCCTCTTGCCTTCTTCCTTTCCCCATTTGTCCTACATTAACTCACAGAACCTAACCACTGGAGAAAAGACCCAACGGGAGGGAGAGTCCCCATTTCTCCACACCAAGATACAGCCACCAATTTATTTCACGTACATAAAAGTGTGGATAAATGATTCATGGTCAACGTGCCACAAGGTGTCATTAGTTATTAAAGATGATTCTTTGACCACGGTAAAGTTCAGGGTCAATTCTAATACAATTACACATTTATGTTTCCTGGGCCTTGACATAGAGTTTAGAACACAAATTCTAGAATTAACATCCGAGAGTAACTTCAGAAAACTCTTTATTCTACTTAACAGCAATGAAATTTTAGGCCATGAATGAGTAACCTATTTTCCCAACTGGAGTCTAAGACTCTTGAAAGCAGAAACTCTTCTCACTTTTTCTGGTGTCAAGCACGGTTCTAAGAATACTCTGTGTATACCACATACATTCAATTGGCACCTCCCCACACGGAATAATAAGCCTTCGTGATTACAAAATAAGCAAAAAGGTCACCAAACAGTGCACGCACGCACGCGTGTGCGCGTGTATGGTAGACGGGCCACACAACTGATCTGCTTGGCTTTTCCACTAACAACTCATTTTAAAACTCAAATGATTAATACTCTGACAAGGGCTCGGCCGCCCCTAAACGTCTAAGTCTCATAGTCAAATACCTTCAGGGCCAAAGCCTCTCGATTCAGTTGCCTGAATTTAAGAAAGCAAGACCCTGTAGTTGGAACAGGAGGGATCTTGTCTATTCTACCCCTGGTTAACCACAGAAGTCCAGGAAACTTTCATTCAGGGATGACCAAATATTGGCAAGAAGGATTAAATGTGGGTTTTGCAGTCAGACACGCTCGGGCAAGACAGTTAATGTATCTGAGCCTATTTCCTCCTTAACCGGAGGTGATATATCAGACGACTGCAGCGAAGAGTAAGTAAGAACATGGATACGAACTGCCTGATCTAGTAGTAAATCCCTAATTTCTACTTTACATTACAGCACCATTTCCCGTCTGGCCAAGGTGAAGCTGATGGGAGAAGGAGCTACGAGCGTGGTGATTCTCAGAGTTTTATTTCATCAGCCACGCACAAGGCACCAGTGCAGGGCACGCTGGAGTATGACTGACAGGGTGAGTGACAGTGACATTCGCTCGTCAGTTGATACTGACAGGAAACTGAATTTGATGAACGGGCACAATTGAATTCAGACAGGCGTGCCAGCCTAATGTGAGTTCCACACGGTTCGCACCCATGCGGAGTGATTCTCCGATGCTCGGTCCAGCTGATGAAGCCCACTTGTTGAGAATTCCAGTAAAAGAAGGAAATCAGTTGAAAAATCAGTAATAAGTGAGTGAAGAGTCCTTAAAACACAAACCAGTCGTGCAAAGGAAGAGAGGCTGAGTCTCAATTCATCTCCCTGGAGGAGGATTCTCTCCCTCCCTGTTCGTCACAGCTGGAGCCGAGGGAGCAATTTTCCACGGCTGCTGAGAGAGCAGAGTCCGTGGCAGGCAGCGCAGACCCAGCCGCGGCTCTCCAGCTGCTTCCCCCACCCTGGGGCTGTCCACGTGGCTTCGAGCCCTTTTCCCGACACACATTAAAGCAGCACCTCTGAACCCTAAAAAATAATCAAAACTTGTGCCCTGTTTATAAATGTAAAAAGGCGAAACCATCCCTGGAGATTGTGATAACCAACCAGACTCTATCTTCTTTATGTTCCCATTTCTTTGGCCAGCACCACGTTCTGCTTCCTGTAGTGCACACGCACGCACACTTCACGCTTTTTCCATTTTCCGAGCATTCGATTTCGGTTTTAAATGAGCAGGCTTTTAAAACTACATCTACACTCACTTTGGCAGATCCCTGTCCCTGAACTAAAAGGACTAAAATGGTTTCCATCGGAACCCTTCTGAGTTTGTTGTGAAGTAGAACAACAAGGACTGCAAAGCAAAGGCATTTCCTGTGTTTCCATTACAACGAATGGCATGATGGGAAGATTGCGAGTGCCTGACGGAAACGGCACTGAGCAAGTCCCCTTAAGCTCTAGAGAGTGGGTCAGAGGTCAGCCAGCCAGAGGACTAAATGGTAGTAACCCCAGCTCACGTTTTCTGAGCTGTGCTGAGCACTGAGTTAATCTTCACAATCACCAAGAAAGTACTTGATGAGGAACTGAGGCTTAGAGCCGGTTAAGGATCTTTCCCTAAATCACAAAACTAATACAATCCCATGTTTAACTCCAGAGCCAGACTTCTTAACTGGGGAGGTATTCTGTTGGAGTATGACTAAAATATAATTGCTGGGAGTAACAACGAAGAACTCAGGGACATAAAGTATGCATTTCTACATATGTGTGTATATGGACACACACATGTATGCACACGTTTATTTAAAAGTTTTACTGAAGCAATATGTGAAAAGCATGAAATACAGTTTAAACGAACTCCCAAGAAGGGGTAGTTTGGGTTGTGGTGGTTTTCCAGAAGCAGGCGAATTTGGGGCTGGGCTTTGGACTTGAGGCAGAACATGGGCTTGGCCAAAATGTACCAGTGGGGCCTACATTTCTGGGAAGGAGAGTGGCCAGGTCGAAGACACAGATTATGCCGGAAAGGCAATGGGCAGCGGGGGAAGCTCAGGTGAGGAAACAGCACTATGGATTCTCGAGTTGGATAAATGTAGCGTCAGAGAAACATCTGGCACTTGGTTAAGGCACTCAGAGAGTTACCGCAGTTCCTGATTAAGGGGATTCTATAATAACCATTTCTGTAAAATTATCCTAGTAACTAGTAACTGTTCATTGGACCACTTGGAGTGGAGAAACTGAAAATGAGGACTAGTTCATAAATTTTAGTAGTCTAAGATAATTGAAGCCTGAGCTAGGGTGGCTATGGAAAGAGGTTTTTGGTTTTTGTTTTTTTTAATGACCCAGGTCTGCAATCAAGACGTCAGACATCGTGCAGTTTCCTACTGGCTGAAACGATTATCAGGCTATCGGGCCTGCTGCCAAGGGCACAATCAGAGCTAGATGCACTGGAGTTGGGGCCTCAGCTACCAGCGGTGATTTTAAATCAGCGTGGGCCTGCCTGCATGCAAAAGGGGAGATTCCAGTCGATGTGGATTCTCCTTTTCAAATTGTTCTCTCCATTTCATCTCCCTTGGTGCCCGCCCCCCAACATGATCGAAGCCACACAGAGTCCAAGAATAAAAGAGCAACATCCAGTGAAAGTCTGCAAAACGCAGCACCCAGAAGGCTGGAATAATCAACATCAACACAAGAGGATCCTCAAACGCCTGTCTTCCAGAGCCCGCGTTCATCCTGCACATGCAGGGGCACTTACCGCAAACAGCCGCTTTGGGAGGAAGCACTCTCCACGTAGTGTTTCAGAGCAAGCTGGAATTCTTCCAGGTCCTCCTCTATCACGGACATCTGACGCTGCACAAGCATGATGTGCTGCCGAGGAAGAGGCAAGTGTCACAGAGCCTTGCTGAAGCTGAGCCCCTGCAGCCCAGCCCAGCCCTCCTCACAAAGCAAACGCTTCTCGTAGAAAAATACGACCAAAAGAAAGACCCTGACTAATCCAAGACATAACACTGCATAAAGCTATAACACAGGCAAAATATTCTTCCTGCCTCTAGAAGCAGGTGCAGTGAGAATATCTTCCCAATGACATACTTCCCTTTTAAAAGCAGTGGTTCTCAATTAGAAGTGCTGGAGTTAAATTGCACTTCTACCAGAATCTCTGGAAGTGGGGTCCAAGCACTGGTATTTATAAAAACCGCCCAGGTGACTGTAACGTGCAGCCAGGGCTGGGCTCACCGGCCTACAGTCCTACACCACACACTGGACAGCTCCGCCATCATCTTAAGTATTTTATGTTATCAGACATGTGAACATCAATACAAACAACCAAATTTCAAGAAATGTGTGTTCAAAGTTGCATTTCCAAAGGTACATTAACCATCACAGGGTTCTCAAACATTAACCACCTATGATATACCATAGGCCCTGCCAAAATCTCATGGCATCTGGTGGAGCCTGTTTTTAATGGATCACACTGGCCTGGATGCCAATTGCTTCTTGTAACAAATTCTATTACCTTTATAGCACTTGTAGATTTGAAGACTTTCCTACAGCTTCCTATGAGCTTCTCATGGCATTTTGATCTCAAGATAAAGTCTTTCCTCCATCATCAAGGGTTGGAAATGAAACACAGAAGTGCAAAAAAAAAAAATAATAATAAGGACTGGGAGTGAATTATGTGCAAAACAGGGACACCTGGTGGCTCAGCTGGTTGAGCGTCCAACTCTTGGCTTAGGTCATGATCCCAGAGTCGTGGGATAGAGCCTACTCTCTCTCTCTCTCTGCCCCTCTCCCCTGCTTGTGCACTCTCTCTCTAAACAACAACAACAAAAAAAGTTAAGTGCAAAACAACAGCCACAATGTAAGGATGATTTAGAATAAGAGAAAAATAACTTGCACTGTGTACCAGCAGAGCCAGAATGAAGCACCTAGTTTACTGTCTCCTGTCAAATGAGCTTCGTTGTTAATAGTTATCATCATTGAAGACCATAATACCAATATCACAGGTAATATGTTAGGTACTTTATGTATTCAATAATTGTTCCTACTTTGTTTTGCTATTGGTAAATGCTGGGTTCTGGATTCTGGGTAGACAGTGATGAATCAAGATAGAATCTTTGCCTTCATAAGGTTTAGTAAAGACATCAACAAGGTTTGAAAACAATGTGTATGGAATAATTTAAGGTATCGATACTAGCACATGAAACTGACTATATGTAAATTGATCAGAAGTCGATTAAATTTTTGACAGAACTGTTACTATTAAATAAATCTTGATTCCAGTCTCAAAATCCTTTGAGTAAGCCTGAAAGTAATATTTGGGCACCCAAACTCATACGAGCAGGGCACAGGCTATCCTGTTATCCTATTATTACCACATAATTCCTACAAAGGATAGCACTCTCCAATGAGCGGTTTCCAATGTGGTCACGGAGGATGATGAAACAAGAAGTAACTCTCAAAAGAAGAACAATAGACAATGGGGTTCCTCCCAGCATGGACATCCAGGGTCTAATCACAGAACTTCCTTCTCTGACAAATACCTTCCCAGCATGAATTCATTGTTGCAATGAACCAGTGAATGCTGCATGCTTCCTACTCATGCCTTTTCTTAATTGTAGTTTTTATGACAGGTCTCCTGGCCCGGTTTTATCGCTGGATATTTTATCTGTGTGTTTGGGAGGAGTGGTGAAGGGAGATAGTTTACTTTTAGATTCATAAGTATGTCAGACCACAAAGAACTACGTCTTGAACTTATGGAGAGGACTGATCATCATGCAGGGATCCAGAAGTAGTAACTGAAGAAGACTTTGGGTGGTCTCCCTTGTGAAGGGGTCTATGTGTTCTATATATGTGAAAAGAATGAATATTTAATGACCAGAAGGCTCACTGTGACAAAGGTTCCAAACTTTTCACCAAAATCTGTTTCTCCTTCTTTCTAGGTGCAGTAAGAGCACATGTTGCATCATCCTTTGCAGTTAGGTGTCACCAACAGATGAGTTTCCACCAATACAATACGAGCGAGAGTGCCGTGTATTGCTTTTGGGATAAGACGTTAGAGAAACATGTCAGCCCCTTCCACATTCTCTTCCCTTTTTCTGTTGATAGAACGACCTGCCTTGCGAACAGCACAGCCACACTTGAGAGGAGGAGCCTGTGTCCCCGAATCATTGTGTCAACTGTTTATTGGGCAAGGAAAAAACTTTCATTCTATTGGAATCCTTCTCCACTTGGGTCTATTTCTTTACATAGTCCAGTTACCTTAATGAGTTCAGTAATTTTAAGCTTTGTTTTAATTCCCTTCAGAGTCGGAGATCAAGAATCTGTAGATACAAGCCTTGTATAGATACAAGCCTATAGATACAAGCCTATCTCCTCAGATCATGTAATGAACAATCAGCCCCCGGTGCGACTCTCCCAGGACCCGTTTTTAATCTCGGTAACTAAGAGTTTAAGTTCATCTCTGCCAAAATAATTGTGGACACATTCTTCTGACACAAATCTGTAGGAACTTCTCGATCACGTATTTGTGATCAACAATGACTCAGATGATTCTCATGGGCTTTCCAACCTGGTTGGCTTTGTCAACGAGTATGCTGGAGAATCAAAGACCACACAGAACAGAGCTGAGTCAGTGGATTCATCCCCGCTGAGGCCCTGGACATATAAGAAAGCCCCATCAAGATCAGCAAAGCTGGCATGCAGCTGAATACAGATGCCCTAAAGAGGCCAGATGACACCAGAAGAACCATCTACTTGATCCCACTAGAATTGTGGTTTAAACCACTCCATTCTGGGTGGTTTGTTACATAGCAGTAGCTAAGCGATTCATTCACTTACATAAATGGATGGGAGTATGATTTGGAAAATAAATTTACTTTGCAATCCAAACAAGGCATGCCTTTTCCCTCCTTTCCTCAGACATTTACACAAAGAAATCAATTTATAAGGTGCAGATGATCCGTCTACGTGTTATGACTACTGTAACAAGAGAAGCTTTTTGAATCCCTTGGGTAATTTAAGGTAGATCTTCTGAGCTCCAAAGAAAATCCTTTCCTTTTCTAGGCTGGCCAGGTCAAGTTGTAGGATGCAGAGCCTGGGTGAGGTAGAGAAGGAGTCCTAATATCTTCATGATATTTCTGTATGTCGCTTATGTCAAATACACAGCCTGAGATCCTCACTGAAATCTGCTGTGAACAGCCAGCCCAGAGATTTTTGTTTCTCCACTTTACTTCATATGTAAATGTATTTTCATTCCTTCATGATGGAATCCTGATGGAATATTTACAGAATAGTATTTGCTAGTCACAATAGGTTAGCTGCATCTACCTTTGACTTCTTGGATTTTTTTTTTAAAGTTTATTTATTTTGAGAGAGAGAGCACGGGAGAGGCAGAGAGACAGGGTGTGAGAGAGAATCCCAAGCAGGCTCTGCACTGTCAGCACGGAGCCCTAGGTGGTGCATGAACTCACAGATCATGAAATCATGACCTGAGCTGAAACCAAGAGTCAGACGTTTGACTGAGTTACCCAGGCGCTCCCTTGGATTTTTTGTTTGTTTATTTCAAGGAATTTCAGGTTTTTTTAGTCTCTGGAGACAGAAATATTTTAAATGCAACTAATTTGGTTCATGTTTTCTAGCTCTACTTACTTTACAATTGTGTTCCAAGCATGTCTTCAGAAATGTAACAGCCTTTCTTGTGTTCTCTTGTTCAATCTCAAACCAGTTCTAGCAAAGCAAGGCTATGTTCTAATAGTCTCTGACATATTTGTTGGCAATAACCCCCAATCCATATGATATTGGATGGCAAGATTCATTTACTTCACAAAATATTATTATTATGAGGGGAGAAAGGCAGAAAAATATATTAGATTTGTAAACTCCTATTGTATAAGTTATTCTAGTATAAACAACAATAAACAAGAAAACTCAGAACTTTTGAAAAGCACCAGAACGTGATCAAACCTTGTTTAAAATTATATGGACTCCAAAAAGAACTATTTGAATACAGAAAGTATCTGAAATTGTCATCTTTTTCCAATAATTGTTTGATAAGAAGTGCCATGCGAGGCGTACAATGGCGCCAGGCAGAAAGGATTGGGGAGGCTCAATACTCCTGCCCAGAACCAGGATATGTGGTCTGGCTGGATTCCCTTCAAAAATCATATTGACCTTTCAATGATTCGTACTCCCTGCTTAGTACTTGACAGCTAGAAGACAATAAATGCCCCCCAATATTTCCATGAGTCATAAAGTCACAGTCTTGGATCTTAGATCTGGGTTTACCTCTGTTGTACATTTCCTTTTCATTATGGCCAGAGTAAAATTATGAATTCCACAACTTGCTATCTTTGTCACATGCTTGTTATAAACCCGTGTCGTTGGAACATTTTAATATTCCTACATAGCACCTCAGTGTTGTTCTTTTGGTACAGCATTTGAACAATTCAATGTTGTAAGGGATAAGTAAACATTTTTAAAAGCTCCTCCTTCTTCTTTTTTGTTTCATTTTGAATACTATCTCATTCTGGAAGCATTCCCTGGCCTCCTAAGTCGTGGTCCATCACTGTGCAAATCGATACTTTCCTATAATAATCTTCATCACAGTGTCTTGTACACCCTTGTTTAACCACTGCAGTTCTTTCTGGTCTGTCCTGTAGCCTGGAATATTCACCATTTCATATCCAGCTCCTCCCCCAGGGCCTGGCATATAACTGGTGACCAAGTTCCTCATAGAACAAACAAGCAAGAGTTTGCTTTTACTTTTAGCCATTGACTATTCTTAAAAGCTCTTTAATAAATTTTGTTAATGCACCATTCATTCCAGGAAGCGATATGAGGGGGTCCTAAAAACTCTAGAGCGCTGCTGCATCGTCTTTCATCTACCTCCATCATCTTGTGCTCGTTCCTTTCCTCTTTAAGAGTGAAGAGTATACATTAAAAAAAAAAAAAAACTTGGCTTCATTTTTACTAGATGTGGCCTTGAACCAGTTACTTCATCTTTTCATCCAAAATCACCAAATAAAATTGGAACTGTGGTACTTAGTATCACAGTTTTGGGGAGGATTAAGTGAATTGTGTTTGTAAAAATCTTGCCCAGGATAGATACTCAATAGATGTTACTTCTCACAAGGAAAAACAAAGGACCATAAAAAAATTAAAAAAGAAAGAAAGAAAGAAATCATATCCTAGACTCATCATTATGTAATGGCTCATGTCCCAGAAAACTAGATATGGCAGCTAGTTGGGTTCAGGACTCTTGCTGTGTGCTTAAATAAGCCCACCAGATACTACTGATCTGCTCCCATGGTAGGAAATCTCAGGAAAAGGAGTCATCTGTCAGCTCCCAGCCTCACTGGCAAAGAACAACTCCACTTTAGTGTCCAGAATGCACCAAGCATTAGAGGCAGACTGTTGCAGTGTGGGCGCAGCTGCAGGTCTGGCGTGGAAATGCTGGGGTCCTGCTAGGGGGGGTTTAATCCCTCCACACCTCGACTCTCAACCTGCAAAACGGGGTTAATGATGGCACCACCTCATGTGGCTATTGTTTGGATGAAGTGAATTATAGAAGTGTGTGTTTGCGATAATTCTTAGATAACAGTATAGGCTCACTAAAGATTAGCTTTTAAAAAATAAAGTATATCACGGACACCTGGGTGGCTCAGCTGGTTAAGCACCCGACTCTTGATTTTGGCTCAGGTCATGATGTCATGGTTTGTGAGTTTGAGCCCTGCATTCGGTTCTGTCCTGACAGCACTGAGCCTGCATGGGATTCTTTTTCTTTCTCTCTCTGTCTCTCGATCGTAAATAA
Organism: Paguma larvata; assembly: GCA_030068075.1. Taxonomy (NCBI): domain Eukaryota; kingdom Metazoa; phylum Chordata; class Mammalia; order Carnivora; family Viverridae; genus Paguma; species Paguma larvata. The sequence continues at coordinate 36,599,104 of CM057838.1, read as the reverse complement.
ATAAGCTTAAAAAATAAAGTATATCATAAAAATTTATTCTCTGATTTCTGATGGGCAATTCATTTTTCAAAGTTCTCATGTATTCACCAATGGAAAAGGCAAACTACCTCTCTAAGTCAATGAAATCTAAAACTGGTTTTGGTCACAAAGAAATCACTAAACATGGAAGAGCATGTAATGATGAGCGCCAGCTGTGAACTGTGAAGCTTGGTTTCGATCATTCTGAAGACAGACTGTTCCGTAAGAACTGACAGTGATGCATCACTACGTCACTAATGATTAAATACGACTTCTAATGACAGCTATCTTATTGGTAGCTCTGAAAAAAAAAAAAAAAAACAAACGTGCTCAAATCGTTACTATCTGTGTATTCTCAAAGAACACAACTGTCTTACCTTTACATGTGGATGCAAATAGTTAAGGAATATCCTTTCCTGCTTTCAAATAGTATTGACTGCTGAACCACCCTGCCCAGTCCTATTTTGTTCTTTTAAGTACTTTTATGTACTATTGAATTAGTAATGCTGTGTGGGTTGATAAATCTTTTAAGATTGACGTTGGCCTCTCTTCTGTCAGGGACCAGAGAATGGAATAGTCTGCCACCTTTAGTAAACAATCCTTAGACGGTTTCTCTCCCACATAGCTATCGAGAGAGAATACTCTCACGTCAGGGAGTCATGTAAGAATTGACGATGGTCTCTCTCAAGATTAGAAACGTTACGTTCAGTTTTCTGGACTAGAGTGTAGTGTTCTCTCCACACCAATCGAACTGATGATAGAGATTGCAAGGTGGCAGTCCTGTGCCTGAGGGACCGCTAGGAATAGCATTCCCAGGACGTGTGCTCGACAGCCTTCTCTCCTTCTCAGCTTCCAACCAAAATCCGCCCCTTTGGAATTCTGGGTGCCCGATGACTTAACACAGACCACACCCCTGTCTTTGGAGGAAAAGCAGCACTGGACATGCAGTAAACTACAGGTTATCTTGGGGGAAAGTGTCCATATCTATAGGATTCTAATCATAACAGCTGTTGAACTTTTCTGAGAACCCTCCAAAGCTCCCCCTTTGAAGACTCCCTTCGTGCTAGGAGTTTGGACATGGATAGGAGCTGATGGACAGGCGAGCCTCACCTCCTATCACACTGTGGGATAAGTGCCTGGTTCAGAGATGAAGGGTATTTCCTATCTTTGTCTCACATGAATGCGATTGATCCTATAAGTTCTTTACAGTATACGATACGCTTAAGATATTAAGAAAAAAGTGATTTTCTGTGGGTTACCAAGATTTTAAAATTTACATTTCCACTAAACGAAAATGCAAGGATCCACTTTTTCCAAACAGAATGTGCCATAAATATATGCCTCGAAATAAAGTAAAATAACAAATCATATACACGTGTCACATTTCAATTAGTTAACTTAATCACAAATTCCTTTTTGTTGTGTCTTAGTGCCTGTTCACATCACTTTATCCATCTTTCAATCTCTCTAAACTGCTGCCACCGTGGGCGGACATATTTCCCCTATGGGTGTAAATGTTCCTTTTTCTCTAAATGTCAACTTTTTTTTTGAAAAGTGATTTCTGAGCACTTACAGTGTGCCTGGCCCTGGGTAACAGAATACTAAATAGCACCAAGTTTCATCTCAGGTGTGGCATTTCAGGCTTGCAGGGGTTATAAAATGGTGATGATATAATTTGAATGGTGCCCTTCTCTGCCAGTCATATTCATTCAATTTTTCAATAACTCACTGACTTATATGTGCATAAAATTCTCATCTTGCACATATGACATGCTAGGTACTTACATAAAACACCAGCAAAGTAGGCGTTGCTAGGTTTCCACAAATCACAATTTAGAAACTACATAGCCATGCAAAATAAAGTATGCCTATGTATTACTTTTTCAAATTTTCACTGAGATAGTAACTAATTTTGAAGAGATTAAGTCATGTTTGCAAAGTACATATTTCTAACACTGTGACCTAGAAAAAAAAAAGTACTTACAGATTTAGTATTCCCTTCAATAACTTCTTCTTCCCGTGGTTCAAGTTTGAGATCCTTTAGTTAAGGAGAGAAATGGGGAAGGAAGGGACCAGAAATTAGTTCAAGAAAACCCCCATCCACTTGAATGGTAACTCTTTTATGGCTAATATTTTGCCAAAAGAACAAAAGAAGCTCATTCTCAGAAAGGATACGGAATCACTCTGAATTTAAAAATGAGGCTTTTCCAAGAAAGACTCTTGTACCCACTTATAAATGGTAAAAAGCCATTTCAGTGTGTTTAATTTGTTATTACTTTAAGTTTACTGATGACATTAAAAGAGAACAAAATGGAGAGGAGATTCGTTAAAACAGCGAAAGGACAGAAGAGTAAAAGATTGGGTAGGCCGATTTCTTTTGCTGTTAGTACTGATCACCACTCTTCCTGGGAGATCGTGGTGGACATTGGCGCAACTGCTACAGTACGTTCACACTCCAGTGATAATTTTACTTTACTAAAACATGAATCCGAAAGCAAATGAAAACACTATTGATATTTTCTAAAAATGAAGGGCTATTAAAAAGACCCTAGAATTTTCTACAGTGATCGACGGATGATGCTAATGTCTCCAGTGAAACCAAGCACGGGATCTCTGAGGACTTCGCTCTAAGAATGTATATCCCAGCATTGGTGGTGAGGATCATGCACAACAATTCCTTCAAATAGAGAAGAAATCCCCTGAAATCTGTAGAAATCCAGACGGTCTGAAAGAACATAAGCTTGTTAAAAACAGAGCTATGTTGCTTTAGCTATGCTGTCCTCTTGCAGTAAAACCTTCTACAAGTTATTTAACTTATCTAGGGTTCACTTTTACTGTTTCCTCTGTCCCTCGGGCTTCGTCTAGCTGGCTCCTTCTCCTTTCTCATACCCCAACTCAAATATCGGTGCCTTAGAGCAACCTTCCCGGGTCACCCACTTAAGTATCCAACCCCTTATCTCCTCCGTATATTGCCTCAGTTTGTCCTCAGAGTACTTTTCACTCTCTGAAATTACCTTGTTTCGTTTATTTGTTTGCTGATTTTTATCAGTCTTTATTAGACCAAGGACCTTACCTGTTTGCATCACTGCTGCATTTCCACTGCCAGAAAATACCTGGCATAAAGTAGATGCTTCACAAACATTAGCTGAATAAATGAATGGGAATGAATGCCCCATTTAAATCATAGCTTCTCCGTGAGGGCGAAGTGATGCCATGCATGGAACTGAATCTTAGAAACGGGAACGACGGTCTCCTTGACCGCTCTTTCCCTGACACCAACTCAGGTACGCTTTTCACTCCTACTTTCTTTGATCTTAAGATAAGAACAGCTTAAAACAAGTTGTATGAACGCAACATCCTAGGCTGTACTCGTTCAAATGAGGATGTCCTGTGATCTGATGATACACTTAGGGCTTCACGAAGATTGAACAGGTTTGGTGGCTGGTGTTTTATTTAACATAGAGATGTTTTCTGCAGAGCTTGAGGGAAATAGAGAATATCATCTCAATATATCCCCATAAATCCTCATAGAGGCTGCAATGGAAAGAAAGAATCCCTGATGGAATATGTAGAGATTTCTGGTATTATTTTCCCTCCTCGCATGAATGGCGTTGGGCTTGGTCTCCAGGGCAGGAAGGATTTATCATACTAAGTGGAGAGGAAAGAGAACATGTGTCCCACTGCAGGCACACTTCCCCTTAGCAGGGAGATCAAACCTAGCGCCCAAAACTGCGGGAGACGAGAGAGTCAGCTGTGAAATGACATGCACTTAGCTACTGCTTGGCAATTGGGTAGTTTTTCCTCTAAAAGCCTAATGCGCAGTACAGAATAAGTTGTAGAAGCAAACGGAACTTGCACTGCCTCTCCATTCATTAAGGCAGGTCCTGCTGAGCCCCACGCAGCTGGAACCCAATGCTAGAGACCAGCACATCAGACTTTCAGCAAATCTCTCAGACATTGTCCTCAAAATGAAACCCTTTTACAGAGAGGGAGGAAGAAAAAGTCTAGGAAAGAAAGAGATGTGATAATACTTTGATTTAAAGTTGGAAAAAAAAAAGGCATGACCTAGTTTAAGCTATTCCTTTAAAGATAGCTATATAAAGTTAAGACACCAAATAAAGACAGGTGTGCCAAGCACCTCAAAGCTAAAAGGAGGTATTTGTGTTCTTTAAATGAATCCAAATTTATGTAACAACAGACTCTTTATGTCTTAACAAGGTCTGTTTTCCAAATAGAGGTCATGGATTTCCAGGCCTCCCATGACTGGAAAACTAATTTTCATAGCCACCATTTTTCTTACGAATATTTTTAGTCTCGGCTCACATATAAATTAACAAAATTAGGAAGGAGGAAAGCTGAATTGCTGCAAACTGTAAGTTTAGGTTATTTGCCCAGTAAGTGGCCAACGTAAACTAACAAATGATGACCCGGCGCCAGAGGGACTGGCATTCTCCGAGGCTGCTTCTCCTGGACTCGATTACTTGTACAGAACCTCCTTTTCAGAAATCTTACTCAACCTCGGACTTGGAAGCATCATCTTTGTGGACACGGTTCTTAAGATCTTAAACCATTGGCCTGACTTCTTGCCTACTAACATCTAAGTGAACATTTCTGCCTAAGTGTCCTATTGGATCTTGAAATTAACACATCTAATAAACCAGTTCACCTCCTCACCTCACCTTACACACAATCTCTCACTTTCTGTTAATGGTGCAATTGACTGAGACACTCAGGCTCAAATCCTCAGACTCCTATTTGAGACCCCCTGTCCTTTACCCATCACACCCATTCAATGGTCCTGTTAATTTCACTTTAAGTCTTTCAGTCTGCCATTTTCTTTTCAGTCATACAATAGAGCCCCATCTGTTGCCGTACCTAATCCCGGCAGGCTCAGATCTACAACCTGCTCTTTAATGTCATTGCTTGAGCTGGCTCTAGTGGTTCTAACTTTGAATTTTCCTGTTTCAATCCAGTTTGTATACTTGCTGTCCAATTTTTATCTAAAAGATCTCTTTGGTTATATGACTTACATGTTGAAAAATAATAAATGCCTTCTGTTGTCTGCCAGATGAAATCCCTTTCTCTGTTATCTAATGCCATCCGTGATATGGCGCCCATCCATCCACACGGTCTTTTTGTTATCACTTCCCCGAATGAAAGATTAACTAAGCGGGTCTATTTAAGCTTGACTCATGCTATCACCCTTACGTGAATATCCTCTCTAGCTTTCTTTTTACTAAATTTTTACTGCTCCATAGCAAATATTGGTTTGTTCATTAGCTTGTTAGCAGACCAGCACTTATTCCAGTTTTAATGACATTTTACTTTCAGGGAATTCTCTCTTGTCCTTCAATACAGTGCTCTGGGACTGTTAATCAAGATGTTCTCCCCCCTCATCACTTAACCAGCTACTTTCTAGAGGTTGAGAATGTAATTTCATCTTTTAGTACATTACACGAGCACTTCCCTGAGTCACTCTGAAACATTCCCAAGACATCAGCCAGGTGGTCCCGAAGAGCTGCCGCTTGCATCATTCAAGCACCCTGCTACCTATGGCACTGTTAACTCGAGAGTCGGGCAATGCACTACATTTATTTAACTTCCAACTCTCCATATTGTACATAGAACTAGGGGCAGCGGTGGGCGGCCTAAGAATTAACATGAGCTTCTCTATTTGCTTTGGCAGAAAGGCCGGGATAACTACCAAGTAGCCATTTGTAGCATCGCCGCTCCTGGGTGGCGCAGGGCTCCTGGCTATTACTCTATCCGTGGCGCAGGTCATGATATATTGATACAATGAGGAAAACGGGTCAGAATGTACTGAAAAGTGAGAGGGAGAAGAAAGGAAAGGAAGCACCCACCTTCTTTTCCAGTCGATCAATCAATTTCTGGAGTCTGTTAATCTGGGTCATCCACTGGCTGTCTTCGTCTAATAAGCCTTGAAGGGAAAATCATGAGGGCAACGTATTAAACAGAGCGTGAAGGCACTGGTAGCTCAGGACTCTCCTTTCACCCCGCAGGAAGCACACGGTGCCACTGACCCGTCAGCACCTTAAGAAATATATTCACGTGAGGGCTTTCCGAGTCATTGATTTCCATAGACCCAGGCATCCCAGTGGGTTCATTCCCACAAATCTGAGAATTTTCTGTTGTTGCCTGTACTGGCCTCTGACAGCCAACGAACAGGTCCTGCTGAGACATTTTTACCACCCGATGAGAAGGCTGGTTTTTCTTCTGAAAAAAGGAAAGCTTCAATCAATAATTCTAAACTTACTTCCACAACAGTGGCAGGAGCCAGGGAAATAACAGGCTTGACCACAGCAAGGAAGCTGCTGTCTCCTGTCCTAGGACTAACCCAAGTAAACATGGACACTATGGTCACGGCAGAGCGGTTATCAGTGCAGTCTCCGGAACCTGAAGATCATGGTCAAATTACTTGGCTCGTCTGGCCTCACCTCCCTTGTTTTTAAAATGGCAATAATATCACCACTGGCCACGTAGCCATTGTGAGCAATAAATTAGAATATATATATATACACACATTTGCACAGGCATATATATGTAGTATATGTCTGTCTGTGTGAACACATACACAAACAGATATCGATAGTCTAGCACCGGGTTGAATATTATGTAAGCTCTGCTTTTATTATTGATGTAATTATGTGTTTTTTTTAAATATGTAGCTTTTATTATTTTTTCAAGCTCTACACCCAACGTGGGGCTTGAACTCATGACCTAGAGATTATTCAAAGGTGCAGAGGGAACAGTTGGGGTCTGAGCCCCTGCAGAAACATCCTGGCACCCTTCTGTATCCTTATGGTAGCTTCTGCAAAATGATTTCATAGGCATTTGCTGAAATAATATTATTGAATATTTCTTGATGGGATAACGTAATTGAATTCAAACCATAAAGCCTTGTTTTAAGCTTTGAATGTTAGAAAGATAAGACCAAAATTATAAAGAGGAAGTACGTTAGAATTCACTTTTCTCTCTGCATTCTTGGGCAAAACTCTCAAAGCCTATTGCATAAATTATGATGCAAAACCAAGCAGCAGCACAGTCACACAGAAGTGGCTACAAAAAATCAAAATAAGGGTGCTTTATAACAGAAAACATTGTAACTGTATAAACAATATGTATGTTTATTTTTAATTTAGGAATCAGTTAACACATTTCCATTCTGGGTTGTTGCCTAAAAGAATTTAAGGTGGTTGTCACATCAAAATTCCTTAGAAGGAGACTTCAGGTTTTGCTGTGTTTTCTAAATGGTTAAAGCATAAAGAACAACCCATATTTTGACTCTGGAGCCTAGTACTGTCATTTCCTAGTCAACACATGGTAGACTGTACCATTGTTCCTAATTTTTCCACTTTCTTCATGTTATAGAATTTTACGTATACAACCTTTCCCCCCAACGTTGCCGGACCTCCTACCACAATGGATGGCGGACATCCCCTTCCCACTAGTGCCAGGTTTGGCATGTGACTCATTTGGCCAATGGAGAGCTGGGAGATTAAGATGCACACCGTGGTTTTAACCGAGCTGTGTGTTTCTGCCCTGGCTCCTTCTGCTTCTGACACCCACCTGGAGAAGAATTGGCTCCAAGTAGTCACTGATCCCAGGAGGCTACGTGAGAAGCAGAGCTGAACCTAACCTAGAGGCTCGAGAGCACACGTCACCCAAATCACAACCAACTACAGACCCAGGAGTGAAAAAGACAAATATCTGCAATTGTAAGAGATTTTGAGGTTGTTTCCAAGTAAAAATGGTCTAATGAATCACATGACCTTGAACAAACTGCGGCACTTCTGGGGAAATAAAGACACTGACATCTATCTCGTAAGGTATTAGAATATAAATTTTCAAGAAAACACTTTGAAACCTTTCAAGTACAGTACGTATAAATACAGGCTAGAGTTAGTACTTTGATTTTCTGAAATAGTAGATGAAGGTTAATTGTGTTAAATTGGTATGTTCAAGTGATGTTTATATCTATGCATACATACACATATATACATACGCAGCCTCTGAAAGTTACTGCGATAGTTTGTAACATGAATTTGCATATTTCAAATGAATTTTAAAGTAATTCTTACAAATGACGTGATTAAAATATAATGACCTAAAAGTCATTAATAAGGTTTTCATTCACGGGCGCCTGGGTTGCTCAGTCAGGTTGAGTGTTCGACTTTGCTCGGCAGGATCTCGCAGTTCCTGAGTTCGAGTCCCACACATGGGGCTTGCTGCTGTCAGCGCAGCGTAGCTTTAGATCCTCTGTCCCCCTCTCTTTGCCCCTGCCCCACTTGCACGCTCTCTCTCTCAAAAATAAATATTAAAACATTATTTAAAAAATAAGGTTTCAGCCCAATAAATGTTGTAATATATTAAACACTTCGAAAATGCCAGCTATGACTGTAATCCCAACCTGAAAGGAAACAAGGATCCTTTTTCCTGAAACAGACTTTGTGTATGTTTAGGCCGGCTTTAAGGGAACCGGAGCAAATTAGGGTACAGGGTGCTTCCTTCCTTGAGGCTGATGGGAATTTCTACAGGTCTCAAGGTCCCATCATCCCTCTGTGCACTGCGAGGGGCGCGTGTGGGATTCTCACGGAAACAACGGGGTGGATCATCGCCTCGTTCTTAATGCCAGCGGCTCTTTGCCACTGTGGTTCAGACAGACTTACCTGGTCTAAGGAAGCATTTCATGACTATTGCTGTTTTACTTGCTTAAAAAAATAAACCAATGTGAAAATAAAAATTGTGTCAGTTTGGAAGAAGAATGACAAAGCTGTATTACCTGGACCGCAGGCACTAAACTGGGGGCTTTTGGGGGAGAAGCTGTTGTGTCTCTGGACTCGGCGACTCGCTCGCTTTCCGGGCCACTGAATCAACAGCACTTCCGGCTTGGTCGGCCCTTGCCTTGAACGACAGAGACAACATTTAACCTCAGCATCAGGCTCTTGCCCCGAGAAACAGCTCTTCGACCATCAGTCACAAAGATTTTCTGGTGTAGGAAATGAAAAATTAGGAGACTTGCTGCTTGCCAAGACGCTCTAGAGGCCCAGATGATTTGTGTTTGTAAATGTGAACCTACAGGAGAGACTCAGAGCTGGCTTTATTCTTTAAAAGTTTGAGTAAAAATCATTTCTTAATTTGTGATTTAAGAACAATTTCTTTCTTTTCTTGGCCAAACCATTAATAGAAAAACTGCGTTTGTGTGTGCTGATGTATTTAGTTTGAGAATACCCATGTGGTTTTTTTCTTCTTTCAGTCAAATTTTTTCAATCATGGCTATGTATATTTTTAAAAGTAAGATAATTCTATAAAACTTATTGTAACAAATAGGAGCTCCTACTTACCCACCTCCACACCATTCCTCATTCCCCTTTTGCAGAGGGAACGCTTACAACAAGTGTTTATTTGGGTGTTTATCCTCATATCTGTATGTAATATGCTTAAATAACTATCTCTTTATTTTTTAGTTTTTAAATGTATCTATGAACTTCCCAAAAGGAAAAGTCCAGGACAATGATACATACAAGGAAATATTATAAGGAACTTAAAGGAAGACTGCTTCAAAGGATGGATTCAATTTGGGAGGCAAGTCTTTGGTCTTTTCCTATTCTTTTCTCCTAGTTGGAATACAAACATGATAGCTGGAATTCCAGCAACCATATTGGACCATGAGGCAAATCTGAGGATGTACTTAATATGTGAAAAAGGCAGGAGGTCTATGACAAATATGTAGAGCTGTCATACTTGCTTAGGCTGCCACCAGCAAGCTCCTTCATAAGAGATAATAAGTCCTTATATGTTTAAGCCTCTTTTTTCTCCTGTTACATGCAGCGAAATTGAATACTGATTTATTCATCCAAATATCTTCCTTTGTTATCAGAAAGGGAAAATTTCTTTAGCCTCTCCTCCTCTCAACCCCCTTTTAAATTTATATTTCATTTTTTCTTTGTTTTGGTGGAAAAGAATGTCTAATTACTTCACAGGAAAGGGCGTGCACCATGAGAGGCAAAATTTTTGAGATATGGCATATTAAAAAGATACTTTTATTCTCCTACTTCATTGGTGGTTTTATGGGGTAAATAACGTTTTTCTTTTTTTTTTTAATTCTAGTATAATTCATGTACAGTGCTGTATTAGTTTTAGGAGGACAATACAGTGATTCAACAATTCTATACACTACTCAGTGCTCCTCATCACAGGTGTACTCTAAACCCCCTTCACCTACCTCACCATCCCCCACCCAACTTCTCTCTGGTAACCAGCAGTGTGTTCTGTAGTTAAGAGTCTGTAATTGGTTTGTCTCTTTTTTTTCTTTGTTTCTTAAATTGCATATGAGTGAAATCATATGGCATTTGTCTTTCTCTGACTGATTTCACTTAGCTTTATACTCTCCATATCCATCCACGTGGTTGCAAACGGCAAGATTCCATTCCTCTATACGGCCAAGTAATATTCCACTCTAACATTTTCTTTATCCATTCGTCTTTGAGGGACACTTGGATTTCTTCCTTATTTTGCCTATTGTAACTAATATTGCAAAAAATACAGGGGTGCATATATCTTCTCAAATTAGTGTTTTCATATTCCTTGGGTAAATGCCCAGGAGTGGAATTACTGCATCCGATGGTAAATCTATTTTTAATTTCTTGAGGAACCTCCGTATTGTTTTCCACAGTGGTTGCACCAATTTGTATTCCTACCAACAGCGTCCACAGGGTTTCTTTTTTTCCACATTCTTGCCAACACTTTTTTTACATTTTAAAATTTATTTTATTTATTATATTTTATTTTAGAGAGAGAATGCAGGGGAGAGGGGAAGGGGGGAGGGAGAGAGGGAGGGGGGGGAGAGAGAGAGAGAGAGAGAGAGAGAGAAAATCTTAAGCAGGCTCCACATTCAGCAGAGAGCTGATGTGGGCTCAATCTCAAGACCCTGGGATCACAACATGAGCTGAAATCAAGAGTTGGATGCTCAACCGACTGAGCCATCCAGGCACTCCTCTTGTGTGTCTTATTTTAACCATTATAACAGGAGGGAGGGGGGATATCTCACTATAGTTTTGATTTGCATTTTCCTGATGGGTAGTGAGTTGAGCATCTTTTCACTCATCTCTTGGCCATCTATGTCTTCTTTGGAGGAATATCTGCTCATGTCTTCTGTACATTTTTTAACTGGATTATTTATTCCTTTGGTGTTGAGTTGTATATGTTCTTTATATTCTTTATATATTTTGGATATTAACCCTTTATCAAATATATCACTTGCAAATATCTTCTCCCATTCAGTAGGTGGTCTTTTGTTTTGTTGGTTGTTCCCTTTGCTGTGCAGAAGATTTTTATTTTGATGTAGTCCCAATAGTTTATTTTTGCTTTTGTTTCTATTGCCTTGGGAGACATATCTAGAAAAATACAGCCAATGTCAGAGAAATTACTGCCTGTGCTCTCTTCTAGGATTTTTATGGTTTTGGGTCTCATATTTAGGTACTTAATCCACTTTTAGTTTATTTTTATGTAAGGTGTAAGAAGGTGGCTCAGTTTTCCCAACACCATTTGTTGAAGAGACTGTCTTTTTCCCAGTGCATATTGTTGCATCCTTTGTCATTGATTAATTGACCATATAATCATAGGTTTATTTCTGGGTTTTCTATTTGTTCCATTGCTCTATGTGTCTGTTTCTGTGTCAGCACCATTGAGCTTTGAATTATATCTTGAAATCTGGAATAGTGATATGTCTGGTTTTGTTCTTCTTCAAGACTGTTTTGGCTATTTAGGGTCTTTTGTGGTTCCATATAAATTTTAGAGTTATTTGTTGTAGTTCTGTGAAAAATGCTGTTGGTATTTTGATAAGGACTGCTTTAAATCTGTAGATTGCTTTGGGTTGTACAAGCATTTTAAAAAATATTTCTTCTCCCAATCCATGGGCATGGAATGTCTTTTCATTTCTTTGTATCATCTTTAATTCTTTCATCAGTGTTTTATAGTTTTCAGAGTACAGTTCTTTCATCTCCTTAGTTAAGTTTATTCCTTGGTTTTTTATTATTTTTGGTGCAAATGTAAATGGGATTATTTTCTTAAAATTTCCTTCTGCTACTTCATTATTAGTGTATAGAAATTCAATGAATTTCTGTATATTGCTTTTGTCTCCTGTGATTTTACTGTATTCATTTATCAGTTCTAGTAGTTTTTTGGTGGAGTCTTTAGGCTTTTCTATATATAATACGTCATCTGCAAAGAGTGAAAGTTTTACTTCCTTGGATGCCTTTTCTTTCCTTTTTTTTTTTGGTGTGATTTCTGCAGTTAGGATTTCCAGTCCTATATTGAATAAAAGAGGTGACAGTGGACATCCTTGTCTTCTTTCTGACCTTAGAGGGAAAGCTCTCAGTTTTTCACCAATGAGTATGGTGCTGACTGTGGGTTTTACACATGGCCTTTATGATGTTGAGGTATGTTCCCTCTAAACTTACTTTATTGAGGGTCTTTATTATTAATGAACGTGGTGCTTGGTCAAATGCTTTTTCTGCATCTCTTGAAATGATCATATAGCTCTTAATCCTTCCTCTTGTTGGTGTGATGTATCATGTTGATTGATTTGAAAATGCTGAACCACTCTTGCATCTCAGGAACGAATCCCACTTGATTGTGGTGAATGATTTTTTTTTATGTATTGTTGGATTTACTTTGCTAGTATTTTGTTGAGGAGTTTTGCATCTATCTTGTTTACAGATATTGGCCTGTATTTCTCTTTTATTGTAGTGTTTTTTTTTTTAATTTTTTAATGTTTATTTATTTTCGAGACAGAGAGAGACAAAGCATGAATGGGGGAGGGGCAGAGAGAGAGGGAGACACAGAGTGTGAAGCAGGCTCCAGGCTCTGAGCTGTCAGCACAGAGCCCAACGCGGGGCTCGAACCCACAGACCGCGAGATCATGACCTGAGCCGAAGTCGGACGCTCAACTGACTGAGCCACCCAGGCGCCCCTTATTGTAGTGTTTTTAATCGCTTTGGGTATCAGGGTAATGCTGGCTTCACAGAATGAATTTGGAAGTTTTCCTTTCTCTTCTATTTTTTTGGAATAGTTTGAGAAGAATGTGTATTAACTCTTCTTTAAATATTTGGGTAGAATTCACCTGTGAAGTCATCTGGTCTTGGGCTTCTGTTTATGGGGAGTTTTTGATTACTGATTCAATTTCATTGGTGGTAATTTTTGCAATTTTAATTATTATATACCTTGGTGTGGACCTGTTTGGATTGATTTTGTTAGAGGCTCTCCCTGCCTCCTGCATGTGGACGTCTGTTTCTTTCCCCAGATTGGGAAGTTTTCAGCTATTATTTCTTCAAATAAATTTTCTGCTCCTTTTTCTCTCTCTTCTCCTTCTGGGATCCCTATAGTGTGAATGTTATTACACTTGATGATGTCACTGAATTCCCCTAGATTTCTCATTCTGGAGCTTGATTGCTTTATGTTACCGTGTCATCCAGGCTACTGATCCATTTTTTGATTCCTCTAGTCCACTATTTATTCCCTCCACTATAGTTTTAAGTTCCACTACTGAGATCTTCACCTCTGACTGGTTCTTTTTTATATTTTCTATGCCTTTGTTGCGGGTCTCACTGAAATACTCCACTCTTTTTCGGGCATATTATTACTTCTGTCCATTTCACTTTGTCTCTTCCCATGATTTTGTCCTGTTCTTTCAAGTGGGATATATTCCCTGTCTCCTCATTTTGCCTAACTTTTTGTGTCTGTTTCTATGTATTAGGAGAGTCAGCAATGTCTCCTGCTCCTGAAAGTAGTGGCCATGAAGAAGAGGTCCTGTAGTGTCCCGAAGTGCAATGTCCCCTGTTTACCAGAAACTGGCACTTGAGGGGTGTTTCCTATGTGTGTTGCATGCATCCCAATGTTCTGGCCAAGCTGTATTTGCTTTCAGTATTGTCATCTTCAGTGCCTCTCTCTGTTGTGCCAGGGTTTGGTCCTTGTTTCGTTAAGGGGAAACTCTGGTGCCACTTTGGCGTTCAGTTTGGTCAAAGCAGCCATTTGCCTGAAACGTGGTTGCCCTGATCTGCAAGGCACTCTCCCCGTGTTGTCTACTGAGTGGCTTTCCTTGGTGCGCAGGGCCTGCAGTCAGACTAGATGTCTGCCCCCAGCCCACTTCTGGGAAGAGAGTGGAGCTGGTATGTATGTGTGGTTACGTTTTCCCCTCTCTGGGGCAAAGTAACTTTGGATTTGCACGGGCCACTGTATTGGCTGCTTCCACAATGCCACCCATGTAGCGGTGTTTGGTCTTCTGCCAAATCAGGTTGAAGCAGACGGGTCTGCAGAAGAACATGGGTGCTGGGCATGCTCTTGACAAGCTAGGTGGAGAGTGTTGATGCTGATTCTCGAAGGTGTCCATATATCTACTCTGAGGTGTGTGGAAGGGAAATGATGCTTGTCAACCCCTTTGTTCCTGGAGAAGTCTCCTGAAGATCCCTCCCCCTCCAGCACACATTTTGAGATTAGTAAACAAATCTCCTTCCCATATATTCCCTGCAGTTGTCAAACTGCTGCTTCTATGCTGTGTCTCAGCAGAGATGTTTGTTCTGTTTCTTTGAGGGTGGGACTCAGTTTCCCATGGCCCTCCAGCTCTTTTTAAAAATTCTAGGTGCTAAGCCCCACTAATTCAAAGAACTCACAAAGTTAAGCCACTCTGGTTTTCAAATCCAAATTTATAGGGGTCTAGCTTCCCTGTGTGGGAAAGCAGAGAAAATATTGCATTTATGAATTAAGGACGCTTGGTGCAGGGTCTGCTCTTCTCCCTTCTCCATGCTTGCAGCATCCCTCCCTACCACAGACAACCTAACGCGTCTCTCTGGCTCCTGACCGTATCTCCACCCTTCCTACCAATTGCAGTTGGCCTCTTCTCTACAGTTAGCTGGGGAAAGTCGGTTCTGCCATCTGCTGGTCATTTTCTAGGTTGTTTCCGCTTACAGGGGCGTTATGCAGGTGTAGCCACAGGACTCTGTGAACTTAGGATCCTTCTACTCTGCCACCTTTCCCAGAAGTCGGAGTAAAGAATTCTAAGTTGCAGATCATTTTCTCTTCAAATTTTGAAAAGCCTGCCTCATTGCATTTTAGCTTTCAGTGCCATTATTTAAAAAAATCCAGTGTTTAATTTATCCTTTGTATTCGACCTACTTTTTGGTCTGGGAGATTTTAGACATTTCTGTCTCTGGTATTCTGAAATATCATAATGGCATGCCTTGGTGTCAAATATTACAGTTCATTGGAATGGGCTCTTAGTCTGTTCTATCAACTTGGAAACTCATGTCCTTGTTCTCAGAATTATTTCTTAGATAATTTCCCTCCTTTTTTCTCTTTCTAGAATTACTACTTTTCAAATGGACCTCTTGGACTACACTATAGCTTAATTTTTTTCTTTCTTATTTTTCAACTCTTTGTGAAAATGTCTGCACACTTTTATCTCCAAATCTTGCTCACAGGTTCTTATTTCTTCAATCATAATTTCCAAGAGCTCTTTGTGTGCTTTGAATATTACTATTTTTAAGAAGCACCCTTTCCATAATTCATAAATGCAATATTTTCTCTGCTTTCTGAAGTACTGATGATTTGGGGGGAATTTTTCTTCTGCCCTCTGGATTACATCTGTCTCTTCTAAGATTCTTTTTTGTGTGCGTGTTTCATTTGTTCTCCTGTTTGTCCTTGCCTATATCAGAGGAAAGAAACAGAGATGATTGGAGAGAGAGGAAGAGAGGGAGGGAGGGTGAGGGAGAGAGAGAGAGAGAGAGAGAAAGAGAGGGAGGGAGGGAGAGGTGGCTATTGCCAGCTCACAGCCTCCACTATAGAGTGGCCTGGCTAGGCCTATTCATTGTGACCACCATCTCTTGGTATCTTTAAGTCTTTCTCTTGGACTGAAAAAAGCAGAGAAGCATCCCCCAACTACAGTGTACAAGTGTACAAGCCGCATTTAGATTAGATTAGATTTCATCTGATCAGAGATTATCTTGGTGGTTGTAAATGAAGGAGAAATATAATGGAAATAAGTGTACAGCGTACAAGCCTGCTGCCAGGGCTCTGAGTAGGTTTCAAAATTTACCGTTCAGGAGGGAGACTTTCACTGAATGCCTCATGTTTTAGCTTCATGTCCTGACCCTGCCGTGCTAGGTGTACACCTGTTCACCTTCTCCAGAAAGAACATTCTAGGCTTCCTTAAGGAGTCCGCACACAGCACTGGGATATATTAGCCCCACCTTCATCCCCACTGCGCATGGTGAAGCCAGTCCTTGAGCCTTTCTGAGGTTTTGTGATACCAATTACATTGCATCTTGACTTCATACACTGTCTGTGTTTCATCTTTCTCAGAGCTTCTACACCAGTCACCACTAGAGTCATTTTTCTTTCTATATTCCAAGCTTCTATCCCTTTGGTTCCCCTATCTGTATCTCTGTAGGCGTATGACTCCTTTTGTCCAAGTTTAGGGAGGAAGGAAAGGAGACCATGTCTACTCTCCAATCTTTAACTAGACCATCGTATGGGAGTCAACTTTCTTTCAACTTCAGCGGTCACAAGAACAGAGGACTAGACCAGTTCTTCTCTACGTTCGAGCTGAGGGAATATAAACTGTCTCAACTTTTATAATTACCTATAAGCAAAACTAAAGGCTTCCCTGACTTCTATGATAGCCAACCATCAAAAGGAGAAAAATAACTTCTAAACCTAGAAGGAACTCAGTCATTTCTCTAGAAAAAGAAGAATTTTGGAAAAGAGAATAAATTTTCAGACTCTGTTATAAAAAAGAAATTCACATATAATTAAACTGTGTTCCCAGAAATCTGGCTTGTGAGGAAGGGAGGTTTATATAAGAGGACAGGGGCCTCTAGAGGGAAACTTCAGTGTAACATAATGATTATTCTTGTCATTGGCTATTAGGTACTTTCAGAAGACATGGAATTAAAGTAGCTCCCATTTACCAGGAGGCCAGGACAGATACAAAGCGTGTTGTAGAACACCATCTGCAAATCTCACCTCTGTGCCATTCCAGCTGCACGCATCCCTTCTCTCTGAAATTGCCATTTTCACGTGAATAGACACAGACATTCTGCCCAACATTGCATGTCTAACTCATTACTGCAGGATGACTGATACTGTGTGATTCCTCCCTGGGGGTGATAACTAGACTAGACGCCTTCTCAAAATTTGCTATATTCCAAAGGGCTTTTGCATCCCTGGGTTTCACAAATATTAAGCCTCAACATAATGCTCATGTTTAAGGGGAAGCAAATTATTATACCTCTGGGATTTTTAATGCTCTCTGCAGGTTACAACTGTTGACTATGCAGGGCATCATGGGGTCTTCTTTTATGTTACAAAAAACTGATGAGTTTTGGGGTACATTGATTTGAGCTCTCCTCTCTGACCTAGCTCTAACTCTTCCCGAATCTTTACTATACATTGTTATGAGACTAATATTCCTTAAAACTTGGGGCGCCTGGCTGGCTCAGTTGGTTAAGCATAGGACTTCAGCTCAGGTCATGATCTCGCGGTTTGTGAGTTCTAGCCCCACATCAGGCTCTGTGCTGACAGCTCAGAGCCTGGAGCCTGCTTCAGATTCTGTGTCTCCCTCTCTCTGCCCCTCCCCCACTTGTGCTCTGCCTCTGTCTCTCAAGAATAAATAAAAACATGAAAAATTAAAAAACATTAAAAAATTAAATTAAAAAAAACTTATTTCCATTATATTTCTCCCTCATTTACAACCACCAAGACAATCTCTGATCAGACGAACTCTAACTGCGGCTATCTAGCTTTTAAGACCTTCCGTAAGCTTACATGCCAGGTAGGTTACTTTCGCTGCCCCCGGTCCTCATCCACTGCTGTTGTATGTAGTTCCCTTTACTTGGGATTCCCTTTTATTCATTCAGTTTCATATAATTAACATGTAGATATGCCAGGTAGAGGGAAACAAGGCAGAGCCCCTGTCATTTAGAAACGCCAAGTCTAATGGGACAAGTAAAGGACGGGGTTGTAGGTACATCTAAGTAGAAGGTACTCAGGAAGCACACAGTGCTGGAGCGGGAGGTATAAAGTCCGATTCTGAGTGCAGTGAAGGATTCCCAGAGCACATGCTGTCCAAGCAGTGACCAAGCAAATGGGGAAGAGCCAGCCAGAAGCAAGACGACGGGACTATGGGGTGGGTGAGAAGACCCATCCCTGCAGGGAGAATATTTTCTGCCATCGAATCTACCCTAAAGATCCTGTTCACGTCTTGTCCCCTCTGAGGCTTATTTACAGGTCTCTTGTTTAGCATCACAGGAAAGGGAGACTCATACTTCCTGTCCTACCGATCGATCGGTAGGTTTCTCCCTACCGATGAGGGCCCCTGGGGTTCTCCTTGCTTTGGTTTGTGGTGACCAGCCACTGGAAGAGGAAGCTAGGGAGAGGAGACACAGCACTTTTAAACACGAGCGTAATTCGCACTCTTCCATAAGGGTCACCAGAGATTTCAAGTTGGATTTATGGGCACAAACTCATAAGTGGGAATTGATTTTTTTATTTGCTTTTTATTTTACTTTTGTTCACTGAAAACCTCCCCAGGAGGAGTATCATGGATTTGGGGCGGGATGTGGGCATCCTGGGGTACCTTAATCAAATATCATACAACAGCACTCCCCAGATTTGCATCAGACCTGTAATAGTTCTTATTCTTCCAAGCTCTGCTTGAGCTAGAAACCTATAAATAAAATATCAATTAGTCCTCCAATGTCTTCTACTTTCTTGAAGTTCTGCATTATCACATTCTTTCTCATTAAACACAGCTGCAGCTGTCGGTAGCCTTCACAGGAGGTCAAGGCTAGCCTGCGGCCTGACACCAAAAACAGCTGTTCATTACGCATTCACTATATGGCGGTGAATGTAGAACTCAAGTTTGCAGGAGATGATTAGAGACAAAACTCAAAACGCAGGTGAAGAAGGGAAGTGGAACACTTCTGCAGGCCCCTTCTTGGGGGGCTAATAATTGATTCTAAAAAGGGAGATCTATTTTGCGTCATGAAAGTCTAAACACAACAAAGAAACCAACCTCATTTTCCCGTCTGGAACCTGAAATCGGTAACATTGTGTCAAGATACCCAGTTATCCTCTGCTCAAACTTGAGGAACTGGCTTGCTGCTTTTCTAAAGCTATCGGTTATACCTGCCATTTGAGATGGAACCACTCAGTGCCGTGGAAATGAGTTTATAACATGAAAACGCTCCGCAGATCCACTGAAGAGTGCGCGCCCGTGTTCGTCAGCTGCACAAGCTCATCACACTGGAGATTAGAGGCTTTTTTGTTAGAATTTGGTGGTGCTCACTCATTCTGACACTGTAAACACATGGCTGAAAATTCCACTGTTTCTCTGAGATGTCCTAATGATTATGTATCCATTAATTTGTTTAGAAAAATTGGCCCTCCTGAGTAGTCTATTATCAGCCTGTTCAAAAAAGCTACTGTGTGGCTCTCCCTAACTTAAAATGCAAAACGTTAGATGGTCACATGTATAGGCTTGAAGTAACACATGCAGAAATGTGTTGCATAAGCACGAGTTTTGCCAAGCCCTTCTCTGGCTTGCAAGGTAGCTCCAGAAAGGACCAGCTGTAGCTGGAATAACGTTGATGTCTGCTTTACACATTTCTAATCCAGGTTTCTCCTTAGCATGAGCGCGTTTACATAGCTTTCATAATCTCTTTACTTATCTTCTCCATGATATTACTTCGTGGTCTTGAATTCTGAAAACTTTTCCTACCATTCACTTTTCTCTATTTTTTTTTAAATAAAAAGGCTGATTCTATTCCCAAGTCCCTAGGTACATCTGGGTTCATTTGGCCTTCTAGTCTCTTTTCTGTCACTTCCACCTTTTCACACAAGTCTCGTTTGCAAGATGAGCCCAAATGTCATTAGGAAATTCCATGAAATTGTCTTTCCTCTCTCTCCATATTTAACCTTTTTCTCCTAAATCCTTGATAGGTTATTTCCCCTTCTGTATGATATGTATCACTTTGCATCTTGCATTATGCTTCGACTCTTCATGTCTTATTTACATATTAGATTTTAGTCTCCTGAAAAGTCGGGACTTTGTCAAATATATCTTTACATTATCACAGGTCTTTTGAAGGCCTCTCCATCTATTAAATTCTCAATTTAAATTCGTTGAATAAATGATGAACAGTAAAAGTAAAAGAGAACGGTCTCTTGTAGAGGCAAATATAAGGCAAGCACCCAATGGAGGCTCCCATCATCCCATTTAAATTTATTAATTTTCATTTTTAGTTCTCACTAGTTTAAGCATGAACGCCCCACAACTGGTATTTCACAGTAAGTAACAAGACATCATATGACATCATATGAAAATATTTAACTTGCCTTTCTTGACGGGTTTGCTCCTCAGTAGTTTCCATGGCACATTCCAGAGAATTCTGAAGAGACTGCAGCTGATTCAAGGTCTCCTTCAATAAAAATCGAGTTACAAATTGTTCCAAGTTGGAGGCCTCTTGGTAATCCTAGAGATAACCAAGCAAAGGCAGTTACAAGTACGGTAAGGAAAAATACTCATGAATGGTTTTTCTCCCATGGACCCAGCAATCTCAGATTAGTCCTCAAGGAGAAACAAAGAAAGACACGTTGGCCCTGGAGGCTGAGGAGAGCTCTATTCACCCAGCAGCAGTTGAATATAAGAGCTGCAGAGATAACAGGAATGTCTAACTCATCTCTCATTGCACTTGCATCAATATAAGGAAAAAGGATAAAACAAGTAGAATTATGAACAGAAATATGTAGAAAAGGGAAATAATATTCTCTGGAAAAAAACAAAAGTTGGAATGTGATTAACTCAAGAGTTTGTTCTGTGCTTCATTTAAGTAATGACCACGCCGTTGTGTATTTTCTCCATTACCAACTAAATGAAGTCACGTTTTAGCAGTTGGCTTAGTTCCCTCTTGATGTATTTGTTATGACTGATCTGTATTATACTGAAGCCAAAGGAAATTATGTGTAGTTATCCCCAAATTCAGAAAATGTTAGGCATGGAATATTTAAGCAGTTTACTAAATCTGCTTATGTCCCTCCCTCAGGAACTTACCTGAAGCTCATTTATATCTAAATGCCACAGAAGCACCATTCCTTCAAACAGCCCCAAGTCTACCTGGAGATCACTGCATACAGAATAGCTACACTTGCCAAGTTTAGTTTTGGGAGACAGGTGGACTGTGCATGGTGCTACCTGCTGTTCTTGTCTTCTGCGGTCTCGGGGAGAACCAAGAAAGAAATGAAAATCAGGTTGGCATGGAATAAAGCTGCCAGAACCACTCTTTCGTGTCATGCGACCAGCCAGCTAAACCTGATCTTCTAGAGTATTGGGTGGGAATGATAAATACGAGTTTGGCTAAGAAACAGATTTATCTGGCTCTGTCCCTAGATGATTTTTTCACGGTTGAAAATATAACACTGAAAGGAGTGACCATGATAAGATAATGCTGGGAGTTGTGATATGCAGGGACTTCTCATGTCATGGTTAGAAACTCAGAAAAATCAAGATGTAGTTATTTCATCTCTCTGGGTCTCAGTTTTCTCATTTACAAATCAGACTATAACTCAGGTGTATATACATTCCAACTCAAAATAGTCTGTGTTTCCATCAACTCTAAATTAGGAAATACTGGATTGTGGCTTCCTGATGGAAATTACTTTGGAAACTTTCTTCTGATAGCAGGATCATCTAATGCCCTAGAAATCTTCATTTCCTTCCTCTTTTGAAATTTTAAAACGCTTCAATTATCCGTTTCTTTTTAAGTGTATTCTTGTGGGTGAACACAGGAAATTCTCTTATCTACCACATCTAATCTGATTTGAAACTTAAAAATTTTCATGCCTTTAAACTCCACCTAAGAAACTAACCATTAACCAACACATTACATGCTTTTAAAAACCTAAGAGTTTTTTTGAGTTAATTCAAGGTAAAAACACATCACATATTTAGTTTTATCAAATAGATTGCTAGTTAATAGCAATAAAAACTTCAAAAAATTATTTCTCAGTTTTACTTAAACTGAGAAATACCTTCTTTTGAGAAGAAAATGTTATAGAAAAAAAGGTATGTGCTTGATTCTTTCCCCACAGTCATTTCCATTTTGTGAAAGCATATTTTTAAAATAAAAATTATTTAAAAAATTTTTAAATACAAAATTTATTAAAATGCCAAGACAGTCTAATGGTGTAGTCAGAGATTATGCCAATTACATTTGCATCTCGGTATACACCGCGACTAACCCAAAGCAAACTATAAGTCTTTACCTATTTGTAGACAGCCTGGAAGGTGAAGGAAGCATACATTTACTGAGCAATGTATTATCACATTAGCCTCGCTCTTTCCTCAGTTAAATGTTAAGTATTTGTCATATCAGAATGACAGAATTAATCGCATACCATTGCAATCAGATTTTGGCTACTTGTATCAAAAGTCATGCCTTATATGTCTGTGTGCCTCACGGTGCCCCCACCAGATACTCACTCAACATTTGATTGTAGAGAAACTTGGAAGTCTAAAAATTTATTGCATTAGCTATTGTGGTCTTAACATATTAAGATTTTGGTGATGCTTGAGTTCAATACTTAAGGACAGTTAAAATCTGACATCTGGCTATTCTGAGGCAGCAGGCTAAGAAGAAGTGATTTTGATACTGAGACATCTATCCCTCTCTGATGAGAGTTTGCTAGTCTACTAGTGACTCTTCAGGTAACATTAAGAGATTGAACCACCAGCTGGTAAGGATACTGTGAATCGCTGATGCCTTTACATTGAGAGGCATGGCAGGTGGGTGTAAGGCTTTGGAGGATCCAGTTCTTTGAGTTGATACAAAGACTGGCTGCTACTACCTGTGGATCACAAGGAGAAAAAAGAGCTTGTTTTCTAATACTCCTGTTTGTCCTTCAGACTCTACTCATGGCGCCGTCTCGATAGAGCCTTTCCTCCCTTGAACTACCACTTTGCTTCATGGGATTCGGCACGCTTACTTTCCCTTCTCGGTGTTCCTAGCCAGAGGAACTGGCTAATATACAATTTATCACTGTAAATTATAATCTGCTGTCTACTTGCCCGTCTCCCACATCCTAGGCAAATGCTTTAAAGATAGGAACTAGGGATGCCTGGGTGGCTCAGGTCATGACCTCATGGTTTGTGGGACCGAGTCCCATGTCGGTTTCTGCAGGGACAGCACGGAGTCTGCTTGGATTCCCTCTCCCTCTCTCTGCCCCTCCCTCGCAGGTGCATGTGCGCTCTCCCTCAACATAAATAAACGTTAAAAAAAAATAAAGGTAGGAAATATAATCATCTCTGCCTCCGGAATGCCCAGAACAAAGCCCAGCTCATCGCAGGGTGCTTAGATGTTTAAAGGCTATGTGAGCACCAGGACACTACCTGCAGGTTCAGGCACCAGCGGGCATGTCTGGGCGTCAGAAACTACTCCTGCCTTCCCCCAGGCGCTGGCTGCCTCCCCTTGCCTCTAGCCCCTGCCGGTGGCAGACACTGCTGTCCAGCCTCTCTGGTCGTGTGGGCTCTGCAATAAATGGAAATAAAGCTTTGTTTTTAACAGACTGTTTGTCCTCATTTCATCTTCTGGACCATTTGTTAGTCTTCTTTCCTTCCCTTCGTCTGAATCCCAAGGCTTAGGACTGCAGACCCAGGTGGCGCGGATTCAATCCCCCTTCCTTCTCTGGGATGTGCCGCAGATGTTCCTTTGGAAGGCGGCGGCGAAAGAAGCAGATGGAAAGTTAAATAGACAACAAGCTGGAAAATGTCAAAGCCTTGCCCTCTTTAGTCTCGACAAACGTGTTGGTCGTGCAGGTACAAAATGGGGTCTTTGCATGCTGAACTCCCCGAAGATTAATATATTGGCTTAAGAGACGTACTCTTTTGAGCAAAGCCCAGAATTCAAGAGACTGGCAGAAAGAACATCCACTCATCTCCTAAAACAGCAAAAACACATACAGATGGTACCTGATATCCAGATTCTGCCACTTCTTTCAAAAACAGTTTAGTCCTTTATATCTCTTAGAAAGGCTATAGGCGAATCAAGGTGAATATGTTTCTCAGATCCCAATACTGTTTATTCGTGTCATTGAGAATAGTCATTTAAATTAATCTCTAAGTGGAAACTGTTAACAGACTAGCATTAATATTTCCGTTTGTGCCTTTAGAAAGCCAAACTGTGAACATATCAATCTGCCTATTTCTTTTGTATGGAACTGGGACAGGGTGAGGGTTTGTTCAGGTAAAAACCCTTGCATTAGAAGCATAGTCCTCTAAAAACCAGGTTCTTAGGGAACTGCCTGTGATCTTAATTGCCAGATCATTTCTCAGAAAGCAAGCTCCTGCCCATCGGGGTGATGGAAGAGTGGAGATCCCGGCTATTAACCCGCCATGAATCATCTGAGTTAATTAGGAAAATCAGGGCATCGGTCTTCCCTGTTTGTATCTGAAAATTAATCAAGCCTGTGACATCCAGTCTCAGTGTCTTCTTGTTTATGAGATCAGATACAATCGGATTTAGCAGGGGGTCAGGCTTCTGACTGCCTTTTGATCTAAGCCCCTGCAGCGATTACTGTTCTTGCATGAGGCATCTGTGCCGGTTTCTGTAACAGGAAAAACTTCACTTTTACACGGATATGGTTATCTTTTTCCTTTCTACTCTTCCCCAAATTGTTACTATTTAAAAAAATAGTAACGGGGGTGCCTGGGTGGCTCAGTTCGTTGGGCGTCTGCCTTCGGCCTAGGTCACGATCTCCCCATTCTCGAGTTCCAGCTCCATGTCAGGCTCTGTGTTGACAGCTCAGAGCCTGGAGCTTGTTTCGGATTCTGTGTCTCCCTCTCTCTTTCTGCCTCTCCCCAACTCGTGCTCTGCCTCTCTCTCTCTCAAAAGTAAACATTAAAAAATTTTTAAAAATAGTAACTGGTTTATACTGCTTTATCTATGTTCTGTTTCTTCAAACATTTTTAGACTTTCATTTTAAATGACTTTTCTTTTAAACTGGAAGAATACGATACCAAATTCAAGCCTTAAAAATAAAAATAAGTACATAAAAAACTGGACCTTAATTCAGAGTCTTCAAAATTGACTGAGGTTAATTCCAGATAGGTCTTTAGAAATTTTAGAGAGAGAAATTTAGAAATTTAGAAAATTTAATCAGAGATTAAAATATTTTCACATGCAGATTCTCAAGGATGAAAGCAATTACAGATTTTCAGGTTAGTGAAAGAAAAAACAAGGCTCTAATTGTGGAATAAAATGTTATGAAATAACCAATAAATTTAAATAATTTCAAGGCCCCTATCTTAACTACCTATTCTATAGTTTGAAAGCAGAAAATACTTTAGAGATGAGTTACATAATTTAACAACTTAACAGTGACAAACTCCATTGTAGAGGGCTCATCTTGAAGTTGTGAAAGACTGATTTCATGGAGGCTTCTTTCCTCTGGCTCCTTCTGTTGTGTTTCACAACAGGAGACCCTAACCAGAACATATGGCCCCTTGAATGTCTATGACCAAAGAATAATCTCATTCTGCTGCGAAGTAATCTTCTTCAAACAAGTGGAATTGTGGCAAAACCAAACAAACAAACAAATGAAAAAAACACCCACAAAACCTGCATTTGAAGGTGGGAACATAAACAGAGTCAGCCCAAATTTGAAGATTAAGAGCTAACAGATGAAGTCTTAGGTCCCATTCATCACATCTAATAACACGGGATGGTGATCAAGAATCTGGGTTTGAAGACAGTTATACATAAATTCTAATCAGTGCTATGCCACTCAACAGCAGTGTGAGGCTGGGGAAGTATTCAACCTAAGCCCCTGTTTCCCTGACTACAGATAAGAACAGTCAATTTCATAAGCTTTTGGGGACTGAATGAAATATAGCCTGTAAAGCACATGTTAAGCACATGGAAAGCACATGCTAGCACACATCCAACTTACAGTTTCTGGTAAATATTCATCATCACTATCAATCCGTTGGAGGACGGATATTGCAAAGTGTAATGTGCAGGTAACTGGCTCAAAATTCACAAGGCCTGAACTTGAATGTTGTGATAACAGTTCACTTCAGAATTTTGCTAGGATAATTATATGTTGGTATTCGGTGTGTAGCAGGCTCTTTACAAATATGAATTTTTTGAGTTCCTTCTACATATATTTTGTACTGCACATCTGCTATCTTTCTTATTCAGAAATGTATAACTTTTACACACATATTTCTTACCATATTGAGGCTGTGACTCATGGAATTCAGGCTTTGAGAAGGGGCAGTTAAAAATGTGGATTTCAATGGATGCAAAAATTCTCAACAAGATACTAGTAAATTGAATCCAAAAGTACATTAAAAAAATTATTCACCATGATCAAGTGGGATTTATTCCTGGGATGCAAGACTGGTTCAAAATCTGCAAATCAATCAATGTGACACACCACATTAATAAAAGAAAGGAAAAGAACCATATGATCCTCTCAATAGGTACATAAAAGGCATTTGACAAATTACAGTATCCTTTCTTGATAAAAACTCTCAAGAAAGTAGGGACAGAAGGAACATACCTCTACAGCACGAAGGCCATATATGAAAGACCCACAGCTAATATCATCCTCAATGGGGAAAAACTGAGAGCTTTCCCCCTGAGATCAGGAACACAACACAGATGTCCACTCTCACCACTGTCGTTTAACGTAGTACTGGAAGTCCTAGCCTCAGCAATCACACAACAAAAAGAAATAAAACGCATCCAAATCAGCAATGAAGAGGTCAAACTTTCACTCTTTGCAGATGACATAAAACTCTATGTAGAAAACCTGAAAGACTCCACTAAAAATTACTAGAACTGATACGTGAATTCGGCAAAGTCATAGGATATAAAATCACCATATGAAAATCTGTTGCATTTCTATACACCAATAATGAAGCAGCAGAAAGAGAAATCAAGGAATATATTTCATTTATAATTGCATTAAAAACCATAAGATACCTGGGAATAAACCTAACCAAAGAGGCAAAAGATCTGTACTCTTAAAACTATAGAACACTTATGAAAGAAATTGAAGAAGACACAAAGAAATGGAAAAACATTCTATGCTCATGAATTAGAATGTTAAAATGTCTATGCTACCCAAAGCAATCTACACATTCGATGCAAGCTCTATCAAAATAACACCAGAATTTTTCACAAAGCTAGAATAAACAATTCTAAAATTTGTATGCAACCAGAAAAGACCCCAAATAGCCAAAGTGATGTTGAAAAAGAAAACCAAAGCTGGAGGCATCACAATCCCAGACTTCAAGCTGTATTACAAAGCTGTAGCGACCAAGATGGTGTGGTACTGGCATAAAAATAGACACATAGGTCTATGGAACAGAACAGAGAACTCAGAAATGAGCCCACAACTATAAGGTCAACTAGTCTTTGACAAAGAATACCCAACGGAAAGAAGACATTGTCTTCAACAGTGGTGTTGGGGAAACTGGACAGTGACATGTAGAATGAAACTGGACCACTTTCTTAAACCATACACAAAATCAAATCCCAAATGGCTGAAAGACCTAAATATGAGACAGGAAACCATCAAAATCCTAGAGAAGACAACAGTCAGCAACCTCTTTAACATTGGTTGAAGCAACTTCTTACTAGAAACATTACTGTAGGCAGAATAAACAAAAGCAAAAGTCAACTATTGGGACCTCATCAAGATAAAAAGCTTCTGCACAGCAAAGGAAACAATCAATGAAACTAAAAGGCAACTGATGGAACGGGAGAAGATATTTGAAAATGACATATCAGATAAAGGGTTAGTATCCAAAATCTATAAAGGATTTACCAAACTCAACACCTGAAAAACAAATGAACCAGTAAAGAAATGGGCAGAAGACATGAATAGACACTTTTCCAAAGAAGACATCCAGATGGCCATAGGCACATGAAAAGATGCTCAACATCTCTCATCATTATGGAAATACAAATCAAAACCACACAGAGATACCACCTCACACCGGTCAGAGTGGCTAAAATTAACAACTCAGGAAACAACAGATGTTGGTGAGTATGTGGAAAAATGGGAACCCTCTTGCACTGTTGATGAATGCAAACTGGTGCAGCCACTCTGGAAAACAGCGTGGAGGTTCCCCACAATATTAAAAATAGAATTACCCTACGACCCAGCTATAGCACTACTAGGAATTTATCCAAAGGCTAGAAGAGTGCTGATTTGTAGGGGCACATGTACTCCAATGTTTATAACAGCACTATCAACAACAGCCAAATTATGGAAAAAGCCCAAATGTCCATCAACTGATGAATGGATAAAGAAGAAGTGGTATGTGCAAATATGTGTATGCATACACACAATGAAATACTACTCGGTGATGAAAAAGAATCAAATCTTGCCATTTGCAAAAATGTGGTTAGAACTGGAGTGTATTATGCTAAGTGAAATACATCAGAAAAAGACAGATATCACATGTTTTTACTCATATGTGAATTTGAGAAACAGAAGATATAGGGGAAGGGAAGGAAACTTAAGTTACAGAAAGTGAGGCAAATCATAAGAGACTCTTAAATACAGAGAACTGAGGGTTGATGGGGCTGCGGGTTCAGGCAGTGGGGAAAATGGAAGATGGGCACTGAAGAGGGCATTTGTTCGGACGAGCACTGGGTGTTATATGTAAGTGATGTATCATAGGAATCTACTGCTGAAGCCAAGACTACACTGTATACACTGTACATTTGCTACCTTTAAATAAACTATTTTTTAAAAAGTTAAGTATATCACTACCCTATGACCCAGAAATTGCAGTACTATGTATTTCTCCAGAGGATATAAAAATACGATTCCAAGGGATACATGCACCCCAGTATTTATAGCAGCATTATCAACAACAGCCAAATCATGGAAAGAACCCCAAATATCCATCAACTGATGAATGGATAAAGAAGATGTGGTATATATTACTCAGCCATCAAAAAGAATGAAATCTTGCCATTTGTAACAATGTGGATGGAGCTAGAGTGTATTATGCTAAGCAAAATAAATCAATTAGAGAAAGACAATTACCATATGATTTTACTCATATTTGGAATTTAAGAAACAAAACAGATGAAGATAGGGAAGGGGAAAAAAACTGAGGTAAGCAAACCATAAGAGACTCTTAACGACAGAGAACAAACGGAGGGTTAAGGGAGGGGAGGTGGGTGGGGGAAATGAGAGATGTGTACTAAGGAGGGCACTTGGGATGAGCACTGGATGTTATATGTAAGTGATGAATCAGTAAATTCTACTCCTGAAGCCAACACTATATGTTAACTAACCTGAATTTAAATAAAATCTTAGAAGAAAAAAAAGGCACAAAAGTCAACCAACCAACCAACAAAAAAAACCCAAAACGTGAAGTTCGCCTGCAAAAGTGTTTCTATTCTTGACTTATTTCTCATCAAGGATAGTACAGGGGACCGAATTTTTTGCATTCCTCTTTATAATCTCTGAATTCTTTAAGCCGTATCCTGTTCCAGATCATTCCATTTCCAGAACCTTCTCAGTCTCTAATCTGATTTTATTTCCTTTTCCTCTTTTCTCTCCCAGATCTTTGTACGTATACTGGTGGAGATGTCTTTCTCCTCAAGCCACTATAATTCTGGTTCTATTCACCTAGGCCAGTTCCCTTATTCTAGAAGTATAGAAACTAAAATAATAATAACATGAGGACAAGATGGCCATGTTAGTGGCATAACTTTTGAAACTCCTGGAATCCACTCATAAAGACAGAGAAAACAGATTAAAAACAACAAAACCCCAACTGACAACAAAACTAGATTTGAAGGTATTATCATGAAACTCAAATGACAAGAGGGTAAGAATAAAAGCACTGACAGACACAAAATCTGCACTGCATGGTATCACTACATATATAGAAAGAAACAAAGGAAGTAATGGGATATATGACAGACCTGAGGACAAAAGGATTCCAAATCAGCTAATAAATATTCACTAGAAAGCATAATTAGCTAACGAGAACATTAGCTAAACCTGGAAAGAGTTTTATCCAAAAGTGGATGACCATAAACATCCTACCAAAGCCTATAGGGGCTGGAACTGTGGAGGACCTGTGAACTCTTAAAATCAACTAGCTAACACTGTAAGCTGGGAGGGCCTCACATTGAAGGGAACTGTGGGGAGTCAAATCAAAGCTGAGCAGGACAGGGTCATAGAGATAAAGAAAAGAAGATTCACTTAAAAGTAGTGGAGAAGTAACAGAGCCAGGAACTCTCAGAGGGAAAGTACCTAAATTTTTTCAATCCTACAAGTCAGCCTCTGACGAGGGAGCTCTGTGAAGCCAGAAAAAGTATTATGAACACAGGCATCTTTTAAAAATTCAGGAAAATTAGTATTTTTTAAAGTGGGCTACAGAAAATTATTAAGGTTAAATTTTATATAATGTATTATAAGAAAACGGAAATTAAAGAGCAGAACACCATTACTGCAAACAATGAAAGCACACCAGAAAGACAAAGTTCAGAAAACAGATCAAAAGTATAAGTAAGTATTTTAAAATATGAAAAGAATGCAAAAAAGAAACTGAGGAAATGAAAGAACATGAATCAGAGATAGATTAGCTCAGAAACAAGGTGACAAAATTCAGAAAATAATTAGACATAGAAAAAAATTATTTCAGCAATGATGTCTAAATTAGAAGGAACACAAGAACACATAAACATAACAGATAATACCTTAATAAATAAAAATGAAAAGGAGGCAGTCTTTAAAAATTAAAAGGAAATAAGGAAATACAAAATTATTGGAGAGAAAATGACAAATATTGAAGACAAAGAATACCCAATACACTATAATAGAGTTCTTAAAGAAGTACAGAAACCATTAGAGAAACACTGCCAATACTAGAATCTATATTCAAGCATGAGTGGGTGAGGGGCAGAGAAAGAGGGAGAGAAAGAATCCCAGGCAGGCTCCACTCTGTCAGAACAGAGCCTGACTCGGGACTTGATACCATGACTGCGAGATTATGACCTAAGCTGATATCAAGAGTTGGATGCTTAACTGATTGAGCCACCCAGGCACTCCAAGAATGCTTTCCTGAAATATATAGAATATTTTAATATATAGATGTTCAGTGTGAAAGGTGAAATAAAAATGAAGTCATGGATGTTAAGGGTTTTAAAATGGAGCCAGAAGATTATTAAGGGAGTGAGCCTTATGCACACCATTTCTCGGGTGGAACCATGAACTTCTGAACTGGGCCAAACCACACATAACCCAGGATTCTGCAAGAACACCTATAACTTGCTATAGTATGAGACTTTTGTTAGTGACAGCCTTAGCAACTAATTATGTTTAGGTAAGATTAGTTTTCTGTCCCCAACGTCAATCAAAATTCTTTGTAAACAACTTATAAGGGCATTCTCATTTTGTCATTAAAAATCCCTGACTTTTACTCCCTAGTAGAACACTATTTGGGCTGATACCCAAATCTGTGTACCCCAGATGGCAATTCTCTGCTCTCAAATAAATGCTCTTGCTTATTAATTACTGCTTCTTGAGAATTTTAGATTGACCAAAGCACACCATATACCTAAGAATATCAACTCAGAACAAACATCAAGGCATATTTCTCTAAAATTGTTGGGGTTTAAAAGACAAAAAAAAAAAATTCTTTGTGCACTTAGACATAAAGAGCAAATGACTTGCGGGGTAAGAAAAAAAAAAAAAAAAGAAAGAAAACCAAACTGGATTACCAGGAGACTTTCCAAAAGCAGCCTTTTTATATCAGAAGAACGTGACGTGCACCATGAGAAGGCAATCAGCAAAATCTAGACTACGAGCACCTCTCTAAAGGACCTCAGGGTAATCCGTAAATTAAAAGACATGTTAACACACGTAAAAAATGGGCACAACTAACCTATAGTTTTTAGAGATGAACATCAGTGTGATGAAACCACAATACAATGCAAGGGAATGATTACGAGAGGAATCTGTTTGGTCATTATATCCAGGTGGAGAGAAGACAATTGGGACAAGGCACATGGAAGATCCGGAGTGGCTGGTAGGTTTGGCTTTTGATCTTGGAGGTGGTTTAAAGACTGTTTGCCTCTAATCATTAAGTTCTACATGTGATTTGTGTCACTTTCCCCCTTTTCATTTTATTTTTATAAAAGGTAAGATATGTATAGGAACCGGCCTGGTAAGAGATACACCATTCTCATATTTTTGAGAGACTGTGGGAGTAGAAAGATAAGGGCTATAAAACACAGGAGTCTTTGGCAGGCACCAGGACAAGAAAATCTGTAAACACTTCCAAATTAGTAATTTTTATCACCTCTCATACACTATCTTCTCAACTGCTAGCCTGCATTTTTCTGGAGTGTAACATAGAACCAAATGTTAAATTTTTCAGTATGAAGAGCACAGAGCTATATTTACACATCATTTGGGATAAATTTATTTTTGTTGATGTTGTTAATAAAAGATCATTAAAATTTCCCCCCATAAATATGTCGCTTTCCACCTTATAACTCACACCCTTTTCTCTGAATATCATTTTTAAGCACATGTAATACCTCAAGGGTAACATGCACTTGTAATCTGACTCCTCCTAAACAGTGTATGTGTCAGATGGATACTTCTATTTTAACCACAATCTTAAAATATGTTGAGTTGGTATGTCTGAGTTCCTGAATTTTTCAGAGACAAATACATCTTCAAAACGTCATTTGTGATCTTTCAGTTTTCAAAGACATATTATCTTTGTCTTTGATCTAAACAAACTCTATAACAGAGGAATAACAGAGGATTAAAATGCTAGGAGCATTTCCGAACAGCATAATATGTGGGAAATAGTAGATACTTAACTCTATACGAGCACTGACACGTGTTTTGGATTTAATTTGCATTTGTGGCTCAGTTATGAATAAAATACCAAAACATTCCAGTACCTTTTTGTTCAGGAAGAAATATAACTGGTAATAGATTGCTTCTTCAGGATAATAAATAGGCAAGGATTTTCACTAGTGGGGCTGAATTAAATACAAATGTTGTATTTCATTAAATATGAAGTGTCATTAAAACATGCGTCTTTTTTTGTATTTTGTAAACCACTAGGAAATAAAAGTATTTGTAACTCAGTTTTATACCATCAAGTGCAAGATGCATCCCAACTGCACAGATGTTAAAAAGTGAAAATATACACATCTTAAGAGATTGATGAGATACAGGGCTTGGCCACATTTCAATGTGGTAATGACTAACAAGAATATAGATGATCTCTTTGTCCCTGTAATTTCATACTGTTATGTCTTTCACATTTTAAAATCTGGGATGTTATACTGAGACACAACAGTGAACACTTCTCCCACAGGCTCGAGAAAATGGTCAATGCAAGAAGAAACAGGCTACGGGCTGAAATCCCAGC
Source organism: Paguma larvata (assembly GCA_030068075.1). Taxonomy (NCBI): domain Eukaryota; kingdom Metazoa; phylum Chordata; class Mammalia; order Carnivora; family Viverridae; genus Paguma; species Paguma larvata. The sequence continues at coordinate 36,565,584 of CM057838.1, read as the reverse complement.
CACGGCTTGCCTTTTTTAAAACTGGGTTTGTGTCAAGGTCTCCTGGCTTGCTTTAGAAATATCTAGATAGGCTTAGTTGAAATCTTCATAAGTGTCCTGAAGAATAAGTTAGGCAGTCATGGAGGAAGTGTTTCTAGTCTAGGGTATAAGGTCACTAAAATAATGCAACCTGCTGATACATGCACACACTCTAGGTGGATTTCAAATAATAAAGTCCCCCTAATTCCTAGGTGATTAAAAATATGTGGGGAAATATACAGGGAACACACACAGAACAGTTGATTATAAAAATCTACCTATATCCTCTTTCCTAAAAACGTCTTCTAAGATGATTACACAGATTACTTACAATCAATTCTGAACATTTTATTTTCAAACTGGTAAATTGGAAGGTAATACATTAAAAATTTAGTAGAAGCTCTGCTTTTGGCAACAGAAGTTATTAAATTTCCTTAAAAAATACTTTTACAAAATTATTAAAAGTATGACAAATATTTTAAATGTATAGCCGAGCTTCTAAGAAAGTAAGAATAAAACCCAGCAGTGCCCAAACTGAACAGGAAACAAATACACATACAATGAACAGGAAACACCCACAGACTATAATCTAGCACTGAAATCCTTGCTGTCCTGTAAGCATTTTCTTCAGCCAGAAGCTTCAAGTTTCAGACTGTAATAATTTTGGTGGGGAGATGAGTCAAGGTGGAGGGCTGGAATTGGAAGACAGAAGTGATCGATTGTTATTGGCCATAAACAAAGGAAAATGACATATGGTCTCAGGCTTAGCTATGGGTACAAAAAATTCTTTAAAACTTATAACCAAAGCTTGTTCACATTAGAGTCTGAAGTTCAATATCTCTACCTGCATGATCAGGGGATCACTAAGCCGGGAGATTAAAGTACTTCTGTATTAGTAATATCCTGGGCCACCTACCATAAAAAATACATTCTTTGTTTAGGAAATACATCATCAAACGAGATTTCTCAGAACCCTTAAAGATTTAATCATACAAGTATGATTCATAGCTAAAAAAATTTCAGTCTAACCATGTATGCATATTGCACAAAGAAAAAAAGAATCCTAAAAGAGTTAGTAGAAGTATGCTTCAATGTTCAAAGGGGGAAAAAAAAAAGGTAGTTGAAACATGAGATTTCATGAAACTATGGCAGAAAGCTACACAGATTTCAAAAGAAGCAATAAAAACTTTAAAAAAGGGAATTAAACACCAATGGATAGGTAAAATATCATATTAGATACAGATAAGGAGAGAATTAGGGAATTACAATATAAATCTGAAGCAACTATCAAATTGAAGCACAATATGGACAATATGCAATAGAAGAGACAGAGAAAAGGGAAAGGATCTAACTTTCTACACAATTCGAAGAGGTGAACAAAGAAAACTGAAAAGAGGCAACAGCCAATACTTTTGCAGCATTGAACAAAGGTATGACATCTCAGATTCTAGAATCATAGCAGATGCCAAGCAGCATAAGTAAAACAGAAATCAGCACTTGAATGCAATATAATAAAACTTCTTAAATAATAGAAGTACTAATATTTTATTCTCTCTTCCCTCCTGAGGAACCTGCAGCTGAAACAACATGAATAAATCCTTGCTCCAGCTCCCTCTGGACATGCAGCTGTGAAACCGGTAGATATGCTCTTCTATCTGCCACGAGGCAGAGGAAATTCCAGGCACCGGCTCACATCCTTAGGGTTCACCACAACTTAAGTGGTGAATCTCTCCCAAAGTCAAACTCCAGGGTGCAAGTGACCAATATTTTGCATAGGTCCCTTAAAGTCCTCCACTAACTTAGACAAATCATCTGACATTGCATTTTAGACTTTCAGCAAATAAAGGCTATATTGGGCTTCCCCTGCTCCCTTTTGAAGTTGTGGGTCCTGTTTTCTTGCCTTAGTTTTTCTATGATGTGTTCTTATTTTTCTTATTGATTTACAGAACTTCTTTAAATGTTCTTGATACTAGTCCTTTGATAGCTGAGTTTTACAAATACATTCCCCTGCTTTTTGTTGTTTTATGTTTTCAAATACTAACTGCTATCTTTTGAAGCACAGATCTTCCTGAATAAAATGAAAGTGATCAGTTATATCATATTATAGATATATTATTGTGTTCTGAATTTTGTTTATGAAATCCTACTCTATGCCAAAGTTACATTTTCTAATACAAAAAACCTCTTACATCTTTACTCTTCTTCCATATTTTTTTCTGCCAAAACTATCACAAGTTAGATTTCTATAGATCTTTTAACTATTGGTTTTAAGATATATAATTTATTTTTATATTGATTTTTTTCCTGCTAAAATGTCTTATTCATTCCTCTAGAATGATTCTATGTTGTAACTTCTCACACAGTTCTTTGTCTCTTAATCTTTTATATTTTCTAGATCTTTGTCTCTTTTGAACCACATTCTGTGTGATGTCTTCAATTCTATCTTCAAGTTCGCTTATTCTCTTTCCCACTGTATCTAATCTACTTTTAAACTGGTATCCTGATGTTTTAACTTTAGTTATTATATGTACTTCACTCATACCATTTTTTTGGTTCTTTCTCAAATTTTCTGTCTTTTTTGTATACTCTTGACCAATTTCTCACATTTTTAACCCCACCACATATTAACATATTTATTCCCTGATATTTTCAATGTATAAAGTTTTGGAGTATGAGTTGAGACTTTTTGATAATATCACTACATATCATTTGCAAGATTAAACTTTGAAACTTATTGAAGATTAAAAGAAGATTAAAAAAAGGATTTAATTTTACTTTTGTCTACTTTCTAGGGGTACCTTATTTTGGAATAATTTTAAGTTAAATTCTTGCCTTTAGGCTATTCCCATTACACAGGAAGTTTAAATTGGCTTGAAAATTCATGAGCGCTGAACTGTAGTTATAATTCTCAGTTACCCTTTGTTTATTCAGTGCTGAGGATAATTAGGGGTACTTTTCCTTGTTGTGAAGAGTGAAAATTCTTTGGGTTCCAAGTTTATGCAGTTAGTCTCTTACTGGAATCCTTACCGTGGAGCTGGGGCTCTCCTTGGAGAGCCTCCTTGGGAGTATAGCTAGGCTTTCTCTCTTTCTCATGGTGTTCAGTAAGTCTTAAAAAGGCAAATAAAAGGTCACTGGGTTAAAACCAGCTTCCCAGCACTGCTTATTTCTTTGAGGTCCCTCTTTCACTTCATATTGGCCTATTAGGAATTTTTACTTTCTTTCCAGGTAATTGATACACTTAGGAATTAAAAAATATATTGTATCCATCATTTTTATTTTGTATAAATAAGAGTATTATTCAAGGAATCTATTACTCCAATACTGCCATAATGGATGTTGCTAATTATTTTCTATGAAATACTTTAAGTAAGGTCTTAAGGTCACAAAACCTAGTAGGTAAGTTTTGACTTTTTTGTTCATGAATAATAATTGGTCAATGAGAAAAAAATTAACAAAAACCAACTCAACTTTAAAAACCTGCTGACTTTCATCATAAAAACCTACACGTATATGCTAAAGTGGCTGAAAAGTTAGGACATGTTTTCTATAGACAAAGCAATATTAAAACTTTAAATTAAAAAGATAAATAACTTTCACTTTTAACATAACAATTGGTCACTATAAATCAGAAAATACAGATAAACAACGTAAGATGTTAAAATGATTATTCTAGGACTTTCAGGGAAGAGGGCAGAGCAGAGGGACCCTAAACTCACCTTATCCCACGGATACAACTAAATAACACTCACATCAGTGCAAATAACCCAGAAAACAACCTGAAGGCTGGCAGAAAAAACTCCCCAGCAAAATGTAGAGAAGAAGCCACAATGAAGAGGGTAGGGAGTACAGAGACAGTGGGGAGCTATTCTGGACACATAAGGGAGGGACCAATGGGGATGGAGAGGGGCAAAAAACAGACTATCACACTGGGGAGCCTGCACAGGTAAGAAGAATTCCCACAGCATCTGGCTTTGAAAATCAATGGGGCCGAGTTTTGTGGGCTCTTACAACAAGCAATACTTAGAATCTAGAAATTTAAAAGTCAGGAGGTTCAGTTCTGAGAGAGCCAGAGGACCACAGAGAGTGGAGTCCCCACCGTTAAAGAGACAGCACAACAAAGAACTCTTCTTCTACATAGAACCAGCAGCCTGAAAAATGCTTGGGGTATATAGGAGGAAGAGTTGGTTTCCAGTCTCAGAGTTTGCTGAGGGATTTCTCCTGGAACAAAAGAGCTGGCTGGCAGCATTTCCTTCCCCTGCACCCCCCCGCCCCAGCATGGTGCTGGCATTCACTACCTAACTTGTTTACACCTACATCATACCCCACCCCTGCCAGCTAGACCTGTCTCAGTTCTCACACTGTGGGTCCCCTCCCCCAGAAGACAGGCACAGACCTTGCCAACACCGTGTCTCACCACCTCCCAAGCAGGACATACGCACCTTGTTAAAACTACACTTCATGCCCCCACTTTGTGGAGTGGCCCAGTAGGTCAGGTGTCTCCAGTAGCTGCATGCCCCAGGGGGAGAAGGACCAGCACATGCAGCTTGCAGTACTCCACTCCTGTCCACACCTCGCCACACAGAGCACCCTGGCTGGCTGGGTCCTCACAGTGGCTGGGCCTCTCCTATGAAGAGGACCAGTGCCACCTTCTTAGGAGTGTCCGCCCTGCCCACTACTTTCAGGAGCAACAGCTAACTTTCCTAACACACAGAAACAGACATAGGTTGTTAGGCCAAACACATGAGACAGAGGAATATGTTCCAAATGAAAGGAAAGACAAAATTGCAGCTAAGGCTGAGGCCTAAGTGAAAGGGAGATAAGGAATATGCCTGATAGAGAATTTAAATTAATGGTCATAAAGGCACTCAGTGGACTTGAGAAAAGAGGGGAGGACATTAGTGAGACTCTTAACACAGAGATAAAAAAGAATCAATTGGAGATGAAGAAAATACTAACTGAGGTTAAAAATATAGTTAATGGAATAAATAGGAGAAGGTTAGGGGAAGCAGAGAAATGAATTAATAACCTGGAAGACAGAGTAATAAAAAGTAATCAAGCTAAGTGAGAGAAAAAATAATTATGCTAAATGAGAATAGACTTAGGGAACTCAATGACTCCATCAAGCATAATATTATTCCCATCATAGGGATCCCAGAGGAAGAGAAAACGAGGGTAGAAAATTTGTTTGAAGAAATAATATCTGAAAACTTCCTTAATCTTGGGAAAGAAACAGATATTCAGATCCAGAAGGCACATAGATCCTCCAACAAAATCACTACAAGGGTCAACACCCAAACAAATAGTAATTAATATGGCAAAAGGTAATGATAAAGAAAAAAATTTAAATCAGCAAGAGAAAAGAAGATAATTACATACAAGGGAAACCCCATAAATCTATTGGATTTTCCAGCAGAAACATTGCAGGCCAGAAGGGAATGGCATGATAACATTCAAAGTGCTGAAAAGGAATAATCTGCAACCAAGAATACTCTATCCAGCAAGGCTATTATTCAGAATGGAAGGAGAGAGAGAGTTTTTCAGACAAACAAAGACTAAAGAAGTTCATGACCACTAAGTCAGCCTTATAAGAAATATTAAAGGGCATTCTTTGAGTGAAAAGGAAATACTATAACTGAAAGTATGAAAAGTAGGAGACATGGAAGAAGTAAAAATAAGTATTTCTGTAAAAATTTGTCAAGAGATTCATAAAATAAAAGAATGTAAAATAGACATCATTTACCTAAAACATAGAGGGGAGTGGAATAAAGAATGTGTTCAAATTTAAGTGGCCATCAACTTCATATAGACTGTTATATGCAGAAGATGTTATATACAAACCTAATGGGTAATCACAAATTAAAACACCAGTAATAGATATGCAAAGAATAAAGAGAAAGGAATCCAAGTATATCATTAAAGAAAGCCAACAAGCCTTGAAAGGAAGCAAGAGAAGAAAGGACAGCTACAAAAAGAACCACAAAACAATTTTTAAAATGTCAATAAATACATATCTATCAACATGTCTATATAACTACTTTGACTGTAAATGGACTACAGGCTCTAATCAAAAGACATTGGGTGACAGAGTGGATGAAAAAAAAAAAAAAAGACCCATCTATATGCTGCCTACAAGAGACCTGTTTCAGACCTAATGACACCTGCAGATTCAAAGTGAGATGGAGAAACACTTATGTAAATGGATGTGAAAAGAAAGCCATGGTAGAAGTATTTATATCAGATAAAATAAACTTGAAAAACAAAGATGGTAACAAGAGACAAAGAAGGACACTATATAGTAATAAACAAGACAATCAAACAAAATGATTTAACAAGTGTACATATTTATGCACCCAACGTGAAAGCACCCAAATATATAAAACAGTTAATAAACATAAAGTAACTAATCAATAGCAATATAATAATAGTAAGGGACTTTAACATTCCACTTACATCAATGGACAGAGCATCCTAACAGAAAATCAACAAGGAAAACTGTGGCTTTGAATGACACACTGGACCAGATGGACTTAACAGATACATTCAAAACATTCCATCCTAAAACAGCAAAATACACATTCTTCTCAAGTGCACATGGAAAATTCTCCAGAATAGGTCACCAAAACAAGTTACAACAAACTCAAAAAGATCCAAGTCATACCATGCATCATTTATGACCACAGCCTATGAAATTAGAAATCGACCACAAGAAAAAAACTGTAACGACTACACATACATGGAGGTTAATTACATGCAACTAAACAATTAGTGAGTCAACCAACAAATCAAAAAAGAAACAAAAAATTACATGGAACCAAATGAAAATAACAATACGGCGGTCCAAAATCCCGTATCATTGGGATGCAGGGAAAGCAGTTCTAAGAGGGAAATTAACAACAATACAGGCCTACCTCAGGAACAAGAAGAGTCTCAAAGAAAAAAATCTAACCTTACACCTGCAGGAGCTAGAAAAAGAACAATGAAAACCTAAAATATGCAGAAGGAATGAAATAATAGAATAGAGTAGAAATAAATGATATGGAAACTAAAAAAACTAAATAAATGATATGGAAACTAAAAAAACAATAGAACAGATCAATACAACCAGGAGCTAATTCTTTAAAAAGATCAGCAAAATTGAAAAACCTTTGTCCAGGGGTGCCTGGGTGGCTTAGTCCTTAAACGTCTGACTTTGGCCCAGGTCATAATCTCGTGGTTTGTGGGTTCAAGCCCCATATCAGGCTCTGAGCTGTCAGCAAATCCAAAGCTGAGCCTGCTTTAAATTCTGTCTCTCCCGCTCTCTCTGCCCCTCCCTGGCTTTTGCTCTATCTCTCTTTATCAATAATAAATAAATATAAAAAAAATTAAAGAAAAAACTTTAGCCAAACTCATAAAAAAAGAGAGACGAGAACTCAAACAAAATCACTAATGAAAGAGAAGAAATAAAAACCAACACTACAGAAATACAAACAATTGTAAGAGAATATTATGAAAAATTACAAGCAAACAAATAGGAAGACATGGATAAATTCCTAGAAACTTATAAGCTACCAAAAATGAATCAGTAAGAAATAGAAAATTTGAACAGACTGATTATCAGCAATACAATTGATTCAGTAATCAAAAAACTCTCAATAAACTAAAGTCCTGGACCAGACGGCTTCACAAGTGAATTCTACCAAACATTTAAAAAAAGAGATAATATCTATTCTTCTCAAACTGTTCCAAACAATGGAAGAGGAAGGAAAGATACCAAATTCATTCTGTGAGGCCAGCATTACCCTGATACCAAAACCAGATAAAGACACCACAAAAAAATAGAATTATGGGCCAATATCTCTGATGAATACACATGCAAAAATTCTCAACCAGTATTAGCAAACCAAATCTAGCAAAACATTGTTAAAAACCATTCACCACAATCAAGTCAATTTATCCTGGTTTGCAAGGGTGGTTCAATATTTGCAAGTCAATCAACATGATAGATCACATCAACAAGAGAAAGTATAAAAACCATATGATCATCTTAATAGATGCAGAAAAAGTATCTGACAAAGGACGACATCCATTCATGATAAAAACCCCCAGTAAAGTAGGTTTATAAAGAACATACCTCAACATAATAAAGGCCATATATGAAAAACTCACAGTGAACACCATACTCAAAGAGGAAAAACTGACAGTTTTCCCCCTAAGCTCAGAACAAGACACAAAACAAGGATGGCAACTCACACCACTTTAATTCAACATAGTACTGGAAGTCCTAGCTGGAGCAGTCAGACAAGAAAAGAAATAAAAGGTATCCATATTGGTAAGAGAGAAAGAAATAAAACTTTTACTACTTGCAGATGAAATGATACTCTATACAGAAAACCCTAAAGACTCCACCAAAAAACTGCTAGAATTGATAACTACCGCTTTGTAGTAGAGGTTAAAGTCTGGGATTGTGATGCCTCCCGCCTTGGTTTTATTCTTCAGTATTATTTTGGCTATTCAAGGTCTTTTGTGGTTCCATACAAATTTTAGGTGCTAGAACTGATAAAGGAGTTCAGTAAAGCTGCGGGAATATAAAATCAATGTATAGAAATCCATTGCATTTCCATACACCAATAATGAAGTAGTTGAAAGAGAAATTAAAAACATAATGAGTGCAATCTCATTGCATTAAAAATAATAAAATGCCCAGGAATAAAGTTAATCAAGGAGGTGAAAGACCTGTACTCTGAAAACCATAAAACACTGATGAAAGAAATTGAAGACAACATAAAGAAAGGGAAAGATATTCTGTATTAATGAACTGAGAGAACGAATTTTTTTTAAATGACCATACTATCCAAAGCAATCTACAGATTTACTACAATCTCTATCAAAATACCAACAGCATTTTTTTCACAGAGCTAGAATAAACAACCCTGAAATTTGTATGGAAACACAAAAGACCCTGAGCAGCCAAAGAAATCCTGAAAAAGGAAAACAAAACCGGAGGTATCAAAATTTCAGACATCAAGTTGTATTACAAAGCTGCAGTAATCAAAGAAGCATGGTAATGGCACAAGGACAGATAGCCAGATCAGTGGAACAGAATAGAAAACCGTGAAATAGGTAGCTCAGTGGTTAAGCGTTCAACTCTTGGTTTCGGCTCAGGTAATGATCTCATGGTTCATGAGATTGAGCCCCACATCAGGCTCTGAGATCATAGCATGGGGTCTGCTTGGGAGTCTCTCTCCCTCTCCCTTACTCTGCTCCTCTCCCTCTCATGCATACACCTTCTGTCTCTCTCAAAATAAATAAACAAATTTTAAAAAAGAAAACACAGAAATAAACCCACAATTATATGGTCAATTAATCTATGACAAAGGAGGGAAGACTATGCAATGCAAAAAAGACCGTCTCTTCCAACAAATGGTGTTGGGAAAACTAGAGAGCTACACGCAAAAGAATGAAACTGGACCACTTTCTTAAGCCATACACACACACACAAAAAAAAACCTCAAAATGGATTAAAGACTTGAACGTGAGCCAGAAACCATACAAATCCTAAAAGAGAGCACAGGCAGTAACTTCTCTGACGTCAGCCATAGTAATATTTTTCTATGTATATATCCTTAAGCAAGGGAAACAAAAGCAAAAATAAACTATTGGGACTACATCAAAATTAAAAGCTTTTGCACAACAAAGGAAACAATCAATAAAACTAAAAGGCAACTTAATGAATGGGAGCAGATATTTGCAAATGGCATATCAGATAAAGGGTTAGTATCAAAAATATATAAAGAATTTATAAAACTCAAAACCTAAAAAACAAATATTCCAATTAAAAACTGGACAGATGACATGAACGGGTCTTTCTCCAAAGAAGACATCTAGAAGGCCAACTGACACATGAAAAAATGCTCAACATAACTCATCATGAGGAAAATGCAAATCAAAACCACAATGAGATATCACTTCACACCTGTCAGAATGATAAAATAAAAAACACAAGAAATAACAAGTGTTGGAGCAGACATGGAGGAAAAGAAGTTTTGTGCACTGTTGCTGGGAATGTAAACTGTGGAAAACAGTATTGAGGTTCTTTGAAAAGTTAAAAATAGAACTACCCTATCATCCAATAGTTCCACTACTAGATATTTATGCCTAATACACGAAAGCACTAATTCAAAGGGATACATGTACTCTCCTTTTTATTGCAGCATTATTCACAATAGCCAAAAGATGGAAGCAGCCCAAGTGTCCATCAATAGATGAACAGATAAAGAAGATAAGGTGTGTGTGTGTCCGTGTGTGTGTCTGCACATGTGTGTGTGCAAAATGGAATATTATTCCGCCATAAAAAGAATGAAATCTTGCCATTTTCAAAATCATGAATGGAGGAAAGCATTATGTTAAGCAAAATAAGTCAGAGAAATACAAATACCATATGATTTCACTTTTATGTGGAATTTAAGAAACAAAACAAATGAGTAAAGAAAAAAAGTGAGAGACAAACCAAGAAACAGACTCTTAACTTTGGAGAACAAACTCGTAGTTAGCAGAGGGGAGTTGGGTGGAGGGATAGGTGAAATAGGTGATGGGGATTAAAGACTACACTTCTGATGAGCACTGAGTAATGTGTAGAATTGCTGAATCATTATATCATACATCTGAAATTAATGTAACACCATTAACTATACTGGAATTAAAACGTAGAAATATGATTACTCTAAAGCTGCATTGTTGTGGTTGTACAGATATATAAATTTACCAAAAGTTATTTAACCATACACTTATTATTGGTGAATTTTATGGTATGTAAATTATGTCTCAAGCTATTAAACCATCTATAACATATTGTTTATTTTTTTATTTTTTAATGTTCTATTTATTTTTGAAAGAGAGAGATGGAGTATGAGTGGGGGGGCGGCAGAGAGAGAGGGAGACACAGAATCTGAAGCAGGCTCCAGGCTCTGAGTTGTCAGCACAGTCCGACGTGGGGCTCCAACTCATGAACCACAAGATCATGACCTGAGCCGAAGTTGGACACTTAACCAACTGAGCCACCCAGGTGCCCCTATTTATTCTCTAAAAACTCACAAATATGTGCAACGTAACATATTGCTCAATAACCAATGGGTCAAAGCAGAAATAAAAAACAGTGAGACTAATTACAATGGAAACACAACATACACAACTTATAAAATGTAAAACAGCCTTACTTAGAGGAAAATCTGTTGTTCTAAACACCTACATAGAAGATAGATCTCAAAGAAACAATCAAACTTTATACTTGTGCTAAAAAAAAAAGCACAAGCTAAGCTTAAATATAGCAGAAGGAAGAAAATAAAGATTAGAGCAGAAATAAATGAAATAAGATAGTAAAATAAAGAAAAATTAACAATACTAAGAATTGATTTTCTAAAAAGAAAGAAAATTGATGAACACCTAGCTAGATGAAAGAGAAAGACAGAAAGAAAGAGAGGGAGAAGACTCAAATAAATAAAACCATAAATAAAGAATATACATAATGGATGCCACAGAAATATAAAGGATAAGAGACTACTATGAACAAGTATATGCCAATAAATTGGATAACCTAGAAAAAATGGATAAATTGCTAGAAACATACAACCTACTGTGAATAATCATGATGAAACAGAAATTCTGAACAGGTCTATAACTAGTACAGAGATTGAATCAGTAATCAAACACTTCCCAACAAAGACAGACACAGATCCAGATGGCTTCACTGGTGAATTCGAACAAATATTTAAATAACATGAATACTTCTTCCAGGGTTTCTTCCAGAAAATGGACAACTACCAATTTTATAAATTCAGCTTTATTTTTTTATTAATGTACACTCCCAATTTTATAAATTCAGCTTTAACACTAAAGCCAGATAAGGATACTACAAGAAAAAACTATACACCAATATCCCTAAAGAATGTAAATGCAAAACTCATCAACAAAATATTGCCAAACCAAATCCAACAGCACATTAAGAACATCATACACCATGACTGAGTGGGATTTATCCCTGGAATGCAAGGGTGGCTCAACAGGAAAATCAATTAATATATCACATTACAGAAGAAAAGACAAAAATCACATGATAATCCCAATCGATTTGAGAAAAAGTTTGAACAAATTCAATATCCTTTCACGATAAAAAAAAAAAAAGCTCAACAAACTAGAAATACAAGAAAAGCACTTCACAACATAATAAAGACCATACACAAAAAACCCACAGCTAACATCACACTTAATTGTGAAAAACTAAAAGCTTTCTCCTTAAGGTCAGGAACGAGGCAAGAATGCCCACTCTTGCCACCTCCATTCGACATAGTACTCAAAGTCCTGGCCAGAGCAATTAAGCAAGAAAAAGAAAATAAAAGACACCAAAATCAGAAAGATAGAAGAAATATTCCCCGTTTGAAGACAATATAATCATGTATATAGAAAGTCCAAAACTTCCATAAAAATACTATTAGAATACACAAATTCATTAAGATGGTAAAATAGGAAAACGACACACAAAAATCAGTTGCATTTCTATACACTAACAAACTACTTGAAAAGGAAATGAATAATCCCATTCAAAATATTATCAAAGAGAATAATATATTTAGGATTTTTTTAAAATTTTGATTTATATCAAGTTAGTTAGGATATAGTGCAATAATATTTTCAGGAGTAGATTCCAGTGATTTGTCCCTATGTATAACACCCAGTGCTCATCCTAACAAGTATCTTCCTTAAGGCCCCTTATCCATTTAGCCCATCCCCCCAGCCACAGCCCCTCCAGCAACCCTCAGTTTGTTCTCTGTTTTTAAAAGTCTCTTATGTTTTGTCCCCCTCCCTGTTTTTATATTCTTTTGGCTTCCCTTCCCTTATGTTCATCTGTTCTGTATCTTAAATTCTTCATATGAGTGAAGTCATATGATATTTAACCAAGAAGATGAAAGACTTGTACACTGAAAAGTATGAAATACTGATTAAAGAAATTTTAAAGCAGATACGAATAAATGGAAAGATATCTCCTGTTCACGGGTTAGAAGAATACTAAAATGTCCATTCTACCCAAAATGAACTACGAATTTAATGTAAACTCTATCAGAAGTCCAAGAACATTTTTTTTGAAAAATGACCAATTCTGTAATTCACACAGAACCACGGGAGACCTTAAATAGCCAAAGCAATGCTAAGTACAATCATACCTCATAATTTCAAAATATCTTTACGAATTATGGTAATCAAAATAGTATGATACTAGCAGAAGACAAGCATTCATACAGTGGCACTGAACAGAGAGCCCAGACATGAATCCCTGCATACTGGATCAACTGATCTTTGACAAGGAGGACAAGAATACACAATAGGGAACGGACTATGTCTTCAACAATCAGTGGTGGGAAAACTGGATATTCACAATCAAAAGGAATGAATTTGGACCTCGAACACTCCCATGTTCACTGCAGCACTATTCACAATAGCCAAAATACGGAAACAACCTAAATATCCATAGACAGACAACTGCATAAAGAAACTGAGGTATATGCGGACAATGGAATACTATTCAGCCTTAAATTAAAAACAAAAAGGAACTTCTGTAATATGTGACGACATGGATGAACCTTCAAGAGGCTATGCTAAGTGCAATAAGCTGGTCATGGAAAGATAAAGACTGCGTAATTCCATTTGTACGAGGTATCTATAATAGTCATAGTCAAAGAATCAGAGCGGAACAAGGGGTGCCGGGGGCTAGTGGGGAAGGGGAACTGGAGAGCCACTAACCAACAGGCTCTACGTCTCAGTTAGGCAAGGTGAATAAGAGATCCGCTGTACAATGTTGGAAATTATGGTCAATAATAATGTATGGCGCATTTAAAAGTTTTAGAGGATTGATCTCGTATTAAGTGTTCTTACCACAGTAAAATACACCAATAAATAAGTAAATAATAATAAAGTTTGAGAACGCTAAGAAAAACAGAAACGTTTCCAAACCTCTATTTTCAAATAACTCTTACCGCATGAGTGTCTTTTTTTAATAAAAACTTTATTTTCAGGTTCACTGATCAATCTTTGGGGAAAAATGGGAAAGGATTAAATGTGTATATCAGTACCTCTTATTTACTGAATATCCCTTTGTAAATATAACTGTGAAGTTGCCTTAAAGAAGGGAATAAAATAAAACCACTTGCTTTTGCAGTAGTATAGATTATAAAGCATTCATTCAACAAACACATAACATTAACACATACAAAACATAAAGAGTGCAAATAAGGTTTTAGCTAAGTACATATAGAGTTTATTAAATAGGGAGCATTCTCAACCTCAATTAAGGTGTATATAACTACTAAAAAGTCTCATTTTGAATGAGATATTTAATAACAATAACAGGGTATATATAGTCTGATAATGTGGAAAACAAAATTCAGTATAAAAATCACTAAATTTCATGAGCGATCAGCTAACCAATCAAAGACAATACATTATAGAGCTGGAAGAGACCACAGGGTCTAAATTCCTCATTTTCAAAATGAGGTTTAAACGTATTAAGGATAATTTGCTTGAAATCACACAACTCTTCTAGACTAGAATACAGGTGTCCTTTTCCTTCTGCCTCCTATCAAAAAGTGTTTAAACCACAAAAGGCCTCTTGATCATTCCTGACTCATTGTTTAGCATCTCTGGAGAGAAACAGCCAGCTCCACTCTCATGAGGCTATGAAGGGCAGAGACTCTTGATTATAAAATCGAGCCCTTAAGAGCACTGTCAGAAGGAAAGCTTTTCAGAACAGAGAATAAGCAATTAAAAAGGAGGAAATACATCATCTAAATTGCAGCTGACTTTCTCTTTCAGTGGATAGTAGCAAAAAAAAAAAAAAAAAAAAAACAGCATAATTTCTTGAGCAGAGACACTTAAATCACCTCAGCATCAGGTTTTTCTCAGAAACATTTACAGCCTTCCTGTAAGAATTTATTGGAAGCCTATACTGGAATTAGTATCTCTAGGCTGACAGTTATTTTATTTATAATTTCCTACTCCTCTTTCATATTTGATAGGTTTTTTGTATTCTGCACTGAATCACTCAAAAACTTTAATACTGAAATGTGAAATTAAGATTCTAGGAGAAACAAATGTAAGTTATACCTCACTATCCATCAATCTACCAAATGTCATCACTGAGATAAAAACATTCAAAGAAGCAGAATGATTAAAGTACATTTATGTTACTAAAAAATATCAAGGAACTGATGGAACAAAATTAATTCACTTATTATGTAAACAGTAAAAAGCAAACTTCAAGCAGGCACTTTGAGCTCCAGGCTTCGAGTAGTATAAAAAATGAAAAGACTAAGACAGTGATAAAACCCTGATAGGAATCTTGATTATTTCTTAACAAAAGGATTCATTTTAATCAGAAGCTTAGATTTTGTTCCTTTGCCATGGCAACAGATGTAGAAATCATGTACCTGAAAGGTTACAATGATAATCTTCATTATGCTCACAAGAGGCTCTGTGTTAACAGTTTAGTGATTGGACTGGAAGGAACTAGTTTGAGTATTTCTACTCAGTACTAAATAATATTTTTTGACCCTCGTGGAGGATGTGATTTTATGGAGGACAGTGCTGGCCATGAACTCACAGTCTGACTTTAGGTAAGTCTGTTAACTCCCATGTTTTTTCCACAAATCTATGGGAACATTGGTCTCAACTTTCATCCCAGAACAGGTCTGTATTCGTGGGTTTATCTACTGCTGAATGCAAAGAAAAGAACCATTTTTAACTCTTTTATCAACCGGCGAAGACATTCTCTCATTCATGCTCTCCCCTTCTTGCTATCGGACCTCAGAAAGGGTCAACGTGGGGAGATGCGGAACACAGAGTCATGGTCATTCCGCTCCCCATACACCCTGACATTTGACATGATCCTTGAATGTTCCCAGGTCAGTATATAAGGACTGAGGTCAGCTGCCTCCCTGTTGAGCAACTATTTTCTTACTGAAATGAAAAACATGAGTCTATAAAACATGGAAACATTAAGTAAACGCTCAGAGAAAAGCAGAGGGAAGCTTTTATTCCTTCCGATGAGGGAGGCGCCTTGACAGCACCTCATTAAATACTAATGCGGTGCTCAGAGACTGTGGGTCTTGTCCTTTTACTCAGCACACCTTCAGCCGTCTTTTGCTACGTTATTAGATAACAAAGGCTTTAGGTCTTTTCCTTCCCAGGAACATCTGCTTTTAAAAACTTGTAAACACTGGACTCTTAAGGACTGGAAAGACTTTGAGACTTAAGAGAAATGGATATTTAAAGGTGGATGTTTCGAGAATTCCTGAACCCTTGCCCATGCTCTGAAATCACATTCTTGTGGCAGGTGGAGGTTCCCTGGGAACAGAACCTGCGTCCCCCGCTGCTCCTTGGGGTTCCTCTGCAAGGCTCCTGCCACTTCCTCTCCAGGCCACTCCCAGCCACTGATTGAGCACAGTGAAAGTTCAAGAACTAGGCCATTTCTAACTGGTGTGGGGCTCCCAATTGGCCTGGTCAGGACTTTCTTGGTGGTTCTTCCTACTTCACTTTCATGTCCAAGTGCCAGACCTGCACCACAGTCTGAAGGTTCTTCTCACAACTCCTGCTTCCTCTTCCCTTTTCCCTTCACAGGGAATCTCTTGCATTCCTAATTCCATGTTGGCATCTGCTGAGAATTAAAGCAGACTCAGTACTCCATGAATATTTGTTGTGCCGGAGGAAGGAATCTCAGGATGAACCAAATGAATGCTTAGGGGAGGTGAAGAGAGAGGTGAGGATTATAGGTATTATCTAATACCTATAATTTGTCAGTTGCTCGACTGGGAAAGTCTTGGTGCAGTTGGGCTAAAAGAGGACTTGGGTTAATGTTTGCTCAATGGTTGCAATGTATTAAATGCTCACTAAATAGGAGCTATCCCTATTAATAAGAATTAATTGGACTGTGTGACAAGGTAGGAGATATTGAAGTCATGGAAGTCAGTCAAAGAAGCAGGCACAAGAAGAGGTCAGAAGTATGAAGGGAGCATGGTCCAAGCAGTACTCTGGGTTCAGCCACTCAGCCACTTGGCATAGCTGAGAATGCCCTGGGAGCTGCTGCAAGTTTTGGGACTTCTAGGAGATGTTCGGCTCTAGGTGACCCCTACTGCTGAATCTGTTCATTTTTCAGGGCTCTGTGGTTTATAGGTTTCTAAATGGTTGAGATCATCTCTGATTTCAGTGAAGCGGTGGAAAACCAGGATCAGTCCATTAGTGGTACTACTCCAGGTCTAAAGACAAGGCTATATTTTCAATTTGGATTTGGGACAACAAGTGGAAATGGGTGGAAGAAGGAGCGAGAGCAGAGTCTTGGGGTGAGACCCTGACTCCTTCCTATCTGAACTTATTCTCCATGACTAGGAATATTCTACATAATACTACAGAGGATACAGAGCCCGCAAAGAAACAATCATCATATCCTGTAGCAACAGTAAATACAAAAAGGAATTATTTTTTAAACCAATTGATTCTTCTCAAAGCCATCTAAATCATGTCAGCAGTAACTTTCAGGAGGCAGCTCCAGATTCCTTAGTAAATTAAGCCTCCAAGTGAAAGCAATCCTAATTCATTACATGCCAGTACACTTGCCACAAACATAATTAGTTTAGTCTCATAAGAGCATCATTTTTGAGAGGTTAATAAACCCATCCATACTTTCCCTGGAGTACCAGGGGTCAACTTTCACTTATGCATGACTGATGTATGCTGCTGCTTTTTGAAATCTAATGAATTTCTCAAAGAATTGGTAGTTGTTTTTTTTTTAAACATAAGATAGCACTGCATTTCAGCATTGCTAAAGCATACAATCAGATGGTCTGAAAATAGTTAGAAGATCTATTACCATACCAAATATTACGATATATCCATCTTCATTCAATCTGCCATTGAAACTATTAGGGTTAGATGCATTGGAAAAATTCAGAATTTTTCAGAATCTAGAAAGCAGTACCTAAGATATATACACACACATGTAAAATATGTTTATCGTATATGTAATACTCCCCAGCAGAGTCTGGGGTAATATCCTGTAATGACTATATTGATACTTTTACAGCATAATCCTGAATATTAAAATAGGTTTTGTAATCAAACGGATTTTGATGCTAAGATGACCAAACAACAAGAAAACCAAAGCATTCAGTTTTCAGAACTTTCTGGATTTCAGAATTGCAGATAAGAAGAAGTGGACCTGCAGTGAATCTGCATTCTAACTCCTCCTCAAACAATCCCCGCAAGAACTGTGGGAACAGAAGATATAGAGCTGCCAGAGATTTAGCTTGAAACTGAAGTAGGGACTTTTATTGCTTCTTTGTACTTGCTAATTCTTTAAGACGCATTTGCAAACTGTCTCTTAGGCTGCACAGAATACAGACTAGCTACCTAACACTTTGCGTACAATGAGTAACATGGAGGAACTATTCTCTTACAATGACCAGTTCATTGAGCTTTATTTGTGCCTCTGATTTACATGAGCAAATATGAAACTGGAGAAATAAGAAATAAAGAAAACAGCCCCTTCCACCGCTGCCCTCTTCCTACGGCAACAGAACCATTCCTCATCATAGTCCCCTCCTTGTAGAGGCTGAAGATTGGATTATTTTATGTTAAACCTCGTGGGTTAGTGAAGGGGTTCACATAATTCCTATTGTTTGTCTATCAAATCAACAATTGCTTTGTCTATCAGCTGAAAAAAAAAGCCTGTAACAACAATGCTCAAGACAGTAGAGCAGCCATTAACAAAAATGTTTATCACATCACTTCATCGGTGGGGTGGGGCTAATTTTTATTCCGTATTAGCATGTTCCTTTTAGCACGTAACATCTGGCAACACCTTGAACCTGGCAGGTGCTTCTGTGTGTTTATTAAATTGGATGGAGAAAGCATGTTACCCTCTCCAAACCAGACTTTTTGATTGCTTATTGCTTTTCAAAAGAAGTCTTTTTCCTCAGTGTTGAGGCAATTCTGAATCTCTTTAGGATTCAGAGGCATCGGATTCTGCTCCTGGAGCTATTTATAACTCTGGGTAGGCAGGTTCCACATCTCTCCTTTGTGCTTCCAAGGGGGCTGTAGGAGTATATGTTCTGTCGCTGCAGATGATCTGTTTTGATCATATTAATGAGGAGATGGCTGACTAGGAGCTGTGTTTCCTTTTCAGTTGTTCCCCTATATTGTTATGAATTAATTTCTGTTGGGTTTTGATAATTCTGCTATTGACAGACACTCGCACCTCCATACAATCCCGTCTCTGCCCATCAGCAGCAGTTCGGTCGATCACCCAGAGATATGTATGTACCTCTCCATACCCGCCAGACAGGATCCCTTAGAAACAAACCCATTTGTTTCAACTCTTTGGCTCTTGTAAGTCAGCTGAAATGTGGATCCTTACATTGAAGGAAAGTTTCATGAAGCACTCACACTATCCATTAAAAAAAATTCAGAACGCTAAACTTGTATTTAATTTCTTTGGAGGATCGACATTCCAAACTTTTATTTAGATTAGTCAGCTGCTCCACCTCATAGAAACAAAATGTTTTGGTTGTTGTTATAAGAAATAATCCATATCTGTATAAAGCTCCAAACCACATGCTTGGCAATTTTGTCCAATAACAAAGACAAACTTGGGAAAGACCCCAGAAGTAAACTGATAACTAGCCTCTCTTGACTCCCTATTATAGGCCACACGTAGTAACAGACACCCTGTATATGCGATCTCATTTCATGCTCTCAACATCCTTGGGAGAGAAGGACAGTTATTTACATCTGACAAATGAAGAAATGACAGCACAGAGGTTAACTTGGGCAAGTAGCAGAACTGGGATTCAAACCAAATTTTACCTGATTCTAAAATTGTTCTTTATGATGAAATCTGGCCCTGTGCAGCAACATGGATGGAACTGGACGGTATTATGCTAAGTGAAATAAGTCAGTCAGAGAAAGATAGATACCATATGTTTCCACACATAGGTGGATTTTGAGGGACTTAGCAGAAAACCACGGGGGAGGGGAAGAAGGGGAAAGAAAAAAGACATAGAGAGGGAGGGAGACAAAACATGAGACTCTCAAAGACTAAGAACAAACTGAGGGTTAAGGGGGGTGGCAGGGGGAGAGAGTGGGTGACGGGTACAGAGGAGGGCACTTGTTGGGATGAGTACTGGGTGTTATAAAGAAACCAATTTGACAATAAATTATTTAAAAAATAAATAAATAAAATAAAACAATTCTTTCCAGAGACCTCTCTGCAGATAATCTGATTTATACAGTTTGGGGGAAGACAGTTTCCCAATGTTATTGTATAGGGGTGACCAATGCAGAACTCAAAGGCAGAACTGACGAGGAAATAAAAGTAGGTTTCCTTCTTTTCTAATATAATGTATTTCTTACATACCGAGGGAACCAGGCTCTAGTTATCATCATCATTAAAAATATTTATGTGGGGGAAAAGGTGTTTGGATCCATTAAGAACATAACTAAACGTTATCAATCCAATTTATATATGCTATGATATTTATGTCATGTCTTTTTCTTCCTTGCTCTTTATATTATTGGCATGAAACTGAGGCTTCTGTTTCTAAGAAACTCTAAAAATATTACTCACCTGCACCTACCATGTTCTGCCACTTTATAATCTTGGTTACAGCTCTAAAAATGTCAGAACAGAAGATCGTGAACTGAAGATGTGTCATAGACAAACACATTTTAAAGGCAATTTCAACAAAATGGACTAAGGAAAAAGAAAAACCCAACTGTGAGAAAACTTGATGCTGACCTACAATTTAAAAAACAAAAATAGCATTCTTTATAAAATACAAAATTGTATGAGAACTATGATTAAAACTGCTAATCCCTTCCCTTTTTCCTGTCTTCCCCAGTTGGCCACAAGACACATCTGGCCCCTTGCCGAGGACCCCAATTTCCCCTTGTACCGGTGAATCCAGGCCAGCTGGGTGGGGTGGGCAGTTCTCATTCCAAGAGTTGGTCAATTCAAAAAGAGTACGCCACTGCCCCAGGCAAATAGTCATTCTAAATTTCATAAACAGTTTTTGGTGGAAATTCTGCACGCCTGTTCCCTCCTTGCCTTCTCCCTAATTCTTTAGAATGGACAGTTACTTTGGCTAACTTGTCGAGAATTGGGATTGCAGACACTGAGCCCCTCTCCTCTTCCAGATGATTCATGATCAGCAGTGATCGGCAGTATAACCTCACCTCTGCAGTGAACAAATATATAGTCAAAAAATTATTCTGAGTAGTTTAACTAGCCCTAGCACTATAAGAGACTTCAAGACAGGAGGGTGACAGATATGTAAGAATCGATAGGTGCAATCACAGGGACGTGCAAGAGGTGCTTCGAGAGCATACGACTCCTCTTGAGGGTGAAGGAAGGCTTCCTAGGGGAAGTGGCATTTCAGCAGAATCCTGTAACATCACCAGGAATGTTACAGGACCAGGCAGATGAAAAGCAAGTGGATAACTGGAGCCCTGAGAAAGAATCTGTGGAGGTTAAAGGAATTCATCCACTCAGGAGGACCATTACATAGCAAGGCCCAGTTAGGGGAGAGACCATGAGGGATTCAGAGAGCTATAAATAGCTAAGCATGGCTGGGACAAAAGTCACCCAGCACTGGCAAGAGGTGGGACTGCAGAGATGAGTACTTGGTGGGCAAGGAGGGCCCAGCTTTGTTGGATCTTGTGTGTCCTGGGCAAAGCATTTAAACTTTCTTCCTGAGGGCAATGGGGAGGGAGCCATTGCAAGGTTTTGCCATTTAGGTTTTAGGGTAGGGGGAAGTCTTATTTTGGGGGAAATATTTCTCATCCTGCAGGGTAGAATGTGATCTACAGGCAACACTGGAAGCAGAATAATGAACTCTGTGTCTGTGGCAAAGAACCCCAGTGAGAATCATGGCGGGTCTGCCTTCCACAGCCCACACAGGAGTGGAAAGAGAAGACGGACAGTGGACGAGAGCAGTATTAAAGAGCTAAAATTGTTGGAACAGAAGAATGTTTCGACCATGGGGGTTAAAGACCGTGTCCCGTTTAGATCTTTGTTGCCTTCCAAACATGAGAACGGCCCTGTTATTGATGATAGCCATGTGGGTGATTTCTTTTTCATTTATAAAGTTTACTTATTGTTTTATTTTAATAAATAATATTGTATATATTGTATATATTTTTGTATACGATAGCGGGATATTTAGTGATTTAATTTTTTTAGAAGCCAGAAATCATGAGGTTAACAAATACTTGCTAGAATAATTACGGCTCACATTTGACTGAATCATAAGGTAAATCGGACACATTTCTCTCTCACAAGCAAGATAACACCTGTGAGTTAACCTCTCACCTACCGCAATTTATTGAAATACTGATTTTCAGATGATGTAAACAAATGAAAGGACTATGTGAGCAAGACTGACAACCTACATTTTTTTTTATATTCCCAAGAAAACAAAGAAAAACCTTTAAATACTTTCTGGACATTCTGCATCACTGCGGTTTTGTTTGTTGTTGGAAACCAAAAATCCTTGGCCTCTGCCCACTACGTCTGGCTCATGTAAAAATACACGCCGACAGGGAAACACACCATGCTGGCAATGCCAGCTTCGTGTTTCTTAATCCATTCTGTTAATAACCAAAAAAGAATGAGATCAGGAATGGCATTTTTAAAAATGAAAAAAATTCTTAGTTCATTATATCACTTTTAATGTGGAGTTAAGTAGTGCTTGTTGAAAATAGCAGTGCTTTCTAGAATTCATAAAAGTGATCCAGATTCACATACGCATAAATATGCCTAAAATGGCATAATATACACAACTTTTCTTTCAAAGAATAAGGATCAATATTATGACTGAAGTAAACATTATCCTCATTTTTGAGGTCACAGTTGGGAAATCAAGTGTGTTTGAAAGAGGAGCTCGCTGAATTGATCCCCACATGGCCAACTTCATTCTGTCCAATTTTCAGTGTCCCTCTGCTGCTTAACGATTAAACTCTAAATTTCCCAGCCAGTTTGCCTTGTGGCAAATACCCACTGGCATCCAAAATAGCGTTATGCTTCGAAAACACTGTATTTCCCAGATTTCCATGAAAATGCATTGTTTCTCACGATTCCTTATGTTACTTGTTTTCCTGATAGTGACTTCCCTTCTCCCTATTGTACCAATCTCTGCCCAGAGACCTGCTTTCCATCCTTTGACATTCCGCTTAAACACATTTACTCCTTGAAAGGAAAGCAATGCTTTCCTATTTTCTATTCTTACTCTAAGGAGTCTGAACCATTTCTATCAAATCTATTCCAAGCTCCACAGATAGCCTTGGGATACCCATTCTGCTCTAGGGTGAGCCTCTCGAGAACACGTGTTGCAAAACTTGTATTCCTTTCCATTTCCCAGCATGGCATTGCTGCTGAATCAGTGACTGAACTGGTCCTTTCCTAAGAGACATGGATTTTCGGTCATTTAAAAAAACCTGGAATCTTTCTTGAAAGCTGAGAAAGTATTTTTGAAATACTTCTTTAAAAGCTTGTTTTAGAGTAGTTATCATTAATATTAACTAAAAATTGTATTATCTTATTATACATGTTTTAGCTCTATTGATACCTATTTCATTATATACATTTGTATATGTGAGTTGAGATACCCTTCTAAAGATAAAACATACCTCATTCTATTTTCCAGCATTTGTAATAGTCAGCTAAGACAAGGAATAGATACGTAGGCTGGTTTTAAAAATCAATTTGGCTTCTTTTAATGGAGATAGATATTAAGAGGAAAAAAACATAAAGATTTCCTTCTGTCACTCCATCTCGACACACACATACACAGCTAAAAGTTGACAACTATTGGTAGTTTTAAAGACATAAACACCCATTTTTTTTTTTTTTTTACTCTGCCCTTGTAGAAATTCAGTTTAATCCTCTTTCCCCTGAGTGCAGACTGGACTTTCTCCTAGTGAACAGAATGTGATAGAAGTGATAGGATGTTACTGCCATGGTTATAACTTTAGTCTCACTCTCATCTTAGTGTCTGTCTCTTTGCTGGTCTCTGTCCCTTTTTCTCTTTAGGAGGATTTTCTCTGGAGAAAGCCAGCTTCCCTGTCACAGAAGAAACCCTGTGAAGAATTTCCATGATGAGGAACTGACTGTGCCAACAGCTGCTTAGAAGTATTCCTCAAGCACCTTCAGATGTTTGCAGTCTCCAACTCAAAATCTGACTATAACTTCGTGATAATCACAGTCAGAATCACCCAGTTAAGCAACTCTTAGATTCCTGACTCTCAAAAACTGCACGAGTTAATTGCTAATTTAGGGGGAAATTTGTTACACACCAGTAGATAACTACTGTATTGTACAACTAACAAGTCCTAAGATATTTTTTTTATTTTCTCTCCAACCAACCATGACTATAGTTACCTTTTCAAGAAATTGGCTACAAACTATGATAGCTTCAAGCCTAGAAGGTCTAGGAACAAATTCACAGGGCATTATTATGAGATTTTTGACCTTGAAGAAGTTACCTTTCTTTAGTCTCGGTTTCTTTATATAATTAAAGAAACATAGCAGAATCTACCTAATAAAATATTAGGATTAAATAAGATTAGAAAGCATTTAGTATGCTTTTTTTCACTTTGGCAAGTGGTAATTAATAAATATCAGCTGTAGTATTATTATAATTTTGGTTCAAAAAGAAAAGCTAAGAGGTTGACTGAGTAGACATTAAGTCTCATAGAGTAGCACATAGCCAGTATTTGGTCACCTGCATGTGTAATTAGAGAAAACAATCTCCTTCCCACACTGCCAGAAGTCAGGCTACTTGGCAATTGATACTCTTAAACAGTGAGTATGATCCATAATAGAAGTTCAAACCTAATTTTGTCCAAGTCTGCAGAAACCCTAGGAGTGTGTCACTTTTGAACCACACCAGAGATCCCAGACCATAGTACAACCTTGTAGGGCTATGAGAGCTACAGGCCACATGCTAGCACACGACTGTCAGGTCACTAAATGAGTCATTCCATGGGGGACAATGCTATGTGGCCATGAGCACTCTGGTCCTGTAGCCACACAGGAAGCATAGGTATAACACCACATTTGTCTTGTTTTTGCACATGCTATTCAGATAAGGACTTTGGCAAAAATAAATAGTCCTCAAATAACATTTAGTATTTGTTTTGTAACAGTAAACAAAGAGAGAGAGCAATGACATGATAATAATTGATGCCTGTCATATCGAGAAATACAACACAGACCAATTTTTAATCTCTGCCTCCGCACTTTTCCACCTCAGGCAAAAGAAAGGAGTCTTTCCAAATGTGATTCTCATGACAGAAGAATCACACGCTGTGCTGTGCAGCCCCCTAGATACGTCTGCATTAACTTCTCTTTCCCTAGATACGTCTGCATTAACTTCTCTTTCCCTTATCTAGCTTGGAACATGTCAACAATCAATTCTTCAGAAGTAAGGGTGTAACTTCACGAAGACCACCGTAGCTCAGAACTAGATCTTTAGGCAAAATAAACCAGCTTTTCTGTTTAAACAAAGTAGTTTACTTTGTACTTTTACCTTCATTAAGCATATAATTAACTCTCAATTTCTGTCAAGAAATTAAGTGTTCCAGCCAGCGATTTAAGAAAGACAAATTCTAAAAAGATTCCCATGAAGAAAATAAAGAGCTATTCAAAACCATAGGCACATGACACATGATACAATAGTTTCTCGTTATATCTTATTTCTGGTTGGGGTGGGAAAAGGGTGCAGGGTTGGGAGGATTGGGAAGATTGTCTGAAAATAGAAAGTGATCATGAGAAAAAGGGCTTATAGGGATCCCTGTAGATTTAGGGGTGCACTGGAGGTTTACTTGGGGCCTCTGACATATGTCTAGGAATTTGTTGAAATTTTTTAAAAGTCCTCTCAAGATTATTTGCAAGATCATTGCTTAGTTTTTATGTACTCATTCAAGAAACATTAAATAAGGTGAACTGTGACAAACTGCAGTCAGCATGACCTGAACCTGACCACTGATACACCACAGCCTCTTCCAGACACGGATGAGTGCCTCTGGCAGAACCTGTCCCCAGCTACCCATTGAAAAGGTCAAAGGAGGGCCAACACCTGCAAGCTCTTCTATCTTCCTTCTCTCTTCTCTTAAAATCCTGCCCCTTCTCTGACACTCACTTAACTTTTACCTCCTACCTGAGTTTTATCTGATCACTAAGTTAACATTGAGCTCTATTTTTGAATGTCAAGTTTATTCATAGCCTGAAGTACCAGCAGTTAATTAGATACAATTTATTCACAGGTTTATTATTCATTTTTTCCTCTTCTGATAAAATAGAGAATCTGTTAATGTTTTACAAGTTTGTATTTGTAGTATTTTGTGAGAAAGTTTTAAAAGTTTTATTTGGTATTATGGAAAATTATCTTGTTCCTCTAAGATATAAGATTTTAAAGTGTAGGGTCATAATTTACTATGTACAGCCTTGCAACGCCAAAGAAGAATCTGAAATCTTACATAACAACAACAGGCATAAGGAATGGCTTCCAAGTTCAGATCAGAGAAATGGGAGAAAGTGAGCCATAAAGCTAAAGACTAAGTAGAGATTACTTGGATTTGGTGGGAGACAGAAAAGATGGCTTGGTTCTTGCCATAAGGGACCATGGGTCTCAATGTTCAAACTCATAATATCAGCAATGGAAGATAAACGACATGTCACAGCAGCTACTCAAGATGGTAGCTAACCTAGTTACCAAATTTACATACCAAACCAAAAAAAATCATTTTCCAATATACCACCAATATTAAGTTAGGAATATGGAGAGGCAGGCCAATTATAAAAGCAACAGAAACACAAAACGTCTGTGAATAGATTTAACGAGATGTGTTTCCAAACTATATGAAGTATCATAAAAAACTTAATGAGCCCCAAAAGGAAGCTTGGATAAATGGAGATGTATCCACCTGCATGGGAAGGCATCTTACCAAGATGACAGTTCTCTTAAAGTTACAACTTTAACGTAAACCCATAAAAATCCTCACCTAATTTTTTCCTTAAAACTGGAAACCAATGAAAACTTACATGAAAATGGCAAGACAGAAAACATAACTCTTTAGAAAAGAAGAAGAGTAAGGGTAGGTTTGCATTTTCATATTTTCAAATATACCCAAGTATTCAAAAATTAAGACAGCATCTTCACAATACTACACAATACAGTTTTATAAGTGGAACAGGACAGTATGCTTGGGCACGGATCCAAGTAAAAGTATTTAACAAATGGTAAACATAGCATTTCAGTGAGTGGATAAAAAATGGAGAAACGGTGCTAGAATAGTTAGCTATTTGGGAAAAAAAAATCACGTGGACTCTTATTTGGATATTTTCAGATCCTGTTTAAATCTACCCGGAGCTCAGAAGGCTACCAATATTCCTGCTTACTGATCTCTGGTATATTAGCCTTTCTTTTGGATATATTTCCCTCTCCAAGTAAAAAGCTAAATCTCTCTTCTCTGACATGGTGGGTAACTTCCTTTGTTTTCAAGTTAACGTTCCGTCTATCCCTCTGGCAACAGAACATGTATTTTAAAGTGTATGAACGTGCCTAGAACTTTACTTATACACCACTTATATTTAATTGTAGCATTAAATGGTTATTTCAGCATTTAGTTATCTGCTTCTGTCTATAATTTCTTTCAAATGTTCTTCACATATTACACAAAGCTCTCGAAACCTCTTTGTTCATTTGCTTAAAACGAAGTTGAAAATAACCACGGAAGCCAGAAGTCTTCAGAATTTGCTGATCAACAACTAAACTCTGAAGAGCTCAATCATTTCAAAGACCAAATTTATCTAACACCAAATACTTTCTGTGCCATAATACAATTTACAATTGTTTATTTGCAATATATTCCATATGGGACCACAGACGGAATAAAAATAAAAAATTTTCAAATGAGAATTTGTTTAAATCTAATTTTAAGATAGTCATCAATTGACTAACCACTTTGTGACTCAGTTTCCACATTTTTTTAAAGGAGGGACAGAGACAGCATGAATGGGGGAGGCAGAGAGAAAGAGAGGAAAACAGAATCCCAAGTAGGTCCACACTGTCAGTGCAGAGCCTGATGTAGGGCTCAAACCCACGAACTGTGAGATCATGACCTGAGCTGAAACCAAGAGTCAGACACTTAACCGACTGAGCCACCAGGCTCACTTGATTTTTAACAAGTGAAAGGGATACGGAGCCCAGGGAGCCCGGATGCTAAAAATAAGGAAACAGGGATAGAGAAGAAATGGGAAGGTTGAAATGGAGAAGTCTACAGATCCTAAAGATAGATTCAAGAAGGGGATAACAGAGACCCAGTGATGCTAGAACTCATCTATATTTTTTCTTAAAATAATTGAAGATGCATCATAGAATCACTTGCTTGAAAAACAGCTCCCAGGTGAAAACTATAAAATATGTATATGTTTTAATTTTGGACATTTTCCCAGCTTCTCTCATCAAGGTGAAGTAATTATTCTCACCCTCAGTAATTATTTTCAGAACATCATTCTTCACTTTAGCTTATGATCATTTCCTTGTGAAGTCTTACCAGTAAGGCTTAAGGGATTCCGGAATTCCATTTATGTTTATGTAAACATCGCAAGATGAATTTTAACCTGGCATCAGAATTCTACATTTGCTTTGAGATTACAAGCACACCACATACTAACGATGTAGGTTAGCTGATCACCCCACTGTAGAAAGAAAAATGAATAGACAAACCCACTATTTTTTGTGAAATCCTGCAGCCAGACAGGGAGTTCTGCTTTTAGCTACTTTCAAGGTTTCCAAATGACCATTTGGATTTTGACCTATGGTGTTTATTCTGAAAAATAATCCAGGTAACCCTTGAGGACCCATAGAAAGGCTTGGGTTAAGGGAAGAAGAGGAGGAAGGGGAAATAACAGTGACAGATTGTATCTGTCCCGAGTCACCTCCTGTGGTTTAAGTTAAGCGGCTGGAATCCATTTTATCCATTCTCTGACACAGCAGACAGATGTACTGTGCAAATGGCTTGCATTTTACTTTTCATAAAAGCCTAGAACAGTCAGCCCTCCCTACTGAGACAGGACTTTTCATCTGGGTAAAAATATAGAGAGATTCTCAAAAGGAAATGCTGAATTTCTCACTCAGAAGGGCTCATTGTGCTAGACAGGATGGAGAAGATGTCAGTGCAATAGTGACTTGAAAAAACTGTCAAACTCCTGCATTTCACTCCTCTCTGAGCTATCACACAAAGAACCTTTCCTAATTTTATTCTGGACCATTTAAAACAATCTTTTTTGCCTTTGATTAGGCAATATGATCATATAGATCAAATGCATTTTTTAGAGTCTGTGCTAAGAAATAGGCTTTGTACTGAGGAGACCAAAATATAATCAAGGTTGATCTTGATTTAAATCCTACAAAGCCTCACTGTATTAATACAAAGAACATGATTTTAGTGTACTTTGTGAGAAAATAAAAATTACATGCTTGCTTTTCCTTCCTATTAAAGGATATCTAACGCTTCTTACATGGACTTAGGATTTTTCTTTCAGGAGCAAAATTACTTTGCTTTTAGAGCAGAATGAATATCAATTTAAGTCACTTTATTTAACCAGTCAACAAATTTTTATTGAGTACATTTTGTCAGACTCTGGATATTCAAAAAAGACACTGCCCATCTCCCTCCTTACACACAACACAAATCAAAACAAAATACAGAGGTGTCTGGGAGGCTCAGTCAGTTAAGCGTCCAACTTCAGATACCATGGTTCATGAGTTCAAGCCCCACGTCAGGCTCTGTGCTGACAGCTCAGAGCCTGGAGCCTGCTTCGGATTCTGTGCCTCCCTGTCTCTCCGCCCCACTCAAGCGCTCTCTCTCTCTCTCTCTCTCTCTCTCTCTCTCTCTTGCAAAGATAAATAAACATTAAAAAACAAAATACAGGGTGCCTTGGCTCAGTTGGTTAAATGTCCAACTCTTGATTTCGGCTCAGGTCATGATCTTCCAGTTCGTGAGATCGAGCCCCATATCGGGCTCTGTGCAGACAGCTGGAGACTGCTTGGGATTCTCTCTCTCCCTCTCCCTCTCTGGCCCTACCCCACCCTCTCTCTCTCTCTCTCTCTCTCTCTCTCTCTCTCTCTCTCTCTCAAAATAAATAAATAAACATTAAAAAAAATACATAGTTACTCATTCTGATTACTGCCAGCAAAGGATGGGAGATACTCTCAAACAGAGACAACCTCTTTTAGATAAGGGGGTCAGAGAAGAGTTTTCTGAGGACATGGAATTAAAGATGAGGCACAAGGAGAGAGGTCAGCCACCACAAGCAGAGGTTTTAAAGAATTACCATTTCTGGAGGAAAGGTACCAAGGAGCAAAATCTTATGCTGTTTGCAAATACTCCCTAACAGAGCAAAGGAAATGTCCTCAGGTTCCACTTCTGTTTTCTCTTTCTAGAATTTGTGATTTGGATTACAGGACATCTTAGGCTGATGCTCCAACTTTCTTACACTTCCTTTTTTGCTTTACTTTTGCAGAGACTTTCTAAACTTTATTTTACAGAATTCTGTTACGTCTTTATTTGTGCTTTTATTCTAATTTCAAAGAGCTTTTGATTTATGGAAGCAATATCTTCTCTTCTCCCTGTGAGGAGGCTGAGACTAGGAGTTTTCGTCTTCCTGTAGAGTCCCCCATATACTTTGTTCATTCATTCCTCCCTCCCTCCTTTTTGGTTTGTCTTGGTCTCTGCCTCTCCTGTAAGAAGTTTGGGGATATGTGGCTGACTGTACATCTTTAAGGATGGGCTGTGGATAAGCCTTTAAGATTTTGTTTTTAATTTTTTTAATGTTTCATTATTTATTTTTGAGAGAAAGAGGCAGAGCATGAGTGGGAGAGGGGCAGAGAGAGAGGGAGACAGAATCCGAAGCAGGCTCCAGGCTCTGAGCTTTCAGCACAGAGCCCAGGCTCGAACTCCCGAGCTGCAAGATCGTGATCTGAGCTGAAGTGAGATGCTTAACCCACTGAGCCACCCGAGCGCCCCAAGCTTTTAGGATTTAAGGGGAGACGAGGGAGATCAGACTGAGCTCTACCTACCAGGAGAGAGACTTCAGGTCCTTCCTATTGTACTAGCTGGATCTCTCAGGGACAGCCTCCTAGGTCTGCCTGCAGGATGC
This sequence comes from Paguma larvata, assembly GCA_030068075.1. Taxonomy (NCBI): domain Eukaryota; kingdom Metazoa; phylum Chordata; class Mammalia; order Carnivora; family Viverridae; genus Paguma; species Paguma larvata. The sequence goes on along the minus strand of CM057838.1, from coordinate 36,534,329 downwards.
CAACCCTCAGGGAGCTAAATGATGAAAGAAAGCTGGAGGTCCTTTCATTTAGTACGTAAGCTTCTACTTAATCCCCCAACTATGGAGACAGGGCAGAGACCCTCCCCTTGAGCCCTCCCAGGGAACAAGTCTAGGTTCTCTACCTGGGTGGATCAAGAGGCAGTTGCTGAGCTCTGTAGAGAAGGGCAGGGAAATCACAGATTTCCAACAGGTGACTCTACTTTAGCCCCACCTTCCCAGCCTTTTCCAACGCCAGAGAGCGCCCCTAGATCCCCGAGCCTTTCTGCTTTTCCACTACAGGTCAAGCCGTCAAATGTATTAGGTCTGCTGCCAGCAACCACGTGTTCATCTGCTTTTCGGTTTCCAACTTTTGTTACTACGAACCTCCCCATTAAAAAAAATCTCATTTTAGTTTTCTTTGGGGGCTTCAGAAACAAGTGGAGTTCAACGATGTACGTGTAAATCTGCTGACTTTCTCCGGAAACTCCATGTAAGTTTTAAACCTTTTTCTTTCTTGGTATGCACCTCGCATGCTAACATGCCTTTTTTAATTTACCAATAACAGGAAATGCAATTCTCCTCTCTCTTGACCCCTCCATAGCAGTCAACGTTATTGACCACTCTGTATTTCATTGGAATACTCTCCCCAACTTCTGGATGCTACAGTCTCCCAGATTCCCTCTCCTCTTTCTGCCCACTCCTTCTCAGACTCTCATCCTGACTCATTCTCCTCCACCCACCCACAAAAGATGAAGTTCCTCAAAGCTCAGTGTTAGGTCCTCTCCTTGTTTTACTGTACATTCTCTCTGCAGACGATGTTATTCAAGTTCTTTGCCTACATGTTGACAATTCACAAGCATATGTCCAATCTAGACTTCACCTGTCAGATACAGATCTCTGTAATGGTTTAGTTGAATTTCCTTAGATGTTTCGAAGACAGCTTAGATTCCATATGTCTAAAAAAGAACTTACGATCTTACCTCCTCAAATCTGGTCTTCTGTCAGCATTCTGTCTATGTAGTGCCACCACCCAAAGACATGAGCCAAAAACTAGGATTAATCCTGGACATATCCTCCCATTCCCCATATTCAATCCTTCTCCAAGTTTCATTGATAGGATCTCAAACATATGTAAAATTATTTTCCCTTTCTCCATATTTTCTGCCAATACCTGTAAACTATTAGTATCTCTAACCTGGGTCAGTGAACTACCCTCCTCATTCATCTTCCCGAGTCTGTTCCCCACAGTCTCCACTCTAATCCCAAGCTAAGTTTTATATGGTCTTTTCAAAAGACTACATGAATTTCCCTATCTCTGCTTAAAATGTGGCTATTTATATCTAGGAGACAGGTCTGCATCCTTAAGTTCACCAACAAAATCATGAAACCTCTCTACTGCACCAGTGTCATCTCACGTCATGCCACTCTTGAGTTTTCTAGACTTTAACCTTACTAACCATCGTAATTTCCTTGAATGCCCTGTGCCTGCCCCATGCTGCTTCAAACACAGGGACTTTGAACGTGCTGTTCCATGTGTCTGTTTCTCCTTTCCCTAGCCGTAACGTCCTCTGTAACTGGTCAGGTGTCTCTGTCTCCAGCAGGAACCAGGTGTCTCATCTTGTGCTGCCCCCTGTTGTGCTGCTTAGCACTGGCTCATTCACACAGTTGTCTCCCTACAAGAGTAAGAGCTGCTTGTGTCTTTGTATCCTGAGCAAAATTACAGTATCTGGTGCCTCATATTTTGTAATTGTATTGGGAATGACTATAATAGGTCACTTAATATTGAGAAAATATGTTATCTATGATAAAAAAATCAATACATACTTTTATGATACATTAGGAAACAGGTATGATTTTCCACGAAAATTTTTTCAAAGAAGAGATTTTGTAGAAAATGAGCACCAACATTTCCTTACCTTTTTTGTTTTGCCCATTGCCTTCAGGATGGAAAGATTTAGGTCTTCGAGTGCTGCCAGTACATTCTCATATTCACCCAAATGCTGAGAAAAATATTCTAAAAGTAAAAATATTGAAAAAAGTTATTGTTTGCAGTTAGGTATCTTAAATAACCACAAAATCAACTGATAACTCCACAAATGAGTGCAACAAGTTGCATGCTATAACTGAAAACTGGAAGGTTTTCAAAGGATACTAAAGTGTCAATATATTCATTTCATTAAAAAAAAAAAACTAAACAGCTATAACTATCCTTGAAGAAATGCTTTTTCCTACAAAAATAGGGGAAAAAATGAATCTGGATCTTTGAGCAAGACTGTTATAATAAAAACTGTTCTCAACAGCATGTTATTATATTACTATAGCACTCATTAAGATAGTAGTTTCAGAAAAATTAAATGACATTTCATCATTTCTCTTGGGAGACATTTAAGGAAGGCAAGCTCTCCTCATGGTTAAGAACTAATAATGCTACAAAACACAAAGATGGCCCCCTCGGCACCTCCTGTGTAACTACTCTTGTTATGATTTATTTTTTCAATGACTTGGGCAGAGTAAAAGGAATGTTTCCCACATTTTCAATTGGCAGAAATAAATAATACATTGGGTGTTACAATTAAGAGTAAGGAACATAGATGGTTCCCAAACAAGTTGAAGTCTAGGAGAGATACATGCAAAATCTCATCTTTGCCTCTAGAGATCTACATATTTCCAAAATGAGATATCTAGCTTGACCAAAATTCATAGAAGGGCATATACCGAAAATACCTAGAACTTTCAGTCCCTAGAAAATCATTAGCCCTCACCACTTCCATGAACTCATCTTTGGATGGGCTGTAGTTTATGACTGCTCTCTTTAGTGCACCATAACTATTTGAGGAATCAAACAGAATGATAAGCATAGCCCACATAAAGCTATTTGAAATCACGGAGATAAATCTCAGCATGTTTTATGGAAACTTTAATTTATTTAATACTCCAGATGGAATTATTTGTTGACACCGATATTAATGACAAACGAGGAACACCACTGAATGATTTATTAGTAGATGTGCGGAACTCATCTGAGAAGAAAAATAAACACAGGTGAGCAATAAATCAATCCTAGATTATGGCTGTCAAACTATGGTTTGTGTACACATGGATTAAAAACACATGGTATGTTTCTGACAAAAAGAAAACGCATCCCTGATTATGTATTTCTTAAAAACTGTGTGGTGTAAATCATCTCATATAAGGGTTCATTGAAGAAGGGATTAGTTGGAAGATAAATAAGGAAGTAGATACTCCTTAGATACCTGGTTGACGGTAACATTTTAATTCTTGGCTAGGATATTGATTTTCTCGGAGTGGTGACCAACATGTCTGACCTTGTCCATGCCATTATTTGCAACCAATGAAATCCTTGTGAATAAAGTCGTTTATGAACTAGCAAGCAATTAATGTGGTACAGAATATCAATTTAAAAAATTAATATTGGAATAGAATCCACACTAACTTGCAACAAGAAAAACATACAAAGAAAAATGGAAAAAAGTAAAGCTGTTAGCACATTTTTACCTATTTATATACAAAGACTCAAAAAAGATTGTAACGGGGATCTTAAATATAAGCAGGCAGAAATACATTAAGTGAAAAATAGGATGTAGTGCTTAAAAATCAGGTTTAAGGAAAACAAAACAAGAAGGGACACCTCCTTTTAAAAGATTTTCCAAAACAAGATGTCTGGCTTAACCCAACGAAGGTCCCTGGAGAGAACACAGATGGTCTTTCCACTGTGAAATCAGAGTTGTGAAGGCACGTGTGGACTAAACACACGGGAAGACGGTGAGGTTTCTGAGCCGGCACACCTACCTAGCCTTCATGCCTCCCTTCTTTTATCCATCTGCTCATTCATCTCAATTATCAAAGCAGATAGGGGGGAAAAATTACTCCCTCAGCAATACACTGGGACACAAAGAAAAGAACTCTCGACAGAGAGAACTGCAGCATCACAGCCCTGGATAGGAGCTTAAGTGCAAGGGTTATTTTGAGGTGGTGCAGGTCAAAGGCACTCAAATTGTATTATCACTTCCCAAGGGGCGTGGGCCAGGGCAAGTGGTGTTCCAATGAACTCCAAGTGGGAAGTTAGACAAAAGAGCCAGGATGTTTAACCTAGATAAAAGGAGAGAATCCCCAGTCTCCACTTACTTCATCATGGTGAAGTTTCGTATAGTCATTCCAGGACTGAACACACATTTATTTAGTGCCTTATTTAAGGGGCTACAACCAGGCAGGGAAATAAACTTTCCCACAAATAACTGTTGTACACATGATCATGTGCCAGACAGTGGTCCGAGAACCCAGAAAGCTGTCCTTCAGAAATGGAGAGAGAAACACTTCGGAAGAGCAGCAAAAGCAAAAGGAGCTCATTGCCACTAGACCAGCCTTACAAGAAATGTGAACAGGACTGCTTTAAGCTGAAAGGAAAGGGTACTAATTAATTATTCATGGAAACACATATGAAAGTGTAAATATCACTGGTAAATGTAAATATATAGTAAAATTCAAAATAATCTCATGTTGAAAAGGTGGTGGGCTGATCAGTTATAGAGCTAGTATAAAGGTTAAAAGACAAAAGTATTCAAACAATGACAACTACAATAATTTACTAGAACTTCAAGGTAAAAATATGCAAATTGTGATATCTAGAGCATAAAAGTTTTATGGGGGTGATGGAATAAAAATGTAGAGGTTTAGGGGCGCCTGGGCGGCTCAGTCAGTTAGGCGGCCGACTTCAGCTCGGGTCATGAGCTCACAGTCTGTGGGTTCGAGCCCCGCGTCGGGCTCTGTGCTGATGGCTCAGAGCCTGGAGCCTGCTTCGGATTCTGTGTCTGCCTCTCTCTCTGCCCTTCCCCTGCTCACACTCTGTCTCTCTGTCTCTCAAAAATAAATAAATGTTAAAATTTTTTTAAATGTACAGCTTTAAATATGTTCAAACTTAAGCTGTTATCAAGTTAAAACAGACTGCTATAAATTGTTTTACGTAAGCCTCGTGATAACCACCTATACTAGGTACATACACACACACACACACACACACACACACACATATACACAGAGAAAAAAATTGAAATATACCACTACAGAAAAGCATCAAATCACAAAGGAAGAAAGCAATAGGAAAAGAAAGAAACAGAGGAACTATAAAATGGTCAGGAATCGATATATAAATAAGCGTACATGTATATATACTTAGTTTAAATGTAAATGGACTAAATTCTCCAATCAAAAGACAGAGTAGATGAAGGGATTAAAAAATCCATCTTTGGATTTTTGTTACCAACAAGGGACTCATTTCAGATATAAGAACACAGACTGAAAGTGAAGGGATAGAAAAAGATCTTACATGCAATTAGAAACCAGAAGAAAGTTCGGGTAGCTATACTTACATCAGATAAAACAGATTTTAAGACAAAGATTATAAAAAGATACAAAGAAGGTTATTAAGTAACAATAAACGGTCAATCCACCAAAAGGATATTACATTTGTAAATATATGGACACATAACAGGAGCACATAAATATAGAAGGCATATATTAACAGACCTAAAGACAGAAATACACAATAATACAATAAATAAGGGATTTTAATATGCCACTTACATCAATAGACAGATCATCCAGACAGAGAAATCAATGAGAAACAATGCCCTTAAATGACACACTAGATCAGATGGACTACACGCACTCACTCACTCACTCACTCACACACACACACACACACACACACACACAGAACATTCCATACAAACTCCTCTCAAGTACACAAAGAACATTCCCAGGCTTAATTAGATGTTAGGTCACAAAACAGGCCTTAATAAATTTAGGAAGACTGAAATCATATCAAGGATTTCATCTGACCACAATGGTGTAAAACTGGAAATCAATTACAAGGTGAAAACTGGAAAATTCACAAATATGTGGAGATCAAACAACACTCTCTTGAGCAACCATAAATCAGAGAAGAAATTAAAAGATGGCACACAAAATAACTTGAGACAAATAACAGTGAAAATACAACATAGCAAAACTAATGTATTAGTTTTGCTACTAATGTAGCAAAAGCAGTTCTAAAAGGAAAGTTCATAGACTTAAATGCCTACCTACATCAAGAAACAAGAAAGATCTCAAATAAATAACCAACCTTTGCACTTCAAGGTACTGGAAAAAGAACAAATGAAACCCAAACCAAGTAGAATGTAGATCTTAACAAAGATCTGTCATGGGGGGGTAATGTACAAGACAGTAACTCTAGTTAGTAATACTGTTACGTATATGAAAGTTGCTAAGCAAATAGATCTTAAAGTTCTCATTACAAAACAAAGAACTGTGTGTGGTGATAGATGTTTACTTATCTATCAAAGTATATGTGTCAATGTCAATAAAGCATAAGAGTATCTGAAAGGATATGCTCCAAGCAGTTAGCACTGGAAGTTAATATCAGGGAAAAGAGGAAAGCGAGAAAGAGAGGGGGCGGGGGGTGACATTTTGTCCTACATGCTTATGTAAGTCTGTATTGCTTAAATTTAAAAACCAGTTATGTATTATCTACATAACTCAAATAAAGCAATACTTTATTTTAATAGATTTTGATCTCTACGTCCATAATTTAGTGAGCGGACTAAGTAAAAGCAACGGAACGAACACTGTGGATACCTGGAGCTTTTAACTGGCTTCCCCGAAAGAGCACATGAAACCCGTTCTTCATGCCAATCAACTACCGTCCCTCCCAGGCACCAGGGGGAATCTGTTCGGGATGTGAGCCGACAGATTTTACTTGCTTGCGCTGAAGCATTTGGTTTTGATTAGAATCCAACTTAAATATTTACTTCGTATTTACAAAATAATAAGACATGAAACTATACTCTGGAAATTAAAATGCATATTCTTGAGCAGAGAGGGGGAGGATTATAACACACAATTGGGAGCACAGTCACTGGGTTTAAAAACACAGCGCAATTTGGTTGTATTAAAACCCCATATACTAGTTCTCTAACTATGGGGAAAATCATAGCCAAAGCTTTTTCTAATAAGTACAGAGTAGGTTTCTAATCTAGTTCCATTATTCTAGAAGACAAATTAAACTTCTTTTTGTAGAGGATTAAGTGAAGATACACAATTACACTAAGGGAGGATAATGTAAGACTCCTTAATGATAATACATTCGCAACATAGCAAATAAAAAAAGAGCCACCATATGTCTTCATCTGAAAAGCCCTTTGAACTGTCTGCTTTCTCATGAGCCAGGCCTACCCAGGCAAAGTTAAGTGGAAAACAAAAAAGAATTACATAGATGGTTTGAGGAAATCATTATTTTGGCCAGACTTATCTAGAAATGGGTCTCCCAACCTCGCAAAATTATTGATAATCTTCACCGTTCCCTACTTCACGTCTCCATTTCACTGGCAGGGGCCATCTGCACATGAACGAGAATCGACCACAACCTGACCTTTCTAGCGATTGCTGTTCTTCAGAAAGCCTGGTGCCCAGGGTCCCCGCAGGCCCTTTTGCCTACCTGGCACAGTTTAATACCCATGTGTGGATGGGTCATGGTTTGATGGTGTGTAAAAGCATGTCAGGATTTTCCCTGTTTTTCTCTGCTAGTGTTTCATAACTAACAGAATGCGAACTACTTTGGTACCGAGATACCTTGTATCTGCATAAATAACTTGCTTTTCAGTTGGAGTCTTCTCACTGAATATAAAATAGACATGATGCAGGAACAGAAAACAGCGCTGTTTCATGACCATTGGAAAATCTGAAAGCTCATAGTTGGTGATTATCCCCTTTGTGTTGTTCAGAGTTCTTTTCCTGAAACCTTGTATTCTGGTATTTCCTCCAGGCATGACCTCGCTTGGTGTTGCTCTACCATTTGTGATGAAATGGAAGATAACCACTCCTGACTATTGTAAAATGGACTATGTGATGATTTGGTAAACTTTAAATTTATAAGAATTCTAAGATGTTCAGGAAGTGCTTATGACTTCAATTAACAGTTTCAAAGAATATCATCTGTAAAATTATTTTTAAGAAGCCTAGACAATAAACTCAATCTTGGACAAGGTGTTATATATTTATCTTAAAACATAAAACTTAAAACCTTCCAGTGTTCAGAGAAAAATGGCTATGTCACACTGAATAGTCTCACGGTGCTCCATAATTTTCTCAGAACAAAAGATAAATCTCAGAAATATTTGCCTTCCCACAGTCCTAGCCTTTGACTTTTGTTTCCAACCACAAAGATGAAGAAAATAATTGAAGAGGCTATTAAATCAGGAATCTGTAGAAATCCCTTTCTCCATTGAAACTTGTTTTGCAAGTGACATTTAAAATTCCAGAATTGTTTAGGCAGGAATGAGACAGAGTTGTTTTTACATGTCAAGGGGGGTCCGTCTTGAAACAGATTTGAAAAGAACAATGAAGTTGTATTAAACACCAATTTAAAAATATATTCAAACTGGTGGAGACTATTCTACTGTGAAACTAAATGTACCAAATGCAAAACAACTCTCCTCTATGACCAAATTAATGAGTCCCAACTCTTTCTGCAATGAAATACGTGCTTGAGTAAAACTCACAGTTAAGATAAATCCTTTGAGATCTCAATTATCTTTTATAGTCCCAAACTCCTCATCTAAAACATTAATTTCAGGGCATATAGAAATTTATAGAAGATGGTGTTCTTTTTCATCCTAAAGCAAGTAGTGAGTTTGACTGCCTCCCCCTCCCCCAACACAACTTACCACATAGTTCTTCTGTGTCGAGATTGCTGAAAAGAAAAAAAAAATTGTTACTTTGGTAATTTTTTTAAATAGTTAAGTAAAGTTGGTCCCCAGTCTATATTACTATAATAACAGAGAGATGTAGTTATGGTATTTTTCTTACAAATTCTACATCATTTGGTCAATTATATTAACAATAATTGTATCAGATTCTGTCTTTGAACAAATAATTCTTGGGGTTTGTGTTTTTCTCAATACCATGCAGGGGAATATTGTATACTGGTGAAGAATTAGAGGTTCTGGAGCCAGAATGCCTGAGTTCAAATCCTGACTCGACCATTTATCACCCATGCGACCCTAAGTACTTTGCATCCCCGGATCTCAGTTCCTCAACCACAAGGTGGGGATAATACCTTCTGTTTCATATGAGTGCAATAGGATGAGAATGAGTTAATGAATACAAAGCAGTTGAAAGAGTAACCAGCACAAAATAAGCACTTAATAAATGTTAGCTATCATGATTTCTGACTTGGTAGAACTACTAGAAATTCCATGATCTAAATTCAGTCTTTGAGGGAAGTCTGATTCAATGCTTTTTTGGAAGGATTTCTAAAACATAAGGATTACATGGCTGAATCTTTACATGTAAACAGCAGACACCTTTCATGAAGATAAACTTGAAACAGCAGATGAAATATTAGCAGATATAATACATTCCCATCAGACTAGTGTCTTGACCGAGAAAGGCATGGTAAAGGAATGCAAGAATGGACCGAAATCAGGCAAGAAATAAATACAACATGACATTGTAACTTAAAGGAGAAAACTCACATTAAATACTAGATGAGAAGTTAATAAAATTTTAATTTTAGAAAGTTCATTTAATTTTTTTAAGTTTATTCATTTATTTTGAGAAAGAGAGAGAGGGTGAGGCAGAGAGAGAGGGACAGAGAAGGAGACAGAGATGTGGGGCTCCAACTCACGAACCTGAGAGATCATGACCTGAGCTGAAATCAATGGTTGGATGCTTAACCAACTGAGTCACCCAGGCGTCCCATTAATTTTACCAAGTTTAAATGCAGTTGAAATAAAAGTAAATCTCTTAAAGATGTTAAAGACTTACTAAATGTCAGCTGCAAACATCAATTAACTGAAAATCTTGTACTTCATTCAACTGCCACAGGTCAAAGCTCAATGTAGAGACCCGTCAAAGTCCAGCTGTCCTCTATGTAGCAGTCAGGGTTGCTGGATGCTGGGTCATTTTACCAGTCCCGTCACTAATTGCAGTGTAATTTTAAATTCAGGATTCTATCCTCAGACACTGAATATTTGATCTTGGATAAAGGACATCTACTCCCTTAAGCAGATCTCTTTGTAAAGCAGTATTTGACACCAGAGAGACCATGTAAAGTCTTCCGAGGAAGTTTTGGTGCAGGTTTCTGTTCGTTCATTCATTCATTTATCCCATAGGCATTCGCTGCTGTGTGCCAAGCATTGTTCTTGTCATAATCAATCAGGTGGCAACGGACCCAGAGAGGAGTATGTCCATCACTAGTCTCTAGCAATTGGATAGAGTTAAACTCATACAGTAAATAATTAAAATGCAATCAAATTGCTGCTATGGGGGAAGTGGCTGACTCCAAGGTTAGTAGGGACTACAGAGGATGAAATTTTGAGATTCAATAGGAGTAGAAAAGGCAGACAGGGAGAAGAAACACTATTTGCAATAACAATTACACATGCGAGTAGTTCCTGTTGCTGCAACATAGGTCATTAATGAAGAATGGGACGAAACAATGAAAGGCCTCATGGGATGACCTAGTAGGTTTCTACGTTCTCTTGCCAATTTGGAATCATAGAGGATTTTAAAGAAGGTGAGTGACATCATCAGATTTACACTTTAGAAAGCTCACTGATGGATGGGTGGCGGTTAGGGGGTGGGTTAAAAAGAGGGTGAAGAGGCCAAGACACCAGTTTGGACATTACTACAGAGTCTGGGCCAGCTGATCCCAGATTGGAGTGTACAACCCAAAGGGTGCGCAAGGCCATCCACTGGAGGCAAGAAGACGCACTTCGACTCCATATACACACACACGCTCTTAAAACTTTTTATTTTGAAATAATTTCAAATCTACAAAAAAGCATCCTTCACCTACCCGTCCCCCTCCCCGGTTGTCAATATTTTCTTTCATTTGTCTTTATTTTCTCTGTATATGTTTCTTCAAGCCATGTGACTGTACATTGCAGATATGATATAAGTTTACTCCTAAATACGTCAGTGTGTATTATCTATCGACAAGGGAGAAACTTACATATGAAGTGAAGAAATTAATATCCATTCAATGCCATTATCAAATCCAGCAGCTTTCGAATATTTGTATTTATTTTAACTTTATACCTTTTCATTTTTTTGTGTGTAACTTTATAGTGTATAAATATTAATATAGCGGTGCACACATAGGATTTGTAAGTCTTCATATATCGGGATTTCAAGCCACGAATGCATTACTTAATATGGCAGCTTGGAGGAGGGGCCAAAAGGAATAGACAGATGTGAAGGATTTTGAGGTAAAACCATCAAAACTTGGAATCCTACTGGATTCAGAATTAGATCACTTAGAAATTTTTAGTATCATTTCAACTATTGTGTTCATTACAGCACAGGTCATTTCCTAACCTTACTGTTTTCACAGAACTTCAGACTTAACAAGGATATTAAAGGTCACTTTTTGTATTTTCTTCAGAATGGCTCACAGGTTCATAATGAGATTTACTTTTCATTTCCAAGGAATAAACAGCCCAATCTATTAGGAAAATTAAATTACGTGGAATATATCATAAAACTAGTAGTTCTGAGTAATTTGCATAACATTACTTGTACTTATCCCTTAATAAAAGGCTATGTTCCTAAAGTACTATAGTGCTCCTCTCCTCAAACATTTCCTTTAGCTCCTTCTGTGCTATGTTGTTTGTAGTGGGTAATAAAGCACGGTTCTTCTTTTTAAATTTTATCTATTTTGAGACAGACAGAGAGAGTATGAGCTGGGAGGGGCAGAGAGAGAGAGAGAGAAGCTTAAGCAGGCTCTGTATTGTCAGCACAGAGCCCCATGCAGGCTCGAACTCATGAACTGAACTGTGAGATCATGACCTGAGCCAAAATTAAGAGTCAGATGCTCAACTGACTGAGCCACTCAGGTGCCGCTGGTTCTTTTCAATAGTAGACTTACATGTGTGAATTCTATAGAATTGAGTTCTTACAGGGTACCTCCAGCCTGTAGTAACATGGGATTGTAAAGGAATACTAAGCCATAGATAAGCCTAAAGGGTGTCTGATAGCATGGGATATCATTCTGTTTCTTTTCATATTTGTAGCAAGAAAGCCTATAATCTTTGAGCTATGCCATCATTTTTTTTAAAGAAAGCTAAATGGAAAGAATAAATGCTAGTTACATTGTAAACACTGAAACAGAACCAGAGGGGGCGTTACTATCAGAATGCATTCTCAGTGAGACGCCAAAGAAGGGTAAAGAACAAACATACTCATTGCAGCCTGACTGACAACTGAGGGGAAATGGAAACAAACTAAGTGTTCATTAGCTGAATAACTAAGCAAATTGCATGTCATTATATAATCATTAAAATGTATCTACAGAGTTGTCAATAGCTTGAAAAATGCTTATGTTTAGAAGTCACATAAAAATGTGAAACCAGATATAAATGGTATATACAGAATCAAAAAAATGGGACTTGGGAAGAAATGAGGAACAATACCAACAGCAGATCACATTGCTTCTGGATGCGAGGACTTTGGCTGGGTTTGCTTTTTCCGTCTTTACAGTTTTCCAAACCTTTGTGTTTCTTATCGTTACGAGGTTTCATTTGTAATGGCAAAAGTATACTTCGTGATTAAAACGAGAGTGGATAAGGAAAAGATGTTCAGTATAAAAGGTAAGGTTCGTATTATTCTGTTTGCATTACTTAACTTATGAATCTACTTGGTATAAATTATAATATACCTTCCGCTTGGATTTGCCACTCAGTTTTGCAAAAAGCACCACTTGGACACTCCAAGAATAACAGGGACACAACATACACTGCACACCATTCGTTTACAAGTCCTGGGGGCAGCTGAAGTTGTTTTGATTTGATCTTCTGTGTTGGGCACTCTTAAGTCTGATGAACTAAGCTGCTCTCCTAAGAAATATGTTTACCGTCAAGAAAAGAGAAAACATTCGGGAAGTCCAGACTGATTTCTACTTGAGAATTCAGAATCTTTCTAATAGAACCTCTTAATATGCCAGCTCTCAATTCTACCGTCCACCTCAAAACAATCTTGGCTTCATGTTAACATTTTAGTCATCTCTGAAATATTTTCTAACAGATTTAGCCATCTTTGCCATATAAATAAGTGACTCTCTTACTGAAAAACCACCATTCTTTGCTCCTTCTTTGCTTCTGATTATATTCGGGATTTTTAGCTTCTTCCTCACAATCAATGCACTGTGGACCTTAGCAGGAATCATTAAAGTCTAAGTTCTAGGTCACCTTTCACTGAGCTTCCAGTTTATCCCTGACCAGCCTCTTCAGTGGGCAAAACAGTTAGCTCAACACTGCTAAGCCTAATAATCTGAAGGAGTTAATACCGGCCTCCAAAGAGGTTTACTTGTAGACAGTCTTTGAGGCAAGGGGAATGTGACTCAATAAGCAACACGCTTAGTTCCTCCCTGCTGGGAGCACTGTAGTGATGCCCACTCTGGTTGATCGGCAGACTAGAGGGCTGGCTAAGTAAGAGTCGTCGCAGGGCTCAGCCGTCACAGTGTTCATTTTACAGAAGAATATTATGATCTTCCAATTCACTAAGAATAATCTGAGCAGAATAGCTTTCTATCATCATCAGGGCAACTGTGTTCGGCTACTTTTGACTCGCCACACCAAACAGCAATATTAGGAAGCAATATGGGGAGATCTGAATGATAAAGGACTTGACCTTGCAAATAATGTTGGGATAGTTTCTCATTCCATGATGTATATATGTACTTGATCATACAAGAGTCCCTGCCCCACCAGAGGGATGGGGCAGATTGTGACAAAGACTGGAGCCCAGAATGGGACGTGCCAGAGATCAGGTGCTACAGATTGAGCTGAGGTGAGCGCTCTCAGCTGACAGACCTCCCTCTGAGGGCTACAGTGACAGAATGGTGGCCAAAGGGATTTTAGGAGCAGGTTCTATTCATATGACCTCACAGGTGGGGGCAAGTTACTTTAGTCACCAGACCCCTGACCCAAGACCTGAATATGGGGGCCTAGCATGAATGCAGGGCCTCGCTTGTAGAAGAACTGCAACACCACAAGGGTTATCAAACAGGGGCGTGGACTGCGCAATGAGCCAAGGAGACCAGAACCAGGGTAGAAATGGAAATTGATTTTAAACATTAAAATTTTTTCCACTGAAAAATGATTACCACAATCAGGCTGACGAACACATTCATCATTTCACATAATTACCATCTTTTTTTAGGATTGGTTCTTATAATCAAGACAAATACTCAGTTGTCAGAAGACAATAAATAAGGTCATGCTATCAACATGGTGTGACATGACGTGGCATTCCAGGACAGTGAGTACACACTCGCAAGAGCTCCGTAAATCCTTTCTGCTGAAGGCCACAATTGTTCCTAGAGCCAAGAGTGAGTCAGACCCTGTCATTACAGGTAAACCGGTCCCAAGGATATGGAGATGAGGGCTACAGAATGTAGTAGCAGGCAGCATTTGGCAAGCAGCTGGCTCGAAGTGTGGGCTTAGAGTCTAGAGTGATCATAACAGACTTTGCATTTGGGTGTCCTCTATAGCAGGAATTTGTAGGACGTACCACAAGCAAGAGTCTGAACCGTGCTATGACTGGGGCCAATTAAGGACAGACTATTTTCACACATAAACACAATGTCTCATGTGACAGACAAAATGGGACTGGGAAATCATGGCCTTTCCAGACAAAAGTTAACCATTTACTCATCCAAGATATATTAAACATTTGCTATGTGCACTGTACTTGGTTGGCCTGTGTCCCCCAAGAATATCTGTTCAAGTTTTAAACCCCATACCTATGCACATGGTCTTGTTTAGAAATAGGATCCCTGCATGAGGTAATCAAGTTAAGATGAGGCCATACTGAGTGAGGGTTGGCCTTAATCCAGTGATGGGGTCTGAAGAAGGGAAGGAGGTTTGGATTCAGAGGCAGACAGGGAGGCAGAGACTGGCATGATGCTGCCCTAAGTCAAGAATACCAACGATTGCCAGAAACTACCAACTAGAAGCTGGAAGAGGCAAGGAAGAATACCCCCTAGAGCCTTCAGTAAAAGCATGGCCCTCGATTCGACTTCTAGCTTCCAGAATAAATTTGATATTTTAGACTACCCAGTCCATGGTGCTTTGTCACAGCAGCTCTAGGAAGCTACTACATGTTGTACTACACACTGTGGGAGATTCAAACATCATAAACACAAAATAACACCACCTTTTCACTTCTGTGTCATTTTAGAAACCCTTGAGCATTTAGTGAACTGAAGAACGAGTTCAAAAGTTCTTACTAAAAGTTGTTACCATATTGCATTAGATGAACAGAAGTTTAGGAATTCGAAATGAAAGTTTACACTACCCTGAAGAAACAAATATGGGGAAAAATAACAAATTAAAAGAAAAAAACAAGGGGCACCTGGGTGGCTCAGTTGGTTAAGAGTCTGACTTTGGCTCAGGTCATGATCTCGAGGTTCGGGAGTTCCAGCCCCATGTCAGGCTCTGTGTCCACAGCTCAGAGCCTGGAGCCTGCTTCCAATTTTGTGTCTCCCTCTCTCTCTGCCCCTTCCCCAACTCATGCTCTATTTCTCTCTGTCTCAAAAGTAAATAAACATTAAAAATTTAAAAAAACAAGAATTCAAATATTAAATAGCAAAAAAATACATGGAGTACTTGGCATATGCCAGGTGCTACAGTGTTGAGAGCGTTACCTGGTATATCTCACGTCCTACAACTCTGATTTCGCCATCCCCATTGTACAACTAAGGGACTAAGTCTTAGGCGAAGTTAAGCAAATTGTCTGAAGTGACACATCTATTGAGTGGCAGGGTCAGCATTCAAACCCAGGTACATTTGACTCAAGAACGCTCTTAACTAGTCTGGACTCAATAATAGATATCTGCAGTCATCCGCACATGTAGACACTCAAAACCAGAGAAACAGTCAAACTCCATAGTGTTTGTAGAACTATGGAAGAACTTTTTTCAGACTCTTCAATCTAAAACACCATGTCATCGCACCTACCAAAGGTGAGGACAGTGAGCTAATTTGCTCTTCCTCCATTGAACACTGAAGTCACACAAGGACAGGTACTTAACCCCACTTAGAACATAACAAATATTAAAAACAGGAACTGACACAAGGCATGGATTAACTATTAGTACTTTTTGAACTGAATCCTAGAGATGACCATAATTAAGACACCAGTACAGAATAATTCCATTTATGATGCATGAAAAAAATTTAAAACCTGGGAATATGTCTAACCTAGGATGTGGAAGATCACTGCACTGAAATCTGTAAGCCACTGAGGAAAGAAACTGAAAACACAAATAGCAAGATATTCTGTGCTCGTGGACTGGAAGAATATTACTGTGTCCAACTATCCAAAGCAATCTATAGATTCAATGCAATCCCTATCAAAATTCCAATGGCATTTTTCAGAAGTAGGAAAAACAACCGTAAAATGTGTAAGGAATCACCAAAGGTTCCAAATAGCAATCTTGCGAAGGAAGACCAGAGCTGGAGGCATCATGTTCCTGATTTCAAACTTTATATGTTACAAACCTATGATAATCAAGACACTATGCTATTGGCATAAAAATATGTATCAATGGAACAGACTAGAGAGCCCAGAAATAAGCCCATCAATTACAATTGACAATCAATTTATGTCAAAGGTGCCAAAAATACACAATAGGGAAAAGAGAGCGTCTTTAATAAACGGTGTTGGGAAATGTGGTCACAGACAAACAACGACACTGGGCCCCTGACTTACACCATACACAAAATTGAACTCAAATTGATAAGGCTTAAATTTAAAATGGAAATTAGATACTTAAATATAAGACCTTAAACAATAAAACTCCTTGAAGAAAATATAGGAGCGTGAACAACTTGAAACTGGTGTTGGCAATGACTTCTTTGGATGTGACATCCAAAGTAAAGGCAACAAAAACAAAAACAAACAAGTGGGACCTATCAAACTAAAAAGCTTTTTCACAGCAAAGAAAATTATTAACAAAATGAAAAGGCAGTCTATGGAGTGGGAGGAAAATAGCTGCTAATTGTATATCCGATATGGGGTTAATACCCAAAACATATACAGAACTCCTATAACTCAATAGCCAAAAAACAAATAAATCTCATTGAAAAATTGTCAGAAGACTTGAATATACATTCTTCAAAAGACATACAAAATGGTCAACAGGTGCAAGACAAGGTGCTCAACACTACTAATTATCAGGAAAATGCGAATCAAAACCACAGACATAACACTTAACACCTGTCAGAATGGCTATCATCCAAAAGATAATAAATTAACATGTGTTGGTGAGGGAATGGAAAAGAGAGAATCTTCATGCACGACCGGAGGGAAGGCGAACTGTTACGGCAGTATGGAAAAGAGTCGGGAAGGTCCTAAGAAAACAAACAATAGAACCACCACATGATCTAGCAATCCCACTTCTGGGTATTTAGATGAAGAAAACAAAAACACTAGTGGAAAAGATATCCGCACATTGCAGCATTACTTACAATAGCTAAGACATGGAAACGACGTAAGCGCCCATCGACAGGCGAGTGGATAAAGAAGTGAGTCATACATATGAGTATTATCCAGCCGTTAAGAAGGGAATCCTGACATCTGGGAAGACATGGATGGACCCTGAAGACAGTATGGTGTGTGAAATAAGACAAAGACAAATACCGTGTACCGAATACTGAAAAGGAGCCTAAATAGGATAGGTGAGGATAACCAGGTGATACTGGGGTCTCAGAAGTCAAGAAGAGAGTTCCAGGTAGTTCTCTAGACTGAAGACAAGACACAACAACGAATGAAGAAGAACCAGGACGGTTCACACTTAATGTCTTGGGCAACTTCTGAACAACAGTTTCACTCCTTCCCTGAAATTGGGAGCCTAGGAAATGCAGGCAGAACATAAACATGACTCTTGGAAGAAATGGGACACGAAGGCAAGAAAAAACGCAGGACTAAGAAGACACAGTGAGAGGAGTTCAAAGGAAGAGAGAATGTTCTATTCCCAGCCCCCACAGGCAGAGGAAAGAGGGAGTAACAGGTGGAGAGACGCCAAGTAGATACAGGGAAGAAGAATCTGAGGCACGGGTGTAGCAAAAAAAAAAAAAAAGAAAAAGAAAAAAGAAAGAAAGAAAAAAAGCAGACATCTAATTTGTTCATACCCATGCCTGTTTTCTAGTTTAGAGGTTTCTAAATCTGGCTGAGCATCTGAACCACCTGGAGAATTTTTTTTTAATGTAGATTTTCAGGCATAACACTTAGAGGTTATTCTTCAAAAATTCAAGATGTGGTTCAAAAATCTCTTTAAAACGATGCCAAGGTGACTTTAGTAAACAGCCTTTACCTTGAACACTCTTTCTCAAATCAAATTATTTCTCAGAAATGAAACCATCTGCAAAGAATATCTGCCGCACTGTACGTAGTAGCTTAAATTTATTACAATTACATACTCCACGTCAATAGCATAAGGTCGATAATGATACCGACTTACTATCCTCTCTGTTTACTTACTTCTTCTGGCTCTTCAGATGTCCAATTTCCATTTGGTAGCAGACAGAACCTGCTTATAGATAAGGTCAGTCTCCAGATAAAAACAGCATCTTTGACCCTGTTCTCTTGTAAGCCATACACAATGCTTAGAGGAGAAGACTGACTTTAGTAAAAATTCTCCAGAGTCACGTGAGGTCCCGTTGCGTCTCTTCCCCCAGAACCTACCATGTGCGTCGCTTCCGTGTTATCAGTTGCTGACACTAATGCTTACTTTCATCTCCGGTCCTGTCTTCTCACTCAAACTTCATTCTGGCTTCTGCCATCACCTTTCGGGCTGTTCCGGTTGGCGAGGCCGCCGGCGCCTCTCAGCCCTGAGAGCACGCGAAGATCACGTGGAGGGCTTGTTAAACACAGACTGCTGAGCCCCAGGCCCAGAGATTATCCATTATGAGGAGGGGCCGGGAGTTTGCATTTCTCTCCGACTTCTAGGGGATGCCGCTGCGGCTCTGGGTTCCAGGACCATAGTGTGAGTAGCACTAACTGAACCTGAGTGCAGCTTCTTGTCTTGGTCTACTTTTATTTTTTTTTTTAACGTTTATTTATTTTTGAGAGAGAGCATAAGTGGGAGACGGGCAGAGAGGGAGAGGGCGGGACAGAGGATCCAAAGCAGGCTCTGCACGGACCGCAGAAAGCCCAGTGTGGGGCTCGAACCCATGAAAACCGTAAGATCATGACCTGAGCCAAAGTGAGACACTTACCTGACCTGGCCACCCAGGTGCCTCTTTCTTGGTCTACTTTTGATTGAGACTTTCTACAACCCTCACGTGGTGAGCCACGAGCACCCTCTGTCAGCTGCCAGCCGCCTGCCTCACCTGTACTAACTTGTTCACAGCACGTGAAGGAGAGTGCTCTCTAATTACTTCGGGCATTTGTGAATGCATTGCCTTCAGAACCTACCATCTGAGGATTCAAACAGGATGTTAAGTCACGGTTTTCTCCAAGGCTCTGATTTTGAACAGATTTTCTGTACACAAATAAATGTTAAAAACTGCATCTTGAATGTTACATCAGGGGTAAAAGTTGCATATGGGGAGAGTATAACGGACCTATGTTTTACACAGGTTCTTTTGCAAAGGTATTTAATATGTAGGGGGAAAAAACCCACCCTGACTTTACCGTTGTATCAAACAAGGAAATACTGGAGAGGAGGCTCAGGGAAAAATAATAAAAATTTGAGACACTGTTTTCATCACACTGTGATTTATAACTGCGAAGCAGAAAATAACTGCAAGCAGTTGCTGTGGCTTCACATTATACTCGTAACCGTTAGAAGATTTTGAGCTCTAATTGGCTGACGGACGTCCTTATCTTCCAGAACGAAAAAGCTGTCCCAGGGCTCAGATCCTCAGAGGAGTATGGATCCGCGACTCTCCACCACTCCGATTCCTTTTGTCTTTTGTCTCACTGCTACCTCTCCATTGCTCAACACCAAGCCCCCTCCCCTGCTGCCCCATCGGGGCTTCCAGTATCTGCCAGAGAGTTCTTCCCTTCTCTTTTTCTAACTGTCTTCATTCTTATTTCTTCCACTTCTTGCCATTTCTCACACCAATGAGTTTTGACATTGAAAAGATCAGCCTTTATAACACAGTAGCCATCTCTTGCTTGCTCTGCTCACCTCTTCTCTGCCGTCATCCCCTATCTCTGGGGAACCTGCCCTCACCTAGATGGTTCTGGGGGGGCTCTGTTGATCATGGTACTCATATGAGCCCTACTCAACCCAATCCTGTTGGTCACACGCACGTGCATGAAAACACTCCCCTTTCCCCCGGCTGTGATCAAAGGCCCCCGATCGAGCACGCTGTACAAGTGGGGCTGTTTGGAGCACTCCTCTGGGGTCGCATGTATGGGACAACTCTGGAGGGGCTAAGGTAAGATGATAGAGCCTTACAACACTACCTAAAGCCACTCACCTGCCTCACCATATGGAAGAATCTTTCCTGTGGTAGAATGGACCGTGACAATTCTGAGAGAGAAACGACTGGAGAGAGGGGTAGGAGACGGAGTGGGACAGAATGAATGCATGAAGAAGAGCAATGAGCCCAAGTCCCTAGAATCCCCGTGACAAGCTTTACACCATCCCCTGGTCATGGAATCAATAAATTATCCCTCTCCCTCTTTCTTAATTTAGTCTGAGTTTAGTTTCTGTCACAGGTGGCTGAAAAAAGGCTGAGAGTTCATAACCAATGACAGCACTTTTCTACCAAAGGGAAAATGAATCTTCCCTGCACACGGGACATTAAAAATGGGACGTTAGCTGGCTCGGCTGTATCTGCTCCCGAGTGTGATTAAGCCCTTCCCTTCCTCCCTCCACCTGAGAGTTGTGTCATATCTAGCTCCTTCTCCCCTTGGAACTCATTCAGGAGCCTCACAAACATTCTCCAGAGAAGTGTTTCTCAAACGCTCTGTGGGGAAGGATGAGACTTTTAAATTTCCATTTTCTGCCAGAGTGAGAGTTTTGTAAAAAACTATAAAAATGAATTACTAGTTCATGGGCTTGGATAGCGCAGCAATGTGAGAATGCTGTAAAGTTTCTAAATACTGTCAGGTTTTCTTCATACCTCAGCGTGAACAAGTAACAGTTGGTGGGCCGCTGTCTGCCTGTGACCTGCACTTTGAGAAGTGCCAATACAGACAGCTGGCACAGTGCGACTGGTTTTAATGTCTCTGCTTTAATTTTAATAATTTATTGCTAAGAAATGTGTTTTGTATAGAAACGTCAGCACAATGTGAAATAAAAACTGGAATCTACTTCTGGTTCTGTCACAGATAAGTTAGGGCTCTATGTCTAATCTCTTAAAATAATTGGATTTTAGCAAAGCCTAATGTTAACTAAAAAAAGAAGCTTACGACTCTATGTTTTAAAGGGTTTCAAATAACATCAAGAATGTATTAAACATGTTAATTTTCTCCCATCTCCTTATATATTCCTTAACAAAATTTCTATAGAAACTGTTCTGTTTTGGCACCATATAAAATGGCATCGTGAATAAAGGGTTTCACAAAATGCATATGTCTCAGAAAACCCACACACAGATTTTTGTAAATAAACAAAACGCATCAGAAGGTTGTCTTAATTTAAGAGAGTCTGATATGACTAGTATGTCGAAACCTTTTCAAAAGATGACAAGAACTAAGAAATAAAAAGCTTACTTTGGAGAGCTGAAAAAATTATGGGTTTGGGACATGTTAAAACCTTTCTTTTTATGTGATAAGAAGTTGTGCTTAATTCTGAATCCGGTGTGCCTCAGAAAATGCTTGATCCTTCTTCCTAATATTTCGAAAATTCAATCTTGTTGGCTTATTGCAAACATCGCTCTGCCTTTTGGAATTCCATCTATGTCATCACGCAAACACTGTAAGAAAGGCCAGTAGAAGCATTCCAGGAAATTGTTCAATCTAGTGAAGAAAGACAGCTTTCAGAGTAAGAAATAAATTCTTTTTTTTTCTTCTTAAAATCAGTATTGTGTTTTCACAAAAATTAATTCAAGCGCTTGATATGTATATGAGGGGAAAATCAGTTCTTCTGAGATTTATGTCTGTTTTTGGAAAGGAGAGAAGTTGCCAAAACGTATGCACTATATTATGTTTAAAAATGCAAAATGTTAGTTGTAAGTGAAAGAGGAGAGAGATTATTATGTGGCATCAAGTTATATGGTATCTATTCTAACATTCTCACGTACTGTTATCAAGTTTCTGATGTTCTAAGTTTTGCATGTGAGTTGGGGTAGAAGAAAGGAGAATACTTTATAACAACATTTTAGACTCTGCATACACTATCTCCAGTATCCAATAAAATTCATTCTATTCCATTTATTAATCTACCCACTCAAAATCTGCATCGTAATCTTATATTTAAAAAGAATTAAGTTTATTTCTTTTGAGAGACAGAGACAGCGGAGGAGGGGCAGAGAGAGAGGGAGAGAGAGAATCCCAGGCATGTTCCGTGCTATCAGTGTGGAGCCCAGTGCAGGGCTCAAACTCATGAACTGTGAGAGCATGACCTAAGCTGAAACCAAGAGTCAAATGCTTAACTGACTGAGCCACTCAGTGCTCTGATCTTATATTAAAAAAAAAAAAATCACTCCCCCCAAAAACATATAAATTCAATCATAAACAAATACAAACATCTACATATATATGCTGATCAATATATTCCTTCAATGCCCTGCATATCCCACTTCAGGACCAATACATGAGCCTACCTCGTTGGTTTGTTTCATAAGATGCCTCTTTTACTAAGAATTCCAAAACTCAATTTTGCAAGCTTATCTCAAACATCACTATTGCCATTGAAAGCTTCCTCTTCTCCCTCACACACACGGTATACTGTCTGAGCAGGTGATAACCTATGACACGGCATAACTTTCAAAACGTAAAACAGTGGCTCCAGTGAGAACCGTTCCCCTCCCGTCTCCTCCCCTAGCCATACAGTTCACTTCTAACAGCGGCGTCTACTATTTCCAATTTCGTGTATCCTTCCAATGATATCTTTACACATACTAAGCCAATCATGCAAATATATTTTCTTTTTTTTTTAATCAAAAAGTAGCACACTGTACAGTCATTCTATACTTCCTTGGTTTACTTGAAAATATATCTTGGACATCCTTTCTTATCTATATATGTCTCAATCTTCAGACAAAAGTACCACAATTTATGTGTAGAGCCCGTATTCAATGAGTGTAACTGTTAAGACAGGCTACCTCCAACCTGAGAGGCCATTTATATACATCAGTGTGTTCATCTCTGACGATCCCTCCCAAGCCCTGGCAATTCCCTCTGCAGTTCATTGCTATAATGTCCCATTCTCAATGGACCGGTCTCATGCTTCACACTCGGCTCAAACCCATACTGTGAGGCAGCACCCTGCAGTGGCTGAGAATCAGGAGATCTGAGCTTGTGCCTGGATCTACCATTTACTAGATGTATGACCTTAGGCAAGTTACTTCTATTTCTAGGCTGGAATTCCCTCATATGTAATTAGGAATAATAATTATTATACCTTTCTCAAAGGATTCCTTGTGAGGACTGTAAAACCTAACACATGTAGGGGCACCAGAGTGGCTCAGTTGGTTGAGCGTCCAACTTTGGCTCAGGTCATGGTCTCACGGTCTGTGAGTTCGAGCCCCGCGTCGGGCTCTGTGCTGACAGCTCAGAGCCTGGAGCCTGCTTCAGATTCTGTGTCTCCCTCTCTCTCTGCCCTTCCCCCACTCATGATCTGTGTCCCTCTGTCTCAAAAATAAATAAACATTAAAAAAAAAAAACCTAACACATGTAATGCCTTTAGCCCAGTGCCTGCACGTAATTAGTATCCCCCAGAGTGGTACCCTCATTCCTGGGGACATTTAGATTAATTATGCTTCAGCAGAACAAAGGGGTGAGAGGTTCTTATTTATTTGCCATATGACAGCATTTCCTTTACTATTAACCATATGGCATTGGTTACCTTTTATTAGAAGATGGTATATATTGCAAGACCCAGGCTGTCTCATTTCCAAGTTTTGATTTATATTATGGCAAAGAAAGAGAATAAATGCATAAGATTCTCTTTAGTCTTTTACCTTTCCCAATGTCAGGGAAATTCTGCATGCTTTCTTCTTTGCCAGGAGCTCAAATGAGGAAGAGCAAGGTGGAACTATGTGTCATCACTGCTGGTCACACTGGATTGTTCTGAGGGAGAGAAGTTCCTGTTAACACAGCCTGCCTTGTGGATGAACCTCTCTTTGACTGTCCCTCCTAAGATCAGAAAAGGGGACACTGAGGGGAGTGTCTTCAGTTCTCCTTAGACGATGGAAACAGTTCCAACAGAGACCTCATCATCCCAGAAATCTGAGAGTCAGTGTGGTAATGTCTGATCGTTACCGAATATTAATAAAGGGATCGGTAGAAGCCCTTATTCAGTACTTAGAGTCCTGAGCCTTTCACTATAAAGGCTGTAGTATAAAGTCTAGCCATAGAAGAAATCTATTAATTTGTGTGAGACCCGAAAGGAAGAAAAAAGGATTATCTCGAATATAAAAACTTCTCCCATAGAGTCCCAAAGCTTAACTTCTCTCACACCACCTTTACAGTAGTAGGCATATTCCTCCTTCATAAACTTTGTTCCTTCTCTCCCCTGCACCTGGAACGACCCTCCCTCCCTCCCTCCCTCCCTCCTTCCCTCTCACAATGTCACACTGAGTCCTTTCGATGCTGTGTGTGTTCCATCTTGTTCATGATGCGGTTTCTGACCACGCTAGCCCTTCTTTAAGTCTCCTGAAGCCTCAGATGTGGTTACTTAGCCTTTTCTGCAACACTGACCCCACTGAGAATGTGATTAAAGCCATGAATCTTCCCTATCCGTGTATCCACCTGAAAACTGCATGTATACACATACACAAAAACGAATTTGGTAGTTTGAGAACCCCCTAAACCAATCCTTGAAATCCTAGGGTCTATAAACAGAATATATATGTGATCTCCCTCCTAGGTTAGCAAACTCTTGAGCACTTATTAGTATCATTCTCTGTGTTCTATAAATAGCTCTTAAATACAGGTGCCTCCCAGGAGTTAGGGGCGCACCAGGAAAAGCAAGAAGTCAGCATGCAGCTTCCCACCCCAGTTGCCCATGAGAGTCACCTGAAAAGACTTGAAAATATTGATGCCAAGCCCCTGCACCCAGAGTTCTTACTTAGTTGGTCTTAGGTGTAGTCTTGGCCGAGTGATTTTTTTAAAAAGCTCTCGAGCCATTCTAATAAGCAGGTAAAATAGAGAACCGCTGACGGGTAGTAACAGTGAAATTTCTTCAGACTCGTGAAGTTTGAACTGAATTCTCTTACTTTCAAGCTGCATGATCTTAGCCAGGTTACGCAATTGCTATTAGGCTCAGTTTCCTCAAGGATAAAGTGAAGATCATGGTAAATTTAGCCTTATGTGTTGTTCTGAGGATTAAAGGAGATAAATACTGAAACAGTTGACAGTGTCAGGCAACCAGTCAGCACTCAGTAAATATTAGCTGCTACTGTTACTTAAAATAACAAACGCACACAGGACGATAATACAGTACACACACCACAACCCAGGCTGAAGTGCCTCGCCCTCCTAGGAACGACACATGTAACTACCGCTTAATTACCAGTAACCTCATTCTAGCCATTATTTTCAGCTAGTTTTCTTCATGTTCTTGTGCTATAGCTCGGCTTTGTCAGATGAGCCTACTTCTGGGTGTGGCACTAGAAGCAGCGCACAGTCTCAGTGGAAAAATTCAGTGAAAGAAACTCAGGCAGGTATATAAATGACGTAACGTGGTTTCCCTGAGCCAGCATTCTTGACTTGCTGGTACTACCAAGTGCACCTGACCAGGTGAACGCACGGAGCACACGCAGACCACCGCCTTCACAGCACTCTCCCAGACTCCCTGTTTAAGAATTTTCCTGTGGGAGACTGGCTTCAGGGATGACAATTACCTCAGCAATACTTCTGTGCATTAATCATTCATGTGTTTTCTCAGGTTCAAATGGTACTATCTGTATTTTAGGATTATCGCAAATTTGAAAAGGTAAATAAATGATATATTAAATATGAGTTTATCATTAGAAAAAAATTGTGATCTTTGTTTCATTCGGATGAATACTAGTTTCGTTTTTTTTAATCAAGGGTTTTGAAATTTTTATTGCATTTTTTAAGTAGGCTCCATGCTCAACATGGGGCTTGAACTCACGACCCTGAGATTAAGAGTTGCATGCTCTACCAGCTGAGCCAGCCAGGCACCCTGAATACTAGTTTCCGAATGTCTTTCTATAAAGATGAAACTGAGAAAATACAATTGAGCATGTATTTAAATTTGTGTCCCCTCCCCTCAAAAAGCTAAAAACCAAATACTCTAAGAAGGATCAGTGAGGTCCCACAAATAGAAAAGCAAAGCATAGGCATCCATCCATCTCAGCCTCAGTTTCTTCTCTTCCCCGTAGCCTCCAACTCCTCTTCCTGCAGATCTCTGGGATTGAGAGTCCCTCAGTTTCAGCCCTTCTTAGTTTGAAAGACACGGGAGAGCACCGGGTCCCCCTACTCCTCCGCCATGTTGGCCCCTCTCCTCAGCCTCAGTTTCTTCTATTTAAAATGAGCATAGCCAAGTTAGGGATGAGTGGGAAAACACACTATGATGAGAAAGTTCACACTTTGAAGTCATAATCTTTCTGGGGACACCTGGGTGGCTCAGTCGGTTAGGCGTCTGGCTTCGGCTCAGGTCATGATCTTGCAGCTTGTGAGTTTGAGCCCCACCTCGGGCTCTGTGCTGACAGCTCTAAGCCTGGAGCCTTCTTCAGATTCTGTGTCTCCCTCTCTCTCTGCCCCTCTCGGACTCCGCCTCTGTCTCTGTCTCTCTCTTTCAAAAATAAACAAACATTAAAAAAATATTTTGGAAGCCAAAATGTTCTGGTTTGACTCCCTGATCCACCCTTTGCAAGTTGTATGACCCTGTAAGTTACTGAACTTTTTACAGGCAGGATAGATGGTGGTAATTTAAAAGAGGGAAATGTTAAAGAAGGTAATGCATAAATGTTTAGAACAGCATTTTGTGCAGAGCAGGAATTTGGCGGATGTGAGCTTGCACTCCTCCTGACAGACATTCATCTACGGTGAAATTAGATGTTTGCCCACAATGCGTGAACACGTAGGGTTTCAGGCAGAGACCCTTACTGATGCATTTCTCCAAAACACTCCCTCTTCTTGCAAGAAAACGAGAAACAACAAAAGTATATTAATTCATTTTAACTTATGGAAGTGACACTGAATCCTATGGACGTGGAAAATAAAGATATAAACACAATAAAAAATGAGAATTTAATGATTTCAATGGAAATAAACAGACGTGAACCCCACTAATAAGAGACAGAATACTGGAACCCTAGATCTCCTGTTCCCTAATGGCTGGGGTCTTTCCTCTGAGCTGTTCAGTAAAGCGTACTTTGTGATTTTGATGGTGGCACGTATCTGTCACCTCTCTGTGTGCATGACAAATAATCCTCATGATTCATCTTCCTCTTCTTTCCACGGTTCACGATCTGTTCCAGACGGCCGGTGCCCGGGCCTCTGTGACATTTCACCAGAACCCTTCAAGCCTAAATCTTTCTCCACTAATTTTATTGAGTTTTTTACAAGACATGCCTTGGCAAAATGTGCTACTTTGTGAAAAGGCCACTTTTATTTTATTGAAATGAATATCAAGGAGCATTACTATTAGAGAAAGTATCTTTCCCCTTCCGGGGCAACTTCATCAACCTTATTTAGTTTTGCATTCAAGGAAACAAGCCTGAAAATCAAACAACTAACTGAATTGTCTTTTCCTTTGCCACCTTATTTACATGTTTTTTTTCTCTATCCCTCTAATTTGTCTTTTCTGTCATTCCATTTTTTATCTTCCTCTCTCTGTTCCCTTCTGACAACTAGAAGAGGGAATTCCAAAGATTTGAAGTTGAGGACTCCTCTGCTTGAAAGGTTCTATGCTTTCCCCTTATAACTTACGGCATATTAAATTAATTCTAGACCACGGTCCATTCTAATCCCTTTTCATTCTGCTTTGGAGAGTCCGATGCAAAATAATGTTTTTACAAAACTGGAAATTATAACTACATACAATGATTAACTATGGTTGTCTTGCTAATTGTTTTATTAAAGATAAATAATACTGTTCAGTTAGGTTTATTCCTAGGTATCTTATGGGTTTTGGTGCCACTGGAAACGGGATTGATTCCTTGATTTCTTGTTATGCTGCTTCATTATTGGGGTATAGAAATGCAGCTGATTTCTTTTCATTTATTTAGTTATTTGTTTAAAAAATGTTTAATGTCTACTTATTTTTGAAAGAGAGAGAGAGAGAGACCATGAGCAGAGAAGGGGTGGGGCAGGAAGAGAGAGAGAGAGAGAGAGAGAGAGAGAGAGAGAGAGAGAATCCAAAGCAGCTCCAGGCTCAGAGCTGTCAGCACAAAGCTGGACATGGGCCTCGAACCCATGAACTGTGAGATCATGACCTGACCTGAAGTCAGACGCTTAACTGACTGAGTCACCCAGGCGCCCCTGAATGCAACCAATTTTGTATGTAGATTTTATATCCTGCTACTTAGCTGAATTCACGTAGCAGTTCTAGAAGTTTTTTGCTGGAGTCTTTTGGGTTTTCCACATAGAGTATCATGTCATCTGCAAAGAGTGAAAGTTTGACTCTTCTTTGCCAATTTGTATGCCTTTTATTTCATTTTGTTGTCTGATTTCTGAGACTAGAACTTCTAGTACTATGTTCAACAACAATGGTGAGAGTGGACATCTCTGTCGTGTTCCTGAACTTAGGGGGAAAGCTCTCAGTTTTTCCACATTGTGGATGATACTAGTTGTGAACCTTCCATATATGGCTTTTATGATGTTGAGGTATGTTCCCTCTATCCTTATTTTCTTAAGGGTTTTTATCAAGAAAGAATGCTGCATTTTGTCAAACGTTTTTTCTGCATCTACTGAGAAGATCGTATGGTTCTTATCCTTTCTTTTATTAACGTGGTGTAGCATGTTGGTTGAGTTGTAAATACTGAACTATCCCTGCAGCCCAGGAATAAATCCTACTTGATCATGGTGAATAATTCTTTCAAAGTACTGCTGAATTCGATTTGCTAATATCTCGTTGATAATTTTTGCATCCAGATTCATCAGGGAAATTGGCCTATAAGTCTCCTTTTTGGGGGGGGGTCTTTGCCTGGTTTTGGAATCAAGGTAATGCTGGCTTTGTAGAATGAGTTTGGAAGCTTTACTTCCATTTCTATTTTTTGGAAAAGCTTGAGAATAATAGGTATTAATTCTGCTTTAAATGTCTGGCAGAACCCTCCTGGGAAGCCATGTGGCCCAGGACTCCAGATGCATACGTTGAAAACTATAGAAATCTTATGAAAAAAACTGAAGACACGAGAAATGGAAAAACATTCCATGCTCATGGATTGGGATAACAAATATTGTTAAAATGTTGATACTACTGAGAACGATCTACGTATTCAGTGCAAGCCCTATCAAAATAACACCAGCATCCTTCACAGAGCTAAAAAAAAAAAAAAAAAAATCCTAAAATCTGTATGGAACCAGAAAAAAAAAAAAACAGAATAGTCAAAATATTGTTGAAAAGAACACCAAAACTGGAGACATCACAATTCCAGAATTCAAGACGTATTACAAAACTGTAATCATCAAGACGGTATGGTACTGGCATAAAATCAGACACACAGATCAATGAAACAGAATAGAGAACCCAGGAATGGACCCACAAATGTATGGCCAACTAGTCTCTGACAAAGCAGAAAAGAGTGTCCAATACAAATGACAGTCTCTTCAGCATATAGTGTAGGAAAACTGGATAGTGACATGCAGAAGAATGAAAGTGGAACACTTTCTTATGCCATTACACAAAAATAGGATGAAAAACCTAAACGTGAGACACGAAACCATCAGAATCCTAGAGGAGAAAGCAGGCAACAACCTCTTTGACCTTGGTTGCAGCAAGTTCTTACTTGGCATGTCTCCAGAGGCAAGGGAAATAAAAGCAAAAATGAACTACTGGGACCTCATCAAGATAAAGAGCTTCTGCGCAGTGAAGGAAACAATCAACAAAACTAAAAGGCAACTGACAGAATGGGAGAAGATATTTGCAAATGACATACCAGATAAAGGGTTAGTATCCAAAAATCTATAAAAAACCTACCAAACTTGACATCCAAAAAACAAATAATCCAATGAAGAAATAGGCAGAAGACATAAATACATACTTTTCCAAAGAAGAAATCCAGATGGCCAAATGACACATGAAAAGATGTTCAACATCACTCATCATCAGAGAAATACAAATCAAAACCACAATGAGATAGCACCTCGCACCTGTCAAAATGGCTAAACTTAACCCAAGAAACAAAGAAATGTTGGCGAGGATGCAGAGAAAGGGGAACTCCTTTGCACTGTTGGTGGGAGTGCAAGCTGGTGTAGCCACTTGGGAAAACAATGTGGAGGTTCCTCAAAAAATTAAAAAGAGAATTACCCTACAACCCAGCAACTATACTACTGAGAATTTATCCAAAAGACACAAAAATGCTAATCCAAGGGGTCAATGCACCCCAATGTTTATAGCAGCCAAATTGGCCAATATAGTAGTTGGCTACTATCAACAGTAGCCAAATTATGGAAAGAGCCCGAATGTCCATCGACTGATGAATGGATAAAGAAGTCATAGATATATACAATGGAATACTACTCAGCAATCGAAAAGAATGAAATCTTGCCATTTGCAACCATGTGGATGGAATCAGAATATATTATGCTAAGTGAAGCAAGTCAGAGAAAGACAAATATAATATGATTTCACTCACATGTGGAATTTAAGAAACAAAATAGATGAACATAAGGGAGGGAAAAATAAGATAAAAACAGAGAGGGAGGCAAACCATAAGAGACTCTTAAATACAGAGAACAAACAGGGTTGCTGGAAAGCTGCAGGCTGTGGGGATGGGCTAAATGGGCAACGGGCATTAAACAGGACATTTGTTCAGATGAGCACTGGGTGTTCTATGTGAGTGATGAATCACTGGGCTCTACTCCTGAAACTGATACTAAACTGTATGTTAACTAACTTGAATTTAAATACATAAATTTTAAAAAAGCAAAATAAAATACAAATATGCCCCTGCTGCAGCAGCCTCTACTGCCTTTGCCACTTTTCAGTATTAAACTACGGAAGTCTAAAATAAATACGTAAATAGATAACACTGAAAAATTTTAAATAAAATCTGTTTTTTAATCTGTTATAAAAAGAACTTTGAAAAATAGTCTAAATTATTCTATTATTTTAAACTATAGGTCAATTCTAGCCTGGCATGTAGTAAGCACTCCAATAATTATAGAATAAACAAGTAGAAAATAACATCAACTGAAAAAAATACTTGATTTTTTAATTGATGCAGTCTCATTATCAAAGTGCTAAAAACTAAATTTTCTGTGCTAAATCTTTTGATATAAAAGACCTAAGACCAACCATACCTGGTCTCTTACAATAAGCTAACTATAAAACTTTTATTAAAGTATTTTTTGAGGCTTCTAGAACTATCACAGTTTCATCTAAATAGAGATCAAGCAAAGTTCATACATTAAGCCTACTATGACATAATCACTAGAGTTTCCAATTTGATAACAATAAAATGTCTGTTATTTTCTTTCTTTATGAAGCATCAAGAGCAAATGAGGGGTGCCTGATGGCTCAACTGGTTAAACATCCAACTCGGTTTCAGCTCAGGTCATGATCTCATGGTTTGTGGGACAGAGCCCTGCATCGGCCTCCATGCTGATAGCAAGTGCCTGCTTGGGATTCTCTCTCCTTCTCTCTCTGCCCCTCTCCTGCTTGTGCTCTTTCACTCTCTCTCTCCCTCAAAATAAATAAATAACCTTTAAAAAAAAAGAAAGAGCAAGTGAAATTAATTACTCCTGCAATTTCAATGTTAAACCAAAAGCTATTTTGTTATAATAACAAGCCTAGGAAAGCATCCTAAATATCGGTGGCCAAAATGTGGTCAGCTATACTGGTAGCACGTATACCCAAAAAATACCTATTAAAATGCAGGTTGGGGGGTACCTGACAGGCTCAGTCGCTTAAGCATCTGACTTCAGCTTAGGTCATGATTTTGCAGTTTGTGAGTTCAGGAGCCACATGGGGCTCTGTACAGGCTGACAACTCAGAGCCGAGGGCCTGCTTCAGATTCTGTGTCTCCCTCTCTTTCTCTGTCCCTCTCCCTCTCACATTCTGTCTCTCTCTCTCTCTTTCTCAAAAATAAATAAACATTAAACAAATTTTAAAAAATGCAAGTTGGCAGGCAACATTGGAGAAATCATTCCAGTTCTAACAGATTATCTTATGTAAGTCACATTAAAATCAAACACAATCTTAGCTATGTTCATAGCTGGCATGAAAGTAAGTAGGTATCATTTTGTTGTAATTAAGGATATGTCAGTTTTTATTCACCTAGCCCAGCTTAATCTCTGTTTCACAGAATTTAGGATGTACCAGGTGGCACTTCATTCTAGAAAACCCTGTGGTCTCCCAGCAACTCAAAGGAAGATATAAATGTTATGCTGCTGGCTTTTAAAAATCACTCAGGGACAATCTACTTTAAAAATTAAAAACATAGATGACACTCAAAGAAGAAAAATCACTATGCTGTTTGGAGCAAAAAGAAAAGACATTCCTCACTTTGAAAATTTTGTTCCAGACCTTTTACCAGCCTAGTGTCTTTTGATTTGCATAAAGACAAAAAAATGCAAATCTCAAGATAATCCAAAAAACCATCAAGTTAAGTGAAAGCAGTTATACTTCAAAGGTTTTCTTGGTAAAAAATATCACTTGAAAATTAGAAGTTTTTTTTTTTTTAAGTTTATTTATTTATTTTTTGAGAGACCGAGCATCCATCTACAGGGGAAGGGCAGAGAGAGAGGGACAGAGAGAATCCCAAGCAGGTTCCACACTGTTGGTGCAGAGCCTGATGCAGGGCTTGAGCTCATGAACCGTGAGATCATAACCTGACTGAAATCAAGAGTCGGCCGCTTCAACAACCGAGCCACCTAGGTGTCTCTTACTTAAATATATAGTGCTGTACCTTGTGGCTTATAAGTATTTTTTTTTCCAATTAATGGAATTCATTGTCTTTGACAAAAATACTATAATCAATGGAAAAAAGCCAGGTGTCTGCTTTTAAGAAGCTTTTTTGTTCTTTGGAAGACCGAAAATAAACATCTGCAAAACTGAAAACAAACTAATAAAGCAGCACGCTGAAAACTTCTAATTAATAACGGCCAAAATAAATACGTAAGTACCAGAATTATGCATGCCAGGTATTTTACAAATATTAACCAAAGTCTCCCATCTGCTTTAATGCCCACAACATCTGCTGTCCTTTCCTTCTACTGATTAGGTGACTGTTGTCTTAGAGACGCGAAGACGAGGCAGATCGTGACCAAGAAAGAGATCTGATAGCTCATTTAGCATGTCAGTTCGGTTGGACCACGGTGCCCAGGTATGTGCTCAAACGTTATTCTGCATGTTTCTCTGAGGGTGTTTGTGGATGAGATGAACATTTAAATCAGTGATCTGTGAGTAAAACAGATTGACCTTCATAATGTAGGTGGCCTCATACAATCAGTTAAAGGCCTGAGTAGAAAAAAAGATTGATCTCCCTCCAGCAAGACTAAATTCTCTAGCAGATGACTTCTGAAGTTGAACTGCAAGACTGGGGAGGCCTGAGTGGCTCAGTCGGTTAAGCGGCCGACTTCGGCTCAGGTCACCATCTCGCTGTGTGTGAGTTCCAGCCCTGTGTCGGGCTCTGTGCTGACAGCTCGGAGCCTGAAGCCTGCTTCAGATTCTGTGTCTCCCTCTCTCTCTGTCCCTCCCCTGCTCACACTCTGTCTCTCTGTCTCTCAAAAATAAAGGTTGAGGAAAAATAAAAAAATAAATGAACTTTAAGACTGGCTCCTCCTCTCCAGCCTGCCAGCCCGCCCTGCACATTTTGGACTCGGCAGTCTCCATACTTACATGAGCCAATTCCTTAAAATAAACCTCCTTCTATTTAAATATATATCCTATGGACTCTCTGGAGAACCCTGACTAATACAAAGGGTCATATTCTTGAATTTTGATTCAGGTAAAAAAAATTAGAAGAATACAACCTAGTAACAGCTAACCCCCCCATGTCCCAACTAGATAAAAATTCCCTAGAATAGAAGAGGAAAAGAGGGAAAGAGAAAGTGAAGAGAACTAAGACTCATGGATCATCTTCCCTGAGAAGGTCATTTACCCTGTCTTCTCCTCAAGATCAAGTCCGTTAGGTGGAAATCGGGGTGGAAGTAGAGTCCTAAAGGAGTTTGAGATCTGACAGTCGGGAGGCTCCGTGACTCAGCTCCAGGTGGGAATCTTGACCAGCACGATGGGAGCAGTAGATACATCTCCATGGGGTCTGGGCAGAAGGACCTGTGACGGCTTTACAAAACCGCCCGTCCAGAGACTGTGGGAACAACACGGGGGCGATCCCGACCTGAGAGCAGCGGAGATGCGGCACCGGGAGCTGGGAGACGTGCAAAGTGCAGGGGGCGGAGGGGGGGGGTGGCTTGAGAACAAGGGAGTGTACACAGAACCCGCTTGAACTCATGACCAAAGATCGGGCAGGCGGGAAGGAAGACACCACTGCAGACACAGCCTGGAGAGCTGAACAGAGACAAACAGATGCCCCTCCTCTCTCCTGAGTTTGTGCCAGGCGAGGCCCTATACTCCTACACAAACCCCAGGGAAGGAAGAGAGTGACCCTGTATCAACTGCGGTTAAATTTCCACCAGCCAGCAGAATGGAGGCTCGAAATAGAAATTAAGTTAACTTATAGAAAAAAAATCCCATTTCCCACCCGAGTTTCTGGTCTGCTACACCTGTAAGTCAGGAGGCAGCAAAGAATAGAAAGAAGGCGTAAGGATGGGTTCTGGAGATGTGGGTTCTAGCCCAGGCTGAATCAGTCATAATTTTGGGAAGTCATTTATCTTCTTTGAACTTGGTTTCCTCAAATGTAAAATGAAAGAGTTAGACTAAGGTGTCCCCGAAGAAGCCAGGCTTTCCTTTTCCTTGACATACGTTGTCGGCGATGTAAAAATATGAAAGGAAACATTCTTCTCAGAAGGCAGTGCTTCTATCTAAAAATTATGCTAGATTTTGTATTTGCATGGTTTCTAGCTCACAGTCAGTGCTTGATACGTATCTGAGTGAAATGAAACAAATCTCTGAGTTCGGTGTGGAAACTATCCTTGGGGTCCTGTCACCTGGTGTGTCTCACTGTTCTGGTTGATGAGCGTGGGATAAATAGTTCTAACAACAGGCAACAGGGTCAATGAAAAGTCACCACATTCATTTCTCTGCTTTGCACTAAAAAAATATCAAAGATTTTCCACTGGTGACCCTGTAAATCAGAGCTGCTTCAGAAATTAAAGTAAAACGGGCACCTCGGTGGTTCAGTCAGTTGCTTAAACGTCCAACTCTTGATTTCAGCTCAAGTCATGATCTCACGGTTCGAGAGATCAAGCCCCTTAGCGGGCTCTGTGTTCCTCTCAAAATAAATAAACATTAAAAGAAAAAAAAAGATATATAAAGAGGTACATAAAGAGATTCTTCCCTCCTTCCTTTGCTAGGGCAAGTATTACTTACAACCTCTTGGATATGAAGAGGAAGAGAACCAGCAGTAATCCACCCAAAGGAATGATTCTGGACGGGGCACCAAACAGTGAACTTCGCATGTTGCTGTCTACCTTCATCTTCTGTTCTCAGGCAGCTTCTCTAGCACTTACAATCCCATTACCATTAGCGCTGCCTTGAAAGTCCTCAGCAATTTGAGGAAAGTTCTTAAAACGCACACCACGAAAACCATGCGTAATGTTCTGAGATCCATTGAGAAAGACAATAAAGGAAAACTCATCCGGCCATCCAAATGTCTGCATTGTCTCGACCCTGCAGCTCTACAGAGAATGTCCTACGTTGGAAAAGCCTCTAAGTGTGGTTAAAAGCTCTAGTCACGCCCAGCGCAGAGCTAGACAGCCCGGGACTCACTTGAAGAGCAAAGAGCTGTAGCAGACACGCTGTTCCAGCCCACGTAAAACAAACAGCAAACAGCGACCAGGAAGCCCACCCACACGGCCAGGCCCTTGAGAGCCTGCTGACTAGTCTCAGCTGCAGACAGCTTCTACAATGTGAGATGCAGCTTAACCAGTCCTCCCTCCTACCCAGCACTTGTCTTTAAGGGAGGAGAAACAACGGAAAAATTCAGAGAGCAGTAACTTTGATCTATTTCTTACGCATAGAGGTTTGTACTGGATATAATTTCAAGCCCAAGGACAAAAGGTAACTTTCGGATCACCTTTTTAGGAGGCTCCCTGTGACCCGCCTGGTGGAATTTTCCAGAGTCTACTTTTGTACTGCATGGGGTCCTGACTTGTTTCACATTAACTCTCAGGCCTGAGCTACCTCTGGAGTGCCCTTTTCTAAAAATTCCTTCCAGGATCCAGACTGCTGTCCTTTCATTCTGAGCTGCCACCGCCCCATTATCCATCAGGAGGTTCTTCTCTCTCAAGACAAACCCAATATGCTCAGCTCCCCCCTCCACGTTGTCACAGGCAACAAGTCTGCACGTCACTTTCACTGCTGTGAAACTTAAACACGGGGAGAGAGGGGGAGGCAAAGTCCCTAACGGGGATGGCATTTCCTAACTTCCTTTCCTTGGGGATACCCAGAGACTCAAACAGCCTCTAATATTCTCCCGTTATTACTGAAGTCAAGGCCTTTTGACCCTCATCTATGTCTACACTGTGCTCATCTCCTTTTTTCAAAGGAAGCCCATTTTCTAAGCTACTGTTGCCTCCCGAAGACATGATTAGGAAAAAAGCAATTTCTGTCAACCGGAGTTCACATTTCTAAGGCTCTTCAGAAAGGGAGAGTTTAATCTCCCAGGGCTCTCCGCCCAAGATAGGTCATTTCTACTCACATTTTCCAATCATCTACTTCAACTACTCGGTGACTAAATTGATAGCTTCATCGCAAGTATTTTTGTTCTTCCCCGGTAACACCTCTTGAAATGCTAGATTTCTCCTCGTGGAGGCTACCGGGGCCCCTGCCCTCACGGAAGAGTCAGGACGGTGGGCAGAGACCTGCCTGAACGGGGCGGCGTCCCAGCCACCATCGCCTTCCCCGGTCCCGAACCCAGGAGGCAGCAATGAGCAAGGACTGCGCTCGTGCTTCACGTGGTCCCGCACTCACAAGCACCACTACCCCGAGTGAAACAAACTTCTCGGATTTACGTGGCACCTTCTGCGGCTGCCAGACTAAACTGCCTTTTAACGTGTGTTTCATGAGTTTTCACAATTTCCTGCCAGAAAATATTATTAGTGCCACTTAATATTCAAAGATAGTAAAACCCTGAAAAGTTTGCTTGGCTGAGGCCTTCAGAAACAGAGTGAAGATTACCACTCTGCCACACACCGAGCCAGGGTATCAAGAATGATTCAGCAGGCTGCTGTAGAGGAAATGGTTAGGAGCCAGACATCCCAGGCTTGCTTTTATTCTCTGTGTGTCCTGGGGAAAATTACTCTGTCTCTGTGTTTCAGCCTCCTCATGCAAAATGGGCTCAATTATGGTTCATTGTAAAGATTAAATAAGTTAATGAGGGATTTATTTTTTATTTATTTTTTTTATTTTTTAGAGAGAGAGCGCACGTGAGCAGGGGGTGGGAGGGAGGGGCAGAGTGGGGGCAGCTCCTGCTGAGCATGGAGCCTGATACAGGGCTCGATTCCACAACCCTGGGGGTCATGATCTGAGCTGAAATCGAGAGTCAGGTGCTCGACTGACTAAGGCACCCAGGTACCCCAATGATGCAAAGTTCTTAAAACAGGATCTGTACAAAAACTTTACCCATTATTATTGCTCTGCATTATCAGATTCTTTTTTTTTAATTTAAAATAGTTTATTTTCAAATTGGTTTACATAAAACACCCAGTGTTCATCCCAACATGTGCCCTTTTTTAATGCCCATCACCCCCTGCATTATCAGATTCTTGATTACCTGACATATTTCCAGGTCAGAAAGATTTAAACCTATTCAAAGGCTAGTTTTCAAAATGATGATTCGGATAAACATGTTTTTCAAGGATAGCCGAGGTAGCCTCTTAATCGGTCTTTCCGTCTCCAGACTTGTCACCTGCCATCAATCCTCTTCATCTTGGGGAGATCCGTCTTTCTAAATCAGAAAACTAGTCCAGTCGCTTCCATGTTTACGACCCTCTCGTGGCTCCACACTGACCTGAGGGTGGAAATCCGAATGCCCCACACGCTCATAAGCCTTTCACAAGTGGCCCTGTGTCTCTGGTGCCTCTCCCCAGCACGCTCATAAACTCGGGCAGACCGCATGCCTCTCAGTTCCTCCAACATGCCGCCCTCCCTCTCACCTAAAGTGTCCCCAGATGCCATTCTTTTCTCAAACTCCATCTGAAACTTTTCTCATCTCCATCCCCACTCATTGCCATGCCGCTTCTTGACAGTAGCTCATCCCACACTTAAAAGTCACTTTCAAGAGGTCTTGACTGTAGACTGGGTTAGTCCCCACCCCTAACTCAAAGCAGTCGTACTTTCCTGTCATAATGAATCAAGTTACCATCTTTCTACGTCCCTGGCGAAACTATAAATCTCTTGTTCACCACCATATCCCCCGCACCTAGCACGACACGGTAAACACTAACACCTGTTGAAAGAATGGTATGTTCAGTCTGTACGGGCAAGACAGAGGGTTAGACACAGGTTGACCTCAAAGTTCCATTTATTAGCCTCTTCTCTCCCTAATTTCTAGGAGCCTCTTCTCTGGAATTCCCAAGAAACTTCAGTGAGATTTTGTGGTAGCCTCTTACAATATTCAAGCTCTTTTTTTTTCCTGTATCAGGGTAGATATAAAATTATTCATAAAAGGCCAGGGGACTGATTTGGAAGTTAAGAGAAGGGTGAGTCTTGCGTAGTGGTTCTGGTTCTTTGCGGTTTTGGCACACAACACTGAGTGTCTGATACAACGTATCAACCCTCTCTTCTCCCTCCCCCCCAAACTTCAAGTATGTAATATCTATAGCATTTTATATTAAATTTCCAGGGATTGATGTTACCAGGTTAAGAAATCTTACCTGGAAAACTTTACACAACAAACAAAGGACAGAGATTTCCTGTGTCACCCAGGACCGTGCATGGGGGATTTCCTGTCATGGGCTTTGAAATCTACATTACTTTCTTCACCCTTAAGAATAGTTCCAATCAACTACAATGAGGATAACAATTTTTCATAAATTCACACCATGCTCTTTTCACTGGACTATGTCTCCCTGAACATACTCTATATTAAAGACAAAATCCATTTGAGTTTTCATGAACCAGCAGTTAGCTGCATGGAGAATAAAAAGATTTTGAAATGTAAAATATAAAGGGCAAGAAGCCAGGATTAGGGATGCAAAGGAGAAGCAGAAATGCAAAGGCAATTAGAAAAAATAGCAACACAAAAATTCAAAGAGTAGAGACCTCTTACGAGCCATTTCGAATTTAAGTGACTCTGGTACAGACTTAGTCCTTCAACTTCAAGTTTAGAGATGGATCAGTCCAAGAGAGTGACAGAGGGAGGGATTGGAAAAGAGAGTGAAAGAAACTAGATGGAGACAGGGGCTCAGAGACAGTGCACACAACGTATTACATAAGTGGGGAGAAATGACTAATTTCTTGCAAGCTGCAAACTCAACTGGAGTAACAGTTGTCAAGTTCAAATCCGAATTTTCCCTTGGCAACTACACACGGTGAGAGAGAGAGAGCCTCTTTGTGCCAGTCTCAAGTCTATATTCATTTCAACCTGATGGCAGTGAGGATGGAAAGTCGAGGGAAAATTATGTATGCAAGTAATTAAAATTCTATGGCTTTCTACATGTAGATTTCTAATTATTCTAAAAGCAATCTGTTTAATTAAAAGCGGATTCCCAGAAAAACTTAAAAATTAAACCATTAAACCCATTAGTGAATGAGTCAAGAACAGTAACATTCAGCTGATACCCCTGCTCAGCTTTCTTCCTTAAGTTCACTATTAAAAGCTTTTGCTAGTTAGTTTATTTTCCCCCCACCTTTTAGGAACAGAAAAGAGAAGGGGCGCCCGTGTGGCTTAGTCAGTTAAGCATCCAACACTTGATTTCGGCTCAGGTCAGGATCTCAATGCCCACATCAGGCTCCATGCTCAGTGTGGAGCCTATTTAGGATTTTCTCTCTCCCTCTCCCTCTCTGCCCCTCCTCCCCTCAATAAATACATAAACTTTAAGAAAACAGAAAAGAGAATATAATATTCTATATGGTAGGAGCTTCTTGTAAAGCAGGGAAACTTTGTTTTATATATAAATGCAGATCCACTAAATATACTGGGACCAAGAGAAATTCTTAATTTGAACATATTTTCTGTCTGCTAAAATAAATAATCCACATTCACATTTTAAAATTACATTTCATGGCCTTTAGTTTGTGGGAGTAGGGAACTA
The DNA here is from genome assembly GCA_030068075.1 of Paguma larvata. Classification (NCBI taxonomy): domain Eukaryota; kingdom Metazoa; phylum Chordata; class Mammalia; order Carnivora; family Viverridae; genus Paguma; species Paguma larvata. Next base: position 36,493,619 of record CM057838.1, on the reverse strand, counting down.
TTTGAAAAGAGAAATACCTTTCAAAAATTTAATCGAGGGTCCGAAGACAGACTTATTATTTACTCTGTTCCCCACACAAAGAGTCAGTTGCTTGACAGCACCTGTCAGGAGCATCATCCTTTCTACAGTCAGTCCGCCAGGATCTACACTCTAAAAATCACCAACAATGTGCCTTGGGATGCTCTTATTACATCTAATCAATATACCCCATTCCTAGAAGATTCAGTCAGCAAACCAAGTAGTTATTGAGTGTATTATAACAATTATTGTAAATAGTAGAAACCCATCTTCTTGCCTGAAAGGATAATATGATTTAGATTTAGAGACGAAATTAACATGTTCATGAAACAATTAGCAAAAAAGAACAGAAGATATATAATTAAATGGTACCCTATGAAAGGATAAACTGCAATTATAGAAATTTGGAGAAAGAAGACAATCGGGAAAGAAGAAAAGGTCAGTAAATACATCTTAACAATAACAATCATAATTACGATTTAATGGTAGGTGTTTATGTATTATTGCTAAACACTGCGAAATGAGTTTTTACCTTGGTTGTATTTTACAACCAATAATATTAAGGTTCGATAAAGAGCAATGACCATCCATGGTCCTCACTGCTAGACAGTGAAAGGATTTTTAAGCCCAATCTTGACGAGTTCCTGAGTTCTTTCCACACTGCAACATTGCTTTTATGGAGTTGGGTGGCTCTTGATGGCTAGAAAACTTTACTAGACAGAGAAGAGGGGCAGGGCTATTCAGGCAAAGTGCATAGATGAGAGAAGGGAAAGCAGGGATCTATCCCTTCTCACTGACCGCATAACATATATTAGAGACCGTGCTGGGTCTGGGGACCCATGGAAAACGAAACAGTCATGACTTCTGCCTTCATGTAGTTTAGAGCAGGGAGGGCAGCATTAATCAAATAAACACAGAACAAACATAAAATTGTAGTTTATTTAAGTGCTTTGGAGAAGAGATACATGCTACAAGGAGAAAGCAGAATGAGAAATATTAAGAAAGGTCAGGGAAGGCTTTCAAGAGGTGTATAGATATATATATGATCATTTAAATAAGGAAAAAGATACAGAAGACCACAGCTTCAGTGGTAGAGATTGGTCATGTGGGGTAAGATAGGTGTGGCTAGTGGGAAAGGAGAAGAAATAGAAGAAAATAGCTTTCTGCGATTAAAACAGAATGCACATAGTAGAAGTATGGTAACCCAATGCTACTGGTAGTTAAGTCAAGGTGGTGAAATTTCTAGTATTTTTATGCTCTTTCTTATGATTTCTGAATGATTTGAATTCTTTTTTATGGTAAGTATGTGATATTTATACAATTATTACACGGCAAAATATCTTCCTTGAGAGATTGCTCTTGAAAAAATTCACTTCAAAAGGAAGCAATCACTTTCAGGCTATTTGTAATCTATACTTGTTTCAAAGATTCTGGAACCTGAAAACATCATAGAGAAAAAATCGCAAACACTCCACCAAACTGACCATTTTGAAAACAATGCAGTTGTAAAAGAGAGAAAGCTTGTATTTAGGTAGGGGGAGCGACCATAAAGAGAATTAGATGGATTCACAAGATAAACGAGTTGGAGGGGAGGGGAAGACAGAATTGGTTGGTGCATCGGGAGATAAGGGAGAGAGGAAACCATCCAAGAAGCAAGCATCACGTATTTTTAAAAGATCAGTTAACATTTGACTGATTTGATTTCATCCATTTGGTGGATATTGGCGAAGTCAGAAAGAATACTGCATTAATGTGAATAATTCATTTAGATTCCTCAGGAATCAACTTTTATTTTGAGTTGTTAATTGATTTTACTTTACCACGAGCAACTGTATTATGACTGACGTGAAGTGAGTTGAGTAAAAATGAAAAGTGAATTCACATTCTTTATTGGAAGGAAGAGATGGCAACCGGAAAAGAATTCTCTAGATAAGGTTAAAATAGAAGATGATCCAAAACAGCTTGAAAGCAGAAGCCTTTACCACAAATGATTAAAGGAAACAGTAAACTCTGCGAGTGCTCAGAAGAACAATGGAGAAAATGAGGCAAATGTAAAGTGATGGAATGGAGGGCGGTAACGAACTAAGTCCAAAAGTAGGAGACGAATTCCAGATATAAAGGCAGGGTTGAGGGATGGAAGATGTGCAAGGAATGGAAATAATGTCCACAAAGAAAAAGAATAACATCTCTACATTGTGGTGACTCCCACACTGTAAAAATCCTACATAATGATTATAAAAAGGGAAGCGATTAAGGCAGCAATTAAGGCAATTACCTCTATACCGTACATCCAAATATACTCTGCTACAGAGAATGAAGCACCTCTTCACCAGAAGGAAAATACCTGAAAGTGATTTTTAAAATTGGCTTTGGGATATTTTTATTTCTTTTCTTTTTTTTTTTTTTAATTTGAGAGAGAGAGAGAGAGAGAGAGAGAACATGCGTGAGGGCGAGGGGCAAAAGGGGAGAGAGAGAGAATCTTAAGCAGACTGTGCTCAGCACAGAGCCCGACATGGGTCTCAATTTCAGGACTGTGGCATCATGACCTGAGCTGAAATCAACAGTCAGACGCCTAACCAACTGAGCCACCCAAGCGCCCCTGGAATATTTTGATTTCTGATAAGACAAAACAAATAGCTGAAAATCTGAACGTTTACTGAAGTGGTATGATGATGAGCTGGAGTTTGGTTTTTAGTTTCCCCTGAGATAATCTGGGCCCTTACATAATGTATATGTGTAACCTTGGGCGAGTTACTCAACTTTCTATATTAGATTCTTTAACTGTGGGTTGTGAAGAGTAATAATACCTTTTTATACGGTTTTTGTGAAGGTGAAATAAGATGATGTAAGTGCCTGGCACACAGTCAATAAATGTACTTTTTTATTCAATTAAAAATGAGATATAGTTTTTAGAAATTATGTATGTATTGCCTTGACACAAAATTTGGCTTGTCTACCATCTTTGTCAGAGAAAATTGAGACCATTTTTTTTTAGAAAATATAACTGAAGAGAATCCATTACTACATCACTTGAAAAAAATCTCCTTAAAATTCTCTCCTTTATAAAATCCCCCAAACTATGCTAATCGTCTTAATTATAAAGTAGATTTGTTGAGTCCTCACTTTTCCTCCAGGAAAGAATCCTCAGCTCAATCAACACTGCAGATTGTGGAATGGCCTGATTTAGGAGGAAGTGCTAGCAGTGTCAAGGAAATGCCTTCACAGGAAAGTAAACAATTTTAAAAGGAACTCAGAGGAAACAGCCTGTCTTTTTCTCCCCATATCTTTATGAGCTAGAGATGCTCAAAGAAAGTAAACAGGTTTCAGAGAAGACTGAAGTGAAAGGCACATCTGAAAAACAGGTGAGTAACAAGTAAATTTGATGGCCACAGGTTAGTGCTAATGGCCAAATGGAATCAATAACTGGAGGCCCGGTTATAGATTAGAGGGAAGTCTAGTGTGATTGTAAGACTTCTGTTTTCAGTCTCTGAAAATGTGGCGCAAAGCGTACCTGTAAAGAATATAATCAGATAACGTTTCTTTTAGCCACGTTCATAGTTCCAATTTTTAAATTCTTAAAAAGTAAGGATAACGCAATATGCGCGAACTTCCCAGAGTATCCAAACTCCGGTGGGTAACTATGGAGAAGGACTAAAGGAATAAAGAACAGGTGTCACCCATGAAGTCTGCCTAAGTTTAGGAAGTCCCTGAAGAGACAGAGGAATTGGCAGGACCACAAGGAGTGAAGACATGGCATTGCATGCACGATTCCAGTAGTATTCTAGAGTATGGGAACACAGGAACACTAGGAAGAGACATATCAAACGGTCAGGAAGGGAGCAGATGTCAGACCATCATGTATGTTAAAACAGACTTCTCCCTGGCTTCAATCTTTTCCATTAGATAGAGCTTCAGATTTCCCCGAATGACCCCGCACTCAATAGAAACTCTCTGGAGTTCGAACTGTAGCACGCCTCTTGTCCTTTTAGGGAAGTAGATTACATTCCTCCAGAATATGAGAGGGGAAAGGGAAGTCTTTGAGACTGAGAGGCAGGTGATCTACAAGTTCTGCCCGCCCAGCACTATCTCCTAAATCTGAAGCTACCATCCTGGTTCTCTTTCACATTATGTTTTCCCAAAAACAGTGATTTTTCAGGGATGTGCAGGAGACCCAAGCAAAGCTAACATAATTCAAGATCAGAATTTGCTGGGACTCCTGGGAAAGGATAGCAATCTCTGAGAGTTTGCCAAGCTGGTGGCAATATGAAACTAGAGCCTCTAGTCTCTCTGCCTGATGTCTCAGCAAGAGGATCTACTCAAGAGAACAGCCAACACAGAGAAAAGAAGAGGTGGGAGTTGAGGGAACACGGATTCCTAACACCACTGTTGGAGTACTTGCTCCAGCACACATAAAGCCCATCGCTGGACTTTTCAGACACAGGGGGCCAGTGATTTTTAGGTTAGCTTAATTTATGTTTCTGTCGCTCACGACCAGTGAAGTCCTTCCTACTATATTATCTTCTGCCCCACTGTGACTTCTGCCACGTAGAGCTTAGGAGAAGTTGAGGAAAATCTGTAAAGAATGTTATTCTCTCCCTCCTTAGCATCACAGTTCCTCTGACTCCATGACTCATTTGGCATATAAGCATTCTAAACTAAACTCATCGGCCATAGCTAACGGATAACTCACACCTCTCTCTGGGAAACAGCATACATCTGCTGGCCTTTCTCTGTTTATACCAACGAGGTTACTTAATGCTCTGACAGAGGTCAGCCTACAGCCTAGTTCTTACAGCTAAGTCTTGATCCTGGTGCCAAAAGAAACGCTCTGTGCTCTCCGTTAGTTTGTTCTCTGGCTGGTTTGGGCCTTGCTGGAATTCCTGGAACACTCTTCAGCCAGAGCTCCTTTGCCCAACCCATACTGCTAACCCTGGACACCCTGTCTGTCCACTCTCTCTTACCCGTTATACTCTGGAGTTTGATTTTCACTTCACTCTCTTGACATCTTGACATATAGCTACATCACCTTTGGCTCTTTTCTGATTGATTTCTTTCCCATACTGGCTTAGCTTAGCACCTGGGATTGTGATCTCCACCATTTTCTAGGCACTTAGGTCTGCATGCTGCTTTCTGAATCTTCAGTTCCAGTGAAGATGAGATTGGTTATTTTAATAGGAAGATCTGTTGCCCCCTATGGAAATGCAGTGAACTTTCTAGTCACAATGCAGTGCAAGCCATGCTACATACTCTCCAGACCAACCTATTGCTTCTTCCTTGAGTACTGATACTGCTTTCTTTTCCTAGAGCCCACAAAATGCGTCCACTTAAGCATGTGATGAATAACTCAAGGGAGAAAGTGGCTGCATCAACTACCTCATCAAATTTTAGCATTTTGCTGTCACGCACAAATATAAGATGAACCACCTTCTGTTTCAGAAGGCACCAAATTCCGCCATCTGGAATAAACCCTTTGATATCATTACTCTCCAATTATTATGGGATTTTATCTCATCATTGGTGCATAAAACTCTCTTCAAGTATTAGAAAGACTTGTCATAACATATTCGTATTCCGCATGTCCCCAAGGAACAAAACTAAGAAAAATAAGTGGAAGTTGAGAGAGAAATTTTCAGTTTAGTTTAGGAGAGAGTTTTTTAAGCTTTCAGAGCTAACTCAAGATGGACTGTGCTCTTTTAGTAGGTGGTGATATTTCTGTCACTTTGGTGTGCTTCAGCGATTTAACAAGTATTGGGTGAAATCCCAGTAATTGGCATGGAAAAAGCCATTTTAGCCTGGAATGAGGAATACTCAACCTGAAGCCAGCAGCCGTCCATCTCTAGTTAAACCCTCCCCCCAATTCCCATCTGCGGGCCCTGGGAAGCTTTTCTGTGTGTTCACTCTCTGACCTAAGAGCAAAACTCCCATCTGGTCTACCATTTGGCCTATCTTAACAATCTGGATTTCCAAAGTGCAGTATACTGAAAGAATCATTTTTGGTCTCTAGGGGATCTTTCCCCCGCCTGTGCTATGGTTAACACCACAGGGAATTATGTTAATTTATTCATGTGTTCCTCTAACTGACTGAAAAAATGTAGACAAGCTGACTTTCTGATGAGTAAGAGCACTTTTGATGAACCATGGAAGTTTCCTCTGGACCTAATGATCTTCCTTCTATCTATTCTTGTTCTCTGATATGAGGGTTTCAATTTTTAAATGATTGATGCTGTAGATTTAGTTTTTGCTAATATTGTCGTTCGCCAAACTTAAATGTTAAGGGCTTTATGTATCTTTACTAGATAGTAACTTTTACAAATCTGAGAAAAAAGTGTGTCCAAAATCTTTTAGTGGAGCTGGAAAAGATGTAATAAGGCTAATTAAAATGAGAGATTAACAGTTCTTTTTTTTTTTTTTAAGAAGAAAAAAAGATTAGGCATATTCAACCCAGAGAGAAGACAGTTAAAACGAAGCTTGACAAAAGTCTGTGAAATCATGGAAGGCTTAACAAGGTGGATATAACATTCTTCAGAATGTTCTGGACTATTCGATTGTGAGCACTTCGTTTAAAGTTTGAGGAAGTTAAAATTTTCAACAATATTTTGCCCCAATAACAAAAATTTACATTTCGACCTTGTTTTTCTTTGCTATGCCATATTTCCCGAGGATAATCCACAGAAAAATCTGGATTTCTGTTCCACACTCAACCGCACTATTCAAGAAAAAACTCTTGAAAATTTTCTAACTATCCAAACATAATGGAAAAGATCAAGGTTAAAATTAATTTTTGGATAAAGGGGATGGAAATTTAGACTTCTTATGTCTTCAAATTTCTCCTACTTTCATTCAGGTTCTATTCTAGTCCCTGCTCTGAGTGAAATCTTCAGGGCATGTAGATTAGGAATGTAATTGCTGGCAAATCATTCATTATTAAAATTCTAATCAAACGATTAGGATGACTCATGGAATTCTCATTAGAAAGAGATCGTGCCAAATTTGGAGCTGAGCTTTGCAACTGTGCAGGCCAGAAAAGTGACCAGAGCTCCCTAGATACTTCTTTAATGTAGAGGGATGGGTGCTTGATGGTTTCGTTTTGAAATTCACTAAAAAAAAAAAATTCTCGGTGATTCAGACCTATAGATATTTCCAATCTTGGTAATATGCATGTATAGAAATCTTCGCAGTATCTCAAATGTGTAAGTTCTTATGAGGTGGTGTGTCTTTGGGTTTCTTTTTGTATTTGTCGGTTACAGTTTCCTTGTATCCAGGGGAGGAAATCTGACTGGAAAGAGCCAAGCGGTTGCAGGGCACACTGAAAGCTGCAGTGGAATCCGCTAAACATAATTTCTCAAACGAACATACTGATTTTTTTAAAATACAAGAGCAAAGAAATGAATGGATGAAAGGAAAGGAAGAAACCAGGAAGCTGAACTTGTAAATTAAGGTTGCTACCTAAAAGTGTGTGGAGAGGGCCATTTAATGTTTTTAACTTGTCCAAACCTTTTTTTAATCAGTGCCTAGCCCTATGTGTATAGTTTGTTCATTGAAAAGCTACCTATAAACACATGGTCTCTGAGAATCTGTAGGTTTACCTGACCTGATAGGTTTTTTATGTCCTTGTACAAGGAATAATATACTTAATCTTCATATTTAAAATATCTTAATGATGTGGTGCTACAGGGACAGCTACAATTACATTTCTGAGTAATATCTGCTTTTCATGATCGAGCATAATATTTTAAGGGCACAATATTTTGAGAATATTCTTCATGAGAAAAAAAGGGAAAATTCAGTAGCAAGACATGCTCTCAATATTTCCCTTCCTTATTTCCAAAATTTTCAGAGTGGATATGTCACTTTTCAAACATGGCAAATATAATATTTATAGCAAAGAGAAAAATTTCCATAGATGGCCGAAATGAGTGGAAGTAATACTGTCTTAGCATACACTTTCGCAAGGAATAGAAACTTACTCAATAAGTTCAAGAAAAATGCAGTATATTAAGTGGATAGTGATTCACTAGACTCCAAGACGAAGTTAAACCACCACACGTCAGGAGGGGCAGGACCAGGCACCCCTAGGGGCCTCATCGTAACTGAATCCGGTGATTCACCATAAACATGAGGCAAGGAGTCTGAGTGACATTGTCTAGCCTATGTATCAATTGGCTCCTTCAGGCCAGGCTGTACCCTTGATCAAATTAGAACAGTCGGTGATGCTGAGCGTACAAGAACATATTTTCTTAGAAGTCATGTGGAAGGGAAAAAAATATATAGCATATATAGTACGATCACTAAAACAATTGAAACTTGGATCGTGCAAAGACAAAAGTTATCACTTGCTTGAAATATAGCTCTGAAATTTGTGACAGTGTTTGAATTAATCTCCTCGAAAGATCAAAGCCTGACACTGACATTCTTTTTTTTTTAAAGGAATTTCATGAATATAATTCTAGTCTCTGATATATTTTAGCTCCAAATTGGGTTGAACACCATCATCAGAGAACAGTTACCAGAAAACACTTAAATGTTTTTACTAATGCATCTATGAGAGCAACTGGTGGTAATAATTACTCCTTTGGACTTACTGTATAAATCATTGCATGTAATTCTTTAATGTAATCTTAATGCTATGCCAAGTAATTTCAAATAATAAATATATAAATAAAATAGCAAAATCAGGCCAACGAGCTTTACTGAAAACTTTAGTTTCCATCAGTATGAGTAAATGTGTTTTGAAAAATCTCTGCGACACCTAAGATTGCTATTATGAATCTCCATAATTGTTCTAAACCTGGATATTGTTAAAACTTTAATAGCGAGTAAAATGAGGAATAAATAATAACCTACATAATGGAGTATTAGCATCTCAGCTTCCAACATCTCAGCCATAAAGGGAGCGTCTGCTCTTTCTTTCACTCAGGTACTACTTCGCAGAATGGTTCACATGGCTTCCTTCCTTCCACGCATAAACAGTATTCCCCAGCAGTGATTTAAGAATTCAGCTAACATTCACGACCTTTCTCTACCTGTGCCCCCTTAGTTCTGTCCTTTGGAGAACCACAGTAACCTACAAAGATGTTACTCCCTGGCTTCAGCGCTTTAATGACATTTCCTGGTCTGCCATTTAAACTTGAAGCCCTTTTGCATCTCAGAGCACAAACTCCTTCTTGCCTGGCCCATTCTTCCTTTTCCAGATTTTTCTCCTCCTGCTTTCAGCCTTACAACTGATGACATGCTGAAAACATGAAATACTTGTTACTCCATCCACCTTATACTTTCAGATCTTTTCTTATTCTTTTTCCTCTACTTGGAACATTTCCTCATTCATTCTTTACCTAACTAGTTTCTGCTCTTCCATAAGGACTCAGCTCCCAGCTGCCTAATCCTAGGAACATTCCTGGAGCTTATCAAACCAGGCTAACGTTCCCTGCCCCACTGTGCTAGCCCACAGTGTCCCGTACATACCTCCAGTCACCGTAGCTATGATATCATATAGAAATGACCTGTTAGTGGGTCTATTGTTTCATAAACTATACGCGGGTTCCATGTTGTACCCACCCATACCTACTAAGGATTGAGTCTTGTTGAACAGAATGAAACTCCTGACACAGTTATCAGCTAATACTATATCTGACAACAAAAAACTTAAGCAGTTTCACAGGGAATTTGAAATTCCAACCAAAGAAACTTACAGACTGACTATGTAAAAAATTTTCCACTGCTTGAGGAAAGTGGATTTAATCTTTTGATTTTTCTTATTAGTTCGCCACAAAAAAAGTCTACGCCTCGATGTTGCCCGAGAGCATTTTCTCGGCACGCTGGCTCACTGCCTGAAACCATCTCAACGCTCTGCCTAGAGACGGCGATCATTCAAGTAGGAGACACACTGATGGGTCTCCAGGCATGGCTGAAATGATGCATTTTCCACATGAGAATTCTGTAATCCCGACTGTTACAAATAATGTGATTTGGATCAATTACCCAAATCACACAGCACATTTTTGCCATTCTATATCTTAAATTCCTCACTATTTTATATTTTTAAGCATAGTCGGAATATAAATAGAACATTTATAAATGCTATACTAATGCAAAGGAAGACCTACATACGTAAGATTAATAACATAGACCACTGTCTACATTGATTATTCAGAAAAAATTCTGTGTCCTGTGTCACCTGCATGTCTCGGGTAACAGTGGTCTGGAGTTGAGCACATCTGAATTGTCCAGAAAATTGCTGCAGTTTCACATTTTGCTACATTAATATAAGAATGGCCTCAGGACAAGTTTTAGATGAAGCAAACTGAGATGAAACTTAAGAAACAAGGTAAAATTCTATATTCTTATTAATAACAGAATTAGAATTATTTCTAACCTTTGCTTTTGTTTTACATTCTGCACACTCTAAAGCTACTTTAATCAGGCTACAGAAGGTCACTGTTTTGCAATCCAATACTCAGCTTTTCCGAGTATTTCCATTACTAAAGAAGGGGTATCTCAAAAGTAAATACACCGAGGGATGGCTGGGTGGCTCAGTCATTAGGTAACCACCTCTTCTCTGCGCAGGTCACTACCTGGACCTCAAGATCAGGTTCCTGGTAGGTACCTGGTTGGTTCCTGAGACCCAGCCTGCATCCAGCTATGCGCTGACATCTTAGAGGCAGCTTGGAATTCTCTCTCTCTCCCTGCCCCTCCCCTACTCACATGTGCACTCGCCCAAGTGAGCTCTCTCTCTCTCAAAATAAATAAGTAAACTTCGAAAAAGAGTAAACATGCAGAATTAAACATTACACAATGTGCCCTTTACATATTTCCGCACTCTCCCCTTCATCAGCCTGTGCTTGTTGACGCCTTCTCTACATCATTCATAGAATCCAATGATAAAAAAGTTCCTTACTTGGTATTATGTGTGTCGATGGTATGGAAGAGCTCGTGTAATTCTTCTCCACTCAGAACGCCATCTGCAAAATACGCTTTGAATTCTTCGAAGGACAATTTTCCATCATCTGAAGTGAAGTGGTAAGAACACACAGAAAAGAAGCAAATCATTTCAATTTTGTATGTTGCTTTGTCTTTTAATTTTAAAATCTTTGCTCAAAGGCTTATGCAGGTTTATTTGTGCATGTACACACATTTATTTAAAAAAAAAGAGGGGCGCCTGGGTGGCTCAGTCGGTTGAGTATCCGACTTTGGCTCAGGTCGTGATCTCACGGTTTGTGAGTTTGAGCCCCACGTCGGGCTCTGTGCTGACAGTTTAGAGCCGGGAGCCTGCTTCAGACTCTGTGTCTCCCTCTCTCTCTGCCCCTCCCCTACCTACACTCTATCTCTTTCTCTGTGTGTCTCAAAAATGAATAAATGTTAACATTTTTTTAAATAAAAAGAAAGAATAATTGAAGGTATTAAAAAGAAAAATAATTTAACACATTTTTATAGCACGGGGACTTCAGATATTTACTCCCTGATGAAATAAGTCTTCATGGTTTTCAATATGTTTGGGTTCATTTATTTCTACATTTAACAAGCAATTTAACTAAGCATACCAAAAATATATCCACACAACCAAATAAAAGCCTAATACAGAGTAAATTATTCAGATATTTTGTCTTCATATACAGCAGGTTTCAGGATAAACAGATGATTAATAAGTATATATTGATTAAATAATCATGTAGATTTCAGAAGTGTTATTGCAATCCAACAAACGGAGTTCACTCCTTTATTATTCAAGCAAATGAATATGTTTAAAGACAAACACACTGTACTTATTGTGGGATACAAAAGTAAATGGCAGTCAAACCAGGGAGTCTAATAAAAATTAAAAGATGCAGGCATAAGTAGAACTATGTTACACAGTAAACCACTGTAAGGGCAATGAAAGATACACTTTGGAATGTATGGGAGTCAGGGCGATACAAGAGCTTTCATTTGGGGGCATAAGCAGTTTTAGTAACTTTTGCACCTGACTTTCAATAACAGGTAAATCCGGATGAGCAGAGATGGAAGAAACACATTAATAACAGATGAAAGTAAAAGAGCTCTACAAGATACAGCAGCAGGGAACTTAAAGGAATGAACGGCCATGAAGGAAAAGGAAAGCGTCCTTCCTTCTGTGCAAGAAGCTGGTTTGCTGGTTATCTCAGGTAAGCTGCCAAGTGACTTAAGTGATGGAATGATCCTCACCCTTTACAAAGAGACAGCAGAGGACTAAGAAGGAGGAACTCAGGGTCACAGAACTCCTGTGACCAACACTATAGGCGGTGAACAAAGTGGAATGTGTCTTTGAGAAAAAGGTGATAAGATTTAATAGGATTGGATCTTCAAGACCCATCAAGCTTGTTTTTTCCTCAAAAGATGGCCTACAGACCAGCTGGAGTTTGGTTAAAATGCAGATTCCTGGGCCCTACCAGAGAATCCGAATCTCATAGAGGGCATGGAGGGGCAAGTCAAGGAATCAGGATTTTTAGTGACCAGTGAGACTCTGCCTCACAGTAATACTTAATGTAAAGGACATAGCAGACTTAATCACTGAATGACCTTCTTTTTCAGATAGGGATGTAACATTTTCAAAAATCCTTATTTGCAAAATACAAATTTAAAGAACGCTGAGAGTTTTAAAATTGCATATTATTTTACTTTTTTACTTAACAAGTGTATTAACCCATCTTCCGGTTAATTCTTGGCAATAGCTAACCAGGCAGAAATAGCATTAGAGGTCACAACAAACCCAATCAGGATCATGCACACAATGAGTTCCTCACTCCTACAGGCCCCCTGGACCAGCCTACCTCAGTCTAGCTCAGTCATTCAAACACCAAAGCAATCCATTGTAAAATGAAGTTGAATGCACCAGGCTGATCAATCATCCACTTTCGTATTTCTGCTTTTGGATGGGATATTCTAATGTCATGTCTCAAATGACTATTTTAAACTTCGACTCCATATAACCTGATGTATATTCCAGACTTGACGTAGTATAGTATCACTACTGTGTATCTCCTTATTTTGACAAAAAAATATATTACCAGGTTGGGGAACTGGACACAAACTACATCTAGGTATATGTGAAAGAAAGAGGGAGGAAGGAAAGAAGGAAGGAAGGAAGGAAGGAAGGAAGGAAGGAAGGAAGGAAGGAAGGAAGGAAGGAAGGAAGGAAGGAAGGAAGGAAGGAAGGGAGGAAGGAGGGAGGAAAAGAGAGGGAGGGAGAAAGACAGAAACTAGCCCACTACTTCCAACTCTACCATGGAAATTTGTGACAAATGTAATACACACATATTCATGGTGGAATATGTTTTCCTCAGTGAATATTTAATGGTCCTCAGGTGAGTTGAACCAGGCTATTAGAGAACTTAAGCTGCCTGAGCACCCTATGGACAGGGCGAGGCTCTGTAATACTGCTTTATAATCACCATAAGTAAGGAAGTTTAAGTAATAATGTAAACACCATCAAATAAAAGCACTGAACAACAAATGCTCTGATTCTATGGGGACTAAAAACCCTTTTTCTTCGTAATTCTTATTAGAAAAAATATTAAAAGAAAAAGAAGTCATTCAATTATAGTCCAGACTTGAAGGATGGAAACTATATTTTGAAATCCTGTTTTTATCACATCTGAGACTCCTGGAAGTCTTAAATCAGGCTTCAATATTTTTACATAAGCAACTGTAAAGAGTTACTTTGGAATATTTGTAGACTAGTGTCTTAATGTCAAACAAAAGTATTACAGTTTTTTTTTTAATTTTTGAAAGTTTATTTATTTGAGAGAGAGAGACAGAGAGAGTGAGTGAACAGGGGAGGGGCAGAGAGAAAGGGAGAGAAAAAGAATCCCAGGCAGGCTCCATACCATCAGCACAGAGCCCTATGGGGGCCTCGAACCCATGAACCGTGATATCATGACCTGAACCGAAACCAAGAGTTGGATGCTTAACCAACTGAGCCACCCAGGGGCCCCTACAGTATTTTTTTTAAGGAAAAGGAAACAAAATACCCCTTTCTAGTGTGGTTCTGCATTAACAAGCAATTTTAATTTTTTATTAAAATATTTGTTTTCAACTTCAATTTTCCTGCTGATCTTTTCTTTTGAAATGGAACACAATTAAACTTTGATTTATTCTGGTTTGGCTCACAGAATAGCCAAATCTTGTGAGAGTTGATATGCTATGATAGTAAATCTTAGCCTTTAGCATCACAGGGTACAGGTTTTTCAGTTTTTTCTATTTGAATTACATGCTTTGCCTGAGTTTGTCCTGAGCATAGCTGACCCCTCTCTGCTTTATTTTAAAAGTATTCTGGTCTTGGGGTGCCCGGGTGGCTCGGTTGAGTGGTTCGATTCTTGATTTTAGCTTAGGTCATGATGCCAGTGTCCTGGGATCAAGCCCCACATCAGGCTCTGTGCTGAGTGTGAAGAGTGCTTAAGATGTTACCTCTCTCTCTCCCTCCCTCCTTTCCTCCTCCCTCCTCCCCCCTCCTCTGCCTCATCCTCTACTCAGGCACTCTCTTTTTCTCTAAAATAATAAATTAAAAAAATGAAGTATTCTGGTCTTATACTCCACATTCCATTAATTTTTGAGATTGAAGTAGCAGAGTGCAGTTACTTAGAGAAGTCTTAGAACAAAGAATTCCTTGAGATTTTAACATGGATTTGGCATTTACTATTACAGCACTTTCATCCATTCTGTCACGAATTTTTTTACTTAGACCCTACTCTGTTCCAACACTGTTTTATGCTAAGAATATAGGTAGGCAAGCCCTTAAGGATTTTGTAATTATGATGGAGGTTATAGCAAATAAACTGCCAAATACCGTATGATAAGGGCAATTCTAGGGGACACAGGATGATGCGAGACCATGAAGAAAAGAAAACTAACCTAGACGCAAGTGTACAGGGAAGGCTTCCCAGACTATCTGACATTTCAGCTGAGACACAAATGAAAAGTAGGGGTTAATGAGGAAAGATCTGTAAAGAAGAAGAGCTTCCAAGTAGAGGAAATGCCAACTACAAAGCTAGAAGGCAAGAAATAATACAGGTTGGGGACTGAAAAATCAGATCTAATGTACAACGAGGTGACTACAGTTAACAATATTGTATTGCATACTTGAAATTTTCTAGGAGTGCAGATCTTCAGTGTTTTTACCATAAAAAAAGAGTAATTATGTGAGGTGATGAGTATGTTAAGTAGCTTTATTCTACTGAATATTTCACAACACATATGTATATCAAATTATCAAATTGTATACCTTGAACACATACAATCTTAAATTGTCAACTATACATTAATAAAGCTGGAGAAAGGACTACATACTGAGTGGAAACATGGAGAAGCCAGAGAGTTAGATACAGAGAGTCGATATCAAGAAAAACCATAAAAATTATGGCAATGACGTCTGAATTTACCCTAAGAGAGCTACTGTCCTATTAGAAACTTTACTGTGGTTGCCAGTGGGTAGAATGCAGTGGAGAGGTGTGCCACCAGAAGAGAAGACACATTAGCGGTCACTGCAGTAGTTAGGGGAAGATCAATGGTGGTGTAAAATTCGGTGGTGACAGTAAGGACACAAGGTAAGCAGCCAGATTTGTAATCTGTTTTGGAAGTAGAATCAACAGGAACTGGGGATCAGTTACAGGTGACAGATGACAGGGAACAATAAATCAAAAATGATACCCTTCCGGTACGGAGTAATCAGATGGTTGATATCTCTGTTCATTTCAAGAGAGAACACAAGGCAAAAAGCATGAGGTAGACTAGAGTGCTCTTTGACCTATTGAAATTAGATGTACCTATGGAATAAGTAGAGGCATCCAGCAAGCAGGAGTGTCATGTGGGTATAGAAAAGGAGAAGGAGAGAGAGAGAGAGAGAGAGAGGAAGATGAAGAGGTACTTAGGAATTATCAGTACATAACTAACTGAGGTCCTAGAAGTCAGTCCATCCTTCCAAGGAAAATGCTTACAGTGAGAAAGAAGAGGGCCCAGAACAGATTTTGGAAATGCCAACTAAATCCTTTAAGTTTCAGATTTTATAAATGCTTGGCTACTGCAAGTATTGGGAGGCTGTAGAGAAAACACCTAGCACAGTACCCAGCACATAGTTAAGAGTTCAACAATGGTAGATACAATTTTTGGATGGATTTACTAGTTTGGTCTTGCTAAGTCAAGACCACTGTGCATTCTTAATTTCCATTTTGTTCTCCTTCTTGAAAAGTATTTATTGAGCACACACAGAATAATGGGTATTTGATATGTTTATTTAAAAGTAGAAATTTTAATTTATTTTCTTAAGTAACTAGGTTTTATACATCCTAAAGCTGGTGCTGCTTTGAAAAAAAAAGAGAGAGACTCTTGAAACATTCATTTAACTTTGCCTTCAAGTGGTTTTTTTTCCACAAATATGCCAACAACTAGAGCACTGATCTCAGCATTTCCTGCCCCCCCACTACCACAATTTTAATCTAGTTTTTGTGATCATTTGAATGATTATTCTTTCAAAACACTGAATTTTCTTTCATGTATTTCTTTAACATTTTTGAACTTTAAATATTGTAGTTTATCAAGATTAAAACACCAAAAGCATCTTCAAGAATGGCAACAGCATCCTTGTATAAATCGAACCCCTGGGAAGCATTACTGAGTTTAACACACAAAGAACCGCATATACTTCGTTCGCATATACATACAAATTTTTAGAGAGAGAAATAAAAATTAGCAACCTTGTTTCTAAAATGAAGTACTTAAATTGTTAGTTAAGAAAAATAATAATTAATATGTTAATATTTGATTAAATATAATAAATTAAACACTTTCTATCCATTGTATATCTCACTTTACACAGTGTTTTAATATCATTGTGCATTAACTTCCTTATCTCTACATAGCCCCTACCTGTCAAACTTATAATGTTATAAATTTGTTTTAAAACAAGTTACTGACGATATATAGATGGAAATAAAATAGAAGTTATATTGATTTCAGCTCTGATTCTGTCCTTAGAATAGCAAAAATCTGAACAAACTGAAAATCATTGACTTTTCTTGGACTCATCAGAGAATTGAGGTTGCTGGGCAAACTACTCCCCAAACTCTGAGAAACAGGCAAAACCAGAGAATCACAGCCAAGATCTGCTTACCCAGAGCAGAAGATATTGGAGCCATAAACCAAGAGGAACACTTACATGGTGACTTTGATGGTTGTTGGAGGCTGGGCACAGGCTAGCATGAGAGGGAGAAACTGCTATGGGCATCAGTCTTTAGGGAACTTCCACACTCCCATGGGTTTTACCTCCAGGAACCCTACCAGGTTCTGGTAGTGAGGAGACAAAAAAGACCACCTTGCAGCTCTGGCAGAGGGAAGAGCAAGAGGAGTCATGAAATATACCCAGGGTGCTCTCATGACCATGTCTACTCTTCAGGAGCAAAGAATTTTACCAGAACCCTATCCCATCTGGGGAAAGGACATTTCTCTCACTGCAGTCCCCTCTTGGCTTCATATCAAATATGTTTCAGGAAAGCTAAGAAATACTTGTGAAGGTCAGAGCCCAGAAACACAAACCCACTAAAAGATCGATATGTAATCATAAGAAACATAGACCACATCTGCTCCTCCATTCCTTACCATCACACGAACATGTATCCCATAGAAATACAGTGGATTACAGTTGAAAGAGCTGTTAAGACTCAGCTTCTTTCTGAGGAGGAGTACTTAGGGAAGCTCGAGTAAATGGGGGAGACAAAAAGATGGGAAATTTGAAGGTTTTAACACCTATAGCTAGAGCCAATGTTACACATGGCCCAACTCCTAGCCAGATTAACATAATTTCTCAAGCTAGAAACCTATTAATCTCATTTCCTATTACCTGATACATCATCACTGGCTTTGACAAAAATATTACCAGGAATGCTAACATGTGAGAAAAAGCACAGTCTGAAGATAAAAAGCAAGCACCAGAACCAGACCAGATCTGATACAGATATTAGAATTATCAAACAAGAAATTCTAAATAACTATGATTAATAGGTTAAGAGGTCTAATGGGAAAAAAGGGAAGAAATAGGTAATATAAACAGAGAGATGGTAACTCTAAGGAAAAAAAAATCAAAAGAAAATGCAAGAAATCAAAAACACAGAAATGAAGAATTCCTCGATAGGCTCATCAGTGAACTTGATACATCTGAGAAAAGAATCAGTGAGCTTGAAAAATAAATAAGATAAATAAAATAAAATCTGAACAGAATGTCTAAGAACTCTGAGGGATTTCAAAAGATGTTACACACACACAACTGGTAAAGAAGAAAAGCGAGTACAGAGCAGAGGAAATACCTGAAATAAAAATGACTAAGAACTTTCCAAAGTTAATGACAGAAACTAAACTACAGATCCAGGAAGCTCAGAGAGCACCAAATTCTTGCCTTGACATCCCCCCTCTCTGACCTAAGCAATTCTATACCTAGGTATATCATATTCAAACTACAGAATACCAAAGACAAAGAGGAAATTTAGAAACAGAAAGAAAAAAACATTAATCTACAGTCTATATAGGAGCAAGAATACAAATTAAAATTACAGTGGACTTCTCATCAGAAACCATGGAATCAAAAAGGATGGAGTGAAATATTTAAGGTGTTGAAAGGAAAGTCCCATAACCTAGAATTCTATATCCAGTGAAATTATTGTTCAAAAATGAAGGCAAAATAAAGACCTTCTTAGATGAACAAACCTAAAGAAATTCATTGCCAGCAGAACTTCTCTGTAAGAAATGTTGAAAGAAGTTCTTCGGAAGAAGGAGAGTGATACGGGTCAGAAACTCAGATCCACATAAAGAACAGTGTCAGAAAAGGATAAAATATTTTTTTTAATTCTGAAATAATCTAAAAGATAAGTCTATAAAGTAATAATACTAATAACATGTTGGTAATTATAGCATATGGATAAGTGAAATAAATTACATCAGTTCATAAGGAACAGAGGGAGGCACTGGAAATATTCTGTTATAAGGTATGTGTATTACTTATAAAGTTGTATAGTGTTACTTGAAAGTATATTTAGATTAGTAATAAATACTGCAAATTTAGATTAGTAATAAATGTATATAGCAACAACTAAAATGCTTTTAAAAATATATAATTGATTTGCTATGAGGGTAGATAAAATAGAATATATAAAATATTGTTTTAAACTGAACAAGGTGGAAAAAGGAGAAAAAAGAAACAAGAACAAGTGAAATAGAAAATAACTAGAAGCGTGGTAGATATTAATCCAAAAATATCAATACCCAATTTAAATGTGAATGACCTTAATACACGAATTAAAAGGCAGAGATCGGGGTACTGGATGGCTCAGCTGGTTAAGTGTCCAGCTCGTAATTTCAGCTTAGGTCATGCTCTCACATTTTGCAAGACTGAAGCCTGCATCAGGTTCTGCGCTAACAGCACAGAGTCTGCAAGGGATTCTCCCTCCCTCTCTCTCTCTCTGCCCCTCCCCTGCTCACACCCTCTGTCTTTCTCAAAATAAATAAACTTAAAGTGCGCCTGAGTGGCTCAGTCGGTCGGGCGTCCAACTTCAGCTCAGGTCATGATCTCGCGGTCTGTGAGTTTGAGCCCCGCATCGGGCTCTGTGCTGACAGCTTGGAGCCTGGAGCCTGCTTCAGATTCTGTGTCTCCCTCTCCCTCTGGCCCTCCCCTACTCATGCTTTGTCTCTCTCTGTCTCAAAAATAAATAAACATTAACAAAATAAATAAATAAATAAATAAATAAACTTAAAAAAAGTTTTTTGAAGGCAGAGATTTTCAGGATGGATAGCCAAACAAGAGCCAACTACATGCTATCTACATAAAACCCACTTTAAATATAAAAATAAATATAGGCTAAACCTAAAGAGATGGAGAAAGACACACCATAATAGTGCTAAACAAAAGAAAGCTGAAGTAGCTATGTTAATCTCAGAGACTTCAAAACAAGAAAAATTATCAAGGCTAAAGAGGGAAATTACTTAATTATAAAGGGGTCAATTCTCCCAAAAGACAATTCTAAGTGTTTATGTGCTAAAACAGAACATCAAAATACATGATGCAAAAACTGATAGAACTGAAAAGAAAAACAGGCAAATCCACAATTATAGTTGGAGATTTCAACACTCCCCTTTTAGTAATTGATGAACCAAACATGTAGAAAATCAGTTGGGATATATGTATATTGACCTGAACACCACTATCAATTGCTTTATCTACAGTCATTTATACAATACTCCTTCTACACAGGCAGAATATGTAATCTTCTCAAGATCACAGGGATTATTCACCAAGATATGCCACATACCTTGTTTAGATGTGGCCATAAAACACACTTTAACATATTTAAAATATAGATGTTACATTAAGTATGTTCTCAGACCACGGTGGAAGTAAACTAGAAATCAGTAACAGAAAGATAGCTCAAAATCCCGATATTTAGAAATTAAGGATCACTTTTCCAAATAACACATGACACTTGACACTCAACTGTCAAGAGAAATTGAAAAAAAATATTTTGAACTAGATGAATATGACAGTACAACAAATCAAAATTTATAAAATGCAGTGCTTAGAGGAAGGCCTGTATCTTTAAATAAATATATTATAAAAGATCTAAAATCAATATCTAGGCTTCCACATTAGGAAATTGGAGAGAGAAGAGTAAATTGAGCCTAAAAGCAAGCAGAAGAAAATAAGTAATAAAAATTAGAGCACAAATCGATGAAAGTGAAACCAGAAAAACAACAGAGAAAATCAGCAGAACTAAAAGCTGATTCCTTGAAAAGATCAGTAAAAAGATAAAGCTCTAGTTGGGCTAAGCAAGAAAAAAAAGAGAGAAGACAAATATGATCAGTATCAAAAACGAAGGAAAAGTTTTATCACTATTAATAAAAGAGTACTATGGACAACTCTATGCCCACAAATTTAATAACTTATCTGAAATGGAATAATTCACTGAAAGACAGAAACTGCCAAAAGTCACACAAAAAGAAAAAATATTAATAAGTCTGTATCTACTAAAATAATGGAATCAATAATTAATAACCTCACAAAAAATAAAGCACCATGCCCAGATGGATTTACTGGTAAATTCTATCAAATATTTAAGGAACAAATGACACCTATTCTCTGCGATCTCTTCCAGAAAATAGAAGTCAAAATAACACTACCAAGTCATCCTATGAATTCACCATTATCTGCAGCCAAACCTAGATAAAACCATTACAAAAAAGGAAAAACTTTAGACCAACATCGTTCAGGAACACAGATGTAAAAATCTTCAACAAATATTAGCAAATTGAACCGAACAATGTTTTAAAAGATTATACATAAAGACCAGTGGAATTTAGTTCAGTTATGCGAGATGGACCAATATTTTAAAAAACAGTCAACATGGGCCACCTAGGTGGCTCAGTCAGTTAAGCGACTGACTTCACCTCAGGTCATGATCTCATGGTTTGTGAGTTGGAGCTCCATGTTGGGCTCTGAGCTGACAGCTCAGAGGATGGATCCTGCTTTAGCTTCTGGGTCTCCTTCTCTCTCTCCTCCTCCCCTGTTCACTCTTGTGCACACTTGCTCTCAATCTCTCTCTCAAAAATAAGCAAACATTAAAAAAAATTTTTTTAATGTAACACAACATAAACAGGTTAAGGAAGAAGAAATCATATGATCATATCAATTGATGAAGAAAAAGCATTTGATAAAATTGAACACTCGTTAATAATAAGAACTCAGCAAACCAGGAATAGAAGAGAATTTCCTCAACCTGATAAAGAACATCTACAAAAATCCC
Organism: Paguma larvata; assembly: GCA_030068075.1. NCBI lineage: Eukaryota > Metazoa > Chordata > Mammalia > Carnivora > Viverridae > Paguma > Paguma larvata. The sequence goes on along the minus strand of CM057838.1, from coordinate 36,471,813 downwards.
AAAACGGAAGTCACACTAAATGGTGGGTATGTAGAAGCTTTCCTCTTAAGATCAAGAACAGATCTTAAGAGATGTCCTCTGTCACCACTCTTATTTTAACGATATTTTGGAAGTCCCAGCTAGCAATATGACAAAAAGCAGGAATAAAAGGTATACAGATTGGGAAGGTAGAAACAAAAGTGTATTTCTTCACAGATGGCATAATTGTGTATGTAAAAAATCCCAAAGAGTCAGCCAATAAAACGAATAAAACCCAACCCAAATCAAAACTTCTGAAATGAAAAAGGAAATAAAGCAAAGCCACAATTGCTTTACTATATATCAGCAACAAGCAACTGGAACTTAAAATCCAAAATAATACCATTTTAAAAAGTACCCCCAAAATGAAATACTTAGGTAAATCCAAAAAAATTTATAAAGGATCTAAATGCAGAAAACTACAAAACTGATGAAAGAAACAGAAGTAAGATCTAAATAGATAGATGAAGAGATCCTCTAGGTTCCTAGATTAGAAGCCTCAATATTGTTAAAATATCAATTCTTTCCATCTTTGTCTTTGATCAACGCAATTGATGTTGCAATCAAATTCCAGTCAGCTACTTGATAGTACTAACAAACCAATTCTAATGTATATAGGTAAAGATAAAAGGCCTAGAATTACAAACACAATACTGGAGAGGAAAAACAAAGTTAGAGGACTTAACAGTATCCAGTTTCAAGACTTACTATAAGCTACAGTAATCACCCCAGAGTTGTACTGGCAAAAGAACAGATGCATAAATCAATGGAACAGAATCATGAAACTAGAAAAATAATCACAAATAGAGAAAAGATGGTCTTTTCAAACAATAGGGCAGAAACAATTGGATGTCCATACGCAAAAGAAGTAAGCCTAGACACAGAGTTTACACCTTTGATATGCTAAATAACTTAATATGGATCGCAGACCTAAACGTAAAATGTAAAATAAGAGAAACCTTGGATTGGGTGATGAGTTTTTATATAAACCCCGAAAGTACAATCATGAAAGAAAAAAAAAGATAAATTAGTCCTTATTAGAATTTTAAAATTTGCTTTGTGAATAAAATACTCTTAAGAGAATGAAAGAGAAGCTACCGGCTGCGAAAATATTTGCAAAACATATCTGAACAAGGTCTGGTATCTAAAATGTACAAAGAACTCTTAAAACAGCAATCAAAAGGCAAAAAGTCAATTTAAAAAAAAGTGGGCGAACATCTGAATAGACACAAAACAAAACAAAAAAAAATACACAAGACAAAAAAACACTTGAAATACTTTCAATGCTGATTGTCAGAGGGAATTAATTTAAACAGTAATGAGATGCTACCACATACCCATTAGAATGGCTTCCCTCAAAAAAAGGGAAAAAAACAAAACAAAACACAAAAACCTTGTAACACCAATTCCTAGCTCAGATGTGGGGCAACAGGAACATTCATTCACTATTGGTGGGAAAGCAAACTTTATGGAAGACAGTCTGGCATTTCATTTTCTTATGCAGCAACCATGCTCCTAAGTATTTACCCAACTGCTCAAAGACTTATGTCCATACAAAAACTGCATGTGAATGTTTATAACACTTTTACTCATAATCACCAAAAACTGGAAGTAATTAAATATCATTCAATATGTCCACAGATCAAATAATCTTAGTGCATTCACAGAAAGGAACATTATTCACTGGTTTTTTTAAAAAGTGAGCTATCAAGTCAAAGAAAGTCATGGATGAATCTTGTCAGTCTGAAAAGGCTGTCTCTATACTATATGATTCCAATTTTATGACCTTCTAGAAAAGGTAAATTTATAAAGCCAGTCACAAGATGTGTAGCTGCCAGGAGTTCAGGGCAATGAGGGTTGAAAGGACAAAAACAGGGGATATTTACGGTGGGGAAACTATTTTGCATGACATGGTATCATAAATATATGGCATTATGCATTTGTTAAAACCCACAGAACTTTATAGCACAAAGAATAAACTTTAAGATTAAAACAGAGAGGAAGGCAAACCATAAGAGACTCTTAAATGCAGAGAACAAACTGAGGGTTGCTGCAGGGGGTGGTGGTGGGCTAAATGAGAGATGGGGATTAAGCAGAGCACTTGTTGGGATGAGCACTGGGTGTTCTATGTAACACTAGATAAATTGCCACACTGGATTCTACTTTAGAAACCAATAGTACACTGTATATTAACTAAATCTTTTAGGAGTTCAGGAGATTCCAGGATGGAATGCAGAATGTGACAAAATAATTTAAATGTATTAGAAACAGATGAAACAAGTTCACTGAAGGTATGGAGACCATATAAAGGCAAAATAAGGGGTACATATGCACTACACTATAGTTGATGAAGTTGTTTTCCACAGGGGCACAAGTAAAACACCCTGAGAACTACACATGTATACTGAAATTGAACAGTTATGTAAATGAATCAGTATCAGGGAGTCAGTATCTCACTGTTGGAGTGATAGGTTCCTGAGAAGCAAGGGAGGAGGCTAGAATAATCCATGTGGTAATGCTTTAAAGTCTGAAATATCACTATGACTTATGTTTAGCTTAATATAGATACATATGTGCACGTATAGAAATATTTCTAGAAATACGCACATACTAGGGTTAGTATACCCTTATATGTTTCCTTGCTCCATCAGCTGACAGAGCTTAGAAGCAACAATGGTACCCCAGTAACAACGAACACGTCTACCACCCACATGTCGGTTTCTAACATCGTTCTCTAGTAAAAACAAAAATCAAGAATCCTTGGAGAAGTGACATTCTCATAGTGGGACAGGAATTATCAAAGATGAGTCTGAAACATCTGAAAGGCCGGAGAGTAAGAAAGGACTAAAAGACTCTCACAATTATGAGGGTGCATCAAAGGCACATGGGAGTCTACTGAAAGAGTTCCCAATGGCCAAAGTGGGACAAACTGAACAATAAATTATATTGAGTAGTACTGGATTAATCAAAGAATAAATATCCATGTGTCTGGAGTGTTATAAATATGAATAAACACTTCTATAAATGAGAGAATAGACGAATCTCCTATGCAGAAGAATTATAAATAATTCATGCACATACTCAGTTTTCAAGAGATGGAGCATAACTCCCCATGCCTTAGGTGTGGGCTGCCCACAGTGACTTCTTGCCAGAGTCAAGTTATGGAAAGGGGAAGAAAGAGTAAACCTTGCAGTGTAGAAACCTACCAAACACAACCTGGACCAGGTGACCAAGGCCAATGCCAAGAGTCATAAATCATGCCGACCATATAAACCTTTGACATGATGGGGATGGCACTTCACCTCTGTCATCTTCCTTCCCCAAAGACATAATCCCAGCCTAATCATGAGAAAAACATCAAACAAACCCCAATCGAGAGACATCTAAAACACAGACTCGTGCTCCTTAAAACTGTCAAAATCATCGAAAACAAAAAAGTCTAAGAAACTGAGCCTAAGGAGATATGATTACTAAACATAATGTGATATGCGTTTGTTAAAAACCACAGAACTAGGATCTGGGAACAGATAAAGCACATTTGGTAGAAACTAAGGAACTCTAATAAAGTATGGACTTCAGTTAATTATGAATCAGTATTGGCTAATTGTAACATATGTACTACACTAATGCGAAATGTTAATAATAAGGGAAACTGGATGCTAGGGATATGGGAATTCTCTATAGTAGCTGCAGGGTTTTTCCATAAATATAAAAATGTTCTAAAATAAAAAGTTTATTTAGGGGCACCTGGGAGACTTTTTACCTCTGGTTGGGTGTCTGACTCTTGATTTCAGCTCAGGTCATGATCCAGGGTCGTGGAATCAAGTCCCACGTCAGGTTCTGCCCTGAGCTTGGAGCCTGCTTGCGATTCTCTCTCTCCTCTTTCTCTGTCCCTCCCACACTCACGCACTCTCTCTCTCTCTCTCTGTCTCTCAAAATAAACTTTTTAAAAAGTTTCTTTAAAAATGTACACAATAGCATATAAAAATCATATAGAATAATATATTAAAAACTGATTTGCCATGTTATCAACATGGTAAATTAATTATACTTGTTCATATTATATCTTGAAATCTAACATATTAAATTCAACAATCAACTCAATAAATTCATTTTCTTAATCCCAGACAAGCTACCCCCGCTCTCATGCTTTCTACAGACCATATGGGAGAATGAAGCGTGTCTTAGTATCGGAGCTTATACAGCAAAAATAGGTTGACTGTTATTTTTTGAAGCCATTTCTACTCTAAATTTTACTGATCATATTCATCACAATCATTATTGTAATGAAGTAGTTATATGTTCTTATGTTTCTTTCCAGGAGTAGAAGAAAATGGAAGTAAATTCAGATGTGGTGCCTGAAAGCACATCTCCTGGGACATAGTTTTGGAAGCAGGTCATTAAAACTGCCATCGGTTTAAAATTTGCCAAGTGCCCAAACCTCAGGTAGAAAACTGAATAATTCAGTCAAATGCTTGGCTCCTCACTGACTTGATACTGAACATTTAGATTCTTTATCAAGAAAGCTCGTTTCTTATATCAAAATAATTTTGTCACTCGAAATTGTGTTGGGAATATGAAAACTGTCTTCATCTTGAGGTAATGAGTATATATTAATTTTTCATGGCTAGAAAGAATGTGCTTCTAACTTTGTAAAAAAAAAGAAATCTGTTTAATGTCACTTCCATAGAGAAATTAATAGCAATGTTTTAGGTGAAACTGGGAGAAAGGCAAGAAAAAACACCCCCCCATATACTCAGTCTTTTGTAGAATGACAGATGAGACATTTGTTGGAGGAACATTTAGGCATTTGTAGAGCATGTGGATTCAAAATTAGCAATGTAAGGAATACCCTGTTTGCAGGCCAATTTTACTGCAAAATGAAAAATTAAATGTTTTAATATGGGTGTTATATTTAGAAAAAGGAATACACCACATAATTCAATTACTCCCCCCTTCCCCCCATACCTTCATTTCTAATGGATAATCACTAGTTTCTACCTAGTTTACCTTCTCCAAAAGGAGTATCTGTTATTTTTGCCTGGTCAATATCTACTTTCCTTTATTTTGGTAAAAATATTTTGATTTTTGCTTGACAGATCACCTGCCCACTCTTTCACTCCGAGTATTTTAGGTGAGACTTTATGCACCTTACACCACTCTGGAAATGTGTACGTCATCCAAGCCCAGAAAAATCAGTCCATTCCTTCTCTTGGTTATTGCTTCAAGTATGGGCATGTGACTCTAGCCGGTCAATCAGAGAAAATTTTGAGAGGTATTCTCTCTTTATTCTGATGCATTCCAGGAGCCATCTCGCCTCTCCTGGCAACAATGGCACCCCAGTAACCAGCCAGAGGAAAACCAAAACCAAGATGGAGAGAGAGGGAAGCAGGCAGGAAAGGAGAGTGATTCTTGACACCTAAGTACGACTGTGCCTCTATGCCGTCTCTGGGGTATTTCAGTTATAAGAGCCAACAAACTCCCTATTTTACTAAAACTATCTGAATTGGGTTTGCAGCACTTTGAACTGAATTGATGATAACCATCTTTCTTTTTTTCCAATTGTCTCAATTTTTTCTCATTGTTAGAGATCTAGTTGAGGACAATTATTCTATAAGCTTACTTAGGCAACCCGGAGCCCAAGGAACTCTTCCTTCTCTGAACTCATACATTAGTATATTTAGCATTCGCTTGCCTTAGTAATACCTCTTGTATTGTTGACGACATTGTTATTCAATTTTCTCTGTGACTTTTTTATCATTAAGATGCTAAATTCCCAAAGGACAACAGTGTCCAATATCCCTTCCCTACTTCAAGTCCCAAATTGTTGAGAAGTGATTGACTAAGTTTTCTCCAAATCTATGTGCCAAAATCCAAAGGGAGTTATTTTCATTACACAAGTATATAATTTGTCCTAGCAACATACAGCCTTTGTCCGGGCTCACAGTTTTCGGTCTGCTTCCATAATTAATTCATATGTAAAGAAATTATATACTTAAAGAAATTATATCTTAGACCCCATATGAAATTAGTGAAGGTAGAAGGAAACTGATGTGTTTTGAATATTCACAATATACTAAACAAAATCCCTGGGACCTTACATATATTTACCTGGCATATTCCTCACAACAGCGTTGCTAATTAAATTTTATTAATTTTACTTTAAAAATGAGGAAACAAGCTGAGAGATGTTAGTTAATTTGTTCAAGACCACACCCTATAGTGAGCGCACACCAATGTTTATGTGTTTTTTAATCTTTGCATTCCCACTACCTAGTGCAGTGTCCAGCATATAAAGAGGATTCGTAAAATATTAGACAAATGAATGGATGAGTTAATGAATGAACAAATGATACGGCCAAGATTAGAGGTGTCCTTTTTGGTTCCAGATCTCCATTACTATGCTACCTATAAACAGAATAATCACCAAGGTTATTCCATATATTTTTGTCTTTTATTTTTAAATTACATTGAATCACTTAGCAATATGCATGTGGATAGATTGGTATTTCAACAGCACGACCCCACCCCACCGTAGAGGCGAGTCACAGTAAATGAAGCATCCTGGGCTGAGTACTAGGGCTTTTAGGTTAGAGAGGAATCTGATTATAAATTGTATTTACTTGTTCTATGACCTTAAATGAGTTATCTATGTCTCTGATTATGTATTGGTAAAACTGAGATAATATTATCTTCCTTTTAAGACTATTATGAGATTAAATAAAATTATGCCTAGCAGAGCATCTGACAGATAGTAATCCTTTTTTTTTTTTTACTGTTATTACTGTAATATTTTCTTTTGAAGTTCGAACCAATTCTCTCATGGCCATATAAGTCTTGATAATGTACAAGTATTCGATTTTTAATAATTTAGGCAGACTTAGAAGATTAAGAAAAAAGACATGTCTCTTGTTAAAAGCAACAGACGTTCATAAGTAAGCTCTCATAACTAAAAGTGACCCCAATATTCAAAAAAAAAAAACTTTTCATACATAAGACACTCTCAATACAAAGAACAGTCTCATTACCCAAGCCAGAAACTAGAAGTCTGACCTTCCTGCCCTCACCCATACGTATGTACCATTAAATATCTTCATCTGTCTTAACATTTTCAATTAATTCCCGTCTTTGCTAATAATACATTCAAAAATATCAAATTCAGTTTCTTATCTCTATTACCTTTATCATGGATGTATTGAAGCTTTCGATAGCTCTAATCTGAAGGGTTTTGCAGCAGCCCAGGTGGAAAATTATGGCAGCTATAACTAGGGTAGAGATTTGGAAGTAGTGAGAAGTGACTTTCTTTTGAATATATTTTAACAGTCGAGCCGACAGGGCCTACTAATGGATTAGATATGGAATTTTTAGAGGCACAGAATCATGCAAGTCTCTGAAACTTCCGGTTGGAGCACCAGTGAATAGTGGTACCGTTCCCTGAGTAGGGAAATGCTACCGCAGCAAGTCAGGCAGCTGCGGCTGAAAGTGTGGTTTCAGACACGAGCATCGCAGGTATTCAGGATATAGTTTTCCAAACTGAGAAACTGTGTTCAGTAACTAATTCCTATGTGTTTTTCAAGTGTGCGTGCCTTTGTACCTGCTTTTCTTTTTACCTGGGATTACCTGTCCCCCATCTAACCTACACTTACTCAGATGAATTACAATATAAAAGGAGCCTTCCTCAACACCCCAGGCAGAATTAGACTTACTTTCCTCTATGGCCCCACAGCAATTTAGTAATGTTTACAAAATACTAACAATAAATCAAGCATTATACTCATCACTAGGTATACAAAGATGTGTAATTCCTTGCCTTCAAAGAGCTTACAATCTAACAGGGGGCAGGGAACATACCCAAACTACTCAGTACAATGTGATAAATGGTATATACAAAACAGAATGAAACTATAGATGAGAGAATGGTGAGTCGTCAGGCAAAGACACTAATATTTACTGAATGTATATCTGTCATGTGTATGATACTTTAATTGTTACTTCATTGAATCATCACGGCAGCCCTTTAAGCCAAACAGAAATCTTTAAATACTTACCCAAAACTATACAGTTTGCATGTGGCAGAATTAGCTTACAAATCCATTCCTGACTCCTAAGCCATTTTCTATCAAACCAGATTCAGAGGGGGCTTCATGGGAGAGAGAAACTTAGGCTGAAACCAGAAGGATGAAGGTCAGAGGAAACGGTACATGTCTGGAGGCTGAGGGCTGAGGGCGTTACAGGCAGTGTCCTTCAGAGAAAACAGAGGGAGAGTAGGCTGGGTAAGTGGTACCATGCTCAGGAGTCTGGGTTTTATCCTGAACAAATGGGGAATTTTGTTTATTTATTTCTTTAAGTTTATTTATTTTGAGAGAGAGTGTGTGTGTGCATGCAGGGAGGGGCACAGAGAGAGAATCCCAAGCAGGCTCCACACTGTCAGTGCAGAGCCCCTCATGAACCATGATATTATGACCTGAGCCAAAATCGAGAGTTGGACATTTAACCAGCCGAGCCACCCAGGTGCCCCTCTAATAAAACATTTTTAAAAGCATAATAACCAGTTGGAAAAAATTAAAATATTTCTACTTTGAAAAAAAAATATACCGACCTACTGGTCATTCTGACATTGTTAAGACATAGCCAACAAAATCCAGCACTGCAACATTTTTGATACCAGGGAGAACCTCAGATGCTGAATGCATCACCTACATTTCCGTTTTTCCCAGTTCTTTAATTATTTTCTTTAAAAACCATAAATAAAAATGAATTCCATTTCCCTAGTTTTCAGTGTTAGAGTATAGAACCCAAAGGGTGTCTTGGGCATATAGAGCCAACTCTAAGCACACATGAAAAATCATATTATGATTATTGGTTTGTAAACAATAGGCAAAGCTGAATGACCATGACAAAGGTAGGGCAAGAGCCAGGGCAGCTGTGAGGGCTCAGTAAGGTTATCATGGACAGAACATGAGGCGCTTCCAGGAAAACAATCCAGCACCAATGGGAGGGTGGGCGGGACATTGTAATTATCCCAGCAAATAAGAACGAGCAGCAGGATAAAAAATAAAAATAGGTAACACTTACAAAACAGTTCTTAAGGACAGGTACCTTTCCAAAAAATCTGTATTATTTCCTTCAATCTTCAGAAAGCCTGTGCAAGAGGCTTTTGTTTGTTTGTTCGTTTTTAAGCTTATTTATTTATTTTGAGAGAGGGAGAGAGTGAGAGAGAGAGAAAATGCACTGAGGAGGAGCAGAGGCAGAAGGGGACAAAGGATCCAAAGTGGGCTCTGTGCTGACAGAAGACAGCCCAACGCAGGGCTTGAACTCATGAGTTTTGAGACTGTGACCTGAGCCGAAGTCAAATGCTTACCCGACTGAGCCATCCAGGCGCCCCAATGAGAAGCACTGTTTTTATCTCCACTTTACAGATGGGGAAGCTAAGTAATTTGCTCAGATCACAGAGAAAGAGGAACAGGGATTTGAATCCAGGACATATGACGGCAAACCTAGCTTAACTAGAGTTACGGTTAACTGTAATTAGATGAAGCAGAGGAGATGATTCACTGCAGATTCACTGCAGAACAGAAAAGGAAAGGGATGCTGGGCTGCTAACCTACAGATCTAGATTCCAGACAGCACGTACGGTAGAGGCCACATTTTAGAGTAGACGCTTTGCGCTCTACGCGGTAGGATTTGCTGTCAGAGCAGGTTCTGACTTCTGAGCCTTTGGCCGCCCGTGGCATTCATGTCGTGCGCTCAGTAATTTGAAAAGAAATTCTCTGTTTGTTTCTATGACAGCTGATTAGCCCAGCTAAGATAAGAATTTTCACAGTTTTCTGCTTTTGGCAGAAAAGCAACACATTTATGAGAGTGAAGCTGCTTTGTATTTTAGAAAAAAAACATACTGTGGAAATAGAAAATTTGTTTTTCCTTATTTTGTGACAAAAATTATTACAGTCAGAACTTGCACCCCTGCACTCCCACGCATCGTACTGCTGGATGCGCCACTTCTTCCTGGGTCACTGTCGGGGCACGAGACTTTTTTTTTTTTTTTTTAAACAAACAGTTCTTAAACTTTGCTTTGACTTTCAAGCTGGTAGGTGTATCATTGAAGAGTCTGCAAGTTTGCATACGCCTGAGTGTAAATATGAGTACAGCAGCCACATCTGATCCCTGCCACTCCGCGATCAGTTACTGGATTCTCAGTTACACTCGTGTTCCCAAAACATTTTGAGAAAACAATGAGAGATTATAAAATAAGAATCAGCCTTATGCCAATAATCCTGACTTCCAGGGCCCAGCTTTTAATCTTTCCATTCTTGTTTGGGGCTAGGATCCCTGATTAAAATATCAGAGGGGCTACAGAGTCCAGTGTGGGGCTGGTGATGCTTGACTAACTCACACATATCAACGGACAGCCTTGTTAGCAACATAGAGGAACCAGAATCACAGACCTCTCGATGGTACTCTCAAAGTTTCCCTATCTTCAGGGAAAATATTCCCACTTACCAAACCTGTGTTTTACCCCTCTACCTGAGGTCATATTTGTACATGTTAATTGAATAAACGAAACTATGGGCAACCACGTCGAAAGGCTCTCGCCAATTCTCACTTACTCTATTAACACTGGTGATATACGGATCTAACGAAGTCTTCGAAATATTCCCAAACACACAAATTCAACGGCAACTTCTTATATTAGTGTTTTTAATGCCAGTAGTAGTTCTGTTCCGATTTTAAGGTTATTTTTTCTGTTTCTGAAAAATGCCACCAAAATTCTGAAAGGGCATACTTTAAATCTGTAGATTGCTTTGGGTAAGATAAACATTTTAACAATATTAATTCTTCTAATCTATTAGCACAGGGTATCTTTCCACTTATTTGTGTCTTCTTCGATTTCTGTCATTAATGCCTTTCATTAGTTTCTGTACAGGTCTTTCACCACCTTGGTTAAATTTATTTCTAGGTATTTTATTCTTTTTGATGCAACTGCAAATGGGATTTTTTCTTTTTCTGGTAGTTCATTGTCAGTATATAAAAATGAGACAGATTTTTGTATATTGCTTTTGTACCCAAACTTTACTGAATTCACTCATTAGTTCTAACACATTTTTTGGAAGAACTTTAGGGTTTTCTATTTGTAAAATCGCGTTGCCCTCAAATAGTGAGTTTTACTTCTTCCCTTCTGATCTGGATGTCTTTTGTTTCTTTTTCTTGCCCAATTTTCCGGGCTAGGACTTCCTACTATGTTGAATAAAAGTGGCAAGAGTGGGGATCCTTGTCTTGTTCTTAATCTTAAAGCAAAAGCTTTCATATTTTTTTACCACTGAGTATGATGTTAGCTGTGGGCTTGTCTTTGTGGACTTTATTATATTGAAATAGTCTCCAGTCCCACTCTGTTGAAAGTTTTTATCATAAATGGATGTTGAATTATGTCAAACGCTTTTTCTGTATCTACTGAGGAGATAAGATGCTTTTTATTCTTCGTTTTGTTAAAATTGGATACCATGTTGATTATTTGGATGTTGAACTATCCTGGAATCCCTAGGATTAATCCCACTTGATGACGGTATATGATCTTTTTAATGTATTTTTGAATTCAGTTTGCTAATATTGTGTTGAGAATTTTTGCATCTAAGTTTATCAGGAATATTGGCCTATAATTTTATATCTTTGTGGTGTCTTTGTCTGGTTTTGGTATCAGGGTAATTAATGCTGGCATCATAAAATAAGGTCGAATGCACTTTTTTGGAAGAGTTTGAGAAGGACATTCTTATTTGAATGTTTGTAGAATTCACAAGCCATCTGGTCCTGGACTTTCATTTGTTGGTGGGTTTTTGATATTGATTCAATCTCCTTTCTAGGAATCAGTCTATTCAGATTTTCTTTTTTCATGATTCAGTCTTGGAAGATTGTATGTTTCTAGGACTTTATCCATTTCTTATTGGTTGTCCAATCTGCTGCTGTATAATTGTTCATAGTAGTTTCTTATGATCCTTCGTACTTCTTTGGTAGCAGTTGCCACTTCTCTTTTTTCATTTCTGATTTTATTTATTTGAGCCCCCTTTTTTCCTCACCTAGTCAAGCTAAAGGTTTGTCAATTTTATCTTTTCAAAGAACCTTTTCCTAGTTTCACTGATCTTTTAGGTTGTCTTTTTTTGTCTCTGTTTCATTTTTTTGTCTCTATTTGTTTCATTTCCAACTCTGATACTTATTATCCCCATCCTTCTACTAAACTTGGGGCTTTATTTGTTCTTTTTGTAATTCCTTTAGGTGCAAAGTCAGATTATTTGAAACTTTTTCTTGTTTTCTGAGGTAGTTTATATCACTATAAACTTCTTCTTAGAACTGCTTTTGCTGCACCCCATAGATGTGCTGTGTTGTATTTCCATTTTCATTTGACTCAAGGTAGTTTCTAAGTCTCTCCTTGGATTTCTTTGTTGATCCCTTGGTTGTTCAGCAGTATGTTGTTTAATCTCCATATATTTGTGACTTTCCAGTTTTCTTCTTGTAATTGATTTCTAGTTTCATATCACTGTGGTCATATAAGATGCTCGATATGATTTCAATCTTCTTGATTATTTAGACTTGTTTTGTGACTTAACATGTGTATGATCTATCCTAGAGGATGTTCCATGTGCACTCAAGAAAAATGTGCATTCTGCTGCTGCTTTTGGAAGGAATGCTACATCTATATCTCTTAAATCCATCTGGTCTGTTGTTTAAACTGAATGTTTACTTACTGACTTTCTGTCTGAACATCATTGATGGAAGCGGTATATTAAAGTTCACCAGTACGATCGTATTGCTGTTCATTACTCCCTTTAGGTCTGCTGATATTTGCTTTATATATTTAGTTGCTCCTATGTTGGGTGCATAAATATTTAAAAGTCTTATAGCTTCTGGATTGATCTCTTTGTCATTACTACGGACAGGCAAAATTTCATTGAATATTCAAGACAGCTTTCTGAGAGAAACAATATTATTCCCCCTTCACTGCTGAGGAAACTGAGGCAAGGAGAAGTTGAATGATTTGCTCTAAGTCATCAAACTAATGCCAGTGTTCTTACCATTGCTCTAAATTATCTATTCTATAGACTTTCCGTAACAACTGAACACAATGTATATAAAACACCTACAATCGGACATAGTCCAAAACATGTCCTCAACGAATTTTAGCTAATACTATTAGTTACTAAACAATAGATAAGTAACAACAATGCTTAGTTTGACGAACTGATCTATAAGATTGTGTTTCTTCTTCAGTTTTCAGTGTCAAATTGTCAGATACGCCCCTCTTTACAAATATATTTGCCAGTACTGATTGAGCACCTACACTGCAGCCAGCGTGCTGCTCCCCACTGCGGGCCTGGTGCTCTGCGACACAGGCGCCTTCTCTGTCCTCATGGATTTATGATGTACAGGCTGCTGGTATAGATCACAGGCCACTGAGGAGAGCTACGACCCTCTCTGTCATCCAGAGGGTTTGGACTGTCGTGACCATCTCTTAAAGAGATCAGTCATTCATCAAGATTCACAGAGTCACCCACACAGCCGCTTTGCTGATCAAGAAGGGCAGCAGATCTTAGCAAGTGCACATCAGAAAAAGGAATCGATGGTGTTAATTATTTTGCCTTTCCATTTTGCCTTTTTCTAAGGTTATTATTATTACTATTATTATTATTGCAAATTTAGCAAATATCATTTCCATTTTCATTCTACCCGCATATAAGTAAGCCTTCTCAGGAGCTTTGCACTTCTAGATTTAATTCTGGGCTCTTTAGATCAAAGTGCTCACACCTCTCCTAATCTTTCCTATTTTGAGGTCTGTCTTTATGTCTAGGATCCTAGCCTATGACTTTAAAACAACAACCAAAACCAAACAAATCTCCCCAAGACCCCATTATTATAGCTGATTGCTATCATGTGTTTTCCCCATGTCCCCAGCAGCTTCCCTCACGTCAGACAGACCTCAAAAGCTAACTCTGGTAGGCTCAGTATCGTACGAAGCAGATACTGCATAGCACCTCTTACACCCTTTGTTATTCCGTTGCCAATTATACAGGCCATAAGGGAGTCTGTCATATGAGGGTCTGTTACCCAGAGATCACGAACACGTAGCAGCTGTTTATTTGCAAATATGGAATGGGATGAACACATGGTTCAGAAAGATGGTTTTTTAATGGTAGTATCTTCTCATTTACATTAGATTATCCACAATTCTTTTTCCCTTTTCCAATTCTGAATATATGGTAGTCTTTTTTTTCCCCACTAAACTTCACTGAAATAGAAATGACTGGAATGTCACCAAGTGTCTCCAACAGCTAAGGCATCACAACCCCAAAATATCTCAAGCTTTAAAGAGTGATACTGATCATACTGATCATAGTAACAGTGGGAAAATGAGCAGGTGTAAGTTATTACAATGTACCATGCACTTCCCCTGGGACCTTACATATGTTGTGTCACTTGGGACTATTCACAATAACCCCATAACATAGGTAGATGCTATTCGATAGATGAGAAAGCTGAGGGTGTAGTTAGTTGCTTACCCAAAGCCCCAATGCTACTAGGTGCCATAGTTGTGACTTAAACCCAGACCTTCCTGTCTCTGCCTCCCCTCGCTTTACACTGAGAATTAGGGAGCAGAGTAAAGCCAGATAAAAGGGAGGGGGAAGAGGATTCCATGGAGGAAAATGTCATTAATCATCGTTAATGCATTAAATGAACATCCACTGAGTACTGGGCATAGTATTTACACATAAGACAAGTTCTGTGCCCCAGAGAATGTAGTCTTCACAAAAGGGAATAATCAATATAAGCCAAAGTGTGCAGAGCACAGATAGAGGGTTGGGGCTCTGCAAGGGAGAGCTGGGGAAGGCTTTTCAGATAAGGTGCCCTCTGAGCAGGAATGATAGCAATACCGGAAAGTGCTCGAAGTGCTAAGAATGGAAAGGATAGAACAGGTGGAAGTCAAAGCAAGGACAACAACACCACAGACGTGTGACAGATGGGGCGATGCTCAGAGAATCCCCAGTGCTTCGGAGAGCTGCAGGGGAGGACGCGTGGTGAAAATGTGGGAATAAGAGCAGAAGGGCAGGCAGCGCTGACGGCACGTTAGCAGAGGGAGCAAGGAGGCAGGTGAAAAAACAGGGGACTGAACAGGACCACACCGGACTCCCGGTCCGAGTGACCATTCTTCATAGAATAATATATGAGGTCATCATAAACTCCAGTAAAGTCATGAACTGGTTTTTCAGGTGCTTTTTATTATGACTATGGATTATGACACTAGGCCACAAAAGAGGTGAGTTTTAATGGAGAGAAGAATGGTATATACAAAGGTAATAATGGCCCTCGATGAGACCCTAGGGTCCAAGGAAGGAGGGTGTAGCCTGAGAAAACTAGAAGCTTGGATAGAGACGGAGAAAAGGCATCTCTGAACTATAAATGGCTACTAAAATATGAGGCAAGTAGCACAGAGCCGCATGCACTATTCAGCCACGCTTCAGGCCTCGCTGGGCTTGGATGTCAGGCAGAAGGCCAACAATGGGATGAGAAGACAAGATGACAGCATCGTTACAACTGTCTTAAAACTGAATCACGTGATTCAGGGGGAAAAAAGCCCCTTTGAACTGATAATATATTAACCAGTGCAATCTACTGTGAGCAAGCATTCTAATGGTCAGGCACAATGAAATATCGGGATTTGGGAGCAGACCCTCATACGAAGCAACTCCTTGGGTTAACATCTTTTCTGTTGTGTGAAGAGCTATATAGTGCAATCAAGCTTCTCTTGATCTGGCTGCTTAAGGGCTAACTAGACCACAACAAATGTTTTTAAAGTGTCAGATCTGGACTCTGCCTGTAATCCTTCCCCACAGGTAAGAAATCTGATTTCAAGAATAGAAAGGACTCTTTGTATCCTAAATTTGTCACGAAAGTCCTGTCAAGAATATAGCTCTATTTTGTACTTGTACTATAGCAGCAAAATAAACTCAATAAGCTCTAATTTGGTATTCTATAGAACGAAATTTGTAGTGGAATAAGAGTCAAAAGATATTGCTTATGACAGCTTATAATCAGACTTAGTGTAGGCATCATTGAAATTGTAGTTCCTCTGACAGAACGATTTTTTTATACTAGTTTCAACCTACTTCTCTGTCCCTATTATTACTTCCAGTGCAGATGATTCAAATCCAAGAGCTATGGCCAAGAGCCATGGAGTGGAGGTAAGTCTGGCAATAGAGGCTTCTAGGTAACCAGCTTAGAGCACAACAGCAGCCCCCAAGGTCACTATGAAGTTCAGTGTGGACGGCCAAGACTTCGGTGCCACACAGACCCAAGTTCAAGTCTCAGATCCATATCCTATCAACTCTAAGAAATAACTCTAAGCACTTGGCCCAATGCCTGGCACATAGTAGACACTCAATGAATAGGAGCTGTTATTACTTTAAAAATAAAGCATAAAAGGGAAAAGTCAGAGCTATGACAGCTCCTCACTTCAAAGGCATAAATTCCATCTTCCTGTCAAATGTAAGTATCTCTTTCAACTTCTCATGAATATCTGGAGCCATAAACTTGCCTAAGACTCTTAGTACAAGAGTCTGACATTTTCTGTCCCATTTTCCTGGGTTCTTCTCTCTCTTCCATATTATTCTTTATAAGGTGATCTAAAAGGTAAGAGATTAATAAATAGAAACTGCAGGTTTTTGGTCTTACCATTTTTATCTGCTCTCCTCAGTATCTGAAAAAGAAAAAGAGAAAAATGTATTACCATTTTTACAATTGCAGTGAATATTATATTCATACGTAATTCACCCATTATTAAATAAAAGAAATTCCAATTTTAAATAAAGATTTCCCAATTGAGAGGTTTCTTTATAATAGTCAAAAACTGAAAACAACCCAAATGTCTTTGGACAAAAGAATCTGTGACACTTCCACTCGCTGAATACTACTGGGCAATAAAGAGGAATGAGCTCTTGAACACGCACAATAACTCAGACGGATCACAAAGTAACGATGTTGAGCAAAAACCTAGGTCAAAAAAGAATACCTGCTCTATAATTCCATTTATATAAAACTCTAGAAAATGCAAACTAATCTAAAGTGACAGAAAGAAGATTAAGGGTTGCATACAAATGAGCAAGGAGGGCATTATAAAAGGACATGAGAGAGCTTTCTGGAGATAGAGGTATGTTTATTATCTTGACTATGGTAATGGTTTCACAGGTACATACACACGTAAAAATGTATCACCTTTTCACTTTAAATATGTGCAATGTAGTGTAAGTCAATCATATCTCAATAAAAGGGAATGAATGGAAACAAAAAATAATAAATCATGGATAAGTAGAGCTCACGTGTCTATATTGTATCTTACTTTTCTTCTACGCATTAATTATATTATCTCGGGTGGATAGGAACTCCTTGGCCATCAGGTATCTTAAGTAATGATTTCCTAACTTTCTTCTGGGAAATCAGTCTTTATCCTCCACTCCCCTCTACACTCAAGGATCGGGCAGAGCATTCAGGCCTGCCAAACAGAGTGTCCCATCACTCAGCCCACTGTGACTACCCAGGCATGAGCACAGTAAGGCCATGGTTTTGCTTGAATTATAAGAGACATACCTTCTCTTTTGCTGACTTTGAACTTGGGAAGATATAGGTATGAAGCTGCTCTTCACCCTTCTGTTATTATATATTATCATAGGCTGAACTGTGTGCCTCAAAACAAACACTTAAGTCCTAACCTCCAGGTAACTGTGGAGGTGACCTTGTTTGAAATCAGTCTTTGCTGATGTAATCAAATTAAAAGAAGATCTTACTGGGGCTCCCGGGTGGCTCAGTTGGCTAAGCATCCAACTTTGGCTCAGGTCATGATCTCAGGGTTTGTGAGTTGGAGCCCCACTTTGGGCTCTCCACTGACAGTGCAGAGCCTTCTTGGGATTTTCTCTTTCCTCTCTCTCTCTCTCTCTCTCTCTCAAAATAAATAAACTTTTAAAAATATATATAATATCTTACTGGATTGGGGTGGGCTCTACATCCAAAGACTGGTGACTTTATAAGGAGAGAGAGATTCAGAGATGCAGAGACAGAGGGGAGACATTACGGTAACGGAGGCAGGTATTGGTGTGGTACAGCTGCATGCCATAGGATGTAAAGGATCCTGAGATCAGAAGCTAGGAGACAGGCATTGAGCAGAGTCTCCCCTAGAGCCTTCAGAGGGAAAGGTCCTCCCACGCCTTGATGTCACCCACCCAGCCTCCAGAACTGAGAACGTGAGGGTGGTTGCTTCAGCCACTCCGTGTGCAGTACGCTGTCACAGAAGCCACAGGAAAATTACACAACATAGAACCTGGCCATAACCAGTCCTCAAGAAAGCAGTGTCCATCCAGGGGCTGAAGAAAATTGATCCTGATGACACTCTGTGAGCTCCTGATCAAGCAAGCCCTCCTGACCGAGGGTCTCCATTCTCACTGCGGGAGCCACTAAATTATTGTTTTAAATCTTAAGATAGTTTACGTTATTTTTTTCTGTTAGCAGCAATCAAATTGGCCCTAACCAATACTCTATACTAATAGAAAAAAAAAAATACCTGGATAATAGAACACACCACAGCTGTGCTATATACACTACCAAAGAAAATGCCCCTTTATCATACTGCAAAGATAACCTTGAATCACATGAAAGGGACACTTGAAGATCATTTTTCTGAGCAATAGACAGTTATGTTAAGTAATCAGAGCTACTCTAACATTTAGGTCATCACTTCTTGGTGGGCAGCTGGAAGGATGAGCAATAGTTTTTATTATCAAAGTTTTCTGTTTTACTGCTTTCTGCTACACAAGAATTATCCTCCTTTCCTCCTGGTGCCGTCATCAAGATGAAGTATGGTTAAATCTAATCATTATTATACTCTTATAATAGTTTACTATTATTACCAAAAATCTCACCAATGGAAAATTTCCAACAACAGATAGGTATCCTCCTGACTTATGTGCATAAGTTGGTCCCCCTTTATAAACTAAATTTATTTAACAGTAGCAAGAAAACCGCTTTAAGTAGTAAGAACGTCTATGCCCAGAGCAGAATGGGACACAGATTCTTCTTATTCCACGGAGGTAATTTCTAATGGGGATTTTGGGAATTCAATTCTCCATCACAACCAGCTTCCTCCCCTCCCTGCAACTATGAAGCCCCAGCTGAGAGGCAAGGAGATATGAAACACAGACTAATTCTTACCTTTAATATGCTCTAAGATTCTATTTCAAGCTCTATTGTGTCCTTACAAGTTCAAAGTAACTAGAACAGGAATAACCACATACCGGAGACTTGGACCCAGGACTTCCATCATTTCATTTCATAAAGAACTATCTTAAATAGCATTCAGCCTCTTGGTGATGAAATTAAGACAGTAGCTTTCTTTATTAAGACAGTTCTTTGTAATTAAATAGGAACAGAACTGTCTCTGCTGCAAATTTTACCTCTGAGCCCACAGACTAATAAAATAAAAACTGTCCTGCAGATGAGAACTGGGTTCATTGCATTATGCTACCATAGTAATCTGGATCCCCGCTACTCTTACCAGTTACTACCACAAGATACATAGCAAAAAGATGCAAATATTATGGTCAGAATGAAAACTCAAATGCAGGTTATGCCGTGTTTTTGCAACAATTTAAGGATTATCAAATAGCATCCTTTATCCTAAGGGCTATTCTTTGACGGCCTTCATTAAAATTCCTCATTTCTCACCTGAGGTTTTCAAGGCAGGTGTTAAGATGCAAATATTGTCTTAAAGGCCTAAAAAATTGACAGTCACTATTTACTGAACTAATATATGCTAAGTGCTTTCTGCTGTGTACCAGGTTAAAACTAGGTAATGAGAGAAGCCAGTAAGCCTCCCGAGGCCTGAGGATAGAGGGCAGGAAATCTGGTTCTCATCCAGAACACGGGGTGCCATCCAGAAGGGAAGACCCACCAGGTAAATCACAGTGTGTGGACCCCGACGGCCAGGAGGTGGTTTTGCTACCACCGCACTAGTTGCCGTGAGATAGGGTGCAGGGAAGTGGCCACTGACGATGAACGGAGCAAAGGTCACAGAACAAACATTTTTATCTTCTCGATTTTGCCTGGAGTAGGCCTTGTGTGAGAAAACAGTTTTAAACATATAGTAACATTAAAACTACGTTTTCCTTACTTCTGCAGGGTCTTAAAACTAGGAATTAGGGTTAATTGCTATTCTCCAACAATCTCACTGAAATTATCTAGTGTGCGCTAGGCAAGACAGGAGGTATATGGCTCTAAGAGAACCCGGTCACAGAGCCATTATACCTGGAAAACCGTTCCTGTCTGACAGTCCTCTGTCCACTTCACCTCTTAGGCAGATGAGAATATATACACACATACAGGGCTTCAGAATTAAGGCTCTTTGCAAGGAAAACGGTTACATAGTTTCACCAAGTCCCTGACCCGCCAGGCCTTGTGCATTTTGCTCAGCAGAGGTGAGTGTGCATGCTTGGTTGGCGGGGAGGAAGGGAAGACAAACAGTAAAACCATCTCTCTCCTTCACAACCTTCCAGGCCCTACTTCTGCCTCTAGCAAAATGAGGAAGGGCCACTCTCCTTCCAGCTTAAAATCAAAGAAAACTGTTTGGGAGAAGACAGTGGCATCAAGTGGTGAAGTTATAACCAACGTCGCTTCATTATCTTGCTCTGGGGCATGATGTGAGGCTTTGATCTTCTCCCTTTGCACAGAAGCAGAGTTGATTCATATGATGATTCCAAAGAGGAACCACATGCTATACGGACTAGTATCCTAAATTAGAGTTTATTCTCTGTTAGCTGGACTGAACTAAGCTGGGCATAGCGGTACACACGTGTTAAGAAGGAAAAGCACTGTCATCCTCCTGCTCCTCCCGTGTTGCTGTATGCGGCACCCAGGGAAGCCGCTTTCCTGTGGGTGGCAGGCCTCAGCACCAGCCCTGGGTTTGCTAAGCCCCCCAGTAGGCATTCGAGAGTATCTATGATGAACCGATATAGAATTCTGTCATTTTTTAGACAGACTACAATTTAAAAAATTAGATTTCTAATGGAACAGTCTCTGTATTAATTTGTGGATTTGGCTGCTGGGATTTAGGCATTCAACAGGGAACAATGATCTAGCAAGAACAGTTCAAATTTATATAGCACATTTCCTTTTTCTGTTCTCAGTTTTCTTATCCTATGAACTTGCACTTAAGACAACAACTCTAGAATTAAGGGCCATACTCTTTGTGGTTGCTGCTACGGACATAAGGAAAGTGAAGAGAAAGCCAATAGGAACGGTCACTCCCTCTCTGATTTTCTGATCTATGGCTAGTTTCCCACCAGCTGGATACATCTAGTCATGGCGCAACGGGATCCTCAAAATCACTCAGAGGACTCATTAGTACAGCGGCCTTGGAATATAAACACTAAAAATCCAAGTTTTCCTCACATTTGGAAATCAGTCTGTGTGGCGCAGAACACTCTGATGGGTTGCATTCCTATTCCCCTTTGGAATAGGGGATCTCTATTACCAACTTATTATGATCTGAATAGAATTCAAAAAGCAATCTTTCTGCTCAGTGCTACTAGAATACATTGAAACAAATAGAGTAAATTATGTATTTATATTTCACATTTTATTTTTGCTAAAAGCAGTATGATCCAGAAATGAATAATTCAAAAGTCCTTAAGTAACAAATCCTTTTTCCTGTCACATATTTCACCAGACTGCTGGATTCTTCACCAAATATCTCCAAGAAAAAGTGTAAACAAAATCTCTTCTCCTCGAGATAAAATCCAGCGGCAGGTTTTTTTTTTATATAGACACTAGCATTTTCCTGGCAAACAAGCATGTCAACACCGCTCATGTGAAATCGGTTTTGTATTTTTATTTTTAAATTCTAGAAATAGATACAAGAAGGCAGAGCTGTCCTATTCATAGAGCACACGTTCCTTCAGGACAGGGACCTGGTGTTGTTTCTCTACAGGGCTTGAGAACGATCGTGGATATGCAATACCAAACAAGATTTTAATTTCCTCTTCTTTTTCTCTTTTGTTTTCTTTTTTAATAGCAGTCTGAACACTTGGGCCAAGATCAGTGCGTGTGTCGAGGAGGATGACTTCCATTTATACAGGCTCAATCCATTCATCTCGAAAGGATCACCAGGATTTGTTAACTGCTTTAAAAAGGCACAGAGAAGCACCTGATACCTTCGGGGGACCCAGTGGAGATGAGGCCAGGACGAATGGAGGGCCCCTTTGCCCTCTTTGAATCATCTCCGTGGTGGCTTAGCCATCAACCTCCTAACAGACGTGAGTTCCTGGGGCCCTGATGCTACCCCTGAAGATTCCCTTCTCCTGTGTGCTGTGTGCCTCCTTCTGCCAGCCTGGTTTCCTCACGGGCTTTCTGGCCCTGAATAGCAGGATTTAATGAATAATTCAATGAATAATATTGGCCAGTTGAAGCCACTAGCACCTAAACATCACCTGACTGACCAGAGCCAAGCAGAGATGAGCGCTCAGGAAGAATAAGGCACTTGAACCCACTGAGAGAAGGAATGGGAATCTAAGGGTTTTGGTGGGAAGAAGATGGCAGGGCCCCAGGGGCCTGGATCCCCGGTTGGAACTGCATGGTGCTGAGGGGAGGAGGCTGCCTGGAGACGCAGATGGGTCCTACCTAGAACATTTGCCTTCCACCAGATTTAGTGATCAATATGGTTTTCTCCCCTGATTAAAAAATCCCAGCTAATCCATTCAAAAGAAACTTGGGAGGGTTCCTGACTCCGTCCCCCTTATCTTCATGACATCTGCTTCACCATTATGATACTAATGAGTCGATTTCCTGATATTTTCATCTCTCTACAAATAAATGTATGTCAATTGTAAATACACCTGGATTTTAATAAGAAATTATCTCAGGGAAGGGTGGAGGAAAGAGCACGCAGCACTCCTCAATGCCTTTTGCCAATTTTCTATCATGTCTAAAGAAGTGGCCAGAATCGTCCCCACTGAGCCAGCAACTACCTCCAGGGGACAGCATAGATGTGACAACGCTGGGGCTGAAGGAATCCGAGCCGGCAGGCAACTGAGGGATAGGAAAACCACTAATCCTGACAGCAGAGAGCTGGGCAACAGGGCGAAAAAAATAAAGAACAGAAAAAGCAGAAAGGGGCAGTAACGCAAAATTGAGAAATAAATAAGAAACACAACTGCTGTGCAGATAAAACCCCCAGCGCGGGGGCACAAAAATAGGAAAAAGAAAACAAAGAATGAGAAAGAACGATCACCGTATCAGAGAAATGAAGGAAGGGCATCAATACCAAAGGGAGGGAGAGGCCCAAAAGAAGAGCAGTCAAATGCTAGAATTAATAAAACTTGGAGAGGTATAAGAAAGAATAAGAGGAGAGAAAAACGTTAAAATAGGTGGTAGTGAAAAAACTAACAGCAAGAAAGGGATCTCGGCCACCGCTTGAAAAACGAAAAACAAGTATGTTTTCAAAGTAATTGTGCTCCGCGGGGGCCAGGGAAGGGTGGTGAGGCATCGTGATCCCTAATGCTGCCCCTGTCGCCCAAGAGCTTCAGGGAGATTGGGAACTGCAAACAGGGCACATCAGAGATGAGCTGAGTCCATAATGTTCGCTCCCTCCCTTAGTCCCTTTAAAACGCTCTATTCACCTGAATGGAGACTGTTGTATTTACAAAGCTAGTCCCGGATGAAACCCACCCCGTTGGAAAATTTAACTTCTGCCATTCGTTCAGGTTGTTAAGCCCCGAACCGCAGGTGCAGAAGAACCCTTTTTACAAGTTGAGTGGCAGTCGTTCTCGCGCATTTGCCTCGATGCATTTCCAGGGGGACAGCGGAGCAAGGTAGGAGGCAGCAAAACACCTGCTGATCCGCGCCGGCACCGACCGCCCTCCCCCGGCGGAAAGAGAGGAGCCGTGAGGGGCGGCGAGGGGGACCACCACCCAACTCCTTCGCCCCGTACTTACGTCGAGGAAGATCGACATGCCCTTGGACAGCTGCAGGGCGGAGCTGAGCTCCTCCGAGGAGTTGTTGGAGGACGGCGACGTCTCCGGGAGTCCTCCATCCTCGCGAGCCCGGACGGCGGCGGCGGCGGCGGCGGCGGCGGCGGGCGGCGCGGGGCTGGGCGGCCGCACGAGCTCGGGCAGGGGCGCGGCCGCACTGGCGCGGGGCTCCGGCTCCCGAGCGGGCGTCCGCTCCCGCGCGCCTCCCCGGCGGCGTCTCTCTCGGCTGGCTCCCCCTCGCGGCTCCGGCCTCCGCGCTCCCACGCGCTCCCGCTCGCGCCTCCCCCTTCCCTGGGCGGCGGGCGCCGGATCCGTCTCATCGCTGCGCTTAGCAACCGCCGCGCCCCTCGCGGGGAGCCGAGGCTGACCCCCTCACCGCCATTGGCCGCCGCCCGAGGCGACCCCGGAGCCCCGGCCCCACCCACGAGCCGCCAGGGAGGCGGCGGGCCGAGCGCAGGGATGCGAGGGCGTGTGTCCGGGGAGCCCGAGCGCCGCGTGCAGGCGCCCCGAGCTGCCCCGTGGCGGAAACCTTCCGAGGTCAAAGGGATTCGAAGAGGTTTCTGCCAACTTTGCTTTTCGTCCGAGCGAACCTTTCCGCCCCACCTTCCTCAAGGGTGGGTGGGTTCAATAGACACCCCTGATTAATGGGGGGCGGATTTGGCGTAGGGGAGAAATCATCACGTTTGGGAATCTTCGAGATCTGGGTTTGAAACCTGCGTCAGTTGCTGTGTTATTTTGTGATCTAGAAACTTGCCAAATCTTTAAGCCCCAGTTTTCTTCATCGCTGCAATGGTCACGAAAATGGTGCCTACCTAAGAGGCTTCTGAGGCTAGCTGCGAGGTGGCCGTCCACAAAGGTGGTGAGTGCTAAGGACTGCATAGGGGGAGGCTCAAAACGACCCTTTCGCGCTGTGGAAAAGATTGCTAGGTAACATTCGAGCAAGAAATTTTCCAAAATAGAAGTCACGGTAAAGGATGCGGTCCCTATCTATGCTGAAGCATTTCAGCTAGGGTAAAGATTCAGTATTTGGGGACTTCCATGAAAGCTGCAAAAATAGGAATCTAACCTTTCATCGGGAGAGATCTCCACTGTTTACCGGGCATCTGAAACGCGCAAGGAGCATGCCTGTTGTTGTGTGGGTTAGAACAACCTGGGAGCAAGATGACTCAGAGAATGGTACCACGTTCCAACAAGACTCTACCTGTGAGACCTGAGGGGCGGATCCAGATCTCCAGTTTGCAGCCTCCTAGGAAAGAGAACACGTTCTTGCTAGAAGATGTGTCCACACATATTGTAGCCATTCTAGACAAAATGTGAGTATCTCAAGGCATCTGAAAAGTGCTATGGGAATAGGAGGAACAGTTTATTCTCTGGCTCTTGGGACCTTTGCTTGGTTAAAGCGGCAGTATTTGAAATGGGTCTCAAACATCGCTAGATAGTCGTAGTGGATAGAAATAGAAGGAAAGGACGTTCAAGGCAGAGTGAGTTGTATGAACAAAGGCAGGGTACCAGGAAAGCACATGGACTCTGTAATCGGTCCACTAGGATTCTTTCAAAACACGCAGAATCCCAGGCTTATTGGATAGATTATCGAAGTATGAGACTCAGGAATCTGAGTTCCGTTCCCACTCATGATTCTCATACAAGTGCTCTGTAGCAGAGCCAGGACCGGGATGAGGCCGGGAAGGCACCTTGGGCACAAAATAGAAGGAGCTGCTCCCCTGTATGATCCAGAGAGTGGCTGCCTTCTTCAATTTTGCACCCTAGGTGTCTCATCCACCTCACTCAAGTCCCAGCCCTGCTCCGCAGGTCAGTATTTGCAAGATAGGGATCCAGTTGTTCTCCACTCTGGCTCTACAGTGGACTTAATTAACAAGGGTGTATGGCACCTTTAAAATGTGGCCACAGGGGCGCCTGGGTGGCTCAGTTGGTCGAGCGTCTGACTGACTTCGTCTCAGGTCATGATCTCATGGTCCGTGAGTTCGAGCCCCACGTCGGGCTCTGTGCTGACAGCTCAGAGCCTGGAGCCTGCTTCCGATTCTGTGTCTCCCTCTCTCTCTGTCCCTGCCCCACTCATGCTCTGTCTCTCTCTGTCTCGAAAATAAATAAACATTAAAAAATTTTTTAAAAATAAAATAAAAATAAAATGTGGCCACAAATTCATTGACACACTTCCTATAGAATAGCAGGCCCCCTCCCCTGAAGGTTCCCGACTGCTTCGCTGAATACAAGGCAGCAGAAGCAATGCCCTCTGCCTTCTGAGGCCATGTACGTAAAAGGCCCCACGATTCCACCTTTTTCAGTGGACTATTTGCTCTGGGCTTCCTGTGGGACATATGACTACGTTGAGCCACCACGCTTTGAGGAGGCTACATGGAGAAACATATAGACACCCTGGCTAAGCGTACCAGCTGAGCCCAGCCTCTGACGCATCCCAGCCTAATCAGCAAAAAATAGAGAAGCCTTTAGATAATTCTAAGCACCTAGCTATTTGATACACACCTAGCCATTTGTATTTTTTTTAATCAAGACCCCAACATCATAGAGCAGAGATGCACCATCGGCACCATATCTCTTCTGAAGTCTTGACCCACAGGATTTGGGAGCATATTAAAATGGTCTCCGTTTTATACAAATAAATCTTGGGGTGGTTTGTTTCGTAATGATAGCTAACCAAACTGAGGAGATTTTAAGAACCAAAACACAGAAAAACCAGACAGATGCCTGTGCTTCACCCCCAGATTCATATTCAGTTCGCGTAGTGAGGCTCTTGGGGGTCAGTGTTTTTTAAAAACAAGTTTCACATGTAATTTGGATCTGCAGCCAGGATTGAGAACCACCGAGGTGGTCTGTCCTGTACACAGAGGAAAACAGTAGAATAAAACATCAGAAGATAGATAAAGGCCATCAAGTGAAGACACTCGAAGTCCAGGAGTAGAATTCTGGACTTAATTAGGGAGGGATTTAGAGACATTAGATTAATCAGGGTGGATGTTAATTGGAGCTGTGCTTGGGAAACATTAATCTGGTATCATTGTGTGCTTTTGCCTTATTAACTGCAAATCTCGTTATCTGAACTGTTGGAATAGCCCCTTCCCTTTGCTAACTGCTCACCAAAGAAAAGACAAAAATCATCAAAAACAGACTGTCCACCTCATCAAAGGGGTACCGGTCTTCAAATTACTGAAAAAGAAAAGCCAGAAAGAAAGGAGAAGCAGTGCTTCTCATGAACACCAAGCTACAGAGTTTAGGAAAACATGATAGAATTCCCTCCATGCACAGAGGAGTGAACAGATTTTCCTGCAACAAGTGTAGTTGAAGTCTGGACCCTGTAACCCAAGCTGTGGGTCCCTCAGCCCTTAAATTCAGCCCTGCAAGCGATAGTATTTTGGTGTCAATCCCACAGCAACAAGAGCAGGTGACAAAGAAGACATTCTCCTCTTGTAAATGAAAAGCAGGAGAATAATCAGTAGTCATCATTCAAAACCAGGGAGCTGTTTGTAACACTCGGCGAGAATATTCCTTTTACCGTTGCCGACATAAATTATATTTTCTGTACCTGTGGCTTTGCTTATTTCCTCTAATGGGCTGCAAAGAAGAAATATAAATTATTAACCAACCAACTAGCCATTAATTTTTTTTACGATTTCAGCTTCCACATCGTAATGCTATAGCTGACTTCTTTTTTTCATGGAAATGTCATGTTCATAGAAGGCTCCGATAGAAATGGATGGCAATTAGATTCCCATTCACAGCCAAATTCAATAGGCTCTACAAAGTGGCAACCAAACATATTTTTAGTTTTTTTTTTAATGTAGAAAGCATGCATTTTTGAAAACTGTTTTCACACATCATTTTTCTGAAACACAGATGCTTCCCTGCTGTATGTAGTATCAGTTACGAATGGAGACAGCCCACTTGGAGGAGGAAATGCATCTCCTTACCAAATCTTTGTAGCAAGATCCTGGGGGAAAGAAAGAGAATCGTAATTCTAGATTCCAGCTCTCAGGCGTCTTATGATAAGACATTGACACGGAAGTATCTCTGGCATTTCAGGAGCTGATCGCTGTGCAGGAACGTATTGTATTTCACTCCATCTCTGTGTCACGGAAAACTGTTATCTAAAGCACTTCAGGCAGCCAGGAATCTATCTTACATGCATTTTAAAAATACTGTGGAAGGTCGCTCTTTGGAGCAATGGTTCAGAACCCTTTCGGTCCGGTCAGCAGGTGTTTTCATTGCTTTGGCCCCCTAAGATCCAAACCTTCTTCCTTATCGAAGGACGTGTCTCCGTGGTGAGGATCCCGATTAGGGGCGCGATGCGTCTCTTCTGGGGAAGGAATATGGTCCCAGGGGATAGGGACAGATGACAGATCTGTCAGCAGAGACAGATGTGGATTCAGCTGACAGGATGCTGGGCTTGGGACTTTAAGTCTGGATCAAGGGACATGATGGGAACTTTATTAATGGTGCTGGGCAGAAGCATATAGTGTTGAGTGGCCACAGGGGCAGGAGAGCCTCTGAAGACAACTTCACCATATGATAAGGGAATTTGACTGCGGTTTTGGCAGACTTGTCCTCTGAGCTTGATGTCTAGCTTTCCTGTCCACATCCCAAATGACCAGGCATCCTTCAAAAATTTTCTTTCCTGTTTTACATGGGTCAGCTAGTGTGCGTATGCAAACATTTAAGTTCTGTTCTCTTAGGAAACTTCAATGATATAATACAGTGCTATCAACTATAATCCCTTTGTTTTACATCAGCTCTTCATTTCTTCATCTTGTAGCTGAAAGTCTGTATCCTTTAACCAGTCTCCCCCAACCTCCCCCCTCCTCTGCAGCCTGTGGCACCCACTCTTCCACTCTGTTTCTGTGAGTTCAACACTTTTTTTCTTTTTCAGACTCCAATATAAGCCAGACCATGCAGTATCATCTGTCTCTGTCTGATTTATTTCACTCAGCATAATGCTCCCAATGCCAGCCATGTGGTCTCAACTGACAGGATTCTCTTCTTTCTCATGGTGAATAATGTCCCATTTATATCTATACACCACATCTTCTTTATCCATTCATCCATCAGGAGACACTTAGGTTGTTTCTACATCTTAGCTACTGTGAATAATGCTGCAATGAACATAGGAGTGAGTGCAGATACCTCTTCAAGATCTCATTTTCATTTCCTTTGGAAATATACCCAGAAGTGGAGTAATTGGATCTTTTGGTAGTTCTATTTTTAATGTTTTGAGCAAGCTCCATACTATTTTCCATGGTGGCTGCACTATGGAAAAAAGTGCATTAGAAAACTCTGAAAAGTTAGTAAGAGTTAATTTTCGATGTCTGAACTATGACAAATTCAATCTAAATTTCTTCTGTTACAGAGAGCCATTTGTGAAGTCATTGGGGAAAACATCCATTAGAAAAAAAATAATTCTATTCAGACAATTGTTTAATGTCTGCTTCCTGCGAGGCAACCGACAGCATAGCTGGGGAAATGTTGAGAAAGACTGGCCCTTGCCCTAACAGAACATATGCAACTTAAAGAGACAGTATTTTTAAAAGTTTTTTTAATGTTTTATTTTAGGAAGAGAGAGAGAGAGTACAAGCAGGGGAGGGGCAGAGAGAGAGAAAGACACACAGAAGCAGGCTCCAGGCTGTCATCACAGAACCCGATTTGGGGCTTGAACTCATGAACCATGAGATCATGACCTGAGCTGAAGTTGGATGCTTAACCAACTGAGCCACCCAGGTGCCCCAAGAGACATTATTTTAATAGATAATTTTAACGAAATGAGGCAAGAGTTAACACCAGAGGCTCGCAGTGAGTGTAGAGAGAGGACAGCGGAGGGCACAGCTCCCTGTTAGTTTATTTTGCATGGTCATTTATGTAACTGTTGATGGCAAAATTGGGACTCAGAAATAGAAAGTACCATGGGCCAAAATGATTAACGAATAATGGCTATTTTCTTACAAGCTATCTTACCCTGGTTTTTTTTCTGTTATACTACTGTGTGAGTAAAATAAAGTTGCCATCTATTGGTTTAATTGACTTACAGCTCTACTGCCTCAAACACCCAGTATCATGCATTTCTACAGTCGGTGTGTACTGTCTTCATCCTTTTTCGTGGGCAAGCTTTCTCTTCGGTACAAACAAGGTTGAGGTATTGTGTGCAAAGGGACCAGCAAACACTAGGCACAGAGAAAGTGCTCAACAAAGATAATCATTATTATCCCCACCAGCACCACTACGTTGCAACCATGTTGGAAGGACCAGAGAGACTTCACATAAAATGTATGGTAGGATGTCTGGCACATAAGGGCGTTAAGAAACAAAATTCAACTGAGTAAATTTGAAGATCAACTAGTTCTTGAGTTGGGCACTATCCCAGCTAGCAAGTAGAAGGAGCTCCACTGAGCTAAACAAACGAGTTTTAAGGCAGAGAGAGGGCATTGGAAGAAGATGGATAAGGAAAGGGAGAGAGAGAGGGAAGGAGAAAGAGAGAAGGAAGGAAGGAAGGAGGGAGGGAAGGAAGGAAGGAAGGAGGGAGGGAGGGAGGAAGGAAGAAGGGAGGGGGAGGAGAGGAAAAGGAAGAGGAAGAAGGAGGAGGAGAAGGAGAAGGAGGAGGAGAAGAAAGAGGAGGAGGAGGAGAGAAGAGGAGGAGGAGGGAGAGGAAGAAGAGAGGAATTTATTGGTGAGGAATGCATTATTTGGCAAAGTTAGCTCTCCTAAAGAGAAGAAAAGGGGTCTATCAGTAATTTTCTAGTGCTGACCAGGAAATTCCAAGTCGACTGTTAAAGGTTACATTCCCTGGGGGATTGAAACTGCATTTAGGTTAGGTGTTAAGTCTTGACTTACTGACTGGGAGCCTTGGTTTACTGTCATGACACCATTTGGGGCCTGCGGTTTTCTTTTTAACAGAGCTCTGGTAAGCAGCGGTGGGCACCGTTACTATCAGATTGTTATCCACTGTCTTGGACACCGCTGATAGCTCCCTCCTTGAAACTCTTATCCTGATCTCTGATCCTGTCCCTCTTCCTCTCTTTAGTCTTCTGCTTTTTGGGATCGTCTAATTCTTCCAAATGTTAATGTGCTTCTAAACAGTGTCCCTGCTTCACCCTTTCCTTTCTTTCTTTCTCCCATTCTCACTTCCTTTCTCTCTCTCTGCTCACTGCCGTTATCCAGTCCCGTGGTTTCCATCGGTCTCTAGGCTGATGACTTTGTAACCAGCAGACCTCTCCTCTCGCCTGGAGATTCTCATTTCAGTCTGTCTGGTGCACATCTCCTATGACTGTTACTTAGGCATTTTGAATTGAGCGTGTCTCAAAATGAATTCATCATTTTCTCGTGATTATCCTATCTTCCATATCTTGTTGAAGAATGTCATCCTTCATCAGTTCATCCAAAAAAGAAACCTGGGAATAATGTCAGACTCCTTCCAGCACTGCCTCTCACCCTCCCTGTGTCTCAGCCTCACCCCATCCAATTAGTTATAACATTTACCTTGGAATCCACCCTCTCCCTCTGTCCTCATTGTCGCCACATGAGACCAGATAACTGTCATCTCTCACCTGCAGCAGTGCCCCAGCCACCTGCCTGGTCTCCCTGCCTCCAGTCTGTCCTCCCACTAATCCATGATTTCCACCTTCTACAGAGCGAGAGTTCTAAAACGCACACCTCAGAATAGCATACACCTGCTTAAAATCCTTCAGAGGCTCCCTGGAGCCTTCTAGATAAAATCACCTTTACTTCTGTCACCTCTTTCCATGCTCCCTCTGCCTCCCCCGCCTCAGTGTCCTAACCATGCCGATTTACTGGAGCGGAACGGAGTGGTTAAGCAAACAATTTCCTATATCTTAAAGACCTGAGCTCAAATCCCAGCCTACCTTCTTATTACCTTTGGATAATACCTTAGTATTCGACCGAGCCTCTCTTTTTCTCAACTCACAAATAGAAATAAGAATGCTGCCTACTGAGCACTGTTTAGATAAAGATTCAGTTAAATAATGCATGTAAAACACTTGGCACGGTAACTTGCACAAAAATAATGGCCCCAAAATGGGGCTATTTATCATGACTTGCAGATACTTGGATTCGCACTGCTCTCCCATGCTCCTGGGCCATTGCCCTGGGCGTTCTCTGCCGAGAACAGTCTTCCTTAATTGGCCTGCCCATCATTTAGTTGGGTTTTGAGAATCAGCAGGGACATCTCTTCCTCTCTCACCTCCCCCAACAACCCCCAGGGCTGGGTTGGTTTTCTCTCCTCCTCGTTTCCATAGCGCTCTCTATATACTTGGTTCATGTCCCTTATCACATTTTTTTAAAGCAGTTTTTTAGTATCCTCTTTGCTTGCCTGCCTGCCTAAACTCTGAGATGCTAGAAAGAACTGCATTTTTCGTCCGCATCTTGTGTCTCACAAATCGCTAGACACATGGTGGGCACTCAATAAATGTGGAATGAATGAATAAAAGAAAAGATGAAATAAATCTTATACTCAACATAGGAATTAGAGTAAGAGAATGAAGGATGTTATCTGTTTCCTTGTCATAATATCCAATTACATGAATGGATGATAAAAAGATACAGAGACAGGGGCGCCTGAGTGGCTCAGGCAGTTGAGCCTCTGATTCTTGATTTCAGCTTAGGTCATGATCCCAGGGTAGTGAGATCAAGACTTATGTTGGACTCTACACTGAGCATGGAGCCTGCTTGGGATTCATTCTCTCTCTCTCTCTCTCTCCCCCTCTTTCTCTCACTCTGCCCCTCCCACGCTCATGCTCTTTCTCTCTCTCTAAAAAAAAAAAAAAATAGAGATACAGAGACAAAGAGAGGGACTTCAAGATCCGGAAGAATTATAAGCGTGGACCGCTAGGCTGGCTGTACTGGGCTGGCTCACTGGGCGGCAGAAGAAGGGAAACACAGCAGGGGCTCCCCCACTCCTCAAAATGTCAAATGCTGACGAACTTAGCTACCATATCACAAACAGAAAATACTGTGTAGGAAACAGCTATCATAATTTGAATAAGCATCTACATTTACAAACATTCAGGTGTGCAGCGAGGTGGGGGAGGGGACAGGACGACTCTGTGTAGATGCCTCAAAGGTCTTACCCGGTCCCTAGAAAGAGGCTCCGTTCCTTTCTGACTAGGCTCTTCGTGCAAATGTGGACATTTGGGGACCTCGCAGTGAATTCCTGGGCATGTGTCACCGAACCCTGAGGACCCAGGACGCAGAAAGGGTGGCATTAGGGGACCCGAACCCAGCCCTGGGGTAACCTGTCCGAACCTCAGCGGCCACCTTGTAAGATTTTTGCAGGGTTACAAGAGTGGATATAAATTTGGCCGTGAGCACTTTGCGGTGGACCGAATACTATGTTCATATCATTATGCCCCCAGCACTTCATGCTGCCCTGACGCGGGGAGTTGCCGTTGATACTGGCCGAAGAAGTCAGTACCCAGCGCACAGTAGGGCCATCACTACGTGTGCAGTACCGTGCACTTTACCAAACTCGAAGAGGTGTTAAGAGATCGTGTGAACAGTACGGACGCGCCCACTCTCTACCCCAGTACTGTCCTGGGAATGACGTTCTCGTATGCCTGCAGTCACGGAGAGTCTGAAGTGCCCACCTTCACCCTCTTAGCAATCCCCCCCACTTGCTCCTCGATATAGGAAAAGTTGTAACATTTCCTTTCATAGTGCAGACAGCCTCTAATTAGGGAAATATGTACAAATAGACTGACTACTTCTTTTTCCCAAAACAGAACCCCAAAAAGCTGAAATGTTTCCTAGTTTGTGAGTAAGCCAAGGTTATGTAAAACAATTTTTCAAAAGTGATTTTCTATTCAGTTTGTTAAGCTATTTTTCACTAGAGAAGAGTTGGAAACCATATTCTAATCACATAGTTGTTCTAGCAGATGTTTCAGAACCCAAAACACACACTGACCATATGCTTTTATGACACAACTAGTCCCTTTGGACGATAGTATATCCTAAGGTGAGTAGACAGCATCCTATTAAGAACCATATAAAATGCAACATTTTATTTACATCTTAGAGAAAGTTTTTGAAAGTGTATAATTTATTAAAGTAATTTACAGACTGAATTACACTTGGAAAAATTCTTAGAATTTAACAACAGCAATGACTTCCTTCTTCCGATTTCCTTCCCAGCATCAAATCTGTCTGTTAGAAAAAAAATAGAAGGGAGAGGTTTTGGGTTAAAGGGATACATTTTTTTTTAATGGGAAATATCAATCATATTTCAAGAAAGGAAAATAAAAACAAAAACTGATAAGTAATTGTGAAGTTCTGTCCACTAGCCTTTAATTAATGCCTATTTCCTAAGAAGTTGGGGGCACCTGGGTGACTCAGTCAGTTAAGTGTCTGACTCTTGGTTTTGTCTCAGGTCATAATCTCACAGTTTTGTGAGTTTGAGCCCCATGTTGGCTCTACATTCACAGCATGGAGCCTGCTTGGGATTCTCTCTCTCCCTCTCTCTCTGCCCCTCCTTTACTTGCATTGTCCCTGTCTCTCTCAAAATAAATAAATAAACTTAAAACAAAAGTTTCAAAAAAAAAAAGAAAAGAAAGAAAGAAATTGGCCTTAAAAAAAAATCTTTTGAATGAACTACCCATTTTCCAACAGGTAAAACTGCTTTAGGATCTTTTTGTTTTTGTTTTAGTTTGGTTTTGTTTTTGTTTTTTAAAAGAGAGGGGGCGCCTGGGTGGCTTAGTCGGTTGGGCAGCTGACTTCGGCTCAGGTCAAATCTCACAGTTTGTGAGTTTGAACCCCGTATCAGGCTCTGGGCTGACGGCTCAGAGCCTGGAGCCTGCTTCGGATTCCGTGTCTCCCTCTCTCTCTGCCCCTTCCCTGTTCGCTCTCTGTCTCTCAAAAATAAATAAATGTTAAAAAAAAAAAAAAGAGAGAGAGAGAGAGACAGAGAGCACAAGCACGGGAGAGAGGCAGGGGGAGAGAGAGAGAGAAGATTAAGCAGGCTCCACTCTCAGTATGGAACCTGATACCGGGCTGGATCCCACAACCTGGGATCATGACCTGAACCAAAATCAAGAGTTGGATGCTCAACCAACTGAACCACCCAGGCATCCCAAATTGCTTTAGGTTTAAAAGAATTTCCTAACTTCCCTGGGTTTTCTTTCATTTTTGTTAATGGAAGGCATCATAATAATACTGGCAGAGACAGGGGGAGAGAGAGAGAGAGAGACAAAGGACGCAGTAGGTCATGCACAGGCTCTTCCACTTTGACGTGTGTGTCCTTAGGCAAATCTTTTAACCTACCTGTGCTTCAGTTTCTTCACTTGAAAGAGGGAATGATAATAACTCTCACTTCATGGAGGGTTGTGAGGATTAAATAAACTACTCCACGCCTGGCTCAAGATAGTTGCTCAATGAATCTAATCACCATTAATTTATGTAACAAGCAGTTATATAAATCTCCTCATAGCTCCTTGTGAATATGGGCAAAAGAACAGGACATGCTTTTATGGAAAATTTTAATCTTTTTTTAAGAAGAGTGGGAACCATCTCAACTCCCTTTACCGCTCACAAATCCAGTCATTTGCCAGATCTTATGAATTCTGACATAAATAGTTCTGGAGTCCACTGCCCTTCATTTGTCTGCATTTCTGCCTGAAGTCACTTCTGGAGCACCTCACCCCTGATGCTAGAGCCTCTTCCCAGAACTCCTTACCTCTCACGCTTCCTTCCCCTGTTAGTTCTCCAACCCACAGAGCAATGATCTTAGAGACCTCTGATTCCAGTTTTCACCCTGCTCACAGATTGCCGGTGGCCACCATTGACCCTGGGATTGAGTGCAAATGAACCTTTGTGTCCTTCATGTTGTTCTCAAGACCCTGCGAAATCCAGTCTTCTCTCTCCACAGGAGGAGCCCAGCATGAGCTCCCCGTGAGTACATACGTATGCACATATACTTACGTTTACACGCACACACATGCACATGTATTTGTATACACACACACACACACACACACACACACACACACACACACAGAGTTCCTTCAGTTCCTGACCTCCATGCTTTTGCCTCCCCAATCCCTATTCATTCTTTACGTTTCAGTTTAGAGTTCGCTTCCTCTGGGAAGCCTCAAGCAGCCCTTCCATGACAATTCAAATCATGCGAGCTGTCCACTGTCATGTACGCGGACTGTAAACTCAAAAAGAAAAAGGCAGAGGCCAATGTATGTTGCTTACTTTCCACTGTGGATTAGGCGTCTAATGCATTGCAGTGGCTTAGTAAGTATCGTTGAATAAAAGTCTGTTACATGATAAATTGCCATGTTTATTCTGCTCTTTTAAAATTTAAAATTCGGCAAATCAGTACCTCATATAAAAAAGGAATATTTAAATTAGATGAGTTTTATATTAGTTTCTTTCAAGGAAGCAGTGCATGAGAACAAATGGGAAACGACAACAAAAAATGTTAAAATGTACCATTAAACACTTTTCCCCAGGCTGAATTGCTTTGAGCTATTGAATTTTTCCTTTCAGAAACAGCATGAATTTAATGTTCATTTTAGCAAAAGACAAAAAAGATTAAAGGTGAGAAAAAGAATCGGTTTCACAGTCCATCATTTTCTGCCTCAAAGAGAAATTAGCATTCATTTGATGGGAGGGAGGTAAACTAATTCGGTCTCTGTGGAGGGTAGTTAGGCGACTCCTATTCAAGTTAAAATTGTGTATGCCCTTCAACCCAGTAGTTTACTCCCAGGCATTTTTCTCTAAGGGGATAAGCAGACATTGCAAAGAAGATGGCTTAGCCCAGATTGCCTAGAAAAGAGTCTGAAGCAAACCTTTGTGGAGATGGAAAAGGGAAGCCAAGCAACAAAGAAAGGAGAAAAAAAAGTGGTACTTAGTTAGTGGCCACAATTTTACAAGAAAAGAAGGCCAGCCCCGAGCTAGGGCACACTTCTCTGGTCTGGCTGTGTAGACCCGCCACACCTGGGAACCCTCCTGGGGTAAAGGAAGGAAGGGGAAATCCATCCATCATCTTTCCATCTTCCGGTCTTGCCCCAGCCAGTGTTCCCTTCCCCCTACTCACCTGCTCCCTCTGGCTATTAGGTACCCCTGCACTTCCAGGTCATGCTTCCAGGCAGCCCTGGGAAGTCAGTCCTTCCTCTCCCAAAACAGTGACCCAGGACTCTGCTCCCTCTGAGGTGGGAAGTGGTGGGAGGAGTCAGAAACGTGGGTCCCTTTAAATCTGGTTGGGGCTGCAGCTACCCTTCCAGAAGCTCTCCCATAGGAGTGTCATCTTTGGGAGAGCATGAGACAGCCCCCAGAGCGAGGAGACTGGGCCAGTGCCAAGGCAGTGCTGCTCTCCATTGAGCTACGCTGTGAAAGCACTTGCAGGCCTGGAGGGCAGGTGGGGCGGGAACACCTGGGAACACTTGGGGAAGAATATCAACGGGATCAATACAGATGAACACTCTACATTCATCGTAACATGGTTTATGAGCCTCAGTTTTAAGCAGCTCAACCTTGTATGAACAGAGGGTTGGCCCAATACATTTTAATGTATTCAAAATTGTATTAAATCTGGTTAAAAACAATATTTAACATATGATAGAATGTATGCCATGACGTAAAGAGAATGTGACTGAATGTGTGTGTGTGTGTGTGTGTGTGTGTGTGCAAACCTGGAGACAGTAGGGGGGGGAAAGATTTCCAAAATATAAGATATTCGTGGTCATTTCATATGGGTGGTAATATTTCAAATAGCTTTCATTTTTTAAAAATAGTTTATTTTTGGGGCGGCTGGGTGGCTCAGTCGGTTGAGCGTCCGACTTCAGCTCAGGTCATGATCTTGCGGTTTGTGAGTTCGAACCCCGTGTCGGGCTCTGTGCTGACAGCTCAGAGCCTGGAGCCTGCTTCAGATTCCTGCTTCCCTCTCTCTCTGCCCCTCCCCCACTCATGCTCTGTCTCTCTCTGTCTCAAAAATAAATAAACGTTAAAAAAATTTTTTAAATAGTTTATTTTCAAATTGGTTTACATGTAACACCCAGTGTTCATCCCAACACGTGCCCTCTTTAATGCCCATCACTCCCTCTCCCCCCTGCCTCACCCTCTCACCTTCAGTTTGTTCTTAGTCTTTGAGAGTCTCTTATGTTTTATCTCCCTCCCTTTCTGTGTCTTTTTTTCCTTTCCCCTCTTCCCCTCCCCCATGGTTTTTGCTAAGTCTCTCAAAATCCACCTATGTGTGGAAACATATGGTATCTGTCTTTTTCTGACTGACTTATTTCACTTTACATAATACCCTCCAGTTCCATCCATATTGCTACACATGGCCAGATTTCATTTTTTCTCATTGCCACGTAGTAGTCCATTGTATATATGTACCACGTCTTTATCCATTCATCAGTTGATGGGCACTTGGTCTCTTTCCATGATTTGGCTATTGTCGAAAGTGCTCAAATAGCTTTCATTTTTACCTTAATATTTTCTTGTACTTAAAAAATTATAATGATTATATATTATTTTATAATCAGAAATATTTCAAAGTTATTTATAGTTTTTAAACATTTCATATCAAGAGCAATATTTAAATAATGATATCATGGCACTCATTATAAATAAGAGCAGAGGAATTTCCACTCTGTGTCTGCCATGCTTGGATAGGTCCACTGTGACTCGAATCTGGAAAGGATTAGTGTGAATATCAATAATCCATAATATCACCCATGGCATTATTTCCATATGTGAACTCACTTAAGGAGGATTTAACTCTGGAGCAACAAGGCTGAAGCAAAGGACTTCTATAGATATGCCTTCTCACTCTTTATAGCCACTTACCAGGACCCTGTTTCAACCTGGATAGTAGGTCCTCACACCTTTCCCTTTTCCACGCCCCTCTTTGTCCCCGTACATGCAGCTGTCTGCTCCATGGGGGCTGGGACGGGGGATGTGAAGTCCTCTTTCAGGTCTCAGTCATGTGCTTTCTTTTCTGGCTACCTCCTCAGAGCCACGAACCCACTTTGCAAATTACTGTTGTTCTTAAAATCTCTTCTGCAACATCTCGATAGAATTCATAATATTAGATGTTATCAGTAACCCCAAAGAAAAAATTTAATTTGCTGACATAAAGCCCGAATAACTAGATCTGCAGTTCTAAGTGAATAAATTCATCATTTCATGTGACAGGAGCAAATCCTGTTTGAAAATGATACTCAGTTGGAAAATGAGATGGGGATGCAATAAAAATGTATTCCAAAGCACAGATGTTGAGTCTTGAAGGTCCTTACAGTCCCAGGCTGGCTCCAGCTCCATGATGCTATGAGTTCCGAAGCACGGAGAGGAGAGCCAGTACACTCCATGGCACTCCCTCCAGAGGCAGGTTCACCTCCTGCCAGTGCAGAGTGAGTAGAAGTCAGGGGCAAATGAGACCTGCCGGCCAGCAGTGGAGGCCAGCGGGCAGGGTCCTGGCATCCAGACAGCATGGCAAGCAGCCCTTGCCTGAGGAGACCAACATGAAGGGGCTTTGAAGGGGAAAACACTGGTTTCTAACAGGCAAATTGAGTAAAGCCCTGGAGAATTTAGTGTTAATATGAGAACCACAGACCCAAAATGGCATCACTTAGGTTAAGTCCCCCAGTCAGTAAACCAAGACTTAATACCTAAACTAACTGCAGTTTTAACACCCTGGAA
This sequence comes from Paguma larvata, assembly GCA_030068075.1. Classification (NCBI taxonomy): domain Eukaryota; kingdom Metazoa; phylum Chordata; class Mammalia; order Carnivora; family Viverridae; genus Paguma; species Paguma larvata. The sequence goes on along the minus strand of CM057838.1, from coordinate 36,432,076 downwards.
ATCTGACCTTTAACCAGTCAACATGGAAATTTCTGATCAGCACTAGGAAGTTTACTGATAGGTCCCTTCTCTTCCCCGAAGAAAGGCAGCCATGCTAAAATAATGGACTTTTTGCTAATAATGCTCTTTTTTCTCACTCCCTCTTTACTCTTGAAGGCTTTTCCTTTTCTGTAGCCCTTTGGAGCTTCTCTCTACTTGCTACATGGGATACTACCCAATTCACAACTCATTTAATAAAGCCGATCCTATCTTTAAAATTTACCTCAAATATCTACAAAGATAGCTCATAAAAATAAAGCATTCTTAGGGGCAAGATACACACACACACACACACACACACACACACACACACACACACACAAACTGCCCAATAGACAGATACGATCCCTTGTCCAATTTTCATTTAGACTTGAGCCCTTTCTCAGAACTCTTCAATAAAAAGAGAGACTGCTGAGCCCCTGTGAATAAAGACCTCTGCAGTACCACAGGCAAGCTGTAATTTCTCAGCCCTTTCCCAAATTAATCCACAGATAGTTCCTGATAAATTACACATTGGGATGCTGCTGGATACAAAGTCTGGGCTGACACTGCACTTGGACATCTATGTGCCATCACAAGCCCATCCACACATTACAGCAGCAATTAATGGAAGTCAGGTAATAAGTAGAGAACTGTCCTGTGTATATTATACAGTTGGTTCGCCAGGTCCACAAACCCACTCAATGGTCATTTCCCCAATTCTGAAATGTAAAACAAGAATGAACATATTTGGTAAGTGGTAGAATCTTCACATTAGTTTCTTGACCTATGGAAGAAGAGCTACTGGAGTAGGAAAGGTCAAGTAAAATCCCTTGAAGCTTCCCTTCCTAAGCCAAAATAATAAACCAAAACCAATATCACACCTTGGATGGAATGGCAGAGATTAGTGGCTTTTCAAAGACAAAGACTTAGGAGTGCTGGACTCTATCATATTCTCCTCATATAAGCCATCAGGCTGGCCCCCACAAGAACGGAATAGATTGTAGTGGATAACAGTGTACAGTACAAAGTTAGCCCAACAGCCATCTGTGCCAAATGTTGTCATCAAAAAGAGAGATCACTATAGCTTCTGGTATGTGGCATGTGGCTATTGATCTACAAATGAATCCTTCTCCAGCTATCAAAAAGAAGGAACACAAACAGTTCACACTCTCGTGTGGTATAAGTGGGATACATGTGGGTATGTATTCATGGTTTTGCTCCAGTGCTAGTTAACTGCTCTGATATCTGTTACAACATTGTTCAAGGGAGCCTGGATCATTTGGATATCCCACGAACATGATATCGGCCTGTTACATTGCCGACATCACTTTATTTAAACTTAATGAACAGGAAGTGGCAAATATTCTCCAGAGGATGAGAGCGAAAGTCTAAAAACAGAAGGATGTTATATTGGAAAAATTTTGAGGAGTTAGTGACATGGGGGCATGTCAATCATCTTTGTAATGGTAAAGGGCAAATATCTTACTTTGTCCCTCCTATGGCTAAGAAAGAAGCACAATACTAAATTGGCTTCTTTGGGTTTGGGAAGTTTCAACTCATTCATCAAGTTATATGAAGGCTATCAGTTTTGAGTGGGATTCAGAGAAAGAAAGGATTTTGTGGTAGGTCAAGGCTATAGTACAAGCAGCCCTGCCAACTAGGCCAACTGGGCTCAGCAGATTCCATGGTACCATAGCTATCTGTGTGGAGTTTCTAGCAAGGTCCAGTAGGAGAATTAGAGAATAGACACCCAGGGTTCTGGGAAAAGGTTGTTACCTGCAGCAGATAAATGTATGAAGAATTGAAAAGCAATTTTGGCATGTTTCATGGACCCTATTAAATATCGACTTTCTGGTTATGGAACATTAAGTGACCATCCAGCCAGAATTATTTATCATGAGCTGAATCCTGTCAGACTCACTATGTCATCTGATCAATAGAAACTATCCTAAAGTGAAGGTGGAATATCTGAGATTGGTCTTAATTATACCCGGAAGGCAAGAGTAATATACAAGAACCAAGCCTGGGCTTTTTCCTCCTCCATCGTCTGATCTCAGGGATCCCCAGAAGGGGCTCAGATGATCCATACCCCATATCTCAGAGCTACGGCCTCCTGGGGCTTCCTGAGATCAGATGATGGAGGAGGAAAAAGTGCACACAGAGAGTTTAGCTCAATATGTTCTACAAGTTGCAGATGGACTGATGAGGCAGAGGTGGCTCTGAAAGACAGTAGTGAGGTAAGATCTTCCTAAGGGATAGAACTTTTGTGCAGAGAACTTCATACTTTATTTGTGTAGAAAGAAAAATGGCCTGAATTAAGCATACATGGAATCATGGGCAGTAGTGAGTGGCTTGACTGATTGGCCAGAGTCCTGGAAGAAACAGGATGAGAAGATTGGGGACAAGGAGGAAAAGAGGTATGTGAATACACTTGGGGGAAGGGGCACAAAGTGTGAATATCTTTGTATTCTATATTAACGTAACCCCCTGGAAAGCATCCAGTGTAGAAGTACCAAGTGGACAGGATTACTTACCTATCAGCGTCTATCCTTATCTACTTCTGTGCTTATGCAAAGGGCCCATCAATGGAGTAGCCATAGTTGCAAAAATGGAGGCACCCTCACTCCAGGTCTGATCTAGCTAATACCACTGCTGAGTATCTGACTTCCCAATAAGAAAGAGCAATCCTGAGCATCTGATAGACATCATCTCTTAAGGAAATCAGACAGTTGGTAGCAAGTTGATTACATAAACCCTTTCTACCTGAAGAAGGACAGAAATTCATCCTGATGTAGCAGTAGGGGTTTTACTTTTCCTTCCCACAGTGTCTCAACCAGCATCATAACCAAAGAATAGGATGTTTCTTTATGGGATCCTATACAACATTGACTTGGGACAAGAGACTCACTTTAGAACAAAGGAGGTGTAGCAGCGGACACATGATGATGGGTTCCACTGTTCCTACGACATGCCAGCTTACAAACACAAAACAAACAAACAAGCCTGTGATTGTATATATGCCCAATATCAGCATCTATCATATGGTATTGTAGCCTGAGTAGATATAATTCATGGGTCTTAGAACTAAGGTGCAGAAGTAAAAATGACCAGTCACTATCATTTCCAATCACCCTCTTGGGAAATTTGTGTCTCCCACCACTGTAACTTTGGGCCCTGTGGACCATAAATCCTCATTCCCAGAAAAGTCCTATTCCCACCAAAGGCCACAGTTAAAGTCTCACTAAAGAAAAAGCTATGACCACCACCTGTTTATTTTGGGATCATTGTTCCAACATCACACAAAGAAATGAGATGGCACACTAATCATTTTGAGGAGGTAAGATTGGTATTAATTATATAAGAGGCGAGGAGAAATATGGTTGGCACACATGTTTTCCCCTGAGCATATCTAGGTACATAGTCCCATGCCTGATTTTAATTCAAATGGGCAAATATAACAACTATGATCTGATTAGGGCAGGGTAATCAGAAGCTCGGAGCATTTGCAAATGTGGGTCTAGGTCAGCCACCAGGCAAGCCACCTAATATATTTATTTTTTTCTTTTTTTAATTAATTTTTTTTTAATTTTAGAGAGAGAGAGAGGGAGAGCTGGGGAGAGGAGCAGGGAAAAGAGGGGCAGTGGGAGAGACAAAGAGAGAGAGAGAATCTTTTTTAAAAAAATTTTATTTAAATTCAAGTTAGTTAACATACAGTGTAGTCTTGGTTTCAGGAGTTGAACCCAGTGACTGATCTCTTACATATGACACCCAGTGCCCTCCTTAATGCCCATCGTCCATTTAACCCCTCCCCTTACCTGCCTCCCATCCACCAACCCTCAATCTGTTCTCTGTATTTAAGATTCTCTTATGATTTGAGAGGAAGAATCTTAAACAGGCTCTGAGCATGGAACCTAATTGGGGCTTGATCTCAAGACTGGGAGATCAAGACCTAAACCACAATCAAGAGGCAGACACTCAACTAACTAAGCCACCCAGGTGCCCCAAGGCAAGCCACCTATACCATCAGAAGTATGAGCTGAGGATAAGAAATATTGATCAGTGGTAAAGGAGTGTGTTAGATAATGAGTTTCAGTTTCTTCATCTGGACGAACAGCAGTAGGGTATCGTTTGTCTTACTAAGGCTCCTTTTGGAGGTTTACACAGAAATTATGAGTAAATAGGATTCAGAAAGAGCTGTGAGTGTACCATGAAAACTTACTGCAAGAAATAAGTAGATCTAAGTGGTACAAGGAGGCCGCAGGGGACATTGCTGGTACTCTGCCCAGATTCCCTTTACCACACCAGTGTACCTCTCCCCCAGGTCCTGGGGCTGTCCACTCCTGGCAAACTTTTTTTGCAAGGCTGATGAGTGCCACCTCACTTAGAGATGTCCCAGTTATGGACCTGGTCCCTCTTTGAAGGTGGCTCATATCCAATGACCGACTTATTTGGCCATATACTAGCCTAGCTCTCTTGCCTCTGGAAGGAGAATTGCACCCACTGGTAAGTAGATGAGGCTGAAACCAGACTTCTTAAACCATACTTCCAACTCTTGTGTTGTCCTCATTTTCTCATTTCCTGCCTAGTTCCTCCCAAGAGCATTTCCTCTATACATCATTTGCACGTCCCCTTTCAGAGTCTGTTTCTAAGGAACTTCATCCAAGACACAAGCCCAGTTTTCAAAGAGTGTTACTAGGCTAACATTCAGTGCTAGACTCACAGAAGACTGAATACTGAGTCTTAGATTTCTGGACTAGGGATGGTGCCTTCTTTCCAGACAGTAGCTGAGAGTTGTGAGTGGTGCTGGAGACTAGAGCAGGCCTGGAAAGGAAGCAGTGAGCAGGGTCACTAGTTACGATGACTAAGATGTGCAAACACTGGAGGCTGCATGACAAGTTCAAGGTAATCCATGTTCTGTAGCCAAACCAGAAATCAACTCTGCAGGGTAAGAAATGTGAACAGAAGGAAGAGGAAGGCTCTGCACTTGAGGGAACTGACCTCATAAGACCAATTGTGAATCTGGGCCAAAGATGTCAACAAGGATTTGTTGTCTTTTCTAAAGAGAACATCGTACACTCATAATCTCCACTGCATTCCACCAGTCAGACAATATCTTACCTCCTGAGGACATAAGTCCCACAGTTATAGATTTCTAGTAATGACACTAAATAAATATTTGCTTAGCGAATGAGTGAATCCTAATATCCTCAATGTCAACTTGTGTGTATCTGAAGTGCCTGGAGCCTGCTTATCACTGTATATAATATTCATAAAGCATTTTCAATCCCATGACAGAAGCTCTTTGCAGATGGAGTACAGTTATCTCTCTCTAAAGGATATAGTGAAGATTAATTAGTTAATTTCATAAAATGCTTCACGGATGAAAATTGTTTTATAAGAACTAATTATGAATATCACACTGTGTGCATGCCATATATTTACACATCTAAGTTGAAGAAAACTTGGGTGTTTTTTTGTTTTTTGTTTTTGTTTGGTTTTTTGCTCTAAGGAAGTTATTGGAGTTGATATACCATTTCTTTCTTATACTAAGGCTATTTTGTAAGGTTATTTTGCAGTTCAAAATGTAGGCTTTGTGTATCATACCACAGAGACAGCTGAGTCTGGTTGTGCAGCCAGGGAATTGACACTAACTACTTGTTTTGGTTCATTCAAAACAGCAGAGCCCATTATAATCTAAAATACATAAAACGTAGCAGAGTTCATATTCTTCCTCTACTGTATCCAGCTAGGAGATTTTGGGAAAACCAGTAAAACTCTCTGTGCTACGGTTAATCTGTCAAATAGGACATATCTCATGGAACAAAATGATACAATTCAGATATAGACTTAATCAGTACTCAGGAATTGCCGGTGTAAACAAACACTTAGTTGAACAGTCGTGACTATTACGTGTGTAGACCAAAATATTTGATTTGTGTCTCTCATTGTCCCTTCAAATAAATTTATTCAGTAGGAGCATTTTCTTAAACTATGCCACTGCATTAAAACTCTTGGCAAGCCTCATAATTTTTCTGCTTATTGTTGGTTATGTCCGAAGACAGTCCCAACCTGACAATTAGAATGGTCATTCATGGAATAATAAATATGAAAGTAAATCCTCTTTCCCAGCTAGAACACCATTAGAGCTGGACTGCCTGCTTTTGGCACTTGGACTCTGGCCTTCCAGTCATGGAAGCAGACCATTTAGGCTTTGGCTTGGAAAAGCATGACTCTTCTGTTCATAGGAAGCTGGCTCGTAAGGCATGGAATGTAGCCCTGCAGGCATGGAATGAGGCCCTCCCTGCCCTTCACCCCCAGACACGAAACTTGGCCCCATGTATGCATCAATTGTGTCCCTTGGCCCCACATCAACTGTGTGGAAGTGAACCTGCTGGGCATGGAAAGTTGCATGCAATCATAGAATATCACCTCCAAACGTGGATTCAGCACTTCCGGGCCTGAATTCCATTCCACCGGGTATGAGATCTGGTCTTCTGGATATGACCCTGCAGTCATGGAACCTGCTTTTGTACTTGGAACCATATAGTATGTGCAGGGAGGTTTGCACACCAGGCGTGGGGCCTGGACTTCCAGGCACATAACCCAGCCTTCCTGGCATGGACGACAGTCATCAGCTGTGAAACCTGGCCCCGAACATAGAATTTGACCCTATAAATAAGGGACTTTGAACTCTCTGTGTAGAACATGAGCTTAGAGGAATGGAATCTGAAAAACCATCTATGGAATCTGATCTTTTGGATATTGATTTAAAACTTTTATGTTGCCTTTCCAGGCATAAAATCTGATTTTTCACATGAGAGACAGCCTTACAGGTGTCTAGTTGGAATTCTAGGAGTGAAAATCAACCCTCTGACCATGAAATTTGGCCCTCCAGTTAATAGGGTGTAGCTCTTTGGTCAGGGAACTTAGACCTCTAATTATGGAATTGGCCTTTCAAGTTACAGAAAACTAGTATAAAATGTGAATCCTGATTCTTTAGGCATAGAATTTGGTCTTTCTATGTGTGGAATTTGGACTTCTACATGTGGCTCCTAGACATCTAAGCATAGGAATAGTTGTTGACTCTAGTAGGAACCTGGTCACCTGTCATGGAACTTTGCACTACAAATACGTAATCTCAATTTTCAAACATGGACCTCAGCACTAAAAGCTTGAAACCTGACACTCCATTTATGGACTCTCAAACCCAGAGTATGAAACCTGGCTCTACAAGTATCAATCTGTCATTTCATATATAGAAGTACAATCTCCCATCATGGTACTAGGCTCTACAAATATGCAACTTGGCATCCCATGCATGGAATCTGAATCTCCATGGACTTACTGTGATGAATGTGGTATTCTGGAATTGGAATCTGGTATCTAAATCACAGAAGTTGTCCTTGCAAGACATGATCTCGTGTTGCCCACGTACGGAATTTCACTCTCCACGTATGCATGCTCAATATCCAAACATGAAACTGACCCAGCAAGCATAGAATCCAGTCTGCCATGTACAGACCTTTGAATTTCATGCATAAAAAGTAGGTTCTATAGGCTTGGAACCTAACACTTCATGTGTGGAATGTCGATCTCAAAGCATGGAACTTGGCTCAAGTGTGGATACAATATAACCTTGTATTCCAGTCATTCACACGGGCTTGTCAAAAGTTGGAAGCTGGTCTTCTAGGCATGATCCTGGAACCCACTCTTGAAATCTTAATGTCAATGCAGGGGTTGAAGACTTATAAGCATAGAGAATGGCATCACATATGTGAATTCTCAATCTCCAAACATGGACAACCTCAGACTGTGGATCTTGGTGCCCAACCTGTATTTCTTTCATAGAGTTTGGCTCTCTATGAATTGAATTTGGTCTTCCCGTCAAGGAACTTGAAACTCCATGTATGGAATCTGAACCTCCAGGAGGTGAAATATGGCCCTACAAGTATAGAAACTAGCATTCCATGCTTGATTTCCAAGCACGGAACCTGGACCTATAATCATGGACACTGGCACTCTAGGTAAGAATGAAACATGGCCAGACATGTTTGAAGTCTCACATTACAGACATGGAAATTGGCATTTCAGTCATAGGCATTGGCTCCCCAAAACATGGAAACTGCTCCCTGAGGCATTATGTCTGCCATACCATATATTATGGACTGAATTGCACCCTCACAAATTCATATCTAGAAGCCCTACCCCTCAGTGTGACTTATTTGGAGATAACACCTATAAGGAGGTAATTAAGGTTAAATGAAGTCATAAAGATGAGACCCTAATCCTGTAGGGCTGATGTTCTTACACAAAGATAAAGAGACATTAGAGCTCATTCTATCTGTGTGTGCACAGAGGGAAAAGACCATATGGGGACATAGCAAGAAGGTGACTATCTGCAAGCCAGAAAGACAGGCTTCACCAGAAAGTACATTTTCTAGCACCTTGATCTTGAACTTTTAGCCTCTAGAACTGTGAGAAAATACCTTTCTGTTGTTTAAGACATCCAATCTATAGTATTTTGTTAGGGCAGTCTGAGCAGACTAACATACCATAAGGAATTTCAATCTCCACACTATAAGCATAGAACATGATATATTAAATGTATAATTTGAATCTCCGAGCCTAAAACCTGGCACTATAAACAAAGGACCTCACACTTCATGTGAGAAATCTCCATCCCCGAGCATGGAGTCTGGCTTTCCGATGTATAAGCACACATGCTGTGACGGTACATATGTCTACAAGCACATCTAGTGTTGTGCGTGAAGAATACCAATCCCCATGCATGAGACACAGCACTGCCTTACATGCTCTGAACCTGGCCCTCAAGACGTGAAACCTGGCACTTAAGTCATAGAGGTTAATACTACAAACATGAAACTATGCATGATATTTTTCAGTACATATTTAATACTGTAATTTCTAAACATTTAAATTGTATAAGCTTAGCATCTCCCATCATATGTGGAACCTCGATCTCCACTCATGGCATCTGGCCTAAGAATGATTTAACTTGTCATTCCATGTGTGAAATCTCAATATGCAACCTAGTCTTAATCATGCCAGCTAATAACCCACGTCTAGAATCTCAACCATTAAACATGGTTCTAGACTCTATATACATGTGAACACATGGTGTACAGTTTCCATGCTTAATAGGTTCAGGATAGTCCTGACACTTAATGCATAGAATCTCAATTCTAAGCAAAAATTAGGTTCAATATTCAGGGAACCCAGTTTTTGCTTAGAATTGAGATTCTATGCATAAAGTGTGTATAGAATTTCAATCCCCAAACATGGAACTGGGCCTCACAGCATGGAACCTGGAAACTCACAAGCAGATTATCAATTTCTAGTCATAGAGTCCAGCTCCCAAAAGAATGAGACTGATGCTCCATCTGTGAAATTTCAATCCTGACATTGGACCTGTCCCTAAAAGCTTTCAACTTGGCATTCAGTGTTTGGAATCTTAATCTCTAAACATTTAATTTGGCTTCCTATATTTGAAATCTATAATCCAAACAAGGAACATGGCTGTCACTATTCAAATTTGTATTTCCGAGACATGGAAACTTGTCTCCCAGCATGCAATTTGTTACTATTCAAATGGATTTTAAAGATTTATATCTTGGGGCTCCTGGGTGGCTCAGTTGGTTAAGCGGCCGACTTCGGCTCAGGTCATGATCTCGCGGTCTATGAGTTCGAGCCCCGCGTCGGGCTCTGTGCTGACAGGTCAGAGCCTGAAGCCTGCTTCGGATTCTGTGTCTCCCCCTCTCTCTCTCCCCTTCTCCTGCTCATGCTCTGTCTCTGTGTCTCAAAAATAAATAAACGTTAAAAAGAAAAGATTTATATCTTTATGTGAAATAAGGACCTAAAGCATGCCATCTTTCTCCCTACGTGTGGAATATAACTTTCATGTATGGAACATGGACCAACAATCAAGGAATGTGGCACTCCATGTGTGGATTTCAACCTCAAATGTAGATTTGCCACAGAAGTATGGATTACAGCATGTACATTTGCTTATCACTCATTGACATACACACCCTAAATCATAGAAACTGGTCTTCCAGGCATGAAATCTGGAACTCCATGTATATAATATTAATCTCGAAGCATGGAACCTGACCCACCAAGTATGGAATCTTCATGCTGTGTGTATTGATATAACCCTTCAAATAGGGTGCCTGGATTTCAATGTGCGGAATCCCAAGTTACAAGCATAGAACATGACTTGCTATGTTTGTAACCCAGAACTCCAGTCACGAAAACTAGTGTTTCAATCACAGACCTTGACTCTACAAAAGATGGAACATAGATCCAGACATAATGCCTGGCATACTACATATGGATCTCAATCTCCAAGCATGGGAGATGACAAGATGACACTCCATTGTGGAATTTCAATCTCTGTACACAGAACCTGGCTCTAAAAGCATGTAATCTGGAGACCCACATTTGAAGTATCCATCTTTAAGCATGAACCTGAACCTATAAGCATGGAAACTGTACACCATGTGTTCACATGGAATTTGGAACTATTAGCAGAGAACCTGGTTCTGTATGTGTGGAATCTCAGTCTCCATAAATAGAAACTGGATTAACAGTCATGGACACTATCACTTCTTGTAAGGAGACACAAAACCCATCATGGAACATGGAGTTCCATGTTAGAATTCCAATCTACTAATATGGAACTTGACCTGACGTGTGAGGAGTCTTACTCTCCAGGCATGGAACCTCATATGTTAATCAGAGACTTCAGCTTGCCAAGTAGGCTATCTATCACATCATGTATGGAATTTTGATGTCTGGAACCCAATCTTCGGAGTATGGAAACTGACACTCAGTGTATGGAATTTCAATCCCTGAACATAGAAATTAGCCTTACAAGCAAGGGACATGACGTCCCATGGGTGGAAATTCTGTCATCAGGTGTAGAACCTGACCCTACAGGCATGGAATATGACGGTGCATATGCGGGATCTCAATCTGTAAGAATGGACCTCAGCCTTACAAGCATTAATTCTGATATTCCATGTGTGAAATCCCAATCCTCAAGCATGAAACACCGTCTTAATGTGAGAAATCTGGCATTCCAGACACATAGGGAATGACTTTTCAAAATATGGAACCTGGTTTTCTAGGCAGCAAACTTGGCTAGACTTCACCTTTGAAATCTCAATCTTTAAGCATGAAGCCTGGCTTTACTGGAATGGAACTTGATGCTCCATCTGTGGAATTTCATTCTCGAAGCACAATAGTCTTACAAGTGTGGGATGTGGTAATCCAGACTTCAACCTGACAGTTGAGTCACAGAAGTTGATACTGTAACGACCTAGGTCTCTCAGGCTTGGAACCTAGTACCACATGTGTGAAAGTTAAACTTCTGGACATTGATTTAGTGCTAGGTGTGAAGTATGCCTTTCCACACATAAAATTTGGTTCTCCATGTGAGACTCAGTCTTACTGTCTGAGTAAACTTTGGTCCTCTAAGTGCTGAATGTAGCTATTCAAACATTGATCCTTACCCCCCAAGTAGAGAATCTAACTTTATGGGCACAGAAAGTCTATCCAAATGTGAACCTGCTTTTCCAGTTATAGAATCACTTCCTCTTAGTGTGGAATCTGGGCTTCTATTTGTGGATCAGGGCCATCTAGCCATAGAATTAGGCCTTCCAGGCAAAGCGTGGCCTCCTATCTGTTTGAGATCTCTTTCTTTAGGCTTGGAACATAACCTCTTGGGAGTAAAACTTGAACCTAAAGAAATAGCATCTACTCAATCAAGGGTGGAATTTACTCAACTAGACCTGCAATATTGAATCCAGAATTCTTAGCATGAAACAAGGTCTTTCAGTCTTGATAATTAACTCTAGACATGGAATTTGATTATCTATGTTTGAAAGCAGTCATCTATGGGTGAAACCCAGGATTTCTGAGTATGGAGAGATAGCTTCGTAGGCATTGAACCCAGTCCTCTCTTTACAGAACTGCCTCCAAGCACAGAACATGAAATTCCGTGTATGGAATACTAATCTCCAAATATGGAACCCTACAAACATAGAACTTGCCATTTCCAGAATTTTAAATTCCATGCATATTTCTTAACTACACATACATGGAATATGGCAAACCGTATGTGGAAGCTCAGTCTCCAAGCAGGTAACCTGACCTTACAAATGTGGAACCTGGCACTCCACATGATACTGGGCAGTTCAGTCTCTAAAGACTCTACAAGATATAAATCCTGGCATTATAAGCAAAGAATCTGGCACTCTATGTCCAAATCTCTTTCTGTCTATCTATGTCTATCTCTTTCTTCAAATATAGAACATGGTCTTACCAGTGTGGAAAGTGGCAATCCAGACATAGTACTGGATTGCCACTGGACTTCAGTTATAGATGCTATATTATGTAAATAAGACCAAATGGCTTCTGCGCATTTGCCCCTAAATTGCCCCTAAATTCGCTACAGGTTAAGAACTGTGAACTCAGAAGCCCACAGACATCATACACAACATATATATATATATAATATAAAAATAACCCAAACAAGTGGAATTTTAGCCATTTAGAACCTGTCTTCTTTACATATCTTATGTATCTACACTCAAATCTGCTGGTCATTGATAAGATAGAGCCTTATGTTTATAAAACCCCAAGCTACCACTGCCCTTTGGAGCTCTGTGACTCAGAGATTCCCTGCCATGCTGTTGAGCAACATCCTCTAGATTTATAAGTTCCCACTTTTATCTCCCTTCTCCTAGGAGTTCCTTTACCTTCATCCCCTTCTGGATGGTGACCCACTCACCATAAGTCTCTGGATGGACTCTTGCTGTGAGGGACATTCTCTTCTCATACAACTCTGTCCAAGCAATGTACAATAAGCTTGTTGTGTGTTACCTCTTCTCATAACCATATCTGTTTCCTTGATCAGTCCTAAATCCTTTTTAATTTTTTAAAATATTTATTTATTGTTGAGAGACAGAGAGAGAAAAAGCATGAGCAGGGGAGGGGCAGAGATAGAGGGAGGCACAGAGTCCGAAGTAGGCTCCAGGCGCTGAACTCTCAGCACAGAGCCCGACATGGGGCTCAAACCCATGAACTGCACTATCATGACCTGAGCCCAAGTCTGACGCCTAACCGACTGAGTCACCCAGGCCCCCCAGGCCCCCCAGGCCCAAATCCTTTAAGTGAAACCCATACACAACTAAAACATGGATCCTGGTCTCCCAGGCCCCGAACCTGGTACTCTGTGTTTGAATCCTAATTTCCAAGCAAGGAACCTGGCCCTATAACCATAGGGTCTGTTACTCCACACCTGTAATCTCACTCACCAAGAAGAGAATCTGGTTTCTCTGACATGAAAATGGGAACTCCATATACCAAATATCTATCTCCTGAAATGGAATATCAATCTGCAAACATGGAACCTAGCTATGCATGCAGGCACCCAGCACTCTGTATATGAAATTTGCAGTTTTAGGATCGATTTAGGTCTTCTGGATATGAATCCTGCCTTTCCAGGCATAAACTCTGGTCCTGCACAGGAGAACTAGCCCTAAACACACAGAACCTGGGCCCCAGGCATAAAAACCTAGCCCTCTAAGGCATGCGCATTGCCCCTACCTCCAGGTGTTTAATGTGTTAGCGATAGTGGTTTCTGAATTATGAGGTTTGAATGGTTTTAATTTTGATTTGTGTGTGTGTGTGTGTGTTACATGTTTTTCTAGAGTGATTATGTAATTTAAAAGGAAGTATAAATAAAAAATGCTTTCTTTTATCAGAAAAAAAAATAATTACATAACATATATACCAGCTTATAATGCAATCCTTTAAGAAAGTTCACAATGTGTTGTGTGCCATTTTCCATTGCTATAGCTCTTATGCCATCTTCTGGCTAAATATAATCCAACTACTCGGGAATGTCTAGCATCAGCGGTTAGTAGCTTGATGTTATTTCAGAAATTTTACTCATCCTGCAAATATCTATTCACACATCAAGTGTAAAAATTTAAGTCAGCAACTTAAAATTTTATGATCACATAAAGAAAGTTTAATATGGTGGGAAAAGAATATTGGAAAATCTTGTCAAAATCTAGCTTCAGAGATAGGTTAAAATAAATACATTCTTGGATAAACCTACATAAACCTAAAACACACTACAAATGTATTTCCAGATATTGATTTAGATACACAATAGAAAAAGCATAGGATTTAGAATAAAAAAAAACTGGGTTTGAATGCCATCTTTGCTGTCAATTTGTGATATAATTTTTATAAACTCACTTAACATCTCATTTGCCTTATTTTATCCCTATTAAATGAAGGTAATATATCTGCCTTTCTCTCCTACCTCTAGCCCTTCTCCCTGCTTATTCTTGAACTTCTAAATTACTATAAATTAGTATGTATTGCTATCTGTACACTAAAGGCATGAGACATTTTAAATCAGAGAAAAAAGATAACCCAGTAACTTTCCATGATAGAGAAAAAAAAAAAAAAAGAAAGCTGCTCAGAGTTATTTGACATTCTATGACATTCTAGTTTATATTCTAGAATTTTGAAAAAATGTGCTGAGCATGTGCAAAGATACAAGGGTTGAGAAGTAGTGAAATAACACCATCGTAACCAGACATATGAGGGATTTTCACAGACCCAGAAAGAATAAAACTTTGAGTGCCAAAATTGATTGGAAGAGGTGAGAGGAGACTAAGGAGATGTAATACTGAAGGTCAGGCTCGCTAATCAGGATAAAAGATCATTCATCTACTGATGATGACTTCCAGAGTCAAGCCCTTTAAGTTCAAAAGCTGAAAGCTCCCAGTAGTTCTATGTCTGATCCAAGACCCAAAGCCTAGAATGTACCTGTTCAGTAAATTCTTACCTCCTTCTCTAACTGGATCCCCACTTTCTCCTATGGACTGTGGTGTGATTTACCCCCTCGCTCCCTGCATCCGCTGTTCCCTCAGGTGGGATCACAGATATCACTGTACATTTATCTTGGAATGTGTGAAAACTGATTAACAGTTTGGACTATCCATCAGTCCAAACACCATCACCACTGGTCAGGATCAGGAGAATAGGGGGCCGTGTTTTGGTTCACCATTAAAATCCCAAAACTTAGGGATGCTGAACATAGAAGATGCACAGCAAATGCTTTTGGATCAGGGATTAGATAAATGCAAACAATAAAAAAGGTAAGAAGAGAAAACATAGGAAAGAGGTAACCATTTCTGCGTTTGGTTCATATTATGTCTTCCTGGTGGCCACAATGCTGCAAACATCTCATTTAACTCTCCTTTTGTGGCTAAATAAGGGAATCTTTCTTTCTTTTTTTTTAAGTAAAGCTATTTTTTTTTCTATGGGAAATTTAAAAGTATAAGAATTACAAAAAAATAATGTAATATTTACCATTCTCTACAGTGATTCCCCATAATATCTTCACACATTTTCTCCCTCTATGTTCTGTGATTACACTTTAAAAAACTAAGTATTGGGGAGCCTGGGTAGCTCAGTCAGTTAAGGTCTGACTTCGGCTCAGGTCATGATCTTATGGTTCATGGGTTCGAACCCTGTATTGGGCTCTGTGCTGATGGCTCAGAGCCTGGAGTCTGCTTCGGATTCTGTGTCTCCCTCTCTCTCTGCCCCTCCTCTGCTTATATTCTGTTTCTCTCTCAAAAATAAATAAACATTAAAAAAATAAAAATTAAAAAAGTATTATTATAAAAGTTAAAAAAATTATATGAGTGCACTCTTCTGTTCTTTCCCAAATATCTTAGAAAAACATAATTATTAAAGTAACATATGCTCATTAGCTGAATTTAAGAAAGGATTACTTGAGATCAGTGGTGTCCCTTGGTAAGTTACGGATCTACATTCTACAATATCAGCTTCTGTATGTAGAATTATAGCCATGGAATTCTAATAAATAGTCATGATGGCAACACTCAGTTATCAAGAAAAGTTTAGTTTGGGATCTACGTTCTGTCTCTGATGACAGAAGAGTGTATAAAAAAACTTTACAGGATACTCAATAGACATGTTCAAGTATTAGCCTTCAGGTCTTATCTAAAAACTTTTTGGGAACAATTACTTTCTTATTATATTGTATCAATCACTGAATCACCTATATATTTTTATGTAGAGAGGAAAGTAGTGACTTACTCAACAATGTGCCAAAAAGTTGATATCAGTGCTATTGACTGGCTGTTTGAATAAAATAAACATTTAATTCACACATATTAATTAGGATGTTTCACTGAAATGATGAGCATTTGGTTAGTTGCCAAGACATTCCAAGACTCTGTAACTCTACCCAAGCTGGTAGCCTTCTATGCTGTTTCCCTGGAGTCCTTGAAACCAATATGGTCCATCTTGGATTGGTGTGGAGGGAGTGGAGGTTCTGGTCCTCCTGACCAGATTGATACAGTCAGCAACTAAACAAAATCAGCATTAAAAATGGTGTGAACCATATGCCCTTCAACTTCACATGAACATATTTCTGATAGATTGTGGCAAATTCTATTTTTTAAAGAAGTTTAAAAATTTGGTACTGTAATACAATATTTCAATGTAACTTTTACCTGTTGCTAGTTGTATAATCTTATTTTGATGCTTTGCCTTATATATCAGTGGTAACTCATCTGTAAATTACCTATGAATACTCTTGAATTTATCATGACACCTTCATGACAACTTTGTTTTCAGTAAGACTTTTTTTTTTTTTTTTAAGTAGACTTCATGCCCAGTGCAGAGCCCAACATAGGGCTTGAACTCATGACCCTGAGGTCAAGACCTGAGCTGAGATCAAGAGTCTGATGTTGAACTGATTAAGCCACTCAGGCACCCCTGTTTTCAGAAAGACAGCTTTGAAACCACAGTAGCTGACACTCTATGATTTATAATGTATACATTTACCAAACTTTTCAATAGCAAGTGACTTTTTATATTATTATTCTCCCTAAAAAATATTATCTTACATAGATAAGAGATGCTCCCCTCGGCCATTGCCAAATCCCCTTTCTACAAGCATACTATAATTGTAGCTTATCAGAAAACCTTCTTCTTTTGCTCAAAATATGTGAGGGAAATTGGCTTAAAATTACAATTATTTTGTTTTGCCTATGTTGAGGGATGTATAAAATTTACTTAGATTTTTTTTCTGTTGCTATCAGTGCAATATCATTCCTTTCATTCAGGGAATAAAGAGCATCCATGTCTCTATTTACAAGAAATCATGTCGCCAAAGTGTGGAATTTAAAATAAGATAATAAAATAAAGGACACTGAATAGAGAAGGGAATTAGTCCTGATTGCTTTAGACATAAAGATAAGAGAGGCAGCTATTTGGGGCTCCAAGGTGGCTCTGTTGGTTAAGCGTCTGACTTTGGCTCAGGTCATGATCTTGCCCTCCATGAATTCAAGCCCCGACATCGGGCTCTGTGCTAACAGCTCAGAGCCTGGAGCCTGCTTTGGATTCTGAGTCTTCTGGTGTCTCTGCCCCTCCCCCACTCATGCTCTGTCTCTCTTTCTCAGATATAAACATTTTAAAAAAAGAGAGAGACAGCTATTTGAAGTATTTTATTACCTTCCTTTAGGTCAGCTTCTCCTAAATCCCCAATTCCCACAAACTCCTCTCCATACCTGTCTTTTTTTTTAATTAAAAACAAATTCTTTTTAATGTTTGTTTTGTTTTGTTTTGTTTTGTTTTGTTTGTTTGTTTGTTTTTGAGAGAGAGAGAGAGACTGTGAGTGGGGCAGGGCAGAGAGAGAGGGAGACACAGAATCCAAAGAAGGCTCCAGGCTCTGAGCTGTCAGCACAGAGCCCAACGCCAGGCTTGAACTCAACAAGCCATGGGATCGTGACCTGAGCTGAAGTTAGTTGCATGCTTAATTGACTGAGCCACCCAGGCGCCCCTCCATACCTGTCTTCTAACCAATCGCCACACCCATGCTGATTTATTTCTCCTCTCTGACGTTGTCCATGGCATCAGAGCAACCAAAAACAGTCCTGGGTCTGTGATGAAGACCTACAACAGCAGCTCCTTCCTGAGGAAGCACCACAGACATACATCTGAATGGCAGGTTAGGACTGAACACACTAGAGTGAACAGCACCCTCCACTGAAATTAAGTGTACTGCCCTGTACGTAAGTAAGCCCACTGAGATCCACACTGCTTTTGACTGGACCCCACCACAGATTCCACAGGACCGACCCAGGGAGATGGGTCTGTGGACTGAGCCTTTCTCTCTCAGAGCAATGAAGGTTCCAGAGCAGACTCTGCAGCCAGCAGCGGTGAATCCCAGACTGAGTGCTTGTCCTGATGTAATAAGGTTCTTTTGCATTTGGGAAACCAACACGGAAAAGGAAGGCAAGTCATCATTGTTTCAAGGGCGATGCCAACAACTCACATTTTCCAGAAGCGGTGTAAAATCATAAACCGCACCATAAAAATGTGGTTAGAATCTTCTTGGTCCCCACAGCACAGAACTCATATGCTAGTCAAGCAGGCTCAGGCATGCCCAGAGACTCTGAACCCTTTCCCCGCCACTCTCTACACTTTCCCTCGGAAACTAGATTGTGTCCTACGGTTCAGCGAGTTGCTGGCTGAGCTACCGCGCCAACCCAAGAGACTTCCGTGAAACCTCCTTATCTCTATGAAGCCTGCTGTGGCTCACAGGCCCTCCTGTCATGCCCCACTGACTAAAGCAATTTCCCTGACTATGAGAAAACACCACTGGGCAGAGCTGGATCTGCCTTTCCTCCCCTCTCCCAACTGTGGCCTTGCAGTTGCTTTTCTTGCCCGTTATGCTTGGACTCTGCCTTCCAGCTTCCGATACTCTGGACTAGAGGCTTGGCCGAAGGGCCAGTCCTCATAGGCATAAGTAAGCCAGTCTGTCCTAGCTCTGGCCCTGCCATTCTCAGTTTCTTCTCCATGGATTCTACATGTGGAGTTTTTTTCTACCACTTAATAGAACTTAAAGTGACTTATTGAACAGTCTCCCTCCAGAAACAGCACTCACATTATAATGAAAGGATTTGCAAAAGACAGGAAGAGATGCCTCCACCAGTAAAAATGTAACCTATAGAGGAAACACCAGCAGAAAAAAAAAATTGGAAGCAAGAAAGCAGAGACAGTGATAACTGATTCGGCGGTCCAGAGAAAGTTGAAACCTCAGCTTGTGTTGGGAGAAGCCAGGATTCAAACAGAATCAGGGCTATAACTGCAGAAAGGCTCGAGAAATTAAGCCACTGGTAATTCTGAAAAGTAGGGCGATGCGGATACAGCTGAGACTGGAGAAGTACTTGAGGTGTGGTTAAGAACTCACTGGGTTCCCGGCTCTCCTTCCCCTACTCGGTGTGCAGGGTGACTGCAGGGTAATGACATCACCTTCCTCAACTTAGGAGAGGCTGGGAGCTTTATTCTTTGTGAAGAGGCTGAACCAGGTAGATGCTGGCCTCATAGACACAAGACATAGACGTGGGTGGTGATGTACTACAAACTGGAAGGATAAGTGAAAGGCTCTGCTCTGAATTATAAAACTCCATTCTCCTTTTCCTTATTTGGGTCCTAGAATGCTATACTTCAGGTTTATATCTGCTAAACAGGAGAAGGGAGTGTTCTTCCCTCAGGCCAAAGTCCTACAGGTGATGAAGTTAGCCTGATCTCTCCTTAGCGTCTGACTCTGCCGCTCAGTCCTGCACCATGGGGAAATGGGACAATCAGGTGGCCTATATGAACCCAACGGCAATGCCCAGAACAAGGGGTATGAAGCAGTCTTTGGGGCCAACGATCTAAGATGGCCTGAATTCACCAAGCCTTACCTGAGAAGAAGGAGGAAAACAACTAAGAAAAGTAAAAGAAAGGCTCCAAGGCATTGGCTGAATTTGAAGAAAAAAAACGAATGAGAACTGGGAGAAAGAAACAGAAAAAGGGAGAAATTATCAAGGGGGATAAAGAACTCAGCAAAAAAACTACAAAGAAAAAAGAAAAGAAGAAATCTGATAGGCATTCATCCTCTTCTTCATTAAGTTCTGACTCTTCTAGCAGATCATCAGATTCTGAAGATGAGGACAAAAAGTAAGGAAAAGGAGAACCATCCACACACATCTTCTGAGCACCCATGTCAGCAACTGAAGCAGATAGTAAGGATAATTAAAAAAAAATAATAAATCTAAGGACACAGCTGAGAAAGAGAAAGACATGAGAGGACTCAGAAAAAAAGAAAGATGGATCCTGAAGATAAACCTTTATCACCAGAGTCCTCATTAGAGTTTGATTAGAGAGGAGGGTACAAGCAAAAGAGAAGAAAAGCAGTGAAGGAGAAAAAGTGACAAGAAACAAAAAAAGAAGCATAAGAAACACAGTAAGAAGGAGAAAAAGAAAGCTACTAGTTCAAGTCCTGACTCATGGGAACATGAAAAATCAAGATTCTCTCATAAAGAAACTGCAATGTCTAAGGAAATTTCAACTGTGAACATTATGACATAATTACTAAAATGCATGAAGTCTCTGGTTTTTGGAATTATTCCTGGACTATTCAGTAGCCATTCAGATGCTGAGGGCCATATTGTGCCTGCTGCTCGAGTATCTTTTTTCTTTTCTCTCTCTTCTACTTCTTAACGACTCTGGAAGATGATACACAGCAACTGTGCTTCTGGTTAAGATATTTGGGAACAGAGTTGATATTTTTGACTAGAAGTATCTAATGATAAATCCACAGAATTAGAATCTGGATACATCATTAAGATGTAATTACAAATGACTAGATGACTCTAGTTAACATTTTTGAAACAGGGAATATATTGATATTTCAAAATCTTTAGTCTGTAGATGAGTATATTTTAGTTTTCCCCCCCTGATATATACTTTTACTTACTTGGGGAAGGATGTCATAGAGTGGAGGGGACTGGTTTGCTCTCTTGTTAGCTAGCAGAGTGGCATGCCTGTCATTCTCACACACCCTATTTTTGTGGACATAGTAGCCACGCTTCGGGGGGCGGGGGGATCAGAGCTGCTGTGGCAGTCTTACTCTTTGACACACTGGGCTCCATTATTTGCTGCTGTAAGTGAACCAGACAAACAGCCCTTTGCAGCATGACAGAGCCTCCAAAGCCCTGGAATACACCTCTACTTCAACAATATTGAATGTTTTTTAGCATTAGAATGTGTTAAAACATTTGAATTAACTTTGACCACACTTTGGCTTTGGAGAGGAATCATTTCAAAGACACTGGTACTTTTTGAACTTGTTAGCTACAGATTCTAAAATGCATGATGTATACTATTACGTTTTAGCCAGTCAGGAAAATTCTTTGTAGCCAGTGACAGTTCTTTCATTTTTGTATGAATTTTGTTCAGGCTGTAATGTTTAGCTTTCATTAACTCTGTATTCTTGCTATCTTAAATTCCTTACTATGTTTAATGGCATACTTGCCAAGATACTTTTTTTTAAAATCAGCTTTATAGTGAAGCTGAGACTTACTGTAAAGAAGCTGAGGGGCGCCTGGGTGGCTCAGTTGGTTGGGCGGCCGACTTCGGCTCAGGTCATGATCTCACAGTCTGTGGGTTCGAGCCCTGCGTCGGGGTCTGTTCTGATGGCTCGGAGCCTGGAGCCTGCTTAGGATTCTGTGTCTGCCTCTCTCTCTGCCCTTCCTCTGCTCATGCTCTGTCTCTCAAAAATAAATAAACGTTAAAAAAAAAAAAAAAGAAGTTGAGTGGCAGGCCTGGTATGCTGTGACTTGTTATATGTCTTGTTACATAAAGCTATTGTCAGTATCTTAGTAAATATAATATTAAAAAAATTTGTCTCTGTATATTCATAACAAATTATGATAAATTAAGTGAAAATTACATTATTGCTCTTCCTGTGTTATATTTTACTAAGATTTTGTGCCTCGAATCTACTGCTGAATTATTTACTAGTAATGTTAAAAGGAATTGATAAATCATTTCACTTTACGTTTTTATATAATCAGGTAACATAAAATATAATTTGATCGACAATTTTGCTTATTATACAGGGCATGCTAATTATAGTGGCATATGCGCAGAATATTTTGGCATGATAAGAGGCTGAATGAATAGCTATTTTACTTAAAAAAATAAAAAAATAAAAATAAATAAACCATAGAAACCCACCCCTATAACTTGTATCTTTAGAGAGATTATTGAATTCCTGAAACAGTATGCAATATAAAAAGAGGTATTACTTATGAGCAATAAATACTAGAGATTAAAAATATGATGCACAAAAGGAATGTCTGATAAAGAGATTGATGGTAAAGTAGACAAAAACTAGTACTAAAAGAAATGGATTATAGAAAAGAAAAAAAAGATTAGTTCAAGACAGTTGACATTCAAACTATAAGAATTTCGGAAAAACAGAATGGAGAGAATAGAAAGAAGAAAATCATTTCAAGAAAATTGCTCATAAATGAAGAACACAGGCATTCAGATTTGAAAGGACCCAATGATGCCCAATACAGAGTGAAGGAGGCCCAGTTTAAGGCTTGATATAGTAAAATAAAGAGAGTGAAGAGAACAGTGGGGGAAAGAGAAGATCCTAAAAGCTTACGAAGGTTAAACTAAAAAAAAAAAGAAAGAAAGAAAGAAAGAAAAGTATCAACATGGCATCAGACTTCTCAAGAGGAAAGCAAGCCAGAAGGCATTATGGCAATGTCTTCAATACTGTGGGGAAAAAGAATTTGCAGCTTAGAATTGTATACTTAGTTATTAAACAGGTTGCAGGTAGAATAAAAACAAATTTTAGGTATGTGTGATGGTTAATTTTATATGTTGACTTGGTTGGGCCACAGTGCCCAGATATGTGGTCAAGCGTTATGCTGGATGTTTCTGTGAGGGAGGTTTAAAAGTTAAATCACTGTACTCAGAGTAAAGCAAGTAGGTAGCCTTGGATCATATGAGCTGATGATGCAATAAGTTGATGATCTGAATATAACAAAAGGCTGACCTCCCCTGAGCAAGAGGGAATTCCGCAGTACATGGCTGGCTTTTCGACTTGATCTACCACATTGCCTCCTTCCTGCATCTCCAGCCTGACAAAGTTTGGACTTGAACTGCAGTATTAATTAACTCTTCTCTGAGTCTCTATCTAGCCTGCCTTGGAACTTTGGACTTGCTAGCCTCCATAATCAGGTGAACCAATAATAATAATAAAAAAATCTCTTTATATACAGACACACTTCCTATTGGTTCTGTTTCTCTGAAGAATTTTGATAAACAATTTATCAAAAATTTTACTTTCTATGTGCCCTTTCTTGGGGAGGCCCGGAAGAATGCATTGTACCCAATCATGAGAGTAAACAAGGAAAGAGAAAGACACTGCATCCAAGACATAAGTGGCTTAACAGAGGTGAGCACATAGGGAAGTCCTAGGCTAAAGGGGAAGGAAGTTTCCATGATGAGACAGTTGTACCACAAGCCAGAAAACAACTATTCATCAGGAGCAGAGGTGAGGACTCCAGAGAGGATGTCTAAGACAGAGAGAGAGAGCAAGAGAGACAGGGAAGAAGGAGAAAGAAACTCATAGACGATGGAAGATTTGACTATTTTGAGAGGTGGAGAGTTTAGGGAAAAATTAGTGATAGACAAATAGAAAGTAAGCAACTGACAAAAAGGATAATGTCCTCCTGAGAATATAAAAAACAATGTAAGCAAGGATAAGTAATTGTAATATACGACACAGTCAGGTCAGTGGTTATGCAGTAAACATCAAATTGTACTCTTACCAAAAATTATGATTGAGAAATTGGAAAAATGGGGAAATGGGAAATGGGGAAAATGATCTTTCAAAGTAGAAAGTCAATATGTAGTTTCTAAACTTTAGAAAATCAAATATTGGTATAAGTTTTTTGGGCTTTGTTTTGTTTTGGTTTCTTTGTGTTTTTTTAAAAATGAAAGCAAATACTAGAAAAAAAAACTAGAAAAAATAGCTACAGGAATTGAAAGTGGTTGCCTCCTAGGAATAACTGAATATCTGTAGAGATGGGACAGAAAACAGCCTTTTTAAAATATCAAGTCTCCTAGAAGTATTTTAACCTTTTAATAAAGGTAAAATTAAAGTATGGCTTTCATAAAAATAAAGCTAACATATAAAATTATAATAAATTGGAAAAATAAGAAAAATAACTTTTATGACACACGCTGCCATGGAGTCATCTTCTAGAAAGAGGCAGAAGTCTGTTTCTGTCCTGCTTGCTGTCCCAATTTTGTAACTTCTTTAGTCTTAAAATAGAATATTTGGTTTCGATGATAAGATCATAAATTTTAAAATATTTTTAGGAAAGATCAGGACACAGGAAACTGGGTCCACATTCATGTAGAGCATATGAGCATATCATATAAAGATATGCTTCTTTATCAATTGACTGTTCAAAATTAAAGACACAGAAATTTTTAAAAAGTGGATGGTGGCTCACTGGTCAGATCTGACTTGCAGATATGATTTATATGATTGCACAGTTTTCTAGAAAAAAATAAAAATTAGTAACTATATTCAATATGTGGAAGATTTAGCATAAAACTTTTAATCATTGACTTCTCGTAGAGAATTATATGTGTGACCACTTTGGGTCCACGCTCCCTCACAGCCACACTGGCAGAAGCTGAATGAAGGACTAGGTAAATTAATATTTACCCCCATGTCATCATATAAAAGAGTAATGAAGCTCTTTTTGCAATGAAAAAGTATAAACATTTATTAATATAAAAAAACATGTGAAAATACAGAGTATTTCGTGTGGTATGCTACCGTTGGGTAACAAAAGACAATATTTAAGTTTATATATCTACTGGAACGTGTGCACAAGAGCTCCGCGAGCACACACAAGCAAAAGATAACATCTGAAGACAGGATGTGGTATCCGGGACACAGGATGAAGGGAGATATTTTCAGTTTTTCTAACTGTTGAATACTGAACTATGTGAATAGACTTCAAAAAAAATAAAAGTACTTCAAAAAAGAATTCAGAATTTCTTACCTTCAGAAATATAAATAGGTACATATAATGTATGAATATGAGTATATAACTCTAGAAATATGTATTCCTATATAGCATATACTCTTTATACTATATATTCATATGAATATGTAAACATTTTTGCCCCTCCAGATTAAATGTTTTATTCTCATTCCACCGCTAGATGACTGGGGATATACAAAATTAATTGTCTTGCACTTAAAAACACAATCCTGAAAACCTCCAACTCTTTCAACTAAGATTTCCCCTGTTCTTTTTTGGATGTTTATATGCACTTATATGGAAGCTGAAGAGATTGCTTCCATGCATATATAATTATATCACCCAAAGAAATATTAGAGATACCAAATTACTGAATCTACATAATGTTAGTTCCTGAGAAACTCAGAGTTAAAAATACCTATTTTCAAAGAGAAATATAAATCAATTTAATAAGCTAATGAAAGAATTTTTAGCATTCCCTCTACTTGCATTCAAGTATATCTTTGTTATACAAGATTACTATTTTTTTTTCCACTTGTATGTACTACGTTGATAACTAGAAGGCCTCTTCTGATTCGGATGCTCAAAGATGTCATACAGAATGATGATCTTAGTTTCCTTCCACTTATGTTCAACCTTTTTCTAATCCTTTTAATTCTTTGTTTCAATTCCATTTAAATGCAACTCTAGCATATTCCAAAGGGAAGTGAGTGGCTGGACCTTCTGTACCTACTGAATCAGTGAGTGGCTGGACCTTCTGTACCTACTGAATCAGTCTTATCTTATATAGACAAGCCCAAAAGTTGGGCAGAAGTGGGAGCTGTGCACACAACTACTTTCCAGGGACTGGTGCTAAGGTGGCTGAACAACACAGACATCTGCTCAGTGAACTGGAGTTCCACTGCAGTATGAGAAGAGATCCCAGTGCAAGGCTCAAGGACAGTAGTAGGTCATGGGGAGGGCCCATTTTGGCAGATGATCTGAAGGGCTCCACAGAAACAAGTAGATAAAGAAGAAATGAAGCTACAGAGTTCATCTTCACCTAATTCTTTGATTTATTTTTCCCTTATAGCAAGGTTAAGGTCTTTATTTTTAATGTTTATTTCTTTCATGAAAAAAAATCAAAGAATAAACAGGCAAAGCAATATTTTTCCGAATGGGATGACAACTTATAAAACAGATGTGACAGTGTTGATAGCTATACTAATTTTCTGAAACTTTTAGGTTTGTAACATATTTTTATTGATGAAATAAGAGTATCATAATATTTTTTAAGTAAATAACTGTTGTGGGGAAAGACCTTAATATTTTAACACTAGACATATCATTGAATATGTACAGCAAAGTATTGCCAGAAACAGATGCTCAGAACAGTTAAATGTGCTTACAGTGTCTTTTAAAATCAAAGTTGTAAAGGAGATACGTGAGCATACAGAAGCCATTAAAGTATGCTGAGTCATTAAAGATTATTGGAACCAGTATCTTTTCCCTACCTCTTACCTAACTTTTTTGAACTTCTAAACTTCTATCCAATAAGATGCTGCTTTAGACTAGTACACTTTCTGTCCTAAATGGAACTTAGCATAGTGGTTATTTAGCAATGTAGGTTCAGGACAAAGCCTCCCCAGGTCCTGATTCTAGCATCACCACTTACTAGCTCTGTGACCTTGGGAAAAATTCTCCTTCAGCCTCTCAGGGGCTGTTTGCTCATCTGTGAAGTGGGGATGAAAACAGTAACTACCTAACTGGGATTTATTAGAATAACTAAGTGTAGTAACAACTAAAAGAATTTAAAATGGTATATTGGAATCACTTAATAAATATTGAACGTCATTATTGAGCTGCACCCAAAAGAGCTCTTTAATTTTCATTGTGTACTTTACAGCAAAGATGCGCCCAACTCCCTGCTTTCTAGAGGGCAGAATCTAGATAAAACTGTAAAGAAAGAAGAAAAGAAAGAAAGAAAGAAAGAAAGAAAGAAAGAAAGAAAGAAAGAAAGAAAGAAAGAAAGAAAGAGAAAGAAAGAAAGAAAGAAAGAAAGAAAGAAAGAAAGAAAGAAAGAAAGAAAGAAAGAAAGAAAGAAAGAAAGAGAAAGAAAGGAAGGAAGGAAGGAAGGAAGAAAGAAAAAGAAAAAAAGACAGAAAAGAAAAACAAAAAGAAAGAATACGTTAATCTGCTACTTTATGACCATACCGATGGGAAAACAATTAGCCCTCATAGAAAATTTCTGTGGCTGATAAAATTCTAGTGTCAGAATTTTTATGGCAAAGATCCTTTTAAAGAAGTGGTGTTGATTTTGCTTCTTTCACAAATGTTGCTTCTATGTACCACGGGGAATTTTGGTTATATTGATTCTGCAAAAAAAAAGAACAGTTCAGAGCTAGAGTGTAAGAGTTTTTGGCAAGCAAGAAAAGTTGTCATTTTGTAGACTTAATCTAGTTTTGCTCATTATTTGGGTAAGAGCCATATTCCTTTGTGACATCCTACATCTTAAACAGAACCAAACTAACTGGGATGTTATCTTATCGAATAATTTTTATGCTCCAGTGTCTCCCTCCTTTAATCCTAGAGGTCCTATTGTCTCATGTGTGTTGGTTCAATTTTTTTTTTCCAATCTTTTCCTCTCTGTTCTATTTGGATAAATTTCTAGTGATTTTTGGACCCTTTCTTCTGTCATCAGCTATTAAGGCCAGCCAGTAACTTTTTCACATTACATAATGTACTTTTTAGTTCTTGAATTTATGTTTGGTTCTGTTTAAATAGGTTCTCTTTCTCTGCTTAAATTTTAAAAGTGTTTATCTATTATCAATATATTTTATTTCATATTCTTGCACATAGTTAAAATAAGTGCTTTAAAATCCCTGTCTGCCAATTTTCAATATCTGGGTCAACTTAGGTCAGAATCCATTGAAAGTATTTTCTCTTGAGCATGGATCACATTTTCCTCTTTCTTCATATGTCTAATCATTTTAGATAATATCCTGGACATTATAAATTGAAAATACTCTGGATTGTGTTTTATTCCTTTGAAAACTATTCATATTGTTGTTGTTTCAACAAGCAGTTAACTTGGCTGAGCTAAATCTCCAAACTTTGTAATTCCTACATGGGAAAGATGTGAATAGCAATTGTGCATGCATAGTTCAGGGAGTCAGCCATAATTTTAGACAAGTTTTAGACAAAGAATTTAGAATTCCTTCCTGTATTTCTCCCCTTTTTTGAATATCTTTCCTCATTTTCTAGTTACTATGGCCACACCAAATTCTGTCTTCTGGATTTCTCAGCTAGTAAGACTGTGGGTTTTGTTTTTTTTTTTTTTTTTTTTTTACTGAAGCTTTAGTTACCTTTCTTGGAGTTTATTGGAGCTTGCCCTCAATTAAAAATTTAAAATAAAACAAGTATAAAAAATGAAAAACTAGAGTTCTGGTTCAAGACGGTGACATAGAAAGATCTCAAATTCACCTCTTCCCACAAACACATTTAATTTAAAGCTAAATGCGAAACAATTTTCTATGAAAAAAATCCCTAGGCCAGCTGGTTGATACCTACATATAGAGTGAATGAGAAAAAACTTTCATTCAAAGCGGGTAGGAGAAACTGAGATACAATTTTTCTTTCTTTTTTAATTGAAATGTAGTTGACACATAATGTTACATTAGTTTCAGGTGTACAATATGGTGATTTGACAAGTTTATATGTTATTATGTTGTATGCTGTGCTCACAAGTGTAGCTACCATCTGTCACCATTTAACTCTATTACAATGCCACTGACTACATTCCCTATGCTGTACTTTTTATCCCCATGACTTATTCATTCCATAACTGGAAGCCTATAGTTGAGGCACAATCTTGTCCTTAACCCCACCCCCAGTGCATCAACTTACAACTGGGAGGGAACTCACACCACCAAATTCTCCCTGAGGAGTAAAGGGCTGCAACCTTACATCTGGCACTTCAATTTTTAAGACCTGCACCTGAGAGACAAATCTCCAAAATTTCTAGCTATAAAAACCAATGGGGTTTGTGTCCACGAGACCACAGGCTACAGCAAACTGAGAAACAATTCTTAGTATTTCCCAAGGACTCGCCCATCTCAGGGCCCAGCACAGAGACGAGCAACCAAAAAGTGCCCAGACTTTCTGTGAAAGGGCTTATTTGCTGAACTTACAGCATTGACCTGGGGACAGGCATCTAATTTAACATACATCTAGAGGTCCACTGAGGTACTTTCTGGGTACAGAGGCTAGTGGGTACCATATTTGGATGCTTTGTGTCTTCCTCCAACTTTCAAGTTTATCTAGGAGTTTGTACACTCTTAGAAGAAAACACAGTCGGTAAGCTTACTAACACCAATCTTGGTGGGGTTCTCAGTAGGTTGAGCATCTGACTCTCGATTTCAGCTCAGGTCATGATCTTGTGGTTCATGGGATCAAGCTCCAAGTTGAGTTCTGCACTTACATTGAGGACCCTGCTTAGGATTCCCTCTCTCTCTGCCCTTCCCCCCACCTGCACTCTGTCTCTCTCTCAAAATAAATGAATAAACATTAAAAAAATGGGTCTTGGTGATAATTTTTTGGATTGGACAACAAAAGCAATGGTAGCAATAGCAAAAATAAACAAATGGGACTACAACAAATAAAAGAACTTCTGAACAGCAAAAGAAATGATCAACAGAATGAAAAGACAACCTGTGGAATGGGAACAGATATATGCAAACCACATACCTGATGTGGGGCTGGTATCCAAAATACATAAAGAACTCATAAAACTCAATAGCAAAAAAACAATTTGATTAAAAAATGAGCAGAGGATCCGAATAGACATTTTTTCAAAGAAGACATACAGATGACCAACAGGTACATGGAATGGTGCCCAACATCGCTAATGATCAGGAAAACACAAATCAAAGCCACAACGAAATATCACTTCACATCACTTAGAATGGCCATTATCAAAAAAGATAAGAAATAATAAGTGTTAGGAAAGATGTGGAAAAAGAGAAGCTTCATATACGGTTGTGGAATTACAGGCACACCTTGGACACACTATGGGTTCAGTTCTAGACCAGCAATAAAGCAAATACTGCTATTATGCAATGAATTTGTGGTTTCCCTGCATATATAAAAATTAGGTTTACACTATAGTCTATAGAATGTACAATAGTGTTATGTCTAAAAAATTATATACGTACCTCAGTTAACAATATTACTATAAACTGCTAACCATCATCTGAGTTTTAGTCAAGTCTTATCTTTTTGCTGGTAGAGTGTCTTGCTTTCATGTGAATCACTGATGACTGAACAGGTTGCTGCTTGCTGAAGGTCGGAGTAGCTGTGGCACTTTCTTAAAATAAGACGACAACACAGTTACCAAGTGTACTGACTTTCCCTTCCATAAACTATTTCTCTGTAACTATTCAATAGCATTTTGAAGCTATTCACAGTAGAACTTCTTCTCACAGTGGAGCCAGTGCTCACAAACACTGCCATTGTTTTGTCAACAAAGTTCACATAATATTCTAAATCCTTTGTTGTCATTTCAACAATCTTCACAGGACTGTCACCATGGGCAGATTCCATTTTAAGAAATCACTTTCTTACAGGTGATGAACAGTACCCTTATCACGGTGAGGACTGAGTAATTTGTAGAATTGTTGAATCATTATATTGTATACCTGAAACTAATTTAACACTATATATTAATTGTACTTCAGTTAAAAAAAAAAGAACTACTTTATTTGTTCACCCATAAGAAAAACTCTTCATCTGTTAAAGTTTCATCATGAAATCGCAGCAACTCAGTCACATCTTCAGACTCCACTTCTAATTCTAGTTCTCTTACTATTTCCACACCTGTGATTACTTCCCCCACTGAAGCCTTGAACCCCTCCACGTCATCCATGGGGGTTGGAATTGACTTCTTCCACATTCCCGTTAATGTTGGTATCTGGACTTCTTCCCATGAATCTCAAATGTTCTTAATGGTCTAGAATGGTGAATCCTTTCCAGAAGATTTTATTTATTTATTTATATATGTATTTATTTATTTATTTATTTTTTATTTATAAAGGTGGTAGAGAGAGAGAGAGAGAATGAGGGATGAAGAGGCAAAGGGAGGGGGAGAATCCTAAGCAGGCTTTGAGCTGTCAGTGTAGAGCCCAACATAAGGCTGAAACCCATGAACTGTGTGACACCATGACCTGAACCAAAATCAAGAGTCAGATGTTTAACAGACTGAGCCACCCACGCGCCCCATCCATAAGATTTTCAAATTACTTTGCCCAGATCCATCAGAGGAATTGCTATCTATGGCAGCTATCACCTTTAAGAAAATTTTTTATTTTTAAGTAATAAGACCTGTAAGTTGAACTTACTCCTCGATCCACGGACTGCAGAGCGGTTGTTGTATTAGCGGTCATGAAAACAACATGAATCTTGTGTCTCTCCATCAGAGCTCTTGGATGACCAGGCACATTGTCAGTGAGCAGAACATATTTTGAAAGAAATCTTTTTTTCCGAGCAGTAGGTCTCAACAGTGGGCTTAAACAACTAAGTAAACCATGTTGTAAACAGATGTGCTATCATCTAGGCTTTGTTGTTCCATTTACAGAGTACAGGCAAAGTAGATCTAGCATAATTAATTCTTAAGCGCTCTAGGATTTTCAGAATGGTCAATGAGCATTGGCTTCAACTTAAAGCTGCATCAGTCCCTAACAAGAGAGTCGGTCTGTCCTTTAAAGATTTGAAGCCAGGCATTGACTTCTCTCCTAAGACTAGCTGTGAAAGTCATTGATGGCGTCATCTTTTTCTGATAGAAGGCTGTCCCATCTCCACTGAAAATCTGTTGGTTAGTGTAGCCACCCTTGTTAGCTAGATCTTCTGGATAACTTGCTGCAACTACCACAACACTTGATGCTTCACCTTGTACTTGATATTACGGAGACAGTATTTTTCTTTAAACCTCATAAACTTACCTCTGCTAGCTTCAAACTTTTCTTCTGCAGCTTCCTCACCTCTCGGTCTTCATAGAATTGAAGAGAGTTAGGGTCCTGCTCTGGATTAGGCTTTGGCTTAAGGTTGTGGCTGGTGTGATTTTCTGGTCAGACCACTCAAACTTTCTCCATATTGGCAATAAGACAGTTTTGCTTTCTTATCAGTCATGTGTTTACTGGAATGTTACTTTTTATTTCCTTCAAGAGCTTTTCCTTTGCATTCACAACTAAGCTGTTTGGTGCAAGAGGCCTAGCTTTCAGCCAGCTTGGCTTTTGACATGTTTCCTCACTAAGCTTAATCATTTCTATCTTTCGATTTAAAGTGTGACTCTCGGGGGCACCTGAGTGGCTCTGTCGGTTAAGCGTCTGACTTCTGCTCAGGTCATGATCTTGTGGTTCATGGTTCTGAGCTGTCAGCACAGAGCATGGAGCCTGCTTCCAATTCTGTCTCCCTCTCTCTCTGCCCCTCCCTTGCTCATGTTCTGTCTCTTTTTCTCAGAAATAAAAATCATTAAAAAATAAAAATAAAATAAGGTGTGGCTCTCCCTTTCACTTGAACACTTAGAGGCCATTGCAGGATTATTAAGTGGCCTAATTTCAATATTGCCATGTCTCTGGGAATAGGGAGGCCAGAGGAGCAGAAGGGAGATGGGGAAACCACCAGTAGGTGGAGTGGTCAGAACGCACATACCATTTCTTAAGTTCTCCTGTTTTTTTTAGTGTTTATTTATTTTGAGAGAGACAGAAAGGGAGGGACAGAGAGAGAGAGAGAGGAAGACAGAGAAGTCCAAGCAGGTTCCAAGTCCAACGCAAAGTTCTCAATCTCATTACTGGGAGATCATAACCTGAGTCAATATTAAGAGTTGGGCACTTAACCAACTGAGCCACCCAGGTGCCCCTTAAGTTTCCTGTATTACATGGGTGTGATTCATGGTGCCCCAAAACAATTAAAACATTATCCAAAGACCACTGATCACAGATCAAGATAACAAATTATAATGAAAAAGTTTGAAATATTGTGAGAATTACCAAAATATGACACAGAGACAAAATGACACCAATACAAGCGCTCAACACAGGTTGCCACAAACCATCATTTTGTAAAAAACGCGCTGTCTGTAAAACACAAAAAGCAAAGTGGAATAAAACGAAGTATGCCTGTCCCACTGGGTTTTACTCATTCATATGTTTTTAAGTGTTAATCAGTATCTTTTTATTTCAGCTTCAAGAATGTCCTTCATCGTTTCTTGTAAGGCGGGTCTTACAAGAAAGTGGAGATGCCTTCCCTCAGGTTTTGTTTGCTTGGGAAAGCCTTTGTGTTTCATTTCTGAAGAACAGCTTTGCTGGGTATGGCATTTTGTTGACAAATATATATATATGTATTTTTTCTTTTTTCTTTTTTCTTTTTTTTTTTTTTTTTGAGAAAGAGAGAGAGAGAGAGCACGAGTATGGTTGTGGGCAGAGGAAGAGGGAGAAAGAATCTTAAGCAGGCTCCATGCCCAGTACAAGCATGCTCTCATGACCCTGAGATGACAACCTGAGCCAAAATCGAGAGTCAGACATCCAACTGACTGAGCCCCCCCAGGCACCCCTTGATATTTTAAATATCATCCTACCCTCTCCTGGCTTACAAAGTTTCTGTTGAGAAATACACATAGAGTCTTACAGGGGCAAACTTGAATGTGATGAATCACTTTTCTCTTGTTCCTTTATAGTTCTGTCTGTCATTGACTTTTGACGATTTAATTATAATGGGTCTCTGTTCAGCCCTTATCGGGTTCAAACTTGAAATATTTTGGGCCTCATGAATCTGGATGTCCATTTCTCTCCCCAAGTTTGGGAAGTTTTCCATCATTATTTCTCTAATTAAACCTTATGCTCTTTTCTCTTTCTCTTCTCCTTCTGGGACTCTAATAATGAATAGATTGTTTCTCTTAATGGTATGCCATAATTCATGTATACTTTTTCTTTTTTTTTTTTTCTTTTTGCTCCCCTGATTGGATACTTTTAAATGACCTATCTTTTAGTTCACTGATTCCTCTGCTTGGTCAAATCCGTTGTTGAAGATCTCTTTGGAATTATTCAGTTCAGTCATTGTATCCTTTGGCTCTAGGATTTCTGGTTTTGTTCTCATTTTTTTGATAACTTGTATTTCTTTGCTGATCTTCTCATTTTTCTCATGCATTGTTTTCCTAATTTTAATTAGTTGTCTGTGTGTTCTTGTAGTTAATTACAAGAGAATTATTCTTAATTCTTTGACAGTTCACAGATCTCCATTTCTTTATGGTCAGTTGTCAGAGATTTATTAGTTTCCTTTGGTGGTACATTTTCTTGATTATTCATGTTCCTTGTGGCCTTACACTGGTGCCTGCACATTTGAGCAAGTAAGCACCTCTTTTAGTCTTTACACATTGGCTTCAGCAGGCAAATTCCTTCAACTGATTGTTTTTCTAGAGACTCTGGGTGGGCTGTCTATGGCTATCTGTGATCAGGCTTGATACTAAGAGTCCTTGAGCTCTCAAGTCTGGTGCCTTGATGAGCAGGTGGGCATGCCTGGTGCTGGAGACACAGTGACCAGCCTGGTGACTGGGTCAGTGGTGATGGGCCTAGGACTTGGGTCTATGTGGGGAGACCTGTAACCTAGGTTCATAGGAGTCGATCAGGAACTAGGGAAAACTGGGGTGAGTGAAGTATGTGAGTCCACAGGGACTAGTCTGGAACGGAGATGGGCTAGTCTGGAGCCTTGGGAACTGACTTGGAAGTTAGTTCTCTTGGGGTTGGTTTGTCACTAGGTGGGCTGGGATCCTAGATCTGTAAGAATCAGCCTGATGATAGAGTAGACCAGGGGTCTGGTGCCACAGGTGTTGACCTGGTGCTGAGGTTGGTTGAATTTCTGTGTCTATGGTAGTTGGCACTGGCCCTGGGTGACAGCCTACGTTCATGAACCATGACCTGGAGTCTGGGTTCACATGAGCCAATCGGGGACCTAGGATAACAGCACTGAGATATGCTTGGAAGCTAGGTTAGTAGGATCCTGGTGCTCCAAGAGCTTCCTGGGCCAGTGGGAAGCAATTGGTGACGGTTTGATTTGGGAGCCTGGGTTCATAGAAACCCAGTAGGAATCTGGTGCCATGGAAGCTACCTGGGGCCACTGGAGTGACCTGGGGCTACTGGAGCTGGTCAGTACCTGAGTTGACTAAACCAGGGGCCTGGGCCTGCTGGAGCCAGCTGGCAGTGGGTTGGGTGAGGATCCTGGGTTTGCTGGAGCCTTATCAGAGCCTGGTGCCATGGAAGCCATCTAGGGTTTCAGGAGCCACAGAGGCTGCTAGATCTTGCAGGTGCCAGGTGGGCTAGGGGCCTAGCTTCCTGAGGACTCTTAGGGAGCCACTTATAGTCATAGGAGTTGGCCTGGTGCCAGAGGGGGTGAGTTGGGTCCATGGTGAAGTCAGAACTCACTTCAGTCTCGTCTCATGAGGCTGTCTCTCTCTTCATGCTGGCCAATCTGAGCTTGTGGAAGGAGCGATGGAGGTGATATGAATCTATCTTTTCTAATCTCCATGATACATCTTTTCTTATTCTGTGCTTCACTCAGATGTCGTAATCCATCACCTGGAATCCTTGGTTCCTGTGAAAGCATCTTATGTGCAGACGGTTCAAACCGATGTCGCTGGGGAGGAACAACACCCCTATGCTGCCATTTTGCTGTCTTCACTCTCAAACTTCTTACATTTATTTTATACCTATTTAAAGAGTTATTATGGAAGATTCCAAGTGCACAAAACAAAATTACTGTGTCACAGGAAAAAAATGGAGAGGAGAACTCCAACTCTAAACAGAAACCATCACTTCATGCTAAAGGAGGACTTTATTTTTCTGAAACAAAAATCCCTCCACAGGCTCAGACACCACAGCTGTGAGCTTCTAATTTAAGGAGTCTTGGCAAATGTGTTTTTCCAACTATGAGAGACATGTCCTGCCAATATTTGGAGACCAGGAGAGTCAGATACAGGGCAAATAAAAATAGGACAGATTTTGATATCACTTACCCCATCCTTATGCACATAATTGAATCTTACTGCTGCTCTTGTTACTGTTGGACATTCTTCACCTCTACTAGATGTTTACTGCCCATTCTCCGCCCATCTCGTTTGTTTATGACTTTAAGTATACTGGTTCCTCCTGCCTAGAATGCCCTCCAGACCCTCAGTGTAATTCACTTTCTGTTAATACCCAGGGCTCTCACATTCAAACCCATTCAGATCAATAATAATTCTATTCTGTTAACAATTTGTGTAGTTTATACTAATTGTCCAGTATGAACCCTATTAACACTGGGAAATTTCATAGGTCCCACACGGTCAGAGTTGTACTTCTAGATTTTTTTTGACTGGGAACATAATTATATTCATTGGTAAGTAAGTTAGTAGGACTTCAGGAAATACTTTCGTGGTCTTTCAGGGTCCTGAATCTATAGGTTAGAAAATGGTTTGAATACCTATATTACATATTTCTTTCTAGTGTTTTCCCATGAAGATATAATTTCTCAATTAGATTTTATTTCCATAAAAATAATAACTGTAGTTTGGACTGTTCTATTACCTATATTCTCAGTATGGTATAGATATTAATTATTTGCTGAAGGGAATAAATGATAATTCAATTGAATTTTTCTTTTAGAGAGAGAGACAGAGGCAGAGACTATATGTCCATGCACTCCCAGGGGAGAGGGAAAGGTGTAGAGAAAGGGAGAGAGAAAGAGAATCTTAAGCGGGCTCCATGCTGGGCAACATGGGGCTCGATCTCGCAACCCTGAGATCATGACCCTGAGATCATGACCTGAACTTAAATCAAGACTCAGATGCTTAAGGCACCTAGATGACTCCGTCGGTTAAATGTCTGACTTTGACTCAGATCATGATCTTGCGGTTCGTCAGTTCGAGCCTGGCCTTGGGCTCTGTGCTGACAGTTCAGAGCCTTGAGCCTGCTTCAGATTCTGTCTCTTTCTTTCTCTCTCTCTCTCTCTCAAAAATAAGTAAATATTTTAAAAATTAAAAAAAAAAAAAGAATTGGATGTTTAATTGACTGAGCCACCCAGGTGCCCCTCAATTGAATTTGTTGTATTGCTATATAGCTACGTAGATAGCAATACATTTAACTGGTATGTTATATAGGCTAAAACACTTGATAAAAGTAAATATAACAGGTAACTTGACAGACTTGAGGTAAGGCAGTCCTTGACAAGGCACCAGAATGAACCCCCATCAGTACTTTTTAAATTTTAAGAGGCATATAGGGGGTGCCTGCCTGGCTCAGTTAAGCATCTGACTTTGACTCAGGTCATGATCTCACAGTTTGTGGGTTTGAGCCCTACATTGGGCTCTGTGCTGACCACTCAGAGCCTTGAGCCTGCTTCAGATTCTGTCTCTTTCATTCACTCTCTCTCTCTAAAAAATAAGTAAACACTTAAAAAATTTAAAAAAAAGAATTGGATGTTTAATTGACTGAGCCACCCAGGTGCCCCTCAATTGAATTTGTTGTATTGCTATATAGCTACGTAGATAGCAATACATTTAACTGGTATGTTATATAGGCTAAAACACTTGATAAAAGTAAATATAACAGGTAACTTGACAGACTTGAGATAAGGCAATCCTTGACAATCAGTACTTTTTAAATTTTAAGAGGCATATAGGGGGCGCCTGCCTTGCTCAGTTAAGCATCTGACTTTGGCTCAGGTCATGATCTCACAGTTTGTGAGTTCGAGCCCTACATTGGGCTCTGTGCTGACAGCTCAGAGTCTGAAGCCTGTTTCAGATTCTGTGTCTCACTCTCTACCTGCCCCCCTCTCTTTGCACTCTGTCTCTCTCTCTCTCAAAAATAAATAAACATTTTAAAAAATTAAAAAAAGAGAGAGGCGTACAAATTACCTGGAAATTTTGTTGAAATGAAGATTCTGACTGAGTCAATATGGAGAGAGAGACTGGAAAATTCAAGATACTGCTGGTCTGTGGACCACACTTTGAGTAACAAGGTCTGAAGTCAGGGGACTTCATTTTCACAGCACCTAAACAGAGTTCTTTACTGAGACATCAGGGGGAAAAAACGTCAAGAATCAAATGCCAGTCTGGGTGGCTATATAGATTTCATTAATAGTTAACAGTGTCTTAGCTAACTAGCAAGATATCTAAGTAATGTCTTCTGATGATTTAATGACTTTATTTTCTCATTCTCTTTTGCACTGTTCTTTTCTGTCCAGAGCTTTCTGCACTTTTTAGTCATAAAAAGACTAGCTTCTAAGATGCCATTTAGAAAATCATCACCTCTTGAAATCCAAACATACCCTTCTTACAACGGCCATCCTCATTTCTACTTTAAAATACTCCAGTAAAATCAAACTCCTTTTTACTGACAGCTGTTCATGGCGCATTGGCAGAGGAGACCATTTATTTCATCTTGATCCTCTAGAGGGAATAAATTCTCCTCTGGTTTAAGTCTCTATTAATTAGAAACTTCTTTACCATCTTTCTGTTCACATTTATAATTAGTGTATCACATAAGACAACATCTGAAAATGTGGCGAGGGGAGGGAGTATCTTTCCTCCATATTCACACAGTACGTTGTGGTTTACACCGCGAACCCCACTCAATACTTTATGCTGAGGATTTCTGCTATTGGTACATTTCCCCCAAAACATACCATGCCGTGCCATGCTAAATTATATATATATACTATCCCATACAAGGTCAGGAATAATTTTTATTTGTTTTTGGATGTGCAGTTTGTGGGCACTACATAATTTTTGATGAAGGAAACAACATGATCTGCCACTATCTTGGCCATCTGTACACTTCTGAAAGCACTACAGAAGTAATCAGGAACATCAAGAACACTCTTTAATCTTGCGGAATATTTTTCGATCAGAAAAAGAATGCACAGTAATAATGGAATAAAACCCTCCAGGAATTCACCTTGCACTCTGACCACACGTTCTTGGCCTTTCTCCCAGACTTCGTTTTCTGCCACCAGCCAGCTCTCTCCTGTAGATGAAGCCAGGGCTCTGTCCTTAATATCACTTTCTTCTCTCTCTGTACTATCTCCCTGCTCGAGCTCATCCATTCACGATCGAAACTGCACTGATGACTCCTTTTTTCCCAGGCCAGATCTCCCCTCTGGGACTCAGTCCTGTATATCGTATTGACTACTAGATGGCTCCACTTGAATGGACTATACATGTCACAAATAAAATACATCCAAAAGCTTATGAAGCGAGTCTTTTGGTTTGTTTGTTTGTTTGTTTTCAATTTGAGTTGAGTTTTTTATTTTATATTTGACACACAATGTTACATTAGTATCAGGTGCACAACATAGTGACTTGACAAGTTTATACGTTATGCCATCTTCATCACAAGTGTAGTTACCATCTGTCCTGTTAGACTACAATGTTACAGTCATGGACTATATTCCTTAGGCTGTGCTTTTTATTTTGACTTATACGTTCCATAACTGGAGGCCTGTATCTTCTTCTCCCCTTCACCCATTATGCCCAAATCACCCCAACCTCCTCCTTTCCGGCAACCATTAGTCTGTTCTCTGTGTTTATAGCTCTGATTCTGCTTCTCTGTTTATTCATTTGTTTTTGTTTTTGTTTAGATTCCACTTATGAGTGGAATCATATGGTATTTGTCTTTCTTTGTCTGACTTATTTCACTTAGCCCAATACGCTCTCTGAGTCCATCCGTGTTGTCTCAAATGGCACAATCTCATCCTTTTTTATGGTTGTGTAGCATTCCATTGTGTGTGTGTGTGTACCACATTTTCTTTATCCATTTGTTTACTGATGGACACATAGGTTATAAAACAAGCCCTCTTACAGTCTCCAAGGTGACTAGTGGAATCAAATCCTTTCTTACTATATTCCAGGAGATAGTCTAAATTATTTTACCTTCCATCACTTCTAATATTTAGTCAATCATCAAGTCTTATTGATTAGATTCCTAAATATTAAAAAAATGTATCACTTTTCTCTATATCCACCACAACTAATCATTTTTAATCCAGACATGCATAATGTCTTTCCTGGGCTTTTGCAATACCCTCTTTATTCTTCTGGCTACCTTCAGGGTTCACATTCAAGTTCATCTTCTACAGTGCTTCCAGAGTGATCTTCTAAAGCGCAACTCTGATTTTGTCACTATATAGCTTTAATCATTGAATGTCTCACTAGCTATTAGGTACCATCCAAATGGCTTTGTCTTCTTTAGCTCTATCCCAATCTTTCCAATTTCCATCTATTTCTCTATTTATAGATCTCCATTTTTTTTATGCCTCCATTCCTATTATGCACTATTCTGTCGACCTCCAATCCTCCCCTAGCCACTTGAGAAATATTACTCATACTTCAAGACTCGGCTTAATTACCATCTTTCTGTGGAGGAAGAACTGGATCTCCTCCTGTTCTTGCCCCACTTTGTAGGCAGTTCTATTCTAACCTCAATGCTGTAAATTTCCTTGTCTGTTTCCCACACAGGACGAGTACCAGGCCTCACGGGCTGCCTCACACAGAACACCTGCTTAATAAATATCTCAAAATTGTTCATGTTATTGTTGGCCTAGTCCCTTTTAGGAGCTTACTTCCTGCACTACCTCTAAGGGGTCTTGTCTACATTTTGGTAAAAAATAAATCCATCTCATTCCACTATAGACATTCATCAAAGGAGCTCCTGTATAAGAGCCCATAGTAGAATCTTTTTTCTCAGATAATAACATCAAGAACAGCTGCATATCTCTTAAATAATCGGTTTGTGAACACACGATTATTTGTAGTACAGTGAATCTTAAAATTCATTGTATTTGCCTCTTTGCTCTTGTACTGAAAGAAATTCAGAGGCAAATGTATGGCTCACCTCTAAAAATGGTATGGAAACTTATACAAGGGGTTTTTGTACACTAATCTTCGCTCTTTTTTCATTTCCTACCTTTATTTTCTCTTTTACCAGATGTTCTCATCATCTTATCTTTTCTACATTTATGTGTTTTTGTAAGAGAAAGTGACTTTTAAAATGTATAAAATTAATAAGTGATATGGAATTATTTTGCCCAAACTAAAATCCCTGGTTTTTTTTTTTTAACATTTTTATTTATTTTTGAGAGAGAGAGAGAGAGTATGAGTATGGGAGGGGCAGAAAGAAGGAGATGCAGAATCCGAAGCAGGCTCCAGGCTCTGAGCTGTCAGCACAGAACCTGACATGGGGCTTGAACCCACAAGCTGTGAGATCCTGACCTGAGCCAAAGTCAGATGCTTAACTGACTGAGCCACCCAGGCGACCCCTCCCTCTCCTGTTTTTGATACTCAAACTTCTTTACCCTAATTCTGGTTGAAAAAGTATTGTAAACAATACAATCAATTTCTAACTCCTTTTAATTATCCATGATGAATGTTTACTTTAAGTCTTGATCATTAAACTATCTTCAGAATATTGTTTTTCCCCAGCTACGAAAAATTTACACTTTACTCTAGGGTAAATTTATCATTTGTATGTAAGTATAGCTTGTATTCTTTCGTTTCTATGCAGCCATCACCGTCATTATGATTGGTATATTTTACTGGGTTACAACAATCATTGCTGTGAGATACCAAAAAAATCTTTCTTTTTTTCTTAAAGTTTACTTATTTTGAGAGAGAGAGAGAGAGAGAGAGAGAGAAAGTGAGTGAGTGAGTGAGTGAGGAAGGAGCAGAGAGACTGCAAGCAGTCTCCACACTGTCAGAATGGAGCCTGGTGTGAGGCTTGAACCCACAAACCATGAGATTATGACTTAAGCCAAAATCAAAAGTCAGACACTTAACTGACTAAGCCACCCAGGCACCCCTCAAAAAACTTTCTAGAGTCAGACAATTTTGCATAAGATTAAAAGACATGTCTTTAGTGGTAGTTACACTGAATATTCACTTTATAATAATTAGTAAAGTTGTACCTACATTTTGTATGAGTTTTTCTAAATGAATTATATTTCACAATTTTAAAAGTTTGTCAGAGCTAGTATTACTCAAAGCCTAGGGAGGTATTAAATAATTATAGGTCTAACCCTAGGAAGGTATATAAAAAAGGGTGGACAAAAAGCATTGGAGAGCTACAAAGGCATAGATAAATCCCTGGAACAAAAGCCAAGAGAAGAAAATCCAGAAAGGCTAATATTTGGACCACTTTCCTCCAGGGACATCAGTTAATTCTACAAGAGATGGCTCAGAAGCTGAGAAGTTAAGCTGGGCTTTCAACAGTCTTACAAATTTAGGAGGATAAAAAGTGGAGTGCAGAACCCGCCAAGGAGAGGGGGTTCCTAGCAAAACCTCAGGTTTTAAGGCGACAACCCTAAGAGCTGCTTTTTTTTTATTTTTTTTTATTTTTATAATAGTTTATTTTCAAATTGGTTTACATATAACACCCAGTGTTCATCCCAACACGTGCCCTCTTTAATGACCGTCACCCCCTCTCCCCCCTCCCTCCCTCATCCCCCTCACCCTCAGATTGCTCTTAGTCTTTGAGAGTCTCTTATGTTTTATCTCCCTCCCTCTCTGTGTCTTTTTTTCCTTTCCCCTCTTCCCCTCCCCCTGGTTTTTGCTTAGACTCACAAAGTCCACCTATTCGTGGAAACATATGATATCTGTCTTTTTCTGACTGACTTATTTCACTTAACATAATACCCTCCAGTTCCATCCATGTTGCTACACATGGCCAGATTTCATTTTTTCTCATTGCCATGTAGTAGTCCATTGTATATATGTGCCTAAGAGCTGCTTCTAAGCAGTAAGAGTAAACGGAAATCGCTCAGCTCTACAAAGTCTGGAGCTCGGTGTCGACCATTCCATCCTGATTGGATTAAGAAGATCTAGAATAGTTTTGTTCCCTGTTACCTGCCAGAAACAGGTGTAAATCTTATTTGGGATGAAGGTAACCATCTTAGGCATCAAATTACCTCTATAATTTCTCAAATACAACAAGCGGCATGGACTTTAAAAGATAGGGTCCACAGAGACAAAACTATGGGATTGAAACTAAGGGAAAGGGGTGCAGAAGAGGCTCCGTTGGTTAAGAGTCCGACACTTGATTTCGGCTCAGGGCATGATCTCAGAGTTCATGGACTCGAGCCCCACCTCTGGCTCTGTGGTGACAGTTCAGAGCCTGTTTGGGATTCTCTCTCTCCCACTCTCTGCCCCTCCCCTGCACTCTCTCTCTCTCTCTCTCTCAAAATAAATAAATAAACTCTTATTAAAAAAAAAAAAAAAGGAAGGGAGTGCTTGGATGGCTCAGTCGGTTGAGTGTCCAACTTCAGCTCAGGTCATGATCTCACAGTTCATGAGTGTGAGCCC
The DNA here is from genome assembly GCA_030068075.1 of Paguma larvata. NCBI lineage: Eukaryota > Metazoa > Chordata > Mammalia > Carnivora > Viverridae > Paguma > Paguma larvata. The sequence goes on along the minus strand of CM057838.1, from coordinate 36,388,708 downwards.
TGCATCGGGTGCTGACAGCTCAGAGCCTGCTTCAGATTCTGTGTCTCCCTCTCTCTCTGCCCCACCACCACTCATACTCTGTCTCTCTCTGTCTCAAAAAATAAACAAAAATTAAAAATTAAAAAAAAACCAAGGAAACCAACAGACAATACAACAGAAACATAGGTTATCCAGGTAGTGAAATTTCAGATATAGACATAGACTGCTTAAAGTACAAATAGTAACAATGTGTTACTGGGTTTATATCACATGTACAAGTATAATATATGACGATAATAGAACAAAGTACAGGAAGGGTATAAATCAAATTATTATTAAGAAGGCTCTTACATTGTAGGGAAATACTATATTAATTTAAAACAGATTGCCATAAGTTAAGAATACATATTGTAATAACTGGAAGAACTACTAGAAGTAAAAGAGCCATAGATAATTCAGAAGAGGAGAAAAAAGGGAATACTAAAAACAAATTTATTAGTAAAAAGAAGATAAGAAAGGAATAACATAGTTTCAGAACAGGACAAATAGAAAATAAACAAGATTTTCTTAAACCCAACAATACTAAAAATCGTATTAAAGGTCAATGAACTAGATGGTCTAAGTTAAAAAGCAGAGATAAATTAATGTGGGGGAAAAAGGCATCCAGGAGATGCTTCATGAGTGGCAGAATTTTGGTTTCACATGTAGTAAATTAGATAGTGTGTGTGTGGGGGGGATAAAAGCTCAAGAATTATTTATCATTTAAAAGCTGATTGTTATGTTGCTTTTTTAATAATTTCAAAGAGATAAGCAGAACAGAAATACAGTACATTTTATAGATATAGCTTTAGTTTTCAGCCTTTGAAATGTAAGTTCTCAGGGCGCCTGAGTGGCTCAGATGGTTAAGCATCTGACTCTTGATTTCGGCTCAAGTCATGATCTCACAATTTGTGAGACTGAGCTCTGCGTCAGGCTCTGTGCGGACAGTGCTGAACTTGCTTGGGATTCTCTATCTCCCCTCTCTGTCCTTCCCTCCCACCCCCACCCCTGTCATGTGCACATGCCCTCACACTCTCTCTCAAAATAAACATTTAAAAACTGTGAATTCTCAATATGCATAGTGCTTATGTTTTTGAAATATAACTTGAAATTCTTTAGCGTATATAAAGAAGGGGAATTGTAGAATCTTTTCCACTTTCCAAGTCTGTTTACTTATTTTAATCAGTGGCAGAAAGTTTGCTTTGTACACAGAAAACTCCACTTTCAGAAGTAGGTTCTGGAATAACTAAGCCCTAGGAGCCTATAGAATGGGCTATAACCTAAGGATTAAAAGTAATGCCGTTTCCAGGCAGCCTTAGACCCCTGAGACGAGCCTGTGCTGTCTACTGGAGTCCTGAAACCACTAGACTTGTGCTTTGGGGAAAGGGCGGAGCCATAAAAGAATGGTAGGACTTCAGAAAAAAAGTAACAGAAATTTAGCCTACTTAATAGACCAGGAACTTTGCCGTCCTCCTAAGGAGGACAATGGAGATGTGAATGTCAATTTATTGCAATGGTTTGTGCTCAGTGTCACTGTGAATTAAAAAAAAAAAAAAAAGGAGGTCTACTGATTATTTCTATGCTAAAGTATCTAAATTTCACTGTAATGCAAAAACTAAAATTTTGATCTTTGGTATTAGATACCTGAGTTCAGCCACTGATTAAATATGTGTGACATTATCTTTCCCAAAGATAGCTACAGTAGTAACTCCCAACCTGCGTTATCTTTTGTGATAAGAACTTGTCACAATCCCAACAAAAGGCGGAGCTCACTTCTCTAGCTCCCAAATCTGGGCAGGGCCCGTAACTGTTTTGACCAAGAGACAATGGTGGAAGGGATATTTTGCCAGTTTCAGGCCCTGCTTCATGCCTTTTGGAAGCTGGCAGCCCACGAAGGAATGCAAAGGCTCTAAGACCACCGTGCCATGAGAAGCCTATGCCATATGGACAGGCTGTGGAGGGTAAGAGACTCTGTGGAGAATGAGAGAGGTCAAGGAGCTGGCAGACATGTAGGGGGAAACAATCTTGAGAATGAGTGGCCCCTCTGGTCCCGGCTGCCCAGCAGATACCACACGAATCAGAGACAAAACATCTAGCCAGGCTCTTCCTGAATTCGTGACCCCAAATAGTATGAGCAAAGTAAAACCATTGTTTGGCATCACAAAGTTCAGGGTTAGTTTGTTAAACAGCGATGATTACCAAAACAATGTCTGAGCTTGGGTAATCCATCTAGCTCTCCTGAGCCTTCATGTAGCCAAGTCACCACGACTTCTAACACTGCAGTCATCACCAACCAACATTACCATCACCTTAGCTATTAAATATTGGAAAACAAATTATTAGACTACTATATATAAATGTGCTTTTCCAGTTACAGGTTTCCATGGCTTAGAATTTTGTGTTTAAATCCTTATTCTGATATAGGCAACATGGCGGAGGAGTAGGGGGCTCCAGTATTTCGCTTGCCCTTTAAAGGGGGACGACTGAAACCATTGTCTCTCTCTCAACTCCAAAAATCAGGGGGAAAAGGTGCTAGAGCTGACAAGAAACTAAGGCGAAAACAGACACGGCCCAACTGAACTCCCTTTTTCTGGAATAACCAGGCCGTATAAGTTCATCTAGATGACATCGATCTTTATTCCTTTTCCCTCGCACCTGTCCTTATTCTGATTTCTATCAGTCTGGATTAAACCCTTTAGTCGCTCTACCTGGGCAAAGTCCACTTCCTTCTTCTCCCTGCACCAGTCATTATTCTGTCTATATATGCTCTGCCACCAGCACACTACATACCCTGTCCTTAACGTGTAGCTGTTACTTCAGGACATTGCCCCTAGAGAGTCACTTGTTATTTTTTTTCTGTTGTGAACTGCTTGTCTGGACCATTTGTCGGTACGTTTGAGTATTTCTGTGTTCCGTGTGTCTGTCAGTTTTCCTTTCCAGGGCAACTTCAAGAAACAACCCATAACACATCCAGCCAAAATGACGAGACGGAAGAATTCTCCTCAAAAGAGTCTACAAGAAGCAGTGACAGCTCAAGAATTAATGAAAACAGATATAAGCAACATAACAGAACTTGAATATAGAATGTTAATCATAAAACTAATTGCTGGCCTTGAAAAAAGCTTAGATGAATGCAAGGGGTCCCACGCGGCAGAGTTCAAAGACCTTAAAAACGGTCAGGAAGAATTAAAGAAGACATTGGAAGAAATACAGGGGAAACTGGAAGCAGCCACAGCACGGATTGAAGAGGTAGAGGAAAGAGTTAGTGCATTAGAAGACAAAATCATTGAAAAAGAGGAAGCAGATAAAAAGAGAGAGAAGCTGATCCAGGAACAGGAAAGGAGAATTCGAGAGCTGAGCGATGCACTCAAAAGAAACAATATCCGTATCATAGGAGTTCCAGAGGAAGAAGAAAGAGAGAAAGGAGTCGAAGGGGTTCTTGAACAAATCATTGCTGAGAACTTCCTCAACATGAGAAAGGAAACGGGCATGGAAATCCAAGAGGCACAGAGAACTCTCCTCAGACGTAACTTGAATAGACCTTCTGCACGGCACATCATAGTGAAGCTGGCAAAATACAAAGATAGGGAGAGAATCCTGAAAGCAGCTAGGGACAAAAGAACCCTAACATACAAAGGGAGACATATAAGGGTAGTAGCAGACTTATCTACGGAAACTTGGCAAGCCAGAAAGGAATGGCAGGATATCTTCAATGTGATGAGCAAGAAGGACATGCAACCAAGAATTCTGTATCCGGCTAGCCTGTCCTTCAGAATAGAAGGAGAGATCAAGGTTTTTCCCAACAAACAAAAACTGAAAGAATTTATCACAAATAAGCCAGCACTGCAAGAGATCCTGAGGGGCATTCTATGAAGACAAGGTGGCAAAGAACACAAACTACCAGAGACAGCCTTACAAACATGAAACTTACAGATAATACAGTGACTGTAAGCCCATATTTTTCAATATTAACACTGAATGTAAATGGACTAAATGCACCAATCAAAAGACACAGGATAACAGAATGGATTAAAAAACAAGACCCATCTATTTGCTGTCTTCAAGAAACTTATCTTAAACCTGAAGACACCTTCAGATTGAAAGTGAGGGGATGGAGAACTATCTACCATGCTACTGGAAGGCAGAAGGAAGCCGGAGTAGCCACACTTATATCAGACGAATTAGACTTTAAAATGAACGATGTAATAAGAGATGAGGAAGGACATTATATAATAGTCTCAGGGACCATCCAGCAGGAAGAGCTAACAATTGTAAATATCTACGCACCGAATTCGGGGGCACCCAAATTTGTAAAACAACTAATTACAAACATTAGCAACCTCATCGATAAAAATGTCCTAATAGTAGGGGATCTCAACACTCCACTCTCAGCATTGGATAGATCCACAAAACAGAAAATCTCCGCAGAAACAATAGCCCTGAATGACACATTAGGACAGATGGGCCTCACAGACATCTTTAGGGTCCTTCATCCAGAAGCAAAGGAATTTACGTTCTTCTCATCTGCACACGGTACATTTTCCAAGACAGACCACATTCTGGGGCACAGGGAAGCTCTGAATAAATATAAAAGAATTGAGATCATACCGTGTACAGTGTCAGACCACAATGCTTTGAAACTTGAAATCAACCACAGGAGAAAGCCTGGAAAATATCCAAGAACATGGCGGCTAAGAAATAACCTACTAAAAGATGAGTGGGTCAACCAAGCCATCAGAGAAGAATTTAAAAAATACATGGAAACAAATGAAAATGAAAATACAACAATCCAAACGCTCTGGGATGCAGCAAAGGCAGTCCTGAGAGGGAAATATATTGCAATCCAGGCCCATCTCAAGAAACAAGAAAAATCAATAACACAAATTCTAACAGCACGCCTAAAGGAACTAGAAGCAGATCAACTAAAACAACCCAAGCCCAGCAGAAAGAGAGAAATAACAAAGATCAGAGCTCAAATTAACCATATGGAGACAGAAAAGGTAGTGGAACAGATCAATGAAACCAAAAGCTGGTTCTTAGAAAAAATAAACAAAATAGACAAACCTCTAGCCAGGCTTCTCAAAAAGAAAAGAGAGAGAACTCAAATAGATAAAATCGTGAATGAAAAGGGAGAAATTACAACCAATCCCTCAGAGATACAAGCAATCATCAGAGAATACTATGAAAAATTATATGCCACCAAACTTGGCAATCTGGAAGAAATGGACAGCTTCCTAAATAGCCACACGCTACCAAAACTCAAACGGGAAGAAATAGAAAATTTGAACAGACCCATAACTAGTGAAGAAATAGAATCAGTTATTAAAAACCTCCCAGCAAATAAAAACCCTGGACCAGATGGCTTTCCTGCAGAATTTTACCAGACATTTAAAACAGAGTTAATTCCTATCCTCCTCAAGCTGTTCCAAAAAATTGAAACGGAAGGAAAACTCCCGGACTCATTCTATGAAGCCAGCATCACTTTGATTCCCAAACCAGATAGAGACCCAGCAAAGAAGGAGAATTACAGGCCAATATCCCTGATGAATATGGATGCAAAAATTCTCAACAAGATACTAGCAAATCGAATCCAACAGCATATAAAGAGAATTATCCACCATGATCAAGTAGGATCCATCCCTGGGTTGCAGGGCTGGTTCAATATTCGCAAATCAATCAACGTGATACATCACATCAACAAAAGAAAAGATAAGAACCATATGATCCTGTCAATAGATGCAGAAAAAGCATTTGACAAAATACAGCATCCTTTCTTAATAAAAACTCTCGAGAAAGTCGGGATAGAAGGAACATACTTAAACATCATAAAAGCCATATATGAAAAGCCCACAGCTAATATCATCCTCAATGGGGAAAAACTGAAAGCCTTCCCCCTGAGATCAGGAACACGACAGGGGTGTCCACTCTCACCACTGCTATTTAACATAGTGCTGGAAGTCTTAGCATCAGCAATCAGACAACAAAACAAAATAAAAGGCATCAAGATTGGCAAGGAGGAAGTCAAACTTTCACTTTTTGCAGATGACATGATACTTTACATGGAAAACCCGACGGAATCCACCAAAAGCCTACTAGAACTGATTCATGATTTCAGCAAAGTTGCAGGATACAAAATCAATGTACAGAAATCGTTGGCATTTCTATACACCAACAATGAAGCAGCAGAAAGAGAAATAAAGAAGCTAATCCCTTTCACAATTGCACCCAAAATCATAAAATACTTAGGAATAAACCTAACCAAAGATGTGAAAGACCTCTACACTGAAAACTATAAAAAACTTATGAAGGAAATTGAGGAAGACACAAGGAAATGGAAAAACATCCCATGCTCATGGATTGGAAGAATAAATATCGTCAAAATGGCAATACTACCCAAAGCAATCTACACATTTAATGCAATCCCAATCAAAATTGCACCAGCATTCTTCTCAAAGCTAGAGCAAACAATCCTAAAATTTGTATGGAACCACAAAAGACCTCGAATAGCCAAAATAATACTGAAGAATAAACCAAGGCGGGAGGCATCACAATCCCAGACTTTAACCTCTACTACAAAGCGGTAGTCATCAAGACTGTATGGTATTGGCACAAAAACAGACGCATAGACCAATGGAATAGAATAGAAAACTCAGAAATGGACTCGCAAGTATATGGCCAACTAATCTTTGACAAAGCGGGAAAATGTATCCAATGGAAAAAAGACAGCCTCTTTAACAAATGGTGCTGGGAGAATTGGACAGCAACATGCAAAAGAATGAAACTAGACCACTTTCTTACACCACTCACAAAAATAAATTCTAAATGGATAAAAGATCTGAATGTGAGACAGGAAACCGTCAAAATCCTAGAGGAGAAAACAGGAAAAAGCCTCTTTGACCTAAGACGCACAAATTTCTTACTCGACACGTCTCCAAAGGCAAGAGAATTAAAAGCAAAGATGAACTATTGGGACCTCATCAAGATAAAAAGCTTCTGCACAGCAAAAGAAACAACCAACAGAACGAATAGGCAACCAACGGAATGGGAAAAGATCATCGCAAATGACATATCGGATAAAGGACTAATATCTAAAATTTATAAAGAACTTACCAAACTCCACACCCGAAAAACAAACAACCCAGTGAAGAAATGGGCAGAAGATATGAATAGACACTTCTCCAAAGGGGACATTCAGATGGCCAACAGACACATGAAACGATGCTCAATGTCACTCATCATCAGGGAAATACAAATCAAAACCACACTGAGATACCACCTCACACCAGTCAGAGTGGCTAAAATGAACAAATCAGGAAACTATAGATGCTGGCGAGGATTTGGAGAAGTAGGCACCCTCCTACACTGTTGGTGGGAATGCAAACTGGTGCAGCCACTCTGGAAAACGGTGTGGAGGTTCCTTAAAAAAATGAAAATAGAGCTACCCTATGACCCAGCAATAGCCCTGCTAGGAATCTACCCAAGAGACACAGGAATGCTGATGCACAGGAGCACGTGTACCCCAATGTTCATAGCAGCACTTTCGACAATAGCCAAATCATGGAAAGAGACCAAGTGCCCATCAACTGACGAATGGATAAAGAAGTTATGGTACTTATATACAATGGACTACTACGTGGCAATGAGAAAAAATGAAATCTGGCCATGTGTAGCAACATGGATGGAACTGGAGGGTATTATGTTAAGTGAAATAAGTCAGTCAGAAAAAGACAGATACCATATGTTTCCACGAATAGGTGGACTTTGTGAAACTAAGCAAAAACCAGGGGGAGGGGAAGAGGGGAAAGGAAAAAAAGACACAGAGAGGGAGGGAGATAAAACATAAGAGACTCTCAAAGACTAAGAAAAAACTGAGGGTAAGGGGGATAAGGGAGGGGGGAGAGGGGGTGATGGGCATTAAAAAGGGCACATGTTGGGATGAACACTGGGTGTTATATGTAAACCAATTTGAAAATAAACTATTATAAAAAAAATAAATAAATCCTTATTCTGTCACTTAACAATTGTGTGACATTGGGCGAGTCACATAATTTCTCTTATCTATAAAATAAGGAGAAAGTGGTGCCTATTTACTGAATTGTGATGAGTTTTTTTAATCGCAATTTTTGTGTGTGTGGTAAGGACAGAACACAGCAAGAGATCAGCTCTCCTAACACATGTTTAAGTGTCCAATATATTATTGTTGACTACAGGTACCATGTTGTACAGCAGATCTTTAGAGCTTATAGGAAATGGGGAGCTACAAATCAATGAGCATAAAGTTTCTGTTAAGGGTGATGATGGTTTAACAGAATAATTAATTGTATTATATCATGTTTTGACATCTTACAAAACATTTCCTGCTGGGAGTAGACTGTGCCTCCCTGGGCTTGCCAATTCTCAGAGATAGCAAAAGACTCAGCCAAGAGCATGCCTCTAATATGAAAACCCGCCAGTTCACTGCCATATCCCTTCTCTCTGCCTGTGTTCCAGGAGGCAATATTTTCTTCTTTAATCATCCCAGGGGCAAGTACCAGACAACTAGGGACCATTCCTATAGCCTACAGACTGCCGAAAGTATTCAACCTAGCCAACCCTAAACTGTTAATCCTGCCCTGTCTAGCCTTTCCCACAGAAACCCTAGAAAAAGCTCAGGCATAAACCTATCACCCTCTCCAGCAACCGCTTCCTGACCAAAACCTTGTGTTCCTCCATGGCCCTGTGTGACGCGCCATGTTTCTCATTTCTAGAGGAATTGTGAATGATATTAAACTTCTCTTTCGAAAGCACTGATCTCTTGGTGCCATCACTCGGTCACCTTTATAAATTAAGACCCAGGCCCGAAGCCTACATGTGAAGTACGTAACACAATATTTGGTACATTAATAACAGTTATTTCAATTAGGGATATAATCTATGAAATAACTCTCTGAAATTCCAAACATTCTAACTTGAAAGTTACTTGCTTTCAAAATAATAGCTGAATTTATACTAAAATCATTTTATATTTTCTTAGGATCTTTCTTTAGATGCATTCCAGGTAGTACCATAAAGTGTCAATTGATACTTTGACCTCAAACATGCGAACATGGACCATTTAAATATTCTTTATGCTCATATATTGCTGCACGGTTTCAAAATATTCTCAATTGCATTATCTCACTTTGACCTCACAACTCTCTGGGGGAACATCAGGGCAATTTAACTCACCCACTCTGTAAGTGACAAACTTGGGCCAAGAGGACCTATGGCTAGAAAGTGGCAGGGGCTGAATTAGAACATATGGTCTCATTCTGTTTTCTTCACTATTACTCATCAGAGAAATAATGAGAACTTCATTTCCTACTTTACCTATAAAAACTCTACTGACTCCAAGTCAACTTCAAATGCTATCTCCTCATCAGATTGTCCTTTGAGGTCTCCAATTCAGAAGAGACTTTCCACCTGAAGCCTTGTCTTGTGTTAGCTGTGGATGCTTCTATGCATCATGACATTTGGCACTGTATGGTAGATATATATGCTGTTGGCACAGTGAGAAGTAGGAAAAGGCCTTCAGAGTATAAACATTATGGAGGCACCTGGGTGGCTCAGTCAGCTGAGTGTCCAGCTTCAGCTCAGGTCATGATCTTGTGGTTTGTGGGTTTGAGCCCCACACCAGGCTCTGTGTTGACAATTCAGAGCCCACTTTCAGATCCTCTGCCCCCTCTCTCTGTGGTTCCCCTGTTTGTGCTCCCTCCTTCAAAAATAAAAAAACATTAAGACAACAACAACAACAACAACAAAAAAAAAACCATGATGTCCAACACCAAGCAGGCAAGGAACTAATCAGAACCAACACCATGCTGAGAAGTTAATTAAGAGGCTAGAGTGATAAAGGAGCAAACCCTACCAATGTTATAGTCATGTTCTAATCATATAATCATGACCAGGGCGAAGAGTGTCTAAATTCCTTTTTTATTTTCGACAATGTTGTATTCTAATTGAATCTCAACTACATATGAATAAATAAAAAATGAATGATGGATACAATTTTGGGACAGCTATAAATGTTAATTTAAAAAAAGAATCTTGGTAGAACTACTTAGAGTCTGAGTGTTATGAAACATTAACAGTAAGAAGAGTTTAAGGACTTTATGTCTACAATGCTAACTACTCTGAATTAACATCTACAGAGTTAAGTTTTTAGAAGAGAGAAACAAGCTTCCAGGAGGCAAATTAGATAAGAGGTTCCACAGGAAATTTTATGATGGATTTTAAATGTGTTTGGGTTCCACACATAAGAATTTAAACTAAGGAAATAATTTTATAAAGATGGATACTGACTGGCAGCATTTTTATAATAACAAAAGTAAATGAATAATCTAATTACTCAAAAATAGAAATTTGTTACAAAAATCATAATATATGCAAACAACTAACTATGATGCTGTATATATTAAATAAAATAATTATTATTATATTATAAAAGTATATTTGAGAGAGATAGTCATTATTTATTTTGGAGCTCCAAAGGGTTGTAGTGTTATATGTATATAATATCTCTATGAGTCCATACCAAAAGGTAATCAGTGATTATCTCTGATTCATAAATTTAAGGATGGTTTTATTTCTTTTAAAAATCTATATTTTCTAATCCTTTTACAATGACCCCACAGTATGTATGTAGCAAAAAAATAACTAAAGTTAAAAAAAAAAAAATGTAATGTTCTTGGATTGTGCTCCTGCAGGACTAAAGATGAAATACACATTTTCTTTCCAAGATTCATAAAACAAAGAAATATTAAAAATTAACCTTTAAAATAAGGTAAAAACACAAACCAATGTGAGTTAAATACTTGATGAACCAAATACAATGCTCATTAGCATTACAATGCTAGAGCTTGAATCAGAAATGAAATTTTATTTAATGAATATGACTTTCCTTCTTTATCCATCCATTTTTTGATACTATGAAAAGTTTATAGAACAAACAAAAGCATGTTGTAGAGGAAAGTAATGTAAAAAGGAATATAGAATACTTAAATACTTACAGGAAATAAAAAAAACATTTCTGTTCAGGGTTCAGGAATGCTGTCAAATGTATAGAGGGACTGGAATTGACGTTTTCTCAGCGCGCATTGTGAGCTCAGTATTTTATAAACATTGCCTCACTTAATCCTTATAACAACTTTAATGAAGTGGGTACGTTTTTTCCTACGTCCAGAGGAGGAGAATGAAGGTGGGAGAGATCAGTCAACCTGAGAAAAAAAGGTAACATAGATGGTGAATGGCGAAACCAATAAGTGGACCTATTTCTATCTGGTTCCAAGCCTCCTGACTGTTTTTTTTTTTTTAATATTTATTTATTTTTGAGACAGAGAGACAGAGCATGAGTAGGGCAGGGGCAGAGAGAGAGAGGGAGACACAGAATCCGAAGCAGGCTCCAGGCTTTGAGCCGTCAGCACAGAGCCCGATGCGGGGCTCGAACTCACGGACCGCGAGATCATGACCTGAGCCGAAGTCGGACGCCCAACCGACTGAGCCACCCAGGCGCCCCTCCTGACTGTTTTGTTATGCCTCCACCTGTAACTGATTGTCTCCTTGGAATATTTTTGTAATTTGACTTTACGTTCTTGAGTAAGAGATAAAACTTTCACATAAATTGCCTAAAACATCTCTAATTAACTGTACATTAGATATCAGTATAGATATCATATAGAGTTCTTTTATTTATATAGAATTCACTTGTTACTTTTAACGATTTTATTTGGATTATATATGATCCCAGGCCATGTCTTTTCTTAGTATATATAAATGTATGGTATTATATCCCATTATACAAAGCCTTTATTTTTACTCTACTTAAAGGCTACATTAAAAAAGATGTAGCATTAGAAATTAAGAGTACAGGAAGGGCAAAATTCAGGCTTTATTTCTATGCTTCTGGAAAAATTACTTATCTTAAAATATTTTTTATTAATTTTTTTTAATGTTTATTTATTTTTGAGAAAAGGAGACAGAGACCGAGCATGAAGGGGGGACGGGTCAAGAGAGATAGAGACAGGATCCAAAGCAGGCTCCAGGGTCTGAGCTGTCAGCACAGAGGCACAGAGCCCAACGCAGGGCTCAAACTCACTAGCTGCCAGATCATGACCTGAGCTGAAGTTAGAGGCTTAACCGACTGAGCCACCCAGGTGCTCCTTGGCAAAATTACTTTTAACGTAAAAGCTCAGGTAAAACCTTGACGTCAGAAGACAATTTTTTTCTTTTGAGGTACCCCACGCCATGTCCTCTGAAACAACAAAAATGTTTGGTTTGATTACAGCATATACTAGGAAAAATATATCCTATTTCTATTAAGAAACTAAAATGATATAGTTATGTGTTGTGTTACTTGTTATAGTCATCTAATTAAAAGCACATCTCCTACATTAAAGGAGGCCTGCAAGGCGTCAGGTCAGTGGGAGATAATATAATCCAGTAAATAGATGAGGGGTATATGAATGTGGTTGTGGCATTTGTAGAACCTGAACTTGAGCCCTGGCAGATAAGTTTTGTCCCAGAGGTCAAAAGGATTCAGTCAGAAGGAATCGGTGTGCCTGTGTTTTCATTGCTTGTTTGGATAACTACCTACACCAGGGTCATGTGTATTGCTGGTTAAACAGTGTAATAAGGAACCACACTCCAGAACTAAGAGCATCTTTGAAGCCTATAAATCTGTAATTGTAGAAAGCTAAAAGCTACCCAGGATATCCTTAGGTCTCTATGTTTAAGAACACTGCCCTGATTCTCTAAGAATAACATTCTTTCTGAAAAAGCCAAGGAGAATGGTCTTTGAATGATCACAACGAACTTAACGAAACTCCCAAGAAACTTATATTTCAAGGTTTTGGACTTTGGGGAAAGGATATCAAATATTTAAATACATTTCCTGTTTAGCAAACAAACAAAAAAAACAAAAAACGCTTTCATGGAACATGAAATATTTCTCTCATGAAAAGTAAAAAAACAAAACAAAACAAAACAAAAAACCAAACCAAAACAAAAAGGTCAAAATACAGCAAATCGCTCCTGTTCTACTGTTCCTTTCCTAAATTAATTCAAAATTATTTTCCTGACATGTACTAGAAGCCACTGTTCTTTCTGACAAACCACATGTAGAATGAGCGTGCACTTTCCCAATGATACAGAGTGAATAATAAACCCCTACTGACACTTGCTTCTCAATTTGAATACTGTCTATGCTCTCAGAACCTGTATTTTTGGCTGCTACTATATATTTCATGATCTCTCATAGATGATTCCTCTAGATCCCCAAATTCTGTGATATGTCTGCAGATAACTCCATTAAGGCACCTGGACGTCTCACTGTGTTTGACTGATATTGTGTTTGTCATTAAACTTTCCAAATAGCTCCTGATGGTAAATTTCATGGTTTTAGTGCCTTCTTAGGCGAACAAGTCTATTTCAAAATTCTCTGGATGAAGAGTGTACAACAAACTCTCTTTAACGGACACCAGATTCTGTAGTGCAGTATTGATGGAACTAAATTCCATTTTCTTTTCCACTGGATCAAGGGTTAGCCGTGTTTGGCCCACAGGTCAAATTTGGCCACTCACCTGTTTTTGTAATTACAGTTTCATTGGAATAGAGCCACAAGTATTTATTAAATATTATTAGATATTGAGTACTTGGAATAGAGGTGGTATGACCTGCAAAGCCTAAATTATTTATTATCTGGCTCTTTACACATGTTCTTTGATGGATGTAAAAATTCACTGGTTCCTCAAATATCATTTCCACTTACACGAGAGTCGGCAATTCCTGGCTGATACTGAAAAGCCATCCAAATGCCTGTGAAGCTTACCAAGACCATCAACATTCTGCTTTAAATGATCTACTTCTCCTACAATGAGTTCACAGGATTCGATTATTTTCTTACAGCAGCTTTGATGACTGCATACGACGGATGGCCAGACACATTCTCTGAGCCCCAAGTGTTCATCCATACAAGCCCAGAGGCCAAAGGCAGAGCGTGGTCCCACCTGAAGCTGAGAGGCCCAAGTTACCACCCACCCATCATTAACCTGGCCATGCCACGCCAGGGGCCAGCCTCCCTGCTAGGTCCATCATTCGCCCAGTCTGAGGAGTGAGGATGCTGGCATACAAATTTATGTTTTATTGCCTTCATTTTTCTTTTTCCTTTAAAAATTTCCTGCAGCAAGCAGGGCTATTCAAGTTGTTACTCTGTACTGGTCAGTTTTCCTTAGGTTGTATTGCAGTAAAAAAACAACCCCCAAATCTTAGTGCTTACAACAACAAAGATTTACTTCTCGTTTATGTTACGAATTAGCTAGGGATTGTCTCAGAGACTGCTCTAAATGTCTTCTTTATTCCAGGATCCAGGATTGAAGGAGCAGCGTGTCTTTGCTACAGACCATTCTAGGGCACAGAGCGGGAACAATGGCACGACTTTGTGATAGCTCTTCAAACCTCTGCTCAGACATCCATATGTTTATTCCACTCCTATTCCACTGACCAACGCAAGCCACATGCTCAAACCTGATAGAAATGGAATGGAGAAATATATTCCTCCCATAGAGAAGGCCTCCTTCAAGTTCCACGGCAATGTGGAGGATTACAATCTTGTTATGGGCACCGGGGCAGGGGGGGACCATGAAAAATTGGGAATGATAATTCAATTGATGACGTATTCCTTAAATGTATTTTATTATTTTAAAATTTTATTTAAATATTTATTTCTGAGAGAGACAGAGAGTGCGTGTACACAAGTGTGAGACGCGCAAAGAGAGAGGGGCCAGTGGATCCAAAGGAGGCTCTGCTCTGACAGAGGAGAGCCCGATGCAGGGATCAAACTTACGAACCACAAGATCATCTGAGCCGAAGCTGGATGCTTAATGGACTGAACTGCCCTGGCACCCCAAGACATATTCTTTATGTTTTTAGAAGTGGAATGTATTTCTGATTTCAAAAAGTGTCACCTCCTCAGGACTGGGAACTTAATTTGGCCTCTGATCCATTTAAATGCATGAATCCTATCTGGACCTGTGCTGTATCTGCCATCCTCTCAGGAGTTAAAGAGCCTTAGCGCCCTGTCTTGCCTGGTAGCCAAACTATTTCTGAAACCACAGCCTCAACCATTTGCCTGTCTCAATTTCAAGTCTTAACAAGTCTCTACGTAAAACTACAATTCTAAGTAGAACGCTGTGCTTGGTTTTGTAAGTTTCACAGATTTTTATGGACTGGATAAATGGTACATGCTGTGATGATAAAGTTAAAATCCTGTTCTCAAACCCACATCCACCTGCCCACCTCCGGGGGAAAAGGTAAGTTTAAATAGAACTTTTTGTATCACTGATGACTTTTAAGCTAATGGCTGTTGCTCAGGTCATTCTAGGAACTTGTTTCAGGATGGATTCAGAGTTAGTTTATCAGATATGGGTAAAAAATCAACCTCACTGTTGTATAGATGTGGGGCACATAAATTTATACAACTACTTTTTTGGTCTTTTTTTCCTCCTTTGCTCTTTTTGGCTTACTCATCAGAAATCATTTATTAGACCACTTTTATGTGCCATCCACTGAGAATTCCCTTCCTCTTTGCTCATCCAGACTTCTTAAGCCTTAATATGCTGGCCTAGGCTGACAGGCACCACAGAGAATATTCTGGACTAGCCTGGATTGGGCTGCAGGGGGGACGTCTGTCAGTGAGCAGGCCGACCTACATTCCTCAGGAGTGTCGCTCACTTCCTAGCAGCATATGGAGAAAGCACCTGAAGTCTTTATCCTTCAGTGAGGTCCTCTTGGCATCCCTAACATGAACTTGTGATTGTAGGCTATACCAACTGGGAGGTAAGATATGTGTTACAAGGCTGTCATTTGCTTCGGATGGATTCATTGTGAGGGCTTACAATTTTTAAAACCTATTTACTTTTAAAATTGGTTATGTATTCATACAGCACACAAATCAGAAGTTGCAAGGGAGGTTTACAGTGAAGATGACTCTTCCATCCTTGTTCTCAGCTACTCAGAGGCCCTCCCCCAGTGTAACCACAGTTATCATTTTTTGTCTGTCTCCTCCCAGAGATATTCTCTACAGATGCACGCATGTTTCTAATTGGATCTCTTTTGCTTCCTTTCCTTCCTTTCTGCTTTCTCTCTTTTGGAGATGGTACTCCTTCTGCACTTCATAATAAGTTTTCAAGAGCTTTCCTTTCCACTACATATAGAGCCGCTTTATTCATTCTGACTATTGAAAAGATGAGTCTTATGTGAGGAGACTAAGGACCAAACCACCTGATGCCAAATCCCAAAGCCATCACTTATTAGTTCTGAGGCTTTGGAAAAATTATTTAATTTACCTCTCTGTTCTTCAGTTCCCTCACAGGGTGTTACAATAATTAAGCAATTTATAGTTATCCCTGACACCCAATAGGTTCTTAAAAAGGTTACTTATTGTCATTATTTATTGTTAACACATTCCTGTGTATAGGTATTAATACCGTATAGGTGTATGGTGCTACATATATACCATATATATGGTATTAAATAAATACCATAACTTAGGAAATTTATAATTTATTCATCTAGGTAGATATTTGGATTATTTCTAATCTTTAAATATTACATATGGTGTTCAATGAAGATATATATTTACAAGGTTCTTCAAATAGATACCTTGGGGCACTTCAATTAAATGGGCAGACAGGGATAGGTTATGAGAAACAAAATATTAATAATTTACATTTGTATAGCACTTTATATCTTTAAATACTGTTTCTTTGCATTATCTCTTTAAACTTAAAACCACACGGTGAGTTCATCGACTTCTCCCCATCTTTACCGCCATCGTCACCCTCCCGGAGGACTATCAGCACGTCCCTAGCACATAACCAAGATGGCCCATTGTAGGTGTGAAAGAAAATGTACTGAGTGACTGAAAAAGCTCAATGGAAAAGAGATGACAAATGTAAAAGAAGGAAGCAGGGAGCAGAAAGTGGCAAACTTCACTAATGGTTGAATGGTTGGGAACGACTGAAGCCAAGTCTAAAGGTTGCTCCTTGTAACACTATCTGGGGCTCTTCCAGCAATATTTTACTGCCTGTCTAAACAATGACCATGTAGACCTACTCCCAGCTGAAGATCAGCAGAAGAGAAGGTAAACCTTCCCTCTTGCCCAGTCATTATCAAGACCACTGGGACAACAACATTCCCTTTACGTAATTCCCTTTAAATGAAACTTATCCATGAATGGACCTACGGTTGTAAGCGCATTACAAGGGCAATTCTTTCATAATTGAGAAAACTCCCTTAATTTCAAACAACTTATGATTTCTTCAGTTTCTTTGGAAGAGAAATTCTAATACGTGAAGATATATTGAGGAAAGAACAGACAATGAAAACAAACTTCTATTAAAATGTGAAACATGGTTGTCAAGGTCATTTCTTAACAGATTTGCATAGCTTGTTGTTCATACGTATATTTTAAAAGCTTATAGAACCCAAGGACCAGCAAGTACAAAAATTAAGATACCATCAGAGGAATCTGCAGAATTTCCAAGTTAGAAACAAGAGCACAGCCCGAATAACTATGGCAGGGCCACAATATTGCTGATTATTTACTTCCTCATCTCCACCTCTAAATGGATCACCTGTACCTGCTCACCACCCCGCAGCTCTGCAGTGACATAAACATAGGGCTTCCAGGCAAAGCGAAAATTCTCCATGGTTTAGCCACTCCAGGGAAACCTATCAAGCACTTCCCTCAAAAGATTTCTTCAATGTCAGCTTAGTCTGTACTCCCAGCATTTCTCAGAGTATGACCTCTGGACCACCCGTATCAGAATCACCTAGAGTAGTTCATTAAAAGGCAGAGTCCTACGTCAGACCTACTGAAATCAAAGTAAGGAAGGTGGAAACTGGAAATTTGGGATTTAATTAGCAATCTGGGAGGTTGCTGGCCACACAAAAATTTAAGAACTACAACTCAGTGATTTAGCCAAATTACTCCCCACATTGTTATAAGTTATAAATGGATTCACTTTTCCAGGAAAGATTTGAATTTCTATATCAACTGTGGAACACGGTCCTTAAATCTCAGCAAATTACAGGAAGTTGCTATTGCCTAGCAGAATTTTGTGTTCTTCATTAAAGTAATTTGTGGTCTAATTTTAGTTCCCAAAAGACTAGAATATAAAAGCTAGAATCAGTCTTAAAGAGGAAATTAATTGCCTGCATTGTTATCTTCCTCAACACAGGGCAAAGTGCTTATTAAGTGGAACTTAGAATACTAGTAGCCTGACAGAGGCAAAGTAACAATCAAGGTTAATCTTTATAACAGATATTTTTAAAAAACATTTGGCAGATTCTGAATTTATTTTGAAGATAGTAGATAAAGGGAACAAAACATAATGGATCATAAAAGATAAATGCCCATGAACTTCCTGCCTCTCTGTAATCATCTGCTCTCCTTATATTTCTTTCCTGGGACTTTAATATCACATTTCTGGTGAACTAAGAATAATAAATATTTTTCCTTAACTAACACAAACATCCACAATAGTTTGGGACAAGAAAGATATAAACGTCCTAAGTAGAACTCATTTCTGGAATCCTAGAGGATCCCAGTAAAGTGGGTATAGGTGATAACAACACTTTTGTGCATAGACAAAGCTGTGAGTTCAAACCTTGTCTTCTTCTTCAAGCCAGGTCAGTACTCAGTTAATCTTTTTTTTTTTTTTTTTTTTTCCAAACTAAGGATCAGGTTCCTCCTGTATTTGGGGCATGCTAGTTTACCTTGCTACTGCATAGAGGGAGCGTGGTCCTCCCAGCCACAACTATACCACACCCTGGTGTTTAAGCCAGAGCTTCTAGGGAGATGTCTGAGAGTTCGGCTTTCAGAGGCTGAGAAAGGAGACAAGTGCCCGGGGTTCCTGCCACCATCCTCACTTCAGCCACAGCATCTCCCCACGCTGTTTTACACACCAGACTTTGCCCACAGATGCCATTTGAAGTAGGCATCCTGTGGCTAACAAAAACATAATGGAAATCACTGTCTGAGGGTGATAAGGGACTGAAAACTATGGGACACTAGCGAGCTGGAAATGTTTCTAACTAACTGTACTTTCTCCAACTTCTATGCTGGTTTACTAGCTCTTCGTTCTACCATCCTTTAACTGTGGTGGCTTCTCAGACTCAGTCCTTTGTCCTCTGCTTCCCATTGGCACCCCGTCCCCATTGGCAAAGTAATCTAGTCTGAATGGCTTCTCAATTGTCTTCTCTCTGTAGATAAGCATCACAAGTCCTTCCATTTACAAGCGTGTGTCAAAATTGAGGATTAGAGAAACTGGGATAATCTGCTCAAGCTCACAGAGCCTTCAGTGGTCTACAGTGGACACAAAATCACTTCCAGAGCTTATGCTTTAACCCTGGTGCATCTTTTCCTCAGAGCCCTCTCTCGCCTGAACCAAATTACATGTGTCTATCTACTTTTTTAAAGATATTTAATGACTAGAAATTTTAACATCATGTCAAATTTGATATGGTTATGAATGAATGGTTTTCCCCCAGAAGGAAAAAATCCTTCCTCAATCCCCATTTTTTTTCAAAATTTTTACTGTTTTTATTTTATTTTTGAGAAAGAGACAGAGTGCAAGTTGGTGGGGGGGGGGGAGGCAGAGAGAGAGGGAGACACAGAATCCTAAGCAGTCTCTAGGCTCCGAGTGGTCAGCACAGAGCCCGACTCGAGGTTTGAACTCACGAACCATGAGACCATAACCTGAGCCAAAGTCCAACCTTAACCAACTGAGCCACCCAGGTGGCCCCCTCAGTCCACTATTTCTAGTGGCAGATCCTCTAACAATCTCCTGAATTCAAACTCAATAGAATAAATGCTCAAAAAATGCTGTCAACACTTACCTTGAAATAGATTACACCTCTCTGGTTTTGTATCACTACCACCATCTTTATTTAGACTCTGTTGCCTTCATGACTCATCTGTGCAGAATCCCTTTCTTGTGTACCTATGTTTCCATACCAGGTGCTCTCAGCACCAAAGAGCTGGGTAGTAACTCTGATAAAGTGGCCCAGGAAACACTGAAATACAGCTCTAGACTTTTCTCATGAGATCACACCTATCTGAAATTGCCAAAACTACTCATCATCGCTCTAGAACACAAGGTGGGGGATATGTGTGGGGGTGGGGTTGGGGGCGGGGGTGAAGAGATGACTTAGGAACCAGAAACAAACTGTTGACTAAAAGAGGGGGGTGGGGTTGGGGGCTGGCTAAATAGGTGAAGGGGATTAAGAGGCAAAAACCCCCAGTTATAAAATAAGTAAGTCATGGGAATGTAATGTACAGCATAGAGAATATGGCTAATGATATTGTAGTAACTTTGCATGGTGACAGATCGTAACTAGACTGTAGTAGCTTTGCATGGTGACAGATCGTAACTAGACTTGTGATGGGGACCATTTTGCAAAGTATAAAAATATTACATCACTGAGAGATAGACCTGAAATGAATAGGGTATTGTATATCAGCTGTACTTCAATAAAAAGAAAACGATTCAAATTCGTCTGGGAAAAAAAAAAGATAAATTGGAACCGCCAGCTCTTTTCTGTGAGTCAGGCACGGGGCCAGATATCGCTGATACTCCCCCGCCCTGAATGAAATAAACGATGACAAAGAGCTGAATAAGACATCATTGGTACCGTATGAAAATAAACCCTTGTATACAAATTACTCACATTAACAGGGATGGAAGAAATTAACCAATCAATAGAATTGGTAAAATGGTTGCTTATAAAATGACTAAATACATCTCACATCGTATTACAAAAATTTTCCAGATATATTAAAGAGTTAAAATCAGAAGAAGAAATAAATATAAAACTAGGGAAAAGTACAGACAGATTTTCTCTGGGATGGTAAGAGAATTTTCTCCAAATACAAATTATGAGAGAAATCACAAAGGAAAAATTAGATTTGACTATACACTAAAAGAGATGCCAAAAAGCATAACAAAGTTATAAGGCAAATGATAAACCGAAAACCTTTGCCATAAAAATGGTATTCTTTACCTCTAAGGGCTGCAGTGATTGAACTGGGTCTAGCTTGTGAAGGAGAACTTTTTGAATGTATTTCTTCAGCAGAATTCATTTTTCAAAAAACAATGTAGGCATTACTTCCACTCAGTAAACATTTAGTGGGGGAGTGGCAGTGGTTACAAAGGGCAGAGGAATGACTCTAGGTCTCCCTGAACCGTCTCACCTCTTGTCTGCAGCAGCCCGTGAGACACGGCTCAGGGACCCAGCGGTTCTGAGAACCCACCGTGTAAACCATGATTGTAGGGCATTAACAAAGGCACACAACTTGGAACCATGTGGGCAGTGGACGTGTGAACACAGGTAGTGCCAGCAACAGGCCCCTATATCTTGGTGCAACGACAGGAGACATTTCTGTGACCACGATATGGACTCAATTTTAACTTGGATGTGTTCCATTTCATTTCATTTCTCTTCACAGAAAATGATCCCCACTTAAAAGAGATATCCATGAAAATAAAACTAGCAAGAAGACAAGCAAAATGTTAGAGACAGATAGTTTTAAAATGGAAAGCAAAATAATTATCTTCAATCGTATACTCTCTCAAACATTTTGGGTTGTCAGAGGACCAATTTCAAACTTCTGAGCTGGGCATTTGAGGTGCCCAGCACTGGTGTCCCAACAACCGTCCCTACAAACACTTCTCTAAACGAACACTGTCCCCCCCTTCCCGCCCCCCCCCCCAGCTTGCTCCAGCCACCCGCGTCTCCTCCTTCCTTTCTAAACACATGTTGTGCATTCCTGCTGCTCAGCTCGGTTCACATCCGTCCCCTCACTTTCTCCCTATTTAAATTCTATTCGTGTCTCAACATTCAGTTCAAGCTTCCTTGCCCCATGAACATTTTTCTAAGCTCTTCAGGACACAGCAGATTCTTTCCCCTTTGAAACTGCAGCACTGACTTTCTGGGCCAATTATCTGTCAAACTGGCCTTGCAACATCTCCCTCCAGTATTTATGTGCCTTTCACTGTCTCCTTAAGAGTCAAGAGCACATACTGCCTTCAATCTATTGTTCCTAACTCAGTTCGATGTTCACAATGTGTGTAGAGAACATGTTTGTCCAAAGATATTCAGTACAAGGATCATGCTTGATGTCAGACTGATCTGGGTGGGGTGTAGTCCTAACTCTGTAATTCGATTTTCTCATTTGTAAAAGACGATAATAATACATCCTCCTTAGGATTAAATGAAATGTGAAGTACCGCCTATAAGTTAATAACGCTGTCTCTGGCACAAAAAAGGAATTCAATAAATCATAACTATTACTAATGATCATCATCATCCGGTCCTTCAGACCAGAGATTATCTGTATCTATGATGACCCTCAAATCATTATTTATTCAACAAATATTTATTATGGCCCCTGTTGCATGGCAGGCATTAGAGACACTGCAGTAAAAATGGCAAATTAGTTCATGTCTGCATTGTACTTACGGTCTGGTGGGAATTGGGTCTCAGCACAGGAACCAAATCTGAAACCATTAGGGCAAGAAAGCATCTATAATAACTTATAAGTAAGGTACACCTCTATTGCTTTACCAATTCATTTGTCCTCATAGAAGAAAAAAAAATCCCAAGAGAATGTATCCCTTCCTATCTTAAATGTGGCCACTAATCGCATTTAAATTCTTTATTTTGCATGTGACAGGATTTGATGATGTTTTCATAACACCTCTTATGTTCATCACTGAAGGGTGCAAATGCTCACCTGGAATGGTGGAATGGCAGAAAGGGAGATGGCAGATGGCTGAACGTTCTCCTTACAGACACACACACACACACACACACACACACACACACACACACACGCTTATGGGCTGAGCGCGATATCCTAATAGTGCCTGACACATCTAATCAGCTGGCCCCACCATGAAACTAGATGGCCTCCTTTCCTCTCATTTCCAAAACCTCACTCACCACTGCTTTCTCCAAAGCAGGCTCCTCACCTCTATTAACAGCTGTTGTTGAAGGATCGCCTTATCCTCAGCTAAGCAAACATCTAAAATAACACTGGGTGGCTCTGGAGGTTAAGTGTCCGAGTTCGGATCAGGTCATGATCTCACGGCTCGTGAGTTCAAGCCACCCGTCTGGCTCTATGCTGACAGCTCAGAGCCTGGAGCCCGCTTCAGATTCTGAGTCTCCCTCTTTCTCTGCCTCACCCCTGCTTGTGCTCTGTCTCTCAAAAGTGAACAAATGGGGGAGCCTGGGTGACTCAGTCGGTTAAGCATCCGACTTCACCTCAGTCATGATCTCGTCATCCATAATTTCGAGCCCCGCATCGGGCTCTGTGCTGACAGCTCAGAGCCTGGAGCCTGCTTCAGATTCTGTGTCTCCCTCTCTCTCTGCCCCTCCCTGCTCACGTTCTGACTCTCTCTCTAAAAAATAAATAAATATTAAAAAATTAAAAAAAAATAACAATACACTTTAAAAAGGCTTGCATGTGCGCATATCATCTGTTAGACTAGTGCTTAGAACTCTATAAATTTAGAGTCTCATTTTTTTTCATAGCACCTATTAAAAATGCTTCTTCTGTAAATGGCTCCTCTGGTGGCTTAATATTTTCTGTATGAAGAAATATTACAGGTGGACTGGTATGTGACCTGCACGAGGGTGAATCACAAGAATGAAGTGAGTATCACTAGGAAAGAAAGAGCAGCCAGAGCATAGGAAGGGGATGAAGAAGTGGAATGTTTTTATTTTGTCCCTTGCATCTGAAAAACAACCTTACTTTTGGCTGGTTTATGACTTACATATTATATAATGTGATAAATTGAGCCTCCTCAGAGACACACTTAAAAGGCTAATAGATGGCTGTGGATTCGGCTTGGTGCGGTTTTGTTTTGCTTTTGTCTAGCTAATTGTAATATGCAAGCACATTTGGAACTTTGTACAGGAAAGAAAGGAAGAGAGAAGCATTTTTACTGGAAAAGCTGAAAGGATTTTTCTGGAAGAGAGACAAGAGATATATGACAGCTTACATAAAGAATGGAATCCTGGAGAAAGAAAGATATTCAAAGAGCATTTTATAGAACTTTCGCTATGTGCTATGTGATTGAACTCTCCCCTCTGCGGGCATTCCCCACGGAGAATTCCAGAGTTGCATTTGTGTGTGAGAAAAGCAAGCTACAAGATGAGGTCTAAGTGAAAGCACTTAGGTTTATTTTTTCAGGAAAGTTTTAACTCTTACTTCGTTTTCCCCTGAAATCTCAGTATTTCTGAAACTCCTCCTCAGACTATCTCTTGAGAGTCTGTTTTGCATTTTGTGACAATCTAAACCTTCTTCGCTATAATCTTAGCAAAATGAAATGAGAAAAAAGTATGTCCTCATGCAATCTAGAGCACCAAATGCAATTTTAAAGTTAAAAACGAGCGTGGTTTTGGACTTTCTGTATTACCATTCCCTAGATGGCATAGCTGATTCTTAACGAAAATCAAGTTTAAAATTTATTAGGCCTCATGCTTATTGGGAAAAAAATTAATGTTGAATTCTGACTTATAATGAAAGGAAGAAAAGAAAAATAAAAAGGAAAATCTTAGAAGTTGGAAAGAGAAATGAATTACACTATATTCTTTTCACATTGAAAACGACCTTCTAGTAAGGAGCGCGTCTTCTGCCTCCAGCCTCCCCCGAGTAGCTCCTCAGCTCCTTCCCTCCACGTTGTGTCTACAGCCAATCCTGTACCCAGGCTGCAGATGAATGGAGCCTCCTCTGTTTCCCATTCCTGCCTTTGGTCTCTCCACATCCTGATCAGTATGAAAGTTTGTAACTGAATAAGAAAAACAACGACTGCATCACCCCCCTCACTGACTTCAGATGATTCCTTATTGCTTTTTGCATATAGTCAAATTACCTACCCAAAACATAGTTCCCCAGTCTCTTTGCATGTGACACTCTGAATTCAATCAAAGGAATGTTTAGCTGTTTTTCTTCTCTTTTTCTTTCCTTCACTATGACTTTTTCATGTTGCCCCTGATATACAGAATCATTTCCTCTTTTATATTTTTTAGGTCAGTCTTCTTACTCCCATTCAAAACTCAAAAGCACACAAAAATATACTTGTATTTCTTCAGGAAACTATCCTGAATAACTTAGTTAAGGTGAATATGAGGATACAACAAAGAGTTCTGAAGCTCGACTCATACAACACATACTCAGGGATTCACCACCTGGGAAATGTTCCATCCATTCGTTATTCATTCACTAACTTATTTATGAAATATTTGTTGACTTTCTATGCCCCCCAAACTAGGGATAAAATTTATAGCAACATGATTAAAACTATAGGTTTGGGGTTTAAATCCTAACTCTGCCATTTAATAAATATGTGCCCAACTATGGTAAGTTATTTAATAGTCCTCTTTTTTGAAGCTATTTGACATTCTATGTGTCAGTTTCCTCATCTGTAAAATGGGCATAATAATAGTTCCCAAGGGTTGTTGTAAGGATTACATAAGATAATCTATGTAAAAAGCTTTAGTGCCTGATGAGCCCATGCCAGCTATCTGTAATGATCTAGAGATAACATTACATTGGTTAGCATGAATTGGTCATTAGACTGTGTTTATTTTTATGCTCAGGATTAATTCTATCTATTAAAGTAAGGGAAAACACTTGGGCCCCATCTGCTTCTCTGATTGAGTCTCAGCAGTAATTAAGCCAATAGGAAATACGGCCATACTTCAGATATAATAGAAGCATGTCCTAAGAAGCAGGTCCTGTTCTGATAGAAAGAACCCCATGCCTAATGCTCAGGGTCAAGCTGAGATAAGGGAGATCTATAATACCTGAGAGGATCTGCCAAGTCATCAGAAATCTCTCCTGTATGTAGAGCTTGCCTTTACCAGTGATGTGTTAAGATCCAACTCTACCCTTCAGGCATACAGTGGAAATTCAAGGGACTTTCCAGCATTTAAAAACTGTCATGATTATGGCTACCATTGCCCATCGCAGTGCGCCAACAGAATTTACTCATCTGTTGCAATGTCTTGCCTTGGGACCAGTAAAAGAAGGGTGAGAGTGAAGACTTAGAGCTTTCTTCTTTTCTAGCCACCCTTTTCCTGCCTAGTTATACTTGTGTGGTGAGGTAGAAAGGATTTTTAATAAGCTCTTTTCTCCCTATTCAGAGCATCAGCTAATTCAGAGCATCCATTTGTAGCAGTATGAATTGATTTTTTTAAACCAATTTTTCATACAATTAGAATACCCATTGTATAAAGCAAGCTGAACAACAGCTCAAACAAATACTCTAAAAGGAAGGACATGTAAATGAAGTATGGACTTTCATTAATAACAATGTATCGTCATTTGTTCACTAGTTGTAAATTTGTTCACTAGTTGTATGTAAACTAACATAAGCCATTAACAACAGGGGAAACTGGATGTAGGGTAGATGGGGATTTTGTTGTACTATTTATATAATTTTTTAAATAAATCTAAAAGTATTCTGACATTAAGCTTGTTTAAACAAACGACGAAAATATGTTAGCGCAGCCCTATTCTCGAATTTAGTTCTTTTTGTTTATTGGCTAAAGAGAATTCTGTTGTCGTCCAAATTAAGAAAGTTTTGTTTTCATTTTAAAAAGTCAACTGTTTTTCCATAGTCGACTGAATGTTGAGAATGGAAGCAAGCCAACCACCTGCAACCCCAGTCAGTTCAAGTTCAAAGAAAAATAAACTTGAAGGAAATAATTAAATAGAAGCAAAAGATTATATATACTGGCTCTACAATGGATTTCACTTCTGTTCTCCAGCAAAAAGGAAAAATGATGTCTGTTATTAAGTAATGATTCTAACAAATTATGGCACATAAACATAATATAGTATTATATTACTGTAATAATATAATATAATAGAAATAAATAGAATGTAAGAATGAATAGAAATAAAAGAATGTAAGAATATTGAGAATTCTTAATTATGTAGTGATTGGCGGGATAGCAAAATATATGAGAGTGTATATTCAATAAATGCACAAATGTAAGGAAAAGTGTGTGTGTATTGTGCATGTTGTGCATCTTGGAAGAGTAAGATCTGTTGACATGTTCACTGAAACGTCAATATTAACTTTAATAAAAACAAATGATGTTATAGTGGAGCAGTTAATCTTTTGTGTGTATGTATTAAAACTCTCTTAGTGAATTTGCTAAGTTAAAAAAACAAATAAGCATGTCGTTCTTGTCCATACCTTCTAAAACCGAATGTGTTGACCTAACAAGCCCCAGTTCCTGGACTCACAGGACTCCTGCCTTTCTTCCTATTTTCAAGGTTCCTGCTCCTCGGTATAGACGACTTGGAAGAGGGGGTTTAGGGAAGGCAGCAAGAGAGCAGTCTTCCATATCCTTCTCTCATGTCATTTAGTTCCAGAATTTTGCTTTCTACTCCATTTATTTTGCTACTAGGGTTGAGATTACTGTCCTCCACTGCATTAAGCGACATCAAGTGGAGGGAGAGGCCACATTGCTCCATGCCGTTCTTTCCTTTAGAATTTTGATCTATGCAGTTCAAAATTTAGTCACTGGCATCACTATGCAGAAATGCACCTTTTTATTTTTGGTCTACAACTTAACTTTACTCAAGAGCTTCCATTTCTGCAAGTTGTAAATTTACAATCTTATAGTAATCTACTTTCATTAAACAAACGTATGCATCAAATTCCATGTTCTAAATCCCTGACATTAAAAACAAACTTCTGAAATTCAAAAAATGTAAACAATTGGGTCCTGCAGTTAAGACTAAGGCTTTCAAAACTATTATTTATGCCGAGTTATTTCAAAATCCATTTATAAACTTCATTGCTTCCTTTGCCTCTCTATGTTCCTCGGTTTCTTTTCTTCGAGGTAATAACCCATGAATATTTTGATATTAGTTTTAATGGCAAGGGGGATTCAGTATAAAAAAGGAAGAAAAACATTAAATATTTCAAAATATTACCCTTAATATACCTCCATAATCTTCCTTTCAAGCTTTAGTTCTCTTCATTACTGGGATGAAAAGACTTAAGTAAGACATATAAATCTTTCTCCTCTAAACAAGTATTCCCTTAAACCACAACCCAATAGAACAATCTACATCAACATTATGAAAAGTCAAAGAAGAATTATTTTTGGAAGCCTGGGGAGGTGGTAGAGTAGGAGGATCCTAAGCTCACCTTGTCCTGCAGATACACCTTAGGTAACAGTCACATCAGTGCAACTAAGCTAGGAAACAATCCAAAGACTGGCAGAACAGCCTCTCCACTGATAATTGTAAAGAAGAAACCACATCAAAAAAGGTAGGAGGGGTGGAGATACAGTTGGTAAACAAACTCCCAGGGAGACTAACCACAAACAGGAGAGACACCACAAGCACAGAAAAGGGAAAGGAAGAAATTCCACACCAGCCCCCCTAGATCTGGGAGACCTGCACTGGGAAGACAAGTCCCTAAAACATTTGGCTTTGAAAATCAGTGGAGCTTAACTTCATGAGTATGTACAACCAGCAGAGCTTAACTCTGGGTACTTTAAAAACAGTGGGTGTGTGTAGCCCTGGGAGAGGTAGAAGGGTGTTAGGAAACTCAGTCCATGCCCTTAAAGAGACAGCATAACAAACAACCCCATCTGAAATACAGAATAGAAGTAGCAGTTTTAAAAATGTGTAGGGTATACAGGAAGGAGATTTATTTACTAATAAATTTACTAATAATTTACTAATTTATTTACTGCCCTGGAAGGGCAGGGATCTTTAGAGGACTTCTTCAAGAACAAAAGAGCTGAAAGGTGCTATCAACTCCCCTCCCCAGCCTAGAAAGCAAGACACTTGCAGAACCAGCAAGAACACTTTCCACCTAGCTTGCTAACATCTGTGTCCTACCTCCATCTTCTCCTACAGACTCACCCTATCCAACATGCCACACTTGGCAGGAGTACCTCCAGAGTGGCTCCTGATGTGTCTTATTCTGCAAGCAGCCCTGATGGGGACTAGTGCCACTCCAAAGTGACTCCTGCCCTGGGGAGAGGGTAAGATCATCACACATATCAATCTGACTGGAGCCCTGGCAGTGGGCTGGGGGCAGATATCTTATCTAACTGCTGGTCTTATACACCAGCAAAAACCTTAGAGGGGGAAACACAAGGAGCAAGCCCTGTAGTTTGGTGTGACTGCAGCCCCAGGAAACATCAGCCTAGTAAGCATCTGGTCTAACTCAACTCAACGAGCCCAAAGCAGTCCCACGTTGGCCTCTTTATAGTACAGGGACCAAACTTTGCCCACAACAGATAAAGTGGGTCTTGTAGCTGACTGGAATGAAGGCAAATGTAGCTCAGCCACAACAGTAGGGTACATACAATACACAGGGGACACGTCTAAAGTGACTGGTTTTAGAGAACAAGGGAAGTTGCACTACAGGACACTACTGACCTCTTCTTCACAAGAACACTACTTTTAAGATCAGGAGATGTAGCTGAATTTCCTAATACACAGAAACTAATATGAAGAGTTAGACAAAATGAGGAGATGGAGGAATATGTCCCAAATGAAAGAACAAGAAAAATCACAGCAAGAAAGATAAATGAAATGGAGATAAGCAATGTGCCTGGTAGAGAATTCAAAGTAATAGTCATAAAGATACTTACTGGACTTGAGAAAAGACTGGAGAATTTCAACAAGGAGATAGAATACATAAAAAAGAACCAATTAGAGATGAAGAACCCAATAACTAAAACTAAAAAATACACTAGATGGAATCTGTAGATTAGAGGAGGCAGAAGAATGGATCAGCAAGCTAATAGACAAAATAATGGAAAACAATCAGATGAATGGTGAAAAGAAAAAAAAAAGAATAATAAAGTAAAAAAAAAAAGGAGAATAGGTTAAGAGAACTCAGCAAAATCATCAAGTGTAATAACAAATTAATTATAGGGACCCCAGAGGAAGAAAAGAGAAAAAAAGACACAAATAAGGAGAAATAGTGGCTGAAAACTTCTCTAATCTGAGAAATGAAACAGACATCCAGATCCTAGAGGCACAGAGAGCCCCCGACAAAATCAATCTAGGGACATACACACCAACATACATAGTAATTAAAATGGCAAAAAGTAATGATAAAGATAATTTAAAAGTAGCAAGAGAGGGGTGCCTGAGTGGCTCAGTCAGGTAAGCATCTAACTCTTGATTTCAGCTCAGGTAATGATCTCACATTGACAGATTCGAGTCCCACATTGGACTCTGTGCTGAGTGTGGAGCCTGCTTAAAACTCTCTCTCTTCTTCTGCCCTTCCCATGCTCATGTGTGCACTCTCTCTCTCTCTCTTTCTCAAAACAAAAAATAATAAATACAATCAAAACATTAAAAAAATAAAAACAACAAAAGAAAAGAAAACAGTTACATAAAAGGGAAACCCCATAAGGCCATGAGCTGATTTCTCAGCAGAAATTTTGCAGGCCAGAAGGGAGTGGCAAGATATTTTCAACGTGCTTCAAGGAAAAAAATCTGCAACCAAGAATACTTTATCCAGCAAAGCTATCATTCAGAAAAGGAGAGAGAGTTTCCCAGAAAAACAAAAGTAAAAGGAGTTCATCACCACTAAACCAGCCTTATAAATTAAACGGAATTCTTAGAGTGGAAAGAAAAGGCCACAACCAAGAGTAGGGAAACTAGGAAAGGAAAAAATTTCACAGGTAAATAAAAACATAATAAAAGCAGTAAATTAATCACTTATAAAACTGTATGGAGGTTAAAGTACACAAGCAGTAACATCAGTTATACCTATAAATATCTATATCTATAAAAATCAAAGGATTCATAAAAGAATGTAAAGTGACATGATATACATAAAATGTGGGAGGGGTGCAACTAAAATTTAGTGTTTTTGGAATGAGTTTAGACTTAAGTAACCACAAAGTTAATATACACTGCTATATACATACGATGTTATATATCCACCTAATGGTAACCACATATCAAAGAGCTACATAGATATGCAAAAAATAAAGAGAAAGGAATCCAAGCATATCACTAAAGAAAGCCATCAAACCACAAGGGAAAAGAACAAGAGAAGAAAGGAACACAGAAGAACTGCAAAAACAACCATAAAACAAGTAACAAAATGACATGAAGTATATACCTATCAATAATTACACTGAATGTAAATGGACTAAGTGCTCCAACCAAAAGACTTAAGGTGACTGAATGCATAAAAAAAAAATCAAGATTCTTCTATATGCTGTCTACAAGAGACTCACCTCAGACTTAAAGAAATATGCAGATTGAATATGAAAGAATGAGAAAATATTTATCATGCAAATGAAAGTGAAAATAAAGTTGGAGTTACAACTTTGGAATGTTATTTTGTTGGAAAAATAACCTTTAAAACAAAGACTGGAGCAAGAAGGACACTGCATATGATAAAGGGAATGATTCAACAAAAAGATATAACAAGGTCAATAAATATTTATGCACCCAACGTAGAAGCACTCAACTACATAAAACAACTATTAACAGACTTAAGGGAAATAATCGATAGTAATATAAGAGTAGGGAACTTCGAAACCCTGCTCACATCAATGGATAGATCATCCAGACAGAAAATCAATAAGGAAACAGTGGCTCTGAATGACATACTGGATCAGATGGATCTAACACATATATTCAGAACATGCAACCCCAAACAGAAGAATATATATATTTTTTCAAGGGCACATGGAGCGTTCTCCAGAATAGGTCACATGCTAGGCCACAAAACAAGTCTTGGTAAATTAAAAAAGTTTGCAGTCATATAATGCCTACCATAAAAGTTTGAAACTAGAAATCAGTCATAAGAAAAAATCTGGGAAAAACACAAATACATGGAGGTTAAATAACATGCTACTAAACAATGAATGAATAAACCAAAAAACCAAAGAGGAATTTTAAAAATACATGGAGACAAATGAAAATGAAGTACAACGGTCCAAAATCTTTGGGATCCAGCAAAAGCTGTTGTAAGAGGGAAAAAAGATTATAGCAACACAAGGAATGAGAAAAATCTCAAATAACCCAATGTTACACCTGAAGGAGCTAGAAGAAAAAGAACAAATACAGCCCAAAGCCAGCAGAAGGAAGGAAATAATAAAGACTAAAGTGGGAATAAATGAAATAGAGTACAAAAAAAGCAATAGAACAGATCAACGAAATCAGGAGGTGGTTCTTTGAAAAGATCGACAAAATTAATAAACCTTTAGCCAGATTCACAATAAAAAAAAAAAAAAAGGAAAGTGAAGGAAGAGTGAGAGGGCTTAAATAAACAAAATCAGAAATGAAAGAGGAGAATTAACAACCAACACCACAGAAATACAAACCATTACAAGAAAATGTTATGAAAAACTATATGCTAACAATAAATTGGGACAACCTAGAGAGAATGGATAAATTCCCAGAAATATATAACCTTCCAAAACTGAATCAGGAAGAACTAGAAAAATTGAACAGATCAATTACAAGCAATGAAATTGAGTTGGTAATAAAAAAACTCCAAACAAACAAAAGTCGTGGACCAGATGGCTTCATGGGTGAATTCTACAAACATTTAAACAAGAGTTAGGGGCGCCTGGGTGGCTCAGTCAGTTGGGTGGCCGACTTCAGCTCAGGTCATGATCTCGTGGTCTGTGAGTTCGAGCCCCACGTCGGGCTCTGTGCTGACAGCTCAGAGCCTGGAGCCTGCTTCAGATTCTGTGTCTCCCTCTCTCTCTGCCCTTCTCCTGCTCATGCTCTGTCTATATGTCTCAAAAATAAATAAATGTTAAAAAATTAAAAAAAAAGAAGAGTTAATATTTACTGTTTTCAAACTATTCCAAAACATAAAAGGGGAAAGCTTCCAAATTCACTCTATGAGGGCAGCATACCCTGATACAAAACCAGACAAAGACATTACAGAAAAAGAAAACTACAGATCAATATCTCTGATGAATATAGATGTAAAAATCTCAGCAGATATTAGCAAACCAAATCCAACAATGTATTAAAAAAAATCATTCATCACGATCAAGTGAGATTTATTCCAAGGATGTAGAAGTGGTTTAATATTCGCAAATCAATCGATGTAACACATCACATTAACAAGAGTATAAAAACCATATGATCATCTCGATAGATGCAGAGAAAGAATGTGAACATCATTCATGATAATAACTGTCAAAAAAGTATATTTAGAGAGAATACACTTCAGCATAATAAAGGCCATGTATGAAAAAGCCACAGCTAACATCATACTCAAGAGTGAAAAGCAGAGCTTTTCTCTTAAGGTCAGGAGTAAGACAGGAATGTCCACTCTCACTACTTTTATTTATCATAGTACTGAAGTCCTAATCTCAGAAATTAGACAAGAAAAGATATAAGAGGTATACGAATTGGTAAGGAAGAAGTGAAACTTTCAGTATTTGCAGGTGACATGATACTGTATTTAGAAAACTCTAAAACTCCACTAAAAAATTACTAGAATTGATAGGAATTCAATAAAGTTGCAGGATACAAAATCAATATACAGAAATCTTGAATTTCTACACTAATAACGAAGTGCCAAAAAAGAAATTAAGAAAACAATCTGATTTACAATTATACCAAAACAAACAAAATGCACAGAAATAAACTTAACCAAGGAAATAACTGTAGTGTGAAAATTATAAAACGCTGGTGAAAGAAATTAAAAACAACACAAGCAAATGAAAAGATATTCCATGCTCATGGATTGGGAGAACCAATATTGCTAAAATGCCCATACTAGCCAAAGAAATCTACAGACTTAATGTTACCCCTATCAAAATACCACAGCATTTTTCACAAAACTTGAACAAATATTCCTAAAATTTGTATGGACCACAATGCACACAAACACAAAAACCCAATAGCCACAGAAATCTTGAAAAAGAAGAACAAAACTGGAGGTATAACAATCCCAGATTTAATCAAAACAGTATGGTACTGGCACTACATTAGACACATAGATCAATGGAACAGATAGAGAGCCCAGAAACGAACCCATGATTATGTGGTCAATTATTCTCTGACAAAGCAGGCAAGGATATATGAGAAAAAGACCTTCTCTTCAATAAATGATGTTGGGAAAACTGGACAACTGCATGCAAAAGAATGACACTGGACCACTTTTTCACACCAGACACAAAAATAAACTCAAAATGGATTAAAGACCTAAATATGAGATCTGAAACCATCAAATACTAGGAGAAAACATAGTAGTTTCTTTGACATGGGTCAGAGAAACATTTTTCTAGATATGTTTCCTCTGGCAAGTGAAACAAAAGCAAATTAAACTATGCAGACTACACCCAAATAAAAAGCTTTTGCACAGTGAAGGAAACCATAAGCAACATAAAAAGGCAACCTACTAAATGGGAGAAGATATTTGCAAATGATATATTGGATAAGGAATTAATAGCCAAAATATACAACTTAATCAACTAACATCAAAATCATCATCATCTTCTTCATCCTTCTCCTCATCATCCAATTCAAAATGGGCAGAGGACATCAATAGATAGTGTTCCAGTGAAGACATACAAGTGACCAAAAGACATTCTGGCCAACATCAGTCATCATTATGGAAATCCCAATTAAAACAACAATGAGATATCACCTCACGCCTGTCAGAATGGCTAAGATCAACAACACAAGAAATAAGAATTGTTGGCCAAGATGTGGAAAAAAGGGAATGCACAACTGGTGAGAACGCAAACTAGTATAGCCACTGTGGAAAACAGTATGGAGGTACCTCAAAAAATCAAAAAATAGAATTACCATATGATCTAGTAATACCACTGTGGGGCATTTATCCAAAGAAAATGAAAATGCTAATTCAAGAATATATATATGCACCCCTATGTTTACAATAGCCAAGATATGGAAGCAGCCTAAGTGTCCATGCACAGATGAATGGGTACAGAGGATGGTGGTATATATATGTAATGGAATATTTTTCAGCCACGAGAATGAAACCTTGCCATTTACAACAACATGGATGGATCTAGAGGGTATAATGGTGCATGAAATAAGTCTAAGAAAGACAAATACCATATGATTTTACTCATAGGTAGAATTTTAAAAAATTACAGAATTAAAAGAAAAAAGAGACAAACAGAAAAGGACTTTTAAATATAGAAGACATACTAGTGGTTCCCAGGGTGAGATAGGTGGGGGAATAGTGAAATAGGTGAAGGGGATTCATAGTACACTTATCATGATGAACAGTGAGTCATGTTACAGAACTGTTGAATCATATTGTGCAGGTGAAACTAATATAATCCTCTTTGTCAATTATACCTGAATAAAAAAATACAGATTGGCAACATCATTCCTTCTCCCCCACTCTAATTCTGATCCAATAGGGCTTGAATGATATCACAATTTGTATTTTTTTAATGTTTTATTTATTTTTCAGAGAGAGAATGCAAGTAAGTGGTGAAGGGGCAGACAGAGGGGGGGACAGAAGATCCAAAGTGGGCTCTGTGCTGACAGCAGAGAGCCTGATGTAGGGTTCAAACTCAGAAACCATGAGATCATGACCTGAGCTGAAGTCTGACGCTCAACCTACTGAGCCATCCAGGTGCCCCCATAATTTGTATTTTTGATAAGACTCTAGGTATATAATGAGGTATATTTGGTGGGAAGAAAGCAACTATTTTCTTAAAGAAAATATAATCAGCAAAATTTCAATTTCATCTTCCATAAAAGAACCAAGTTTTAACTTTTCCAGAGTAATTTATCCTGTGAACTGTTCAAATCTTGAATTTTTCTAATTTAGAAAGGTGTTTTTACCATATATTCATGTAACTAAAGGTATTGGGGTGAGGGGTGGGTTCCACGCATAAAATGAAAGTCTGTGAGGTAAAGTCAAGTCTCCATCTTTTATTATCACAAAACTTTCATGTTTTATCATTTGAAATTGTGTGCGATTTCTCTTTGGTTTGCTTTTATGTTCTCCATTAGAAGTCTATTTTTCCTAAATGGTCGTAATATTCCAGAATGTTCTTCACCAAGAGTACAGTAAAAATCAATAACAAAAAGGCCTAGAAATAACAACAGGGGGAAACATCAAGAAATATTACATAAAAGGCATGGAGTGTGACTAGAGGCATGGCAAAGACTCAAAATTGTTGAGTACATTTTGGAAGAATTTAGGTAGAAGTGTTAAGTTCTTAGATAACACTGGCTAGGTATCTATCAGCAAAGTATTATTTATTTTTTAAGTTTATTTATGTATTTTGTGTGCATGCTCACACAAGTGGGGTAGGGACAGAGAGAGATAGAGAGAGAGTCCCAAGCAGGCTACATGCTGTCAGTTCAGAGCCCTATGAGGAGCTTGAATTTATGAACCACGAGATCATGACCTGAGCTGAGATCAAGAGTAGGACATTTGGCAGACTCGGCCACCCGGGCACCCCTATCAGAAAAGTATTCTTACAAGTACTTAAAATAGAATGACTTCTGGTTTATTCATTTTGCTATATTTTTGAGTTAAGGAATCTTATGATAAGATAGTCCACTGAAAGTAGAAACATTATATGTTGATTACTGTCTCCAAACATTCAGAGTTCTAAAATTTTATTTCAATTTGATCAAAACCCTTTCCTTCCTTTTTAACAAAATCAGAAACAAAAATTATTTTCATCCTCAAAGTATGAGCCTCAACTTTCAATTTTTCCACTTTACCAAATTCAGCCCCCACCCTACACTGTCCATTTAAAAATATTCAACATAAACATGTTCTCTTTTGAAGTGATACTTTACCAGCAGAGTTAATGAGATGCGTCAAGCAAAAGAAGAGCTTCTAAATAAGTGATAATTACCCAGCTCTCAACCGTGTTCCTATCACACGACATATAACATAAATAAAAAAGAATGTGAGATGTTCTTTAAGCCTCAGACTAAAGTAGACTTTACCTGATGTTTTCACTACCATGTCATTCTTACTTAAACATATTATTACAGACAGTCTGCAACTTACAATCTTTCAACTTAATGATTTTTTGACTTATCATGGTGGAAAAGCAATATGCATTAAGTAGAAACTACTTCAAATTTTGAATCGGCAAGTCCAGCTGCAGTTTCCAGTCAGACAGGTGATCATGAGGGTAAGCAACTGATACACATACAGCCATTCTGTACCTATACTGAACTTTTTTCAGTTTCAGTCAGCACTCAATAAATTACATGAGATATGTAACACTTTGTAATAAAATAGGCTTTGGGTTAGACTATTTTGCCCAATGGTAGGCTAATGTAAGTGTTCTGACCACATTTAAGGTAGGATAGGTTACGCTATGATGTCCAGGAGGTTAGATATATTAAATGTGTTTTTGACTTATGATATTTCCAACTAATAATGGGTTTATAGGGATGCAACCCCATCATAAGTCAAAGGAAATCTGTATTTAAAAGATAAATGCTGAAATACAAGTACAGTAGACTTTTTTTTTTTATGTTTATTTTTGAGAGAGAGACAGAGTACAAGCAGGAGAGGGGCAGGGTGGGAGGGAGACACAGAATCTGAAGCAGGCTCCAGGCTCTGAGCTGTCAGTACAGAACCCAACATGGGGCTCGAACCCACGAACTGTGAGACCACGACCTGAGCCAAAGTCAGCACTCAACCAACTGAGCCACCCAGGCACCCAGACTTCTTTAAATGAGTGTCCATCTTGAGGATGGCAAGAACTTTCTCATTTTTGCTTTCTATTTAAAGCTACTTTCCTCCCTCCTGTATTTTACTTCTATTTAGAGACAATCATGCTACTGTGGAGTTCCTACTTCCATTATACAGTGGTTATTTGGATAATGGCAAAACTTGCTAATCACCCAAATTGTCCAGATGACAATGACATTTAGAATCCATCTGACACAGATGCCCCACACCTTAAGAATGAACGATACTCAGGAGGTAATTACCTGTCTTCTGTCTCCCCTTTATTACTCAAAGGGAAGATCCCACGCAATCCCTGGGCCTTATAGCCTCTGATAATTTCCAGAGGCAAGAAATACTTGGCATTTATCCTAAATCTGTCCCCATGAATATGTTCTCTCGATGTGCCTTTCATGGATATAGATAATTGCCCATTTTTTGCTTCAGGAATTTGCTGTGGTATGTTGTAGCAGGTTGCTTCTAATCATCAGAAAAGGGGAAAAAAATGATCCTTTAGATTACATGGAGACCACTATTTGGTTTCTTCTTTTATCAAATTTAGGACACAGATTTTGAATTTTATTTCAATATCTTTATGTCAATAAATTGTATATATCCTTGGCTCTTTCCAAATAATTACTCAAACCTTTATATCCCAACTCAGTTGTAAGGTCCAGAGTTACAAAGAATATTCTGAAAAATTGTGAATATTCTGAAAAAAATGTGACATTCTAATACATTTCTTTCCTCACTGCTGAATATACAGTATTTCACATGATGATGGTAACATTAATTCCTAATTTATATTGTGTTAGGTTCTGGGCTGTGTGTTATAGGTGCTTAACAAAAGGTTGTTAAGAAAAAATTGACTAATGCGATTTCCATATTTCCAAGCTTATAAATTATCTATGAGTCATTTCATGTTTGACAGTAATTTTAAAGTCACAATTTTTGTTAACAATATTCAGTAGTTCCATCCAGTGATAAGATGATGGTACTGTATAATGGCTAAACATAGGGACAAGGGGTTGGCCAGTATTCTACCCAAGTGGGAATCCCAGTTCTGTCACTCAGTAATGTGTGGCTCTGTGCAAGGTATGTAAAGTCCCCTTTATAAAACCCACACCACTGAGTTGTGAATGTTTGTGAAACCCTCTTAGCACACCCACTGCCAAACAGTAAGCTTTCAATAAATGTTGGCCTGGTGGCATGGGCTGAATGTTTGTGTCCCCCCAAAATTCATATATTAAGACTGTAAGCCCCAATATAATGGTATTAGGAGCTGGGATCTTTGAGAGAAAGAACCTATGAATGAGATTAGTACCCTTATGAAAGGGACCCCAGAGAGCACCCTAACCCTTCTTCTGCCATGTGAGGGCACAGCAAACGGGCCCTCACTGACACCAAATCTGTCAGCACCATGATCTCAGACTACCCAGCCTTTCAGAATTGTGAAAAATAAGTTTCTGTTGTTTATAAGCCACTCAATCTACTGATTATTTGTTATCTCAGCACAAACTGACTAAGACACATAGCATCATCCCTCTGGTAGTGGCAGGATTTCAAGTTTCTGATTGTTCAATAACTAGGAGGAGGAGAATCACCCTTTTAGAGGTTAGACTCTAGTTAACATTGTCTGATTGAATGAGAATGCATCCTTGCCAAAAGGCTACTCTTCCTTTTTTGAGCTCCTTCCCTCTTATGCTCACTTCACTCACTTTGCTTCCATGAACTCTGTGAGAAAAATCACATTATATGTGCTGTTCCCTGATCTCACATCCATTCCTATCCAGCCACCGCTGCCTTCTCCACTGCTTCAAACACATGGTCACCCGTCAACACCGTGAACTCGGGTCTTTCTGCCCCACTATCCTGGGAAACCTGTACCCATGCTCTGTACAACATCTTCTTTTGCTTCCTTTACTGCAAAGCTGCAGAATGCTGTTGGAAAAACCGATAGTAGTGCAGACTGTGCCCGTGTGTGTGTTCTCCCACCTTACCTAGTGAACAATCCTTTTTACACCTCAGTGAGTTTCCTCTCCAATTCTTCACAGCAGCTTTTCCTCTCATCTACTCTTCTTTTCAATGTCCCTGGCACTCCACTACCAACCTCGTTCTCAGTTGGTAACTTTGCTTTCAGACACACACAGACACAGACACACACACACACACACACACACTGGACCAACAAATCAAAATTTCTACTTAAAGTAGGTGTACATAGATTGTCATTTGAGAGAATATCTGCCTGAACCCAGATATGAGGCCATTTTTCCTCAGATGAAGATTCTCTAAATTCGTTTACTGGTGGTGGGCAGGATCTGTTTCAGAATCACAGTGGAGAGGTCTCTAGGTTGCTCCCTGTCTACCACTGTGCTTCCGAGCACCCACAGTAGGAAGCGCCCCTGCATCTAAAGGAGTCAGTCAAGCCTGCATCAGAGGTCAAGATTAGATCAAAAGAACTAGTTCTGCAAGGAAAATGAAACAATCTACAATCCATTTTAGGATGTGCCTTCGGGTGAGATTCATCTGCTCCAATTCCCTGGTGCTTCGTTTCCGTGCCAATTAGAAGGCACCCATTTCTTGACAATTTTGTTATTTTCTTTCTTCTAGCATATTTGATCAACTAATATTGAAAGCTCTCCCATCTGTGAGCTGTCATAGCTTTACCATCACAAGTCTCTCCAAGGCCCAACAGCTGTAGAAGCCTATTTAAGAGCTCACAATATTGACTGGATTTGGCAGCAGCTTAGTTTGGAAGTATTAAACCAAAAGGCTAGCTGGTGTTTCATTTGATTAACTGAAAATCTAGATATTCATTTTACTGATCATGTTCCCAGAAGCAAGCAGCTGTGGTCAAGGGCCCCTGTTCAGGGTTTCTGAGCTGAGCCAAGACATTCACTCCTTGACAACAAAGGCACACTGGGAGCAGCCAACGGCACTATCAGAGCTTGGGAGTGAAGGAATGTTCTGGCTAAGAAGTGCCAGACAAACGTCTTTGATATTTATTGAGTTCTTTAGTTCAAATAAAAACATTTATTCTTTTGCTGCTGAAGAAGGGGACTGCCGTGCTCAAAATCTCCAAATTGTCCGAAAGATCGGAACCACTCTCCAATAGATACTTGCCGGGATTACTGCAACATCTTCTAATCAGTTTTCCTGCTTCCTCTTTTGCACCCATTTTCTAGAGTGGTATTTTTAAAAGGCAGATCTGTTCATGCCATTGAGCTGCTTAAAATTTTCTAATGGTTTCCATCGTGCCTAAAATAAAATCCATATTTCTTATCCTGACTTACGAGGACCAAGTCAATCTGCCTAAGCTTACTTCCTATGATTCTTCGTCACTAGTGTGCCAGGCACACTGTTCTTCCTAACCCTGAGCATGCCAAGTTCATTGGTGGCTTAGGAACTTTATGCTTGCTATTTATGCCTTCTGTCTAGAATGCCCAGAATAATTTTCTCAATTAAACTTACCTAATGTCATTGAAAACTAATTGGTACAAATAAATAGAATTAGAATGAGTGTAAATTTATTTAGCCTCCTTTCTGGGACATACAAGCACCAATAGAGCTTTCTGTCTCACCTGCCATTCTCGAAATATGTTAATACCATATCCACATTTTTTATATTATAAATTATGCTAGTCAGAGGCACCTGGGTGGCTCAGTCAGTTAAGTGTCTGACTTTGGTTCAGATCATAACCTCACGGTGTGTGAATTCGAGCCCTGCATCGGGCTCTGTGTTGACAGTGTGGAGCCTGCCTGAGATTCTTTCTCTTTCCCTCTCTCTCTCTCTAAAAATAAATAAATAAACTTAAAAAAAGGAATTATGCTATTTACTTATCTAAGAAACTCGCATATAGTATCTACATGCCATTAGTCTAGTTCATAGCTAAGGATTTTAATAGGTTAAATTCCATCTACCTCTTTGGATCTTTTTTTTTTAGTATTTAAAAAATATTTTAAAATTTTTCTTGAAAGACAGAGAGAAATAGAGTGCAAGTGGGGGAGGGGCAGAGAAAAGGGGAGATACATAATCTGAAGTAGACTCCAGGCTCTGAGCTGTCAGTGCAGAGCCTGATGTGGGGCTCAAACTCAGGAACCGTGAGATCATGACCTCAGCTAAAGTGGGACACTTAACCGACTGAGCCACCCAGGCACCCCTCCATCTACCTCTTTGGATCTTAAAATATTATTTAAGGCTCTAACAACTCAATTCTAGCTTTTAAGGTAAAGGCTAAGCTTCTATCAGAAAAGCCCCAAATATACAATGGCTTAAATGAGATAACTGTTTATTTTTCTTTCATGTAATAGTCCAAGGTAGCCTCATGGGCCAATTCTTCTCTAAAAAGGTATTCAGCAACTCAGATTCCCTCCATATTAATGTTCTGCTGATCCTTAGGGCTCATTCCTCCCCTACAAAGTCAAATTGGCTAATAGACATATCTAAGGTGTAAGACCTTAGCCATATCTGAGGTCCCGGACAGAAGAAAGAGGGAAAGTAATCTCCTTTTAATCAAGTTGGGTGGAAGTTATACTGATTACACTGATCACTTTCCACTTCCGCAGAAGTACTAAGTCCTATGGACACATCTAGCTGCAAGGGGGATGAGAAATATAGACTCTCTCTGGGCAACCAAATCCAAATAAAAATGGAAGAGCAGATTGTGGGAAACCCACTAGCTACCTTCCATATTCAAGTAGGCAGTGCTACCCTTGATGTGTAAATGATTAACTGACCAAAGATAATCCTCTTCTCTCCCATCCAGCACTCATCTAATCGAGAAATGAAAGAAAGGAATAGCAATAATATCATCTTTATTATTTACAGAGTTCAGGTTGGAGGATATGGCTTTGTGTATGTTAACCACAGAAGTTTTACAATGCTGCATCGCTGGACGAGGCGCACAGCGTCAAGTTTAAGGCAGCACCGGACCAAGGCCACTCTTCCCGTGTGCTGGAGAAGAGTATGCCCTTGAAGGAGCAGGGAATCAATGTTCTCTGAAGGCAGATTGCTCCCAGAAGGAAGGACGGCTGGAATTCAGTCAAGTATTCTAATGCTCAGTTATTCTAATCAAACTTACTAAGCATGTTATTAGTTCCACCTCTCCCGAGGTGGCGTGAGTGAAAGAGTGGAGAGAGCCTGGCATGCATTCTCTCCAAAGAGGAAATCACACATCTGAGTGCAATTAAACTAAACTAGATATCAATGCATTTCTAAAATCCCCAGTTCTCTACCACGCACCAGACTAAAGTCTTCTGTCTAAAGCTAATCCCACCTCCAAAGATCCATGCTGTATCCCTGCTTGTACTAATTTCTGCGGCATCGATTCTGCCCTCTTGTTTTCTCTAAGATTTTTTTTCCCACAGATTTCCCCTCCGCAAGTAAATAAACCCATATCTTTCGTCTTAAAGAAAAACTCCTTTGATTTCAGATTCTCTTCTAGCTACAGCTTAATGTCTGCTCTTACCTTCATAAATAAGCCTCTTGAAAGAGTACTCTGAATTCAATGTTTCATTCTCTGTTCATTCCTCAGCCCACAGGAATCTGATTTCTGCTACCGCCACTAACTGAAATTGTTCTTATTAATTTCCAAATTAAATGGATATTAGCCAGTCTTTATCTCACTGACCCCTCACAAATTAACATCCTTGGCCACTATATTTTTTGAAAGTCTTTCCTCGCCAAGATATCCAGGACAATCATTTCTGTTTCTTTTTATTTCCTTAAGAAGTGTCTTCATTCTCTCCACTCTATAAATATTGGTATTCCCCTGGAATTCATCCCTGATCTTCTCTTTCCTTATTATACACACACTCCTTGGGTGACCGTCTAAATCACAAATACACAATGATTCCCAAATTACACCACTCGCCTAAATCTTTTTCCTAAGCATCATATCAAATACTGAATTACTGGATATCTTTCCAGGGATGCCCCTCAATTCAGCTGCACCTTTGCAGCAAAATCCCAATCTTTTGAAAATTTGCCTTCTCTGCTTCTATAAGTCAAGGGACTTCTAGAAAAAAATAATGCAATGAATGAATTGACTTCTTTGCAAATTTATGGCCTCTGTTCAGCAATTGTGTTTTGTTCCCTCCTCACCTTTTAGCCACAACATACACTGGGAATCTTTAATACTTTCCTTAGAATCCTGACATAGTCACCTCTTACCTCACCTCTGACAAGTGAAATGGCCTCAATCAGAGGAGGGGAGAGAACATCTACCCAACCGAGATTTTTGTTTTAGAGTAGTTAATG
This sequence comes from Paguma larvata, assembly GCA_030068075.1. Classification (NCBI taxonomy): domain Eukaryota; kingdom Metazoa; phylum Chordata; class Mammalia; order Carnivora; family Viverridae; genus Paguma; species Paguma larvata. The sequence continues at coordinate 36,344,683 of CM057838.1, read as the reverse complement.
CTAACGTAAACTTAACAAGATAAATTAGGCAGCAGGACCCTGTCTAACTCTCTACTAGATTGTGAAATACCATCAGGATGGAAACTTTAACTTCACAATAAAGTCTAAGTTTCTTCACGTAATATATGAGGTCTTTCATGATTCTGCTCCTGCTTGTCTCCAGCTATCCCTGGGTATTCCCCACCTGCAAGCTACCAAATCACATCCTCCATAAGAAACTACTTGGAGTAGCCTTTGCATAGACTATTTGCTATGGAATGGAATGGAATGGCACCACTGACGCTTCCAGAACTTTACCTAATTTTAGATCAAAGTGATCATCATGATCTATCACATACACAAAAGTACCAAAATGGTGTTCAGTGCTACACATAGTTCCTACAGCAACGTGGCCCATCCCCCACAGAACCACACATATACCCAACACCCTAGACTCAGAAAAAACTGGGGGCAGCTTCAAAGGAGTAATCATTTAAACATTCTAACCACAACTTTATTCTATTTTTATTTTGTTTTTTATTATTTTTTAAAATTTATTTATTTTGAAAGAGAGAGCATGACCATGACCAGGGAAAGGGCAGAGAGAAAGAATCTCAAGCAGGTTTCATACTCCATGCTGAGCCTGACTCCAGGCTCCATCTTACCACTGTGAAATCATGACCTGAGCCGAGATCATGACCTAAGCCAAAAATCAAGAGTCAGACATTTAGCTAACTGACCTATAAGCACCCCTATTTTTATTTTTTAAGTAAGCTCTCTGCAGGACTTGAATTCATGATTCCGAGACCAAGAGTCGCATACTCCACTGAGCCAGCCAAGCGCCCCACCATAACTCTATTCTAAAGCAAGATGATAAATGCTACACTCATTGTTTCTCAGTTTTCTTCTCCATTTACTCTGTGATGTGAGCTGTGAAGCAGGCTTGTCCCGTTTTAGTTCTGGGAGAAGATTAAAAAAAAGTCCTGAAATGCCATTTTTAGTATCTGACATATAAACACCTGACAAAGAGTTTTTGGAGCATATTCCTAGTATGCTTTGGCCACACACAAGAAAATAGCAGTTCCAGTATGATAGTACATATTAAAGCAGATTAGCATCCCCTCATTACCTGTCCGTCTCCTCTAATTGACTGCATATTCCTTGAAGGCAAAGCAGTCTTTGTATCTCCAAAGTAGAGAAGTCTTAATCCCCATTAATGAATAATGAATGAAAGCTCCTGGAGCTTCCAGGGTCAAGGTTAAGAGTACTTAATCATGTAATTAGTACTTCAAAAGGCATGGGAAATTGTGTCACATGCTGAATTTTACAGTCCAAGTGACTGGCAAGGTGGGACAAGAGGACTTTTCTCCTCTCAGGGGTTCACGCTCTGTTCCCTCATTTCTGTGTGAAGTTTATTATTTTTTGTTTTGTATTTTCCTTTTTCCTCTCTCCTGTTTTTATCCCTCCTCCATACAGTTGTTCCTTATGGAAATAAATTACATTTAAATGTTTATTGAATAAACTTGAGTTTTCCTGGACTAAATATTAATATGTTTTGTTAACAACATTTTTTCAGAAAAAGAGTCTTCCTAGATTCCTTTGACTTCTTAGGCCTTTATTATTTTGACAATGTTCATTAAGAGGTACTTAATATGAAATATGGGAAGTATATTTTTTAAAAGCACATAGTGGGGGCGCCTGGGTGGCTCAGTCGGTTAAGCGTCCGACTTCGGCCCAGGTCATGATCTCACAGTTCGTGAGTTCGAGCCCCACGTCAAGCTCCATGCTGACAGCTCGGAGCCTGGAGCCTGCTTCCGATTCTGTGTCTCCCGCTCTCTCTGTTCCTCCCCCACTCATGCTCTGTCTCTCAAAAATAAATAAATGCTAAAAAATAAAATAAAATAAAAAATAAAAGCACATAGTGTATAAATATTACCTCTGTTTCCTACTTTCTCCATTTTCCTCCTTAAAAAAACAGAATAATTTGTATGAGACAGCAACAGGCTCTAAAATGGACTTTTTAAGTTCTACTTCTATGATTATACATAAGGTATAATTTGCTAGAAATTCAATAACTCAAGAAATTAATAGTCATTTTGGTATCTATGCTTCAACACTAAAAAGTGCTTTATATAAGTTACCTTAAGTAAGTGGAATTCGTAAAAATTACCTGAACTAGAAATACCACTTTGAACCAAGAGTTACCCGTGGACCATGTGTAATACAAAAATGGATTTTACTATCATTAACATATATACAAACTTTTATGCAGTAAAAGCTATTATACTGCCAGATTTACACAGATACGTGTGCCACTTTATGTCAAAAGTTAGAGGTATATGTTTTAGAGCTGAGTTTCAGATATCTTTTACAATGTATTTCAGCCATAGTGATATTTCTTTTTCTTTTGTCTTTCTAATGAAATATAAGAATTGCTGAAGCATAAGCGTAAAACCATCTTGAACATGAATGGCTACAGTCACTCCAAAAGATAGCATACACGTTAGTCTTCTAATGGACTGTGACTAAAAACATGGAGGTGATCCAGTGGGTAAAGTGGCTTTATAGTTAATGATCAGTCTCTGGAAAAAGATCCCTGAATGTTTTGTTCATTCATTTAACAGTGCTTATTAAATACAGGCTAGGCCGGGTGATGGGTGCTAGGAATTCAGTAGCGAGCAAACCAGAGTCTCCTGCACTCCTGTAGTCCAGGAGCTGAAATGCCGATTTTTATGAAGAAATTATAAGAGGTCTATGAAAAGAGCATGGCCATGGGGTTAAGGACACATACACCCCAGTGGGAGAGGTCAGCAATGAACAAAACAAATATGTATGAGATTTAATTTTCCCAACCTCATCAGTTATGCAAATGATGATATTTCTAGAGTTAATGTTGGCAAAACACTATGCTTTGGAGAAAGTGAAGAAACCCTCACCTGAAATACCCTTCTCAATGCTGCTCTGAATAAAAGTTATAGTCAAGGGCAGGATTTAAATGTCATTCAATAGGAAAAAAAGCCTACTGAGTGCCTACTAAGTGCTAGAGAATAAGACAAACACGTCTCAACTCTTAGGAAGCTTCCAATCTAAGAAATAATGGCTGTGGAAGAATAACAAAACTTGATGAGCGTCTCAAGAGGAGAAGCTGAGGGAAGCCATGATGAAGAAGCAAAGCTGGTCAGCCATTACCAGAAGGCTTCAGAGAGATTTGCAGATAAGTAAATAGCTCTGACTTGGGCAACTTTGGGGTTCTGTGAGGAACTCAGTTTCACTGCTTTGCCTCATGTCCTTTCACGTGACTTTTGTATTAAAATGCTCCCCATGACACACACCCTCCCCAGTGTTGAATGGCCTGGGACTTCGTAATTCAGGTAAGATAATTTCTAAGTGTAAGAGAAAAAGATTCTTTCACCCTTGGTGCTCTTTTTCTTAAACTTTTCTTTCCTCCCTTCTTACTATTAATAAAGTAGCAAGAATCCTAAAGCAAAAATTCGAGTGTAGGCCTAGGGCAGAGAAGTCAAAGAGACCTCTTTGCTTTCTTTTTATCTAGGCTTTCGGCCAACAGCACAAAAGGAGTCCTTGTAGAAATCTATGACTCAGCCTTGCTCACTAGGGCTCTGGGTTAACGCCAGAGACTTATTGTAAAGAATGTGTGTGTGTGTATGCTTACAGTTTTCCACTGGTCCCTAAGGAATCAGAAGATGACTGATTTATTTTTCACAGACTTGAGGGTCCCAAAAGAGCCTCTTTTTATCAAAGATCTCACAGAAGACAAAAAGGCAACAATATGTTGCTTTCTTTTAAGAAATGTACTCAATTACTTGAAATAGTTTTGTTGTTCCTTAGGTATAAAACACCATTCCACATTCACATTCTTTATGCCACTTTAAGGACAGAGGAAGGAGGGGGGTTGAATGCACTGGCAGATCATAGAATACTGACTAAGCTGCTTTTTTCAAGGGCCAAAGTTTTCCAAGGGGCAGCCCTCTCTGTTGCTTCCATTTGGCTTGCTGGCAGAACAGGGCAGTGTGGTGTGGGGCGCACAGAAAGATTATCCTCTCCCTAAGTTTGGAGCACAATAAAAAGTTTACTTCAGCAACACACAGGGGAGCTAACAGGGTCCTCTTTGGCTTTCGCTCCATTTCCATTAGTGCTCACAGAAGTCTTAGGGCTGGCTGCCTTTGAAGCTTGAAAGGGAAGAGAGAGCAATCCTAGGAGCCTGCTTTAGCCGGAGGCTATTTAGGCCAAACAAGCTTAAGAAAAAGAACCCTTTCATGTGTTCAGCCCAGTTTACTAGAGCTTTGTACTGTGGCTTGAAGCCAAATTCCCAACTAATAAAATTTTTCACTGTTGTTGTTTGGTTATTTTTGCCCTTAAATTTGCTTTATGAGAATATACCTCTCAGAAGTATTGGGGAGGATATAATTACTTGAGGCAATTTCGGGGACATCCTTGGTACTCTCCAACAAAACATCATTAAACAGTACCCTGAACTCACCCAAATTTCTAAACAATGTAAGCAGGACAAATTGATTAGAAGTAAAAATGCTATTTTTGTTTGCAGAATACATTTTACTGGTACTGATGTCAAGAAAGGCCCTGATAGGAGGGTATACAGAGCAATAAAACATTTACGAACCAGCCCAAGGAGTTCGACAAATATTGACAGTGAACCCAAGACCACCCGCACTGAACAAAGGATGTCCAGGCTACTACTCACACCTGTTCATCTGCTTTGTGGGATTTGGAATTTGAGAGCTATCAGATATTAAGACAAACACAAATTATCTGAATACCGATAATAAAATTATATCTACTGAGTCACACTGCGGCCACATTGAAATTGTGTGATGAACAGAACTACTAATCGTCGTAATATACCATGTGCCAGTTTCCAAAAACCAAGGCTCATGATTTCTCATTGCACATATGTTGAGAAACAGATATTACCTGCTGCTTGCAAGAGCGTCCTGTAAATTCTGACTTTTGTATACTGAGTCTCAAAGACATCTTGCCCAGATGGTTTCATTTGCTGTTTCTAGAAAGCCTGGGAGGTGGATAGGAGCCATGGCTATTCCCTCAGTTGCATTACTAGCTGCTCTCCCTATTCATCAGGGAGTTTGCATGTATAATCTGGAAATGCATATTAAATTTTACAGTATTTTGCAAAAGAAGCAAAAATATTAGTTTTATAATATAGACCATAAAAACTAAAGCTGGAATAACATGGATATTGCTGCTATGATTCTCAGTTATGATGTAAAGGTGTTGTGTTTATTCAGAAAGCACATAAATTGTGGACAGCTGATCAAGATTTTTCTACTCCCTTCTCTAGATGACCCCACCCATTGCCATGGCTTTACTAACCATTAAAACGCTGGTGCCTTCTGAATTTTGCATCTCCAGGTTGTATTTCTCTTCTGTGTTCTTCTCTTCTATTCTAATGCTTGCTGAACTCTTTGAGGGGAAAATGCCAGCTTGATTCAAACTGTTGTAAGGCATGATCAGGGCTGGTCTTGCACAGAGCTGAGGCTCCTTGGCAGCATCTGCAGATAAGTCAGTTAAAGAAGACAATTTATGCAGGCAACGAAACCAGATGGCCTTCATCAAAGCTGATTTGTAAAAGTGCTTTAGTTTATTCTTTAGAACACATTTTCTCTCTTTATGACAATATGGATTGTGTTTAATTCCAAATCATTTTTGTTCTTTTACGGACCCCAAAAGTCAGTTAGATAAATCATTAGGCTAAAAAGAGAAGACCTCAGAGGCACCTGGGTGGCTCTGTTGGTTGAGTGGCTGACTCTTGATTTTGGTTCATGTCATGATCCCGGGATCATGGGATCTAGCCTCATGTTAGGCTCATCGCTGAGCATGGAGCCTTCTTGAGTCTCTCTCTCTCTCTTTCTTTCTCTTTCTCTCTCTCTCTCTCCCACCCATGCCCCTCTCCCCTGTGTGCACTCTCTCTCTCTCTCTCAATTAAAATTAAAAAAATTAAAAACAGAAGATTTTAAATAAGCACAGTTTACCAATAGTTTGACCCATAATGGCCAGATGAAATATCTCCCATAGATAAAATATCTATACAGACATTACTAAAACATATCATGAGCTTTCCCGGTGTTATGCTAACATGCTCAAACAACATTGTCAAGGCAGGTTTACAAAAGAAAATAACGCAACTAATTGTTTACAACTGAAATAATCATCCACTCACTTTTAGGCAATTATATTTCAAAATATTAACTCGCAGAAAAGCTGAACATGGAAACAGGAGCTCCTGCTTCAAGGAATTAAGACAAAAAATTTATTTAGACCTTTCTATGAGATGTTAGTGATCATTAAAAAATCATATTCTAACCAGAACTGTATGAAGGCATTATTTCTGCTGACTTCAACAGATTACACCTTTGTATAAACTCAGCTGAAATATTTATACCCAGGGAGGTATGTTTTTCCAAGTTAATTTCTGAGAACATTTACACAATGAGACTTCTCTTTAGTATTTGTCTATGCTTGCCCTTACTTCTCATTTCACCTGACTATATTTCCTATAATAGCAAACACTGTTTCACTAGGGGCAATAATTTTCTATTTGTCTGAGAATATGAGTGTTTTTTTATAAGTGAATGTTTTAAGTCTTAAAAACACAGAACAACTTTATTTTTATCACATTTGATTTTTTCTCTTTTGTGTTTCCAGGTTGAAACTGAACACCTGACTTGTCTCACATCTTTTCACTTATATATTTTATTTGAAAACATCCATATGAAAACCTGGATGAAAAAATATGAAAGAAGATTCACTCCAAGAAGCAAAAAATGGCTTTGAGTCGAACAAAAATCTTATTTAGACAGAATGAAGAAACAGCGACATCAGCACAAAACTGATTTTGTTGTTGACTGTTGCCTGAGTAGGTGTATAAAACACAAAAGTGCTCCTGGATGCTTTAATTTCATAGAACAAGGGATCTCCTGGGGCGCCTGGGTGGCTCAGTCCGTTAGGGGCCGACTTTGGCTCAGGTCATGATCTCTCAGTTGGGGTCGTGGTTCCAGCTCCACGTCAGGTTCTATGCTGACAGCTCAGAGCCTGGAGCCTGCTTCAGATTCTGTGTCTCCCTCTCTCTCTGCCCCTCCCCTACTCATGCTCTGTCTCTGTCTCTCTCTCTCTCAAAAATAAACGTTAAAACAAATTTTTTTGAAGAACAAGGCATTTCATGTTACCCTTTCCCAAAAGGTTATGTCAGTTTATCAAACATTAAATTATCAAAAACCAATACTACTGAGATAAACTGTATATATAATTTTACTGGTAAAGAAAAGACAATTCATTAAAATGCTATGTATCCACAAAAATATACAAATACATCTGACATTTCTACCTAATAAATTAGTAACCACCACACAGCATTCTAATATTACAGTAAACACCTAGGCATTTAAATGAAAATGTAATTTCATTACCTTTTTCGGGATTTGGACTAAATTTGAGTATGTCAGTGATGCCATTTGTTTTTGTTTTTTGTTTTCTGTTGGGACAATGGTTTCTCAAGATCGTTGCAAATATTTTACTTAAAACAAATTTACACTGAGTAAACTATTGAGAATGTTGTTTTTTTTACCTGCATGCCTCGTGCACTAGTAAGGAGAGCTCTCTGGCACTGCTTTTGCCCTGCAAGGTGCCTAGGCAGAGATTCCTTAGGAGGAATTCCTCACAAGGACTACTCCAGCTTCGCCAGGTCCTGGAAGACAACTTTGGACCCAGCTGCGTCCACTTGGGGATAAGTGATAGAGACCACACTGCACTCTCCTCCTACTTCCATTGGTAAAATAAAGTTGATACTTGCAATGATTTTTAAAAAATCATTCAGAAATCCAGCACCCAAAGGAGAGCATTTGGGTGCACTTCCTTCCAGTATTCTTATGCATACTTATTTTCAGTGTATGTTTCCTACACAGTAAATCTTCATTTTGTGTGTCCAAGATAAGGCTGCCTAGCATAAAAGGAAATATCATACAAGGTTAGCACTGAGTGAAAACTAGCAAGTGAATCAAAATAAAAAATGAGGAGCGCCTGAGTGTCGGTTGATTAAGCTTCTGACTCTTGGTTTCTGCTCGGGTCATGATCTCATGGTTTCTGAGTTCAAGTCCCATGTCAGGCTCTGTGCTGACAGGGCAGAGCCTGCTTAGGATTCTCTCTCTCTCCCTCACTGTCTGCCTCTCCCCCACTTGTGCTGTTTCTCTCTCTCTCTCTCAAAATAAATAAACTTAAAACATAAAAATTTAAAAAATGATATGAAACATTAAAGTACTAGGGGAATGGGTAGAATCAGATTTTAACATTACCTTTATTATGTTGAAGACAATGGGGTTTAATAAGGAAGATGTCTCTCCCAATAAAAGAATCTAGTAGGGATCTTTCATTCCATAATAAAATTTAGAGATAACTTAGATAATAGATTCCATATTGTTTAGTAGTTTATTTTATAGGGGAGAGTCTTACATTGCTCTTACCAAAGTCTAAATGCAGTCCAAGAAATAATACTCAATGCATTCTTTCTACGTGACCACAAGAGCAATTTTTGTTGTTTTGAACATAATTTTGAAGTAGATCCCGATTTATGGGGTTGCCAAATATAAAAAGTGAATTTCATAAACTGGGGATGTGAGAAGGAATTATGAACAATTCTCCTTACTCTAGAAAAAATATCTTTATTAAATAGATTTTTTGAAGTTTTATTTATTTATGTATCTATTTATTTATTTATGGGGGGGAGGGGCAGAGAGAGAGGCAGAGATGGAATCCCAAGCAGGCTCCATGCTCCATCCAGCGCAGAAAAGGAGCCCAATCCTGGGGCTCAGTCTCATGACAATGAGACTGCAAGCTGAAGTGATGTCGAGAGTCAGATACGTAACCGACTGAGCCACCCGAGCACCCCTAAGTAAATTTTTAAAATTTAGTCTAAACTGAGGATGTTCACTAGTTAGAAGAGAATGTTATTTCACCAACTTACTTGTAAGTTAATAAAGTACAAAGACAGGAATCCAGATCCATAATAATCCTAAATTATAAAGTGAAAGCTTTACAAATACAAGGAGTCATTATTATTAGTTTTTGTCAGATTCCCCAGACAGAATGATTGCTGGGAACCAACTGTGTATATGAATTTCTGCGATGCCCAACAATTCCGTGGTTGGTTTTCTCATTGCTGAGTAGCCTATAATTGTGACAGAAAGTTTCTTTCCTTTAGTTTCTTTTTTAAATGAATCAAACAGTGTTTTCCATATACATATATCCTTTCCAAGGAGACTATGAACGTCTTGAAGGTTGGGACCATGTCTTATATGCCCTGTACCGTTCAGTGGCTGATACACCTCAGGCAATCAGAAGGTATCTTACAAATGAATGAACGAACCACTTTCATATTAGTCCTCTATGCTCCTTTTGGAATTGCATAACAAAACAAGAAAGGATTTTTTTAATTTCTCCATCTTCATTATCAAATTTTATTAGATAGCTGTGGTAGTTTCCTAGGGCTGTTATAACAAATCACCACAAACTGGGTGGCTTAAAAACAACATAAACTGACTCTTCCACAGTTCGGATACCAGAAGTCTGAATTCAAGGTAAAGCTCAGTCATGATCCCTCTGAAAGTGGAGCATCCTTCTTTGCCTTTCCAGCTTCTGGCAGCTCTAGTTTCTTTGGCTTGTAGATGCATTCCTTGAATCTCTCCCTATATTTGCATGGCCTCTCTCTCCTCTCTTTTCCTATTATGTCCCTTATAAGGACATGTGCCATTTGACTTAGGGTTTACCCAATTAATGAAGGATGATCTCACCTCGAGATCCTTAACTTTTTTTTTTTCCAAGTAAGCTCACATTCACAAGTTCTGGAGAGACTTATTCATCCCACTATGATAGCTTATTGTCCATATTTCTTCCTATTGAATATTTAAATGCTTTAAAAAATAGGCATAAATATTTGTAGTAATTGGTACAAATGTTAGGGTGACATTAAAAAGAGACTCAAAAACATAGTGGCCTAAAGAAGATAGATGTTTGTTTCTCTCTCATCTTAAAGTCCAGCCATTCTAGGCTGGTAGAAAGGCTGTGGCCCATTAGTTTATTAAGCGTCTCTGATGCCACTGGTCTCTGTCATCTCAGTATCTCAGCCCAAGAAGAGGAAAGAAAGTGGAAAGCAAGGCATTTCCTTTGAGCAAATGAGGTTGGAGTTGCACGTATCATTTGTACTCTGCCATTCCATTGCTGAGAACATATTTATATGGCTACCTCTCACTGTAAGAAAGACTGGGCAATGGTTTCTCTCACAGGGTGGCTGTGTAGCCAGATATAACGTTAGCACTATTGGAAGGTGGAGGAATGGAGTGGGGATAACTAACAGCATGTGACAACTTAAAAACAACAATGACAACAACAACTTCAACTCTCTGAAGCATATATTTCTAAATTAAATAGATCACTAGTGGAATTACCACAAGTTATGCATCTAATTACAGAGTTCATCATCTTCATTCATAGACTAGAAGTCATAAACTTTGACTTCTCTGATTTTTTAAAAATTCCTAATGTATTTGGCATTAATTACCATAAGGGAAGAAATTACTTTTCCACCGTTCAGAAGTCAATTGTTAGACACTGTTATGGTTAGTCATTGCTATTTTCTTAGAACTACTGATAAAACATCATTATAAAACATATCTGTCTTGAATAATTCATTGTCTGGTTCCCATGAAAGAGTGTTTACCTGGGCTTTTCACCCTCTACCCCTTTACTCTTCCACATGGTGGTGGAAAGAATTCTCTGGGAGGAGGGTAACAGCCAATGGCTTAGGTTAATGTACCTGCACTATGGATTCAGACTTTCTCTCTATTGAGCTGTTCAAAGGACAGGTGGCAGCAGGTTGTCATTACTTGGCTTTCACTAAACACACATTCCCCATCAACCCCATCTGAATCGAGTTAAAGTTTTCATCTTCCTTTTCCTGACTCATGTGTCTCTCTCAGTCAGTTCAGAATTTAGGTGGTGAGGAGAAGGAGTAAAATATGAACCCCTCTAACCTCAACAATGGCTAAATGTATTATGAAACTTTTTTGTTTCACACATAATTTGTGAGCATAAAATAGTGAATCAGAAAAGTTTCTGAAAAGCTACAGCCAAAGACTAGGTTTAATGTTATTAAAGAAAAAGTAACATTTCCATCCAAAGGAGAGATGTATTTTCAGTTTACACCCAATCTGAAAGTTATTCTAGTCAAAAGGAGCAAAATATAACACCTTACTGGCACCCCACTCCATACCTTCCTCCCACCCCACTCCCACCTCGTCACTACCAAGAGGCAGCACACAGAGGCTGTAGTCCAATGCCAAAGACATAGAGGGTTAATGGGCTACAAAAACAAAGAGAAGCTAACGGGTTTTAAGTATTTAGTATGAGAACTGAACAAAGCAACCCCCTTTAGAAATCCCATTGGCAGAGATTATATCAATGGAAAAATTCAAAAATTGCCAAAAGATTAAAAAAGGGTTTGTACAAGGAAGTGACCGTATCAACAGCCCTGCAAAAGAAAAGAATGGCCCAAAACATAAGGTTCAGCAGAACCTGACACCTTAGGAACAACAACAAAGATAGAACAGAAGAGATGGTTCCATAGGCACACTTAGCAAAGAGAAACTTGAAGCTAAAAATCAAAACTTCACTGAATGTTATCATGGGTCCAACTTAAGATCAAATTTCTCATATGTACTTCTCTTTCTATTTTGTGCTTTTAGTCACTTGCAATTTGTCCTTCATATTTTATCTATAAAGTCCTATGCAGTAGGGGAAACTCCTACAGTTATTAAGAGTATTTTGAGGCTGGAAAGACCATACCTGATACTTGCAGCCAAAGTTCTGATGTTCGGGGTGGGCCCAGTGGTGAAGAGCACCCCTAGATGGTGCTGCCTGAGGAAGGCCTGACCATATTAGAGTGGGCTTCACGCCACACCTTTTCAAGTAGGGACTGCTGAAGGCAAAGCCATTTCTCTCTCCTTAGCTATAAAGGCATCCCATGTAGCACTGGGAGGGACAGAGAAGGAGGGAGAGAGAGAGAATTGCAAGCAGCCTCCACACTGTCAGCGCAGAGACTGATATGGGACTTGAACTCATGAACTTTGACATCATGACCTGAGCCGAAGCTGGATGCTTAACTGACTGAGCCACCCAGGTGCCCCATCATTCTAAGTAATCTTGATTATGCCTCTAGATCTTGTCAAGTGTATTTTATCTTTCCATAAATGGGTTGAGGCCCGTTTACTTTGTCTCTTGGACACATGAAATAATCTACCAAGTGGTTTCCCTCTCTCATTCTCCTCACAGCTGCCAGTAAACTTTATAAATCCAAATCTGATTCTTTCTTTCTCAAGCTACACACATTCCAGGCACTCCCAACTGATTAGAGGATAAAATCCAGACTCTAAAGAAGTAGTTCTGAAAGTGTGGTCCGAACCACCAGCTGCATCAACATCACTAGGGAATTTGTAAAAAAAAAAAAAAAAAAAAAAGAGCAAATTCTTGCCCTCTCCCACCCTAAATGTGCAGAATCAAAATCTCCAGGGATGAGGCCCAGTGATCTGTGCTTTTAAAAGCCTCCAGGGGATTCCGATGCATGCTCAAGTTTGCATAACCGATGGTTATGCTCTCTGCCTCACATCCCTCAGGCTCACACAAGTACTCCTCGCATCTTCCCTCGGATCTTCCCGTGACTTCCCAAGCATATCGTGCCCTTTCACACCTCTGTGCCTTGGCGCTTCCCATGTCTGAAATGCTATTCCACTCCTCCACTATCTGGTCAACTCCTACAAGGCACCTTAAGCTCTTTTGGAATGAGCAGGATATAAATAAGTGTATACCCCTCCTTCAACACCCAGCTCAAATATCACCTTTGTTGCAAAACGTTCTCTGATTCCCAGATTTAGTCACTCCTTCCTCTGTGCTGCCTTGTACCTGACACTCCATGCTGTAGGTGTTTATGCCTCTCACACTGCAAGAGGGATCTGTGAGGGTGGACTCTCAGCCTCAATGTGTCTTTAAAATGCTGAAATCATCGATATCCCCAATAAGTAATTACTAAATAAGACCTTATTTGGTTAACAAGCAACCCTGGCTGTTCCTGTTTTGGGTTTTGTTTTTGATTTTGTTTTTATTCCTTTCTTCTAACTGAAGGTGAATCCTCCTGTTCCAAGGAAGACTGCTCTCTTCCTCCCCTTGAAATGGGAGCACAGATTTGAGAGGGAATGACATGAAGAGATGAGGCAAAAGAATATTAGCCAAATGGGTCACTTTATGCCTAGAGGTCAGCAGAGTAGGCCTTTCCTCCTGAAGTCATACTTAATAAATGAAATGAATAGTCTTGATACAAATCCAAATTTTAAAAATATTCTCTAATCATATTTTCTTCACACACCTTAACTTAATAGAACAGTTGAAAATCCATAAATATTTAATAATTGTTCAAAAACATAATTATGTATACGGTGTGTGTAAAAATAATAGGTTTAGTCCATAGAAATACTCAATATCAGTCTCTGATCATATTTTATATTCTGGGAAACGAGGCTCATTGCCAGTACAATATTCTCATTTTCCTTTTTCTTCCTTTCTAAACAAAACTTTAAACATAATATTTTATACTCATTTTCTCCTAATATCTTACATGGTGTTGATTAATGTACTGCCTAGACATTAGATGAGCATAGATGAGCAACACTTGGTGTGCATATCTACTTATATAGTAACAGATTTATAATAACTGCAAAGATTGGCATTTTCATCCACTATCATGAATGAACAACAGTTTTCTAATTGAACCTTGATGTACTGTTTTCACAGAATTGAAAATACTTCAAATTAGAAACACCAAATCTTCTGACTATTCTGGACTGGAAGCTAAATCTGTAGTGTCAGCCTGTAATTTTCCATTTTCTTACTGTGAGTGGTAATTAGCTAAACAATTACTCAGGTGATAGGAGTGGGTACTTCCTCCTCATCCACTAATTTTTACCTGTCACCTCCACCAAGACTGACTTCTTCTGGGTCAAACACGTAGTGAAGAGCAGTGTAAGAGGAGAGGGAGGCTGGAGATATACTCTTCAGGCAGATGTGTACTTAGTAAAGGAGGGACAGGCGTGTGAACAAAATGATGGCAGATCAAGGTTGGGTAAGATTATAGCATTTCCCATCACAACTGTAGTGATGGACAGAGGGAGTTACAGAAGAAGACTGGTTATATTCATAGTTAGCTCATGGAATTAAGGAAACCTTCACTTTGAAGTGTCTAGTTAAATACAATCCAGGAGCAGAATGAAGAACACATGTTAGAAGTGGCCAGCCGTCAGGAACCATGTCCCTTGCCCTGCGATCCCAAATTTCTTGACATTACTTTGATGCACCCATTACCCATGCTCTATAATTGCGTTAATGTTGTTTTCTTCACAATTAGACTGTACTTCCTGAAGCCAAGACATGTCTTTACTTCATCTTTATATTCTCAAGGCAGCTAGCAAAGTATATATCCCCAATATGCTCCTGTTGAACAAATAAGTTCAATACACATCACTCAGAAAGAATTAGTTGCTAACACTGAAATAGCCAGGGTCAAATACTCATTTAAATTATGTATCTTAAGCAAGACTGAAAAGAGAAGGGACGTTTCTTCAGTGAAATGCTCCAAAAGGGTGTTGCATTGCTAGCTGGAGAGCTAAAGAACAGCACTGTTCTGATACCACCATTCTACGCATTGTTCTGATACCATACTTTGACTTCTTTTGGCTGCAGGAGTAATCACTGAAGGATGCCTGGCATGTGGGTTCATTTGGTACAGTTTCCTGAAGAATTCAAGGCTTCTGTAACTCTACCACAAAATAAGCCAGATTCAGACACCTGGATGGCTCAGTTGGTTAAGCATCCAACTCTCTGTTTCAGCTCAGGTCATGATCTTAGGGTTCATGGGTTCGGGTTCCACGCTGGGATCTGGGCTGGCAGTCTGGAGCCTGCTTGGGATACTCTCTCTACCTCTCTCACTATCCCTCCCCTTCTCATGCTGTTTCTGTCTCTCTCAAAATAAATAAATAAACTTTAAAAAAACACACAAATAATCTAATTCTAATTTCAATCCCAGAACCCTATACTCTCCCCCAAAACATACCAATCAAAGATGTAAATATGAGACAGGGAAAGGTAAAGTCATCACAATTGTACAAAGACTCTAACTGCGCATGAGAAACAATTTGCATGAATAACAATAAATCTCAGCAAATTATTTTTAACTATTAATTTCAATGCCCACATATCGCAATGTATTTATGATTAGGGAAGTGCTTAAATTTAAGTGATGGTAATATTGTGAAATATTATAAAATCCATAATTATAAAATAATATAGAGTTTGCAGAGTAATTTACTACTGAATTAGTTTTTAATAGCATCTTACCATTTGGCATTCAAATGTGATTAATTAACAATGTTTGGTTGGATTCCCTCTTCTACCTTCTTCCCTCTCTGCCCCGATACTAACAAAATAAGGAATCCAAATGACAAACACAATGGAAAGTTCGTAACAAGGAGGCTGGAAAAATGTACCCACTGGAAGACTGACACCTGAAGAGCTGAGAAGATAAATCAGGGAAATTATTTGTGATCAGAAATTCATAGAAATCATGCCCTAAACTATCAAAGGGAAGAGAAAAACTATCTACGTCTCTCCAAATAAAGCCCCAATAACAGACTCCATTACAATTATAAATCAGCACTGGCAAATTTGCATTCATTTCTACATGTTCCTTTAAACCTCAGAGAGCATTGCCTCGCCTCTGTCTAATCCTTTCCCCAGATCTTAATCCCACCCTCTCTCATCTTGTTCGCAACCTAGCTTCATCACTTCTTTTGTTTCTCAGATTTTTCTCTCCCCAGGCTTCTTTATCTCAACTTATAAATGCACTACGACATCACCCAATTTCCCCATCTTCCTCACCCAGCATTACCCTCTAGCTGTCACCCCTTTTTTCCTTCCTTTCTGTTCAGGATCATCAAAAAACCTATTTAAATTCTGCTCTACTCCTTCCCTTTCATTCAGTCTCACAGCTCTGCACTAAAAGTACTTTCTCTAATGCCCCAGTGGCTACTTTTAAAACAGATTATCAAAGAAACACTTATTGGTCCTCCTTTCACATTGAACCCTTTGTAACCTTGAGCATAGCTGACCCTTCCTTCTTAACAGTCTCTCTTTCTTGGACTTCTAGTATAACAATTTCTCCTTATCTTTCATAATCCCTGAACTTTGAATTTAAAACCTGGTTCCATCACTCTCTCTGTGTAGCCTTGGGTAAGTTGTGTGAACTAATCAGCCTTTGACCTTCCCAGCTGTCAGTCTGGGTCCCAGTGGGCAACAGAACCCATAGTAAAGACAGTCTAATCAAGGGAGGATCACAGGAATGGTGGTACAACAGGAAACCATTACCAGAGCCAGGATGGAGCTGGAAACTTGATAAAGGAACTTCGGTCATGGAAGAGTTCAGTCACTGCCAAAAACACAGTGAGGCTGACCTGGGAAGGGGTAAATGCCCTGACCACCTCTTACTCCTACTATCCTCCAGTCTTACTCGGCTGCCTTTCTTTGGTCAAACCTAACTGGAAACCCAGAGCATAGAGGAGGCTGGGTGATGCAAACTCTAGAGCTCCGCCTCCTGAGACACATAGCAAGGCAGAGAAAAGTAGAGAATGAACCCAGAAGGAGGACCAAGAGAGAACAGCCAAGGGCACGAGCACACTCCCTACCACCCCCTTATTCACTTAAAAATATTTAATGTTCCAGGAACTATTCTAAGGAATACAGAGGATCCCAAGACAGAGGAGATGGCCATTATCATTTTGCTTTCATTCTCCTTGGGGAAGACAGTAAAGCAATAACCATACGAATTTCAGATTGTAGATACAAATGAAGAAAAGGACTGACTACGCATGACTCTTACATAGACTCTATCTTTGAGACGACAGTAGAACTTAAAATAAATAAGGAACAATAAACTTTCAAAATACTAGGGGAAGAATATTTAAACAAGAGAGGTTTGGGGCTCCTGGGCAGCTCAGTCAGTTAAGCGCCTGACTTCAGCTCAGGTCCTGATCTCACGGCTGTGGGTTCGAGCCCCGCAGGGCTCTGTGCTGACAGCTCAGAGCCCGAAGCCCCCTTCGGACTCTCTGTCTCCCTCTTTCTCTCTGCCTCTCTCCCGCTCATGCTCACACTTGCTCTCTCTCTCAAAAATAAATAAACAAGAGGGATTAGCAGAGGTGAGTACAAACAAGCTGAGGTGGAAACCAGTTTGGCTTATCCCAGGGCGAGACAGGAGGTCAGTGTGGCTGGAGGGAGGGTGGCAAGGGATGAGGTAGGAGTGGCTGGCAGAGGCTAGATCATAAAGGGCTTGGTAAACCAGGCAAGGAGTTGGGGTGGGGAGGGAGGTGTGTTCATGCAACAGAAAGGTTTTAGGCTGGAGATGGGAGATCAGAGTGTTTGTAAGTTGAGACATATCTGATTTCCATCTGTAAAATATGCTTCCAGAATTCTGTGAAAAATAAGTCGCAGCAAGACAAGAACAGAAAGGTTGTGGTAGAGTTTGCATCGCCCTGACTAGAGTTCTCTTGTTCGGGAGAGCTAGGTGGTGTTTTGTGTAGGGGTGGCACTGATTGGGTCAGGTCGTGTGCCTCACATATGAGCAGCCCAACTCTAGACTGGTTGGCAGCCCGTGATGTGGTTTAGAGATAAAGGCTCCTGCGACTGGACTGCGCTCCTCTGAAATGTGGATTAGAGGATAAAAAGATAATTAGCCAGTAGTGTAAGGACAGATCAAAGAGGTAGAGAAAAATGGAGACCCGATGAGAAAGAAATGAGAACAGCTTCGATTTAGAGGTGACTTGGTTCCTAATAACTACTCATATATCCACATAAACATTTCTGCTTTCATCCTTTTAATTAAGGTGGTCGCTGGGTCTCTCTTTCTTGCATTCAAAACAGTCTAATGAGCACCCTAGTGTCCTCAAGATTTCATTCTTCTTCTTCTTCACATTAGTCAGAAGTGACAAAGATCTGCTCTGGTAACAAACCCCTCAAATCTCTGTTGCCTAAAACAACCAGTGTTTACTTCTCGCTCACTTTAAATATCCATCATGAGGTGAATGAGACTCTTTTCTCTATCATCCTCTCACCAAGACTAAGACTTACAGAGCATATCCTCTCCAGAACACCGTTGATTGCCATGGCAAAGAGAAAAAGAGTTCTGGAAGGTCTTGCATCAGCAATTAAACACTATGCTCACAATTCATGGCAGAATGTGTCACATGGCTCATCCCAACTACAAGGAAGCCAGGGAATGCAATCCTACTTATACCTGAAAGAGAACAGAAAATATTTGATACACTCACCACCATTCACTCGTCTATAACCACAGCTTTAACTGCTCCCTTAGACCAATGTCGAAATTTCTAGGAGATGCTCCATTTTCACTCCTTATCCATGCTTTCAACTACCTACTAGAAACCCACAAGTGGATTATATCATAGACATTTCAAATATCAAGTACCAAGACTGTACCCTTTATCTTTCCCAGAAACTTTCTGTGTTCTTTCTCTTGGTTAGCGGTCCCATTATCAAGCCACCATGCCGAATAAGAAGCCCAGGTGTTATCTTGGACTCCTCCCTCTCTTCCAACATCCAGTTAGTTGCCAAGCCTACAGATGTTTTCCTCTAATTTATTCTCATCCTACTAACTCCATGACCATTACCCTACTTCAGCCCTTCATGGGTTCTTGTCCAGAAAATTCTGTTAGCCTCCTGTCTGGTCTTCCTGCCTTAACATCTTTTCCTATAAACTGCGATCGTTTATTTATTCAACAAACATTTATAGAGTGCTTACTGATTTTTAGTGCTTAAATAAGTAATGGGCTCACTTTGAAGAAATTCAGTCTAAAGACAGAGACAGTGATGTAAATGAAAGTTTTCAACACAGTGGACAAATGTGATGATAATTATGTAGCAAATGGTGTAGAAATGGAAAGGAAACATCAAGTTGAGTGTGGCGGGGACGGGAAGGCAGTTTCGGAAGCTTTTAGAGCAGAAGTAAAACTTCGGCTAAATGAGGAGGCCTTGAGAACTGCTCTACCACGTGAAGGATAGCAGCTGGAAAAGGTGAAGGAAGCAGTGAAGGAAGCAGCATGCGTCTGATATCACTGAGGTACTTTTCCTGATTCAGTCAGATCAGGGTGGAGGGGGAAGAACGCCATGAAGGAGCAACCAGGAACCTAATCAATAAGGACCCAAAGTGTCCTGGTCAGTTACCCAGCAGGCAAGGGGTGGAAAGTCACTCATGGAGATAAGAGACTCAAAAGGAAGAGCAGGTCTGTGGGGATGATACTTTTCATTACGGGTACCTTCACATAGTTGAACACTGATTCCAGGCCTAGTGCCACGCATCTTACCTTATTACAGCTGACCCTGGAAAAATGTGGAGATCTGACCCCTACGCAGTCAAAAATCCCTGTGGAAATTTTGACTTCCCCCCCAAATTTACTCATCGCCTCCTGTTGACTGGCAAGCCTTAGCAATGAATAGATGGTTAACACACATTTTGTAAATGTATTGTATATACTTATAATAAAGTAAGCTAGAGAAAAGATGTTATTATGAAAATCGTAAGGAAAATACATTTACAGTACTGTGTTTGTTGAAATAAAAAATCTGAGTATAAATGGACCCCTGCAGTTCAAACCAGTGTTGTTCAAGGGTCAGCTGATTTTATGTAATCCTCACAACAATTTTACATAGTAAAGTTGTACCATTCTCTTCATTTTGCAATTTAAAAGCAAACACAGAGATTCAGAGGTTGATGACTTGACTACATACACACTTAATAGATCTGTTTTGCATTGGAGCCGAGTTGCTATCTGTCTAGGAAGCCATGCCGAGTCTGACGTGTCCGTAGGAACTCCAGCTGAATGTGTCCACAGACTGGGGCGCAAGGGAAGGACGGGCTTGGTGGTCGTCAACACATGGGAAACACTGTGGGGTCAAAGTTGTGGGCATGAATGAGATGGCTCAACCAACTCTAAAAAGGAAGAAGGAAAGAAGGAAAGAGGACCTGGGGTACACTAAAGTTAAAGGGCAGACACCAGCAAAAAAGTTTGAGGAGAGTGCGAATCCTTAAGAAATGTCTTTCTGTGAACCTTTTTGAGAAGTCCCTAGTCCAAGTGTCCGGCACTCCGTAATGGACTTTTGGGGTCATAAGGGGCATTCTGTCAAGCGTGGGCCTTTCTACCTAATTTCCTCGTTTTCGTGAAGGACCATACGATGACCTGTAACTCGCACAGGGACTTCACTACCTGGGAATGTAAACAATGAGCAAATTCTCCTCTGAGCAAGCACATCAAGAGCTCTTCTTCCTCCAGTGTCGCCAAAGGAGTGGTGGATGCGAGCGTCCCAAGAGGTGCTCCATCGGATCAGAGGTTACTGCAGAAAGGACCAATAAGCAATGGGCGAGGATCCAAGCAGTTTGCGGACTGGAACTGGGTCCCGGGCGGGGGAAAGAGCGCGCGCTCGGATACGAGGCTTGCGCGCGCCTGCCAGGGGAGGCGAGGAGCGCGTCGGGCCCCTAGCCCGTCACCGCACTCTCCACGGCCACTTCCTCCCCTCTCCTGTGCCCGTGTCCCCTCGGATCCTTCTCCCCTCCAAATGGCTCCGGTTAGCAGCCCCAAACCCGGCCCGCCCGGCCGCAACACACCTCCAACCCTTCCTTGTAGTGGGCCGGACTGTGCGTCACGGGGGGCGGTGCCAGAACGCCGCTCGCGCTAGGCCCCGCCCCCGCGCCGAGGCCCCGCCTCCCCTGGCCGAAAAGGGGCGGGCCCGGCTGGCGCTGGGTCCAGAGTTTGCCACTCTCCGCCGGACCCGTCCCTCCGCCGCTGAGTCCTTACTCTTACCCCGGGCCCTCTCCTGACCCCTGAGCGGACGCGGAGAGTCGAGGCAGGGCGTGAGGGGCGCCATGGAGAGCCGCCGCCTGACAGGCGCCGCGGCGGAGGGGCTGGCCGGCTGAGGGCCCGCGCCGGCCGCGGCATGTGGAGCCCCGGCGGGAGCCTGCTCCAGGCACTCCCCCGGCTCCTGCAGCACGCCGCCCTCCAGGGCCGCGCCGAGCTGCCCGCCCGCTGGGCCACGCCGCGGGCGGCGGGCGGGGACAACACGGCCGATCGCCTCCCCCGCGGGGGCGGGGCGAGCGCGGCGGCGGCGGCGGCGGCTGCCTCCGGCGCCCTGCTCGGCGCCTATCTGGAGCGCCACGGTCCGCCTGCGGCCTCGGAGCTGCCGGCGCCGGGCGGGGCCTTGGCGGGCGGCCCCGGGAGCGGCAGCGGCGGCGGCGTGGTGGTCGGCGTGGCGGAGGTGAGAAACTGGCGCTGCTGCTGCCTCGGCAGCACCTGTTGGTGCCGGAGCCTCGTGCTGGTGTGCGTGCTGGCCGCGGTGTGCTTCGCTTCCCTGGCCCTGGTCCGCCGCTACCTGCAGCACCTCCTGCTCTGGGTGGAAAGCCTCGACTCGCTGCTGGGGGTCTTGCTCTTCGTCGTGGGCTTCATCGTGGTGTCGTTCCCCTGCGGCTGGGGCTACATAGTCCTCAACGTGGCCGCCGGCTACCTGTACGGCTTCGTGCTGGGCATGGGACTGATGGTGGTGGGCGTCCTCATCGGCACCTTCATCGCCCATGTGGTCTGCAAGCGGCTGCTCACCGCCTGGGTGGCCGCCAGGATCCAGAGCAGCGAGAAGCTGAGCGCCGTTATTCGCGTGGTGGAGGGAGGAAGCGGCCTGAAAGTGGTGGCGCTGGCCAGACTGACCCCCATACCTTTTGGGCTTCAGAATGCAGTGTTCTCGGTAAGTGGGATCTCGCTGCCCCCATCCCTTTCCAGGGCTGTTTTCCAGCGGTCTTGTGACGGCCCTGGGAGGGCGCTCCAGCAGATAGATGCCAACCGAGAAGTGACATTGACAACAGGAGTTAGAATCACTTTGCGTCGCACACTGAGCACTCTTGTACAGAGAAAACACATTTAAGTCGAGGCCTCACAAAGGGAGATCTGGTAGAGAAAGGACTACTCCTTTTTGGCACAGAAGTTTGATTAAAAACGAAGAGTCTTTTAACTTTAAGAGGAGATGAATGAAAATGTCCATCTTAAACCTTTGTCATCTTTTTTCCGTAGCAGCTTTGGCAACAGTCAGGGAGCAAGGGCTTCACATTACTAGCTTTCTGTCCGGTTTTGACTCAAGTCTTTAAGGACACGGGGCTAAAGGAAGTGTTCGGGTAAACAGTGGAGGGAGTAGCTTCAGACTCCTCTGTATTACGAAGTTTCCTAAAATTTGCAGTAGGCCTTTTCTTCATAAAGTAGTTTGCTTTAGTACAATGCAAAGGGAGAAATCCCTCAGTTCATTTTTCTTTGGAGGAACTTCATTTTGAAATCACTAGGTAGGGGATAAAATAAGCCGTATGAACTTTTGCCTAGTGAGCATATATTTTTCTTCTTTATACACACCTTTCCCCCCCCCCTTTTTTTTTTTTGCCCTATATGCCTATGTTCTGCTTAACCACTTGAGTTTCTCTAGCTCAGTGCAGCTGAGGAATAGGAATACTCCTAGTGAGATCATATGACTGGAAGAAAGGAAGCCAGTCTTCACAAACTTCGTGACTTAGGAATGAACTATTAACTCTGTTAACTTGCTTTCCTCTTTTCTAAAGTGAAGGGGTTGACCTAGATTACTGAGTTCCCCAAATTCAATGATTCCAAACAACAAAGAGTTCATATAGAGATTTCTAGGAACTTAACCCTTAATAAAACTTAAATAAAACTATGGAAGTTAAGAGATACAGCATTCAAAATGGGATAGATGTATCGTAGGGATAGATATATTTTATATTCTCTTAGCATTTCTGATACGTTGTATTGTTTCAAAAATAAATTCTCTAGAAACTTTCTCATTTTGTTTTCTATTATGAATAACTTCAACCACCGATTCCTAAAAGATAGAAATTGGTATTTTTAGGAGTGTGGTATCCTTTTAAAGCCCAAATGTCTTCTGATTCATTTTTGTGAATAATTTTTACCACCACTAATCGCTCTTAAAGCAATATATAACTTTAACAAACTGTAACCATCAGGTTAAACAACTTGAATAAAGTAGCAGTTTATCAAAAAAAAAAAAAAAAACAAACAAACACGAAGAATTCTAACCAACCTACCATTTTTGTAATGAAATTAAGAATTTTTTCTTTTTTTTTAAATGCCTTTTGTAAATCTCATGTTGATTCTAACCAACAGCAGCAATGATTGTAGAACAAAGCTCACGGAGGCACAAAAATAGCTCAGGGGTTTTCTGTAAAGAGAAAGTTTGGTGTTTATGGTGGCTTGATATGTTTTTTGACTTAAATTTTTCCCTTTTACAACAATTTGTAGGCTGAAGTGTAAACGTGGAACTTTGACCCAACCTTGTGTAATAAGAGATCAAGTGTCCTAAGACTTTGGAAGAGGGTTGGGACTAAGGAACCTGAATAGTTTCCTCCTGTTAGTTTGCTTTGTTCTCCAGTATAGCTTGCATCCTTTTGTGTTTTCTTGTTCACCTACTGTGTGCTTACTATTCTAAGCTCTTAACAAACATTATTTGTAATCTTTAAACCAGCCCTGGAGAACATGATTATGCATATAGTGTAGACTGTTGTTTAATAATTTGGAGCACAGGACTGGTGCTCTAGACCCCTGCTGTCTGCATACAATCTGTTGACCTTGGTCAGGTTGCTTATTCCCTCTGTAGTCATTCCTTACTTGAAAAATGGGGGAAGTGCCTACTTCATAGGATTATTGAGACAATTACATAAGATAAATACATGCAGTAGAGCCTGGCTTGACAAACACATGTTGGTTTTTGTCCCCATTACTGTTATTACCCAGTGGCATCTAGGTACTAAGTAATTGGTAAAGTAAAACTCTGCATTATGGTTTGATGATTGGGTCTCAACCCATGGCTCTATTTCTGCATTGCATATTTAGTACTAGTATAGTCCTGGGTACATAATGAGGATTATCTATTTATTAATGAAAGGTAAGACAGTTTTTTTTTAATATATAATGTCTTTTTAAATCTGTGAATAAAAAGTTATACTTTGTTCTTGGAAATAATTTAAGGTAATAACGTAGTTGAAACCATACTTGCCAAGAGGCAGCTCTCAAGTTGGTGCTGTGGGTTCAAGAGAAAAGGAGGGAAAAAAAAGAAAAATGTTCTCTTGAAATAGATATTATTGGCACAATTTTACTGGGGAAGAGACAGAGGCTCGCCCTCCAGGGACTCGTTCCAGGTCACTTACCTGCCAGGTGGGGAGCTGAGGTTAGAGGCCAGGATGGGCTGATACGGTGTGTTAAACTGTAAAGTCCTTACTTCCAGGCCTAAGCAGGGTGGGCTGTGGAGCCAGGGATATAGTCCGTCACATTTTGTTCACTTCTATTATTAACTTATCTGTTTAGTAGCTCTTTTAACCAAAAAGTTTACTGAACTCACCCAGGGTATATGGATGAAAAGAAAGCTTCGTTTAGACTGATTTTTGCTTTAGTTTGACTTTCTCTTCTGCTTTCTCTAACTTCATTCTACTTCCATCCTCTGTACCCCGTGCTTCTCTGGCCACCCATGGCTGCCTGCTTCCCAGGCATATGTCTCTTGTTTTTTTCTTCCCTTCCTGTCTCTTTACAGATCCTCCTCCCCCTCTTTCTCCTCTTCTCCACTTAAATCTCATTTTCTTACTGCCCATGATTAAAGAAATGTATCAAAGTTTACCTTAAAGAGGAAGTGAGATACAGTGATCATGAGAGGCATAGGCTTTGGAAATAGTCCTTGATTAGCCCATGATGGGTTATGAAGGTTAAATGAGCTAGTGTCGTGCAGGTGGTATTTGCCTGACACATAGTCAGTTCTCAGTCTTTGTTAGCAATTCTTGTTACTAGAGGTGGAGGTAAGCGGTATTTACATTGTAGATGCAGAGGTTGATTGTAAAGGTTAACATACAGAAGGAAAGGGGTTTTCCCTTGCTTTGTGTCTGTTACTAACCGTATTTCTCTGCTTTTCCCATGTGTGCTAAAAAGGGACATGCAAGCTGACACTCCACTTTTGAAACTGTTGAAACAGGAAAAAAGTACATAACACTTTATAGTATCAATTCTTAGATCATAAGAAATATAATTTCCCAAGTACATATTTAAATTTTTTTTCCTTTTTAAAAAATGTACCTATTGTTTTTGCTGGGAAATAGTTAAAGCCTCCCCCTCCCCGTTTGTAATGTTGTATCTGTGGTTATTACTGCCTGTTAAGACAGATTTATAGACTTCTTGTCTATGTGTGCTTCTAACTACTGTTCTTTTCTGCACACCTCTAGGATGAGCATTTCTCACAGCTTCGGTCAGGACAGGCTAAATCATGCTGCAGTGAAAAACCCCTAAATCTCAGTAGGTTAAAAAGTAAAGGTTTGCTCACCTGTTGACAGATCCAGATTCAGCTTGGTTTGGGGAAAGGGCAGGGAATCTTTGCTTTATGTTCCCTTTACCCTGGGATCCAGGCTGACAGAGCCACCGTCTTTCACTTGGTTACTGTGACATGGTGAATTGCATACTGGTTTTTAAAGCTTTCATCTGGCCAAAATCTCACTTTTCACTGGCCTGAACAAGTTCTGTGGCCAGTGCTAATTTCAAAAGAGTGACACAGGTGCCAGGAAGGAGATAAAACTGGGGTGTTGCAAGCGGTCTTCGTGACTCTGTCACTTGCTTACCTCCTCTCTCTCTCACAACTAATCTTGGCTAAGTCCTGTGGATTCTGCCCCCGAACACTTCTGTTTGACCCATGCCGTCAGTCTGATTCAGGCATCTTAGCCTCCTACCTGGTTTCCTTGCCTTTGGGCCAAGGATTTCTAGGGTTTTTTTCCTCTCTCCAGGAAAATATTTCTAAAATGCAAGTCTGATTTTGTTACTCCCCTGCAAGAAACTCTACTGGGTTTTCTTTCCCCCTCAGGACAAATTCCAAACCCTTACAGCTTAATACCTCCGCAGCCTGTCTCCGGCCATTCTTCAGTTACTAAGTGCCTTTTGTTGTGTTAACTTCTTGAATCCCCAGCATTCTAAGAGGTACACGAGATATTTCTGATTCAAACAGCCAGTCATGCCTGTAGCTTTGAAACTTCCAAGTTTTCCTTTTTATCAGTTGCTGGGAAAGACACTAGTTCTATAGGAAAGAGTGGTTGTTGGAGGTGAAGGAGCTGGAATCCTGAAAGAGTAAAGCCATCTAGCAAAACCTGGTCTGTAAAGTTGAAAACTATAAACATTCACAAGAATAACATCTCGTCCTCTATATCTAGTGAGAATTAGAATGGTCTTGTAAGGTCTATTCTAAGAGGCCCCCTTGGAGACATCTGGACTTTTCTACAGTTTACAGATACCTTCTGTGAAATGTCCATTTTTATCCCCAAAATATTGTGTGTTAATTGGTCGTTATGGGTAACAGAATTCATAATGATACTTGCAACTTCCAGAAGGGAGAACCTAAAAATCATTCTCTGTTTTCACTTTGGGCACAGAAATGCTTAAAAAGTCAAAGGTCTGATAGGTTCCTTTTCTTAAATAGTTCCCCATGGAAAATTTTGTTTCCATTGTCATTTTATCTTTGAAACCTAAAATAAAAACAAGAAAAGCATGAAAGATTCTCTTATTCATATGTTTATGCCACTTTGAGGTTTGCAGAGCAAATTTACATAGATGCTCCCCCTTAATCACCACAGCAGTCCTTTGAGGAGCTATCCGTGACGAAGAGGTGGAGTTAGATACAGGACAGATGTCACACACTTGAAATCAGACTTGGTCGTAACATTTACTGTGACATCTTGAGATACTTAGAGTTACTCTTTTGAGCCATATTTTCTGTCGTAAAATGTATTTAATGATAACCTGCTCCGCGATGTGACTAAATGTATAGTTTGCTCATTATTTACTGTTTCCTTCTGTCTATCCTCTGCGTTCGAAAAAGAGGACATTGAAACTCAGAGGTTTTTTTCTCTTATAACTTAACAAATATTTGTATTGCACTTACTAAGTGCCAGGCACTGTTCTAACATGCACATATTACTTGTTTGATGCTCATATCACCCTGAACCTCATCTTACCACTAAGGCAACTGAGGCACTGAGTGGAAAAGTAACCCACGATCATACAGTTAGTACACAGTGGAGTCATGGACTTACCCTGTATTCTATTGTTGGTTCTAGAAGAGCTGAATTTTCTTAGAGTTTTCCTGGTTCTAGTTGCAGAACACCTGCCCTATAGAGCATCACATAAATATTATGGAGGACTTCCATGTGTCAGGCTCTGGGAAGGTTCTACATAGTTGAATTAGACATCATCTTTACAGCAGGGGTCAGCAAACTGTGGTCCCTGGCTACTTCCACTGTCCGATATCGTATGGCATACAAACCAAAACATGTATTTCATTTTTTAAAAGTTTATTTATTAGAGCGCAGCAGTGGGGGGTGGAGGGTGGGCAGGAGGGGCAGAGAGACGGAAGGAGAGAAAGAGAATCCCAAGCAGGCTCTGCATGTCAGCGTGGAGCCTGACATAGGGCTTGAACTCACTAACCATGAGATCATGACCTAAGCGTCTGAAATCAGACACTTAACTAACTAAACCACCCAGGAGCTTCCAAAGTTTTTTTCATTTTTAAATGATTGAGAAAAAAGTCAAAAGAATATTTTGTGCATGTGAGAGTTACATGAAATTCAAATTTCAGTGACTAAATAGTGTTATCGGACTACAGCCATGCTCATTCATGTTTGTATTGGTTGTGGCTCATTGTAAGCTAACATGGCAGAGTTGCAGTAGAGACCCTATGGCCTACGGAGCCTAAAATCTTTCTTGCCTGGCACTTAGAGAAAGTTGCGTTGGAGTTTCACCAGTGACTGTAATAAAGCAACCATGAAGCCCGAGCCCCTGCAACTGTAGGGAGAGCCACTCATGGTCTCCTGTGTGTCATACTTACCTTTGTAGTTAACAAAAGTATCTTTTTTTAATAGTTTCTTTTGATTTTCTCTTACTTTATGTATTTTGAGCGAGTGCGCGCGCGCACGTGCGCGCGCACGCGCACACACACACACACACACACACACACACACACACACACACACAGTGGGGGAGGGGCAGAGAGCAAGAGGGAGAGAGAGAATCCCAAGCAGGCTTCACATGCCAGTGCAGAGCCGATCCGGGGCTCAGAGTCATGAACCGTAAGATCATGATCTGAGCCAAAGTCAGCCACTTACCAGAATGAGCCTCCCAGGTGCCCCTAATAAAATTATCTTTTTGAAAACAAAAGTAATAACTATATGGGTACTGTAAGTAAAATGCAAACAAAATAGAAATGAGCAAATTTACAAGTTCACGGCCTGACCCATCACCATGGCTCACTTCTCAGTGGAACCATTTTAAAGAATTCTGTGTTAGCTGGGGCGCCTGGGTGGCTCAGTCGGTTAAGCATCCGACTCAGCTCAGGTCATGATCCCATGATTTAAGTTCAAGCTCCACATGGGGCTCTGCTCTGACAGTATAGAGCCTGCAGCCTGCTTCGGATTCTATGTCTCCCTTTCTCGCTGCCCTTACCCTGCTCATGTGTGTGTTCTTTCCCCCTCTGTCTCTCTCTCTCTCTCAATAATAAACATAAAAAAAAAAGAATTATGTGTTAGCAAACTGTTAATTACTTTGGTTATTTTCATTAGCCCATATTAGGTTAGAAACAAGCAACAAAAAAAAGTCTCTGTTGGTTTTGGGAGGGGCAGGGAGCTGTGAAACTGGCATACTAACTAAATGACAACAAAAGATGATTAAAGACAAAGTCGAAGCGAAGATAACTAATGAATTTTTCTCAGGTGTGCACTGAGTAATCAAGAAAAAGATCAGTTTTAGTAATTTAGTTTATAGTCAAACTGAAATTTATTTTACTACTAAATAGAAGTTTTTGGCTAGGGATCGTAAGACTACAATTATGGTCAGGTCTTAGCCTCGTGGACCCTTTGGGGACCCAACGTTCTTTCTCAGCACCTGTGTGACTTTGGTGACGTCATTTACTGATCTGGGCCCCAGTTTTCTTATTTGTAAAGAGAGAGTTTAGACAAGGTCTCATATAGTTTGCTCTTAAGAAAGCAAATGTTCTGAGCAACAATTTAACGTCCCCTTTTATTTTAACAGTTTGGTGATAGTATGTGTTATAAAAATGTTTCCTCATCTTAAATTCTTAGTCTGTGTATGGACATAACCGCAGCGTCAGATACAGTCGGTGGGCTATGATACTTGTCCCTGTTCCAGCGTACCCGGTGATCCTTTCTTCTCGCTGTTAAAGCACACTGACCCACCGCCAGAGGCACGGTGTGGATGGAATAGGAAGACAGAGATCAGGTTGTGTTTTGAAGGAGCTTGGGGTCTATCTCTGAAGGGTCAGATACGATGGCCAAGTTGACAACTGTGATGCCACCTCAGCCCACAGAGTACACTGGGTACAACTGGCCATTACTTCCTCGAAACTGTTTGCCCCTCTTTGTGCTTTTCTTCAGGTATCTCATCAGTTTCTGTGTTTTTTGTGCTTCATTTTTGGGCTTACAATTCATAAATTAGTGTCTCTAGCCTCCTGCATGTCTTATTACCCCTTCCTAGCTAAAAAAAAATGTCTTTAAAAGCAGATGAGTCTTATTAACACTTACTTCAACAATATTCGTTTAGCAATGTTCGTTGTAAAATTTGAAAAGTATAGTAAGTACAAAGAAGAAAACAGTCATTAACATTTTAGTGTTTACTTTTCTCGTCTTTGCATTGATGAGTGCATGTGCTTTCTTTATACGACACTGTGAGTAAATGTTGTAACTGATTTTTGTGACCTCTTACTGAATGTAATGAACATTGTGGTTATTAAGTATGGCACAGAATGACAGACACTGACCATACGGTGAACTATGATTTTTCTATCTTCGTATCTTTATCCCTGCTGAGAGCTGGGTCTTATGTATATGTGTAGAAGACATTTGATAAATTTTTGTTGGGTGAGTAAAAATAATAACCTATATAGTTTTTTGACTCTATAAATAAGATCTTTTTGACTCTGTTTCAGAAATTATATGCAGTAAAGTATGGGTGTATTTCTTTTCTGGGGAAAGGGTTTAGTGTGTGTGTGTGTGTGTGTGTGTGTGTGTGTGTGTATTAATCAGATTCTCAAATGGATCGGTGACTCCTAAAATATTTAGGAACCATTAAAAGTAATTCCTAATTTAGGGACATCAAACTAATGAAAAAGTCTGTGTGTGTGGAGATGGCATCTGTGTTGTAGGTAGACCTTCTGCCTTACCCAGCTTTGTCAGGAGAAGCCTGGACGTTGAAAGCCTAGCCTCTTCAGCTGTTAGAGTGGGGTCTCTCAGAGCCCCTGCCTTGTTTTTTCTTTCCAGTAGCAAGACTTTTCCCACTACTTTCACAGTTGCCACTTAACCAGAGGGTCTCAGCCTTGACATTAGTTTGACCTCAGAGATTACTGGAAGTGCTTTTAGTGTTTATTCAGTGTTCACTTAATAAGTAACTGGTAAGTATCTAATCTGTGCCCACTGCTGTTCTAGATGCTAGAGTTAAAGCAGTAAATAAAGCAAAGTTCATCCCAAATCCCTTAAGGTGCTGGCAGTCTAGTGGAGAAGTAGCATTCTGGGTTTACTATGGCATACAGTTTGCTGATAGTTTCCATTTATAACATTTTTTCCTTTGGGGGGACAGTGGAAGGGATTCTCAACTTCTGAACAGATGATTACGAGTGGACTTGCATCCAAACCTGCTTATAAATTGGCTGTTATTATAAGTCTCCACATTGATAAGCAGTTCTGATGTTGATATAGTCAACATGCAATGAACATATAGTTAGCACCAAATATAGAGTGGGCATCACGCTAAAGACTAGAGACACAGTGAAGAATAAGACAGATTGGTTCCTTTCTTTACAAAATTTATAGTCTGGGGAAGGAGTGAAGGGCAAACAGATGGTGAAATCTTCAGTTACTCACTAGTGTGAAGGGGGCTGAGGAGTGACAGTGACTAGTGTCCTGTCAGAGATTTGAATGCTGTTCCTAACGCAGACCTGGGCTCAGGGAATGTTTGCTAGAGACGTTGGTGACTGAGTAGTGAAAGACGGTTTAGGACTTTTGCCCAAGTAAGAGGAGTGGAGGAAGGGTGTGAATTTCCTCTCCCGAAGGAACAATGTGCAATGGCCCAGAAGGAAAAGAGCAGGGAGTGTTCTAAGAACAAGAGAATTTTGATGTGCCTGGGACATAATGTGATTTGAAGCGTGAGATAATCAGAGGCTGGGTCGTGAAGTACTTGGCCTGTTGAAAAACTTGAACCTTATTCTGATGGCAGTCAGAAAGAGTTAAAGCAGGATTAGATTTGCAGTTTTAAAGTTTCTTTTAAAATTATTACTTTTTTTTTTTATTTTAGAGAAAGAGCAGCTGGAGAGAGGGGCAGAGGTAGAGAGAGAGAGAGAGAGAGAGAGAGGGAGAGAGAGAGGCTCAAGCAGGTTTCACCTCAGCGCAGAGCCTCATGCGGGCCTTGCTCTCATGACCCTGGGATTATGACCTGAGCCAAAATTGAGAGTTAGATGCTCAACAGATGAGCCACCCAGCCGCCCCTACATTTGCATTTTTGAAAGATTTCAGCAGGAATTAGCGCAGGTGGGGAGTGCGGGTTAAGTCCCGGTGTGGAGACTAGAGAGGAGAGATTGACTGGGAACAGAGGAGACAGTAGATGGGTTTCGGTATTTAGAAAGTGGAATTGACAAGACAGGGCAGATGATTGGATTTGGGAATGATGGAGGAATGGCTGTGTGACTGATTCCGGAGGTGTCTCTAGCTCAGGAAACTGAGATTGGGGACACAGGGAGAGGTATTTTGGGAGGGAGGAGAAAGGACTGGAGAATGGGCAGTTAATATTTTTTCTTAAACTGGTCTTGAAGTTCTTATATTTCTGGAAGTGAATACTACAGTTGACCCTCCAACAATGCACTGATCCTTGCCTTCCGCTCAGTCAAAAGTCTGTATATAACTTTTGACTCCCCAAAAACTTAACTATTAATAGCCTACTGTTGACCAGAAGCATAAGGAGCCAATTCATCTACTCTCTTCTTAGAAAAAAGTTAGGTAGAGAAAAGAAAATGTTATTAAGAAAATCATAAGAGAGAAAAATGCATTTGTAGTATTGTGCTGTAGTTACTGGAGAAAAGGCCGTGCACAGGTGAACCTGCACAGTTCAAACTCTTTTTCAAGGATCAGCTGTAGTCACCTTTTCCAGCTGTTTCTGAAATACTGATAGTAAGTATTTTGAGGATATATTTATGATAAAACTCACAATTTATCAATAAACAGGAATTCAATGAAAAGGTCAAACTGTACTCATTTTCATTTCCTTTGGTCATTTGTTTTGTAAAAATTATTTTAGGGATTCATGATTTTTTTTCTGTATAATATTATTAAATATGTTTTTAATTGGAATTTGGCTTAATGCAACCTTGTCAATAAAACAGCATTCCCTGTTGTATAAATCAAGAAAATTCAGGAAAGCATAATTCACTATAACTAATATTAGACTCACAGACTATGAATAAATTTGAGTTCCTCTGACCACAGTAGATCACTGTTACACTCTTCATTAGATCTATGTCAAGATATTCTATTCAAAAATTAGATAGAGTTTCTTAGTGGGTTAAATTAAAGCCGGTAAAACCCTTGTATAAATAACTGTAAGCGGAGAAAGTGGAGGGGCTGGAGGCAGAGTCGAGGCTACTTTGTACTCTGCCTAAGAGGACAGCAGGCCCCCGGATCACCAGCATCTGAGTGATCCATCTGAAGACAGAGGTTCTCCGTCAGCCCCAAACATAAGTCAGCTCTTGCTCTTCAGAATTCAGCATTTTTCTGTTTATTTTTGTTTTTTGTTTATTTGTTTTCCTCCTCAGATGGGCTCTTTGTTTTCAAGATCTGTTTGCATAAGGTCATGTTCTACTTTATGCTCTACTGGCCCAGAGAAGTGAATTACATCTCCAAGTAAAAGGACAGTATCTTTGGGAATAAGAATGCATAGGGCACCTGGGCGGCACAGTTGGTCAAGTGTCTGACTCTTGACCTTGGCTCCGGTTATGAGCTCAGGGATCCTGAGTTCAAGCTCCACAGGAATGCATATACTTTTACAGTGCATCTAGAGTATTAAAAGCGTGGGAGGATGGCAGTCAAGTAACGTTCACCATCCCTAAAACTCTTACTAGAGTATTTATGACCATAGAAAAGGACAACAGTGGCATCCCAGGTTGCGATTTCTAGGAGTTCTTTGGAGTAGGAAAACAATCTTGAGCCAAGATCCCAGGATACTGTAGGCAGGAATTCCAATGGAAATATTCTGGGCTCACATTTAATGTCTTTCTGGCAAGTAGGACAAGCACACAGATTTTTAAGAAGTTGGTGGATAAGAACTTACTCGGGAGAGAAGTTTGGATAGGTCTCTTTGGGAACAAGGATCCTCAATGTACTATGTTTTTCAAAGAATGGAGCTAAGTGCAGCTTATGAGTAAGATCTTAGCATATAGGAAATGCTGTATTACATAATCTGGAACCTGCTTAGCTTAGTAAGTTAGTAATGGTTAAAAACCTGTGTATGTGTATGTGATTGTATTGCTGTTCTGGTTAAATTGACACTCCAGCAACCCGGTCTACAATGATTAACTGAAGTTAGTTTTTGCTTTCTTTGGATATGCAGCTTTTCAGAAAGGGCATATACATGAACCGTAACACTTGCTTTTCCCTAGGATGAGGTTTTGTCAAAAAAGGGTTTGATGAACTTTGATTTCTGCTTTGGACAAAGGCCTGGGTAAAGAGTTCAGTTGCAGAGTTGTTTCACACTTAGGAGATCTGTTCTTAACATCACCATTTGGATATTACTGATGTCATATCTGAATGTCAGTTTTACGTTTTAGAGAAACTTCATTACATTTAAAGACTATGGACTGAAGCTTTGCATTCTGACATTTTGGGGACTGAAATATTTATTTTAAAGACAAATTCCGAGGCACTGGGTAACTCAGTTGTTTAAACATCTGACTCATGTTTTCAGCTCAGGTCATGATCTCCTGGTTCTGTGGTTCAAGCCCCACATCAGACTGCACTGATGATGCAGAGCCTGCTTGGGATTCTCTCTCTCCCTCTCTCTCTGCCTTTCTGTCTCTCAAAATAAATAAATAAACTTAAAAAAAGACAGCTTCCAAAACCTGCAATGTCTTATTATTAACTGCCTTGTCAATCATGTCATATCATGATTTTTATGATTCATTTTTATCATATTTACTCATTTTGTATATTTGACATGTTTATTCTAAAGAAAGGTCTCTGTTCCTGTAAGTACTCCAGACTGACAGAGGAACTTTTCTTCACCCCATTCACATCATCCCTCGACTCAACTTCCCAGCGCTTTTCACTGGGTAGAAACTCATTTCTCTTTTCACTCCAGCCCCCTAACAAGTATCACCCCACAGATTTGTCCTGTACAGGACTCCCTTGCACGTTCTCTGTAAACAGTCCCAGCCTTACTGCCAGCCTCACGGACACATCCTGTACTTTCCGTACCGCTTTGTCCTTGTTCGTTCTCTTCTTAGAACGCCTTAGCTTCCTCATCCCACCTATCTGCTTGCCAAATGTGTATTTAGCTTTCAGAGTCCATTCCGAACACTTCTTTTTTCACATGATTGTCCTTTGGCCCCTATTCCTGCAGCTCATATTAATCCCTGTTTACTCTTTACAGCTCTACACATAGTCCTCAAGGCTCCCCTCCTGAGGTAGTTGATGTGTCCCTGTCAGTATGTAAATCCTTTGAGGTAGGAGGGATATCCTACTTTCTGTCTCTTGCACGCACCTACCGGAACATCTTGGTCTGGGCAACATGGAGTCCATGACTGTCTAGTTGAATTGTTAACCAGTCACTGTCGCATTCTTTCCAAACCAGCAGGGGCACATCTCCAGTGAACCATCTATGAGTAGAGATGAATGTAGCTTTACTGAAAATAGGTCTTATATGATTATTAGATTAGATCGTACTTAGACTAGCTGTAGGTTACTCCTTTAAAATACCAGACTTTAACATTAGCAAATAAAAGTTTAGTAAAGTGGCCAAAAACTTTCTTACATACAAGTAAACCTAGATGGGGCTACAGAAAAGTTACTCTCAAAATGAGTAGCAGTAGCAACCACAATAGAAATGCTTAGAGATAAATGAATAGGAAATGTGTAATATATGTAAATAAACCCATCAAACTTTAGTAAGAGATGTAAAAGGTTTTGAGTAATTATAGAAACGTTTCTGGATAAGAATATTGAATATTGTGGGGATTTCAGTTCTATTCAGATTAATTTAGAAATTTACCTTAATCTCAATATAAAATTTGCTAATTTTTTTTAATGATAGAATGATTCTAAAATTTATCTGTAAAAATGAATATGTATGAATAGTTATGGCAGTTTTAAAAAGAAGAGTGATGAAGGGGTTTGCAGGATAGAGAATTCTGTATCCAGATATTAACTGATAGTCTTTCCAACAAGCTGGTTTCAATACAAGATTTACGATGTCAGTGGATAGACCCTTTTGTATATAATTACTTCATTTATAATAAACATCACAAATCATAGGAGAAGTTATTAATTATTCAATAAGTAGTGCTAGGAAAACTGGCTACCGGGGAAGGGGAGAAATAAGGCAACATCTTCACCTTTAATTAAATTCCAGAAGGAATGCGTGGTAAATGTTAAAAAGGAAAATAGAATCAAAAGAGAAATATAGGTTAAAAAATAAATCTAAAAAAAATAGAAAGGGAACAGTCAGAGGAAAAGATAGGTAATATTTGATTATGTGAAAATTATGAAACATTTGTATGTCAAAACATAAAATTAAAAGATAAGGAACACTGTAGAGGAAAATGTTTGCCAAGTATAGTAGACAAAGGTTCCCCTTATATATAAAGAGCTCGTATGAATAAATAAGAAAAAATTAACATTCCAGTAAAAACGGACGAATATGAACAAGGAAAGCCATTAAGAAATGCAAATAGAAAAATGTATATTTAAAATTAATATTAATATAAATTAAAATGTATAGGTTAAACAATCATAAAATATCATTTTTGCCCCCATCAAACTAGGAAAGATTGAAATTTAATACTTAAAATTGGTAAGAGTTTGATGAAATAGATCTACTCATGCATTATTTATTGATAGATATATAAATCAGCGTGAACTTTTTCGGAAAACAGGTTTTACTGTTAGATCCAATAATTCTACTCCCAGTGATCTATCCTAAATAGTGGAGATACATATTGTATTAGTCATTTCTTCCTGTGTAACACTCCCAGAGTGGGTGACTTAAAAATAAGCATTTATTATCTCACAGTTTCTGTAGGTTGGGAATTCCTGTGCAACACAGCTGGGTGCCTCTGACTTGAGTTTCTTTCACAACCCTGCAGTCAAGGTGTTGACCAGGACTATAGTTACTGTACAGCTTGGCCGGGGGAGAATCTGCTTCCAGGCTCCCTCATTCGGCTGTTGGCGGGCCTCCGGTCTTTGCTGGCTGTGTGCGAAGACCTTAGTCCCTCGCCACATGGTACTCTCCATAGAGCTACTTACAGCATGGCTGACCTGCTAGAGGCGCAGCTGGAGTTCTGTTCTTTTGTAACCTAATCTTGAGAGTAGCATCTCCTCACTTCTGCCATAGTCTGTTTGCCAGGAGTAAGCACCAGGTCTAACCCACATTCTAGGGGAAAAGATCACACAAGGGCATGGATACCAGAGGATGAATTTTGTTGGAATATTTTAGACACTCCCACATAGGTTAATATACAAATGTTTTCTTCGGAGTTTTTTTAAATTTATAATAGCAAAAATGTAAATACATAATCGCATATACACAAAGAAACAAATAAGCAACTTGAATATTCCACAGCAGAAGAATGCTTGTACCACATCCACACAGTGGTAGTATAATTGCATAGTAATGATCATGTCTACCTTTTCTGAGCATCAGTCACGTGCTAGGCATTTGCTACTGACTGTTCAAATATTTCTGCTCCTGACAACAACCACGTTATTACCCTCATGTCACAGATGAAAATACTGATGCTCAGAGACAAGCGAGTTCATTGAATTCTCAGCACTGGCATGCTGGGAGCCCAGTAACCACACTGCCATTGAAGCATGCTTATGAAGATTACTAATGACCTGAGGAAGACTTACAAAACTGTTTTTACAAAGTGATCCATGTGTGTGCACATTTTATTTACATCAAAGTAAAAGACTGTCACAAATGTGATCTTTTAGCAGTAGAATCCTAGAATATTAAATTTTTTCTTTAAACTCTTCATTCTAAATCTACATTCTCTGTGTATTCCCTTTATAACCATTTTAAAAACTCAGAATGCTTTGTAAAATGTCAGCTCCTTCTCCCAAGGAAAAACCATTAGCAAGACTTGTACACACAGTTTTATGTAAAGTTGAATGTTACTTGATAATGAATCATTCCCTCTACTCTGCTCTTCTAGATTACCGATCTCTCCTTACCCAACTATCTGATGGCGTCTTCGGTTGGACTGCTTCCTACCCAGCTTCTGAATTCTTACTTGGGTACCACCCTGCGGACAATGGAAGATGTCATTGCAGAACAGAGTGTTAGTGGATATTTTGTTTTTTGTTTACAGGTGAGTTTAAGGCTAAGGGTTTTTTCTTTTTTCTTTCTTTTTGTACAGACTTGTGTATTGAAACCTAACGGATTTCATTGAGTATAACTTAAGAGAATTTTTCCTTTTTATCTCTTTTCTTGCTCTTTCGATTATACTTCATATTTTTACAACATTTACATTTTAACTATGTGGATATATGGAAGCACATAGAACTGAACTGATGACTTATTAAAAATTCTCTTAAAACAAAAAAGGGAATGAAAAAATAGGATTCTTTTTGCAGTGATTTTCTAAGTCATCACTCTATTTAGAGTTTTTATGAAGTGTTGTTAATACTATGTTTCTGAAGATAATTTTAGTGAGATTTGGTAGGGTTGGGTTTTTAGTTTATCTTCAAATACTGAACTCTCCAATTGGTATTTTTAAAAAGTATTATACTGACAATGTAATTTTTTTCCAGTACAATTTGATGTAGAACAAAATATTTTTTTAAAGAGTATTGCTTTATAAAAGTATCTGAAGTATTCCATTACAAATTCAAATAAGATTTGCATAATAATTATTACCATGCAGATTGTAATACAGCTTAGGGTACATACAATTCCATGTAAAAGGTTGATAAAAGAAAAAAATCCCATTATGTAAGCACATTTATTCAATGCCTTTAAGTTGCAACAGGAAGAGTTCAAAATTCATTTCTTTACTTGTGCTATATTTGCTTCCTGAGATTTACCAAAATATAAAATCACCAATATTTTTGATGATTTAGTAAGACAATGATAATAACTTTTTTGAGAGCTTTATATGCCATATATTTAAGCTCATTTAATCCCTACCACAATGCAAGGCAGTATGTCCTTTTCTTATGTCCAAATAATTGTGTACATCTCTTCCCAACTCTTCGGTGACATCGACAGTGGCAGGAGTATTTATACTATGGAAAATGGCAGGTGCTCCAAATCAAGACTCCTACTTCTGATCTCCAAGAGCTAGTTTATCAGCCCACCAATAGGTAGTAATTCGCCTAAAGTCCCAGCTGCAAGCAGTAGGACTAGGACATGAGCCAAGGCAATTGGCTCTGGGAACCATGCTCATAGCCAGGACGAAAGTTTACTGAGCAGATAACACTGAGATAGCCAACTTATCTTCCTGGTCTCTTAACTTGTTAGTTTTAATTTATAGTTATTAAATATATGATATCATATTACAAATTTGCTTTTAGCATTATTCTTAACTTTTAAGTTACTATATTGTATTAAAAATACTATGGTAAATGGCCAGAGTAGATTTTCTTTGTGCTTATGTAGTACAAGTTTAGTAAACAAGTAAGCCCAGGAATATTTACATTGAACTATAAATAAAGCTTACCAATTGAATGGCTTACTTTAAGAAAAATTTTGTAATATTTTTCATATTCGGGAACCCATTTTGTTTTTACTTTTTTTGTATGAAGTTTTATATATATACATATATATATACACATACACATACACACATAATACATATATATATATATGTATTGTATATTGTATGTATATATACATATATATATATCGTATGTATGTGTATTTTAAAGAACCTGAATGATAGATTTTTTTTTTTTAATTTTGAGAGAGAGAGACACACACAGTGGGAGTGGGAGAGGGGGCAGAGAGAGAGAGAGGGAGACACAGAGTCTGAAGCAGACTCCAGGCTCTGAGCTCTCAGCACAGAGCTTGACACGGGGCTCAAATTCATGAGCTGTGAGATCATGACCTGAGTTAGAGTTGGTGACTTAACCAACTGAACCACCCAGGCACCCCACGAATGATAGATTTTTTTTTTAAGTTTATTTAATTTTTGAGACAGAGAGAGAGAGAATCTCAAGTAGACTCCGTGCTGTCAGCACAGATCCCAACACAGGGCTCAAACTCACAGACCGGGAGATTATGACTTGAGCTGAAATCAAGAGTCGAAGCCTAACCAAGTGAGCTACTCAGACGCCCCCGAATGATAGGTTTTTTTTAGCATAAAATTAAGCACATTTTATGTGTTTTTACTTTTCTGAAAATGAGTAATCCATTTGAAATACCTTTTTCCCCCATTACATTATGTTTGAGTAATTAGACATGTCATTATCAGTAGTTTTCATAAGTTTTTCATTGTTTGATACTTTGTTTATAGCATCTTAGTAAATCATTCAACTATAATTAGTGGAGTTATAATAGAACAAAATAGTTCATGCATTTGTCAGTAGTGCTTCTAAAAATATAGGGTCTTGGGTTTTTTCCAGCAACTTCTTACCCCTTTGAGCTGACAAATTTAAGCTTAGGATACAAGAAAGGGGGAAAAAGGCAAATATTTTTTATCCCAGACACTTATAAAAAACAATAACTACCACAACAAAAAAAGTAAAGGCATATTTATGCCTTGGATTTATTTGTTGATATTCCTTGTAGCTTAGTATATTTCAGAAAGGATTTAATTCAGCTTACAAAAGATACACAGAATAAAACAAGAGGGAAAAGAAGTCACATTGAAGGGGGAAACTAACATAGGAACAAAGGATGAGGCTTAGGTTAAAGTTAGTAGAATAAGTGTATTCACGGGGTTTCTCATCTTTGCTAGAAATAAGCCACACATTTGCCTCTGAGCTTTATAGCCACCTAAATAGAATCCACAGTATCTGTAAAATTAAAGCAATACAAAATAGATGTTCAGAGGAAGGAACAACTATTTCCTGTACAAAACTCCAACTTAAGATTCTATGGTCTTGCAATTCAGTTACTCTTTTCCATCCTGTGTATTTTTCCGTGTACCCACCAGCCAAAACCCTGGATAAATCCCAGTTTTGATGTGTTTTGCACCTGTTGTTTTGGAGAAGTCATAGAACCAGATTGTTAGTCTTTCGTTCATGGTTACAAAACTTCTGGTTTCTCAACATTTCCCCATAGCCTGTTTCCTTTGTCTCTCCACCCCACATTTCCTCAATGACTATTGCATACCAATCTTCACTCCTCAGAATTTTGGCTCCTGCCCCCACTTTCCACTTCATTCTCAACAGATTACCTTTCTTGATTATCAGAAAAATCAGAAGCCTTCATCTGGGAAACCCCTCGGTTTCCATCTAAGAAATCCGCTAACTGCCTGGTGTTCCACTCGTGCTCTCAGCCCGCTCTCTGGTTGACAGTGGAGGAGATGCCTTTCTGTAGAAGGCTGGTCCTTTCGATTTTTGTTTGATTCTTTTGTGTTGATAGGGAAACTTTATAAAACAGGTTTGTTGTTGTTGTTGTTGTTGTGTTTTTTTTACACTTCAGAAAGGTAGTGTGTTGGGGAAAGAATCAGCACAAATTGCCAGACCCTGGGCCCCACAAGTGCTTCTGGGGAAAATCCCATGTAAAGAGTTTACCCTCACTGGGAACCTGAAAAGGTTTTTCACTAGATCTAAGCCTACTTTCTGTGGCTGTCACCATTTAACTTTGTCAAAATCAGGTGTACTTTCCAGTTGTCATCTGGCTTGAACTCTTTCAAAAAACACTTCCTTCCCTTAGATATTTTGATTTTTTTTTCGCCCACTTGCCTGGTCATTTATCAGCATCTCTTCTTCTTTTCACCCCACAATTGGTATTCCTGAAGATTCTAGCCTAAGCTCTGTGTTCTTACCCTGAAAACTTTTCTTCCTGGAAATCTAGTTATGATGGTGGCTGCTATTATGTTTATTTGCATAAAGACTCCCAAATTACGCATCTTCAGCTCAGCCTTCTTTCTAAGCTTTGGACCCATTCACTGTGCTGCCTGGATATCTTGCAGGCACTTCAAATCCAGCGTGTCTGAGCGGAGCTCAGCATCTCATCCACACCCTCCCCAAGTTAGTTTTCCACGTCTTTACATGGTGTCACCATAACACTGGGAAGTATCAAACTTACATACCAGTTAGTATATCTGTCTTTTAGGAGAGCAAACACAACATTTGAAGGCCCACCTTTAAAATACTTAATTTGCTCAGAATTATGGGGCACCTAGGTGACTCAGTTGGTTAAGCATCTGACTTGGGCTCAGGTCATGATCTTGTGGTTCGTTAGTTCAAGCCCACATTGGGCTCCATATTCACAGTGCAGAACCTGCTTGTAATTTCTCTCTCTCTCTCTCTCCCCTTCGCTTTCTCTCCCCCTCCCCTGCACTTGCTCTCTCTCCCTCTCTCTTTCTCAAAATAAATAAATAAGAATTATATGGAGTACTGGATACCCACTTACTAGTACCCCCCTTGCACAAGTTCCAAGTTCCCCTCGCTAACCCCCCCCCACTATGCTCTGCCTCTACACTTCCTCACTACCCTCAATGCTTCTAATTAGAATACTTGTTCCACAAAACTCTTACAATTATGGATAGGTTTTATTTTATATTACGTTATATTTTAGGGTCTCTATGGTTAGAGTAGCCTTTGAACTTCTTTGAAACTTACTGGGACATTAAACATCACCTGTCCTAACCTTGTTGCCTGAGAATATTTGCTCCAAACTCTAAAGAACTGATTTACAAATGAAGTTTGGAATAAATACCATTTAGAAGATATGTACTGCCTAAACATTCTGATGAACTGTACATAGAATGTTAAAGCACAATAACATGTAAAGAGGGACCACAAGTTCCTACTGGACAGTGGGAGAAGCCCACACGGTGATGTGAAATCACTTGGCTAGCTGAGTGCTTCAGTCAGGACGAGCACTTGATTTTGATTTTGATGCTTTTTCTCGTATCCCTTTGACTGGCTTTTTTTTTCTTGATCATCATGTTTTCCTTTGTTTTTGTTTTTCAGTAAGTACAGACAATTTCATGTTCATGAGCTCATGTTAATTTCTTTTGAAGTTTATTGGCATTTCACTTTTTTAAAGTAGTTCATAATATTTTAAATTTTGGCCGCACCAGATAGTTCATTTGCAAATGGTAGTACTTCTCTCTAAGTGGGCGTAGGAATACCTATGGACATTTATAATCCTGCAAAGATATATTACATTAATTACGTTAATAAAGTTTAGCCAGATGTTGCCTCTATTTTAGACTTTTTTTTTTTAATTCCTTGAAGGAAGCTGTTTGGTACCAAGAGACAAGTTTGACTTGTATCATGCAAACATCGTTTATATGGACTAAAAAGGATGTATGCTTGCCTTGTGCTAACCTGATATCCTATGATGGTTACTTCTAGATTTCAGCCCTAGTAGGAAAAGCCAAGGAAAGAATGAATGGAAACTATGTATATAACCCATTTAAAAATCTTACCTGACCATAATTTCAGAAGCATCCTGTTCAAAACATTTCTAAGACTAATATTTATTGGATTTATTTCTCCATTTTTTTCTGTGTAAAATATTATAAACTGTAATGTTTTATTTTTATCCGCAGATTATCATAAGTATAGGCCTCATGTTTTATGTGGTTCATCGAGCTCAAGTGGAATTGAATGCAGCTATTGTAGCTTGTGAAATGGAACTGAAAACCTCTCTGGTTAAAGGCAGTCAACCAAATACCAGTGGCTCTTCATTCTACAACAAGAGGACCCTAACATTTTCTGGAGGCGGAATCAATATTGTGTGACTCTTAACAAAATGTGTGATTGTCAAGAGCTAGTGTTCTGTCCAGGGTCTAGTGGTCACCTTCCTCGTGGGCAGAGACCAGTTCTGATTGTATTACGGCACAAACAAAACTGACTCGTTTTTAAATTGCACAATTTTTTTAAAAGAAGAATCATTTTCTGGATATGTAAGTGTAAATGTAGATGCAAATTTGGGCTGCACCTCTTTCTCGTTTCTTATGCCCGCAGTGGCCTATAGGTCTGCACTTTAGTGTTTTTTAATTGTTTTCTTTCTGGGTACTTATGAACAAAGAAATAACCCAAATATTTTTCTGCTTAGTGTCTTTATTTATAAAGTCCCTGAGTAATTGTATGCATCTTCCCTACTTATAATGATGAGTAGAAGTATGTAATTTTAAATGTATTATGATATTATTTAGATGTTCTTTGTCCTTTCCAGAAAAGATAGTTTTGTTTTGTTTGATTTGTTGTTTTCAGAGGGACCACTTCCTTTTTCTTTACCAGTTAGAAAATAGACATTAACTTTTGGTTGAATGTATTTTTGCAAGCATCATTGCAGGGCCCTTTACACCTGTTCACACAAGCTTAAATCCTACATTGTGGGACTGAAGTGCTCTTAAGATACCTTTTTATTTTCACTGTGTAATATGCAAGGAAAAAGGGAAATTATTTAATGGATGGTGGCTCAAATTAGAACTCACGTTCTAATTCCATTACGTTGGCTTTATGCTCATTAGATCTTTCATCAAAGGGCTGTCCCATTGCAGTCTTACTAAAAAATTTTAGTAAAATAAATTTTTTTCTTTTTATATTCATCATCAGGCTTTGAGATAAAGATCTACTCTTTTAAAATGATGGGCTTTCCATCATTAAAGATGTCACTCAGGTGGCCTTGTTTGATCAAATCGCCTTTTTAAAAAACCAAGCTTTAAAATCATGTTTATAATTCCACTGAATTACATATATATTTGTCCCCATAGTCTTCAGCTTTAAAACTATAAATATTGACTTAATACCCAAATTTGTATTATTTGCCCTACTATAAAGTAGGCTTATTTTGTTTGTTTTTTGGTACTTGTTTTTCTCTGATAAGACTCAGGAATTCTGAAATGTGAAATTAAGTCTCAATTCTTTCTCTTGTAGCATGACTTGAGTGTATTTATTAATAGCATTTAGGAGTATGGCATACAGTAATTTGGCATATCCGTATGACGTATGGACTATTCATTCATCATCTTATGTTTTTAAGATGGTTTAATTGTAAACTTAATAGTTTTTTACAACCCAG
Source organism: Paguma larvata (assembly GCA_030068075.1). NCBI lineage: Eukaryota > Metazoa > Chordata > Mammalia > Carnivora > Viverridae > Paguma > Paguma larvata. Next base: position 36,299,993 of record CM057838.1, on the reverse strand, counting down.
ATTATAGACATGAATGCACATTTTCTGGTTGATGGTTTTTTTTGGCTATGAAGAGTCTACCTTATCAGAGACCTCCCATTTGCCTGTTCATCAGGGTAAAACCTTTGCTCTGATTTACTAAAGTGCAAAAGAGTTCTTTGGGAGCAGGTAATTCTAGTCTCATGCTAGAGAATGCATTACAGTTGGTCATTTTAATGCTTAAGTTTTTTGCCCTATTGCAGTCATAATTGTTTTCTGTTCCTTTATAATGCATAAATCTTCTCACCTTCGTGTAATAGTGAAGTTCATTTCTATGTCCCTACCAAGAGGACCTCAGTGCGAATGATCTTAGAGGCACCTGGGTCTGTAGTACTTAATTGGCCTTCAGTCTTTCTTTCATTTTTGGAAAAAAAATATATAGTACTGGAATCTTCTTATTCTTTTTTTAAATCCTAATTACTCATTTAGGTGTTTTTATTTTTTTTAATAATTTTAGTTTAATAATCCCGGTGAACGATACACTTGATTCATTCTTTTCTCACCTGACGATATTTTTCTTGCGCTTCTTGTTTGTTGGTTAGTTTTCGTTAAAGGAATCATTTAAGATCACTATTTTCATACTTCTGTTACACTTCATGTATTTTGAAGTGCATTTATTTACTTAGCATTTTATAACTTGAAGAATTTCACCAAATGAATACCTTTCGGTAGTTTGTAATGAGTTCTTCCAGTTGTTGCATTTTGCTTCATACTTAAATATGTAAAGGTAGAAGAGAAATAAATTCTCTGTATTCTGCCAGTCATAATTTTATATAATAAAATCATCCAGTTTTACTTAAAATAGTATGGATTTACTATTTCTAAAATACGAATCTAAAGCTGCAGTTTTCCTTTTCTTTGTTATTTCTGGCCTCCAAGTAAACAACAATCCATTACATTCCTGCCGTTTGCTAGCTGAACTTGGTTACTGGGTTTCAGATGTGCTCTCTAGAAGTTGTACGAAGCATTGCCATGCCTTACTCACTCCATCTTTAACCCTGCATCCCAGATTCATGGCAGCAGCAAATTTCTACAGGACCTTTTTATGTTGCCCAGATAATGCCGCCAGTCATACAGTGTGTGTGTTTGTCCAATAAAATGCTTTTGATTTCTCAAACTGCAATATAAAGTTGCTTGATGCACATTTTTTAAAAAGTAGACAATATACATACATAATTTCTAAATCTGATGAAAGATATGCTCTATTTTTAATTCTTTGGGATTTTTCCCCTAGTTTTCTATACTTTTTCGTTTGTTGTTACTGATTTCGTGTGCTCTGCCAAATTTCGTCATGTAAATTATTTCAAGGCAGCACCTCTTTTTAAAAACATGGACATACTAATTTACAAAGTGCTTTCTTGTCCATTTTCATTTGATCATCTGATTTGTGAAATAAGTTGAAATCTGTACTCTTGGGCTTATGAAAATAACAGAACCAAATCTCTGTCAAGAGAGTGTGTGTTTTGAGTTTGTGTTCAAGAGTGACTGTGTGCGTTTGTCCCCCATACTCTTGTTTCATGCACTTTGTAACCAACTGCAAACCTTTCTAAGATGACTTCCCTTTGATAGGGTCAAATATAGGACTATAAAACATTTCTCTCCTTGAGAGGCTAAGTTCAGTAGTTACTCTTACTTGTCCTTGCTGTAACTGAGCTACGTGCTATAGCTACAAGCATTTGCCGGCGTTTCTGTGTGTGTTCATGTGCAGTGCTGATTTGGACCGTTCTTGGGGAAGGTGCTCTGGCTTACTGCTGTCAGTATTTGTGGGACTAGCTTTGGCATGCTTGAGAAAGTACCTACGTATGTGCCAGGGTGATACAGGTAAATCCTTAGATGATTAGTAAATCTGTGCTGTTAAAAGCGAGTGGCATTTGCAGAGAAAAAGAAAAGTTTATGAAGACCTCAGGAATAGTGATGCTACTGACCTGCGTCGATGACTTTGGTGATGGAATCAGACAGAGGCCACTGACTGTATCAGAATGATGGTCAAAATAACACCATCTGGTTTTCAGATTACATGTTGCTAATTTCTGTTATAATTAGCTATTTAGGATATAATTTTTTGACGATCATCTCTTTAAGTTTAAAAGCCTTTAAAGAAGGGAGAGGAATCACGTGTCCCACAGGATATTTGAAACTCAGGAATTCTAATAACCTTGCATATTGAACATAAACTGTTAATTTATTTCACAACTAAATTATAACATGGTACTTCTGAACTGCAAAGTGATTGCTGCAAACTCTTTCCTATGGTAGCTAAAGACTTAAAATAGATAATTCTAAAGGTGAATCAGTAAAATCTCTTGATAATTGATATCCCAGATCACTTATGTGCCTGAGAAAATAAAAGGAAATGTTTTATTTTCCTTCTTCCTTCTCTTTCTTTCTATAATTTGATGGGTATAGAGACATATGCCATGGGAGGGGACAAGTCAGGAGGAAGGGAGGACATGCTTCTAGATGGAATGGTGGTAACTGACCCGAGGTGGGGTGGTTGTGGTTACGGTTCTAGCAGAGGTCCTGTGGAGAGATGACTCTGATGTCTAACATTGGCACTTCGTCTTCCATTTTGTTTTATTTTTTTCCTAATACCCCTAAGTCGTGAAATGCTACTTGCCCTTCAGAAAATTGTTAGTCGTCTGTCCCAGGCTACAGTCATGTTTACAATGCCTTCATAATGTCAAAAGACTTTGACTAATATGATTTCCTGTTGATCTCTACCCTGCTTCTGTGACTGTTTCCTTGAGGGCACATTCCTGCTGTCATAACACTTTTATCTCAGCACCTAGAGTGTCATTTGTCCTTGTTTATTTGTAGGAGGTCCCATACTGTCATGTGTATACCTTTTTTTGGCCATTTTTGGTCAAAACTGCTTGCTAGAACACAAAATAGGCCAAAGAGGGGATACCACATGTTACAGACTGCTTTCAAATAGAGAGGTGCAGCGGAACGCTCACTGATAAGCGTGGTTGGCGATGCATGTGCTCGTTACCCAAGGTTGTGTAGTACTTTCTGTCATGCTCGCTCTCCTTGGCTGAGGCCACCTGTCAGCGCTCGTTGCAGGGAAAACATGTATAAACAGTGTGCTGTATTAGGAGCTCCGTATTGAACATGTTTAGAGATAGCATTAAATGCACGGTAGTGTTAAAACAGCACATGTGTATATGGTCAATTTAATCCCTCCGCCATGTTTCAGCAAAGTTGATCATCCAAACTGAGTAATTACTGATACTACTGTCTTTGACTAATATTCTGTAGGGTAATCTGCTGGGTGAAAGGCTTAAAAATCACAAAATATGCAGAGAAGTTAAATAGAAAAGAGTAGAATATGCATTGAACCGAAAAGGAATCATTTGAAAATCACAGAGTTCTTAACAGTAGGTATACGATTAGAGTGGTCTGTTGTAATATAAGTGTGTTATCCTAGGATGCATAAAGTCCATGACTAGCATATAGCAGAAACCAGGAGGGAATTTTTTGATTCTTTCTGAGTTATAAAGCCGTTTTCAGTAGAAATGTTTTGAAGCATGACCTGTCCCATACTCCTTATCTCTCACAGTCCTGCACTAAGTGGACCTCAGCAAGGAGGGCAGGGAGCTGAGTGGTTTTCCATTAAGTTTTTTAAATTCATTACTCAGATTTTAAGTTAATTAATTGGTTTTGTGTCTTCACATTTCTACTTCAAACTTACAAAAGAATAGCTTTGCTTGGAATTCACATTCCTGGTAATTTCCGTACCAGTGCATTAAATTATTAGATGCCCTTGGAACAGATTCTGGGAACATTGAACCTGAGATTGTCTTTCCTTCCCTCCACTTGGCTACTAGGATCTCCAGACTGCTGGGCACAGATGAGGCTTGCTTTCTGGTGGGGGTCTTGGCAGAGAAAACCAGAGCAGGGCTTTCCCTGCTGGGAAGGAAGATAGGAGAGCTGCAGATCTGGGGGAGACTTTCGCTTTGAAATTCATGGGCTTTCTGAATGGAAGTTTGATATGGGCCCCACCAAAATATGTCAGCTGTCCCTGGCCTCCAGTAGGCTGAGGGCAGCTAAGCAGCCTGAGCATTTCCTGCTGCCTGCGTGAGAAGGAGAGAATTCCGGAAGACCATACCCAGAGAGGCTTCCTGCAAACTTCCTCCAAGGAACTCACAGCTTGCCTGCTCCCTGTTCCATCCCTGCCATTTCTGAGGTCTCTCATTAATTGCAGCATGGTTCTGAGTGTCACACAAATGGAAACAAAGCACACCCCGCTTTAGGGGATTGGCTGCGCAAATTACGGCACACACACACCACGGAGGTGGAGCAGCCACTTCATAGAAAGGAAGAACTAGATGCGTGCCAATGAATGCTGAGGCCCGCTTCTCCGGCCAGACACGGGGCAGGGCGGGGAAGGCCTAGCCTGTCCTGTCCGTTCCTGCCTGATGTGGGATTCCTTGGAAAGGAGATATTTTCTTTGGGACACCCCATCAGTATGGTTGAGGCTTTCTCGGGACTGAACCGCAGTCTGAGGTCCAACCTTCTCTCCTTTCACAGGTGTTAGTCCCGAGTCTTGGTCAAAAGGCCCTCTCTGCCAGCTCCTGCTTCTTCCCCTTTATTCTTCACAGGCCTTTTCCCCCAGTAAGTCTCTTGTGTTTAGTTGAACGTGCATCTGTTTCTTGGAAGACCGGAACTCATCCCATCTGCTGATGCCGTGAGGGGACAGAAGTCTCTCCTGTGATATTTCTGCCAAAAATGCATGATGTGACTCTCTTTATGGCGAAACACCAGACAAACCCAAACTGGGGTGCCTTGTAAAAGCACCTGGCCTGTAGTCTCAAAAGCTGTCAAGACTGTGATATAAAATGACTGAAAAACTATTCCAGGTTGAAGGAATAAGAGATGAGACAACTTCATGCAATGTGTGATCCGGTATTGAATATGTTACAAAGGGTATTATTAAGATAATTGGAAAACTTGAACCGGTTCTTTGTGTTAGATAGTGACAACCATCTTGATGGCAAGGGAGGTCATACTCACTGGAGAATTCAGGGATAAGGAATGGGTCGTCACGTCTGAAACTGGGTTCAGAAAGATAAAGATCTTTGCACTATTCCCTAAACTTGCCTGTAAACTTGAAATTCTCATCTTTCAAAAAGTAAATGCGGGACATGGAGAATGGACTGAGAGGGGCCAAGAAGGAAATGTCTGGAACAAGTTGGAAGGCTATTGCAGATGTCCAGTTAAGAATGAGTGGGCCAGCAGGTTTGGTAAGCGAAGAGATTCGAGGTAGATTTAAGTGTTAGAATTAACTGGACTCATTAATGAATTGGATATGGGGGATAAGAAAAAGCGGTATTAAAGATAAGTTTTGTTTTTGTCTTTAGCAACTGAGTGGAGACTTATCTACTCAGTGTAGCAAGGAAGATTGAGGGAATAATAGGTTTGGGAAGAAATTCAAGAGTTTCCTTTTAGACATGTTATAATTAAGAAGGCTGGTATTAGTAGGTAGTTGGTTATATGGGTCTGGAACTTAGAGTGGAAGGCTGGGACAGAGATGTAAATTTAGTAGTTAACAGGATATAGAACCCTCGAGATGGATGGGATCACGGGCAGAGAAAACGTAGACATTAAAGAAAGTCCCTAAATTAAACCCTCATGACCTCCAACATTTACAGGTCAATTAGAAGAGGAAATGGGGTGGAGACCAATTATGATGAAACAAATTTAAATAATTACTCATCTGTCCCAGACATTTGGTAGGATTCTGCATGTTTATCCAAAAGGAAGGCACGCCAGAGTGCTGGATTTGTCAGCTCCTACCTCAGAAAATGTTCTTTACTAGAATTTTCCCTCAGGCGACGTGGGCTGACCTTTCCCACCTTCCGGCATCATCCTTCATTGCAATAGTGGCTGAAAACAAGCTGAGCTCTAAAGGTGGTTTTAAGTTTGCACTTGTATTAGGCTCACTCTTTGTAAGAACTTTGGGAATTACCGTTTCTCCTGGGTCTCATTAGAAGCTTCCTAGGTTTAACAAACAGATAACTAGTTGACTTACTACGCATATAAGAGGGAGAAGACTATTCTCATTTTCAATTCACTATCATTGCCACCATCAAAGGGTGTTGTAAATGACAGTTTTCTTAAATACGAAGAGCTTAAGGCTACTTAAGTATTCTTTCAGAAAACATTTTCATTTAAAAGCTTTTAACTCTGGGCTAGGCTCAGTCAGTTAAGCATTTCTACTCTTGATGTTGGCTCAGGTCAGAATCTCATCGTCTTGATATGAAGCCCTGTGTTGGGCTTTGCACTGGCTTGGAGTGGAACCTGCTTAAGATTCTCTCTCCCTCTCCCTCTGCCTCTTCCCCGCCGGTGCTCTCTCCAAGAAAAAAAAAATTTAACTCTGATCTGTGTCTGAAAGATATAAACATATGTGGATGGATTTTACATATTTTTATATGTTTGCTGTTATACAAATTCAATAAAAAATAGCCAACATTCTATACATAAAGATAGGTGGTAGTTCTTTTTGGGTACCCTAGTGATAGGTAAGTAGGAAAGCAAAAACAAAACTAAGTAGGCAGGAAAACAGTTCCTTAGGAGTGAGAAAAAAGGAGGGATGGTCTTGATGACATTTCGATGAGGCGATTTTTAAAAAAATTATTATTTATTTATTTTGAAAGAGCACATGCATGAGTGGAGAAGGGGCAGAGAGAGAGGGAGGGTGAGAATCCCAAGCAGGCTCCATGCTGTCCACGCAGAGCCTGGCAGGGCTCGAACCCGGACGCTTCAGCAACTGAGCCACCCAGGTGCCCCAGTGAGAGGATTTCTAGGAAGATGTCACAAATACTCACAGTGATCAAGAACCCCATTCCAGGGTCCTGTAAGGTGTGTACTTTGTATAACCTCTACTCAAGATTGCCTGGAGAGCTCGTGAGAGAGCTGATGCTGAAAGATTTAAAGCATTTCACTTACTCTGTCGGTTTAACAGTAAGAGTTCTGTCTCAGCTCTACCATTTACTAGGGACAAGCTTCACTAAGTGGACTTTGGCTCTGACCTTTCCCCAGGTTCTTATTCTCTGTCCTTCTCACATGTATAAACAAGCCTAGCTAGAGTTCTTTGCTCCTAACCCTCTAAAGTGTTAATAGTGGAGTCAGTAGTAGTAGTGTGTTGAGTTACTTGAATGGTATTTGCCATTGCACAGAGCAAAAGCAGGAGCCAACTGGACAGTCTTTCTTCCATGTCACCAGTCTGTACACAATTGCTTTTCCCCTTTTTCCCAGAATTGACCAAGGACCCTGAATAGGGCTCAGCTGAAGCAGATACAAGGAGGTAGCATGTTTCATGAAATCTTAGAAATGCTTACTAAGGTGCACGTTCTCGTAATTCACTCTCACTCGTCAGAGGCATCCATCTGTCTCCTTCTCCGCTTTGTTCATCGCTGCATTACCAGCACCTAGGATAGTGGCCTGCGCCTGGTAGCTGCATTAGAAATATTTGTTGACTTACCGAATAGTCGAAGTACCATAACCTTGTGTAGATTGTGTAGCAAGGTTATGACTTGCTTACATTACTGGATTTAATGTTCCAAAAACATTAGCTCTAAGTCATTTTTCACTTTTTATACGTCGTGTAAAAGCCAGGGAACACCATATAATACAATTATGCTATAGCAGAAGATCTTTCTTTCTCTGGACTACTGAAAACAACATTTAACTTCTTGTGAATTTAATAAAAAATTTCAGACTATTTTAAAAAATTCATTAAGGGACATTATAGAGCTCAGTATAATGGAAATAAATGCTCATCAGGCTTAGGAACTCATTTTCTTGCTTTAGCTTCAGTAATTCAAATGTTTATATATTTAAAATCTACTTTTATGTGAGAAATTTTCATATTTCATAAGAATGGAGTAATTTCACGATTAATGTATTTATGTTGTGAGAGAGGCAGTGGAGAGAGGGAAATAGGAGGGAATTGCCTATTTGTGTCCTTTGCTGAGGTTTCTAATATGGCACTTCTCTGTCATTGATATGCAACTGCAAAACCTTAACCCTTTGATTATTTGTAGATGTATTTTCCCCAATTCGTTTTCATCTTATTGATGATTTGCACATATCTAAAAATTTGATTAAAGGTTCTTATCCAGTTGTAAGAAATAATAGAGATCCCATGTTCCCTTTACTCAATCTCTCCCAGTTGTAGAACCTTGCAGAACTATTAGTGTGGTATCACAGCCGGGGTATCCATATTGATGCAGTCAAGATATAAAGGAGTTCTATCACAAGGGTTCCTCGTTTTGCCCTTTTATAGCAACACTTGCCTCTTGTCCCTACCCCGGGCAAGCATTAATCTGGTCTCCATTACTACAACTTTGTCATTTCCAAATTGCTAATACAAATGGAATCATACAGTATGTAATCTTGTGGAACTGGCTTTTTTTTTTTTACTCAGCATAATTTTCTAGAGATTCATCCACATTGTCAATAATTGGAAAAGAATTCGGTCTTAACTAATAATTAAGGAAATGTAAATGAAGATGACAATAATACTATTTTGTTTAACCACCAAAGCTTAGAAAAACATACAAAAAAGGGCACTTGGGTGGTTCAGTCGGTTGAGCGTCCAATTCAATTTCGGCTCAGGTCATGATTCCAGGCTCATGGGATGGGGCCCCAAGTCAGGCTCTGTGCTGAGTGTGGAGCCTGCTTAAGATTCTCTCTCTCCCTCTGCCCCTCTCCCCTGCTTATGTTTTCTCTCTTTCTGTAAAATAAAATAAAACACACACACACACACACATATACACACGCGATAACATCAAATGTATGCAACATTGGAGGAAAATGTGCACTTTAGTAAAAACAGTAGCAGCTAATCTTGCTTGAGTGCCTATTACATGCTAGACAAGTTCTAAGTATCTTACCTATGTCAATTTATCTAATCAGGACAACTCTAAGAGATAAGTCCTATCATTATCTCCCTTTTATAGATTGGCAAACCCAGCACTACCAGGTTAAAGTAATTTGCCCAAAGTCATGGAATGAGGAAATGGCAGGGCTAAGACTCAAACGTTTATTAACAAATTCACTTGTTTACAATTGAAATGATGCTCCCCTAAAGTAGCAACCAAATCTTCTGGCATCATAATTATTTCAATGCTCCACTTCACCTCCTGCACCCTACAGGGCCATTCCAGCCAATCCAAATTGGTTTTATCACTACTGAAAATTATATGCAAGTTATTTCTATATAATCTCTAATTTAAAAAATATTTTTCTCTTGATTGTTTCCAAAGATCTGAAACCAAGGCTATCAATATCTAATAAAATGTATTATAAAATAAAATGTATGAACATCTTACTCGGTGTATTTTCTAAGTTCCATGGTATCTGAGGCATCTAAAGGAAAGCAAGTTGATAAGGCTTATTTTTAAAAAGGGGGGGGAGAGAGAATTTATTTTAGATATATAGATTCAGATTCTTAGAAATGAGAAAATACGTCAACTGGCCTGCAGGTATCATGCTCTCAAAACAATATTTTAAAATTGTAAGCATTCTTAGTGGAACCAGAATCCATACTAACTAAATGGGTTCTAAATAATCAAAAGTATTGGAATTACCTAACTGATTTCTGAGTATGGTAAATACCGCATAGTAAGTTATATAGATTATGTTAATGATTTATTACCTGTCTATATTTGTAATAAAATAAGCTATTAAATTTACCATTTTCCCTCTGATAATAGAAATTAGTGAAAAGCAAACAATCTGTTCTTCATTGAACTTTTGTCACTGTGATTGATTTGCTTCATTCTAAAAGTGTTCTTCTTTTAAAAAAAATTTTAAAGTTTATTTACTTTGAGAGAAACAGAGACCACACAAGTGGGGGAAGGGCAGCCAGAGAGGGAGAGAGAGAATCCAAAGCAGGCTCTGCACTGCCAGCACAGAGGCTGATATGGGGCTCAAACCCATGAAGCTGTGAGATCATGACCTGAGCCTAAACCAAGGGTCAGACGCTTAACCAAATGAGCCACCCAGTTGCTCCTAAAAGTGTTCTTATTTTCTTTCCAGTTTTAAAACTTTTTGCTATGTATGTTAATCAGAGGAGGAAGAAAGTTATATGAATGGCTTAACATTACTCAGTTAAAAATAAATTCTTTATTTTCTTAAACTTAAAAATCCTCTTTCATGATTACTATGGCTTTTTAAAATTATGACGAAGCATTTATGTTTCCAGGTAAACGTGTTGCTTATATGGGCTGAATATGATTGCCATCATTATCCATGGGCAGGTGTATTGGCAACGTAGCCAATATGAACACATTAAAAAAAAAGTCACGAAAATGTCTGTGACTGAGAGCACATTTGAACAATGCCTGTTGAACATGTCATGTGATAGCTCTTACTTCAGATTTCTGTATTTATTACTGTCACTCAATTAATGACAATAAAGGTATTCTAGTATTTTGACCCTAGTGCCATATAAATTAATATCAAAATTTGTTCATCTTGGATTTTCTTTTTTGTGCTTCTTGAGATTTGTATTCTCCCACAGTAGAATTATTATGTTATTTTGTACAAAGATTTCTTTGTAGCAAATTCTCCATAGGGAAAATATAAAGAACTCAAAATAATTCTCAACAGAGTTCAGATATGGATTATATATTCTAATTTTATCTATTGGGAAATAAAGTACTGACTAAAATTGCCCTTCACCCACAGAATGTATGAATTGACTAAATGAGATGCTAATTATATGTATAGAGATAGAAAGTCTGAGAACTAAATCCTATTTAAATATTATCCCTCCTTATAGTAATAAGTATCTGTTTAGTTCGTATATTATGGCCCTTTTCAGGATAAATAAATTTATTTCTTAACCTCACTAAATTCACGTTCAGATTTATAAAATTTTCACATAAAGTTATTATATTGCAAAGGCCAAATTATCTTAGATGCTTAATAAGAAAATACTATTATGGTCAAAATAAATAATTCAAATGATATTTAATGTAGAGAAAAGATTCATTTCTGAAATCGGGATCTGGGCTGTAAATCCTGTAAGTTAGATCCTGTTTGTCCATTGAATTCTATTATGTATCTGGAATTATTCTTTGGAAAAATGTATGCCACAATCTGTTTTAGTCATGACACTGCTCTGAGGAGCAGAGTAGGGCCATCTCCATGGTAACAATGTAGCATTTTCTCTAGTGACCCACCCGTCTCCTGGGAAGTTCCTGTACTTCTTTATTCCATATGCTCTGGCTTCCTCCTCTTTGGATAGTCCCAGGGTAACAGCTAACAGTTTTTGAGCTCCTACTGAGTACCAGACACAATTCTAAGCACTTTACAGACATAACCGAAACCTGTGAGGTAGACTTTATTAGCCTCCTTTACATATGAGGAAACCGAAGAGCAGGGAGCTCTCATGGCGAGGAAATGCTCGAGGACAGTTTGATTCCAGAGCTGAAATTAAGACCACTGTGCTATGTTGCCTTCCCATTTTCTAGACTGGAGTCTGTGCTCAGATATGGGTCTCCTCAGCCCCTGGGTTTGCTGGAAGGACCTGTAGCCCAACACCCCAGTCTGTTCTCATAGTCATGAGCCGCTTCATCCACTTACACCAGCACAACACAAAGATGATTGTTTTCTATGTGTGCCACAGTGAAAGTATTTTGATAAGCACAATTCCCTAGAACAAAGTAAACATTCAGAGCTAAACATATTAACTGTTTCCTAATTTGTAACTGACATTAAGATAAAGTTTCAGATTCAGCTGTCTTTTGACAAGAAATCACATGTATACCTTACATAATCCTACTTTAGATTGCTTCCTGTCCGACTATGACAAAGGAAAAACGTTTGAGAGCAAAGCCTAATCATTTCTTCCATTGATATTTTGTTATAATTTGTATTAATTGTTCTTCCCTGGCAACATTAACCCTGACTAGAGTTCCCTCGAAGTCCTAACATCATTAAAACTGACTTTATTTCATTAGTATTGAGAAGTCATTTTTGACTGTTTATTTGGGCTGCCTGCTTCCCAATTAATTGAACTGACAAATACTTCACCTTGAATGTTGCGGTATGACAAAACACATACCATAAGGGTGCATAAGGTTAATAAGGGAATGCTTTCTGAAGAAAGGATGTTCACAGGTTTAAAAAAACAGGAGGGAGAGAATAGGTATGTTTCTGCATACGAGCTCTTGTGTAGCAACTTACGTGATTTTGGAGACTAAACATCACTTCAGTTCCAGAATCAAATAAAGACAAAATAGTTTAGACTCCCTGGGAACCTTAGAAACAGCTCAGAATGAACCCAACTGATAATCCCAGCTGGCTTAAATTGTAGACACATGCACTCGAATGTTTTCATTGTGTTTAAAATGATGTGTTCACAATTCATTAATCATGGAACTTCATCTGGAAGTGTGGTTTGTGGTTTTCCATATTTTACCTCAAGAAGTTTTCAGGTAACGATAAACATGTTGCAGAGGAGTCAGAGAGGAGAAAAGTTCATTTCCTCTTGATTGCAATAGCCAGCAAATGATTGCCCACTTACACATGTCCAATCCTGTTTAAACTTGGTGGGGGCCATCTTTGGAGTTTTGACTATTTGTCATCTGCTCTGGATAACTGATTCCGGGTGAAATACCAGCGAGGAGGAAGCAAAGGTGACTTTGAAGTTGTAAGCGTCGCTAATTCAGTGGTAAGGGGCCATCGATGAGGTAAGTATCACCAGGAAGAGGAGCTAGTGGGGTGTGTTCGGGGTGAAGATGATTAATTCTTTGGAGAACACGTAGATCTGAAGGAACTAAGAAGAGATTCATGTGGCAATTTCAAGAAAGCAATTGGAAATGTTTGCGTGGGATCGTGTGAAAAGATTAAGACTAGAAGTTTTCAGTTGGAGACATCTATGTGTGGTCTTAGGGGTGAAAGAAACATTCTCTCTAAGAAAGAAAGGATAAGGATAAACTAAAGAGCCTCATCGCATGACTGGGGCAACTAATTTCACAGGAGGAGAAAGTCTGGTGACAAAGGCTGACAATATGACACAAGCCACCTTGATGTTCCTGAACCCACCACACGTAGCCCCCCTTCATCCTCAACCTGGAATGCTCTCCCCACAGAGTTAGAGGGCTTCCTTCGTGCTCTCATTCATACTCTGTATCTGTTTCTACATTCGCCACAGATCGGAACAGCTCCCCGTTCCGGTTTCTTTCTCACCTGCTGCACGTAGATCTTCACTGAACGGATGAACTGGATGAGTGGAATGAGAAGAGACTGCTCAGGCCGCGTTTCAGAAACGGAGGTCTTAGCATTCTCGGAAATTGGCCGGATGACGTGTTATTTCGAGGAAAATGTAACTGAATGCCCATTGTGTGTCAGCCATTCCTGGAAAAGGCCCAGAAAATTTTAAACGGTGTCAATAAGACTCGTCATTTGTTGACTCTGGTCTTCTAGGCACTGGCCTCATCTTTGTGAAGGCAGCTTTCCCTGAGTAACAGCAAAGTTAACATTCACTTCTCCAAAATGACTCTGTCCCTGCTCTGTTTGCGTTCCTACCTCTGTGGGTCTAGAGCAGGTGGCGCCCCTGATGGACCGCCCAGGGGAGAAGTGAGGACAGTTTTGAAAGTAGGGTAAGATGGGGGGCAAAAACAATACAAAGTAACAGAAGTCCATTCTAGAAAGCATACAGAGGCCATCAAGTGAGACAACAGAAGGGGGCAGGAGGGAAAGGGAGTAAATTCATTTCCCCCTCTCCTCTGCCTTACTGTCAAAATTACAGAATTACTGTCAAAGATGCTGAGCCCCAGCATGGCCCTTACTGTGTGTTTGAGATTCTGTAGTTGGAGGAGAGTTTCAAAAGCATCAGTTGACAGTAAAGTCACTTTTCAGCATTAGAACATTGAGCCTCAGTGTTTGTTTTATTTAAAACTTGCTTTCGATGTGATGTGAAAATATTTATTAATTGTGAAAATATTATGTAAACTTTAATAAGTTCTCTAAAGTTCTAGATATATATTTTTAATATTATATATGAACATTAACATGTGTATAATGATACAGGTATAGCCTGGGCTTTGTTTTTATTTTATTTTATTAAGGTTTATTTATTTTTGAGAGAGAGAGAGAGAGAGAGAGAGAGAGAGAGATCAGGAGTGGGGGAGGGATAGAGCAAGAAGGAGACAGAATCCAAAGCAGGCTCTAGGCTTCTAAGCTGTCAGCACAGAGTCCAACGCAAGGCTTGAACTCATGAACCATGAGATCATGACCTGAGCTAAAGTCTGCCGCCTCACCGACTGAGCCGCCCAGGTGCCCCTGTAGCATGGGCTTTGTTAATAGAGCTGGGTTCAAACCCTGCTCTACCATATGCTATTTGTGTGAGGCTGAGACAGATGACTTAACCTTTTTATTTCATTCCCTTTGGCATTTACCCTAGGGGTTAAATAGGAGAATGCACAGGAAAAGCTTTCAGCACTTTGCCCAGCAGTCAATTACCTACAGTCAATAAGGGTAGGTATTATTGGCATTACTGTTGTGGCTTAAGGATTTTTTTTTGTTGTGGTGAAATATTTATACCATGAAATTTGCCACTTTAACCATTTTCTGCGCACACAGGGAAGGGGCAGGAAATACTTTCACAGTGTTGTACTGCCATCACCACCATCCATCTTGAAAACTCCTTAATCTTCCCAAACTGAAACTGTGCCCATTAAACAGGAATTTTCCATTTCTCTCTCCCCTCCAGACTCTGTAGTAGTGACCATCCTACTTTCTCTCTCTCTTGAGTTTGCCTATTCTACATACTCCATGTAAGTGGAATCATTCAGCGTTTGTTCTTTTGTGTCCAGCTTATTTAAAAATTTTTTTATTAAAATAAATCTAAAAACTAAAAAAAATTAATAGTAAAAGCTAAATCCACACTTTTTAGTCATTGATTCTGTTGTTTCTGTACTACATGCACCACATTCAAAAGGCCTAGTGTCTGCCACCCTCCTGATAGTATTTACTAATTAAGGCACAATGTCAATAGGAAAGTCTCTTCAGTGCCTCTTAATGCCCAGTTGACTTCCACAAGTGTCACAGAAGCTGAGTGTTGTTGTTGTTTTTTTCCCCAGAGACTATAAAATCTGGAAATACTTTTGACAGGGAGCTCGGATGCTTCGGCGCTTTAATTGTGGCTGAGTTTAAAAGTTTTCAGCCTGAGTACTGCAGCTTTTTAGCCATCAGCCTCGCAGCTCCTCTCCCGAAGTGACTGTAAATTTGCAGTCAGTAAGCAAAATAGCAACGAGACATAAATATTCATTACCAAAAAATGAGGGACTAAATCAAGAGATAAGATTAATTATTCAGAAAAAGCTCTGTTTTAAACGTTCCTCTCACAGATGTGCAGGAATTACACAACCTGCTTCTTTCTATCGTGCATATGAGTTCATGGAGTGTTTCCCTGCCTGGCGGGTCTGCATTCCTTTCTGTACAATGATGCCAATTTCTAATTCCCGGACAGAAAGGAAGAACCGCTAAGCCTGCAGCCATCAAGTACCCAGCAAGGTGTTTCTGTCGTGATGAATTACCCACCTGAAATCTCTTAGGGCTTTTGCCCCAATGACTTTTCAATGCAAATGAGGTTCTACCAAGCAGAACGCCCTAAAACTGCTGTGTCTGGGAGCAGACTGTTTCTTCCTAGCTCAGCGCCTTCACGCCTGGTCTTTCTGGTGCCCGTGACCCAGATTACAACAACTGTTACTACAAACAACAGATGCCTCCTCTGAATGCAATTCCTGCTTTCTTTGTGTGATCTCGGGCAGGCAATTATCTCGGAACCTTGGCTGTTTCATCTGTAAAATAGGCGGATAAAGACAGCCTGTGACAATCCCTACTGCCGCCTGGGGCAGGTAGTCAGGAATGCAGGTAAATATTAGATTTAGGAAAGATGCCTGTGCGTCTGCCTTTTACTTTTCCAGCACTCTTTCTCCTTGAGACTCTTTCTCGGTCCCTGCCAAGAGCCATCTCACAGCCCCTCCCTCCAGTATTTGGGAGCTGAAATTTCCACCTCATTTGCCCTTCGGCTAGCAAGGCCTGTCTGACCTCCGGCTCTCTGCCTAGAGTAAGCTAAGACTGTAGGCTGGGAATCACCGCCCTTGTGATTTAATTACCTTTATCTCATCCATACCCTTGGCCCTCAGGACCCTGCTGCTTTGCAGAGCAAGTTGGATAGCCTCCTATCTCTAGTTTTTAATCTACACCAAATGCCAATGATTCAGACAGACATTTGAAAGCACACTGCATAATGAAGAGAGACAAAAATTCTGCAAGAACAAAAGAAAAAAAGGTTGTTTCTGTTTTATGTTAACTCTGGGTCTTGGTCAGATGCTGTGTTTGGTATATACTCCCATTTCTTTGAACAACTATGCTGGTATTTATTGAGTCTTCCTACAGTCTAGGCACTGTGCTAAGTAATTTTTGCATATATGTTTTCATTCAATCCACCCCAGTAACCCTAGAAGGTAGATGCCACTCATACCCATTGTATAGATTAAAAAAAAAACCACAAAGGTTAAGAAACTTGCTTAACTTCACACCGTTAAGTGGCAGAGCTGGATGAAACCAGCTGACACAAGAACAGTGGTGTGGCCACTGTGCCAGAACATTCAGTGGCATGTTCAAATGCAAGATCTCAACCAGAAACGGTAATACCGAGTGACTCCTTTAAGTCTGGAAGCCTCTGGAGGGCTTTAAATGATGGATTACCGCATTTAAATTATTTATTCCACTTCCCCCCTCTTCTTTAGTTTTCTTTTATTGAGGTCCTTAAGTTTAATTTTTTTTTAATACTAAAATCCATCCGTTCTCTGTTCCTTGCAGTAGGAAATAAGGATTCAAGAGGGCCATACAACCATACATGTTTGAAATTCCTTGTCAACCTAACATGCAGAATCCTTTCAAGAATAACTGGTGACCTCAGTGATTCTTGTGGTTGGAATTTTTCTTTTGTAAGCAAAATAGAAAGAACATCTGAATAATTTTCTGTGATGGTGTTTCTATAAATTAAGAATTAGGAATGCTTTCTATTCAAGTAAGAAATACATAGTCCCGTTTGTAAAATTTACTGTCTCTATGAAAAAAAAAAAATCAGGAATCACTTAGGAGATTTTATGTGGGTGTGTTGTAACAGTTGTCTCCAGAAACGGTCCAGAAGATAGACCCTTTGGAAGATTCTATTTCTTCTATTAGAATTTCTATTCTTTCCTTTTTGCTTATCATTTTTTAGTTTCTATTTTTGTATATACTTTATAATGTATGTATTTTATAATATACATAATATATAATTTATATTTGAAATTATGCATTTTGATATATAACATATAGAATTATTCACATATATCCATACATTTTATTTTATTTTATATATTTACATTATATATAGACTATATATTTATATATTTTTGAAATTTATATATTTTAATATATTTATATATTTTATTTTATTTTATAAATTTATATTATATATAATATATATTTACATATTTATTATATATATATATATATATAAAGGACCTTCATATATATATATGAAGGACCATGCTCAAAAGTTTTATAGATGAAATGAGTGATCAAAAAAGTCTAGAGAGCATGTTTCAAAGAACTTTCAAAACTATAAAATATTAGGAATTCTCATGAATTTGAGTTCAACTTCCAGCATTTGTAACATATAATAAGCATTTACTTTTTGTAATCCAAAGGACCAGATAACATTATTTTCACAAGAAAGAGCTACATCATAAATAAATATACACGGTGATGAAGGCCAGTTGTGGGGAATGCCGGGTTCATCTACATTCAAGTATAATGATGATTAAAAGCCATAATGAAATTCTTGGGGCTTTGAACATTCTTAGTTTTTCTCTAGCCTAAACTGTCTTAATTCCTCCAGTCTAAAAGTAAAACCAGTGCCAGTCATTGGTTAATAATTTTTTTCAAGTGATTTGCTTCTACTTTCATTGGTCACTTTTGTCCCTGATAACATCTTCCAGTATTCTGATGGGGGGCCACCCTACCTCACTGCTCCTCACTAGTCTAAGTCAGCACTGCCTTCTAACAGCTGTCTTGCCTTTGGGCATTTGCAGAATCCAACCCCTCTTTTATGAGAGAAACACCCTTTCCTGCTCTTTCCCTGGCTAACCTCTTCCCATCCTTTCCGTCTCCGCTGGAATATTAGCTACCTCTCCTGTGTGTTCCATGGTGTTCTATTCTCTCCTTGCCTTTAACAGTGGTCGCAATGCAAGTTTAATGTCTATCTTCCTAAATTTGTGAGACTCACCTCACATTTCTGGCAGATTGGACTCTCTGGTCTCATTTCCCTGGACCCAAGTCTAGGCGGAGAAATATTGGGGCATGACTGAAGCCTTCATACTTGCAGGATATAAAAGTTTCTCCAGCCCTTATGTGGCACGGCACACACTCCCTCATCAGCTGGTTTGCACTTTGTGAATGGTTTATTAGATGCTCTGATATCTTCACTTAACTCATTTATTTACCATTCTTTTTTCTTTTCTTTTCTGCTTCTTGTCCTCTCTTCTTAATCTTTAACTTGTTAGACTGACAGGTTAATCCTACTAGTATTTCTGGGTTTTGTTCATATGCTTACAGTCTATAGGAAATTAACCTTGGCCCTCTAGGTAGTGTCAGCAAAAACTTATGCACTGATCCAGAGAGTGACCAGCTGAGAAATGCTGAGCCGGGGGCAAGAGAATGCACTTCAGCAGCACGGTGAAGGATCAGGCTGATTTGGGATGAGACTAAATTTAGTCCGCCATTTGAACCTTGATCTACGATCAGTCTTTTAATGTAAACTTTCCCTAATATAGAAAAAGTATATTTTTCTTTCTCAGTTCCTAATCTTTTTTTTTTTTTTTTGATCAAGAATTTCATTATCCTTATCTTTACATACAGTTGACTCTAGGGCAAGGATGTTAGAAATTACACTGTCAGCAAAATTGTATTTGATTATGAAGGCAAAAACTTTGCTGAATTATTTGAAATTCTGTTTTGTTTATGTCCTAATTCAAATATGACCTTGACTTTGTTTAATTGTAATAGATGGTGTCTTATAACCATTCCTCAGCTGTTTTTCTGGATCATGAATTCGGATTTATGTTATTTGCCTGTTAGTTGATTTGAAAAGTGTTTTACATAAGTTTTCATTGTGTTGAATAGTACTTTTGTGGATCTGAATTGCAAATATGCTCAGCCCCCTTCTCCCCAAGGCTAACTTAAACAAAATAGACAGATGGTCCTCAAATAGGCGCCTTTCTCAAGACTGATTTCTACAATAATTTTTTGTTGCCTCTAGTGATAATGTTTACTTTTGTATCTTCTCAAGATTGTGCCTTGCAAAGCATAGCAAATTGATTTGTCAGTTTCTTGGTGTACAAAGCTTTCTTTTAGATCTTTAATAAACAGAAAATTATTTTAAGTGGCTGGAAGTTATAGTGTGAAATTCTTATTTAAGGATACTGTTTGCCTTTTAATGGTTGAATACATGATGAAGTAAGCATCCTAAGGCTCATATTATTATAGTTATCATAGTAATTATCGATAACATGCTTCAACTAATGTGTAAATGATCGAATGGGAGACCATATATACGTAGAAACCTGTTCTGTTAATAATCATAAACTATGAGCACCTGAGCTGGATTTACATATTAATGAGTCTATCTTTCCAAAAATATCATGACTTAGTTATCTGGTTTGAGGAGTGAAGTCACATAGAGATTTAAAAAAAAAAAATAATTGAACTGGTTCCTTTTTAATAATATGCTCTTAAAATTTTTTTCTTGATGCGAGATGTGGAGAATCTAGAAAATTCAGATAAAAAGAACATAATCACCCGTAATTCAACTATCCAGAGACAAATATTGTTAGTATTCTAATATTAATACTTATGTCATTGTTAAATTTTAATCTAAAACTTCGTGTGTATAAAAATAAGTAAAAATACTAGTGTACAATAGTCTATATGGAATATCTATTTGTGAAAAATGATAGAAAAATCCAGGCAAAATCTCCTTAGTTCATTGTTGTTGTTTTTGTTTTTGGATACAACATCCTGACTTTAGATATCTTATAGAAAAAATATATATCTCAATTCAACACTTCTTGGCTAATATTTAAACAGAGAAAAAGATTATTTATGTGCACCAAACTTAAGACAACATTTTGAACAAAATGATGCTTAGGAGAACCTCAAATAATAGTACAGCCACAACCGGTAGGTTGAGAATCAAGTGTACACTTTGGGGAAGCTCGCGAGAGTCAACAAAGGTCATCTAGTTCCCTGAGGCTGGTGCCTGAAAATGCCCTACTCATCTATACAGAGCAAAAGTTTGTTGATAATTCTGTTAATTGATGATTAGGAAGCAGTGTTTTAAGCAATTTATATTTTTATGAGATACTTTGCTACTTATGTAAGCATTCTACTGTGGTTGATATGTGGTTTGGGAAGCTGGAAGTTGGAGTTGCCATGACACAATATAACATATATTGGAATGATGAAAAATAGAATAATGAAAATGTTTAATATAGTACAACATATTTTCAGTACTGTATTATTAATGTTAATAATATATTACAGGTATAACATTAATTACACAGGCACATGAGATGCCTATGGAGGTAATTGTGAGTGCATCAATAATTTCTGGAAGCATACACAGAAACTATTATCATTGGTTGCTCTGTGACTGGGGTCAGGAATGCCAATTTTGAACCATGTGCATGTGTTAGCTATCAAAAATGAAATTATAAAAACACAATTGAATCTAATGTGAAAAATACAATTGTAAGCTTTTAAATATGACTAGTTTTATCTATTCACAGGAAAAAAAACATGATTTTGTCTGAATCTGTGTGATTCAAGGTCTCCCTCGGTATTAATTGTGTAATGATTTACTCAGAGGCTACTGAGACATAAGAAACTGTTCACTTCTATAGCAGACTCAGACTGGTGGTTCTGGAGTCCCAGTCAGGTGTCCAGTGTTCTCTTTAAGGAGCCATTGGACAGAAGCTAGCATGCTCTGGGTGTCTCATTAGGGAGGAACCTTATGGGGAGGAGAGACAGAGACAGGCAGACAGAGAGAAAGAGACAGAGGGACAGAGACAGAAAGACAGTAGAAGAAGGAGGAGGGAGAGGAAGAAAGGGGGAGGAAAGAGAGAGAGAGAGAGAGAGTGAGAAAGAAAGGAAGATAGAGAAAAAAGAAAATTGCCCTGAGAACTTCCCATATTTCTACTTCTTTTTTTCTGGCTATTTCTGATTCATAATCCATTGCTCTCAAGTGCAACTTTTGTTACCCCTTCTCATTAGCTCCAGGCGTTTCTTAATGACCTCCTAGATGCTACTTGAGCAGCCAAATGAAGCCCTGCCTCAAGGAGCAAAGACTGAACTTCCTTCCTGTTCAATGATTTTTGAAAGTGTCCTATATAACCCTAGTTCTGGCTTCGTCTAACTCCAGCTAGGTAGGGACAAGACCCTACTATGCAGGGACAGAGTGATGGAAATTCTCAGAGTCCCTGTTTATCTGCAGATTTTTGGAGGCATGCGTTCTAACTGCTCTGACTTATTTCAAAGAAGTCAGGCTTCCATTCCCATGTGGAAAAGAGTAATGAATAACAGGACTCCTGGCCGCCTTTCATCCTGTTTACTCCACTATTGCCAACCATTCATCCTCCAGACTTTTCCACCGATGCCTATTGGAACTTTTTCCTTTTGCTTTTAATTACCCTCGTGAACTTTGGTAATCAGGCACCCACCCACTCTTTACCATATGCCATAGGTACTGGCCTATTACGGAAATCTAGTTCTAACCGAAATAAACTGCATGGTTGCTGGCCTCGGTAGATGAGTTTGACCTAGTTTCATATTGGAAATTTCACTAACTGATCTATATATCTGTCATGGCCATGAGAAGATCTGATGACTATTTAGTTTTATCAAGGCTTGGTTCACTTCCTCATGAGGACTCATGGCAGCCAAGGCTAATTACTTCAACGTAATTCATTTCCAAACCACCAACAGCTCTCTGAATGACAGAAAGCCGTTGCAAGTCCTCCAACAACCCACGTGACGCTGTCCTACAAGCTTTATCTGACCTTCCTAGAAACACTGTCCCGTAAGCAATTCTCCCCTTCAGAATTCTGAAGCAAGCCACTCGTCCCAGATCCTTTGTCGACGTCAGCTGGAACGTGTTTTTACTGAGAAGAGGTTCATTATTGCCATCACATCAAGGAGGTACCAGGCTCCTGTGTTACACACGTGCAATGGTGCGTGCCTCTCATCACCACACAAGCGCCCCGATGCAGCCTGAATTCCTAGGACACGTCCTTACCAGGTCTGCCTTCTTCCATCACAGCTCCATCTGCTCTGCTTCAACCTAATATCACATTGCACATCTCCTCATTTTTCCAATAGATTTTGTGGACTTTAACACTGTGCAAAGCTCCATGCTTGTAAATGACAATCTTTGCCCTCCAGGAACTTACATTTAGAAGGAGAGAAAAGGGATATGCCTAAGTTACCATGATGCAAATCAGTTGATAGTGTGCTGTATTAGGAATCCTAGCAAACCATGACAGCCATTAGGAGGGAAAGGTCTCTGACTGGAGTGGAGGAAAGCTTCATGGAAGAGGTGGCATTCTGAGTGCAGATTTGAAGACTGGCTAGGGTTTTGAACCACTACTAGAAGTGGGGGTTGGCGATCCAGGCAGAAGAAATACTCAAGCAAGTGCAAAAAAGTCTGAAGTTTTATTGCTTAGAAAACAGCAGTTAAGTTTTGACTGAAAAAGAGAGTCCTGAAAACTAATACATGCAAGTTAAGGCTGAAATGACATTGTAGGGTCAAATTGAGATGCTTTGATTTTCTAAATTAAGGAATTTAATAAAATTAATTAAAGTAATTAATTGAAGTAAAATTACTTTTTAAAAAACAAGAAAATTACGATTAAAGTATTAACAGAAGTAATAAAGGGGACATGTCAGGAATAGAGTTTAAGATATTAATGTGATAGTAGAATGCAGACTTGATGGGTCAGGAAAGATGGGGAAATAATAAAAGGATTACTGAAATAGTAAACCTCTGTTACAGTGTTATATGTGTGGATGTAAAATAAGTAAGCATAATAATAAAGGAGCATAAAGTAAGTTATGTGAGGGACATTATGAAAAAATATTTCAATGTCTGGCAGTCAGAGAGGTGTTGAGATACTTGATAGTGACTTAGAAAAGAAACAGTGTCTTACTGCCTTTTTGTATCCTGCGCAGCCTCTATAATTTTGCTTTGCGCATAATAGGCATTTGATAAATATGGAATCAAGAGGCCTAGACAACAGGCCAAGAGCTGTACGCAGCAGGACGTGCAGGTGCCTTTAGTGCTGATATCTGATTTCGCCACATAGGATGTTTCTGGGTTCGCTAGACTCGACTTTGATGCCGCTCATTGAAAACGCTGGATTTATAACCCCTGGAAATTGAACTGTACTGCAATACTATCGGTACGTTATCATTGTGATTCTTCTGTAATTCTTTCCAAATTTACCGAGTATGCCGTCATTACTTTCAATCCTTCTTTTTTGTTCACAGCTTACTTGTAACAAGTTCGCAGGGAATAGGCGAAAACAAATACCGATGCCTCTGGAAAGCTGGCAGGTAACATCGCGAGTCATGTTTGACACTGAGGGAGGGCACACGACTTTTAAAAGGAGTAGTGTTTCTCAGCTCCAGCCAATAGTTGCCATGCAAGAACACAGGGCCTGGGTTTCTAAATCTTACTTTTTTAAAAAAGAGATCAAGAAATCCAGATTTTTTCTCAGGAATTCTTTTGATTTTTAAAACCTTGATTCCCTTTCTCTCTCTCTCTGTATCTGTGTGTGTCCAAAATAAACCTGCCTGTTAAATCCAGGCTAATGGGTCACGAGTTTGTAGTCTCTGTTATGAAGTAAAAAAATGAAAATCCTTCTGCCCTCTACCCTCATTTCCTGAAGATAGGCATGGTTAACAATACAACGTGTGTCCCCAGAAACATGTTACATGTATTGTTCTGTAAACTGCTTTTGGAAGTTAGCAATACTTGAAGCGCAGTGCATATGCATCTGTCTCTTCCTTCTTCATCATCCCCTTCTTCAGGCTCAGAGTTCTTCATTGTTAGGATTACATAATGAAATTACCTATTCACCTTCTCTTCAGATAAATTCATATTATTTCCCCTTTTTTCCCATTACAATTGCTAGTAAATGGATATCACAACAGATATATCTTTGTTCTCTTATGTTAGCACAGATTCCATGAGGTGATATTGCTGGGTGGGTCAAAAGGCGTGCCAAATGAAATTTTGATAGATTATTCCAAATAGCACTCCACAAATGTACCTAGAATGTTAGAGAATGCTGGCTCTCTTACCTTCTTTTTTTAAAATTGTTTTTAATGTTTATTTTTGAGAGAGAGAGAAAGACAGAGTGTGAGCAGGCAAGGGGTAGAGAGACGAAGACAGGATCTGAAGCAGCCTCCAGGCACTAAGCTGTCAGCACAGAGCCCAATGTGGCACTTGAACCCATGAACCGTGAGATCATGACCTGAGCCAAAGCTGGAAGCTTAACCGACTGGGCCACCCAGGTGCCCCTCTCTCATCTTTTTAAAATACCAGATATAATCTTAAACAGTTTTCTCAGTCTGATTAGAAATATATTTGATTGTTTTTTCAGGGAGTGAAGTTGAGCATCTTTCCCTATGTTAATTGGCCCCTATATTCATCAATAAATTGCTTGCTCATGGTTTTTGCTCATTTGCCCATTACTTTGTTTTGTTATTGATTTGTAGGAGCTTAATATTTTCTCCCATTCTGTTTCCTTTGGGCGATAGTTCACAGAGTTTATCTCTGTGCTGTCTTTTACACTGTATAGAAATTTGATCTTTAATGTAACCAAACCTGCAAATCACCAAATATTTCCTATGTGGCTCCGAGTTCTGTGTCACACTTGGAAAAGCCATTTCTTTTCAAGATTGTAAAAGTACTCACTTATATATTTTTTGGTAGGGTACTATATATATAGCTATACAGATATTTAATCCATGTGAAATTTATTTTTTCTAAATGATTAGAATAAGGACCTACTTGTTTTTTCCTCAGATGGTCCAGGTGTCCAAATGGCGTTTATTTGGACCACTGTTTTGAAGTGTCATCTTTGCTCTATAGGAAAGCTACTATTATCTATACCACCTTTCAGGGGGACTATCTTATCTAACAATTATTTCTGAGCAGATGATTTCAGTTCCCTGTTGAGGAGGAAGCAAGCCCTGAGTTGAGCTGCCACAGAAGATGCCGAGGTTTGGGCAGCCTCGTGTGTCTCTCCGAAAGTTTGCTCAGAGCAGGCTGTGGTTTTCTGTGACCTATTAATGCTTCACAAAAGGGAAATGAGGTGGGTTCCCAATACTCTGAAAACTCTCAGGACTAGGTAGTGTTGATAACTTACATTTTACAGCAAATTAACTACTAATTGAAAATAAATTAGGATGTTGGCATGCATTCTCCAAGGGACGGCAGCACTCAATTTAAAGGTCTGAGGAAACTGTTATGAATGATTGTATTAGGAGGCATTGGTTTGAAGTGTTTGTGATGACTTGGCACTTTGTTGAGGTAGAATTTTTAAAAGTTAATTGACCACCAATTGGAATCAATAAACATATGTTTTATATGTCGCAATGCCATTACATTAAAGGGTGAAAAATATCAAGCCCTTTTATAAGTGAATCCTAACAAATATTTCCTGTAGCAGTAGTACCTTAAAATTTTACAGTTTTATAGTTTACATTGTTCTTTTATATATTAGCAGTCATTTAATGTTCATAAAATCCTGTGAGATGAAAAATGAGGCTCTAGTGTTATCCTTACTTTCCCAAATGAAGAAACTGAGATTTAATGAGGTTAAATGAGCTGTCCAAATTCATATAACTCTTAAGTGATAAGGTCTGGGTTTCGATGCAGGTCTCCTGAGGCTTCTGCCAAAGTACACTTCAGTCTTCTCTGCTGCCTCCCAAAACAGCCAGTATATTGTAAAATGAGATGAAATAACTCAACCGTCTTGTCTTTGACCCTCGATTTCATGGTTGTGCCCCGCTATCTGACATTAACGTTGCTAGGGTACACCAAAATGCTCTTCCCTGTGAGTCTGAATATTACCTTTCTACCATGGCCAATGAAAGGTTTCATTAAATTCCTCAAAGGTATTTGGTGTATTATTTATTTTTTATAACGTTTTTTATTTATTATTGAGAGACAGAGGGAGACAGAGCATGAGCATGGAAGGGACTGAGAGAGGGGGAGACCTAGACTCTGAAGCAGGCTCCAGGCTCTGAGCTGTCAGCACACAGCCCAACACGGGCTTGAACTCACAAACCACAAGATCATGACCTGAGCCGAAGTCCGGCGCTTAACCAACTGAGCCACCCAGGTGCCCCTGGTTTATTTTTTGTATCCACTGACACTATGCTAAACAATTGTGTCCCATATTATAATCAATTGCAGCATAACTCCAAAAGAGAATGTTCCGTTTTTACAATCCTATGTTCAATGAGGTCTCTACCCTGCCATTTTTTTGACTGTTTGATGTTCATAAAGATTTGACATTTTTGTGCATTTCAGAATCTAGAATATTTTAAAAAAGCATCTCTGAATTTTCCATAACAATCATTTTTTAAAAATTGTGAGCCTGTAGATCTCTTTCCTGTCCCAAATGCCCTCTTCCCTGGTGGGGAACATCCAGGATAAAAGAGGGTAGATATAATGCATGAATTGTATCGAAAATAGTCAGTACTTTTTCCCCCCCAAGAACTCTCTATGGATGTCCTATTGAGGGCTGGGGAAGATACTTTTGTAAAAAATTGGGTCAATCAAGCTTTTCTTCTAAAGTCTTAAAATTAAAATCTTCTTAGTAAAATAGTATCATCTTTTCCTGTATGAATTTATTTAATTATATACTGAATCTTTGAAAAAATGTCTGAGATCTTAGTATGATCTTACTTCTAAAGCACTCATTTCCTCTTCTTTTCCACTCTTATCCTGCTCTACTCTCGTCTTATCACTACTGTCCCCAAATTCTTCATCAGAGCCACAGAGCTAACTCATTTCTCCTAAGCCATCTCTACACAGCTTAAGTGCTGGGTAATAGGCATGATTAAAAAGAATGTATCAAATATTTCAAGTTGAAGAATAGCATAGATGATGAAAGAAGACCTTATAAGGATTACCTTTGACTTCTGTTTTGTGCTGACTCTTGTAAGCTTCAATAACTTGAGTGATGAAGAAAGAGAGCATATGACCTAAAATTTAGTAATCAAGGTATCATAAAAAATACCCTTCTGTGAAACTCAGAAAGTTCTACCTAAAGAAAGAAAAATAAAACTGTAATATACTATGTTCATCACAGTTTTCAGACTACATGTCAGGGTTTAAAACAGACGACTGTGAATCCAAATTATGGCAGGATGAGAAACCTCTGTCTAGACCAGCAACTGCAGTAAAGACAGGGAATAAATGCCACACGGAATGTTTTCTTTTAAGTACGGGAAACCCAAGCATAGAGTCTCCTAACCAAAGTCATCTTTGTTTCAAGCTTATATCTGAACTTCTTATAAAATGGGGATACATTTTCAGGGTATTCTATCTCTAACACCTCAGGGAAGATATTGTCTTCATGTACTAAACTGCCTTTGTAGGAATATATGAAATATTCACAAGTCTTCTGATGTAATACTGTAGCATTTGTGTAATTTTCTCTTATTTCTATGAGTTGTTTACTGTTTACTTGGTTAAAGAGCAAGATATTACCATAATGAGTCAGAATGGCATATTCCCCTGTTACCAATAGAGCATACTCTAAAGGTTTGGTTTCTTAGCATCACTTTTTGGCTGGTAATTAATGTTCACAAGAATGCTTCGGAGTGCTTGAGTGGGAGTGATGTTAGAATCACACCATAAAAAGTTTTAATTAAACATTACTTTTGATATGCTCATATACCCTATATAGTTCCCCACCAATAAAATAAGGCAAGCAGTCCATACCAATCAGCATTGAATTACAAGATGTTTATTTTAGAAAAGAGGTTCCTCGAAATAATTATTCCTGAAATATATTGGCACTTACTATGTAGCAGGAACCACACTAAAAATCTTACGGGATAGAAAAGAGTTATTTATACCCATTTCTAAGCTAAGAAACCTACACTTGTGCAAGGTCACAAAACCAGTGAACGGTGAGGACAGGATTCAGTCCAGGTCTGTTTTAATTTAGAGCTTGATGTGTAGCCAGGCATAGAGCTACAGAGGAACGGAAGGAATATTTGGCTTCCCCTGAACATATCCTGCAAAAGATGTATCTTTTAAACAAGAATATTAGCACGCTATGTTGACATGCTGGTGGTTAGGACTATGAAAGCAGCAGCAGTGTGAAAATAAGTGCTTGAACCTGGCAACAGCCCTGTTTCTAATCACCACGCTGTCGTGCTTCAGCTTCGCAGGACACTGTGCACTTCTTAATGAAGACTTTTTGTTTGCTGGTCTTATCTACCTACCCATTACTGGTGATTTATTTATTACCTTGTTATTGATGATTTCTTATCCAGTTACCTGTTTTCTAGATTTAGAAGTGTCCTAGAAGTCAGACATCGATTTAAAAACTTCTCATATTCAGAGAGGGAATATGTGGTCTTCCTAGAATCCCTGGATTCTGTCTCCCCCCACAATAATAATCCTGCCTCTTAAGAAGATAATGTCAGGAGAGGCAGGATTATTATTAGCATGGAGTTGTTTTCCCTGCTAGTGATGCTGACTCCCCCTAGATATAGTCCTACCCTTTAACTTGCCCTAGTGACAAATATTTTTAGGACACTCGGTAAGATTCAGCAGGTTAGAGATGCTTGCAAATGATCGTGGGGTTTTGAACTACAGCTTTGATGGAAAGAATATGGATGTAGCCACACGATCATCACTATTGCAAAAAGACTTCAGAGGGTTCCTCATAATTAGAATCTTGCTCGTTAGGTTATCCGCAGCACAGATTTTCCGCAAACAAGTAGACGACAGTGCTTGGTCAGGAAGCACATACAACTCAGGACTTGGCACAAGCTTCAGTAAGACATTGGGCAAAGCTACAATCCTTTCAGTGAAATGTCCCAGGGCTAAATTTGTGGCAGGACAGCTCATTTGCAAATAAAATATTTATCCCACATCATCTTGGTCTATTATGGGTATAATTGTGTCTCCAACAAATTCAAATTGTTGAAATTTTAACCCCTAGTGACCTTAGAATGTGACCTGATTTGGAAATAAGTCACTACAAATGTAATTTGTTGAGATGAGGTCATGTTGAGGTGAGGTGGGCTCTTAATCCAACATGACAGATCTTTATAAAAAGAGGTAACTGGGTGCAGAGATATGTATGCAGGGAAACCCATGTGAACATAAAGGCAGAGATGAAGGTAATGCATCTATAAACCAAAAAATGCCAGATTGCCAGCAAACCACCAGAAGCGAGGAGAGAAGCCAGAAGCAGATTATCCCCCAGAGTCTTCAGAAGTAATCTGTCCTGCCGACACCTTGATCTTAGACTTCTGACAATAAATTTCTGTTGTTTGAATGACCTCGTTCGTGATACTGTGTTATGGCGGCCCTAGCAAACTAATACATGGAGTTTCACGGAAATGTCTTCATTGATTTAGGATTATATACATTTCTTTCTGCCTTCAGATTGTTGATATGAAAAATATTCTGTTTAAATAATCCTTTATGTTTTATAATGCTATTGTTAAAGATACCAACATGCTAAAGACCATTGTAATAAACGCCATGTGAGTTTAGCTGGGAAAAAGTTTTGTCTTAGTATCTAATATTTATGCTTTCCTTCTTAAAAGTGTATCTCAAGGTGCTTCTCTTTTTACTCTGGCTTGCAACCAAGTGCATTGCCCCAAAACTATAATCAAAGAATAGAGTCCAAAAGCTGAACTTGCATACCTAAAAACACTTACTTTATTTGCTTCTTTTAGGTGTTTTCTCTTGTACCCTTACTTGTCTCATCTTGATTTAATTAATTAAAGGTTAACTCCTTGGCTGCCAGGTGGCAGAGTTAGAATTCAAACTAAGGTCTGTAAGAATTTAAAGTATTACCACCCAGACATTTCAAGAAGAATCATCGCTATTCACAGTGCTAACTCAATCATTGTCAATGCTCAATTTGGACATGTCCATATTCAGTATTGCCTGATACATTTTTATTCTTTAGGAATAAAATATTTACAGATTTCCAGAGAATTGCCTGTCCCCTTTCCAGCCATCCTTGTCATTTCATTAATGTCTCCTGTTCTTTCTCTCTGTAGTGCTGCTGACTGTAGGTTAGCTCTGGGTACGGGGACTTTCAGGAAACGACAGACAATTACGTCCACTTGGAATCGGCAATAAGTATGACTTCTAAGTTCAACTCAGCATCTCAGGATGATTGGTTTTGTCTCAGAGTGGCCTAGTTGTCTTGCCCTTTTGCAAAGTTTGGGATCTGGAGTCACAGTTATTTAGTCTGAATTTGCTTTTTTCAGGAACTTCGACAACTCGAGGCTCACACGAAGGACAATGACAGGATGGGTCTTAGCATCCACAGGGTGTCTGGATCTAGTCACCGCACTATTCCTCCTTTCTTTTACTTTATATGATAATGTTTCAGTCCAGCAACTATACTGACCTTCATTCTAGCAGCTTGATTAATGGCCAGCTATGTCCATGTCCTAACCCCTGCAATCTATGAATGTTACCTTGTATGGCAAAAGGGACTTTACGGTTGTGATGAAATTAAGGATTTTGAGGTGAAAAGATTATCCTGGAATATCTGAGTGGGCCCTAGATGTAATTACAAGTGTCTGTATAAGAGGAGGAACAGGGAGCATTGACTGGAGAAGAAAGGTGTGTGACAGAAGCAGAGAGATTTGGAGCTACTTATACTGTGGGCCTTGAACATGGAGGAAGGGGTCAGGGGCCAAGGAATGCAGAGTATGAGGCTCCAGAAGCCGGAGAAGGCAAGGCAAGAGATTCTCCCTCAGAGCCTCCAAGAAGGGTGCCGCCCTGTCAACACCTTAACTTTAGCCCAGTTTCTTGACTCCAGAATTGTAAGAAAATGAATGCGTGTTGTTTTAAGTGCCAAGGCATTTACAGCAGCCATAGGAGACAAACACACGCATATTTTGAATTTTAAATACAATGGGCCCCACGTATTTGAAATGAAGCCAACGTTTTTATTAAGAACTTTTCAGAAAACAGTAACTCCTTTAGAACATTCCATTGGGTTTTGCTAATAAAAGGAAACTTAAAAAATGGAACTTAAAAAATGTAGTGCCTCTTTCTAGGAAATTTGTTAGTTAACGTGGGTCACAAACTTTGCATTTAATATTCTTTGCTCGTTTGGCATAATATAGCTTGGTGTCCTTTGTTTACAAGAGATAGTAGGAAGAGTTCTTTAGTGTCCTTGACACTAAATCAATTTGATATTGAAAGTGTCAATATCCCCTCCCCCCCACTGACCTTTTAGCAGCGAGGGTCAGGCTGCAGGATGCAAATTTATTCCTTCTGTAGATTTCCTCTCTTTCCCTTCTGTACACCAGGTCTGGATGAGCTGCTGCTTTCTGGTATCTGTGTGAAATTCTAGGTCTGGAAAGACGCCACTTTGGCCTACACAAAGGTGGAACAGATGAAAGGTTATCAGAGAATGCCAAAGAAGTGTGCAAACTTACCCATACGATAGTTATTTTTGTGTTTACCTGGGAAGAGAGAATATTACTTCTCTTTCCCTAGCACCTTTCTTATAGGAATTTATATTCAAAACCTCTTATTTCAGTTAGACTTCACAAAAGACCTTTGGATTCCGCTACTTTCTTTTTCAAATTTCACTCTCATGAGAGCGCAGCTAATGACAGTGGATTGGTGTGGTGAATATTTTAGAGAGGTTCTTAGGCTCCTGACCCAGTTCTGCTGCTGCTCGGATTTCTGGATGCTGCTTGGAGCTCAGCCAGAGCACCTTGAAGCCACTTTCCACTCAGCTGTGGTGATTTCGGGGCCCCATGGCACTGGCTCTTCTTAGCACGGCTAGTAACTTACTAAAGAATATACTCAGAAGAGGGAAATGTAAAAGTGCTTTCTGGCTTTACTGAAAATGACTTAGAACAAGATGCCACTTTGTTCTCTGGGGCAAGTGTGCCTGGTTTAAAAACTGGCAGTCTTCCAGTTTTGGCCAAGCGCCGCTTAATTGTAATTGAGAAATTAATGATTGAAATCCTTTAAAGCTTTTTCATTAGTAATGATTTGGTGAAGATTTGCTGGTATCTGAAAACTTCCTAATAGGAACATTTGAGTCAGATGGAAGTTTGGTCATATTTAAAACTGAAGATTGCTGCTTTAGAGTTCTTAACACTTGGATGCTGTTTTTATTTTGCAAATTGAAAACAAGTACTGGCTTTGGAGAGGAAGTTGCATGCCCTAGGTGGGCGGTGAGTCCTTTTCATAATTCATTGTACACTCTTCAAATCTCAGTGGAAATCTTAGAAACACCACAGAGTCAAAGGAAGATAAGAGGCTTGCAGAGCAGGCAGAGTGTTTGGGAAAACTTAAGTAACAGGGGCAAATGCTTGTGGTTTAGAGGGAAAGGTGCAACCCAGAGAAGAGACTGAAAATAACAAAAGAAAGGAGATAGAAACGCAAGGTCAGAAGAGGCACAAGGGCTCAAGAGAGGTTACACTTGTGACAGTAGAGGTGCAGTCATGGACTTAGAAGAGAAAAGGTGAAGTGAGAGTAAGTATTGGTTTCGTAAATGTGGGGATGGAAGCTGGATGTCACATTATTTCGGTGACTAAAGTACAAGAGAGACCAGAGTTTGAAGGCAGAAATATTCAGGATAATATTTGTGAATAATGAGATAGAAAGTCAATTAAGTGACTGAAAAAAATGTTGACTGGAAGGGGGGCGGGGGCAAGGTTGCATACCACAAGTCTAGAACAGAGCAACCAGCTGGGCTACGCTTTCTAAGTGCAGGTATCCATTCCCTTGGGTGTGTCAGCGGTATGCCCAGGACGCACAACACTTAGGAATACAGCACATCTTCCTCTAGCGTCAGTTTTACTTGAAACATTTGGAATAGAATTTTAATTGCTTAGCCGAGTATTTTTAAAATAATTTCAATATAGATAAAATGAAAATCAGGATAAATTGTTTCAGGTAAATGAGAAATTTCAAATAAATTAAAAGCTTGTGGTATGCAGCTCTTGATTACAACCCCCAACACTCCCAGGACTCTACGGGTGTCTGTTCATTTCCTTCTGCCATTAGAGCAACGTTTGTGGACAAGTCTGAGATGCTAGGGTGCTGAGCCAGCTGGCAGTGTAGGCAACATGAGCAGGAGCAAGGAAAGCAGAGGGTGGATTTCTCCCTGGGATTGGCGAGGACTGTAGGCTGACAGGGTGAGAGATTCCAAGGCATTTGTGCAAGGTGCTTTAGGTGGACTTTCACTCCGTAAGATAAGGTGATTCTCACCATCCTCTGACCTAGATGTTCTATTATCCCTGTTTTAGAGATTTAAAAACTGAACCTCAGAGTGGTAAATAATGTGCCTAAGACACACAGTTGATCAGGAACAGGGGAACTGAGTGAGTTTGGAAGGGCTCTGAATGTTTATGAAACCAACGGGCGATGGAGGGATTGCAGGCCTGGATGGAGGCGAAGGCAAAGGCAAAGGCAAGAGCCGCAGGGGACAGGGCTCAGGCAATGGAAATACAACAAAGGGAGACACAGTTATTCACTGGTTGTTTGATACCAAAGTCATGGTTTAGATTTATCAAAATTTTGTAAGCACCATTCAAAAATGTCAGATTGACTGTTCAGGGCGGTTTTTCCTCTGCCTCTCCATTCCCCTCTCCCAGTGAAAAAACCCATAATGGGGCTGAGATTCTCTTCCTTTGTTGCACATGGATGATAAATTCTACAGGCCTCAAGAAACTGGAGGAATCTATGTTGGGTTAGTTCTAAGTAGCTCAGTTTTCTTCTACACTATGTGTTTGGAGAAAAGCACAAACTCTAGTACACTGCATCTTCCTGCTTCTCCCTAATAACATACATACAGCGGGCCAAAGATCTGGGGACCTAAGAGAGCCTCTGTGCCTCCTAGTTACACACCATTGAGCTGTCTATGGTCTATGCTTAGGCTTCTTTGCGACTTAAATTTTTTTTAAGTTTATTTATTTATTTTGAAAGAAAGACAGGGACAGTGAGCAGGGGAAGGGCAGAGAGAGAGGGAGAGAGAGAGAGAGAGAGAGAGAGAATCCTAAGCAGACTCCACGCTGTCAGCAGAGAACCGGAAGTGGGGCTCCAACTCACAAACTGTGAGATCATGACCTGAGCTGAAACCAAGAGTTGGATGCCTAACTGACTGAGCCACCCAGGTGCCCCTTCTTTGCTACTTGAAGAGACTTTTTCTATGTAAACATTAAGAAGAACTTTTTCAGTCTCTTAGGGATTTAAAATTATTGATTTTGTCATTCATTTGATATATGTTTCTTGAACTCCAACTACATTTTCAACATTGTGCTTTTATTTATTTTTGGGCAGGGGGAAAGGCACTGAGAAACTTATTCAGAACGCAGGAATCATCTTTAGCAGCTACGTACTTTACCTATGGATCGTTCCTGAACCCGTGAAAATTCTAAATTACGAAGGTCAAGAGAGGAGGAGTTTGCAGTAAGCGCGGTTGGTAGAGATTGGAACCTGGCGTTTTGAGAGAAGCATGACTCAGGAGAGCGTAGGAGGCAGGCAGGGGATTTGGGACACTAGGTGTGAGGTGAAACCATTGTGTGCAGCAGAGCTGGAAGGTCACAGTGAAACTCCCACAGATTAGAGAGGTCAATGTTATAGTTGGTGGGCTCTAGAGTTATTCATCAGCTGTATGCCGGGCATGTGGGAGTGAGCCAGCACATCCCTGCCCTTACCCAGGTTCCTTCCTCGGTCTGACCGGCCAACAGGAGCAGCTGTAGATTGCAAACAGCCATAATAGCTGAGTCTGCGAACCGCACACTCCCTCTTCAGCCCAAAGAGGCCACCGTGTCTATATGTTGAAAGATTTTTGTCAACAATGTCCCTCTGCCATGATGTAAGCTGGGTCATGGAAGAGGCAAATGCTAATTAGTAGACTTGTCTTTCATAAACGAGGTCAGTAGATTTCTTTATTAAGACAAAGTGCAATCTTGATGCTTTGTCTGGGAGCAAATATTTCCAGATCCTTTTGATATATTTTGTTCAAACAGTGGAGGCTGGTTACAGTAATATTACTGATTTTCAGATTAGGCAAGTTAATTGTTAACCTAATATAGACTGACTTAACTAACGTACATCTGAGTTGACCAGGAGAACCTCGCCCCATACAAATTGGTTTCCAAATCAAAAGAATTTTTGAGATCATATCGTTTTGTTAAAGGCAAACGGATTAG
Source organism: Paguma larvata (assembly GCA_030068075.1). Classification (NCBI taxonomy): domain Eukaryota; kingdom Metazoa; phylum Chordata; class Mammalia; order Carnivora; family Viverridae; genus Paguma; species Paguma larvata. Next base: position 36,264,440 of record CM057838.1, on the reverse strand, counting down.
TAATGGAAAACACTGAAGGCATAAATAAGGCTGGCTAAGTAAGACACATGAATAATCCATGATTGCATTTTGAATGTCAAGTTGGTAAAAATCTGAACATTATTTAGTTATTCAAAAACAATAACGCAGAAATGTCATGAAAACCATAAATGTCGAATTCATAAAGTACCATCTGACAGACAGTTCAGGGGAAGGGTAGCGGTATGATTTCAACAACAAAGGCAATAGTAAAACCTGAAGAGTCTTCCTATCCTTTCCCTTAGACAAATACATGACAAGTCTAAGGATGTCTTAACAGGGAATTTGGAGGTTATATCAGAATGACTTTCTCCTTCATGGATTCGAAGGCACGGGACAGGTACCAGTGGGTGCCATTAGGGCAGTTATGGAAATTAAGTATCCTCCGCAGAGGTATGCAACACTCATTAAACATTTCAGTGTGGGAACTGCGTTCCAAGCACTGGGCCAACTCTGGAAAATCTACTTATGCTATTTTTTAATCATTAAATGGAAATAAGGGTGTGGGGAGACAGGCAGGATGAAAATAGCACTAAGAGGGATATGCTGAGAACACACTAGAAAATCAAAAGGGTTTCCTAACATCGGGGCAAATGTAAGTATGTTTAGGAGAGGCAATTTAGAAATCGTGACTATAACATGGACTGGAAATTAGAGATCAGAGTTTGCTTTTTAAGTCTTTTAACACAGATATAAGTGGAATTTAATATTTGAACTTGTGTTCATATTTTTTACTAAGCAGAATCAAGAACATCATGATCTTCAGTAGTTAAGGGAGCCTTGTTTGAGTAATTACTTTCCTTTATTCCAAAACTGTTTTAACTGTGGCTATGTAACAAATGGTTTTTTGTTTTTTGTGTTTTTGAAAAGTGAATTCACATGGCCTTGGATTTCCTCTATTCCTTTTGGAGAGGACCACATGGTGGACTATTTCGGGAAAGCAACAGTTGCTTGAAACGCAATGGGTAACTGAAAGTCAGGGGTAAGGGAAGTGTCCCCAAGCCCTTCAGACCCACCCTGACCGCCTCCTGCAGTCTGCTGTCAACAAAACGCACCAAGAACCGAGGCCACGGAGTGCCTCTTAAATCAATCCCTCTCCAGCTCCTGCCCCACTTTAAAGCAAAAGGCAATGTATCCCTTGTCCTCACTGAGGAATTGACCTTTAATGTAACAATTTACTCTAAATTTAGACTTCTGCCATCTTTACACTGGAGACCAGAGATTGTGTTATAATAGCAACTATTTAACTTGTGTTCCTCTCTGGCCATTCAAAAAGAGAGGTCACCTCCCTAGAGCAACGTGCCCTCTGAAACAAAGATGGGAAATTTAAATGGGGAGGGCATTCCAACTTTTATACTAAAAACTATTTTTAAATGAATAACATTTATGTATTAATGATGACAATGATGGTGACACGGAGGAGGAGGAGGAGGAGGTGCTGAGCCTGTTTTCTTGTTGTGAGCCAGCTGCTACAGAAGACTACTTTCAGAGGGGATGATTTTTCATCTTAAAATTAACCTCATGAGGTTTGCCCTGTTGTTTTAATTTATAGAAGGGGAACCTGAGATTTAGGATAAAATCCTTGTTCAAAGTCACACAGCAAGGGTCAGACTCAAGCCCAGGCACGCTTGAGTGTAGTTTTCACTGTTCCTGCTTTTCATTCTTTTCAGGCTAAGGGAAAAGGGAAGTAAGGGTATTTTTGTGATAAATATAGAAAAGGTAGCTAGAAACAGGAAAAGAGAAGAGAAAGTCAAGATACCACAGGAAGAAAGATGGACTGAGGAAAAAATAAAGAGAACACAGAAGAACAAAGGAAGGAGTATACTGGCAGAAGGGGAAACTGAGGCCATGAAGCTTCAGGCAGAGTGTGTATATCCTGGGGCGCTACTGGAACAACAGGGGGTCTGGGTTCAGATCCTAGCCCCTCTCTTACACGTGTTTGCCTGAGCTCGTTGCCTCCTGGGCTGGGAGAGGGGTTTAATGTCGGAGCTGAGTGTGGCTCTGGTGGCCACACCCTCCAGCTTTGTAGCAAGTGACTTCACCCTCCATGGTATCTGTTTCTCATTTGTAAAATGGGGGCAAAATCCATGCTTGGCTTACAAGGTCACTGCTAAGATTAAAAGCCCACAAGTAAGATACCCAGAATTCGTGTGGTGTGGGCTCAATGAATAGTCACATTGTTGTATGAAAAACTGGAGCCTCATTAACACTGATCATCACTAGGAGAGTCAGCTACTAAGCATGAAGGAAGGACTCCATCAACTATCGCCATTTCTCACCGAGATTTAATCTTTTCTTTCCTTTCTCTCCCCTCCCTCCCCTCCTTCCTCTTTCCTTCCTCCCTCCCTCTTTCCCTCCTTCCCTTCCTCCCTCCCTCTCTTCTTTCCTTTCTCTCTTTTCTTTCTCTCTCTTCTCCTTCCTTCCATCCTTCCTTCCTTCCTTTTCTCCTTTGTTTCTTTCTTCCCTTCCTCCCCTCTTCTTTCTTGCTTTCGGAAGCTTTCTTTTTTCAACCCTAAATCAATGTTTGTAGTCTTTCTGAGTTGAATACTTTTAAAATCTGGCCTCACCAGCAATAATTCTAACCTCTGGACAGGATTTTCCCAAGGCCCTTGCCCTCAGTAAACCAGCTTGACAATTAGGTTTCAAAAATTCAGATCAACACAACTAGCTCGTTCCAACCATAGAGCAAACATTGAGAGAAACAGATTGAAGATCTGAGTTGATTTCTGAAAATCTGTGGTGAATTTACCCATGTCTCACATTGGGGTCTTTTATTTCTATTTAGTATGTCAGAGAAGACCTAAGTCAGATCGGAATGGAGTTGAAGTGAACTGTGCCCTAAGGGGCAACTGGGAAGACCCACAACCGGAAGCAGCAAGCAAGACTAGAGAAGAGAGAAGAAGACTCTGAGAGGTGCAAAATGGACACACAAACCAGGATAAGAGTCAACAGGCACATAATGAAATCACAAAAGCAATCTTTTTTAAGTCTTACAAAGGTACATATTGCCATATGATGGCTTGCTTAAAGCGAGGTGAGAGCAGAGGCACCTGGCTGGCTCAGTCAGGTAAGCATCCAACTTCGGCTCAAGTCATAATCTCACAGTTTGCGAGTTCGAGCCCCGCGTCAGGCTCTGTGCTGACAGCTTGGAGCCTGGAACCTGCTTCAGATTCTGTGTCTCCCTCTCTCTCTGCCCTTCCCCGCTCATGCTCTGTCTCTCTGTCTCTCAAAAATGAATAAATTAAAAAAAAAAAACAAAACAACAAACTGCTAGAGGAGAGCAAACTGCAGCAAACTCTTGGGATATTTCCAAACTTCGAATGTTGGACAGTTGTTGGAACGAAGTGCCAGGATTTTTCACTGAGTCGTTGCTTCTGTAACAGTGCAGGTGGGAATACAAAGATTATTGTGGATGGCTGCTCTGGTTCTTGTACAGCTTACTGGCAGTAATTGCAATGGGCCATTCTAGTTGCTTGGCACTGAAGACAGCATGTTACTATATTTGGAGAAGGTATGGGGAATGAAATAGCATTAATTACAATTTAGAATAACCATGCTGGTCCTCCAGTCCTTTATAGATGCTTTGTTTAATAGGTCTAATGGAATTTGGGATCCTAGCATGAAATCTGTGTAACAGAAAGAAAAATCTGCTATGTGCATCTAGACTAAGTTAAGCAGACACAGAGAATGGAGCACTAGAGTAAAAAGTAGCTCTCCTTCCCTTGAAACCCAAGAGCTACTCCGAGTATTCCATATTCAGATAAAGTATCAACCTCATCTTTTTAGTTAAAAGTCAGCGCTATGCTTACAATATGAAAACGAGAATTGTTTTATCTTTTATCTGACAAGACATTTCTTTTTTTTATGTTTTCATTTATTTATTTATTTTTGAGAGAGAGACAGACAGAGTGTGAGCAGGGGAGGTGCAAAGAGAAACGGAGACACAGATTCCAAAGCAGGCTCCAAGCTGTCAGCACAGAGCCTGACGCGGGGCTTGAACCTGTGAACCATGAGATCGTGACCTGAGCCAAAGTTGGCCACTTAACTGACCGAGCCACCCAGGCGCCCCTAGACATTTCTGTTTATTCAAATGAAAAATAATTAGCCTATTAAGGTATCCCTCTTAGAATCTAATGACTGCAGAAATATATGTCAAAAAGTTTTAATCAAAACAGTGTATGTATAGGGACAACATTGTGTATGTTTTTGGCGCCTACCTCAATAGGAAGTTTTTATTTTAGGACGAAATGAATCGGTAGATCCTTTAGCAGGATTTCCTATGTTCTTAACTCTTTTTAAAGTTACTTCATTCTAGGTGCTAACTGTATTTCTGATACTTTGGAGATGCTCATACGAGTAGCCCAAATAAGGGAACACTGTAGTACTGAACACAACCACAAGATGGCAGGAAGCTAACATGTTTGACTCAGTATTTCATGAAGCCTTGCTGTGTCTGGACGTTCTCGTCACAATATTTTTGGAGGATGGGGTAGAAGAGTGTTTAAAAGACTAGCTTGTTCTGTGTGTGTGTGTGTGTGTGTGTGTGTGTGTGTAATTTTACTTAATTTTATATATGTGTATGATAAGTGGATAAGTGTGATGTCAATAATATGTCTTTTGCAGGGATCGACATAGATAATAAATACAATATTTGTCATAAAATATTTATGCATTCCTGGACCAAATAGACTCACACGCTAAAACTCTAACTACTGCCTTATTGCAAATCATTAGTGTGTCAGTTAATTAGTGAGGGTATAATTCCATTTCTCAGGTAAGCTGCAAGAAACAATAAACCTATTTCTGGATCCTCAATTTTAGTGCTTCCCTAAGGAAGACAGTGAGCATTTGCACTACTTTCATTTCCAAGAGGTGTACAGACAAAATGTGACTGATTTTATGCTACTGAGTTGATTGAGAATCACTATTTGGATTTCTGAAATAAGTATCCCAACTGAGCTTTCCAGAGTTCAGGATGAAAAAACATACGTAAACTTAAATTTAAATAGGACATTAGAATATACTGGGCAAAACTAACATTAAGTACGGATCACTCTTTGGAACCATCTCTTTTATATTGGGTTAGAGTTTTTGTATTTTTCTTAATTTTTATACTTACCACTAATTTAATAATTTAGTAATCACTAATTATGATTAAGTGTTTGAAAAAAAGTAAGTTTAGTTTAGAAAAAAATTGGAATGAAATAGTAGAGTTTAAAAACCTAAAGTATGTGGACATGGTAACATTATGTCTTTCTTTTCATCATTGAATTTTCCTAAAGTGAACTTTGGAGTTTTATTTTGAATTTAATTGCTTCCATTAAGTGGACTTTTTTTACATTAATAAATGTCAACTTTTAACTATTAAATAATTTGTTTTCTCTCTGAAAGACACACACTAACTACCATGAATCTAACTTTTTTATTTGTAGGCTTTTAAGTCAGGGAAATTAAAGTATATTATATTTTTATAAGTCTTCCCAAAAATATTCCCCAAAGCTACCAGGGACAAAAAGAAAAGTAGTTTATTAATGTGAATGAATTAAATCTTGCAAAAAATAGTTAACAGGTGTGTATTTTTATACTTAGTGTACATTTATATTTGTGTAATTATACAGAGTAAAGATATGATTTGGTAGTATCATATATGTGTTATAATATATGTGGTCAGTATTGGAAATTTGTCATATATACTGAGTCTGAAATTTTCTGGTTATATCTTTTTGTATAACAAAGATAAATAGTATTTCACTCGTCTATTCATTTTAAAAGGAAAGATAGTGTCTAAGGGGAAATCGACTTCTGGAAATGTTTCTGGAGCATTTTAAAGACATTACTCTTTAAAAATGAAATGCTCTTCTTTATAGTAACTGATAGCAATTTTTGAACTATGGAGTAAGTTTCATTTTCTTACCCTTATCACATAGCTGGCATTATATATGATTTACAATGATTTGAAAATATGAAAGCCATTTTAGATTTCTTGATTCTTTCTCTTTAGGTTTTTTTTTTTTTAATTTTTTTTAACGTTTATTTATTTTTGAGAGACATAGAGACAGAGAGTGAGCAGGGGAAGGGCAGAGAGGGAGGGAGACACAGAATCCAAAGCAGGCTCCAGGCTCTGAGCCGTCAGCACAGAGCCCGACGCAGGGCTCGAACTCACAGACTGTGAGATCATGACCTGAGCCGAAGTCGGCCGCTTAACCAACTGAGCCACCCAGGCGCCCCTCTTTCTCTTTAGTTTTGCATATTTTCCGTGTCTGTCCTAGGGTATGGAATCACTTCCTAAAAGTGGGAAGGAGTGTATGTATCTACCTGTTATACACCCTCAGGTAGCCTACAATCTTCTCTTCTGTCATTCCATACTTGTAATAATAGATTTGTCTGTGTGGTCGGTCTGTCTCCTTAGTTGTGAGCTCCACGAGGTCAAGACCGTATCTGTTTTGTTCACTATTATGTCCTCAGTGCCTTGAACAGTGCCTGGAACTTAATAAATGCCCTACAGATATTTGTTGAATAAATGGTTTGCGACTAGTTAGTAATGCACGAGACTGATATAACATACAGGGACCTAGAGATACAGGTAGTCCTCGTTGTCTATTCCCTACTTCACTAACTCCATTCGAAACTCTCTCCCAGGTACATCCCTCCATTAGAAGATTAAGGTGGGCTATTGGCCTTTTCACTGGGCCAGCAAGTATTATGTGGGAAATGAAAATCACTTGATCAGTCTAACTCAGTGCCCGTTGTTTGATAATAGCTTGAGGTGATCAGCCTGTTCAGGGACACTGTTCCCAGGAGGGGGTGTAAGGCTATGAGAAAAGGAGAAGGAGAAGGAGAAAGAGGGAGGAGGTGTATGCTTCTGCTTTCACCTCATCCATTCTATTTCCCTTCTCAGGGGACTGGCTGGACATTCTGCACCTGTGAAGGCCTGACCGTGGACACACCCTTGACCCCTCTCTTTGTTTCACCTTCCACGTTCAATCCATCTGCAGATTCTGCAGGCACCTCCATTGCTGTAATCCTGCTTGGAGCCACCACTGTCTCTCACTTAAATTACTGTAATAACCTCTTGATTGGTCCTCCTGATCCTGCCATTGGCGCTTGCACTCAATTCTCACCACACTGGTCAGCGCGATACTTGAAAACCCCAAGCAGATCATGTCAGTTCACTGCTCAAAAACTTCCATTGGCTTCCCATTTTTTTTACATGAAATGCCAAAATCCTCACAGCTGCCTCCGAGATCTGGTCCCCTGTATTTCTCTGTCCTCGTTGTCTATTGTTCATCCCCTCAGATAATTCGCTTCAGCCACACAGGCCTTCCCACCATTCCTGAATCCACAAGGCTCACTCCTGTCTGGAATACTTTTGTCCCAAGATATCCCATTCCCTCCCCTCTTTAAACTCCTTGCCCAAGTATTAAGCTCCAGGGAGAGCTTTCATGAGCCCTATATTTAAAATCATTACCCTTCGCCCCCCTCCCCCCCGAACAGTCCCTATCTTCTTCCCATGTTTAATTTCTCCCTAAAGCATGTAATACCATCTCATGGCTTATATTTTTGTTCACTGTCTGTCCTGGAATCTCCGCAAGTGAGTCCACTCACCAACCAAGTATTACAGGTGCTTGCCAAGGTCCCTGGGGTAAAAGATTTTGTTTGCCTTTGTCACTGCTCTGTCCCCACTATCTATTAGAGTAGGTGGCACATTTAGGTACTCCGTAAACAAGGGTTCTTTTCCTAGTTTTGCTAGGGCTCCCAAGTAGCATCATAAGTTGTGTAGAACCCTCAGAATTCTCATTTGGGAATCAGGAGAAGCCTCAGTTGGAAGGCATGCCAGCAAGTCTGCATGCTAGTCCTTAAAGAGATACAGAAGACATCAAGATCCTATTCTGGAGAATTTCTGACTCTCAAAATGTTCAGGTTTAAGTTTTTCTCCAAATTAGCTTGACTTGGAATCCAAGAAAGGAACCTACTTGCCAGCCAAATACTATAGGTAAAAATGATTCAGACAGGAAATCAAAGTGAGAAAGCTAAATAAATAATCAAGGAACTGACCCAGGACTAAAATGACTTTGCTGTCCCCCTCTAACAGGATCACATATGGACTGTGATTAACAGCAAGCACGTGATGCCATGATGCCAGTGACTGGAAGATTTATCTCCAGGAAAAACACGTCTATGTTTCTTGTCAAGATAGGAAGCATCACAGCTAGGTCAGGTCCAGGGAAATCAAAGCGGGTATTGAGGAGGAAGGAAAAGGTGGTGGCATCACCAACTGGCCTTTGAAGCTACCTACAGTCACCTATAGATTGTAATCAACAGAAAAAGTAAGCAACAGAAGCTTTCTTCTTTGGTTGAGGAGCATGATCTAGAGAGCAACGGAGAGACCCGGACATCCAGGTGTGTGTGAGATGTGGGGAAGAAAGGAAACTTGCCAGTGACCGGGAAAGAAAAGACAGACTTAAACACAAGTTCACGACATCACCACACTGGGTCCTGCTGGTACATAACAGGGGATTAAACCATCAGGTTCACACAGGCTTCCTTAATTTTTCATGGCTTCCTGAAGCTTGATATGGAAAATGTAAAGATGTTAGCCATCTGGGTGGGAAAGAGTGTAGACCGCTTGTAATGTCTGCCTGCAAAGACAGGAGAAAGAGGGCTGATGCGTTTGCCAGCCTTGGTGGAGCTCTGTTGTCATGAATGAATTTGAAGCCCAATTTGCAACGTTTTTTTGTGGGTTTTTTTTGGAAGGGTTGTTTTTCTCCTCAGATATCTTGCTGCTCATTGTGTATTAAACCCTGAAGTCTCAGCAAAGTAAAGACAAGGTGCTCGCTTTTTCCCTCTGAATTGAAAAGGTCAAAGTTATGAAACCCTGTAAAAACATTGTGGGCGCGAGAGGGGATTTTGTAGCTGAGTGAGGCGATGGATGTGCTTTTCTTTCGGCACGCCAGGGTCACCCACTACTTGGTGGTAACTGCTGCGAGGAGCATATGCTCTGAAAGCTATGATGCGCTAACGGGGCGACAGAGGTTAGAGCCTTCAGCACCAGCAGGGAGGCGCTGATCCTCTTGCTTCCCAAACTCGGTGCTCTGAAGGACCCCATATGGAGCCTTCTCTAAAACCCTCTGCTCTAGTTTAGAAGTTTCTGTTTGGGCCCCCACTCTCCTTTTGGTATTGCCCCTTCACTTCCTCACTCCACACTCCAGGTTCCAGGCCTCTCATGGCTAGCTAGCGGTACTGAATATTCCTTGCACCCATCACCCCCCGTTTTGCTCCCCCGACGTGCCTGGCCCCACCTGGTCCATTCTTGCCAGTGCCTTTTTTGGAACTACCCACAAAAAGAGACATCTGATAAACATTTACACTCCAAGGCATTAGTAACTGAAAACAGCTAAAAGTGTTATCCCTTCATTCTAATGGGCAAATTGCAAGTTAGACAGTGTCTAGCCCAAATGTCAAATGATGGAAAGAGGGGTATTTGGGTTGAGGGTGTGCTGCAAGGCCTCTGTTGATACATAAAACCAGGCCTTTCCATAGTTTGTGCTGATGGTTCGGGATCATAAATTCTTACGGCAAAACACCAATGAGCAAAATGTTCTTTTTTTTTCTTTCTTAGAACGATATATCAACATAAGCTGGAAGCAGAAACAAAAACCTCTTTAATGTTTTTTATGTTCCTTTTTTTTTTTTTCCTTTGCAGTACAGCAGGAAACTTTTGTAAACTACTGGAATGTAAGTTTTAAAGCTTTCCCTTATGTCTTCGTTCCCTTACTACAGAAAAATCTTCAAAACACTTTAGAAAAAAGGCGAGTTGCCTGTGAAGAAAGAATTTTAAAAACTAAAGAACTATAAAGAAACCATGTTTGAAGGATGAGAAGAGACTAACGGTGGAAGAAATGTGAAGATTTAACTCGGAAAGCAAAGCAAAAAATAGATGTGAACAACTAGAAAATACAAGATAAAGAAATTGAACGTTAAGGCGCTTCTTTTGTAGAGCTGAAATAAAGCGCAAATGTGGACATTGTGAAAAGAAGTGAAAGGAAGAAAAGGAAGTTAGAAAAATTTTCGGGGGGAGAAAAGCATCAAAATAAAAGTAACCAATGAATATTCTGAATTTCTATTTCATCTAAGATTTAATATTTTCAACACAGGATGTCATACTGAGACTCGACTAGACTTATTTTATTGCATCATTTTAAATTTCTGTTGAAAATTCAAGCCAGTGCCTGATTTAAACTGTCTTTATGAAGAGAAAGTGACCCTAGGAGAGAAGGAAAACAAACAGAAAACAGGGGCAACAAAAAAAAAAAAAAAAAAAAAAGAAAAGAAAAGAAAAGAAAAGAAAGAAAAAAAGATCACACTACCACAGTTACAAAGGTTTGTTTGCAAAATCTGAGAGGAAACACTAGGGGGTGGCGAACATGTTTGTAGTAAATAGATCTGGATTTAAATTCTGACCTTGGAGTTTTGATGATACTGTGGCCCTTGGCCAATTTTCTTAATCTCATCTAACTGATTAACTCCAAACCCTACAACAGGGCCTGGCACACAGAAGGAATGCAATTAGTATTTGTTGAATGAATGAAAGACTCCTCCAACGTGAATAATAAATCCTATCTAATGGGATTGTGGTAAGAATCGAGTTAGATAATATCTATTAGCCTATAATTAGGATGTTGCCTGTGTTGAAAGTGGACTATTTTCTGGGTAACGTGGAATTACACATGCAAGGGACAGCTTTTCAGAAGCTCTTGATACATAATTTAGGATCCAAAGTTGTACTTAGGTGTATGTGGCCCCACAGCTTCTGCTGTGGGATCTGCATCCTATAATCTATAACATTCCTGTATTACACTTTATTATATATATGCCCCATAAGAGAGTATATAGATAAATTATAATTACATACACAATGCATGTATTAGGTGCACATATTAAGTATTTGATAAATGATTACTGAATGAATAAATGAGAGGAAGCTGGAAGAGAGGGTAGGAGAGCTGTTGGGCACCATTGCCAAGAATCCCCTTGCAACTCATACAGCCCTTGCTGCCACGTTATTCTGTTGCCAGACCCACACCTGGAGGTGTTGCAGGTTGCCAGGCGCTGGATTCCTAAGTAGGCCCCTCCATACTCAGAACACACTTTGATTAATGTCTAGGGCCCCAGTTCCCTTGTATCCAGTTACCATCTCCTGAGGTAAAACTAAAGGTTTGGAGAATGTGGGGTACGGATAAGTAAAAATACATCGATTCAAGTAGTTTTTTTGGTTCAGAGAAAAAAACCTGAATTCAGATAAGGAGTAAAAACCCCATAGTTGGGGTGGACATGAGTTAGTACTGCAACTACACATGCTCAATCTTTAAGACTGCTTGATTATTGGCAGAGGGAATGTAACACGGTGGACTGAGAAGATGTGGATATCACCAGTCTACTCTGCCCTTCCCAGGTTAAACATCAAGAGATCCTAGATAAAATATGTATTAAAATATTCTATCTTAGATAAGTTGAAAAGAAAGAACCAGAAGTAGTTAGGAGTCTGATACAAAGTGGAAGCTCAAAACCATTGGGGTGAACAGAGTTGAAGTCATGTGGTGTTTAGTGGTATGTGCTATGGGATATTTTTCCAACGCCTACAAGGTGCTGGGAAGTTGGTGATGGACTCTTTCAGCAGTGCAGACATGAAGCAATAGTCCAGGCTGTGAACTATGAACAGATTAACTCCGTCAGTGGCTGTACTTGGGCACAGTTGGATGCCACATCACTTTACTGGGCTATAATAGAGAAGCACCCACAAAAATATGAACAGCAAGCCTGTGATTGGGATGTGGATATAAACTACCTTCACATGGTAGAAACCTTGATGAGACACCAATGTTAAAAGTGGTATGAAACCAATAAGACTCATAAATCTTTGGTAGAGGCAAATGCTGAACTGCCTGAGGCAGAAACCCCCTCCACTGCCAGAATCCAGCATAGGAAACATTTCTACAACTTCCACCAGAAATGACTGCAAGTATAAAACATACACGAAATCTCACTGTAAACAGAGGTTCAAATACCTGTGACCATTGACAGCCAGCCCGTACAGATTAAAGAACTATATAAAAGGGGATTTTCAAGTAAGTATTTAAAATAATAAAAGATATTAAAAGTGAATAAAATCTATCAGGATGAATTCAGGACATCAGAGAAAAGGAAATTGGATATATTAAGACAAAATAGTAACTCTAGAAAAAGAAAATATGACAGTTGAAATCTAAAATAATAAACAGTGGCCTAGACCCAGTTGAAGGAAGGATATGAGAATTAGAAATTAGGTCTGAGGAAATCACTCAGAATAAGACATAGTGAGAAAAAGAAATGGAAAATATGAAAGTTTTAAGACACAAAGAAAATAATTAAAAGCGTCACCATAAGCATTAGGAGTTTCAAAGGTGAACATGAAAGGAATGGGAAACATGTGATAATCAAAGTGATAATGACTAAAACTATTCCAGAAGTGAAGAAAAATAGATGGGGATGGGAGAAAGGATTCACCTTAGGGCTTACTTATTTGAGAGAATCTTGTCTGATTCCACAGAATGGTTTGGCTGTCCTTAATCTGTGTTCTAATTTTATAGACATTTTTCACTGCCCCTAATACACTGTATACCCTTTGGGCTCAGGAACGATGCCTTATTCATCATATGTATCTAGTGCCCAGTATTCTTGGCACATACTAGGTGCTTGATGAACATCTGTGGAGGAAGCACAGAAGAAAGAAGGTAAGGAAGAAAGGAGAGAAGGCAATGGAGGTGGAGTAGGAGAGAGAGAGGGAAGAGAGAGAGAAATTGGTCAGCATTAAATACTAAAGAACTTGAAAAGATGTGTGTGTGTGTGTGTGTGTGTGTGTTCACACACACACCAGGTGTTGCATAACAAAACTGATTACCCTGTATATAAGCCTATTAATTGTTACATTAAAAAATTTCCTCTATTTCCAGAGAGATGGGACAACGATTTTCAAAATGCTATATATTCAACATCATTTCAAAATTTAGTCATGATGAATAGTGACAAGTAACCACCTGTAACAAAACAAGAACAAAAGATAACAAGGACAGTGAATGCTTAGTGCTGACTTGGCAAGTGACACCCTGCCTGAAGTCTCTTACAGATTCAGGTGATTGAAATATTTTTACTTCCTTCTCAAAATTGAGCTGAACAGTATCTGTTTAAAATTTACATATAATACTCAGAGACTCTGCCTTTTCAGCAGTGGCTGACATGATAAATGCTAAAATGTGCTTTAAAAAAACTTTTCTTTAAAACAGTGAAAATTTGAAGTTATAAAAATTATGAGAAAATGTTTCTGCAAGAATTTGAGTGTAACTTATTGGAAAAGCTTTATCCTCGCAAAATAGACTTTCATAGAAGTACTTGAGGAATAAACTTCCATCTGTCAAAGACTTCTGTGTTAGGATCTCCAGTGGGCACTTCATACACATTGTATCCTCTCCTCTTTCTCCCAAATCCTCACTTGGGGATAAAGAAAATAGGGCCACAAACTGTATCTATTGAATAAGGTCACAGGGCAGAAAAAAACAAAGTTGACATAGGCCTGGCTGTCTCCAAATCCCTTACTCTTCCCTCTACCAAGTACAGATGGTTTTATAGATTATTTGGAGTGTTTTAAGAGTCGGTGTGAGTGGTGTTTGATAAATAAACATGAGTGAAATAAAGAGTTAATGCATATACTTTCGCATCAGTGATGGAGTAACTGATCTCAGACTGCTTCTCCCACTGTAAACAACAACAAAAACTAGACGAAATATATGAAGCAACACTTTCAGACATTAGACAACAGACAGCACAGGACTATGAGCTCCACTTAAGCGAGCTCTGTAATCACCCTAACCTTCTGCCTTAAAGTGTTTTTGGACCCAAGTACCAGATATGGAATCCATGCAGACCACGGGAGATCTCATTAACCTGACGTGGCAGAGAGTGGAGTTCATAAAGGGAAATAACTAGAATGGATTCTGGAGTGTTGGGTTGGAATTGAGGTATTAATGTGAACTCATGGTTTATAATTAAAAAAGGTTTTCCTTTCTAGTATTACTCTTTTCTGATTTTGATATAAGGATAATGCTGGCCTTTTAAAATAATTTGAGGAGATCTTTTTGATTTTTAGGAAGAGTTTGAGAATGATTGGTATTAATTTTTCTTTCAGTGTTTGGGGAAATTCACCTGTAAAGCCATTTGGTCCTGGGCTTTTCTCTGTTAGGAGATTCTTAATTACTGATTCAGTCTCCTTAATAGTAATTATTCTATTCAGATTTTCTATTTATTCCTGATTCAGTCTTATTAAGTTATATGTTTTGAAGAATTGTTCCATTTCTTCCATGTTGTCCAGGGTATTAGTGTACAGTTTTTCAAGTAGTTTCTTATGATCCTTTGAATTTTTGTAGTATATGCTGTGTTGTCTCCTTCTGCAATTATAATTTTGTCAGTTTAGGTCATTTCTCTTCTTACTTGGTTAGTCCAGCTAACGGTAGCTCAATTGTGCTTTTCTTTTCGAAAGAAAACTCTGGTTAATTTTTTTTCGATTATTTTTCTGATCTCCATTTCATTTATTTCTGGTCTAATATTCATTATTTTATTTATTCTGCTAACTTTGGGCTTAGTTTGTTCTTTTTCTAGTTCCTTAAGGGATAGAGTTAAGTTGAATATTTGTGAGATTTCTTGCTTCTTATAGTAGGCATTTATTGCTATAAACTTCCCTCTTAGAACTTCCCTTGCTTCATCTTACAAGTTCTGATATGTTCCATTTCCATTCTTATTTGTCTCAATAATTTCTTGATTTGTCTCTTTAATTTCTTCTTTGATCCATTGGTTTAATTTCCTCTTCGATCCATTTTTATTTGCCTCAAGAATTTTTTGATTTGTCTCTTTAATTTCTTCTTTGATCCATTGGTTTCTTAGGAGAATGTTAATATTCCATATGTGAATTTTCCAGTTTTCCTCTTGTTATTAATTTCTAGTTTCATGTCACTGTTGTCAGAGAAGATACTAGGTATGATTTCAATTTTCTTGAATTTGCTA
Source organism: Paguma larvata (assembly GCA_030068075.1). Lineage (NCBI taxonomy): Eukaryota > Metazoa > Chordata > Mammalia > Carnivora > Viverridae > Paguma > Paguma larvata. The sequence continues at coordinate 36,249,332 of CM057838.1, read as the reverse complement.
ACACTTGTTTTGTGGCCTAATATATGGTATAACCTAGAAAATATTTTATGTGTGCTTGATAAGAATGTATGTTCTGTTGATGTTGGATAGAATATTCTGCCTATGTCTGTTAGGTCAACTTGGTCTATAGTATTTAAATCATCTCTTTCCTTCATGATTCTCTGTCTCGATGATTTATTCATTGTTGAAAACGGGGCATCAAAGTCTCCAACTATAATTATATTACTGTTTAATCTCCTTTTAGCTCTGTTAGTTTTTGCTTTATACATTTAGGTAGTCCAATGTTGGGTGCATAAATGTTTACAACTGTAATAACTTCCTGATGTACTTAAGCCTTTTATTATTACATAATGACCTCCTTCGTCCTTTTTTTTTTTTAGTTTAAAGCCTATTTTGTCTGATAAAAGTATAACTCCCCCTGCTTTTTTGGTTGTTGTTCTTACTATTTTCTTGAAATGTTCTTTTCCATTCCTTCACTCTCAGTCTATGCTGTCTTTAAGGCTAATGTAATTCTCTTGTAGGTAGCATATTGTTGTATCTCCTTCCTCCTTCCCTTCCTCCCTCTCTTCTTTCTTTCTTTCTTTCTTTCTTTCCCTCTCTCTCTCTCTCTCTCTCTTTCTTTCTTAGAAAGATAATGCAAGCCAGGGAAAGGAGAAGAGGGAGAGAGAGAGAGAGAGAGAGAGAGAGAGAGAGAGAGGGAATATTAAGCAGGCTCCATGCTCAGTGCAAAGCCCAATGTTGGACTCGATCCCATAACCCTGGGATCATGATCTGAGCCAAAAACAAGAGTTGGATGCTCAATCAACTGAGCCACCCAGGTGTCCCAAATCTTGTTTTTGTTCTAGTTGTTGTTGTTGTTGTTGTTGTTTAAATCTACCCTGCCATTCTATGTCTTTTAACCATAGAATTTAATCTGATTTAATTACTTTACATTTAAAGTAATTATTGAAATGTAAGGACTTACTATTGCTATTTTTTAAATTGCTTTCTGGTTCTTTTGTAGATCCATTTTTCTTTGGTTTTCATCCTGCTTTTTTTGTGTATGTGTTTTGGTATCTATTGATATCAGTGTGCTTTGACTTCTTTATCTTGTTCTTTTATCACATTGCTATAGGATTTTCCTTGTGGTTATTGTTAGGCTTACATAAAATATCTCAAATACCCTATTTTAAACTGAAAACCTAACTTTAATAGAATTCATATACTTTATAGTTTCACTTCTTCCTCTCACATTTTAGGTTATTGCTGTTACAATACATTTGTTTTTTTTAATTGAAATAAAATTCACATAACATAAAATTAATTTAAAGTGTGCAGTTCAATAATGTTAGAGCATTCACGTATTGTGCAACTATCACCTCTATTAGTTCAACATTCTCATCATCTCAAAGGGAAACTCCATATCCTTTACACAGTCACTCTCCATTTTCCCTCCCTCAAGTCCCTGGCAACCACTAATCTGCTACTGGCCTCTATGCATTTACTTATTCCGGATATTTCCCATAAGGGAAATCATCAATATGTGATCTTTGTGTCTGATGATTTTAACCAAGGTCTTCACCTCCCCTGTATTCCTTAGCCTTGAGGGCAGGAGAAAATAATTTATTTTTCCATGCTACCCAGTGAGTGTAAGCCCAAATTAGGGATTCTTACTTAACCTCATGCCTTACAGAGTTGGAAGCTGAGCTCTCAGTACCTTTCTTAGAATGTCATGAAGTCCAGTTGAGGTACTGGCGGTGGTGAGAACAGAACTGTAGTTTTTCCCAGGTCATGGAGGAAACTGTCAGTGATCCAGAAAGATTAGGGACTCAGAGAAGAAGTTATGCCATTTAACCACTTCAGTAGTGTTGTGGACAAGACACCTGCAGGGGATATGGAAGCATCACTCCTAGTCCCTGCTCATCCCCTGCACACTAGTGAGCTGGTGGGGTGCTTCACTTCTCCTAGTCCTTGATTTCTCATCAATAAGATGAGCAGGTTGACCTATAACAAGTTCAAAATCCCTTCCTCTTATAAACTTCTTGGACTCTCTGAGATAGAATGCTGTTAGCATAAATAAATAAATATGATTACATGGGAACAGACATTGCAGCCTGGAGGTCGATTTCCAGTTTGGGAGGAAAGGAGAGGAAAGGAGATGGATAGTAATTATAATAGCTAACATTCATTTAGTGTTTTCTATCAGTTATTGTGTTAAATACTTAGATGTATTAATTCATTTGTGTATCACAACAACCTGTGAGGTAGGTACTATTACTACATTCTTTATTCTCAGAAACTCAGCCTTAGAGAGATTAACTTTTTAAGGCAGCCTTAGAGAGATTAACTTTTTAAGGCAGCTAGCAAGCTCCCCCCTCTCAAGTGGGGGAGCAGGCATTTTACCTCTAGTTTATTTTTTTTACATGAGCGCTGAATCATTATATATTAGCATGTATTAAGCAAAATGATTTTTAATAACTGATACATCCAGTGTTTTATATAGTATGGCTATAAGTTCATCCACTCTTAGGGAGAACTAAACAGAGATGCAGGGATAGTTCAATCAGACATGACATGTTAGGATAGCCATGAAAGTGTTCAAGTTCCAGATCTCGAAATTTCACGTGCTGAACAAACAGTATTCCAGTAGTTACATTAAAAGGTCATTGGGTACTGGTTATAGGACTGGTGATTTTAATTCAAGGTGGTAGTATCCCTAAGCCCTAACTCTGGGGAGTATCTCTCTTTCTCTCTCTCTCTCTCACTTACTTAAAACACTTCTTTGCAAGAAGAGATGGAATCATGGATTAGCTATAAGCACTTAGAGAGATGTTCAAAAAGTACTAAAGATATTTTTGTCTTAATCATGAGTAATTTTGCAAGTATTTCTAGCTTATGAAAAAGGATTAGGTATATAACTATTTTCAGGCTTACAGTGGCTGCTAAATATTAATTATCTGTTGTTACTTAGTAAATTAGAAAGTTACTGTATCAGAGTCCTGGAGAAAAGATATGGCACTCTTCAAAAAGAAACTTTAGTAAAGACTTATCAAAAACTTTAGTAAAGAATTTTCAGTGGTTAAAAGACTACTTAGTGGGTGAAAGGAAACTAATGAGAGGGTGGTGAAAAAATATAGGGCTAATGACTTCAGGAAACCAACATCAATCCTAGAGAAGGAGCAATTAATGGAACCCTGCAAGAGTAACCTCTGGCGGCTAACTTACAGGACCTGCGGCCTTGTATAAAGAGAGGTAGTATAGCTATGGTACCTTGTAGGGACAGAGCCAGATGGATAAATGTACTGAATTCCCTCTCCTCCACCTTCTGATTCACTGCTCATGCCGCTCATGACAAAATCTAGTCAGAAGAGGACAAGCAAACTTGTTGGTAGAGTCAAGGAAGGTCAGCTCCCAGGAAACAGAATGGGATAGAGGGGGTAGAGAATAGATCTGTAGGGGCAAATGGAAATGTTCTAGAAATAAATATTTTATGTAGTCACACGTTTATTTCATCTTTCTATGCCAATCATATCCCATAAGACTGGAGGAAAATGAGAAAATATTTTGGCATTCTTTCCCTGATATGAAGTGGTCCCTGACCACTTCTCATGCTAATAGGTCAAATAAGGGACAGATAATCATGTATTAATATTTGCACAATGGTGCACTTTAATTCATGTTAAAGATAATCAAGCAGATTCTCACTGGAAGAGGATAACTCTGCCTTGTGTGGCTAATAGGTAGTCGATAAGTTTGTTGCACTAGTTTGGCCCTAATTAAGGACTTCAGACCTCTGTATTCACAGATATATGATCCCAAGGGCTTTCCAAAGGCAAAAACAATAAAAGTTGGGATTTATCTTCTGTGACTGTCCTTACCTATTTATTTGTGTATCCCTTGGGCCTCAGTCAGATGTCCTCATTGTATCCCTGGCTGTCTAAGATCCCCACAGTTTGCACAGTCTAGGTCTACACTTATCAAATAGTCTGTGATCTAGATACATGTTCACATTTTTAAATCTTAGCCCTTACTAAAACTCACTTCTCCTAGCTCCCTTTCTGATGAAGCCTGCGTGGCAATTATCCAGTTGCTCAGTTCTCACAAACTGAGAAACCAATTCAAGAAGAAATATGCTTAATGGTGAATAAATTTTTAATGCAGTGCCTCATTTGTAACAAGAAAGGGATCTTCAGTGGCTCCTTACACAGAAGTTTTTGAAGTAGGAGATTCTTTGCTTACATAGCAAATCATAATGGGAACCATCTTGACTACACATGTATAAAGTTAAGGTTGTTTACTGTCTTTAAGCGGTCATTCATTTATTCAAACATGCATTTACTCAAGATCTGCTATGTGCCAGGCATCAAGTTAGTGCTGGGAATGCTGAGATGAAAGCACTCTGGTCACCTGCAAAATGCTCACAGTTAAGATGCTCTGCACCATGTCAGAGAGATACAGTGAGACGAGGTCTACAAGTGCACAATTTCAGGGGCTACTGGAGCGGAGAGTAGAAGAAACTATTAAAAACTGGGAAGCAGAAGGTGATGAAAGGACAGGTGAGTCTTTCTGAAAGGCTTTCAGCAGAACTCTGAGAAACTAGCAGGAAAGAGTTTAACGAGGAATGGAAAATTTTCTAGGCCCCCAAAATGGCATGACAGCATGAGACATTTGAGAAACAGTAAAATGGAAAGAGGAAGTGTCTGTAAGAAGGATCAAGAGATAATACTGAGAAATGAGACAGAAACAGCTTCTTAAGGCCATTATAGGTCAAACACAATACATTATCCAATGGACTTTATTTAATCATCCAATCAGGATGAAACCCAAGGCTATAATACATAATACATTTGTCTTTTTCTGACAGGAGATGTGATAGAGACAATGCTATTCGTTGCGCCATTTAGTTTTCTTTCTAGGCATATTTTCCAGACTCCTGTAATCTAACTGGGGCCATAGGACTTATTCTGATCAATGGACTACGTGTAGGAAGTAACGCACACCATCGCTCTAAAGGGTCCAACTTCAAATGTCCTACGTCATATTCCCCATTCTCTCAATTCACCCGTCAGGTAATTAAATGTAGGTGATCCAGTAGAGAAGTCCAAGAAAGCCCTAGGAGATAGTGGAGCTATCCCTTTGTCATCGCTTGAACAACTCCAGGAGAGCAACCATTGGACTATGGCATGAGCAAGGAGTAAATTTTGTTGAGGTAAGCTTCTGGGATTTGGTGATCGATTTTTGGAGTAGATAACATGAATTACACTGGCTAATACAAGAGAGTCCATTGGATTCTCGGCAAGGGAGTAATATAATTAAGTTTATATTTTAGTAAAATTACTGTAGCAATGTACAGAGGGTAAGCTAGAGATGGTATGGAAAACTTGGAAGCAGGGAGACCAGTCATATGATTAGTGCAATAAACCAAGCAGGAAATGAAGATGTCTTGATTTACAGCAATGTCAGTAAAGATGGCAAGAAGATACAGTTACAGGATAATAACAGGCCAGAATCACAGTACCCAGGGATTAGTATCGGGGATCTAGAGTAGTGGTTCTTAGCCTTGTCTGCACCCTAGAATCACCTGAGGAGCTTTTAACAAGGCTAATATCCATGCCACACTTGAGATCAAGTAGGTCAGAATCAACATATTTGTAAACTCCCCAGGTTATTCCGATGGGCAGCCAAGGACAAGAACTACTGGTTTAGAGCCATGGTCTCAGAATATAGTCCCTGGTTGAGAGTATCAGTGTCCCCTGAGAAGTTTAGAAATGCAGATTCTCATGCCCTACCTAGAGTGATCAACTGCTCCTATTTTCCTAGGACTGAAGGGTTTACTAATAAAAGACTTTTAGTGTTAAAATTTGATAGTCCCCCATATCAGACCTACTAAACTTAAATTCAAGGGGGGAGACCCAGCAATCTGTATTTATATATTCAATCCATAAAATCCTATTTGACACATAAAGTCTTGCCACTTTTTTGAATGAATAAATGAATGAAGAATCTAAAATGTCTTGCCTATACTCTTTATAGTAAGCCAGACTTCTTTAGCTCAGATCACACTGATCATGCCATTTGGAGGTACCCGGGTTAGCTCTTCAAAATTAATTCCTGTTCTGAGCTAAATTAATTCTTTGTTCTGATCGGCAATCTTTTTGGGGCATTGGTTTTGTCTTGTATTTTGCCTGGTGCTGATTTTTCTGGGCATAAGCCCAGTTGGAAGTAATTGGTGTTTGTTTTTTTTTCTTGGATAATGCTTCTAATTTAATGTAGAAATGGTTAACTTACCTATTATTATTATTACTTTGTTTACTCGAATAAACTTGTCTTGAGATCTAGGCATCGGGTTAAAAGTTAGACCTCTAGGTTTTTCTTCTGCCTCTTACTGAATGACCCCAACACATCTGGATAAACGGTCAGTCAGCCAAGTAAACACAAACATACCCACTACAGCCAGAGGTGGATTTAGGGAGTAGCTGGTACAGCCTTGTTTTCACACATAAGGAGAGAAACCATACACCATGCTTTGTCAGGATATGTTGTCCCAGAGTAATTATTACTGGTGCCTCCCTTCATTGTTTAAAGTGTGCCCATTTGGAGAATTAATTATATGGTCACCCAATATATGAGAGATTTGAGATTTGCTTTAATCTAAACCTAAAACATGCAGTAGGTTAGTGACAGGACTGGACATATGGAAAAAAATATCTTTACCTCATTCTACATTAATCTGATTTCCCAACAGTTCAGGATAGAAGAGTTTTTAGTTTCAAGGTTTATCATAATTATCACTGCAATAATTTGACAAAAACATGAATATCACCATATCCAATTTGAAGTCCTAGAGGATCCCAGGATTAGTCTAGCATAACACATTGAGTCTAAAGCTTCTGATTATATTTTATTTTACTGCATTTCAATATTATCTATTTATCTATCATCTATCTATAATCTATCTATTTTATCATCTAAGTTTCTGTGTTGAAAATCCAACTTACATAAAGTGATCTCATGCCAGCAATAAAGTGGTAGCTAAGCACGTAGACCTGCAACCAGATGACTACAATGTATTGTAGATTCATCAAGAGCTGGCTCTGGCTTTAATCTCTCCATGTCTCAGTTTCCTCATTTGTAAAAGACAGATGATGACAATAACAACAGTATCTAACTCCTAGGGATTTTTAAAAACTAAATAATGAATCATGTGTATATTATGTAAAGTACACTTAGTCATTGTCTGGCACATAGAAGGCACCATGCACGTGTTAGCTATGATTATTGCTTTTATGATCATGTCACTTGCTACTAACCACTCCTCCCTCACTGGCATAACAGAGTCCAGCAGCAATAAACCCTGGCCCAGATTCCTGTGGCTTCGTGAAACTGCATTTCCATGAAAGTGAGCATGGCAAAGGCAAAAGCCTTGGCTTACTGACTACTGTATCCCGACTAACCACTATGGAAACAGCAATAAGATGGGCTCTTAATACATGCTTCTCAAATAAATGAATGAACGGATGAATAACATAATGGAGCTATTTGTAAGACAGATGTCTCTGCTGCAACTTCCTTTCGTGACTTTGTCTTTCGAAGGGAGTACCCTTAAAATAAATCCCACAAAACCTTGGATCTTTTAGAGCATTCTTGTTTCGGAAATGGAGCAGGAAAGACTCTGAATAAAGCAGGAGTTAGAGTTACTGACAATAAGGATAGAATACGAGAGGGAATTTCCCTATTTTTGCGGTGGCCTGTTGGAGTTTTAAAATTTAATATTCTTACATTGTCTGTAATTCTATGAGTTGGACAATAACTTAGATTCATAAATACCTTCTTTTAAAGAATGGAACTACCTATAAGGAGGGTATAGTGTTATTAATAAAGAAAGATTCATACATTTTAGTTCATTCCAATTTCATTTTTACTGCTTTCAGGTAAGATCACTTCCACTGAATTTAATGGAGATTTTGACTGCTGAAGATAAAAGGAATAATAAATAACTTTGGATCGTGGAGTCCTTAATGGAAAGGATTAGGCCTGGAAGTGTGTCTCAGAAAGGTTTAGGGTCTGGGGAGCAGGATAGCATGAGATGAGAAAGAGATATAAAAGGAGAGAAATATTAAAATGATGTTTTCCTGGTTTCTGGATTTCTTTTTTTTTAATCCAGAGCCATGGCTAAACACAAGAGAGGGAAGAAAACTTCCTTTTTCTCCTTTTTTTTTTTCTCTCATGACTACATGGACACTACTCTCCTTACAGAGTTTATGGTAGATGTTGGTAATAGCATAGAAACTATTTATAGCTATGGGCATAAAGGGAAGAATGGGTCATGTATTTAAAAAAGCATCTTGATAGAATAAGAGAGATATAATCTAAATGATTATGGTCAACTTATTTATATTAACCAAAGGAGAGAGACGGATGTCAAAATTAAGATAACCAATAAACCAAATATTACTAGAACTTAAGCTTCTTTTTTTAATTAAAATTTTTTTTCGTGGTGCCTGGGTGGCTCAGTCAGTTAATTGTCTGGTTCTTGGTTTCATCTCAGGTCATGATCTCCTGGTTTTGTGAATTCAAGCCCTGCATTGAGCTCTGCACTGGCAGTGAATGGCCTGCTTGGGATTCTCTCTCGCCCTCTTTCTCTGTCCCTCTCTCACTTATGCTATCTCTGTCTCTCTTAAAATTTATTAATTTTAAACTTAAAATTTTTTTTATGTTTATTTATTTTGAGAGAGAGAGAGAGAGAGCACATGAGGGGGTGGCAGAGAGAGGGAGAGAGATAGAGAATCCCAAGCAGGCTCCATGCTATCAGCGCAGAGCCAATGTGGGGCTTGATCCCATGAACTGTGAGATCAGGATATAAGCCGAAATCAAGAGTCAAATGCTCAACCAACTGAACCACCCAGGAGTCCCTAGGCCTTAAGCTTCTTGAGCATAGGGGCTGAGCCTTACTCACCACTGGATCCCTATAACCCATCCCACAGACAACCACACAGATTCTATGGAATGAGGGGATGGGTGAATTGCGGTTAGAATCAAGTCAGGGACACACATACATTCTCTCTTCTTTGTTTTACTCTTTTTTTTCCCATTTTCATCTGTCTCTCAGCCTGCCACTGGGCCCTTTTTCACTTAGCCCTAATGTCCGAGGTAAGAATTATTTAAAAATTTTCAAGCTAGCATATGTCAAGGACACAGACTACACGGAATCCAAAAAAGAAGTGAATCATCCCAGCCCAGAAATGGGCCTTCAAGAGGCAGGATTCACCCTAAGGTTGTGCCATTAAAGATAGCTATATCTATTTTTCCAATCTGGCTTTTTGGTTCAGAATTCTGAGAGGCTTTTATTGGCTAACTGCACAGTCATTGGGTTTTCCTCCTTGGATTAGTGTACTTGGACTGGTGTACTTCCCTGGCCCAATTGGTTGTGGGCAGGAGGAGTAGAATCAAGTCAGTCTAGGTCTTCCCGCTTTGGGCTGATGGAAGAGTGCTTTCTTAGTTTTCTGGGGCTGCTGTAACAAGGCACCACAGATTGGGTGGCTTAAACAACAGAAATTTATTTTTTCACATTTCTGAAGGCTAGAAGTCTAAGATCAAGGTGTCATCAGGGTTGGCTCCTTCTTAGGATCATGAGTGAAGGAGCCATAGCAGGTCTCTCTGTCTATTTTGTAGATGGATCTCTTCTCCCTGTGATTCACATTGTCTGTGTGTGCATGTCTGTATCTAAATTTCCTCTGCTTATAAGGAAACCAGTCAGATTAGAGTCCATTCTAAATAATCTCACTTGATCTTATTTACCTCTGTAAAGACCCTGTTTCTAAATACAATCATATTCTGAGATACTAGAGGACAAAAACTTCAACCTCTGAATTTTTTCGGTGGGAGAGACACAATTCAGCCCATGACAGGTACATTCTTTTAAATGGTAGCAAGAAAGTATGAGCATTTCTTGTATTCCTGTTATTGAAATTTTACTCTGATTGGTTATCTAGGGATAGTAACTCCAGATGAATGAGCAGATGACAAACAGTAGATAGTACCAAATGCAATCCTCCTACTATGTCCTATTGGAAAAAATTATACTTCCTTTTAAAATAAAATTACTTATTTTCAAACGGGCTACAAAAGATTTTTTCCCAAAAAGAGGGCCATAAAACTCTCTTTATTATAATGTTTATATATTAAAATATTTATTTAAAAAGTATTTATTAAGAAATAGTATATTAAGAAAATATTAAGAAATCTAAATTAGCCCTAACTTGATGTGAGAAGTCATCTGTATCCCAGTTCACTTTGAGGTATGCGCTACATATGGGGTACAGTGATTGTTCCTGATATTGGAGCCTGGCGCTTGATGTTACAGAGCATACTAAACAAAATCAGCATAAAAAGCTTCTTACAAGGCATACCAAATTAAGCTCATGTTCAGTTTTCAATTATTCATCATCCCCAGGGCACAGAGAGTTGATGCCAGAGTCAAAACAATGGAAACCAGTAGTCTGGATTAGGACTCGGCGGTATAGAGCTGTGTACAATGCAGCAGAGACAAGAGACAAGAGAATAAATATGCAATTCCAGCAGTCACTGCTGCTGCCTTTAATCCTACTGGGCAAAGCCCCTGATCTGTGGAGTCACAGTCTTCATAAACTATGCATATACACAGCAAATGAGGGAGAAATATGAAAACAGAATGAGGAAAGACAGATGCAAATGAACGGCTTTGGAATGCTGCCTTTGTATCAATGGAAGGGTAGGGAAAGAACTTTATAGGAAACTTACTATCACTAAGTAGAACCCAAAAGCTTATATGCTGTGTACCATGATGCTCTTATTTTTAACTAGAAGTAAGAAATTAATTCTACAGTAAAGTGTTATGTGTGTGTATACATATGTGCGTACACACACATACACACACACATATGGTTGTGCTATTTCTATTTCACATTAACTGCTATTTACTCAAATCCTAAATGAGGGAAAGAGTGACTTCAATGTAACAGAAAAGATCAGCTCAGGTGGAGCACCAGCAGGTGACGGTACCTGGCATTGCTCTTTCTTCAAGGCCACAGTAACACACACCTGCTCATAGAGTTGGCCTTGCAAACTCCACTGCCTCACTTGACAGGAACCAAATGAACTTGCTAATGTTAAGACTGACCCATAAGGCCTTTCCACTCTAAATACTTTTCCACTGAAAAGTAGGTTTTTTGCCCTGAAATTGGATAGTTTTATTTTTATTGAATTTAGTGAAAATATTGCTATGGACTGAATTGCATACCCTCGAACTCATATTGTGAAGCCCTCACCCCCAAAATGATGGTATTTGGAGATGGAGTCTTTAGGAGGTAATTAGATCTAGATGAGGTCATGGGGGATTAGTGCCCTTATGAGAAGGGACACCAGACAGTGTGCGCGCGTGCACGCGTGCACACACATACACACACCCACACCCGTGCACCCGCGCACACGCACATGCATCCCTTCTCCAGGGAAAGCCACATGAGCACCCAATCAGAAGGAGGATGTCTGCAAGCCAGGAAAAGCGCCCCCACCAGAACCTGACCGTGCTGGTGCTCTGATCTTGGGTTCCAGGGTCCCAAAACTGTAAGAAAATAAATTTCTGCTTAAGCCACTCAGTCTACGGTATTTTATTATGGCAGTTGAGCCGAATAAGACAAATATATTAAGCATAAAAGGTGGAGTTTGAAAATTCAGAAGAGAGAAATTTCAAAAGATCTTGGAATGGCAGAGGCATTCTGTTTTCTCAATGCATGTAATAATACTTCATTTCTTAATGAATGTGTAGGAGGGAGAAAGAAGTACCTAAAAGTCTGGATGTGTTCTTAAGAATATGCATTTTCTCATTAAATTCATTATCATCGTATGAAGTACATTGTCTTTATAGCAGAATGTGAACATAATTGTTTAAGTACGAAAACTAAGTCCTGTTTTGCTTTTCCTTCATTTCTTTTTTACGTTGAAAAATGGAACACACATATTCCCTCTGCATCCATGACCCACCTTCTACTTCTTGGGAGGGTTTACGGACTAAGTCCTTCCAGTCCTGGATGAAAAAGCACAATTTTTTTTTTTTTTTTGGTATTGATTTTCCTTCTAATTAGGACCAATTAGGAAATAAACAAGAAAAGAGTAGAGAGATTTCTCTAAGAAGCAGAGTGACCTGGAAAAAGAGAGAAGATAGAAACTCACGTAATCTTCACTTCCCCAGCCCATAAAGAAAGAGGGTTCCCCAGCTGGGGTGGGATGGACAGAAGTCTGAGAGGACATGCTGGAGCTGGGATCCCAGAGAAGTGTGGCTTGTGGACATGGCTAAAACCAAGAATCATATCTCCTCAAAAAAAATCTTCACATTGATGAAGACGCCTTAACATTCCCCTCAGCTTGTCTTTATTTTAGATAGGTTTCTTCTTGACTATCAGCCTCCAACTTCCTTTTCTTGGAGCAGTTACTTTAGAAAACTTAAGAAGTAAGTTCTCTACTTACTCTAGGGTCCCTCTGCCCCTTTGAGATATAAATCATCTCCCAGGCTTCTGCCAATTTTATACTCCAGGAATCTGTCTCTTGAAGACCTGCCAGCTACCCATTTGAAATGTAATCATCAAGAAAGATAAGGCACCTATCTCCTAATCTTTGTGAGAGTGTAGGAGCCTTAGATAAGCACCAATTAGCAAACATAATCACCTTGACAAACTCCCGGGCTAAAAGCATGCTCTGGTACTTTTCCACTACCTCACTCCACACCTTAAAACTCTCTGGCTTTTTGTTTCAACTAAGTTGAATTCAATCGCTCTTCCCGATTACAATAGCTGCGAATGAAGTATTCCTTGCTTGGTTAACTTCTTCTGGTGTAATTTTACTTTAAGAATATCACAAGGCTAGAAGAAAAGAAGGAGCGAAGGGACGGTGTAGACATTAACACGAACACAGCAGCAGTCATCTGTGTGGAGAGATGACCAATTACCAGAGAGGCCCTCTCTTTAACTATTTGACATCACATAAAATACAAACTGCGGGGGAACCTGGGTGACTCAGTCAGTTGAGTGTCTAACTCTTGACTTCAGCCTCAGATTATGATCCCAGAGGTGTGAGATTGAGCCATGTATCGGCATGGATTAAGATTCTCTCTCTCTCTCCTTCATCCCTCTCTCCCTCTCTCTCTCCCTCTGTCCCTTCCCACCTCTAAATAAAATAAATTAAAAAAAACAGAAAACAAAAAACAAACCGTGAAACAGATTAGTGAACCTATGACTGTGGGTAAATTTCCTACCAGTCCAGCAGAACGGGAGCTCATGGTCAAGATACATAAAATGAAGTGTTCCTTCTCACCTCCATATATTTGTTGATGCTGTTGCCACTGCCATGATATCCGGTCAAAAGAGAAATAACGAAAGGAGGCTCAGATTCAGTTAATGGGTCAAGAGACATGAGGATAGGGTGGAGCCTAGAACATCTGAAGAGGAGATGCCAAGAGAAGTCAAGGCAGTTAAGTGACAAACTAGCTGATGAGAAGTAATAGCTGGGGAAAGTGGAGGAAGAGATAGAAGAGATTGCAGGTAAAATAAGCAAGGTTACAACAGGCAGGGCAAAGGGAAACCTGCTTAATTCTGGAAAATGGGGTGGGTTTGACATAGAATTACTTTTAGTATTACTCTTGTACCACAAGACCATCATCATCATAATGATGCTAACATCCAGAAACTACTAGAGACTTTCTATAGTCCGAACCTGTGATTTACACTATTTTCACAATAATAAGAAATTCAGATAATATAAGACTTAGAGCATTAATAGGACCACTATTCAGTCAGTAGTTTTGAATCCTTTTCTCTCTCCCTTCTCATCATATATTAATAAGTTCTGATAATCTCTAAAATAGTGGATTCCAACCTCTTTTTCCCATCTCTCACAACCATTATCACTACTCAAGCCACCTCATCTCTCCCCTAGACAATTGTATGCATCCCCTCTGGTCTCCCTATTTCCATGCTTTTCTTTCTATGACCTATTCTCCTAGGGGGAGTATGAATAATTCTTTTTTTTAAAAAATGCATATTAGATCTTATTACTCAACTGTTTAAAATCCTCTAATGGCTTCCCATCACCCTAAAACTGCAATTCCTAACTCTGATATGATCTGCCTCTGGCCACGTCTACAATCGCATTTCAGATCTGTACCTCAGAATAGTCTCATTTGTCATGTACTCCACAGAGAATGCTTTTTTATCAGTCTGTTTGCCTCCTCATCATGGAGTCCTCAGCTGAAATGGCCTCTTCAAGCAAGCCTTACATAACATTCCTAGCCAAAGAGCCCAGTCACTTTTTACTTCTCTGCCTTTCCATTAATACTCTTCTGTCTGAAATTCTTATTATTTGTCTATTTCTTTTCTCCCCTGCTAAGAATTCAATGAATACAGGGATTCCCTTTGTCTCTTGCTCACTGGTATATATATCCCCAGTATCAGAGTGGAGCCCAAGCTACTCAACTGAGACTGTTCATTGAGTAAACAAATATATGGACGTCAAGCATGATTGCTAACGACTGCCGTGTCTTTGCGATTGAAATCATGCTTTAATTCTTTATAGCAGATTCCTATTTTATAGGTTTCGCAAATGTTACATGATGTTGAATTCAAATTTTTTTAGGATAAGATTCAAAGCTGACTCTGACCTTGCTCCTGCTGACCCATCTAGTCTCATTTTTCAACAATTCTTTCTCCCTTGTCTCTCTCTTGCTCCTATATGTTAGCTATGTGCACACGGAACTTGCACCTCCTCTAAAGTGCCATGAACTTTCTGGTTGGGATGCCCCCACACTGTCCTGCCAGAAATACTATTTTCCTCTTTCTTAATCTCGATAAGCATTATACATTTTACAATTTCATCTAAAGTGTACTCTCCTGGAAGCTTTTCCTCACTTCTTCCCTTTTCCCTCTTAAGGTTAGTTGTGAATATGACACTTTTGTAACTGATGTCCGTATGCCCTCGAACCTTACCATTCCGGTGCATACCAGCCCAACTTCCAATTGCCAGCATCTGTCTCCCTTAGCCAGAAGCCTCCTCCCTCTCTGCTTGCTCACGCAGCAGGTGGACAATGCTGGGAAATTAATGATCTAGCCGCGTTCCTTCAAGGTGTGTGTTCCACACTGTTTTCCCTGAGTTCCCTGGGAGGTGGTACCTCACAGTGGGACCTTGCTTTATATTGCAACCTTCCTTTCTCACTTCCCCACTCCCCTACTGGTGTCTTCTTCACCCCTCAAATAAATTATTTTTACTCAAAATCTTATGTTAGGTTTGTTTCTTGGGGGAAACAAGGCTAGGACAGCATCTCATAGCACTCACCACAGTATATTACAATTACCTGGTTGCTTTTGATCTTATTAGAGTGCTTCTGAGAGTTGGGATTGTATTTTGTAGCTGTATTCTCTGCACTTGGAAAGTATGCACCTAGTAAGCATGCAGTAAATGTTCACCAAATCAGTGAACACTGCTTAATAGATACCTGCCGAGCTGAACTAGAAAATAGGATTTCTTAGTCTAGGAAGGAAGGAGACTGATATTTCTCACATGGCTTGGTTTTGAGGATGCTTTTCAGTTTCTTGCAGTATATATTCTGCAATATAATTCTGTTAGTAGAGATTAATAGAATAAGTTTTTTCCAATTCTGATTTTGTTCATTCCGTTGTATCATTTTTTACATTTTTTAATGTTTATTTTTGAGAGAGAGAAAGAAGGAGAGACAGAGCGTGAGCAGGGGTGGGGCAGAGAGAGATGGAGACACAGAATCTGAAGCAGGCTCCAGGCTCCGAGCTACCAGCATAGAGCCCAACATAGGGCTGGAACCCAAGCACTGCGAGATCACGATCTGAGCTGAAGTTGGACATTTAACCGACTGAGCCACCAGGCACATCTGTATTGATTATTTATAACATATAATTTAGCAGCTCTCAGTGTCCTGGGCTGCTCTTCAGAAATGAACAAATATTCTGAGATTAATGTCAGAAAGCCCATTTGCTCTTCCTTATAGCACAGCCATTGCTTCAGGGTTGTAAATTCTGCATTTCCTTTTAATTCTGGGAAATCATGCCTCTACTCCTTATTTTAATTTTGGTTATTGTAATTGAAATCAATCCAGAAAACAAATTTCATAGAGAAAAAATATTTTATTTTTTATGGTAGCAATTTTAGACTTTAATCTGTTCAACTACTACCAGTCACTAAGCACGGTAATTATAGTTATTGCCAACATCAACATAGCGTCTCTTAAAAAAAATCTAAAATAAAAAAATCCAAGAAAATGCTATCCTCATTTGTCCATTGGAGCAGAAATATTTTTAAAATATACTATTTGTTCTTTTTTGGTGATAAACTCAAATTGCATTCTGTAGGTATCAGAACTAATCTGTGTTAGAGGAGATTGTCCTGTCTGATTCCATCTGTGTATCAACACTCACCTTCCCTTTCTCTGATGCACTGTTCTTTGATTACTCCAGAATCTTATGATTACATATTTAAGTATTCTTGAAATTTCCAAATAAAATTTCTCTGCTGTATTCCTAACTCCACTCTAGACTTTGTGACTGTTGTTTAGGAAATACTCACTGTCCTCCTTGCCCAGCACAAAGAGTAAACATTTTTGTTCCATTAATATTGGACTTAACTAAGTACCTTGCACTGGGATATCAGTGCATGTGAAACATCCCACTGAATCAGAGGCTTTGCACAGTGTCCACTGTTTGGCTCACCCAGCCTCTTTCACTAAGATCTTTGACCTGAGAAGGCGAGAAGGTAGCGCCCAGGGGTTGTTGCCCCTTTGATCTGAGTTCCAGAATGGGAGACAAAGGAAGCCAACCTAGAGAGTAGTCCATGGCGGAGCCACCACAGTCCACTGCAGATCTCTGAATGAGACATTAGTTTATGTTGGCAGACACTGAAATAGTTTGGGGATTGTTGTAGATTATCACCCCAAAGCAGACAAGTGCAGCAAATTGCCATGCAAATAAGTAAAACAGTTAAAATTATAATTCTCAAAAGTTGGTTTAATATTTAGCAAGTTTATTATCTATATTCACTATGAATAGAATTCAAAAATTGATATCATTAAACAACATTAATAAACATGAAATGGAGTACTTTGAAATGCCAGAGGGTTTACAGTTTGTCTTTCTTCCTTTTTGAAGTCTGAGCTAATCTGTCTATTTAAACATTCTAATACTTCCAAATAGAGCTAAATAATTTTCCCCAAAGTATCACAACTTTTTAAAAAATTAGCTCTTCACTTGGTTTCACCAGCATGCTTCTGAGACTAATTTGGGTACTCATGGTATGTAGGCTACATGCTGTGGGGGGAGGGGGGAAGACTGGAAAATCCACCTTTCCTTGTACTCATGGCTTTTACACTGTGATGAACACATTGTGGGTGACTTATAAGCATTTGATTACATTTAACTGCAATGCCTTCACATTATTCTACTCTGTAGTTAACACTGAGATTGAAACAATACCGTGGTAGAACAACTTGGCTATAGGGCTTCCGGATAACAGTGCTATGAATCAGCCATTCCTTCATATAAAAGCATCAAAGATCATTATTAAGGATTTTATCTATTCATAAGACAAATATATATTGATGATCAACCTGGCTTGGGTATCTGTGTTCCCGCCCCCAAGAAAGCCACAATCTAGTTGAATTGAAAATATTAATGTGAATGAAGAGAGAGGTAAGAGATGTGCTGTTGCCTGCCATTGAGGACATGTGTTTTGTTTCCTGTCCATGCTACGAGAGAGAATCAATGGCCTGGTAATTATGCTCATTATTGGGAAAAAGGAGTTTTCAACGCATGGCTCAATTTTGCTCAAGCTAATTCTGATAATTTTTCTTGACCATTCGTTGCCACTTTAGCTTCTAGCAACGGTGCCAGTAAATGTTAACATCTGCTTGAAGAAAAGATATAAAAATGTTCTATTTAATTGTGAGATATTAGCACATTTTCCCAAGAAATTCAGTTTTGGAACAGATGCCTACCGTGCTTATCTCTCATTGAAGACATAGCACTTTGCTTGTTTCAGGCCTTACTTACCATTGACTTGCTCAGGGAATAAATCTTACAGCTAATTCATCAAGATCAAATTTTATATTTTCCTGCTGGCAAAGTTGAATTCTAACATTCCTGAAACTCTGTTAATTGTAAAAGGAAAGTCCTTATGAAATTTATTCCATTGCAGAAGTCAGCAAACTATGGTTTGCTGGCAAAATCCACCGAGTGCAATTTTTTCAGGCATGATTGACATATAACATTATATTTGTTCTAAGTATACAACATAATGATTTGACATTTGTATATATTGCAAAATGATCATCACAGTAAGTCTACTTAACATCCAGCTATTGTCTGTTTTTGTAAATAAAGTTTTATTGGTAAATGACTACTCATTCGTCTATGTATTGCCTACCACAGAAAGAATACAGCCTGCAAAATCCAAAATTATTTCCATGTGGCCCATTGTAGAAAAATGCTCCAGACTCCTTTATTAGCTGTATCATGGTTGGTGACTGACATGATTTTTTTTCATTATTATCTAAAATCTGAGTTAGGCATATCCCTTGAATTGGATCTGAATTGCTAAGGCATTAGAGGTAAAATAATACATCATATTTGAAAGGCCCTTTGTCAGGAGATGAAAGGACTTTTGTTGTGTTGCTTATTCATTCCTTCAAGCAGACCAGAAAGTGTCATGTCTTTTTATTTCCATTCTGGAAATCTTGACGAAAATTGTGTGTTTATGTATTAAAGAAAAATGTTAGTATATGTTGGGTGGTAGGAGGATGAGAAAATTTTTCAAATGATGATGAGTCCCTTATATTACCTTTAAGTATTTTCAGGACATCTTTTCAAGTGTATGATAAATGTGGATAAACAAGGAAGAAACAGGAAGTAAGAATATTGAATTTCTTAAAAAAAACAAAAACAAAAAACAACGCTACGACTTACTCTGTTACTTTTCCAAAATAGTCTTCCTGCACATTCTGATTTTAGTGAGTTTCCAGAATATCCTACTGATACCTTCTCTCTATCTCTGCATTAAAGCGTGTATTATCTTTACAGGACATTAGTAATCGCCCAGATTATTTATGTTACTCGATCTGAAGAGAGAATAAGAATGATTTTTGACTTGCTGTTTGCTCATGTTCTTGTATTTATAAGATGCTGTCATGATTACTTGGAAAACACACAAAGTGAGCCACATCTGTTGGTTTTGAGCTGGCACAGCTGGAAGTTCCTTAGTTTCTGTACTAAACTTTTTATATGGGTATGATTTTTAGTTGCCTATTCTGTCTGTATTTATGCAAATCACAGTTTATTTATAAGTAAGTAAATAATCATTTCTAAGACAACATCTGCACTACTGTCTGATTATTAAACACCTGCAAAGTCAGCGTGGTGTGAATTGAAGACCATATACTGCTTGAATCAGACCACAGCTTGAAATAAATTTCCACCATTTGTGTGCTGATTGATCTCGCTCTTAATTTAAGACATTTATTTATTGGTGATTGGTCTTAGATATGTCTTTTATTTAAAAATACTTTTGGATCTTCCAAATATAAAAATCTGATGCAATAGGAACTAAAGAAAGATGTAAATTTGAATTCTGGACTCCCACGTCACTTACCAAGTATGTGACCTTGTGACTATGTGACTTGACTTCTTAGTTTCTCTTCTTTCATCTGTGAAGGAGGGATCGTAACTTGCAGGGATTTTCTGAGGATTAAATAAGAAAATGTAGGTAAGCATCATGCACACTGCCTGATGCACGGTTAGGTATACAATAATTATTCGTTCTCTTTCTTTACATCCCTGTTATCTGTTCTGAAGCATAACTGCCCTTTCCTCCAGCTCATTCCAAATACCAGAAAATGGGTTGCAAAACGTATTCAGAGACAGAAAGAGAGTGCTTGAGGAGGTTTTAAGCTATGTCTAGGACTACTAGAAAAACTATTATTCAAACGCATAATAATTTCTTTTGGGAAACAACGAAAATCAAAAGGAAAATAAACAAGCAGGAGGTAGAAGTTATACATTTTAATATTTGAATGTCTTATATTTAATATTTGAATGTAAAAGGATGGAGCTGTGGATAAATTATTTTTGAAACCATGAATGCCAGATATATAATGTCACACAGTTACATACCATATATCTAAATTTTGTCAGACATTAAGACACAATTTAAAAATTATTTTGATTTTTGTTTTACCTCTAGTGTTAATATTTCTGCCAACCAAATAAGTTGCAAACATGTCGATAACAGAAAATTGGATTAAAGTGAGTTTATAATAGATTAAAAGTTAGTTCAGTTCAGTATCTGTAGTGGTTAATGAGATTGATTTTATTTAATCCACCTCCTGTATTTACTTCTTGGACAACCACTAGCCAATTAGAGTGAAATCTTTACTGCTGTTTTTCTAACTCCTCTATTGATCATCCTGCTATCAGTGGTGCTCCCACATCTATCTCATTTGTGAATTTTTTTCTCTCCAGTTAGTGCTGACCTCTATTCATTAAAGGCAACGTCTGTGGACTTGAAAGCAAAAAAAGCTGGGCTCTCATCTTTTCTCCGCCACCAATTAGTCACATAGCTGGAGAAATCACTGGTATTCTCCAAGCCTCCAATTCCTTCTTTTGTTGGGTCCTTACGGATTCACAGAGTTGTGGACTAGCTGAAGAAATACTGGACCAAAAGTCAGAGGATGTGAAATGTGGCATCGTGTGACCTTAGGCAATTTAATTAATCCTGTTGGGCTTTAGTTTGCTCATTTAAAAACTTTTATGCAAGTACTTCCCAGTTACTGGTGCCATCGACATTCCTAACAACTGAGCGGCAGGTCTATAAGTAATCCACCCCAAACAAGCAGACTGCCCTAACTGGTAAAGGCAGTTTCCTTTATTTAAAGCGGTGTAAATCATTTGGTCTGCCTACTCTGGGCATCTTTAGCAACATCATGTTTAAAATAATTTTTTTTAAGTATAGTTGACACATAATGTTACATTAGTTTCGAGTGATTCAACTTCTCTACACATTATGCTGTGCTCACCACAAGTGAACTACTATCTGTCGCCAGCTAACCCGATTACAATACTACTGATTATATTCCCTACGCTGTGCTTTTTATTCCATGACTTTTACATTCTATGACTGGAAGCCTGTGTCTCCCACTGCCCTTCACACATTTAAACAATATTTCTATACTTTTTCTAACACATGTTGTTTTTAAATTGTTCTGTTAGTAGGGGTGTCTGGGTGGTTGAGTCAATTAAGTGTCCGACTTCAGCTCAGGTCATGATCTCACGGTCTGTGAGCTCACGTCCTGTGTCAAGATTTGTGCTAACAGCTCGGAGCCTGAAGCCTGCTTCGAATTCTGTGTCCCCCTCTCTCTCTTCCCCTCCCCTGCTCATGCTCTGTCTCTCAAAAATGAATAAAAGTTAAAAAAAATAAAAAACAAACCAAAGTATCTAAACTTTCGTTAAATTCTAGAGATGAGATGATTAGTTTTGGTTACTTTGAACTCACCCAGGTTCCCAGCTCAGGAGGCTGTGGCTATATCTTGTAACTCAGATAGCTGGTGAGTTTGTTTCATCCCTGGTGTCTGTGTAGCCTTTCAAGGACCCAGTTACATTCTCTAGTGTTATTATGATCTGAAGTAGAATTGGGCACACTTTTTCCGTAAATATGTCATATGCACTAGCTGTTCTCTAAACTTAAGAGTGAGGCAACACTGGGGAAACTAAAAAGAAGAAAAAAGGAGGCAATAAATAGGAAGAAGGAATTCCTGTTGTTGCCACATATTTAAAAAAAAAATTTTTTAATGTTTATTTATTTTTGAGAGACATAGTGATAGAGTATGAGCAGGGGAAGGGCAGAGAGAGAGGGAGATACAGAATCCCAAGCAGGCTCCAGGCTCTGAGCCATCAGCACAGAGCCCGACGTGGGGCTTGAACTCACAGACCGTGAGATCATGACCTGAGCTGAAGCCGGCCGCTTAACCGACTGAGCCACCCAGGCGCCCCTGCCGCGTATTTTTAATAGTGAGCAATAGTGTCACCTGGCTATATACTTCTGACTACATAAAAATGGAACTTAATTAGTCTTGAGCCATGTCTAGACACATACTCTGAATAAAATTAAGAATTCAAATACATTCTTTGACTTATTTACCTCATTCTATGTTGTCTCTATTTTCCCCAAGATACTTGGCTCTGTTCTCTATTTTCCTTCGCTTATAGATCTAGCAACTGCTATATAATTTTTAAAACAAGTTAATGAGGGACAAATAGTGTCACTAAACTTACTACTGACCAATGTTTCAGGGTACAGTTAAAGAACTGTCCCCTAAAGGAAAAAAAAACTACTCTGAAATCTTTATAATACAATCAATAATTTAGAGCTACCATAAATACAGCACTTTTGAATTTATTCAAGACAAATCTTGTCACTGTCGTCTCTGAGCACCTGATGGGCCATTCATCAATAATTAATCCGAAAAAAGCTTCCTAGTTGGTGAATTCAAACTGAATTTCTCTCTCTAATTAGCGTACTGTAGAAATGGGTATTTCCTACTCTCATTGTATATTCTTGAATATGCATAAAAAGATACTAATGAAAATTGCTTAGATGGCCTAACAATACTGAATGGTGGTAATTGGACTAAATTTTACATGCCTGGATTCATTTAATAAAATCTTTCCTGTGCATATGAAATAAGAATCAGTTTCCAAAGCCCATATATATTACATAACTCGTATCTTGAGAATCTTGCTTTAAATAGTGGGTCATGTTAGCAAGAGCAAAAACGACCGCTCGTTTGTTAATCAACAGATTTTATGACTGACTGTTTTCCTTTCTGTGAATCTTGCAGGTTCATTCAGTTGGGCAGTGTCTTGTGTTTCTCCTTTGGGTCCATGGGTGAAGATGCAGCTTGAGACGAGGTCCTCGAGAGGGATCGTGCTCTCGCCTTCTGACTTTGAGTCTCTGCTTCCATCTCCTACCTCTGTGAGGGCTAGGCTTCTTTGTTTCGTATCCCCAGTTTCTGTGAGTGTGTGTCAAATTTCTGTCACACATGTGACCAAATCCTATAAATCTGAATCCGATCCAGTTTTATTAAGTGTCCGTCCCTGGGCCAAACTACCATTTCTAAGGAGGTAGAGTCATAGGGTGTCAGTATGGCTGCTGGGTCATACTCTGGGGTCTGGGGGGAAGCTCCCAGAGATGGAGGTGCAAAGTGGATGGAGTAGACAACTTAAAGTTGCCCACAGTGAAAAATTCATTTCTCATTTTCCAGGTGTTTGCCTGTAGCATTCATTTCCAAGTGAAGAACCAGGTGATAGCTCTAAAGCCAATATTACATTTAGGTGTTATTATGAACATTATCGATTTCATTCCAGAGCTGGTTCCTGTTGAGAGAAAGCAGTCTATCCACCATTCTGTTGTATGAAGTATCAGTTAAGTTATGCATCATCTGACTGTTGGCCATCTCTTTCAAAAACCAATTCCTATAGGATCAATAATGTTGGATTTTCTCTAATTTCTTAGATTTCTCCTTGGACAAGTGTTTGTACTAAAATTTGAATAGCGCATAAAAGAAAATGACTGGGTTGTCTCTAGCTGGAGCCTATCTTTTGATATTTTTAAATATCAGGAGAAAAACTTTTTGTGCAAAAACTTTGGTGCACTAATCTGTACCTTTATGTGTAGCACAGCCAAATAAACACAGTGATTATGTCATAAAATTTTTAGATATAGGGAAGGAATTTTTGATTTTTCAGGAAATTTTGGAGTAGGTCAGTAAACGCAGAGCAAGGGGTCAACTTTTTTCCAGAATAAATGGACTAGAGGTGCTTACCATTAACCTGTGAACCCCACCTCAGAACTTTAGGAAAATATAAAAGGGCCTGCAGTAGAGAGTTATTTAAATTCTTACTTAACAGACAAAGAACCTAGCAATTTCTCTTTGTACAATTATCAGCATGTCACACACGTTGTAGGAAAACACAGTTGCTCTGAGCTTGGACTTTGCATCACTGAGACATGAGCTGGAGACCCGCCTCCATCATTTTCTGTATGTGTGATGCTGACCAATAACTTGGACTCTTTGAAACTCTGTCTCCTCATCTACAAAACGTAAGAGCTTGCTCTGTGGATTATACTAATGTTGATAAAGGACTTATTATGAGATCTTGGGTTGGATTCACACTCAACAGGAATGATTAACATTTACTAAGTACTTAAAATAGGCCAGACACCATTCTATGTACCTTACATTCTCATCCGATCCTCACAACAATCCTAGGAGGAAGGTACCCACTATTATCCTTTTTTTTTTTTAAGGTTTTTTTAAGTTTGTTTATTTTTGAGAGAGAGAGAGAAAGAACACAGGCAAGGGAGGGGCACACAGAATACAAAGAGGCTCCAGGCTCCGAGCTGTCAGCACAGAGCCTGATGCGGGGCTTGAACTCACTAACTGTGAGATCATGACCTGAGCCGAAGTCGGACACTTAACCGACTGAGCCACCCAGGCGCCCCTATAATCCTTATTTTAGAGGTTAGGAAATCGAGGCATAGAGAGGTACAGGATAGCTGGCCAGAAGTGACAAACCCAGGATTTGAACCCAGGCAGACTGGCCAACATATGTGATCTTAACACAATGCCAGAAAGCCTTTTCAGTGAATGTTAGTTAATATTGTCAGTGTTGTTGTTGTTGCTGCTGCTGTCACCTTAAAATCAGAGCACAAAGTAATATGCACTCACACACTAAAGCATAGTTAACTAATTTGGGGAAGAAGACAAGCCAAGGGCAACCAAGTCTGATATATCCAGAAAAGGGCATTTTACTATATTAGTGTGTCTGTACAGATATTTAATGTGAGTATAGGTTGAACTTTCCTCTAGTGCTTATTCTGCGTTTAAAACATCCTAGAACCTTCAGAAACGCCTATGGTTGTCCAAATGCCAAAGATGACTATGCTCCCCAGCTTGCTCCATAATTCTAATTTCTGTTCATCACTAAAAATT
Organism: Paguma larvata; assembly: GCA_030068075.1. NCBI lineage: Eukaryota > Metazoa > Chordata > Mammalia > Carnivora > Viverridae > Paguma > Paguma larvata. The sequence continues at coordinate 36,224,263 of CM057838.1, read as the reverse complement.
TTTGAGAGAGAGAGACAGGCAGGCAGAGGGAGAAAGAATCTTAAACAGGCTCTATGCTGAGCACAGAGCCCAACACAGAACTTGATCCCATGACCCTGGGATCACGACCTGGGCTGAAATCAAGAGTTGGATGCTCAACCAACTGAGCCGCCCAGATGCCCCACCATCACAACACTCTTAATCCCTTGGTGACATGTGTCTCAGCCATATGCTAGAAGGAAATACAGCTAGTCAACTAGTTAATCCACTAAGGTAGATTACCTGATATACTCCCAAAGAATTAACGTTTTGAAATAAAAACTCATTAGCATAAATGAGGTTCTAATCCCAGACACTGTGTTAAAGAAATGAATTTCAGGAAGTATAGGGTTTGGGGTTGGGGGGAGGATGTGGGCAGGGGTAGGGGAGAAAATTATTTCCTGACAGTTAAAATCACACTCTACAGTTTTATCCTGCTAACAAGTTATCCTTATCATAAGGATATTCCTGGATAATTAGATAGCCTCTGCACCATGAATTTTAATGCTCCTTTAAACATTATTTTGAGTAGTTTTCATTTGACCAACTCATGAGATGTATTTGGCTCTTCCATAATGTTTTCACGTTAGCTCTTTTCAGTGAGAACTAATACTATAATCTCATATTAGGAGGATGTGGTAGGACATATGAGTTACCACCAGCCTCTCAGTTCACTTCAACTTACAAGAAACAGAGATTCTGAAAAATAACATAATCAGGGAGAAGCTTGATTAAATCGAAACATAGACTCTGTTTTAGGTGAAGAAGAGATTGTTGTAATTGTGTATTTAAAGGAATAGTACTTAAAAATCTATGTTTCCCGTCTTGCATTATGGCTTACAATGTATACAGTCATGGACTTATACTAAATACAGATATACTTTTAGGGATTGATGTTGATTGATGCTAACTTAAGGACCATGTTAGGCAATATTTACAAGACTTGTGACAAAACATGCAGACATTGATGTTAAATCTATTTTTCAAAATGAGGAAAGTGGGGCTCAGAGACATTAAATGTTTTTTTACAGAGCTTTGTTGGTCTATGGTTGAATCAGGAATTGAACTCAAGTCATCTGACAGGAAAGGTGGAGATTTCCTCATGATATCTTATGGATTAGAGGCCGGATTGTCTTGGTGTCTCTCACACCTCCCTCTTTCCACTTCTCCACTCATGTGGTAATATCACACCCTGTATATATTTCCACTGTTATTTCTTGCCACATTCTCTGCCTCTTTATTATTCTACAAGAGCACCACACTATTTGTGATTCAATGCACATGTCTTCATTTTTCTCCCCTCTAAGTCTCTGTTCACAGTGTACTTCCCCACTTACAGTATCTTCATAGCAGGCCTGACCTCCTACTTTCTCCTCTCCCTTTTGGGATAGGTGGATTCTTTCCCTCTTGTAAGGTCAACCTCAGTTGCTACCCACTTCAGGAAATCTTACCTGATCTCCTGTGGATATACTAAAAATAATTATGCTTACTTATTTAATAAAATGCATGTACTACTATATTAATATATTATATAACATCCTCAAAAACAGAATAATAAAAGGATGAATTAGAAAAAATAGAAATCAAACTTCCTCTATTTTCTTCCCATACCCTACTAAACTGTCATGTGTATTACACTTGGGAGACCACAGGTCTATAGCTGTGGTTCTCAAGTACAGCTCACCAGGAGATCTTGTGAAAATGCATTTTCCCAGGTTCCCCTTCAGGCAATGAATTTGGTGGAGACTAAGTGGGGCCAGAAATCTGTGATCTTTAGATAAATCTCTAGTAATTCTGATGCAGAGTTTAAGAGGCCACATTCTGAGAAACACTGTTCCAGAGAAAAGGTGTTTGAAGCCACCGCTAATGAAACTACAAGTTCATGTCAGGATTCCTCTCTTAACAATACTCTTCTCATAATAGAAACCATTGAAGTATCTGTTACTGTGTAACAAATAATGTAAAAACTTCAATGGCTTAACACAAAACCCATCTTATTTGTTCCTGATTTGGTAGGCTAACATCTTGGACTGGATTCAGCTATTGTTCTGCTGATCTTGCTGGGGGATACTCATTGTGGTTAAAGTCAGCTGACAGATAGGCTGAAAGAAGGGGGTCTAGGGATCCGCAGCTGAGATGCTTTTTCTGTGTTCCATATATCTCATCTCACAGTAGGCTAGCCTGGATTTATTCACATGGTGGTTTCAAGGTGGAAGGAAAGGATCAGGCCCTGTGCACAAGCACTTTTCAAGCCTCTGCTTCCATCATGTTTTCTAACGTCCCATTGGCCAAAACAAATCACATGGCTAAGCTCAGTGTCACTGGGGAAAGGCATTACACTAAAGCATGGATACAGGGAGGTGTGATTCATTCGGAGAATTGCTATAGAAATTTATTAAAACAAGGATTCGTTTTACATAGACCATTAACAATATTTAGCCAATTTCTTATTAAGTTAAAATCTAATTTATAGCAATGGCTGACAGTACTTTAAAAACAAATGTTCTCTAAAAATAACTGAGGAATATTATATGATTATTGTTACCCCTAGCTGCCTCTGTTTCAGTGGAATGGAAAAACAAAATTGTGACATAGGCCAGAAAACTCTTTTGCTTCAGAGTTTGTTTATGGATTAAAGAAGTAGAAGGTAAATCATCCTCTTATCAGATTTTCCTCAACAGCAACTTTTAGGTTTGCGTGGAGACTTCCAGAGGCCCATATACCCGGGTCAAATAATGTCAAACACCAAAGGCCAAAGAAGTTGTCAATGGCACTCTGTGGGTACAGCTGACCAAGGTGGGTACCTGGGTAAAGAAGTCGTAAGAAGAAATGAAAATCGTGTGACAAAGGCTTTTAAGGATGTTTGGCCTGATAGTATATTTATAGGAATCAGGGAAATAGAAGGTTTATGTTAGTCAGTTATAGACATCTTAGGATTTTTAAAACAAAAAATATACCAAGAAAAATCAAGTAATAAATGGATTATAGAGTAACATAGGGGAAATTTAAGTCATATTAACCAATGAAAGAAAGCACTAGAGTTTTCTTCCACATGTGTTGATTTTATCTAGAAAGCTGTTAGTGTAAATCTGAACCTTCATTCAATAAACCGATTGATACTTATTTCATAAGTACCTCTATATATAAAGTACTGATTATGTTGAATATGATATTCAAATTTATAATATATTAAAAAGCTGACGGTTCAGTTACCTGAAAGGCAAAACTTCTCAATTTTTGCTTTTTAAATTATTTTTAGTAATAGGGAAATAGAGTACATTAGAAATTGGTGGGAACCATTCATTTAATTTTGGCTCTAAATTTTCTACTTTGTATTTTACCTTTTTGTTCTTTTGGCTAATTTGAAGTCCAGGGTCACAGTGTTGTAAATCCCTATTCATGGCCCAGGTTAATAACACTTGGTAAGAGAAAGAAAACTCTTTAATTTGTTTACATCAAACACATGTATTTACTCAGGTATCTAAGCACAAACCATTTCTGTTCTAAAAGGCTATTTTCTAACCTTCCTTGTCGCCCTTCCATTTCACGAGTCTTTAGTAAGTACAAAGCACTTTGTACAAAATGAGTAACATCTTGGTCAATACCTAATTTATTTGATCTGTATAGACAGCTAGACCAGAACATCTTGGCTCAGAGAAGGACAATTTCATCACTTTTAAGTGATAGGAGCATGGATTCAAAGCTCAGCGTGGTACTATAGGGATCATCCCAAAGTCAAGAAACAGGGCACTCAAAACAAACACAACGTGAAGCCAGTGGGCATCATTCAAGGGCTTCCTTAGTCAGCTTTCCTTTCGGAGTACTCAGGTATATCCCTCAGTCACATTCCAAAGGTTTTTCCCTTAGTGGATTCTTTCTCTCCCCACCTCCTTCAGTCTCTGCCTTCCCTGCTCCTCTTTTCTATGAAGAACAATTTGTCCATGATCATCCAGATTACGAATGGGTACAAGGTAAATGTGTTCTAATGTTGCTGAGCATTGCATCTGCAACACATATTGATAGAGAGCCTACGGTATGCCAGGCATATTTTCAGATGCTGGGGATATAGATGTGGGCATACACAGTCCTTGCCCTCAAAGAACTAACACTCTCTTGGGAGAGATGGATAATGTGATTATGATCTACACACAGACACACACACACACACACACACACTTGCACACACACATATACATACAGATGTCTTTCTCCTCGTCTTCCTCATCTCTTTAATATATTTATATTGCTATTTTGGTTTAATTCAACATTAAGGGTTTACATTATTTTACAATTATATTTTACTATAGTCACAATAACACTGTCTGTTCCATATACATTCAAACATCTATCTACTTCTCATTGTGTACGTGGCTAAAGCTCTGGCCCAAGACATCCTCACCTCTTGTTAAAGTATTGCAATAGCCCACTAAATAGTCTCACTGTTTTTGCCCTTATCCACTACAGACAGTTCTCAACAGATCTGTCAGAGTGAGTGTTAAAACTCTTAAATCAGATCCTGGCAATCCTCTGCTCAATGACCAATGGCTTACCATCCATTTAGGGTAAAACCCAAAGCCCTTGAAATGACCTTTCAGATCCCAGGTGAAGAACTGGCTCCACCCACCTCTCTAATCCCTTGTCACTTTCTGTCATTCTCACCATTCTCTCCGAACTCCGCTGGCCTGCATGCCATTTCTCAAAAACACCAAATGTGCTCTGCCTTCTGTCCTTATTCTTTTCCAGGAAAACTCTTACTTCAGACATCCCATGACTCAGTCCCTTACTTCCTTCTAGTCTTAGTGTAAATGTTATGTCCTGTGTAAAGTAAACCCCACGGTGCTCCTTTTCCTCCTTATCTTACTTAATTTTTCTCTGGCCTATGATATATTTACTTGATGTTTGTCCATTGTATACAAACATGTTTGTAATTTCCATGAAGATGACAAAATTGTCTATTTAATCCTCTTTTCTATTTACAGGGCCTAAAACAATGCCTGGCACACAATAGAGGCTAATTACATATTTGATGAATGAATCAATGAATTGTTCATATTCGAGCCATATAATACACTACTGTTCATTTTGTTTCTTGTGCAACTATTTGTCTACCCTGGCATTAATGCTGCTTTTGTTTGCTGGATTGTTTGGTTTCTATGCACTTAATAAACGCAGGCTAAATTATGCTGAGGTAAAAAATAACCCCCAAATCCTAGATGCTTATGACAACAAAGGTTTATTTCTTGTTCAGTTTTTTTTAACTTCGGATGAAGTTGGTCTATTGGTCTCCTCCAGGTTCCTTTTTTTCTAGGATCTGGGATGAAGAAGCAGCCCTTATCTAGAACCTGCTAAGAGATAGAAGGGAGAATGGAAAAACCACGTGATGTCTCTTAAAACTTTCACATAGACGTGGCTATGCTACTTTCGCTCTCATTCCACTGACCAAAACAGGTCACATGGCCATCGCTGACATCATTAATGCAGAAAATATACTTCTTTCATAGAGAAGAGTGTCAGGGAAACCCAGAAAATATTGTTGAGCAAATAATGCTGTCATGGTACCATTACTTCTTCCCCAACTGTCTTGTAGAATGACACCACACCTTTCAATATATTTAAACTCATCAGGTAACTTTCATTTGGAGGCATCTCCATGGAGTATCTTTCCTCCAATATAGGTTTCTTGTTCTCTAGTCCTATTGGTATTCCCAAAACAGTTCACTAGCACTCTAGGAATTTTCTTTCCCCTCTTTCTTTCACTTAATCCTTTGTTGCTAGTCCTTCCTCTTGGCGTCCTCCTTATCTTTGTGAAGCACCACTTCCAGTTGTGTCCTTGACAGTAAGGTTTTGGCACCGTTCACTTTTGGTTAATGTCTTTGTTTTATCTTCTATTTGTATCTTGTATCTCTAGGTTTTAAGTCCTTTTATCTAAGAATATTGTCTAAGAATTAGACACCCTACACTGTCAATGATTTTGCCCGCACATTTTGAAGTCATTACTCTATCTAGTATCCAAGGTTGTGCAACTGAAGCCAATCTACTACTAATGTTTGGAATGTTGTTCACTCATCCCAGCCTCACAAGTTTTCAGGATTTTTTTAATCCTTGCTGTTTAGAAATGTCATGATAATGTACTCTAAGTATCAGTTTTGTCTGGGAGTCAGAATCAAATATTCTATATTTTCTAGATACCTCAAGTAGGAACAGACTGAATGCAGGGAGTTAAAACTTGGCACAACCAAGGAGTGACGATGAGGAAGTGCAGGTCTTGCAAGAGAGTAGCAGCTCTTAGCTCAGCTTCTTGTAGCACCAAAGCGGGTGGTTCTCAAGAGGAATTCCAAAGTGTGTGGAAAATCTTCACATGTGCCCATGTGCCAACAACAAGCAGCCTCTCCACCGCTGGTGCCCATGAATCACAGCTTTTCCTCTCTTCTGCCTTCCAAAGCTCTTGTGAATGCTTCTCATTGGTAACATTAACAGAAATCCTGAGGTAGGGGAGCATGGGAAACAGTTCCCAGGTTTTATGCTAGGGGTGAACTTAGAATAGTAAAGACGGTCCTGTGTAGGCAAGGCTGCCTTGCTGTAGGTCTTTCTTCTTCTGGCACTTGGTGGGCCTGTCCAGTCTGAAAACTTATGCCATAGGAAATGCTCTTGAATTCCTTATTTGATAATTTCTTAGTTTCTTTGTTCTTGGTTGTCTCTTTCAGAAATTCCTATTCATGAAATGATAAAATTAAAGTGCTTCAGCTTTTAAGCCTACTCTCCTCTTTTCTATTTATTTGTAAGACTTTTTTTCCCTAAGATATTTACTTTTATTTTCTAACACTCTATTGAGTTTTCAAATTTTCTGGACATATGACATATATCTATATATCTATATATTTAATTTCTAAGAGCAATTTTATGCTGTTAGACTCTTCCTCTTTTAAAAAGTAACACTTCCTGGGGGTCTGGGTGGCTCAGTCGGTTAAGCATCCAATCAGTGCTTGATTTTGGCTCAGGTCATGAGCCCAGGGTCATGGAATCCAGTCTTGTATAAAGCTCCACTTTAAACATAGAGCCTGCTTAAGATTCTCTCTCCATTTCTCTCTCCCCCACTTGTGCTCTCCTTTTTCTGTCTCAAAATGAACAAAAAATTAAAAGTAACCTTTATTTTTCATTTCATGGACATAATAATTTTAAACATAGTTAAGTATATTAATGATAGCTTTTCTTAAAATTTTGCTTCTGTTCCTTGGGTTATCTCTGTTTTCCTCTTGTGGTTGTCTCTGGCATTATTTATTAACAATTATACATCTCTACTTTATAAGCATGTGGGAATATTGTGCTTTTAGACCATTTATTGTTGAATGGCTGCATGTAACTAGTTCAAGCGGATAGTAGTGAGGTGAAGGGATGTGGGTCAAGTCAGATCATTTAACTGCTCATTCAAGGCCCTCTACAGTTTTTCCCCTTCAGTCTCTGGCATGGTGACTGGACAGTTTTGAGATGCTTGTTCTATAGGTTTAGGTCTCTGAGCAACTATAATGTGCAAATCCAGCCCGGCAACCTGTGGTGAGGAGGTGGCAGGAGTGTTATTTTATACCACTGGAATTTTGAGGTTGTTTGTTTCATAGCATAAGTTCACCTGTTCTCACTAATTGGGATTTGTTTTGTCTGGTTATTGTCTTCTGACTTCCAGAAATGTGTCAACTATCTGGGGATCCTTGGCCATCCTGTTGTATTTCAGAGTGAGGCTCTGAAAAGGTAAGACATGCTTAGCGGATGGGAGCAGGCTTTCAACCAGGATAATTGCGTGGAAGTCTGTATATGCATGCCATAGGTTGGGGACATGCGAGTGTCGTGAGAAATATTCTCCAATATTCTACCTGGTGGTGATAGGGAGGAGGAGCTATAAACCTGGATTCCAGCTTCCTGAAGACTGAGGAGAGGAAAGGATTTGGAGTCTCACTCTAGTGTCAGCATATTTCTCCTTGACCCTCTTTTTCTCCAGGCCTTTCACCTCTTCCCTCCGATCTGACTGTATCGCCAAGTCTGGAGTCTTTCTAGTTTAATTTCTCCAGGGAATAAACCTCCTCTCTCCCACTGGGCCTGGCAGCAGCTTTGTTGTCTGAGTGCACAAGACAAGGAACAGGATATTGAGCTCAAATTTTTTATATAGACTTCCAATCAGTCCTATTTTGAGTTTCGCCTCTTATCCCAAATTTGTCTAAAATTACCAGGCACCTCAAAATCCAGAGGTGCCTCTACTCTTTCCTGCAGAAAATTCCAGCTTTCCATCTTTCAAAACATTATGCACACTTCTTGTTTGTTGTTATTTCCTCTTCTGTTCTCTTTGCCTTTGTGGATTTATACCGTCTGTATTCTGTTCCCACCACGTTAGTGTTATTTGAGGAATAAATGGATATAACTGTACTCAATCTTACATCTTTAACCAGATGCCCCCAACAAATCCATACTCTTGTTAAATATGACTGTTTAGTCCACTTGAGCTGCAATAACAAAATACCACAGCCTGAGTAGCTTATAAAGAGCAAAAATGTATTGCTTACAGTTCTGGATCGTGGAAGTCCAAGATCAAGGTGCCAGACGTCTCCTTGTTTCATCACCTTGTGGAAGGGGGCTAGAGAGCTCTCGGGAGCCTCTTTTATATGGCACAGATCCCACTCTGGGATGTACCCTCATAGCTTAAATACATTCCAGAGGCGCCATCTACTAATGCCATCACTTTGTGGGCTAAGATTTCAACATATGAATTTTGAGGGGATACGAACATTCAGACCACAGCAAAAATGTAAAGCTCCCACCAGTCTTCTAAAAACTCAGACCCCGATTGCAGTTTACCCCATCCGGCTGTTTGTACACCACAGTTACCATGGCCAAATTATTAGACTGCGGAGCAGAAGGAAAAGAGAAGGAAAAATATTTCATGGGGCAACGCTCTATGCCAGGCACTTTGTTACATGCTTCATTTTTTTATTGAAATATAATTCACGTGCCCCTTTCAAAGTAGAAAATTTAGTGGTTTCAGGTATGTCCACAAAGTTGTGCCACCTGCTCTAGTTTTCATTTTATTATTCCGATCATTCTCAGTAGTATCTCATTATTTCATTTTATTAATCCAATCAATCTCAGTAGTAGCTAGCTATCATTAACATTATCTTCATAATAAGCACACTGAATCAAGCCCATAGAAACTAAGTAGGTTGCCCAAGGCCTCACATGTATTTTAACAAACGTTTATAGGACTTCAAAGTCTAAGCTTTCCCACTGCATCTTGCCATCCCCAAAATGGTGATTTTTTTTTTTATCTTGTTCTTGATCACGCCTGTGAACCCTGAGAAGTTACCGTGTTAAACTCTATTCAGTTTGCTCGTTCATATGATGGAGAAGATCACACAACCATCACACTTTTACGTTTGTATTGAACAATTTTTCTGAGCTCCTTCTCATATATTACATAACTTCATTTAGGGTATGATGGGAATTTAATATGCAATGCTAACCAAATGCAATGAAATTCATATCTATGTAAATTAAACAAAAGATAACATAGCTTAATTAAATGTGAGAGGCTTAATCCCAAATTATGTTTTCGTCTCTAATCCTGATGGCTCAGAGGTCAGAGACCTTGTACTCTTTTAAGAAATTCATCTAAAACCAGGCTGATAGCAAAAAATTCTGATTCTGCTAGAAAGGCCTGGAACGTGGCAGAAAGTTGTCAGAAAATAATACTCAGTGTCTTCTTTTCTTTAATGGTAACTTTTACACATTTTACACATAATCCCCTGATATTGTCCTCTAAGAGATTCATTTCAAAGCTTCGTGTTCGTTCGTTAATATGTGTCGTAGAGGAAGGAGCACATAATCCCATGCTCTTGCGAAATGTACTGCTATTCTCCACACATATTGCAGCCATGGTAACGGGAAGGAGAGGCAGTGATATTGTATTTCATGTACTTGACCTACGGTCCTCTTTCTGTTTGGATGGGTGCTTGTGCATTGATATCAAAAATGTCTGCTGGAAGGAATGAGAAGCACTCCCGTTCCCCTGCACCCCAAAATAAATGACATGGGTAAATATTACTAATGAAAACAGAGCGTTCACTGCTTTGAGTAAGCTTATGCTAGAAAACCAAAATGATCAATGCAGGGCAGTGGCTAACAAACACTGTCTTCGAACAGCAGGATCAGTTTCACCTGGGAACTTGCTGAAAATGGACACTCATGGCTGGACCCTCGACCTACTGAATCAGGAGCTATGGGGTTGGGGGTCCAGCACTGTAATTTGACAGGCCTTCTACGCTGCCGATGCTAATGCCTGGTAAAGTTTGAGACTGTGCTACAATGACAAACAGAAAAACAAAAAATCATCACGACGAGATCACAATATGCTCAAATTATTTTTGAGCAGGGTTCCATAGTACAATCATAAGATAATTGAGCCTGAATGAAATTCGAGGACACGTTTGGTCCCAGCCTTTGTATCCTGTCACGTGATACCTAAACGAAAGAGAACATTTCTATTCTCTTACTGAGGTGTAGGAATGGCGAGTCCTCTATTGCGCTCGTCTCTACTTTATACTGCTAGGTATCATGAAGATTAGAAAAATCTGTTAGGATCCAATTATGACTCAAAGAATGGTACACATGAGACAAAAATCAGACGGAAGGCAGTGAATGTACTAATTGTGAACTGTGTTTTATGATATGAGAATCAATAACTTCTTCCTCACGTCTGGTTATTCTCTTTGTTCTCTGGGAGAACAGTTAGTAGCCTCAAATTTTCTAAATGGATGTAGACTGGTTGTCCTTATTTTAACGATTGGCAAAGTGAGTTACTGGTGTCCCCAAACTAAGTTTTCTGAGAGCTAATGCATACTGCACACCGTATCAGACTTATTTAATGCATTTGTTTAAATTAAATAAAATACTATTCTTTATTATATCTTTGGAAAACAAAGGAAAGAAAATGAAAAGTAAGTTACCCGTAAAGCTCCCTGAGTTAGCCAGTTTTAATACTTCCTACATAGTCTTCCAGTCTCTTTTCTATGCACTTTGATTCTATGGTACTTGTAATTTTGTACTTTCTGCTTAATTAACCCAGTTTATATATCACAAATACTTATGTCATTAAGAAATCTTCATAATCATTATTTAATCACATAATATGCCAACATACAGATATACCATGATTTATCTATGTTTTTATAATTTGGTGTATTAGAACTATTTCCATTCTCTTCTTTTTTAAACTCAACTCTTTAATAAAAGTCTTTGCACATAAGGCTATGTCTAAACTGTTGGTCATTTTCATTGACTATTTTCCAAACACTGAAATTATTGGGCCCAATACCATGAATATTTGAAAGCAGTTGATACTTTTTGCCAGTTTTCCCCCAACAATATTGTATTAATTTCTCTACCTACCAGCAGATCCCAAGATCTGTCTCATCTCACCCTCACCAGCAAGGGTTTCATTTTTTTTTAATTGTAGGTAAAATATGCTGTTTCTTTATCATGTTAATTTGCATTTATTTCATTACTAATTAAGCAGAACATATATTCCAATGTTCATTTATTTGTATTTGCTGTTTTAGAAATCTTGAACATACTCTCTATCCTGTTAGAGTCTGAGTGCTTTTCTTACTGATTTTGTAAACTTTTTCAAGGGGTTTTCTCTATTAAGAGTACTGAGATTTGACTTTACATTAAACAACACATTAACTAATGAAAAACAGAAGTAGTCAAATATAAGCCCAGGCAAAATTCAATATAAATGTTTGTTTATAATGAGTGTCTTCTCTAGAGTGCTCAGTGGACAGCCCACCCAGTCTTCTGTGCTCAACTTGAAACAGCTGGTCACCTGCAAGGCCACCCCTCCTACAATCCCTGTTATAATCCTCCTACATCCATCAACTTTGCTTTTCTCTAGTCTAGCCATCATCAACTATCACCTGGTTTATTGCAAGCATCTCCTGATTCCTGGAATTATAAATGGCTCCAATTTAATGGAAGTCTGATTATATTCCCTATCCCTTCTCAAACTTAAACACTTGAGGTGGACTCAGTACCTACCTGTAGGTTGACTTGATGTCTACCTACTGTCCTTAGTATATGGCCTGTGTCTCTATTCTCAATCTTCATTCAATACCAGGATTCCCCCTCCTCTCTTTGCTCCACCCACATAGTCCAACTTGGAGTTTCTTTGCGTTCCTGTGAATTGCCATGCTTTCTTCAATTGGAGGATTTTTGCCCAGGCTCTTTTGTCTTCCAGGAACATTTATTCATGTTTCCCCTCCCACCACATTCCTTTTACCTAGTTAACTTGTGGTCTTTTACAACTTTGAGGTTTCTGCTCAATTTTTTTATTACAATTTCCCACTGCACCCTACCTCCCCAATCATCTAGGTTAGGTTTTTTTGATATGTGCATTCCTTAAATCTGTGTTCCACTGCCTTGTAAGACTTTTCTTATTGCAATTATACATTAATTGCTACGAATTGGATTAAGTTCTGTCTTCCTCACTATAGGGGCTAACTTTTTGTCTTCCTGAGAGAGGTAGTTTTACAACTTGGAGCTAGGTGTCAACTGAAGTTACACCCCTACCTCCCAAAGACTAGGAGAGAGGAGTGCTCTTGTCCTCAATAATTATAAGTCAGAGGGCTGGCTCCTTGAGAAGGACATTCCTGTCTTACAGAATTGGCAAAAGGCAATTAATTAATTAATTAATTAATCATTTGGGAAAGAGAGAGTGAGCGTGAACAGGGGAGGATGAGACAAAGAGGGAGAGAGAGAACCTCAAGCAGGCTCCACGCCCAGCTTGGAGTCCAACCCAGGGCCTGATCTCACAATTGTGAGATCATGACCTGAGCTGAAATCAAGAGTTGGATGCTTAAAAGACTGACCCATGTGCTCTGGCAAGAGGCGTTTAAAAGATTTACATCTCAAAGGGACAAAGAAAGAACTGACAAGAAAAGAGAGGCCAGAAGTATAGTCAAAAACTGTTTAAATTTAGAGTGGCATTAAGGTTGTTCTGATAACTCCCCAGGTGTGAGTTCCCTACCTTCTACTCAGGGTGCTTGAAGGAGACCAGGAATGCTGAGAGGAAAGGTTCCCAAGAGAAGGTTCAGTGGAACTGAGGGTATGGGCCTGGATCCATGCTGGGAGACTGCTTTATCTTCTGAGACTCTTCTATTCTGCTCCAGAGTAACTGAATCTTCTCAACTTCCAGCAAATTCCTTCTCCTTCCTTTCATTTTCATTTCATCTTTCTCCTCTTCCCTTTAAGGCTGACCTCTTATAGTATCTTGGAAGTGCTTTCGTTTCTGTTGTTTGTTTGGTTTTGTTTTTTAAATAACCTGTTAAAATGGTTCCAAGAAGAGAATCTTTGTCTTTAGGTCCACCATCTCTTTGAATCTTGTTATTGCTTCAGTAAAAGCTGGAGAGAGGAAAAAAGACCCTTTGGGTATGAGAGAGAGAGAGAGAGAGAGAGAGAGAGACAAAGAGAGAGAGACAGAGAGAGAGAGAAAGGAGTTAGAAACATCACATACAAACAGATTAATAGTTTGAGATATAACCTTGACTCACAGTAAAGCTTTCTTAGGACCCTTTGTGGGTCTGCCTACCCCAAGCAGGCTCCTTGTCCAAAGGTGGCACTAGATCTGTGGAAGCTCTTCTTCCTTATATAACCTGGACACTGTGAACATACATCTAACTTTTAGTAAATCCCATTCCCTATCTCCAAAGTATGTTCTTATCTGGAACTCACTCCATTCTTCCCCGAAGTATCAAATATTTATTGACCACTGAGGATACCCACAGCAACAAAAAAAAAAAACAAAGACAATCGAACAAAAAATTCCCACTTTCACAAAGCTTTTATTTTGGTGGAGAGACACTGATAATAAAATAGTAAGTAAATGGTATAGTACAGCACAAGTTAAGAAGTGGAATCAGGGGAAAAGGTGGAAAAGTGCAAAGAGGGAGTAATGATTTTAAGCAGAAGGCAGTCATGCTGGGTCTGCTGGAGATGATATAGTTGAGCAAAGACTTGAAGGATCTGGGTAACTGGAGGAAGAGAGCTCTAGGCAGAGAGAAGAGTGCAGTGGGCGATTTTGCAAGCTCAGAACTGTTGACATTTGGAGCTAGACCACTGTTGTGGGGGGGGCTGTCTGGTGCACTTCAGGTTGTTTAGCTGTATTTCTGGCCTCTACCACCAGATATGATAACGAAAAATGACTCTAGAAATTGCCAAATGTTTCCAGTGAGGGATGGGCAAGTCATCCCTGGTTGTAACTGCAGAGTTAAGGCAAAGGTGCTAAGCTAGGAGTTTGCTTAAATCAGGATAATCTTTACTTTTATCCTCTCAATTACACATGATTTACAGCTGATGCCCAGTGTGTGGGTCATAGTAATTAGAATGTTTTGGCACTTAATAAACATTTGATGACTTACTCTTCTCTGTGCCTCTGCCAATTTCTCCATCACCATCTAGAGATGATGAAGAAAAAAACAACCTGAATACTGTAATTTCTTTTCTTTAAATTAATAAAAGGATGAGTTCCTGGTTCTCATGTATTGCAATAGTCTTATGTATCAGTCTCTCTAGTCTTCTGGGAGGTCACGGTTGGGTTCATTCTCTCTCTTCATCTTATTTAAGTCAATCTAAACACACTCTTCTTTCTCCTCTCCTCGTCGTTTTTTGTAACTGTTGTGCCTCCTCCTCCTCCTCCTTTTTCAGTTCCCTTAAACTTTCTCGTTAGGTTTCATCTAGTGAGACCTTGGGAGCTTCTCTTCAGAGTAAGATCAGCCCAGGAAGTCCCAGCAGACTTTAAAAACTTTCCAAAGATGATAGAGAGGTGAGAAGGAGGAAGTGAGAGAAGAAAAGATGAAACAGAGAGAGACAGAGAGAAGAGATTATAGTATAAAATTTAAGCTATTATCATAAATAATTGAGAAGTAATTGACACTCTTTGTATTGGATATAATGCTGGTAGCTTATTTTTAATTCTCACTATGATGATTAATTTGGATTGACCCATTTATCTATTCATCTGAGTTTTAACTCAGACTCCTGCTTATTACCAATGTGCAATTACTTTTATTATCTGGCAATAATAAACCAATAAGCAGTAACATCCTTGCCTGAAGTAATAAATCTCTGAACTCCCTAACATTTTAGTTTTAATTTTTCTATTAAACTTACTAGTCACTCTCTTTTATAATAGTTATTGGAATATGCATCTTCTCTTTTCTATTAGATTCTATGAAGACAGGACCTTTATCTTACATATCTTTATATAAACCTACAAAAATCACCAATGGCACCTAGTTTACTCAAAATTCCACACTCTCACGAAATAAAAGAAGAATAACATCAAGTAGGAATGTCCATTTCCCGATCCTAAACCATCCCCTTAAATATATTTTCATCCAAGCCCTCCTTTCCCTGCTTTCTGATCTCAGTGGAATAGCTGTTATTTTCCTGTCTAAGGCAAATTACACTTCCCCTGCCTGCCCTGCTTTGAGTTTTCCCACTTCTCAATAGAGTAGACATTTCTTCATAATGTATTCATTCCCTCTCTTTTGTATTTTTACCTCTATGTATTTATTGGCTTATTAAATACATAAAACACTCAACTCTCTACTAACTTTAAAATAAGAGAGAAGAGAAGAGAGAAGAGGAAGAGTCAGGAGCAGAAGGTCCCTATCCCTTGGTACCTTGTACCCCACAACATTTTGGTTCTAAAACACAACATGTTTTGTCTTCAGCTTCTTTGTTTTCTGAATGTCTGCCCCTACTAACCTCACTTAACTGCTATTCATTCCTGGAAACTCAGACTAAGTCATTTCTTTCAAGAAGTCTTCTTTGATAATTCCAGGTTCAGTTAGGTATCCCTTCACTGTGTCCACATAGTTATTACCATATGATACTTTTATTGCTGCTTGCTTGTCTGTCTCCCGCACTAGACAAGTTGATAACAAAAATTATATCTTTCAGTTCTGTTTCCTTGTATGAATGAGGGAACAAATGATAAGTACGTAATACACATTTATTTGTGGAATGGATAGTATTATTCCTACATGGTTTGACTTTGAAATAATGTAATATTTCATTTTAATGAAAAAGGATATAACTAAACACTACAAGTGTTCATTTCTAGGTTCCATTTAGAAAACATCAACCTTTTCAAAAATAAGTTTCATAATATGTTTACTTTTACAACAAAAACATAATGTTTTCCTCGTGAACTATTCACATGTACAGAAATGTTTTCTATATCCCTGTCCTAATTCATTCCCACTCTCCAAAAGAAACCATTGCTAACAATCTTTTTAGGCAGAAATGCACAGATAGGACTTTAGTTTAAAATATGAAAGAGGTCAGTTTGGAGTATTTAATTTTCTCTTAACAAAGAGTTTTTTCCTTTAAAAAAAATACTGTAGCCTATTACTCCACTCCTACAACTTCCATCACTGCCCAAACTACCAGCAGTGTGGGCAGTCCTCATCAAGCAGGGCCATGCCCAGTGACCTTACCCTCATTTCCCTCGCATGACTGAATTACACAAAAATACAGTAAAATAAGTTGGACAGGATATCAAAGAGGTAGATTAGAGCAGGATTTCCCAACCTCAGAACCAATGATATTTTGGACCAGATAATTCCTCAGTGCAGAGGTTTTCCTGTATATTGTAGGATGTTAACAGCATCACTGGCCTTTCCTCACTAGATGCCAGTAACATCCCCAGTTGTAACAACCAAAAATTTCTCTAGATGTTGGCAAATATCCCTTGGGAGGCAAACGCACTTTTGGTTGAGAACCACCAGCTAGAGCAGTTGTTATCATTGCAGCTACTCATAATGTGTGATGACACATATCTCTGGCCTTTTGGATATGTCAGGGTTGTGTAAGATCTGGTCATGGCTGTAGCTATAACCATACAGAGAGATATGGAAAAAAATATATTCTATTACACATATTATATATAAATAATATAAAATATATAATGCATTATATATATAACTCAGATGGCAAGTGAATAAGAGTAAACTTTATATTGAAATTGAAATTACTATGATTAATTATTAAACAAATCATTTGCAAACTTTAGTGTTATTGCAATACTTCATTATTGCCTATGAATCACCAATGTGTTGTGATATCTAGCTTGAGAAACATTAGTCTAAAAGAGGTAAAATTTCTCTTAATACAAGCCTTGTTACTGAGGAATAAGCAGCTACAATGGTCTAGAAGCTGAAATTATTGAAAAAAAAATAAAAGTTTATTTTAGTCAGTAAAAATGTGACTATCACCTAAGGGAAAGTGGATTTCTGCATTCAAAGAGTGAGGTTGGATGAACACACTTATGATTTACATTTTTTTTTCCCTAATAGTCTTGTGATGCTGGGTTTGCTTAACTTTGGAATGATGTCAGATAAACTATATCTTCTAAACTATCAGTTAATCTTTATATGTGTTGTCTATAGTCAATAAAAATCACAATGAGACAAAGAAAAGTGGGATTTAAAATACTTCTAGTCATAGGACTACTTCCAAACTATGCATATCTGACTCTCAGAAAAGAAGAGTCAGGAAAAAGCAAAAATTCCTAACTTTCTCTCTTTGAAGCAAGTATGTTGTTTTAGGTACCAGAAATTAGCAAAAGATTCTCAACAAATATCAAACAATTAAAAAAAATAGATTCATAAATTTAATTAACACTTAGTAGCAACTTCCATTTAGTATGAAAAAATAAAACAAAAATGTTTTTAAATCAGTATAAATAAGTATTTGTAATTTCAGTCAATAAAAGGGATATATGTGAATTTTACCACGTTTCAATTTAAATTTGCAAAGATTTTTTCATTCTATTTTACATTAAATTTAGTGGATCTCATGACTTCCTACATGATGTATGTTCTGCTACTCATGAACATTGATATTAGAATTATATTAAAATTCACTTAAATAAATTTCATTTATTTTCAAACAATCTCCATATCCAACATGGGGCTCAAATTCACACCCTGGGATCAAGAGTTACTGGTCTTGCTAAACCAGTCAGATGCCCCAGAATTATATTAATTTTTGATGCTGTCCTTTTAAGACATTTTTTTTTTTAATTAAAGCATGCTGATATTGGTTCTGCAGCCATATATCCTTAATGATATCCACAATGTCTGTAGTAACAGGCAGGCTTGTTATCAGAAAGAAAATAATTCTAATAATACATGATTGAGAACATGCATGAAATGCAGAAGATGGAGGAATGTATTACATTTTCCGTCCTGTTCCCTTTCTGTCTAAATCAGTTGAGATTCTTGGTTGTAAGCAACAGAAACCAACTCCAGCTATTTTGAGCACAAAGAGGCTTTATTATAGAAGACTGTTGGGTAGCTCTGAAAACTGCAGGAATGCTAGAACATCTGGCTCAAAAAATGAGCAGAAGGCAGGAATGAAACAGCAGCAGGAACTACAGTCAAAATCACGCTCTGAGAGGGTCTGGTTAGGAGACATTGCTGGATCAGCACTTGCTATAAATACCTCTGCCCTAGATTGGGAATTTTCATTTGTACTTTTGTCTCTGCTCTGGAGACAAAGTCGGGGTAGGGAAGCATTCAAAGGGTTGATACTAGTCCAGTAGCTTCTGTTTCATCTTCTAAGTAGTAAAAGAAAAGAGAGGATCTGCTCCCTTTGGTCTCAGATTGCATATTTTTTTACTCAAAATTATATGTGTACACAACGCGATCCCTGTATGGTTTACTTTGGTGGTTTAGAATTTCTTGCTCCTTTTCTCTGGACTTCCTTCTCATTACCCTCCCTCACCTTACCCTCCAGCGTATTCTCTAGGTCTTCTCTACCTCCTGGTTTGCCCTCAGGGTATTGGCTACATCCGTAGGAGCGATCCTTGGGTCTCTGAGAGGTGACTTCATGTTCTGTCCTGAAGGCCAGCACTGAGACTTAGTGACTACATATTGAAGAAAAAGGCCCTAAATCTTCTCTTTTCCTCAAAGTGGAACATTTGTAAGACAAGTTTTTTCCTGCCAATATTCAGTTCAGTGCAATCAGTAGAGTTTTTTATACAATAACTCATTTAATGAGTTATTGTATAAAAAAAGATACCATTTTTAAATTGTCATCTCAAATATTCTTTTCTCTCCTAAAGGGAAAGTGTTGAGAGAATGAGGAGGAAAGAAGAAAGAAGGGGGAGAAGGGAAAGAAAAAAACAAAAGAGACTCTTAAAGACCAAGAACAAACTGAGGGGTGAGGGGGTGTGTGGGAGGGAGAAGAGGGGTGACGGGCACAGAGGAGGGCACTTGTTGGGATGAACACTGAGTGTTGTATGGAAACCAATTTGACAACAAATTATAAAAGTGAAAAAATATATATATATTGGGCAAAATAGTAAGTAATTCACATCTTCATAAATGATAGATAAGCTTGATGATCATCATCTTTGGGAAATATATTTGACACATATCTTGGTAATCACCAAGGCAAATCTATAATAAAGAGCAAAGGCATGCTAGAATAAGAGTTCAGTTCAGATTCCCTTGGACCATGGTTCCCTTCCAAAAGCTGAACATTAATATAATCAATGACTTTTGTTAAAAGGGAAAAATTCTCTTTAAATTATGCTAAATTCATTGTGGTTATAATTAGACATTGGGTTTGGTTCTTTAGCTAAAATGCATCAAACATTGCAAAAATACTTTCTGCGTTTCTGACCCTATGTGCCTATGCTAGGCACTGGTCTTGTGAAAAAGTAGTGTCTGCTCTCATGATCTAGGATAATAACATATATAATAACACATGCAATTCTGATAGATTCTATGGCGGACAGGTCCAGGGTGTAGTTGGGGCACAAAAGATGATTGGGAGGGGAGATTAGACTCCTTAGTGAAAGTATTATTTGAACTGGTTCTTGAAATAGAATTTCAAAAATAGGTTTATTGCGGTATAATTTACCTACTGCAAAATCCACTGATTTTTAAGAGTCCAATTCAACAATTTTTAGTAAATTTCTGACTAGTGCCACCATCACCATAATCTCTTGTGCCCATTTGGAGTTACTTCCCTTTCCCAGTCTCAGCCTCTGGCTGCCAGTAATATACTTTCTGTATTTATAGATTTCCTTCTTCTGGATAGTCAATATATATAAATGGAATTATAAAGTATATAGTCTTTAGTGTCTGGTTTCCATAACATAACACAATGTTTTTGAGGTTACTTCATGTTGTAGCATATATCAGGATTCTGTTCTTTCCTACTGCTGAAAAGTACTCTATCATTTGGAAGTACTGTTTTTTTTTATTCATTCACCAGTTGATTGACATTGGGGTTGTTTCAATTTTAGGCTATTATGAATAACACTTGAACTAACATTTGAACATTCATGAACAAATCTATATGTTGATATACTGTAGGGGAGTCAGGTCGACCCTGAGGTTTAAAGGAAGTACTATCCTCCACAAGATGGCCTCCTTTGCCCTATGCTTCTTGTGAGTCGGAGAATTTCACAGAAGGAAATGTGTTTAACAGAAAAAGATACGGCATTATTTACTTCATGACTATATCCTATTTCCTCTTTGTTTTGGATTTAAAAACGAATCTCTCTTTTATGTAGACAACAATCTCCATATGCTTTGGAAGAAAATGTTTAGTCTTACCATGGAACAGAAAAGACTAGGGTAAAATGTCATATAGCTGTATGGAATGGGTTTCAAATTTAATGGGATATGGAATTTTAGAGAATCTCATTTTGTGTGTATGGTAAAGAGCCATAGGAGTAGGTAACACCTCCTGGAGTTCAATAAACCTATAACGTTAACTATAATACATCAGTGTTTTGACTGTAGAACACTTTCAGGCCTCCAAGGCTTCATTTAATGGGATAAAGTTAAGATGAAAGAGTATTCTATCATAGCGATGTTACTTTAATGCAATCAGACCAGAGTAAACTTATTCTTATGGCGCATTTACCAGAGGGCTTACAAATCCATAAGAGTAGTCCATTTTTCTAAAGCATATTTTATATTAAAACTAAGTTGCATAGATCATGAATGAGAATGCCCAAACCTCATAAATTCTTAAGATTAATCATGAAGCTCTAAAGAAAATTCTTAACTTCAGTAGAAACTTTCAGGACTATGTTTCTAAGCTTGAAGGATACTTATTTATTCCCTTCCGTTGCTGTTATTAATGTAGGAAACTACATGTGTCTGTATCTGTTTTGCCCATACCTCCACAATTTAAGTGGGGACAGTAGTTTTCCCTCCTCTTCTTAGGTAAATAAAACTCAACGGTTACAACACAAAATAGCAGCCTTGTGACCTGACTGATTTAGGACAACTGTCTCTAATTCCAAAGAATTAAATCTGGGCAAAGAAGTTCATTATTCTCACTAGGATTAAAGATTTCATTCATAACTGAGAATATGCTCCCTCTGCATAGGGATGGCCCTCCTTTCATAGCCTTCCTAGCCATACCAACAAATACTCCGGATATTACCGCAATTATGGTCAGCTTTGTAGAGAGAAAGAGAGAAAGAGGAGAGAGAGAGAGGAGAGAGAGAGGAGGGAGGAAGGAAGGAAGGAAGGAAGGAAGGAAGGAAGGAAGGAAGGAAGGAAGGAAAGGAAGGAAGGAAGGAAGGAAGGAAGGAAGGAAGGAAGGAAGGAAGGAAGGAAGGAAGGAAGAAAGAAAGAAAGAAAGAAAGAAAGAGGAAAAAAGGCAATTAACAGCTTACAATGAGACGTGTGGGAGAACCAAAGAGGACACCAAGTAAATCACCACATTTCCCTCTTGCTTCTTTCATAAACCTTCCTAAGAACTCCCTCCTTTGTTAGAATGAACTAGAGTGAAGACTCTGAGGTTCACATGTGTTCATCATATCATCTCATGTAATGTTGAAATTCTAATACTTTGCATACTTCATTTGTAACAGATTTATTGAGTGTATTATATGCACCAAGCACTATGTTCAGCCCTGAAAATCCAAGACTATCTTCCCATCCAAGTAAGGACTGAAACCCTCATTTGCCTTGGATTTTGAAGCTTGCTTGTCCTTAAAAAGGGGATCACCAGTGGGGTGGTGAGGAGTGGGATTGCAGTAGGTTGGAGCAGATGGGGGATGCTGACCAGTAGCTCCAGAAAGTTAACTGAGAAGGAAAGGTAAGATATCCGACAGTAGCTAGATGATGGCATTAGAAAAAGAGTGAGGGTTTGTAAATCCTCCAACTCCAAGATTAGAGAGACCGAGGCATATGCATAGTGTTTAGAGAAAGAAGAAGCAAAATAACAGAAAATGTGGGAAAAGAATAGAATTATGGTCAGAAATGTAGGGACTGGGTTTGAAAGAAGCCTCTGGGTGGGAATAAAGGATAATGTTTTTGTATGTTGCAGATGGTCTTCTTCTGGATGATGAGGGTAGATGGGGCAAGGACAGAATCTTTTAAAAAAAAATTTTTTTTTAACGTTTATTTATTTTTGAGAGACATAGAGACAGAGTGTGAGCAGGGGAAGGCAGAGAGAGAGAGGGAGACACAGAATCCAAAGCAGGCTCCAGGCTCTGAGCTGTCAGCACAGAGCCCGACATGGGGCTCGAACTCACAGACTGTGAGATCATGACCGGAGCCGAAGTTGGTCGCTTAACCAACTGAGTCACCCAGGCGCCCCAAGGACAGAATCTTAATACACAAAGAACTCTAAGATTCAGAAAATTGATTTCTGTTCTCTGTTTTATGTTAGCAGCACAAATGCTTTATGGAAGAGGTAAAAATCTAAAAAAATACAAATACATGAATATACAAAAAATATGTGACCTAGACATATCGTTTTAAATTATCTGGGCTTTAATTTTCCCATCTATTAAATTAAGGGACAGATTAATTTCTAAGATCCCTTGTAATTCCAGAATTCTAGTCAATGGGAATTTTAGGGAAGGTTAATATAAAGACCAAATAGTGTTATATATGCATGGCCCAGGGACTTGATAAAAATGAAGCTGTGTCATTATTACATCCTACATTGAGTTATTCTTCTTATAATCCTTCCTGGTTAATAACTTTTCACATTCGTATTACAAGTGAGTTGGTAGATTTAATGTGTTTAATGGCCTCGAGTAAATGGCACCGTGTAAATAAAACATAATTATTAATACAATTAGGAATTACAATGCTATTTCTAGATCAGTTACCCAAGTTTATAAGCACCTCTTCCAGGAAATTATAAACCCATTATTTAACTGCAATTAACCTTGACAAATAGACCTGGCCTATATTGTTCCCAGAATGGCAAGGTAATTGCCTCAACATGTTAATATTTAATAACTTTTCACACTTGAGAAAGCTAGTTCAAAACTCTACTCAATTTACTGAGACTACTTAGAACAAAAGAATAAAATAAAATGCACCTTTTTTTTTTTTTTTTAGACAGGGAGGCGTGAAAAAACAAAAGCGATTAAGGTTTTCTTTGTCCTTATATTTACCCAAATAGTAACACATGATAGAGGCACTCAGCCTGAAGCATCGTGACTCTAAGTTTTCATCTCTTCCCAGCACTTCCACACCCGGCCTTTACCAGCCTTCCTCCTGCTCCACCTGTCCTCTTTCCAGATCTATTTGTTTCTTTTCCTTAAATGTCTCGGCACTCTTTCCCACATAGATCTCAAATGATCTCACATTTCTCAATTCTTTCCTCCCGCCCCACAGTTCCTCATTACTTATAGTTCTATCACCTACAGAGAAAAATACACTGCCTCTCAGACCCAGGTCTAAATCTGTTGGACAGACAATCTGTTTGTCCCAACACGGGACAGGAATCCAATGCTTCTCTGTCATCACCACTGTCTTAAAGGCAAGATCACCCAGTTCATATGTAGCTGCCAGACTTTAACCTCCAAGGACCTGACAGGAACATGAAGGGAGAGAAACTTAGGGGGAAGGAATGATAAGGACATTTTAGAAAGGCATCATCCATATTGAACCTAACAAAATAAAATGGGATAAAAAGAATATAAGAGTTCATTGTAAATTGTCAAATGCTATTTAGAAGAAAGAACACCATTGCTCTAAATGAAGACATGACAAGAATAGCTATACTTTAAGGTCTCTGTCAATTGCATTTCCAAACATGGTAAGAGGTTCTTTTTATAAAATGTTACTGTCAGAACAGTTCTGTATTGCTTTTGCAGGAAAATAGTTATGTTCTTTTTCATATATATCAAGCTCCGTGTTAGATAGAGGGGAGCTAATAACGTTAAATCGACCCTTACGGAAAATGTGGCCTAATAAGAAATAATTATAGGTTATAATGGATACTTAGAAAAGAGTGGTCATAAATTCAACAAATATTTATTATGCATAATTTGTCACCATCTGATATATATGTGATTTTTATTTTTAATCTCCTACTAGTATGTGAGCTTCATAAAGGCAGAGCTCTTGTCTATATTGTTCAAAGTGCTTGGCACAAACTAGACACTCAAAACTTCTTGGTAAGTCAATAGATGAATTAGTTTTCATTGAGCCTGGCATGGTCCTATGTGCAGGGGCTATCATTATGAATAAAAGAGACAAATTTTGCCTTCAGAGATCTTGAAATATATCAAGGTAAAGAGTCATTAAACCAATAACTTTATAAATATATAGCTGAAACGAAGTGATAGGAAGTATTGCACGGTTCTCTCTGAACTTGGAGGACAGCATATTCAGACAGGATAGGGAAGAGATACAGCCTGGAGCTGTCTTCCTTTTTTTTTTTTAATGTTTATTTATTTGAGAGAGAGTGAGCGAGTGCACACCCAGGCGTGTACAGCAGGGGGGAGGGGTGGTTGGAGGGAGAGGGCCAGAGAAAGAGAGAGAGAGAGAGAGAGGGTTAGAATGGGGGAGAGGGTCAGAGGGAGTAAGAGAGAAAATCTTAAGCAGGTTCCACACCCAGCATGGAGCCCTAGGAGAGGTTAGATCCCACAACCTGGGGATCATGACCTGAGCCCAAATCAGGGGTGGGATGCTCAACAGACTGAGTCACTCAGGTGTCCCTACAGATGCATTTTCACCTGCACAGGGTCTGTGCCTCTAACTCCTGCGTAGTCTTTTGAAAATAGAAAAAGGGAAATCAGGAGTTTTGGGGTCACTTCTGTACTCTCGTTTCTCATAAACATCAACCTGAGGATGGATTTTAGAAACAGGGTTACCCAGGCCTAATTCCTAGAGTCTGATTAAACCGTACAACTGTACATGGGTGTGGCCTGTGTTTGCATTTTGTTTTAAGAGAGAAGAGGGGGCGTGCGTGGGTTGGGGGAGAGAGAGAGAGAGAGATTAAGTAGGCTCCACACTCGGCACAGAACCAGATGCAGGGCTCGATGTGAGGCTTAAGGTGAGGCTTGATCCTGTGACCCAGGGTCGTGACGTGAGCAAATCAGGAGCTCTGCACTCAACTGACTGAGCCACTCAGGTGCCTCTCTTTGTGTACCTTTTAAAAGTTTGCCAGGTAAGGGGTACCTGGGTGGCTCAGCAGGTTGAGCATCTGACTCTTGATTCCTTTTGGCTCAGGTCATGATCTCATGGTTTGTGAGTTTGAGCCTCCTGTTAGGCTCCATGCTGACAGTGCAGATCCTGCTTGGGATTCTCTCTCTCTCTCTCTCTCTCTGTCAAGATAAATTTAAAAAATAAATAAATAAAAGCTTACCAGGTAATGCTGACCTGCAGCCAAGGCTGAGAGCTTTGGATCTGGAGGAAATGAAAGTTCTCTTTTACGCTGAACCACTCACTCATATCTGGGTCTCAAGCATGAAATGACATTTGGGACTACCTCCTCCTTACAAGTACGCTGCCCCAGGTGTTACAGAGATGTGAAGACTAGCACAATGCTGTCTGCCAGGAAAGGGAGAGGTCATCTTGACTCGACTAGATGGTGAAGCCATTTGAGTTCTTTTCATTAGATTTTTTCTGTAGTTTTGTTTGATACTTATGCAATTTAAATTTACTTTAGGATTCCTAAGGAGTATTCTAAAATGGTGATTTTCAAACTACATTCTGTGGCATCTGAGATCCCAGGTGGTGTCGCAAAGGTGACTTTAGGGAATGGGTGGGGCAGGTGGAAGTTCAGCAGGAAGTCTGTGGACCTTCTTCCCTCTACCCTGAGCACTCCTGCTCCACTTTGTTTTTTGAGTCTGTAGAGGGGAGAGAGAGACTTTCCTTTAGAAAAAAGGACGGCTTTGCAACTCCAAAATATATTTGAAAAACTCAGTCTCAGAATAGCTGTACTAGGTCCGTAAAATTGTGCTTCTAAATAATGAGTATTTACATCTCTAACCTCGGAAGACTCAAATATTTAATACATGAACTTGAGCTACTGGTAGAAGAAAAAGGAAAAACAGAAATCTTCCTTTGGCATAGCGATACCACCAAGGTTTAATTAACTCTCCAAACCTTTTCTTTGTTAGAAAGGTGGTCCCTAGGGGTGCCTGGTGGCTCAGTTGCTTAAGTGTTCACCTTTTGATTTCAGCTCAGGTCATGATCTCATTGTTGGTGGTTTTGAGCAGAGCTTGCCTGGGATTCTCTCTCTCTCCCTCTCTCTGTCCCTCTCCTACTAATGCTCTCTCTCTCTCTCTCTCTCTCTCTCTCAAAATAAATAAATGTTAACAAGGAAGAAAGGAAGGAAGGAAGGAAGGAAGGAAGGAAGGAAGGAAGGAAGGAAAGAAGGAAGGAAGGAAGGAAGGAAGGAAGGTGGTTACTAGCATATCCTTGGGAAAAATCTGTCTCTCTGTGTCTCTCTCTGTCTCTCTCTCTCTCTTAGAAAACCTGTCTTTCCTCCTGTGTTTCTCCTTTACTCTCACACAACTACCACACTCACAACACTTCTGTCCCCAGATGTTAGAGTTTTCAGTACGAGCAATTTTGTGACATCACTGGTGTCCTACAATTTAACTCAGTGCTGACACTGTCGAGTTGGAGATGGCATAGGATGCCATGGGTTAAGGGCTTAGTCCTCAGGAGAATGCCCTCACTTCAGATGCCAATTGAAAGTAGTAGGTTCCCAGGTTACCCACAGCTTCTGTCAGATGTGGCTACCGATCTGAGGTTCCCAGGATGGCCTTCCTGAGTTTGATTCATTTGCTAGAGCAGCTCAAGGGTACAGATGATTGACCAGATGGAGAGACACATAAGGTGGACTCTGGGAGGGTTCCGAGTGCAGACGTTTCTGTCCCTGTAGAGTCAGAGTGTGTCACCCTCCCAATATGTGGATGCGTTCACCAACCTACAAGCTCTCCAAATCCCAGACTATGGGCATTTTATAGAGGTTTCCTCGCATAGGCACGATCAATTACTAATTCCAGTTTCAATCCTGCTCCCTCCTCTGGAGGATGGGAGGTAAGGCTGAAAATTCCAAAGCTTCTAATGGTTTGGTCTTTCTGCTGAGCAGCTCCCATTCAGAAGCGCATCTGGAGTGACCTCATTAGAACAGAAGATGCCCCTAGTGTTCCTAGAAAGTTACAAGGGTTTAAGGAGCTCTTTGTCAAGTACCAGGATTAAAGACCAAATATTAGAACAGAAGATGCTGGGGGCACCTGGGCGGCTCAGTTGGTTGAGCATTGGATTTCAGCTTAGGTCACGATCTCACGGTTTATGCCCACATAGGGCTCTGTGCTATGACACAGGCTCAGAGTCTGGAGCCTGCTTTGAATTCTGTGTGTCTCTCTCTCTTTCCCTCCTCCACTCACACTCTGTCTCTCTCTCTGTCTCAAAAATAAATAAACATTAAAAATTTTTAAAAAAGAACAGAAGATGCTCTTATTGCTCTTGTAACTTAGGAAATTACGAGGAGTTTAGGAGCCCTGTGCCAGGAACTCAGAGTAGAGACCAATATATATATTTTCTATTTTCACACTATTCATCTACACACACACACACACACACACACACACACACACATCAGAAAGATAATAAGTGTTTGGGGCGCCTGGGTGGCTCAGTCAGTTAAGCGTCCAACTTCAGCTCAGGTCATGATTTCAGTCTGTGAGATCGAGCCCCATGTCGGGCTCTGTGCTGACAGCTCAGAGCCTGGAGCCTGCTTCGGATCCTGTGTCTCCCTCTCTCTCTGCCCCTCCCCCACCCATGCTCTCTCTCTGTCTCTCCAAAATGAATAAATGCTAAAAAAAATTAAAAACGAAAAAGATATTAAGTGTTCGATATATATATTTATAATGTTAACAATATTAACAATGGTTTGTGTGACAAAATATAAAGATAGGTTCAATAAAATTTATTTAGAAACCATTAGTTATTGTGAGGAAAAACAATAGTCAGTAGTCAAAAAAACCAACCTTAGAATTGCTTAAATTTCTCCTGTGAAAAGAATGATGGCCACTCAATAAAGTAAAAACCCAAATCATTTGTCACAGGACTGGCAAATTTAAGTAAGTAAAAGGCTACAAATAGCTGAAAGTTCTTAGATGGGCGTAGGACTGGGGCTGACCTCACAGTCACACGCCCTGCCCGAGGACTCTAAGGAGGTTTCTCTGCCGTAGTAACAAAGAAAGGAAATACATTAAGGAAATACTAAATCACTGAGCTAAATAGTGGACGGGAAATAAAGAAGGTATAGTTTAAGGAGAGGGAACGCACCGAAGTGCTGAAAATTGCTGCCACCTCCTGGGCATTGCTTTTTCAACTACGTGTTGCCATGGTCACTTTTATTCTATAAAATAGACATCCTGTTAAATAGAATAATGAAAAAAACAGGGCTGATTTTGCTCTGCTTGCAGACAATGCTGCTTTAAGGGAGAAGCAATGAATCTATTCCAAGATAAGATAACAGATACCAGCTAGTTCAGGGCACAGAAAGTAACATAGTAAAGGTGGACTTAATTACTGAAGGAAAACAGCAGGCTTGTCGGGAGGTTTACAAAGCCGTCCAGCTAAGGATAGGTTGAAAAGATAATGTGAATAATACCGAGATAAATATTATTGATAAAAATATTTGACATATGGTTTGCAAATAGGTGAAAAGCTTAATAGCTAAGAAGAAATTGTTGGTTGAAAATTTGATGCGATTGTTTCTTGAAATATTCTGGGACATTTTAATGTAAAAAAAGTAATCAACATCACAACTAAAACAATACATTTAAATATAAATATTCATGTCATAATTTAGAGAGGTTTTCCCCAAACCTGTCTATTAGAACTCATTGCTTACAGTGGGTTACACAATTTGTTTTATTAAAATTCAGAACACAGAGTTTTGCCAAAGTCTCTACTGTGTTGACAATGATACATTTAGCAAGGCTTACGTTTTTTTTTTTCCCCCTAACTAGAGACCCATGCTTTAATTAAGGAGGCGAACATTCTGAAGTAAGTAAGGAGAGATTTGTTCCAAGAATTCTTCCTGGCTACATAGAAAAGGTCTGGGAGCTAGCCAACAGACCACAAGGCAGGTTATTAGATGTGTGTGCTGATACTAATGCAAAAAGAATTCTGCTAGTTGCCACTAAAGTATTTGCTGATTGTTAAATGTCAGGTATTAGGTATTCACACACACGCACACATGCACGCACGCACGCACGCAGACACACTCCATTTTCCCCCAAGTCATTTAATTCCATCTGTACACTACCTCATACAGTACATCAAATTTTCTTCAAAAGACACATGAGTCATGAACTATTTTCTCTTTATCTCTTGTCCCTTCCCTTCTATTTAGGCACACCATCGCAAGCACGGACTCACGCTTGGTCATTTCTACATATTGTGGAGAAATGTGCCCTCTTGACAAAGAAAAGAAAGGCAATGTTCTCTGTAAATTCTCATTAAATAAAATGGAAAAATCTTATATGGGATGGTGTGTTTTACAGTTTAATTTTCATCATATGCTCAGTTTTGTCTTGATTTTGTATCTTCTATCAATAAAAATAATTTAAAAGAGGGGCACCTGAGTGGCACAGTCAGTTAAGCATCTGATCTTGATCTCAGCTCAGGTCATGATCTCACGGTTCGTGGATTCCAGCCCTGTGTTGGGCTCTGTGCTGATAGTGTGGGATCTGCTT
Source organism: Paguma larvata (assembly GCA_030068075.1). Lineage (NCBI taxonomy): Eukaryota > Metazoa > Chordata > Mammalia > Carnivora > Viverridae > Paguma > Paguma larvata. Next base: position 36,194,199 of record CM057838.1, on the reverse strand, counting down.
GGAATTCTGTCTCTCCTTTGCCCCTCACCTGCTTGTGCTCTCTCTCTCCCTCCCTCAAAATAAATAAATAAACTTAAAAAATAGTTTAAAAGAAAATCTATTGATCACACAAGTCCCATCAAAGCAATCTGTTTGCAAGTATAGGCATGTTTAAGTTGAATGAATTTTAATCCCTGCTAGGCTCTGTCATAAAACCTATTTTTACTATTTCTGTTGATCCTTTGTAATGATATAAAAGTCATGAAGGTAAACATCTATAAGCCAAACAAATGGTTTAGAAATAAGTAATGGTAATACACAAATAATTGTCGTGAAGAATTTTCTCATCTAATTATTTGCACCATTTGCATGATGCAACTGAAAATTGTATTCTGAGGCCTGTATTAGAAAAGTAAAAAGTTCTTAAGTTAATGATCCTTATACTTCCACTGTAAGAACCTAGGGGGGAAAAGATACAAGGAAATGTCTGTACCATCTGCTCAATGATTTTGCTGTAAACCTAAAAATGCTCTAAAAAATGAAAGCCTATTTTAAAAAATGAAATCCAAAGTAACCAGGAGGAAAGAATGAAAATCAAAGCAGGAATGAATGAAAGAAAAAACAGAAATAATAGCGAGAAATTAAAAGGTGGGTCTTCAAGATGAATACAATTTAGAAGTCTAGCCAGAGTGATCAGGAAGAGAAGACACTCTCTGACTGTCTAATAGCTGACTTTACAAACTACTTTCTCACAAAGAAACTTCCAATGGCTACACAAATTACTTTCATCAAACATTTAAGAAAACAAGAATAATATCAATTCTACATAACTCTTTCTGAAAATGGGAAGCATCCCAACTCATTCTGTGAAGTCAGCATTACAATGATTCCAAAATAAGACAAAGATATTACCAAAAAAAAAAAAAAGGCTGATATCCCTATGAACACAAATCCTAAACAACATTTTTTCAAATCAAATAGAAAGAAAAAGAATGAGAATGAAATGTGTGCAAGACTTGTACCCAATCAACATTAGAATATAAACAAAAAATATAAGACCTAATTGTCTACTTACTATGATTCCTAGGAAATTTGTCAAGGCAAGACAAAAACAAACACAATAAACAAACGTATTCCAGTTGAGGAGGTCACCCTGAAAAAGGCAATGATTTTTAGCATCAGGACAGCTGACTGACTGGAGGAGCAAGTAGCCCCTTGCCTGGAGAATACTGGACTTTCCCAGGGTATATTTAATTGGCTGTGAAACATTGCTGCTGCTACAGGGGTTGTGAAGAGACGAAACTCTGGAAATATATGTGCCCATGGATGGCAGGGCCACTTAGACATTATATATGGGGAGAAAGACAAGAGTTAACACCAAGACTGTGCCTTCCAAGAGGTTGGTGTTAACCAATATCAGAGAATTTTAGGGGTTAGACTGAAGCGTACAGTCGAAGGTCTTGAATAGAAGGCTAGGAGGTGAAATGTTTATGAAGCTATTGCAATGGACAGAAACCTCAACTGGAAAAAACGAATGAATATAATTAGAGAGGACTCTTGGTAGTAATATTACTGAGAGTTGGGTTTAGTCCTCAGTTCTAAACTGTTGGTTAAAACCCCACCGGAAAAAAAAAAGTGTTTTTAATAAATCAAACTAATGAGTTCATTTAGGAAATGCGAGTAGAACCAGATGCTTTATTATATTTTCTCTCCCTGATAATCTATATCCCAAATCTCCTTCTGCAACTCTTTCTTTGGAACCCTTTAGTATTTTTCCATTACCTGTAAGATCCTTGGGGGCAAGGGCACGAATCACGACTAATTGAAATGTGCTCTGAACAAGAAGATGAGAATAAGCTGAGTACTAGACATTTATTTTCCATTTATTTTAGAGAAAGATTTGATTCTTAAGAATTGGAAAGAATGGTGCTCTCAGCTGATGAGCAGCTGCTGATGGAACCAGACGTTATTAACAGACTCGAAGGGCTAATCAGCAAGAGGGTTTTCATTCACCCCTTAATATGTGTGAAATATAATTCCATACTTAGGAGTTACCCAGTACATGAAACTACACAAAGACATAAAATCCCAATTCCACGGCTTGTCACAATCAAGGAAAGAACACACATTGCAGTATTGAAATCTATTTAATACAATCAGAGCACAGAACACCATTTAGGCAGAGAGAAGCCAGGAAGTTCAAGGAACAGACCTTTTTCTGATTTTACCAAAGATCAAGGAAGTGCAGAACACTCATTTGCTTTCATTCTCCTCAGGTGCAGCACACAGCGGTCGAGCAGAGAACAAATCATTACAAACAAGCTTCTTTCCCAAGGTTTCCCCCCTCCTTACATGAGGCCAATGCCAAGCTATTACCTTCCTGCAAAAGAAGCACGTAACAACACCACTGAGCTCCAGACTTGTAGAATGGAGTAGCACTGTAGTAAGAAAAGGATGATTAGAATCTGAAGACATAGATCCCTGTCTTATTTTTGCCATTAGATCATTGGGTAATCTTGAGTCAACTCATGATCAGCAGTCATTTTCAAAATATTAAATAGCTGATAGGGCTCTGGGTAATCAGAACAGATGCTGGCTGCTGTGCTGGAAGAGTGAAAATAGACTGAATATCAAGTCTAAATATGGACTGGAGAAGGTTGGATTATTAGGGTTTCTCAGTCTCAGCACTGTTAACATTTGGGTAGGATAAACCTCTGATAAGGGCTTTCCTGTGCCTGGTAGGATCTTTAGCCGTATCTTACATCCTTCATCTTTGGCCTCTACCTACTAGATACCAGAAGCATTCCCCCACCCTCAGACTGCCAAAAATGTCTCTATGCAGTCGTAAAATTCCCTCAGTTGAAAATTACTAAGGTACACCTGGGTGGCTCAGTCAGTTAAGCATCTGATTCTCGATTTGGGCTTCAGTTCATCATCTCAGAGTCATGAGAGCGAGCCCTGTGTCAGACTCCCTCTTCCTCTCTCTCTGTCCCTCCCAGGCTCGTGCTGTCTCTCTCTATCAAAAACAAAACAAAACAAAACAAACAAAAAGAAAATTACTGAATTAGCTTCATTTATTTAATGAATTGGTTCATTGAATATTTCCTCTTTTCTTTTCCCTAAATCTGAATGCCTTTCTCCAACTTTATAGTAGACTAGGATCCACTGAAACGAAACAAAACAAAACAAAATTAAATGGTATTTATTTGCATAGGTTTAAAAAGTAAATAATTTAGATATGTCTAAAAATATAGTGCTCTAATTTTGAATAGGTTTCAGTAACTAGGACTTTGCATAATATTTCTGTATAGGGATATATTACTAGTATAGGGAGGTCAGAACACTTAGTCCTTAATCACAAACTCAAAATATTGTACCTACTGGAACTGGTGGGCAGGATTGCATTTGAGATTTAAAAAATTACTCTTTTCTGTTCAGTAAAAGATTATCATGAAGACATACTAACTCACTGTCATATATCTGTTACATATTCTTAAAACCAATTTACATGTATGAGAAAAGTTGAGTTGTAAAGAAATTAATTAAAAATCTCTGTGGAGTTATTCTAATAGCTAAGCAAGGAAGAATCCAGGAGAATCCAGGAGAGCAAGCGGCTGTCATTATGATAGAGCAGCAATAACAGCCACCATTTATGAAGCCCTTATATTGTTCCATGTCCCTGACTAAGTGACTTATATGCTTTCATTTAATCTCCCAGTAACACATTCATTCAACGAATGTTTATTTTGTGCTTACTATGCTGGATATGGTAGCAAACAGAACAAATCCCTGCCCTGATTGGAGCTATCCAAACCAACAAAGCAGGGTAAAGGGGATAGCACTCATGGGAGTGGATGGGGGTTGCTGTTTTATACAAGGCAGTGATGGAAAACAGTTGAAATTGACATTGGAGAGGAAACCTGAAGATCTTGAAAGGGCATCTTCCAGGGAAATAGCATCCCTGGTGCAGAATTAGCAGGTGCAGAAATTTTGAAGAAAGCAGTTTCTCGGCGTGTTCAAAGACCAGTGGGATTGGGCTGGCAGAGGAGAAAATGATAGAAAATGGGATGAGGCAGGGGAAGTCTACAGATCCTCCAGGACCTTTGAGGCTATCCTTAAGAATGACTCTTATTATGAATGAGATGAGAAGCCAGTGAAGGCATTTAAGCAGAGAAGAGAGCATCTGATTTAATGATTAGAAGGAACTCGTTGAGAACAGAGCAATGGCAGAAGACCAGGGACCAGTACGTGAGGTAAACATTAAAAATTCCTTAATTTTAAATTTTTTTTAATGTTTATTTATTTTTGAGACAGAGAGAGACAGAGTATGAGTGGGGGAGGGGCAGAGAGAGAGGGAAACACAGAATCCGAAGCAGGCTCCAGGCTCTGAGCTGTCAGCACAGAGCCAGACGTGGGGCTGGAACTCACAGACTGTGAGATCATGACCTGAGCCAAAGTCAGACGCTCAACCGACTGAGCCACCCAGGCGCCCCCAAAATTCCTTAATTTTGACAGATGGAGGCTACATTTGTAAAGATAACATTATGTATAAACTTGTTGAATCACTATGCTGTACATCTGAAATTAATTCAACACTGTGTATCAATTGTACTAAAATCTTAAAAATTCCTTCTCTTATTGCTCAGTAATCCAAGGCTTAGTAAACAACTTCCAGAAAGACACTTAGGAAATAAATAGTGGAACTGAGATTCAAACTCAGAGCCTATTTCTTTTCCTTGAAAATGAAAAGGAATATAAACTCTAAGAGCAATGAGACCATTGACACTTCTGTCAAAAAAGGGAAAGGAATAAAGCATCCTTTTCATTAATACTACCAAGGGAAAAGAAAATATGGACAAGAATCCATAATCATTAAAGATCGAAGTATAAGATTTTTGATGTATGTATTACTTAGTCTTGTTTTAATATTTACATTTCAAATATTCTGCATAAATATGCTTTGGGGGTCTGTGTAACTGAATACTTTAATATAAAAGTTCAAATTGTAAGGAGAAGAATAATTAGCTGAAAAACATATTAATCTATGTATTTCCAAATAAAGCAAATATATAGTGAGTAGCTGTTTAGAAATAGCAGGCCCCAATCTAGATTTCAATATCTAGTTGGGAGTAGCATACTCTAAATTTAATTATGAGCCAATAGGTAATTTCTTATAAATTCCAACTTAAAAGACGATGGCACATATCATAATTACTTACTTGAAATTTTTTCCTAAAGATGTTTTACTTTTCCTTTGCAAAGGATCAATTATTTTAGCAGATGTATATCCTCAGAAAAGTTAATTCTCTTAAACATGTTTTGTGAATTATGGCATTTTGTTGAATTTCTTCCAGCCTTGCAAGTCTATGATTCTGTAGGGGTGTCTTGATTAGAATATAAAGTCAATGAGGTCAGTACCATAAATGTGATAGTTTTCTAGACTGATGAAATGCATTCAACCTCATGATCACAGTCTCTGCATCCTCTGTATTAGTTAAGGTTCACATGGAGCTGCTTCAACAGTTATTTAGCAGCTTAAATAGAATACAAGTTTATTTCTCCTTCATAGACAGTCCAGGGCCGGTGCAACAGGTCTTGAAACTTCAACATGTGGCTTTCAGGTTTTCTTCAGTCATTGAAGTGTCCCAACTAGGGGAAAGTCAGGCAAGGGGATGAAACGGGAAGTCAGGCAAGGAGAAAGTGCATTCACATTTTTTGGCTTAACTTTTTCATGTGGCCACACCCAGCTGTGGGGAGGTGGGGAAATGTAGTTTCTAGCTTGGGCAGGCCTGTTACCAACTAAAAAGAAGAAGTCTACTTTTGGAAGGAAAGAAGAGAAGTTGGATATTTGGAGCATAATTTGTATTTTTTTCCTTTTGCCACAATTCAAATTCAGGAAGCCATGTTACAAGAGCCATAGAATTCATGTCCGGGGCAATAAAATGGCAATGAACCAATGGATCGGAGCAATAACATATTGTCACTGGAGAGATACTTCACAGTTCATCCCTTAGTCAAGTAGTTTTCCCTGATAGATAAAATACTGCATGCCATCACGATTCTAAAGTTATGAGGATTCCAGTGTCCCACTGCAGGGAGACTATGAGAACAGTCTTAAAACAGGTGTTTAACCTCTTTTTCGGTGTGCGCTACACGTGTGAATATTAGCCTTTCAATGGTGCTTAAGAAGGGCTATTACCCTCATAGCAACGCTGAACAAATCAGCAATAATGGCAATGAAATTACTATTACAGGGATCCAGTGCCTATAAAAGTATGTTCAATTATGATACCAATTCCTGGGTTGACCCTTCAGCACTGTGTTATATTGAATCTAATTATTTCCTTCCTGGCCTGTTCTTCCTTATATGTTTCAGTATACTCTAGAGCTTATTTTGGCCCTGACTTGACATTTTGCTCTCTCTCTTACCTTTCACAGCAAGTTTGATCTCACTACTTGCAAGATGCCCGGGGAGCCAATGTTCCACTTGATAGAATGTTACTGAAGCAATATGTAAACTCGATTAAGGCAAAAATAAATGTTACATAATGAAAGGAATTTGAAGGCAAGTCTGTGAAATGTTTATGGCATTCAGAATGTAACCACACAGTTGTAAAGTACCCTGAGCTGCTGCTGGGGCCACTCTGAATGGCTAATTTGGAAAGGTGCTCCTTTGGAAAAGAAGAAATTTGTAACATTAAGTTGGATGGCTTGCTCTATATGTTGACTTAGAGTTCAAGCACAAAAGGTCATGCAGAAAGACACTAGTGTTTTATGGAGTGGACCTTTAAAGGTTAGTACTTCATGTATTTGGATTAAAGATACTATTAGTCTTTTAATCCCTCCCAGAAAAAAAAGGGGGATTTGGGGATCTAATAAAACCAAGAGCAAGTTAAGACAGAAGAAAAGAAGGTGCCCACGTTCAAAGTGAGAAGCAATCCTTTTGCACAGTACCACTTAAAAGTGGGGAGTTTGCTTTTCTAAAACAGAATGCTTTTGCTCTCACATGTTAAATCAGAAAATTTGTTCAAGACTCACAATAACAAGAAGATTGATTTTTATTCTTTGAGAAATTGAAATTCTTCATTAACTTGAAAGTATCAGTCTTGAAACTAGCCCTGGCAATAATTACCTGAGAGTGAACAAGGCACTGATATTTTAAAGGCTCTACTTTCTCATCTATGGACTGTAGTAAATGTCAAAAGAGCTAATTAAATTGGAAGTGTTTTTATAAACTATTAAGCATACGTGAATATGAGCTCTAAAGAAGAAAAAGATGAGGTTACTTGCTGAAATGCATTTTAAATGAACAAAATTTTCAGATAAGCTCATCACACACAAATGTGTTGTAGGTGAATCTTGTCTTCAATCTTACCTCCTTTTCTTTGGTACTGTATTTTTCCTGTGTCCTGTAACTGCTTCTGAGTATCTAATGTCTCATTCTTACTACCTTTTTAGCTTGGCGGGTAATGGGAACATTTGGTATCTGTAGCTTACCTCTTCCTTGGAAACCCCTCAGATGGCAGGTACTTCGGAGACCTCTGTCACAAACTCTTTTGTTTTTTAATGTTTATTTATTTATTTTGAGAGGGAGAGCATGAGAGGGGGAAGGGAAGAGAGAAAGAGAGAGAGAGAGAGAATCCAAGTGGGCTCTGCCCTGTCAGCACAGAGCCCAATGTGGGGCCCAATCTCATAAACTGTGAGATCATGACCTGAACCAAAAATCAAGAGTGAGACGCTTAACTGACTGAGCCACTCAGGTGCCCCCTTGTGCCACAAACTCTTAAGTGAACCAATTGCAAATTAAAATGAAGGATTTTGGATGACTTATGGTTCCTATAAATTATATTAATTGAATATCATCTTCACAGAAGCATTATTGCTTTAGGGATATGTGTACATATATGACAAATATATATTGAAAAGTATGAGAAATTTTCCTTCTCAAATACTTTTCAGATCTTGGCTAGGTGAGTGGCATAGAGAAATAGGTCTGAATTAAAAATATGTCACTAATGATAAAAAATGTTTATAATCTTCATTAAATTTACTACATGATCATGAAATTTTAACTCTGCATTCAATAATGCTGTTCCTGGGTATAAATATTTTTTTTCAGTACATATATTTTAGCACTTAATTTATCAGACAATTTTCACCTGACTCTTAGAAGACACTCAGCAAGATATTATGGGAAATAAAATGTAAATTAAACTTGTTCACTGACCTTAAGATATTCAGAGTATACTAGGAGATAAAAGCATATAAAAATTCACAATAAAAGGGAAGCACTAATTCAAAGAAAGGGGTAAACTAAGTGCTATAGAAAAAGTAATTCTGACTATAGAATTAATTCATAGAAAAATTGATGAAAACTGTAAAGGTTTTGAATAGAGCTGGATCCTAAAAAGTAATCCTCCACTAAGGTGAAGAAACCAACACTTCACTAGATTTGAGGTACACTTACAACATTTTTCTTGGTCTTGCCTTCAAACCAACTCATATATAGTTTTTAAATCAAAGCATTTCAGTTACTACAGAGAAGGCTTTAGGAACCAATCTCAGCTCTAAAAGAATTTAAAAGCTTGTGAGATAATGTGAGTAAAAGATTTAAATGCATGTCAGGATCATGATAGGAGAGAAGTCCCAACACTGTGGATTATTAATTGCTGAGTGTATCCTTCAGCCACTAAAGTAGGGATCACCTCAGCTGGAGTGGCCAGAAGAGATATATGGACGAGCTGCAATTAAAGTTGACATTGAAGTATGGGAAGGGTTTGCATAGTTATTTAGGAGGAAGGAGGTCACAGGCAGAAGGAATAGTAAAAAATTGAAAGGTGGACAAATGCTAGGCTTGTCTGCGATATTCTTTTCTACCTTCTTTACTTCTAACAGGATACATTGTATTCAAGCCTCTGTGAAGGCTTCCCTAAATCCTTTTACTCTTCAAATGCTCTATTCCAAACAGACACACACACACACACACACACACACACACACACACACACACACACACACACTCACGGCCATTCTCACTTCTTGTTTATATTTGTCTTAAGTACATTTATGAATTATTGTATGTATTGTGTTGCAATATAATTACTGGTTATATTTGTTTCTTCTACTGTTCTGGGTATTCCTTGAAGGAACGGATTCTGATTTGCTCATCTTCTTATCTCTAGTCCTTACGCAGTGCTTGGTATGTTGAAGATACAGATGATAACTGTTACCTACCCAGAGCTCTATAGGAAATTCGGGATGGTAAGCATGTAATAGTAGATTGAAATGAGTTTGAGAAAGATCTTAAATGGACAAAAATAAGAATTTTGAACTTTATAACTGCAGATGATAAATCCATTTTATTTTTAAAAACTGGATAGTAATCTCAAAAATCATTTGTAAGTATATTCTCCCAGGCACCATCAGCCTTTGATCACAATGTTTAGACTAATATTAACAGCTGATTTTGTTCTCAGTATATGGCCTCTGCCATCACTTCTTCAGAAACATAAAAACCAACCTGCAAGTCTAGTTAATTTGGAGGTCCCACAGAATAAACTGCATATACTTCACAACAAATTTGTTCATATGCTACTCATCTTTTGTGGTGGTCTGTTGTTCACAAGATACTGGAGAGAAGTACCCCAAGAGCCCCAAGAGCTCTGGGAGCCACTGCTCAATCAACTGCTCTTTCTTCATGACTATTCTATCAGGCCAAATTGCTCTGATAATCTTTCCAAACCCACATAAAGCATCTATGGACCATTGGTGGAGGACTGTCTTCTCCTTAAATCTGTGTGGAGCTTTATCACTTGAATGTTGATGCAGAGTTAGTCATGCCTTAAATCTCACAGGCCCATTAGCTCTGCCTTCCTTCTCTTACAGACCTGGTCTCTCTGACTGGCTAGGAAATGAACGCTCTCCACATCTTTCAGTCACCCTTGGTTTTCTCTCTCACCTGTCAACCCGTGTCAGGTATCCATCCATGCCCCAAACTTTTTTTCCCTTTTTTTCAGCCCACCTCTATCCCAAACAAAGGCATCATACAAACATATTGCTAGTCGAGGAAGTAAATCAGGAATCTATAAGCTTCATATACCCAGTGACCTCTTTGGCTCAGCCAAGACTTAGGAGAGTGATCTGACAATGTGTGCAGATGGAGGGGAGGAAAGAAAGCTGTGAGGCAGGAAGGTCCATTTGGAAGTTCATGATGTAGGAATATGGTGAAAAGTACGGTCCACAAGCACTGTGGGCAAGGCAACTGTGGAGAAGAAAAGACGGCTAGGAAGAGCCAGTGGAGCGGTGAGCCATTGCAGATGTGACCAAGAAAGGAGCAGAATACCTCACTGAAAGTTAGGACCTTTCTCAGGAAACAGAGGAGCAAGGAGACAGAATTACTTCACTACTGAAGTCTAGGAGTGTTAGGCTTCTTGAGTTTAGGGTCTGGCAACATTCCAAATGGAAATGTTCACCAGGAAATAGGAAATCAAAGATGTGAACATGGAGAGGACATGGAACCAGTTGTTTTTAAAAGTTTCAACCATTTTATAGATTTGTTTTGATGTTCAGAACAGAAATGAGATTCCCAAGACGGAGAGTAGGGGAGGAGAGCAGAACATCCAGTCTCTACTGTATTTTTAAAAGTACTAGCCCTTCATCAGCTCTAAGCCTTTACAACCCCTACTATTTCTCTGTAACCAAGGCACAGTGGTTTTTACCTAGGGACACAGGTACCAATGCATGAGAGTGCCTGTTCTTATATGATTGTTATTCTGTACAAAGATATACAATTGTTACTTAAATCTCAGTTTGCAAATAAAAAACATAATTATTCCAAATGTGGTTTTTAGTCAATGTGTATCACAGAGAAAGATAATCCTGTCTCTTTATTATGCCTCTCAAGTACATATTTTTATTCTTGTGGATTCACATCACAAATACAGCAAATACTAATACTTCCTGAATCTGCAAACATGCAGCATCTCTCTTCCATATTCATAGTCAGCAAATTACCTCTGAATTCTCCATATCTAACAAGGTGTCTGGCACATACTAAGTGCTCAATAAATATTTAGTGACTGTGTGAATGCATCAGAACAACATTCTATGTAATTCCCAAGTGGGAAAATTCAAAAAAAGCATTCAAAAAAGCTGTAAGGAAATTTAGCATATGGTGGTATTTAGAAAACATGATGGAGATCTTCACTTTGAAATTTTTTTTACAAACACTGTACCTTTAAAATAGATTTTTAAAGCTTTTCAGAACCCAAATAGCATATTTATTTCCAAAAATAAAACTGCAAACATCTGGCAGCAAGATATAAACTCTTGCCCTTGGAGAGTATTCTTTATTTTGAGATTTATCCTCTGGTGTTGCCATGACTACTGGTCATGAACTGAAATTGCTGTGTAATACATTCTATCTCCCATTGTGATTGCATCTAAAACCAGCAATAAATTTCTAGTAATTAGAGGAGACAACCTCAAAGGTGGACTTGACAGAGACTTCAAACATTGTCTCAAAACCTCCAGAGTTTTAGGCTACTATTGTTGATTCAAATGCTGCATTAGCATGCACAAGGTAGTTAAATATGGAGCTGAGAATTTGGCCAGGAGAGATCTTTTTGCCACATTCAAATATGTCGACTCATCTCTAAAAAGGAAAGAGAAAGAAAACCTAAGCCAACATTTATTGGATGTGCAAGAGAGTAAGCAATGCATCTGGTAGATAAATGTTGGTCCTCTGAGAGATCTTAAAATAGTGACTTATGACCTAAGGCATACTAATTCTGAATCAGATAGAAAGGGGTGACATTTGTTGTTCCAAAAAATAAAAAGGATCTATGTAAGCATGCTTATACATATAATACCTAATAATTTACTTTCTTGTTAGTGCTAAGGTGTTTTAAATTATTTTTACATAAGATAACAATGTTTATGAGTCGTGTAGGGAGAAAGTCAATCATGTTTTAATAGCATATAGTCTTTGCATTCTTCCTGAATGCAGACAGATGGCTACCTTTACCTAGTGTAATTTGGACTAGAAAATAGAAAAGAGGAAAGGCAAAATGAGATGCTGTCAAGAGCATTCACGTCTGCTTTCCTTTATGTACAGAAGGTATATATATATCTTTATGTACAGAAGATTATATATATATATGTATATATATGTATATATATATCTTTAACGTGGTGCTAAGAACCCCCCACATTCTCCAAGGCCAGATGTATCTTTTGTTTCTAGAAATACTGGATCCATATCTCAGTACTTGAACCTAAAGTAGGACTCTGAGAATTATTCTAATTGAGCTTCTGCATCTAGTAAGATGATGCATACATTTCAGAGAACAAGAGGGAATAAGCCTGTGTCCTCATCCTGAGAGTGCTTCCATGGTAGCTGGGAATGAGACAGATTAAAGGAGAAAGAGAGAGGGAAAGGGAGGAAGAAAAGCCCACAAGTTGATAAATGTGAAGAAAAGGAGGCAGAGTGCTGAGATTCTGGATAGTGTGTGGGAAAGTGAGAAGGGACAGCTACTACAGTAGAGAGGTCAGGCAAAGTCCCTGTGAAGAGGTGACATTTAAGAGGGATCTGAAGGGCTTATATGCTAGAAGCAGTATGTTGGCAGAAAAAGGAGGAAAAATTTGGACTTGGAATCTTGTACCTCCCATTTAATCACCTACTAATTTGATAAATACTGTATGGAGCCACCTCCACTATCTGCCAGTCACTTTGTTATGTGCTAGAGGACACCACAGAGAACAAAATGCAACTTGTCCCTCATTTGCCAGGGTCCCTCGTTCCTGCCTTCATTTTAGCGGAGAGGACGGAAGTTGACCAAGTAGTTTCCACTGCAATGTACAACGTTGTAAAGCTGATTATATCTTATCCATCATAAAATAAACTGTATCATATTAAAGGTAGAATAAAGAGTGCAGAGGTGAAATGGGTTCTTTGTGAGCCACAGGGCATACAAGCCCATAAAGGCCCCAGGAGATATAAGAAGTGGGCACAGCAAAGAAAGAGAAGAATTATAACTTGCTGAATCTCAGGAAGGGCTCGTTTTTGCACAGACTAAGAGTTATATTAAGTAGCCTGATATCAAAGCAGGTCCAGAAGACTCTTTTCCTCTCCTCCATTGTTCTCCAAACCTCTATCCCCTGCACCTTCTGTTTGATATGTGTGTGTGGTGGAGATGGGAGGTATGTTGGGAAAAGCTTTTGCCGGACTTCTTTTGCAGACAAATGTGAAGAACATTACTCCTTGTCTCCACTTCGGCTGTATATAAAAGAGAAGGGGACCACAAACATCCTCCATGCACTTTGAACAGAAAGGATTGACTTGCTCATCAGCATGAAAGCACTCTACCCGGTGCTAGAGCTGAGTCGAATGTCCTTGTTCTGGACTTTGACCTTTCCTTAAGGAATAAGTAAATAGAGAGGCACAGGCGCCCCTGGTCAATAATAGTGATGACTGACCCTCCGTACTAAGATTATTATCAAAAACAACGTGTATCATGTCTCCTCTTTGTACAACGTGCCTCCAAGAGCCCAGTTACCCTACAGTGTTGCAGACCCCTCCAGACCCTCTTGTCTCTGTTTGAAAAAGTCTCTTAGAGTCTCTGCTCAGTTATAAGATGATAAAAGAGATCTGAAGAAAACATTTGCTGCAGTTATTGATTCCTGTATCAACGACTGATAAGAATTGCTTTTTGAAAGAGAGTATGAGTTGGGGAAGGGCAGAGGGAGAGAGAGAATCTTAAGAAGGCTTCTGGTCTAACGTGGAGGCCAATGAAGAGACTGGATCTCAGGACTGTGTGATCATGACCTGAGCCAAAATCAAGAGTTCATGACCTGAGCCAAAATCAAGGAGGTTCAACTGACTGAGCCACCCAGGTACGCCCCAAAAGAAATATTTTTTATTGGAATAGTTAACTCCTAACTTTCTAAAGGTGATATACATTACCTACTCAGCTTAACTCGGTGTTTTTGATAAAAGCAGAATTCTTATTTGGTTTACATAACCTAAGAAATTATGCTGTATAAGCCAAAACAGTAGTCTGTCTTCCTCAGGGAAAGTATGAACTAACAAGTTTAATGATAATTAAAGCTTTATTTGAGCCAAGGTTTTTCATCAACTTGAAAGGAGGAGCAGTCCCTTACCAGCACAGATTGGACAAGTACAAAAGCATCATAAAATGTGACTTCCCCATCTCTCTCCAGTTCCATGAGTGGAGAGGTATTTGGTGATATATAGATAACAAAAGCAATGATATAATACTGAACCACAGAAAAACTTATATATTAAAAACTGATAAATACAAGTAGATAAGACACTGTCGGTCTATGTGGTTCATACTACTCAAGAACGCCTTGTTTTTTCAAAAGACAGAAACAGAAACTAAATCATAGAAATCTCACCATCAGAGGACAGTTGGGTACAATAAAGAATCGTCAACCTCTTTTCTGGTCTTCTAAGGTAAAGGAAGAAGAAAAAATGCCTTGGATAACCCAACATAGCTTTCGTTGTGTGATTGCTTTACCATTATTTATTTATTTCCTATTTTCCGTGCTTCGGTGAGTACTTATTTAAAGATAAGGAGGCAGTATTGCATTGAAACAGCCATTCCTACATAGATTTATAGCTCATGAGGATAAATACACAATTACATATCCTACAAAACTGTATTCCAAGAGTATATAAAATTCTGGGGCTTGGAAATGATTTCTTAAGAGTTTCATCATGTGTAAAATAAATTAAAACATGCTTAGAGTATTCTAATTCTGAAATTGAAGATGATATTTAGGATGTAAGCTGTTTAAATGAAACTTAAAGAGAAGAATTAAAACTTCAAAAAATTTTTAAAATAACTATTGCTATGCTAAATAGATAGTAGATATTATAAAATTATTCTGAGAAAAATGACTTATTTATTGGAGAGATCAGAGGTGAAAGGTATTAGAAGTCACTGCCAATCCAAAAACGTTACAATTAATGTTGTACTTTTATAAGACTTCATTCCTATATTTAAATAGGAGTACGTAATATGTTCAGGTATCATCTTGTGAGTATGACATTAACAAAGGAAAGTACAAGGGATATACTTGTATTCTTTTTACTGGGTTCCTGATATTCCTTTCCACTGGGAAGATTGTATATTACTACTTAGGTTGGTGAGAAATTCTGGCCTAAAACAAAATTAATCTTCATACTTTAATCAAAAAAGAAACCATTATTTCGATTTAAAAGGCATGCTCATCGAGCTCGTGCCAAGGATTAAAAATCCTGTCCCATCAATAAATAACAAATAAAGCAGAATAGATAAAAATACTTGTAACCTAAGGGAACTTGATCGTTATTAGAAATGTGTATTCTCAAATATTAAAAAGAAGAATGCAAATACAAAGCCAGTAGATGGTCCAATATTGGAAGAGCTTGAACACTTAAAGAAAATATATCTTAGAATATTAAAGAGGAAGAATTTGAGCCTTTTACATGGCAAACGAAGCAACTAAGAAAAGAAGCTCAGTTTAGAAATGTAATAAGCAATAGGGTAATAATCATTAGGTACCAGAAAACGAGTATAATTTTCTGAACGAAGACGGATAGTCCTAGAAGCTATTGGTGCAAATGGGGTGTCATGCCAAGATGAAAAAAAAATTCTTCTCTCGAGAGGCTCCCCCTTTTATTGTTTTTCCTAATTGAGATATAATTGACATATAATAGTATATTAGCTTCAGGTGTACAACATAATGATTTGATATTGGAATATATGCCAAAATGATCACAATAAGTCTCATTACCATCCATCACTACACATAGTTACGATTTTTTTTTCTTGTGCTGAGATCATTTAAGATCTACTCTCTCAGCATCTCATGAATCAACAAGGGCATTTTATCAGTAGAAGTACCGGCATCTTATAGCAAAGTAAGTTTGAAAATTTCAATAGAAAATAAGAAGAAAATTTAAACATATGTTCAGAAGTTCCAGATAAATGTCTCAGGAAGTTGACAGATTTAAGGCACAAAATTTTTTAAAAATCCTAGAACTTGACTATCTTTCAACCAAAAAAAAAAAAAAAAGATAGTACTCCCACAAATATGTCTGCCTCTGCATACAAGTCATAATTAAGAATATATTCAGGATGAAAATGCTAAAAGGAACTATGTTTGAATTAGTGAGAAGAGTATTGAACTAGGAATTGTGTCGTTAAAATCTGGGCTGGTTTAGTCATTTACAGCCTGGTTATATGTCACCGTAACATCTACTCATCTGTTTTCTCATCTGTGAGATGGAAGCGTCAATGCCTAACTCTTCTGCTTTTTTTTTTTTTTTTTTTTTTTGAGAGGTATGAGGTAAGGGTCATTTGAAGCACTTTGTGTAAAGATGCTTTGAAAAGATTTAGACAATTTAAAAATATAAGGTGGTGTTACTATGTTTAGGATATTATTAAATATATGAAGCAGGTTTTATGTAGCACAGAATAGGGGTGTGGTAACCTAATTAAGATTTCTAAACTAGGCTATACTAAAATTAAAGAATGCTATCAAGCCAGAGTTGGTCTCTAAAACTTGAAAATTTGACTAAGTAGTTTGAAACTAAGTAAAAATCCATGAGTGAATTTTGAATCGTGAATAATTCAGTTTAGTCTTCATTTCCTTCCACACTTCTGTTTACTCTGAATGCTTGCTGCTCTGAAACTGGTCCACGAGGAGAAAAGTGAATCGGCTTGCTATGGGACTTCAAAAGGAGGTCAGTTCCTCCCTGAGCATATTTCAGATTATTCCGGGAAAAGGCCATGCTGAGCCGTCGGGGCAGAAGCATTCTGAAGTGTGGTTTCACCAGGTGCCACACTGCGAACATGGGTACATGGTGGGCCCCGCCCACTGGGATCTCTGGACCTCCTAGGGGAGCGACGGGCGCCGTCATTACTTCAGTGGGATGAGTTTGCTAATTGGTGGCTCAATTTGCTCCCCTACTGAAATCTACTCAGGAGTCTGGACCCAGCTGAACCCTTGTTTGGGCCAGTCCTTGTGTCTACTTAGGAGGTGGGGCCAGTACTGGCTGCAACCTGTGCTCCCGAGCACTCCAGGTGAGGGTTTCCATGTGCAGCCTCACTCAGTTTGGTGGCCGTTGGAACTGCGTGTTTGGAAAGCGTGAACTTTCTGTCTGCTGCAGGCCCTATTGCTCTTCCCCAGAAAGTGGTCAATGATAAAGATTCCAGCAAGAAAAATCTTACAAACCCTCTGATTATGTCTCCCTTTAATGTATGAGTTGAATTATAGTGATAATTCTCTCTGATTCAGGAATATAAGCTTCACTTCCATTTCACAGTGGCCCATCTGATGCCCTTTGTGAGAAATTTACTTATATTTCTCATTTCCTCCATGATGGTGTAATCGTTATTGAAATCCTAATTATCAGAATTCCCATCTCCTTTGACCTGATTTCTTAATGAGTGGCTTGGCCACTGAACTTGGGTTTCTTAAGAAATGATCTTGCTCCATGTTTTGGAAATTTAAACTATCTAAAATATGAAAATAACAAAATGAATGACAATAAAAGTAGGAGAACACAGTAAAGAGAATCACTCAAAACTGCCAAGTTATTTGAATAAACTGCTTCCGGGAAAAATATGAAAATATCTAACACTATTAAAGTCAAGTTACTGGAAAAATTACTTTGTTTCCTGTGATGAGGAAGCCTGATACAACTGAGTGGAGGCATTTCCAGCCCAGATTTATAACTAATATTTATTTGTCTGTATTAGAACTCTTAAACTGGGGGCGCCTGGGTGGCTCAGTCAGTTAAGCGTCCGACTTCGGCTCAGGTCATGATCTTACGGTCTGTGAGTTCGAGCCCCTCATCGGGCTCTGTGCTGACAGCTCAGAACCTGGAGCCTGCTTTGGATTCTGTGTCTCCCTCTCTCTCTGCCCTTCTGCTCACGCTCTGTCTCTATGTCTCAAAAGTAAATAAACGTTAAAAAAAAAAAAAAGAACTCTTAAACTGATACAAGATGACTGGCAAGGCCAAACTCTATAGTATGCCTTAATTACCAAAAAAAAAAAAAAAAAAAAAAAAAATTAAAAGCAGCTGTAATTTATTTTGGGTCTATTAACAACACTAGAAATATTACAAATTGGAGCAGATAATAAAGGGCTCAACATGGAAAAAGACTATAATGAACTTTCCGTGATTTATTTTTTGTTATCAACATATTCAGAGCATCTATATTTATATACTCAGTATCTATTTATCTACGTACCTACCTGTCCATCTCTCTGCCTATTGATCTATATCCATCTATCTACGAAATATATGAAAGTCTGGAGCCATGTATGGCTTTACAGTACAAATTTCTTTAGGTGAATGGCCTTTATTGAACAAATTTGGCATTATTGTTCCAGAATAACTATGGCAAACAAATGACTGTATGTTCCATGACAAAAAAGACTTAATTGGCTAAGTTACAGGTAGAGTACTAGAAAACAGAAATCTGAGCTTCGAGGCCAGGTTCTCCCCAGTTATGCTTGGGTCACAGGCTGAACATTCAGGAAGCATCTCTTTTAGCACACAGGTGCCGGTTATTTCATTTGTGATGTAGAAATAGATGATTACTAGTTAAGACTCCTTAAATTTACTCTCAGAGCCCAATTCTTTTCTCTCACATTAACCTTTTCTACATTTTTAAACTGCTGTTTTGAAAAGTATGAGAAATTCTGCCCTGAATATAATAGTCACCCCAGTTCTCCTCTTTGCACAGATCAGTCCAGCATGAAGAGCAAACTGTGTAGTGTTTGCCCAGGCTGGACTAAATTTAGCCAAGAGAGGAGCTGCTTTCTTCCCTCAAGACAGAAGTACAAAGTGATGGAAGCTCATTCGGAGTCCAGAACAAATAAAAAGGAAAGAATGGGTAAACTGACCTGAAGGGGTGTTGATACAATCCCCTTTTACCCAAACGTATTTTCTTTCCATATTCTAGTCTCAAAAGTGGAGAATGTGGTCTTTCTTTCTAAATATTATAACGTCTTATCTCTTTAGAGTCCCTTTTGAATTTCCATTACGATTTTTTTTCAGACTAGTTAGATAAAAGGCCTCCAAGAATGCTTAAATTAGTTCAAGGAAAATCTTTGTTTGGTGCATAAAGTATGATAAGTGGATATTCATATAGCCACCCATATTACCAGTGCCCCATTTCCAGGAGAAATCTGATGTGAAATAAGTTTCATTATTTAGAAAATAAGAAAATTTTTATCAAAAGTAATTGAAAAGAATACATGGGCAATAAAGGCTTCTTACCAGGAAAGTTCACTTCTTCACAGCCCAACTGATAAGTAGGACTTTTAAGACAATGCTCTCACCACTTTCCCCATAAATATCCTAAAATTGCCCTATCTTTCAATATCTGCCCGCTGAATCTTTCCCATCTGTTCTCCACACTACTGAGGGATATTGTCTATATCCCAGTGCTCATGAAAACCTGATTGGATCACATCCTTGTATAAAATCCCACAAAGACTGATAGCAGAACATCTAAATGCCTCTGCCTGGTTTACAAGGTTCTTCATGATCTGGAACTTACTTAATTCTCCATTCCCGTCTCTCAGCACTGTCAGCTTCTTCTCTTTATAGATTTCTCAATTGTTTTTCTTACCTGAATCTTCCAGGCTTATTACTTTAATGTCTTGCAGATGCTTCTTCCACACTTGAAACATCAACCCTTCTCCCCAGTTCACCTCCTTGGCTCCTACTCATCATTCACCCCTTTCTATTGACAGGGTCTGATGCCCTCCTTCCTCCTTCTGTCAGGTCCTCTTCTCTCCATCCTCGCAGCTCTCCCATGCTCCATTGTAAATATGTGTCCAGTTCCATCTCTTTCAATAAAGTGTCATTTCTTCAAGAGCAGAGCTGATTGATTTTCCATTTTCATGACTAATTTGTTAGGTTTCCTTGGGGGTAGTATTCACTAGTTACTAAGTGCCAGACACGGCAGCCAGAATGCCTACAATGGGTTCAAATCTCATTGCTACCACTTTTTAGCTGTGTGACCTCGTGCAAGTTACATAGCCTCTCTGTCTCTCAGTGGCCTCATCTCTAAAATGGGGGAAATATTTCTCACACCGCATTGTGAGAAATGATGGAATATGCGACCTGCTCAGAACATGCTGATGCTTTAGTGTTAGTTGTTACTCTAGCCTCAGCATTGCTAGTGTTTTACACACAGTAAATGATTCATACTACTCTGCTGCAAAATTAATGGACAATAAAATATCAAATGAAATGATTTTTTAGTTATCCTTTTTTATTGTCTTGTGCTCCACCCCTTATTGTCAATAACTGTCCCATTCATTCAGCAAGTATTTATTGTGTTATCTACTCTGATAGAACTGAGAATTATATTGAAAATATCCACTTCACTTTGTAGAGGGCTTTGAAAAAAAAATTCACCTGTCAGAAAAATGATAGAATTGGGTAAAAACTCATTCTCTTCTAGAGTGCTCATAATAATAGCCTCCAGTTAAGTTTAAACCGGTTGCTCTCTGGGGTCTTCGCAAAGATGAAGAAAATGATTACAACTTCTGATTTTTTCTCATTTCCAATTTGTGTGAGCTTTTTAACTTCTTTCAGTACCTCACCTAAACTTGTATGCAATCAAGATCAAAAGCAGTTTCTTAAAGAAAAAAGAGTAAGTCTGCTGTGAAGCTAGTTATTTCATAAAACTACAGCTTTGTAAAGCAAATTATATAAAAAAAAATTGACCATGAGAAAAGGTTCAAAATCCCACAAGAAGCGGCAGAAACTTCTATGAAAGTAAACTTATTTGCAAAAAATCCAATTAAAAGCAACAATAGACATTAGCAAATGTTCTACTGCCCCATACAGCACTTTTTAACCTTCTTTCAAAGGAATGGGCCAAGCTAGGCTTTTTCTAACTCTATTTCCCAAAGGTTTCCATAATCCTTTTTCCTGTTCTGTATATATTTATTTCCATCTTGGCCCTGTCTTGGGGAAGAAAGTTCCAGGTAACATTGGGGAGGAATGATCTGTATTCTCCACATGCTCAGGGGATGTGGAGGCCTTTCTGGAGAATCACGAGAGAATGGAGGGTAAATGTGTCCAATCCTAATTATTTCTGTCTGGGCCTCTCTTCGCTCCTCCTGGACTCCTGACCCCTATTTTATTCCACAAATGCCAGATGTCCTATACCTGTGGTGGTGACAAGGTCCTAAGTCATCTCTCTGGTTAATGAGATCCAGCAGATGTTCTGGACACAGGTAAAGAAGCCCATTATAGGAGAGGCTGGGAACCGACATTTTATTTTGAGCTCCACTGTGAACTCTGGTGAAACCCTGGCATCCAGTTTCTACTGAATGAGCACCTGTCACACCCCGGCCATTGTGCTATGCGGATGGGGGCTCAAGGATGAAAGTCACTGGAGCTCTGGCCCTCTCACATACAACTCTGGTGACTTTGGGGGGGCTACTTCACTCTCCAAGTCTAAATCTCCTCTTTTTAAAAAAGGAATGCTGGGGCCGCCTGGGTGGCTCAGTCAGTTAAGCGGCCGATTTCGGCTCAGGTCATGATCTTACGGTCTGTAAGTTCGAGTCCCGCATCGGGCTCTGTGCTGACGGCTCATAGCTTGGAGTCTACTTTGGATTCTGTGTCTCCCTCTCTCTCTGCCCCTCCCCTGCTCATGCTCTGTCTCTCTGTCTCTCAAAAATAAATGAACATTAAAAAAAATAAAAAAAAATAAATTAATTAAAAAAAAGAATGATGCACACTTAGTAAAATTATTGTAAGGATTAATGGAATAAAATTTTAGTACATTCCCTTGTACATTGTAGGTGCTTAAAATTGAGAGCCTTGTGTTGGAGGAGGGGGAGGGGGAGGGGGAGGGGGAGGGGGAGAAGGAAGAAGAGAATAGCAAGTCATCCTAATGTTGAAAAAGCTTGATGTCTAGTGAGATTTGATGAATACTGCTAGAGTCTCTCAAACCTTATTATTGTGCCTGAAATTTAAAATATAGTGTAAACTCTAATTACTTTTATTTATTTTTTTTAGTTCCTAATTTCACATAATGGCTCCAAGAGTAAGCCATGAAAGGATCTGAGATGCCCCCCTTTAGAATGACAATTCTGATTCCTACAAAAAAGCAATTTCTGATAAGAAAGAACAAACCTTTGTTGGTGAAGAGAATCCTGGGAGAAAAGGGGGGTCGCTCTCAGAGCAGACACAAAGCTGCCTTGTATGTTGGTTACCCTTATGTTAAAGAGAAAGAAGGCTGAGACTCTCAGAACAGAAGGCTGCTCCCATGGACAAGAGGGACTTGCTTAGAGAGACTTACATTCTGGGAAGAAAAAAGGCCCTTGAGAAGGCACTGAGGTTTCTTCTCCTTATAATTAACATAAACTGAAGGATTGACAGGAAAGCCAAAAGCAATTACAATTTTTCATTTCAGCAACATTTTTTATGTGCTGATTATATGCCAGGAAAAATGCTCCGAATCTTAGAAGACGCTGGTGACCATGAGTCCTTGTTCTGACTCTTGAAGAGCTCTCATAGTTCGAGGAGGGACAAACAAATGAATGCATAAAAAATGAGTAATCACGAACTGTGACAAGTGTATGAAGGAACTAGTTCGCTTTATGTAGTGGAGGCTCCACGTGCCCCATACCATGACTCCCGGTCCTCTCTGACTCGCAGCTATGCGGGAGTGCCCAGTCCTGTTGAGGGCTTCCCATGCTGTGCCCCCCTGCACCCCAACCAGGGCCTGGCTCTGCCTGGGAAGGTATGCAGATGAGGTCCCCAGTGCAGGCCGCAATCAAATGGGAACCTAGCTAGGGGATTAATGCCCTGGCCTCCCTTTCTTTAGAAGGACAATTCTGGAATGATTCTACACAACTTCCCAGAGTCCTCAGCAGTAAGAAGCCTCATTCCAAGATCACTATTGGCTTCATCCTCCTCCTTGTTCTCGCTCGCCCTTTTCCCTCACCACGACTTCCTGGAATCACTTCTCAAATAATCTACCTGCATCCAGCCACTGTCCCAGGCTCTGCTTTCAGGGAACTTAAACTAAGATCTATGAGGGAGAATGCAATGTTGGGGGAGGGGAACCCGGACCTGAAGGACCAGGAGGAGGCACTGATCACAAAAAGAGGTCCGGGCACAGCATACTGGGTACGCAGACCCTGAAGTGTGAAAGCACCTGGCGAGACTGGGGAACAGAAAGCAGCTCAGGCAACCGGTGAGCAGAGCTAAGGAGACGGGGAGTGGCTGCAGACTGCACTGGAAATCTTATCAAGATGCTATTCTGAGAAAGGCGTCCACCACTTACCAGTGTCCTGCTAGTGGCAGTGGGTGACTCTGGAACTTGGAAAGACAAGCGTCATGGGACTTTATGCCAACAGCACCATGATTATTCCAGCCCAGAGAATGTGTCCTCCTTTCAGATAAGGTATCTGGGTATATTCCATGTATATCTTCTCTCCCCCTTGCCAAAAACCCTTCTGTTACTTACTTGATGCTGTTGGCATTATAAAAAATAATCCCGATTCCTTTGCGTGGATTACAGGACCATCTCAGACTTGGGTTTGAATCTAGGGCCTGCCATTTATGACTAGTCTTGAACAAGCTGCTTAAACTTTCTTCATCTCTTCTTCATCTGATAAAAGAGATAATTACTACCTCACAGGGCGATACTGGGGATTAAGTGAGCAAACATATGCCTTAAGCACTTAACTCAGCATTTGGCCCACAGTAATAGCTCAATAAGTGTTAATTTTTAGCAAAACAACCAACAGTGTAGCTTTCAGAGAACCTTTATTGGAAAAAAAAAAAACTTCAAAGATTCAACTAAGAAACTGCATTGCTATGTTCAAGCAGAAAAATCTAGGTGTCCTTTTAGGGTTGTAGGGTATCGAATATGTGCAGATGGAGTTCTGGAACCACCTAGGCACCCCCATGAAAGAACTTGTGAGTTTTTAAGACCATGGTTCAAATATTAAGCCTTGAGTATAATCACCCTGCTTTCTGATGGTTGGCAAATAGTGAAACGTAACAAAGCTCTCATTTATTAAACAATATTTTTGTGTAAATTTGACCAAAGCCTCGTGGCATTAGAGTGTGGCTCCTTCTGGCTATACTTGTGCATTTTGAGAAGAGCTTTGTGGCGAAGGAGTTTCTGGAGATGAATAATCAATAAAAGCTGCCCACTGTGAAATCTTTGGTAAAGCACCTTGAATTCTGATTTTCCAACTTGCTAAAGTACACTCCAGTTGATGTTATATCCTGAACTAAATTTGGATTACTGATCTTAAGCATTTTGTTTTTTTTTTGTAGCTATGATGCGTTTAGTAGGGTTAAGATAGCTCTTTGAAATATAAATTATTGAAATGAAAAAGCTCATGTAGAACTATATAGATAAGAATTTCAGCCCTCTACAAATTCACTTGTCTTAAAAATCCATCATTCTTGTGAATGTCACATATTTTAAGCATCCTATAAGGAAGCACTCTGGTCCTTGAGGAAGTTACAGTTGGAAAGGCTCTTTTTTCATGATTCATATATAAAGAAATTCTGCAACATTATTTGCGAATATTCACCAACTGCTGCTTTCAAAAAAGAAGTATTCATAGATATCGTGTATGATTTGTGAATAAGATGAAACATTAAAATTAGCATTTAAAACATTGGTATAGAAATTGTATTCTTCCATATGGTGTTTACAGTTTACTACTATTGTGTAGAAAGTTATTTTATTTTAAAATTGTACAAAGACGTTATAAACACTCAGTAAATTGTTGGTTGCCTTAGCAGTATCTAGCCAGGATATATGAAACAAAGAATGCTATCGCTATACAAATTTGGTCCAAATGTTTAGGTTTTTTAAAATTTTTTAATGTTTCTTATTTTGAAGGAGAGAGAGAGAAAGAGAGAGCGAGCAAACATGAATGGGGGAGGAGCAGGGAGAGAGGGAGACACAGAATCCGAACCAGGCTCCAGGCTCCAAACTATCAGCACAGAGCCGATGCGGGGCCCAAACTCAGTAGTCTTGAGCTGATGACCTGAGCCAAAATCAGACACTTAACTAACTGACTGAGCCACCCAGGCGCCCCAAATATTTAGGGGGTTTTGTTGTTGTTGTTAACAGGAAGAATTTAAATTTTGGTATTGACTAAAAAAATGTGATTTAACCGTGAGTTAATGAAAGAATTCCTTTCCTAGAGTCAAATCAGTTACTGAGTAATAATCAGCTATTAAAATTATGTCATGGGTTACTAGGCCACGAACTCAATCAAGTCCTTGCATAAATTCTGCCTTAACCTTTTCATTTTTGTTTTCAGACTCAATAAATGTCAACTATCCAGGCAGAAGACGACACAGTCCTTGACCCTTATTTCCTAGATATAACTTCTGCACAAAGGCATTAGGAAAACCTGATTTTTTAAAATTCTTATTGACACTTACTGTGCATCAGGCACTATGCTAAACTCTCAAATGAATAATCGTATTTAATTTTTACAACATGCTAAAATGTGGAAGATATTATTTTTAGCATCTCCATTTTAAAAAAGGGGGAACTGATGTGCAAAGCAGTAAAGGAGCATGCCAGATACACGGAGCCCAGGTGTCTGCCTCCAAAGCCCAAAGCTTTAACTGCTGTGCTGTGCTTTGTCTACACCAAAATTTTCCTGACCTTTTTCACTGTCCACAAAACCAATCCACTCCAGGAAAGAGCAGGTACTGATGACTCGCCCCAGGAGGCTATCACTGACTGCTGACTGCTGCAAATGAAGCTCATGAGTAGTATCTGTCTGTACCTACTTTGTATCCATGCAACAGTGAATCCTATTTTGCCCCATATGGGCTCCCTGGACAGCAGCCTCTTGACTCTCCTTCCAACAAGTTCTCTTCAGTTGTTCCTATTCATCCTTGCTGTTAGTGATTTTCTTGCTCAGTACATTTCTGCTACAGGTGAACTCTATTGGCTTAGAGTGCAATAACAGTAAAAAATACCAATTAAATAATTGTATAGTGGTTTGGTTGCTATCAATAATAATTGAATAGCTATGAAGAATAATGACGGTTACCATTTTTTGTAAGGCTGAATGCTAAATGCTTTATATGTATTATTATACACATACTACAGCTTAATAAATTTTCATAACTTCTCCATGATCAGACTACCTGACCTAAAGCTCCTACAATCCTAACTCACAGGAAAGAAGGAGAGATTGGGAAATGGCTCAGAGAATTTATAGGATGTGCCTAAATTTACGCAGCCACCAAGTGGAGAAATCCAAACTTGATTTCAAGTCCTGGTTCAAAGTCCATAGCTTTTTCCAAAATATAACGATTGGTGGAGGATGCGCAATTTTGGAAACATGACTGACTAACTTCCAGAGTCATTTAAATTTATTCTTTGATATTGGATCATTTTAATATACACTGATATTATACTCTGATGTCTAAGATCAAGCTAAAGGTCAGAAGCAGGAATGACTGCTCTGAAAACCCTGGGCCCTATTTCCTGCAGCCCCTCCCAAATTAAAGTGTGGTCCCATGCAGCTCATGATCATATAACAGCTACGAAACCTTGCAACCTTACAGCTACACAAAAAGAATGACAAAGCAACACGTTTGAAAGTAGAATGAAATCCATTCCCAAATCAACATTGTATCTTTCTGTCTCTCATAGGTACAAACTAAATAATTAATGAGAGAAAGAATCGAAGCCAGTATATGTAACCAATATCTCAAAAAAAAGTTAAATTATAATTCAAACTTAGATTCTGATCTTCTCTTTAATTTATAAGAAAAAGATTATAATTATAAATGTGTCAAACATGAGTCAATTAAAAAATAAGCCAGAGGAAACAGAATTCCAACAGAAGAAAAATTGGGAAATTTCTTCTTCATACAATCAACACTAGCCCAAAGAGCAGCAGAGAACATAAAGAATATGGAGGCTGTGGCTCAAAGAGTAACAGTTCATTCATTTTTTTACAACATTCAAAGTTTGACAACTTTGTTGACATCTAGTAAGCTAAAGTTAATTCTTAGGTGCTCCAGATGACGATGTATATTTTTTCCCTTTAATGTCCAGAAGGCACTGGATTTCATTGTATTTTTATTTTTAATGGTATCAGTGTTTTGAGCAATCATTTAAAATACCTCAGAGAGCTTATACATTTGTGTTACTTTGTAGGGTGTGGGTGTGTGTGCGCGCCTGTGTGTGCATGTGTTTGCGTATCTTTTTGAAGCATTTGCATAAAATAAGATGCACAGGTCTTAAAAGTACTATTTAATTAGTTTTTATAATTATGTGCACTCATGAAACTATCACCAAAACAAGAGTATAAAAACAGCTCCATGCAAATGAAAGTTCTTCATAGACCTTTCAAGTCAATGTCCCTCTCTCCCTAGAGGCAATCACTTTCCGATTTCTAGCACCATGGATGACTCTGGGATGTCATATAAATGGAACCATATGATATACACTCTCTTGTTTTTTTAAAATTTGACTCAACATAATTATTTTGAGATTCCTCTATGGTGTGTGTCTGGGTAATTCATTCTTTACTAGTGAATAATATATCACTGAATGAATACACTACAATTTATTTCTTGTATTTTCTTGCTGATGGCTATTTGCATTATTTTCCATTTTGGGGTCATTATGAAGAAAAGTGTTTTAAGATTATCCTGTAAGTTTTTATTTCTTGGTCGGCTTGTTTTTTGTAGATATATGTTTACATACATTTTGGGTAAATCTTGTTAATATTTGCTCTAATCACTTATTACTTTAACCATTTCCAGAAAAAAAATACTCAATTTTTTAAAAGCCTGGAATATTTCGATTTAAAATAGGAAATACATGTGAATGATGTCAGGAACATCTAAGGAGCGAGGATCAACTAACAAACTAATATTTCTTAAAATGCACATTTTGGTGGTCTATCCTCAGTTCCAAAGCTGCAATGAGAAAATAGTATGGGGCACCTGGGTGACTCAGTCGGTTGAGTGTCCAACTTTGGCTCAGGTCATGATCTTACCATTCGTAGGTTTGAACTTTGCTTTGCGCTCTGAGCTGGCAGCTCGGAGCCTGAAGCCTGCTTCAGATTCTGTGACTCCCTCTCTCTCTCTGCCCCTCCCTCACTCATACTCTTTCTCTCTCTCAAAAATAAAAAAATAAACATTAAAAAAACTGACCCCAAGGAGCAGCTTCTTCCCTTCTAAAAAACAACAACAACGAAAATAGTGTACTGTCCTTCTCCTGGGGTAACTGAAAATCTAACTGAATTTTGTCAGAATACAAAGTTAGAACAATTGTTGATGACATAATTTTCTAATGTAGAAATCTTTAATATATATTGAGAAGAAAGGAATAAATAGAAACAGGAAAGGAAGAAAGCATTTCTTTCTCTATGGCTTAGATGTCTCTATGTAGCAGGTGTTACATTATATATGTTCACATACATTTTATAATAATTGCAATTAAAAAAAGCCATGAGTAGTAGAAATTTATTTGGGGCCATATACGGTGCTATCTGCTTTGTTGGCAATTTCTCATTAAATTCTCAGGATTCTTGCAATTTGTCCGAGATCATATAATTGGTGCTAATACTCAAACTCAAATCAAGTGTTATCTGAATCTAAAATCCAGGCTCTGTGCCTGTGTAATCCTCACTCCCACTTTATCATCATCTATTACTCACAGAAACCCTGCAAAGTAACTATTTCAAAACTCTTTGCTAATAAAGTATAGCCTGAAGAGGTGATGTGATTAGCCCATAGTCTCAGTTACTGTTTCTTAGTGACACACAATTCCTAAAGCAAATTCTGAGGCTTTACTTTTTTTCTGATAGCTCTGAGAGAAAAATATGAAGCCTTATATTTGTTTCTTCACCATGCAGTTTTTAAATGTAATTCGTTTAAAAAAATCCCTTGCTATTTAGCATGAAATGGTGGAAAGTGGGAAGGAAGGGTATTAACAGAAACTGTCATCTTTGAAAGGTCTCTGTCAGCTTTAGCGTTAGAGCGTACACACCACTGTCCTTTGCAGGGTAATGGCCGCCCTGACAAAACGCAGTATGGTGATGATGCTTACTAAGCCGTACCCACCGCCTCTTAGGCTGGTGGGACCCTCTCTGTGATTAGCAGACAGGAAGGAAACAGCGCCTAACTTTCTTGATGCAGTAGACTCTATTCATGTTAGTGGTGACAGGCAGATTATGCAACAACAAAAGAACGATTTGTCTCTTTCTGAAGAAGAATGTCAGTGATGGATTCTGGAAATCCAGGAGGCATTTGATGTGACAGCTTCAGCGATTCCTGCTTATCGGCAGTGTACTAAACTGAAACAAGGCAGTGATAGTGTCAATCATAAGAAGAAGTGGCTGCTTAAACAAAATGTAATGTCCAGGATTCAGAAACCATTGAAGATTTGTGACTTCAAAGAAACCATTGTCTGACCAAAGGCTAGCATTATGCATAAGTGGTTATAAAACACAAAATGCCAGTTATTTGTTCTTTACTGATAAATACCCTGAATGGATGGCTTATAAAAATGATTGTTCAGCTTTCACCGACAGTTTGATTAATTAAAACCGATAAATGGCTTTTCTAAATGACATTGAAGATTCAATACCACAGAACCTACATATATATTTCTGACCCACTGTAAGCAGCTGTTCATGGAGTACCATTCAAGAAACACAAATAGGGCCCTCTTTCCAGATCCCTTTACCCTCATTCTCCCTTTGTACCCACCACACTACCCTATATGCACGTGTGCACATGTGCTCGCAGACAGACCTATACTAAGGGATCCCAAAGGACAGATTGGTTCTTGGAACTTACAAGGGCTCCAGCCTAGAAGGTGTTGAGGCCTGGTTGCCCAAATTGTTTCAACAGGACTTACATGCTACCTCAAGGAGAAATAGTTAAAGGGAAAAACTCCAAATTACCTGTATCTAAATTTGAAAGAATTTCAGGGTAGGGTTCTTGGGTGGCTTGGTGCGTTAAGCGTCTGACTCCAGCTCAGGTCATGATCTCACAATTCATGAATTTGAGCCCCACATCAGGCTCTGTGCTGATATGTGCTGACAGCTCAGAACCTAGAGCCTGCTTTGGGTTCTGTGTCTCTCTCCTTACTCGCACTCTGTCTCGCTCTTTCAAAAATAAATAAACATTAAAATTTTTTAAATAAAATAAGGGGTGCCTGGGTGGCTCAACTGGTTGAGCGTTTGACTCTGGCTTAGGTCATGATCCCACAGTTCATGTGTTCTAGCTCCACGTTGAGCTCTGCGCTGACAGCTCAGAGCCCAGAGCCTGCTTCGGATTCTGTGTCTCCCTCTCTCTCTGCCCCTCCCCTGCTCACGTTCTGTCTCACTCTCTCAAAAATAAATAAATACTATATTTTTTAAAAATTTAAAATAAAATACATTTGAAAGGATTTCATTCGTCTAGAATTAACTAGGTTTATATTTTCAACCAAATCTCAAAAAGGAAATTAAATTATGATAGAAAAAATTAAAATGACTATATATATCTTGGATACCTTTGTTTAAGTATGTTGAGAATAGATAAAAAAATATTGTCAGCTATCTGACCTCATGTGAGCATAGACTGACACTTAAACAGAAAATGTAAATATAATATAAAAGATGGTCATAGGGACCCAGCAATAGCACTGCTAGGAATCTACCCAAGAGACACAGGAATGCTGATGCATAGGGGCACGTGTACCCCAATGTTCATAGCAGCACTTTCGACAATAGCCAAATCATGGAAGCAGACCAAGTGCCCATCAACTGACGAATGGATAAAGAAGTTGTGGCACATATATACAATGGACTACTACGTGGCAATGAGAAAAAATGAAATCTGGCCATGTGTAGCAACATGGATGGAACTGGAGGGTATTATGTTAAGTGAAATAAGTCAGTCAGAAAAAGACAGATACCATATGCTTCCACGAATAGGTGGACTTTGTGAGACTAAGCAAAAACCAGGGGGAGGGGAAGAGGGGAAAGGAAAAAAAGACACAGAGAGGGAGGAAGATAAAACATAAGAGACTCTCAAAGACTAAGAACAATCTGAGGGTGAGGGGGGTGAGGGAGGTGAGGGAGGGGGGTGAGGGGGTGACGGACATTAAAGAGGGCACGTGTTGGGATGAACACTGGGTGCTATACGTAAACCAATTTGAAAATAAACTGTTATAATAATAATAAAAAGAAAGATGGTCATAGGGCATCTCCAAAGAGCATCCGTATGCACAGCAGGAGCTAATGGAAGGACTAGAAGGACAGAGGGAACAAGAAAGTCATAGCTCATGCACTGCTTGCTTTAACCAGGCCAAGATACTTTGACAACAAATAATTCCTCTGGAGTCTGACTGTGTCCATGCTAAGATTTAAAAATTTTGAGACTTACCATGAAGAATGTCCCAAGACCAAGATAGGGCGGTGGGGCACAGCTGGCTCTGCCTATACTGTTCCCCTGTCCAGCCCAGTTCTAGCCTCATCCCATGAGAGGCTCAGAGGTTTGTTTTGAGGCTGCCCTCTCGTTGTTGCCAAAGCGAGGGAACAGTTCTCTTTCTCTCACTTCCATGCAAAACTTCGAAATCATCTCCCTATGAGTTCACAGCTGCATGACGTGCCCAGAGCATGTGCGCATGGGTGTGGGAAATGAAGGCCACTAGAATTTCATGTTCATGTCACTGTTTTTTTATACAAATATTTTACTGAGAAAAATATAATGCTTAGCAACGACTCACTGCAGTCTTTATTGAAACGAAAGGGCAATGTAGTCATTAATAACTCCGCGGCTCTGCCAATTCAAGGATGAGTACGATTAATGTTATTTCACATTCAAAAAGGCAGGGGCAACATCTGTCTCGCTTTCCACCAAAAATCCAAAACAAAGCACAGTGCCTGGTGCTTGGCAGACACTAAAAACTGTTCAATAAATGAGTGATTGTGTCTTTCTTTTCCTGGAAAGTAACCCACAGCCCTTTTTGAGCAAGTCCATTGAATCAGCAATGACTATGACTTTTTGATAATGTTACTTATCTCTATTTTCCTTATTAGATGCAAGCCTCATATCATGGAACATGTACGACTTATTCACTGAATTATTCCCAGGGTTTGCCAAAATGCGTGGCATATAATAGATGCTCCACAAATACACATCACGAGAAGAAGGAAAGAAAGAGGTTGCTTCCCTTCTGAAGTTAATGCAAGTCTGTCTGTCTTCCTATAGGTTAGAGGAATAGAACTTCTTTTGAAGTTTTCAGGACAGTTATTAAGGGTTACTACATCCCTTCTGATAGAGGCCTATTTGACATCTTAAGGTTAATCAAAATGTTCACTGTTGAGCTACAGAGTACGCTAGTGGCTCTATGCATTACTGATTCACACTTTGGAAAAATGGGGCCGTATTTTACACTTCCTTTCCTCAGTGAGCATCCATGTGTGTCTCACCCTGGAACAGACACAACCATAAGAAAGACTTGGTTCCAAATGATCTCATGTCAGATTTTACTTCTGTTAGAATTAAACATGGATTTTGTTTTACTCTGACACATCATTTTAGGTTTTCTCTATTCTCCTAGCTGAGTCTGTCACCCAGGAACTCATTTCAGGTCCCCTGAGCATGATAGCATTATTTCAGTTGAGGACCAAGGATTTGTATTATAGAGCTTCTATTCATCATTTACTTTTCCCATGTAAAGACTTCATGAGGATGCTGGTTCATATTTATTTTGTAACTTAAAGTCTTATCATTTGGTTCTCTCATTAAATGGCATAGACTTTTCTCACTCAGCACAAAAATATTAAAGAGTAAAGTCTATTGGAGGAAATCTGTTTCCTGAGGCAAGGTCAGAGGACCTCCATATGCTACTTTGTTTACTGCCCTTAGATTAAATATTTGCAGCTTTTAAAAATCAGTGAAGAGTCTCATGCAATCTATTGTGATTCAGAGTCAAACCTTTGTTATAATCAGAAGTTTCAGGAAGCCCTATTTAGATTACCTGCTCCTGAGTTATTCCCAGAATAAACAATGGCAATAAGAAAAGCACAGACACTCAGGCTTCAGTGAAATGAATGTAATTTATCTGGAATTACTTCCATTTTTAGTGATATGGCTCTATAATCTGTGACTAGTCTAGACCCAGTTATGACCATAACACAAATATTTGCATCCTTGGTACAGCTTCTTGCCTCTGCCTCCTGGTCCCACCCCCATTTCAAGAGTCAGTTTTCTCTGCCCCACCTGAAGAAGGAAAAATGGTCTTAGTGAATTCCTCATGCGTCCCTTCCCACACCTCAGCCCTCCAGCCCCTGCTGTCTGCTCTCTGTCTGCCATAGCTACCTTTGTTTTGCCAGAATCCAAGGGTGAAGAGAAACACTGAATTCTAAGGATTCGAAGGAGTTCTTTAGCAACTCCATTTATTCTCTACATCCCCGATAACACATGAGGCTGGATAGGGGTTTCAGAATATGCTGAAAACTTTGGGTCATTTAAAGCAACTCCAATGTGAAAGGGAAAGTGTTAAACCTGTGCTCTGAAGTATGAGTTTTCCCATAGTTCAGAAAGAAGCATCCATGGTTTACGTGCTCCAGGGCATGAAGGAGTGATGTGCCCTGTTCTTTGCCTTTGTGTCTCTGTCCTGAACTCTTCTAGCTTCCATCTTAACTCTCATCAGCTCCCAGGAAGCCGTCATCCCTCACACACAATTGCTGGCCTCATCTTATACTCCCTCCACCAAGGGCCTCATTCCCACCCAACGCTCCCAGCAACCCACTTCTCTAGATCATTCTTGAGAGCTTGAGCAGGGCACTCATTTAGAGCCATAGGAAGCCCAAGCTCAGCAGCTGAGCTCCGCATGGGCACAGGCAGTTTTATTTATGTTCCCTTCAAGACCATCTCCCTGGTATAAATTGCACACAAACATATTTAATCTGCAGAATATGAAGAGAAAAGCCACTAAACCAAGTGTGTATGTGGATATCCATACACTTTCCAAGGACACAGAATTCTCAAGGATGGGTTGGCTCATACGATTGTGAAATACAGAGGCCATTCTAATTATTCTACCCAGGATTCTCTTTTTCTCCATCTTTTAATTCTGTTCCCCTATTCTGACTCCTCTTCTACATTCGACTTCTCTACACAACCAGGGAATATGACCACTTTGTATTTTCCTGGCTTCACAACCCCAGTGGAAAGAAAACATGTCTCTCCCAATCTATATGTGCCAATCTCAGAGAGGATTCTAATCAGCGCTGATTGTATTGAACTCCAGCTTAATCGCTGCAGAAGAGGAATGGATGGATTACCATCAGTGGCCCATTCTAGTTCACGTGCTCCCCTGTGGGAGAGGCAAAAGTGTGTGTGTGTGTGTGTGTAGTTATTCCCATAGTTAAAAGTTGTGCTAGAAGCACACGGAGGGGGAGGAATTCCAGAAGTGTGAACCCAGGAAAACTGATGAGCAGACAAACATTCCCACACGGTGTGCATCCCTGGTAAGACACCAGTTCCAACTCTGCCCTTTCCTTAGGTGTTGTGCTGGCCTTCACTGGGCTGCTTCTCTCCTGTCTCATAAGAATTCTCCAAAACAAAATGTGGACTGCAGACTAGACCTTCAGCAAAAACCATTAGAAAACAAGAAAGCAAACAATTCAGACACCACTTTCAATATCCTAATTGGGATGATGAGAGGGGGAAATGTACGTGGGAATTTTAAAAGACTTTCCAGGGGCACCTGGGTGGCTCAGTCGGTTGAGCGTCCGACTTTGGCTCAGGTCATGATCTCGCAGTCTGTGAGTTCAAGCCCCACGTCGGGCTCTGTGCTGACAGCTCAGAGCCTGGAGCCTGCTTCAGATTCTGTGTCTCCCTCTCTCTCTGCCCCTCCCCTGCTCATGCTCTGTCTCTCTCTGTCTCAAAATTAAATAAACTTAAAAAAAAAAAAAGACTTTCCAGATGATTTTGGTGAATAATCAGACTTGGGATCCACTGTTATGAAGGATAGAACTCTGCAGAAACAGTTGCAATACTATGAATCTTTATGGCCAGCTTTCCCTTATCATACTGAGCCATCAGCTATGCCTGGCTTCACCTTGACTATGACATCTGTTGACTGTGCTCAGAAGCTTCTCTACAGAGCATGTGTTTACCTGATGATTTTGTCAAGAAACAATGACTTCTGGGCAAAATCAACTAGGAAAAAAAATGTTTTCCTAAGAAGCAAATGATAACTTCCTTTATTTCCTTGCTTTCTTTTCTCCCTGAATGTTACCTCTCTTCTAGGAACTTTTCAGTAAGAGTCTTTGGAGTAAGACAGACATGAGTAGGTATTCTGGCTCCCCCACTTACAGATCTTCAGCAAGATATGTAACCTCTAAGTGGCTCCATTTCCTGACCAGTCAAAAGGGTAATAAGAACTGAGAACCAATATCATGAGGACTGTGTAAGAATGAGATGATTCTTAAAAAGCATTTAGCACAGTACCTGATGTACAGAAAATATTCAATAAATGTCTGATATCATACTTGACTTGTTCTAAGCATGTACTTGGGTGTTCATTCATTCATACAAAAGTATATTCATTGAGACTTTTCTACTTACAGGGATTATGCTGCATTAGGGATTTCAAGGTGAGCAAAGAAACAAGGCCCTTTCTTGGAGCCTAATGAAGGATGTAGATGTTAATTAAGCCTTTGATCATATATGTAATTATAAACTGTGAAACAAACTAGAAAGGAAAAGTGTAGGATCCCAGGATACCATATAAGTTCTGCCTGATCTAATGGTGTGGAGGTGCTCTAATCAAGTGGTTTGGAAGCCGAGAACTCAAGAACAATAATGTAACGGGGCAAAGAGAGAGGTCTTGGGGGAAAATGTTCCAGCAGTGGGAACAATATGGTAACGTATCAGATGTAGGAATGATAAGCACCTATTCAAGGAACAACAAGAAGGCCTGTATGAGAGGAACATAGCAAAGAAGGATGCAGGGGGTAGAAGAGGCATCCAGAGAGTTGGAGAAGGGCTAGAAAAAGGGTTTCTCCAGCCCATTACTATTGATGTTTGAAGTCAGATGACTCTTTGCTGTGGGAAGCTCTCCTTTGTGCGATGTCCACAGCATCTCTGGCCTCTACCCACTCAATACCAGGATCACCCCTCTCCCTTCAGTCATGATAGCTCACAATGTTTCCAGATACTGCCAATGTCCCCTGTAGGGGTGAAGGAGAGACAAAGAACCACTGGGGCAGATCACACAGGGCTCTCCAGGCCATATAAAGTACATAAGGATTTGTACTCCCATATGGGAAAATCCTGAAGGATTTGAATAGGACAGCTATGTGACCAATTCATATTTCTTGTGTAGACTATGAACTAGGATCGCATATAAGGGAAGGATGTCTTCTTTCTCCTGTAAAATAATCCTTTAATCTCCTCGTATACCCTCTCCAATCTCTACCAAGACAGAAACTATTACATGTGATTCTTACCACCCATACTTAAAATGCATATGCTTAGCTATCAATTATGTTGGAAGAATATCCAAATATTGCTTTTGAGCATATTGTTGTGTCACGATAACAGAGTTATAATTATGCATTCTTCAGGGTTCCTATCAACTCATACGTTCAGTAGCTTAGAACTTTCAGCAATGTGTTTTGGGGAATCAAATATATACTTTGGTCCTTCTTCTAAAAAAGGGATATTTAGAGCACATTGTGACTATTTTTTTTCTTGCATTAATCAAATGAGAAATAACTGGTTTTCGGCGGGGGATGCTCTTCAGCTTCTTTTCTCTTTTTTACTGTTATGACTCTTAAAGTGGCCTTGTTTTGTTTTTTGTTTTTATTTATTCAGATTTAGCATTTAGTGAAAACAAACAAAAGACACATTCTGTCTGGTCGGGGAGGAAATGGCCTTGACTCCAGTCTCAGATATTTCAATATAGCAGACCTGGCAGATGTATTTTTCTTACATAG
This sequence comes from Paguma larvata, assembly GCA_030068075.1. Taxonomy (NCBI): domain Eukaryota; kingdom Metazoa; phylum Chordata; class Mammalia; order Carnivora; family Viverridae; genus Paguma; species Paguma larvata. Next base: position 36,157,212 of record CM057838.1, on the reverse strand, counting down.
TCAGAAAGTTAGAAAAGGACATTGAGGTAAGGATCTTGGTTCAGAAGTGACAGAAAAGAGACTATAAAAAGGTGATAAAAGATGTGCAAATGCTTGGAGAGCTAATGGTTGATTCTTCTCAAATGGCGGAAGCTATGGGGTGGGAGGTGAGGAGGAAGAAGCAAAGGAAAGAGGGGCTGCAGCTGTTGAGGGGAAGGGGAGAGAGGACAGAATAGCCAAACCCAACGCTGCCATTGCACTGCACTTCACGAGAACCCACCTCACTTCTCCAGGGAACTGGTGGTGAGTGATGCAAGGTTCAGTGGGAAGAACTGACCCACATGCTCCTGTGAAAGCTGGAAAGTAAAGAATCTGAGAGTGGGCTTACTGCGGGGCATAAGAGTGAGTGGATGCAGATTCCCTGATGCACTGTCTGAGGGAAGATTCAGCCAATGGCCCAGTGAACAGCCATTCCAGGTTGCCCAGGAATGCAGAATTTCCCAGAATACAGGCCTTTCAGTGTTAAAACCAGGCACATGAGGATGGTTGGGCAGCCTACTCATAGTACTACCTTCCACAGAGGATCACAACAAAGACACAAGGGCAAGCGTGCCACAGTTTACCCATGATGGTGGGGCAGACACAGCTTCAGTTGTGACAGCAGCAGTAGCAGCAGTAGCAGCAGAATGTATTAGAGAACGAATGCCCAGCACATGGAACAAACTCCGCTTGGACCCAAGCATCTTGTGTACTAACTACTGAAGGTGGATGTGATGTGAGTTGATGTAAGCCTTCTCTTTCCCCAGAGGGGTCTCCCATGGAACAGAAAGACCAGAGAGCAGAGGCGATCCGTATTTGAGACCCTTGAGCAACAGAGATTTGAACTGCACAGGTCCATTTACACATGGCTTTTTCTTTATAAATATGCTACAGTAATATAAATGTATTTTCTCTTCCTTATGATTTTCTTAACATTTTCCTTTCTCTAGCTTACTTTACTGTAAGACTATGATATTTAATACATATACAAAATGTATGTCAATCCACTCTTGATGTTATTAAGAAGGCTTCCAGTCCACAGGAGTTAAGTTTTAGGGGAATCAAAAGTTACACATGAATTTTGACTGTGCAGAGGATCAGCACCCTTAACCCTGATGTTGTTCAAGGGTCAACTGTATATATTTCTGATCCCACGTTTAAAATTTATACAGATCATTAAAATAATTTTTAATCTACAAAAATCCAAATTAGTAAAACTATCGCTATGTTCACAAGACTGAGCAGTTTGAGAGAAAGGATACCAGTGGATGCCAGGGTTGACTGGCATACAGGAGATATACAAAAGATTTTCTTGAAGACAGAAAAAAATGTATGTCCTGTTTCCTGATCTCTTACCCTCCTCTTCCAAATATGTGCATTCTTTGTTCTCTAAGACACTACTAGATCATGAGCAAAATCAAAGGTAGAGAACAGCCTCATAAGCATGGATTTTCCATGTAAATAAACTGACAGATAAACAAGAAAATTAAACACATTGACACATGCAATGGGAGTTGTTGGAAGGAGAGGTTTGACTTAATGGCATTGTAACTTTGTGATTTTTGTTATTTTCCTACTTTCTTTTAAACTTGAACCTTTCCCCGAGCCCAGTTTACCTAAGTAGAAGGATGCCTTATCAAATTAGTGCACACTTTTGATGTTTATTTATTTTGGGGGGAGAGGCAGAGAGAGAGGGAGAGAGAGAGAATCCCAAGCAGTCTCCATGCTGTCAGCACAGAACCCAATGTGGGACTCAATCTCACAAACCTTGAGGTCATGACTTGATCTGAAATTAAGAGTTGGACGCTTAACCAACTGAGCCACCAGGTGCCCCTTCACATTAATACATATCTCTTGATGTCACACTGTCCTGAAGGTGTTTATGTCTAGGTGCAGAAATAACAGGATACATGAAATGGCCTCAAATGGTGTGCAAGAGTATACACTTAAATGTAATGATGATTTAGAAAAGGAGATCATCGAGAGCTAGAGAAACAATGTGATAGAGCATTGAAGGATGGCTCAGGTTAAGAGAACTTTCCACCTATGTGGGGAGATGAAAGTGAAAAGAAAAAGGCAGGAAGCATAGAACGGAGGATAAAGAGGCCGAGCTGACCATTATTGTACATCCACTGTGACATAGGCAATGTCCTATGTAAATGATGAAATTCATTTAATTCTCATGGGAATGCTTTATGGAAGGTAATTTTATTGACTCATTTTAGAAATTAGGAAAGAGGCTTAGAGAAGCTGAGTAATTTGCCCAGAGCTTCTGAATAATCAGGATTCAGTGCAAAGAATCTGGCTTCAGAGCCTATGCATGTACAGCAGGCCACTGGTTTACCCTGAGCTGCGCTCAAACCAGGCAGAGAAGCAATTTCAGGGGAATTATGGAAGACCCTGTTATTTAGGCAGTGACATGTAGACCTATGCATTACAAGGTGATTCCTTAACCTGGGGAAGTTGTGATTGTTGGTGGGTCTATGTGTATTAGAGTAAAGCCATTTTATCTATTTGTTACATACGGTGTCTAAGCCCTTCCCAGTTTTTGAAGGCCTATGAAAATGCATGTGTCGTGAGATGTAGTGGCTTCAGAATATGAAAACAGTATAAACTGCCTTTAAAATGTAACTCTAGTGCTCATTCCAATTGCAATTCAACCTTCATACATGCTAATATAATATTGAGTAGATGTCCTAAAATTCCTTCTATGCAAAAAAACAAAACACGGTTAAGTATGCATAATGTTGCAACAAAATATGAATTCATTACTAGTGATACTTTAAGACTTGTGGAAAGCATCTTCTGTATAATTTGTTACTTTTTTCAGAAAAATTACCTAAAAATTGGGAAAAAGGTATGAAGGTGGGGTATATCTTTGCAATATCATATGGGCAAAGGCCTTGAGATGATCATCTAGGAGAATGTACTTAGTTGGCCTCATTATTTATTATTGATTAGAGGTCACAGATTTAATGAGGTCACTTAACTCATAGATTTTTGTTTAGTAAAGATGAAAATAATTCCCATTCAGTGAAATAAATGCTGCCAAATTCTTATGACTCATTGGACCATCATAAATATGTTTTATTTTTACATGGAAATCAGCAATCTTAACCCAGCATTTCTTTGTTAAATTTCCTATAAAATTCTAGTATTGTAAATGTTCTTTGAGACGGTCATTAACATCTTATTGGTTTCCCTGTTAATGAGTAAAATAATATCATTTGCTCATATAATATTTATCCTTGTCCGAGAATTATGATTTTAGCTTCTGATAATTATACTTTGACATTTGAAAATATATATTTTGTTTGCGGTTTCCTCATATCTGTGATTCTAAAAGATAGGAAAAGGACATCTGCTTACTGGTGACAAGAATTCAGGGGTGGAAGCTTCTCTTCCCTCCTTTCATCACTAGAATGGATGTTCGTTTTGTTCACTAAGCTCTGGCATAACTGCATAAAAATTATTCTTAAAACATCTTATCCTGAAAGTGTTGCTCTATCTCTTTACTTAAAATGATCTTTATAACTGGTGGGAAAACTATGGCGCCTGTAGTGAATGGGAATTAATGAAAATGTCTTATGGTGTGGCAGCGTGCCATTTGCTCGTATAGTAACAATTTGCTTTAACATACGGCCTTCTGGTTCCACACTTGCAGTTCAGCAAATTTTCTTCTTAGGATGCAAGAAGAGGCCTGACTTGTCATTATAAAAATGAAATCCTAGGAAGTGATTTGGCAACATTTCCACATCCATAAAAGTAGTATGCTCTTTATCTGCACCCCATTTAAAAGATAGGAATAAGACTTTTGAATAACGAAGCATTTTCTTTTCCAGGATATTATGTGAATTAGATGACTTCAGCTATCAGAAAAATGACCTTTAATGCAAAGATTTCTAAAGTGCTTGACATTTGGCTAACAATGGGGTTCAAACTTAAAATGGAAAAAGTGGCCACAAATGAGTATTTGGTTAAAAAAAAAAAGGCTTAACTTTAATAGACCTTAATTCATGCAGAGATATTCAAAACTATTAGAAGGATGAATCTTAATGAAGCAAATTAGAATAAATCAAAATATTGCTCAACAATTCAATTAACCTTTCAAAATTGAAGAGGAAACCAAGTAAGGTCACACTGTGCTTATGTTACCTTAATAAAATACTATATACAAAGAGATGGTACTCAAAATATACTATCGCTAGCATTTTTCAGGGTAAAGTCTGGCATTACTTCCACTTACCCATGATATTTGCTATATAAAAATATTAAAAGTTCAGAACAAATTAATTTGCTCATGATTTGGGGTATTTTGCCACAGACACCCCAGTTCTAATTATATACTATTTATTTTGAAAGGAAAAAGAGAAAACCATGCAAATTCTGTTTGATAGCTTCCAATGAGGGAAATTTTAGGGAAAGGGCATATTAGGATCTGTGGTTAAATAAGAATGTTTTGATTCAAAGGTTGAACATATCCATACCATCGGCATGAGAAATACGTGCAGTTTTCTCTTTGAAAACATTTCTGCCCAAGATCCAAGAAATGAATTTTGTTTTATTTCTCAGGATCAGGGGAGATCATTAAAAGGAATTGTAGCTCAGTGCTTTGCTAACTTTCCTGTCAGAGGCAACTAATTCTATCTCACATATGTTACCACCAGATAACAGCATTCTCTAGTATTTCACAAACTAAGGAGTTGAGAAGCCAAGAAAAATTCCAACTGCATCTATTACAGTTTTGAGAAAATTGCTGGATATACCCAATTCTTAATGTAAATATATACCATTCTTTTCTTTCAAAGGGAAAGAAATAGCGTTAATGAGCCCTTACCATGAACCAGACATTGATCTATTTTATGCTTTTTGGAACGGTTGTTCTTCTGTTGAGGGTTAATAAAGCAAGGTGTGGAGAAGTTACATAACCTATCTAAGGACACAGTGTGATCAGATGACAATGCTGTGTGAATTCAGAATTGTCTTGCTGCAGAGCTCATGTCTTTTCAACTGTACTTTGCGGTACTCAGTTCCATGGGCAACACTTCAATCTCTGTTCACCCCTGAGCTCGACTGAACGAAGGTATCTCTGAAGACTGGACAGTTTAGAACTGTTGTTATCCCCTTTTTGTTATGATCTATATTCACTCTCTCCTAGTAACATTCCAACTGTTATAAGTCTAACTGAATTCTGACGAGGAAGGCAAAAGAAAGTACTTGTTCAAAGACTGATGATTCTCCTTCAGAAAGCCTGATGAAGAGTGCCATCAGATTTGTATTCACTTACTGCAATTACCACTTCTACTTCCCTTCTTTCATCTTTTCTTTTGGTTTCTGGGATAGAAATGTACATTTTCCTGAAATTAAGTCTTGATTTTATATCACCAGAAAGTAAAAGAAGATAAGTATAGTATATGACCCCAACTTAAATAGGAGAGAACAATCAGGACATTATCCATTTAATAACTTAAACTAGACAGAAAGTTGAATAAGAAATAGATGTAATTCAGTAGAGTATTCAGACACATAAACAATTAAATAATCATACTATGATTAATATTCAAATAGAGATATGCACAAATTTTCATAGGCACTTAGAGGCTAGAAAAATTAATTATGCCTAAAAGGGTCAAGAGATTCTTCAGAAATACATTAACTGAACCGTATCTTGGAGAATCACAAGAGTTTTACCAGAGAGAGAAGAAGGTGCACAAGGCATTTCTGGCACATGAAATAAAGTGAGTCAAAGGCACAAAGAAAAATGAAAATACGAGGAAGATATAGAAATGATAAATTGTTCCTCAGGTCTGGAGGACACATAGATTAGGGTGAGGAGTGTTTATTGGAAGACTGGTCATTCTCAGGAGTCCAGAACTGTCCTATAGCTAAAGGCGAATAAAGAATTGAAAGACGCAAAGGCATGCTTCTAACCTAATGAGTATATGAAGGGATTTTATCTGTCCAGCCAGATTTCTTACATGGTATTTAGGTATATATATATGATGCCCTTAGGAGAACCACTAGTTCTTGGTGTGTATCTGAGATGTGGAAGGGAAAAGACCCTTTCTTTCCAATTCTCCCATATTTTCCAGAACAACCAACTAATAGTTTCGGGGTCATCCCTTCTAGACACTGCTATTTGGAAGCAGGAGGAGCCAAATCTACAAGCACACATATGTTATGTTCCATGGAGAATTCGAGTCAGTTGACCATGTTGGCCAGCTCTGCCTCACAGCATTCCTACTCCCTTGAGCTAATCTCCTGTAAAATCTACCAAAGCTCAAACCTATACATGAAGAACTAAATACTTTTGCATTATAGGAGGGAATGTGATTTGGTGAAGTAAGATTTGAATTTCACTTCTTTTTTTCTTTTAAAGTTTATTTATTTACTTAGGGGGAGGGGCAGAGAGAGAGGGAGAGAGAGAATCTCAAGCAGGCTCCGCACTCTCATTGCACAGTGCAATGCAGGGCTCAATCTCACAAACCATGAGATCATGACCTGAGCTGAAATCAAGATTCAGATGCTTAACTGACTGAGCCACCCAGGTGCCCCTTGAATTTCACTTTTGATTCAACCACTTATTAGATGCCTTGGGCATGTTACTTAACTTCCTTGAGACTGGGTTCTCTTTATAAGATGGAGGTAATGACATTTATGTTGCTGAGCTGTTGTGAGAATTAAATAGTATGCAGAAATAATAGATCCTCAATAAATGGTACATACCTCTGGTGCAGAGACTTAATTTTCTTTCCTTCACCATATAAAACATTCCTCTCTATTGGGAGGCGGGGTGGGGAATCAGGCAAAGGGGAGAAGAAAGTTTAGCACATTACACATGCTAATTGCAATGGAGATAAAGCATATTTTCTTTACTTCCCCTGCTAATTAGTCATTCACTGTTGAGAATAGTAGTGTTTCTATTTAACAACATGAAATAGCCGATTGTCTAGTCAGAAGCTGAGAGATTTATGCCTTAGTGAAGCCAGCAGAAAGCTCATAATTTTCAATTTCCTCTGAGAATTTTTTTCATTTTCTTTGATTATGAGGCAGAATATTTTCAACATCAGATCATTTTACACTTGTTGACTTGCTTAAATAAATACTGCTACCAATAAGGCTCTTTGGTGCAAGCTGAAATTTCTCTGCTTTCAATTAGCAATGATGAGATTTGCCTTAAGATTTTCAACTGACAGTTCATGATATCTCTTGGTTCCAATTAAATCAGACACTATTCTGGGAGAGGTCACAGTTGAGTGCTCTATTAATTTATGTCACATTTAGAGATAAAATTCTGTGCACAGAGTATGGATTCAATTAATATTTGTTGAGTAAGTAAAAGAATGCAAGACCATTGTAAAGGTAGGCATCTGGGTAACTGTGTGCGCTTGAGAGGGTGTGGTGGTTGCCTATTTTCTTATTTATGTCTTTATTAGACAGGATGCTCCTTTCCGTGTGGAATGATCCCCAGTATTGGTGTGGTGCAGGAAGATACAATCAGTGGAAAAAACGATGGCTAACTTCTATAGCCATGTTTTCTGGGAATGTTTTATCATTCCTTAGTGCGTTGCATATGGTGAAGGAACCAATCTAAAGAATGTAATCAGTGAATTAAGAGTCACCTTAAGAACAGTCTGAGACTGGGACCTGGAGATGAAGTATCTTCTTGCATGACAACTGTGTGGCTATTTCATATCAGTTTCTTAATTGGACCTTGCCAAGAAGTCCAGTAGAAAATAGACTGGGATAGAAACGATAGTTCATTCCCTCGTGCCTCCCATTTTCTTCATTTAAACCAGGAAACATCCAGGTTATATAAGCCCTGAAGCTTACAATATTTGAAAGTGGGCTCTTTACGAAAAATAATACGAAATTATAAATTAAAAAAAAATAGAAAAGCAATTATTTATCAATGATAAGAAAAACTCATCAAAGTTATAAACTTTAAAAGCTGACAAAAATAACATCAGGGAATCCAGAGAAAAAATATGTTTATTAATTAGCTAGCAAAAACTTTGCATAGAAGTAACTGCAAAACTAAGTAAATATATCCCACTAAATCCAAACTAAATGTATCCAGATTTCAAAAATGCCTACAACTACTCCAACATTATCGGACATAAGAAGAAATAATGACAGAAGAGAAGTTGGAATGAAAAGAGACAATCGAAGGTAAATATCTTACTTTTTCAAAGTTTACAAAATCATATGATCGTGACCACATTGCGAGGGCCCCTCTGGGACTTTGGGAGAGATTGAGGAGCCCGGCAACTTCAACTCCATTAGCTTCATAGTAAATTTCTGGGGAGGAAAATTCAGGTGACCGTTTTCTATCCGCTTAATGACTAAAGTCACTACCCGAGATGCCCTAGAAGTACAAATAGCATCTCATCAAGTGAACATCATCAGGCTTTTTAGTCTACTACAAATGTTGTGACTTTGATTCTATTTAGAAATTCTGCAGTATACGTGCTCTTATTTATTTAAAGTGCCGCAAGTAAATATAATGTATATTATGTATTTATATATTTTAAGTAGGTATGTGTGTATATATGTGTGTGTTATTTTTTATTTTTTAATTTTTTTAATGTTTGTTTATTTTTGAGAGAGAGAGACAGACAGAATGTGAGCAAGGGAGGGGCAGAGAGAGAGGGAGACACAGAATCCGAAGCAGACTCCAGGCTCCAAGCTGTCAGCACAGAGCCTAACATGGGGCTCAGACTCACAGACAATGAGATCATGACCTGAGCTGAAGTTGGATGCTTAACCGACTGAGCCACCCAGACATCCTGTGTGTGTATTTAAATATACATATGCCATGCTCCTACAATGTGTGAGCAATGGTGAAAATAACAGAGTATTAGCCCTCAAAGAACTTAGTGTTAGAGAATCACAAATAAATACGTAGTTAGTTATGATACATATGATTGGGTGGTGTTACAGAAAAGTGCCACATATTATAGAAGCATGCTGGGGAATTAAATTCCTACCGAAAGAGGAAATAAAATCAAAATTAGGTCTTGAAGGATGATCAGAAGTTTTCCAAACAAAAGTGGAGGAGGAAGTTTGGTAAAAATGTAAAGTTCTGAAACAAGAGGAAATGTATGCAAAGAAGTGGATGCAAGGGACTTCATGGCATAACCGAGAAATTGAAAGAAAAAAAAAAGAAGAGACGACCAGATTAGGGCATGTGATACAGGAATGGTGTGATGAGAGGGCAAAGATGGGGAGGCAGGAGATGAGAATGCAAAGGTCTGTAGGTATAAGATCTGGCAGGAACTTAAGGACCATATAAATCACTGACCTTTTCCCCAAGAGTATCGGGGAAATCACTGAAGAGTTAAGAAACTTAGTGTCCTGATAAGAGTTGCTTTAGAAAAGATGACTCTGACGATAGCATAAAGAATGATTTGGGTGGGACAAAATTAAAAGCCATGAGCCTAGTCTGTTTCAGTAATATAGAGAAGAGCTAGCAGTAGATAAAATTAAGAGATACGTAGGCTATATCATAACAGAATTTAGGAACTTATAGGATGAGGATGATAAGGAGAGGGGGAAAAATAGAATAAAGGCCAAATTTTTAGCCTGGGAAGTAGGATGACATTCGTGACATTCATAAAATAAGCAAAACAGGCCAGTTTTGATGCCTTGAGTTGGAGGTACAAAAGGATATTCAAGAAGAGAGATCCAGGATACATATGGATAAAAAGAAAGTTCTAGGCAGATATCTGGCATTAAAGATATGTACAATGGAATACTATGCGGCAATGAAAAAATGAAATCTGGCCATGTGTAGCAACGTGGATGGAACTGGAGAGTATTATGCTAAGTGAAATAAGTCACTCAGAGAAAGACAGATACCATATGTTTCCACGCATAGGTGGATTTTGAGAGACCTAGCATAAAACTATGGGGGAGGGGAAGGGGGGGAGAAAAGCCACAGAGAGGGAGGGAGACAAAACATGAGAGACTCTTAAATACTAAGAACTGAGGGTTGAGGGGGGATATGGGAGGGGGGAGAGAGGGTGACAGGTACTGAGAAGGGCACTTGTTGGGATGAGCACTGGGTATTGTATGGAAACTAATTTGACAATAAATTGATAAAAAAAAAATAAAGATGTGTAAATCATTACCGTAGCTCAGGTTGTTGAATCAATATTTGTTGATGAAATTATGTGGAGTGGGCGATCCAAACCTAATGTAGGTTCAAGTTTTGTCTGTGTTTAGACTCAGATTCTTAGTTCCACAAGGCTGTCAACTCTATAGTGGAAGAGGCCAAATCTGCCTTGTTATTTTCCTATGCCTGCTGCCTAGAACAGTGTCAGATCCATAGTGGATGCTGAACAAATATTTAATAAACGAGTAAGTAGCATCAGTTAAAGAATAAACAAAGAATAAAAAATGGATTAAAAAGTAGCCAAGAAGATGGTAGAAATACCAGAATTTTTCAGTGTCATGAACTCCAGAGCAAGAGCAGGAAAGATCAGCCAGCTGAGTTATCTGTAACAGAGAGGTCGAATAAGAAAATGTCCCAGGTATATCAGTTGAATTTAGCAGGAATTAAAGTCGTTGCTTACCTTGGAACAAACCTCATCCTGGATACAGTTAGGCTATTTCAATTCTACATTTCATTAAGGGAGCACCACCTTAATCTCAGTTCTTTTGGAAACTCATTCTATCTTCAAGATTCAGTCAAGTTTCTGAATAGTCTTGGTGTTTGAAATGTAAGAGATGGCTCTTACCCATTAATACATACAGGATGCCTCTTAGACATCTCTTGTTTAGCCTATAGGGACTCTTAAGTCCTGAGGCTCCCAGTTGGCTTCTGTGTCATACTTTTGACATGAGCATCAGTGGTCTCATTGGCTAGATACAGCAGGGAGACATTATCTTTCTTGGGCCTCCCTTAAAGCTGTGCCTAAAAAGCAAGGACATTCTCTCTGCCCTCTAAAGCTACAAATATCCCTGGGGAACTGCCTTATCTGTGATAAGCGTTGCCTTCACTACCTAAATTTCTTCTCTTCCCTCCTCAACTCAAAGACATCTTTCAACAGGGAAAGGGGTGTGAAAATAAGCATAGTAATTCTTCTCTCTTTTTTCCATTCATTTTGTCTGCAGTCCAAACATCTTTTTCCATAATGGAATTAAAAGAAAGTCTCAAAGGCACATTCTTCTCTCTAGTCAATCAACCTCTTGAGAAAATTACCAAAGAAGCAACTACCTGCTCAAATAGAGAAAAAGGGAAATGGGAAATATTACAAGAAATTCTTTGACATTGATGACTTAGAAATATTTCCAGCATATAAGAGGATAACTTTTTTTCCAGGAATGTAACCATAGAAGGAACGACTATGGAAGCTAGATGGGGAGGCCAGTTTGAGATACAGTTTTATTTTTACATAAGAATATTTAAGTAATAATTGGAAGGACCCAGAGAAAGAGAGAACTAGACATAACTAGAAAAACGGATTTATCAATAGAGTAAGGTCTCTGTGACAGTAGTAGAGACTGGACCCAGAGTTCTGTGGCATCTAATAGTCTTATTTTTCCCAGCTAGGAAAATAAAATTATATATATTTAATGTATATAATATGATGATATTTTTATTAAAGATAATTTTAGAACAGTTTTAGGCTTATAATAAAATTGAAAGGAATGTATTTCTCCTGTTCCCCCTACTCTCCCCCATACGCATAACTTCCCCCATTACCAATATCACACACCAAAGCTGTACATTTTTTTAACCAAGGGTGAATTTACATTGACGCATAATAATCATCTGAAGACCTTAGTTTACCCAAGGGTTACTCTTGGTGTTGCACATTCTATGGGTTTGGACAAATGCAAAATGACATATTTATCATTATAATACAGAACATTTTTATTGCCCTAAATATCCTCTGTTCTCCGTCTATTCATCCCTCCCCCGCCTACCTACTCTCACTGCCACCCTTAGCGACCACCAATCTTTTGATCGTTTCCATAGTTTTGCCTTTTCCAGAATGTCATATAATTGGGATGATATACTATGTAGCCTTTTCAGGTTGGTTTCTTTCACTTAGCAATATGCGTTAAAAGTTCCTCCATGGTTAATACCTCATTTCTTTTTGGAGATGAATACTAGTTCATTTTCTGGATGTACCAGTGTGTCTATCCATTCATCTAATGAAGGACATCTTGGTTGCTTCCAAGTTTTGACAATTATGAATAAAGCTGCTGTAAACATTCATGTGCAAGTTTTTGTGTGGACATGTTTTCAACTCCCTTGTGTGAATACCAAGGAGCACAATTGCTGAATTATGTTTAGTTTTGTAAGAATCTGTCAATCTTCTAAAGTAGCTACACCATTTTACATTGCTGCCAACAATGTATGAGACTTCCTGTCGCTTCACATCCTCACCAGCACTTGGTGTTATCCGTGTTCCAGATTTTGGCCACTAAAGTGTGAAATGGTATCTCATTGTTTTAATTTGTATTTTCCTGATGACATATCATGTGGAGCACTTTTTCATATATTATTTGCCACCTGTGTATCTTCCTTGGTGAAGTGTCTGTTAAGCTCTGTGATACATTTTAAAATCAGGTTGTTTATTTTCTTATTTTGAGTTTTAAGAATTATCTGTATGTTTGGATAATAGTCCTTTATCAGATGTGTCTTTTACAAATATTTTCTCCCAGTCTGTGGTCTGTTTTCTAATTCTCTTGATATTATCTATTGCAGAGCAGAGCAGATGTTTTTAATTTCAATGAAATCCAATTTATCATTTACTTTTTTCATGGGTTGTATCCTTGGTATTGTATCTAAAAAGGCATCACTGTACCCAAGGACATCTAGGTTGTCTCCTATGTTATCTTTTAGGGATTTTATAGTTTTGTGGTTTCCATTTAGGTCTATGATCTATTTTGTGTTAATTTTTGTGAAGGGTGTAAGGTTTAGATGTATTTATTTGCATGTGGACATCTAATGTTACAGCATCATTTGTTGAAGAAACAATCTTTGCTCCATTGTATTGCCTTTGCTCCATTCTCAGAGATAAATAGATTATATGTGTGCTTTCTGTTCCATTCCATTCACACATTTGTCTATTCCTTCACCAACACCACACTGTTTTGATTACTGTAGATTTATAGTAAGTCTTGAAATTGAGTAGGAGCCCTCCAACTTTGTTTCTCCTTCCACATTGTGCTGGCTATTCTGGGTCTTTTATCCCTCCACGTCAACTTTAGAATCATTTTGTTGATAGTCACAAAATAACTTGCTGGAATTTTAATTGGGATTGCACTGAATCTACAAATCAAGTTGAGAAGAACTAAAATCTTGATATAGTGAGTCCTCCCACCAGTGAACATGGAATCTCTCTCCATTTATTTAGTTGAATTTGTTCATAAACGAGTTTTATAGTTTTCCTCATTTAAACTTCGTATATATTTTGCTAGATTTATATGTATTTCATTTTGGGGGTACTAATGTAAATGGTATCATGTTTTTAATTTCAAATCCCATGGGTTCATTGATATACAAGAAAGCAACAGAGTTTTGCATATTGACCTTGAATCCTGCAACCTTGCCATTATCACTTATTAGTTCTGGGAGTTTTTGCTGTTGTTGATTCCTTCAGATTCTCTACATAGATAATCATGTCATCTATAAACAAAGGTAGTTTTATCTCTTCCTTCACAATATGTATACCTTTGATTCGCTTAACATGATGATTTGATATATGTACAGTCATGAAATGATTACCACAATCAGGTTAATCAACATATCCATCACCTCACAGTTGCTTCTTTGTGTGTGAAGAGAGAATGCTACAGTCTACTCAATATTACTAACTACAGTCACCATGCTTTACATTACTTGTTCAAACTTTTTCATCTTATAACTGAAATTTTGTACTTTTTGATGAACATCCCATTTTCTCCACATCTCAGCTCTGGCAACCATTATTCTATTTACTTTTTCTATGATTTTTTTTTTAGGTTCTACATATAAGTGATGCCATACACTACTTGTCTTCAAGTCTGGTTTATTCACTTAGCATAATGCCCTCAAGCTTCATCCATGTTGTTGCAAATGGCAAAACTTCCTTTTATTTTTTTTTATGGCCAATTATAATAGTCGTAGACTGGAAGAAGAATGTCTCTTACAATTCAGAATTCCGAATAAAGGAGGAAGGTTGTTTAATAGGTTCCCAGTGGAAAATTGAGAAATATTCATTATGGTGGTATCTAATTTCTCAGTGAAATATAAGGCAATTTCTACAGAAATCTGATTTTGAGGAGATAAAGTTTGGAGAGCATAAAAGAAATTATAAGTTCTGAGGCCCAGTTGGGATTGTCAAGTGTTTATTCACTGGTACTTATTTCGATGGTTCTATAATTTTCTTTAGCAGGATTTCACAGTCAAGATTTAGACAAAGAAGAACAGAAGCAGAGGGGCCAACATGGTGGAGGAGTAGGAGGACCCACTGCTCTCCCGTGTCTTTCAAACTAAGAAGGACTGAAATCGAGAGACTCTCAATCCCAGATATCTGCAGGAAAAGGAGTTGGAGGCTATGGGAAGAGAAAGCGAAATCCAGAAAATCCTGGGAGACTGAGTGAGTGCAATCTGGGAGAAAGAAAGAGAGCCACGGAGGTGTGGACTTCGGGGAGTGCGCCCCGGGCCCTGGGCCCCGGGCCCCTTCCTCCGAAAGACAAGTGGAATAAAAAGAGCATCGGGGAAAGTACCTTGGACTGGGGTGGAGAGGCAGCTTATCATCCAGTCCCTATCCATGAGGCTTTTTGGAGAGAAGTTCTGTTGCTCACAGCAGAGCTGGCGGAGATTCCTTCACACTGGAGCCAGCGATGCTGTCCCAGCCTGTGACACGGAGAGGCGCCACGCAGTCACTGGATTGGTGCTGAGTCAGGGACACAATTTACATAGGGAAAATCAGGTGTGCAAGGGGCTCGCGACCACCCAGCAGGCTGTACTGCCCCTGCAAACCAGACCAAGGCGAGCACGGACACAGAGGAGTGCTCTGAGACTCCGGGTTCGTGAAGAGAGGCTTCGGGGAAGCCATTGCGGTCACGCTGGTGCTGAGTCAGAGACTCAACGTACATAAGGCGCAGCGGTCTGAGCGAGTTACAGGAATTCAGATGAGTGAAGGGTGCGCGACTGCCCAGCAAACTGCACTGCGCCGCGTGCAACCTGAACACAGTTGAGGATGGAAGCAGAGGAGTATTCTGAGACTCTGGGACCAGGAAGAGGAGGCTGGGGAAACGCCATTGTGGTTGGGGCCATGCTGAGTCAGAGACTCAATTTACATAAGGCATGGCAGTTGGAGCAAATTAAAGGAACTCAGAGGAGCATGGGGCATGCGACTGCCCAGCAAATTGAACTGCACTGGTAACCTGGATAGAGTTGAGGAAGGAAACTGAGGAGTGATCTCAGACTGTGGGTCAATGAAGAAGGGGCTAGGAGGGAGCCATTGTGGTCACGCATTCCCACAAAACAAATCCCTAGGACTCCACCCCTCCAGCGGTGGAGGTGGGACCCGCCTACACCAGGCAACGCCCCTCCTCATATGGGAGATGCCCTTCTGCAGGAGTGGCAGCTGCGGAGACACAAATACTGCAGCATTGCCTGGATCAATTCTAGGTCAGTTCTTCGGTTTTAGATATATTCTTCCTCTTCTCCTTCCTATCTCTCCCCACCTCTAAACCTGTCACCTGGGGGTTTTGGCTTGCTTAAAGAGACATTTAACCCACTCTTTCAATGCATGTTCTACACCTCCCTCTTTAATTTCCTATCTCTCTCTATGGAACAGTCAGGCCACATAGTGCATCTGGGCAACATCTAACTTCACTTCTCTTTCCTCGCATCCTTCCTTATTCTGATTTCTCTCTTGCTGGATCAAGTCTTCTAATCTCTCTACCTGGTCAAAGTTCAATTTCTTCTTCTCCCCACACCTGTCACTACTCTATGTATGCTCTGCCATCAGCAGAGCACACATCCCATCATTAACGTGTAGCTGGTACATCAGGTCGCATGCCTCCAGAGTGTCGTTTGTTAATCTTTTTTATGTTGTGATATGTTTGCCTGTATTATTGGTCAGTACGGTTGTGAGTTTGTGTTTCCTGTTTGTCGGTCTGACCCTTTTCCTTTCCAGGGAGAACTAGGAAATAAACCAATACACACCTAGCCAAAATGATGAAACGGAAGAACTACCCTCAAAAGACTGTACAGGAAATAGTGACAGCAAGAAATGATGAAAGCAGACATACATAACTTAACAGAACAAGAATACAGAATGATAAACATAAAAATACTCACTGGGCTTGAAAAAAGCATAGAAGAAAGCAGGGGGACCCTCGAGGCAGAGATCAACATCCTAAAAAATGGTCAGAAGGAATTAAAAAATGCTTTAAATGAGATACAAAACAAATGGGAGGCAGGCACAGTGCAGACTGAAGACGCAGAAGAGAGAATAGGTGAATTAGAAGATAAAATTATGGAAAAGGAGGAAGCAGAGAAAGAGAGAGAAGCTGACTCAGGAACAGAAAAGGAGAATTTGAGAGCTGAGTGATGCAATCAAAGGGAATAATATCCGTATTATAGGAATTCCAGAGGAAGAAGAGAGAGAGAAAAGAGTGGAAGGGGTACTTGAACACATTATCACTGAGAACTTCACCAACATGAAGAAGGAAATGGGCATTGAAATCCAAGAGGCACAGAGAACTCCCCTCAGATGTAACCTGAATAGACCCTCAGCACGACAGGTTATAGTGAAGCTGGGAAAATACAAAGACAAAGAAAGAATCCTGAAAGCAGCTAGGGATAAGTGGGCCTTGACATACAAAGACAGACACATTAGGGTAGTAACAGATTTATCTACAGACACTTGGCAAGTCAGAAAGGAATGGCAGGAAATCTTCAATGTGATGAACAGGAATGATATGCAGCCAAGAAGCCTTTACCCGGCCAGCCTGTCATTCAGAATGGATGGAGAGATAAAGGTCTTCCCAAACAAACAAAACCTGAAGGAATATATCACAAATAAACCAATCTTACAAGAGAACGGGACTCTATGAAGGAAAGGTCGCAAGGAACACAGAGTACCAGAGACATCCTTACAAGCATGAAACCTACAGATAACACAGTGACTCTAAACCCATATTTTTCAATATTAACACTGAATGTAAACAGACGAAACGCTGCAATGAAAAGACACGGGGTAACAGAATGGATTAAAAAACAAGACCCATTTATCTGCTGTCTTCAAGAGACCCATTTTAGACCTGAGGACACCTTCAGATTGAAAATGAGGGGATGGAGAACTATCTGCCATGCTATGGGAATCAGAAGAAAGCTGGAGTAGCCACACTTATATTGGACAAACTAGACTTTAAAGTAAAAGATGTAATAAGAGATGAAGAAGGGCCTTATATAATAATCACAGGGACTCTCCAGCAGGAAGAGCTAACAATTATAAATATCTACGTGCCAAATTCTGGGGCACTCAAATTTGTAAAGCAACTAATTACAAACGTAAGCAATCTTATTGATAAAAATGTGCTAGTTGGAGGGGACCTTAATACCCCACTCACAGCGCTGGATAGATCCACTAAACAGAGAATCATGATAGAAACAATGGACCTGAACGACACATTGGAACAGATGGGCCTGACAGATATCTTCAGGGCCCTTCATCCAGAAGCAAAGGAATTTACATTCTTCTCAAATGCACATGGTACATTTTCCAAGATAGACCATATTTTGGGGCACAAGGAAGCACTGGATAAATATAAAAAAACTGACATCATACCATACACACTTTCAGACCACAATGCTTTGAAACTTAAAATCAACCACAGGGAAAAGTCTGGAAAACCCCCACAAACATGGAGGCTAAAGAACAACCTACTAAAAGACAAATGGGTCAACCAAGCAATCAGAGAAGATATTAAAACATACATGGAAACAAGTGAAAATGAAAATACAATAATCCAAACACTTTGGGATGCAGCAAAGGCAGTCCTGAGAGGGAAATATATTGCAATCCAGGCCCATCTCAAGAAACAAGAAAAATTCCTAACACAAATTCTAACAGCACGCCTAAAGGAACTAGAAGCAGAACAGCTAAGACAACTCAAACCCAGCAGAAAGAGAGAAATAACAAAGATTAGGGCACAAATTAATCATATGGAAACAGAAAAAGTAGTGGAACAGATCAATGAAACCAAAAGCTGGTTCTTTGAAAAAGTAAACAAAATTGATAAACCTCTAGCCAGGCTACTCAAAAAGAAAAGAGAGAGAACCCAAATCGATAAAATCACGAACAAAAATGGAGTGATTACAACCAATCCCTCAGAAATACAAGCATTCATCAGAGAATATTATGAAAAACTCTATGCCGTCAAATTGAACAACCTGGAAGAAATAGACAAATTCCTAAACAGCCACATGCTACCAAAACACAAACGAAAGGAAAAAGAAAACTTGAACAGACCCATAACTAGTGAAGAAATTGAATCAGTTATCAAAAATCTCCCAGCAAATAAAAGTCCAGGACCTGATGGCTACCCTGGAGAATTTTACCAGGCATTTAAAACAGAGTTAATACCTACCCTCCTCAAGCTGTTCCAAAAATCTGAGACGGAAGGAACACTCCCGGACTCATTCTGTAAAGACAGCATCACTTTGATTTCTAAACCAGATAGAGACCCAGCAAAAAAACAGAACTACAGGCCAATATCCTTGATGAACATGGATGCAAAAAGTCTCAACAAGACACTAGCAATAGAATCCAACAGCATATAAAAGAATTATCCACCATGATCAAGTAGGATTCATCCCTGGGTTGCAGGGCTGGTTCAGCATTTGTAAATCAATCAATGTGATACATCACATTAACAAAAGAAAAGATAAGAACCATATGATCCTGTAGATTGATGCAGAAAAAGAATTTGACAAAATACAGCATCCCTTCTTAATAAAAACTCTCGAGAAAGTCGGGATAGAAGGAACATACTTAGGCATCATAAAAGCCATTTATGAAAAGCCCACAACTAATTATCATCCTCAATGGGTAAAAACTGAGAGCCTTCCCCCTGAGATCAGGAACACGACAGGGATGTCCACTCTCACCACTGCTATTTAACATAGTGTTGGAGGTCCTAGCATCAGCAATCAGACAAGAAAGCAAAATAAAAGGCATCAGGATAGGCAAGGATGAAGTCAAACTTTCACTTTTTGCAGATGACATGATACTTTACATGGAAAACCCAAAAGAATCCACAGAAAGCCTCCTAGAAATGATCCATGAATTTGGCAAAGTTGCAGGATACAAAATCAATGCACAGAAACCAGTTGCATTCCTTTACAACAACAATGAAGCAATAGAAACAGAAATAAAGAAGCGAATCCCATTCACAATTGCACCAAAAACCATAAAATACTTAGGAATAAACCTAACCAAAGATGTGAAAGACCTCTACACTGAAAACTGTAAAAAGCTTACGAAGGAAATTGAGGAAGACACAAAGAAATGGAAAAACATCCCATGCTCATGGATTGGAAGAAGAAATATTGTTAAAATGGCAATACTACCCAAAGCAATCCATACATTCAATGCAATCCCAATCAAAATTGCACCAGCATTCTTCTCAAAGCTAGAGCAAACAATCCTAAAATTTGTATGGAACCACAAAAGACCCTGAATAGCCAAAGTAATACTGAAGAAGGAAACTAAAGCGGGAGGCATCACAATCCCAGATTTTAACCTCTACTACAAAGCGGTAGTCATCAAGACAGCATGGTATTGGCACAAAAACAGACACATAGACCAATGGAATAGAATAGAGAACCCAGAAATGGACCCACAAGCATATGGCCAACTAATCTTAGACAAAGCAGGAAAGAGTACCCAATGGAAAAAAGACAGCTATTTAACAAATGGTGCTGGGAGAACTGGACAGCAACATGCAGAAGAATGAAACTAGACCACTTCCTTACACCACTCACAAAAATAAACTCTAAATGGATGAAAGACCTGAATGTGAGACAGAAAACCATCAAAATCCTAGAGAAGAGAGCAGGAAAAATCCTTTTTGACCTGAGCCGCAGCAATTTCCTATGCGACACATCTCCAAAGGCGAGGGAATTAAAAGCAAAAATGAACTATTGGGATCTCATCAAGATAAAAAGCTTCTGCACGACAAAGGAAACAACCAACAAAACTAATAAACCGATGGAATGGGAAAGGATAATTGCAAATGACATATCGGATAAAGGACTAGTATCTAAAACCTATAAAGAACTTACCAAACTCCACACCCTAAAACCAAATAATCCAGTGAAGAAACGGGTGGAAGATATGAATAGCCACTTCTCCAAAGAGGACATCCAGATGGCCAACAGACACATGAAACGATGCTCAAAGTCACTCATCATCAGGGAAATATAAATCAAAACCACACTGAGATACCACCTCACACAGGTTAGAGTGGCTAAAATGAATAAATCAGGAAACTATAGATGCTGGCAAGGATATGGAGAAGCAGGCTCCCTCCTACACTGTTGGTGGGAATGCAAACTGGTGCAGCCACTCTGGAAAACGGTGTGGAGGTTCCTCAA
Organism: Paguma larvata; assembly: GCA_030068075.1. Classification (NCBI taxonomy): domain Eukaryota; kingdom Metazoa; phylum Chordata; class Mammalia; order Carnivora; family Viverridae; genus Paguma; species Paguma larvata. Next base: position 36,136,580 of record CM057838.1, on the reverse strand, counting down.
AAAAATGAAAATAGAGCTACCCTATGACCCAGCAATAGCACTGCTAGGAATCTACCCAAGAGACACAGGAGTGCTGAGGCATAGGGGCACGTGTACCCCAATGTTCATAGCAGCAGTTTCGACAATAGCCAAATCATGGAAAGAGACTAAGTGCCCATCAACTGACGAATGGATAAAGATGTGGTATATATATACACAATGGAATACTACGTGGCAATGAGAAAGAACGAAATCTGGTCATGTGTAGCAACATGGATGGAAATGGAGGGTATTATGCTAAGTGAGATAAGTCAGTCAGAAAAAGACAGATACCATATGTTTCCATGCACAGGTGGATTTTGAGAAACTTAGCAGAAAACCACGGGGGAGGGGAAGAGGGGAAAAGAAAAAAGACACAGAGAGGGAGGGAGACAAAACATTAGAGACTCTCATGGACTAAGAACAAACTGAGGGTGAGGAGGGTGTGGAAGTAGGGAGAGTGGGTGATGGGCATTGAGGAGGGCACTTGTTGGGATGAGCACTGGGTGTTATATGGAAACCAATTTGAAAATAAACTATTAAAAAATATTTATCAGAAAAAAAAAGATTTAGACAAAGAAGAGGCAAACATTAAGACTGAGTCCTGTTTGGAGTTTGACTAACTAAGTGTAAAAAATAGACAGCAAAGTTTTCTTAATTTGCTTATTAAAAGCAGGAATAATGGATAGGCAGAAATTTTTAATTTTCTCAGAAATAGTTCACTATCTTTTCCAAGTTCAATTTCTCCCTGATTTTAACACCATAATTATGTATTTAGTAGATTCCCTTAAGCCTAATGGCCCCCAAGAATTGTAGCAGCTGTAAAGCAAATTTAATTAACTGAAGTCTGATTTAGTGAGGCATATGCAGTAAAAACAACCACAGAGTCTGGGACTCGACAGAGAAGTTGAATTTCTGTTCATTAAAAAAGAGAAGCAAGTTTACAAAAGTTTCAGTAGCAGCAGAGAGATTGCGAGAAATCCATGTTTCATGTTGACTTCTTACAAATGAAAATATATTTTGATTACGTGGAATCTAAGCTAAACATGCTAGAAGGATGTGTCTTCATTTGACATGAAAATGAACTCTAATAAATATATTTGGATTTCAAGGGCTGGGGTGTGTTTTCTGTTTCTGGAGCTGGTTTTAACTTTAAAAATTAAAAAATATAAATATATAAGTAATACATAAATATATTCTCACTCTAAGACATTCCATGATATAGAACTGTACAAAGTAACAAGTGTTTATCTTTCTTCTTTTCCCCTTTCCAATATCATTCTCCATCCTCTACCCCAGATGTAAAACTTATGAAACTTACCTATATTTGTATATAAATTCTTCCAAATATCGTTTCTGCAATCTGTCTTCTAAAAATGCCATACTGTTTACATAACCATGAAGAGGTTATGAAATTAGCATATACTGACTTCAACTCTAAATGTTCTCTCTCTTTTTTAATTAGACTCCATGTTGGGCATGGAGTGGGTCTTGAATTCACAACCATGAGATCAAGATCTGAGCTGAGATGAAGAGTCAGACACTCAATGAACTGAGCCACGCAGGCACCTCTTAAGTGATTTCTTTTAATTTTTATTAATCTTTTTAATTTTGTCAACCTGATGAGAGAAGATTGTGTGCATTAATTTGTTTTTTTTCCCTGAAAACTAGTAAGATTGAGGATTTTCATTTTCTTTTACAGAGATTTGCATCTCTTCTGTGTATTATCTTTGCTGGTCATATTCACTATTTCAATTATGATAATTTTTTTCCTAAAGATTTATAAAAGATTATGCATTGTAGATGTCAATCTTCATCTTTATATAGATAATAACAAATACAGATATGTCAATTAAATGCTAGCCTTAATGCATGAGTTTCCTGTGGTAATATTTTTTTTTTACTTTGTACATAGTATCATTATAGCTTAGTAGCTTTTAATTTTAATGAATTTGAAGCTTCAGTTTTTTCCTTTATGTCTTTTAAATCCAATATAGTAGGACCTTCCTCCAAATTATAAAACCACTTGCTACATTTTCTTCTAATACTTAGACCTTTAATGCATCTTGAATTCATTTTTGTACATATCTTTTTCCCACTATTAGTATGAGTATCCTTTACCATAAGCAAAACACCAAAATACAAATGATTTTTTTTAGATTTCTATTTCACAGCTATGTTTCTGAAATGATTTATTATTTTAATATTTGTAGTATATTTTCATGCTGGGTAGAAATCATTCCTTACTTTTTCCTCAAACTTGTCTGCTCATGTAGTATCTTTCAGAAGACCCTTAGAATTATCTTACATTCTTTTAAAAAATTCTTTGGGAATTTTTATTAGAATCTGTTGATAGATAATTTGGTGGTAATTTATAACATGAAAATAGTAAACCTTAGTTTTAATGAACATGGTATTCTCTTTGTTCAGTAAAGCTTTATAACCTACTCATAGAGGTTGTGCAAATTTCTTATTAAGTTCATTTCTAAGTATTTTGTATTGTTCTTATAAATATTTTAATTCACTATTGCAGATATATTGGAATGTAAAACTTCTTATTTGTAACGAGTTTTCTTATTGAACTCTCTTGTTAGCTGTTAATAGCTTATTCATTAATTTTGAATTTCTAAGACAGTGACTGTGCTGTCTGCAAATAACAGTATTTAGAAACTTATTTTCTTATTTCATGGCATTTTTAGGACCTCTGCTTGCATAGCAGTGAAGTAGAAATTTTTGTCTTACTCTGGTATCATTAAGAATGTCTCCATGTTGCAACAATACAATACTTACTGTACACTTATGGTAAATACTCTTTATCGAGCTAAGAAAGTGGGGTTTTTTCCCCCTTAGAATGCTAATAGATTTGGATTTTTAAAAATTCAGGCATAAGGATTGGGTTTTATTAAGTAGTTGTTGAACTAGGCGATTATTGTGCCTTTATTTGTTTAATGTGCTAACAAATCTAGAGGGTTACATTTAGAGTCTTTCTTGGGAATTGCTCTTAGAATTTTTCCCATGTTAAATAATTATTTCAAACGGGATAAATTCTAACCCTTCTTAAGTTTTATACTTTTAATATGTTGGTATATTCAATTTACTAATAATGTATTTAGTACTCTTTTTACTTCCTTTCATAAATGAGTTTTGGCCTATGGTTTTCTCTCAGTGTTATTCTTGTATGGTTTACACATTGACATTATACTAGCCTTATTGAATTAGTTAAAAGGTTCTTCTATTGTTGTTTTTGTCTTTATGCTTAGAGTAGTTTACAAAACATGGAAATTTACCATTATTTAAAATTTATCTAGACCTGTTGCCTTTTTAAAGAGCAGACCTACATTTTCAAACAACACAATTACTACCTTTTCCATTTTTTCAACTGCTGTTAGCACATTTGAATTTTCTATTTGTTTTTTATTCAATTTTGATAATCTACGTTTTCTTACAAAATTATCTGTTCATTCTATATTTCAGTCATTTTAAGTTTTAATACTAATATCTGTTCTCCACAGTATAGGCAGCCTTTCTTTTTAGATAAGAGGAAAACTTTCCCAGGAAACAGTTTTCTCTCCTCCAGGCAGACATGGCAATTTTTATTTGTTCATTCCGGTGAGTTGATATTGAAGACATCCTATAAATATCAATTATTTCTGACAACACGCAGTAATTTTCTGACAAGATAGAATGGAAACCAAAGAAAACAAAATAGGAGAGTAAATATAGCCTAAGGAGGTAATAGAAGTAATGTTTTGTCATTGCATTTTTTAAAATCCTTTTGCATGTAAGGCCATCACAACATTGAAGAAATTAAAGAGAGAAAAGCCACATTTATTGCAAAGCCTAAAATGAAACTAGTAATACTGTATTCCCTCCTTAATATTGAGACTCAAATACTTTTAATTAATATCTACACTGGAATGGCATGAACTATTTAGATAACAAATTATGCAAGAAAGAATTAATAGTTCAAAGTTGTGCTTCTTTTTGTTCTAATATGCTCCCTTCTCCCAATCTTCCTGGTAGCATACCTCAGAATCACTGAGGAGCTCATTAAAATGAAGATCACTGAATCTCAACCCCACACTTTCCGAGCAGTGGGTTTGGGATGGGGCCTGAGAATTTGCATTTCTGACAAGCTTCCAGGTAATCCTGATGCTGCTGACCCAAAACCACACTTTGAGAGCCACTGTTCTAAAGTAATAGCACTTTGATTTGGGTAAATGGCCAGCAAAGACTTCCTTACCCAGTGTCCCTTGAAGTTGGTTGTGCCATGCACCTGGATTTAAGCCAATGGATTGCAAGTGAAACAGATGGTTGTGCAATATCTGGAACACGACCTTAAAAGAAAAAGAGCACGACTTCCCTTCCACTTCTGCCTTCCCTCTGGTTGGAATGCAGCCATGGTGGTGATTGTTTTTTGACTCTGAAAAGATAGGAGGTGTCATAGGGATGATGGAGCCCAAAACACTATCAAATCACTTTATCTATCCTGATTATGACCTGAACTCCTTGTTCAAGCCACTGCCATTTGGGACCTCTTATGACTACAACCAAGACTGATTCTAACAAACACACAAATATTCTGCTGTTCTAAAGTCTGCTTTCAGTACATCGGTCAGAATAATCCTTTTAAATCAGACCTCTTCACTCCTCCACTCAAAATCCTTAATGGGTTCTCATTCTAGAATAAAAGCCAAGGTTGTTGTTCTGGTCTATGACATTACATAATCATCAGCAACACACCTCCCAAACCCTTCGCCATCTCCTCCTCACGCTTTCTCACTCTGCTTTACCTGTGTGGGTTCTTACTGATTTATGGCACACCTGTCAGCCATACTTCTACAATACTCTCTCCCTCACTCCCATTATATCTCATGCCATCTCCTTATTGAGACCTTCCTCAACTACTGCACCTTAAAATGGTATCAATAAACTTCTTCTCTCCCCTGGCAGTTCTTATATCTCTTCCCTGCTCTATTTTTCTCTGTAGCACTGATCAACCTCTGATACAACATATATTTTATTTACTTATGTTACTTGATGTCTGTCTCTTTCCACTAGAATGTAATTCCAAAAGGGTGGGGATTTTTGCCTGTTTCAGTCACTGCTGTGTCCCAGAACCTATATGTAACCTGGCACATAGAGTAGGTGCTCGACAAATAATTGTTTAATTAAGAAATTCATGTATTATTGAATGCATGAAAAAAATGACTTGTGGGGGCCACTGCTGCATGTTCAGAAGCAAGTTAACTTGTTAATGGCACTGAATCGGGAACAGAGTCATGTCAGAATTTCAGCTCTGCCGCTACTAGTTTTTTAACCAAATGACGATCTTCATCTATGGACAATTTGTATAATTCGAATAAACATAATACCTACTAGCTGTGATCGTTGATAGGATTGAATGGTGACATCACTAAAGTGTTTACTACAGAGACACAGTATGAGTTCAGTAATTGTCCAATGTTGTTATTATCTTGAGCCACTTACCTTCAAAAAATATATGGGAAGGAAAGTCTACAGAGAATAAGAAAGAATTATCCCTCAACTCAGCCCAAATAAAATGTTTGAGCTCTGTCTTCCTTTCAACATCTTCTGTTTAACCTTTTATTTTTGACCTACGGATCTGAGGATTTTTACCATCCCTGACTCTTCACAAAGCTAGAATTCTTAATATGGGTTTCCTGAATGACCTTTATCAGGATCATGTAACATGTATTGAAAAATTTAGATTCCAGTTCTTTCCAGTTTACTGAATGGAACACTGAAGGGGTTGAGCCTAGGAATCTGCATGCAATAAGCTTCTTCAGTTACTACTGCATACATTAATGCTTGAGAATGTTGAGTTTTGATTAATAGATCTTCAGATATTATGGCTAAACAGTTTCATGATGATACAACCAAGAGCTATCTGAAACTAAGTTTTTTCCGAGCTCACCTGACTTCCTCATTAAGAAATAACCACTCAAGCCTGAACTCACCATAGGGCTGTATAACACTCTGGAGAAACAGATACCAGACTTTACATGCTTATTCATATAAATGAAAGCATCTAAGGACATACAGCTATAACTAAGCAAATAAACAAAAGGCCTTCCATCCAAGAAGTTAGAAATATGAGAAGCTTACAGGAGTGGGTGGGTTGATTGGTGTATGTGTGTATGTATGTATGTATGTATATGTTCATTCATTCATTCAGTCATTCATTCATTAACTTAAACTCTACAACAAATGTGTGGCTTGGACTCACAACTCTGAGATCAAGAGTTGTATACTGTACTGACAGAGCCAGTCAGAGACCCGGTCTTTTTTATTTTTTGTTTTCTCCTGAGCAATCCCTAAGACTCTTCATCTAACCTAACCACTTACTGAGCAACTCTGATGAGGTGAGAGAGGATAATGGAGTCTCCACTCTACCACCTGGTCTGGTTTTCTGTTGCCAAAGGTCAGTTGTCCTCTCTGCTCACAGTCTTCTTTTGATTACCCCCCATCGTGTTGGACAATTTATATGGCCTGTCCCTCTGAATAACCAGTTTCTAGTGGGGTCTTGCATTAAAGGTATGGACTGCTTCAGGGGCACCTGGGTGGTTCAGTCAGTTAAGCATACAACTTTGGCTCAGGTCATGATCTCAGGGTTCATGAGTTTGAGCCCCACATCGTGCTCTCTGCTGTCAGCACAGAGCCTGCTTCAAAACTTCTGCCTCCTCTCTCTATATCCCTCCCCCACTCATTCTCTCTCTCTTTCAAAATGAATAAATAAATCAAAAAAAAAAAAAGACATTGGCTGCTTCAGCCATAATAGTACTTGACCTGATAGATGAATCGGACCTGAAACCTCCATGGTCCACAGTGGAAACCTTTGGATACTGACACAACCATAGCCTCAAGTCAAGAGGAAGATCATTATGTTATTAGGAGTATAGCCTCTAGTTGACCTACCTGTCCCATAGCATCTGCTCAACAACATCAGTTTTTTTTCCAATCATTGTTTTACCTGTTTCTGGCTTCCTCTTTCACAATAGACCAAGCTACTGGTATTCCAAAGAACTTTTGGCTGAGTCAAGCAGAGTATGACAAGTTTCAAGCTTAGAGTTATTGACAAAAGTCAGAATCAGACCTCAGGTGAAATGGATTAGATTAGAAAAGGCAGAACAAGGGGATTAAAGCAAATCAGGAACTTTTTAAAAAAGTTTTTCTTTATTTTGAGGCAGTGGGAGGGGCAGAGAGAGGGAGAGAGAGAATCCGAAGCAGGCTCCATGCTATCAGCATGGAGCCCAATGCAGGGCTCAATCCTACAAACCATGAGATCATTACTTGAGCTGAAATCAAGAGTTGGCTGCTTAACCTGACTGAGATGCCCCAATCAGGAGCTTTTGAAAAAAGTAGTAATGTATTGGAGTTGTATAGCAAAGAAAAGTTCTTCTTTTCGAGGAATGACTAGGGAGAAATATAAGTTTAAATACAGACCCAAAACATGAAAGTTGGCTTATGGAGAGAGAGAGAGCGGCAGGATGCCAGCATTATTAGTTAAATGTCCAAACTAAGGTCAAGTGGCAGAGTGTCCCCTAGGCCAGAGTGGCCTGTTCCTTTGTGGTAATTGAAAGGATCAAGATAGATAGTTCCAAGAAGCTCTAACGTCAGACATCAGCAGTGTTGTCATAAGGATCCTGAAGCCCAAGGATGAAAACATCACAGTGAGTAAAACTCAGGAGAATGAAGCAGGAGCTCAGCTATAGGGAGCATAGGTAGTAAAGTTCATGTGGTAAAGGCAACAGGACAGATAAGATGGAACACCGCATACCCCTTGAAGGGCCTGTTTGGTCCCAAATTGGAGTTTGGGGGCAAAACCCAAGGGAAAATTTGAGTGACCCAACTACAAATGTTTGGGCTACAAAAAGTCCTTTTCTAATAATTATATAAAATTAAGTCCTATAAAAACAAGCATAGGAATGCACATCCAATAAACTAGTTGAGCACTTGACTCAGATAGTTTATAATAGTCCCAATCTAGAAATCTTTAGATAAGTATATGATATTTGGGAATATTGAGATCATAATAGAAAACATTCAAAGTCATCAGTGCTATTTTTCCTGAAACTTTAGTTTCTCTTCTATGAAATGTTTAACACATCTTCACAAGCTTGCTATGAGTATCAAATAAAACCATGTCTATGAAAGTCCTTATCATCTAGAGGTAGGTTATTAAAATGATGATTTTTACATGTAATGGGTACAGAAGTAGATATTGTAGAATGTCTTTTTTGTAAAATGGTAAGGAAAAGTGAGGAAGAGCTAAGACAGTAGGTCTTAAAAATTTATCTTGAATGGGAAGATGATAGTTCACAAAAGGCTACCAATCAATGTCAAAGATGGCAGTCATGACTAAGATTCATGGAACTTGGTTAAAGTGTAAGGACAAGAATTGAGGCAAGTATATAGACAGGAAAACTATCCAAGAGGTTGGAGCTGGTATCAGAAATAAATTAGAAAGCAAATACAAGACTGATTAGTCTTGGTCAAGATAGAAACTAAGAATATCAGGAGTCACTTTTTAAAAATTTTTTTAAATGTTTATGTATTTTTGAGAGACAGAGCAGGAGAGGGGCAGAGAGGGAGGCAGACACAGAATCCAAAGCAAGCTCCAAGTTCTGAGCTGTCAGCACAGAGCCCGACGAGGGGGCTCAAATTCACTAACCGTGAGATCATGACCTGAGCTGAAGTTGGACGCCTAACCAACTGAGCCATCCAGGCACCCCAGGAACAACTTTTATGATGCCAGCTCTGTGGTTTGGGGCAGTTTTCCACATTTATGAGGCCCTACCTATTCAGACATGCGGTATAATGAAGACCATCTTGGTTATTCCCAGATTGTACTGGTTTATACTTACTGTTCCAATAAAATTATTAATAGGATCCATTTTTACTCTCAAAGGTGTTCTGGAAAAAGTGGAATGAGTGGGAAAATGAGAGTAAGGGTAGAAGAGAGAATATCAAATATTACTGCAAAGAGAACAAGGAATGCACATGTAGCGGGGAAAACTCCAATCCACTGCTTTGGATTTAAGAAATGTTGGGTGATGTCTTAGTTCTAAATGGTAATACTTGCCCTAAAGTATGTATTTTCTAGGGTGGAACGAATATTTCCTTCTCATTCCCCTTGATAACCTGCTTTTGGAAGTTTGCCAATCAGCACAAAATAGTGGAAAGTGAAAGTTATGAGAGCAAGCAGTACTTTAATATAATTTAAAAACTTTAGGGTTTTTTGTTTGTTTTTGTTTGTTTGGTTTTTGTTTTTTTAATGTAGCCCTACACTCTTTTCACATTGTCTTCTCAGAGGCACTACCCGGCAGTGCTTGTGACAGTTCATCCGTACTGCCTGAGTGTATAGAAAATTTGCCTACAATGCAACCTTTGCTCCCAGAGGCACTTAATCTTAAGATTTTGTACTATGTGGAGGTCAGAGAAAACCAAAACAATAAAAGCAAAGAATGGGTTGGGTTAGAAGGCAAGGTTAGGAAAACTGAATTTGCAACAGGAGCAAGACTCCGGGATATGAAAGCAGGCTGGAGGTCTGTATGAGGTTGATGCAGAAATGACTAAACCTGAATCAAAAGCAAATAGATACTATGAGTTGCAGTATGTCACAGAGTGTGAGGTCCTGCACTCTGCCCAATAATTTATTTCTCACTTGGATAAGGGCCAGAGATCTAAGCCACTTATTTTCCCCTCAATCTTATTCCAGTCCTTTGCTTGTGCTTGGCTTTGTGTAATTCAGATGAATTTTGTTAATGTGATCCTTGAGGTTCACCCTGCCCACCTCCTGGGTCCCCGGGGGATCCACCGCCTTGGCCTGACACAACCTCAGACACTGGGGCTACATCTCAGTCTCCTCCAGGCTTGACTCTATCTACCTTATACAGCAGAGCACTGGATGTAAGTGTGTGATCTTTGCAGCAGTATGTGAAGATATTTAAAATTGGTATTTGGAAGGGGAACGCCTTCATTTCTTCCAGTGACATGGTTATTTATTTAGTCTCTCATTTAATTTCATGGGCGAGTCACACATTCCTCTGACAGGTTGTTTCTTGCATTTCCTGAGGGAATGACTCTCAGGCACAATGCTGGCAACTGAAAGGCCTTGCCGTGTGAAGACAGAGTATTTGAATGCCCCTCAGACAAAGTACATGAAGAAGCTGTACCAGGAATGAAGCCCCGAACTCAACTTGGAGATCCCTCTCTTCTGTTCTTATAATTCCTAACAGGCAACATTTCTCATTTGCTGGGCACTTTACAGGAAGTCTGAAGCTAAGAGGTAGTTCTCCATTTTGTGGCACCTGAAGAAGAGCTTTCAGGCAGGTGGTGAAGGAGGTTGAAGAATATTCTACCATAACCCATTATTAGAGAACTTCATGAGTCTAGGAAAGTGCTTTTCATCTTCTATCGAATTGTATTTCTTTGACAACCCTATAAACAAACAGGGCAGATGAGGAAACATATACAGAAAGCTATGCCACAGGCCATGTGACTTAAATAGGTTGTCTTGCTAAACTAAGTGACCCATTTAAAGAGAGAGCCATGATGAGAAGACTAGACTCCTTTTTTTAATTTTTTAAATTTAATTTACATTATTACTTAATTTAAAATTTTTGAAACCTAAACTCTGTAAATGCAGCTCCTAGATCAGTCACAGCTCCAACCAGGGATGGACATCAGGATGTCCTGAGGGCACTTTTAAAATGGAGATGCTTTGGCCTTACTCCACTCTCCTGAACCAGAGAGAAGCCTGGCCAGGTGTATATTTACAGAGCACTCTAGGTGCCAGAGGTGAGAACCATTAAATTCTGCCATATTGATTCTAACAAGAAGAAAATCAGTCAAAATAACTGCATGTACTTACTCTTCTGTCATTTTCTAAGGTCAAAGGACTTTATGACAAGAAGAGTTTTCCTTCTCTCAGAGATAGCATATTTAATCTTAAGTATCTGGAATAATAAATATTAATATATCTTATTCTAGACACAGAATTTAGAAAGACTGAATCCTGGGCCTATTAGAGAAAATTTAACTTAGATTCACCCGCTCTTACATAAACACTCAGGAATGAGCTGGTAGGTTACTCAAATGTGATGGCTTAGGTGGTTTATAGCAAGGAGGGTATCTTATGATATAATTTTTTTTTAACTTGAGAGCCTTTTTTTTTTGAGGGCCACATTTGAACCAAATATATATCTATATATCTGTATCTATCTATGTCATCTACCTTTGTAGTTCATCCATACATGAAGAGTAAAATCAGAGGTAATACATCATATGAAATGAAATGAGATATGACTTCCATTTGTTCAATGTCCTTTCCAACACTTGATACTGTCAGTCTTAATTTTATCCATCCTGGGGGGTATGTAGGGATTTCCCACTGCAACTTTTATTTGAATTTTCTGGATGCTTAGAGATAGTATTTTTTCATATGCTTATTGGGTGTTCAGGATGCTTAGAGATAGTATTTTTTCATATGCTTATTGGGTGTTCAGATATCCTCCTTTGTGGAATTCTGTTCAGATGTTTTTTTTTTTTCCTGTTGTTCTATTCAATTGTCTACCTTTTCTTACTGATTTGTAAGAGTTCTTTATATATTTTGAGGATTAGCCTTTTATCTCTTGGGTGCTGTCTTTTGATGAATATATTTTCTATTTTTAACCTATCCCAATATGTAAATATTTTTCTGTATATTTGGCACTTTTTTGTCCTGTTAAAAAAAAGTTTTCTTTCTACAAAGAGTGTGAACTTAAACATGTCACCTTAATTCCAGTGGTCTTCCTCATGACTTAGCTGGAGAAAACCAATAAAGGATATAAAGATGATCCCTAAAGTATCAATGTGTCTGCTACAGACAGTGACTGAATCAAATTGATTCTCCCTCCCTTCATCTTGGCTGTCAGTGACATTATACATTAAATTTAAAGTCTTGATTTCAATTTTCAGGTAATTAAAAGTCACACTCCCAGCTGCTTTTGAGATTAAGATACTCCTAACTTCTCATTAATGTCCTTAACCTTTGATAAGAACAAAGGAGAGGGTTTTGTAACTTACTTTGCCAAAATTTCATCCAGGGCCATTGCATTTACTTCTGTTCTAACTAAAGAATGGCAGATCGGGGCACCTGGGTGGCTCAGTCGGTTGGGTGGCCGACTTCAGCTCAGGTCATGATCTCACAGTCTGTGAGTTCGACCCCCGCGTCGGGCTCTGTGCTGACAGCTCAGAGTCTGGAGCCTGCTCCAGAGTCTGTGTCTTCCTCTCTCTCTGCCCTCCCCTTGCTCACGCTCTGTCTCTATGTCTCTCAAAAATAAAAACGCTAAAAAAACTAAATAAATAAAAAATAAAAATAAAAAAATAAAAAAATAAAATAAAAAAAGAATGGCAGATCAACCCTTATATGTAGTTCATGTTCAACATGCTACCAAGGTAAGTTCCCTTAGGGAAGAAATTGGGTCACATACAGCATCATCAGTTAATGATATTGAGTTAATGATATATAAACATATTATATATGTTCATATACATGTATAACTATATTCATTACTTCATATACATTACTTTAAAATTATTTTCATTATGTTACTTTACTGATATTCTTTTAGTTGGATAAATAATGGAATAACTCACTTTTCTTATTTAAATCTTGATTAGAGTTCAGTCCACTGTAGGGGGAGAGAGGATTGGAGCCGTGGATTATAAGTAGGAAGCTCTTTTGATTCTAGTGTGATTCTAGCCCTGATTCATCCATCTTGACAGACCAAAAAATATTTGTTGACCACATAATATATGTAAATCATTGTATTAAATGTTAATGATCACACAATAAGAAAGTGTGTTCTTCAGCACTTTAAGGAATGCTAACACAGTTGAATGATACTTGTAGACAAGTAGTTATCGAACTTTAGTTTTATAGAAATTGCCTAAAAAACTGTTTAACGTGTCCAGGTTCTACCTGCAAAACTTTTGATTTAGTAGATCTGGGTTTCAGACAGACTAGAAATATGTACTTTAAATAAACCCTTTGATAATTCTGAGACAGGATGACATAGGGGCCATACTTTAAGAAACACTGCTCTATACTGTAAATACAAACTTCAGAGAAAGGATTCCAATTGTTTGAAACTACTAAAGCCAAGATGATAGACTCTAGTGGGTAGTAAAAAATATCCTGGTCCATTTCTAAATGACAGCGGGCTTTTCCATCTTACTCATATCTTGAGAATTAGATTGAAGAACAACTGGGGAATTGGGACTCTGACAACCTGATCCACAAGACTGTGACGGAAATACTCTCAATACCTAAGCCTATAAATGGTAGATAAAATATAATAAATTTTAACGTGTAGCCAAGTTTACCAGAAAGTTAATGGAAATCCACAATTGCCTGAAACAGAGACAAAAGAAAAAGATAAAACAACGAGCAAGTAGTCTGATAATGCTTCAGCATTGGGATGTAGAGTATCATACAGGCATTTCCTATATGAGGCCAAAAGTTGGAGCTGAGACCTTGCATAAAGCAGGATCTTTAGTAATCCACTAACTCAGGAAAATGAGTAGGAATATTGTTCCTACTCAGGCGCTGGGTAAAAAAAAATATATATCTCTCATGAAAAATGATGGCCAGACCTGTGAGTTGCAAGGGTTTGGGCTCTCATTTTGTAATATTCATGTAATTCTAGAGTTCTCAAGTGAAAGAATGAACAAAAGAGTATGGATGACTCGTAGAGGAAAACACAGAACCGCTCAGGAGGAAGAGTTGTCCATTTCAAGACAGAAACATTTCCTAAAGTATAAAACAAGTACCAATAAACACAAGATCACAATCAAAATTTGTAAAATACATGAGGATGAATCTATCATGAATTAAAAATCAGAAAATGAAAACACATGAGATTAAGCACCTAGGAACTTGAAATAATATTATTTTAAGGAATTTAAAATAATAAAATGACAATCATAAATAAAATACAAAATAAGTAAGTTTAAGTGATTAAAGGATTAAGGAGAAAGAAAACTTGAGAGAATGAAACTGGGTAAAACTTTAAAAGGAAAGAATGTGGTTGAAATTTAAAACTTAATGATGGCTTAAATGGCATACTAGCAATAGCTATAGAGCAATTAGTAAACTGGAAGATGGTTCTGAGGAAATTACCCATGATGCAAGACAGAGAAAGCAAAAGACTGAAAAAATGAATAAGTTAATAAACAGAAGGATTGGATAGAAAAAAGTCAATTTTTACATAACATTTTATTCTAGAAGGAGAGAATAGTAACATTTAAAGGTATAGTACCTATAGATTTTCCAGATTTGATGAAACTCACAAATCATGTTTGAAAAAACATAAGAAACTTTTATTTTTAGACATCCAAATCTAGTGATTCTATAGGAAAACTTTAGAACTTACTTTAGGCAAAAAGAACTCTTAAAAGCAAACTTAAATAAGAAACATATTACATAGAAACATTTATGATTGCAGCAGACTTTTCAGCAGCAATAAAAGAAGGCAGAAGACAATATAGCAATGTCTCCTAAGTATTCAGGGAGAATAAATTTCAGGTTAGTAGTATAAACCTAGCTAGACCATCATTCAAGAGTGAGAAAGAAATAAAGGCATTTTTCAAATAACTACTAAAAGAATTTACCATTAACAAAACTATTGAAGGATTTTAGTTAGAGAGTAGGATGTTGAACTCAGAAGAAAGAAGGAGAATGTAGGTGGCAATGTTGAAAAATAATAAAATACTGCATATAGGATCAATCTAAATAAGCATTGACCAAATATGAAATAAGTCACACTGAGAAAGACAAATACCATATGATTTAACTCATGTGGAATATTGAAAAACAAAACAATGGATAAACACACAAAAAGCAGAAGCAGACCTTAAATACAGAGAACAACCTGATGGTTGGCTGCTAGAGGAAACGAGGCCAGGGGGATGAGAAAAATGGGTCAAGGGGAGTAGGAAGTACAGGCTTTAAGTATGGAATGAAGAAGTTATGGGAATAAAAGTTACAGCAGAGGGAATATAGACAATGATACTGTGATTGTGTTATATGGTGACAGATGGTAGCTACACTTGACGGAAACACCATATAATTTATGACTGAAATTAATGTAACATTGTTGTCAACTATACTCAAATTTTTAAAAAAATGAAAAAAGAACTAATGAAATAAAAAAGAATTACTAATGTGGTAGAGCATATATAAATAAAATAGAATCAAAATGTTGACAATAATTTGGAATGTGGAGAGGACTGGTGATCAGAGGTAAAGAATCCTAAGGTCCTTGTACTATTTGTGAAGAGGATGGAATTTTGATTAATTTCAGACATTGTTAAATATTCATGTTAAGTTTTTAAAGGTAAAGAGTAAAAAAAGAGAAGAAATACACTGTGCAACTTCAAAACTGATAAAGGGCAAAAGGTAATAAAAACTTGTTCTTTTCAGGGCACCTGGTGACTTAGTCAGCTGAGTGTCCAACTTCGGCTCCAGTCACAATCTCATGGCTCCTGAGTTCGAGTCTCTCAGGTTCTGTGCTGACAGCTCAGATAGAGCCTGGAGCCTGCTTCGGATTCAGTGTCTCCTTCTCTCTCTGCCCCTCCCCCGCTAACGCTCTATTCCTCTCTCTCTCTCTCTCCTTCAAAAATAAATAAAAATTTAAAAAAACATTTTAAAAAATTGTTTTCTTCAATAGAAGTAAGAAAAGAGGAGAAAAAACAATGAAAAATGGAAATCACAATAGAATATATCAAAATAAACATATAAATAATCCCTACTACTGTAAATGGACTAGAAATAGTTAAAAAAAAAAAAAGAGCTTCTCATACTTAAAAAAACTTAAACCAGCTATTGTACTACTCTACAACAAATGACACAAGAGACTTGAAAGTAAATGAGTAAAAAAATGATACAACAAATCAAGAGCATTATTAGGATAAAGAGAGCCATTAGACACCTGAAAATAGACAACTCACCATAAACAACAAAATAAGCTTGAACTTGTAGACTCTTAACGAGAGAAAATTAAAATTTGTGTAAGACAAAAATGTTAGAATTACAAAGAAACATTGACAAATCTCCAATTATAATGGATAATTTTAACCATCATTTGCTGGTAATTCGTAGTGAAAATTAAATGGAAGCATTTGAAAAAGTGATCCGTGGCTAAGACTTCTAGCTGTCCACCAAGCATTCATGCCTCTTCCATAATGTGGAGACATCACTGTGAAGTGAGTGTGGCCAGGACTTCACTTCCCAGCCCATTCACACATGGGCTATGACCATGTGACTTGTTTCTTTTTTTTCTTTGTCCCAAAGGTACGGGAATAGAAATCATACATTAAAACGTCATTGGGGTATTTTTTCCTGCACTTTAGGTTGAAAATATTTTAGTCTTGCAACAGCTGCTGGTAAGAATATGAAGAATTGTGTATATGGTACAACTACTTGGGACCACAACTGGGCAATACCTTGCAAAGCTAAGATGTTAATATGTAATGATCCAACAAGTCTATTTCTAGGTATCTTGTCAGCTAGAAAGCAATGAGATTTGTAAGAACTATACAAAGAGATTTACTGTAACAGATTTATGATAGCAAAAAGTGGAAACGACCTAACTGTCCATAAGTATGAAATAAATATACTTACATATTAGTACAATAAACACGATAAAACAATTATAATGGATTAGCTAGATCTACATAGATCATCATTAATAAATCTCAAAAAGGGAAAGAAGAGTGGGAAGATCAAATTCAAAAAAGATATGTCCTATAGGATATTATTTTTAAACAGTTTAAAACATAAAGACTAGTATACAGATAATGAGTAATGCAGATGTAGAAAGTGTACAAAACCATGCATAGAAATATCACACATGAGCTTCGATATAGTAGCTACCTCTGGAGGCTACAAGAAGGGATCTCTAATTTTTTCTTTCTTTCTTTTCTTTTTTTCCTCTCTTTCTTCCTCCTTCCCTTTCCCTCCTCTCCCCTCCTCCTCTTCTTCCCTCCCTCCTCTCTCTCTCTCTCTCTCTCTCTCTCTCTCTCTTTCTTTTGTTAGAAAAGTCCAGAGCAAAGGTGACAAAATGTCAACAACTCCTAGGTGCTGGGGACATGGTATCTGTTATATTGATTTTCTGTGCCTTACTGTAAGTTTGAAACATTTCAAAATAAAATATTACTAGACCCAGTAATATTACTAGATGTAAATAAATCAGACGCAGTAAACTCATATCTTTTATGCAGAGTGAGGTCAGATTTCATAGGTCCAAAGTACTCCTCATCAGCATAGTCTTAAATTCTTAATCTTAACAACCATGTACATTTTAAAAATCAATATGTAGGTAAGGCATAATCATTTTAATTTACTAATCAATCAAGTCTATGCTTTGGGTAGCTGTTCTAGGAAGTCAAACCATCATCTTTTGTATAAAAGATACAAAAATCAATGATTTTTTAAATGCACATAAAATTTTCCTTTTAAAAAATGTAAAAGTCTTGATAAAACAAAAAAAAACCTCAAAACTTTGGGTGATACTTATATAGAATTGAAATTCCTATTATAAAAACAGGAGATTACATTCCCTACCACCATTATATAATGTTCTGCTTTACCAGTGGGACTGACAATGCCCTGGGATTTTGTAGAAGCAGAAGACAGACCACTGGTGGGGACAATGAGTTTCATGTTCAATGCTATGGATTCTTCATCTACCATCAAAATTACAGTCCACATAATAGCAAGTACAAAGCCCTATTTCTTTACCTTCCTTTTCTTCTTCTCCTTCTCTTTTCTCTTCTTTCCTCTCCTTCTTCCTTTCTTCCTCCTCTTCCTTCTTCTCTACTTCCTTTCATGCTGTTGTTTCTGCTGCTTCTTCTGAAGATTTTTCTGTTTCTTGTTGTTCTTTTTCTTCTTCATCCATTATATAGCACTTACTAAATACTAGAAGTCATGTTTTATAAACATTATCTCAATTTTAACAGCAACGATTTGTTTTTCTTCTCATTTATCCAATGATAGAACTGAGGCTTCAAGAAGTGAGGAACATGTCATGTCATACAAGTAAGTAAGTGAAAAAGCCAAGACTAGTGAAAATGTAAAAGGTTCTCCTGAAAAGTTGAACCACTGAAGGAACCATGTAAACTGAGAATCTTAGCCTAGTCTTATTTTTCAAAAAGAGAAGCTCATAACCTGACTTAAAGTAGAAATCTGGCTGAAAGAGCAACTCTGAATTAATAACCCAAAGCCACACCTCTGATACTCTTAAGCAGAACTTTTGGATGTCATTTAGGACCCTTCCTATGAAGAAGTACCAACCCAAAATAGCTCTATTAAGAGATAATTTGTTCACTCAAGGTCCCATCTTTTCTAATGATCCAAGATAAAGAATTTCTTTCTTCAGGCCTAACTGGATTCATGGGTTACACAAAATATTATCTGATTCTGCCATTTGATGGCTTCCAGAAGATTCGGATTGATTCCTTGGAGCAATAGGAAAGCTACAGCAGCCTTTTATTTATGACTTCTCAGTTTTAATTCAGAACACCACAAGAGGCGGCTTAAATCATATAACCATCCCTAAAATGATCAATGTTCTTTGAAAAGTATTTTGATCGTCTAGACCTTTGTCCAGTGCTTTGTCACTGGAGTGAGGAGTATAGGCCTATGTAGACCAGAGAGGCCAGAAAGATGGGATGGATGCTGGGAGGCAAGCTACCCTATCTACTCAACCTAATAAAGCTCATAATTCCACCCTCATCTCCCCTCCTTCAACCCTTACCTCATATAATCAGCCATCAAGTATTGCAGATATTGCCTCTTAAATAGTTCCCTTCCTTTTGGTTTCTATTATAGCTACTTTAGTTATCTTGCAAAACTTATTTATTAGTTTTCTTTTTCAGCAAGTATTTACTATCTATAATGTGCCAATCCCTGGGTTAGGCAGTAAGGATATAAAGATGAATCAGACATGGATTCTGACATTCAGGAGCTCACAGCCCACACAGGAGAAGGTGTTGATTATTATAATACAATGCATTATTATTTAAATATATACAGAATGCCATGGGAACAGAATTAAAGGGATAAAGAATGTGGCACTTGAGCTAAGTAATGGGTATTACTACAAGAAGGTAAAGGCTAAAGAAGGAGGAGGAGGAGGAGGAGGAGGAGGAGGAGGAGGAGGAGGAGGAGGAGGGAAGGTGGTAAAGGTAACTGAATTGCCTAAATTGGGCAAAAGTACTAAAATAAACAACATAGTAAATTTCCTTGCTTCAATAGTGCAGTTTAGTTATATAGTTTCAATAATGTCACCATTCAGGGAAAGGGGGTAATGGGTACACAGGACCTCTCTACTATTTTTGTAACTTCTATGAGTCTAAAGTTATTCCCCCAAAACAGCTTTTTAAAAAGCTAGCATAGATACAAAGTGTTCTAAACTGTTCAACACTGTCAGAGCATGTGCTGAAAGGCAGGGTTTGCAAAATGTAGCAGGAGAGGTGGGCAGGTGCCATTTTGAAAAGTAGGTTCATCAATTTGGACCTTTTACTATAGTATGAAAGAACCACTAAAGAATTTGAAGGTGGGGATGGACTTGTATCTTCTATTTGCCTCATGTTTTACATGTATATCCAAGTGAAGGCTAATCCTTACTCTCTGCAAAAGTTTCCCTAAAACTGTAGTGCTTTACTCGCATTTTTCAGATCTTTGGAACTTGTTTGTGGAACTTTCAGCTATCCTCTGAGCTACCTCAGCAAACTTCCTAGGTCTACGTTTTTCTCCACCATGTAAGTCTTAAAGCAAATTTTGTCAACCTTCTATTACAGCTAAACTGGACACTGAAGATAGAAAGTAATCACAGCAGTGGAGAAGTCAGATCAGATAACAGCAGCATTACTAAGGGCATGGGATACCAAGAGCCCAGCAACAAATAGCCATGAAAAGCAATTTTCAATGTGTTCTAGAAGTTTATTCATTAGCTCATCCACTTATTGAAACACATTTATTGTACCCCAACTCTCAGGCCTCATTGTAAGTGTGGAAACAGAGAAATGAGTAGACGTAATTCCTGTCCTTCAGCAATTGCAGTTGAGGGGTCATGGATATAAACTAATCCAGTAGAGGGTAAGAGCCATGATTATAGTTTATAAAAGGCATAGTGTTCGCACAAAAAAAGGTAATCAATTCTGCCTAAGAGAGTTGGGTCACCAAGGAGGCAAGGAATCTAATCTAACTTATGAGGCATAGAAACTGAGCAATGGGTAGCAGTGACCTGCAGTATATGAACTGTATTTGTCTTTCTGTCCTAGAGACTCATCAATTTCCCATGTTATAAAAGTAATCTGATGTCCCTCTCAGAGAGGAATGTGAAAGACTTGAGTGTGCTCCTGCACATTAGAGAGGTTAGAGGTGGTTCTAAGACATAATGGAAAAATAATTCTGGAGAGAAAATATTTTCTAAGAAATGAAAGAATTTAAATATGTGACAACTATTTTAGTTGAGGGGCAAGACAGAGGGAGAAAGGGAAAGGAGGAAAATCAGTCATTCACTCATTCATTGAATATTTATTCAGCCCTACTATATGAAAGCATTCTAGCAATATCTTAGCATTTTGAGAATTACAAAAATCAATCACTGAGTTGACTCTCTAAAATACCATCTTCTTAGCAGCTCTGATGAAACATCTCAAGACTTCCCATTCAAATCCAAATGAAAACACAGCAAAAGGAACAATTATCTTAAAGAAGATAAGAAAACAGTTTATATATTCTTTATTATCTTTGTTGGCTTAGAGACCTAAGCTATCTCTTTACTCTTTACTCATCTCTTTACTGGGTATGTTGTTTAGTAAACAGGTTTAAACTTTAGGTTTGTCAGAACGGTGTCCCACAGCCTTCACCCTTGCACAGTCAGAGAGAGAGATAGCCTAATGTTATTAGGATGACGGACAGAGGTATAAGAATGAGGGAAGAAGAGGAGTGGAAGTAGAGCTCTGTACTCCCAGAGCTTTAGATCTAATTATTAAAGTGACTTAAGCACTGGAAAGAGCCCTAGGCTTTCCAAGGCTTGGTGAAAGTTACAGGGAGTTTTTGGATATCTGAAGTGACAGTCTATCAGTTCAGTAGAAGAAAGTCCCACCTAAGACATGTAAAGCTGCACTAGATACAGGACTTTCAATCCCAAACTGTTTACTGGTTGAATTACAATGAGTCTTTCAATTGAGTATCTGAAGGTATCAATAGCACTCAGACAGTGGGATTACTGGCAACTCACCACCCCCACTAATCTATATAAATACCACTGGTAAAAGTGAGTAAATAGTAACTATAAAAGAACATATAGGGGCACCTGGATGGCTCAGTCGGTTAGGCGGCTGACTTCAACTCAGGTCATGATCTCACAGCCTGTGAGTTCAAGCCCTGGGTCGGGCTCTGTGCTGACAGCTCAGAGCCTGGAGCCTGCCTCAGATTCTGTGTCTCCCTCTCTCTACCCTTCCCTTGCTCATGCTCTGTCTCTATGTCTCTCAAAAATAAAATAAAAACGCTAAAAAAAAGGAACATATAAATGTATTCTGGTATACACATAGCAATAATATTAAAACACTGTTGATGGGCTTATAATATATGAAAATATAGTTTATATGAATATTTTAATACAAATTAAGAGAGTATAGGAATTATATTGAAACAAAATTCAAAATGAAATGAGATTGCTATTAATCCAAACTAGACTAATTTTAATTTAAAATATTCATTGTAGGGCACCTGGGTGACTCAGTTGAGCATCTGACTTCACCTCAGGTCATGATCTTATGGCTCATGAGCTCAAGCTCTGCGTTGGGCTCTGTGCTGACAGCTCAGAGGCTGGAGCCTGCTTTGGATTCTGTGTTTCCGTGTCTCTTCGCCCTTCCCCTACTCATGCTCTTTCTCTTTCTCGTTCAAAAGTAAATAAACATTAAAAAATTAAAATATTCTTTGTAATCTCCAGAAAATAAATAAGAAAAGAACTACAAAAATAGTAATAAATAAATAAATACATACATACATAAATACATAAATAGATAAATAAGAAGACAGTTAAAATGGTACTCTAGAAAATATCTACTTAACCCCCAAGAAGTCATTAAATGAAGCAATGGAGGAACAAAGGACGTAAGACCTAAAGAAAACAAATAGCAAAGTCTCAACATAAATCTTTCCTTATCAGTAATTACATTAAGTGTAAATTAACTAAACACTCCAATCAAAAGGCAAAGAACGACAGAAAAGGTTTTTTTCAAATTGTTTTTTTAATGTTTGCAGGATGTGATATCCCCTATTGCATTTCTGACAGTGTTGACTTGTGATTTTCTCTTTTTATTTTTGTCACTTGTACTAGAGGTTTACAATTTACTGATTTGTCATAGAACCAAAGTTTTCTTTCTTTGATTCAATCTACTGATTTTTTTCTCTTTTCAATTTCATTGATTTCTGCTTTTATCCACATTATTTATTTTTATTTGCATTGGGTTTGTTTTCCTCTACTTCCTCTATTTTCTTGGCTGGAAACATGAATTATGGATTTGAGGTCTTTGCTCATTTTTTAAATCTCTTTTTAATTTTTTATTTAAATTCTAGTTAGTTAACATACAGTGCAATATTGGTTTCAGGAGTAGAATTCAGTGATTCATCGCTTACATACAACACCCAGTGCTCATCGTAATATGTGCCCTCAGTACCTATCACCCGTCTAGCCCATCTTCTACCCACTCCCCTCCATCAAGCCTCAGTTTGTTCTCTATCATTGAGTCTCTTATGGTTAGTTTCTCTCTGTCTCTCTCTCTTCCCTTTCCCATATGTTCATCTGTTTTGTTTCTTAAATTCCACACAGAGACTTTTCCTCATTTCTAATGCAAATATTTAGTGCTTTTATTTTCCCCTCAATACTGCTTTAGATATATCTCATATATTACAATATGTTGTATTTCATTTTATTTAATTCTATGTATTTTTTATTTCATTTGAGACCTTTCTTTGCCCTATCAATTATTAAGAAGCATGTGTTTAATTTTAGTGAGAGATTTTAATATTGTTTTTCTGTCATTAATCTCTAGTTTGATTCCATTATGGTCACGGAGCACTCCTTTTCTTTCCCTTCTATGTAAATAGAACATATCTCCATTCCTGACAAATTCCTGCAGTTAGCTAGGGATGTGTAACCCAATTCTGGCCAATAGAAAATGGGTGGGGATAGCATACAGTATTTTCAAACCTTTGGTTCTCTATATTCTTCTCCCTCCATCCTCTGAAACCAGAGAAGCATGAAAAGAGGATGATAGTTATGTGATGTGTCAAGCCTGGGATCCCTAATGACTGGGTAAAACAGATCATCCCTGTGATCATACTGGTTGTAATATAAGTGAGCATCACTCAGAGATTCTGGACTTTGAACTGTATGCAGTAATGGGATGGGATTCTGAATTGTCTCCCTTGTGAAGGGAAGAATTAAACGTGGTGGTCAGATGTGTAGAAGGTGGTATAAACAATGCCATCTATCAACCAAGTAGCATTTCCTTCTCCACCTGGCCTTACAACTAGACTTTATTTTCCACTTCCTTTGCAATTAGGTGGAGACATGGGACTGAATTGTAGATAAGGGAATACAGGTGGAAGTCAATACAACTCTTCCAGGCCCAACACCTAAAAAATATACCTCTTCCATAATTCCTCATGTTCTCTTTCTTTTTCTATCTTCTGGATAAAGCAAGGAAAAGAGAAGACTAGAATATGTCAGTTGAATGATGAAAGTAACTTGGACCCTGAAAGACTATGTAAAGCCTAGTCTCCAGTGGCCCACATTTAACTCTGAAATGAGTGGTTAGTAGATATTTATTCAGTAAATACTTATTGAGTCAAGCCATTGAAATTTTGGTATTGTTTGTTAGATAAGTTATATACCCCATACTAATACAGCATTGTTAGAAACTGTATTTAAATATTAGGATGAATAATACATGGACACATCCTTCAAGGAGATCATGATACAATGGATGAATACACACATACGAACAGACAAAAATTATTAAATGTTATAAGTACAAAGATGATGTACTTTATGCTATGATAAAGACACCTGACCCAGTACCATGGAGTTAAGGAAGGCTTCCTAGTAGAGGCAGTGCCCAAGCTTGACCTTAAATCAGAAAAATCTACAGAAACCAGGGTATTAGGGCAAAAAAGACAACAAGATCAAACAAAAGCAATAAATGACAATGTGTTTGCTCAGTGGATTCCAAGAAGCGAGGCCTTGATGAGCATTAATTTTAAGGTGAGAAAAGGCAGAAGAGGTCTATCAGAGTATGACGAATATATGTGTTGGAGAAAGAGAAGAAGGGCAGAACTCATACAGTTTATAAACCTCTTCAAATTGTGCAGATGCTGCTGATGCCCCAAAGGTGTCGGTCTGCCCAAGTCCTCTGTTCTCACCGCTAATGCTCAAGCGCTAGCTTCCAGCTCTTCCTTTTCTCCTACTCCGCTGGGGCAGACTCTGTGAACTGCCAGCTCTCTTCATGTACATGAAGGGATGGATAATTTACATGTCTATATCTAAGGTTCCTTAGGGGAGGTTCCTGATGTGAATTAGAATCTTCCAATCAGAGGCACTCATGCAGGATTTTGATTTGAAATTTAGTTATGTGTAAGGAGAAACTAGGAACCTTAGCCAATATACTCACCAAAGAAGTTCCTAGCATATGTGAAACTGACACTGTGCTTTAGTGGAAAAGGACTTATTCATTCTTCTAAGTTATTTTGAGGCTTTATCATGTGCTGAATACTGTATGCAATTTTTTGTACTTTCATAATTTTATTATCTACCTAATAATGATAACATTAACAATACTTGGATTATAGAATGTACTGCATGAGGTTCAAATGATAAAGAACACATACACATAAAGCAACTTTAAATGTAAAGCACAATTACACTTATGTAACTATTAGCTGCAATATTTATAATACTTAAAGGACTTTATAAAAATAAAAACTTTCCTAAAAAAGACTGGGTTTTAAAGTAGATTTCCCATCACTAGAATTGTTCAGAGACTACATAATAATCTAATATGGATATCACATGAGATTTCTGCATTGCAGTGTAATTTGATTAGATGATACTCAAAGAATCTCTGCTTATCCACATAGGGAATCCATATTTCAGCCCCTGCATCATACCATCAAAACAAAGCAACAACAATTCGCACATAAACTGTAAGATTCTCAAATTCCTTTATATATATGTATATATATAACTTTATATGTATAAATATATATATATATATATATAAACTTTATAAATATAATTTAACTCTGCAACTCCTTCCCAAGGATACTGGATGCTTTTCAGTGAACCAGTGTGTGTGTTTGGAGGTAGTGTGTCTCATTTAAGTAAACAGATGTCACTTGAAGGGTTCATTTCTCTGTCTTGTTCCTAATTATTCCTGCCCTAATATGGCATTTTACTTCCTTACGTAGCAAGCATCTCTTCCTGGGGCCGCCCCCACCTCCCCCATTCCAGGGGACTGTGGGAGAGCAGTCAACAGCCAATTTGATGTACCATGAGTGGTCTAAGTTTCCATCTTCTCCAGGTGGCTGAACCCATCGTCACTGGTAATAATAATCTCAGAGTCTAGTTTAAAAAAAAAAACAAAAAACAAAAACAAAAACAAAGCTTTGCAGAACCACATCTCAAGTGGGACTCCGTATATGCTGTATGATTAGTTATAGCTCATTTGATTGTGTTGTGATGGCAAGAATGGTTCAGTGTGTCCCATATTTGAAGAAAAATGATTTCAGCAAGAGAGTTAAACGTTTTCACGTTCCTAACATATTTGTACATCAGTTTATCTAATCCCAGGTAGTCTGGTTGGAATATTTTGATGCCCAGGGATCACGAAAGAGCAGCAACAATAAGGTGAAGGAGGAAATGTTCTTGGGGAGGTGTGGGTGTCTCTGTCTAATGAACCATTCAGATAATTATCAAGGTCATTTGTAAAGGTACTTTCTTTCTGAGTCTACTGCCCACAGGAGAGACTCAAATCTGGTTTCTTTGGCTGGTACCGAGTATCCAAATTACCCCCCAAAATACTGACTTAACAAGAGCATGAAAACACTGATCGGTATGGCCAGGACCTAAAAGAATCTAGCTTCCTCCTAATGAAAACCAGGCACTGGGCCAACTCCTTTTATATTTGGTTTTCATGAGAATCTGTCTGTGGGGGAGCTTTGAGTGTTTTCAGTGCAATAACAAGCTTGTGTTCTCTGAGCCAATTAGTATGTAATTAGGTGTCGGCTAATGAGGAGGGGGATAAAAGGTAGAGCTGTCGAAAAGAGTCGGTGTGGGTGTGACTCTTGTGTATGCAGGTGGCAAAACGGCACATGTTGAGAACTAAACTGAATTTCTAAAACCCAGTAATTTGTTATACGCTATTAGTAAGCACGGCGCTGGTCCTTCTGCAGCTTTTTCACATCTCCATTGAAATGTGCTTTTATCCCCCTCCGCAAAATAAGAGCGTTGGGCACATGCACGTTAACATTTTCCACTCATTATTTTCTAGAAGTTTAAAATTAGGCTTGGCTGTGATGCTTAATAAGTATTTGAGTTACCTAGTAGAGGGACAAAAGGCAACCATTTGTTTATTCTTTCACTAAAAGCACAAGCACACGTATGTTTCTTTAGGGCCTACTCTGTGCCAGACATCAGTGGACTAAACAAAGATCCCTCCCCTAATTGACCTTTATATTCTACAGGGGAGGGACAGATAGTAACAAACAAACATAAATTAAAAAAATATATAATAGGGGCATGTGGGTGGCTCAATCAGTTGGGTGTCCAACTTTGGCTCAGGTCATGATCTCACGGTTCATGGGTTCAAGCCCCTGCATCAGGCTCTGTGCTGACAGCTCGGAGCCTGGAACCTGCTTTGGATCTGTGTCTCCCTCTCTCTCTGCTCCTCCCCCCACTCACACTCTGTCTCTGTCTCTCAAAAATAAATAAAAACAGAAAAAAAAGAAGTCTGAGAAAAAATATATAATATTTTAGAAGATAATTGGGTAAGTTTGAGTGAGACAAGGGACTTGAAGAAGCCATGGAAGCAAAAGTTTGAGGGGAAAACTTAGGAAGTAACACCAATATGTGGTCTGTGCCCAAGATGGCTAAAGATTCAGTAAAAGGCCACACGAGAAAAAGAAAATCATCTTTTTCCCCCCTATTCCTTTTACATTTGATGTTTTTGAATATCTGCGTTGGTGCAAGCACTTTTGTTGTTTCTGTGGCACAAAGAGGCTCCTGTTCTCGGAGCTCTTGGATGAGCTCAAAAAAAGGTGAGAGGGAGCTAGCACAAGAAAGGAGAAATACAGCCTTTGTGAATGGGGAGAAATTCTGGTTCACATTGAATGGGTAGGCTGAATAGTTTACCTTTAGGCAGCAAATGTTTTTAACTCTGCAACTCCTTCCCAAGGATGCTGGACGCTTTTCAGTGAACCAGCCTTTCACTGTTTCTCCTGTTAACTCCTTCTTTTTTTTCTTAATCTTCACAATTAGGAAGATATTTTTCATCACTCTCCTGACTTTCTCTTACTGCTCTTCAGAGAGATATTTTCAGTGAAAATATCCAAGAATATAAAATACTTAAAAATGCAAGATGCTACTTTACCGTTAATCTTTACTGTTAAAAAAAAAAAAAGCTAAAAGGATAATAAATATGATTGTCCTTTTTCTCCGGGGAAAAAGATAATAATTTGATTTTTCGAGTTAATCTGTTGAGTTTTTGTAGTTGTAAGAAGCTCTATAATTAATGTAAGCCTCAAATGATGGTAAGTTCTGATATTTGGGGTCTGTTTTCAGCCAGACTAATTCAATGAGGCATCATCCCCACTTCCCACCAAGGGACTTCTCATCCTTGCCTGTGCCAGATGATATGCCAACAGCAGGAAGCAGAACGAAGCCAAATCTTTTATTCACAGGTTCTTTGCGTATTACCACCTGTCTAGTATAGTCATGCACCGTCCGGGGAAACGCATCACCAGGACGTGTTTGTTTCTGCTTGCTGTGCTCCCAGCAAGATGATAATCTAAAACTAATATTTCCTCATTATTTATACAACATTTGGCAAGACTGGGATAAGCACCAGTAAAGAGTGTTTATATTTTGGTTTTGGTTTTAATTTTTACTCAAGAGTGCTTCTTTATTGGAAAGGGAACCAATTTACATGTCTCCAATTATGTGAGGAATTGCAAGTGAAAATATGGCTTAATTGACATCATAGATCTAAATTATTTCAGTCATGTTTAACCTTTTTTCTAAACTAGCTCTTGCGGCAGTAGTCACACTGAACCGCTTCTTAAATGTACTCATTGTGAGTACCCTTTCCAATCTAACTTTGCTCTTTCATAAGTTTCTGCTAATTTATTGACTTCCCTCAATCACCACAGGTAACTGCAGGCACACATTTAATGTTTGAGCAGATGGTCTTAAATTTAATACTGTTCTTTGTGTATGTAGGTGATCCAACTGACTGATCAGCCATGGGGCAAATAGTTTAATTTTTTTTTTTTTTTGTCCAGTAATGGGTATAGATTTGTTCTGGTACACTTATGCCCTTGCTGGGTAAAGCTGAGGCCATGAGTGAGTGTAAGGCTGATTATGCTGCGGGGGCACTGGCCACATATCATATGACCATGCAGTTGTTAGCACCAGGTAGCAGGTTTGCTACATAAATGGTTACAGATGTTGTGTTTTCTACCTAGTCAAAAATGACCTTTGTAAAACATAAAAGACACTGTGCTAAGCACCAGACAGAGACTATTTTCTGAACTCTAACGAACTGATGAGATAGTTTTATCTTGATTTGGAATGAGAAAATAGAGGTTTAAGGGGTTTAGGTAATTTGGCCAAGGTGACGATGAGAGTGAATAGTGGACCTTGGATATAAATTCAATGTGTTACAAATCCCTCATTTTTGTTCCCACACTAAACTGTCTCCTTAACTGAGGGCATAAATAGATTATAGCCCATACTCCATAGTCTAACACTATAATGTTCACAAATCTGCTAAAGCAACTATACTATAACTAAAATGTCAAGTCATGGGGATTTATCCTTGATCAGGAGAACCTCAAAGCTTTGAAACAAACTTTCGTCTAAGAGCCAGCCATAGAAAATCTAGGCCATCATGCAGCAGATTGGATATTTAACATATTTTCTGTAAGAAAAGATTCATTAGGAAATTGATTTGCTAAATGGCCATGGGAACACCATTATAAAGACTACTGCTTAAGTGAGTTGACCGATTGGTTTCTTATGCCTCAGAGGCAGACTTCTTGCTAGAATCTGATTTATTGAGTCCATCAAATCATGGTTTAGAGTGTATACCTCAGTTTCAAAGACGAGCTTATTAGAACTTGGACAATTTAAGAGATAGATTATTCTACTAATTCAATTTAAAATAAAGTAATTCCAAGATAGTCTTTATATTCTTTGCAATTTTGACAGAAAATAAGTTTTTTCAATTAAAAAAAAATATAGAAGGGCGCCTGGGTGGCTCAGTCACTTAAGCATTTGACTTCAGCTTAGATCATGATCCCACAGTATGTGGGTTTAATCCCTGCATCAGGCTCTGTGCTGACACCTCTGAGCCTGGAGCCAGGCTTGGATTCCGTGTCTCCCTCTCTCTATGCCTCTCCTCCACTCACACTCTCTCTCTCTCTCAAAAATGAGTAAACATTTAAAAAACTTAAAAATGTTTATAGAAGATATATATATAGAACATAAGGCATTTGAAAAGAAAAGCAGAAAACAAAATTGATTCTGAAATTCATTCTTTCATCAGCTTTGAAAGGTTAAGCTGTCATCATAGAAAAATGAAAACTTTTTGTACTTCAGAGGAGATAATGATCCATCAAAAGTCACAGAAGTAAAATATAAATTAATTTTGGTTTTAAAAAAGCAACATATAAAATATTCCACAATCTTTACTTTTACTCATATAGTTTTTTTGTTTTATGTTCTTACTTTGAGCAAGAAACAAAATTTACCATTAATTAATTACAACAAGTGGCAAGAAATTTTATAAAAGTAGAAAATATTGCTCTCAGATTTAAGACTGAGGTCAAATGTCAACTCTTATACTTAGGAGCTATGTTATTTTATGAAAATGAACTAAATCTTAAGTTTCAAAAAAAAAATCTTTTCCTAATTTTATTGAGATATCATGGACATATAATATTGTATTAGTTTAAAGTGTTCAGCATAATACTTTAACATATGTATATATTGTAAAATGATCACCATAATTTTAGTTAACATCCATCACCTCACATAATTACACACACGCACTACATACATATAAATGAATATATATGAATATATATATGTATATGTATATATATAAATATAAAGTAGGATACCCTTCCACAGAATCTTGGAATGACCAAATTACATTACCCATTACTATGTGGGTAATGGGATCCGCACACTGCATGCCATACAGCAAATGCTCAACAAGTGTTACTCACAATCTTTTTTCTAGCTCAATTTTCTCTCAGACAACGAAAGCACAAGTCAACTGAAGGAAGGAGAAGTCAGCAGCAGAAGAAGTAGAGGCAATTTTAATCTTAAGAGGTCTTAGAAAAACACAGAAAGCAACAGGAAAATATGATTTCTTTTTATATAAAAATAACTGGGGCACCTGGGTGGCTCAGTTGGTTAAGCATTCAATTCTTGATTTGGGCTCAGGTCATGACCTCATGGTTGTGAGATCAAGCTCTGTGCTGGGTGTGGAACCTACTTAAAATTCTCTCCCCCTCTCTCTTTGCTCTTCCCCTCTCAAAACCATCATCATCTGCATCATTATCATTATCATCATCTTGGTGTTTTTCAAAACTTTAAGAAAAATAAAGTTAATCCATTTAATAATATAGCACTTAAAACTCACAAAGGGAGAAAAATATTCCCCCAAAA
Organism: Paguma larvata; assembly: GCA_030068075.1. Lineage (NCBI taxonomy): Eukaryota > Metazoa > Chordata > Mammalia > Carnivora > Viverridae > Paguma > Paguma larvata. The sequence continues at coordinate 36,105,525 of CM057838.1, read as the reverse complement.
TGAGTAAAATTGGATTTTAATTGCTAGTTAAATGATGGAACTGTAAGACCCCATAAAACTTTTTCCTCCTTAATTTCCAACAGAGAAAACCACAAATTTCGATTTTGAAGACTATAGCATCTAATTTTATAGGGAAAGATTTTATTGCCACTGAATATCATCCACATAATATTGCCTTTTAAGATGCTATTGTTAAATCATCTTAAGCTCTGTTTTATTTTCCTAACTCTAAGAATAAATAAAGGTATAATCTCCTGGAATTTTTCTATCATGTCGTCACTGAGTACCAGATACAAACATGCTTCCAACCATGTCGCCACTACTGAAGAGTTTCTATTTGATCTTGCAAAAGTCATTTCATCCTGTTTCTTTTCTGTGCTTTAGCTTTCTAGCATTATTGAGGTTTAACAACGCCTTTAGTTTTGTATTTGGGATTTTTTTGATATGGCCAAATGGCAATTTACATTCTTAGAAAACTAGAATGAGAATATCTTGTGGGGGTGACGAATCAATAGAATACGATGAAAAAATCCAAGCCAGAAGAGTTCAGAATAATTAATGTTTCCTTCCTACCTCCAGCCCATACTCCCTACTCACCCATTCCCCCATATTGCCAACAAGGACTGATGTGTTTTAAACAGCAAAGATAGAAAATCTTCCAAGAAGCCTGAGTATTGCTTCTGTGATCTGAGAAGCTGGGCCCATCCTTACTAGGGTGTGGAAGAAAACCTTGCTCCTGAACTTTCGATGCCAAATTTTCTTCTTTCTGCCTATGTTAGTCCAAAGAAAAACTGAGGGTAGAATGTACAAACCTCTTCCTTTTCTCATTTATGTGAGTCACAGACAGCAGTGGTTTAAGATCAGAGTTGTCCAGCACCTTGTTCTGGGTGTTGTCACTTACCATGTAGCAAGTGGTGCCCAGGGCAACTTAGGCTCTGGAATGACCTATATATTAAACTACAAATGATTACTCTAGTTGAAGAATTTACAAGCCATTGCATTATTTCTACTTTAAAGAGTTACTCTGGACTTACATCGTGATTTTCACAATGGGAAAGGGCAGCTAGGTAACTTGAGCTAAAAAAGCAGGGGTTTGGTATGTGTGTGCCCTCTGTAATCCCAGGGGTTTTTTCTTATATTCTTTGAAACTGTTACGTCACATCATTCTTTTAGGTGTAAGTAGTGTTGAAATGGGAGAAAAAGTATTTCTTTTAAATGAAATGTTATAAATCCTTTATAACAATAATTTCATTGGTTATTTTAAAATCACATAGGAGACACATCTAAAATGTCGAATGGAATGGCGGTGCATCAGTCAGGGCCACGGTATCCAACACAGTGCTCAGGTGGTGTTTTGAAGAGAACTTAACAATCTGTGTGCATGGGTGTGGGTGGGACTAAGGCTATCAACAAGCGGTGGAGCACCCAGGAGCTTAGAACCTATTACCACCCTATTACCTGCAGGGGCAAAAAGAGAATATGATGTCGCTAGGGCCCAGCAGGAGGTGGAGCCCAGGAAGGAGCATCACATGATAAGGGAAGCCAACGTCAGAACCCCAAAGTTGAAGAAGAGAGAGAGTAGGGAAATAAAGCCCTTGACCTCTCAATGCTTTCTTCTGGGTATGCTCCCCATGTCTTCCAGTGGTGGTTCCATCTAGAAGCCAGAATGGGAAATGCTCCGTTTAATGTAGTTCACAAGAGTCAAATTCTTGGGGCAGAGAACAGGGCAGAGAAGGGGAAATAGATCAAGGAGGGGTGGTATGAAAGGTAAAACAGTCACATAACCCCTCAGTGCTGGCAAGCCATAGCATTTGCTTTTGGTCCTGGCCAACATTTTTTTTTTTTTTAGAGTTTGCTCATTTTACTTTGGGAGAAAGAGAGAAAGCTGGGAAGGGCAGAGAGAAGAAATAGAGAAAATCCCAACCAGGCTCCACATGCCAGTGCAGAGCCCGGCGTGGAGTTCGAACTCACGAACCATGAGATCATGACCTGAGCCGAAATCTAGAAGGACGCTTAACCAATTGAGCCACCCAGTCACCCCATGTCCTGCCCAATATTTTTAATCATGTTGTTAAGAAATAGTGCATCAGATATGTGAATAGCAAAAAGTAGAAATCTGTGATGAATCAAGCCTGGATGCAAAATTGTCTTGACAGGCAGAAACCAATAAAATGAAATTAAACAGGAAAATTAGAGAAGTTTCCCACTTACGATAATCTTTGCAAGAGAATGGGGAAGGTGGGGAAAGTGCTTGATGCCACAACATGTCCTAAAAGACATCAATACCGATTGATGATGGCTCATGATTGCTTACAAAATGAATGCGATTTAAAGCTGCACTTCCAGCTGCTGCTAGACATCTCCAGCTGCTTGTCCCACACACCTCAGTCTCAGCTTGCCAAAGCTTGATCTCGTTACCTTCTCAGCTCCCCCCAGTACTGTCTGGACACACGTGTTTTCTTTTTGATTAACAGTATATTGTCCATGGGTATCTCAAGCTAGAAGCCTTGGAATGATCTTTGGTTTCTCCTTTACATCCCACATTTAATGCATCAACAAGTCATGTTCATTCTCTCTCAAACGTCATTGTGTACCCTATTTGCTTTCCACTGTCACTGCCTTTTTTCAGGCCCTGCTATTTCTAGCCTCTAGACTTCTACCGTACCCTCTTCATCTTCCTGACTTCAGTCCATTCTCTCTGCAACTGCCAGTTAGCTTCAAATAAACAAATGGCCATTTCCAGTCCTTACTTAGAAAAATTCTCTGCTCTCACTGTGGCAGACAGGATTAAGGGTGGACATCTTTAGTTATATAAGACATTCCAGTCTTATTTCCCTGTAGGACCTCTCTCTCACCACACACGCACCTTTGCTCCAGGCACAAAGAACTGTCATTCTGCAAACATTCCAAGCCCTTGTGGATTTGTGCACATTTATTATCTTTATTAGTAGTTGCCCAAACTACTTCCATTACTCTACCACTCTTACCCCAACAAATTCCATTCAACCTTCAAGACATCTCACAAACAACTACCTCTGATTTCCTTCTAGAAAGAATATGCTCACAGCTTTTTGCTCTAACCTCTGCAATAATATTTGCCAACCTATTTTTCTATCTGTGTATATCCTTCCATCGCGACTTCTAATTCATCTTTACTGCCCTATCCCTCAGTAAAATATATGCCACATGGAAGATATTCAACCAAATCTTTGTTGAATTATTAGTGCATTAATTAATTAATTACATTGTCTAGAGTACATTGGTCACCTATACTTTAGCTTGGTCAGGCTATAGGTAAAGTATTCAGCTTGATTTGGCTGTTTTATTTTAAAAGCTACACAGCCAAACTAGTTCATTATGAGAAGAGGACAGATGGCATTGAGGCTCTGTCATATATGGCCTTCCATCATGCTTTCTCTGAAATAGAAATAAGATCTTTATTCTGTAGACATCTCATATTCCAAAGCCTATAACAATATTAGGACAAAAATAGCCTTCATGTTATAAAGTTGACATAACATAGAAAATGCAGGCAAAGTGTTTACATGCCTAATATAGTAAGTATTCAATAAATGTAGATATTTATTATTATTGGGATTTTATTAGTAGGATACTAAATAGCATATTTAGGGGAGCCTAGGTGGCTTAGTCACTAGAGTCTCCTCCTCTTGACTTCAGCTCAGGTCATAACCTCATGGTTCGCGAGTTCTAGCCCCACATCAGGCTCACTGCTATCAGCACAGAACCTGCTTCAGATCCTGTGTCACCTTCTCCTTCTGCCCCTCCCCCACTCATGCTCTATCAAAAACAAACATTACACAAAAATGAATAGCACACTAAAATATTAAAATTATATACCTTTTCCTTATAATGTTACCTTTACCAATTTATAGAATAGGAGTCCTGCATAAGACATAAATACCTATGCATATTATCATCTCTTGGCTAAGAACAGTCCTTTTTGTTCAAATAGCTAAGGAGTAAAACAGTTCTTTTTTTTTTTTATTTTGAGAGAGAGAGGTGAGTGAGTGAGTGGGGAAAGGGCAGAGAGAGCGGGAAAGAGAGAATCCCAAAAAGGCTCCATGTTGTCAGCTCAGAGTCCAATGTGGGGCCAGAACTCACCAACCTGAGATCATGACCTGAGCTGAAATCAAGAGTCAACACTCAACCAACTGAACCACCCAGGTGCCCCAGGAACAGAACTGTTCTAATGATGTTCATTCCCTCTGCTTTAAGGTTAGATTGCTCCCAAACCGTCCCAGGTGTTATGATTTAGCTCTGTCCCAATCAAACTTATTGTAACTGCAAGCTATGGACACACACTCAGTACAGTTCAGTTAACACGATAAGTGAAGAGCAGCGAGAGGACACCAGGGCTCTGCCTGAATGTGAGGTCAAGAAGGATCATCACGTTTCAGAGGAATTGGTAACTATCTGTTCTCCATAGCATCATGGCCATTTGTTCTTATGTTTCTGATTCTATCGGTTGCTTTTTTTCAGACTCCATGGTGGCTTTAGCTACTTTTCATGACAGATGATGAAAAATGACACCCACCCCCATGGAGTTGGATTGCTACCCAGCCCAGTATGTCAGATAACAGACTGGGCTCTCTGAATTCCAAGGGCACATTCATAGGAATATAAACTGGCCTCATTTGAGTCCATTGTTTCTCTGTGACCAATCTGCTGTGGCCAGTAATGGAGAGAACAAAACACGCTGTAGGAACCCATCCTAGTCGTGAGGAGTGTGATTTTTATAGAAGGGATGTGTGGGATGGCCAGACACTGCAAATCTGCCTACTCCACAGTGCAATTGCCCATGTTCCTCAAGGCAGAAAACTAAAAGAGGATTAATCCAATTTTTTAAAAAAATTTCATGCATAAGGCATTCTTCCTTAGGTCTAAATTAAATACTTTCTATTATTGCTTAATAACCTAAGTTTTTTTCTGTTCATAGTGCACACAAAATTGCCTGCTCATGTTATCTTTTCAAATAAGATTACCAGTTTCATTGTAGCAACAGACTCTGGAAAATTATTTCCATTTCAATTTCCAAATGTTTAAAGATAATGAATTGTAAAGGTTCACTAATTTGACTGTCTTAAGTACCTCTCTGGAGCTCCCTGGGCCAGGAAGGTCATTTGCTGATATCTAGAAAGAGAGTGGCACACTGAGAAAACGGCCTATGCACGTGGAAGAGGCTGTGAGTTATAACTAGACAGAGTATAGTACAGCTGCCAACAAAGGGAAAAGATAAATAGAACGGGATTTTAAACAGAAAGGACAGTGATCCTCTTTCCCGTGGTAATTGGAGCTGATGCTGTGTGAGAGAAGAGCAATGCTAATAGTGTGGGAGAGAAGGATAAAATTATGTATTTGATCCAAAGTTCATGAGAGTGACATAGAGTCAGGGATCCAGGAAGATCTAACCACATAAGAGAGACTGGCACCACATAAAGGTAGAAATTGTCTTAGTGTTTCTAGCAAGAGCACGAGTGAGACAGTTCCATTAGAGGAGAAATGTCTGGATTCTCTTGGGAAAAAATGCAAGATTTACACTATTGAAAAACATAGAGTGACCCAAGAATAAAACTCTCCTCTTGCCAGGAACAATGGGAGAGCCAGTTCCAGGTGAAGGAGACATCTGCAAGGTCAGGAAAGGATGGCCTAAAGGCGGTGGTACTTGCATGGGCCAGAGAAGAAAGTTTTTTACTCATAGTCTTCCAGGAAACAGAGCAGATCCCAAGAAGGCAGAGCAGCAGAGTACAAGCAGCGGCAAGGACTGATCTGTGGAGTAAACCTGGAAACACGCCAGTCACCTTGACAATGGTATAAACAAGGCAAGGCAGGATATACCAGGAGTGAAGTTGGGGTTCTATTTAACCTTGCTTTGTACAGATTAAGGCAGATTCTTAGACTTCCAAGTGTTGACCACAGAGGAGGTAAAGCAGTACTGAGGACAAGACTAGCTCTAGACTCTGCAGGGATGGCAACAGATATTCGATTTGGGCCCTCCTGGATGAAACTTCAGGGAGTTAAGTGTTATCAGATATCTATGTACATCAGTTATCTCATCTACCGAACTAGGACAGTAATTATCCCTATTTCATAATGCTGTGAGAATTAAATATGTAAACTACTTGTAGTAAGCAATATATATATGTTTATACATACATATATATGTCAATATATATATATATTTGTCATATATATATTTGTCACATATATATATGACAAGTGACAAAATTTAGAGTCAGTTATAAATATGAGAGAGAAAACACAAACAATAAGATTCTTTGAAATTATAAGATACTTCTCTGTATATCCTTTCCCATTTACTTGCTATTTAGATGAGAAATTTTAGCTATTTTAGCAGAAATGGGAATTTCATAACTGATCTCTAAAGAAATAAGCTTTCTCAAACATTGCTAATAGTATGAAAATTGGTAGAAACTTTTGAAGTGCAATTTTAAAATGCTTATCAAAATTTAAATGCATATACTTTTCAATTGAGGAATTTAACATCTAAAATACAATACAATGAGACAAAGCTAATATGTAAGGATTTCATCGTAGCATAGTGTTTTTCAGCAGTAATGCATTAAAAAATTCACTCAAACATCAATCATTCAAAATATATTAGATAAGTGCCAGTATATCCATAAAATTAAATTCTTTGTAAATATTTAAATAACAAATAGAAGTAAGCTTCTACTTCTAGCCAAGATAGAGTAATAGGGACTAGGTTTACTCTCCCACCCGAAACAATCAAAACATTGACAAATATATGAAACAACATATTTGTAAGCACCAACACCAGGCAGTAAGGAGTAGTGATCCCTTAAAGGGGGAACAAAGGAGATGAACCCTACTATTCCTTTAGCTTACTGCCTTGAGAGAATTTCCAGAGTAAAGTCCATGCAGGCAACCCCAGTAGAGTCTGGTAGGCCATTTGCATTAAGCAGATACTGCTGAGAGTTTGGGAAGACCAAAGCAGTGAGAGCTCACAGGACAAAGTACTGGAGGGGAAAGAGATGGATAGAGAACTCAGAGTTCTGGAAAAGTTCTTCCTCAAGAATTCAGCTAAGTAAAGGATAGTACGTGAGGAAATGGTCAGTGCATATACCAGAAAAGAACCATATAAAATGATTAGAAGTAGCAAAGCCTTGTGCTTATCCAGGGTCAGGAATAATGCCTGTTCCTCCCAACCAGATTAAAAACCCTCAAGATTTACAAGGCACTGAGGATAAGACACAGAAGTGTGGAATTATGTGCCCTAAACTTAGAGATGCTTAAAAGAAAAAATTGAGATAATCAAATTGCTTTGGAGTAACTTAAGTACATCACAGAAAAAAAAAAAGCTCAAAAGTATTACAGGAACAAAAAAATACATAGCATCCAACAAGATAAAATTCACAATATCTAGAATCCAATCAATAATTACCAGGCTTGTAAAGAAGCTAGAAAATATGACCCAGTAGCTAAATCAATCACTTGAAAACAACCCAGAAATGACACAGATGTTAGAATTAATAGAAAAACTATGAAAACAGTAATTATAACTGTATCCCTATGTTCAGAGGTAAAGCATGGAAATAGAAACTATTTTAAAATCCCAAATTAAATTTCTACAGAGAAAAATTACGATGCCTGAGATTTAAGAAGAAAAAAAGAAGAAATTACTAAAAGATTAAATTCAGATTAGACAATGGAGAAACAAACAAGCGAGCTTGAAAACATAGCAACAGAAACTATATAAAATGAAAGATGGAAAAGTAAATTTTAAAAAAATAAACAAATCATCAGTGAGCTATGGAACGATTTCAAGCAGCTTAGATATCCATCCAATTTGAGTCCTTGAGAGAAAGGAGAGGACAGAAAATTTTGAAGAAATAATGACCCAAATGTTCCTAAATGTGATGAAAAATACAAACCCACATATCCAAGAAGCTTAATAAACTCCAAGTATTAGAAGAAGACGAAAGAAGAAAGAAGAAGAAAGAAGAAGAAAGAAGAAGAAGAAGAAGAAGAAGAAGAAGAAGAAGAAGAAGAAGAAGAAGAAGAAGAAGGAGAAGAAGAAGAAGAAAGAAGAAAGAAGAAAGAAGAAGAAAATTAAACAACAGAATAACAATCAAATTGCTCAAAACCAACAACAAAAGGTTTTGAATGAAGAGCTGACCAAGATAGAGATAGGGAGCGCCTGAGCCTCCCTTCTCCCATGAATGTACCAAATGTGTAACTAGACAGGAAGCAATTCCCTCGGAAAAAGATCTAGACTAGCTCAACAACTCCTACACATTGGTAACTAAGAAAACACCCACCTAGGAAAGGTTGAGAAACTCTCTTGCAATAAACCCCACTTCTGGCATAGCATCATACCATCAGAAGGGAATCCCGAATTCTCAACCTCGCCCCGAGGAACAAGGAGTCTGGACCCCACAGGTAGTGCCCTTTCTTTAAGATAGCCACCTGAAGGATGGGCCCCCAGAACCCCTCCCCTGAAAGCCAGTGGGCTTGTGTCTAAAACCCACAAGACTATAGCAAACAAAGAAGCAATTCTAATAGGTAGTAACACTTAATGCACTATCCTCCTCACCCCCAGGGCTCAGTCTAGAGGAAGCAGGCAAAATCACCCATCTCCCAGTCTTTCCATGAAAAAGGTTTATGTGCATAGGTTGTAAACAGTTGCTGGAGGACCAGGGTTTAATCTGGCAGGCTCCTAAGGGCCTTCTTCTTCCGACCTGCTCCAAGTTGTCAGTATTCTCCTGGGAAAACTTGTACATATGACTGGACCCCACTCTTTATGTCTGCCCCCCAAGGGACAGGTACCTGGATCATCTGGCTCTGAGAGCCAATGGGGTGTCCATTCACAAGTCCCACAAGACCACATAGCAAACAAAGAAGCAGTTCTTAACAGCTATCCCCTCAGAGCTCACCTCAGTGCAGAGGAAGCAAGAAAAAAAAGAAACAACAACAAAAAAAAACCAATTCCCAGTCTTTCCCTTTATCTGCGTGCTTTCAAAGCTGCTGCTTAAGGGCCAGGCTTCTAACTTAGCAGACATCTAGAGGATGGCTACAGTCCTTCCAGTGCTCAGTGCCAGTGGACACTTTCCCTGCCTTCTCCCTGTAGCCCATGCCAACAATAAAACCAAGTTCCCAGTCTCTCCCAGTCTCTCCCTGAAAGGAACGTAGACATATTCTGCAGCCCCAGCATCTGTGGCTGCTACCCAAAAGGTGGGCCCTGGATCACCTGGCACTAACAGCCAGCTGGGTTTACATTAGAAGGACTGTAGCAAACAAAGAAACAATTCTTAATGGCCTACGGAGCACTCTCCACCAGATGCAGCTATATTCTGGAGTCTAGAACAAAGTGGGCCGGTAAAAACGCCTGTATTCCAAGTTCTAACTGGGAGGGTATTAACTGCATTCTTTCTCAACTGTTGCCTTTCTAATCAGCCTTCCTCTAGGTGCTGACCATGATCCTCCCCTTTGGGACCCTGACAGGTCTCGGCACACCCCTAACTTTGGGTGCCACTAAGAATGAAGAACTTGGAGAGACAACGAGGAGCTTGGACTGCACTGATCCACAGGGATCATCTCCTACTCAAGACTCCTCTGTCAAGAGAGGGAGAGGCGGCTGTTTTATCTAGTGCACAGAAACCGACACCAAGTGTCAAGGAAAATAAAGAAACAGATGAATATTGTGCCAAACAGAAGAATAAGATGAATCTTCAGAAACAGATCTTAATGAAAAGGAGATAAAGACTTGAATCTAAATCTGAAACCACAAAACTCTTAGAAGAAAACATGGTCAGTAAGTCCCCAGATTTTTTGGATCTGACACCAAAATTAAAGTACAAAGGCAAAAATAAATGAAATTGCATCACACTAAAAAGCTTCTGCTCAGTAAAGGAAACCATCAATAAAATCAAAAGGCAACCTACGGAATGGGGACAATATTTGCAAGCCATGTATCTGATAAGGGGTTAATATCCAATATATACAAGAAACTCATAAAACTCTAGAGGGAAAAAAACTCATTTTAATTGGCAAAGGATCTAAATAGACATTAAAAAAAAGACATACAAATGGCCAACGGTCACATGAAAGGCATTTGATGTTACTAATCATCAGGGAAAGGCAAGTGAAAACCACAATGAGATACCGTCTCACACCATTAGGATGGCTATCATCAAAAATACAAGAGATAACAGGGGTGCCTGAGTGGCTCAGTCGTTTGAACGTCCAACTTCGGCTCAGGTCATGATCTCATGGTTTGTGGGTTTGAGCTCCGCATCGGGCTCTGTGCTGACAGCTCAGAGCCTGGAGCCTGCTTTGGATTCTGTGTCTCCCTCTCTCTATGCTCCTCACCCACTCATGCTCACTCATTCTCTCTCGCTCATGCTCTCTCTCAAAAATAAACAAACATTTAAAAAAAGCCCACAAGAGATAACAAAAGCTGTTGAGGATATAGAGAAAAGGGACCCCTTGTACACTGTTGGTGGGAATATAAACTGGTACAGCCACTATAGAAAACAAACACTATGAACATTCCTTAAGAATTAGAACTACTCTATGATCCAGCAATACTATTTCCAGTTAAATGTATATCCAAAGGAAATGAAATCATTACCTCAAAGAGATATCTGCATTCCCATGTTCATAATGGCATAATTCACAATAGCCAAGGTATGGGAAAAACCTAAGTGCTGGTTGATGGATAAATAAATAAAGAAAATGTGATATATAAATATGTATACACATACAGTTATATATGGGTACAGAGAATCCGTGTAGTTGAAAACCCATGTACAACTTGACTCCTCAAATTTTTAACTACTAGTAGCCTAGTATTGAATGGAAGCCTTAATGATACCATAAACAGTCAATTAATATATATTTTGTATGCTGTAAGTATTATATTCTATATTTTACAATAAAGTAAGCTAGAGAAAATGTCAAGGTAATCATAAAGAAGAGAAAATACATTTACAGTACTGTATCAAAAGATATCCATATATAAGTAGACCCACTCAGTTCAAACCCATATTATTTAAGGGTGATATATAATTTTTGGCCATGAAAAGAAGGGAATCCTGCCTTTATGACAATATGGATGGAACTTGGATATTCTACTAAGTGAAATAAAACAGAGAAAGACAAATTCCAAATGATCTCGTTTCTATGGGGAATCTAGGTGACTTTGTCTTTGATGAAGACTTTTTAGATGATAATGCCAAAAACACAATCCATGAAAAAAAATTGATTAGTTGTACTTGATTAAAATTGGAAGCTTCTGCTCTGTGAAAGACACTGTTAAGAGAATGAAGAACAAACCACAGATTGGGAGAAATATTTGCAAACACATATTTGATAAAGGATTTGTATCCCAAATATACAAAGACCCTTAGAACTCAATGATAAAAAAAGTCATCAATCCAATTAAAAATTGGGCAAAAGATCTGAGCAAACACCTCACTAGAGAAGATAAACAGATGGCAAATAGGCATGTGAAAAGAAGCTTATCATCATATGTCATCAGGGAGTCGCAAATTAAAGTAACAATGAGATACCACTACACTCCTATTAGAGAGCAAAATAAGGAGAAAAAAAAATTGACCCCAAATATTGGTGAAGAGGAGGAGCAAAAGGAATACCCATTAACTGCTGTTAGAAATGCAAATTGTAAGGTTGCTTTGGTTGTTGGTTGGCAATTACTTATAAAGCTAAACATACCATACAATTCAGCAACTGTACTCCTAGGTATTTACCCAAATGAGTTGAAAATTTATGTCCACATAAAAACCTGCACACAAACGTGTATGGCAGCTTTACTTATCAGTGCCCAAATAAGAAGCAACCACGATATTTTTAATAGATGAATAGATAAATAACATGCAGTATCTCCCTCCAATGGAATATTATTCGGGGATAAAAGGAAATGAGCCATCAAGCCACGGAAAGATGTGGAGGAACCTTAACTGCATATTACTAAGGGAGTCTGAAATGCCTATGTACTATATTATTTCAGTTATATGACATTTTGGAAGAGGTAAAACTATAGAGAGAGTGGAAAAATCAGTGGTTGCCATGAATTTGTAGGGAAGGAGGGGAGATGAATGAAGCACAGGGGATTTGGGGAACACTGAAACTATTCTGTATTAAAACTTGTAATGGGGGGGTACATGTAACTATACATTTGTCAAAATTTCTTAGAGCTGTAAAACACAGAGAGAACCTTAATATAAACTGTGGACTACAGTTAATAAAAATAATGTATCAATATTAATAGTTTAATCTTAACAAATATAACATATTAATGTAAGACCATAATAAAGGAACGGGGTGTGAGTATAGGGGATGAGCAGTGAATATATGAAACTCTAACACCTATCTGCTCAGCTATTTTAGAATTCTAAAACAGAATTAAAAAAATAAAATCTTTCAATTATTTTTAAAAGGGGAGAGGTGGGCATATGTATCTATTTGCATATCCCATAGACTGCTTCTATGTATAATAAGATGGAAAATAGTGATTATCCCTTGAGGTGGAAGAACTTGAAGTCTGGGGTGGGAAGGACAGGAATGTACTTTTCACTGTAAGCCTCTTTATACCATTTGAATTTTTAAATAAAATGTCTTAATCACGATAAGTAAGTAAATAAACAAACAAACAAACAATAAAAATAAGTAGGTGCCAACCAGGATTGTCAACCATTGACAGTGGACTGACCAAAGATAGTTTCGAGGTTTGGAGGTTTGAGACCCAGTGAAATTGCAAGAGGAGACCAGAGCATGCAAGGAAATAATGCCCAGTCAAGCAGGGCACCTGTTCAGCATTTGTGCTCCTGTTCACTTTGTAGGGAGTCATGGGTACAGATTGAATAGGAGATTTCTATTAAAACAAGACTGTGAGAGTCTCACTGGTAGGGCCATGTTTTCCATTTCTTTCCTCCCTTCTGTGATGGCTCTGTACCCAGTGGCCACTTAGGGCTGCCTGTGGTCAGTATATTCTCAGCATGCTGGTACTCATGAAAAACTTGTTGACTAATGATTGCAACTCTGTTATCAATTCCAAGCCTGCAGAGCTTTTAAGATACAGAACAAAAGAATGAATGAATCAGAAATGATGAAAGGCTGTAAAGCTTCCTGGCTCAAGAGAAGCCTAAGAAGCTGTGTTGATTGAACTCAGAGAAAAAAGGATGACTCGGTGCCTATTTTAGAACAGCAGAGTTAATAGGTATTCTGTATTTGGATCTATTTGGTAAGGTGGAGAGAGGCAGAAAAGATAGAAAATGGACCTCTTTGGTTTTATAAAATACTTGTTCCATGAAGCAACATAGTGTTTTCTTGACTGAGTACGTTGTCTCAGTGCCAGTACCATGGACAGTGTCCTTCATATGTATCTTCCTCAAAGTTTCAATCACGAGAGCTGGGCTTTCATGAGTAGCTTCTTCTTCAGATGCCCTCTTTCACTTATAGTCTTCTAAAACTCATCTTTCTCTGGCTTCCATGACTTTTGGTTTCATTGATTCACTGTTGCTAACATCCCAGCAAGAATATTTTTCCACTTAAAAAAAAATGATATGTTATCTCTTCCTATTATAAAAAGCGGTAGAAAATGTTATGCATTCCAAATGGCCTTTTATTGCTCATTTAATTAGATAGAATGAGCATAATCAATACCTATAAGTTGCTATAAATCCAAGTTGTTATGCATAGGTTATTATTAACGTAGTTTAATAACAGCATGATATTTTTAAGGCATCTCACAGATTGACTTTTATTAGTAGTATAAATAATGCAAATGATATTTCTTGGTTTTAAGAGAACCAAATGTTTCTCTTTGCATAATATGAATCTGATTTCTTAGAAATATTTCCTAAAATGGGTCACCTGGGTGGCTCAGTCAGTTAAGCGTCTGACTCTTGATTTCAGCTCAGGTCACGATCTCATGATTTGTGAGTTAGAGTTCTGCATAATAAATAAATATTAAAATAAATAAACATTAAAGAAAGAAAGAAGTATTTCCTAAAGTCATGAGGTCTTGCTTGTAGTCACAAATAACATCATAGATCACAAGTTTTCTTACAGTTTTCTTGAAAGTATGAAAGTTCCCATTTATGCCACTCCTTTTGTACTTTAAAATATCATTCTACCTTCCTTATTGCCTTTTATTCAAAGGATTATGCCCCAGATTTCTCCCTGGCTAGCTCTCTTCCTCAACGTGAATTTTATTTCATTTATTTCTTTGCTGGCCATTTGCCATCTTGACAAAACAATGTGCTCCCACAAAGACATAAAACAACTCCAGAGAGATGCAAAACTGCAAATTATACTCTTCTCAAAAGTACGCAAGCTAACATATCCTGACTCACACTGCCTTGCAGAAATTTACAGACATCAGAGCTTACAGGTGCCATGCTCCTTCGTCCCTTTCTTTTTTCACATAAACCTCCCTATTCCCATTTTGATCCGCTGGTAACCTAGTTTAAATGACCCATTTATCTTCTATTGTAAATGAGCATATTGTTGTCTAGCAGTTAGTAGTCCACTTGGAACAAATTTGGCTTTATGAATGTTTTCAATATGTGTTGGAGCTTCTGCACAGGACTTAAATCTCCCTTCTGAGATTTGCACACTGTAACCTATAAAGATCTACCAAGGACTCCCACTGCTACCTTCTTCAGATAGCCCTAGCAGGAAGCATGTGATTCACCAAGCATAAAATTTCATTTGCTGAGATTTAAATCTCACTTCTTTTAGTCAGTTCTACCTGTGTTACTTCACTGTGACCATGTTGGGGAAGATTTGTATTCCCCTTCCAAAACAGCTGAGTACTCAGAGAATTTTCCACTGACTCTGTTCCCAGACATTTGATGCAAATTCAATTTCTACAATAAATGAATAACTGATCTATTTGATTATCAAATCCTAGGACAGGAAAAGACTCTAATAGATCAACTTAAAATGAGGCTTCATCTGGTGTTCAAAATCCCTAAGATGCTATTCCTCCTATTCAGATTCCTTAAGCTTTGCCAGGCATATTCATGGTAAAAGAAGAGGTAAGAGTTAATTTGTAAACATATGGCTCATGATTACAGTTTTGACAAAAGAATTTAGTAGGTCATAGGTCATGGAAGTAGCACATTAATGTCTGAAAAACATCTCAGGATATAAAATCTTTCTCTGCAACCTATTAAAGAGCTCATGCCAGTGGGATTTAAATGCAATCCTTATTTTAAAAATTCAGCTTCAATTAATGTTTTTAATAGAGGACATTTTTACCAGAATACCTTATAAATAAAAATTGAAAGTTGTTACTATTCACCTTGATTTTAGCCCAGTGAGACTCATGTTGGATTTCTGAACTACAGAACTATAAGGTAATAAATTAGTGTTTAGGTTCTGAAGTTTGTAATATTTGACAAATGGATGGGTAGGATGCCAAACTTTGGTGGGGGAATCTCTGTTGACATGTTTCCTCGACTGACAGAGTATTATTCCAGACTTATCTGTTTTTTTCACACTCCCCTATTCTCCTACCAGGTGCTCAGCCCTTTAAATCTTCCCTGCCAGCCACCTTCTATCTCTGAATTTCAGCCTCTTCTTAGTTCCTGGGCTGTCTCCCTTCACCGTCCCAATCTCTCTCTTTCTGATTCTGGAAATTTTTAGCCTGCAGCTATTTCTTCCTGCACCCATTTCCACTGCTGGGAAAGGTCATTTTCTGAAATGTAGAGAGCATAAATCTTTTTAAACCAATTTTTATAATGTTTATAAATTCTAAATTTGGGAGCTCTGGGAGCAAAGACTGAGTCGCTCTTTCCTTACTAAAGCACCAATTGTATGTCTGGTATATTCATTTTAACCAATTCTGCTCAACCGCAGCAAAATCAGTCTTGTAGCAATTTGCACGCACCATGAAAATCTTCAAAAAGGACAGACAAGGGTTCACTTATTTCAAAAGAACAGAGACGATCCTGAGTCACCATCAGTCCCAAATTATTTTTTATTCACAACAGATGCACTAAAATGTTTTTGTGGATGGTAATACTACCCAAATGGAAAGGAAAAATAACTTAAATGACTTGAGGTTTTCAAGTAACTTATAGGCACTTAGAGTATCTAAAAGAAGAGCATTTTTGAGTGAACCTGAATGAGAATTCTCAATTTGTAAGTGGGGCAGGATGAGTTGTAAAGTGTTGTAAAGTGGATATATTTCTGTTCCTGTTAGTTCTTCCCCAATCTAAAGGCTAAACGTAATGATGTCCATGGCAGTGAAGAGGGCTCACCCCAGCAGCAGAGATCTCAACTCTAAATTGCCAAGTCCAAAGAAACACTGTTCTTGATGTGAAACAAAAAGATTGGATATGGTTGGTACTTCACCTCCACCCTTCCAGAGAAAAAGCTCTGATGAGGCGTGTGGCTGTGGAGAGGGGAGAGGACAGAGAAGAATATAAGGACAGACAAGTACAGAGTGAAAAACCAAATAGAGTTTTTCCCCCTTAAACTCTTAGAACAGAATCTGAAGGGGGCAGGGAGGGAGGGAAGAAAACACAACAAGGCCCTTCATGAAATTTGGGGCATTTGAGAGAGGAATCAATATCAGATAGAGGAGTTTCCTATCTGCAGTTTGAGAGAAACAGTCCTGCAAGCGGGTTCTGCCCACATGGGTTTAGGAGAAACAAGAGAGATGGCAGCATGATGCATATGTCATGAGACAGGCTTCAGACTTTCACTTCCTGTAGTTGGGTGAATGGTGTCCCCCCAAAAGATATGTCCACATCTTAAACCTGGAACCTGTGAATGTGACCTTATTTGGAAGAAGGGTCTTTGTAGATGTAATTAAGTTAAGGACCTCAAGATGAGACCATCCTGAAATATATGAGTGGTCATAAACCCAATGGCACTATCCTCATAAGACGGAAGAGAAGAGGCAGACACAGGGAGAAGAAAAGGCCTCATGAAGATGGAGGCAGAGATTGGAGTTACACAGCCAGGAGCTGGGAGAGGCAAAGAAGAATTCTCCCTACATCCTGGACTTCTACGCCTCCAAAAATTTCAGAGTAAATTTCTGTTATTTTAAGCCATGAAATGTAAGTTAATTGGTTAAGGTGGCCCTAGAAAACCAAGATACACCCCCTCTCTAGGGATTGAGGACCTGAGGGAGATGTTCAGGCAATTTATAAGCTTTCTGTGCATCTGGAGTGAAGAGGGAAACTGTGGCCAGCTCCAGTGTGGGTATGCTGCTAACGTGTGGAGAAGGGCCAGGACCCCCAACCAGGGATGAGAGGAGAGAAGGTGCATCAACATGGAATTTTCTATAAACTGAACCTTTGCTGGAACCAAATATGATACCCACTAAAGCCACCAGGGGTATCACTTACTCCATGAGCACAGGCCAGAAGGACATTATCGAGGACGGTGTGGGGCCCAGAGGCAGAAGAGGAGCTCTAAGAGCACATGACCTTTCCCTCATCACTAACGCCAGCATCAGGTGACTGTATAAGATCTCTAGTGAGGTCATTAGTACCAGCAAGAGCAGGAGTGGAACTCAGCTGATCCAAAATGATCATTATGGATTTGATCAAGAAGTCACTGAATTTGGACTGAATTTACTTATAACTACCTAGATAAAGTTGAAGCCAAGAGACAGCCTTGAGATTTAAAAACAGAATGGACAGGTAGTTCTAGAAACAACTTCTAACTTTGGACCCTTAAATTCTGTTTCCTGTTATAACCAAAACCGTGTTCCTACCTGTACCTACAAAACAAATTATTCTAATCATTTAATAGTATACAGGTACACTTAAGTAGTATATAAATGCAGTTAAATTTTGTGAAATATTGGGAAGGGTGATCTAGCGACGGAGAAAGTATTGAGTAGGGCTAGAATTGTGCTTAAAGGAGAAAGGGATAATACTAGTGAGTATAAGTAATTTTTTTTAATTTTCTCCAAATATCTCCTATTCTGTGGCGAGCAGAGACTCAGGTTTCTTTCAGCTATTTACCTTCCTTTGCAGGGATATGGGCCCGAGAGAGGCAGTCCTATCCTCAGTTCTGAAGGCAATGAAGGGTAATTTGTCAAAGTCAATCATGACCATTTGATTCTTTTTTCAGCAAATCACATATTAAAGACAGGTGATGCAGTCTCAAACAATGAGACATAAGAGGAAGTCTGCAAGGAAGTTTCTGGGGAAGGGTCCTTTGTAATAAACAGAAGCATGGAAAAACTTCCTATCTTCATTTGTTGTATGTTGTAGAGACTACACACATGATGTTGGCAACTGTGTCATTCATATACTGACCAGTAGGGCCAAGATTGACAAGCAGATGATGACAGAGGAAAAAGATGGGGGGGAAATGGGCCTGAAAATTGAAATTGAATTTCTGAATTACTAGCTCTGGACAACTCTATCTCAAGACACCTTATCTTTTTCTTACCCCTAATAGTTAAAAACATCCTAACTAATTAGAAATACAATGAAATTATTAAATCCTGATATAAACTGATGGATGAAAATTTGAATTGAAGAAAAAAGAAAGGATTCTCTACAACTACCTTAATTTTGTGTTCTCTATGGCAAATCAGTGAAAAAGTAGGCCATACTATGAAATAATGAACCCTTTTCTAGTAATAGGATAAAGCAACTATGTCATAGAGCAAATATGTCTGTAAAAATTGATGCACAAATGAAATGCAATAAATTGAATAAATTCCTACACAAGTATCTATTGCGTATGCAAATATTTCCTGAAAAACTTAAAGGAAATTTAAGACATCTTTGTACATTCATTGACAACAAATATCTCTCTGAATGCTAATACACAGCAAGCAACAGAAAAAAATCTTGAATGAATTTAATAGAAATTAGTTTGAACAAAAAAAAATGGAAAAATGTCTATGGCTTTTCAGCCATGGATTATCATAGGATACTAATACATTTAAATCTAAAATGCACTAATCTCTGTAATAATACAGTCTGTATAGCTGCTGAATTGTGATTTTAGTAAGAGAAATGTTCCATGATAAGAAATTTCATCTTCGTTTGAATTTCCCTGTTCTATCACTTGGAAATTACATCATATTTACTGTCCTATTCCACAATACCTTACACCTTTGGCATTTGGCAGGTGTGGGAATATTTTTCAACATTTGTGGGGAGGATTTTGTCATAAATACCCACAAAAAGTGAAACCTTTCAGGATTCATGGAAGTTAATGGATCTGTTAATGCTTTAGAAAGTAAAGTGCTATACAGAAGTATATAAGTAAGTACATGCAATTAATTATCTTACTTCAGTAAAGAGCTAGACTGAATCATGTGATAACTCTTGAAAAATGCTCAGAAGATATGATTTCAAATACACAACTATGGAACAGTTGCATAACAAAATGGTAACGGCTTAATGTTTAATATTTTCAGTGGCTGCATAATCGATAAAGAGCACTGATGGAATGTTTACTGTGAGCTCTGGTTTGGGGGTGATATGGCCAGTACTTTGGGGGAAAAGATTTGGTGTTCCAAATGGTCTAGGTGGATTTGTAAGTGATCCAGAAGAAGCCGAAGAGGTTCAATAAGCAAATCTTCAAGAAATTGCCTTGTAGAAGGAAAATCCAATAATGGGGAAAGAAGGCAAACTTCACTGAAGTCACATCTCCTACAAGAAGCTTTATCTAGCTATGCCTTCCAGTTTGATCATTTAGCACGCCTACTACACTACTAAGTCAAAATTGAATTCAGTTAAACCTATCAGCTTCGTGTATGACCCAACTACCTTAAAATGATTAATATCATATTAAGAATATAATTAAGAATATCTTAAATATTTTCCCTATGTAGTACTCCGAACTCACCAAATAGGCTGTGAATCCACTGAGAGAAAGGACCATGTTTTATTCTTTTTTTTTTCTTCCAGATAATACATGGAACATACTGAATGCTTTACCTTGATTTGTACAATAGTTAAAAACGCAAGCCCAGAAATTTGTCAGATGAAATTTCAGTCTGGCTCCGCTACTCATTTCCGTGTAAACTTAGACAAGCCATTTAACTTTTCTGGGTATCATTTTTCTTACTACAGATCACTGGAAATAATTTATGTAAACCTCCTGGCAGAAGTAAGTGTTGAAAGAAGGGAGATTTTTGTTTTTACTGTGTTATGACCAGTAACAGTAAGAGGAAGGCAAACAGTTCAAGAAATAGACCATAGTCACTGAAGGGCTAGAAAAGGCAGTCTATGTGGAACAGTAGGAGATGTGGACTTATAGAAAAGGACACAAAGGACCAATGACACGATGACCCTGACTACTTTGAAGGTCGTAACTTTATCATCTACTTAACGTTTGACAGAAAGAAAGACAATTCAAGGATAACATGAAAGATTGTGGCTACCTATAAAGGACTTTCAAAAAGGTGTTATAATGTTATACTAGATTATAAAAGTTATACATTTCCTTGAAATAAAGACAGTTTGTGGAAAAGAAGAAGGCAAAAAAATGTACAAATTTTTGTGGCAAAAAAAAAAAGTCTAAGATGGAATAATTAAAGAAATGTAAACATAAAATTGAGATTCATCAAATATAATGCTCTAGTTAGAAGTAAAATTGCAGCTGAGAAAAGGAAATAAGATATAGCCAAGGTAATTTACAGTGGCAACTGAGATGAGAAAAATGTGACTATGGAATATATAAGGAGAAGAAATAGCTTAAGTGTAGACCTCGTTAAAGCACAGCTCAGCCCCTATACGGTACTCAAAACACTGTTATTTTAGCACCTTTCAATGATATGCCTTCTACTACCTCTCATCCACAGGTTTGATTTACAGCTTCCCCAGAGTAGCTTGAGTACTTTTCCATGCTTGTCTTTTGAACCAGCCTTTTGCAAACCTTTCATTGTTCTATCTTCTACTTCTCACCTAACTCTACCTTGCCATTGTCAATTCATCCACTCTCTCAAACTCATCTCAAGGCCTATATTCTTTAGTAAATCTTCCACACCTTTTGGTAAAATTAGACAATATTTACTGTTTCAAGTATATGACTTCTAAATAGATCTCATATCATTCACAATGCAACATTTGAAAATAAAGGCAATAATTTAATGATGAATCATGAACATTATTCTTAGTTACAGGATGGAAGTTAGTATAGGAGTCAGTCTTGGATTCCATTTGCCATTAAATAAGCTGACAGCTTATTATCATTGCTCAAAATTGATTACAACATATTCCGTAATGTGGGAAATGATCTATTAGTAACCTGTCACTACATAGAACTATTGACAAATTCTCTTCATAAAATCCTTTGTTCACCAGCAATCTTTAAAACTTTGCTACACTCAAGCCATTGCTGGAAATGACATCAAGTCTCCACCTTGTCAAAAAAAAAAAAAAAAACTCAGGGAATGCCTAGGCAGCAGTTACTACTTGAAAAAAATCTGTCAGGGAAAAGCTTGTTCTATGCTTTAATAGGAAATGAGCAGTTTCCCTTTTTCCGATTGCAAAAAATTAGTCACACTCTCATCAGCATAATGATGCAACATTAATGTTTCTTATACTTACTTTCTCTGATTCATAAAAGAAATAGGGCTCTAGTGATGTTGGAACCTTTGGAGAATGAGCTTGAAAAGCAGTTTCAAGTAGAAAGTCATCAGAAAATGATTCCTTGAGGAGAATTACTCAAAGGAAAAGCTATAGGAATTCACAGTGGCTTTTGATGGCCCAAAGCCATAAAACAAGGATGTGAAAGCAAATTAAGAATACAGATGTGTCAGAAAGCAGCATTCTAATTATGGGCTTACAAAATTTGGTTAGATTAACTCTTAGTCATAACATCTAAGGATTAGTAAGAAGCAAGTGCTTTTGTCTCTAGATGTGCTTTCCTTTCATTTCCCCCTCTGTGGGACTTAATGTTTTCAGTTGGTATTAATAAAAATTTCTGACTTAGTATAAATTCATTTTAAAGAATAATTTTATTTTCTATGCTTTCAATGAAGATCACATAATGTGACTGATGAATAGTCCAACTCCTGATAAAATTCTGATTGATAAATTAAACTATACTAAAATTAAGGACTACACAAAAGAGAAGCCAGGAAATAGAAGAATGTATTTATAATCTTGCCCCAGGTTCTGAAAATATTAAAAATACACTGTTCTCATAAATCAACATGGAAAAGACAGACAACTCAGTAGAAAAAATAGCAAAAGAAAAGACATTTTACAAAGAGCATATCTATACAACTCATAAATCCATGAAAAGCTGCCGAACCTCATTAGCTATGATGAAAGTGCAAATTAAAAGCACATAAGGCTATATATCCACCAGAGTGGCTAAATTTAAAAACTTAAGGTTGACAATGTCAAGTGATGGTGAAGATGTGGAGAAACTAGACCTCTCATTTTCTTCTTAGAGTGTAAATTGAGGCAGTCACGTAGAAAAACTCTCTCTCAATATCCTGTATAGCTTTAATTTTCTTTTAAGTACTTCACTACAAATGACTATGTGTATGTATAGCAATTTACATCCTATATCAGTTAATTGACATTTGAAGGATTGTAACCAGGAACTCACACTCAAATGGTATTTAAATAGCATTTGAAGATCCTAACCAGTAGTCTCCTCTCCAAAGGCTAACAAGTACTTCAAAAAATGAAATCCTTTCTAGTCAGCTTCAAATTAACAAAATAGTATCCAAAATAATTTTTCATTAGTAAAATGAGTGGTGTTCAAGACATGAGGTTGACTTGATATGTTGTACAGGACGTGCACCATTCCAAGTATACCTTACTTAGCTGGAAGTTCAGCTCTTCCTACCTTCAGAATACTGCCATTTTTTTCGGCATGCATTTTTCATTCAAGGTGCTTGTGGAGTCCTCAAAAGAATAGAGAGGAGGGACTTCAGGAGCCACCATCACAGGTTAGGTAACCATTTCACTTGCCTACAAGTATTTATATGTGCAGCAGAGTTCCACTGGAGACCTGTTCTCACTGTAGTGTACCACCCTCCATATGGAAGGTTGTGGGAGACAAGAATTATTCCCCCCCCACCTCGAATCCTCTGAGACTACTGAAATCTATGAAAAGTAATTTGACAATAATAAAAGTCAAATTGGCTTATGTCAGTTCACGAGTGGAGAATAAAACTCCTGAAAGCTGAACTGTAAGCCCTGTAAGTAGACAACGGCAAATGAAGCTATTAAGGAACTTCTATCTACGAAACATCAAGGTCTTCATTTAATTGAAATCATATACATAGTCCATCACAAACAACCATAAGTATTGGTATCTAGAATGAAACAAAGACAGTGAGCAAGACAAGGAACATAGGAAAGAAGGGAAGTGATAGCAAGAAAAAGACTAGTCAGAAAGGCAGGAAACAAAATGGTTTACACTAGTCAATAGAAGAAGTTTAACACATGCTGAGTTGCATTTCATTGTCTTCATTCTCCACCCCAATTCCTGCTTTCTTTCAGGCTCTTGATGCAGTTAGGGTAGTGGTGAAACCATGTGGATTCTGGAGCCAGACTACTAAAGTTCAATATCCAGGTCTACTACTGACTAGGTGTGTGACCTTGGACTAATTACATAACCTCTTCTTGCTTCAGTTTCTCACAAAATGAAAGTAACAGTAGTACCTGTGACATGGGGATGTTCATAGGAAATGAGAGGCTATATGTACAACGTTTAACACTCAATAAATGCTGGTTGTTATTAATATGGACTGAAGGTACCATATTATTATAAGATGGTTTCAACTTAATATGCCTTACAACGATGCTCCAGAGAAAGTCACTTGAATTAGCATACAAGGGAATGAATGTATCTTATTCCTTCCGAATTTTATCTTTCCTGGAAAGAAATCTGCCCCAGGAGTTTTATTCAGCATCTTCTATCACTTTGCTGCCACTCAATTAAGCCAGGGTAAGAAAATAACTAAATAAAATTTTAAGGCAGGATATTTACACAAATCCCTACCTGCATACATTGTAATAATTAGGAGCAAAGGGATTCTTCCAGGTATCTGTTTAGACTACTAGAATGGCTTCATTTCTGAAGGAATACTTATGTTAAGCAAGCTTGGCTCTATATTATCATGAGATGTTCTCATCATTCACCGATTAATGATGCCCACAGTATAACAGGCATAGAATATTTATTTTTGCATTGACTTTCCATTCATATACAAAAAGCAGATAAGAATAAAAATCCACAAAGAAACAGTGGATTCAGGGTAGCACCCCAGGGACACATCCACACTTCTACATTAACTACAGCTTCCTTCACAGTTTACGAATGGCTCAGTTTTTTCATTTATTTTTTAGCATTTCTCCACAGACATTTCAGAGAAAACAAAAACCTTATGTGTTTTCTCTCCTTCTTCATATATGATACAAGAGCACTGAGAGCTGGAAATAATTGAAATCTGGCTACATCGGAGTAAGAGAGAGGCTAAGTCTGGCCTTGCTGTCATTCTTCTCTCCTGAACATTCCAGCCCATGATGTTTTCGTGGAACAAAAGAATCCAGTTTTCTGTTGGCAATTTATTTCCTCATATTCTCTGCAACGGCAACTTACTGTTCTAGCTCTCTCACAATGTCTGCTACTTCCTTCCCTTGTATATTTCCTTGATTTCCTCTTCATCTCTCCTGCTACAGCAACTAATGTTTTAGATAAGACTATTTCAGTTCCTTCTTTTTACCTCATCAAATTCTGATACCAATAGAGCCCAGGCTTCCAACTGTGGCTGATTTTCTTAGGACATGCAAGCTTCCCTAGAGTAATGGGCAGTGGAATGAGGCAAACAAAGCTGAACATGGATCAGTAGACCTGCAACTTGCTGGCCTCTGATTGTATGTCTGAGTCAGTTTCCAAGTGTGAATAATGATGTTCCCTGATCAGGGAAGGATTAAAGCAATGTGGAAAAGAGAATAAGATATACGGGTCTGTGGTAAATACCAGAAGGAGAGTGAGTCATACTTTTCTCTCAGCAACCATCGTGTTAACCCAGCAGGAGGTCAGGTAGAAAGAGTTTTTCCGGCAAACAACTGCTCCTTTTTGCTTACCTCCAGCTGTATTTTTCCAGTCATTTTGAACATCTTGTGGAGAAGATTAAAATTCATGGACCGAATCTACGGCATCAAACTGCTAATAACATATGCATTAAATCCAGAGGTCATCATTTGCTCTAGATTGAGGACATCATTTGAAGTTGGATGTAGAGCTATTACAAGTATTCCATGGTCCATAGTTTAATGATGATCTTTAATTCATGAGCTGGTCTAATTAAAAAGTCATTTTTTCAATTAAAATTCCTAAGCATTAATTTCATTTAGGTCATATTTTCATCTTAGCTAGTAGTTTTTCAAAGATCTGATTTTTAAAAAAATACCTGTATTACCTAGTCTAATAGTTTATCATTTACATCCAGTGGATGAGAAAAGACAAATCCAACAAAATATGTTTGAGGATATCAATGGTCAACTATTATTATTTTGTTACAACTAAATATGCTTAAAAATCTGTGTTAGGGCCATGTACTCACAATCCTCACTCTCTATGCCACAAACAGCCACCCCCTAACACTAGACCTAACAGGTCTTTAATGAAACAGATAATCACCATTTGCTAAGATGGGGCAACAACAGAAGTATGTACAAGATATAGAAATAGTCAAGAAAATGGAATCAATGATTTGGGGTGGAGATGTGGAGATAGGGAAGGCTCACAGAGAAGGAAAGAATGGACAAAAAGATTATCAAGCCCTTCCCTGCTGCAGGAGACTCCAGCTTTTTGTTACCCCCTAAGTCTGTTACTTGGAAGCCAGATAAGATGGCATATAACTTTATCACTAGGCAACATTTACCTTATGGTAAAAATAACCCTGATTGGTAAATTGTATTTAGACTGGGAAATCAAAAAATGAACTATAAATATCAGATAGGGGAACCATAGCTTTGAGCTTTCCTGACTACAAGTGAACCCTAAAGGTGATGCCTGGGAAACTTTATTCAAGAAATATTGACCCTGTGAGGCATATGACTTTTTTATGGCAGAGCAGCACCTGTACTAGCTCCATGTGGGTCTCCTCTCTTTAGCCCTGAGCCACTTCCTGGGGAGATGATAGCTCATGGAGGGCCATATGAATTGCTGTATCAGCTATTGTATGGACACTCACTGTTGCTCTGTTGGCAAGCTGTATCTTCTGAGTAAATTGGTGCCAAGTGTGGCCTGGGCTAGCCTTGTAAGTCTACAAGGTTTGTAGAGCCTCAGACGACCTCCTTGGTGGACAGAGCAGAAAGGATACCAAAGGTAGTGGCAAATCAGAGAAGGCAAGGAAAGGGTATTCTAAGATGTGGTGTAAAGTACCCAATAATTAGCTTTTTTTATTGTAATGTAAGAGCCTGACATTAAGCTTCTTATTGCCTAGGCATCCACTTCAAACACACTGCCAGCTACAAAACCAGTGAAGAGCCAGCCTGCCCAATCCATGAAGTTCCCCTTTTAAAGGTCCTAGTTGACCTAGATAACTGACCTTTTGCACAACCCTATTTTTGCCTTACTGTGCTTCAGTTCCCACTCTTATGTTTTAAATTCTCCAATAAAGAGTGAACCTGTGAAACCCTAGGTACCCCTCCCTTGACCCCGATAAAGGCAGAACCTGGGTCCACATTCTGTCTCTCAGTCTCTCTCATCCTCTCCCTCTCCTTCCCCGCTCCCGTCTCTTCCCCACAACCTCACTGTGTGGCCCTGGCTTGCCTTGTACCTTATACGATTTGTAATAAGCCTTGTGTTTCTTGTTTTTTTGTTTTTTAAAACTTTCTAATTGTTGTTGCTGAGGTGCATCTTACAGTCATAATAAGAGAACTATAGGGCTGGCCCAGCCACAACACTGGCTCAGATGGGGAAATGTCTGTGGGCACTTGTCACAAGTAGTGCTGTTCCAGAGGAGTGACCAGGTAGGACTTGAACTAGCATAGTAGGAATAGATTGGGAGGGGGAAAAAGTACTTATTTGAAAGCTGCTTTTAAGAGACACCAATTAAACAGAAAATGAGGGAGGGCCAAGAGTCTAGGTGATTCCCAGGTATGGTGTGGGTGGTATTTTGAGTAATGGTAATGAGCCTGCTATTCTGAGCTTTAGCAGAGAATTATTTTACAATAAAATATTAAATTATATTCTCAATGTTTCTCTTTATCATTATGCTCATGGCATTTTATTTCAGAGAATTGTACAAATCTCACTGCCTTGCCATTTCCTAATCTTAAATATATGATTTTTACTTCGTTTCACTGTATAGGTAACAGATTATTGAATGGGTCAACTCATTTATGCCATTCAGAAAAATCGTTATTTTTCTCCTCATGAAAGTCCTGCAGGCACACTGTAGCTAATCTGCCTTCCAACTTCTCTTCCCCGCTTTGAACAATGTTTTTGTAATATCCCAATTTTAAGCAATAGAACAATCTTATTTTCAGGTATTAACATATCATATCAACTCAGATCTAAATCAGAACATCAACTTCCATCCAGTATAAAAATGTCGCCTGAAGAGGAGGTGGCAAGGAAGTGATTTATTGCTTCCTGCTCCTTTTTCTACTTCCTATCAACTGGCTATGTTGCCTCAGGCCCTTCCAGAATGAGGAAGGGGCATAGAGAGGTAAACCTCATTTGGTTGGAGCTGTCATTCTCTGACATCCTTTTCTAGTTAGCAGACGGGACCTTACTGTGACCCCAAAGAAATCCTGGTGTGTGCCACGTTGCCTTCCCTGAGCCACTACTCTCTCTCTGGCTTTTTGGCAACCCCTCAGCAATTGCTCCAAAGCACATCCACTTAGGCTCTTGCTTCTATGGTCGCTTTACAGATGGTTGTCTCATACACTAAGCTCCCAAATGACTCAAGCCCAGCTACTTAGCAGCTTGTCCACCCTGGCCACTGGAAAGCAAAGCATATCCTTGCCCTTCCCAACTCTGACTCCTTCCTGCCCTCTTCTTGACTCTCACTTTCCCTTATAGTCATCTTTACCCTCCCCATTTCCGCCTGGCTTTCCAGGTCAGAGGGAGACATCACAGTCTTTGGGACACACCACCACACTCCCCAATGGACACTGAGATGGTTTTCTCAAGAACTGCAAGGACCCACCAGTTCTCTTTCATCTATCTTGTCAATTATTTTCAAACTTTCTTTTCTTATATAGGATGAAGGAGGTACAACAGAAACAGTTTATATCTTACTAAGTCTAAATGCTGATAGATCTAGCATCTCCCTTTAAAACGTGTTAGCATTTAATACCTATTCTCCTCTATTCCCCTTAACTTTGGGGCTCTTAGCTAAACACTGAGCGAACAGGAAAGGTACCATTTATCATCAGGTACATGTATTAATTACATGTCAGGGCCAAATAATCCAAACAATTTTACATTTGCTACCAGAAAGCACAAGGAATAATTAATGAGACCATGGGCCCTGAAAGACCAGGCAGATAGAAACGAAGGTCACCTTAGGGAGGGGAGTTCGGTATGTTCTTGTTTATGTTTTTTGTATTTACCTGGCTACCAGGGTATTATTTACATGCTTGTAGCTGGTGTGCTAAATGGTGTTTTGATGGCCTGTCAAGATGGTTTGTTAGAATTTCCTGCTGATGAATGCTTCAGTTTTATTTTCTTTTAGGACCAACAAATAACTAGCAAAACAACAACAAAAACAAGCTATGCAGTTTATGTAGAGAAGAGCAATTGCCCTTATTAATGTGGAATTTTATGTTTGCTTTTTGCTTTGGAAAATCATCAATTTTTACAGACAGGCAATCAATAAGTAGAATAATAGTCTCTCTTGAAAAACATTTAATTCTGCATCTGGGCTGTACATTTACCACTATGAAATTTTCTTACAATGCTTATTCAGTTTGGACACCAGCTAAAAAGGCTAAACAAAGGTGTGGGTGTTGAGAAAGTTGGGGGTGGGGTGGGGGTCATGAAAAACTAGTTTGTTTTTAGGCAAGCAATTGGTTCCACGTTTGTTAAAGCTTATTGGATTGAGTCCTGTAACAGCTTTTATGCAATAGATTTGTTCCTGTAAAGTTGTGTGTAAATCAATTTCTCATAAATTGATTCATACTTTGAATGCATTCAAAGCTTGCTATTTAAAGCAACATTACTCTAAATTCTCTTGTAACATAAAGAATTCATTTGGTGAAATAGATGACCGAGAGAAAGAAAGAGAGAGATTTAAAGAAAGACATGCCTATATAACCAGTCTGTAAGGCACCATCTGAAAAAAAAAAAAATAGACATATGACTTATTTTTAAAGCAGCCCAGCTTTGGGGTCACAGGAACTCTCATGGCTAAGAGCTTTGTGGCAAAATTGTCTTCTTCAAACCCTATAAAGTTTTTACACTACAGTGCATGTCCAGAGGGCTCTTGTTCTCATTTCTGCTTTTATCTTAGCATCTCATACTGGTGGGTGGAAAGGGAATCAATGAGATCACTTTTTTGTTCCCTAGCAGCAGGCATGAAAATGCCCAGGAAGTTAAACATTACTGGAGATGCAGGGCAAAAACTAATCTCAGTCCTGATAACAACTTTATGCTTGAGCAACTGTCATTACCCACATTTTACAGATGAGAAAACTAAGGCACTGGAGGTTAAGTGAATTCCCAAAGGTACTTCATTAATAGTTGGCAGAGTTAATATACGGACCTGGGCAGTTGACTCCGGAGCTCAGACTTGAACAAGTATACCTCATACATGTATGTGTATTGCTAGATAAATGGAGGGATGGCTGGATGGCTGGATGGCTGGATGGCTGGATGGCTGGGTGGATATATAATTGGAGAGATGGGTGTAAAATGTTTAAGTCCTGATAAATGATGTAAATTTATATGAATCATTTGTAACTATCACTTTTAGTGTTAAATGAAAAATCTGTTGTCACCATGGATCTTGGACACAGTTCATTGGTTTCCATTCTTCAGGAGGCCAAACATCTGCCACATTTATTCCTGCATAAAAGTTTACAAGCTGTTAATGGCGGCCCTGAGCATAGTCATGCTTTGAAGTATATGACTCTTTTCTAATTGGGAAATTTTAATTTTTTTTAATGTTTATTTATTTTTGAGAGACATAGAGATAGAGTGTGAGCAGGGGAAGGGCAGAGAGAGAGGGAGACACAGAATCTGAAGCAGGCTCCAGGCTCTGATGAGCCGTCAGCACAGAGCCCAATGTGGGGCTCGAACTCACAGACTGTGAGATCATGACCCGAGCTGAAGTCAGTCCACTTAACCGAATGAGCCACCCAGGCGCCCCTAATTGGGAAATTTTATATCAATTTCAGTATTATTGCTTCTTTTACAAAACTGAATATTGGCAATACTAGTTCACATTTTTATAAGAGAAACAATTAATTTGGGACTACTCTGCTCTTCAGTTTACTGTAGTTACTAATAACACCTCACAGTGTTCCTCAAGGCCTTTC
Organism: Paguma larvata; assembly: GCA_030068075.1. NCBI lineage: Eukaryota > Metazoa > Chordata > Mammalia > Carnivora > Viverridae > Paguma > Paguma larvata. The sequence continues at coordinate 36,075,049 of CM057838.1, read as the reverse complement.
TCACACACTTACTTTACTTCTTGGCCTCTCAGGGTAAAGGAGTTTTTGAATCTTGGACAAAAAAAAAAACCAATCAAACAACGAAAAACCCATTTCGTTGTCAAAGAGTTCAAGGAGAAACTTCCACACATCTGATGCCTAATTGTATGGGAAAAATATTATAAAGTTCTGCTAGTCAGAAAGGACTTTCAAATCAAAATAATAAAAACAAACATTTACACATAGTATTTTTAGCATAATTAAGTATGTATTTAATTAATATTAAAATTTTCCAGTACAAGGCAGCATTGCCTATCTTAATCCTAACAGATGTGTTTTAAGGATTCCTGGTTCTGCAGATGTATTCACAAAGATGGAGAATTGTGTAAGAAAGATTGGGTCTTCCCAATCTTTGCGTTCAGGAAGGAAGGCCGGGAATTTAAATAGTGCCTGTGTATTATCCAAGTATGAGCAAAACGGATGTCGATACACGTACACACGTACGTAGACCAGAAACTAATAGAAAAGTATGAAGTAGAAGACAAAAACAAATATATTTCCAATACACTAAAAAGAAATTATCACTTGAAAATAACAAGGGTCCTACTAAATACATATTTAAAAATCTTATCATAGGATAAAAGTATTAGCTGGCTTAAGTCTTTCATTTTCTTTTCCTTGCATTTTATTCTATCTGAAATTAGGTTCTGATTGTCTCAGTAGGAGACTAAGGCAATATTTGTAGTAATTATACTACTTTGAAGGAAGTCTATGAAAATAACCGTGTGCTGTTATATTTCTTTTCACAACTCTCCAAACACCATTAATGAGGAATCAAAAGTGCCCTGCAATCAGAACAGTAATATAAATACCCACTCACCCTCCTGTGCAGCCAGCACAAACAATGAATACAAGTTTCCTCACTAAACAAATATACTTTCTACTTCCTGTTCTATTGGTAGGAACATACTAAATTTGGGAGGCAGCCATGAATTTGGTCCCCTGGAACAGCCTTTTTCAATGTGCTGCTAGTCATGTTTCAAAGAACATTTTGTAATCATCCTTGACAACTGCCTTCCAGAAGGGAAATACTGAAACATTTAAAAGCACAACTGTTTAGAACCAAATTGAAACAGCATAACACTAATGAAGAGGTTTATGATCTTTGGGTATCTACTACCAAGTGAACAGGGGGGAGAGATTTGTCAAAGACCAAATATTTTATAAACTCCTTCAGAAAAACCAGGATTTGTTTCTATGAACATGGGCAGGACCATATGCTTAACATGTCCCTCAGACAGCTTATGAGTCGCTTGATAATTCCTTCTTCTACACCCAAGATACAGGCTTCGTCTGTAATATTCCTTTCTGTGAATGCCTTGGCTAAATTGTACATTCAGTTTATTAAACTTCACTTAACATTCACTCAAGTTATTCACCCACCTGAAATTCCTTCCCTTCTCTCCTCAGCTTAGCAACCTACTACCAGGTGCAGAATTATCTATGAATTCTATAAGCCACCAATGATCCAGGCTTTGCCCCCATATGAGACTAATATTTTAAAATCTAAAGTATTTATTCATATATTGCTTCGCATTGTATTTCAACTTTTACTACATATGTGTCTTCCTTACCCAGCCTGGTTTTGGTCTTTGGGGGCAGAGACTATATATTTTACCTTCCTGTGTTCTCAGAGCAGCCAGTAATATATTCCTAAACATCAAGTGAGACAGAGAATGACCACTTTTCTAGTTAGTGAAAGACCGGCACAGGGCCATAAACATAATTCCCTGTAACATCATTATGAAGTTCCAACATTATCAAATAACCTAAGCAACTGAAAATTCTAAAACCCAGTATTTTTTACTTTCATTTTTCTAAAATTTCATTTATGGGGCAAAACACAACATACTGGTACATATACACATAAATCTAAATATATGCTTATATGCTGGAAATTTACTACCTGGACAAAATACTAACACTTATGTTGATAAATAATTTCTTGCATTGAGGTATTATTTTTTACATGAGCATCTTGAAATGTGTTATTTCACACATACTATATTATAGAAATCTCTTCATATCCATACAGTTTGGTAGGATTTCTAATATTAAAAGCTTATACATATAAATATACTCAGGTAATATGCTCGAGTTTTAACTCCTCACCTGGAACTTTCTCTACCAGGCCACCTTCTGTACCTGATACCTTAAGTTCATAAATCTGGGGTAGAGCAAAAGATTTAATATTTGGGAACCTGGAGAATGGGCACGCATTATCCTTCTTTGTTACTATGTATTCTATAGGAGCCCAACTCTGGAGTCATAACATCAAAGTTATCCAACATTTTCAGTTTCTTCCTTCGTCCTCCTAAACCCACAAACTCTCTGAAACCTTGATGGTTTCCCCAAATTAGCACTTGTGGATACAGCTGTGAGTAGGTGAGGTTAGGAGAGCTATTTTGTATTTGACAGTTTATAATTTTTAGACTACTATGAGACTGCAATGGCCATGCTATTATGCATGTGTTTCTGAGTATCTTATTTCCACTACTGGCTAGATGTGTACTCTTGAACACATAACTTAAAACTATTGATGCTTCAGTTTCTTATATATGAAAATAGGATAATTAATAGCTACTTAAGAAATGTGGAAGCTTGGAAGGATTAAATGGAAAATTCACATAAGGCACTTTATGAACACATAGTAAGGACTTACTTTGTGTTAATTATGATGAGGAGAATGTTGATTAACTGTCCCATCCTTCATGTGCATGTTCTCTGTAACTGATTATGCCAACTCTAGAAAGATGCAATGATCTTCATGCCTGAAAAATCGAACGAAGATAGTGGAAAATCAGTTTGGTGTCTTTAATCTCTTGTTCTACTTCTTGCTTCCATTTCCTTTAGACATCTCTATTTCCATGAAAATCCTAAGACCCTTTCTAAATTACCACACAGAACTAAATCAAAAGAGTAGACAAAGCTATAACTTGGCATTATATGAAAAAAACATTCTGAATCTGATATGCATTTTGCAAGAACATGTTTTTCTTTTCCTAGTGATGATGGATTAATATTAGGAAATCAGAGGGGGAAGGAATGTCATTTGTGAACCTGATATATCAGTCAGGATTCCAGCGGGAAAATCGACTCCAGCAGAAAAACAGGATCTACCCTAGCTATTTTTTAAAGCAAAAAGGGACATAATATAGGGAATTTAATCCCTACAAAATCATTTGAAGATCTGGTGAAGTAAACAAGCAACAACAACAAAACTCTACTGTTTGCTCTCTGGTTTGATGCCAGATTTTAGGAAGTTGCAAGAGTCACAAGAAACCACTGCTGATAATCATAGCTGCCTGAAGCATGAGTTAGGTGGTTCATCGGCAAACACTCTGAGAAACTACAGAATCTCATGACAACCATTTGCCAAACCTCTATGTCTGTTTACTTTTGCTGAAGACGCAATAATCTCACACATGTGTCTCTCACTGGTGGATTCTAAACCCAGTTTACAAGACATGTTTTTAAAGGTAGTTTGAAAACTTCTAGTCCCCGGAGTATTAGAAAGAACATAAGATGGCGAATGAATAAATGCTGTTTGATTAAAAAGAGAAGTCTAGGGGTGCCTGGGTGGCTCAGTCGGTTAAGCAAAGACTCTTGGTTTCAGCTTAGGTCATGATCTCACAGCTTCATGGGTTCAAGACCCACATTGAACTCTGTGCTGGCATTGCAGAGCCTGCTTGGGATTCTCTCTCTCCCTCTCTCGCTGCTCCTCCCCGACTAGTGCTGTCTCTGTCTCTCTCAAAAAAATAAACTTAAAAAAAAGAGAGAGAGAAGTCTATCCAGAACAACCCACTCCTTTGGCTACTATCATCCATCCATACCAAATAAATAAATATTGAAATTTATAAACAACAGTATGCTTACATTTACCGTAACCCAAATATCCTTCAATTAACAAAGACTGACTCATCCTGTCTCCAAAAAACGAAGACCAGAGTCCTACCAGTCACCTTTATTCATCTCAAGTTAATGATCATCACTTTTTTACTATAGTTACAATCCTTTGATATCCTGGCATTTGAAGACAAAATTAAAAAGATAACCACCATCAACATACTTTATTATAAAATAGTAGGAAAAAGGATAGTTTAAAGGGAAAAATTGCATATCTATAATAGCATTGGTTTCTGCTATTGGTTACAAGACCACAGTTTATATTTATGACACCTCTCTTGCACTATCCATCCATACTCCCATTGTCTTCTGTCAGCATCTGGATTGTCATGCTTGTTTAATTTTTGAAGGGTCCGAGCCCTTATTAGTCCTGCCTGCATTTGATTACTGCAGTCTTCCATTAGTTTTTATCACTGAACCTATAAGTACTAAGAAATATGCACATGATCTCCTGGGTTCTAGATATAATGCCCTCTGCTCCCATTGTGTAGCCCATTTCCCCCTGATCATCAAAATCAATCATCAAAGCTAGACATTCTCTTTGTACCTGCTGGTTTCGTGGTATGAAGAGACTAATACAGCCATGTGGGCACTCTCAACATCTAGTTCATTGAGATTCTTAAGACTTTTATTGTGAACCATGTTAAAACCAAGGTCTCCAACTAGCATAGATCTAAGGTATAGGAATAGAAAGAATTTTTGTCAGTTAATTATCAGTCTAAGGAATTACCCATACTTCTACCCTTTGTTTCCCAAATCAACATCAGGGGTTTCTGTTGTTCACAGAGCTATTGCAGAAATACCATCACATTTTGGATGCTTGTTCATAGATTACAACATTTTTGAAGGACAAAACTCCAGCCTATAAACTGTCACCAAAACCAGTGCCATCTTAGGTCTTCACCAGGTCATTTGACTACTCTATTAAGCCAGCTGCTTTGGGGGAATGAGTATAGTAATACCAATGAATTATGTGCCTAAAAGAACATGATTTCTTTTTTTTTTTTTTTTTTTTTTTTTTTTTTTTTGCTGTAAGAAGGAGTTATTAAGTCAGGAGTAACATTGTATAATATACTCTGAAGGTAAGTAAGAGTTTCTTTAAGTCTAGGAAAGAGAATACATGGAGGGTAGATGAGAGATGGAGAAATATATGCATAACCTCTAATTTTATTCCAAAGGCTAGGAGCTAGAAACTTGAAATCTGTACACCCATTTTATTATACCTTTTAAAATATATGTAGATATAAACTTCATTGTGTGTGTGTATATCTATACATACTTAAGTATATATATATATATATATACATATATATATATATATATGTATATCACAACTTCTTTATCCATTCATTTATTTATGGACACTTGGGTTAAGAGTATGTTGTGTGTATATATGTCTACACACACACAATGGAATATTACTCAGCCATAAAAAAAGAATGAGATCTTGCTATTTATGACAACATGGATGGACCTAGAGGGTATAATGCTAAGTGAAATACATCTGTCAGAGAAAGACATAACATATGATTTCACTCATACGTAGAATTTAAAAAAACAAACAAGGAGACAAACAAACAAACACCTAGACTCTTAAATATAGAAAACAAATTGGTAATTGCCAGAGGGGAGGTGGGTAGGAAGAGAGATGAAATAATTAAAGGAAATCAAGAGTACACCCATCTTGAGTACTAATATGTAGAATTGTTGAATCATTATATTGTACACCTGAAATGAATATAACACTGTATGTTAATTATACTTCAATTTTAAGAAAGAGAAAAAGTATACATAGGTATAAATTATGGAAAAATATGAATTTTAATCTTTTCCTAAATAAAATTTGATATTGACAAATTTAAATCAGTTTCTTGCAAAGAGAAATTCCATACATTCTTCTTATATGGAGATCACTAAAACTGTCCCATGAGTATGGTCATTATCTGAACTGAGTAACTGTGATCATGTGAAGCTACTGTTATGAAGCAAAACAAACATACAAACAAACAAAACCAAAGAGATATTTGATCTGCAGAGGGAGGGAGAGAAGGATAAAGAGAGAATAAGACAGAGACCAAGAAAAAGATGGGAGTTTAACAGACAATCTCTGTTATTTTCTTTATTGCAGGGATTCTCATCCCAGAGAAATTTTGTGAACGTCTACAATGAAAGCACAATGATCTACACATACATAGGAATTTATCTGGAGAAAAGATCCATGCATTTGTCACATTGTCAATGGAGTCCATGACATAGGAAGAAAAAAGGTTAAAAACACACACACACAATTCCTCATTGGATCAATAATTAGCATGAAATGGCTGAGTAGTTTTATCTCCTTGTTTTCAATCAGGAAAAACCCACATGTCCTGTTATACAATTATCAGGTTCAACTAGACAAGTTTTTATTTATTTTTATCTTTTTCTTCTTTTCCTGCTCTTTTCCATTATAATTTCCTACCCACTCCAATATAACTGTTGTAGCAATACAAACTATTTCTAATTTAAGGTGAAAGAGCTAGTTCTTCCTAGTTTAGTCTGAAGTTTCAATATAGATTAAAATTATGTTTTGTTAATCATTCTTTTATTAAACAAGTTTTAAATCGTCTAGTTTGTGCCAAGTATTGCATTAGTCTCTACAGATGTCAAAGCATCATTTGTTTACTCAATGAGTTTTCAGTCTACTAAAAGGATAAATATTTTAAACCAATAGTAGCAAAACAGTGTAGTTAATAGGGGAATGGAAGTGTGTAATAGTACTTTTTTTGGCTAGCTCTACTCCCTCATTTTCCTCCATTTCTCAACTTACTTTGACATGTCTTCTGTCCAGCTACTACAGATAAAATGCTGTGAAAAAGATTCAACAATTTCTTGGTTACTTTATTCAAAGAAAATTTTTTCCTTCTTTATTTTATTTGCTCTTTCTGTAACATTTGACATTTCCATCAGTCAGTGTTTGGTCAGGGAAACAGAATCACTTTTGGTATTATAGAACACAGGATTTGTTACAGGAATTGGATCTCACACAACTGTGGAAGGATCTGTGGAAGTAAGGTGTGGAAATAATCAGAGAAGTCTCTAACCAACCCTGACACAGGTGCACAGGTTGGAGCTTGCAGGAGAATCTGGGACATCAGGTGCACCTAGCTGCTGGAGTGCAGATCGGGAAAGGAAGAATTGCTCAACAGAGCCATAGAAGACTGCTGTCCTACATCTGCTGGTGGATCTGGGATCCTATCAAGATTGCTGTTGTTGTCACTACAAAGCTGGAATCAGAAAGAAGAGTTGGACGCAGAGCAGGAAGAACAAGGACAAGCTGGAATTTGCTAGAACCTCTGTACCTGTCTCTCACCACATTCAACCACTACAACTTTAAAGAGAGCAACCGTGTTGTTTATACTGCTGCCTTCCAAATCTTGTGCACATTTCTTTTTGGGATATAACTACACATACAGGAAAGGATATCCCAGGAAACACAGTTCCAACTTAGGTTGAAACTGTGCCAAACCACCAAACTATCATCTTCTTCCCCTTTAAATCAATCTCTCACCTGGGGTTCAAGAGCAGCACTTCCCCTCTTCCCCTTACTGCCTTTCTGACTGCTTCTTCTTAAAGGTAAATAGACATGGGTATGAATATAAATATGAGTATGCATGTAGATGTGTATAGATATGAGGATTAATTATATTTAGGTTTGGATTTACTTAGATATGCTTAGATAGGTTATAAAATGATCCAAACCAATTAGGTCACTCAACAAATATTAGGTTCTTTTAGGTCATATTACTAGACTCTGCATCTAGTTATGTGGGAACTCTACATTCCATTTTCTTACAACCTTATTAATAGATGCTGTCTTATAATGAAAAATAAGGTCTCAGAACAAAAGTCTACCAAATTTACAATTATATATTTGCAAAATGATCCCCAAATGATCTTGCAACCTGTTACATAGCTTGGAGAAAAATCCAATCTCTGCCTAACTACACTGATTACCGCATTGCATGACAGGATCACTCCAAGGTGAATATAATAGTTTTCTGATAGCTTATCAAGACAACCTTGGAATAGAATCCACTATCTGATTTCTCCAGAAAGAGAAATGTAGGACTAAAACAAAGGGCTCATCATGAGACTATAGACTTTGACTATTCTACAAATGCATTAGAAATTGGAAATTTATACTTTGTTCAGGGCAGTGAGGATTCTACAATATTTTAACAATGCATCTATCTTAGACAACTCTCATTTCAGTAATGGTAATGAACAAACACTCTGGGACATATTTCAATAAATATATTTTAAATGTTAAGTAGCCATTTTGGGGTGTCTGGGTGGCTCAGTCAGGTGAGCATCCTACTTAAGCTCAGGTCATGATTTCATAGTTTGTGGGTTCAAGCCCTGCACTGGGCTTGCTGCTGTCAGTGCAGAACTCACTTCAGATCCTCTGTCCCCTTCTCTCTCTGCTCCTCCTCCGCTCATGCTCTCTGTCTCTCAAAAATAAATGAACATTTAAAAAAGGTAAATGCTAAGTAATCATTTTTAAAATGTTGATTCCTGGTTAAATTGATTTCAAAAGCTAATAATAATACCCAAGATGTATATTACAGGTCATTTGCATGCACACGCATGCATGCATGCACACACACACACACACACACACACACCTGTTTATACAGAACTATTGTAAAACAGATTAACATACTACCAATATAATTATACATAATAAATAATCTGAGTATAGCCATCTATAGCTATATAACCCAATAGTTATGCTATTTATTTTTGGAAGGTCAGACAAAAACAGTCCATTCTCAAAAATGTTTTACTATTTTCAAGCAACATCTGACACACATGCATAGGTCATGTTTATACACGTTTGAGAAAATGTCAGTTCACAACCCTCTCAGGAGCTTCCCTGGTGTAATCTGAAATTAGTCTCCATACACAGAGAGCAGGGAGAAGAAGAAAGAGGAAGGTCACTTTGAGCTGGTAGGTAGCACTTTTAATAAGCAGAGGGAACTTACATACAACACTTGTCTTGGGCAGTAGCAAGGCAAATGAATCCCAGTACCAACTTGCCAAATTTTAAAACCTTATGTAAAGGGGTGCCTTAACGGTACGGTCAAGTACACTGTGCAGCAGGTATTCTCAACACCATATTATTATCTCAAGGCTATGTCCTTGGAGTAGCCCCTGGGAGCAGGAAAGGCAAGTGAGATCCATATTCCAAGGACAGGGAAGGAAGTGAGGAGTCTCAGAGTGCCTGGGTCCAGCTCTTAGGTCAACCAGTGGTCACATCTTTCAATGACCTCCCACAACAGACAAGTTTAGCAATCCATTCCAACTCTGCCTCAATTAATGGGCCATGGAGTCTTCTTGAATTAGAGTTCTGACCATGGGACACTTGCTTAAAAACATCTGATGTCTCCACTGTCTACCTCCTCTTATCTTTATCACAGCCTTTAAAATTGCCAGTTCTCTATGCATAACCCCAAAATAGATCTTTTCTTTTACAAATCTCAGATTTAACTAAGTTGGAAAATGCATCCTACCTCTTAAATCACCGAAGTTAAAAGTAGAAATATGTCTGGCCTAGACAGTGATCTTCTGTGTTGCTCGGTCCCCTTCAGCTTGATGAGTTTCTGTATTGCTGGTTCTTTATCTTCCTGCTTTCTTTCCCCAACTTAGCCATGGTCTTCTATCCTGCCATGCTATGCACCACCCCTCATACCTACTACTATCCCAAAGGAAACCTTGACCAAATACAGTGCACCAACAGGTTCATGTCAGAGAGGTGGGATTTTTTTGTTTTGGGTTTTTTTTTAATGTGCTACAGACACATACATGGCCCTACAAGAAAAATGAGCATGGGAGGAAAAGCAAATCAACAGAGAGGGATGCTATACTATGTAAATACTGTCACATAGAATTTGTGTATAACTCAGTTATGCAGTACAACTAAAAGCTACCATGAGATTTGACAGAATAATGTGTATTTTCTCATGTGTTTGGTTTTTTTTACATTTACAGCACTATGCTGTATTTATTTTTGAAAAATCTGATATAAGTTGTTGTAATGTGTTTATGTTTTGATTCCCTAATAAAGTAAGAAACACTGAAAGAACACGAATTTCTCGAATCTCTCCACCAACGTTAGTTTCTTATTATTATACTTATACCAATACAATCAAAATGACTGCATCTATTAGAAACTCAATATTTTGGATATTTTAGATACACACCTAAATCTCATCTAAGTAACATGTGATTTAGATACATTTGAATATTCAAATATTTTAAATATGTTATTTAGATGAGATTGAGATACTTTAGATGTTTTGTGGATTCAGTGAAAGAGAAAGAAGAAAAAACAGAAAATGTGTAATAAATTATAAGTTAACCAATCACTAATGGGATTGGAGAAGATTATTCCCTATGACCAAATGGCTAGATAAAATAAATTAAAATGTTAAAATCAGTTAGGTGTATAATATGGGAACATTTATAGCAACCTATACTGTTGTAGAGATTAGAGCCTAATCACACCTAAAACGAACACAATATGTGACTATATCTAGTTAGAACTAAATATATGATGTGATTTTGTTCAAGCTTATTTTTATAAAGAATACATTCTGGTTCAATAAAATGTAGTTCATATTGACTTTCTATCCTCATCCATTTTCATTAGATGTCTTAATAACTGCAAAACTTTATTGAACACATGAGTCATCCTTTCTTCCAAGCCTCCATTTCTTCAGGCAAATTGTAATTTTCAATATTCGAGTTCTCATTTTCCATCTGATGATTTGTATATTACAAATAATAAATTATTGAAAGCTATTATTTGTGTTTTGCGGCTATGTAACACAGGCACTTTGCTTTTTGTGGTGTAGATTGAACAGGCATTCCCTCCTTTGCATTAATGTCTCAAATTCTAAATGTATGATGAATCTGAGATTCGAATCTAGGCTGTCTGGTCTATCATGTCAACCAATGTCTTCATGGGATATTTACACTAATTAATTGATTTTGGTAAAACTTATCCAGTGGTGTACCATAGAAGCTGCAGAAAAAAGAATTTGGGAGAATTTATAGGCCTTCTAACCTTCTCAATTGTGTAGGTATAAATTAAAAAAAGATTGTTTCCTACTTACAATGTCATTATTCTCAAAGATTCCTTGCTTTTATAAACTATAAAATCATTTACACTATAAAATGAAAAATCGTTTTCTTCAAGATTCATCAGGTCAAAATTCACAGTGGTTATGATTATGTAACAGACTAGTTTGATAAAATATCCCTTACTGTGATGTGAGTAAGCCAAATAATTAGAGTAACTTATTTTGGAATCCACTTTTCCATTGTGAACCTTCTAGTTAATTCTTCACATCACAGGCAAGAAGACTGGTACAGTAAGTGGAGCCTGGATAGACAGGGGGTCTTTGGCACCAGACAGCCTAGGTTCAAGTCTCAGATTTTCCTCTTAGTAGCTGTGTATTCGCTGTCTAGTTGTTTAACCTCTCTATGCCTCCATTTCCTTAACTATAAAGTAGGGATAATAATTGTCAATAACTTACAGGCTTTTACAAAGATACAAGAAATACAAGAAAATCTCCTACAGTCTTAGTAAGATTAACTGGCATATAAGAGGCACTCCGTGAAAGTTGCCTATAAACTGAATAGCAAGTTTCTCTGGGCGCATAATACCAGCCCTATGTATTTCTGAGACTTCATCTCACATTTATTTTTTTACAGTGTTCCAATAATAGCCCATCAAAGAAAAAGCCATGAGGATTTTGTCTTTTGGTTGGACAAATATTTAGCAATTTTTTCCAACTCATAATTAACCAAAGATTTGCAATTTCTCTTTGTGAATTATCTGGCCCCTTTTATATTCATTCTTACTACAATTGTCTAACTTTGGGGCAATGCTCTGCCATTGTCAGTTGCAATCAAGAGCGAGCTAAGGGGGGGACGAGGAAGACGAGGAGAAACCCAAATCAGTTTACTTCTGTTTCTGTGGAACTGCCTAATTAGAAGTTTAAATCTGCTGGCCATTAGAAAGTTTTGCAAGTATCTACGGATTTAATATTTCTGTTGTTCTGTTGTTCTCAAAGTATAAAAGAGAATTGAAATTTGAGATTTTATCTTTTCTCTCACACTCAAAGGCATAAAACCCAGACATTCACAGCATAAACATGTTTTTGAGGCATTCTGAAACTTTTAATTGCATGAGTCTGGGAGAAACCACTCCACTGTCTGTCTAAACAACAGAAGAAAACTTCAGGCTCTGGAGACTTTAAGTAGAAGTCATCCTCTTGAAAGTGGAGCTGTTATAATGCTTTCCCAGATCCATTTATGTGTAAGGGCTCTACAGACAAGCACACTGTAGGTCCTTGAGATGTCCATGATAATTTCAGTTCTTCTGGTCCTTTCTGAACAGTTTATATGCTATCTTCCTTTTTGTGGGAACACTGCAAAGGAGTGGCTCTCTCTGATAATGTCTGCTTTTCTGCTCTATTGATGCCTCTCAGTGCAGACACATTTCAGGTCTTGTCAGATTCTCCATTATAAGTTCTAGTTTTCAGCACTTTATAAATCATCTATAAATATTCACTTGTGGTAGGAAGAGACTTGACAGGATTTCACAGTGATCACTTGAGGAATTATGGAAGAAATTATATCTTACAGTTGACAGGTTAGAGGAGAGAAGAAAAGGAGAGCATGTGGATGGAGCAAAATGAACTATTGGGAAATTCACAAGTTTAAAGCCTTATTTTCATTATACAAGTTTATTGCTCATGGTTTTATGGAACTCAAATCAAATTCAAAAATATTTTTGGCAGGTCATCTATAAAAATAGATAATTGAGAGGGCATAAAATTTTGTATATACATTATTGAATCAAAGCTCCTTTATTTGGGGGAGGCACCCATTGTTTATCTTGGTGTTAGAAAGCCATCTGTAAGTTAAAGCAAGGGAATTATTTTGTTGCAGATTGGCAGCCACCCAGTTTCCTCAACATAGTTTGGCAAGACTTGTGATGGAGTACGCACAAAGAAACCAAAACATACACTGGAAGAAGGAATATTACTGAAAAGCACTGAACTTGCAAAAATATAAAAGTAACAAAGATCTCAGAGAATGTCATTATGGTTCTTTGCCCACCAGAAAATTCACATTAGTTTTATGATAACACCTTGGGCACAGTATTGTATTTTGTAATGTTTTATTTATTTTTGAGAGAAAGAGAGAGAGAGACAGAGACAGAGACAGAATGTGAGTGGGGGAGGGACAGAGAGAGATGGAGACACAGAATCCAAAGCAGGCTCCAGGCTCTGAGTTGTCAGCACGCAGTCTGTTGCGGGGCTTGAACCCATGAACTGTGAGATCATGACCTAAGCCAACGTCAGACATTTAACAGACTGAGCCACACTTGTTGTGTGTTGGCTTGTTTTTGCTTGTTTGTTTTTTTCGTTGGTTGGTTTTTGAAGAAAGAACTAGGCTAGAACAGCTCTTTAAATAAATCTTGCTAAAGGAAAAAAAATGAAAAAGGAGGGGAAGAAAGAGAAAAAGAAGAGAGATGACAACATCACACATAAACTGGTCAGTCTATTATGACTACTGATTTGGGTGTGATGGAAGGCTTCTTGAAAAGGCAGCAAATATGTTTGCCTTAGCTAAATGAAGTGGGGGTAGGAAGAGAGGAAAAGTCAGCTAGCTCAGAGGAAGCTCACATAAAGCAGTATACTTCAAAAGGTAGGAATTCTTTAAATAGAAAAGGAAATATAAAAGATGATAGGAGACATGGATTTCTGAATGGATTGAAACTTAAATTGGATAAAATAACATTAAAACAAAACTTTTGAAAATGAAGTTACAATAGTACCAATGCCTTATAATCTTGCAATTCTAAATCTCAAGGGACAGCAGACAACCTGTTTAAGCTCAAAAAGATAAAAATAAAAATCCATAGGCTAAGTCATTGTGATCATTTTCATGTTCTCAGTAAACAAGACAAAATATGGAGACTATATCTGCCAGGACAAAGGTCGTATGACATTTAGGAAGAGATTCTAAACTGAAAATCACTGATTACAAGCTATTGGCTATTCATTCTCCCTCATATGAGCCAAACAGACACATCTTCTTTACCTTCTCTACCTTTTTCCATGCAAGTAGAAAACATAACCTAGTTTTTACTTTTTAAATATCTGGCAAATATGAATGTGTACTGAAGAAATTAGAAGCCTATAGAATACCAATAAGTGGCTTTAAAAATGTAAATAGAGGTGCCTGGGTGGCTCAGTCGGTTAAGCATCCGACTTCGGCTCAGGTCATAATTTCACAGTTCGTGGGTTCAAGTCCTACATCAGGCTCTGTGCTGACAGCTTGGAGCCTAAAGCCTGCTTCGGATTCTGTGTTTCCCTTTCTCTCTGCCCCTTCCCCTTGTGCGCTCTCTCTCTCTCTCTCTCTCTCTCAAAAATAAACATTAAAACAATTTTTTAAAAATTTTAAAAAATTTAAATAAATAAAATTAGATAAATATAATATACAAAAATATTCCAAATCACAACAAACATCTTTAAAAAACATTTCCATCTGAAACGTACTTCTTCCTAAAATGTAAATATGAGAATTAGCTTATCTCTAGATATATTTGATTATCTCATTATTTACTCAAGAAATATTAATATCTCAAAATAAATATTGAATATCTCTTTATACCAAGTATTATACTGCACCCATGAAATATGAAGATAAATATGGTTCAATTTTTAACTTCAAGGGGCTTACAGTGAAGTGAGGAAGAAAGACAAATACTCATAAATGCAATGTGGTATGTAAGAGCAATCCCTACCCATTACTGCTGTTTCTGATCATTGTTATAGACAGACAATAAAGTCACCCACTCTCCTTTTTCTACTTCTAAGAATGTGGCTCTCAGATTCCAAAGTTCATAAAAATCATCTTGGAAGCTTGTTAAAAGGTAAGAAAGTTAAAATACTAAACTCGCACAAACACTATTAGATTTCAGTTTGGTAGATGTGGCTGTGTCCAGGTAATTCTGAGTCAGACGAGCCGCTTTGAAGGACAATGATATATGGTACCCTTGAGCCATGAGCAGATGTGCTTCCTAAAGAAGTCTGAGTGGTATGGAAACGGACTCCAAGTGCAGAAATCTCAAGACCAATATTTAAGAAATGGGTAACACTGGCAATCAAATAGCTCTATGTGGGGTTTTTTTTTTTTTTTTTTTTTTGGTCTCCTAGACTTCAAGAGCTAATATGTCCAATTTTCATTGTAACTCTTCCCAGAACCTCTGCTCTTGCTCATGAATGTCCTTTCCAATGCCTTGGATCTGACGAAGTTCCAGCCAGTCATGGGAGAGCCTATGATACCAGAGGGAGTCTCAACACGATTTTCAAGGAGATATTTGGAAACCCAAATTGGAATTTTGACCATACTTTCCCATATAAATATCATACGCTTAGTGGTTAAATTTCGTAAGACTGTTCATTATGTTCTACTTTAATTATAATACAGATTTAATGTATCTGATTAGCCTAGCATGAAACCAAACCAATTACCTATCATTTTAATTCTACAGTAAAAACTTCTCAGGTATGAATGTGGATCCTGTTGGAGATGAAGCTTTATGTTTTCCCCCTCACTCTTGGAAGAGGATTTTGCTGCTATGACATAGAAGTTGTCTCCTTTTTATGCAGGGAATGCATCTCTTATGTGTGGAGGGTGTGGGTTCCCTGGCGACAATATAAAAACAAGTCTTCAGCATTTAGAAGTTATAGGTTCCCACTAAAGACGATCAACTTTTATTTTCCAAAAAAGAGATCTAATCAACCTTTTGTGTTCTAAGGTCTAAGAGTAGAGGCTGTGAAATCCTAAGAGAAGACTGTTTTTTGTAGGCAGACTAGCATCGACCAGTAGATTTTGACCCACGTTAATTAGCACCAATCTATTGGGTTCCTACCCATAAATTCTTGTCGTTTAGGAAGGACAATTCCATAAACACCACGGGATCCTACAAATAATGGACCATACCGAACATGTAACAGAGAGAAGTGGTAGAAAGATGCTAAGACCTGTCTCAGATGGAGTCTGGAGTTCTCTCTTGTCCAGCAAAAGAGCAGACACAGAATTAAATACGAGAGAGGCTAATGTCCAGGAAGGAGATAAGCGCCCCCAAATGGAGTTTCAGCTCCATATTTATTGAGCTCACAAGATATTACCCACATGGTGAACATGTAGAACACAAGATACTACCCATGTGGTGAATGTGAGGAAACCAAGATCTTACACAGGGGAAAGTGGAGAAAACAATCAGACAGTAATCATTAACTTGTGTAAGAGGCAAAGGATCTGGGGGCGGGGGCAAGTGGAGTTTGTGATCAAAGTACAATAGTATGTTGGCATCGCATGGAAAGTACTCGTGATCCCCTTACAATACCTCCCTAGCTCACCTCAGGCATTTTGCCCCATGGTGGCGGCTTTCTGTCCCAAACTTTTTTCTGACCCATTTATGTAAGTAAAACCTATTTCCCCACAAGGACCTTCATGCTTATATTCTTGGGCTCAGCTATAGCACACTGAGCTGCTGAGAGAGATGTGGATATATTACAGGAACATAAGCAAATAACTTAAAAATGAATTTAGGCTCCCACTTAACCTGCAGTGTGATTTTATTTTTCTAAAAATCAATGACAGTTTGTTTCTTAAAGGATATTATATGTATGTGAATATATATATATATATATATATATATATACACACACATATATATACATATATATATACACACACATATAATTTATTGTCAAGTTGTCTAGCATACAGTGTATACAGTGTGTTCTTAGCTTTGGAAGTAGATTGCTGTGATTCATCATGTATGTACAACACCCAGTGCTCATCCCAACAAGTGCCCTCAAACCCGTCACTCATTTTCCTCTCTCCCCACGCCTATCAACCATCAGTTTGTTCTCTGTATTTAAGAGTCTCTTATGATTTACCTCCTTCTCTGTAACTATTTTTTTCTTTCCCTTTTCCCATGGTCTTCTGTTAAGTTTCTCAACTTCTACATATGAGTGAAAACATATGATATTTGTCTTTCTCTGACTTATTTCACTTAGCATAATACCCTCCAGTTTCATCCATGTTGTTGCAAATGGCAAGATATTATTCTTTTTCATTGCCAAGTAGTGTGTGTGTGTGCGCGCGCGTGCGTGCGTGTGTGTGCGTGTGTCTCACATCTTTATCCATTTGTCAGTCGATAGACATTTGGGCTCTTTCCATAATTTGGATATTGTTGATAGCACTACTATAAACATCAGGGTACATGTACATCTATGAATCAGCATTCCTCTATCCTTTGGATAAATTCTAATAGTGCTATTGCTGGGTTGTAGGATAATTCTATTTTTAATATTTTAGGAACCTCCACACTCTTTTCCAGAATAACTGCACCAATTTGCATTCCAACCAACAGTGTGAGAGGGCTCCCCTTTCTCAGCATCTTCGCCAACGTCTGAGGTTTCCTGAGTTAATTTTAGCCATTCTGACTGGTGTGAGGTGGTATCTCAATGTAGTTTTGATTTATATTTCCATGATTATAAGTGATGTTGAGCATTAAAGGATATCCTTGATCACTTTTTGAGCTCTCTGTTCCAAGCACTTTTATGATTTTTAAGAGACTCACCAAAAAAATAAAGGGGGGGGGGCAGAGAACATGAACACGACAAGGACTTTTCTTGTTAATGGAAACAACTTCAAATCTGAGGTCTTGGCCCTTTATGCATTTGGGTAGCCTGGGCATTCAATCATAGAGAATGGAGATGCCCCGTGTATATTAACCTTTTTCTTTACTGTGGTTTGGCTGTAAGATATCATCCATAAATTGAAGGGCTGATTATATCATGGCAGAATAACTGTTATTCTACTTGAATTTTTTTTAAATCTTATCATGGATTTGATGAGAGATTTCCTATTAGTGAGTGCATATCAAAAGGTACAATTAATAAAACTTTTCATTAATTTGGAATAGTTACTAGGGAGGACAAATTCCAATGGGATTTGTTGTTCCTAATGTATATGAAGGAGAAAGTTTAACAGGACTTTACCTAAAGGTATCAGAAAGAGAACTCTAGTAAATGGCATAGAACCCAAATGTGAGCAGTTACATATATCCATCAATGACCATTTGTATCAACAGGTTGCTTCATAAACCCACTGGGGGTTTGGTGCTCAAATAGTTTGCATTTCAAACATTAAGTAATTCCAAGTTGTCCATTCCTTTGGATTCTCAAGAAATCCCCAAATTTCACAACCAGAAACATTTCCCCATAGTCATCTACTGTACAAAAGGGAAAAGGGAAAATACATGAATTAAACTTAAAATCACAAACAGAAACACCATACTTTATTTGGTAGCAATATGGGAAAGGGGGATTGCTCAGTAATTTCACTGTTTTGACCCTCCTCTAAAACACCTCACCAGTCATTTTTTAATACCAACTTCTTCTAAGGCTTGTTTATACCAGGAGAAAATTTCCCACTTTATTATATTTTTTGGAGTAAATGCAGCAGAACAGAAAGTTTATTACATTGAAGAGATTTGGGAAAGGAAAAGTGTTGATCAAAAGTAAGCATTTTTCAACAAGTCAGGCTGGAGCACAGGGATGCTATCAAGAACTGAATCCAGAAGATCAAACTCATCTTCAACTCTTCCTCCTCTTATCTTTCATTTCTAATTGCTTCCTATTCATTCTATTCTTCAAATATTTTTTCTTTTTTTTTTTTTTTTTGAGGATGAGAAGGGGAAGGTCAGAGGGAGAGGGAGAGGGAGAATCTTAAGCAAACTCCACACCCAGCATGGAGCCCAAATGGGGGGCTCGATCCCACAACTGTGAGATTATAACCTGAGTCAAAATCAGGAGCTGAACACTCAACTGACTGAGCTACTCAAGCACCCCATAAATATATCTTTAATCTCACTCTTCATCACCATTTCTGTGATCTTCATTATCTCTTACGCACCTCCAAACATCCCATCTTCTTTCTTCGCTCTTCTCTGAGCTCTCCTATTACCTTTTTGGAGGGTCACATCTTTATTGAGATATAATTCGTGAACCATACAATCCAACCATTAAAAATGTACAATTCAATGATGTTTATAATATATTCAGAGTTGTGCAACCATCACTACAGTCAATTTTAGAGCATTTTCACCCAAAGGTGGCCCTTTAGCTGCCACCCCACCTCCCCATTTCCCCTTATTCTTCTTAGCGCTAAGCAACTAGTAATCTACTTTCCGTTTCTATTAACTTGTCTATTCTAGACATTTCACATAAATGGAATATTATATATGGTCCTTTGTGACTGGCTTCTCTCACTTAGCATAATGTTTTCAAAGTTTATCATGTTTTAGAATGTGTCCATACTTATTTCTTCTTATTGCTGAGTGATAGTCCCTTATATAGATATACCCTATACTATTTATCCATTCAACAGCTGATGAACATTTGGAATGCTCCCACTTCTTGGCTATTACAAATATGCTGCTCTGAACATCCATTTATACATTTTTGGGTAGGCATGTATTTTTGTTTCTTCTGGGTACATACCTCGGAGTGAGACTTCAGGGCAATATAGTAATTCTATGTTCAACTGTTGGAGGAGCTTCCAGATTATTCACCAAAAGGGTTGGACCGTTTTAAATTCCCACCAGGAGTCTGTGAGCAATTCTCCACATTTATCTTTTTTATTACTTCCATCTTAGCAGATGTAAACTAATATCTCATTGTGATTTTGGTTTGCATTTCCCTAATGCAATGATGTTGAGCATATTTTTATATGCTTATTAAACATCTGTATATCTTCTTTGGGGAAATATCTCGTCACATTCTTTGCTCATTTTTTTAACTGGGTTATTTGTCTATTTATTACTAAGTTATAACTATTCTCTATATGGTTCTTTATATAGTCTCTTACAAGATATAATTTGTAAAAACTTTCTGTTTTTCACTTTCTTGATAGCATTATTTGAAGAACAAAAGTTTTTAATTTTGAGGAATTGCGAAGTATCCAAATTTTCCTTTGTTGTGTATGCTTTAGTATATTTAAGAATCCACTGCCTAATCTAAGGTCACAAAGATTTATGCCTATGTTTTCATCTAAGAGTTGCATAGTTTTAGCTTTTACATTTAAGTCTTTAACCTATTCTCAGTTAATTTTTATATACAGTGTGAAGTAGGCATGCAATTTCATTCTTTTGCATGTGGCTAATCTAGTTTTCCAGGAAAAAAGATAATTCTTTCTCCCACTTGGCATTCTTGTTTAAATTCAATATACCATTCTATAACTACTTTTTACAACACAGTTATGATTTATCATTATTTTTGTTTCAGAGCCACCAATGTTCTGTCCCAGTCTAGTATTGCCCCTTTCAACAATAGACAGTCATTTTTGTAACCTGTAGGTTCAGCTCAGTTCCTGAACTAACCCAAATCACAATGGGAAGTATCATCTCCTTTCTTTGAATACAGTGTATTGAACTGTTGACTCCCAATTAATATCCAAACTTACAGCTAGTTTGTTTCTCAAATTCCAGGTCTGTCTAGTTCCTGCTTGCTCCCTGTCTCCAATGACCAGTGCTAACGAGGAACTGGTATGTCTGCTGACTCTAGTTAGGGCTAATGTATCCTCACTGTCAAGAGCGAAGTTTAATTTCCTTACATTAACATAAGATGCCTTTTACCACTTGGTCCCAAGCTATCCTCCAACTTTTTCACCTCCTGTTGGAATCTCACAACTCATATTTAGCATAATATTTTGGTTCACAAGCTTTGGATACAGACTATCTACGTTCAAATTCAAGTCTGCTACTTAGTAGTAATGTGACTTTGGGCAAGTTACTTAACCTTTGAAACTTAGTCTCTTTATACATAAATGGAGATATTGAGAGAGACTCTTTTATCCCTGCTCTCCTTTGTTCTCAGTTGGTTCCTCGACTAACCCTCCACTTGCTTTATATTGAATTTATCTGTTTTCATATCTTATTCTCCTTAATATTCACTAAAGCATCTGACATGGTATTTGCTGGATAGCAGATACCTTATCTGATTCCCAAGGAGATTGGGAGATTCAGGAAGGTCAGTTTGAACATGCCCTTGTTTTAAAATGGGAATCCCTCTAGTCTTAGAATGCGAATCTTAGAGATGACTTATGACAAGAAGAAACATATAGGATTTCTGGTCAGTAAAAACTTAGAGAGTATAGAGCTGTGGTTATCAAGTCCAAATTACATAAAATAAGAAAGGTATTGCTGCCTGAATACCTGAGCAGGTCCAAGATGTTAGTTAGAGAGTGACTTCTAAACTATTTCTAAAAACAAATATGGCAACTATATTTTAGGGTGACCCCTAAGGAATCACTGTCTTGTATAGACCCCTTCCCTTGAATATAAGCAAAATCTGCAACTTGATTATAACCAATAGAACATAACAAAAGTAATGGGGTAATCACTCCCTCGAGTAGGGTAAATTATCTGTCAAACATGAAAGAATTTTGCATGTATAATTGAAGTCCCTAATTAGTGGCTTTAATGTAATCAAAGGGAAGCTTAGGGGGTAGATAGCTGGCCTAGTTAGGTGACCCCACTAAAAGAGGGTCTAGAAATCAGAGACTCTCTCTTGATGATCTGGAAGAAACAAAGAGCTATGCTGTCAACAGCCTATGGAGAGGGGCAGCCTCAGTCCTAAAATCACAAAATTGAATTCTGCCAAAAACTTAATTGACCTTAGTAGAGAACTCTGAGCTCCACAGGAGGATGAAGCCTCACTGATAATTTGATCACTCCCTCATGAAACCCTGAACAGAGAACTCAGTTAAGCCATACGCATGGAAACTTAGAGAAAATATATATTGTTTTAAGCCACTAAATTTGTGACAATTGCTCATGCAGCATAGAAAACGAATACACCAGAGTACACCAGAGTTCAGGTGATTAATACCCCTTGCTAATGTGATTTCTATGAGTCGGTATGTGTGGTAGGTTCATTGAAAGAACCAGATCCTACTAGACAGTAGGCACTTCAGAAATTACTGTTGATATTGAATGAATATGATCATGGTTTCTCAGAATGGTTATTCAAACAAAATGGATACATAAACTTCCAGTGAAATCTGAAAAGGCTCTACTATAGTTTATTATACTATACATGTTTTAGGGATTATTGCATATAAAAATGGTCAGCTTTTACAGTTAGTCAACATATATTAATTGCCTTCTTTGTGGTAGCACAATGTATCTACTACAAAAATACATGAGTTTTATCTTTAAAAGCCTTACAAACAAGTAAGAGAAAGGCACATAAAAACGTAAAAAGTTGAAAAATAGTGGCAAAGTCAAGTCAACAGTGAAGTTTTGCATGTACAAATTGGTGTAAACAGTAGGATTTGACATTCCGTAGGTAGAAGAGATCATCATGGTTTAGAATCACCAGAAAGACTTCTGAGAGAATGCACAATTTCAGTTTGGAGGCTGCGATGAAACAGGCAGAGAAAAATAGCACTAAGAGTCAGTTTTAGGAAGGCAAAAACCACTTTTATGCACAAAGAAAGAGGAAAAGTGATGGGGGAAATGAAAGTGGAAAAGAAAGAGAAAGCAAGAAATGGAAGAAATGGTAAAAGTAGCAGAACTCAATTGCTTCCATCATCCATGTGTATTATTTAATTCTTCTAGTAGGGGTAAACTCTTTTTAAGCCAATTAGTTACTGGTAGAAAATAACTTTTTCCAGAAATACCACCAAGATCTCTCCAAAGCTTGCTTGGGAATCTTTGGAGGGATGATACACCTACTTAATTGTGTATCGTCATGTTGCATTGGTGAGAATTTGTTTTGGTTTTATTGTTGATCGTATACCAAGCTTTATCTAGGCAGTATAATATTAGCATGGCCCACATTCTTCTGGAAGCCAGAAGACTTCAATTCTAATTCTGGTGCTGACACCAAAACAGTATGACTTTGAGCCATAGTTTCCTCACTGTAAATCCTAAATATTGGAGGATTATAGTTACTTTCCATTAACTCATTAATGTTAAGACTGCCATTCATTCTATAAAGCCCATATTACCCTGGTACTAAAACTAGATAAAGACATCACAAAAAAATGTGAGAGAGAGAGGCCAATATCTCTGATGGATATGATGCAAAAATTCTCAACAAAATACTAGCAAACTAAATTCAACAATACATTAAAAAAATCATTCACCATGATTAAGTGGATTTATTCCCAGGATGTAAGTGTGACTCAATATTTGCAAATCAACCAATGTGATGCATCACATCAATAAAAGACAAAAGCCATATAAACATTTCAACAGATGCAGAAAAAGCATTTAAAAAAGTACGTCACTCATGATAAAAAAAAACCCTCAGCAAAGTAGGTTTAGAGGGAACATGCCTCAACATTATAAAGGCCATATATAAAAAGCCCTCAGCTCACATCATACTCAATGGGGAAAAACTGAGAGGTTTTCCCCAAAGGGCGGGAACAAGACAAGAATGTCTACTTTCACCATCTTATCCAACATAGAACTGGAAGTCCTACCCACAGCAATCAGACAAGAAAAAGAAATGAAAAACATCCAAATTTGTATGAAAGAAGTAAAACTTTCACTATTTGCAGATGACATGATATTATATATAGAAAACCCTAAAGACTAAACCAAAAAAAAAAAAAATACTAGAATTGATGAGTGAATTCAGTCAGGTTGCAGGATACAAAATCAATTATGCAGAACTCCACTGCATTTCTACACATTAAGAATGAAGTAAGAAGAAAGAGAAATTAAAAATACAATCCCATTTACAATTACACCAAAAATAATAGAATACTTAGGAATAAACTTAACCAAGGAGGTGAAAAACCTGTACTCTGAAACCTATAAAACATTGATGAAAGAAATTGAAGATGACATAAACAAATGCAAAGATATTCCATGCTTGTGGATTGGGAGAACAAATATTAAAATGTCCATACTACCCAAAGCAAATTACAGATTTAATGCAATCCCTATCAAAATACCAAAGGCATTTTTCATAGAACTAGAACAAATAATTCTAAAATTTGTATGGAACCACAAAAGACCCCAAACAACAAACCAATCTTAAAAAAGAACAAAATTGGAGGTATCACAATCCCAGATTTTGAGATACAGTACAAAGCTGTAGTAATCAAAACAGTATGGTAATGGCACAAAAAAGACATATTGATCAATGGAAAAGAATAGAAAACCCAGAAATGAACCCACAATTATATGGTCAATTACACTTCGACAAAGCAGGAAAGAATAAAATGGGAAAAAGATAGTCTTTTCAGCAAATGGTGTTGAGAAAACTGGACAGCAACATGCAAAAGAATGAAACTGGACCACTTTCTTATACCATACACAACAATAAATTCAAGACGGATTAAAGACCTAACAGTGACACCTGAAGCCATAAAAATCCTAGAAGAGAACAGAGGCAGTAATTTTTCTGACATTGGCCATAGCAACATTTTTCTAGGCAAGGGAAATAAAAGCAAAATTAAACTATTGAAACTACATCCAAATTAAAAGCTTCTACACAGCAAAGGAAACAATAAACAATACTAAAAGACAACCTACTGAATGGGAGAAGAAATATGCAAATAACATATCCGATAAAGGGTTTGTATCAAAAATATATAAAATACTGATATAACTCAACACCTCAAAAACAAATAATCCAATTTTAATTTTCAATTATTAAATGGACAGAAGACATGAACAGACATTTCTCCAAAGAAAACATACAGATAGCAAACAGACATGTGAAAAGATGCTCAACATCATTCATCTTCAGAGAAATACAAATCAAAACAACAATGAGATATCACCCCAAACCTGTCAAAGTGGCTAAAATCTATAACATAAGAAACAATAAATGTTGGCAAGGACGTGGAGAAAAAGGAACACACTTGCACTGGTGGGAATGCAAACTGGTGCAGCCACCGTGGAAAACAGTATGGTGTTTTCTCAAAAAACTAAAAATAGAACTACTTTATGATCCAGTAATTGCAGTACTGGGTATATGCCCATAAATATAAAAACACTAATTGAACAGGAGACATGTACCCCTATGTTTATTGTAGCATTTTTACAAGAGTCAAATTATGGTAGCACCCCTGTGTCCCTCAATAAGTGAATGGATAAAGATGTGGTTTATATATACAATGGATTATTATTCAGCTACAAAGAAGAATTAGATCTTGCTATTTGCAAGACATGGATGGAGCTAGAGAGTATAATGCTAAGCAAAATAAGTCAATCATAGAAAGACAAATACCATACTATTTCACTCATATGTGGAACTTGGAAACAAAACACATGAGTACAAGAAAAAAAGAAAGGGAGAGAAAGAGAGACAAACCAAGAAACACTCTTAACCTTAAAGAAAAAATTGATGGTTACCAGAGGGGAGGTGAGTGGAGGGAATGGGTGAAATAGGAAGTGAGGATTAAGAAGTGCA
Organism: Paguma larvata; assembly: GCA_030068075.1. Lineage (NCBI taxonomy): Eukaryota > Metazoa > Chordata > Mammalia > Carnivora > Viverridae > Paguma > Paguma larvata. The sequence goes on along the minus strand of CM057838.1, from coordinate 36,049,529 downwards.
CTTGCGATGAGCACCGGAAGATGTATGGCAGTGTCGAATCACTATGTTGTACAGCTGAAACTAATATAATACTGTATATTTACTGGAATTAAAATAAAAAATACCACAACTGCAAAAATATTATCGATATTTTAAATGTCAGCCTACATACTCTCATCTAGTACAAGGAACAAGACTCTTCTATTTCTTTTCTGTGTATTCCTATAAAATCAAGGGACATTTATTTATTTATTTTTAAGGATTCCCATTCCCAAAATACAAGACCAAAGGTGGCAAATAAATGGGGTCAGAAATGGGTCATTATATTAAAATATTCTAACTCAGGAAATCTATACCTTGCTCTCAGCCTCAGGGCAGCTGGGTCAAAATGGGAACTATCTCAGCCATTTGTCACAAGATTCTTTGGTTCATTCACAAAATTTTCATAGAAGGTTAGATAAATTAATAAAATATCCAACTGTCTAAACCATGAAATTGTAACAGCAAAGCTGAAACAGTAGTGGCAATATAGAGGTGTGATTTGAAAACACAACATGAAATACCCGAGTTAGTACAGAAGTTCTCCTGTCTGTAACAACACAAACAGTAACACAAACAGTAAAGTAAGCATGTTTCATGTATCTTCAAAAATAAACAAAGTTCAGCTAAGGTGAAGTGAAATCAGTTTGAGTAGGAGTTAATATTTAAGTATTTATCTATATACTCCAATGACTTTCAAAGTACATTGTGGGAGCATTTCAATAATAGCACCAGTACAATTAAGTCCAAAATACAAGATGAACTCCAAAATACAAGACCAAAGGTGGCAAATAAATGGGGTCAGAAATGGGTCATTATATTAAAATATTCTAACTCAGGAAATCTATACCTCGCTCTCAGCCTCAGGGCAGCTGGGTCAAAATGGGAACTATCTCAGCCATTTGTCACAAGATTCTTTGGTTCATTCACAAAATTTTCATAGAAGGTTAGATAAATTAATAAAATATCCAACTGTCTAAACCATGAAATCGTAACAGCAAAGCTGAAACAGTAGTGGCAATATAGAGGTGTGATTTGAAAACACAACATGAAATACCCGAGTTAGTACAGAAGTTCTCCTGTCTGTAACAACACAAACAATAACACAAACAGTAAAGTAAGCATGTTTCATGTATCTTCAAAAATAAACAAAGTTCAGCTAAGGTGAAGTGAAATCAGTTTGAGTAGGAGTTAATATTTAAGTATTTATCTATATACTCCAATGACTTTCAAAGTACATTGTGGGAGCATTTCAATAATAGCACCAGTACAATTAAGTCCAAAATACAAGATGAACTCCAAAATACAAGACCAAAGGTGGCAAATAAATGGGGTCAGAAATGGGTCATTATATTAAAATATTCTAACTCAGGAAATCTATACCTCGCTCTCAGCCTCAGGGCAGCTGGGTCAAAATGGGAACTATCAACTTAACTTCCGTCCTCTAACAAGAGAATGGGTTATTGCCTTAGTAGGAAAAACTATTTTCTTTCCTCTGAGATCTCTGAAAGTAATTACCATTCTGTAATTTTTCTTCTTTATTCTCTGTCAAGTTACCACTTTTTGGTATATGTGAGAAAGTTTTTTTTAGGCCTTCCCAGTAGAAATCTAGGTAACTCTTAAGCTTAAGATTTGAAAGGTGTCCATCAATGGATGAATGGAGAAAGAAAATGTTGTGTGTGTGAATGTATGTGTATACATATACATACATAAATATATACACACACATACAAAGGAATATTATGAGAAAGTCAGGAGAAACAATGAAATCCTGCTATTTGTGGCAACATGGATGGACCCTGAGGGCATTAAGCTAAGTGAGATAAGTCAGACAGAGAAAAGACATATACTTTATGATCTTACTTATATGTAGAATTCTAAAAGCCAAACTCAGAAACAGTGAGTAGAATAGTGGTTACCAGGGCTTGGAGTGGTGAGGGAATTGGGACAATATGAGTCAAAGGGTACAAACCTGCAGTGAGATGATTAAGTTCTGGAAATCAAGTGCACAGCATAATTATTATAGTCAACAATGCTATATTACAGACCTCCAAGTTGCTAAGAGACCATATCTTAAATGTTCTTACCACAAAAAGGAAATAATAACTATGTGGGGTGAAATGGGTGTTAGGTACTACTATAGTGAAGGTCATGTTGCCATATATAAATGTATCAAATAAATATTTGTACACCTTAAATTTACACAATGTTAAAAATCAAGTATATCTCAGTTAAAAAAATTCAAGATGGCTCTCATCAACCTAAAAGGCATTTTGAAACCCAAAAGTTTTTGCTGACATTCAAAGCACTCACTGATGGAAAATGTAGATTGCTAATACAGCAGGAAGTCCCCGAATAGAATGATTTTCTTGCAAAACTCCAGTGAGAAAAATGAGTGAAAAGTTTCCATAGTTTACCGATTGGAAAGCTGATGTCCAGAGTCAATCAGTGTATCGATAGGCATGCAAGAAAAGAATAACAAAGTTGAAAACACTTGCTCATCACCCAAACCTGTGTTTTTCATATGAAGCAGTTTATAACACGCTCAACAATGTGAAGAGTTTTTACTAAGAAGATGGAAGTTGTCCCCTGCCTCCCAGAGGACAGAATGAAAGTCAATGGATTTAATAATCTACAGCAAAAGGGGTCAGTTTAGATTGGACAGGAAGGACAATTTTTCAGTGGAGAGTGTATCAGAAGATTGAATTTCCTGTCCTGGAAATCTTTTGAAATAAGAGCTCTTCTTATCTGTGTGTGGTAATGGAGATGGCGTTGTGACAGCAGCAGGGAAGGACTTGGATTATAATGAACTCTCATAGTGCTTCCTATCTTTAGACCCTATAATTTAAATGCTATATTTTTATGGTAAAAGTAAAAGGGAACAACATTGACTTTCAATCTTTTCAAGAGCCATCTGAGTATGCACCTTGACAAACTTCTGACAACATTTAGAGTTCTATTTGGTCTACAATGAATAAGGAAAAAGCTACTCATGTGCCCTCCTTGGAATAAATTGCTTGGCTGGTTGATTTACTCATGAATGTTTTCATTTGTGCTATTTACTTTTGGAAAGTTTCTTCTGAACTTCATAATGACTAGAAACCATTAGCATACAAGTTTACAATAAATGCATATTTAATTGATGGTCTTTTTCTCTTTTACATTAGCTAAGGCTACCCAAGAGCAGTGATGGGGTGCTGACCTATAATCAATGATTCCAAAGTTCTCATTGAAAACACTCACTCATGCCTGAGGAGACAATAAGGATTACTAGGAATATTAGGTTTCTATGCTTTTTGGCTAGAATTAGATTAATGTTGTGATTGGCAACTGGCCTTTGATGAATGACATTTATAAAATTAGAAAATGAATTGTCACTAAATTCTTATGTGCCTGAACCCAGGAAATCTGGATCCAGAACTTGTATCCACACCCACTATGCTTCACTGTCTCTCGAGCTTAAAAATTGGGACGCCTGGGTGGCTCAATCAGTTGAGCATCAGATCCTTGATTGATCCCAGGGTCATGAGATTTCCCGTATTGGGCTCCATGCTGAGTGTGGATATTCTCTTTAGATATTCTCTCTCCCTCTGCCCCTCTCCCCCGCTCCTGCTCTCTCTCTGGAAGGAAGGAAGGAAGGAAGGAAGGAAGGAAGGAAAGAAAGAAAAAAGAACAGAAAAGGAAAGGAAAAAGAAAAGAAAGAAAAAAAGAACAGAAAAGGAAAGGGAAAATAAAAGAGAAAAGAAAGGGAGAAAGAAAGATTAGATATAATATGTGGTACTATGTGGTATGGTAGAATATGCATGGATGGAAACTACAAATTTAGTGAAAGGATGAGATCTGAGAGAGGAGGCCTATATTGGCCCTCCTGTAGAGCTTGGAAATTTGAATTGGATTGAGATTTTGAATTTGTTTCTTACTCACACTAGACACATTTCAAGTATGCAATAACCACATGTGGCTACTAGCCGTTGTATTGGACAGTAGTGTTATATTGGACAGATTATGTAACAGTTCTATTATTGGAGCAAGTTCTATTGACCAGTGCTGTTCCAGACAGCACATAAACCTCTCTCTCAGTCACAGCTCAATAGCTAATACTCAGAACAGGGTCTGGCACAGTATGGATGATCGCTAAATATTCATTGAATGGATAAAAGAAGAAATGCCAGATGATTATATGAGCTATCTCTTGACAGCTTTCACGCAGAAAAGCAATAGCATTTCCCTGTAATGGGGCTTTTGATGGATATCTCCAGAATTTCCCCAGTTATGATATAATGTAGGTGTATTTCTTTAAATTTGTACCATGAATTCTGAAGTGGAACATACACAAAGCTGGATGCTAATAATACTCCAAAAAATAACCCAAAATAGTTTTCCACATCACCCCTACTCTTAATTCCTCATACAGGCATTGCAGTTCAAACTGTCTGACACTGTAGGAAGACTTTCATCTTGTTATTTTTCTGCTCCAGGCCCTTCTGAAAACAATTCACCTCAAATTGAAACTTGTGGCCTAATCAGAGCCAACCTAAACTCTTCACTCTGTCATCACTGCTCTCCCACAAGGACCTGCCATTCCAATTAGGCATGTCAATATGAAAGCCACATCTCCCTGAAGCAGTTCTTTAATGCTACAATCTTCTCCCCAAATGCCTTCTCAGAAAGCTTGGGCAGAACTCTCAGAAATTGTAACTAGCTTCGGAGAAATGAAAAAAGACATTCATTCAACAAACATATTGAGCACATCTAGAGCTATGTCTTAATCTGGCTTTTAACTCATGCTTTGTGTATGCACTGTTTATTTGGAGCTCAGTTCAGGCAGGACTTTAAAAATACACCTGTGATTCGGAGTTCCTGGGTAGCTCAGTCGGTTAAGTGTCCAGCTCTTGATATCAGCTCAGGTCATGAGCTCATGGTCCATGGGATCGAGCGCCATGTAGGGCTCTGCACTGACAGCATGGAGCCTGCTTGGGATTCTCTCTCTCTGCTCCTCCCCCATTTGCTCTCTCTATCTCAAAATAAATAAATAAACATTAAAAAATTTTTAATAAAAATAAAAATATTTAAAAATACACTTGTGACTCTGAGTCCCTTTATCTGACAACTAGAATAGCCCAAGATCTACAGCCCAGGTGACAGCCCAGCTCCAGAAAGGGACTGTACTCACACCCATCACAAAGTTCATTGTACTTCACCTTCCCCAGTGTACTGCTAGACACACAGAGACCCGTGTTAGTGATGTGTAGACACTCAGCATTGCTATACTTCTTAGGCTACAGGAAGAAAGCATTTGTCACTTCATTTATTCTACCGATAGTTACCGAGCACCTACTATGTGTCAAACTACAGAAGGTTAGGATAGAAAGTTGAGCAGGATGGATATAATACCCATTCACTGCAGCACAAATGAGACAACATGAAAGTGCTCTGATCAGAGACTTACAAGGTGCTTTTGGAGCACAGAGAGGAAGCACTCACTCTCCCTAGGACAATGGAAGGCCTCCATGCCTGAGGAAGTGGTGTTTAAGTTAACAACTAAAGCACCTGTGAGAAGTCACTGAGAAAGGGATGATAGAGAAGAGAATGTTCCTGAAAGAAGGGGTAGAGCCAAGAGGTGAGAAAGAAGTTCATTGGAGGAATATAGAGTGTGGAGAGGATTGAGGAGGCAAGTCAGGTTGTGAAAGGCCTTATAGGCAATTTAAGGAGTTTAAATTATTCTCAGGCAACTGGAAGCTAATATATTTCAAGCAGAGTAGTGACACGGTATTTATGTTTTAAAAAGGTCAACCTGCCTGCAGGACACCATTAAGAGGTTATGTGGTAATCCAAATATTCCCCCAAGAGCGTCACTGCCTAGGACCTGGTTGCCGTACCTCCCATGGTTCTGAGCACATACATATTATTATGGGGGTGGCTGTTAACCACCTAGAAGTCCCCACTCTCCAGATTTGTATGACTGTTGACTTAACTAGATGAGTGTCCTCATCCCTGGAGATATTTTGATAGGCTGTTTAAACACTTGTGACAATTACTCCTTTATGGTCTCAACAGAATCCCAAATGGACTTTATAATCCAGCCCCACGCTGCCTCCCACTCCCCTCAATTAAACTTCCAATTATGGCTCATTCACATCACAACACCAAAAGCAGGCTCTTTTACTCTGCTTTTATGCTGACTCATATGTAAAATTGTTATTTGAGCAGAGTTTTAACATGACGGCTGCCACCTGTGAACTTATACAAGTCCTGAGACCTTGCTGGAAGATGTTTTCCCTGCTGTGTGCTCTGGCCAATGAGTATTTTCATTTCAAGGAGTCCAGCCATTGAGCTTTCACTAAGAAATCTTCACCATAAGTAGGAGAGTCCTGATGAAGGTAAGGCTTCAAGTATTTTCATTTTTTTAATTTATTTTTAACTCTACAAAATATTTAATTAGAATACCATGTGTCATCTTGACTTGCTTTGTCCTACAGCCACCATGTATGGCTTTATAACATCTCCTGTGTGCCAGGGGCTTTAGAGCATTGTCTCATTCAACCCCCAAGTCAAGTTTATGGATTTGCAACCAGTGTGGTCACACAGGCACCTGCACTAAGAAGAGCCCTGGGCTTAAATGCTCTGCAATAATCTTTGTGAAAAGCTTAATCATTTTGGATGTGAATTTGTGTTTTGTAAGTGAAGTCTATGGGCCAATGGAGGAATCACGAGAGCTTTGGAGCCTCAGCTCTTGTGTGGTGCCATCTCCAGCCACCTCCTTTCCTCTCTGGGATGGGTTCTCAGCCATGCACTCACCCACTGCTGGCCTGTCATTCCTCCCTGCTCGAGTTTCTACCACCCTCCACCGCCCCCCCCCCCAGCTAATGCTAGCTGAATAGACAGGTCTCAGGCAACTGGAGGGCAACATGTTTCAAACACACATACAGGAAGGGACAGGATCAGACATGAACCATATGGTGTCTCCGGGCAGGACAAAGCAGCAGTCTTTCCTGCCCCAGGATCCCAGTGCCATGGTGCATGTCTATGGATGACTCTGAGCCTTTCCCACTCCTGATCCAGCTTCTGAGCATGTCTTAACCCACAGGTTGCAGTTCCTTGGTGGGTCTCAACTCCATCTTAGAGCAGGAGGTTGCAGGAAAGGAGTTCCTTGGCATGAATCCCCATGCCAGGAAATACAACTCATAGAGCAAGTAAAACCCACTGTGATCAGTAGAAAGAGAAGCCAAGAAAGAAAGGGAAAAGTTTTATATTTTATTACTTTTAACAGCACTTTTTCTTGCTCCTTGAACAAAGGTCCCTACATTTTCACTTTGTACTGGGCCTCACAAAGTATGAATCCAACCCTGTTTAACCACAAGTCTTTAAGGCTGGTATAGGAGCACCTATTTTACCATCAGGGAGACTAGGGCTCAAGAAGTGAGGGGCACCTGGGTGGCTCAGTTGGTTGAGCGTCCGACTTCAGCTCAGGTCATGATCTCACGGTCTGTGAGTTCGAGCCCCACGTCGGGCTCTGTGCTGACAGCTCAGAGCCTGGAGCCTGCTTCGAATTCTGTGTCTCCCTCTCTCTCTGCCCCTCCCCCACTCATGCTGTGTCTCTCTCTCTGTCTCAAAAATAAACATTAGAAAAAAAAAGTGAATGGATGAGAGGCACCTGAGTGGCTCACTGGTTGAGCATCTGACTCTTGATTTCGGCTCAGGTCATGATCCCAGGGTTGTGGGATCAAGACCCACAACAGGTTCCGAAATGAGCATGGAGCCTGCTTAAGACTCTCTCTCCCTCTGCCCCTATCCCCAGTTCATACAAACTCTCTCTCTCTCACTATAAAAAAAGAAAAAAAAGTGAATGGATGACACCGCATTCATGGAGCTTGCAAATAACAATACTGAGATGCAAATACAGAGTCAATAGGCTCAAAGCCCAGGCTCTCAGACTTCTCACCTTTATTCCTGGTGTCTGCCTTTCCTGGCTTGTCAGTATCCAACCCTAGCTGTTGAATTCTCTCAAATTTTTTGATGTATAAATTGGAGATACCATTTCTAGGAGTTTCACACTTCTGCTGTCAGCGAATGTGGGGTTGTTCTATGAAGAGAACTCAAATAAGTACAAAGAGGTACTAAATACTCCATTTCATTGTAATTTTTGACACGTATTTGAATCTTCTCCCTGTGCTTCCACATTAAAACAGAGTCTTATATAAAATATTTAAAGAAATCTTGCTAAATTTAAGGTTTTTTTGGTCAGCAACAAAACAGTACTTATAGACTTTTTTTTCCATTAAGAGCTGGTCTGAGAAAGAAAAAAAAAACAAAAAACAAAACAAAAAAAACACATTTGACTTATTTTCTAAAGACAGTGATGAAGTTTCTCACCATTATTTATAATTTTCCTTTGCTCAAATTTTCCTAAAGATTCACCAAATGACATCAGAAACACACTACCTCAGGTTCCCCCAGGGCTTCAATGAACATCAAATTACCCTCCAAAGATTGAACTTGAATGCCTCTCATTTCAAGGTACAAAATCATGTGCTTAAAACAACACCAACAAAATCAAGGGAACTATTGCTACTCCTACTTAACATTCCTTTAAAAAGATATTATAATTATGGGAATTTGACAAGGAGTCAACTTGCAGATACATATGTAAATTTTTAAAATAAGCAAATTACCATACGAATACCACTTGAAAATTTAATTTTCCTCTATATTTATGGGGCTATCTCTTCTAAATTGAATAGTAATAGAAATCTTGATAATTTAGTGAACAGAACTATTATGTCATCTTTGAAAATCAAAATTATCTTGGGAGAGACCCACTGAGTCTTATCCTTGGCAAACTCAGGAAAGGCTTCTTCTGCTTCCTTCAACTAGAGGATTTCAGATTAAGACTGTGCACAGGTGAGGAGAGCTAAAAATCCATTTTTTTTAAATATTTTTTTTAAGATCCAAACCAGGAATTTGTTTTGCCAGCATTTCACACAGTTAGGCCGGCATAAGATTATCAATAGCATAAAAGAAATTAAAATTAAATACATGAAACTTTGGCCTGAGCAAAATTGTCAAGTGAAATAATTTTTTTCTTTGTCAATTTCCTTTTCTTTCTTTTTTCTGAATTCAGTGGTAGCTCTCCTCTGTTTAAGGTGCCCAGTGTCCTCATATACTTCTGAAATCTCAGGGCTGGAAAGTCTTCATGGGGCCACCTGTTGCTTCTGTCTTTCTGGAGGCTGCAGAAGGAAACAATAACCTAAGGTTTGATCCAGTGGGAATGCAAATTTGTATATTCAACAAATATCTACTGAGGTCCTACAATATCCCTAAGTGCTCTGTATACAGTAGAGTACATGAGTCAATTTTTGCTCTCAATAAATTTGTATCTCTGATGGAGAGAAACTGCCAAGTAAATAAGCAATTAAAATGTAGGGTGAGGGGCGCCTGGGTGGCTCAGTCAGTTAAGCGTCTGACTTTGGCTCTGGTCATGATCTCCCGGTTTGTGAGTTTGAGCCCCACGTCAGGCTCTGTGCTGAAAGCTCTGAGCCTGGAGCCTGCTTCACATTCTGTGTCTCCCTCTCTCCCTGCTCCTCCCCCACTCATGCTCTGTCTTTCTCTCTCTCTCTCTCTCTCTCTCTCTCTCAAAAATAAATATTAAAAAAAAAGTAGGGTGAAAATTGTAATAGCACCAAGTTTCAGGATGCACATTGTAAGGCATCTGATTCAGGCCCCAGAGTCAGTTAAGACTTTGCAGCAGGATCAACGTCTAAATTGCATCTGAAGGGTAGGTGGGATCAGATCGGAGAAGCGCATTCTGGACAGAGGATGTGGCTTGTGCAAACCCGAAGGGACAGAAAGTTCTGTGGTCTGTACATGCTTCAGGAGGGTCTGGGGAGGTCTTCGGGGGCAGATCCCGAAAGGTCTCACATGTTGTGCCAGACAGTTAGGGTGTTATCCTCTACTCAATGGGAAGGTACTGAAATGTTTTAAATAAGAATGTGGCAAAATGAGACTTCCAATTTGAAGGAGCTCTTGGGGTACAACGTAAAGAATAAATTGGAGGGGCACAAACTGCAAATCTAAAAACCTGATTGAGAAAGCCCTAAAGAAGGTAACAGCATGGGGGTATCTGGGTGGCTCAGTTAGTTAAGTGTCCCACTTTTTATTTTGCTCAGGTCATGATCTTGCGGTTGTGAGATAGAGTCCTATGTCGGGCTCTGCACGGAGCACAAAGTCTGCTTAAGATTCTCTCTCCCCCTTTTCCCCTCACCCCCACTCACTTGTGTGCACTCTCTCTCTCTCAAAAACAAAAAATGGTAATAGCAGACAGGGAAGTGGTTTCAGGAAATATGAGAAGCAAAGTCAATAGGCCTGATGTTAGTGTGGGAAAGCTAAGAAATAGGGAGAAGCCAAAGAAACACCTTGGTTTCTGTCTTGGGCCATTTGTTGGGCTCTGGTACTTCTGCCTGCCCTGTGGGGAATTCTAGTGGAGATGTTTTGTGAATATGTCTGCAGGGGACTACTGAGAACTAAAGACACTTGCTCAGTGTTTTGGCTGAATCGTGTGACACAAAAATACATTAGGAGACTCAAGGTCATTTCTCTTGAAGATACAGAACTTCTTCACCATGAAGTTTTTCATAAATCTCTCCCCTCTTCATGTCAAAAACAGTCCTCAGAACAGTATCTAAGAAGGTCATCCATCTTAGCAAAGTTAGAAGTTGGATAAGACTCTGCAAAGTGACAAGAGAGCTAATCAAGTTCAATCCTTGCATGGAATTAAGGAGACTCATTGTGTAACTGACCCTCCTTCTCTCATGTTTGGCATATCCGGATAGAAGCAGACTTAACACACATAGCACCATCTATTCCCCCTCTTTCGTCTGTCAATTCAGTAAAAGCCCTTCTAAGCTAGGCCTACTCTTGGGATCTCTTGATATATAAATAGGGTGGAAGTTTCTAGACACTAAGAGGTCTAAAGTTCAATGACTTATGCTGACACTTTTTAAATTCCTTTTCAAAACTAGACTAGACCACTTTCAAGGGTTGACACATTGATTTGGGCCCTATCCTGGAGGTAATATTTCTTCTTTTCTCTCATGCCCAAGATCTTCTGATGCCCACTTCCCTCGGAGCAAGGCTCCATATATTCTCCCTAGAACTGAGGGAAGTAATTCTGACCCTCCGTTTGCCTCTTTCAGAACCGAAATGGCTATTGGCCCTTACGTCCGACCGTAACTCCATCAGCCCGTCTCAAGTGTGTTTAACAGACAGGTCCTCTCCCTTTCTTAGATGAAATAACAAGCAGCCAGCAGGCCCAGGCTGCAGACAAAGATCTCTCCTACGAATTTTGGAAATATTTTGTGTGCCGGCTGTTGCAATGATGGCGATTTTATCTTCTGAGGAAAGTGTACATGCATTTAGGGGAGATTTACTTTAAAACAATATTTAATAAATACAACTTATGCCCATCCTTTCCTAAGAGTGAGGAAAAAATATTTATTTATATCATGATTAGTAAAAGGAGGTTTCCTGGAATATCAGCATCCTCAAATCATTCGGTTAAAAAAAAAGCCACTCAGAGCCATTTCATGCAGGTTCTGATCTTCTCTCAAAATTTTATTTAAATTCCAATTAGTTAACATATAGGGTAATTTTAGTTTCAGGTGTACAATACAGTGATTCAACACTTCCATACGTCACCAAAGGGGTTATTTTATCCATTCATATAGCTACTGCGCTCGGTGCTGGTACGCATTGATAAACACCAAAGTTGACGATAACCATAAGGGATTTAACTGAGATTGTACCTATGGTGAGAAACACTCAAAAAACAAAACAAAAAAAACCTCCCCGTTTGGCCTTATTTCTTCATCTGACACCAGATTAAGATTTTCCTTTCTCAGAAGAGCATGTAGAATTAATCCACAGCAACTACTCTCTATTGTTCTTAAACCAAAGACGGTGTGAATCCCCTCACAGAAACAGGCAACGTAACTGCGGCAAGGAAAGAAAACATGTAACATTTGCATATCCTCTGCTTATGATCCCTCAGTGAGAATGCTGAAAATTTGGTTCTTAATCACTTTACTTTTAAATTATTTAAGGGAAATCTTCTTATGTCCTAGGAAAGACAGAAAACATTTATAACTGGATATCACCACAGGCCCACAAATTCCGTTGCAGCAGAGGAAGATAGAATACTACCCAATTCCCACCAACCCTGAGGTAACAATGGCTATTCCTGCCCATAAATAGCAAATAGTGTGGGTTTGGGTATTTCCTCTAAACCTCCCTACAAAGCCAGGTAAGATAATCATAGTTCTAGTCTTGTTCTGATCCTTTCTCCTCCGAGTCCTCCTCCTCCTTCTCCTCCTCTCTTTCTTCTTTCCCCTTTCTTCCCTCCCCTTCTCTTTCTTTCATGCTCTTTCAGACCCCACTGGGTCTGCATCAGCCCATATAATATGGATATTGTTTAGCTTCTTGAAATGCAGGTGCTCCAAGGCCAGGCGTAAACTGAGTCACCATCAACTATTCTTTGAGAGCTCTAACTGCCGCTAATACAAGCGTACTGCTGCACAGTCCTGCTCCTTTCCAACATCTTCAGTGCAAAAATGCCTAGCCACTGCTTATGGTTCCCAGAACTTGTAATTTTTTTTTTTTGAGGGAGAGAGAGAGCACAAGTGGGAGAGAAGGGCAAAGGGAGAGGGAGAGGAAGTGGTAGTGGAAATGTGAGAGGAAGAGAGAGAGGGAATCTTAAGCAGGCTCCACACCCAGCACAGACTCCTACGTGGGACTTGATCCCCCGACTCTGGGATCTTGAACTGAAATCAAGAGTCAAATGCACAACTAAGCCACCCAGGTGCCCCCTGAACTTGTAACTTTATGTTTCCTTCATCATTCAATTAATTTTGGCTTCTCCACTGACTGTAAGCCTCATTTGGGCAGGAATAGTGATTACTTAGTTCTTCCCAAAGCTACCTCAGAGCAGATGCTCAGTAAATGTTGTGTGTATGAATAAACAGATGAGGATTGATTCTTTCTCTCTCTCTTTCTCACCTGCAAAAGCACATCTCCCAAGGTGACTGGTACTGGACCACATCTCATAACCCTTACCTTCTCTAAAGTGACTTGAAGTTGTTTTTAAAACTATTTCAAGAGGTCAATAGACTTCGCTTCACTTAACATTTACACTCTTAACAATTACCTATTGTATTTATGATATTTTAACTAAAAAATTAATCTAAACACATACATTTTAGGACTAAGGAAACATTTTCAATATGGTAACATTTTTGAAAGATCTTCAGATGTAACTATCTTCTCTGCCTAAATACCGGGCCCCACCCTCAAAATAATTGGAAAGTTTTTATGAAGCTCTTATAGGAGATTTAGATTTGTGACAGGTTTTTGTTGGCAAGGATGCGGTGAAAGGGAAACACTTTGCACTTTTGGTGGGAATGCAAACAGGTGCAACCACTCTGGAAAACAGTATGGAAGTTCCTCAAAAAACTAAAAATAGAACTACCCTACAACCCAGCAATTGCACTACTAGATATTTATCCAAAGGATACAAAAACGCTGATTTGGAGGGGCACATACAGCCCAATGTTTATAGCAGCATTATCAACAATAGGCAAATTATGCAAAGAGTCCAAATGTCCATCGATTAACGAATGGATAAAGAAGATGTGTGTATGTGTGTGTGTGTGTGTGTGTGTGTGTGTGTGTGTGTGTGTGTACACAATAGAATATTACTTGGCAATCAAAAAGAATAAAATCTTGCCATTTGCAACAACATGGATGGAACTAGAGAATATTATGCTAAGCAAAATAAGCCAGAGAAAGATAAATACCATATGATTTACTCATATTGGAATTTAATACACAAAACATATGAACATAGGGGAAGGGAAGGAAAAATAAGATAAAAAGAAAGAGGGAGGCAAATTGTAAGAGTCTCTTAAACACCGAGAACAAACTAAGGTTGCTAGAGGGGCGTTGGGTGGGGGCATGGGCTAAATGGGTGATGGGCATTAAGGAAAACAATTGTTGGGATAAGCACTGGTGTTGTATATAAGTGATGAATCACTGAATTCTACTCCTGAAATCGTTATTACACTATAAGTTAACTAACCTGAATTTAAATAAAATAAAAAAACAAAAGATTTGTGATAGGTTTGTACTCTGGGAGGAATCAATGTGAATCACACATTGACGATTGCCCGTTATTTTAATATTTTCATTTCTTCAATTCTTTTTTTTTTAAGAAATGCACTTCTTTTTTTTTAAATGTTTTATTTATTTTTGAGAGCAAGAGAGACAAAGCATGAACAGGGGAGGGGCAGAGAGAGAGGGAGACAGAGAATTCGAAGCAGGCTCCAGGCTCTGAGCTGTCAGCACAGAACCCGACGCGGGGCTTGAACCCACAGACTGTGAGATCATGACCTGAGCCGAAGTCGGACACTTAACCGACTGAGCCACCCAGGCACCCCCATTTCTTCAATTCTTAAAACGTCCTATGAGGAAGGTATTAACTAAATTTTTAGATGAAGAACTTAATTCTAGAAGTTAAGAACTTGTCCAAACTTAACTGTCAACTAGGAGAACATTCAATCTTGACATCATATGGTTCCCAAACTTGCATTTTTCTATCCAGACAGATAGCCTCCCTGGAAGGAAGGGAGAAGCTTAGCCTCCAGGTCCTGAAGCCTGAGGAAAGCAAATAAACTATCTCCTCTTAAAAATCCCTATTTATAGGCAGGATGAAAGTTCATAAAGAAAAGCAATATTCCAGAATGCCTTCCAAGAGTCCAATAACTGCAAGACAAAACCGATAACTTTAAACTATCGTCCACCCTGTCCAGAGAGGCAGTGAATACAGACAGAGACCAATCAAAATAAATAGCAAAATCTCTCACCCACTACCACCACCTACCTGTTGTTCTCTCTTTCCTCAGTTCACTCTCTGTAAGGCCTCAGTTTATTACATTTCAAACAGGAGTTTACCAGACAGAACCTCTATTCCCTCTTCTGTGGTGCTGAATGCAGTACTGAGACAGGAAATGCGAGCCAGCAATAACAACCATGATCTTGCACTGGGGGAAATTTCTTTCTCGCAGGAGCTTGTGGTTGACTTACAACCTGCCAGCTGTGATAACCTCTGGCATTCCTACTTTCACTAGACTGTCTGAGACTTTTCTTTCAGCACTGTTAATACAACAGTTCTTTATTGGCATGCTCTCTAGGGCTACTTCCCTTTTTAGTTGTGAGTTTCATTTAACTGTAAGTTCAATTTCGATGAAACAGAATTTTCAGGAACCTTAGCAATTAAAATTTTTTTTAAAAAAATCAATGAACATAGCTCTGTATGGATTTCATCATTTCTGATCATGTGGGCACTATTTTTTAGTACAAGCTCTAGAGAGAGATTGCACTCAACTGAGGCAGCCTGGAAATAGACTATGATTTTTTTTTCAGTGTTTCTACAGAGCCCCCCCCCTTTTTATTTTTTTCAAAGAAATCAGGAAAATCTTTAAATTTTTCCCTTTACATCCATGTTAGTAGTTAATTATAGCAAATGTAACAGTGGATAGGAGACTTATTTTAGTAGCTGAAAGTTGACCCTTTTATACATTGCACACATTGAATAGAAGAAAGTCCTTTTTGTGCAATTAGAAATAGGTCAATTTTTCATTTCAACCGTTTTTATTTTCTTCTTATCGAAATATTAAAGGTAAAACCTCATCAATCCTTAATTGTGCTTTATATTTTTCTGCTTTCCAGTTCCACCACTAGAGCTGGAAGTAAAACAGAACACAGGCCTCCCAAGTCATACCTAGAGCCATCTCAAGGTGGTCAGCACATGGACCCAGTGTTTACTCCTATCCGTGCATCACAATCTCTTTAGAGTTCCTATTTGAAGACAGAAATGAAAGGCTGATGTATACAAATAGAGAAAAAAGAGGAAGGTTGTATTTTTTCATTGGTCCTTTAAGTTCATTTTAGCTATGTAAATTCATTTTAGTTATGTAAATTCAGATTCCAGTCATGAATGACTGACTAGATAGGGTCTCATTGTAAACTTGCTGCCATCTTAAATGTCATTGTCATCAGGTTTGGTACAATTTTGATGAAAACTCCATTGTAAACTTTGACCGCTGTATATGTATTTTTTTTCTTTTATCCCAAATAAATCAATATGTAAATTCAATCCAAAAGACTTTTCTCTACTTTGAATTTTTTTAGCGTTATGTTTCTAATATTTCAAGCTTATATATTTTCTGTGGAATAGTTACATTTCAGCTTAATTAGAGGAAGGGGAGGAGAGGAATGTGGAGAGAAGAGAAATGCTAAAATATAGAGTTAACAAGAAAGGTGAGTAACTTGACCGTAAACATGACTTATCTACCAACGGCTGCTGAATAACTAAAGTTCACCTCCATATTAGCTTCCGATGTAGAAGGATGGAGGACTTTATTACCGGGAAAGTTTAGGGAAAAGATCCATAAATAAAGAAATTGATAATTGGAAAAGCCCTAATTTCCTAAAAACCTACTAGAGAACCATTGCAAGGAAGAGAAATGGGAGAAGGGCGAGGAGGAGGGAGAGGAAGAAAGAGAGACACAAAGAAAGTTTGTATTGATTAAGACCCTCCTCCTTCTTGTCTTAACACCTTTACATCCATGTCCTTGCCCTGGAGTTCAATTCCTGTAGGTTTATTCCTTAATGTGACATTTCAGGTTAACTGTAACCACCTATCAAACTTCTCTGTCTTCCCCTACTCACCCTTTCAGAGTCAGACTGTTATCTCTGCTCATTGATATTAAGCCCAACACCTCCCTCATTTTCTTAAGTGACAGATGGCTGTGGACTAAGAAAGGAGGGCTGGAGAGGCTTCATATCTTACATGTATCTCTACGTCAGGAGTGGAATAGTAGGGCAATGTCACAGTGCCCCATACAGGTGCCATGGTTGTTATTCCTGTTCTTAAAACTAATCACACCAATATTATTATCCTACAGGAGAAGCTACAATGGTGGGAAGGTCATGACAGAATAAAGTGAAAGTCAGGAGCTTGAAGGCTTTAGGACTTGGAAGAAGGTAACTGAGGGCAGATAGAACCCGCCATAGAAGCAGCCATTTATTCTTTTAGTGATGAAATTGTTTTTATTTCTCAAAAGCCACTAATGCATTCTAGTCTTCTAGTTGAGATATATTTAATAGATTTCTTTTAAATAATTTCACCTTACAGATAAATAGATACCTTCTAAGGGCATTCATGTATGAAATTATATAAATATATTTATATAAACAATATTATCTATATATTCTCATTTGTATCTGTACTCAACTTTTAGAAACTGAAACAAATTTAGAGATGAAAATAGTTGCATGAAGTGAGGGAAAGCTCTGGGAAACATTAATACAGAAAAGATACCTACTCCATTCATTTCCAAAGAAATTAAAAATGAACCCAGTGGGTTAATCATCAAAGAACTTAGATGTGCCAGAGGTAAGTGCAGAAGAGCCCTTCATGGGAACGAGAGACATGAATGAAAAAGCCTGTGGGAATGTGTCTTGGATACCAAGCACAGTTACTTTTTCCCGGAGCCCTGTGGCTTCCTATGTCCTCACTAAAATGCAGACACTGGTTTCCGGTCCTCAGAGTGGTAAGAGAAATGAAGACTGTTTCCACAAGGGAAATTGATGAACCAATTGATGAACTATAGTGTGGCCATAAACTCTTCTCCACTTCAGAGTCTATAACTATTTCCTTCTTCAACTTTAATATTTGGATTGTGTGCATGCTTATTTCCTATGGAGACGTGACCTTGGTGTAACATTTCACTTTACGATTATAATGTTTATAATGCTTATAGCCTGTGGTAAGGCAGAAATGCTAATTCTCAGCTTATAAATGGATTTGGAGAGATTTGACTCATCTCAGCTAAAATGTAATGGGTAATCTGAGGTCCCGCATACATACCACCATGGAGCTGCTGGGTAGTACAGGGTAATTGTGCTCCTTGGTTGTGCTTCCATTCTGTAAATGTAATGATAGATGATTTACTTATTTCGAAAACGTGATACCTTAAGTTACTTATGTAAAATATTCAAAGAGACTGAAATGTTTATTTAGAAGGATTTTTAATTTTTAAAAATATTCTTGATGTTTTCCTATAACTTGACCCTAGAAAATTTATGACTCTAAGAATTGTAAGTAACCAGAATAGGGTATTTATGGATGCCATAGAAACACTTAAGATGCTTTTAAAGAAAAAAATACATTTCTTCCTAAGACAGGTTTAAGATGCAATTCTGAATGGAAGCTGAGAGATAGACTGGTGATTTCATATGCATAGCACAATGTCTATGACTACACAATGTGTCTGAATTTGGGGTATCTCATTTGAATATTTGGCCATTTCTCCAATGAGTATATTGTTGAGTGTACAATTCTCTTATGTTAGGTTAAAAAGAAATCCAGATATGCTAAAATGAGAAACTGCCCAACTACAGCCACGTGCTTTGGGGAGTGGGAGGAAGTTTCTAATTCTTAACATATTAGAAAAGCTTTTGTTGGATTTCATATTTACTTATTAAAATTTGGGTTGTTCTTCTGGGGGAAAGTGACTACGGGTTCATGATTAAACACATCATTGAGCACCTGGTAAAGTAAGGGAACTTCAACAAATGCCAAACTCAGTCAGAGGTTCATCTGGGGCCAAAACACAACATGACCCCTAGGTGGCACCATCAGATGCACAGCACAGTCAACGTATGTTTGGGGGTCTTTTCATTTCAGCTTCTGACAATGGCAAAGATATAGCAATATCAGCTGTCCACATAATAATATAGCATTGCACTGGTTTTGTGCATTAGTCATTGTAAATTTCAAACTTTATATGTGTATAAAGAGTATTTTTCTGCTTCAAAATACCTTTCCTATAAGAAGAAACAGAAATGAGGTCATGTGGTCCCAATTTTTTTGAGCCACTCACACTCTCTAAAGACAATTTTCAGTCTTCCTGCCCTCATCCTGTTTCCCCCAACTCAGAAGGCAGAGTTTGAGCTGTCAATGGGCACGGCAGCTCTTCACACATTTAGAAGAGATGCAGTCGCATTGAGGGCAAGATAACTGGAGGCATGGTCCGGTCGTGAAAATCTGTCAGAACTTAAATTATAGAACATGAAATAAGCCAATGAATTTTCATTGCTTTATGTTTATTCTGGGTTGGTTTTAAATGTGCTACCCACATTGCTTGTCTTTGCTTATTTGGGGGCACCTAAAATGAGAATGAGATCTGTTCTGGGATGATTTTTCACACCCTTAAGATTTGACCCTTTTCACTCATTCCTTATTCGAAAAGTACCCTTGAGCATTTCTGATATACCATGTATGACCATGGAGACGTCAGCCTTCATTTATTCATTTAACAAACAGCCATATCTACTTTGTGCCAGACAGTGTCCAAGGTGCTCAGGATACAGCTGTTAACAAAATCCCTGCCCTACTGGAGAATGTATTCCAGAAGAGATAGATAAGTAAATAAGTAAAACATATAGAATGTTAGATGGTAATGGATGAAGAAAAACAAAGAAAAGGCTACAGAGAGTTCTAGAGATGGGCTTGAAAATGTGCTAGGATAATCAGGAAGGTCTCAGTAAAAAGATATTTGAGAAGAGATCAGAAGGATAAAGATGGGAACCATGAGAATTCCTAAGGAAAAAGCATATCTAGGCAAAGGGAACAGCCAGTACAAAGTCTGAGACAAGAGCCTGGCTGTATTTTCAAGGAATTGTAAGGAGACCTTTTGACTAGACTGAGTGAGTAAGGAGAAGAGCAGTGAAGCATGATGTCACAGAGGCAGTGGGCCAGGGAGATGAGGGCCCACAGGCTGGAATGATAACTGACATTTCCTGCAAGGATTTGATCAGACATTTAAGTAATTTAAACTGCCTTTTATGGGACCCACTTTGGCTTCTATGTTAAGAACGAGTTAAAGAGAGGCCAAGGTGGAAGCAGAGAAATTTAGCAAAAGATGATGGTCGTTTCACCAGAGTGATGGCGTGGAGGCGGTACGACGTGGTCTGTTTATGGATAGGGTCAGAAGACTGAGCTGACAAGAGTGATGCTGAATTATTTGTACAGGTGAGAAAAGGTCAGGAGTAAAGAATGACTCCAGGTGTTGGTACTAAGCGACTGGAAGGAGTCATACTTTCATGCACTCAGAAAATATTTAATGAGCTCTTGCTATCTGTTAAATGCTGTCTGGACATTTGAAACCCGTAAGTGGATAAAACAGAGTCTCACTCTCAAGGAAATTATACTATAAACAGGGAAAATAGAAAACAATCTACTGTCATACTAAATGTATAAATTACCGGGTATGTCAAAAGGTGATATTTTATATGGGAAAAAAATACAAGAAGAATGGAAGTCACAGGAATAAAAGGGAAATACAGTCAGCAATATTGGTAGAGTGCTGCATGGTGACAGTCAGCGACACTTGTGGTGAGCACAGCATAACATACAGAGAAGTTGAATCACTACCTCGTACATCTAAAATTAAAGTAACACTGTGTGTCAACTATACTCAAAAAAATTTTTGAGTTCAAAATAAATTTTAAAAAATAAAGAAGAGGGGCACCTGGGTGACTCAGTCAGTTGAGTGTCTGACCCAGCTTCAGCTCAGGTCGCGATCTCACGGTTCATGAGTTCGAGCCCCACATCCGGCTCTGTGCTGACAGCTCAGAGCCTGGAGCCTGCTTCAGATTCTGTGTCTCCCACTCTCTCTGCTCTTCCCCTGCTCACGCTCTGTCTCTATGTCTCTCAAAAATAAATAAACGTTTAAAAAAAAAAGTCCCACACCTGATTGTCTCTGGTCATGATCCCATGGTTTGTGAGATAGAGCCCCACCTAGGGTTTTGTGCTGACAGCATGGAGCCTGCTTGGGATTCTTTCTTTCCCTTTCTTGCTGCCCCACTCTTCTCCCGATAGATAGATAGATAGATAGATAGATAGATAGATAGATAGATAGATAGATAGATAGTGAGGACAGTTTTCATTCCATAGTTAGAATTTGAACAAAAAATTGAAACAAGGAGATGTGGTATCAAGAGAAAGAGTATCCCAAACAGAGGGAAGATCAAGAGCAAAGGCCTAAAGGCATGAGCACGTTTGATGTGTTCAAGGAACGGTTCAGAAGCCAGTGTGACAGGAGTGAGGTGAACATGGGGGAAAGTGGATATGGGTATCAAAGACACTGTGGGTCTAGATAATGGGAGCCACACGGCCATGGTAAATACTTCGGTTCTTACTTTGATTGAAATAGGGACCATGCTAAGTTTTGAAGATGCACTCGACACGATATGACTTAAGATTCATTAGTATCACTCTTGTTGCTGTATTAAAACAAGAATGTAGACTCTAGAGAGGCAATTTAGACTGTAGCCAGACAGCTGTTTGGCAGTAGTGGCTCAGCCAAGAATGTGGGCAAGGAGTTAGTGCAGAATGTTCAGATTCTGGATGTATTTTGAAAGTAAATGTTTTAGGATTTCCTGATGAATTGGATCTGTGATATGAGAAAAAGAGAGTCATTAAAGGTGATTCCAAGTCCTCTGTTTGTTTGTTTTTTGGCCTAAACAATTGGAAGAATGGAGTTGTCATTACATGAGGTGGAGAAACTTGCACGAGACACTAGGTTTAAGATGTTTGTTAAATGTCCACATGAGCATGCTGAGTGGGCAGCTGGCTGTATGAGTCTGGAGGTAGAGAGGGGGATTTAAGATAACATTATAAATTTAAGAGTTATCTTTTTACAGAAGTAATGTAAGGCTATGAGACTAGATGAGATCGCCAAAGGAGTTACTGTATATAGAAAAGAGAATCTGGGACTGAATTTTGGTATATTCCAACATTAAAAGGTTGAAGAGGAAAGGATTTACCTTCATGAGGTACCGAGAAGGCTCAACCAGGGAGGTAAGGTGAAAGCCCACTGAATGTGGTATCTTAGAGGCAATGAAAAGGAGCGGCAGTAATCAGGGAATGAAATGGAATGAAGAGAAGCCTTTTTTAAGATGGGGAAAAAGGGGCACCTGTATGGCTCAGTTGGTTAAGCATCTGACTCTTGATTTTGGCTCAGGTCATGATCTCACCATTGTGGGATCAAATCCCGCGTCAGGTTTTATGCTAGGCATGGAGCCAGCTTAAGATTCTCTGCCCCTCCCCCACTTGCACTCTCACTCTAGCTCTCAAAAAATTAAAAAACAAATTAAAATTTTTTTAATATGGGAAAATGGCATCTTGTTTGTATGCTAATTTGAATGATCCACTAGACAGTGGAACATTGCCGATATAAGAAAAGATTGGATTCCTGGAACAACGTCCTTAATTAGGCCAAAGGGGACAGGATCTGGCACACAAGTGAAAGGCTTTGCTTCAGATAGGAGTATCACAGTCCATTTCAGGTAACTGGCAATAAAGCAAAGGATGCTGGTATAAATGCTGTCAGGTGGCCAGAGGATGGTAGTACGAGTCTATGAAAGTTCTTTTTAAACTGTTTTAATTTTCTTAGTGAAACAAGGTCACCAGCAGAGAGTGAGGCCAGGGGAGAAAATATCTGGGAATTTGAAAAGAGAGGAATGAGATTTAAAGTAGTCATCTAAGTCATGTGAGAGCATATAATTAACTCTTAGTATTTGTGTCCCACTTGGAGTTCATTTATGAATTTATAGTGAGTCATCATGGTTGTGTGGCGGATATTTAGATTTAATCAAGGTCAAAGTTTCAACAAGTGAGTAGAGTGCAAGACAGGAGCAAGGAAAGATACATGCAAGGAATTGTTTGTAACACTTGAACATGGGATTTAAGCTAGATAAAGAGTGGAAGAATACATCAAAGGGATGAAGGACAGTAAAAAGTGGTTGATAAATTGTGGACTGAAGGATTGCTATAATTGGGGCACTATATGTAGTGAATTCTAGAGGTTGAAGGATTGGTCAGCGAGTGGGGTGCACGATTGAGATTGTGGAGGAACTGCAGTTATTGGTAATGACAAGACCTCGGTTATGATTTTGAAAGTGGATACAGTTGCCACCGTCCGAGATCTGCGGAAGACTACGGATGTGGGAAAGATGATCAGGAATTTTACCTTGGCCACACTAATTCTGATATATCTATTAGAACCCCCAGTGATGATATAAACCTGGGCTTCAGAGAGAAGTTATAAATTCAGGAGGAATCAACCTACAGACAGTACTTGAAGTCATGACACTGGATGAGCCCGCATACACCTACTGCTATAAAATGAATGAACTGTCTGTCATTACCTACATCGTATGCTACTTTGACTGCCTTAGGGCCAGAGTGCCCAAGTTCAAATCCAGACTACGTCTCTACCTACTTGTGACACCTTGGGCAAGTTTTTAACCTTATCGTGAAACATGAGATAACACCTGTCTAACGGGGGGCGGGGGGGGGAGTGTAAGAATTGAATAAGGTAATCCATGTATATCACTTAGTATATTACAAGGTGCAGGTGAGCTCTTACTAAATATTAGATAATATGATTACAGCCAGAATATGGACAAGATTCAGGGGAACAAGACCACTGCATCTCCTAGGTAAGGTGGAAAGTTTCCAATGGATGAGATAGCATTTAAAGTGAGTCTTGGAGAGTGAGAAGGAGTTTTCCAGAATGGCGTGACTGAAGGAGATGGAAGGGGTAGGCTCAGAAGGAACAGAAAAAATAATAAGCATCAACTTTTACAGCAGGGTGAGGAAAGTTCTAGAGTTCATAAGCAGACATAAATTAATCTGTGTCTTACACACATAAACACACCTTTTTGAGGAACAAAAAGGTATCTAATGAGAAATATTCTCTAAATGCTCCAACCCTGGACAGTTTACTTCCTTGAAACAGGTTGCTTTGGGAAGATACACTTTAGTAGTCTGATAAGAAAATGACACTTAGATTTCTTAATACTACTACAAATTATGTATTCTTCTTCAGACCATGATGCTCCTGTCACTTTTCAATCCTTTATATAACTATCTATTTATAGACATATAGATATATTTTATCCTATGACATTTAATAGTACAACTTTCACGGTATGGAACAGATTTTAATAGCAGAAAGTGGAATTCTGGGCCACCTGTGCATCAAAAATCAGACTTACTAAAATGACCCATTTTCACATCTGAGCCCATTAATGGAAGATATTTTGCATGAATATCAAACATGCCTGTCTCTCCGGTACTTATTGACATTTAATGAATAAAGGAAATTGAACTTTTTAATTGTGAGGCTCTCCTGAGACTACTGGGCATGAAAGTGTATCTAAAGTGTTCATTTACTTCTATTTCTCCATGAGCCAGAGACTTGAGGTAAAAATAAACCCTCTGCGATGGGTGGAAAAGTCGCCATTGCTAGAGTCCTCTGCAAGTCACTTTGGAAACCTCAGTCATAAAATGCTTAAAGGGGGCTTTCAGTAATTCCCTGGTTGATAGTGAATGCCACACATATTTGGAGAATGTTTTCCTTTAGTTTTTGTTTTTACATCTCTTGTCAATAAAATGAGTATGTGGGGCACCTGGGTGGCTCAGTTGGTTGAGCGTCCAACTGTAGCTTGGATCATGATCTCAAGGTTCATGAATTCGAGCCCCACATAGGGTTCGTTGCTGTCATCTTGTCAGCACAGAGCCTGCTTTGGATCCTCTTTCCCGACCTCTCTCTCTGCCCCTCCCCCACTTGCACTTTCCCAAAAATAAATAAATATTACAATAATAATAATGATAAAATGAGTATGTAATAAGCACAGAACTTGAAAGAGTTGGAAGACCAGCCAAGGAATCAGTCAGATTTAGACTAACTACACTATGGGCCCCTGAGGCAGGAGTTCTTAAAAGTCTCCCTTCTGCCTTAGATCCCTTTCCTCACTGGTCTTGAGGTTATTACAGGCAAATGCAAGCTTGTCATAAGGTAGAGGCAAACACAAAACTATTGGCAACACTCGGCTCCACGGATTGAACCTGGGGCTTAGAAGCACCCTGAAAGTCCAGACAGTGGGTAGACTTCTAATGTAGGATTCTAGAATGAGGGAACAGGTTGGGGAGAAGGTATGGTTCTAAGGAAGGCACACCCGGCTGAAGGGCCCCACAGAATGGTCCTGGGCCACTGGGGAGACGTAGCAGCACAGGAGGGGTGACTCTGACCGACCAGTCAACTATGGGACCTTATCTGATCCCACGTACTGTTTTGCCATTCATAAAAATGGAAGTGGTAAAATCTGCCTGACCTATGTTCTGAGGAACATTGTTGGAATAAATGTGTTAATATAAACTTGTAAATGCATACACTTTTTCAGGAAGCATGCTACATGAATTCGAGGAATGAATAAATTATGATTGTAAATTGAATTACAGTCACTAAAAAGATTGCAATCATTTAGCAGTTATAATCTTTATCTTGTGCAAAGCAGCAAGAAGCTCTTCTATTCCGAGGGGTAATAATGGCCTTTGGCCAATGAGATAACACTTTTTATTTCATTTTGTGTATTAAGAGAATCTTAAGAACAATATTTAAATGTGTGAATTGAATAATCAAATAAACAAGTTACACAAAAATGTTTTATAAGCTAAAAAGCACTAGACATAAAATAGTATTGATTAGTACTATTTAAATCATTTTCCTACCTCTGAAATATTTTTTAAGTATACAAAAAAATGTGAAGACCTAAAAATAGAATTACACCACTTATCTGTTTAAGAAATGATACAAAATTATAGAGCTGGTGGGTGGTTCAGTCAGTGGAGTGTCTGACTTTGCCTCAGGTCATGATCTTGAGGTTTGTGGGTTCCAGCCCCACTACAGGCTCTGTGCTGACAGCTCAGAGCCTGGAGCCTGCTTCAGATTCTCTGTCTCTCTCTCTGCCTCTCTGCCACTTATGCTTTATCTCTCAAAAATGATTAAATGTTTAAAAAATTTTTCAAAATTTAAAAATTTTAAAAATTCTGTGGTATATATTTTCAATGCATTCATTTAAACCAATATAATTTTAACCTATTCTTTGTATTTTATTTTATTCATGTTCAAAGGTGTTCCACATTTTGATTCCAAATACATTTACTGGAAAAGTTCATTTCTGTCCTTAGGTCACAGGCAAGAAACACCTGGGTGAGAGCTACCATCTCTGTTCACCACAGGGTAAAGGACAGCTCCTTTTCCCTCAGCCCGTTTAACCCAGCCCCACTCAAAAGCAAGCTTGGAAGATTGCAATAGCACAAACCTTCAGCTGTCTCAGAAACTACTTGCCTTTAATGGGCCATGAAAATCATTCCACGTCCTTGAAAATGCTACCCTGACTGGGTTCTGGAAGGATGCTTAGGAGCCAATAATCCAGAGACTGTGTGCCCTTGTTGCCAAGGCCGCTCTACCCCAAAATAGGCCAAAGCTATCTCCCCGCCAGGTGCCAAGGTAAACTTCCCTCCAGCCTAAAAGCCTTCCCTGAGTGCAACAATCTTGGCAGTGCAGCAAGGTGAACTTCCCAAAGTCAGAGAAGCAAAAAACGATCCAAAGGATGAGCCTGTTATGGGGAAAAATGTGACGTGGGCTCATTGTGTAGTATTGGATAATTTCCATAAGCAATCAGGACAAAATCTCAGGGAGCCAGGAAGCCCTGAGGTGAGGAGGCTACAGCTGCAGTCACCAGCCAGGGCACTTGGATGGGTGAGCCCTCGGGTCACTGAGCAAATGCTCAGATGTTTTGGTCAGCCTGACCCTGGTGACCTCTGGGATAAAACAAGGCCTTAAACAAGAATGGGAATTTCCGCTCCAAAGCCTAGTCGGGTCCCAGTGAGATTGCTGCAAGTCCCCCTCTAATAACACTCCCTGAAAATATCAAGGTCCACTGCAGAAATCCGAGCAGGATGAGCTAGCTCGATCCAACCCGGCATAGCCCCCAACGTTTAGCAAGGCGACTGCCCAAACCTACTAGACACCAGGAAGATCCCTAGGGACTCAACTTCCATAATCTTCCTGAGAGATCCATCATCATATTTTTCCTTCTGGTGGTCAGAAAGGACTAGTTTATTTCTAAGGGAAAAATCACCTGCTTGTTGAAGTCTAAATGTCTTTATTTGCCACTGACAAGAGAAAATATTTATGGTTATTCTTAAATGAGAAGACTTCATGTACTAAAAAGTAACACTTCACGCCTTTCTTCCCTTTGAAAAACAAAACAGAGTAAGACAAAATGGATAAATGAAAAAAAATATTTACTTTGACCTTTCTTTATGAGACCTAGCTTCCATTCTTCTAATCCTTGTCAAAAAAAAAAAAAAAAAGGATTATATAAGTTAGCCATGTTTTCAAAACACTGTTTGACACTATAGCCCTTTCTTGGAAACTTTGGTGCATATTAGCAAATTAAAGGCTCTAAAGAAACTCGGGAGATACATGTTAATTGGTGTGCAAATGCAACACCACCAACAGAAAAACAGCAAACCCTCAAAACATACATTTTAGGGGCACCTGGGTGGCTCAGTCGATTAAGCGTCCGACTTCAGCTCAGGTCATGATCTCACAGTTTGTAAGTTCGAGCCACACGTTGGGCTCTGTGCTGACAGCTCGGAGCCTGGAGCCTGCTTCCGATTCTGTGTCTCCCTCTCTCTCTGCCTCTCCCTTGCTCAGGCTCTGTCTCTCCCAAAAATAAACATTAAAAAAAAAATTTAAAACCCATACATTTTAATAATGTTTAACAGCGTCATTTAGTATACAAAGAATACTGAGGCGTGCATAGGGCTTATCAGATTGGTAAAACAATACGCCAGAACACGGTATCTGCTGGAAACCTGCTGACTGAAAGGCAAAATTGATGGGAGATTTCAGAATCAATCTGCCCAGAATCTTGATGATATCTTTAAATATTGGATATCTTTCTCTCAGGCAGCAAGCAAACTTGATAATATTGTACAGAAATTCTTCTGGGAGCAAGAACTTTCATTTATTTTTTCCCGAATTTATTTTTATTAAGGTTCCGCTCTGTTTCAGCATAGTAGCTATCATTTCTTATATAAAACTTTGTGCACACATGAAACTCAGCAATTATTTTCAAACTATTAAACCAGTGTGGGGGTTGCCCCCCATAAATTGGATTCTCCTGAGCTGTTCTACCACCAGAGCCCAATAAAATGGGGAAGTTGGATGCCTTCTCATCAAAAGGAGGAAAGGATGTCTTGGAAGATCCATAAAAGCAAAGAAAGAGGTAGAAACTTACTTTTACCACTCACTCATGCTTAACCCTGATTCTTACAGAAGGAAAAAGAGAGGGAGGTTAAGTTTTAGACTGATGGCCTCTCCTCTCCAGCTTTGAGAGAGAAAATCTGCAGGTAG
This sequence comes from Paguma larvata, assembly GCA_030068075.1. Taxonomy (NCBI): domain Eukaryota; kingdom Metazoa; phylum Chordata; class Mammalia; order Carnivora; family Viverridae; genus Paguma; species Paguma larvata. The sequence goes on along the minus strand of CM057838.1, from coordinate 36,021,120 downwards.
GATGAAGGGGGACTCAAATCAGAGAACCTCTAAAGAAGCCTCTGGAAGGAGACCCCTCGTGGAGCACGCCTGCAGTGTGGGTGAGCCTTTAGGGTGGGCACAAGCAGGGGACAAGTGGCAACACAATGGATTTAGGCAGAGGGAGCCCTGCCAGCTCTCAACCCGCCCCTTCCTCCTCTCTAGGTTAGAAGGACTCCTGGATTTCCCTAGTGGTCCCAGAAGCACCCAGAAATCACTGCGCTCCAAGCAGGGAGCTTGACACAGGGAACTAAAGTGGTGGGTGTGAAGTGAGCATATAGCTCAGCGTTCCACCTCCAGCCAGGGCCCAGACAAAAGCCACAGCAGCTCTGAGACCTTCTGCTGTGAAGGCCTGGGACGGAGTAAGCAGAGTGGGCAGAGGAATCCTGATGGAGCCAGAACTAATTGGATGGTCGCCAGGCCCGGAGCTAGCATCAGATACCAGGGATGCCACAGAGCAGGCAGACAAGGGACCCGGGGAGGAAGCCAAATGAGAGAGAAAAGTATAAGAGCTGCGGATGTGCCCTGAGGACACCCTGTCTCCCACACATCTTTTCCAAAACCATGATGTCGCACATTGAGTTCTCTACTAAAAGCCATCTTAGAGAAAGAGAAAGAGAGGGAGGGAGGGAGGGAGGGAGGGAGGGAGGGAGGGAGGGAGAGAGGGAGAGGGAGAGAGGGAGAGAGAGAGAGAGAGAGAGGGAGAGAGAGAGGGAGAGAGAGGGAGGGGGACAGGAGCAAATCTGAAAACTGAACTTTAAAACTAATGATTGAGTTGCCTAAAAGGAAAGTTTATTTTATTTAGACAAAGTTGGATTAATTTAGTGCATCCCACCATGTCTGTCACCTCTCTGCTATCTAGTGGAGTATAATTTGTTAGGAGGTTCAGTGATCTGTGGGAAATAAAGAAGCTACATCTTCCTTGCCCATTTGTGTGTAGAGTGTATAGGTTTTTCAGTCCACTACACACAGGGATGCTAAAATGGAAAGTGAAACTATTGGCCTAAAAATCTGCTGCACGTGATGAGGCTGAAAGACACATCTAGCTGTGAACTTTTTCCAGTTAAAGTTTGCAGGTGATGCTCAGAGCATGAAGAAAGCAGGGCTTTAGAACCGGACAGACTTGGGTTCACGCCTGGACCACCACATCTTACCTGTGCAGCCTTTTGAGACTCAGCTTACTCTCTTAGTTCACTATACTGAGATTCAGCTTATTATAGAGTAGGAATAGTAATTTGTTTTCAGAATGAACAGGCATTGCATGAAGCATTTAGCACTCTGAAAAATCTCAAAAGTATAGAGCTCACAGGTTGAATTTCCAATGCCAGGAATTTTAGGATGTCCTCTGAGCACTCTGACATGGTTTAAATTGGCTAATTACCTTACCTTTTTGGTGGGCAGGAGTTAACTATTTTGGAAAGGCAATAATGTTTTTGTTTCTTCTTCCATGTGTAAGAGTTCCTTTAAAATCACCTCTAATTTTCCAGACCAATATAGGTATTTTAGTATTAAACAATTTAGTTATAATCCCTTTTAACCCATAGTGAATGGAATAGGATCTTAAAAAGCCCCAGGAGGACCATTGAGACAATGAATGTCATAGTATCTGGGGTCTATAAATACATAGATATATGTTTTAACATATTGCCTACCCCAGCCTGAACTTCAGTTTTTGTTTTTGTTTTTTTTAACTGGCAAATAAAAGTTAAGCAGATTTGGAGCTTCAAAAATGCCCAAATGCATTTATGATTTACCTCGCATTTATCTTTCATGTTGGAAGCAACACACTGATGTTCTCCAGGAGCCCTGATGCTGATGGGAAATTGAGGTCACAGAGTAAAACTGTGAAGATAAAGGAAAAAGAACTTAACCTTCAGGGTTTCCAAGAAAAACACAGAATGTGGAGAGTCCAGCCTTTGGACTGAAAAAAATATTCTCAAAGCTCAGACCATCTGGAAGGATCTGCATCCTCCTTTTTTCCTGAGACCACTCTTCCCACCTTCCTTGGGGGCATCTTCATTAATCTTGCTTTTTTCTTCCCCCTTACCAAGTGCTATTCCCTTTAATCAACCAGCAATATGGAGTTGACTGTCATTCGTCCATGGTTGTCAAGGACAAGACTCTCCTGTCTATTGAAGAAAGACCTCTCTAAGAATTCATATATTTTTATATAAAATATTTTCAATTGCTTTATGAGTTTTGAAAAATAATTCTCCTAAACATCAATTAAAAAGACATTTTTTACCTCATATTCATTGGCTAGCACAAAATGCATGATTTCTAGTGGAAACTGCAGAAAATTTTATGTTGCAAGTTATCAGTAGGGAAACAGGAAACAAGAAATAGAGTGTTTTCCTTATAGGGATTACATCTCTGATGCCCAAGCCTCTGTAAGTCAGTATAGCCTCTATTTAATAAATTTTTTTAACATTTATTTATTTTTGAAAGACAAGGAGAGACAGAGCATGAGCAGGGGAGGGGCAGAGAGAGAGGTGACACAGAATCTGAAGCCGGCTCCAGGCTCTGAGCTGACAGCACAGAGCCCAATGCGGGGCTCAAACCCACGGACTGTGAGATCATGATCTGAGCTAAAGCTGGACGCTCAACTAACTGAGCCACCCAGCCGCCCCAGTATAGCCTCTATTTAGTAAGTAATGACATCCTGCAGTGCATCTTGATATAACCTATTTTGTTGTCATAAACTGGACATCATTTTAATGTTGATTTTTCTACTTTTATAACTCGAAGCCAAGATTATTATTTCTCTAATATAGGTTGACATTTCAATGAATGTGTTTTGTTTGAACTTACCCTGGAACCTAATTATTGATTATCCCCTTTAAAAAAAAAATCACAAGCCAGAGAGAAAGAAAGTTAATTACCTCAGTTTTACTACAATATTTCTTTATTGCATTTATAAAACCATTGGACAAAATCAAGCTACCAGGATTAGTAGTCGTTTATTAATTTGGAATTTAATAGCATGACCCCAGAATCTCATACAATTTCCTGAAATCTTGGGTGCGAGAACCCTAAGGGATAATCAAATATAGCTCCAAGTACTATACTAATTTTCATCTACTTCTTAATAGAGTGCAAACTCACAGTTGTTTGAAATAGCTTACCAGCAGGATATTTCCCTAATAACAATCAAGTAATGATCTTCATCTCAGGGAGTTAACTAACGAATATTCAGACCAGACTGCAGATTGCAGAACTCTTCTAGACCTTTCTTTCTGCTACTTCTGCTTTCTTAGGTTCATTACCACATTGGACGATATCTGTAGACCCCATCCAACAGTCCCACAACAGAGACTGTCCAACCATTTCTTCCTTTAAAATGCATATTTTTCTTAATTATATGGCCAAAAATTCAAGTAGCCAGAAAACTAGGTGCTTTAAAACCCTTCAAAATGCCTGGATAACTATAATCACTATTACTTCAAAATGGATTAACTTGGATATTCTTGTATTTTATTACAGATATTTCTTATGCATCATTTTTATTTTTATATTTATAAATTTATATTTTTACAGTTTATATTTTAAAATCTAAGTAATAAAAATTGAAAAGCACCAAGAATCTTAAAATAGTTTTGAAGCAAATAGCTTTACTTGTGAAATGCTTCTTCTAACTCAAATTACTCAACTTGGTTTTTGTTTGTTTTGTTTTGATTTTTCTTTCTGTTACCCAATGTATTTATGCTAGGCAAATCTGGTTTTTCAGTGTCTCACATATGATTTAATATCATCATTTTTTTAATTCATTGATTTTAGAGAGAGAGAAAGCTTTGATTTTTTTATTGATTGATTTTAGTTTGAGTTTGGGGAGAGGGACAGAGGGCAGAGAGAAAGAATATGAAGTACAGAGCCTGATACAGGCCTTGATCCCACGACCCTGGGAACATGACCTGAGATGAAATCAAGAGTCAAACACTCAACTGATTGAGCCATCCAGGCGCCCCTCATCAACAGTTTTGAACTTGATGAAACTATGTATGATAATCCTAGTGCTGACTAATAAGACTAAGATATTGAGGTTAACCATTCCCTATATATAGTTTGATAATTTGATTTTCTACCTAAGATTCTAAATTAAACCCTATATATTTAATTTAGACCATAACAAACAGAAATCACATGAAGTCAAATATGTAGACGTACTGAATAATTAAACAAGTTACTATCCACTTTTCAAGAGGCCACTACTACACACTGATTATAAGAATGGAACTCTATTACTTTGTCAGGTCCTTATCATTCAGTAAGAGGCCAGAGAGTTGAGGCCTTTAAGAGCTGAGATTTAAAACAGTACCTGGTTTAAATCCCGGTTCTACTGCTTGCTAACTAGCTAACATTGGGAAAATTATTTATCAACACGAGGTCACTGCTCACCCATAAAATATAAATAATACTAGAGTTTACCCTCAAAGAGTTATGATAAGAATTAAATGAGATAGAGGTGCCTAGGTGGCTCAGTTCGGTGTCTGACTTCAACTCAGGTCACGATCTCATGGTTCATGAATTCGAGCCCCACATCATGGTCTCTGCTATCAGAACAGGGCCCACCGCAGATACTCAGTACTCCACTCTCTCTCTGCCTCTCCCCCACTCACAAGCATGCTCTCTCCCTCTCTTTCAAAAATTAACATTTATAAAACAAAGAATTAAATTAGATAATGTGTATAAAGTGTTTCAGTCAACATCTAACAAATAGCAAGAACTCAATAAATACACACTCTCTTATAGTATTTTCATTTTCCTTTAGTGCAAAAATAGGCCACTCAGTTAATTTAGGGTGTTCTGCTGTCTTTGGACTCTAATGGTAGAAAAGTCTTCCCATACCACTAACCATTCACTTAGCCAAACAACATTTTAAAGGCTCCTATTATTCAATGTCATGGGAGAAATGTACAAAAACTGATTAACCTCGGATCTTGTTTTCAAGCAGTTTACTCTCTAATAAGAGGTACCACACAGGCATAAACCACTGAAATCCAAAGTAAATGGTCATAAATTCCATGAGCTAACATTCTGTAGGACAGTGTTATGAAAGTGCTCCTATACTCACAGCATTAGCCCTACCTGGGAAATTCTTAGAAATGCAAATCCTCAAGCCTTAACCTATTCCTACAGAATCAGAAACTCTGGAGTTGGGGGCAGTAATGTGTGTTGTCGCAAGTCTTCCAGGTAATTCTGATGCACAGGAATATTAGGCAGCCATAAAAAAAGGATGGGATCTTGCCATTTGTGACAGTAGGAATGGGCCTAGAGGGTATCATGCTAAGTGAAATAAGTCAGATTGAAAGACAAATACCATCTGATTTCACTCATATTTGGAATCTAAAAAAACAAATGAATAAACAAAAAGCAGAATCAGATCTATAAATACAGAGAAGTGATGGTTCCCAGAGGGAAGGAGGGTGGAGGGATGGGCAAAAATGGGTGAATGGAAGTGGGAGATACAGGCTTCTAATAATGGAATGAATGTCATGGGAATAAAAAGCAAAGCACAGGGAATTCAGTTGATGTTGTAATAGTGTTATATGGTGGGCAGATGCGAGCTACATTTGTGGTGAGCATAGTATACCATATAGAGATGTTGAATCATTATGTTGTATGTCTAAAACTAATATAACATTATCAAATATACTCAAAAAAACTTTTTTTAATTTTAAAGACTGAGAAGTAGTGCTACAGGAGAAAACACTTTCAGCTGAGGAGATCAGCAAGGATGTGGAGGGGATGACCTATGTCCCAAGCCCAGATGTAGGTGTGATTTAGACATGCAGATATGTTGGAAGAAACAAAAAGAAAAGAAAAGAATTTATACTGGGAATATCAAGGTGTTCACTTTGACTTAAACGTTGGTTATATGAAGTGAAATAGTAGAGTTAGAAATACTAGAATTGTAGAGGTTAAATTATAGAAGGCTTGGTTGTCACACTATGGTGGTTTGTCTTGGACCTGTTTTGGCTTGGTCTTCTGCAAGGACAGGGAAGGTATTTAAAAGGCAGATTCATGATCAGATTAATTTAGCAACAACATGTAGATGAGAGAAGATTCAAAGACTAAAGATTGTTGCAGTAGTTTTTCTGAGCTTTACAAACACATGAATTCAAGTGTGTTTCTGCTAAGACTCTCAGGATACCTGAAGTCTTGTGCCTCAATTATTTCAAGAGTTACCACTCTACAATATTATGGGATACTTACTATGAGTCGGGCAAATGCTAAATGCTCTCCACACTTCATCTCCTTTACCTCACAACTACCCACTGTCCAATCATCCTCATGTTATAAATCAGGAAATTGAAGCCTTGACAAGGTTAGGCAAATTGAGCAAGATCTCACAAGTTTACACAAGTTCATGTACTGTAGAGTCTGAACTTGAACCCAGGTGATCTGACTCTAGAAGCCATACTCAATATGCTATGCTAAATGTAGCCACACCTAACAGAAAGTACAAGTTAATCTTGTAAAATGTAAATAGGATTTGCCTGAAGAGAGAAATTATCAACAGAAGTATAAGGTGGTTGGAGTCTAGGAAAAAAAAGAAAGCCATGGTAGAGGGGTTATGAGCATGATTTTAGGAACAGAGGGCAGACTTGAGTTTAATTTCCAACCAATTCTTATTAACTATAATTATGTACAAAGTCCTTATTACCTCTCAGAACCTCCATTTCTTCATCTACAAAAAGGTACTGTGATGAGATATTTTATGTAAAATCATAGCCGAGACTATGACACAAAGTAAGTGCTCGAGGAATGGAGAAGGAGAGAGAAAGAGAGAGAGAGAGAGAGAGAGAGAGGGAGGGAGGGAGGGAGGGAGGGAGGGAGGGAGGGAGGGAGGGAGGGAGGGAGGGAGGGAGGGAGAGAGGGAGGGAGGGAGGGAGGGAGGGAGAGAGAGAGGGAGGGAGACCTTCTAGTTTTACCCACAACTAATGGAATTTTGTGAACATATTTTCAAACAAGTGCTGTCTGAATGTCCTTGCTTAAGAGTAAATTCATTTAAATGAAGTCAAATGTTTAAACTAAAAGCAGTGTTTCATAATGAGAAAAAAGACTAGAGGTTTCAAGTCTTAGCATGCCTGAGGTTAACTAACTCTAGAACCTCATTATGTTACTTAGTAAGAGCTACAATGCAGTTTTAGAAACCTCTTACTGATCCCTATGTTCCTAACTTGTGTCTAAGAATTAGATATGGCCCTGCGTCAACATCATAGATTTTTCCCACTGATAAAATAGGTGGGTGGGAGAGAAAGCTTTTAATAAGCCTATCTAAATTATTTTGATTTTAAATTAAAATTATTTTAACTTTAATTGTTTTTGCTAAAGGGAATCAAAATAAGAAGAACTTTGCTCAATGAGCTTTTATTCTTCTTAGGCCTATTCAGATTTAGATCAGAAGGCTAGGAGAGGGGCTGTTATGCTTACCTAGTGGTGAGATTTCTATTGGTGGTTCCTAGCTCAGGCTGGATCATTCTGCACCATCATCTCGTTGACTATAAACAAATGTCAGCCTTTGTTCTAATGTTGACATTTTAGGAGACAGGGCTGTCTGAGCATCAGCCTAAGCAAATAGTTTTATCTTCTCATCATTACATCTTTTAAATGTGGTTATTTTTTCTTATTTTCCATTTTTAACATGATGATTGTTCTTTTGGGCTCCTACACCTTTGTGGATGTTCTCTTTTCCTGCTCTTTTTGGATTTTACTAAGACAAATTGTTAAGCAAATAGAAAAACATACAGAGGCAACGAACAGTAAGGTCAAGATGACAGCCGCAGGGCCAACGACATGGTGACCAATAGATTGGGTTTTAGAATTGGAGTCGGACCGATCTTGGTTTCAAACTCCCTCTCTGCTCCTATTGACTGACTTTGGGAAAGTTGTTCATCTGTTCTGTGCCTTAGTTTCTTCACTGGAAACAATAGGGATGTTGTGAAGAATGAATGAGATGTTCCATGCACAGTACTCAGTACTTTTTCTCAGCACGGAGTCAGCATACAATAGTGAGAGTCATTACTATGAAGTACAGATAAGTCTAAAGTTGTCATTTATTTTTTATTCCCTTCCCTAAAGTACACAATAAAAATGCTCTCTCACTAAATGTGCTCAGTAAGGACCCACTCATAGGTCAAACTCCATTACAAATTGTAGGACTGTGATGGCAACATGGTGATCTGAAAACTTCTCTGTCCAGTTTAATAGTTTGAAATAAAACCACACTCACATCCTTAATAATGACCATAAAGGATAGAAAAAGAATGGAATGGATTCGTAGTGATGGCACTGATTCTCTGTTGATAAAATACTAGCTTTTGAGTTTTTTTCTGTGGTAGCGATGCATTCACACACTCCATGCCTCTGCCATTCCGCCTCCTACCCTGGTAGGGGATCAAGAACCTCATTGTACTCTGAATAGGGCCCTCATACAGTAAGCCTATGGGTAATTTTGAAAATAAACTTCCAGACTGTTTTCCAAAGTGGAAGCCAAATCTTGCATTCCTATAAGCAACATACAAGAGTCCCACTTGCTCCACATTACTGAAGGACTTAGGATCAACAGATATTTAATTTTAGCCATATCTACTAAGTGTGCTATGATCTCTCACTGTGGTTATAATTTGAATGTCCCTAATAATGACCTTGCACATATTTTCATGTTTGTTTCTTGTTATATTTTAAAATTCTTTTAATCCTTACATATTCTGGATATCAGTCCTTTATTTGGTAGGTATTTAACGAGTATTTTCTTTCTATATGTGGCTTGCTTTCATTAAAGATTTCTTTTTGCAAAGTAAAATATATTGTGATTTATATACCTTTATAGACCCTTTATTATTTATAAAAGGTCTAATTTACCTTTTTTAATTTTATGATTCATATTTTTATATTCTATCTAATAATCTTTACTGTTAACTTTAGAGATCAAGTTTAAGACAAACGAGGGGCTCTCTACCAGTCTCATGAGGAACTGAAGTGCCGTGTGATTGTTCATACAGGTCTTCCCCATAGAGACCGGTAAAGTCCTTCATGTACTTTTCTCCCCCTGAAAGGAGAGCAGTTCTACAGCATCCTACTACCGGATGAAATTTGGCTGCTCGAGTTAGGACTTGCCTCAGAAACGGAAATTCTAAATCGCTGCTTCATTAAGATAAGAAAGGGATGAGGTTTGAGCCAGGCAGGCTTATCTCTGGGATCCCTGGGTCATTTTCCAGAAGACTGGATTCCTCAGCAAGAAATGCTCGTCCTATTAACCAACATGAAAGCTTTCTCTCCTGGCGTTACAAGTTCAGATGGCGTGAGAGGATTGGCAGAACTTTGTAGCTAGAAACTTCCCTGCTTTTCATCAGCTCAGACACATCTGCAGAGAGTTTTTATTTCTGTTCTTAGGAGGGCTCCAAGTAGTAGGCTGTGTATACACGCTGCTTCAATGAGTCAAATTACTGAATAAGTCAAGGCGGATGCATAACCAGATGGACGGCACCTGGCCAGATTGAATTAGGGCCAAAATACCCTTTCCGGGGGTGTCGGTTGATAAAGGCTTGTCTTTTCCTTTGGGAGTAATGCGTATGTCTTGAGAAACTAAACCTTCTTTCCATAATATGCATGACCTAGAAATTTTTCTGAATGTATCCCTTTAAAGAGCTAAAAGCATAGCCAATACTAACACTGATGAATTTACATAATCATACCACAAAGATTGCATGGTGGGAGAGCATGACTTGATGGCTGAGCAAGAAGCCTCTGCAGTCACAAGGCCCAAGCTAGGTGACTTGACATTAGACCTTACCTACTTTCCTGATCTGAAAAATACAGAAAGAAGGGCATCTACTCCACAGATAGTTGGGAGGATTAAATGAGATACTGTACTAATTTAGCACTGTGCCCAGTGGACAATTACCTAGTAGTTACTGGCAATTATTTGTGACTTTTGTTATCACCATATGCATGTGTTCTAATAATGGAGGCTTCATTTCCCCAGGTTTCAGTAACTATGCACTATTTCCCAAAGGCTGGTTCTAACTCCCTTTATGTAAACAGCTCCAAGGATCTCACTGAACTTGCTTTTCTGCAGGCTGCCCAGATGCATGCTGCTGCATTTCCTGTGCCAGCCTGGACACCGCTGCCTCCATTGTCAGTGAGCCTTTCTAAACATGAGCTTCTCACAGCTCTTGCTACCTTCAGCTTTCACTCCTTGGCACCACTTGTAACCAACAGTGCAGCGTGGCTCCCTCCTGTGGCTGCTGCCCCCTCTCCCCCACCCCTGCCCCGTTCCAGTAGTCACCCCTGCCCCACCTCCTGCTGTACCTGCTGGTGCTGACCTCCAGCTGCTCTGGAAAGGACCACGTGGCTTTTCGTCCAAGTGGAACAAGAATTCCATCCTTCATTTTCCATCCTTTATTTTCCATCCTTTGAAACAACCTGAATCTCGTGGCTCATATCTTTGGTAACCAAGAAGTTAACCTTCAGTCTTTCAGGTATGTCTCCCTTGTAGATAAACGTCACACAGTATCCAAAGTCTAGCCTGGGAACTGTTTGGGTAATACCTCCCACAGCCGTGATGAGTGGTTCATTTCTTTTTTTTTTTTTTTTAATGTTTATTTTTGAGAGAGAGAGACAGAGAGAGAGAGAGAGTATGAGCAGGGAAGAGGGAGACACAGAACCTGAAGCAGGCTTCAGGCTCTGAGCTGTCAATACAGAGCCAGATGTGGGGTTGAACCCAGGAACCAGGAGATCATGACCTGAACCGAAATAGGACGCTTAACCAACTGAGCCACCCAGGTGCCCTGAGTCAATCAATCATTTCTTGGTTGATGCTGAGTTCCCCTCCCTGTCCCTCCTCCATTCTGATTCTTGCAAATCACATTTTCTAGGCTTCCTTAGTAACTGGTTTTCTGTTAGGTTTGGGTAGTAAGAGGTACCTGCAAAACAGAGTGGAGGGGATAAGAGGCCAGAACGATTTTCCCCTCTGTTTGCTTTAGGCAGCATCTCTGCACAGGCCAGTCTAGTTGGTGGGTCCAGGCAGGACTTCCTTCTGGGACCTGGCTCCTTCCAGGTCTCCATGTGATGCTATCAGCTCCAGCCAGGCCACCCCAGCACCAGGGCTCAGGGAACTCCATATTCTCCCTTGGCCCCCCAGCCCAGCGAAAGTGACTTCTTGCAGTTTGTAATATCTGGGTTACTCCATCTTACTCGGCCTTTTAGCTCTTTTAATGCCATTATAACAATTTCCTCATATTAAATTGCCTTTTGAGCCATCTGATCCTGACTGGATGCTGACTGACAGACATCTCCTAACCCTTCCTCAGCAATACTAATCCTGGATGCTGCTAGGGGACACCGAGGCTTTGACTGTACTGTGTCTGGCAAAGTCCCTGCTCTCCTTCAATGCTCATTCTAGGTAGAAGAGACTTCAGATCTCTCCACGTCCAAAAAGAGTATTGATCCCAGCATATAAGGAACTATCAATCCTCAAGCTATCACCAGTTCTTCAGGAAATGAAGACTAACCATTGTGCAAGTAGAACTCAGGTCAGAGGTGGCAACAAAGACAGACTCAAGCTGATCCTGGCACGAATAGTAGTAAAGTCATTGTATAATACAATTAAAACCACAACGACAAGACTAACATTAACCGGAAGCTGAACTCACAACAAAACCTCAAGACTACTTCTCAAAAATAGATTCCCAGTGTTACTTCTGAGAAAGGTTATTGAATCGCTGGAAGGTCTGAATTTTAAAGTAAAATGTGGCATTTAAAAGACCTGTTTAAATACACCAGTTCCCCATCTACATTGGTTCTAGAAACATTGGCTGACAACTCAGAGAAGCAAGAGATGACTTTCACAGTCTTCTCTTTTGTTTAACCCTGACTAAAACTCGGCACTAAAATGGGGAGATTGGGACACTGTGGATCCGCGTGGCCTCCACGTGACAGCTGCTTCTATCTGCAGCAAAATTTCCATCTTAAAATGAGAGATGTATCTCAAAATCCACCTATGTGTGAAAACATATCTGTCTTTCTATGTCTGACTTATTTCACTTAGCATGATACCCTCCAGTTCCATCCACATTGCTACAAATGGGGCCTTCAATACTGAGAGTAAACTGAGGGAGGGTAGGGGAGAGGGGAAAGTGGGTGATAGGCATTGAGGAGGGCACTTGTTGGGAGGAGTTGTTGGGATGAGCACTGGGGTTGTATGGAAATTAATTTGACAACATATTATATTAAAAAATAAGTAAAAATTTAACAAAATAAAAAATAATAAGAATGAGATGTATTGTTTTTCAAATTTAATATTCTTTAGTATAATTTAATTTCCATTCTAGGCTTTTCTTAATACTGTCAATTCTTTGTCTATTTTGTCCCTATAACTTTTTTAAAACATTTATTAATAAAAATGTTTATTTTATTGTGGTTGCTGACCTTCAAGGTAGTATGTACGACTGTCTCTTGGTCTCCATTTTATTACAAGGTGACGCAATTGACTTTCTTTTTGAAGGTCATGAAATGAATCACTGTATAGATGAGGTCTCTGTCCTCAAAGACAAAAGTAAACGTTCCTTTGGCATAGCAGAAAAATGGAATTCTTTCAATGCCGGGCAGCGATTTCCATTCTAACGCATCTTTATTCATAAGAGGTAAGTTAGAAATTACATGTTCATAGGAAGACTCTGGGGTTTACAGTAAAAGGAAAAGATCTGTATCTCTTTGCACCTATGTCCAGATATAGTTCATCTGGAAATCTTACCTTTTTTGTGGAGTTAATATTTTGGAAGAGGAAAGAATGGATTTTTTAATTACTCTACACAGTAGTTCTGGAGAGTTAGAGCAACCTCTGTAGATATGAGATAGGTGAGAAAATCAGTAGAGTCCAAGAAATAGGACAAAAGGGAAAGAATAAAGAGAGGGTGCTCTTTTATAAAATAAAATAAAATCAGAAAGGAATGGAAGCACTCTATCCCAAGGATTCTGATTCAAATAGAAAACACTTAACTTATGGATAGGATTAGACACACTGAAGGCAAGAAGATTGTTAACATTAATGCCCCATTAATGTTTCCGATCCTAAATATACAGATTAAAGGGGAGAGAAATTGAAAGGGAGCTCAGTCAACGTGGGGAAATGAGCAAACTGATCTGAAAACAAAATAAATCAAAAGAAAGGGAACATGGTCTTACAAAACTGTGTTTTCTAATTCACTATTTCTAGCAAGAAAGCATGTGATAAGAGATATTGAGCTTTCAAAAACGCTGAGTAGCACAGTAACAGTGGGACATAGCTACATTTTTTATTTTACCAATGTAAGTACTCCGGAGGCAATGCAAACATGGCATAGTTTTAAATACATATGTTATTAATTATGCAGAGAGAAAAAATCCCTGAAAGAAAATACACCTAAATGTTAATAGCAGCTTGTTCCTGAGTAATAAGAATTTCTGAGATAGATGGATAAATGAGAGACAGAGAGAGAAAGAGATCTACATTTTTCATTTTTTTATTCCTATTGTGATTCATTTGTAACAGAAAAGATAGTTTCTGAATATTCTATGCATTTGTTTTTCATTAGTGGTGTTATTTTTAAAATATTCCTACCATCTCCGTAAATTCTATTTGAGTGTGTGTAAGGTAGATAAAAATAGCTTAGGCTATGAATGGCCTACGCATATTACCCAAAATGCAACCTAGATCTTATGGGAATTTTTTGTTTGCACTTGAATATGTGTATATATTCGGATATAAAACAGGTCATATTTTACACGGGTTGTGTCCATTACGAGTGAAGACATATCCTGTGTAAGTCACAAAAAGGCACCATTTTCAACACAGCTCATTTGAAGTAACTGTTACCTGTTACAAGGCTACTCAGTGACCAACATCCGATAGTCCCTTAGGAAGCAACCTAAATTAGATAAATGGTTGCAAGTCAGTGTCTGTGTGTAGCTCTAGAAAGCCAGATGTCTTCAAATAGTCAGGTTAAGGTAATTTGGAGTACTGTTACATTTTAATAAGCTTTTCTCGTTATAAAAATAAAACAGGCATTATAGATGGGAAAATATAAAAATATATAAAGAATAAAATATTTCAATCCTATAATGCCATCTCCAGAGATAACCACCAACATTCTTAAGGTTTTCTTCCAGCGAAGTGATTTTAAAAGCCAGGAAAAGGAAGACAGGAAAAATGAAGATAAATCCTGAAAGATATGCACTCTTTTAGTCTGTATTTAAGTGTATAACACTGAGGAATCCATAAAAACTTCTGGAAATTTTTAATAAAGGTAAACAGAAGTTATACCTGCCAACCTATCAAGGATTCATTTTTAGTAATTAGGAACTTTTAGCCTTAGGAATGATCTCTCATTATATAAGCTATCTTCAGCTTATCTTTAGTCAAGATTATTAATATATAACATACATATTGTGAAACTGACCTTTTTGGGTGTGCAGGTCCATGAATTCTGACAAGCCCATACAGTTGTGTCTGTAACCCCACACACAAGATGAAACATTTCATCGTTCTGAAATGTTTCTTCCGTAACCCTTTGTAATTTCCTTCTTCCACTGCCAGAGCCTAGCAACCACAGATTCAATCCAATGTCTGTCTTGATAGTTTTGCTTTTTCTATAAGGAGTCTAAATGGAACCATATAGTATGTAGCCATTTGAGATAAATTTCTTTCCATTTGAGATTCTTCAGTGCTGTTGCACGCATCTTTTTATTGCTCAGTAGTGTTACATAGAATAGATCCCACTACAGATGATTTATTCATTCACCAGTTGTAGACACTTCAGGCTGTTCTTTTTTGTTTTTTTTTTTTTTTTTGGATGTTGATAATTATGAATAAAGCCAATATAAACATTTGCATACAGTTTTTTTTGTGTGGACATGGGTTTTCATTCTTTTGGGGTAAATTCATAGCAGTCAGATTGTTGAGGCATATGGTAAGGGTATGTATAACTTCAAAGGGAACTGCCAAACTATTTTCCAAAGTGGCAGGAAAATTCTGCATACTCACTGACGATAATGTTTGATAGTTCTACTTGCTCTACATTATTATAAGCAATTAGGATTATCAGATTTTTTTAATTTTAGTCATTTGGATAGATGGGCTGTGCTTATTATTTACATTTCCCTAATGACTAGTGATGCTCAGCATCTTTTCATGATTTTTTTTTCTACTTGTATATCTTTTTGGTGAAGTGTAGGTTCAGATCTTTTGCCCATTTTTATTTTATTTTTATAACTTTTTTTTAATGTTTATTCACTTTTGAGAGACAGAGAGAGACAGCACGAGCAGGGAGGGGCAGAGAGAGAGGGAAACACAGAATCCAAAGCAGGCTCCAGGCTCTGAGCCTCAAGGTGGGATTTCTCAATGTTCTCTGCATCCTCAGTGCAAACTCTGCTTTGTATGTGTGGTGGATCTGTGTGCGTGTCTTGGAGTATGTTTCCTACCCCTCAGAGGTAGAAACACCTCTAATGGTATCAATTTAGGCTCAGCCCTCTTTCCTACCTCTCAGCCAGGAGCAAAATGTTTTGTTCTCTATCTTTTCCCAGCTACACTACCGTGCCTGGCCACAGATGAGATAGTTCCAGTGTCCCATCTCAACGTAGAGACGGGTGGCAATGGGTCTATCCTCCCTGGACTTAAGACAATTTGGTTCACTTGACATCTCAGCTGTCTGACAGGTTAAAAAAATGGAATTTGTAGTTTATTTGAATTTTTCTTATTGTTAGTAAAGAAACAATACTCTTTACAGCCATGTCTTATTAAAAAAATCTAACTTATATTTTATTAGTCTGTTATAGTAAATATATCCTCTAAAAGTGTGATAACTAAAAGTCTCAGTTTTTAAAAATTTAGATCCCTCGCATAGAGATTCCAAGCGAGGCTTCTAGAAATTATCATATTCATTTTGTGTCTTCCCTAAGTGATAAAGCTAGACAGCGATCAAGCTCTAGAGAAACTTCTGTTTACCTCAAGTGCAATCTTATTGGTTCCCAATTTGGCCCCCTTTTTCCCTCCTGACCCATTATTTGCAATACTAAGGGATCATTTTCCTTTAAAAGAAATGTCATAACATGATTAACATAGACGCAGAAAATGTAATTCCATTTACTAAAATTCAAGATACAAGCAATCAATGAGGAATGATATTCTCAGGCGAAGTAAAAGATCCCGTTCAGAACACCGACAGAACTGGCCACATTTACACGGCGCTTCTGCGGCCAGAGGCATTCTCAGCACCGCAGGCACCCACTGAAAATATAATAAATAGCAGAGGAAACAGAACAGCAAGGAACTGTCACTTGTCAATTAAATGTGTGGTTTCATTACTGACACAACGAAGCAGTATTGTCACAGAGGAGCCTGGCTGATTTTTTTTTTTTATCACATAAAATGGGAACAATTAATTTGAAATATGTTCCCCTTTGGCTTACCAAGCTGCTGAAGCCTCGTGGGAATTTTTAAAACACAGTCCTGATAGAAGCTGGTTCATCAGCATACGGTTGCTACAGTTACAATATCACTGCGACAGCAGTCCAAATGGTGATGCCTTGACATCCTTTCATTTAAAAAAACCAGAGGAAGCTTATTTTTAACTGTCCAGTAACCTTTAAATTTATAAACGCGGGGGAGGAAGATTATTAAAATTGCCAAAAATCTTTTCAAGAGTCAGTGTAATGCTAACAAATATCTCATATAAATTAGGATAAATTACTCTCTCCCTACCTCTTTCCTACCTCTCAGCCAGGAGCAAAATGGATAGATTTTAACTGAAATTTTTCTTTAAAATTTAGCTGTAATTTCACTAGGTAATTGTGCAAGGGATATTTTTGTTGACTTTTAAAATCTTTCTGATGTGAGGGGCACCTGGGTGGCTCAGTCAGTTGAGCATCCAACTTCAGCTCAGGTCATATCTCATGGTTTGTGAGTTCGAGCCCCACATCAGGCTCTGTGCTGTCAGCACAGAGCCCACTTTGAATCTGCTGTCCCCCTCTCTCCGCACTTCCCCCACTGCACTTCCTCAAAAATAAATAAACATTTTTTTGAAATCTTCCTGACTTGACATTATAGAGATGATATTTTTTTTCTAAAAAAAGTAGATTAATATGCTTAATCTTAATTCAATAATAGAAATCACATTAGCTTTCTCTGTTAATAAATATTTTCTTATTTTTCAAGCCTCTCTAGTTAACAGCATAAAATTATCAATTGAAGATTAATGTGAAGGAGGTCTTTATATTTTAGTTTTATTTTTTAATTGGTTCTCAGTTTTGGAACCATTTTCAAATTAATATCCATTTCTAGTCAAACTACTTAAGTACCAAAGTGAGCATCTGACAAAGAAGGTGGATTTTGGACAAACATGAATAGTTTTCAAATTGTAATAAATCAAACAAGTCTTTTCTACATTTCCACAGTGTTTCAACAAACTCAGAGGTTTAACTATGAGGAACAGAGCAGTGCAACATGCTCACCACGGGGCTGGCATTTGGGAAGGGACTTACTACCCCTGCCAAAGGAGAAAAGAGAAAGATCAGATACAGAGAGGGAGTGTCATTGTTGTGTTTTCCCAGTGAAGTGCAATATTTTTTGAAGACTGGTATCTTTTAGTCGTGAGAAAGTATAGATATATCTGCAGAAGAGTTTCCAGCCAAACTATATGAGACACCGTCTCTAACTCCTTCAGAGATGTAGTTCTTGAAAAATTGTAATCAACAGATATAAACAACATGTTTTCCCTGGTAAGCAGTGTGGGAAACACAGAATAAGAAAATGGCATGTTCCCAGACGTTCAAAAATTTCTGAACTGATTAAGGCAGAGAATGTTAAAATCTAAAACAAATTATGGGGTGCCTGGCTGGTTCAGTTGATTAAGTGACTGACTCTTGGTTTCACCTCAGGTCATGATCTCATGGTTCGTGAGGTCAAGCCCCACATCAGGCTCTGTGTTGGCAGTGCAGGGCCTGCTTGGGATTCTGTCTGTCTCTTTTTCTCTAAAAATAAATAAATAAACATTAATTTTTTTTAAAAATCTAACACAAATTTAAAAATGAGAGGCTAAATAAATGAAAATTAATTAGACAGTAAAATCTATAATTGTTGATGGAAGAGACATAGCAAGTGATCTGAATAATCTAAGAAGGCTTCATTAGGGAGGTTAGACTTAACCTGTCTTAAAAAGTAACTATTCATTCATTCATTTATTCAACATTCATTTACTAAGCACTGACTCTCTAGCAAGCACTGTGCTATTTTCTGCTTTGATTTTTGCCTTGACTTCATGGCACACACAGTTATTCCGGGAAAGGTAAACATATAAACAAATGGTATTATTTGTAATGGTAAATATATGAACAAATTATTACAGTGATAATATAAGAGAGGATTGTTAAAGTGCAGGAGTCAGGAAAAGCTTTCTATATCTGATGACGCATGAGCTAAGTCTTAAGTCCGAGTGGCCATTTACCAGATACATGTTTGTGGGATAATGTAGCTCTCTCAGGCCAAAGGTATAGAATTAACAGGTAGGATACTTGAAAGGTGGAGGAGAGGAGGGGGACAGCACTACAAATGAAAGCATCATTATTAGTTAAGGCATGGAATAAGGAAATAAACACGACATTTCTAGGACACACCAGCCTAAGTGGAAGATATATAGTGGTAAAAGGGAGAAATTAGATCGGGCATGTAAAGCAGAATCTATGTTTTGTAAGTAATAAGAGCCAGGAAGAGTAGCTTTGGTCTTTGTAACTTTTAGAGGGGCACTTCTAGAGGGTTAGATTTTTTAATAGGCATATGATATACTTACTTAGGAATAGTAATCTAGCAAGTATATGCATTACTGTATTATTCACTAAAATCCCTTGATTTTAATATTATCCTTAGATTTTAGCATTAATGAGGTGAATTAAGAAGCTATACCTAATGTTTACATGTGATTGAAAGATGCTATCTGAGTTAAAACATGTTGGTTCACAAGAAACAAGATTTTATTCCAGTTAAGTAAAAGGAGATATTATTATAGATTTGGAGGATAGAGTGGTTGAACTTGAGGGGAACAATGGAGCTAGGACTGAGATGTCCAACAAAGAAGGCATGAATTTGGGCAAGAGCTATGAAAATTGAAAAGAAAAAGGTAATATGTGAAAGAAACACTAACAGAATTTGGACAAAAAAAAAAGAGGAATATTTCAAAGTTGATGTAAAAATTTAAATTTAAGTGACTGAGGAAAAGGTAGGTTTTGATGTGATCAGAGAATTTAGAAGGGATATCCGAGTGAAATAGAAACCCAATGTATACCATTTGAAAAAATGATGAATTTGAGGTAATGACAGTACATTCATGTGGGATTAAGTAGACAGTTGAAAATATGGGATTGATTCTGAGGTCATAAATAGAACTGGACATTATGCATTAGAATTAGCTACATAGTGGTGAGAGTAGAAGTTGTAAAAAAGCACACACAGAAAGGATTTTTTTCTGAAGGAGACTATAGAAAGGGAAGAACTGAGCATCAAGAACTGAGACCTTCAGACCATGAAGGAGGGAAGATTTATAACCTCTGAATAAATGTCCAGCAAACAAAATTGAGGATGAGTGGTCAGAGGCATAGAAGCAAAATAGGAATAGAATATATCATAAAAGAGTGCCAACTTCTTTCTGGCTTTTTTTTTTTAAACATCCCAGTCGATATTCCAAGAGGGAGTAGTCAATCAGCTAGAATTTTTCCATTTCTTTATTCCATTTTAAAACTTTTTTCTGAAACGAAGAACTTTTTCAATTTTAAATGTCAGTTATTTCCATTCTAACATTTCCTAAAATATTTACCAGGGTTTGCTTGTTTGTTTTAGTAGGAAATTAGTTTGCTCTACGTGAATAGCTGGAAAAAAATAAATGCTTTTCATTTAAGCCATTCTTTCCTTCAATAACCCCATTTCCTGAACTAAGACTAAATTTATGAACTTCAAGTTCAAAAGAGGTCCATTTCAAAATATTAAGAGTTAGTGAAAAGAGGCATGAACAATAGAAGTCTATTTTCAATAGTGAATGCTATAATAAGACATTGGCTACAGCTTCCTCCCAGCTAGAAAAAGAGAAGGGAACCTACAGTTAAAAGTTTGCTGCTCTTAAATTAAAAAAAAAAATCAATGAAATCTTCCTGAAGCAAAATTTAAATAGGAACAGATAGAAGACTACATACTTTACAGATAAACTGGCTTTGGTATAATGAAGAGCTACTGGGAACATAAACCCATTCTTCAACTAGGCTCTTTTCTTTTGAACACTGCTACTGTGTTTAAAATGTAGCAAATAATATGACTATTAAATATAGATATTCCATATACAAGCCTCATGGTTTATTAATTGCTCTAGAAGCTACTTCATACTATTGATTCATACTGATTTGAGATTTAACTAAAACCCTTAAGACTTTTTACCTCAACTTAGCAAAGAGTATTCAAAATGAGTCTTGAATCTGAATTTGAAATTTTGCATTTTCTTTATGATGTTTTATTTCTTTCATTTCAGCCCACACCTTTCAAGGTTTTTTTGAATTTTTATCTTGTCAAAGACATATCAGCTATTTTCATAGTTTTCTGGTACCTACAAATATAATTACCATGCCACATTTATTCTGTCATTCATTCTAAAATTACTGAATTTCTGCTTTATGTCAAATACTTCAGTAGAGGTCAGAGATACAAAGAGAAATAAAGTAGCCACTGCCCTCAAGAGCTCCCCACTCTCAAAGGAGGAAAGGAAGAAAAAAAAATACTTTTTTTTTTTTTTTTACATACAAAGTGATAAACGCAGTAACAGATATGCACAGGGGGTTATAGGATTAGAAGGGTAGGAAGTTGTGAGGGTGGGAAGAAAGGAAAGTTGGAGAGTGGTGAGGGCCAGAGGGTGCATGACTACATTTAGATAGGCTTCCTGGGGAAGGCAGGGCTTTCTGTTGTTGTCCTCTTGAGTCGCCAGAGTACCGCTCTAATTACGGGGTCCTGCAGACAAGCACTGAGGAGCTCTGTAATAATCAGTGATTCTTGAAGTGTGGTCCTCAGATCAGCAGTGTCAGCATCACCAGGGGACTTGTTAGAAGTAAATAGTCTTAGTCTTTACCCCAGATATACTGAATGTGAAATTCTGACGTAGGGTTCACAAACATGTTTTTAAATGCAGGCTTGGTAATTCTGGTGTCTACTAAAACTTAAGCACCCCTGGTCTAAATAACATCAATTCTTTAGTCAGTATCTGACAAACGGTCGTTCACTCCTACGGTAGCTATGAAGTGAAGACACTTGAAGATGAAGAAAAAAGTCTGCTTGAGAAAACCAGCTCCACCATTCACTACTCCATGATTTTTGGCTGATTTCTTAACCACGTCATTCGGATTTCTGGTTCATGATATCTACTTCAGAAGATTACTGTGAAATGAAATGAAAATATGTATATGCAAATACCTAGCACAATATCTAAAGCAGGCACTTAGTTTTATTACAGAATAATAAATCCAAGTAATGAATCTACTATAAAAAAGTAATAGAAGTGTCTAAAAATCATATAGAGAGTAGGTTCAAAAAGTAGAAATGTTTTCCTCTGGATAAGCAGACATGAGAATTGTCTTCAAACATTGGAAAAACTGGCAGTTCCTTAATCCATCTTCAGGTAGACTTTTTTTACTTATAGATCTACAAACAAATAACTGACACAAGGCCTGGATTCAGACCAGAGAAGAATGTCCCATCAACGGGAAGAACGAGGGGAACATGAAGAGTGTTTTGTGTCAAAGAGAAATGTGAAATGCCTGTCATAGCAGATGAGGAGACAGTTTTACTTTGGTGAGAGGAACCACTATATGCCTTCCTAAGTAAGGTCCAGTATCTCACTTTGCAGGACTATTCCCTTTGGCAGGTTATTCTGCATGGTTTCTGAAGATTCCCAAATACTCCATGGAAATGGCCACACCAGCCCTCTAACTGAAGATGCTCTGTGAAAATAGATGGACTGTGCAAATAGATTTCTATGAATGGGCCATCATATTCGTGTCATCTATGTCATGAAAATAAACACAGAAATAGAAATAGTATCTGTATATTCTGAAAGTCTTCATGACCCACTTTACGTGTGGCGCCATAGTACCTACTGCTCCACGTTTACACATATATGCTTTGGGCCCTATCTTCCTATGACTTTATAAAAGAGGAAGTGAATGTGCAAATATACCAACCTTATTAACATTTATTCCCTTATCGATTTCATGTCTTAAATGTTGCTGAAACATGCATCATTTAAAAATATTTCCTGTTAATATTCTTTTGCATGGGGATTTGTTCTCTACTAAAATGAGGTAAATGTATTTTTTTAAACCTGAGAAAGGCCTGGGATCTATAAAAAGGGAAAGGTTCCTATGAGATTAAATTTCAATGCTCACAGAACTACATCAAAGCAATTAAAAAGGAGTGAGTTAAATATAGCTTTCCCTTGACAGAGAAGCTGCCCTTAGTAGGACACATTGCTATATTCTGTAACCAAATACACTGCCCCAGTTTACTTTAATTCTAGCTAAGTCTGTACATCCTTCAAAGCAGTATCCTTGAGAAGCCAAGCTCCATGGTTTTTAAATCAATGATAATGTGAATAGCGATAATGAGGCTTGCTGGGGGCAAATGAATGGGACATTCGCATACCAGATTCAAAGAGACAATGAACACACATTGATTATATAGGCCACACGAAATGTAGGCAACACATACTGAGAAATATGAGATAGGAAAAACTGTAAGGTGTCTTTTTGATGAGAGACCAATTCTTTGACGAGTTAACTTCTGTGCCAGCATCTTGCATTCCCCATAATTAAACAATAGCATTAAATTTATAATCAAGCTATTTGTCTTATTATGTGAGTTCCTCAAAAGCAAAGACCTTGTCTTGCTCATTTTAATATCCCCCAGGACTTGGCAAACACTGAATGCTCAACGAGTTATTAACAAATAAGTAAATGAGTTAATTTGTGAGAGTCAATAGCTCCAAGTTACTACATTCTTCCTTTGATGCATCACTCAGCATATGGCCTCCCTCTGCTTTAAAATAACCACCAGAGGTTGCTATTTAATATTTTTTTAACTTGCCATGTCTTTACTACGATGCTTTTTAAAACTATAGCACAGTGCTACAAATTGCATTTTCCAAAGAAAACCACAATGATATATTTTATCTCATATGTTCTTCTTACAAGTGACATTGGTATTTTTCTCGCACTGGGGCCTATACTCCTCCTCTTGGATATTTTTTTTGTAATTTTGTAATTGCCTTGACCGCTGGATATGGTAGAAGTGATGTTACATCAGTAAGTCATTAAAATGTTATGTACATCTGCCCTGTCCTATTATACTTGCTCTTGGAGCCCAGCCATCATACTGTGAGAGAGCCAAGCAGCCATATGGAAAGGCCAGTTGGAGACGTTCCAGCCTGCAGCCCCAGATGAGGCCCAAACCAATAGCCAGCATTAACTACTACATGTGCGAGTAAAAGAGCCCTCAGATAATTCCAAGTCACCCTGACTCTTTAAGCAAATCCATAATAAGGAACGAATTGCCTCTGCTTACTCCTACCTAAATAGCAGATTCACAGAAAAAAATAAATGATTGTTCTCATTTCAAGCCACTAAGTTTGGGGTGGTTTGTTATATAGCAATAGATAACTAAAACACATACATACAAGAAAGTGGACAACAACTCAATTATCAAAGGAGACATCTCAATTATTACTAAATGAATATACCTCTGTAATCATCACCTAGATCAAGAAATAAAACAATACTAGTATTTCAAGAGCCCATCCAGGCACCTCCAAACTGTAACCCCCGAAGGTAATAATTATCCTGATTTCTAACACCAGAGATTAATTTGTACTATTTTGAACTCTGTATTAATGGAATCATATAATAGGTACTCCTAGTGACTAATTTCTTTCTCTCAATACTGTTTGTGCAATTAATCCATATTGTTGCATATAGCTTTTGTTCTTTCATTTTCATTGCTATGCAGTATTCTGTTGTATGAAATAAATATTTTTTCTGTTCTACCATTGATGGATGTTTGGGATTGTAACAAATAATGCTGCTATTAATATTCTTATGCGTGTCTTCTGGTGTATGTATTCATCATTTCTTTGGGATTTATTCTTAGGAGAAATTTTAGATCACAGAAAATATATTCCTCTTTTATTTGTAATATGAAAGTATCTTCCAATAGGATCATACCAATTTATACTCCCATCAACAGCGTATAAATGTTCCTCCCCAAGACTTTTTAATTTGAGCCATTCTGATGGATGATTTTAATGCACATTTCCTGATGTCTAATGAACTGAAATCCTCTGAATGCTAATCTATTTGCATATTTTCTCTTATAAGTTACAATTTTTTATTGGGTGGTGGCATCTTTTCCCTATATTTGTAGGAGTTCATTTTATATTCTACAAGAGATCTGTCAACTCTTCTAAGAGACTGCTAGAATAATCTGATGATCAAGCAAATCCAAGTTTATTAACCTATAGTATTGGAGAGCACCAACTTCACAGTCTGAAATTTCAAAAAAAAAAAGTCAAAATGGCTACCCATGGGATTTTCATATCTGAGAGATCAAGTAATTTAAGGAGGATCTCTCAATACAGCCGTAAATTGGGACTGGGAAAAAATCATGATACAGTAGTTCAGGATTGGTAGACACAACAAGGCAAGGGTCTTGAAGCAAGCCTTCACAAATAAACACTTGTTTCATGTGGATTTTTCAAGCAGGTGAGCAACCTATTGTCGTGGGGAGACTTTTTTCCAGATGAGCAATCTATCCTTTGAACAAATTAGTTTTCATGAATTTCCTGAAACAAGCAGTGAAGTTATTTGTTGAGTTACAGTCTTGTCTTTCTTTCTTGGCAAGAGTTTTCAGTCCTGAGAATTGAACTACATGGATGTAAGTGGCCTCAGTTGTCGAGCCTGAGACATGTTGTTGGAGACACGTTGCAAATGTTGTCACAACTTTCATTGCTTGCCTCTCAAGTGACCATTCTGATTTGTTTGGGAGTCTCCCAGTTTGAAAATCTTATGCTCTGGGACACACTTCAGTCCTGGGCAAACCAGACGGTTGGTCACCCAAATTGCCTTATTTCTCTTCAAGGCATCTATTCACAGACAGAAGTTTTTAAATTTAATATAGCCCAATTTAACAACTTTTTCATAGTTAATGCTTTTTTAAATCTTAAGAAATATTTCTCTGGACAAGGTTTTACACATAGCTTAATTTTAATAAAAGAATAGTAAAAACTCCTTATGAAAATTTAATTGTTTACATGGATTTTCTATGCCTAAAATTCCTTGTGTATATTAATTTAAAAATCCTTCAATACCAAAATCTAAAGAATTCATTAACTATTTTCTGTTGTTATTTGATGCAATGAAACAAAGAGCAAAGCTTGATAACTGAACGTGGCAACTCATGAAAAGACCAGACTATAATGCTCAACCTTTATGAGTCATAGCACACAGGAAATAAAGGCTTTGTAGTCATCTCTCTGAATGCGGCTGAACCAGTGCCGAGGGTTACCAATAACACAAGCTGCTAATAGCGTTACTTTCTTTTAACACAATTTTGTTTTTTTTTTGGTTCTGTCACTGTTTCTTGCTAGTCTCCTTCATTCTCCCTCTCCTTTCTCAAAGCTAACATCCTCAGCAAGATGTGTCCATTTTGTCTCCATCTATTCCAGTCAAAACCCTATAAAATACTCATCATCTAACATAGCTTATGACAGGATCATTCCTGATTTTTTTCATACAGACTCGGTTACTTCATCCCAGCCATCATCGGTCGAACTTTGAGTGTTAAGGGCATGTCTGCTACGCCTAAGACACTGAAGTAAACAGTCTTTAGGAGACAAAGATATATAAATAGCAAATTTGGTTTGGCCATTCTCTTCTTTAACATTTTAAAGTCTAAAGCTCGGAAGCCTATACTTTTTCTAAGTCTTAGTCCCTATCTCCTTCACTGCCTCTACCTTCATCCTAATGTCAGAGTTTTTATCTCCTTATTAATATTCTTTTATATGAGTTTGTTACTCCCCAAAATAAACCATCATACCCATGTATCAGATGGAACCCACATCATCGTCTCAATTACTTAATTAACATTTCCACACACAATCTTATACTTTTTCTCTATTCTTATATATCTTACATTCTGCTGGATTTTTCATCTTATACTTAAATCAGTTAAACATTCAAAACAATTTAGACTTCCGTAGCTGGCCAGCACAGGATAAGCAAACTACTGCTTATCTGTCCCATCGATTGCCTAAAACTCCTTGTAAAAGTATGAATAGCAAAACCTGAGGACTCTCAACAGATGAATTGGAAGGAGGAAGGCCAAAACCTGAAGGAGGAACAATAATAGGCATTATTTTTCTGTTTTTCTTTTTTCTTTTTTTTTTCCTCTCTCGTGGCTTTAACTCAAGGGTAGTCTCACCCAGTGCAAAAGCATGCAGCAGGTAGAAGAAGCAGAGAGGAATCCCGTCTTTCTCAACTTGGAAAATTAGCATCTGTATTCCAGAGAGTGTATATGTTTGAGGTTTTGCTTTGTTTTCCTTTTTGTTCCCCCTCCCAGCCCTGCCTGTAGGGGAGCCTCAGTTACAGAGCTGCATTGCAGCAATGAAAGCAATAGTACGGATGCCTAAAGCTAGTTTTCTGGCCAAAGGAAATAAGAGAGATAGGCCCTGAGGACCCAGGAGTATGAAGCAATTCCTGACCTTTTCCTTTATTTTCTCATAACCTTACCTGGAAGACAGCCCCAGTCAGGCAGAACTGTGTAGCAATATGGATACATAAAACTCCAGGAGAAATGATCTTTTTCTACCCAGGTGACCAAGAAAAGAGGTAAATTATATGTCTACATTTAGCTGTTCAATCTAGACATATGTATCCCTTATGAACTTTGAAAATGATTTAGTTCTCACTTTTTTTAACTAGATGTTAAGCTTCCTGGTTTGGTCTTCTATGACTGTGACATTTTCTCATCTGGTTTCCAATGATATGCATTTTTTTCTTAATTTTTCTCCCCAATACCTAAACTATATTTTCTTTTCCTTTCAACCATATTTTTCTTTCTTACGGGTTTTTTTATGTTTTCTAATGGTTTTGTTTTTGGTTTTATTTATTATCCTGTTCTTGTATCATCAATCCAATCTTTTAAAATATTTCTAGAATATGAGTTAGTATTCTATTATTGGATATTTTCTTTTCAGTTTTAGAAGTTTCTATTTCTTGCATCTTCTGTTTACTCTGTGCTCATTTTTTTCCCTCTCATTTGTGTTTGCCTCTGTGACATTATATATATATACATACACATACATATACATACATATTGTATATACTATATATTATATATATTACATATATATGTAAATATGTCTATATATACACATACATATGTATATATATACATGTATGTATGTATATTTGGTCTTTGTCCCTGGTTCCTAACACAGAGCTTCTAAAATACTTGGAATTTCCTAAGTGATAGAAGTGATAGGAGTGTCCTTTATTATCCAAAGAAAGCTTCTTTCAACCATAACTGAGTTTATGCTAATGAGGTGACTCAGGTTTCTAGATAGGTTCAGGATGGGGGCTGGTTGCTGAAGGAAACAACCATGTGATTAGAAGGTTGGAACTTTCATCCCACTCCCAACCACTGCTAGAGGAGAGAGGGACTAAAGACTGAGTTCAATCACCAATGGCCAATGATTTAATCAATCAGGTCTATGTCATTAAAACTCCATAAAAACCTTAAACAGCAGTGTTTAGAGAGCTTCCCAGTTGGCACTCACATCCACATGCTAGAAGGGTGGCCCACCCCAGTTCCATAAGGACAAAATCTCCTATACTTGGGACCCTTCTGGAACTCCTTCCAGTCCCTACATACCTCTTTATCTGACCTTTCATTTATGTCCTTTCTAATAAACCAGTAACAGCAAGTACAGTGTTTTCTGGAATTTTATGAGCTGTTCTAACAAATTATCAAACATGAAAGGAAGCATTACAGAAACAACTCAACTTTGTAACTACGTCAGACAGAAGTGTAGGTAACCTGGGAACTGGATATATGTAGCTGGCATCTGAAGGGAGGGCAGTCTGTGGGACTGGCCCTTAAACCTGTGGAGTCTGATGTTAACTCCAGGTAGTTAGTGTTAGTGAATTGCATTGTAAGATACCCAGATGGTGTCCAGAGAATTGAAGAAATGTTATTGGAAAAGATACCACAAATTTGGTGTCAAGAGGAAAGAAACCCACACTTTTTGCACCAGAGTGTTATGCATAAAAACAGCTCAGCCTCTCTCTTTCACATCTGAGAATATCTGTAGTCTAGAAAAGACCATTTTTCTTCTTTGGAATTGTCGATTGGCAGATTATGCTTTAAGACATGAGAGTAGAAAACTGGCCGCCATTCAGGAAGGAGAGGGAGTGGTCCGTAAACCAGCAATACGGATGTCTGAAATATCAAAGCACCTAAAAGCTGCCCTACCTCTCAGCAATGCAGATGCTTATATTTCTTCAAAGAAGGTACTTGCATAGTTTTGCGGTTTGTGCTAGGGAGTAACCCCGATGACATATATTCTAAGTGTAGCAATTTGGAAAGATATGATAAAGCTGTTAATTTTTTTTTCATACAGATTTCAGTTAATGACCTTCTGTATTACTTATCTACTGCTATAACAAATTGTCAAAACTAAGTGACTTAAAACAAGACAAATTTATGATCTCACATTTTCTTTAGGTCATAAGTCCACATGGGCTCAGCTGGCTCTGCGGCTTACTCACAGGCCTGGAATCAAGGTGTCAGCACTGACGCATTCCTTATTGGATGCTGTGGGAGAAATGTGCCTTCAACCTAATTGAGTTTGTTGGCTACATTCAATTCTTGTGAGTGTAGGAATGAAGTCCCCATTTACTTGCAGGCTATGAGCTGGGGGAAGTTCTTCGCTCCTAGGAACTACCTGCATTCCTTCTCATTCCTTCCAGGTGGATCCTCCAGTCACAATGCACTGAGTCTCTTCCTTGCTTCACCTCTCTGACTTTTCCTTGTGCTGCATTTCTCTAACTCCAGCCAGAAAAAGTTCTTTGCCTTTAGAAGCTGCTGTGATTAGACCAGGTTCACTTAGATAATCCAGGATAGTTTTCCTATCTTAAGGTCCACAAACTAAAATATAACTGTAAAGTCCCCTTTGCCATGTAATGTAACATATTCACAAATTTCAGGGATTTGAGTATGGACATTTTTGAATGAGCCATTCTACCTACTACTCTTTCCTCTTAGTCCCATCTCATTCCCACATTCTATTATAATTGAAATTTGATAGCCCTGGGCATCTATGGAATTTTGCAAAGCACATTAGCCAGCCTCAAGTTCAAACCACTTCATATAAATTCTAAGTAATAGTAACAATAGAACAAGACTGGAACTAGACCACTTATCAGTAATGCTAGGTGCTAAAAGTTATGGAAGAATACCTATAGAATTCTAAAAGAAAACTGTTTTCAGTCTAAAATTCTATTCTGCAAAAAAATACCAATTCATTCTGATCACAAAATAAAAATATTATTAAACAATAGAGGACTAAAAAATGTATGTTCCATGTACCCTATTTTATGACACTACTTGAAAACATGCCCCAGCATGACAAACAAGTAAATCTAAAAAGAAGACATGGAATTTAAGAAACAGTAGAGTATATAAATGAAAAGAATCCTAGAACATTGGCTGGGCCTTTCCCCTACTCACATTCTCTCTCAAAAATAAATAAATAAACATTAAAAAATTAAAAAATACACTTCCATATATCACCACTCTAAAGTCAAACTGGCCAGAATCAAGACTTGCTTAGATAAATAAAATGTAATAGTAGTAACACTGTGTAACTTTCAAAACTGGACCTTGAAAGATCTTCAGCTTCTACTTAGACCTCGACATTCAAACCGAACAGTGTTTTGAGAAGGTTAAGACACATGGAAGGGCTCATGGAGAAAAAAAGAGTTCTTGGTCAACAGCACCAACTGGACTCCCAGCCAACATACAGCCCCAGCTGCTAGTCATGTGACTTCATGTAGACATTCCAGGTCACTGAATTCCAGTTGAGAATTCAATGGACTTCAGCCTCTACCAACCACTCATGGAACAGAAGCATTGCACAGTGCAGCCCAGTCAATCTATAGAATCATGAGATAATAATTTTGTTGTTTAAGCTACTAAGTTTTTAGAGTGGTTTATTATGCAACGAAGGATAACCAAAAAAAATCCATTTAATATATTTAATCCATTTAATGAATTATCAGTGTCTGGATTAGCATATTATCCCTTGGATTATCCATTTACTCAAATATCTTATTTCTAACTTTCATATCTTTTAGTTATTTACTGGCTATGCATAAATGATTTTCCCTTATTAGTAATCGTTAGTGAGGCATATGTCCTGTCTCTTTTCAAAACAGTTTATTGCTTTTCTGGAAACACATGTACCACATGTGTAACACCATTGGAAAATTTGCTTTTCAGAGATAAAAATAACTACTTCCAGTTTACTCAGATGTGTCTTCTTAGGAAAATTTATTTCACTATCATCTTACCAAGAACCTTCACACATGCCATTGTCATCCTAATTATTTTGACTCATTTTTGGGTACAGACACAGGCTTAAACACACACACTCAAAAATTTTTTAAACTTCTATTCTCCTCCAAGAATACATGTTTAATTATATAATAAATGCTTAAGATGACCTCTGGATGTATACTCCATGTCAATTAGTGACCTTAAAAGTTATACTTGGGAACTTCTCATTCATATAAATACACTAACTTTATGAGTTAAGACCTTGTACTTTTTTTGTTATCAGGACCCTGAAGTCTTTCACTTCTAAACAGCCTTACTTTCACTAAGGCTGCTCTTTACTCTTATTGTTTCTGTAACCTCATTTCTCCTTCATGTTCTCTTGGTCCATGAGCCTCTTCTGATTTTACTTACAATAAATTTCCCCTGCTTGTTCTCCATGATCGACCATTTCAGTGGCTCTTACACAAGCATTTTTGTATCACCAGACTTTCTGCCCCTGTACTGTGTTAATACCTATGGCATCCGAGCATGATTGAAGAACAATATTGTGCAATATTGTGCATTGCTGCATTATGATCCAATTGAGATCTCGCTGTGACTGAGCATAATTTCTCATCTTCTCAGTTCCTTTATATATTTCTCTCATGGCTGTTTTAAACATTTACCACTCTTCTTAAGTCCCCAGCTTACCTAAGCCTACCTGATTCTAAGTCCATGATCTCACATCATGTTATCCAGCCTCATTTATTTAGCTTATATTTGGAAGTAGTGATTCTTATCCTTCCCAAGACTGAATTCTCAAGGGTTAATCTCTAATTATTGACTGTTTTATAAGGATCTCTTCATTAGTTCCTTCTATCAAATTTACCAATACATATTATGGCTTTTTAATATTTATGGACTGCCATGGCTCTCATGGTGTTCCTCCTAGACTTTTGCAATAATCTATTAAAACTCATGTTCCCTAGGCCTCACTGAGGACACATTATTAATAACTCCAGTTTCTCTAGCTCATGATCCTATGACTCTGCTTAATCATTCACTAGAGTTTTCTATCTTTCCTCCTAGATTCCAAAGACATATTTTAATCTATTTTCCTTGGTTACATCCCACTGTCTTTCTGTAGGTTTGCATCTTTTTCTATCACTTATTATCATTTTTACTGAGTCAGGAGGGGGAAAAGAAAAATGCACATAAGTCTGCCATCTTGAATTCACTGTTCATTTTTCACAATATGCTGATCTTATTTTACACATGCAGTATCTTTATAGGTATCTCTGAGACTACTGATTTAAGGTTGTTGTTTTTTCATTCTTAGAAATTTTCCTGTTTCCTCTGATGCAAGTTTTTCATCTTTCTTGTGTTACAGGCTTTCCTCAAACTTCTGTGATCCTTTGTTGCTTTTCATCTGTAAGAATGTGGCATTAGAAAGGCTTACTAGGTACCCTATGTGAATTGCTGAGCAGGCTGATTGACAGACTTTGTTTTAAAATGAGTGAGAGGGAAAAGCTGGCCATTATGCTACGAGCCCCTTCTCTGAATCTGTTGTGCCTCTGGGACACTGCCAAATAGAGATCAGATGCCTCTTTGACTGTAGTTGCTTTTAAGGAGATTGTAGACTATGTTTTCCTTTACTCAAATCATCAGTCACCACCTCTTCTACTTTCTGAATTCGATAGATTTTTTTTTAAATGTTATGTTCACTGATGATTCCATCTCCAGTCCATTGTTTCTGTTGAGCAACACCTCTTTAGCGTCATTACTTTTTCTGTTAATTAGTCCACAAGAGGAAATATTGATAAACATGTCTTTATCTAGCATGAAACTAGAATCTAATTTTTCATTTTTGTAATTGATTTTTTGGAATGTAGATTCCACAGTCTCTCTGCCTCTTTCCCTAGCTGTAAATCATTGGCATTCAAATTTTATTGATTCCAGATCATTAGAATATTAAATAGCAATGGAATCATTGATCTTAGTATTAACTGATTGATCTAATTCAGCCTTATCATCCTGTGCACAGTGATTTATTCCCAGAATGTTGAGAATACAGGAAAATTTCTTGTTCTTTAATGTCTGTCTACAAAGAATCTTGCCTTCCATCAATATCAATCTAAGCCTGAGGTGACCATTCCTGGCCATTTATCTGCTTCTTCCTCTCATCATCATCTTAGGCCTTTTTTTCCATCAGATCTTGGTGAGCCCAATATCTTGAATAGTATTATGACCCTTGTCACCTCCTTCTGTAAATCCCATGTGCTTACTCTACCCATCCACATGTATGTCTGGACAGAAAAAAGGAAAGCAATTTTTTCACTGATTTTTCCAATGATGACAGTCGATAGTTAGAGAGCTAACTGTGACAAGCAATTCTGTCTCTATTCTCTTCTACCTCCCAGGCCTTAGAGGCTAAAAGTTAAGAAGTAACAGAAGTGGGGGAAAAAACAGTTGAAGATATATATCACTTTATCACTCAAAAGTTCACTGCATATGGTAATGGTAGATTTCTTCGTGATGGATCTAATGCAGCACCTACAAATTTCTTACGACACTCATTTTTTTTAATTTAAGTAGGCTTTACACCCAATGTGGAGCCCAATGCAGGGCTTGAACTCATGACCCTGAGATCAAGACCTGAGCTGAGATCGAGTGTCAGATGTTTAACCAACTGGCCATCAAGGCACTCCAGCACTCAACTTTTGATTATACACAATTAAACATGTAAAGAATATTTCCACAAATTGACATATAATATAGTCTGATTCTTTATTTAGGTTTCTAGTCAATGAAAATATAAACCTGATAACAGGTTGCTGAAGTAGGGAGGTTTCTAGTACTCAGTTCATTTGCCACACTCCTTAAAAAAGAAAAAAAAAATCTTTCCAACATTATTGCTGCCACATAATTAAAAATTACCTTTTTAGGATACTCATTCTTTCTCTTAGTTACTCATCATGGAAGATTTTATAAACACCACCTTTTGTAAAGATGAAAGGTAGAAAGCTCCAGAGAGCCCCAAATAGGGAAATGGGGGTTAGGTCATATGGACTGCTTAATATAATTGTGGCCTCCAAACTCAGAGATAAATGCCAAGGGTCTAGGAAAACAAAATGGGTATCAGAGAAATCATGAGAATGAATTGTTTGTTCTTTACAAGGTGCATGTGATATTTACCACACACTGTCTGTGAGGATTAAGTATCGATGTGATAGAATGAAGGCTTTTCCCAATTTAATGGGTAAGTTTTCTAAAACGTAATATCATGATCCATCATAA
The DNA here is from genome assembly GCA_030068075.1 of Paguma larvata. NCBI lineage: Eukaryota > Metazoa > Chordata > Mammalia > Carnivora > Viverridae > Paguma > Paguma larvata. The sequence goes on along the minus strand of CM057838.1, from coordinate 35,987,156 downwards.
TACAAAATAAACACATGCAAAAGATTTTAACTCATTCATTAATGAGAAAACAAGATGTTCAAAGAATTCAAACTACCACACTTACATAAGTTAAACAGGAATGCTGAAATGAATTCACAAATAAATTCAAAGCTATATTTTTTGGGGTGCGTAAGTGGATCAATTTCCTGTCACTCAACAGAATTCATTTACATAAGGAAAGTAGTCAGTCACATTGCTATCAGTTATCTATAATTTACAGTTTAAGAACAGCTCAGTGACAATAAAAGGCTGAAACCGTCTAGAGAAGTAATCTAGTCAGGACATGTTCCTAATATTCTTAGCACTTTCACCATTTCAAAGTCTTCCACAGCTCTCCTCACACTAGAAATACTGATTTTCAGCCGACTTTTCACATGATGTTATTGCTCCCCTTACACCATCATTGTCCTGATAAAACGAGAACCCTTGACTGTAGATGTTTCTCCCTCTTCCCTAGCTTCTGAGACCACCCACTTTCAGGTGCATGTATGTAAGAAATCAAATAGGGGCGCCTCAGTGGCTCAGTCGGGTAAGCGTCCAACTTCGGCTCAGGTCATGATCTCACGGTCTGTGAGTTCAAGCCCCGCGTCGGGCTCTGTGCTGACAGCTCAGAGCCTGGAGCCTGCTTCAGATTCTGTGTCTCCCTCTCTCTCTCTCTGATCCTTTCCCACTCATGCTTTGTCTCTCCTGCTCTCAAAAATAAACAAAAACATAAAAAATTTTTTTTAAAAACTAAAAAAATTTAAAAAAAGAAAGAAATCAAATAGACTTTGAGAAGTCACATGCTCTTGCACCATCAGGATTCCCAAAATGTATTTGTAAGTCTTTCAATGCTTATTAACTGGAACGAAAATAAAGCAATTTCAGCTTGAGCCATTATTTTCACCAAACCTCAAATCTGGAACATTTGTGGTCTTGCCCATTACCCACAACCCATCTGCTTTTTTTACTACATATTCCACTGCTAGGTCTCTTCTTGTCCACTATTACAACCCACCAACCTTATTTGGAACCTTGAAAACACCAATAATTTTCCAGCTTCTGGGATGCCAATATGTTTTTCTACCTTCCTAGAAGTTCAGATCAAAATCATTTCTTCAGTGGAGAGACTTTTTTCACTCTCATAAAATTTGGTATAAATTTAAAGACTTGAAATCATTAAAAGTATTCTCTCCAACCATAAGGGAATGAAATTTGATATCAATAACAAAAAGAAACATGGGAAATCAACAAATATGTGAAATTAAACAACACACCCCTAGGTAACCAAGAGGTCAAAAAAGAAATCACATGGGAAATTAGCAAATGTTGAGGTGAATGGAAACCAAGATACCAACATATAAAATCTTATGGGATGCAGCTAATCAGTGCTTAGAAGGAAATTAATAGCTATAATGACTATATTTAAAAATCTCAGCATAATAACTTAAATTTCTACCTTAAGAAACAAGAATAAGAAGAGCAAACTAAACAAAAACCAATCAGAAGAAAGGAAATAATAAAGATCAAAGTGGAAATAAATAAATAAGAAAACAATAGTTAAGATGAATAAGAACATTATCATGAAACACCCTTTGAATGGCAACAAAATTCACCAAACTTTAATTAGATTGGCCAAGAGAAAATAAAGATTCAAATTGCTAAAATCAGGAACAAAATAGGGGACATAAACACTGACATTATAGAGTTCAAAGAAGTATAATGAAATACTAGGAATAATTATATACCAAAAGTTCAATAACCTGGGTGGACAAATTCCCAGAAATATACAAATTATCAAATTTGACCAAGAAGAAATGGAAAATCTGAATAGAACTTATAAGTTAAAAAAGAAGAAGAAGAAGAAGAAGAAGAAGAAGAAGAAGAAGAAGAACTTTACACAGGAGAAATATAGGCTCAGATGACTTTACTTCTAGGTGTTTAAAGAAGAATTATTACCAATGCTTCAAAGTACTTGCAAAAAGTAAAAATAAAAAAAAAAAAAGACATTGAGATGTTTCCCAACTCATTCTATGAGGCCAGTATTAGCTTCATACCAAAACAAGACAGTCATCACAAGAAAGCTACAAACCAATCACTTGTAAATATAGATGCAAAAAATATTCAATAAAGTACCAGCAAACGAATTACAGCAATATATGAAAAGGAATACAATTTTAATTTGGAACACAAATCATTCAATGTAATACACCATATTAGCAGAATAAAGAAAAAAATACTATCATCTCAATAGATGCAAGAAAAACATTTGGCAAAATCCAACACTTTTATGATAAAAATCACTCTACAAACTAAGAAGAGAAAGCAATTTCCTTATCCTCATAAGGATAAAAAATCAAAAGCTAACATCATACTTAAAAGTGATGAATAGAATGTTTTCCCCTTAAGATCAAGACTAGGATATTTACTCTTGCTCTTCCATTCAGTTTTGTACTAAAGGTTCTAGCCAGGGAAATCAGGCAAGAAAAAGAAATAAAAGTCACCTAAATGAGAAAGTAGTAAAACTATATCTACAGATTATGAGATCTTATATATAAAAAAGTCAAAAAATTAACTGAAAAACCTATTAGAACTAATAAATGAATTCAGTAACATTGGAAGATACAAAATCAATATGGAAGACCAAATGTATTTGTATGCACTAGCAATGAACAATACAAAAATTAAGAAAACAATTCTATTTGAAATGATATCAGAACCAACTGTACTCCCATTTTCCCACTAGGCTCTTCTAGACAAAAACCTCCGGCTGACAGAGGGGAGTTTGTTGTATTACTTAGCATTTGGAAATCTGATTACTATTTTCCACTGATGAGCCTATTTCCTTAACTAAAATTATTGCAATGTAAAATGACCATAGGATACTCTGTTACCTAAGTGGGTAACAGAAATATTATAAGACATATTTATTCTTAAACAAGTAGTATTTGGGAAAATATAAATAAGAGTTGTGCTCTGATTGTATTATATTCTGGACTAGTCCAACATAATGGTGACAACTGGTAGGTTCATGAGGCACACTGTCTGATTTATTCATTATTTATTGTTCAACATCTAACCCAGTGCCTGGCCCATAGTACTCAAACAATATCTATAAAACTGCACAAATTAAGGAAAGAATAAACCATTAGAAGAGAACTCTAGGGGACCGTGATGACAGAACAGCATGGAAGTTTTTCTTCTGTCTCTTTTCCCTGAAATGCAGCCAGATCAACACTAAGCCATCTTGCACACCTAGAAAACTGATTTGAGGATTAACATAACAATCTGCATAACCTGAACCACAGAACTTGGCAGGTACGTGACATGGAGAGGTGAAGTGGTGAGAGAGAAGCCACGGAGGGCAGGGAGCTGTTTTTGTTTGCAGAGAGAGGACAGAGATGGGGGGGGAGACTAGAGGAAAAGCACCTCCTTGCCATGACACCCCCCCCCCAAAGCACCTGGAGAGAAAAGAGAAGAAGTGGAAACAGCCTCAAGGGACTGAACGAAAAAGAGAGAAAGAAAAAATAAGAGGGTTTAAATTCCATTAAGACTCTATAAATGTGGGGAGTAAGGAGTCTGACACTCTGCAGCTCAATACCTGGTGGTGCTCTGGCAGGAAAGGCAAATCCTCAGGAGCAGAATGCAAGGTCCAAGGGGTCTGAGGGCCACATGGGAAGAGGAGGTTCCCCTGCTGCGAGGACATCTGGCAGAGGCTGTGTGGCCTCCCCACAGGCAAGTGGCCCAGCAGACACTGGAGATCAGTCGCACTCACTGGTGTCAGAACAAGAACATTGGGGTGAAGCCTGGAGTCAGATGTATATTACGATTTACCATAATCCCTGAAATGCTGCTGCTTCACAATCTCAAGAACTTTTTCTGGGGTGAGGTGTGGCCTGGCCACAGTCTCTGAGCATTGGCAGCAGCATGGTCACGTGAATGTTCCTGGGGTCAGTCCAGCACCTGGCCATTGCCCAGGAAGATCCTCCCCTAGAGGGTCTGAGCAGGTCAAGGCTGCAGTCCCTCAGAAGTGAGGGCTTGGGAAACACAGCCCCATGTGAGCTAAAATTCAGGAGGTAGATGCCACCTGACAGCTTGGTCACAGCATAGAAACAGGGCATGGACGGAAGCCAGAGACAAAGGAGGGGTGCTTGATTGTCTGTTGGGGAGAGCACAGAGTTCTGAAACTAGAGAATGGGTAGCTGCCTCACACCAATGTCAACCCTCCCACGCATGCGCATACACACCTACCCGGGCCACAACAATCCACCCCAGTAAGCTAAGCGGCGCCATCTAGTGGAGAACAGAGCCATTACACTAAGCCCCGCCCAAGGGGGGCCAACCGCACTCTTGAGGAATACAAGTCTCTCTGTCTGCTTAGTTTACAGACCATAAAGTGCTTCATAGTTTGACTTCTAGGGGAAACTGGATGTAATTTCAATCATATTTCATTGTTTCCTGGTCCATCTATTCAATTTTTTTTCCTTTTTCTTATTCTTGAATACAGAAAGAGAAAACTTTTATTTTTATTTTCCATTTTCATACAAAAATATTTTTCTTTAATTTTTTCCACTATATTTTTCATTTTTTGTAAATTTTTAAGTTATATTTTATTTTTATCATTTCATTTTATTCTTTTTTATTGTATTCATTTTTTTCGAGATTTTAAATGTTTTCCTTTTTTTTCTTTTCCTTTATTTCCCTTTTTTCTCTATTCTATCAAGCTTCATTCAATAATCAGACCAAAACACATCTAGGATCTAGCATCCTTTATTTGATTTTTTTTGTGCTGTTTTTAATTTTTTAGTTTTTATTTTTTAAATTTTATTAATTCATTTTCTTTCTTCAAAATGACAAAATGAAGGAATTCACCCCAAAACAAAGAACAGGAAGAAATGACAGCTAGGGACTTAATCAACACAGATACAAGTAAGATGTCTGAATCAGAATTTAGAATCAAGATAACAAGAATGCTAGCTGGGGCTGAAAATAGATTAGAATCCTTTTCTGTGGAGATAAAAGAAGTAAAAACTAGTCAGGATGAAATTTAAAATGCTGTAACTGAGCTGCAATCTCGAAAGGATGCCATGGCAGCAAGAATAGATGTCACAGAGCAGTGAATCAATGATATAGGAGACAAACTTACGGAGAAAAATGAAGCAAAAAAAATTTAAAAAGAGGGAAACAAGGCAAAGAAGCACAATATAAGAATTAGAGAATTTAATGCCTCATTAAATAGGAATAACATGAGAATCATAGGGATCCCAGAAGATGGAGAGAGAAGAAAGGGGTAGAAGGGTTATGTGAGCAAATCATAGAAGAAAACTTTCCTAACCTGGGGAAAGACACAGACATCAAAATACAGGAACCACAGAGAACTCCCATTATATTCAAGAAAACCTGACCATCAACAAGGCATACCATAGTCAAATTCACAAAATACTCAGGCTAGGAAAGAATCATGAAAACAGCAAGGAAAAAAAAGTACTTAACCTACAAGGGAAGACAGATCAATCCACAGACCTATCCACAGAAGACCTATCCACAGAAACTTGGCAGGCCAGAAAGAGTAGCAGGATATATTCCAGGTGCTGAATTGGAAAAATATGCAGCCAAGAATTCTTTATCCAGCAAGGCTGTCAATCAAAACAAATGGAGAGATAAAAAGTGTCCCAAACAAAAATTAAAGGAGTTCGTGACCACTAACCCAGCCCTGAAAGAAATTTTAAGGGAAACTCTCTTAGGGGAGAAAAGTTGAAAAAAAGAAAAACCAAAAAACGAAAAGACCAAAAGCAAAAAAAATTGAAAGGACCAGAGAACACCACCAGAAACTCCAACTCGACAGGCAACATAATGGCAATAAATTCATATCGTTCAGTACTTACTCTAAATGTCAAAAGACTAAACGCTCCAATTAAAAGACATAGGGTAATAGAATTGATAAGAAAACAATATCCACCTATATGCTGTCTACAAGAGACCCATTTTAGACTTACAGACACCTTCAGATTGAAAGTAAGGGGATGGAGAACCATTAGTCATGCTAATGGTCACCAAAAGAAAGCCAGCATAGCCATATTAATATCAGACAATCTAGACTTTAGAATAAAGACTGTAACAAGAGATGAAGAAGGGCATTATATCATAAGTAAGGAGTCTATCCATCAAGAAGATCTACCAATTGTAAATATTAAGCTCCAAATGTGCAAACACACAAATATATAAATCTATTAATCACAAACATAAAGAAACTCATTGATAATAATACCATAATAGGGGACTTCAACAACCCACTTACAGCAATGGACAAATCATCTAAACAGAAAATCAACAAGGAAACAATGGCTTTGAATAACACACTGGACCAGATGGACTTAACACATATATACAGAACATTTCACCCTAAAGCAGCAGAATACATATTCTTCTCAAGTGCACATTGAACATTCTCCAGAATAGATCATGTACTGGGATATAAATCAGGTCTCAAAAAGTACAAAAAGATTGAGACCAACCCATGCATATTTTCAGACCACAATGCTATGAAACTCAAAATCAACCATAAGAAAAAATTTGGAAAGATAATAAATACTTGGAGACTAGAGAACATCCTACTAAAGAATGAATGGGCTAACCAAGAAGGTAAAGAGGAGATTGAAAAGTACATGGAAGCCAATGAAAATTATAACAGCACAACTCAAAACCTCTGGGACACAGAAAAGGCAGTCATAAGAGCAAAGTATATAGCAATCCAGGCCCTCTTAAAGAAGATAGAAAGGTCACAGACACACAACGTAACCTCACACCTTAAAGGGCTGGAAAAACAGCAAATAAAACTCAAAAAAAGCAGAAGACAGTAAATAATAAAGATTAAGCAGAAATCAATGCTATCGAAACCAGAACAAAACAAAGAAGAAAAATGAAAACAAAAAAAAGCCACAGTAGAACAGATCAATGAAACCAGGAGCTGCTTCTCTGAAAGAATTAGCAAAATTGATAAACCCCTAGACAGTTTGATCAAAAAGAAAAAGGACCCAAATAAATAAAATCAAGAATGAAAGAGGAGAGATCACCACCAACACAGCAGAAATAAAAACAAGAGAACATCATGAGCAATGATATGCCAATAAAATGGGCAATGTGGAAGAAATGGAAAAATTCCTAGAAACATATAAACTACTAAAACTGAAATAAGATGAGATAGAAAAAGTTGAACAGACTCATAACCAGTAAAGAAATCAAATTAATAATCAAAAATCTCCCCAAAAACAGGAGTCCAGGTCCAGATGGCTTTCCAGGGGGAATTCTACCAAACACTTAAAGTTAATGCTTATTCTTTTGAAGATGTTCCAAAAAATAGAAATGGAAGGAAAACTTCCAAACTCATTCTACGAAGCCAGCATTACCTTGATTCCAAAATCAAAGACCCCACTAAAAACGAGAACTACAGACCAATTTCTTCAATGAACATGGATGCAAAAATCCTCAACAAGATACTAGCCAACCAAATCCAACAATACATTAAAAGAATTATTCACCATGACCAAGTGGATATATATCTGGAATGCAGGGCAGGTTCAATATCTGCAAAACAATCAATGTGATACATCACATCAATAAAAAAACCACATGATCCTCTCAATAGATGCAGAGAAAGCATTTGACAAAATACAGCATCCTTTCTTAATAAAAACCCTTAACAAAGTAGGTATAGAAGGATCATAGCTCAAGATCATAAAAGCCATATATGAAAGACCCTCTGCTAATACCTCCTGGAGAAAAAATGGAGAGTTTGCCCCCCTAAGGTCAGGAACATGACATTTTCCTGGCAGGATTTGGTTCAGTAGTCTTTCATTAATCCTACCAGGAAAACTTCCATCCTCAGAAATATTCTGATTTCCTGTTTATAGCAAATATGACTTGGGCAAATTTTTCCCTAGGAACACTATCAAACAATGACAGGGTAAATCCTGAACCAAGAACCTTTTCAATACTGAATTTAAAAAAACTTCATCACCTACTAAAGAAGCCCCATATCTGTTAACGATTATTCCTCATTCCTTCTCTCAGCTCCTGGAAAGTTCTGTGTCCACTTTCTGTCACTATAAATTTAGACAATTCAAGAGACAGAAAGGCCTTTTATAGTTCAGTCTTGTCCATCCCTCTTTATTTATGGATAAGGCTTTTGTCTTAACTTGGACTACTATAACAAATTAGACTGAGTAGCTACAACACAGTTCTGGGAGCTGGGAAGTGGTTCCTGGTGAGAAGCCTCTTCCTGGTTTGTAGACAGATTTCTAGCTGTATTCTCATATAATGGAAAGACATTATTCCTCTCCTCTGTCTTCTTATAGGGACACTATGCTGATTCATGAGGGTTCCACTGTCATGACCTAGTTTTCTCTCCAATGCTCCACCTCTGAGTGCCATCATATTGGAGATTCAGGCTTCAATATACGAATTCTGGGAGCATACAAACATTCTACCCATAGCAGTATTTAAGATCTCAAAGAAAGGAGAGGAAAACAAAAGAATGCTTATCACCTACTGTGTGACACAGGGCTCTCAGAAAGCTGGGGTGGTTAGTTTCTAGTCACAAGACTGGTTTTTGTAGCTTTTTAGGTGAAACTCAGATTTATGGCTTGTTTTATAATTAAAAGTTAGTGAAAAAATAGTAACGCATTTATTGAGCACTATAACTGCAAAACTCATTAAAGGGAACTAACTGGTCTGCATATGACCAGGTCAGTCAGGTTGATGGTCACGATTTGCTCTGACTAAATGTATGATATATATATAGTTACCTTGTATTTAAAATCACAATCCTATTTTTTTAATAACAGCTTTATGGAAATATAATTCACATACCATAAACATTCTCTCTTAGGTACAACTCAGTTTTTAGATATTCACAAAGTTGTACAATTATCACACCGAGTACTTTCATCACCCGCTAAAGAAGCCCCATATCTGTTAGCGATTATTCCCCATTCCTTCTCTCAGCTCCTGGAAAGCTCTTTGTCCACTTTCTGTCTCTATAGATTTGCCTCTATAGATTCATATAAATGCAGTCTGGTGACATAGATCCTTTTGGTATGGCCTCTTTAACGTGGCATATTGTTTTCCAGGTTCAGCCATGTTGTAGCATGTTTCAGTATGTCATTCCTTTCTACAGACAAACAATATTCTATTATATGGCTACATGACAATTTGCTTATACATTCTGCAGTAAGGGACATTTTGGCTGTTTTCACTCTTGGGCTCTCATGAATTTGTGTGTAAATTTTTGCATGTCATATGTTTTCATTTCTTTTGGATACATACCTAGGAGTAGAACTGCTGGGTGTGGCAGCCTGAATAATGCCCCCCAAATGTATCCCCTCATTTCCATACAAATTTTAGGATCAGCCTATTCACTTCCACAAAAACAACAGCTGGCATAGATGGTTTGGATAGAGATTGTGTTGCATTCGTAGAAGAGCTCGGGAAATACTGCCATTCTAACCATGTTAAGTTTTCCAATCCCTTAGCACAGGGTATCTATTTTTTTTTTAGATCTTTCTAATTTCTTTCAATGACATTTGATGATTTTCAATATTAAAGCCTTAGGTTTCTTTTGTTAAATATCTTCCTAAGTATTTTATTCTTTTTGATATTATAGTAAATGGAATTTTCTTTATTGTTTTTGGAACGTTCCAAACCAGTTTTAATTAACTTTAACTGTAAAAACCACTGTTGAAAAATTCTCTTTTTGCATTCCTTTAGCCCTCCTTCCACCATACTATTTTTCTATGCCTGGCTCTAAAATCTAGAACTACTTTTACATTTTAAAACTCTTTTCTACAAATGTGTGGCTCTAAATTATTTTTAAGACTGTTAGAACTAGAAGGCACATGCGTGATAATATAGTCCAGTCTGTTCACAACACATCTGAGGACCATGGGGTCCAAGAGGTAGAATAATTGTTCAGAATGTGTAAAATGAATGTATAGAAATAAATGATTTTTCTGACTCCCAATTTAGGACTATTTCCCTTTATAAGATCATGACCTTCATTTTAAATTCTGTCTTTGATTTTTAAATTATTATACAATGAGAAGTATGTCAACTTAATTTGCTTTATTAAGCAACTAAGAAAACACAAAGGTACTTTACATGGGCTTACTCATTATGACAATTATACCCATAGAACCCATGGTTCCATGGGTGGATAGACTCTGTTTTATGAAACTTGTATATTTTAAGACTTTCTCACATTAATTTCTGCCTACAAGGCTTGTGAAACATTTTTTTGTGCATAATAATTATGTAGTGCAATATGACTGGGAAGGGAGACAACACCAGCTTGATCCACAAAGTTTTTAGGATGATAACATTGAGTCTTATGGGGGTTTTTAGGTCCTTTTGATTGCAGAGTTCAAAAGGTTTCATACACCTTGTTCTGATAAGAACCACAAATTACCTTTGATTTAATGACTGACTGCAGTGACAATGACAGTATCTTGTGCTAGTAATAGACTTTGTTTACCTCAGCTATTCAAATACCGAATTATATCTGTGGATTAAATTGGATAAGATGCTCTGTCACCTGGACTTATTGATACCAAATGTAATTTTACCATGGGGAGAGAGGAGGGGTTCAGACTTCTGGGAGAAAAGTGAGAAAAGAGGAAAGGGGACAATTTTTATTTATTTTTAAAGTGTGCAGTTAAATCTTCTGTGAAGGTGAACTCTTGAAACATTCTAAGTATGAAGACTTTCCTAATTCCATGTATAAGATGCTAAAGTATAAAACAGTAACATGTAAGATTGTTTTCGTGTTTATATAACATGGTAGTGTGTTTCAGCTATAGATGAGCATAAATAGTCTCTATGAACACACATATATTGTTATTAAATAACACAGAAAAAAATGCATAAAAGCTCTCTGCCTATAGAAACAAATCCTTCTAGCACAGCAATAACATTTCCACCCACTGCTGAATCACCAGAAGGCTTTAACATCCATTTTCTAGGTTTACTTAAAAAGCCAACCAGGTGCCAATAATTCTGCCATTGGGGAAACATACACAGGCAAACTGAGTCATTAGTTAACAGTCCTTAAGAGTTACTTGTAAGCACTGACAATTTTTTAAACCAGTGAGGAATCTCAACACACATGGAGAGATAGATTTTAGAGTGTACAGACTGAAACTCCCGTCTTGTGCCTCGAGCTTACCCAGACAGCTGAGCAATTTCAGAGCCTCCTTCCTCTCTACTCTTTTCAGCAGAAAGCATACCTGCTGGGTGATTGCAGAGCTGATAATGGTCTGAGTTGCTCGTTTGGGGAATTCAGTAGGAAATGGGTACATTTTTTCTCATTTTATTGACTCATTTATGTATGTATGTACAAGTTAAGATAGGAAAGATGGGGATAAGAGGTGTGACATGGATTGCTTAACCACTGCCTCTTGATCCCTGGCCTGGCCAGGTTAAAAAAAAAAAAAGAACACTGTAAGACTTTCCTTAAAGGGAGCATTTTTGAACTTCAGATAGAATTTCCAAAACTGGAGAGTATGCTGTAGAAGATTCTAAATGAAATATATCTATATTATAAATATAATCTCTATCTAGATAGACAGATAGATATAAATGCCCCTGAAGGGAGACAAAAAAAATGTCTTGGGCAATTTGGTCTACATTCAAACCTTAAACTGACCTAGCAGACTCTCTTAAGCCCCTCAAATGATAAGAATTGCTCTGGTAGTTAATATCCAAACAAGGACAGCAATAAACTAAGGCATGCCACTTACTGAGGATTCGGAAATAGACAAATAATTATATGATTATGCATCACTGTCTTTGAGACTTGATAATGATAGAACTAAGGTTATTGCTCTAATTACAAGTACCACAGACAGATGACTCTATCCTTTCCTTTCACAGGGTTAATATGGCTGGATTATGGACAATTAGAGGCATTCAAACTGGAAAGTGCATTCGCTAATGGCACCTGGGGGTTGCATTTTGTGACTACCTTTGATCATTTCTTGTCATCTTAATGCACTTTAAAATATGTTGGCCTATTGTTCCTGTCTTCATGCACATTCTTAAAAAAGAAATATTTTACGAGCAGACATTCTGTGAAAGAGGGTCTTCAACCAGGGGATTCTAAGAAAGTTACAGTTTTCATTTATGCACTATTTCAGACAGATCGATGATGATCTTTCCATGCCCACAATGCCTTCTGCTAGGTAACACTTCGCACATCAGCAACTTGGAGAGAAATGAAAGCTGAAATAACAGTAATTTTTAGCTTATTTTCCTATTTCTCATTCAAACTGGAAGCCTATTGATCTCAGTGGTGGTTTCTAATGACAATTCTTGAGACTCTTATGGCCATGAACATGAGTTGGCTATAAGCAGATCATATAAAAATAACCTAGGCACTCTTGATTAGGGCATGTTGAAGGATAGGGTGGATAATTAATCATCCCCCTCAACACATAAGCATACTCTTTTATAGACTAGTTTTCTATTTTTTTCCTTTGGGTATAATGGTGATATAACTTAGTTTTATTTATGTTCATAAGTGGATGGCTATTGCCTGATGCAAAGGTGGTATTTCTCCACCTACAGATCCATGCATTGCCTTGTCATAATTAAATAATTGAACTTGAGCTCTCCTCCAAGATTCCACATTCTTGTACTTTCCAAGCTTCAGGGATATGTTGTACAGGTACAATAGCTCCTGACTGTGAGAAGAGGTATTTGTAGAATGCTAGCAAGTTAGATAGTATCACCATCACCTTATGGATGAGGAAACTAACAAAGCATGACTAGATGACTCAGCCAAGGTCAGGCATGCTATTGGATTTGACTCCCAGGTAGCACTATACTGGAAGTCTTAACACACACAGTATTACACTCTATTATTGGTTCACTGGATTTTCCATAACCTGTGCTAATGCCAACCTAATATTCTAAGGAGTACTTTCTTGGTTACTTGTGAGGAACTTATAAGGGTAGAGGGTAGGGAAGCAGAAAAAGTTGAGATAAGGTTTATCTCTAAAATCTGAGCTTATACATTCCACATAAAGTGGCATTTCTAAGGCTAAGATATTTAATTGGCTTGTGGACAAAGTGGCATACTCCCTTTTCTCTTCAAGAGAAGTAATTACCTCTGGGTTCTCATTCTCAAAACATAATGTTTCTTCCATAATCACACAAGTAAGTGCCTCATTTTTCTCCTTCTACCTTGGAGGCATTAATGTTCCCAAAAGAAATGATTTGGTTCAAAATAGTCAAAACAAGTGTTCCTAATATTTTTATTAAAATTAATTTTAAATACAAAAATTTTTAAAGTTTCCACCAGTCTGGATCAGCTTTCAAGAAGAGTAATCAGGTTTTGCATGGTATGTCTAGTTCTTTAGGAATTCCATTCTGCTTTATGCTGCTTCACATAAACAAGAACGTTGGGTAATGCTGGAGTAACAATGGCAAGTTTTCACAGTGAAAGTCAACAATGAACTCAGGTGCCTTATGAGTGTGGCATCTAACACTATCTGCACTAATGGACAATCTTAAAACAAGTAGACTAAAATCCTATCACAGACATTAATTGTACGATCTTCCCATTATTTCAAAGATGTATGTATGATGATGGGGTAAACACCATTTTCTAAAGGGATATTGGCTGGTGGTAAATGAAGAGTGAATTTTCAGATATGTGTGTTTAGCTCAGTGTCATATCACCCTTTTATCAACTGAATGCCGATCCTGTGATTCAAATAAGAGAAAACCTGATACTGATTGAAGAGTTTCTCATCCATCGTTCATTAATATCATGTTATCAAAGGTGTTTCATTTTATTCTGTAAGCACATTTTCTTACGGCTTTTTAAATCACCTATTATTCTATGGCTATCATTTTAAGGGATTTTAATTTAAGAAGAAAAATGATGACTCCAGAAATGAAATTTAAAAACAACGGTCTCAATAAAGCTTCTATTTAGGTAGAGGTTATTCAACTGTAAAAGAGATTACTACAAAATCTCCATTTTATATCCAAATGAAAGGGCCATCTTTCATTTACAAATGCTAATGTTAAAAAACTGATTTCCACGATTACCTACATTTATCATTTTTCCTATTTTCACCCTAAAATGTTTTACCTATTATCTTTCACCTGGGCACTAGCTGACTTTCACTAGAGTATGTCTACGTTGTACTGAGCAGCAGGAGAAGGTGACTGAGCAAAAACATGATGTTCTCTTTTCCCCCCAGAGACTGGCTTCTCAAATTCCATAGAAGGCTTGCCTGGGGCTCATCTGAGCATCAGGACTCATGTTCCTTCCTGACCTTTGCTGCTTGACTTCTTTTGATATAGAGTTGAGTTATTTCCAAAGTGCACGTACTTCCACTGTTATCTGTTCTTCAATGAGAACTGACCTACAGATGTCCGAAAGGGCTAGCTTCAACAAAAGTAAAAAAGAAGGAAAAACATTTTTTGCCAAGTTTAAGGCTAGCCATCAATGTTACAAATTGTACTGCAAAAAAGAAAAACTTGAAATTTCAACCAACTTTGGGAAGAAAGAGAAAGGGGGATGGGCTTCCTTGTCTTCAGAGTAAATATGAGGTTCTAAAATAGTGGAAGAAAACTATGTTATGCTCCAGTGTCTTTGACTCATTGACCTTTGAATACTGATAGCAATCTTAATGTCACAGAACAATGGAACTTTAAAATTACATGGAAAAGTGTGCACAGCAATAATGTTAACCCACAATGCCCATAGCATAAATACTGCATGACCGGAGTAAAGGAAGGTTTGAATGAAAGAGAGTGGAAAATTACAGGAATCTTAGAAATTATGAAAAGAAAGGACACTTACTATGGATCATTCCATCAATAGCCAAACTATTTTTTTTCTTTTTACAAAATGGTAAATCTATCCACAGGTATTGAATTTTTCCCTATTATGAAGCTATGAAAAAATGACTATGACAATCACTTTATACCATGTAATCCTCACAATATAAGCATACCTGTCCACAGTCTCACTCTTGGGAGGGTAAGCAACTGATACAATAAAGCTGTACTTACCTAAAAGAGATGAGCCCACATTCCAAAATCCACTCTTATCAGGTCACTTTAGTGTCTCGCTAGATGAGTATACACAAATGACCACTCAGAGAAATTGAGTCATGCATTTTAAAATCATTATATTAAAAGAATAATTGATTTAAACCTTGATCTATTGCTTAAGTCCTCCTGTGGACTTTCCCACTGCATCAGATTGGTTTGCACGCCATCTTTAGGTAGCTTCACTTTTCAAACCAATGTAAGATTAGCCAACAGATTATTTCCAGCCGGCCCTCTCTGGTGCCCACCATAGAAAAAAATGCCGTAAATAAGTGACAGAAATAGCACATGTTACTGTGGCAGAATTTCCAATAGAGAGTGAGACCTCTTTGACATTAATCAGTATTTGTTGAATCCTCACCACAGCAAGTAAGATGAGAGGACAAATGAACACAGACTGGGTCATGACTCATTAATGCTTAGCTTATTTTAAGCTGAAGCAGCTCAAAGAAGATAAATTTCTTATCATAAAGCTCTGGTGATTAGGGAAGATTTGGACTCAATTTCAGTATCTTGCTTATTGTCTTTCATATAGATAATGTTATCATTTTGAATCTACCCAATACATTTTCTCTGTGTTAAAAGAAAGAATAAACTAAAGGCTAAGAAAGTCTTACCTTTAATACCAAATGCAGAGCTACTCATTGTATTAGCCAAGTCTTAGAACTTCCTTCCTTTTGTGATTTGAAGACTTCTAGCTCTAAGAACACCAACATATCAATAGTGAAAATAATCAAAGGATGCAAATTAAGGATGAGTGGAAAAAAGTTAATCTTAACTGACTTAAAGGCAAACAAAGGAGTTTTGCTTAATAAAGTCAGTGATTACTTTAACATCAAATATTTATAATGATGTCACTAATAGAGTATACTGAATGAGACTTTTCAGTGACTGAAATAAAATCTGAAAAATATATTTTAAAAACACATCTTCCAGGCAACAGTAAAATTAAGGTTAATATTATGAATTCCTCTGCCTTAAAAAATAAGTTATACCTATTTTTAGCTAAGAGATATTTTAGGCACACTTTGATAGAAGTATGGCAATAACCCCCCAAAATTCTCATTTACATTCAATGTGGTAACAATCATAAATGTGACTAATGTCCATGAGTGGCATAAATTATTAATATATTTATTAATTGGGAGCTTATGTATAGTTCTATTTGGAAGAAAAGAAAATTATTAGTTTAAATAGTGTCCTGTACTTTCAGAAGAACTATTGTTCCCATTAAAAAATAATGAATGACACCAGTCATTGGTTAGAGCATTCAAGACTTCTGCACTGCACTAATCCATGCTGAATTCAAATACACCGACACTAACACACACACAATCATGGCACTAGTAGATGGACTACACTTTCATTTGAATAGATTATTTTAAATAATCAAAGGAAAACAGACAATACTTTGTATCTCACAAAAATCCTTGCAAACTGCATTGAATATAGAAGCTTGATAGAAATATTGACTAATCCAGTATGCTAATGGGATACCCTAACTACAGAAGCTGCATCTAAGGTTATATAATTCTTATTGGCCTCTCCGCCTTCAATGCCATGGACCTCTTTTCATTCTCTTAACTGCCTCCAAACAGTCTTTCTAAAAATGACATTTCTAGCATGACACTCAATTTTTAAAATATGTAATGGCCCACGGATTCAAACTCAACTTCCTTAGTATAACTTCCTCATGAAGCTCTTTATACATTAACTTTCTGTACTTGTAGAATGCTGAATAAATACCAATTCCTTGAGTATGTCCTACAGTGCTGTTTCATGCCTTAATCCCTACAGCAGTCACCATTGGTGCCCATTCAGCACTCCCCGTTTCTGAGAACACTAATCTGCTGGCTTTCACCTGTGTTTTTTTACCTGAAGCTTTTTCCTGGTGGCCAGAGTCCCAAGAGCCCACCACTATGGAAAGTCTAAAATCCTGGAGAATTAACATCACCTGACTGTATCTTTCAACCACAGAATAACTCGAATTTATGAATAACTCCAAGTCATCTCCCACACTCTTCCCAGAGTTCTCCTAAGAGACTGATTCCCAGTTGCTCACAGAGATGACTTGCCAGAAGAAATATACTCTACAGTTGTTCTCACCTTCTTTTTCTCACCTCCTACTACATTACCAGATCTTCCTCCCAAATAGGCTGCTGGTAGTCAAATCTTTGTCTCGGAGTCTGCTATTAGAGAGAGCCCCACTCAACACTGTCTTTTAACACGCATTGTTTTCACTTCCACAGAATATTCTTTCCTTTCTCCATATTCACCTGAGAATCACTGGGAATCTTTTAAGGCAAACTATTCAAACTTTAATGTCATACAAATCCCCAGGAGACCTTTTTAAAATGCAGATTCTGCTTCAGTACGTCTAGGGTGGGACCTGAGATTCTAGAATTCTATCAGACTTCTGGATAATGCAAATTCCCTGGTCTACAAACCACACTTTGAGTATTTCAGATACAATTCTATCAAGCACCTTCCCCTTTGGAAGTCTTCCCTAAAACTGCTTCATTCCTGTCCTAACGATTCCTTTGCCTTTTTCCCTATGTTTTTATTATATTGTGTGAAAATTCTTTGTTTACAGATCTTTCTCTCCAATGAGTCTATTCCTTTAAGGTGAAGATCATCTTTTTCTTATCTGTGTACTCACGGTGACTACCATATTGCCTGATATGTGACCCATACTTAATAAGTGATTGTAAACTGACAGATTTAATGAACAAATTATAATTTTATGATATCCTTCACTAAAATTTTTATATTTATGCCTATGGTACTCTGGAACATTCAACTAATTCAATCAAGTGGGTTTTTTAATGATTTTTTAAATGCGTATTTTTTAGAGAGAGAGAAAGACTGAGTGTGAGTGGGGGAGGGACAGAGAGAGAGGGAGCTACGGAATCTAAAGCAGACTCCAGGCTCTGAGCTATCAGCACAAAGGCCAATGTGGAGCCTGAACTCAAAAACCGTGAGATCATGACCTGAGCCAAATTTGGACTCTTAACCAACTGAGCCACCCAGGTGCCACCAGTCAAGTGTTTTTTAAATGAGTTATACACATTCTTCAGCTTTCTTGTTTAGTTTTCAAGGCAAATCATAGACTTCAGGACTTCCAAACAATGGAACAAGTTATACAATTTCTTCACTGTAGATATTTAATAAGATATATACACATCTATCTGAAATGATTTAGTTAACTCTTGTCTAAAGGGCAGGGGAGTAGCAAATAATCACTGGAGTCCCTTCTCTTTATCTGTATTAACATCTGTAGGTGAATATGTGCAAGGTAGTAATTCATTGAGAGGTGGGAAGCAGTGTTTTAAGTATGGTTGGAGGTAAGAGGAAGGATACAATAAAGTACAACTATAAGAACATCGTAGGAGGAATTACTTTAGGGATTATACTCCTTTACCTGCTACATATTGCTTACAAATGCCATTGTCCTCAGAATCTCAGAATTCAACTCCTTGTTCATTCCAGCTGCTTCCTCCTTAAGAAAAACTCCATGTAGAGTGGTGAAACTAAATCTATCAAGGGAATAGCCTATATGGTATCCTTAGATAGACAACTAATGGAAATAGTATCTGATCTTTCTACTTTAAGATGCAAGAACAGAAACTAGGGTGTTTTCAGCATATCAATTTCTGAACTAGATAATAGCCCTGATAATGGACTAAAGTGAAATGTGAAGCCCACAGTAGTGTTTGCTGGAAGTCAGCTCCTATCTCATTCCAACCTAATTCCCTTACCATTAGAAATCAACCTTGAGCATGTGAGAAAAATGTTCTCGTGACAAGAAAAATGGCAACTGAAAAGCCTTGACATACTACGATTACCTAGACCAGAACTTAAATGATGTTTTGTACTTTATTTGCATCTAGTATACTGTAATGTAACTCTTACTGTCTAGGTCCATATTTCCACTTAGTCAAGTCCCTGAAAGCAAGAATCATGTTAATTCATCTGTTTATTCCAGAACATTGCCTAACCTATTGTAAGTATTCACTTAATCATTGTTGAATTAATGAATCACTCAATAAGCAAATTATGGCCACACCAATAATTTTAAAACAACACTAAGCAGTAGATTAAAGCTTTGAGATTCTAGAGAGCTAGGGAGGGTGAGTCAGTTTCCTGAAGATTTTACTAGTTCAGAGGAGCACATTTAATATTAAAAACACATTGAGGGGCGCCTGGGTGGCTTCGTTGGTTGAGCGTTCGACTTTCGCTTGGGTCATGATCTCACGGTCTGTGAGTTCAAGCCCCGCGTTGGGCTCTGTGCTGACAGCTCGGAGCGTAGAGCCTGTTTCGGATTCTGTGTCTCCCTCCCTCTCTCTCTCTCTCTCTCTCTCTGCCCCTCCCCCACTCATGCTCTGTCTCAAAAATAAATAAACATTAAAAAACAAAACACATTGAGATACAACTTTGAACCCACTAAATTGACTCTGAACAAAAAAAGACAGACAATAACAAGGGTTGATGAAAATGTAAAAAACAGGAACACTCATGCATGATTGGTGGGAATGTAAAATGGTACATTCATTCTGAAAAAATTTGGCAGTTCCCTAAAACGTTAAGCACAAAATTTACCATTACCCAGCAATTCCACTCTTTTGTATATACTCAAGAGAAATGAGAACATACATCCACACAAAGACTTATGCATGAATGTTCATAGCAACATTAGTCATAACAGTCAAAAATAGGAAACAACTCAAATATCAACTGGTGACTGGATAAGCCAAGTACAATGAGATACTATGCAATGAAAAGGACACACTGCTGTTCAGTTCTACAACAATTACAAAATTTACAAACCAAAAACTTTTCTAATAGAACTGTTGTTATTCAGTATTTCTTTTCTATGTTGAGAATTTTCTTAGAATCCTTTACCCATTGAATACCTCCTCCCACACAATCTAGCTGTTTATAGTTCCATTATCCTTTAAAAAAAATGAAAAATGTCAGGGCTCCTGGATAGCTCAGTCAGCTAAGCAACTTACTTCGGCTCAGGTCATGATCTCACTCAGGATTCATGGGTTTGAGCCACACGTCAGGCTCTGTGCTGACAGCTCAGAGCCTGGAGCCTGCTTTGGATTCTGTGTCTCCCTTTCTCTCTGCCCCTCTCCCCCCCTCTCAAAAATAAATAAACATTAAAAATTGTTTAAAAAAAGAAAAGTGTCTATTATTATTATTATTATTATTATTATGAATTTAACATTACATATTATTGAATTGGAGTTCAACTCAGAAATTTTTGTACCCCACCTTCATTCTGAGTTCACTCTTTGTGATGGTTAATTTTAATTTTCAACTTGACTGGCCTAAGGGATGCCCAGATAGTTGGTAAAATATTATTTCTGGGTGTGTCTGGGAGGGGGTTTCCAGAAGAGATTAACATATGAACCTATACACTGAGTAAAGAAGATTGGATTCCCCGGTGCCAAGTGGGCATCATCAAAAGTGTTGAGATCCTAAACAAAGAGACAAAATGGAGGAAGGGCAAATTCCTTCCTTAAGTTCCTTAAGTTTTCTGCTTAAGCTGAGACATCCTTCTTCCTCTGCCCTTGAATACTGGTACTCCTAGTTCTTTGGACTTGGACCAAAACTTACAACATTAGTTCCTCTGGTTCTTGGGCCTTCAAATTTTGACTGGCCCTATACCACCAACTTTCCTAGGCCTTAAGCCTGAACGTGGAAGATTATGGGACTTCTCAGCCTCCATAATCATGTGAGCCAATGCTTCATAATAAATTTTTTAAAAAGGCAGAGAAACTACTGTTACTGAATCTACTGTTTATCTCTTCAATTACATTTTTTAATTTTAGTAACCAAATATTTTTTCAATTCTAATTTTTCTAAGTGGGTCATTTTAGTAACCAAGTATTCTTGTTGCAATTTTTATTTCCTACTATCTTCTTCTCATTTATTTTTTTCTTCCTCTCATTTAAATGCAAGTTTGGTCTTAACTTTTTGAACACCCTAAATACTCACATAATTATAGAACTGTTCTATAATTTCATAGAATTATAGAATTGTTCTATAATTTTATATGAGGTAGTATTTTTGTTATAACTATTCATTTTTATTAGCTGCTTTACTTAATATTAGATTTCCCCATATTCTGGAATTTGGTTTTTAGGCTCAATTTAGTGCTAGTTTATTGTTTTTATTTTTCTCTGTCTCCCTTTATGCTCACCACCACCTATCTAGCAGCTTCACATTTCCTGCCACCCAGTACTCCATGCCTTACTCCAGAACCAAGTCTTATATTGGCACGTTGCAGTTACTGCCTTGAATGAATTGGAAATTCTGCATATCTGCCCACAGAGCTATCAGCTGGTTAATTCAGTTCCTCTTCCCGAGGATGTGTCTTTCCTAGATAGCAGTTTTTCATGTTTTTTACCTCTGAGTATCCTTTCACCCTAGAAAGGATCCAATTCCAAGATTCAATTAATGACCCAGGCTCCAGTACCCTGCTTTGCAGAGAGCACTTTTAATTTCTTTCCCCCCCGCTGGGGAACCCAATTCCCAACCACCTTTGGGATTTAGACTCAGATCCCAACAAGTCAGAGTCATCAACTGCTGTCTCTGTTTTGAATTTCTATTTTATTTCTGGCCCACAGTGATCTTTCTTCTGTTTTTGAGTTCAGTTCTAAGCATGAAGCTTCAAGAAGATCAGGGTTGTAAGAATATATTTGGGAGTTATCACTATATAGATTGTCTTTATAAGATCTTTTAGGGATAGGGTATAGACTCAGAAAAGCCAAACAATAACAGAACCCTGGGAAACACCAATCCTTTGGACTTATTAGAAGAACAGTTGTCTATGAAGGAAACAGAGAAAACAGGATCACTAGGTGAAAAACCAAGAGAGTAATGCTAAGGGAGTTAAACTAAATGGTTAGAGACTTTTAAAAATGAGCATGTATTACATACTGTCATATTCCAAAGTCCAAAACTACAAGGTTTCCACTTAACATATTAGCAAAAAATTCATCATTGACTTTTATCAGAGCAATTTCAAAAGAATGGAAAGACAATTCTTAGCAAGGATATGGAGAAATTGTAAATGTCCTACACTCTTGGCAGAAATGTGAAATGATATGTAGCTGTTACGAAAAACAGCATGTTTATTCCTCAAAAACTTCAAAATAGAATTACTATACAATCCAGTAATTTTACCTCTGCATATATAACCAAAATAATGGAAAGTTGTGTCTTAAAGAGGTATTTGTACACCCATGCTCATAGTAGCATTGTTCCATAGCCAAAAGGTGAAAGCAACTCAAGCATCCAACCATGGATGAATGGATAAACAAGATGTGGTACACGCATGCAATGGAGTATCATTCATTCTTAAAAAGGAAGGAAATTCTGGGACACCTGGGTGGCTCAGTCAGTTAAGCATCTGATTCTTGATTCTGGCTCAGGTCATGATCTCACAGTTTGTAGGATCAAGCCCCATGTCAGGCTCCTCCTTTCAGCGTAGAGCCTCCCTGGGATTCTCTCTCCCTCTCTCTCTCTCTGACCCTCCTCTGCACTCTCTCTCTCTCAAAATAAATAAATAAATAAATTTAAAACATGTCTTAAAAGAAGAAGGAAATTATAATACAGGCCTTAATATGGATAAATCTTGAAGATATTATGCTAAGTAAAATATGCCATACACAAGAAGACAAATTCTGTATAATTCCATTTATATGAGGTACTTAGAGTAATCAAATTTATAGAGACAAAAATTAGTCACCAATGGGGCTGAGGGTAGCAGGGGAATAGAGATTTCTTGTTTAATGAGTATGGAATTTAGGTGTTGCACAATGAAGAATGAAGACATGAGAATTCACGCATATAGTCACTCTGCAACTAACACCTTGATGTTCCAAAGAAAATGGCAGAGCTAGTGTGAGGCTTAGGAAATTGACTCTGGACAGTCTACGATCTAAACCACTGAGCACTATTAAGAAAAACATGAATACTCTAACAGATGGGAGAAAAAAAGACACGGGATATGAATAGGTAATACTCCAGGGAAGAAAGACATTGTCAAAACCTAAATGTTCAGATGACATGTGTCAAAGAAGTATAAATTAATGTGGCACCATTGTTTACCTGTCAAGTTGACAGAGATTTCTCCTACTTAAGATACTCAGTGAACACAGGTTATAAGACAGATCGTTGAAGAAATGAATTCAAAAAGTTTGGAAACTTGCTGGGGCAAGAGTTCTAAGAAAAATAGATGATAAGGAAAGGAAAGGAGTTAAAGAAAGGTTGGAAGGGAGAGAGGGGGGAAGGGGAGGGAGGGAAGAAGGAAGAGGGAGAGAGGGAGAGAGGGAGAGAGGGAGAGAGAGAGAAGGAAAGAATAAGCAAATAAAAGTTGGAGCAAAGGAGAAAAACTCTACCATTTTTCTCCTTTTTCTGTTTTAATCTCCATAGAAGCACATATACCTTTCAAAATAAGCAGTCAAGGGTCCCATGGGTGGCTCAGTTGGTAAACCATCTGACTTTGGCCCAGGTCATTATCTCATGGTTCATGAGTTCAAGTCCCACGTCAGGTTCTGTGCTTACAGCTCAGAGCCTGGAGTCTGCTTCAGATTCTGTGTCTCCCTCTCTCTGCCCCTCCCCTGCTTGCATATTCTCTCTCTCTCTCTCTCTCTGTCTCTCTCCCCCCTCTCAAAAATAAACATTTAAAAAAATTCCAAAATAAGCAGTCACCTATTATTGCAGAGAGAAAATTGCTTATTGCAGAGATTACAAAACTAAGGGTGCTCTCTGTAAGATGTCTGACTGGAGTCCATCTGGGAGAATACTTGCCATCATCATGGCAAATAGAACTAATTTTTCTTCCTGGGACTCTGCCTTAGTCAACTACCAGCTAACGCAGAGCCAGAGCTTGCTACCACAGCCTCTCTGCTACGTCTGCCACCAGTTGTTTCGCTTCACACATTTGTATTATTTAGTATAAATAAGCCTCTACTCCATACTCCATGCTCCATACTCTGCTGTTTCCAGGGAATGGGAGAATCAAGAAGGACATATTGTGTGGAGCCACCACAACAGGCTTCTGGGCAGTGACTCATTCCTTTCAGCTTCCTTCCTGTGGTGATCATTTATTAATAATTTCCTAGTTAAGCTAGATCTACTGCATACTCCTTCTTAACAGGTGTGATTAGCTCTTCATAATTTGTAGCCTTTGTTTCTTCCCTTTAAAACTGTAGATATTCAAAGAGCAGAAGTCCTGATGTTCCACCCTATTTTGAGAAGGTTGGAATGTGATCACCATCTCTTCTGTAACCTAGGGTCAGGTTGTCTGTATGGAAGCAATCATTTTAAGTGTTTTGGTTTTTTTTTTTTTCTTAGCTGAAACTTAAATTCAGCACATAGTGCCTATGATTACCCAACCAACAATCTCCTGTCAAAGATTTGTTTAGCACCAACCATTTGTACAGCATAGTTCTGGATCCTGAAGTACTAAGACAAAGTCTCAGCCCTCAAGAGCTTCCAATGGAGAGAACATATAACAAATAAAGAAACGATAAGCTTGAGCATTCTAGGAAATAGAAGTGACATAAAGAAAATACATGGAGGAGAAGGGAAATAACTTGTTTAGATAAGAAGGTTCTGAAGTCTCCTCTGAGAAGGTGGTATCTGATAGGAGACTTGAATGCTAGGAAGGTGCCAGCCTTACAAATTTCTGGACCCTTCAAGCCTGGATGGTTGAGGGACTAAAAGAAGTCAGGGAGGCTTTGACCCAGTAAATGAGGAGAGTGGAGAAAATAGATCAGAGGGGCAGAAGTTTAAGGCTGCAGTGAAAAGTTTAGACTTCATTTGGATTGTCACACTGTAGAGGATTGAGGAAGAACTGATACAGTTACCTTCCTGGAACTGTGAAGACATATGAAATATTTTCCTACATCCTCCAGCTCAATCTTCGGTCTTCCCCATGGTGAGAATAAAGCTAGACTGTGGACAATAATTAATGGGGCCCAGGCAATCCCCTCTACCTGAAAGATCTCCTAGGTATCCACATAATGTCTTAAATTTAATAACAGAAACTGATTTTTTCACTTTCAGAAATCCCCACTGTGATGCGAATACTAGATCATAATAAACTATTGAAGTCCTCAGACATCAGTGTGGATTAATGAGTCAGTTTGCATCCCCTGAAGGAATAGGTGATTCCAGGAGTAAGGGAGAAAAGGTAGAAAGTGAAACTCCTTCATGGTAGTCCATTGCCAGAAGATCCCAGTTGGGAGAGTTCGGGCATAGAAGTACTGGTACTAGAGCAAGAAAGCAACAGAGGCAAGAGAAGATGCGCCAGAGGGCAAATAGAAAGACACTAAAGATAAACGTGAAACGCTCACCATAAAAAAAGTGGTCTTAATGCTAGGATCGCGTCTTCAGTAGGAACTGCTCAAGCAGTGCTATATAGCTCTTGTTGATGGCTCTTATTCTAAGCAGCCCAGAAATCAGACTTTGAGGAAACCAGCATCTTTTATTTCACTCATTTGATAGAAACAGGATAAAAAAATTTTTTTAAGCTTCAATTTCCTACCACTTAAAATTTCTGCTATTTAGTAAACAGCTAACTCCTCACATCAAAACTGCAAAAACCAGAAGTATCAACACATTTAAAGTAGGAATATTGTCCCTCTATCCAGTTCTAAATTCAGGAACCTGAGACAAGATTTCCTATCTAAGTGCATACTTAAAGATACCTCGTTGAAGAGTACTAAATAGTCAATAGTACTAAACTTATATTGACTTAAAAATCTGAGGAATTTTCCTGAAAGGCTTAAAATGAATTCTCATATTTGTTTAGGCAGTCCTCTAGATACTCCTGATAAAAAAGTGACATTTTCTTGGAAACTCTCAAACAAATTATAAAACCTAAATGTCTTGTGCTTTTTGTTTGTTTTAATTGGAAAACTAGC
Source organism: Paguma larvata (assembly GCA_030068075.1). Lineage (NCBI taxonomy): Eukaryota > Metazoa > Chordata > Mammalia > Carnivora > Viverridae > Paguma > Paguma larvata. The sequence continues at coordinate 35,961,093 of CM057838.1, read as the reverse complement.
CTTAGACTCATTTTGTACTTTTTCATGTGTTTACCTCATCTCTCCCATTTCACGTAAAACCCTCTAAGACAGGAGCTGTTTCCTTTTATAGCTCCCTAGGGTACACAGTGGACATTCATTAAATGCTGTTGACTGACTGGCTACCTGACACCACACAAACATAGGACAAAATTAATTGGCACCATCCTTACAGAAACAAATTAAGGAGACATAAAATTGACATTTCACATTGCTGATACCTAACCTGCATTGTTCACAGATGAAATAGAATTTCTAACTTTAGAGTGGCTCCACAAATCCCAAATAACATTCTGACTTTGTTATGGAATTTAAAAAAAAATTTTCCCCACGTATCATGGCCAGCAAGCATTGAACTGACTTGTATAATATGTAGCCAAATTTATATCCAATACATGAATCTGAATGTTGTTAAATATTTGATATTTGTTTTTAAGTTTCAAAGGCAGACACTTTATATAGCATCTTTTGTAGGTGCCTTCCTCTGCTTTCCTATGTTTAACTTGTAACAGGAATCTTTCTGTGGATTTATCTTCTCTTGGGAATTTAAATATTATTGAAAAGGAAAATGCATGCTCTGCCATGGTCAACTATATTTTTTATATTTAATAATCAGGAAAATCAAGGCCATTTCTATTTCTGTATCTTTTACTTATGGATGATTCATGATTATGGATAATAATGATGAAATCTTATTTGATCATATTTATATCCATTTATATTTTAAAAGAATGATGCTGACTCAATGCATCGTTGAGTCATTCTTAATCAGTGATGATAACATAGTTGATTGAAAGCAAGTGTGTAAGAATGTTTAACTTGCATATTATCTGAATGCCATCAAAGTTATTTTACTTCCCTCTCCGAGCATCCTCCCTCATTGACAGGAAAGAGTTTGAGAGAAGTTCCTGTTGAGCAGCATTTCTGTATGACAAGCCAATATCTACAAACCTCAGGTCATTTGAATCCTGTGGGGAAACTACTGTGTGACTATATCTAAAAAGCACCCAAAATTTTTATTTCAAAACCTTGTTTTGAAGGAATTCCAGTTATTCAGAAAGACATTCTATGGAAAAGTAGAAGTCTGATTCAGATGTGAGAGCTGGTTGCCATGGGTAACTCAACTGAAAAAAGATTGTATTTAAACTACCTGCAAATCTCAAAGAAGGTGCAGCAAACTAATTTTCCTGGTGGGAAAAATACCCTTTCCTCCTTTGAGAATGAAAATATGACTCCTTTTGCTGGTAAGAGACCCTGTGGGAATTCATGCTGTTGACATCAAGTGAGACTGTAATATTTTTGCCTGTCTGTGGCAAGGAGAAATCAGTAGGGATTTAGAGGGAATTTCAGGGCTTTCTAGAGAATGAGAAGGCTAGAAAAGAATCCACAAACTCTTCTACTTGCATCTATCATCCTCTCAAGGAAGAATCTATGTGCTACTGAGTAACCAGAGCGTAAGAAATTGGAAAACGAATGCCTTCTCCAACAAACATTGCAGGGCACACTGCCAGGAGCCAATGTTTCATCAGTAAACAAGACCATCCAATGCTTGCCTTCATGGAATTTATGGGTTAAAATGGAAGTCCTCAAGGATGCTGTTTTCATCTAACTTCTTTTGTGAGATCCAAACAGATTTGCAACAGAAAATCATGTTTAAGCTCAGATCTAAAGAAGAATCAAGGGGTGGAGACAGGACAGATGGGTTTTTAAGACAGTAGTGTGAAGGGACCACAAAGTTGAAAAGAATTTAAAGGTATTTTGGGGGTGCCTGGGTGGCTCAGTTGGTTAAGCAGCTGACTTCAGCTCAGGTCATGATCTCACGGTCTGTGAGTTCAAGCCCCGCATCGGGCTCTGTGCTGATGGCTCAGAGCCTGGAGCCTGCTTCAGATTCTGTATCTCCCTCTTTCTCTGCCCTTCCCTTGATCACGCTCTGTCTCTATGTCTCTCAAAAATAAAATAAAAACGCTAAAGGCATTTTGACATCAAACTACCTAACACTGTCTCTTCCCAGGAAGAGACAGATAATATATAATATATTATATATTATATATCATATATAATATATTATATATTATCCCCCCAGACCAAAACCTCCTAAAGTATTCTAAGTCCTTTAAAAAGATTAAATTATTTAATCTTTAATACGAAGGTAGGAAATAAGCACCATATATCATTGTTCAGTTGAGAAAACTGAAGCATAAGTTTAAGTGACACACTCAAGATCACAAATCTACAAATGTGGAAGCAGACATTCAAACCTATGTAGTCTGCTCCAACTTTTGTGTTCCTATCCACTATGGTGAACAATCTCTCCACCTGCTGCCAAGCAAAGCATAGTAAATTTGAGCTTGAACCTAAAAACCAAGATTTGATTGAGTAGTGACCTAAAATGGCTAAGGATTGTGGTTAAATTACCTATTATGTTTACTTTTTCAAAAAAAAAAAAAGTTCTACCATGAATTCACTTTTAGATGTTCTGTATTCAAAAGCCTAATGATGTGTGTATTCCACATAGTAGGTTGTTGAATTCTCAAGGAAACAACACTATGAGCTAGGCATTATTATCCTCACTTTAACGATATAAAAATTAAGGTTCAGAGAGATTAAGAAAATGATCAATGATTAAAACAGTAGAGCAGGGGATCAAACCAGATTGGCCTTGGTATAAAAATCTGTATTTATTTTTCTATTACTGTCAGTATGATGTGTCGACCTCCAAGAGTAACCACCGCAATTTATAGATCCTGAAAAATAGATATCTTTTAAATCTATTAACTCCCAAATCTTCCTCCTCTTTTGAAGTTGTAGGCATGATACAAGCATAAGAAAACAGCTGCAGAATAAATTTCCGACAACTCTGTCTTCAATGCACACAAAAGTTCAAGCTTTTGCAATTCAGAATGTACAGCTGCCAAGAAAAAGGGAAACTGCTCAAGTAAGGGTGAAAGAGCTACCTAAGGAATTAAGAAAAATAAATAGAAGAGCTTAAAAGAGGAAAATCTGCAAATGGATATAAGAACTATAGACAGCGATATGAGCTTATGGAAAGAAGGTAAATCCAGAGGGAGAGGCACTCTGGAGGCTGAATCAATATCCCCATATCAATCAGAAGTAAAGAAGGATATTTAAAACCCTTAGAAATGAGAAAAGGCAACATCTGGCTAATCCCTCCATAAAAGTTTCAGGATATTTGTCCTATAAAGATCAATGGGAGAATATAAAAAATAAAAATCTTAAAGAAAAAATTATTTTAATATTTCTTTTTATTTTTGGAAATTTAAAAGTTTATTAATCTGGATTTGAAAGGTGACAGGGCCTATTGAGTTGTCAATGGTTTTATATATATTTCCATAGAGATAAAAAAAATATTTAGAACTAATTTTTTCTAATGTAACTTAACCTGAGAAAAAGGAAAACAATCTCTTATTCTCAACTGGAAGAACTAAGCCTCTTGTTTCCAAACTGTACTTGTTCTTTCAGTGTACAGCATTGTGACCAAAAATTGAAGAATAACCTGTACTTTTCAATATGCATAGATTATTTTTTCTTAAAAATCTATGTAACATAAAGCAAACCTCAAAAAATTTCCAAAATTGTCATTGAGTCCACTGTCTGATAAAACCACACTTAAGTTAGAAATCAAGAATCTACATGTTAAAATTTTTTCGAACTTAATGTCCAAACAACCAACAAATCAAAAAGAAATAATATTCAAACTTCTAGAATACTACAGAGTGACATCAGCAAAATGGCAGAGTAGGTAGTCCTAGATCTTCCATACCTCCACGAACACAAAAATTCATCAACAATTCATAAATTCTCTTTGTGAGAAGTCCAGAATTTCTAACTGTAAGGTTACTGCACCCCAGGCAAACACAGAACCAGGCTTATCAAGCCTGAAAGGGAGATTTAGGATACCCTTTCACCAGCATCCTTACTTCTGGCATAGTACCATATTATAAGAGATGCCCTAGCTCCCAGCTTCTCCCAGGAGAGGGAAAGAATTGGTTCATACATCCAGTACCTCAACTTTTTAAAAAGGGTCCCCACAGAACTGGCTTCTTGGAACTTGCCAGCCTTGGACCTCTGACAGGCCTGACATACTCTAGCTTTCTAAGGGAGAACAGAGAGACAGAGGCTTAAGCTGAATGACTTCATAACTCCTCCCTCTGCTCAGTAAGAATGAAACAATTAAAAAATCCCAGCTCTCAGCTTCTCCCTAGGGGGAAAAGAAAAGAGTTGATATATGTATCTGAGGCCCCAATTTTTCTGGGGCTGCCCAAAGAAATGACATATGGTTTGCCGATCTCAGAGTACAGATGGGTCCAGTGCAATCTGGCTGCCTGGAGGAAAACAGAGACAGTGGTTTGGACTGATAGACCCCATAACTTCTTCCCTCAACTCAGAAAAGAGTAGCTGGACAATAACCACAGCTATCTGCTTCTTCCTGAGGAGAGAAAGAATTGGTCTGGTTATTCAACTCCACAATTCCTTCAGTACTGCACAAAGAACAGTCTTCTAACTTGTGTCTCTTAGAGTACTGGCAGGACCTGGCATAATTAGCTACCTGAGGCAAGTAAGAACAAGGACAGGTTTTTGGCCTGGTGACTGCCGGCACACAGTAAGTAGATAAGAAACAAAAAAACAAAGAAAAAAACATCTAACTCCCCTCGTCTGGAGAAAAAAAAAAAAGAGTGAACCAGAACATCCACTGATCCAACTTACCTGCAGATGACCCAGAAAACTGGCTTCCATCTCATTTGTTCTGGAGCATGAATAGGACCCAGCGTGCCCTAGACAGCTGAAGGCTAAAGAAAAAAAGAACCGTGGTTGGACTAGCATCAAGATTTGAGAACCTCCCAGAATCTTTGTCTAGGCTGATTGGTGTGGGTCATTTCCTGTACAGGGCTAATCCATGAAAAATAGGAAAGGTGGCCACATTGTTCAAGGGGCAGACACCAACACAGAGAGTCAAGCAAAATGAAAATAAAAATGTTCTAAACAAAGGAACGAGATAAATCTCCAGAAACTGACCCTAATGCAATAGAATTTTATGATTTACCTGATAGAGAGTTCAAAATAATAATCATAAAGATGCTCGTCAAAGTCCAGAGAACAATAAAGAGGATTTCAACAAAGAGAGAGAACATATTAAGTAGTACCAATCAGAAATCATAGAACAAAATAATACAATAACTGAAAAAAGCAACTTGTCATGTATAAGGAAAACTTCATAAGACTAGAAGCTATTTCTTTAGCAGAAACCTTGCAGGCCAAAAAGTGTTGAAATAAATTGCCAACCAAGAAGAAGACTATATACCTGCCAGCACTCTCCTTAAAAAATGAAAAAGAGGGGCACCAGGGTAGCTCAATCAGTTAAGTGTCTGACTGTTGCTTAGTAGCTCAGATCTTAATCACACAGTTCAGGAGATAGAGCCCCGTGTCTGCTTAGGATTCTCTCTCCCTCTCTGCCCATCCCTGGCTTGCATGCATGCATTCTCTCTCTCTCAACAAGATATTTTAAAAAATAAAAAAAGGAAAGGTATCCCATGTGCATAGATTAGAAGACTTGATATTTTTAAATATCTTCACTACCCAGAGAAATCTACAGATTCCATTCAATCTCTATCAAAATCCCAATGACATTTTTTACAGAAATAGAAAAAAATCTAAATTTATACTGCACCAAAAAGTACCTGAATAGCTAAATCAATCTTAAAAAACAAGAAAGCTAGATATGTCACAGTTCCTGATTTCAAGATTTATTACAACGCTATGGAAATCAAAACAGTATGGTTCTGGCATAAAAACAGACGTATAGTCAACCGAACAGAATGGAGAGCCTAGAAATAAATCCACGCATATATTGTCAATTGATCTTACCAAGGGTACCAAGAATACACAATGGGGAAAGAATAGTTTCTTCAATAAATGGTGTTGAAAAAATTTGAATATTTATATGCAAAAGAATGAAGTTGTACCTTTATCTTATATCATACATAAAAATCATTCAACATGGATTAAGGATTTAAACACAAGCCCTAAAACCATAAAACTCCCACAAGAACACATAGAGGAAAAGTTTCACATCACTGATTTTAGCAACGAATTCATGGATATAACAACAAAAGCACAGGCAATGAAAGCAAAAATAGGTAATGAAAAATAAACAAACAAAACCCAAACAAGCAAACAAAAAATTCAAATGAAAAATCCTCTGCACACTAAGGAAATAAGCAACAGAGTTAAAAGGCACTGTGCAGAACAGGAGAAAATACTTGCAAACCATATCTCTGATAAGGGATTAATGTCCAAAATATGTAAGGAACTCTTTCAACTCAACAGCAAAAAACCCACTAATAATCCATTTTTTAAAGTATTTTATTTTTTATTTTAGAGAGAGAGTGTGTGTGAGTGGGGGAGAGGCTCAGAGTGAGTGAGAGAGAGAGAGTAAGAGAGAGAGAGAGAGAGAGAGAAAGAGAGAGAGAGAGGAAGAGAGAGAGAGAGAGAGAGAGGAAGAGAGAGAGAGAGAGAGAGAGAGAGAGAGAGAGAGAGGAAGAGAGAGAGAGAGAGAGAGAGAGAGAGAGAGAGAGAGTGGATCCCAAACAGGCTCCACATTCAGTGCAGAGCCCCTGATCAGAGCTTGATCCCACAACCCTGAGATCATGACCTGAGGCAAAATCAAGAGTTGTATGTTCAACAAACCGAGTCACCCAGGTGCCCCAATAATCCAATTTTTAAATGTGCTGAAGACTAGGATATAAATTTCTCCAAAGACGAGCTACAAACAGGTAACAGGTATATATTTAAAAATATTCAACACCACTAATCATGAGGAAAATGCAAATCAAAACCACAATGATCCATCACCTCACACCTGTCATGATGTCACTGTCAAAAAAAATAATAAAATAAAAGGATAAGAAGTGTTGGTGAGAATATGGAAAATTAAGAAGTCCTTGTACACTATTGATGGGAATGCAAAATGGCACACTTACTATTAAAAAACACTATGGAAGTTCCCCCCCAAAATTTTAAACTACCATATCATCTAGCAATCCCACTACTTGCTGCGATGAGCACTGGGTGTTGTATGGAATCCAATTTGACAATAAATTATCAATAAAAAACAGTATCGAAATCAGGATTTCAAAGAGAAATTAGCACTCCCGTGTTCAATGCATGTGTTCATCAATGGCTAAGTGGATAAGAAAACTGTGGTATACATACAATAGACTATTATTCAGCCCTAAAAAAAAAAAAGGAAATTCTGCAATACATGATACTAAGGGTAAACCTTGAAAACATTATGCTAAGTGAAAGACAAATACTGCATGATTCCAATCTAAACTAGTCAAATTCACACAATCATTGAGTGAAAATGATAGTTGCCAGGCACTGGGCGAAAGTTGGTATAAGAGGTTAACTCATCAAAGGACATAAAGCTTCAGAGAAGCAGGCTAAGTTCTATGGACCTGCTGTACAACATTGTATATACAATCTGCACAAATATATTTAACAAAATTCTGGGGAAATTTTTAAAAAGGAAGGTACAAATAAACATAATGAAAAATATACATTATTTCAGATACTTCAGAGATTAAATATGTAATAAGCTAATATTATCAACTTTATATCAACACTTTTATAACTAAATGAAATGGGACAAATTCCTAGAAATCCACAAGTGGCCAAATATTGAAACAATAAGAAATACAAAATTTGAATCATTCTATTAGGGTTATATAAATAAAGTCATATGACAAAAGTTTTTCCATAAAGGAAACTCCAACCTGAGGTCATTTAACCACAAAAAATCTATGATAATATATAATTTTCATCTTATAAAGCCACGACAGAAACAAAATCTGACTAAATGAATTTTATGAGACTAGCATAACCTTAACACAAAAAAACTGACAAGAACACAACAAAGAAAAAGCCCAATCTTAGCCAAGTATTAGTGAGGATATGGAGTTACAAAAGTGAAGTTACAAAATAAAGCATTATCATCAAACTGGTTCCAACAATATATGAAAAAGATAATTCACCATGATCAAATTGGGTTTCTTCCAGAAATGTAACACTACAAAATTGGTTAATATAATTCACCATGCGAATGGATGATGGCAGAAAATATCAAGTGATTATTTCAATTGATTCAGAAACAGTCTTCAGTGAAATTTAACATCTGTTAATTAAAAAACAAAACAAAAAACTCCCAATTATCTGGGAAAGTAAAATTAAGCCAACCATTTCACTCACGAGGTTGTGGAAAATTTCAAGCCGGAGAATAATAAGTATAGACAATGATATGGGGCATTCGTAGATTGCAAGCAAGAGTGAAACTGGCTATCATTTCACTACGTTAAAGATGCATCTACTTTACCATTTAGCAATCCCACTCCCAGGTACATATCCTAGGGAAACTCTTGAACAAATACACTAGAAGATAGGCAAAGAATATTTATAGCAGTACATTTTGTCATAACAAAAAAAATGAAACCAGTCTATATATTCATCAATTGTAAGACAAATAAAGTTTCTATGAAGTAAAGTTCACGTGAAATAATCTACAGCAGTAAAAATGAATGAATTACAGCCACATACTTCAAAATAGGTGAGGGGGCAAATCACAGGAGAGTGAATACAGTGTGTGATTTTATTTCTATAAATGTCGAAAGCCCGTAAAATCAAACTATGTTATCTAGAGATACAAACACATAAAGTAGAGGTGTGAATTAAGGAAAGGCTCACGGGAAAATTTAAATGTACCCATAATAGTCTACTTCTTAAACTGGCTGGTGATACTCAGATATTTATTTTAATGCTATTCTTTTTATCTTTCTCAGATACTATTAATACTCCTTTCATCTATTTGGTACTTAAGATACAAATTAAAACATAGCAAATGACTCAAGTTAGAGTCAGACAGCTGATACTGAAGTTTTCTTCTTCCTAACAAGTGGCTTCTGAAGAATTTCATTCTGCACAGCACACAATTTGTTGGCATAAAGATGGCTACAGAGTATGCACAATTTATTGTCCTTTGAAGATCAATGTGCTACTTAACCACTTTGCTAAGTAACAAAAAGATGTACAAGCAATAGTTTGCAGATTCCCAAATGTCCTGCCTGTCTGGTTCACTTTTGCAAATCTATTTTATGTAACTCATTCTGTGCAAACATATTTCTCATCTTTTTTTCCTCTACCCTAAATGCTCAAGGACTTAATGGGTAAAATGGAAAAATTCCTCTTCAAATCAATATGCAATTCTAAAATATAATAAGAATAGACTGCAGTAGTCTCATATTTTCATGTTGATAAATTTTGTACGCCCATATTTTTGCACAGCAACATATGTGCATGTGTGTTTAAGAGAGAGAGAGAGAGAGAAAGTAAAAGCAGGAGAGAGGGAAAGAGGGAGAGAGAGAGAATCTTAAGCAAGCTCCACACAAAGAACGGAGCCTGATACAGGGCTCAACCTCACAACTCTGGGATCATGACCTGAGCCAATATCAAGAGTTAGACGCACAATTGATTGAGCCACCTAGGTACCCCTACGCAATAATATTAAGATTTGAGATATTTGAACCATACAGCGAGAAATTGACCACAAAAAGAAATTAATTTTAATCTTTCAAATTAACACAATGTTATTACTATTAAAGTAGTAAATATAGTTAACAAAGCCTTCACCTAAAGTCATATAATCTGTGAGAATAACACCTCTTATTACTAAGACATAGTTTTATATTTTAACATAGTGTTGATAGAGTAATTGGTAGGTTTTTATCAATAATTTAATTCTACTGGGGCACCTGGGTGTCTCAGTCAGTTAAGCATCCGACTTCTGCTCAGGTCATGATCTCGTGGTTAATGAGTTTGAACCCTGCATTGGGCTCTGTGCTGACAGCTCAGAGCCTGGAGCCTGTTTCAGATTCTGTGTTTCCCCCTCTCTCTGCCCCTCCCCAGCTCACGCTCTGTCTCTCTCTCTCTCAAAAATAAAAATATTTTTTTAATTTTTCAATTCCACTTAAAACATGTTATATCTTGGATATATATTTCTATTTTAATATAAATATCAATGTAAAATATGCTCATTTGGGGGACCTTCAAAGTTTAAAGTGATAGGCCTTTCTGTCCTTATACACTTGGTTAGGGTTCATCCATTTTCAAGACAACCATCAACGTTTGTAAAAATTATTTTTTAAGTGTTTATTTGGAGAGAGAGAAAGAGCATGGGCAAGGGGGCAGCAGAGGGAATCCCAAGGAAGCTCCACACTATCCATGGAAACTCACTAACCATGAGGTCATTACCCTAGCAGAAATCAAGACTGGGACATTCAACTGACTAAGCCACCCAGGTGCCCCAAAATTTTAAAAATTCTTGAGAGTCTGCAAATTAAGAGTATTATAATGAGGACAGTGGATGCCATACAGAAGAAAAAGAACCACTCCATACACTCTAGTACAAGACAAAGCATTAAATATTTTTACTTAAATGATTATAAAGCAACAAAGAAGAGATATCACAATAATAAGAAAATTGTTCTTAAGAGTTTAGAGAGGAAGAGATTTGCCCAATTGGTGGATTTGACCAATCTGGAGAGGCTAATGAAAGACAAGACACGAAAGCTGGATATAAAAGAATGAGTACAATGTGAATAAGTAGGGAGTCTTTAATGATAAAAACAATAACTTGAGCAGAGAATGAAAACAGAAAAGCATAAAACAAATACAGAAGACAATGAGAAGAGTACAGTCATTGTATTTCTGTCTCTGTCTTTCCAGGAGAATGAAAAAAATAATGGCACTGGCCATTTGACTACTTCTGGCCTCTATACATGTAATTCCAGGCCACGATCCACCAGAGCTCCTTTTGCCTTAGCCACAATGACCACCAGTGTTTCAGAAGTCTTTGCTCTGTCAGTCTGGGACCTGAGGAAGAACAGTGTGGATCAGAGGACCAGCTGAGCTGAGAAAGGTATGGCCTCTATTACTTTAAGCCACTGAGACTTAGGACCTATTATCCTCACATAACCTACCCTATCCTCTTTCACAGATAGAATATGAAGAAGTTTAAATGCCAGACTAAAACATTTCAAGTTTGTTAAAGAAACAGTCTATAGGCAATCACTGAGGTTTTGTGAGGAAAGTATTAGTCAACATAGAGTTTTCAAATAAGTGTGAGCACAGCAATAGGATGAATTACAGGAAAGGAGACAAGAGATACAGAGGTCAGTTAACAGTGTATTGCAATAAAATGAGTCCAGCATTTCAAGCTTGAGTCCCTTGGAGAAACAAAGTACAATTAAGGTATAGAACAATCCAAACAGAAAGATGGTCTATCTCTGTTAATAATAGTGTCATTTTCTTAAACTGATTTGAAAGGAAGATCATTGTAGATACGTCAGGCTTGGAGTAACAGGTCAGATGAGTCCATGTGTCCAACAGGGAAATGGAGATATGGAAACAGAAAAGGTAGAAAGTAGAGAATTAGATCTGGGAGCCATCTGCCCACTGGCTGGCTTGGGCAGTTGTCTAGATAGTGGGGACATTCACCAGGGTAGACCTTGTACAGAGAGAAGCCATATCAGGAGTGTCTCAGTCAGCATGTGGTACAGAGAGAATTCATAGATGAGGAACAGCTGTTTCCAACCAAGAGGTAAGGACTCTGTTGCCAATACCACATCTGTGAAACTGATAGGGGAGCACAGAGCTCCAGCTGCCAGCACTCATGCTTGATTTCTGCTCGTATCACTGTAGAAAAGAATGACTCCCACCTTCCCAGGAGTTCATGAGTGCATTTCTTTAGCAGAAACCCAACCACATCCAGCACACTAGCCACAAAGGAGTCTTTAAAATATGGTGTTTGGGTTAACAGCCCCTCTAATATATGAAGGGGCTAAAGTGCTGAAACACAGGAAGATAATAGAAATGGATGCTGATTGCAGCTAGATAATGTCTATCCCAGGAGCAATGGTAATACATTTAGTTTTATTTGTGCTGAATTTGAGGTCCCTCTGAGACATCGAAGTGGAGAAATTTAATATCTTCTACACAGTTCTAAATAAGATTCTGGGATCTTGGAGAGAGATCTGGACTGAGTGTCAACATTTAGATGGTAGTTGGAAGAACTGAGACTGTTTACAGAGAATATTTAGATCATTTGAAGTGTTAAAACTCCTTCCAGATAACTACCAGCATTCAAAAGGAAAGTCTGCATTTAAAGGTAGAAGGAAAGAGAGGAAATCAAGGGTAATTTGCTCCATATCAAGCACACCACTCCTGACAAAGAATTTCTAAGTACTGTATTCAAAACACTATAGATTAATCCTTTGTAGCGAATGGAATGAATAATACGTGAAGACGTAAGTGGTTTGCAATCCGAAGACTGAATGGAACTGATAACAAGGTAAAATATAGTAACGTATAAAATTTCCCAATGTGAATGTATGAGTGTGTCATGCATGTATATATATTTTAATTGATTTACCTGATAATTAATATTAGGTTCTAATAAGAATTTTATTTTAAAAGTTGACATTGTGTGCCTCCAAACTTGAAGGTATAAAATAAACCTAAGTATGTTTTTATTATACTTTCCTACTTAGATCAATTTCATAACTCAATTCTTTCCAAAAACCATTTCCACATGAGCATTTATGCTCTTTGAGGAGTATTAAGCATTATGTGAGGTCCAAAGATTAATAAGGCCTTGTTCTTGTGCTAACATGATTCGAAAATTGTTACATATAATGTTGCTGACAGTAGACCTTAAGCATTCTCACAACACACACATACATAAAACATTATTTACGTTGGGGAACAGATGTGTTAATTATCTTGATCTTGGTAATCATTTCTCAGTGAATATATAGATCAAATTATCACACTGTATACTTTGTATCATATTATATAATTTGATGTAACCATCAGGATATATCTTAATACGTTTATACTATTGTCATGATTTACAACTATGTTGGAGTCATACTTATTGTTTAGAGTGATTTTTCATTTCTAATTTTTATTATTTTTAAAGCACAATCTTCTACTGAGGTCACAGTTGCCACAAAGAGTTTACAATTCAAACTGGTTTTACAAAGATTTATATTTCCTTTCATATCTGGGTCTAGTGAGAATGCAGTTTTCTTTTAAAGTCTGTCATTTTTTTTGGCAAGTATATTCTGTTTCTCTAAGAATTGCCTCGAAGTACCCACTTGATTTTTATGCTTATTAAAAACAAAACTTGTCCATAAGCTTTATGAGATCATATATATACTATCTACGTAGGCAAAAATGCCTACAGATTTTCAAACCTAATGTTGTAAATGGTTAATAAATTCATTAGCCATGTTTTTTTTATACATCCATTGTCAAAACTAATATATTTTTCTAAAGTCATATATTCTGGCTTAATTAGGGATAGTAGTTGTATTGAGTAAGTTAACATGTATTTGAAATTCCACAAATTCCACAGTGCCTACACTCAAGTCTGATAAGAACAGCACTTTCACATTATAGTAGCACTTATCTTGGGACATAAGGATTGACCTTTAAGAAAGTCAAAATTTTACCTTCCTAATACCTACTGTGTGTTTGTATGTGTGTGCAAGACCTTAGTAAAGCACATATATTTACAATATTGTAAATATTAGGCATGCTCCATTTGCACAAACTTGGGAAACAAGGGCTTAGGGCATACTGTTGTGCCTTACTGTTTGACTCAGACATTTAGTGTTGCTCTACTGATTTTTTAGTTCGGTTCAAAAGTGGAATCTGAACACTAAGAAAGTACAAAGATGACCATTTTTAAGTTTATATGCCTAATGAAATAGTTGGCATTTGTATTTTAACTAGACTTTAAGTATGAAACAACGTAGAGATCCTAAGGACAGTCTGCTCCCATTTAGCTGCATAAGATTCCAGCATGTCATCCATACTCGCTGAATGCGTGGGAGCCATGGGGACAAGTCCCAATCAAATTAGGTAGACGATGAAAGTAAAATGCCCAGCACCAAAAACCAACACCATATCTAATTAGCCAAGGTCTACATCAGAATGGAGGCCAAGAGGTGGAAGTCTGGAACCCTCCATATTAAAAGGAAAGCAGATAAGGGAAAAAATAAAGGGGAAAAAAGGGAATAAGAAGATTCCAGGGCAGTTTCTGGCAATATTTTTGTTATCTGCTCCTTAACTGCATTAGTAGGTGAGAATCTGGTAAGAGGGTACCTGATTATAAGGTAGGATGACAAATTTATATTCCGGATATATTGATATATAATGACAAATAACGTTGTGTAAATTTAAGGAGTACAACAGCATAATTTGTCATATGTGTATATCAAGAAATGATTAGCACAGTCAGGTGGTTAATACAACTATCACTTCCCTTAGCTACCATTTTTGTGTGTTAATGATGAAAGCATCTGAGATCTACTCTCAACAGATATCATGTATACAATACAGTATTGTCAGCTATCATCACCATCCTGTACATTAGATCCGCCAAAGTTACTCATCTTATAGTCGAAAGTGTGTATCCTTCGACCAACACCCCCCATTTTCCCTACCACCCATCCCCTGGCAATAATCATTCTACTCTCTGTTTCTGTGTGTTTGACCTTTTTAGAGTCTAGATATAAGTGAGATCATGCAGCCTTGGTCTTTCTCTGACTTATTAAAAGAAATAATTAAATAATACAGTGTAAAAATATTATTTTTAAGAGCATTTCTGCCTTCTGAAGAGAAATTTAACTCTTCTAAGCTTCCCAGGATATTTAAATTTTGTAGGGTATATTATTGTCTACTCTTAAGATATATAAGTGGAAAAATTTTAAAGGAGAGTGTAAATACAATAGAACTAATTAAACAAAGAAAGTGCCCAAATTTATTTAAAAAAAATGATTAAGGACAGTTTTTTTCCTAGGATGTCTTACTCTTCCTGTTTTCTTTTCCACTAATACTTCTCTGAACTGACTGCAATCTTTAGGACACCCGTATGTACTGGCAAAACCGAACACCGTCAAACCTAGAATTCATTTGACTTGTTGCTCTACTCTTACCCAGCACACATTACACTGACCCTTGGTGTTCATCAAATGTGCTGATATCAAGTTAACACTTGCAACACAAGTGTTCTACCATGGATTTTATTTACTACGTTTGTAGGAATTTGTTTCCAGCTCTCCAAAAGTGTCCATCCACTTTGTAGCTGGACTTTTGGTAGGCAAATTGTTAATCCAATTTTTTTTACATCTATATACTCGTTATAATTCTTTTCCATTGCCACAATTTTTACTCTTCAAAGCACATTAGGAATCATCATACATTATACTTCTTTTTCTCAAGACACAGGTAATTTGTACCTAAGAAATTGAAGTTGGATTTCAAATAACTTGGCTTCGATACATTGAGCAAGTCTGGCTTCCCTGATCTGGCAACTTTTTTTTTTTTCTTTTTTAGTTTTGAAGCAGTTTATTTCTCAAAACTTAGTCATGTTTTTTGCTGTATGAATATTTACTGTGACCTAAACATAGCACTGAAAAATGTAGTCTATCTTTATCTAGGCATCATATGGCCTTTTTAAAAATCTTTGAACAGTTTTGGAAAACTCTGCATAAATATATCTTTTACAGTAATTCTTTTCTCCATTTTTATATTTGATGTTTTTCCAAGTTAAAGAAAGTCTTTCTTTGTTGTTGTTTTTTTAAAGAACAAAGTAACATTTTTATTTAAAATGGCAATTACAACATGCAGGTTTCCCCCACAATAGGAAAGTAGACTGCTTCTATGAAACCTTTTGTAGGTTGAACTGGGCTAAACTGTAGAATATCCACTGTTTTTAGATTATGGACTTTCTTTTTTGTTTTGTTTTATATCTAAAGGATATTTATTTTTTGTTTTTAATTAAATTCCAGTTAATTAACATACAGGGTAAGATTAGTCTCAAGTGTAAAATTTAGTTATCCATCACTTCCATACAACACCGGGTGCTCATCACAAGGCACTACTTAATCCCCACCACCTGTTTTACCCATCCCCCTATCCACCTCCCCTCTGGTAACCATCAGTTTTTTCTCTATAGTTAAGAGTCGGCTTCTTGGTTTGCCTCTTTTTTTCCCCCTTTGCTCATTTGTTTTGTTTCTTAAATTCCACATGAGTGAAATCATATAGTATTTGTCTTTCCCTCACTGACTTGTTTCACTTAGCAAAATACTCTCTAGATCCATTCATGTCATTCTTTTTGCCTCACACTTTGAAAACATGATTTTACACCAAGCCAGCATTTTAAAGTCCTTTCTATGGCTGGCAACAATTATCTCTCTCTTGAAGGCACACGTCTAATAAGGCTATCTCCTTTCATTTCTGTAAGGTTGAATAATATGTCATTAAGTGCTTCTATATATTTTGAGGAAACTGAAAAGGGATAAAAAACTTTTATCATGTGTGTTTCAATATCATACGTGAGTAACATAAATATATATATATATACACACACCCCTTTTATATATTATATATATAATAAATATATATAAATGTATATAATACACACACACACACACACACACACACCTTTTTAGCAGTCTTGTATAAAAAGTACTCAGGACATCTAGCTGGTAAGGTCTTTTCATCATTTTGGGGAAGAAGTTTACATATTGAATGGAATTTGTCAACATTTAAAATTCTACTGTCCATGAAGATACATGAACAAAGTCTATTTTGTATTTGGACAAGATATGGATAGTCTTGTTTTATGTTTTCTGGAGCTTTACTAAAAGCTTCAGAGAAATCAAATGTTTTGAAACTCCATTTTTATTTTACTTTTTTATTAAAAAAATTTTTTAATGTTTATTTTTGAGAGTGGGGAAGGGTGGAGAGAGAGAGACACAGAATCCAAGCAGGATCCAGGCTCCAAGCTGCCAGCACAGAGCCCAACAGGGACTTGAACTCAAGGACCACGAGATCATGACCTGAGCCAAAGTTGGATGCTCAACCAGTGGAGCCACCAGGTTCCCCTTGAAACTCCATTTTTAAACCAAAATGCCAAAGAGCCATGAGGAATATTTTCCTGTTGCTACAACTTGAGGCAACACTTGATATACTGTAGAGAGTACGAACATCGGTAAGATCCAACAGAATCAACTCAATAAATTTATTATCAAAATTTCTTTTTGTTTATCCATAGGATAGTCTCAGGTCGTTGCAACCTCAGGAGCTAACTTAGTTTCACAGTGCAATCAGTTAGTGATACAACAGAGTTTATTCTTTCATGTGGTATTCCAAAGTTACTATTTTTTGCTGAGTGTTGGTTTCTCTTTGGGAGATAAAAGCTTTTGATTGACTTAGTATTACTTGCCTGTCTTATCCCAACTTGTGAGATACAGTCCTCATATAATCTTTCACATTCCCTTTTCTCCCATGCTTAATTATTTTCTGCATATTGTGTATTTCTGTTTTAGGTATTTGCCTTCCTAATATAATTGTATGTGCCCTTCCATCTATTCTTAAAATAACATAATAATTTAGACTTTTTTATGATGTCTTGGTCATGTTGGAATTGGTGTTGTAATCATTCCTGTTTTCACTTTCTGAACTCTAAGAAAACATGGTCACTCTTAGGTTGTGAAAACAACCTAAAAAACCTAAAAAATTATAATAGCATTATTTCAATACAAAGCACAGCAATTAATCCATTGCCTAAGTCAAAAACAGAGTCACATACTCACAATGGCAATACACTTAAATTACACCTTGAATCATTCATTGCCGGGGACTACAAATCGGTTGCCAATATCAGTGATCAGAGAAAAAAGAAGGAAGAATAAAACATGACAGCAACTATAAAAGGTATCATTTATGCCATATTCATTTCACACTAAAAAAAGTATTGCCAGGGCCTAATTTTGGGGCTACCAGGTGCATTTTGTACTTTTTACCATCCTTTATCATACATCCTTAAAAACTGGGACTTTTCACATTCTTGGAGTTTGCTAGAACATATTTTTAGTACTAAAACCTGGAGAGTATCAAGATGATTGGGATGATTGGTTACCTGCCTAAAGAACCAGAGACAGATTTGGTAGCTATCAGTCATTTCTACACACCAAATTCATTTGAATGAGCTGAGAAGTTAACTATGTGGTTTGAAAAATAGGCCATTTAATCTGAGTGGTTGAAGGTCATGGACATAAGCTAAGCAATCATCTTTGGAAGAATGTGGCATCTTCCTGGGGGCCTGATCCACTTTTGGTAGGAACTAACCTGATTTCCAATAGAACTGAAAATGTTTGAAAATTGTCTCAGTGACCAAAGATGAAGGTTCAAGATTTTATGCTATCATACCTGTAAACTCCAAGGAAGCTTAATACATGTCAATGGAACTTCCTTACTATGTTTTAAGTTAGCTGTCCATCTCTCAGGTAACCCGGACCACCTTAAGCTAGGCTGCTTACCATTTATGCAAGCTTAATAAAGCCTTTAGTAAAATGACCCTGTATAATTTTGCATAATCACAGACTATTATACATACCTATACATTTGGAAAGCAGGTTCACACATAGGATTTTCCCCACAGGCTTTGAGTTTCTATTTAAGCCCTTTACAGATCTATAAACTAAAAGCTAATAAGCTAGAAAAGTTGGCTCTTAGACACTCATACAGTTTGAATTTTTAATGCTTACTGAGAGCTCTTCTTTTGGGGATCCTGCTGAACTGGGAAAACTTCAGAGCACTAAGTAAAGAACACTGCATCTTCTTGCAATAGATAGCTTGAACAAAGTGTTTTTTAGCCATTCCAGGGCAAAGGGCTATCATCTTTGCTCTGAAAGACAGTTGGGTGTCCAGTTTCAAGCAGAAATTCAGACAACTTTACAGAATCTGGAATCCCAAGTGTCTGGTATGATGTGAACCCAATCACTGAACATGTGCAGGTAAGTTCACTATTTCATTCCCTTTCCTCCATGTACTCTGAATAAATAGTGTCATAGTGAGAGTTATGTATTTATGTTAGGGCTATTTTTAAAAATCTATAAAGTAGTGTGTTGGGCGACGTGCCTCTTTTCAACTCTCTGCTACAAAATTCCTTTTTCCTCAAAAGAACAAACTAGAAGTTAGGAAAACCAGAAGTTAGTCTTAGCCCAGCCACTCTGAGCTGACCTTCAGTGAGTCAGTGACCTCTTTTTCTATAAAAGCTTCATCTTTCACCAAGTTGGTGAAACAAAGTCTAGAGAATCAATGCCTCTTATGTGAATTTCCCCTTCCAATCAGGGATAACTGTTCAGTAAACTATTTTAAGATGTTCCTGTGAAAGATGCTTACTTTCTTTGCTTAAAGACATTGTCTGATACCAAACAGTATAAACTGTGTAAGTAAAAAGATCATGATGATTATACAGATGATTATTTGTATGTATATAAATTAATACAAATATACAGATAATGATTATTTGTAAACATACAAATTAAAATAGTAGCTTAGACAGAAAAGCTTTTATAGAAGTATATTATATAATATCATTTTATCTAATATTACTCAACTTTGACCCTAAATAGCTTAGTTTTTGTAATTAGACTAGTTGTTTGTAAATAGACTAGTTGTGTGATGATTAAGTGCTTGGCTTTCAAAGATTCAGACAATCCCCCAAATACTGAAAAGTAATAATTCCCAAGGTGCCTGGGTGGCTCAGTTGGTTAAGCACCCAACTTCAGCTTACGTCATGATCTTAATGGTTTATGGGTTTGAGCCCCACATCGGGTTCTGTGCTGACAGCTCAGAGCCTGGAGCCTGCTTGGGATTCTGTGTCTCCCTCTCTATGTCTCTCAAAAATAAGTAAAACATTAAAATACATACATACATACATAAAATTCCTTCCCAGTATTTTTGAATCCTTAAAACATGCCAAGAACTTTCTAAGTGTTTTATCTGTATTGATTAAATTATTCTTAACAATCTTTTTAAATCATCGTCCCCATTTTACAGATCAAAAAATTGAAACACATAGAAGTTTAAGTAACCTGCCTTAACACATGAAACTAGCAAGTAGAGAAGTCAGGGTCAAATTTTACTTGATATTCTAAGAACATTCAATACTGAGCTATTCCCAGAGGGTTGTAACTGTAAATATGTTCCTCAAAAGAACACTTAAGTCTAGTAGCATTTCAGTATGGTTTGTCAAACAGCTGGTTTGGTTATAGGCTGTCTTGGCCAATATGGAAAAGTCACTGAAGTCATTTAAACCCCGCGAGTTTAAGCAGACTGCCCTCGAGTACATCCATGCATATCCCAGTGAATTATTTCTCTGATCAACTGTCTTGGCTCAATAACCTCTTTAACTTTCCATCTGGTAAAAAAAGCCCCAGTTTTAAGACCTAATTATCTGACAGAGAGCTATTGACAGCAGGTGCTTCTCAAGAATTTCTAGAACCACATGTCCTATATGGAATCACATGAGGAAAGCTGGATCACAGAGATTTTTCAGTTAAGTGTGTAACAACCTTATTTCATCTTACAGCTCTCTAACAATATTCAGAATGCAAGGGGTCTCACAATTCCCCACAACCTTCTTGAAGCCAACATGGAGATCATTCTTTGAGTCTTTGTTTTATATGTGAGGAAATAGAGGCCAAAAAGTTACTTAGCTTCTCTGGCACATTCATAAAATTTCACAGCTTACTATTAATGTATACTTTGATTATACCTTATACTCATCCCTCCAGTTTCTAAATCTCTTTATCTTAGATACCGGAGTCAAAAATGCAATATGTGGGGGACTGAATGGAGGCATATTGGAGATCTTAGGCCTCAACTTCAGGAGGCAATGCTACCAGCTCTAGTTGATTGTTTCCCTCAGGAAAGGAAGGCACAAAGGCAGAAATCTGAATTGTTATTTACAGTGTCTCATTTTTTTTTAATGTTGCCAAGGACACTTCTGTGCCAGGAAAAATCAAATGTATGAATGTGGTGACAAGCCCCAAGTTCAAATACTTTCATAATAACTAAAATTTGCTATTGTTTTTGGTCCACTTTTTAAATGCGTGCTTTATCAGAGGTTTTGTACCTGAATATTTTTGCACCATATAAGCGGGAAATAACAGAAAAAATAATGGTAGAATAAAGACTGTAATTCAGAATCATGTCTTCTTTACCATTCCCTGAACATATTGATTTTTAGGAGTTATACTGTCCTGAGGAATGTACATCATTTCCACTTTACAAAGAAGGCAAAGGAGAATTTCCTCCCCAAAACTTCAATCGATACTGGAAGTTTTTTAGAAATTTATATAAATACAATTCTTCAGATTCAAGAAATTAAGAGACAATTTCAGTTTCATAGTCACTTTGCTTAGTGACCTAACCTCCCTGTGTCCCTTAATCAAAGTAACAGAAATATTTAGGTCCCTTATAGGTCCCAAAGTCAGGTCCCTATAAGGTTGTGAAGAGTCATCCAGAAAAATCTCACTGCACTAGTGAAATATCCAGTGCAATGCTGTGATTTCAAACAGGTGACCTACAACTGGTGATGTAACAGCCAAGAGTGAGAATCGAGTGACAAGATGCAGCCGTCCCCTGATGCCACATAAATGATTTAAGGGTTGAAAAAACAGAACTGAAGGAAGAGAGAAAAGGAAGCAGGGCTATTAGTCCATATATGAGGACTCTTCAGTAACTTGGTGACTATCCTCAAGACTTACTGTAAAGGCGTTCCTGACCGGCTATTTTCCATCCATCACCATAGAGACTGTAACTGAAGTAATGCATTTAAAGTGCCTTAGAAATTTCAAATAAGCAAATGGAAGACCTTTTCAAGAAGCAAGAGTAGCTGACAACAGTTGCTGTGACTAGTGTATTTCCTTCAAAGAGCTGTTCAAAGCAGTCTTCTAGATGGATTATATTTTATTTCATTTTTTTCTGAGTTTTAGTTTATATTATTCTTATTTTTTTTGCAACAATCATGGACCACATTGAGAATTTTATGAAAGCTACAGATCACCTCAGAAAAATGCGTATGTTCATAGAGACCTTGAAATTCTTTAAAAACCCCTGGATAGGATGACACCTGAGGTACCTTCCAGCTATGAGTTTCAGCGAGATGCTCTGAGATGCTTTTAAGGAATGAACTCTGTATTCTGAGTATCACACTAATTTCTCTGACTTCTGGCATCAGGCTGGAATCCCTAAGCTGTCATTCTTCCTGCTCTATAGATCATCTAGACACTGGAAGTCCATGGCTGAAACCATGGAACATACTGCAGGAAAAGGGTGGGGAAAAAAAAAAAGTCTTGTTAAAGAAAATATAGATCTTTACTGTTCCAGCAAACAGCAAACCTAATTCTCTGATGTTCCAAGCCTCAAGGCTCACTCTTGGGAAAGCAGGGAACCATGGCCACACCCACACTCCATATGTCCTACATCAGAAATCAGTCAGAGCTGCCACACTGAACAAACACTTTAGCACTAGGGAGAGAGCCATTAGGCCCTTCCTAAATCAGCTTAGCCAAGCACATTAAGGTTGACCTGGCTAAAGTGGTTTTTCAGTTATGGTTTATAGCTTGAGCCCGATTGGCCTTAACAATTGAGTACAGAGCATCAAAGTCTGAGAACAAGTGAAACTAGCAGATATTCTGCCTAAATCTTGTGTCTCCTATAGTTCTAGTGCTGCCAAACTTACTCAAGCTGGTGTTCCCAAGCATCCATTGTAATTGCCACCTTAAAAAAAAAAACACATTCAAATTTTAACTTCTCCCTCCTCAAATTATCTCTACCAACCATTATTCATAAACCATATCATGTCTGAATACATTTTACAAGGCCTTCAGAGAGGTATTACAGTATTGTAGCAAAGAGCCTATGCTCAGGAATCAGACTGCATAGTTTCAAATTCCAGTGGTCTTACTAGCTATGCAGTTTTGAACCAAGTGCTTGATTTCCTTGTACTTTGGTTTCCTCATAGGTGAGACAGAGGAAGTAATCATTCTCATTTCATAAAGTTGTAAAGATTAAATGAGATAAAAGGGCATAAAGTTCTTAAACATGTGTCTGGCACACAGGAAGTGCTCTCGGTAGTAGTGTCAGCCATTAATATTTCAAACACATTATTTCATTTGATCCCCATAACTGCACTGGTGGAGAGAGCAGGGCAGAGTTACTAGAAACGGATTCATAGAAGTTGAGTGGCCAATGTCACACAGAGAGTGTTAGGTGCTATTTTCTTTACATCCTTGGCTCATAAAATTTGCTGGGTCATAGACCCTCTGAAAATTTTATAAAAGCTGTTCCACTTTCCCACCCACTAAAAACACGTACCTAAACACCATCCGAATTTTTGCTTATAATGTTGAGGGCTTAAGGATTACATGAAGCCCATCTATGAACCCTCCATGGATCCCAATTTCCAAATTCCCTTTTATTTTCCAAGACTTCTTTTTAAAAATGTTTTCTACAAATTCCGAAACTCCTTTCTGTCAATGATTCTTAGACAATACAGCAGCTCGATTACGTGAAATGCAGCTTGAATTATGAATCCCCTGACTTTCCTGCTTCTACATTTAAGTCAACGAGTTCATTCCAACTCTGTTTGGATCATTCTTACTCATTACCTCGGTCTCTGGGTAATTTCCCATTTGTTTCCTGATTGACTTCTGCTTCTTTAAACAAAAGTGAAGGTAATGACTACCAGCTGTATTTCTAGTCTAACCTCCTATCGTATGCCAAAATTAGATAAAACTGGCCTGGCCAAAAATAGCAGGAATTCAAGCAACTATCAACCTTTCTGAGGCTCTATCAGTCCATTTTTTTAACGTGAATTTATTCTAAGATTAGAGATTGTCTTACATATGAATTCATTTTACACAAATCCTTAGGATTTTTGTTTGTTCTCTTATGACCACCATTTTGCCCTCTAAAACATCTATGGGGCAATTCAGTTGGTATCACTATTAGATCTAGATTATACTTTTTTGTTGTTTCTTTAGATGCATATGGGAGTAGATGGTGGAGAGAAATAATGTATTCACCAGGAATTTGGCAAGATAATCTTACTTAGCTACTCATGTTAATGAGTCATCCTCTTGGAAGACAGGCAGCTATGCACATTTGCACAGCTGATGTCAGCTGAATTTTATTCAACCTCAGAACACAGAAATAGCAAAGTCCAATTCTGGAGTAATAGGCATTCATCCATAGATGACCCATAGTAACAACTCCTTAAAAACAAAAATATAATTACACACTGAGAGTGCAACATAAGCTTTGCCTGGAAATCCAAACTTCCTAGGAAGGAAAACATAGATTGTCAAACTATTAAAAAAAAATTGGTATTACAACCAATTAATTTTCAGTCTCAATTAATACTGTTTTATTTTGGTAACATTGCCCTGGAATTCTAAAAACTAGAATAGACAATACCTCCTGATTCATCTATTCTAAAAAAAAATTTTTGTAAAGTTATACTTCATAAGCTAAAATAACGCCAGCCTTTCTATGAATTTATGAGCCATGAGGGACATCTCCATGAAAACTAAAAAGAATTTTTCAAGCTACTGTAAAATAAACAAGTACACGATTAGCCCCATTGTCATGCAAAAAATATATAAATAAACCTTTTGAATGATGCAAGCTGTTCTCAAGAAAGAATAGAAAAAAAGTTTAACAGAGGGAACACAGTTTCCAGTGGTGCCAAACTACGCTTTTGCCTTCTTTCCTTTATGAATTAAAACGAGGTCTACACTGAAGACAGCAGGTAGCATGGAGCTCATTTGGGAGCATAAGCACTTCCCAGTCATTTCCAGTAGTTCTACAATATGCTGCAATCCCCACAAGGGTTACCATGTGGCCAAAGAATCATCATTTCAACAGTTACCGAGCACTTGATGTCAGACATTGCCCTAGGCAGAAAGAACATAAAGATATATACAGCATTTCTCCAGCCGTCATGGAGACATAAATAATTATAGAAAGCATAATAATGCTGAGAGATACCAGCTGCTAAGGTATCCATTGCCTAGCACTGTAAACCATATTAAGCCAGCAAAGTGCCCCAAGACCAGTATGTAGTCAATCAGGACCCCTACACAAGGGGCAATTCCAGCCTATATCTCCAAACTCAATTTTATGGGTGATCACCCGGATCCTTTGAGGATATGGGTCTAAGAAGTCAGTACCATTCTAAAGCAATGACCTAAAATATTGGACATGGAGAATCTTGAAATTAAATCCAGCATTACCCTTATAACTTTGTGAATGAGTAAATGTAGTCCGTAGTTACAGAGCATCTTGTGTTTTTCAAAACTCTTTTAGAAATGTTTATTCTTTTGCCATTTGTGATGTTAGAAGGAAGACATTATTCTCATTACATTGTATATTATCTGCAATATATCACCTATTACATAATAGCTTTATAGATCTTATTTACCTACCAAATTATGTACTGCATATACCAAATACAATACAGATATATAAAGCACATATTCATTATATAAAATCAATAATTATAAATCAATATCATGTTTTCTTTTTAATTGTTTAATATTGGCCTATTCCATTAGAATTAAACTCCTGAGGGTTTATCTGCTTTGTATATTTTAACATGCCCATGCTTAGTTAGAATAGGGCTAAACATACAGTTGGCCTCTATTACATGTATGTCAAATGAAGGTTTAACGAATTTTATTTTCGAGAAAACAAGAGTTACGTGCAAAGTAAACTAGTAAGTAAGTATATGGAAGACACAATATATAAGAAGTCTCCTGGCTCCTTCGAGCTTCTACCAGGTTACCTCACAGGAACTTAATGAGGAAATAGTTGGAAGATCTTTTCTTCCTTCTCACTGTCTGCCCATACTCTCTTCTCTCCACTATACCTACCCTCAAAACACAAATGGATCTGTTGATGACAAATGGCCTATGGATACCACTCTTAGAAATGGCACCAATGAAGGCCTTGATTTAACAATCTGACAAAGCCACGTTTGTGATTCTCATGTCGCCTCCCTCTTTGCTGTCAGGAGCTGGTAGGATATGCCTTTGGTTAGATCCTGTCTGTTTTTTAAACAAAATTCTTCAAAGCTTTCCATTTGACTTTGGAATACTCTGGTTAAAATATCAGAAGCAGAGCCAGACAAAACATCTAATACCCTCTGCAATAACATTGGGATTATTTTAATAAAAGAACTTCCCTTTATTCTGGCAATATACAATAGTCAGGTTACAATGCTTTTTAAAAATACGGTCTATGTGATGGAAGCACATACCAATATCAACTGAAGAGAACTATTCAGGGCTTTACACAGCATAAGAAAAATAGGAAAGATCCTCCATCCCCCAGGTATCATCTACATGGTCCCTGCTACATTGCTTGAAACACTCATATTAACTAAGCCTTAGATTTAGGCATTGAAGATGTAGTTTATAGGCTAATGATCTTTTGTGAGAATATCACCAAAAAGTATTCTAAGCAAAAGAAACTTTGGGTCAAATTAAAGTATCAGAAAAGTTAAGAGCCATAAGTAGCACTCTCAAAGAATGGGATACAAAATAAGGAATGTTAGGAGGAGGAGGAAATTATAAATGGTCCCTTTCCTTTGTTTCCAGCATCACTGTCCTGGTGTAAGCTCTCATCATCTTTTATCTCGATTATTAATTAGCTCTCTGGCTCTAGTCTCTTCAAATTTCTTAACTTCCTATTCATCCCCAGACCGCCAACATAGTGATGAATGTAAAACATAAATCTGATTGTGTCTTTCTGATACTTAAAAATTCATTTGTAGTTCCCCATCTCTAAAATTGAAATCCACACTACTTAGCATGTAAATGGAATGACTAGTTTCTTGCCTCCCTTTCAAGTCACATCTACTCTCTCACAAGTACCCAGATATTTTGCTAATCATTTCAAGCAAAGGGAAATATTTTTTTCATTAAGAAACTGAGGCTTTCAGTGATTAAGTAACTTGCCCAAGTTGGTGGTAGATGGTAGTGTTAAACCTCAAACTCAGGTCTGCTTCACAACAAAATACAGGCTATTAACAACCATGACATAATGATTGCTAAACACAAACAAATACATTAAGATATAAACTCAATACAGCTGCACTCTAGGTTCTAGAAATGAAGTACAATTCAAACTTGCCCCTTCCCTTCATAGTTCTCAAAGTTTGGCTGAAAGGAGTATTTTTTAAAATGTGATATTCATGATGTAAGGAATATCTTTTTAATATGCTATCATATATCAAGTGCTGAGCCCAGTTAACAGTTCATTGTAGATAATAAACATTTGTGGAGTGAATAAGTGGAAGATCAATTCTCTGAAAAATCTATAGCCTACCCTCTACTCTAGATTCTTAAAATATATGAAGTTAAGCAATACTGGAAGACTACTAGGTACCTAGATAATATATTAGGTCCTCTGAGAATTGCTAATATAGAATTATGGAGTGAGAGATGCCATTGGTCTGGTAAATGACACTCTCAGGAGTTGTTGAAGATACTCCATTGCATTCTACTGCGCTTTCTCAGTTTAGAAATCTTGGGAGAAATAGCTCTCTAGAATAACTTTGCTTTGCCTGAGAAAATTTTACACCCTAATTTTGGCTCTATAAATCATGGCACCACTATTTTTCCCCCTTCTCTCATTATCTTCCTAAACGTTTGGACTCAAATATCTGATCTACCCTACATAAAAGCATAGGATAGATCAGATAAGTTGATAAAGCTGAAGATAAAGCTGAAGTTCCTGACACATAATTTATGCAGTAGCCTAAATCTTGACTTCCCTTTACAACTCTACCTTTGTTTATAAGTGGTCTAATTTCTCTCAACTACATTCCTTTATAAATTGTGCCATTTATCCATTATTCTACAAATCTTGAATAAGACCGTCTATCTGCCTTAAGTACTCTTGAGCTTATTTTTTTATTCTTATTTTTTTTGTTCATTTATTCATTCAGTCAACACATAATTGTAGCTCATGTATTCTGTCAATTGCTGTTCTAGGAATAATACGGAAGTGAACCAAAACAAAACAAAATCAAACCCTAAATAGTAAAATACTGGGTTATATTCTAGTTGGGGAGGAAGATGACAAATATTGAGTATGCGAGGCAGTAATAATTGTGAAGAAGAAAAGTTATCCTAAAAGCAGAAGCTAGGAAGCTTCAGAGGCTGCAAGGGTCAGGAACAAGAATATTATGATGAGAAAGACTCATTAAGAAAGTGGAATTTGATTAAATACTTTAAGCAGGGGAGACAGTGATCCATGAGGCTATTGATAAATAAAATTCAGGGAACTAATGGGGGTCAGAGCATTCAAAACCCTAAAGATTATTTTTTAAAGGTTGGTTTCTAGTCTGAAGGAAATGAAAGCCACTGAAAATTTTTGAGCTGAAAATTGATGTGTTATAACTCACATTTTAACAGGATCATTCTGGTTTCAATTTACAGGCAAAGTGACTTGTTAGAAGTAATTGCATAATCCAGGCAAGTGCTTATGGTGTCGTGGACCAGGAAGGCAGAAGTGAAAGTGAAGTCACTAGATTCTAGGCATATTATCAAGGTATAGCCCATATTATATCGAACATTTGTTGTCAGAGAAAGAGAGGAATCCAGAGTGATGCCAGTGATATTGGTGTGAAAGCTGCAAAAAAGGTATTGCCACTGGCTGAGGTGGGAAATCCTGTGAAAGAAGTAGATTGTGAGGGGTGGGCAATAGCAGGGCAATTTCATTCATACTAAGCTTGAGCATTTATTATGTATCCAAGTGAAGATGTCAAGTAGGCAACTGAATATACTTCCGAGGAGGGGTGTGGGATGGACAGATATATGACGGAGAATGGGAGAAGGGGATTTGGAAACAATGAGTACAGATAACGTTTTGGAGTTTTGCTCCAAAAAGATAGAACAGCTGAGAGGAAAAGATATATTTTTAAAATTAGAGAAATAAGAGCAAGCTTTATCCTTTAGAGAGGAGAAAATTAGTTTCCAGCAAGAAAGCGTGGAATCTAGTGAAGAAGTGTAGGTTGTGGCTGCTGCTCAGAGCAGAGACCGGTCATAGAGTAGCCCAGGAAAACAGGCTGAAAGGGCTGGCGCCAGTGGGAGGATTAGGCAGTGTTAAGAATTTGTGGTAGTTATCTTCTGTCTGCTTCTATTTTCTCAACAAAATGGGATACAAGGTCATGAGGTACACGTGAGAATGAGCAAAGCAATCTTAGAGGTTTGAGAAGACTGGAGAAGGTATGAAATGATTTAAATAGAGGAAGAATGAAAGGACCAGAGAAACACAGTACACTTGCTGAGTAGCATTAAGTGTTCACTTGGCCTAGTGACCACACATGCAAGGTATGTGTTTCCTGCAGTAGTCTTCCCCTGTACAGGTCCAGGTGCAGAATAGAGGGTGGGATTCAACCTAGTCTAGAAATCACCAAGGGAGATGAGGGACAATGACAAGACGGTAAAAGAAATGTACTGAAGGTACCAATCAAAGGACTGTTGGCATTTCAATGATGCCATATTCCCTGCATCTCTGATACTCCTCTCAAATAAAGATTTTTTCTTTTTAGAAGTGGGCATAACACAGAAAATTAATTAAACTAACATTCATGGTACCAAACTCCTATGTGCAGATAGGAGTCCCTCAGGTGTTCCTTCATCAACCCTTGGATATTGCTCAAACAGAATGTCACATTCTCTTTGCTGGGATGTTTATTCCATTAGATTTTGAAATGCTTGAGGGCACCCACTGTCAATTTTTCATTATAAAACTATAGCTAGAACAATGCTAGGACATGGATTACTTTTAATTACTATATATACATATATTTATGGATGGGTGAAAAAAAAAGCTATGTTTGCATATAGCACAGTGGTAACCATGATAGCTCTGCTAGGTACAAATCTGGCTTTACCACTTATTGATTAGGAGTGTTTGACAACTTATCACCATCCCCCAGTGAATACATTAGTAAATTGGCAAAAACATTATTATTAATAATAACTGGTGCAAGGATAAAATGAGCTTAATATATGCAAATCCTTAGAAAAGCTACCAGCACATAAGTGCTCAATAAATACTAACTTTTGGGGTGCCTGGATGGCTCAGTTGGTTAAGCGTATGACCCTTGACTTCATTCAGCTCAGGTTGTGATCTCATGGTTCATGGGATGGAGCCCCATGTCAGGCTTTGGGTTGGCAACGCCAAGCCTGCCTGGGATTCTCTCACTTCCTCTCCCTCTGCTTGTGTGCTCTCTCTCTCTTACTCTCTCTCTCAAAATAAATAAACATTAAAAAAATAATAATAAATGTTAACTCTTTGTATAGTTGGTATATTCTTCCCCTCTTCCCTCTTATTTATTTGGGGGGCAGGGGGGGCCCACATGCATGTGCAAATGGGGAAGAGGCAGAAAGAGAGAGGCAGAGAGAAAATCCCAAGCAGTCTCCATGTGGATGTGAGGCTCGATCTCATGAATCGTGAGATCATGACCTGAGCTGAAATCAAGAATTGGACGTTTAAACGACTGAACCAGTCGAGCAAGCACCACATCTTCCCTCTTTCTTAATCTGTGGAGATTTTCTTATTCCTCCTCTTATTCACATAGAGCCCAGTTGATGTCATTAGAGTTATATATACCCATTATGAATGATTTTAGAGAGATGTGCGTATGTGTGTGTGTGCGCGTGTGTGTTTATCCAGTCAAATGATAGAGACCCCTTTAAATCAAGAATTGTGCTTTATTCAGTTGGATTTCCTGGGCCTAAGATAGTTCTGTCATGTATAATGGACTCAATGTGTTTGTTGAACTGAACTGAACATGATCAGGCAAAGTGGTATATTTGGTGGAGAATTAGGCTACTCAGAGGGAGTAACAAAGGCCCTGAGTGTCGCAAGTTTGGGAAAACCATGGAAAAATAATAACTACAGAAAGAGAAATAGAAAAGCAGGAAATTACAACTTGTCCTACCCCACAATTTGGCTTGGCATGGACAGGAGCTCATCCTTTCATCCCCTTGGTAACCGCCCTGCTTTTCAAAACTCGGCCATTTATAACAGAATTTTTGCTAGCTGTCAAGTTGGATCAAAATAAACATTCACCTAGATGGAAGGGGTGACATTAGAATGATTTACCAATAACATGTTAAAATTCCTTTCCAGCCAGAGGGTGTTTGAGGGTAAATAACATTGACAGAGTAAGAAACATCTTAACTCCACATCTATTTCTCTCTCCCTATTGCCTTCTGTCTTTCCCACAAAATACCATCATTCCAAGTAAAATGTCACCCACTCCCATTTTTGTTCTGTCAAAGGCTGTTTGTTACAAGTACACTGAAGAAGTCCCTTTTGATTCCAAATCTGAGGAAGTCCCTTTGAACAAAGATGCTTTTAAAAACCATTAAATGTAATAGCCATATTAATAAAGAATTTTAGAAAAAAGAATTATGACACTTCAGAGCCAGTTATTCAAAATGAGGGGGAAGATGTAGATGCCTAGAAATGTTTCCACTAACCATGCAAGTGAATAATGCTGGGGAAACACTGGTATACTAGGACAAATGTTGGCTTATCACTGAAAAGATAGCTGCCACCAGAAATTTTCCTACCTCAGTTACACTCATGACTCCAGGCCTTTGTCCAAATTTCCTCTGAAGATTTATAGTGACAAAGACTGCTGTCACTTAGACCATTTGCTGCTATTCTCAGGAGAAAATACTAAAAGTGCATACTTTAGTATGTCCTCACTTTATCCAGATGGTAAGATTTCTCAGACATTCACAGGGACAAAGTGAGATGAAAGTCGGTCTTTATCGTGAATATTATAAGATATCTGAGATGTATCGAGTGGTGTGCAGTTAAAATAGTTCTCTGGAAACAAACAAACCCTGATTTGTAGAATTGCCGATTTCCTTGGTGTAAATACTCCCACTATGGCCAAGCTACCAACAAGATGTCACTAAATGTAAGGTTGGAAACCAGCATCAGCTGACTCCAGCACTGATTCTTATCTATAAACTAACTAATTGCCTCTGTTTCCAGAATCAGAGTTGAAATGGATATTAGAGGTTATCTAATCTAACCCCTCACCCAACCAACTGCGAGAGAAGGGGTATAAAGAACAAAGCACTCAAATTCTTTATCTCAAGGTTTTCTTTGAGGCAGAACAGGTCCTTCAAAACAAGGTGACTTTGCAAGTATGAGAAAGGGCATGGAGTGCCCCATTGGAAGAGAGAACACTTCACACTGGCTGTTAGTATTTCCCTGCACACTCAGCTACACGCACTAGCTATAGTAGTGAAACAAGTTTCTGAGGAGTAGATGTGTTCTCTCTTGGTTTGCCACTACCACTTTTGTTCTCATTGACCGAACTGACAAACACAGAGCCGTCGCTTGCTGATCTATCATCGTGAGAAAGAGGGAGTGTCTAAAAAGGAAAATAACTTCATTACACTTCTTCACAATTCTTCCTAGAACTGAGATCATATAAAATTGACCAGTACACTAGGGTCAAGGGGAATTCAACAAATGAGGTCCTTACATACCGTATTTCAAGGAGGTCTATTTTATTTCTTAGTAGGATTTTCCTGCCACAAGTAAGCATCACTCTGCTTTTAAAACCATGCTTCCAATACTTGCCACTTCATGGTTTCCTGGGCAAAGATTAACTAATATTATCTCAATTGCGACAAGCTTTCTATTTGTGGCTGCAAACAGATGGACCCAGTTCTGTGTGTGCTTCCATTGCATCCATTCTGCTCTGAAATTCTTTTAATTGTGGGAAAAAATTTCTGAAGCAGGGCTCGTCCAAGGGCCTGTATCTCCAACCTGCCTCAGGTTGCCCAATAAGCAAATTCTACCATGTATTATCAGGGATGTTGCCAGGAATTTAAAGAAATCATGTTTCTTTCCATTCTTCTATTTTCCTGAGTCTGGATAAATATATAAAAAATCTGTTTCAGTTAACATTCTATGCCCTAATAAAAAGCATATGGCCAGCCCTAAGGTCAGGTTGTTAAATTTGTCCGGAAAATGAAGCTAATTTTTAGAATTCCAGAGCAGGAGTGATAGTACATCCTGCTTTCATAAGATAATTTTTAATGCTTATCATTTCTTTGAAAGTGATTCTTGTTCTATTGAGAAATATTCACAGAGGACAGGGAGGTATCTTTTCTCTGTCTTAAGACAGCTATAGCATGAGCACACAAAAAATAGGGTTTTTGTTGGTTTGTCTTTCAATTCTCTCAGCTTCTATTAGAACCCCCTAGCTTTCTTTGTGGCATTTTATCAGTTTTAATAAGCATTTCATTTAGTTGTCAGTTTGCACATTTTACTTTCCCCTTCTTAAACACCTACTCCAGGAGGGCACAGACAAATCAGTCTCCAGATTTTCATACCCTCAGTGCCCAGCACCAGTGCCTGGCATATAATGGATGCCCAATCATTATGTCAGTATTAGTACACTCCATGGGTGGGGACAGGGTGTCTACTTAGTTCCTCCATCTCTTCTTTATTACTTTTTTCTGCATCCAAGTAATGCCTCTCTAAATGGCTAACTGCAATATGAGACAGATGGTGAAGAATCCAGACTTAGAACTAGATCCTTCAACACCAACAAATGGATAGACCCTGCTGCACATCCTACTGGGGAATCCTGCCACCCACAGAAGCAGTCAACATCAGGGAGGTTCAAGGCAGGGAAGCAAAAGACAGAAACATCAAGAAGATATAGCTGAGAGCTCCAGGCATGCATGGAGCCTAAGTTCTAGAAACTGAGCAGTTCCCACAATTCCAATGCAGACACAGGAGCAAGGTAGGGATCTAGTTATTAAAATCATGGAGCATGGTGGGGCTCAGGAGTAGAAAAGAAACCCAGATATTATAATTGGTGAGCAGATACAGGGCCAGATTGGGCATGAGAAGATGCTGATTTCAAGAGCATGTAACCACACTCTTCATTTTCCTTAGTTCTTGGACTTGTGTGTGGAAGTCAAGCGATCCCATTAGCAAAGTATGAAGCACAGTAGCTTGTTACAACACAAGACACCTGTTAAACATCCCAAATGGCCAGCTCTATCAAAGGATCAGAATATGTGCGGGTAGGTGTGTGCAGGCCAACACACACATACACACAGTTTCCTCCAGAACACTACAATGACTTTCTCACAGCAGTTTGACCCTAGTATTCTGGAAGAACGATTCTCTTGTGATCAGCCCCACTTTAGAGGAAGGATAGTGAAGCCACGTGAAAGCTCAGATAATAGTAACTATGTGGATAGAAGAACTTAGGTCCCCTTATTATCTAGCTTGAGGTTCTCTTCAAAAGATGCTATTTCCCTTTAGTAACATGGGCAATGAATCACTTTTTAAATTTTTTTTTAATGTTTATTCATTTTTGAGAGAGAGACAGAGAGCGTGAGCAGAGAGAGACACACACACAGAATCTGAAGCAGTCTCCAGGCTCTGAGCTGTTAGCACAGAGTCCGACGCGGGGCTTGAACTCATGGACCACAGGATCATGACCTGAGCTGAAGCCAGACACTTAACTAAACCACCCAGGATCCCTGAATCAATGTTTTTGAGATAACATTGTGTTCAGTGGTACCCCTAAAAGGCTACCAGAAACGTATTGTTTCTAAGAAACCAAATTTGTCAGTGCAGTCACTAATATGGTGCCTCTCATGACCAGCGGCTAACTGCTCCCAAGCTGAGCTCTGAAACCTGTAGAGATGTTTATGGCTCCGGGAACTCACAAAGTAGAACTGTAAAAATATTCCTGCTGACTATGCAGCAGGGACTCTGGAAAATAATTAGCTGTAATAGCCCTGTCAAGACACACTATATTCTCCAGTTATAAAGCAAATTCTCTGACAAATATAATGTCTAAGTACCAGGAAACAGAGGCACACATGTACTTACACACTCAAGATGGCAGAACACTACTACTTTCCAGGGATTCGATTTCACAGTTCCTTGATTCACCAGAAATCTTTGACAAATATCTTTTTCCTTGTTTCAATATCAACGTGTGTGTACGGAGGTGGAGATGGCTATTTACCCTCCTTTCTCACTGAATTTTTGATTTAAGGAATAGACTCTTTCCTTAGCAGATGAAGAGGCTTTAGCATTAGTCATAACCACTGCTCCATTAGGATTTCCAGCTTTAACCAGTGACATACCCTTTATATTAATAGCTTTCTACTTTACGAAGAAATTTCTTGGACACAATTTCACTTATGCTTCACAGTAACCCTGTGAGAAAGGTGTCATCCACATTTCAAACATGAGTTTTGTCATGTCCTGGCCACTCTTCAAAGCCCTGGGCTTACAAGGAGGAGTAAGACTGAAAAGCCCTAAAGAAGTTTGCATTCTAATGGAGAAGAAAAAGATGACAAACGCAAATAAGTAAATGGAATGCACTCGGGTAGTTATAAGGGCTACAAAGAGAATAACTGGGGGCAGAGTGCACAGGGAGCCTTCTTGGAGGTGGTGAAAACTGACAGGAGATTTAAATGGAGAGAAGGAGGCAACCATACAAAGATCAGGTAAGATGCATTCCAAGAAGAAACAGCAAAACCAAAGTCCTGAGACACGAATGATCTTGACAGGTCTGAGCAATAGGCTGGAGGCCGTGTTGCTGGGATGTAGCAAATGAGGAGAGGAGACAGGGAAGTAGAATAAGAAATTAAATCAAAGAGGTAGGCAAGGGCTAAACCAAGCAGGGCCTTGCAGCCCTGGTGAGGAATCGGATTTAGAGTAACTGTAATGAGAAGACTTTAGAGGATTTTAACCAGATGGGTGATGTGAAAATAATAAATTACAGCATGTAAGAGCTCCTGCAACAGGACTAGGGTGCCCACATTCACATCCTGCTTCTGTCAGTTATTAGCAGTAAATCCTGGGACAAGTTTCTTATCTCCCCTCTGCCTCAATTTCCTCATTTCTAAAATAGAGAAATTTTTAACACCCATCTCAAAGGGTTTAAAGGAACAAATACATGTAAACAACTCAGAACAGGACCTAGTAAATAGTAAGTTCTCAGTAAATGTTAGTTATCATGACCATACTTAGAGAAATCATTCTGATGGCTTTTTGGAGGGTGGATTCTAATGGGCAAGCATAGAAGCAGAGAAGCCAGTTAGGAGACTGTTGTGATAGTCTCGGTGACACATGACAGAAGATTAGATATGGTCGTAGCAGTAGAGATGTAGTTGAATTCTGGATCTACTTTGAATGTTTGCTAACAGGACTTACCAAAAGAGTAAAAGTGGTGTGAGGGAGAATTCATGTGATTGTTGTTCTTTTCTGAGAGCAAAGTGAATGGTGGTGCTCTAAAGCCTGGGAACAGAGGAAGATCAGGAAACCAGGGGTTCTGCTGGTTGGAAATGTTTATTAGATAGCCAAATATAAATCAACGCACAAGTCGAAACCCAGGGGAGAGGTATAAATGTGGGATTTCTAAGCTGTGGGATTAGTTTAAAACTAAAAAGAGAATGTTAACAGCGGAAAGAAGAGGACCAAAGACTGAGTACTGAGAATCTCCAGGATTTAGACACATGATCTAGAGAGAGGAAGAATTAAAAAAGGAGATGGAGAAGCAAGATAGCAAGAAGTCCAGAAGCATGTCACAGAAGCCTAAAGAATAAATTATCGTGAAGACTAAAGAACATCTAATTATGTCAAATACATCTGAGAGATTAGGGAAATATAGGCAGAAGTGTGACCTTGACATTGGCTAAGTATACATCATTGGTGACCTCAACTCTGCAAAGATTGTCAGGCTCAGGGAAGTTGGAGAAGTGGTGGAATTGATTCAACAGAGTAAAGGAAGTAGAGGAGTGAGAGAGTGTCTGACTGAGACAGATCTTAGGAAGTGGTGATTATTGGTGTTGGTCTAGGATGTGATAGCTGAAGGAGACTGTTGTTGAAGCTGAGAAGATCCAGCTGAAAGACGGGCAACTAAGACTTAGGAAGAAGAATTTGCTTGTCTAAGGAAGTAAGCTTAGCAATGTAGCAATGGCAGCATTCACTAGGAACATTGTGTTCTTCACGGGCTGCTGCTACAACCCAAATTATTATCAAGAATGGAGGCCGCATGTTACCAGATGAAATGCTGAGAGTATAACTTATTTTGATCATGTTTCAATGATGGAATACAACTTGGATGCTAGTTAAAATGCATCCTTTTATCATGAGAAAATGGAAAGAAGTATTTCAAAGCCAGAAAAAGCTAAATATCCAAACGCTGAATTGCCTATAATCAGGAAAATAGAATTGAAATGCAAGGGAAAAATCATTCAGCATTGTGGTGTACTAGAAGGGACCTTCAAAGAGCAGCTGATGCACCCACAAAAACTAGAAAGTCATCCTCCACTTGTTCAAAGGAGAAAACACATATGCTGTGCTTAAAGAATTACAGGACAGAAAACATCTTATAAAAGGAACAAAGACAGTGTGTTCAAACTTCTTTTCAATTTGAAATAGGAAGTAAAAGTTTCCAGAAAGTTTAATTTGGGTACTAATGATACCCTTTTACTCATCGGTTGCAGTATAATGATAATCAAAAAGCTTATGTCTCACTTTTGGAGAAGGAATTAGTTTGTCCTTAATTTCTAAAAAACATTTACTGTAATACCCTTGTAATTGGTTTTAAATCATCTGTATTTTCAGCTTTCTTTAAACCGGTATTGGTGAAATAAGTATTGTCAACATTTTTTTGTTTGAATATTTTTGAAAAGCAAATTATCATGTAAATAGAAATTTATAATCTAAAGAATTAAAAAGCACACAAGATAGGACTGTGAAACCTATGATAATTGGCTTTGCAGCTCTCATAATTGCTTGGAAGTGATTTACAAGAATACCCCCAAAGATACCTGAGTTTCATTTTAGTTCAAGAACATCTCCCTTAAAAGTTGTCCCTCTTGGAACTAAAACATTAAAAGTTGTAAGCATGTATGAGTGCTGAGGGCGAGGAAGGGTCTCAGCCTTCACAATGCATGACCAACTGCAGACTTGGAGTGAAAGTTATGGCCTGACATTGTAGGGCTCCATTTAGGAAATTTCAGAGGAAACGGAAAACCTGTGCTGACCTAATTGAAGCTGGTTTTCCGTCTGTTTCTAGATTTCTTCTAGAATACTTTCCTTTTCCAACTTTATGATAACTGGTGGCAGAATAGCTTAGCTTTTTCTGCCAGATTGCAAGCTCTTTGAGGACAAGACCGGTTTTCTTAAATCACTCACAGAAATGCACAGTGCCTGGAGAAAACTATTCTATATTTTTTTAAAATAAAGATCTGAATAAATTCCTAAAGTTGTGGCATATAATATGCATGCTTTCTCTAACTGCTTGTTAAGAGTTTCTAGTATCTATAAAATATAAAATTAAATTTAAAACGTTAGATGATGTGTATAGCCCCAACTCCTTCATCCAATGCACGGATGCACACACTGTAGGCCACAGGGCCTGTCTTGATGGGTCTTTGGAGCATTCAGGAGAGTATAGAAGTGTACCGCTGAAGCTAGACACACAGAACATGATCGTTTTGGTCATGGTGAGGCACACCTATTAGAAGTCATGCTAATCAGAGTCTTTTGCACAAGTTACTTTTTTTTTTTTTTTTTTTACATGATTCTTGATGTGCCTGTTGCATTTGGATGTGTCCCTGTGTACAGATAAAGCGTCTGGCCAAGGCAGCATTGACTACTGGTTAGTCACATGGACTTTGTGTAACTTATGATTGGTTCCTGCTCCAATGCTTATTAGCTGTGACCTTGGGTGAATTTTTTTTTAAACTTGTCCCAGCCTCAGTTTCTTCATCTGTAAAAAGGGAAAAATGGTACCTATTTCATAGGGCTAATGTGAGGATAAATGAAGTCTTAAATATGAAATGCTTAGCAATGCCTGGCACATTAGGGCTCAATAAATACTAGATTGAAAATATTCTATTTAATAATGTGTTAGAAAATCCCTTCCCTAACACACTGCCTAGTAGAGAGTAGGCACTCAATAAATGCTACTCGTATTAATTAGGATAGGCTAAAGTGCTGTTATAAATTGACTCAGGATATAGTGGCTCAAACATGAGAGAATTTATTTTTCCCTTACATTATAGTTCCAAGTGGATTTTTAATTTTTTAAAATGTTTATTTTTGAGAGACAGAGATAGAACGTGAGTGGGGGAGGGGCAGAGAGAGAGGGAGACACGAATTCAAAACAGGTTCCAGGCTCTGAGCTGTCAGCACAGAGCCCAACGTGGGGCTCGAACCTATGAACTGTGAGATCTTGACCTGAGCCAAAGATCTAATGCTTAACTGACTGAGGCACTCATGTAGCCCTCTATATAAGTGTTAAGGTAAGCCTATACAGATCATCTAACATTTTAAATTTTATTTTCTATTTTATAGAGCTCTGCCTTCTTGTACAAAGCCCAGTGTGTTTTTGGTTCACGTGTCAGTCCTCAGGAAAGCAGATGCCAAGACAGAATTTAAATCACAAGAGATATATTGAGGGTAATGCCTATGAAACATAAAGAGGAAACAAAGACATGTTTCAGACCAGCAATATAGTCCTGACACCTGTGAAGACTGGGGGGGGGGGGGGGAGGTAGGTAAGAAAAGTATTATTACCCTGTGGTGTGGCTCCAAAGAGCCCCAAAGGTCAACAGTACCCATCTTGATCTTGAGTGGTGAGAACACACAACGAGTACCAATAGGAAGCAAGTAAAATGGGTAGTTTTCTTTGAAAGACCTCCAGTGGTAAGTGATTTAGAGACTAAATAACCTGTAATGTAAGTCAGGATTTGACTTTTTCAAAGTTGACCTCTACTGTGGAAGGTATTTTCATAAGAGGAATTCCCTCAGTAAATATTGCATTTTTTTATACTCTTTAGAGAATGATAGGCTTATGAATCACTGGACACAAGGACACTGAATAGGGCAGTAACCGTGGTCTGCATTGGAGTGTCCTTGTATAATGCTCTTAAAAGTAGGTTATTAAGGGGGTGCCTGGGTGGCTCAGTTAAGTGTACAACTCTTTATTTCAGCTCAGGACATAATCTCACAGTTTGTGGGTTTGAGCCCCACATCAGGCTCAACACTGTGTGCAGAGCCTCCTTTGGATCCTCTGTCCCTCTCTCTCTGCCACTCCCCTGCTCCCCCCGCACACACACACACTCGCTCCCCAACTCACATGCTCATGAGCATTCTCTCAAAATAAATTTTTTAAAAATGTAGATTTTTAAGAATAGATTTGAATTTGCTGGACTTGGCAAAATCAAGGCCCTCGTCAGTGGATACACCTATGCGTGGACACACCTAAAACTAATTCCTTTAAATCACTCTCCAGTTACAACTTAGACTGAAATTTGTCTGTTTTTAATTAAGGCAGCTGTTTGCTTTGCTACAAATGTTATTACCATCATTGAAGCTCATAATATAAGTGGATTTCAAATAACAGAATGCCTTTGAAATTCGAGTTCTCACATCTGGATTCAAATTTGCTTGGCTTGAGATCCTGCCTTTGGTAGCATCAGCTTTGGGCTCAGATTGGTCCTTTGAATATGGTCTTCTGCCGAGCCTCTTGATCCCTACAGAAGCAAAGCTACATGGCTAACTTTCCTAGGAGCAGTTTTTGCCAGCCAAGCATCACCTCTGAGTGGACACTGTAAAATAAAACATTGTCCTGCTACAGCCTCCTTCACCTTCACCTGAACTTTTACATTTTTTATAGCCTTACATGATTCCCTTGAAGCCATTCAGAAACTCAGGCCCCGAAGAAACAGACAAAAAAGGCAGAGGATTTTATCTTCGTTTCTTGAGCTAATCCCAACCCCAGCTGAGCGCCCTCAGCCACAAGCTTCTCCCTTCCTACTTCCTGCGGAATTTTCGAGAGTTGTTAGATTCCAGAACATTCATTGGACAATGGTTTTTAATGGGCAGTGTTTTTATGCCTTAACAGATATGTAGTTACTTTACACTTCAACTCTTACATATCTGATTTTATTTAAATGTGGGAAGTTGATCTAGGTGAGCTCTGCCTTCTTGTACAAAGCCCAGTGTGTTTTCAATTTATGTGTCAGTCCTCAGGAAAGCAGATTCCAAGACAGAATTTAAATCTCAAGAGATATATTGAGGGTAACGCCCATGAAAGATAAAGAGGAAACAAACACATGTTTCAGACCAGCAATATAGGCCTGACAGCTGTGAAGAGAGAAGGGGAAATAAGGATGAGTAGGTA
Source organism: Paguma larvata (assembly GCA_030068075.1). Classification (NCBI taxonomy): domain Eukaryota; kingdom Metazoa; phylum Chordata; class Mammalia; order Carnivora; family Viverridae; genus Paguma; species Paguma larvata. The sequence goes on along the minus strand of CM057838.1, from coordinate 35,919,857 downwards.
GGAAAAGGCTCACCTGTGGTGTGGCTCTCAAGAGCCTCAATAGGAGTGCCTGAGTGGTTCAGTCAGTTAAGTGTCCGACTTTGGCTCGGGTCATGATCTCATGGTTTGTGAGTTCAAATCCCACATTGGCCTTAGTGCTGACAGCTCAGAGCCTGGAACCTGGTTTGGATTCTGTCTCTTGCTCTCTCTGCCCCTCCCCTGCTTGCACACACACTCTCTCTCTCAAAATAAACATTAACAAACAAAAAAAGAGCCTCAGACAGCACAATGGGATGCCAGGGTCCAAAATGTCTGTGGGAAAGGCCTGCAATGGGCAGAAATGGTCAGGCCCAGCTGCCCCACTAAGCCTGCTCATCTCAAGGAGAATATGCACCCAGCTCAAACACAGCAGATCACAAAGACCTAAGACAAGACTTATCGGTTGCCTGCACTCCTCAAAGCAGCTTCTCTCTTAAGAAAAGAAGTGGGTAGTGTGACTCCAGGGTGGCCTCACTGGGGGGTCAAAATGGGGTATGATTAAATATTTTATTTGGAAGAGAATCCCAGGAAACTTCAGTCAGGGTGTGGGAAAGTAAAGTCACAGAAGGAAGCAGACCAAGAAAGTGTGACTTACTGTATTAGTTTTCTGTTCCTGTTGTAACAAACGTAGTGGCTTCATCAGCATGAGCGTGGCATCTCTCCGTTTCCACAGGTCAGGAGTCCTAGCACAGCAGGGCGGAGCTGCTTCCCCGCTGAGGGTCACATGGGATTGAAACAGGTGCTGTCAGTTCTGGGCTTTTATCGAGAGGCTCTGAGAGGCACTCTCATTCCAGGCTCACCTGAGTTGGTGGCAGAATCCAGTTTCCTGTGGTTGCAGGTTCCATTTTGTTGGCTGTCAACTGGCAGCCACCCTTAGCTCCTGAGGTCTTTATCTGGTCCTTAAGGCTCAGAGCCAGCAATGATGCATCAATTCCTTCACAAGCTTCAAGTCTTTCTGACTTCTTCTGCTATATCTCTTCAGCTTCCGGCTGGAGAAAATTCTCTGCTTATAGGGTAACTGGGATTCAATTGGACCCACCTAGATAATCTGGGATAATCTCCATCTGATCTAGAACCTTAATTACATCTGCAAAGTCTCTTCCAGTAGCAATTTCACAGGTGCCAGGAATTAGGGTGTGACTATCTGGGGGACCATTCTCTTCCCACTACAATCATTAAGCAGATTACCACTGTAGGCACCTGAGTCTCCACTATGCTGGAGAACTCTGGAAGAAAGTATAGAGGATAGCCCAGACTTGTCCCCCCTGAACAGTCAAGAAGCTGGGGTATTTATCCTTCAACTCTCATCACCTGAGGGCTATTCTGGAGCCATTAACTTCTGGCCTGCTCAGTGGAGGGTGTGCTCTAAGCTGTAGAGGCCTGGGTGCATCCTTTCGGCATACGCTAAGATGGTAAGTGCTGAGAGGAGATGGGGGGGTGGATACTGACAGCTTCTTTGGAAATGTGCTTATATAAGTGGACTCAAGTGAACCCAACCATCTTTATTTTTTTCCCCCAAGGATACCTTGATCTGTTGATTCCCAACTTTCCATTTTAGAAGAAGCATGTGGAAAACAGATGACAAAACCTTACTTAAGCCTCAGTCCTAAGCCTCAGGCTCCAAGCCAAGCTTTTTCCAGAGCTCCATCAAGAGTTATGAGGTTCATGTCCAACTATTAGCAAAATGGAACTTTGTTTCCTTAACTACTAGATTCCTTATTTGTAAGATTTCCACCGACACCCCATAAGGAGGTGTGATAAACAAGGCAGGATCCAGATATCATAATGTCACGAAAATCCACCTCTATCCCTTTTAATCATCTGCAACCATAAAGGGTGGCATACATTTATGAAGGGCTGAAGTAGCTTTCTCTGGAAGCAAAAATGTAAAGCAGAGGCACTAAAGCACAGGTTAAGTGGTTCCCACCACATTCATTCTACACTGAATAGAAATGGGCACTCAATTGCAGACTCCAATTCTCAGTATGTTTCAGAAGAGTTTGGTTGGTGAAGTTCCCCATTTATAACAAATTCACGACCATATTTGTCTGGTTGAACTTTCTGAGCCCAGTCCATATCACAACACCATCCTCAACACATCATCTAAGGCTGCTAAAATTGCCCCTGCTTTGAGCATAGGCCAACAGCATAAGACTGAAAGTCATGGTCTTGGGGTCAGTCAGCCAAGCTGGGTTAGCCTCAGATTCCCTACCCACCTAATGTAGGACTTTGCTCACTTCATCTTGCTAAACATAAGACAGTTGAAAGGTCTAAATGAAACAATGCATATAAAGCAAGTAGCCACAACACCAGATGTGTGTTTAGAAATCAATAATGAGTCACATTTTCTTCAAGTAATATTAATGCAGGTACCCTCTACCACGTACAGAGTGCTATTGTTTTTTTGTTTGTAATGTTCCTTTGAGCTGGGCCCAGTTCAAGTAAGTGTTGTGATGTCATCTCTCATCGCCCTAACTCTACACCTGCACCTGCTTCAGAGCTGGAAGATGCTCCGGGTCTGCACATCCTGGTTCCACGCCAAGTCCGAGCAGCTGCTCCCTACTTCACAGTGAAAGAAATGTGCCCTGAACCCTGTATGTACCTGGTGGAAGGTCTTTTTATCCAACAGAAAGATTATCTTTTTGAGCGTTAATAAGTACCAATCTCATTATCAGGTTTAGGAAATGAAAGCACATGTTAGTACTCACTTCTCATGGAGAAGGAAATGCTGCTACAGCACCTTTCCTACTCATCGGAAAGTAAGTCTGGGATCACAGTTGGTTTTCCTGTGCCCCTGCTCTCAGGAGTTGTGATAGTTAACTGAGAACTGGCTGTGTCAGTGCACTTCCTGGATACATTCGCTTTGATCTCCTCATTTATAGGCCCATCTAATTTCCCACATCCATCTTCTATAAACAAACTCCCAGAAAGTTAGGCTCTCACGATGTGAATTAAAATGCCATGCCCTGTGTAGCGAGACACCTTAGCTAAGTTTTGTGTCAGCTATTTTTGAGTGGTGTGTAATAGAGGTAGCTGTATGTTTTTGGAAAATTGAGAATCCTGGCATTTAATTAACCTCCAAGGAATGCTTTGGTTTTGCTAAAAATAAATTTAGTGACAAAATTCTGATAGTGTACAGAAATGTCTTCAGCTCCAAAAGAACTGATAGAGTAGACAAGTACAATGCTTTTGTCTAAATTAATATAACATTTTAGAGAAAAACTAAACATATTTACTGAATATTCACTTATAGATCATTGTGCCAAATGCTGGTGATTTTTATAAAGTACAATGAAATCATGCCTCCAGGGAGTTTACAATCTAATAGAAAAAAATGAGATTTATTAAACATACCAAGCATTGAAGAGCACACCATAGGATTTGATTACGTGCCAACTGGAACACCTGTAAACATTCTTGATAAAATAAAAGCAAGAACTTCAAGACTGTCAATCAGGGAAAATCTTATGGGGACCTTATGTCCTTGGCTTTACCTTCTTTTTAGGATTTATTGCTAATGACCTAGTGAAAAGGAGAAGAAAAGTCCAAGTAGTGGGGTTTAGCAGTATGTAACCCCAATAAAATTCAAGTTTAAATCAGAAAAATCCCAGTTTCCTTCATGATTCATGGCAAACCTGAAATGCGGTGAAAAATTAAACTAGACTGAAAAATATAAAGACTAGAAGGACAAAAGGGCAATTACCTATAATTTGCTAATTGAGTCTATAAGCCATATTTTATATATATGTACGTGTGTGTGTGTATAATCTTCATATAGAATCCCTACAGGGAAACCCCTCAATCTAGATTGATATGTAGCTAACCAACTTGCTTTTCCTTCCCACTTGAAACCTAATTTGGACACTTCTCAGTCCAGGTCCCCAAGAGAGGCAGGAGTTACTTTTCCTGCCTCAAACCCATGTCTCCTAAATTCTGATTTCCTATCCGAGGGTCTTGCCCCCTCCCCAAGTAATTGCCCACTTCATTGAGGATGGACCCTACCACTCTTACTATGTCACTACTATTACTGTTATTTGTAGTGTTACTGGTGTTACTACTACTGCTAGGTACTATTTATAGAGTACTGATGCTAGGCATAATGTTAAACTCTTTATACAAATTATTTTATTGGGGGTGCCTGGGTGGCTCAGTTGGTTGAGCATCCAACTCTTGGTTTTGGCTCAGGTCATGATCTCACAGTTCGTGATTCCAGCCCCACAATAGGCTCTGTGCTGGCAGTGTGGAGCTTACTTGGGATTCTCTTTCTTTCTGCCCCTTCCCTGCTTGCACTCTCTCTCTCTCTCTCAAAATAAATAAATAAACTTTAAAAACTTCTTTTATTTTATTCTCACTACAACTTTATAAGTATACTATGGTTTAAAAAGGTTAGGTAACTAGCCCAATGCCAGGAAGTATGAGAGCTGGACTTCTCATCAAGGCCTGTTTGATTCAATATCTAATGATCCTAACCATTACAAAATACTATCCCCTTGAGGCCCATCCTATAACTCGAAGACAATTATATCAAACTCTCTCCATTCAAGAAACAGACATACATAAGATGGTTTGGGTTGGGTGATAATTTATTGCAGGGCAAAGACAAGACAATAATTATGCTGTGTAGACAGTAATTGCTATCTAAATACCATGTTTTTCCTCATCTCAGAGACGGGATGATGAGGTGCCACCATTGGTTAAAGTAAATAATGGTCTGTTAATGGGCCCAGACATTTTCAAATAAATACACCTGAGCCAGGTGGGATTCAGACATTGGGGAAGACAGTCCTTGTCAACCCCTTGTTACTCCTGACTTTCTTATTATAAAGAGGTATAATTATTCTCAAGCTGTTTCTGACACTGAACTTTGGTTTTTGATGACTCTCATCAAATTCCTCTGATTACAGGTTTGTTACTCTCTCAGTCCTCCCAACTGTGCTTGGCTTGCCGCCGCGTGACCTGCCATTACCACCACCGGGACTTAAACAGTACCTCTTTAGACATACTAAGCGTGAGACTCCCATATTTATAAATGAAAGATATAATCGGCTCTTACAATGACAGACAGCTTTGGATTCTTTTTATAAATACAAATATTGTCCCACCAAACTATCCAAATAACAGATTAGGTATTTTGACCCAGTTCAACAAGCATTAATCGAGGACCATGGGCCATTCACTATGCTGGGTACTGGGGGTAAAAAGATAAATGAGCTTTATGCCCAGGAGTTGTCTGGCATGTGACAGAGTGTGACACATCACACAGTGTCAGCAGAATAGCCTTGATGATGAGATAGAGGGTCAGAAGTGCTCTGCCAGCACAAGGAAATCGCATTTACAGCAACTTGTAGGTTCAGGGCTTCTTACTCTATTTGAGTAGAATCTCTGAAGCGCACAGTTCAAATAGCAACCACACGTTACCACAGAGCACTGCGTTCATCAACAGCTGGAAAAATGACACCTGGAATCAAACCGGTTGTCACAGGGAAGACAGTCTTCACAGATGCGATAACTTTGCATTTCACACCTACATGCTTAGGTGATGATTCTTCTCTATCGGCTTCACGGCTGTCCCCAAACAAGCTAACAGTATGTTCGGGTAAAAGAGAGGACTCTCAGATAATGAATTCAGAGGGCTCTTATCTCCACTAACGCTCTGCAGCCTGATTTCACAGCATGAAACCCCTATACAATATCTTATAGTATACACTCAGAGATTGAAAATTTAAATATAAGCCTTCTCAAAAGTACTAATGAAAAAAATGTCTAAAATGAGGGCCTACTCCAATGGCAGGCACTATACTAAACACTTCTGTGTAATCATTCATTTCATCCCCACAGTAGTGTGAACTAGGGAATAGCATTCTGTCCCTTCACAGCTGAGGAAACTAAAACAGAGGATCAGAGGGACAGAGAAACTTCAAGTCAGCCTGAGTCAGGATGGAAATCCAAGACTACTCATCTTCAGAGAAATCAGGTCCACGTGGCATGAGTAAAGAGTAGGTAAAAATGACTGACACCAGAAAGTTTCCTAAGGGAGAAAGGAAATAAATAAAAAAGGGAACACTAAAGGGGCACATGAGTGGCTCAGTCGGTTAAGCGTCCAGCTTTGGCTCAGGTCATGATCTCACGGTTTGTGAGTTCAAGCCCCGCGTCATGCTCTGTGCTGACAGCTCAGAGCCTGGAGCCTGCTTCAGATTCTGTGTGTCTCTCTCTCCCTGCTCCTCCCCCACTCTCTCACTCTCTCTCTCTCTCAAAAATAAACATTAAAATTTAAAAAAAAAAAATAGAGAACACTGAAGAAAGGAGGAAGGAAGGATGGGAGACAAAGGGGCTCAAATAAAATTCTACCTTTTTGGTGGTTCTGGTGAGAAAGAACCTTACCCACATCCTATTATACGCTTCCTGACATTTCTCCCAATCCCAATACACACAGCACACCAACTTTGAAGTGGTTCAAAATCCAACATAATTTTCCACCTGAGAAATTCCAGGACCTGTGCACATTAGACTTACACTAGGCAAAGGCCCAACTCTCCCTGCTCATTCCGCAGGCACTTTGGGGACACTAAATTGCAGGAAGCGATTATCTTTATCATTTCCATCGAAGGAGTTATCTTTAAAAGCTAGTCTTATTGTGAACAATTACCGAAGCAGCTGCCAAGCATGGATCTTCTGCCAAGTCCTCGCCCACAAAGCAGGTTTCTATGATGTGAGGACAATGGTTCCGGGAACCTATGGAAGTCATTCTCTAAGCATGCTTATATTTTCCTCAAGGCCCCCCATCACCCTGTGCAGGAAATAAGAGACTTTTCATACAAAATGAAACTTCAACACATTCTGGAAACTGAACCACACAACCTATGTGCTAGTCTATACTCCTCAACAAATTAGCATGTGACCTTTAGAAACTCATTCTTTCTAAAATTCCACTGTCTGTGTGAGAGGAGAATTACATGACTGCCAAAGGTTTTCTCGACTTTAAACGTGTGACTCTATGAGACATCAATTTAACTAACACAGAGGCATAAATCCACACAGAGTGCAGGCGCCGTATCGTGAGGCGAAGGAACAAAAACAGGTGAACCACGTCCCACGTCCCCGAAGAGTTGCTTTTCCTTAAGAACTGCCAAGAACACTAAGGTTATGAAATTATTACCGTGATTTTAACAACTCAATTATTACCTCTTTATATCATAAGCTTTACGAAAATATTAAGATATGGAGCATGTGTGTTTGTGTGTGTGTGTTCGCACGCACACGCAAGCGTGTTTACACTCCTATCTACCTCACGTTATGGTTGTCAGGATTAAACCTAGAAATATGTGATAAATACTAGAACATAGTAAACATTGACAGATAACAATAACTGCCATGTGTTGGGAGTTTCTCTATGCCAGGTATTTTTAGCACATTATCTTGTCATAAGTGACCCAATGTTCATGAGTCTTAGAGATACGTAATCCTATGCCCATTTTATGGATGAGAAACATAAGGCTAAGAAAAGTAAGTACCTTGCCAAGGTCCTGCCAAACAATAATTTAAACTCATAAACGATGCCAGATTCATATATTTAACCAGCTTATTATTTTTCCTCTTTGGTCTCTCGTTCTCCATGCAGCTAGCCAGGTTCTGCATATCTAACACCATGGTCTCTGCTTTTAAATTCAGTTTTGCCGGGCCCCTGCGTGACTCAGTCAGTCAAGCGTCCAACTTCGGCTGCGGTCATAATCTCACGGTTTGTGATGTCGAGCCCCATATGGGACTCTGTGCTGACAGGCACAGAGCCTGGAGCCTGCTTCAGATTCTGTGTCTCCCTCTCTCTCTGCCCCTCCCCTACACTCACTCCCACTTTCTCTCTCTTTCTCTCTCTCTCAAAAATAAATAAACATTAAAAAAAATTCTGACGCAAAACTGAATTTTTTAAAAAAATTATGTTTATTTTTGAGAGAGAGAAAGACAGAGAGCTTTCTTAGTGACAGTGATTCAACTTCTAAGTTATGCTATGCTCACCACAAGAGCATCTACCGTCTGCCCCCATACAACACTATTAGAGTGCCGTTAACTGTGTTAACTGTATTCCTATGCTGTGCCCTTTATTCCGGTGACTTATTCCCTAACTGGAAGCCTGCATCTCCACTCCCCTTAGCTCATTTTGCCCCACCCCCACACCTCTCCCCTCTGGCGACCATCTGTTTGCTCTCTGTGTTAATAGGTCTGATTCTGCTTCTTTTGTTTATTCATTTTGTTTTTTGTTCTTGTTTTTAGTTTCCTAAATGTGAGACCTGAAACTATAAAAACTCCTAGAAAAGAATATAGACAGTAATTTCTCTGATACCGTCCGTAGCAATATTTTTCTAGCAATGTCTCCTAAGGCAAAGGAAACAAAATCAAAAATAAACTATTAGGACTATATCAAAATAAAAAACTTTGTGCCGCAAGGAAACCATCCTGTTTCCTTTTAAAAACATATGTGAAATTGTATGTATGTATATTTTAAAATACATGGAACATCACTTGCTCCAATCTGTGGACAACTCATTTTTGCTTGCTGTGTCAGGAACCATGCTCAGAAGTCACAAGAATTTTGAAATAGTGCTGCAAGCATCTCCGTTCATCATCACCATCATCAACTGGGCGAAGAGCAGTCTTCTTTCTATGGCAATGAGTATACGTTGCTTGTACAATTGTTGGCAAAACACCTCTTCTCTTGTATGCTCTCAGTGTCGATCTCCTCCCTGTCTCACCACACGCATTTAAAATTTATATTTATACCCCAAGTCCACTGCCGCCCATTTTTATCTGTGCTTATACTCAGCTAAACAAGGTCCCTTCATGGTTGTCCCTCTTGACAGGTTTTCCATTTCTTGCTGGTCTAATAGGATTTTGTCATAGTCACTCTTGCTTATTGCCACACCGGACCAGTGCTAACATGTTCATTCCAGCTTTTACTACTGCAGGGTTAGAAGAGTGTCATCTTTAACCTTCCCAGTGTCAACCACAATTCTTTCATATAGATCTCGTCAGCCCGTCACCCCTATCTGCCCATCCCCCTTGGCTGTAACTAAATTCCAGGCTATTGGCATGCTAATCAGGAGGTTTTGAAGTAGGACTTATAAATGAGTTTCAGGGATTCTGGGAAATCTCCTGAGCCTGGAAAAATGCTACTTGTATGGAGGTCTGTGCACTTTTCTAAAGAGAGCATGTATGGTTGTCATGGGATCATAGAGGAATCCATAAACAACAAAACAAAATCTGAAATCTTAGCGTAGATGTAAGTAGAACCAGGGAATGTTGAACCTAGAGGGGTTAAAGAGCATCTAGTTCGGTGCTCTGCCTCGGAGCCCACGGACACTTGGAATTTTGTGGTGATTGCAATGGAAGTACTTAGTTATTTCAAATATTTCAAGTGCAATGGAAATTGTATCTTTATCTGCAAAAAGGCTATATAATAAAATGGACATTTCTAGTTACTTTGTTTTGTACTAAGGACTTTTCATCTTTATTACATTAATCTTCGAATAGAGATGTTTTATCTTTGTTTTTTGGATGATAAAACTGAGGCTTTAAAGAATCGCTAACTTTGCCCATGGCCAAACATAGGAAAGAGCCCACCTTTGAACCCAAATGGGCCGACTCTAAAGTGTGTGTGCAGCTGACAGCTATGGAATGAGGGAGTCCTGCTTGCTTCATGCTCTGCTTGTCAATTACATATATTTGGATTAATAAAAATGGGAAAATACAATGCTATTTAACAAAAGTATCTTGCTTGGATTTTGTTTTCCCTTAAACCAGTGGTTCTCAACTGGGGATGATTTTGCCTCAGAGGGGACATTCAGCAGTGCCTGGAGCCATGTTTGGTTGTTAGAACTGGGGACGCTCATCCATGGAGTAGGAAGAGGCCAGCAGTCCTGTGAAACATCCTACCAGGGACAGGACGGCCTCTCACAACAAAGAGTTGTCTGTCCCTAAGTGTCAGTAGTGTCACTGCTGAGAAATTCTGCTCCACACATACATGGTTTATAGGCTAATGGGAATGTCAGAAAGCTTTCTTTCTGATGAAAATATTTACAGTTATTAGTCTTATTCCACCATGATACAGGAAACACTCAGATTTTTCGTTGAACACATAAACTCCTATACTTAGAAGAGAACTGTTTTCTTTCCTCTCGGCTTCCCTTTATTTTCTCTGATATTATCCCCTGTGTCCTCTAACCCAGCGCTTCTCAAACTGTGATGTGCAATAGAATCACCTAGAAGGCTTTAACAACAGAATTCTTAGACACCGACATCAGCGTTTCTGATTCATTAGCTCTGACGTGGGGACTGAGAGGCCACTGTTCTCACAAACTCCTTGTTGATGTCCGTGCTACTGGTCAGTGGACTGCACTAGAGTAGTGAGGCAGGTCACTCTGCCCTTCTGGAAGCTTCCCCCATCCTCCTAAAAGAGGATGACAATCCAGACACTCCTAATGAGGCCACAGCTCCTTGACCCTACTGCTTTCCTAACCTCACTTACATTTTGTTCGTTGGAATGTGGAAGTGGCCACGGATTCATTCTGTATCCATCTAGCACTTTCACAAGACTGGCAACTACTTTTGCGTAACCTTTAAACACATCATAAGTACAGCTGAAATCGCCTAATGTCACATGGTTTTTTTATGCAGAAAAATGGATATCTTTTCCCCGCTCCCCCTCAAAATCCTTTTTTATATTTTCGTTTTTTGTTGTTGTTTTTTTTTTTTGGTGGAAGAATGAAAACACATGTGAAAATTGGGGCACCTGGGTGGTGCAGTCCGTTAAGCACCTGACTGTTGATCTGGGCTCAGGTCATGATCTTACCTTTCGTGAATTCAAGCCTTGCATCGGGCTGTGGTGTGGTGTGGAGCCTCCTTGGGATTCTGTCTCTCCTTCTCTGTGACCCTCCCTGCTGTGCTCTCTCTTTCTCTCTCAAAATAAATAAATAAACTTAACAAAAAAAAAAAAGAAAAAAACAAACATTTTAAATTCACATATTTTCCCTACTCCAGTCACGTTTTCTAAAACAAGCATTGCACAACATTTAAACATCTACATTGTGTGGTGGGAGGGGCGCGGGAATGTGGGTGCGTATAGCAGTAGTCCCCATTCCTAAAAAGAAAATAAGTCATGACCTCTTCTTCCAATATTTGCATTGAACTGTTATCTGTTTTCTCTTTCTCCATAATCAGATCTTTCTGGTTTCTGAGAGGGACTCTAGAAGGCTTCTGGCTTTTTTTTTTTTCTGTACTACTTAGTCCTACTTGACATTACATATTTTCTATACTTATATAGAATGTAATTATTACTCAATGCTTCTTTTGAATTTCTTCTGTTCTCCACTTTCAATCCCTCTCTGTCTCTGAATGTTTTGTTCGCCTCAGATGCCATGACCTTCCCACATCCCTCTACCCCTACCCATTCCTTCCTTTAGGTTTCCCTAGACAGTCTGCCCAGCTTCTCGTTTTTCTTTCCATAGATCTTACACATCACACCTTTGGTAAGGGAAATCCTCCTTGTCTCCTTTCCTCAGCTACCCTCTCCCTAATAATTCATTGTTGTATATATTTTGTATCCTGAGAGTTTCACGTAAACATAGGATTGTTATGATTAAAATAATAAATATAAAGCCCTCAAATCTCAAATATTATTAATATTATTCTCCCTAGATCCATACTTCTTTCTCTAACAACACCTTAAGTTCCTCTTCCTTTTCTCCTTTTCCATTATGAAGCCTCCCCAGTGCTTCACAGCCTTCCTCCACTTTCATGTGAAGAGACGTTTCCTGCTAGGATATGTCATTGCCTACTATGAGAAGTAGGGAAATGATTTATTTTCAGAAATACCAAATAAAAGCTGGGCCATCTAGTTAATAGTAAGTTTACAACCTATTGGAAATATATATGAGCCCCCCCCCATATTGAAGTCCCAAATCCTTGGACACTTCACTTCCTGTTTCTTCTCCCCCTCTCCATTTCACGGGCTTTGGCACCATGCACCAAAGAATAAAGAAGGGACTGAAAGTCTCTGTGTCACCTCAGGAAATGTACATTTGTTCCAATCGAACTACTTTTTGTCCTACCTGGGCATAGGTGACATCCGGGTAAGGCTATAACCTCTGCAGTACTCAGCCAATGAGGAATCAGGGGACGGACTTGCACACTAGGAGACAAATTGTCTGCTGTAACTGCCCCAAGTGTGCCTGTCCATCAGACCCTGGCTCTTGCAAGAATGTAGATTAAAGCCTCATTTCACTGTGATCCTAGTCTCCACATCCCTCCTTTGATTGGGTGGGTGGGCTTGCATCACACACTTCTCCTTTCCAGGACCCAGAACAGATCCAAGTCAATTGTTTCCTTCTATTAAAACATGTTCTTGGGAAGTTTGCATAACTATGCATCTCTTACCACATATATTGAGTGAAATTCACCTTTTACCTAAGACATAGATATTGGGTTCTTTCAGATACAACCAAAACATGTTCTTTAGTACCACAGTGATTATGTGAATAATTTTTTTGAGCTGAACTAGTTTTTCTTGGTTGTCGGCCCTACCAGTGATAATTCATCTTTGCCTCCTGATGGAAAACACCATAATCATTCCTTACTTGAGTTTTACTTCACCCATATCCAAAAAAATCCTTTTACTCGGACTGAAACTACAAGTATATTAACAGCATGGTGTGGAGAATTGAACGATTTATTCACCTGTTTTGTTGATGCTTCCCTATATCCTCACCAGTCGGAGGCTCACTCCCACACTGAGATTAACTTTAGCCCTGTGACTTTTGACCAATACGTTAGCAAAAATTGTGATATAAGCAGAGAATTTCAAGATGCTTGAGCACTGGAAATTTGTTCTCTTTGGAACTCTAACTACTATGAGAACAAGCCCAGGCAAGCCTTCCAGAGGATGAAGGGTCACAGAGATAACATAACCTCTCATGGAAAAACCACTAACATCCTAGTCATCCTACTTTTGCTCTTCTTAGCCACCCAAACCTGGCCAACCCATCAACGAGCCACAGACTCTGAGTCAGTCTAGCCAGGATGGGCCAAGGCCAGCCCAGACTAGACGTGCTGAACTGAGTCCCCACAAAATGTCCTACCCTCAGAATTGAGAGCTAAATAAATGGTTGCTGGTTTGAGCCATTAAATTTTGGAGTGGTCTGTATGCAGCAAAAGCTAACTATTATACACACTTTAACCATTTGACACCATTCTTATTCATACTCCTTTATTTTGGAAAGAACAAAAAGTCTTCTTTGGCATACTCTGTGAAATCATCACATATTCTCAAAAATTCTCACCCATATTCTTTTGACCAAGTCTAACGAACATTTTTTTCAAAATAAAAATCTTCACAGAATTAAAACAGCTCTGATAATTGTTTTTTAATTTAGATAAAAGAATAAATTCTTGAAGCACACAACGTACTCAAAAAGAAATGGGAAACAGTGCACTCACTACACTGACTGCGTTGTCTACTGAACAAATTGTATTACAAATTACTAAAATTCTCCAAAAGAAAACTTTAGGCCTACATGGCTTCACTAATGAGTTATTTCAAATATTTAAGAAAGAAATAATATCAGTCTTACATAAACTGACCCCAAAGATTAAAAAAAAAGGAAAGGTTTCTCAACTTGTTTTAAAAGGCAAATATAAATCTGATAACTATAGCATTATAAAGATATTATAAGAAAAAAATTATAGGCTAATATCTCTATGCTTTTTCTTTTCTAAAAAATTTATCGTCAAGTTAGCTAACATACAGTATATACAGTGTTCTCTTGGTTTTGGAGGTAGATTCCAGGGATTCGTCGCTTACATACAACACCCAGTGCTCATCCCAATAAGTGCCCTCCTCAATCCTCATCGCCCATTTCCCCCAGCCCCGCCCCTCCTCCCACCCCTCACCCCTGCCCTGTTCAACCCTCAGTTGAACCAACTTTGTATTTCTATTTTCTATTTCTACCTTAAGGCTTAAACATGGATGTTGACCTGAGCTGAAATCAAGAATTGGATGTTTAATACTAAACATCAATAACATTTATAGCATTAGTGGAATAAAAGGGAAACTTTTATGATTAATTCATAGAAGCAGATAAAATTTAATAAAATTCAACATCCATGTTTCTTTTAAGATTTAATTTTTAAGCAATCGCTATACCCAACATGGGGCTCAAAATCACAACCCCAAGATCAAGAGTCACAGGCTCCACCAACTAAGCCAGTCAGGCACCACTCAACATCCATGTTTAAGCCTTAAGGTAGAAATAGAAAATAACTTTTTTTTTGAGAGCTTATTAGCTGGGGAGAGGGACAGAGAGAGAGAATCTCAAGCAGGCTCCACATTCAGCATGGAACCTGACAAAGGCACTTGAGCCCAGGACCCTGGGATCAAGACCTGAGCCAAAACCAAGAATCAGATGCTCAACCAGCTGAGTCACCCAGGCACCCCTGAACTTCTAAGCACTGATATAATATAAACCACTGGAACGACAACAACAAAAAAATCAGCCTTAATTGTGAAATAGTAAAAGATTTTCTGCTGAGATAAAAAAGGATTAGGTGGATGCTAGCATCACTTCTCTTCAGTATTACTCTATAGGGGACCCAGCCAGGGCAGTAAATGAAGAAAAGGTAGTACGTGTTAAAAATTAAAAAGTAAAAGGTAAAACTTTATTTGTGAGTGACACAATTATTTTCCTGAAAGAAACAATAAAATGTGCTAGAATAAACTACTAGAAGTAAGTGAATTTAGCAATTTAGTTGGATATAAGGCCAATCGATATATAAATATATATTTCTATTTACTAGCAACAAGTAGTTGAAAAATAATTTTTAAATGCCAATTATAATAGCACCAATGAAATGAATGAAGACATCCCATGTTAATGGACTGTAAGACTCAATACTTTAAGGATTTCAGTTCTCCCTAAATCGATCTCCAGATTCAGTGCAATTCTAGGTGAAATCCCAATAGCTTTTTTAATAGAAATTGACAGGCAGATTATAAAATATGTGTGGAAGTCTGAGACCTAAGAATAACAAAGGCAGCTGATCAAGAACTAAGTTAAAGGACGTATACTACTACATATCAAGATTAATTATGAGACTACAATAATCAAAACAATGTAGGATCAGTCCAGGACTGGCAAAGATAGCAGGGGAACAGAAGAAAATGTCTAGATACAGATTCATCCATCCATAATCATCTGATTTAAAGCAAAATTATTGCTGCAATGAAAGAGAATCTGCAAAATAAATAATGCTTATTCATTTAGGAAAAAAAAAACAATGTCTCACATAATAAGCAAAATAAATTAATTAATTAATTAATTAAATAAAATAAAAAAATCAGATAGGTCACAGACCTAAATGTGACAGGTCAAAAAGTAAATCTTCTCAGAGACACCATGCAAAAATATCTTCATGACCTTGGCCTAGGCTAAGATTTCTTAAGTAGGATACTAACCATGAAAAGAACTAACCCTAAAGGAAAATGTTGATAAATTGAACTGCAATAAAATGAAGATTTTTTTTTATTTAAAAATATAGAGGGGCGCCTGGGTGGCTCAGTCAGTTAAGCGGCCGACTTCAGCTCAGGTCATGATTTCACGGTCTATGAGTTTGAGCCCTGCGTCAAGCCTGGAGCCTGCTTCGGATTCTGTGTCTCCCTCTCTCTCTGCCCTTCCCCTGCTCACACTCTGTCTCTATGTCTCTCAAAAATAAATAAAAATGTTAAAAAATATATAGAAAATGAAATGCAAGATATAGAGTGAGAAAGGTTTGCACCACATCAGATGGGACTTGTATCTAATACATTAAATTAAAAGTATAATAAGAAAAGACAGACAACTCTATAAAAATAGACAAGATGTGTAGAAGTATTTCACAAAAGATGTGTGAATTGCCATTTATGCAGATGAAAAAGAGATCAACTTAATTACTTCTCAGCAAAGAGCAAATTAACACGAGTGAACTACATACTCACAAGAATGACTAAAATGAAAAGAACAGATAATACTGAGTGTTACAAAGAATGCAGAGCAATTGGAATTCTCATACAATGCTGATAGAAGTGTAAAAAACAAAGCTTCTAGTTCCTCAAAAAATTAAAAATAGAGCTACCCTACGACCCAGCAATGGCACTACTAAGAATTTATCCAAAGGATATAGGAGTGCTGATTCACAGGGGCACATATGCCCCAATGTTTATAGCAGCACTTTAAACAATAGCCAAATTATGGAAAGAGCCCAAATGTCCATCAACTGATGAGTGGATAAAGAAGATGTGGTTCATAGATACAACGGAATACTACTTGGGAATGAGAAAGAATGAAATCCTGCCATTTGGAGCAGCCTGGGTGAAACCGGAGAGTATTATGCTAAGTGAAAGACAGATACCATATGTTTTCACTCATATGTGGAACTTGAGTAACTTAACAGAAGACCATGGGGGAAGGGAAGGGGAAAAAATAGTTACAAATAGAGAGGGAGGGAAGTAAACCATAAGAGACTCTTAAATACAGAAAACAAACAGGTTTGATGGGGGCATGGGGGAGAGGGGAAAATGGGTGATGGGCATTGAGGAGGGCACTTGTTGGGAAAAGCACTGGGTGTTGTATGTAAGCGATGAACCACGGGAATCTACCCCAAAAACCAAGAGCACACTTTACACACTGTATGTTGGCCAATTTGATAATAAATTATATTTAAAAATAAATAAATCAATAAAATTTTTAAAAAGCAAAAAACAAACAAAACACTTCTAGAGTGCTGGGAATGTGCTCTTTCTTATTCTAAATGGTGGTTACAAGCCTGTGTTTACTTTGTATTTGTGCTATGCTTTAATAAAGAAATACAAAAAAAAATGAACAGAAAACAAATAAAAAATTAAAAGGACTTTGTTTATTGCTTTCTAGTCAACTATTCTCTTTCTCACCTACTGACCTTTGTTTCTTATCTTCCCTCTTCCTTTAGGTCTGTTTGTTTTGTTTTGGTTTGGTTTAGTCTGGTTTGGTTTGGTTTGGTTTTTCTCCTCAGAAAGCTTTTAAATGCCCAAATAGCTATTTTAGGGACATACTGGACACATCTGCATTCTCTCCTTTCTTGCCATTGATAGAATTCTTTCACTTTTTCTATGTAAAGTCCAGCATAAGAAGTCACGAGCTTAAATGACAATGAAAGAAATATTTTTTAATCCCAGAATTTATTGCATACTTGACCAAACTACTAATATTATAGGACTCATAACTATATGTCTGTATGTTTGTCAGCCCACTTGACCATAAACTTCTTCTGATAAGGAGACAGATCTAAGTAATCTTTTTGATCCTGTTCATACTTAGTCTTTTCCACATAGTAGGAACTCAATAAATTGTTGACCTAAAAAAATCAGGTAATCCATTCTGAAGTCTTTGAGAGTGGCCAGAGGGCCAGAATTGAAAGAGGCTGAGATATCCTATTTCTCTAAGGTGAAGAACTAGATTATATGACCTCTTGAGAGCCCTTCTCTCTCCCAGAGTCTATGATTAAATGGCTTATGGTAACTTATAGTCTTCCTTAATTACTCACCATGTCAGTTGATATATCACTGAGATTTACTTTGTTCTTATTCTTTTTGTTATTTTTCTTTTATTAAAAAATCATATTTTGATTTTTTTTGGTCTTTTCTAAATTATTGCTATCTGAGGTAAAGGATTAAAATGTATAATTTTTCATTTCACACCTATGTGATTCTTATGTTTGAAATTTCTTATATCGGTGCTCCAGATTTATTTTCAGATACAAAATTAATATCCAGAATGATACATTTTGCTAACATAACAGGAAATCATTTATCCTATACCTGATTTTTTTTCTGGCTCCAGACAATAGCTAGTGCTTAGTTTGTCATATCACATGTTACAACAGCAGAAACTATTAATTATGAAACAGATTAACCTGATCCACTAGGATTTGATCACAAACTTGAGTGACGAAGACTCTTGTCAGAGGGGAAAAAAAGTTTTAAATGAAAGCAAAAGAAGATAGCAATTGGAAAGTGGCTGTCTAAGTAATTGATAAATGTTAATTGCTTTTTCTTTCTTTTTATGTCCAAAGTAACACTAATGACCTTCCAAAAATAGTCATTTGCTATCAAGTAGACAGACTTTGAATGCAACTAAACTCTCGTGATAGCTTTTAATGCTTTGACCTTACTGCAATTCATGGTGTACACAAATGTTCACTTGCTTAAAATGTGGTAATGTAAAACTTAATGTTCTAGTGATTTTGCTTTATATTAAGAAATAAACGTGGGGTGCATGGGTGGCTCAGTTGGTTAAGCCTCTGACTCTTGATTTCAGCTCAAGTCATGATCTTAACAGTTCGTGAGATCGAGCCCCAAGTCAGGTTCTGCACTGACAGTGCGGAGCCTACCTGTGATTCTCTCCTTCTCTCTCCGCCCCTCCCCTGCTTGTGCACGTGCTCCCTCTGTCTAAGAAAGACAGAAAGAAAGAAAGAAACAAAGAAAGAGAGAGAGAGAAAGAAAGATGTGTATGTGTATTTATAGAGCCATTATGTTGAAAAGCCTAATTATATTTTATCAAAATAAGTACTAAAAATTATTATGCACCACCTCAGTATTTTTATTTCCTTTGTTCACATGACAAAAATTAATTTAAATGAAGTCTTATATTTCTTTAAAATTTATTTATTTTTTTAATGTTTATTTATTTTTGAGAGAGAGAGAGACAGACAGAGCACAAGCGGGGGAGGGGCAGAGACAGAGAGGGAGACACAGAATCTGAGGCAGGCTCCAGGCTCTGAGCCATCAGCACAGAGCCCGATGCGGCGCTTGAACGCGGGAACGGTGAGATCATAACCTGAGCCGAAGTTGGACGCTTAACCGACCGAGCCAGCCAGGTGCCCCTAAATGAAGTCTTATCTTTCAAACTATTTCAAAGTTCAACAAACACCTTTGACCTCAGGTTTACCGCAGCCCTCATTTCTCACTGCAACAGGGATACGTAGTTTCCTTTCACTCACTTTCTTAGTAAAGATCTAAAATGTTGCCTTTCTCTCTCCCTTTCTCATGTTTTAGTCAAGGGAGCAGATTTAAATTTTCTACTGATTAAGGACAACCAATTTACAGTCTCCTTTCTCAGCTCCCAAGCAAAAGGAATTGTAAGATCACTTATTATTTAACCCTGACTCCAGTTCTAACCCTAAGATTGTGACATTCAGGTAGGTGGGAACTAATTCGGCAAATGTAACGATGACTGATGGCAGGCCAACTAGCATTTCTCCTGAGTTCCTCTGAGAGTATTACAGCTAGGGTTACAGAGAAGGAATCGTTTTTCGTGACGCAGCTCCCTGTAAGCGGGAAGTTGAGAGAGCCATTCTCTACTATAAGCTGAGGAGGCAGCTGACTATTAAGGTGTGAAGGGCTGAAAGTGTCTTCTGCAGTTTCTTCCAAAGCACTTGAAATTCCCAAAGTATTCACTAATTTGGGTTAAAATGCAAATGCTACCTAGAATGTAGAACACTCCTGATAAACTAGTTTTCTAAACTAAATGACCCAACAAGATACGGGTTGGACAAAGAAAGGTAACAATTTGTAGGCAGAGAAAAGGGCAGAGATGAGTTCAGAAAGTAAGACAGAAAGATGAGCCTGAACAAGGACAGGTAGAAAATCACAAACTATAGTTAAGGGAAAGCCAGACTAAAGCTGATTTTAAAAGCATAGTAAAAGAGAGGTCTGGGAAATAACAGAATATTGGATATTTTCACTGAGGGAGCCAAATACAAATTTCAAAGAAATCACCAAAAATTGTTTCACGAGTCTAAAGGTCCTTCAGCCACATGGAGGATATGGCAGGGCCCAAATGGTGATACCAGGAGAGGATTTTGTGAGGAGGCTATTTTCTAGATAAAGCTGCTGCTGTGCTGGGAATGTTTCAGTCCTAGTGAAAAGAGCTCAAACAGGAGCACTCACAGAGGGTCTTACGCCTTGTCACTAAAAAGCAGGGGTATTTGGTGTTTGATTTGTGCCTGGAAATTCTTAGAGTCCAAGAGGGCCTGCTGGCTCCTTGGGTAGCAGCAAAAGGCCAATAACATCTATACTGAGATCATCTGTAGCCCCAAACTTTTTAAAGGCAAAGATGTGTTAGTATTTCGCACAAGAGAAATAGCCTGAGGCCATTTCAAATTCTTCCCTAAAAGTCCTCCGGGAAAGCAGAAAAAAAAAAAAATAGAACAGTGTGGGGAGAAGCAGCTGGAGAAAAATATATTGCCCTCATCACTAGACATAAACTCAAATGTTCTCAGGGAGAATATTTGAAAGAGCACACAAGAGGAAACAAGTCAGGTTAGACATCTTTCTGGTGGGAGGTAGGAAGTTAGAGCAGCATGTAAGGCCTGCTCTTCTCCCTTCAACCAAGAGGGATTAAAAAAAACCTTGACTGCAAAGACAGGGGAGGAGGGGGAGATGGCTCTTGCTGTTCTGTAATCGATGATTTCTTAGCTGAGATTCTAAAAGCGGGTTGAGTCATAATAGAAGGATACTTGCTCTATGCCTATAATTGAGGTAAAATTTCTAAGTGGCGTGTCCTGCCACTTGCCCCTCCTCAAACCAAGGCCTTCTCTCCTGCGGCGCATCCAAGCTGGGAAAAGGAGAAAAAATGTAAATCAAGGATAAAATGTTATGACTTCACGGACCTATTTTTTTTTTAACCTTTTTATTTTATTTTTGAGAGACATAGAGACAGAGCGTGAGGAAGGGAAGGGCAGAGAGAGAGGCAGACACAGAATCCAAAGCAGGCTCCAGGCTCTGAGCCATCAGCACAGATCCCGATGCAGGGCTCAGACACACAAACTGCGAGATCATGACCTGAGCTGAAGTCGGCCGCTTAGCCAACTGAGCCACCCAGGCGCCTCTGACCTATTTTAAAACACCAAATTGACATTGTGTTTTGTGACTTATTATAAACAGAATACCTTGTATTTATTAAATAGTCATCAGAAATTTCATGGTACTAAGTTTTCAAAAAAGGAGCCGGAGGAGTTCTACCACAAAATAAATATTTAAAGGGACAATAGAAAGCAAGAATAAAGATATTTTCTGATTAAAACCCATGAATTTGGCTGGTTCAACGTTCCAGTTACAATTCTAATGATAATAGCTGTAATAATGACAAATAAAATAGCTACCATTTATTAAAGACTTATTATATGCCAATTTATGTCTTGGCACATATTATCTCATTTAACCTTCAAGACAATACTATTACATTGATATTATAATTTCTGTTGTAATTGTGATCAAAATGAGATGAGAGGGTTAAGGAATTACCCAAGGTCACTCAGATGTGTAATCACACCACTTAGGTGACCACAACAAGAACTTCAAAGTTACATACTTTCATCTAACTGTAACACGTTTGTCTCAATGCTGGTTTATGGAATTTTCATTTTATCCAGAAGGCCCTGAAGAAGCTATTGTAAGTATAAAAGAAAGAGAATGAAAAAAACAAAAGTGTTTTTTTTAAAAAGGATAACCTGGCAGCCCTTCATGTTGAGGTCTACATCACACCCTTCTACCCCTCTGGCCCCTGTGACAGCAAGAGATAGAGAAACTGGTCACCACTCAGCCCTCTTGCCAGTCCCCAAAGCCACCTGAGTCATCATTGCAGAACGGGGTGGTATTGGAACCACTACCATGTCTTATTCTTCCTGCAACACATTTGGGAGACTCCATTTATGTTTTTTGTTTGTTTTATTTTTGAGAGCAGGAGAGACGAAGCATGAGTGGGGGAGGGTCAGAAAGAGAGAGGGAGACACAGAATCCGAAGCAGGCTCCAGGCTCTGAGCCATCAGCACAGAGCCTGACATGGGGCTTGAACTCACAGACGGTGAGATCGTGACCTGAGCCGAAGTCGGCTGCATAACCGGCTCAGCCACCCAGACGCCCCAGGAGACTCCATTTAGAAATTTCTCTTCATAAATAGAAACATGAATAATGCCCTCTATCGCTGACCAATTCGCCTGTAGAAATGAAACAAAGAGTCTATTACAAGAAAACCGAGAGCCATTACAACAAAACTGGCCTTTTTTTGTTCTCCTTCTTCCTCTTATTTTCTTGAAGGACACTAGAACCACATGCTAATGAGAGAAAAATCCATGAGCAACTCTAGTCGTTTGAAGTAAATAATTCAGGTGTTAAAAGTCTGACTGTGGACTATTCGGAGTCAGCTAATTGCCAAAAGTTTAGGAACCAGGGCACAAATCATCAAGAAGCCATTTAATATTTCCCTCCGGAGATCAGAAGCCGGCACCAAATATATGAAAATTATAAATTATAATTTAAAATATTTTAAATATCACAGTAAATATAAATGCTTCATACACTTCTTTAAATAAATCATAACTCTTTAACATTAAAATTAAAGAATTTTAATTAAAATGCATCAATCAAGAATTTTATCTTCTATTTCACATTTTTTCATATTGCTTACTCACAATGACCCAGACAAAGATCAAAATGTAACTTCCACATCAGGTGGAGTTGTCCTTCACCAGAAACCCTGCTGCCTGCATTAAGGTTGTTATAATTCATTAAATACTTTGATGTTCCTCCTGCCATTTTTTTAACCCAAAAAATGTATCTCTCTTTAGACAAAGCAACCTCATTAAGCAAATACATAGAAGTAGAACTAGGCATTTTTCCCATTCAATTTTCTAAAACAATCTAGTAATTCTTTTTTTTGTTTCTAATATACCTACATATAGAAGTACCTAGACAACATTTCAGATACTTGAATTCATTACATAGCAAGTTTGGTCTTCAGGAACACTAAACCCAAGGTGAATTCTGAAACAACTATGTCACTTTGAAACTAAAGCTTCATTGATTCGTACCAGCCAACTACAAGATATGCATTCCATTGAGTACCTCCAGGATGGAATCTGCCTCCTGGCTCATATTACCTATTGGCAGCAGCCTAAGAGCATTGCACCTGGGAATATTTTACTTTATTGGAAATCTGAGTAGACTCAAAAATATAAAACCACTGAAAAACCTTATCTTTTACCACAACAGAAGCATAATAATTTTTGACAAAGGCCTCAGAAGCTCTGAGGGTAAGGAGTTCAGAGGGAGTGATGCTTTCCTGTGCCTTGTGAATCTCTGAGGTGGTAGGTAACTCCATGGTATATTATAGGAAAGAAGAAAGTATAGAAAGATCTTGTATACCCAGGGGTACAAGGAGGTGAAGACTATGGGCCCTCTCTTACTGTTTTCTTCCTGAAATCACTCAGCAAACAACAAAAGATACATTTTAGAGGGTTCTAATTATCAACCAAAATGAAGAAGTCAAAATAGAGGGCAAATGGATTGTTATATTTACTGTGGGTGTTCATTGATTGACTTCTAAGTATTTATTAAATATTGCCTAAACACTGTCTGAATTTATTGAAACTCAGGGTTTGAATCAAGTTCGCAAACCCATCCTGGCTATGTTACTGTCTTATGATTATAAATGTGACCCTCCCTCCCTGCTTTAGCTTTCCACACCTATACAAAGAAGAGGATGATAAATCCCATCTATCTCAGATGGATGTAATGAAGAGGATTCCAAGTCAATAATTCATAAGATTTTCTGGGTGAACGATTCTATATAAATGCAAGCCTGAGCAGAGAAGCCAGCAATAAACCACAGGTTATTTGACACCAAGTTTACTATTTGATCTCCAACAATTCCATTGTTTTAAAAATATATTTGAAAACAGTCTCACAGAGTTCTCTTTCCCGTCTCATCTCACCAACGTCCTGTGTGACTTTCTGATTATTTCCTGTATTGAATGAAGGAGAGTGTTTTCCACCACAAAATAGATAAGAGTGTTGTCAACTGCCTTTTTTCTCTTTAAAAGTTTTAAGAGACTTGTTCATGGGATGATTGATCACTTGCTCAGCTACAGACTAGCACTCTAGGCTTCTAAGTAAATGTTTTGTCTTCAGGTTTTTGATTACACACGACCACAAATGAAATACCACCTAGGAGTTCATACTATGTAAATAGCAACTACTCAGTTGACAGTAACAGTGTGCATCATTACCTGGACTATAACCTCTACTAACTAAACTACTATCTGCCATAACTTAAAAGTAAATGGTGGAAATTGTAAACCACATAATTTGAAACTTTATTTTCACATGTTATTACATACTACTTATTTTTAAAATAATTTATTGTCAAATTGGTTTCCATATAACACCTAGTGCTCGTCCCAACAAGTGCCCTCCTCTGTGCCCGTCACCCTACATACTACTTTTATACTTACATGTACTAGGAACATTTATTACTTAAAGGAAAATTCCTATGTTTTATCGCAGTTTCAATATTCTTTGAGTTGAGTTGATAACTAGTACCAATGTGTTTTTAGTACCATAACTACCAGTGCTGTAATATTAGACAACAAAGCCACTGTACCAGCATAAAAAGAAACAATTCACTCAGCTGTTCAGAACACATCCTGTACATAGGTAACCAAAGAATACCAGTTCAACTCCTACTCAATGACAGCAGGGGAGAGTAAGGTAGAAAGTGTAGGAAACACTGGTAAAAACAAATAAATCAAAATGTCAAAACAGAAGGTAGAAATGCTCAGAGGTTCTTACAAATACCCTCAGTAGGCACAAAAATCCACACAAAAATCAATAGAACAGGATCCCATTTGAAACAGTTCTAACAATGTGGCATGGGGTAAACAAGTTGAAAGAGATTCTTAAAATAGTAGCCATATCCACAACTCAACAGTATTCATGGGTTTAATTAAAAAAAAAAACTAACACTTTCATTGGTCTTCTCTAGCACAATCAAGCATGGAAAACATAGTGTTTATTGATTAAAACAATCTGCATATAGGTAGAAATAAAATCATCATAAAAAAAGAAACAATCATTTGATTTTTCACATCGACCCACGGAATTTGTTTTATGCCTGCCCAATAAAACAAGTTTCTAAGTTCTACAGTAAAATCATGAAAAATTTATGCCAACATTTTAACTGAAACAACAGGTCATTTCAAACCCCAAATCGAGGGTACCCTGATAAGCACTGAATACAATGAAGCAGCATTTCAAAATTCTAAAATGGTGACACCTCTTTAATAGTAAAATAATTGGTAGTGTCTGTCACTTTGAAGAAGGCAAAGCTCACTGCAAGCAGCAATCATTCATGCATAAGCAGCTTATTTCACTGCAGCAGTCGTCTCTGTAACTGCCCCGTTATCTATGTCCCGCTTAGATAGGTGGTTCTTGCGGAGACTCTCATGCAGTTGCAGTCAGATGGTGGCCTGGGCTGACGGCTCAGCTGGGCCAGATGTGCAATACACCCCCTTCACTCACATACCTGGCACCCCAGTTGATATGCCTGGAATATTTGGGTACTGGCTGGGCCCACACATCTCCCCTTTCCCTCAGCTCCTCTACCCCTTCCTTCCTCTTCCTCTCTCCCTCCTCCCCCCACCCTCCATGCAGCACATCTGCATGGCAGCCTGAGAAGCCTCACAATATGATGGGCTCAAAGTAGGATCTACCACATAAGAAGTCTACAAGTTTGAAGAAAATGTGAAAGTTGCAACCTCATAATGTAACCTCAGAGCTCATGTATGGTCACTTTTACTGCATTATATTGTTTACACCTGGCAAGCCTATATTCCTTAGGGAAAATGACTACAGAGAGGTGTGAATACCAAGCGGTTTGGTTCATTGGGAAGCCATTTGTAGAGGTCAGTCACCACAGTGACAAAAATCAATAAGATCAATGAATATTTTGTTGTTTTTCTTACTAGTATTAGTGCCTTAGTATATCAGTAGGATAAAAGTTGGTTTGTCCTTTTAGAAAGGGCTGAGTATTAGAAAGAACTGAATTACCAAATTAAATATTTCATATTTTCATAATCAGCAACTGGAAAAAAGGAGATTGATGTGGCATTGGTAGTTAAAAACTTTTTTTTTTAATTTTTAATGTTTATTTATTTTTGAGATAGAGATAGATAGAGAGTAAACAAGCAGGGGAGAGGCAGAGAGAGAGGGAGACACAGAATGTGAAGCAGGCTCTAGGCTCTGAGCTGTCAGCAAAGAGCCTGATGTGGGGCTTGAACTCAAGAGCCATGAGATCATGACCTGAGCTGAAGTCAGATGCTCAACCAACGGAGCCACCCAGGTGCCGCTAGTTAACGACTTTAAATCATCTAGAATAAATATGGTCAGGATTTAAATGAAAACATGGTCATCATGAATAAACAAATGGAGAATCTCAACAAAGAAATGGAAACTAGAAAAAAAGAACCAAACGGAAATGAAAAAAAATTGCAAAGTACAATTTATGAAATGAAATATATGCTGGATGGGCACATTATTAGATTGGAAATAGGAAAAGAAAGAATCACTAAACTTTAATAAAGGTCAATAAAATTATTCAAACTGAAAACAAGAGATAAAGAGAAGCTATAAAATAAAAAACTACACAGAGCTCAGAGATCCGTGGGACAATAGAAAATGGTCTAACATAGTGTAATTGAAATTCCAAAAAGAGCAAAGAAAAAGAAGGCCAGAAGTATTTGAATAAATAATGGCTGCATAGTCCTCAATTTTCAAGGAAAACATACAATATGTATACAAGAAGCTCCATAAGCAACTAGGAAAATAAATACAAAGAAAACAATGTCCAGGTCAAACTACTATAAACCAAAGTTATTTTCCCTGGTTATAGTAATATAGTTTGATATTTCTTTTTACCCAGTACTTTAAGGATACTTGTCCACTCTTATCTCACACTGTTTCATAAGAATATGATGTCAGGGGCGTCTGGGCGGCTCATTCGGTTGGGCGGCCAACTTCGGCTCAGGTCATGATCTTACGGTCTGTGAGTTTGAGCCCCGCATCAGGCTCTGTGCTGATGTTTCGGAGCCTGGAGCCTGCTTCGGATTCTGTGTCTGCCTCTCTCTCTGCCCTTCCCCTGCTCACACTCTGTCTCTCTGTCTCTCAAAAATAAATAAACGTTAAAAAAAAAAAAGAATATGATGCCATTTTATCTCCATTCCACTATACATGCAATTTTTCCCCTCTGGATCTGTTAAGATTTTCTCCTTAACACTGGTTTTGAGTAATTTGATCTTGATGTGCCTTGTTGGAGATTTTTCATGCTTCTTGAATGTGGGGGTTGTGGATATTTTTGAATCTGTGAGCTTAAACTTTTAATTAAATTTGGAAAAATGTTGGCCATTATTTTTTCAAATATTTTCGTTTCCACTTCTGTTCTCTCCTTAAGGAACCCCAGTCACACATATAACAGGCCACTTAAAGTTGTTCCACAGCTTGCTGATGCTTTCTTACTATTTAAGGCTCTTTCCTCTTGTGTTCTTTATTTTGGATTGTTTCTATTGCTCTGACTTCAAGTTCACTAATCTTTTCTTATACAATATCTAATTTGATGTCAATCCTCCCCCATGTATTTTTTACTTCAAACACTGTAGTTTTGATCTCTAGAAGTTCAATTTCTGCATAGCTCCAATGTCACAAAGTAAGCTTTTGAACAAATGCAATACAGTTATATCCTGTCTGCTAATCCTAGTATCTATATCAGTTCCAGGTCAGGCTTGATTAAGTTATATCCTCATTATGGTGGATATTTTCCTGCTTTCTTATACTGGTAGCTTTTTATTGGACACCAATTTACGCATTGAAAATTTTTACATCATTAGTTCCTGGATATTTTTGTATTCTCATACCTATTCTTGAGCTTTTTAGTTGGGGTAGGGACACAAGTTGTAAATTGTTAGAAATAATTTGATCCTTTCATAACTTGCTTTTAAAATGTTAGGAAACACAGGAGCTGAATCTGGGGTTGATAATTCCCCTTTGAGTAGTTTGCCCAATATCCCATGAATCCTGAGGTTTTTCATTCTGGCTTATGTAAGCACTGTGCACTGTTACCTCTAATACTTTCAGGCAGCCCTTTCCCCAGAGTCAGACAGTTTCTTTACAGGTGCTGATTAGTACTCACCCGACTACTCAAGGAAGACCACCTGAAGAACTCAATAATTCTATTTTTTATACACATCTCTCCTTTATGGTACTGTCTTGTGAATTCTAGCCTCCTAGACCTCCCTGGTCCCTTAGTTCTGGATCTTTAACTGAGGGAGCCTGCCATGCTCTCCCTGGGTTCTTTCTTATACCATGGCCTAGAAAATTCTTTGAGACAAAAAAAGTGGCATTCAGAATTCATCTCTGTTTTTTTTTTCCATCTCTCCTGGATGACTGTCCTTCATCTCCTTTGTCCAATGTCTTAAAATTTATTGTTCTTTATAATTTGCCCAATTTTTGGTTAGGAAAGATGGTAAATCTAGTCCCTATTACTCCATTTTGGCTGAAAGCATAAATGTTCTGTTAGTATATGTGAAGCTAATTAAAATTCTATGTGCAAAATAACAGGATTCAAATTAAAAATGGAAAACTAATGTAATAGTCAAGATTAATTTTAGAAGAATTAATGCATTAATTTGAAGAGAAAAAAATATTGTAACACAGATTGCGTAGTTTGGAGATCTACCAACTTTGATAGAAACATTTGCTGAAAAAATCTGCTTCTCTCCACCCTGGTATTATATCTCAGTACATTTATATATGGATACAGAGGGTATTGAGGTCCTGACAAACCATTGCTAGAAAATACTTGAGAGCAAAGCAAGATGGCCAAAGTAAAGTCTGAGGCCAGGAGAAGATGCTTATTGTTTGTAAAGAAAGAATATGCATCACAGCCAAAGGTTATCTCACAGTAAGAGATCTGGAAAGGCTGAGAACAAAATCCAACTGTACTCCCTTTGTAAGGACCACAGCAGAATGTACTTTCTCTCTTGAATGACACTGAACACTCTGGAACCAGAGACCCCAAAATGGAAGTTATCACTAGGATTTTTGTTTTATTTTGTATTTTGCTGGTCATGTAGGTATATTCAGTGTGTGCAATCATCCCAAACAGCAGATTCCCTTAGGGATGTCACCAAGTCCACATGTAACTTATCAAGCTCACTGCTATCAATAAATAATGATACAAGCCACCCAAACCCTTCAGACTCATGGTTACTGAGCAATACTCTTACTGACTAGGGGTCAGTGTAACACAGAGACGAGTAAAACAACTTAGGCTAATTCCAGGCCTACTAGAATTAACCCTCACCGAACAACTTTTACTAAAATACTCATCAAAATCTGATTTGTGGCATATCTCTGTCCTCAAAAATAGACTATACTCTCCTTGAAAGTAAGAATTATATTTTACTTATCTTGATCTTAAAATTTCAAATTCTTTAATTCTCCATTTTTCCTTAAGTATATTCAAGACTGAATTAAAGACCAAATTAGTGACAAATAGGCAAGTGGAAATATAAAGAAAACTGTGTACCTACCCAGAGATTTCATTATATATAAAAGTTGTAGTTTCAAATTTGTGCAAATTTGAATTTGCAGCAGTATAAGACCAATAGCTATTGAAAAATATGGCTAGAAGACATTTTATTTCCAATATTTTACTCATTAAAAATAAACATTCACAAAAGCAGGAACAATAGAAAAATGAATCCTCATCAAACCATTATAATAGTCAATTGATAATTACTCTTAGAAAATACATTTTTTAATTTAGCCAATCTAAGTTTTTTTAATGTTTATTTATTTTTGCGAGAGAGACAGAGACAGAGTGTGAGCAGGGGAGGGGCAGTGAGAGAGGGAGACACAGAATGTGAAGCAGGCTCCGGGCTCTGAGCTGTCAGCACAGAGCCTGATGCAGGGCTCAAACTCACGAGCTGTAAGATCATGAACTGAGCCAAAGTCGGACGCTTACCCACTTGAGCCAACCAGGTGCCCCTTAGCCAACTAAGTTTTAAAAACAAAATTATAACAGCAAAAATGTGAAATTACATTAGTGGCTAAAATCAAAAAATATTTCATAAGTACTGGCTATGTTAAGAGTTTTGTGCTCTTCAGCATTCTCTGGAAATATAGTGCCCATATCCATCACAGTCAGTGACAAGCTCCTCTTACTAAAAGCAACTCTTTTAAGGAAGATTTCTGTCTTGATTTAGCTTACTGGCGATTGCACAGGCAGGGCTACTCACCTTGCAGCTAAACTCAGCTTCACAACAAACTGACACAGCACGCACGCTGCCAGAAGGACTTCATTTCACTATCACCTAACTTACCACTAGCCTCCGAGATAGCACTACCCAAATTACAAAGAGTGGATGTTATATGTTCCTGAGTTACCACAGCATCAGCTGAGGCTCCAGTTACAGGATCTGCTACGTCTTGCTGATACAGTACAAGGAGATCGTGGTGTACGGTGTCTCATGTGCAGTCTCTGCAGTAGGAATGGGGACAGGTGCGTTCTTCTAGGGAAGACGTAGGCTTCCAGCTACATCAGGATTATATGTTGGTGCTGTGCAAGTGCCTTATTTGCGTGATAACATTTGTGGCCTCTGAGAGCTCCCTCAGTTGGCCTCCAGAGTCCACTGTAGCATTTACCCATTGTAGGAATCAGAAAAATGTCATGAGCTGTCTCTCTGGAGTAGTGACTAGAAGTAGAATAAATCTATTGTAAGGTTCTACTGTTACTCAACTTCTTTAAAATTTTTTTTAACTTTTTTTTATTTATTTTTGAGAGACATAGAGACAGAGTATGAGCAGGGGAAGGGCAGAGAGAGGGAGATACAGAATCTGAAGCAGGCTCCAGGCTCTGAGTCATCAGCACAGAGCCCGACACGGGGCTCGAATTCACAGACCGTGAGATCATGACCTGAGCCTAAGTCGGCCGCTTAACCAACTGAGCCACCCAGGTGCCCCTCAACTTCTTAAACTTTAAGCAAACAATGAGAGAGAGAGAGACCCCACAAATAGCAGTTACCAACATATTATTCTTCTTGATATATTTTATCACGAGAGTCTATCTCTGATCTTTTTTATTCATACAGCAATACATTTGGGAGTTTTGGTTAAAAAAAAAACAGGCTCCAAGTTTGGTCTTCAGCCTTTTTAATTTTTGTTTTTATTCCCACTATTCGCCCTATTTTTTGCTTCACAGATGCATCAAGTGTTTTCTTCCTGCACTAATTATCACAAACTCAAGCCTTTGAAGTGTTGGTTTCCTGTTATTTTTTTGATATCCTACAAGCCCTGTTTTGGTTTCATTTTGTCTCTTCTTCATATTAAGGAATAATCTAAAGAAATAACATACGGTTCCATTTCTTTAGTCCTAGTAAGCTTATTTCTCATGAATCTCTTATTACCTAAATTTATTAGAGAGAAAAATCAAAGTAAGAAAGTTAATTTTCCCAGAGCAACTAACATGTTGGGAAGTTGTTGTCATAAGCAATGTGTTATTTGAAGTTTTTCGTCTATTACCCTGATGATTTAACAAACACAGAACTCAAGTCTCATCAGGAAAGTTAAGACTTCTAACCAGAGAAAAAGAGCTCCAGTTTGGAGTCTAACAATTGGACAATGGCTGGACAATAAATGATTGAAGAATCAAAGAGAAGACTATGTTGTAATCTTGTAACACATGGATAAAATCGATGGAGAACCATTTCTATCTTGCCACTGTAATGGTAGGAGTTACCAATCTCATTCCCTTTTAGGTCAGCGACCACTGTTATTCTGTGTTGTAATAGTTACCTCAGTGACAGCATCACTAAAATGGGACCATTGCTGTGTATGTAGGTATAAATAGACAACCAATTTTCAAAAAGAATAATTTTCTTAAAGCAATTGCAATGATAGGCTATGCTGTAAAACCCAACTGTTTACTAGACTACATATCAAGCTCAGCCTGAGACAAGTTTAAAGATTATTCATCATACAATTTACTGATTTAGGTTCATTTTTCTTTAATTTTTTAAAGGTTTTTATTTTATTTTTGAGAGACATAGAGACAGAGAATGAGCAAGGGAAGGGCAGAGATAGAGGGAGATACAGAATCTGAAGCAGGCTCCAGGCTCTGAGCTGTTAGCACAGAGCCCAACACAGGGCTCGAACTCACAGACCATGAGATCATGACCTGAGCCGAAGACGGCCACCTAACCAACTTAGCTACCCAGGAGCCCCAGGTTCATTTTTCTTTAATCTGAGTTTCTGAGGATGATTCCAACCAGATCATCTTTCACAAAGTTTTCTAGAGCCCCAATTATTTCCAGTCTTCTGCTAAAGACAGTCTCCCCCATTATAATTAACACTTCCCTTACTAGAGAGAGCTGCCAAATCCTTGAAATTTACTCTGAACAGAAGGTGTGCTGATAATTATCTCCTTATTACTCCTTCTTTTTCTCTAAACCTGCTCCTCTTCTGGTATTTTCTATCTACATTAATGGCATCACCATCTACCCACTTGTCCAAGCTAGACAACACAAAATCTTTTTCAATTATTCAACTCTTCCTCTTCCTCAACATTTAGGAGATTTCACCAAGTCATGGCCATTCTACCTTTGATAAGTCTTTTAAGTAGATCTCCTCCTCCATATTCCTACTGCCTTAGTTTTGACAATCCTCATATCTCACCTCGACCATGAAGTAGTTAAATAGTTTAATAAATGGATTTGTTTGTCTGTTTTTTCCTCTTCTATACTGATGCCTAAATTAATTTTATAAAATTTCTTCCCATAAAATAGTAATTTCCCACAGCTTATAAGATGAAGGCAATACTCAAAAACTATTTATAGAGTACCTAGCATATACTAGGCATTAAGTGCTTCCTATACAAAGATAAAAAAGGTAGAATACCACGCTCTCAATAAGCTCACAATCTAGAAGAGAAAAGAGCATATCAGCACAGTGTGACAAGTACCGAGACATTAGAGTAATGTGCAATGGTCAGTGGCAGTATAAAATGCAAAAGAGTAGTCAATTCCACCTGGAGATATTGAAAAAGAATACATAGACTTGTCTGTGTCTCGAAGTATATGTAAGCTTTTTCCAGGCAAACAAATGAGAGAAAGCCTTCCAGGCCAAGACAACAACACATGGAAAGTTTCAAATACCTGAGGAAGCACTGTGTATTTAGGGAGCTGCAGTTATTGAACACTGGGTAAAAGGGTATAAATGGTATTACAAAATGCACACAACGAAGTCTAAAATTTGACCCACAGGTCAAAAGAAAAAAAAAAAAAAAGCCATTAGAGATTTAAGCAGGAGAATAATGGATCAGGTTTGTTTTAAGTGGGGGTGGGGGGAAGGCTGGAATGAGAAAGAACAATTGGAACATCATTATAATAGGCAAGATATGATTTAGTCCTCACGTGGAACAATAGCACTGGCATGTGTAATGGCTGACGTTAGAGCAGAGAGAATAGGACTCCTTTCCATGAAGTGGAAGGCCCTGCAAATATGGTCTCGATTCAGCAGAGTTCCCGGCACGTAGCAGATACTCAATAAACTCAATAAATATTTGCTGAATGGATGAATAAAATTTCCTTCTGTATCTGTTATCCTTTGCTTCATAGAAAACCATTCCCAAACTTAAAGACTTAAAACTATGTGGTTTTTTTTTTTTACTTTTCATAGTTATGTGAGTTAAAGTAGTGCTTCTGCTGATCTTGCCTAAGTTCAAATATGACTCTATTCAGCCTGCTTGTCTGCTGGGGATGAATTTCTGCCACAGACTCATATCTTCACATGGTCTCTTTTCATGGGATCTCTCTACACATGGCGTCTTCCTCCCCCTCACTCGTGCTGTCTCTTTCTCCCTCTGTCTCTCTCTCTCACTGTGTGTCTCACTCTCTGTCTGCATGTGGTCTATCTATTTCCTTGGAATCTCTCTGCATGTTGTTATTTTCCACGGGATCGCTCATCGTAAACGAGAATAATCTGGGCTTCTTCGGCCATGACAGTCTCAGAGCTCCAAGCAGGCTAGTCCCACGCAGGAGTACTTATCAAGCCTTTCCATATATCATATGGTCAAGTCTAGTCAATCTAAGAAGATATTGTACAGGATGAGTCTTCCAGGAGGGATGACTCCTTGGAACCCATTATTGTAGCACCCACACCATATGTCATTGTGTTATACTATATCACTTCCCTCACAAGAACCCAATATCATAGCCCACTGGGTTTTTTCCTAGGTTCCCATACATGTAATGAACTTTTATGTCTTCTTAACTTTTACCAGGCTTCTCAATGTTCCCCTTTGCCTTGGAATATTCTCTGCCTCAAATAGAAAATACCTACTTTCGCAAGTCAGCTACAATGTTTGAGAAGTCTTTCCTGAAATCCATATGGAAGGGACATCTCTCCTTCCTCTCATTCGCTTTATTCATAAATTCTAGTAGTAATCTCAGTGTGCCAGACTTATCCATCGACATGTCATTCTCCAGCCAGAATTTGAGCACCTTGAAAGTAGTCATTTGTCTCATTCATCTTTGTGTATTCAACAATTATTATCAGTTATCTTCATTCTTTATGCACACTTTCTTCTCAATACACATGTATTGGGTGAATGATTTTGTTCCTAACCTATATGTAAAGGGTTATCAATCATTTTGTAGTCTTCGCATCATTACGGAAATAGCCTAAAAGGAAATTATACACGTTCGACAGATTTTACTAAGAAATAGAGACCCAAAAAAGGTCTTAGAAGTTTACATACCTTCACATGAACATGTAAAGAAGTGACAATACTGACTTCGGAGCTAGTACCACGTTTCTCCTTAGAGAAGGAACTCCTTTGATAAGTCAAATCAAGATATAACAGTTCCGGGAATGAAATCAGATTACCTTTGGAAGAAGAAGGATCCAGGCCCCAAACTATCCTCAGTATGGAGGATAACTTCAGCATCCTCTATCCTTCTGCCCATCCTTGGCAGAAGCAGAAAAATGTTCCAAAACTAGAAAAAGTTTCTGTAGAGCTTAATTTTGAGATCCCTACTTAAGAAAAGAAAGAAAGTCTTACTTGAAATGGGGGAAATAATCTATCAGAATTCACTTCTGAATCCACTTTGGAGACCCATCCTCTTAACATCCACCAGAATCCACTACCTTGAGTCAAACTGCCCATGTGAAACTGTCAGTCAAATATGGTTCAAAGAGAACTCTAAATTCACTGTAAATAACATGACACGGGGTGTCTGGGCTGCCCGGTCATTTAAGCATCCGACTCTTAATTTGACTCTTGATTTGGCTCAGGTCATGGTCTCACGATTCATGAGTTCAAGTCTCACATGGGGCTTCATTCTGACAGTGTGGAATCTGCTTGGGACTCTCAATCTCTCCCTCTCTCTCTCTGTCCCTCCTGCATGCACTCTCTGTCTCTCTCTCTCTCAAAATAAATTAATTAAAAAACTTTAATTTTTTAACGTTTATTTATTTTTGAGACCAAGAGAGAGAAGAGAGAGAGAAAGAAAACACACATGGGGGAGGCGCAGAGAGAGGGAGACACAGAATTCTGTGTGTGAGCTGTCAGCACAAAGCCCTATGCGAGGCTTGAACTCACAAACTGAGATCATGACCTGAGCCGAAGTCAGATGCTTAACTGACTGAGCCACTCAGGTGCCCCAATTAAAAAAAAAAAAAAAACTTTAAAAAAATGTGAAAAACTGTGCATTTCCAGGAGTCCCTCATAAGTGACATAATAGCCTGCCTTATAGTCCTTTTAAGAGATGAAGTCCTTTTCATATCTGGAAACTTATACCTAAGGGTCCAACAAGAGTGCTAGGAGTGACATACAGCAATTTCAGGTAACAGTTAGTCACTGGTTTATTTATCACGCTGTAGCAGAGAAAGTAACGCTTATCAAATATTCTATTTACTATAAATTATCTGTACCTATATATTATATTCCCAGCATCTCTGCACCTCAGTGAAGACCTATAACTACTTCTCTCCAAAGAGATGAGTGGAAAACAAAACAAAACAAAACAGAGATGAATGGAGAAAAGCCTGTATATGATTCTCCAGTCTCTTTCTTCCCCAGCAAGTTTGCATATTCAAATTCTCCTTCTGCCACTGACTCCTGTGTGCAGTACCTGCCAGCCTGTGAATAGAAGTTAAGATGAACAGATCTCTACCATGTACTAAGCACTTCCCTTGTACATAACCTCATTTAATTTTCATACATAAAATCCATTTTCATAGGGACACCAAGAAGTTAATGTGGCTTGAACAGTGCCTGACAACTATAAAATGGCAGAATCAGGACTCAAACCAAAGTCTACCAAACTCAAAAGCCCCTTCTCTTAAGATTTAGATTTGCAAAATGATAATTGTAAGAAACTAGGCTCCAGGAATTTCACATTAATTCATTGATTTGCCTCCAGCTGTGATATGACAGAAAGAACAGAGCATCTACGTTGTCTGAATGGAGACCACTGTTCTAGATGGTGCTCCTGGAAGACCAGTAGAGCCTCCATCGATCTAAGTGCAGAGCCCCTTGTCAACCACAGTGACATGCTGCAGAATCAAGAAATAAAGTGTGTTAAACCATTGAGGTTTGGAGGTTGTTTATTGCCAAATACGCAACTTAGCCTTGTCTGGTTAATACGTATTACTCAAATATTGAACTTTTTTTGAGCTATCCTTGAAAAACATTTAATCAGATATTTATTGAGCATCTATTGTGTGCCAGGAACTTTACTGGGTGTTTAGAATGCATCAGTTAACAGATGCAAAGTACTGTCTTTGTGGAGTTGATATTCTAATCAAGAAAATCAAAATCACTCTCAATAATTGTGACCATTAAGTACAAAGAACATTGACAAATACAGGGGATACTATAATAAAAATATTAAGGACATTATTATTTATATGTGAGTATTTTTTCTAAAATCACAAAATTAGAATATGCTTACCTTAGCAAGAATAAATAGTTTATTTATATTTGATTTAACACTTGTTTCAAATTATTTAAAAAGTGCAGCAGTTTGAAAGGAACACCAACAATTTTAGCAGGTTTGAGGAAAGGGGAAT
The DNA here is from genome assembly GCA_030068075.1 of Paguma larvata. NCBI lineage: Eukaryota > Metazoa > Chordata > Mammalia > Carnivora > Viverridae > Paguma > Paguma larvata. The sequence goes on along the minus strand of CM057838.1, from coordinate 35,882,824 downwards.
GAAAAGGTAAATAGTCTACTACCTAGCCCAAGGCCACTGCCATGGTAAATATAATAATCAGGCTGTGCCCATTGAGAGAAGTCAATCAGCAGCAGCTCCCAGTCATTATTTGAAAGGTATATAGAGGGAAAACCAGATTTCTGCTTTTCTTTTGCTAAGATGAAACACTGAGCAAAGGGTCTCAAATGCAATCCTTTTGGTCTCAGGATGGTAATAAAAGATGAAGTAAGTCAGATTTTTTTTAAAGCATTAACTGTTAATATTTTTAAAATTTTTGTCGAATTGTGGTTTGAACATATAATGCAAACACGTATTATGCTGTAGATTGTATTTTATTTTTTAAATGTTTTTTTAATTCTTTTAACATTTATTCATTTTTGAGAGACAGAATGTGAGTGGGGGAGGGGTAGAGAGAGAGGGAGACGCAGAATCCAAAGCAGGCTCCGGGATCTGAGCTGTCCGGCACAGAGCTCAAGCTCAATGTGGGGCTTGAACCCACAAACTGTGAGATCATGACCTGAGCCGAAGTTGGACGCTTAACCGACTGAGCCACCCAGGTGCCTCTGTATTTTACATTGTACCTTAAGTATACATATTTAATAAAGAGAAGCCTTAAGTATTAAATTTGTCTTTCCTAATGCATTGTTCCTTTGACTTAGAACTGGAAAATTCATCCTCTCTTCCACACCAAGATGGCTATGTCTAGTTGAGTATTTCACATTGCCACATGCAATACAGAATTCAGCCTTTAGCAGGGAGTTTTATTCAGAAATGAAAATAGCTGTTCACAAACGTAAGTACCTCTGCACATGTGTAAAATCTTTGCACAATGTTTTTCACAACTAAGAAAATTACCGCGTAGAGATATTTGTAGAATTCCAGGATTCTAAAACTTCTCTTTTGTTTTCAGAAAATATTTCTGCAATTCGAAAACTTCCATTTGAAGCTCTTTGTTCACATGATTAAAGTTAATTGAGAGAACTTAACTTGATTAAAACTAAATGTTAACACATCTTTCTAAACTTTGAAATCAGAGAATATTTTCTGGAGTTCAGTTCATATGTCAGAGATGAAGTCTAAACCATAACCATTACTTTTGGAGCCGCTTTCGTCAAATGAATGTAAACCACAATATTCCTTGTCAGATGAGTTTCCCAAAGATACAGTTCTGCTTTAAATGGGCACATAAATTCATTGGTAACCACTCGTGAAGGTTCTTTTAAGGGTTTTAGATGGGTTGTAACATCAACCAATAGGGCTGGTGAACTGAAGTAATTTTCAACCAATACTCTCTGGTGAACTGAAGTAATTTTCACAAGATGACATGAGCAAGCCAATTTCTTTCAACTCTCGAAAATAAGAAACTTTTCAATGCAATTAAAATGTCATAAAAGTTACCTAGCCTCTGCATACTACCACAGACAACTTACTGAATTGTCCAACATTAAGCCCAACATTGAGTTCTCTCCATTTCAAACCACAGAAACACTTCCAATTTGCAACGTCCCTTATTCCAACCAAGACAGACTCCATTTTTTTTTTAACCATTTGGTACAAAGTAATTCCTGGAGAATTGCAACATGTCCCTCCAAATTTTAGTATCTGAGACTTTCATCTCAGAAGGAGTTAGATGTTAACTTCCATGGAGGTGTCACCTAATATTAGCGGAACCCCCTAATATTTCTTAGCCAGTCTTTATTAAGCATTTCAAGACTTTCCTCAATATAGATAGTGTGTTTTTTGATATTATACCTCTCACTGGCTTTATATCCCAAATTTCTTCAGTCTCATGTATAATTTCACTTGTAACAAATACAAATCAGCTAACGAGGTGGTATTTGTTACATCTGGGCTTTCATCCCCTGCAATAAACATGACATAAATATTTTAACTTCTTCCTCCAACTTATCCTTTAAGTTATCAGCCATTTCTTAGAGACTCTGAGCTCACATTTCTTGTTGGAATTAAATCTTGGTGCCAGTTTAAATTTTCATCGGTACTACTTAGCAATTTTATGGCATTATTGCTTGGATTTTTTTTAATCCAAAAGCAAGCCCAGTAAAAAGAATTTGGAATCTTTTCCCAGATCATTAAGTTTCTCATTAAACAACTTTTCCACGTATCGATCATATTTTTTATCATGGTTCCTTACATAATGGTATTTTAAGTTGCATTTTTTGGGACAAAAGCACGTTTTGCATATTAAACACATAGGATTAATCTTCACTTTTGCAAATAAACATGCTCTCTCCCATATGCCACCCTCTCAGCTTATCATTCGTTTTCCTTCTTTTGATAAAGATATAAGCACAAGAAACATTCATCTTCTTCTCTACAAAAGAAAATAATAATAGAAATGCAATGATACACGGCAACTGAAATTCAATCTCTATCACAGAAACAAGAAGGAAACTCTGTCTCATTCTGCTGCTGATACTTAGCTCGAGAAATCGGGGGACACCTGGGAGGCTCAGTCGGTTAAGCCTCTGAATTCGGCTCAGGTCACGATCTCTCAGTTTGCAGTTTGTGGGTTCAAGCTCCCCGTCGGGCTCAGTGCTGACGGAGCCTGCTTCGAATTCTGTGTTTCCCTCTCTCTCTGCTGCTCCCTTAATCTCTCTCTAAAAAATAAATAAACAAAAAAAATTATAGAAAATATTAGTGGCTACCTGTTTAAAAAAGAAAGAAAGAAATCAGGACAGTGATGCCAGATCTTCTGATTTTTCGATGCAAGGCAAAAACCTGAGATTTTCTATAAAACGGCCCAATCTTTACATGTTAAGAAACACGTGTTTAAAACATTCTTCAGTCCAAACCACAAAATGGCTGGGTCTGTATCCAGCCCATGGCTGGTTTGTGGTCTCTGTGCTGAGTCAGGTCTTCATATCACATGAATTCACCCCCTGGTCCAGCTACCCTAATCTTCCTAATCTTACACTTGGCTGCAGAGCCTGATCTTATAAATTCTTAAGCAAATCAATTATGCATAACCATATCCATCAAAAGCACTGCTTGACATTTAAAAAAATAGTGAAACAAGAGGTTCATCCAGTAACTTATCTACATTACATGAATGTACCCTCATCAACAGACACTGAAATATTTCCATGTGTGAAGGAATTTTAATAAGAAAGAGCATTTTCGTGATGGTCTATATAACTTGTCTCACAAATGGATAGAAAATAAACATATTGTTCTTCCCCCATTAAAACTAATAGTTCTTTTTGTTTTCATCACTTGTAGGCGAAAGTAACTTGAAGAGTTTTTATTACAAGTCCTGCCCTGAACAGTAGTTCTTACAACTCCAGACACAAGCACAAAGAATATCAAACTTTCATATCCCATGAGAAACCAGTGTGCAAGGATTTGCCCACCTGAACCTCTAGTCCAAATAGAAAGCTAAGCTAGCAATTTCATTATGATTCGATAACATATTGTCCATAAAGTCATCAAACTCGATTGTAATTTAACATGTAAACATCAAGGCCAGTGTGGCTCAGGAGAGAAAATCTTAAGGAAAGACCAGGTAACTGAACTTGGAGAACTAAAAGGTAAGAAGTTAAAAAATACAGTTGATAGTATATGCTATATATACATATTAACAGTCTCAGAAAGATAGAGCATATTAGGTAGTATATAAAATATAGGTCTTGAAAAGTTACTCTTCCCATTAACTACTAGGATCTAAGAATATCTTAAATTCATAGAAAACCTTATACATCATTAAATGTTTAGTCTCAAGGGAGACATAGTGTCGTACAACAAGAACTGATCATTGTGATAATCCCTGCTTTTTAAAACAAGACTTTATCTTTGCGTCCATGGACAGGCAACAGAGAGATTCATGAAGCCCTTAAATTATGTGTAAATGTTTAAGGTAATTAATAACACCAGTTAGTTTAAAACTTACTACTATGCTAGGAACTAGAATCAAAGAAAGAATTTCGTGTTTCTGATTATGAATCTAAAATAAACAAACCATATTAAAAAAATAACTTTCAAGTAAGTCATTAATAACTATTTGGCTAGGTTCTCATTAAATAAGCAGTAAAGAATTATGGCAGTTCAATAAATTCATTAGAAAAGGTAGTAGAACATTGAAAAAATGCATATGGGTTAAGGAGTCAGACAGATCTATGTTCTATCCAAGTCCTGCCACTAACTAACTACACGAAAAAGAACAAGGTACTTAAACTGTCCAAGCCCCTGTTCCTCTGTCAAAGATGATAACAATACCTACCTCAAAATGACTACCTTTTGAGTTGTAGAAAAATTTAAAGAATCTAGCAGTTCCTAGCATCTAGTAGGAACTCACTAATGGTAAGTTTCCTTTCTCTTCTCTTTCCTATTGAATTAAATGCACTTCTTAATTATCTAAAATATTCAGATCATTCGTATCTGGTAACTATGACAGCCAGAGGTAAGCAACTTCACATCCATAGGATACACGAACACCCCAACAGTAGCCAGCAAAAAGAACCGAATAGACTAACCCATACTTAAGCCGAGAAAGGCCCCAATTTCATAGAATAAATTTTAAAAATAGCAGCAAAGAACAATAAAAACTTGACCAAGTCTAGGGAATAAATTCCAGTTTACAAGCACAGAACTGAGCCACAGAGATAAGTGGAGAATATTCTAAAGGGTAGTGCTAATTTCCTCTAGGTAGTTTGTGGGGCTGGGGGAGAAAAAAGTCATGAAGAGTATTTTTTCTGACCAAAATAGGCTTGAGAAACAACTACAAAGAATAAATGAAAAGAGTTCAGGAAACCCACCAAAACACCTCAGGCAAAGAATGTAACCACAGCATTTGCACGCAGGCTACTAGCACTTAACTTGTACACCTGAATGAAACAATGCTTAGCCACCTGAAAACATCCTCCACTACTCACCAAGCAGACGACCACAGCAGCTGACAGTCCCTACCCCTTGAGAGAGAAAATTTCCATTAAACTATGAAGTGAGAAAAATAAAGATCAATATCGTAAGAATGTATACAGCCAAATTTTCACTATTTAAGAGACTGTATATCTTCCCTGCTCCAGGAGAATTAAAATATCCTTTCTTTTTTAAACTATGATAATAGTAGATAATAGCTTTTTAATTAACTTAATGTAGTAAATATAAAAAGTTACAATAGTATGTCTTTCCCCAATTTTTAAAAATTTCATTCTCCATGGAAAGGTCTGGAACTACTAATCTACCTGCTAACATTAATTATTAATCTAAGTTAATCATTTTAATCATAATCAATATGACAAATAGAAGATACTTAGAAATGAAAAGAAAATCAGAAAGCAAAAAGAAGATGACCACGCTGGGCCATCAGAACAAATAACTAACTACCAATGAATATGTAATTCCGGAAACAGGAGAGAACTTTCTCAGAATTCTAAGTAGAATTCTCAATGAGATGTGAGGATATTGCTTTGTGTTTGGTTATTTTGAGTAAACATCTACTTTTAAAAAGAGCACAAGAGAAGGGCAGACATTTTGGTAATTTAAAAAAATGATTGGCAATGTAGATAAATCAATAGGAGTAATGATTTTTCAGAAATAGTATTGCTCCAGAAACCTAGTCTATGAATCAGATCTTGACAAATTCTTCCAGAAAAGATTATGATCCTAGAATTATGTACCAGTAAATTATTATTCTTGTACAAAAGCAAACATTTGTTCAATAAAAGAATGAGTTAATATAACATGAATGAATAATTAATTAAAGGTATAAAGTATCACAAACTTATAACAATTGTGAACATTTGTAGCAAATGCTGTGTCCCCTCACCCTTATTCAGGACTGACTTCCAACTACCTACACCTGAATTTTTATTTCATTTTATTTTTTTTTATTTTTTTTAATGGTTGCTTTGTCTGGTTACCAGATCCCACATTGATTGCAAATGAAGCAGGCTAGAAATTCTGGAGAATTAATGCTTACCACCCTTGAAGTAGGCCTCAACTAGTAAATGACAAGAGTGGGTAGATAAACATCCCAGCTCCCTCACCAACTTGGCAATGATAACTCTGAAGTTAATTTTGTACACTAGCTCCTGGGAGTTCCCAGAGGCAGGAAGCTACAGTTGCTCACAATGGTTAATTGCTTGCTGACATATCCTTTAGTGACCTCCCTAATTTCTCTGTCTCAACTCTCCATTCTTTTACCTATGCTTTCTAGAAACTTCTTGCCACTGAATCCAAGGTAAAATAACATTTCTGCTCCAAACAATTAGTCAAAATTTATAAGAAAATTATTATGAATACATGAAAGAAGATCACACATGAAACTAAAAATTGAAAGCTCTCTCAGAACTTGATAGGCCAAGGACACGTAAATTAACAAACCCGGAGACCTGAAAAACCAATTGTAGGTTTGATAGAATGAATTATAAAGATGAGAACATTATCCAACATCTAGCTTTCCCATATAGCAACAGACCAACATGATATCCCAGACAAACTGAAAGAACGGACGAATTCTAAGTTCTTTAAATTGTTATAGAAAATAGAGGTTTTCACTATTGAATTTATGAAGTTAGTATAATTTTGATAAAAAACTAATTGACTTTGTATGCCTACCTGTGAGCACACATCCACCCACACACTCAATAACGACAGAGAAATCTCATTTGGGAGTACAAAAAAAATCCTAATTAAAATATTAGCAAATCAAATCCACCATTAAATCAAAAGCATATTGCAACCAGACCAAGTTGACTTTATTCTAGGAAAACAAGGATAACTCAGGAAATTCAATTCTGTAGTTCATTATGTTGATAGATCCATAGATTAAAACCATATTTTTATTTCCAAAATGATTTTAAAATTACATATAATTTATCTACTTCTATATTATGAATAAAACTTTCTTAACATGATTCAATCTAACAGAAAAGAAATTAGCATCATTATCCTTAAAAGTGAAAAAATTAAAAGCACTTTTATTAAAGTCAGAAATAAACAAGGATATTAGCTGTCATTTCCATTATTTGACATTGTTCTGAAGTTTCTAGTCAATACAATGAGACAAGAAAAAGATGGGTATACATAGATGAGCAAACAAGCAAATTATGATGATTTGCAAATGATACACCTTTGTACCCAAAAAAAGTCAAGAGTAAAAATTTTGAAATCTATAGCAAAATTCAGTGACAAAATTACAAAATCAATACACAAAAATTAGTAAATCCCAAACATTAGTACTAATAATTTAGATATTTGGATCCAATAGTTCTATTCACAGTCCTATTGAAATATAAGCTATACTATTTCTAGAAATAAGCCTAAAAAGAACCACATAAAACCCCTGTGAAGAAAATTATAATACTTTGCAGATACACATAAAAAGACTTTCTAAATAAAATGGATTATATGCCAGAATCTTAGATGGGAGGACTCAATATTGTAAAGATTACAGTTTTCTCCAGTATAATCTATAAATTTAATGCACTTTTAATTAAATTCCTAAAGAACTAGTAAAAATGATACGTAGTAATGGTATAGAATATACCAAAATTATGATTAATTTCATGAAGAAGAATAAATTTATGAGGATAAGAAATTTTTGAAAAAGAAAAATAGGGAGATTGTCCTGATGGGCAAAATTTATTAGAAGCTACAATCAGGAGAGCGAGGCAACATGGCGGAGGAGTAGGGGGCTCCAGTATTTCGCTTGCCCTTTAAAGGGGGACGACTGAAACCATTGTCTCTCTCTCAACTCCAAAATCGGGGGGAAAAGGTGCTAGAGCTGACAAGAAACTAAGGCGAAAACAGACACGGCCCAACTGAACTCCCTTTTTCTGGAATAACCAGGCCGTATAAGTTCATCTAGACGACATCGATCTTTATTCCTTTTCCCTCGCACCTGTCCTTATTCTGATTTCTATCAGTCTGGATTAAACCCTTTAGTCGCTCTACCTGGGCAAAGTCCATTTCCTTCTTCTCCCTGCACCAGTCATTATTCTGTCTATATATGCTCTGCCACCAGCACACTACATACCCTGTCCTTAACGTGTAGCTGTTACTTCAGGACATTGCCCTCAGAGAGTCACTTGTTATTTTTTTCTGTTGTGAACTGCTTGTCTGGACCATTTGTCGGTACGTTTGAGTATTTCTGTGTTCCGTGTGTCTGTCAGTTTTCCTTTCCAGGGCAACTTCAAGAAACAACCCATAACACATCCAGCCAAAATGACGAGACGGAAGAATTCTCCTCAAAAGAGCCTACAAGAAGCAGTGACAGCTCAAGAATTAATGAAAACAGATATAAGCAACATAACAGAACTTGAATATAGAATGTTAATCATAAAACTAATTGCTGGCCTTGAAAGAAGCTTAGATGAATGCAAGGGGTCCCACGAGGCAAAGTTCAAAGACCTTAAAAACGGTCAGGAAGAATTAAAGAAGACATTGGAAGAAATACAGGGGAAACTGGAAGCAGCCACAGCACGGATTGAAGAGGTAGAGGAAAGAGTTAGTGCCTTAGAAGACAAAATCATTGAAAAAGAGGAAGCAGATAAAAAGAGAGAGAAGCTGATCCAGGAACAGGAAAGGAAAATTCGAGAGCTGAGCGATGCAGTCAAAAGAAACAATATCCGTATCATAGGAGTTCCAGAGGAAGAAGAGAGAGAGAAAGGAGTCGAAGGGGTTCTGGAACAAATCATTGCTGAGAACTTCCTCAACATGAGAAAGGAAATGGGCATGGAAATCCAAGAGGCACAGAGAACTCCCCTCAGACGTAACTTGAATAGACCTTCTGCATGGCACATCATAGTGAAGCTGGCAAAATACAAAGATAGGGAGAGAATCCTGAAAGCAGCTAGGGACAAAAGAACCCTAACATACAAAGGGAGACCTATAAGGGTAGTAGCAGACTTATCTACAGAAACTTGGCAAGCCAGAAAGGAATGGCAGGATATCTTCAATGTGATGAGCAAGAAGGACATGCAACCAAGAATTCTGTATCCGGCTAGCCTGTCATTCAGAATAGAAGGAGAGATCAAGGTTTTTCCCAACAAACAAAAACTGAAAGAATTTATCACAAATAAGCCAGCACTGCAAGAGATCCTGAGGGGCATTCTATGAAAACAAGGAGGCAAAGAACACAAACTACCAGAGACAGCCTTACAAACATGAAACTTACAGATAATACAGTGACTGTAAGCCCATATTTTTCAATATTAACACTGAATGTAAATGGACTAAATGCGCCAATCAAAAGACACAGGATAACAGAATGGATTAAAAAACAAGACCCATCTATTTGCTGTCTTCAAGAAACTCATCTTAAACCTGAAGACACCTTCAGATTGAAAGTGAGGGGATGGAGAACTATCTACCATGCTACTGGAAGTCAGAAGAAAGCCGGAGTAGCCACACTTATATCAGACAAATTAGACTTTAAAATGAACGATGTAATAAGAGCTGAGGAAGGACATTATATAATAGTCTCAGGGACCATCCAGCAGGAAGAGCTAACAATTGTAAATATCTACGCACCGAATTCAGGGGCACCCAAATTTGTAAAACAACTAATTACAAACATTAGCAACCTCATCGATAAAAATGTCCTAATAGTAGGGGATCTCAACACTCCACTCTCAGCATTGGATAGATCAACAAAACAGAAAATCTCCGCAGAAACAATAGCCCTGAATGACACATTAGGACAGATGGGCCTCACAGACATCTTTAGGGTCCTTCATCCAGAAGCAAAGGAATTTACGTTCTTCTCATCTGCACACGGTACATTTTCCAAGATAGACCACATTCTGGGGCACAGGGAAGCTCTGAATAAATATAAAAGAATTGAGATCATACCGTGTACAGTGTCAGACCACAATGCTTTGAAACTTGAAATCAACCACAGGAGAAAGCCTGGAAAATATCCAAGAACATGGCGGCTAAGAAATAACCTACTAAAAGATGACTGGGTCAACCAAGCCATCAGAGAAGAAATTAAAAAATACATGGAAACAAATGAAAATGAAAATACAACAATCCAAACGCTCTGGGATGCAGCAAAGGCAGTCCTGAGAGGGAAATATATTGCAATCCAGGCCCATCTCAAGAAACAAGAAAAATCAATAACACAAATTCTAACAGCATGCCTAAAGGAACTAGAAGCAGATCAACTAAAACAACCCAAGCCCAGCAGAAAGAGAGAAATAACAAAGATCAGAGCTCAAATTAACCATATGGAGACAGAAAAGGTAGTGGAACAGATCAATGAAACCAAAAGCTGGTTCTTTGAAAAAATAAACAAAATAGACAAACCTCTAGCCAGGCTTCTCAAAAAGAAAAGAGAGAGAACTCAAATAAATAAAATCGTGAATGAAAAGGGAGAAATTACAACCAATCCCTCAGAGATACAAGCAATCATCAGAGAATACTATGAAAAATTATATGCCACCAAACTTGGCAATCTGGAAGAAATGGACAGCTTCCTAAATAGCCACACGCTACCAAAACTCAAACGGGAAGAAATAGAAAATTTGAACAGACCCATAACTAGTGAAGAAATAGAATCCGTTATTAAAAACCTCCCAGCAAATAAAAGCCCTGGACCAGATGGCTTTCCTGCGGAATTTTACCAGACATTTAAAACAGAGTTAATTCCTATCCTCCTCAAGCTGTTCCGAAAAATTGAAACGGAAGGAAAACTCCCGGACTCATTCTATGAAGCCAGCATCACTTTGATTCCCAAACCAGATAGAGACCCAGCAAAGAAAGAAAATTACAGGCCAATATCCCTGATGAATATGGATGCAAAAATTCTCAACAAGATACTAGCAAATCGAATCCAACAGCATATAAAGAGAATTATCCACCATGATCAAGTAGGATTCATCCCTGGGTTGCAGGGCTGGTTCAATATTCGCAAATCAATCAACGTGATACATCACATCAACAAAAGAAAAGATAAGAACCATATGATCCTGTCAATAGATGCAGAAAAAGCATTTGACAAAATACAGCATCCTTTCTTAATAAAAACTCTCGAGAAAGTCGGGATAGAAGGAACATACTTAAACATCATAAAAGCCATATATGAAAAGCCCACAGCTAATATCATCCTCAATGGGGAAAAATTGAAAGCCTTCCCCCTGAGATCAGGAACACGACAGGGGTGTCCACTCTCGCCACTGCTATTTAACATAGTGCTGGAAGTCTTAGCATCAGCAATCAGACAACAAAACAAAATAAAAGGCATCAAGATTGGCAAGGAGGAAGTCAAACTTTCACTTTTTGCAGATGACATGATACTTTACATGGAAAACCCGACAGAATCCACCAAAAGCCTACTAGAACTGATTCATGATTTCAGCAAAGTTGCAGGATACAAAATCAATGTACAGAAATCGGTGGCATTTCTATACACCAACAATGAAGCAGCAGAAAGAGAAATAAAGAAGCTAATCCCTTTCACAATTGCACCAAAAACCATAAAATACTTAGGAATAAACCTAACCAAAGATGTGAAAGACCTCTACACTGAAAACTATAAAAAACTTATGAAGGAAATTGAGGAAGACACAAGGAAATGGAAAAACATCCCATGCTCATGGATTGGAAGAATAAATATCGTCAAAATGGCAATACTACCCAAAGCAATCTACACATTCAATGCCATCCCAATCAAAATTGCACCAGCATTCTTCTCAAGCTAGAGCAAACAATCCTAAAATTTGTATGGAACCACAAAAGACCTCGAATAGCCAAAATAATACTGAAGAATAAAACCAAGGCGGGAGGCATCACAATCCCAGACTTTAACCTCTACTACAAAGCGGTGGTCATCAAGACTGTATGGTATTGGCACAAAAACAGACGCATAGACCAATGGAATAGAATAGAAAACTCAGAAATGGACCCGCAAGTATATGGCCAACTAATCTTTGACAAAGCGGGAAAATGTATCCAATGGAAAAAAGACAGCCTCTTTAACAAATGGTGCTGGGAGAATTGGACAGCAACATGCAAAAGAATGAAACTAGACCACTTTCTTACACCACTCACAAAAATAAATTCTAAATGGATAAAAGATCTGAATGTGAGACAAGAAACCGTCAAAATCCTAGAGGAGAAAACAGGAAAAAGCCTCTTTGACCTAAGATGCACAAATTTCTTACTCGACACGTCTCCAAAGGCAAGAGAATTAAAAGCAAAGATGAACTATTGGGACCTCATCAAGATAAAAAGCTTCTGCACGGCAAAAGAAACAACCAACAAAACGAATAGGCAACCAACGGAATGGGAAAAGATCATCGCAAATGACATATCGGATAAAGGACTAATATCTAAAATTTATAAAGAACTCACCAAACTCCAAACCCGAAAAACAAACAACCCAGTGAAGAAATGGGCGGAAGATATGAATAGACACTTCTCCAAAGGGGACATTCAGATGGCCAACAGACACATGAAACGATGCTCAATGTCACTCATCATCAGGGAAATACAAATCAAAACTACACTGAGATACCACCTCACACCAGTCAGAGTGGCTAAAATGAACAAATCAGGAAACTATAGATGCTGGCGAGGATGTGGAGAAGTAGGCACCCTCCTACACTGTTGGTGGGAATGCAAACTGGTGCAGCCACTCTGGAAAACGGTGTGGAGGTTCCTCAAAAAAATGAAAATAGAGCTACCCCATGACCCAGCAATAGCCCTGCTAGGAATCTACCCAAGAGACACAGGAATGCTGATGCATAGGAGCACGTGTACCCCAATGTTCATAGCAGCACTTTCGACAATAGCCAAATCATGGAAAGAGACCAAGTGCCCATCAACTGACGAATGGATAAAGAAGTTATGGTACTTATATACAATGGACTACTACGTGGCAATGAGAAAAAATGAAATCTGGCCATGTGTAGCAACATGGATGTAACTGGAGGGTATTATGTTAAGTGAAATAAGTCAGTCAGAAAAAGACAGATACCATATGTTTCCACGAATAGGTGGACTTTGTGAAACTAAGCAAAAACCAGGGGGAGGGGAGGAGGGGAAAGAAAAAAAAGACACAGAGAGGGAGGGAGATAAAACATAAGAGACTCTCAAAGACTAAGAAAAAACTGAGGGTAAGGGGGATGAGGGAGGGGGGAGAGGGGGTGATGGGCATTAAAAAGGGCACATGTTGGGATGAACACTGGGTGTTATATGTAAACCAATTTGAAAATAAACTATTATAACAAAAAAAAAAAAAAAGAAGCTACAATCATTAAAACAATGTGTCATTGGCATAGGAATAAATACATAATGAAAAAGATGTAATAAGATCCAAATCCATAAATATATGGAAACTTTTTTATTATAAATGTGGCACTTCAAATCAGCAGGGAAAGGATGAATAAATACAATAAATAATTTTGCAGAGCTGGATACACACTTGGAAAAATATGTGATTTTACCTCACATAAAATCCAGATGTATTAATATTTAAATTCTTTTTAACATAAAGTTATAGTCAAGGTAGTATGTTATTTTAATATTTAAGAAAAAAAGATGAGGTGATCTTTCTTAGGTATAAGAAATCCAAAGCTATAAAGTTATGTACTATACAGTAATTTAAAACCTTTTTAAGGCAAAAACATTATGAACAAAATTAAAAGCAGAAACACATCACAATGTATACAGTAGACAATATTTCTAGTATATAAGATTCTAATATTATGTACCTTAGTATTATGTTATATTAACTCAGAATATATGTTATCTTATAGGAAAATAGGCAAGATTAAACAAAAGCAACTTACAGAATAAAAAAAGAATAATAAGCCAAGAATACTCAATGTGGAAAGGACAGTCTCTTCAATAAATGGTATTGAGGAAACTGGATAACTACATGCAAAAGAATGAAACTGGATCCCTCCCTATCTTACACCACTCACAAAAATTAACTCAAAATGGGTTAAAGACTTAAACATAAGACCTGAAACCTTAAAACTCCTAGAAGAAAATACACAGAAAGCTCTCTGACATTGGTCTTGGCAATGATTTTTTTGGACATGACACCAAAAGCTTAAGCAACAAAAGGAAAACCTCAACATTTGGGACTACATCAAACTAAAAAGCTTCAAAAGGTAGTCAACATCACTAATCAGGGAAATGCAAATCAAAACTGCAATGAGATATCCCCTCACACCTGTCATAATGGCCATTATTAAAACACAAGAAATAACAAATGTTAGTAAAGAAGTAAAGAAAAGGAAATTTTGTGCACTCTGTTAGTGAAAATATAAATTGGTGCAGCCACTGTGGAAAACAGTATGGAGAGATCTCAAAAAATTAAAAATAAAGCCATCATATAATCCAGCAATTATGCTTCTGAATGTTTATCTGAAGAAAACAGCATTATTGGGAACAACCTAAGTGTCCATCGATAGATGAATGGATAAACGAGCTGTGATATATATCTACACACACCCACGATGGAATATTATTCGGACAAAAAGAAGGAAATTTTGCCGTTGTGACCACATGGATAGACTCTGAGAGCATCATGTTAGGTGAAATAAGTCAGACAAAGAAAGGAAACAAATACAGTATGATCTCACTTACAAATGGAATTTTTAAAAATATGAGTCCATAGATACAGAGAACAGATTGGTTGTTGCCAAAGACAGGGGATGGGGTGTAAGCAGTCTGTAAAGGGAGTCAAAAGGCATAAACTTCCAGTTTTATAAAATAAATAACAGAAATGTAAGGTACAGCATGGTGACTATAGTTAATAATGATGTATTGCGCATTTGAAAGTTGCTAAGAGAGTAAATCTTTTTTTAATGTTTATTTTGAGAGAGAGAAGGAAAGAGAGAGAGAGATCAGGAGAGGGGCAGAGAGAGAGGGAGAGAGGGAATCTCAATCAGGCTCAGTGCTGTCAGCGCAAGTCCGATATGGGACTTGATCTTACAAACCATGAGATTATGTCCTGAGCCAAAATCAAGAATCTGACACTTAATTGACTGAGCCACTCAGGTGCCTCAAAAGAGTAAATCTTACAAGTCCTCATCATAAAAAATTTTTGTAACTATGTGTGATGACAGGTATTTCTAGACTTATTGTGATCATGTCACAATATGCACACATATTGAATGTTATACATATTTCATACGTTATACGTATGAAAGTAATGTTGTTAATTATACTTCAATAAGAAAAAAAATAAAAGACACTGTTTCTGCAGAGCAAAAAAAAAATTAACATGATGAAAAAGTAAATTACAGAATGGGAGAAAATATTTGCAAACCATATATCCAATGAGAGGTTAATATCCAAAATATATAAAGAACTCCTACAACTAAATAAAAAAAAAGTCTGATTAAAAAATGGGAAAAAATACTTGAATAGATATTTTTCCAAAGAAAACCTACAAATAGTCAACAGGTACATGAAAAGATGTTCAATATCACTAATCATCAGGGAAATACAAATCAAAAACACAGTGAGATTATCACATCATACCTGTTAGAATCCTTTAAATAAATGTTCTATGCCTGACAGTGTAAAAGTATTTTTTATATTCCAAACATATATTTACCTCCTCAAACACAATAATTAGTAGAAACAGCACTGTCTGCTACATAAATAATGTTTACAGTCTTTGAAAGTTCAAAGTTATGTAATTATTCTTTAAATCAATCTCAAGTTTCATCTTAATAGGCTAATAAAGAGGATTTGGGGGAAAATATAAAAAATATCTATTCGAAACAGTATATTTACACCAGGTTCTCCAAAACCAGAAATATTGAGTGGAATATTTTTATCTGGAAGATATGGGATTCTGTGACTTCACTTTGTGTAATAAACACTTAAGTTCCATAAACAAACCCTTAGCTTGGTTTCTATTTGGTAAGCTAATTTATAGATGCAACCCCAGGTTAAAGAAACAATACTCCTAATGCCTAAGTCTATTCAATAACCAAAGTGCCTATCTATCATTTTTATTAAATGGTGGAAAAAGCAGAAAAGTTGATGAAAAAAGTTAGCTAACAGTTACTTGATTTTAAAAGCCGAGCAATAGGGTTCTTGAGTAAATTTCCACTGTCAAATTTCTCATATTTGTTAACTATGTCTAATTGTCTCAGAATAAAATTGTTAATTAGGTTGGATTATTGAAAACTATTGTGAAGGCATAGGAGCTCACAATAAATGTTCAGTTAGTTGAGTATGGCAAGTAAGGCAGGAGAAGAAAACAGTAAGAGGAACACCTGCACCTTCTCGTTTCAATCTTTCGATAGCTTACAGAGGTCGTTTAATCCCTATATTACAGCTAAGGAGAAAAGCATAAGGTAAGTGGAATAATGCTTCCAAATCCACAAAGGTGATAAATGTTGGATTCAAGTTTTTAAACCCAAGTTTCTGATCCCAAACCAGGGCTTTTCCGTCTTCGCTATGCTGCCTCCACAGAGATCAAATCAGCCAGCACAATGCAGACATTTTCAGCATTATAAATTTACTTATCTCTAGATATATTTGAATGTTACATATGAACAACTCTATTTTAAAAAACTACTGTAAGCAGGTGGGGTCAAAGGTTCTTTGGTTAACAAGAAACCAACTCAGACTAGAATCTAAGATTTGGAAATAAAAACCCATCTCTTCCATGTACCTGGCTAATAATCTTTTAAATTCTCTATAGTAACCAAAAAAAATTTTTTTTTATTAAAAAAACAAAACTTCCCATTTCACATATATCAGGTAGTCGATTTAACTTTAGAGTAGCCTGGGGAAAATTGCTTTATCTGCCTTAGACTCCATTTCCTCAGCAAGAAAGGATATAAAATATTGGGCATTTTATTGCTGTCTCTCTTTTTGCTAAATTAACAAGAGGGAACTAAATTAGACACTGGGAGAAATTATGCCATCCTAAATAAAATATCTCCCTCTCAAGAGTTTTTTAAAAAGCAAAAAGAGTTGCTCTGTTCTAATGTCATAACTTGATGGAAGAAAAGGAGAGAAGCTAAAGTGGCTGGGTTAACCTGGTTCTCTCCTGGGATTAACAACCTCTTTAGGATCTCAGTCAGTTACTTCTTTTAGGAACCATTAATACAATACTGGCATAAAGGAGATACTGCATCTTGTTATAGAGATTGATTTTTCCATTGCCCTGATTACTACTTGTAGTACCTTCGTTTGTTTGAATTTCTTGAATAACAGTACTGTATTCTCTCTGTTAACCTAGGTCTCCATTGGTTGCGGTATTCTATTTCCCAGTAAACAATGTAATCTCAATTTTTTTCCCATTAGTAAGAAATCGCAGTCTGGAGAAACTCACTTGCTAATTTGCACTAATGAAGAAAGGGAGCACTGAAAATTACATTTTGTAGATTAGAAGATATATAAACAAATGTGATTAAAACTCAAAGATACTATTTCAGTAAATGTACTTTTTCTTAGCTAAAATTGCTTACTTTGAGTTATTTATATAAATATCCTTTGCCCTCACCATACCATAATAGTGAAATATCACCAAGTATTAGTAACACTTTAAACCATTTAATCTTTTCTAAGATTAATGATGTGAGACACTCTAATTTTAAAGTCTATCTATTTCTTTTCTCCAGCAGAGCAAGAACAGAAGGAAAAATATCTAAATTCTACTTGTAAGGAAAGTTTCATTTTAAGTGAAGGTCATTAAATGCTGGCATGAGGATAGGAAAAGGTCAAAATAGAACAAAGAGGTGTTTTAACTACAGAATAGACTTTCTGTCTCCTGGAAGGATTCAGTTATGGCTCAAGGAGCATCGGTTCCTACAAATTTAAAAAGTTTTTGTCTGGGGCACCTGGGTGGTTTAGCAGGTTGAGATCCGACTTCAGATCAGGTCATGATCTCATGGTTCATGGGTTTGAGCCCCACTCTGACTTCGCACTGGCAGCACAGAGGCTGGGAATGCTCTGTCTCCCTCTCTCTCTCTGTCCTACCCTGCTCATGCGCGCTCTCTCTCTCTCTCAAAAATAAACATTAAAAAAAGGATTTTTTTAATTCTTAGTTTGCATTAACACATTAAAAGACGGACCATCCTTACTTCTTCAATTTATAGGCAAGAGAACAGAGACAGAGGGATAAAATGATTACCCAAGACCATACCGCTAATATGGGAATCAACAAAATTAGGATTCATAGGTCAGACTCAAATTCGTCTACCCCAGAAAACACATTTTCACAGTGATAGCTGCCAAAAAATAAACGCGGATTTGGGGAAATTGTGTTGGAGAGTTGATGAAAAATCACGATGCTGTTTCACTCTGGGAAATACGGAAGCTACATTTCTGTTTTTACTCCTTTCTCTTTACATAAGCATTACTCCTGTTGGTGTTACTGTATGAACCTTTATTTTTCAGAGACTTGATTCTATGCCAGTGGCACAGATTGCTTGAATTTAGGAGTTTGTATTAAATAAAAATGACTTTGAATTCCAAATTAAAGATATATGAAACAAACAGAAGTTTCAAATCTTTACTTCATCAAGTTTTAAAATTAACTTTTAGAGGGGCGCCTGGGAGGCTCCGTCGGTTGAGCGTCTGACTTCGGCTCAGGTCATGATCTCACTGCTCGTGAATTTGAGCCCCGCATCAGGACCTGAGCTGACAGCTCAGAGCCTGGAGCCTGCTTCAGATTCTGTGTCTCCCTCTCCCTCTGCCCCTCTCCCACTCACTCTATCTCTCTCTCAAAAATAAAAAAATAAAATAAAATAAATTTAAAAAGCATTAAAATTAACCTTTAGAGCTAAGTCAAAAGAGTTGATTTTGTCTCTAATTTGATGGATGGGTCCCTAGAAGAGTTGGCAATAAGATCCATCTAATCTAAATTTGAATGCATGCTGTAATTTGGAATAAAGATAATTCAGACTGCTATCCAGGGATTGCTCTAATAAGGGCTTTTTAAGCAAAATTCACAGCAATGAAAATGGAAAATAGAAAAAAATCTAAAAGTACACATTTATTTTATGGCAAAACTTTACAAGGAAGAACAAAGTTATTTTAACATGTAAGACTACAGTCATAACAACAAGATAAGAAAATAGTGCTTTCCCTACAAATGTGAGAAATTAACCAGAAGAAAACCTAGGGTCAAAGTTTTATATATATATATTAAGTTACTTGTGTATACTGTTAAAAACAAAACAACTAGCCCCAAATGGAGTGCTTATGCTAAGTCAGTGTCACCAAACCAAGACTTAACGTCATTATCGTTTCAGCTTTTCTAGAAATGTAATCTTAAAGTAGTCAGTCAGGAATTGCCTGATCAGCAGTAGTGAATCTGCTTGACAGATTCCTGCCATCCTCTAAAGGAGAGTATCCTTACAATAACCAACCTGTTATTTATGTACTATAACTTCCTTATTCCCACTTCCTTCTGCCTATAAAAGTCTTTCATTTTTACAGCTACTCAGAGCTTCTTTCTATCTGCTAGTTGGATGCTGCTTGATTCAAATCAATTTCGTTCAAAGAAACTCTTAAAATGTTTAATACTCCTTAGTTTATCTTTTAACAGTCCTGGTATCAGAAGAGGGAACCAAAGGAAACTCTCGCAGGTGCCTAGGAGTAACAAGCAACCAGATGTAGGTACCCCTCGAACCCCTTTAGCTTGCTGTGTCTCACTGTCTCTGGAGGTCAAGGGTACGTCCCACTCAGACTCTAGCTCCACAGCTTTTGCATTATGAACATCCAGATTTTTTTTTACTTTTTATTTATTTTTATTTTTTTTAACTTTTTATTGTCAAACTGGCTTCCACACAACACCCAGTGCTCATCCCAACAAGTGCCCTCTTCAGTGCCCGTCACCCACTCTCCCCCCTCCCACACCCCCCTCAACCCTCAGTTTGTTCTTAGTATTTAAGAGTCTTCTTATGTTTTGTCTCCCTCCCTCTCTGTGTCTTTTTTCCTTTCCCCTCTTCCCCTCCCCCATAGCTTTCTGCTAAGTCTCTCAAAGTCCACCTATGCGTGAACATTCAGATTTTGAGGATTTCTTTTTGCAGACTGGGTCCAGAAACTGACTGGAGTCAGACTAGGCCAATTTACAAATCAGAATGAGTTCAAGAACAGAATGGTTCCAACTTGGAAACCAGACTGGGACCAATTTAAGCTGGACTGGGTTCAGTGTGAGGCCTTAGATGAATAAAATTTTAAGGCTGAGCAAACAAGTTAATTTTACCAAAGATAATCTTGAATTACAGTAAAGAACTTTTAACCTGAGGGCACCAGAGTGGCTCAGTCAGTTAAGCATCGAACTCTTGATTGCACCTCAGGTCATGATCTCACATTTCATGAGTTAGAGCCCCGAGTTGGGCTCTGCACTTGCAGCATGGAACCTGCTTGGGATTTTCTCTCTCCTCTCTCTTCATCTCCACTTGCCCTCCCTCTCTTCTCTCTCTCTCTCTCAAAAATAAATAAATAAATAAACAAACGTGTTTTTTAAAAAAAGGAGTTTTAACCTAGATAAGTTTACCCGCTTATGAGGTACCCTAGAGAAAAGGGAGTCTCAGCCAAAGACTCACCAGAAAATATGAAGGGAAAATTATTTTTCCTCCTCTACAGTTTCTGGTAATTAGGATGAGACCTGCTGGTACATCCTACATATTCCAGAGCCTGCAGACAGGATCCTGAGAAAACGGGCAGAAGCCAGCAAATGGTGAGATCTTACTAAAGTCAGTTCTCCCAGATTTTTGTCTTTGGTGCCTGATTGAAAAAAAGAAGGCAACATTTCACTTTGTCCCTTTCTTTCCAGATTCACTTTGGCAGGCTGTTGGAGGAGGTCGCTAAGAAAACTTGACTGCTGGTTAACCTGTGAGCTGTACCCAGACAATGAGAAGCCCCTCCTCCCTTCCCCTATCCTTGGAATGTATATCCTGCCCACTCTTCCCACATTCAGAACCATTTTTAAGGATGCAGACTTGAAAAAGCAATGTATTGTTGAGACCATCTAGATGGTGACATGACTGGACCCAGGTAAGCCCTGTATATAAAGTTTTAAGATTCTGGCAGGCAAGTGATGAGATCTATTTGTCTTGCAGCCACCAAAGACAAGCCTCCTATTTAAGTTTCCTAGCTCATTAAAACCTGTCACCTACCAAACCGGAGTGCCCTGTCTCTTTCTTCAGTCTCCCCTTGCTCTCCATGTATGGTGGCCTAGATTTCACCTGGGAAGCTCCTGAGGTTTTAAATCAACAATTGGCAAGCCAGCCAAAAGACAAAGAAATGAGTCTTGGGAAAGAGACATCTGCAGGGCATATCCCAAGTTGGCCATCAACATCCATGTGCCAAGGGGCAGCCTGTATGCTAGATGCTTGTGGACCACTGCATAAGTATGGGGATACCCTGAAAATGCCAGCAGGTCTAATGAACTTGTTTCAGGCATTGTGCATAGCACACTGTGTCAAAGAAGGGAAATGAATGGTTGCCACAGTGGGCTGGCCTCTACTGTGGGCAGTTTGGTGGCCAGAGATACCCAGCTAAGGGCTGAAACGTGAGTTAGGAAGTCAAAAGAAGAGCTGAGGTCATGAAGGACATGCAGGTGTCCACGGCTCTGTTAGCTTCAGGGCTGGCAGACAGGTGGGAGAACAGGAAAAGAAACTGTAGACCATACTGTGTCATTTTGCAAAGCTAGGAGGGCGCAAGCTGCCTTGAATTAAGGTCCAAGGACTTGTGAGAAGGCCTGAATGGGACACGAAGAGATGGAATCCCTGGGAAAGTGAAGAGAGCACAGAGGGGATGTTGTGATTGACAGCAAAATGGACAAAACACTCCATGCCATCCAACCACTAATACAAAGGAAAGCTAAAGCACAGTGACAATGACCTCAGCCAGTAGGCCAGCCTCCAATTCAGAAAAAGTTCACGATGAGAGAATATACTCCTGCAAAGCTTACTGATATAGCTGCTAAGCTCCAGAAAAAGGCCAGGGTCGGGCATGATTGGTGTGGCTATTGGGATATGGGAGGTTGATGGCATTTCTCTGTCTGGGCAGGAAGCAGAGAAAATGGGCAACATCACCACACACACTGCCCTCTGGTAGCAACTGCATGGCACTCACTCAGGCAGTTCAAGGTACACACTCCTTTGGATTATTCTAGCCTACAGGGAGGCTTGTCTCTGTGTAGGAGACCTCCCTGAACACATGGTACTCTGAAAATCTATGGAGGAAGTACAGTAAATTCTTAGAAAACCAAGAATGAGAAAGGCCATCTATAACCCTGCCTTTGAAGGCATTATTCCAGCCACATTTGTTCAAGAATGAAAGCCAAGATACTCCAGTCTTCCCCTAGCACCTAGTATGGGATGTTGATATCCATGCTGAGCCCAGTCATGGAATAAGACATTTATGATATTGGACAACCCATTGCTGATCTGGGAGAACCTGACAATTTCTGGGAATGGGTATGGGCTGTGGGAAAGACCCAAGACAGAGAAAGGGAGCTTAAATAACCGAAAGGCTATCCCAAATCAGGACCCTGTAAAGGGTCTGGTCAACTCTTAAAATTTTTTAATGCCTTAGTTTATATTTAATAGTTCACATCCATGTGTATGCATGTACATTTGTAAGTATATGTATATAGGTAGATTTTATATGGATACAATTATATATATACATATATATGTACATATGTACATATATATTATATATATATAGTTCATATGTGTGTACAGGTTAAAAAGGTAGAATAATCTTGCTCATTCTAATTCTCTTCACATGTCAATCCTTTCTCACTGAGTCCTAAATTTATATTATTAAGACCTTCATTAACCAACAAAATTCCTAACCAGGTTATGATTTCTGGTCACTTGATCTTTGCCTGCTTAAAACATTACTAATAATTATATAAGGTTTATGGTTTGGATATAAAGCAATATTGAAAAACCTAGTCTTCTAACAGTTAACAAACAGAAATCCTCTGGCGAGATTGCTCAGCAAATAAAAAGAAACCTCTTTCAGTTGTTTTGCAAGAGCTCTAATTTTGCAATTTTGATAAATGCAAAAGGAAATAATTCTTCACTATTTACACTTCACACCCACTAATGTTAATGAAAATGCCAAATTTGTCTTTAGCGTTGCTGGAGCCCCCAAAGTGGCTAGCTGAAAATATGTGTAGGTGATGACATAGTAAATTAATCTCTTGGTAGTAATTCCACAGCTGAATAACAAATTTGCAGTAGCACATTCTAATTACACTAACTAGTTTCCTTATCATCCCCCATGGCAATACAAACCTAGCCCAAGTTCACAGGGGTCAAGTGATGAACTAGTTAACCTTTTCAAGGCTCTGTTCTTTAGTTACTGGTTTTTTCCATGTAACACTTTTTTGAGATGCCAGTTATATAATGCATTTGTTTTCGAATCACATGTAATTGACCATCTCCATAAGAGAAGCATTTGGAATTACACAGTTCAGAATTTCTAGTATTCATTTCGGGGCTGTTACTCCTTATTAAAGATCCTTCTAGCTCCAATGTGTTACTAAAATGACTATTTTCTCAAAGGATAATTACGACCTCTTGGATACTGACAAGTACATTAATGGAATTATGCTATGTACATGTAAGTGAAACTTTATATTTCACTAGTTGAGATCCAAATGTTCTTTTTTTAAAATTTTGTTTAATGTTTATTTATTTTTGAGAGAGAGAGACAGAGAAACAGAGAATGAGCAGGGGAGGGAAGAGAGAGATGGAGACACAGAATCCGAACCAGGCTCCAGGCTCTGAGCTGTCAGCACAGAGCCTGACACAGGGCTTGAACACATAAATGGGAACATCATGACTTGAGTCGAAGTTGGATGCTTAACCGACAGAGCCACCCAGGCACCCTGAAATCCAAATGTTGTTAACTTAAAATACTTCTGTTTTAAATTAACAAATACATTTATTTTAACAAAAAAGCCAATGCCTTCTTTTGTCCTGAGGATTATCTAGTACATACAAAATTTTTTTGGGCTATATATTAGAAATATTTTTATTCGTAACCAGTCACAGCGATCTCAGTAAGTTCAACACACGTAAACATGCTGATGACATAGCCCATTCTATTGAGTTCTTAAAAACTCTTCAAATATATATATGCTATGTTTATGATGAATGTTTGTCTCTTTCCATCTCTCTTTCACCCCACCCCCCACCCTCCCTCTTATTCGTATAGGGACTGCGTAGATAAGAAAACTTCTTATGCAAGGATCATGGGATAGATATTCAAGTAACGGTGCTTCAATGCCACAATCCCCTTCACTGGGTAAGAATCTCCAAGGGCTAGTTTCAGAATGTCATAGAATTTTAGAATTGGAGGTGACCTTAAATGCCAGTTAGTCCAACCCCCTTTGTGGTTCTTGCATTTCATATTCAATGGTCCATGATACAGAATATCTACCTGCAAATATTTCATTTCTGGAGAGTCTTCACTTTTAATCTTATTAAAAGATTAAAACTTTTAAAACCCCTAAATTTCCTATCCATTTGGCCTTCTAAGATAACTCTTTAATAAAAAAGTTTTTAAAAACTTTATTAAAGTTTGCCTTTAATAAAAGGCAAGATGACACGCAGGTAGTGTAAGTCATTTTAAGAGCTGAAGAAGCCAACAACCCAGAAATATCAATGAAAGCAGGAAAAAAAAACACAAATGAATAAACAAAACAAGAAAAGATCCCTCTTTAGCCAAATCAATACGGGCTGCCTAGAAAAGTGGTAAATTTTTAGGGGCATCATTCGATTAAGTGTCCGACTTTGACTCAGGTCATGATCTCATGGTTCATGAATTCCAGCTCCATGTGGGCTCTGTGCTGACAGCCTGGAGCCCGCTTCAGATTCTGTGTCTCCCTCTCTTTCTGCCCCTTCCTCACTCACACTCTGTCCCTCTCTCTCTCAAAAATAAACATTAAAAAAAGAAGAAGAAGAAGAAAAGCTGTAAAATTTTAGAAAATAACCACCATATTGCAACCAAACATCACAGAGAGTGGCCACACACACCCCCTGCCGGGAAAGGCTAGATGAGAAATGTTGACTTCCACCCTCTCCTGGCTATAACGAGGTACCCCCTGATTGGGGTAATGCTTAAGAAGGTGGACTGGATAGAACTTTCGTTCCTGCATGGCAGTGACCAGCACTCCCCATAGTGTCAGTGGAGACCACATACATCCACAGGTGTGGAAGGGAGCTTGAATTCCCACGTATCCAGCAATAATGAGGAACTTCCACTGTACGTCAGGCTGTCCATTGAGGTTGAGTAGAGAACGTGAACTTCCACCCTCACATGCCAGTAATAAGACCACACCTCACTTTGCCCATGGGCACAATGTCAGAAGACGCTACCACATCATAAGATTTAAATAGGATTGACAGTCTCATTACAAACACTCAAGATCTTTAGGATACAGCTGAAAATCCCTCATCATACCAAGAACCATGACAATATCAAAATGAATGAGAAAAGACAACTAACAGACACCAACACAGAGATGACCCAGATGGTAGAATTATCTGACAAGGATTTTAAAGCAGGCACATAGAAATGTTTTAATTGCCAATAACACACTGCTTAGGTGGAAAAATAGAAAGTCTTGGGAAATATCTAGGAGGTATAAAATAGAATTAAATATAATTTTAAAATTAAAAATAATCATTAATTTTTTAACTCAGTGATAGGCACAGTAGAACAGACAGAGGACAGAGGAAAGAAACCATGAACTTGGAGACTGGGGGAAAAAAATTACCTAAATTGAATAATAGGTAGAAAATAGACTGAAAAAAGTCAAATAGAGCTTTGAGGTCCTGTGAAACTATAACAAAAGACACTATAACGAAACATAATATTTATGCCATTGGAGACCTAGGAAGACAGGAGAAAGAGGGCAGGCCTGGGAAAGTAATTTTTAAAATGCCCTAAAATCCCCAAATTTGGTAAAAGAAATAAAACCTATAGATTCAAGAAGCTACACAAAACAACAAACTAGATAAACCCAAAGTAATCCATGTCAGGGCATAGTATACTCACATTTGTGACAACTACAGACCAAGAAAAAAATTAAAAACAATCCAACAACACCTTAACTATAGTGGAAAAACTATTGGAATAAGAGTTCAGATTTCTCATCGGAAACCATAGAAGCCAAAGGAAATGGAAAAACCATCTTTCAAGCACTGAAAGAAAACAACTATCAATTCCAGATTCTATGTCGTTAAAATATTTTTTAATTAAGAAGAAATGACATTCCCAAATGAAGGAAAACTAAGAGAATTTGTCACCTACAGACCTACTCTAAAAGAAGAGCTAAATGAAGTTTTTGAAACATAAAGTAAATGATGAAGGAAACCTGGAATATCAGGAAGGAAGAAAGAATAAAGGCAAAAGTAAAATTGTGACTATACACAAAGAACTTTTCTCCATTTGAGCTTTCTAAACTGTGTTCAACAGTTAAAGCAAGACCTTTAATATTGTTTTAAGAATTACTAATTGAGGGATGCCTGGGTGTCCCAGTTGATTGAATGTCTGACTCTTGATTTTGGCTCAGGTCATGATCCCAGAGTCAAGGGATCGAGCTCCATGAGAGGCTCTATCCTGAGCATGGAGCCTGCTTAAGATTCTCTCTCTCTCTCCCCGGCTACCTTCTGCCACTCACCCTCACCCTTCATGCATGCTTTAAAATAATAATAAAAAATAAAAATAAAAAAATAAAAGAATTACAAATTGAACTGAATATGTATATTTATTGAAAACCTGTACACACAAAAATCCATTTTCTCAAAAAGAAAATGAAATTTAAAAAACAGCTTAACTCGAATAACCTAAAATGTTGAAGAGGACTCTGACACCAGTAAAGTATGATATTTTAGTTCAGTTGAATTATAAATATTTAGAAAAGGAGTAAAGAACTAAACTTTAGTGATGGACAGTCTAGAAAAAATGTAGGGTTCAGAGGATACTGAAAGATGGCTAGTAGCTGAGCTAAGGACTGAAAAAGACACATAGGCTATATACCTGGCTCTGCAACTAGTAGTTGTAACCTGAGATTCAGTTTCCTGAACTCTGAAAGAACTGTGCCCACAAATTTCGAAGATTCCTTCAAATTCTATGATTCTTAGTTTCGTTCCTTCACAGAACTCAAAATGTCACATAGTGAAATGAGTTGCTGATTTTGTGAGTATTTAGGTATACAGTGAGGTTGGGAAGGTAAGGTCCAGTTATAACCTACAAAAATTTAATAATAAACTACCGATGAATTACAACAACCTTGAATCTGCCCCCCCCCCCCCCCCGTCTAAAGGCTCCATCCTAGTATTAAGTCACCAGTCAAGATCTAGTCTCCAGCTGCTGTATGTTGGATGGTGTTGGCTTTTACTGGCTATCAAGAGCCAACACTTACATGTTGAGGAATTTTGAAAGGCAATGGTTAAACCAATGGTAGCATGAAATTGGCTACACTGGGAGTATTTACATTACAGAAACGGACAACAATATAAAACAGATCATTTTATTCATAGAGCAGCTTACCAGCACACCACAAAACAGCAATTCTCTTTCCATAGGTTTTAGACTCGTTCATATTTTAGCCCCTGCATACCTTTCTGACTTCATCTTTTACCATCAACATCTCTCTATTCCCCCATATTAAACTCTCTAAAGGCAAAACTTAACATGTGCAGGGCCACAAGCACTCTGTGCTCCCTCTTGCCTCTATGCTTTTATACATATTGGTCCTTCTGCCTAGAACACCCTCTACCATCATCAACACCACCATCCCCCTACATCCATCACCATCACTAGGCCCCTTGTATTTACCTTCAATTCTACTTTTGCCTAGAGAATTCTTTCTTATGTTTATATACCATCTCCTCCAGGAACCTTTCTCTGCCTCAGCTGATTGAATTGGGTACCCTCTATATTCTCTCATAGTACTTAACATCTTTTCATAACATACATTACATTGTGTTGAGATACCTTGCTGACTTTTCTGTGTTTCTAACTCAAGAATAAACCCCTTTAGAGACCTTCTTATTTAGCATTGCATCCCCAGCTTCTATGCAGTGGAGGGCACATAATGATTGTTGAAAAACTGCTGTTGAATAAAACCTTTATTAACAAATTCCAGACCAATATTTGCTTCTCAGTTTCATTATCTTCCATAGAGAAACATTTCCAATTATATGATTAGATAGATTAGAAAATAGGATTTTCTTTATGGAAAATAATTTTATTTTTCTAAAGTGTTTATGGTTTTGAGGGGGAAAGGGGCAGAGAGAGAGGGAGAGAGAGAATCCCAAGCAGGCTCTTAATGG
This sequence comes from Paguma larvata, assembly GCA_030068075.1. Lineage (NCBI taxonomy): Eukaryota > Metazoa > Chordata > Mammalia > Carnivora > Viverridae > Paguma > Paguma larvata. The sequence goes on along the minus strand of CM057838.1, from coordinate 35,854,568 downwards.
TCAGCAGCGTGGAGCCCAATGCGAGGCTCAATCCCATGAACCATGAGATCATGATCTGAACCAAAATCAAGAGTCTACTTCATAATCGACAGAGCCACCCAGGCGCCACTATGGAAAAATCATTTTAAATTCAACCTCATTAGCACAAATATATTTCATAAAGAGAAAAATGGCTGTTTAACTACATATGCTTGCATGTGTGTGTGTGTGTGTGTGTGTGTGTGTGTGTGTGTATACTTAGTGCCTACTTCTACATAAAGCTCTGTCTACTCATCTTCAAATAATTTTTTAACAATGTTCATCATCATTAACGTTATGATTATTGGTGCCTTAGTTAATTTGCATTTTCATGGCACCAAACGCCATAGTGCTGAGTGTCGTATCTCTAAGTACATTCTAATTGCTTTCCATCTATCTATCAAGATATTTGTTTAACTGATCATCACTGCTCTCCCCGGGCACATACATGATGTTTTAGGGAGAAAAACATTTTAACAGCATTTTCCTAGAGGAAATTAAGAATATAAGGTAAAATCTCTCAGTCTGATTGAGCCCTTAATATACCAAAGTTCTATTATTCCAAAAAACAAAATAGAATTCAATTTTCAAATTTTCCCCGCTGCTAGAGAACATTCTTAATGTTCTGTTTCCAGTAGATGCACTCGCAAAGGTGCTAGAATAAAATTTGTTTTATGTAAGGTGGATTCTTTTTGTTTGCTTTTGTTTTGTTTCATTACCAATTATCTTCTTTTACCCTCATTTTTGTGGGGGCCTTAAAATACTCGGTTTTTTTATCTTCCATGAAAGCATTTTTTCCCCAGGAGATTTCTTGATTTTGTGTCATGGCCAATTGGAAGGGGATATCCTCAGAGTCACTGAGACTGCACTCAGCTTTAACAATCACAAAGTATGTCAAAAACGTAAAGAGCCCTTACTATGATCAGTTAGTTGCCTCACCTTCATGGTTTACTTCATGCTGGAATTGTCTGCAATACAGAAGTCAAGAAAGGTCATTTAAACCAGCTCCACTAGTTAATGAATTGTGACCCATGGATGGAAATTAACAATAACCATCTAATAATCATGTACCAATAAAACTGCCATGGAATTTTGCTATCATGAAGGACATGGGAATGGTTTCTCCATTCAGTTATAATGGATTAGGATTAATATGTCTTAAGATAAAAATCTCGAATTTAATTGAGCACTTTAATATGTTAACCTTAATAGATGCTTATTATAACTGCATTCATTACTAACTACTTGATCTGACCAGCACCCTACCAGGCTCTTTACCAATGGTTCCTTTTTAAATCTCACAATACCATGAGATAGATATCATCATTTTTACAAATTTTAGAACTATTTTTAACCAAGGTCACAAAATTAACCAGTAGCAAAATCGGGTTTTAAACTAGTCTTTCAACCACAAAGCCTGTGCTTTTCCTATTAACCTACATTTCCTAATAAGGAACATGTTATCACTTAATGAATAGTAGAATCACAGTAAAAAGAGGTTGATTTTTTTTTTTTTTTGAACTCACCATACACTGGAAAAAAAAAGTTGTCAGATGGGATAAAAAAGCAAAACCCAACAACATGCTGTCCAAAAGAACCATTCCTTAGATTCAAAAACTACAGATATGTTGAAAGTTAATGGATAGAAAACACATATATAATGTGCAACAGTAACCATAAGAATGGAGTGACTTATTAACATCAAATTGATTTGAAAATAAGAAATATTACAAGAGACAAAGAAGGAAGTTTTATAATGATAAAATCGTCAACATATCAGTGATATATGACAATGATAAAAGATTACACATAAGAACATTTTGTCTAAATATATGAAGCAAAATCTGACAGTGTTAAAAGGAAAAAGAGATAACTGAACAATAGTTGAATATGTCAATAACCCACTCTTAATAGCTGAAGGAACATCTACATAGAAATTCAACCAAAATATAGAAGATAGGAACAGCAATATCCACCAACTTGACCGAATTTATAATGTTAAAGCAGACCATTCAAAGACTGTGAAATACACATTTTTTTTTCAAATGTATACGGAACATTATTTAGGATAGACCATCTGATGGGTCATAAAATAAGTCTCAATAGATGTAAAAAGACTGAACTTATATGATATCATATATATTTTATGCCCACAATAGAATTAAATTAGTTATCAAAAACAGAAAGAAATGAGATACAACTGACAATATTTGTAAATTAAACAATGTACTTCTAAATGATGCATGGGATAAAAGTATCACAAATTAGATTCTAAAATATTTTGACCTGAATGAAAACAAAAGTGCAACATATCAAAACTTTTGGGATACAGCTAAAGCAGTGTTTAGAGGGATATTTATAGCTTTAAACACCAATACCTAATTATGAAAAAAATCTCAAGATAAACTTCTACATTACACCAGAAAAAGCAAACTAAACTCAAAACAAGCAGAAAGAAAATAATGAAGATTAAAGTAGAAACAAATTAACTAGAAAATGAAAACCAATAGAGAAATATCAATGAATTCCAAAGTTGGACCTTTGAAAATATCAATTAAATTGGCCAACCCTTACTTTGAGTAATCTAGAAAATAAGAAAGAAGATGCACATTACCAAAAATAAAGAATGAAAAGGGAACATTACTAGCATTCCTACCTAAATTAAAAGCATTAAAATAGGATATTATGAACAATTTTATGCCAAGAAATTAAACAACCTAGATGAAATAGACAAATCACAAAAGACACAAATCACAAAAAATTATCAAGAAAAAAATAGAAAATATGAATAGAGCTATAATAAGTAATGAAGTTTCATTAGTAATGAAAAATCTTCCCAAAAGAAAATTTCAGTATTAAAGGGCTTTATAGGTGAATTGTAGCAAATACTTACTCTTTTTACTTTTTTAGGTTTATTTATTTTGAAAGAGAGAGCAAGCACACCAGCAGGAGAATGACGAGAGAGAGAGAGAGAGAGAGAGAAAGAGAGAGAGAGAGGAGAGAGCATTCCAAGCAGGCTCCATGCTGTCACTAACCATAACGTCTTACTAACTGTGAGATCATGATCTGAGCCAAATCTACAGTCCAAAGCTTAACCAATTAAGCCACCCAGGCATCCCTCTTTCAAATATTTAAATAAGAAATAATAACAATTCTCTACAAACTCTTTCAGAACAGAGAAGGAAACACTTCCCACCTCATCCTATAAGGCTAGTAGTACTCTGATACCTAAGGCAAATAAGGACATCATAAAAAAAGAAAACTACAAGTGCCTGGGTGGCTCAGTTGGTTGAGCAGCTGACTCTGGGTTAGGCTTGGTTAGACTCTTTATCACATTCAGATCATGATCCCATGTCTTGTGGAATCGAGCCCTACATCAGGCTCCACATGCTGGCAGTGTGGAGTCAGCTTAGGACTCTCTGTCTCTGTCTCTCTCTGCCCCTCCCCTGCTCAGACTCTCTCTCCTCTCAAAATAAATAAATAAACTTTAAAAAAAGAGAAAACAACAAACCAATATTGTTCATGAATATAGATGCAAAAATATTCACAAAAATATAAAATATTAATTTTTTAATTAACAAAATATCATCGAATTGAATTAAACACTATAGTAAAAGATTATACAACATGACCAAGTTGATTTGATCCTCGGAATGTAAGGTTGATTTAACATCAAAAAAAACCCAATAACATAAATACCATATTAATGAACAAAGAACTAAGAACCACACGTATGGTTTGTGGGTCATCTCAATTGATGATTCAATTCATGATTTTTTCCCTTATGATTTTTTTATTGCACACAAGGTTACATTAGTTGACACACAAGATTATGTCAGTTTCAGGTGGACAACATGGTGATCCCATAACTTTATATATTATGCTATGCTCACAACAAATGTAGCTACCATCTATCACTACATAATACTATTCTAATACTATTGACCATACTCCCTATGCTGTACCTTTCGTGCCCATGATTTGTTCACTCCATAACCAGAAGACTGCACCTGCCACTCCTCATTTTGCTCTACCTCCTCCCCTCTGATAATCATCAGTTTTTTGTCCATTTTTATGGATCTGTCCTGCTTTTTTTTTTGCTTCTTCACTTGCTTTTTTTAGATTCCACATGTAAGTGAAATCAAATGGTATTTGTCTTTCTCTAACTTATTTCACTTAGCATTATATTTCTACGCCCATCCATGTATAGCATGGCAAGATCTCTTTCATATGGTAAATAATATTCCGTCACACACTCACACATCCACACATAACACATCTTCTTTATCCAATAGCAATTCATGATTGTAAAACCTCATCATATCAGCAATAGAAATTAACTTTAACCGATAAGAGATATCTGTGAAAAAAATCTATAGCTGATATCATACTTAATGGAAAAATACTGAATCTTTTCCCCCTAAGAAAAGGAACAAGGCAAATATGTCTGCTATCACCAGATGTATTCAAGTTGTTCTGGAGATTCTAAAGGCTGCAATGAGGGGGAAGGCAAAGGCAAGGAGGAGTAGGAGAAGGAGGGGGAAAGGGAGAGGGAGATGGAGGAGGAGAAGAAGGGGGAGGGGGCAAATGAGGAAGAACTGTAGGAGGAGGGAAGTATATTTGCAAATACCCTAAGGAAAAAAAGAGTCCCAAAGAACTAAAAAAGATTTGGTACAGATGGGGCACAAAATATAATAGAGCAAGTGTACTGGAAATAAATTTATTCTAGAAGGAAGTCAGACATCAGACATTGTTAATGACTTTGAAATTCTTGAACAGTACATACTCATTTCATTGATTAACTAGTTATCCATTTTCAATTTCCTAGGACATATTTTAAAGGCTAATTTTTTAATTCATTGCATGTATTGAGAACTTTCCACCCTGCATACTTTTAAATGTTACAAAAGTCTATTGGAGAAAAAAGTACAATTATAAATTCAAAGATATTAACATATAATAGCTTTCTTCTAGTCAGGTATTAATTCAGATTAAAATCAAGATGTGATAAATTTCCTGCCTGTTAGTAGCCAAATATAGTTTCTGAATATAGTTCCTTTTATCTGGGCCTTTAAAACCACTTTATAAATAACTGCTTAATCCAGTCGAGAGGCCAGACAGAGAAGATAGAGAACAGTAAGCTACCCAAAGTTACTCTGCAGGCAGAAGTATTATCTCTTGGTGAGAGACCAGTAAAGAGCAACTCAGCAAGACCTATACCTGTGGGGAGCTGCCCCAATGGAAAAATACTGAAGAAGGGAAAAGGTGAATTCCTCTCTCAACAAAGGAGTAGCATAAGCAAAGATATACTCCAAATACATAGATTTTTGTGACTGGGGAGTTGATTGTTACAGGAATGGTGTTGGAAATAAGGCTCAAAGTATATCGTATAGGTGTTTGGATTTTAGGCTGAGGGATTTTAGTTCTATCTTTCATGAAAATAGGTACATTTACATGTACCTTCAAAATTGTTTGAAGAAAGTTAACAAATTTCACCGAGTTTAAAATACCATTGATTTAAGATACCTGATTATCAGGTCTCAGCTTGCCAATTGTGGAATACTAGCAGACTAGCCGAGAGACTAATAGCAGAGATTTTAAAATAATTTAAAAATATTGAGTTTAGAATTGATGAAAATTATCAATTGCAGAAGCCTAAAGACTTTAGATATCTAAAGCAAAAAAAAATCTTGATAAAATCTGTGTCCCATGTTTTATATGCCTTTCTCTTTATAAATCAAGGGATTCTGTGTCTGAAAAAATGAAAATACTGTTAACTAAATGAAAATATTTGTAACAGTATTTACTAGTATTTGTAGCTCAAAAGATTAAGTCATGAGTTTAATGAAGCTACAGACTTTAGAATTATCCTAAGTAGACCGTTAATCACTAAAAAATTGGTTCTGCTCAAGGCCACAACTATACTCCTTACTAGATATCTATTTTGCAAATGTACACTACTCACAAAAACAACAGGCTGGGCAGAATCACAAAATTATAGAAAAGAAGAGTTGGGTGAGATGACAGAAGTTATAAAGTCAAATCCCCAGTACGAGTGTTCCCTCAACAACCCTTTTCACAGCCTGCCATTCAGCCTGTACCTCCACATCCTTTCCTGCTAAACTGTAACCCCCATCAAGACAGATACCATCTTCTTCACCATTGTAGCCTGTTGAATCATGTATTGAGGTCAATAAATATGTCTGAAAACGGGTGCCTTGGTGGCTCAGTCGGTTAAGCACCCGACTTCGGCTCATGTCATGATCTCATGGTTCTTAAGTTCAAGCCCCGTGTTGGGCTCTGTGCTGACAGCTCAGAACCTGGAGCCTGCTTCGAATCCTGTGTTTCCCTCTCTCTGTGTCCCTCCCCCACTCAAACTCTCTCTCTCTCCCTTTCTCTCTCTCTCCCCCTCAAAAATAAACATTAAAAAAATTTTTTAAATAAATATGTCTGAACAAGTAAGTATTCTTGTGGGGGAATTGTACCACCCGTGCAGTGCCCGTCTTTGTGGAAGTGCTCAAATCAAAAGAGAAGTCTGTTGAAACTGCACTAAAAGTCACTTCGGGTGCCTTTTGGTAAAGTCTGCCCCCTCTTCCTTAGGTAAGACTTGCAAATACAGGCAAATTATTCCCCAAGCCAAACTTTGCCATTTCATTCCATAATTTGCCACATATCATTTTCCAAGACTTTCTACTGTCCCCTATGTGAGCTACATTTGGTCACTTTTTCTAGAACTTGGGGCACCCAGAATGAAATATAATTCTTTCCCATTGTTGCCTAGCTAATCCAAAGTACAGAATTTTCTGTGACTAAATCTATGCAAATCCTCCAATCCTTAGGAAAATCATATCAAATAGCAAGATGATTCTGAGAAGGTATCTTTCAGGGAACATAAGTAGGTAAAACCATGAGCTCTCCCCTAGAAGGCTTGATTCATTTATTAAGGACACTTCTAGGAGGGGCTGGAATGCAAAGAAAAAGTGATGCACTATATTCCCCCTTGCAACTGGATCCACGCTAAAAGATTTCTGGGAGTTTTCTTTTCTGAATGGAAGCTAAACAAGCATTCATTAAACCTGGGAAGCTCTGAGTCTTCTAATCTGCATAGTGAATTGGATCTGGAGTAGCCTGAATATGAATGGAGATGAGGTAATTTAGCAACATGAAATGGGAAATGTAGTTTAATTACCCTGGAGAATTTTTTTTGCAAATAAATTGCTTCTACTTTTAAGACAATACTCGATCATGAACCCATTCACCTTAATGTTGGGTAATGAGGGCTATAAAGCAAGTCATAAAAATGCTTTGTTAGCAATGCTGTTTTTAGAAACTCCAATCTTACCAAAAAAATCTTTCTCACTATTAAAATCGTTGTAGTTCAATAATCCTAGAAATGAAAGGATTCCTATACATTTTAAAGGATCCTTCCTACCTTAATTAAGAAGTCAAAGAATTTGGAAACAGTAGTGGAAAGTATTTCTCAAGTTACTTCAAATCTATATAGAACATACACTTCTTAACTGGCACCATAAAGAAGAATTTAATCTAGAAATGGCTGAAAATAGTCTGAAAAAAGATATTCTTTGAAGGTGAGAGTCTGGGACAATAGATCAATAATAGTCCAAAGGAAAAATATTGTCTATGGAATTATATTTCAGCTACTATAAAATTCTTTATATGCAGAGAGAGCACACCTGCATGCAAGAGAGGAGTTTTTATCCCTTAGAAAAACAGAAGGCAAATTTTAACAATAGTAAATGCAAACTAAGGAAAATAATAACCTATTCTTTTACCCATTAGACTATCACCAAGTTTATTTTTTGTTTTATTTTTAATTTTTTTAATGTTTATTGATTTTTGAGAGAGAAAGAGAGACAGAGTGTGAGCGGGGGAGGGCCAGAGAGAGGGAGACACAGAATCTGAAGCAGGCTCCAGGCTCTGAGCTGTCAGCACAGAGCCCGATGCGGGGCTTGAACTCGTGGACCGCGAGATCATGACCTGAGCTGAAGTCGGATGCTCAACCGACTGAGCCACCCAGGCGCCCCTAGCACCAAGTTTAAAAGGCAGTAACATTTATAACTAATAAGTGTAAGTCCTCAGACTTAGTTCATTTGAGTAGGAATTGATACAAATTGAGAGGAATAATCTGGAACTGTGAATTAAAATTTGAAATATGCAGGGTACCTGGGTGGCTCAGTTGGTGATTTTTATTTCTTCTCGGGTCACGACTCCAGGATCATGGGATCAAGCCCAGTGTTGAGCTCCACATAGAAGATGGAGCCTGCTTAAGATTCTCCCTCACCCTATCCCCATCTCCCGTTTTACACCCCATATGCTCATGCTCTCTCTCTCCTAAAAAAAATTAAATATGCATACTTCTTTAGTAATGTTCCTTTTGGGCACTCTTCCCTGTTGTAATTACAAACACATGTATCGAAGATAAATGGATAAAGGTGTTTGTTGCAGCATTATTTGTCCTAGTAAAAAACCAGAAATAATCTAAATATCTACAATCATGGTTAATAAAAAGTATTTATTTTAAAAAAGTAGGAGTTAGAACCTGGTGTTAACATTAGAGGAATATCCTTGAATAATCATAAAATTTACAGAGTAATATACAGAATACAGCCTCTTTTCTGTGAATCCAAATAATGGCATGTTTGTATAAGCACATGACATTGAATATGGATTACTTTAGGGTAGTGGCAGTACTAAATAGTGATTTAAAAGTGGGCTTTAGATCTCTATAGTCTACATTAGTTCCCTTAAAAGCCACTGCACATGAACATAAAAACTAAAAAGTGTGCTTGCTATTTGTATACAGCTACAAGAAAGACACCCATTCCTTTCTCACCCTCCCACCATGAAATCACCACACCTAAACATTGCCACATGGAAATTCTAAAGTCATCATAGCTTCAGAGAAATGAAATGGCAAAGAGATGGCTTTCTCATATACATCTTTTTTTAAAGCCACAAAATATTTTAGCAAATTAAAATGAAACTCTTTTAAAAAAGTTGTGGCGGAACTATTTCAGAATTTATACTAGCCTGTGTGTGTGTGTGTGTGTGTGTGTGTGTGCCGTGGTCATGTCATGGGGGATGAAAACTGGATTTCAGGAAGGAAACTAGATGTAATTAGCAAAAAGCATAGAAATGTCAGTTTTTTTTCATTGGCTTGTTTAATTAATGTTCTTTTACTGCTTTCTGACTTTTTTGTCTCAGAACTATCCCCAAAGTCTAGACATTGTTAGCCTTGGGACCAGAAAGGGTCAGAGTGCCTCTTCAAATCATTCCATAGTAAGTACTTCCTTACCCTCTTTTCAAAGTTTACCCTCTGGTGTTTCCTTCCAAGTTCACATGCCACATTTTTCATACAAAGATCCTGCTGCTAATACAGTGGCAAACAGGGCATTTCTTAGAATTAGTTTTCCAGGAGTTATGATAAGCTTGCACCAGCTAATTGGTCTTTCACTCCCATGACCAGTTCGCCTTATAACCAGAAGTGCCCACAGAATTTTCTCTGTGCTTGTTTTCTAAGCAAATTTAGATAAATTAAACTTCAACTCTAACAGGCAAAAAAAACAAGGATACTTATGCATACATTAACTTATGCATAATACTTCTATTATATCCATATGTAGTGTCATGTGTGTGCATATGACTGTATCCCCATAAGTCTAAGTTTAAAGAAGGCAGCCACTATGTCTTTTTATTTTATTATTTTCCAGTGTCTAGTAGAGTGCTTGACATAATAAGTATCAATAAATAAATGTTCTCTGAATGAATACAAATACAAACCACTAAACATTTAATGAATGCCTGTTTACTCCACGATAGTTATTTGCCTCTTGAGTAAAATAGGAATAATAGTATTGCTCTGCATGACAGTCTCAGTCACTAAAAGTGAGAATCAGGTAAGGCAACTGAAATTAAAATAATGTGTGTACTATAAAGTATTATAGAAGAGAGAACTTTATTGAGAAGATTATTGAAAGAAATCAGTTTTCAAATGATGGGTCTCTAAAAAGGATACACATAAAAAATTCCATGAGTCCACTACTGGGTAGAGTCATAGTCTGAGAAACAAATTTGAGGGTCCTCATAATTACAAGATTAAAAAATAGAGCTTGGTGAATTCACTTTAATTTACCTGAAGTCTATATTAGCTATATTTGGATTTTCTCTTGTTTATTCATTTTGCTTTTCTAATTGTAAACCAGACACTTACTTCAAAGGAAGTAATCAGAGGACTTCAAGGTCTCAAAAGATTCAATACTAAACACTTTAGAAGTATTTATATAAATAATAAATTGTCTAAATTTGTTATATAACATGTATTCAGTTAGGTAGTTTTTTCCAACTCTGATGGTCACTTCCAGTTCCTGAAAAACTCTTCAACAAGGATCGCTTCGCATAGAAAGAAGAGGTATAGGTGTTAAGGCCTTTGAGTAGGGCCTTGGCCAGGTCACTAACTCACTTAAGTTTGAACTTGGACCAGATTCTTGGTTTCTTTAAGTAAACCATACTTTCTCTAACATTTTAATTTTTATAACTTAAACCTATCACTTTCCAATTATAAGTCTACTTCAAGCTGAAAAAAAAAACCCCACATAATCCTACTTTATCATGTTGGCAAGTCTTGTTCATATAAACCATTTTAAGAAACATTCCTACGTTAACTGTCCAGCAAAACTAATAGGGCGGTTGATATCAATAAATTAATCGTACACATTAATCCAAGTAATTTAATACTTACCAAGCTTTCACCTTTGTTTAAAGAAATACTAAAATGTCTGGGAGAAATCTCTCTCCCTTCCCCCTCCCTTTCTCTCTCTTGTTCACACACATACACACACGCATCATTTATATGGTGGTATTTCTTCATCAGTTTTTTTCTTGCATCTGAAAATCAAAACCCCTCTCTGTTATTTCACTGTAACATTCAGGAATAAGGATACTTTATGCATTAGGAGAATGTGGGGGCAAATGTGTCTGTTTTCAGCCTCCAGTCTCTGAGCTAAGGATCTCCCACCACCTGCTGCTTCCTACACTCCCAAACTCCTGCTCCAGCTAGCTTTTCTGGAAGGAGAGGAGAAAACTGGAAGGGAGGGGAAGAAGGTTGGTGCGAGCAAGAGGCGGGAATGAGGAATGGGAGGCAGGAGAAGGCGTGGCCCAGCTCGGCCGTCAGGATAAATACTCAGAACTGGGTGCGGGGTGTAGAGAACTCCGCAGGAACGCCTGAGCCGAGCAGCACCGAGGACAGCTCCCGGCAGCGGCAGCGCCCGCCCCCGTCTTCCTCCGGAGCCCAGGTCTCTTTCACACACACACCCTAGGTTCTTGCTTACCCCAAGTCGCACGGACACACACACACACACACACACACACGCACACACACATATACTCATACACGCAGACACACACTCGGCTGTACAATGGCAGAATCCCACCTGCAATCATCCCTGATCACAGCCTCACAGTTTTTCGAGATCTGGCTTCATTTCGACGCAGACGGTGATTATCTTCTCTCTTTTTAACTGTTCGAAGACCCCTTGTTCCTGCCCTTTTCCACCTTCCTCCTCCCCTGAGCCTCCTGATCCTATTATCCCTCGTTTCTTTACTTCTTCTCCCACCTCGCTAATCTTATCTTTCTTTCCGGCTGGCTGCCGAACCATCCGCTTGAAAGTTTATATATTTTTTCTGTTATCCCAAAACCTTAAACTTTTTTTTCCTCTCCAAGAATGTTAATAGTGGGGGGGAGGCGAGGAGGGAAAGTGAGAGAGCGGGAAGAGATTGGGGGCACTGCACCCCAAAGTTTCTATGGCTACATTAACATTCATATCATCCTCCTTTGCTCTTAGTGGGTCTAAACTTTGACACTCTAAGAGGGCAGGGTGGCCGCGTTTGTATCCTTTCAGGGTTAATCAATGTAGGGGCAAGAGAGAGCTGTCATGGAAATTGAAAGGGGATGAAACTCAGAATGAGATGTCTGATACCTGGGTGCCTCTTTGTCTTTGCAGGAAGTGGTTATCTGGAAGGAAAGGAGCTGCAGAACTTGATTCAGGAGCTCCAGCAAGCACGGAAGAAAGCTGGATTGGTAGGTTTAAGTTTGCAACGGAGGACAAAGACCTTCAGCCTTAAAATATAAATATTCTAGAGTTTTCATAATGAGCCACCGAGATCAAGTGGTTTCCAGGAAATATAGACTGGGGGAATGTAGATTTATTGACTGAGAAAGGAGAGAAAATGCACCTTTCCCGATTGCGTGGGGGGAAGATAAGATGAGGGTTGGGGGTGGGGAGGTGTTGGAGGGAGAGAGAAAGAAATCCCCGAAAGGAAAAAAACCTTACTCTCTGAAATCAGAGCTTTTAAAATATAGATTCTATACGTGTACTTGCTTTAATAGTGCTTAAAAGAAAAATGTGGGTGCGTGACGTCTTTTAGCAGATCACCACCTCTTTGAGTTCTACGAGATAATTTTTAACTTCTCTTTAACTACACGAGAAGTGGGGGGTAGAAATACATTTCTGCCCCTTGGTGGTCAGGAAACAGATCTGCAGATTATGGATCTCTTGTTCTATTGCCGCTTATTGTTGATGTGGTTGGACAGATAAGAAAAGGTTCTGTCTTGACCTTTCTCACTGGGGGAAAGTTGGATAACTTGCAACATAATAATGAGCAAGAATTGAACAAGAAAGGTATTCATTTGTGTTGAGAGAGAGAAACCCAAAATCCGACATGTAAAAAGAAAAACAATTTTAAGAATTTCATGTATTTTAAAAAAGCAAAGTTATACTCTGATGGGAAACAATTAATGGGATCTTGAAAACAAGCTATACTTATGACTTAAGCCATTAGGTAATGAAGTAAAATGACAGTTCTTACTAACTATGAGTGACTTCTTTTGGGTATAAATTTACCTGCTAAGAAAAGATGTCAGCATAAAAATAAAATATACACAGCTTTAGAACATAGAGGAGATGATTACACAGAGGAAAATAGGATAAGAATTTTACTAATGTCCTGGGGTTTATGTAAGACTGCATTTCCAAAGACTGTGTTGGATTTGGGCTAGTTAGATGTTAATAATCTTTGGCTTTTAACTACTGGTTAGAAAGAGATTTTACATTACAGATTATATACATCTTTTATGTCTTTAGAGGAAAACATAGGTGTATATGATTCTTTAGCAGATCAACACTTTAAGCATTGATACATATATATATATGTATATATATATGCTTTTTTATATATCTTATATAAATGACTAATGAACTACCTTTTTTTCTATCTAAATTGAAAATTGTCCTATAGACAGCTCTATACAACATATTCAAAAGACTATCAGAGGACTCTAAAATGTATTATAATGTATTGCAGAACTATCAATTGCTAAAACATGGACCAAATTAACACTTGGGTATTATTTTACCCAGATTTAATATCATATGAACCTGAAGTATAATAGAATGGGATCAAATAAAATAGAAAATGTTTTATATACTCTCCACACCTTTCCCTCCTTATGTATCACCATATATATAGATTCATGCAATATTATCATAGCTCTATATATCTTTGGCTAATAATGCAAAAACAATTCCTTCTCTCATTTAAAAAAATATATTTAAAATATCTGGTTGGAAAAATGTTACTTGCCATAAAATTTTTAATTAAAACATTGTTAGATGCCTCCAGCAGCTAAATGATTATATTTTGATTTTTCTAGATATTATTTTAATATTGTGATTTATTTTCAATTTAGAAATTCAAATATTTAGAAACTATACTTTTCCAGATTTTTCTTTTCCTCTTCCCATTTTAATATTTGCGCTTTTGGGGGGGGTAAACAAATAACTTCATATTGGAGTTCCAAAGATTTTAAAGTTTTTTCTACTGCCTAGGCTCCAATTTTAGAATATTGGAAATTCTATTTATTAGATATTAATCCAAACATAACAGACTTGAGCACAGGTACAAAATTATATCAAGTTACTTAATACTTTGATTATTGAATAATTTTCTGGGTTATATATATATAGGCTGTGGATAGTTAAAATCTAAATCAAGATCTGGGTGGAAAAGTTCATGTGCTAGACAAATATTTCACTACACTGCTGACCCCATTGTAGTAAATCTTTTACATATTTCTTCTCTTTTTTTAGGGCATAAAGACCAATCTTAGAAACCAGGTTTCTTTTCATTTCTGGCCACAGGATAACAAATTTCATTGTATTAATAGAAATATTGTTAGCTTGTTAATAATGTGAAATTTTAAAAATTTCACTACTATTAACTATAAGTGAATATAACATTAATGAACTATAACAACCCAAAATATGCTCAAAACTACCATTTTATACTAAACACAGTATTTAGTCTTTACATTTGCATTAACTTTTATAAAGCTTTATTTTATTGTCATTGTCATTATACTTTGCACTGTTTAAAACATAGATTTGTGACATAATGACAACCCAAGAAGCTCACAAACTAAATGTAAGGTCTGCTAGTTGGGGCGCCTGAGTGGCTTAATTGATTAAGCATCCAACTTCATCTCAGGTCATGGTCTCACAGTTCATGGGTTCGTGGGTTTGAGCCCCGCATCAGCTTCTGTGCTGATGGCTCAGAATCTGGAGCTTGCTTTGGATTCTGTGTCTCCCTCTCTCTCTGCCCCTGATCTGTCTCTCTGTCTCTCTCTCTCTCTCAAAAATAAATAAACATTAAAAAAAAAGTCTGGTAGGTACACTAGGGGTACTATACAATTTTAAGTTTTAAAATAAAATGCTTTGGCCTTTGCTTAAGGTATGGGCAGAAAACACAACTGATAGTCCCATTTTTGCCAAGAGGCAAACACTTTGATTTTCTTACAGTTGGTGCTGTAATAAAATTTAATAAGTGCAAATTACAATTAATCCATGGAAGAGTTTTGTCTTAAAGACTACATTATAATTAAATCGCTTGATTACTATTTCCTACCTCAGTTCTACTAAAGACATTCACTTTAATTCAAAAAGGATTCTATAACAACTAATAGTAATGATATTTAGTCTCAATATAACTCTTAAACTATATTAACCTGTCTATTCCTAAAGCAAACTCATGTGACAGATAATACCACCATTTTGTTAGTTACAACAAAAACTGAGACCTTAATATACTTTGCCAAGGACATAGAATAGGACATTAGTAAAGGCTGACCTATTTTAAACAGGCTTCAGTTAATGCAACGGGGCTATTTAAAACGGGCTATGTTGGAGACCCAAGGGTATAAATCCAACTTTCTGAATACTAGCTCTATATTCAGATCACCAGTTTACAGTTCATGGCCCTCTAATCTGTCAATATGTAAAGAGATTATGTAAGCAATAGAATAGATTGGGAAAAAAATAATTCAAATGAGATCCAAGCATTCACTCTGTCACTCTTAGACTTGTCTTCTTATACTAAAACACATGGGAGAGAAAACATCTCAGAAAAAATAGAAACAAGGAAACCCTGGAAAATGCACCCTAAGTTATTCTTGGAGGCAAAGATCCTAAACATGTAACCAGTGGTTTATAATAAGGTCATCAATATTATCCGTCTCTAATGAAAGTATAAATTGGTTAAGTCGTTTTTTTATCTGACTTATTTTTTTAATTTAATTTTTTCAGTTTATTTAGTCTATAAATTCCACTTCAGGGCAATTCGTTGCAGCAATATAGAAGAACTTTTCTTGAAGCAAGCAACGCTTAAAGTACATTAACAGTGATTATTATATTTGAATTCACTAATAGTTATGAGCTGAATAAGTCTGACTATATTTTCAAAGTAGAGCGTATTCTCAAAACAAGTAATAGAAGATAACTCAGTGGTTGAATCAGAAATGATCATCATAACCTTTTCATTTGAAACCAGTAAATACTGTGTATCAGTTATGTCTAATTTCATGAGAATAGTTCATTGGTATGCCGAATTCTAAATGGTTTCAATTCCAGTTTTTCTTTGCATAAATCATTAACACCATCTCAAGAATAACTGGTATTTTATTTAAATAAACTTCTTACCTACTTTTAAATAATTTTAGGAGTTATCACCGGAGATGAAAACCTTTGTGGATCAGTATGGGCAGAGAGAGGATGGAAAAATAGGAATTGTAGAGGTAAGGAACTTATGCATGTTTCTAATCTACCTTTAATAAGTGAGCTTCATTTTGTAGTTGGAACCAACTCAAAATTTGGAGAGGATTATTTTGCCTAAGTAACATGTTCTTTTCTGTTCAAAACTGTAAAATCAAAAATGCTCAGATGTGGGCCGCCTGGGTGCCTCAGTCTATTAAGTGTCTGATTCTTGATTTTGGTTCAGGTCATGATCTCACAGAAGTGGGATCAAGCACCACACTCAGCGTGGAGCCTGCTTCAGATTCTCTCTTCCTCTCTCACTCTCTCCCTCTCTCTCTCTCTGTCCAGACACTCTACACTCCTTCCCCACTCATGCTCTCTCTAAAAATTAAAAAGAAAATTTTAATTCTCAGAAATGAAAGAGAATCTAGAGTTTCCCTAATCCAGAGCCTAAATTTAATACATTATGAAACCAAGACATGGAGAGGTGAAATGATTTGCCTTTGGTCATGCACCTTTTTGCTGACATAGATACGGTTAGAAGCCCAGGTCCCAGACTTCTGGATGAGTACCCATGCCATTATATTACCCTGCCTCACTTGGATAAAACACCAAGTACATTGTTTAATGGTATTTCTTATTTAATAGTGTAGAATTTTCTATTAAAATATGAAGTGATATATTTGCAATCCCTGTGACAATGGCAAAAAGCTGCATCCTGGTTCCTGAAATTCTGCTTTAGATTGGCAATTGACCTTAGTAAAAACACAAGAACTAAACTAAAGTTAGTATTTTATGATGTGTTATAGGGTAAAGATTTCTCTTGAGTCTCTAAAGTATAGCTGTGGGTGTCAAATCTTATCTTCTGACAATGACTATTACTGTGGGGGACAAATCTTTTTTATGAATCAGGGAAGCAAAACCTTGATTATGCCTTGATTCTTCAGCATTCTGAGATTTGTGCAAGAGCTGTTGCTTCACTTACTTGTACTTTTTGAAACTTTGCTGTCTCAGCTACTTTATCTCTGCAACCTCTTAGAGAAATCGAGTGGACAACTTTGTCCAGAAAAATTAATAAGGTCATATTTTAATAGATGCCATATCAAAACTATAACGTTATTATAATATTCTTAGTGGATTAGGCTGTGATGTGCTCTGGCTGCCAACAGCATGCAGTCATAATTTACTTTTGATTCAGAGAATTAACCTGATTTTCAAATAATTGGTCATATAGGACATCTGTCATGTCAATGTGAAATACTTATTTTTAAGCAGCTACTACAAACGGAGTTAAAGAAGGACATACTATTATTATCTTTGTAATTAAAACATTTCCCTGGAGTGTACACTTGCCCCTTTGCCTATGTGTAACTCATTACTATATAAATAGATAAATTAACAGTACTGGGACTTACAGATTGAGATAGAGGCCAACTAATCAAGATATGAAATCATTGAGGACAAGAAAATAACATTTAAATGAACATAAATGAGATGAGGTAAATCTATTTAAACTTGTTAGAAAATACTAAAATCAGTGAAATTATAGCTGTGGCTATTTCAGAATTTGGCATACTTTCTAATTCCAGTAGAGAAAGGACCATCATCTAATGTTTAACATATTTCACCTTGATGGACTCCAATGGTCTCAGCTACTTATTTTACTTAATGTCTTCCATTATAGTAGATTAAACAATATTCTAAAAAGGCATGGATCCAATTCATATGCATTTTACACTTTTTAAAGGACTAGATGAATCTGTTTTGAATCCAGGTTTTACTATTTATTATACAATCACTTAAGAATTATAATTTGAAGTCCTATTTGAATGAGAGGCTGGGAGTCACTAGCAGATGCATTGTCCTGGAGGTATGGGGAAAGAAATTTCTCCA
The DNA here is from genome assembly GCA_030068075.1 of Paguma larvata. Lineage (NCBI taxonomy): Eukaryota > Metazoa > Chordata > Mammalia > Carnivora > Viverridae > Paguma > Paguma larvata. Next base: position 35,836,554 of record CM057838.1, on the reverse strand, counting down.
GAAGTTTGAAATAAGGAACTGTTATAGAAAGGAAAGGTTGTATGTGTGAGAAAAGATAGTTAATAGAAGAGGATAAAGAAGTTAAAGAAGGCTGAAATAAAGAACTGAGGAACTTTTATAGCAGTCGCAATAAGAAAATTTACATTAGTATGACAATATACATTTTCTAAGCAAATACGTTCTCTCATTTGATCCTCATAACAAAATAAAGTAAGCCTAAATACAATATGAGGATCTCTTTTTATAGTTGGGGAACCTGGACTTCAATAGAATTTGACTAATGTTAAGGAAAATATAAGAAATAAATGGGAGGGGCGCCTGGGTGGCTCAGTTGGTTAGGAGGCTGACTTCAGCTCAGGTCATGATCTCATGGTCTGTGAGTTTGAGCCCCGCGTCGGGCTCTGTGCTGATGGCTCAGAGCCTGGAGCCTGCTTCAGATTCTGTATCTCCCTCTCTCTCTGCCCTTCCCTTGCTCACACTCTGTCTCTATGTCTCTCAAAAATAAAATAAAAACGTTTAAAAAATTTATAAAAAAAAAAAAAAAAGAAAGAAATGGGAGACGGCCAGAACCCAGCAATGTTCTTTTAAACTGCTCGGCCTTTTTTTTTTTTAAATTAATAAATGATCTGTGCATTTTCTGCATTAAAAGAAAATAGTTTCAGTGTTCGTTAGGTTGATTGCTTATGGCAAGGCTTTATGTTTAGCCCAATGGAACAGGATGCACAAAGTATAGAAAAGTTATTGACTCAAAGCACTTGAAACATGATTTGGGCAAAACTTTCAGATCCCTTGAAGCAAAATAAGTGTAAAGGGAGAAAAACTTTCTAATAAATTCTTATGTGTCTCACTTAACTATTCCAGGACACAGAATTTTTTGTTGAATGGGATTCCTGGGAATAACTAGCCCCAAATCCTCATTTTTTAAGGGTGAAAAAACTGAAATTCAGAAAGGTTAAATGATGTGGCCAACGTCCCACTGGCAGAAAGGGACAACACCTGTAGACAAGCCTAGATTGGACTCTGATTTCAGAATTCTTTTTCGTTAATCTGAGTTATCAGCCAATGGTGCAAGAGGAGGGGCGGAGTGGTAGTTGGTCGAAAAGAAGAGAATTACAGAATGGACAACAGAAAGAGTACTCGCTGCAGGAGTTCATAGGCATGTTGATTCCGTCTAGGGTGGGTAAGTAGGATTGAAGAGAGTAAGAGAGGTTCTGAAACTCTTTGGAAAAAAGAAATTGAAAGTTACAGATTAATGTAGACAACAGGGATAGGAAGACTAGGGAATGCCCAAATGTATAACATGCCCTCTAGCATCACTAGGAAGTTGTATAAAATGAAGTTCATCTTTTTTTCAACTTGACATATATCACTTCCTAAGAAATCCTATATACAATATGGGACGAAACACACAATCCCTAGCCAGGAATGGGAAACCCCATGTTTTCCAAAATTTGTAATAATCTACCTACTCATATCAAGATACTATAACTTTGGTGTTCAAAGGGAAAAGAGAGTAGATTTGCCCATATATTTAATAGGTGAATTCATGGGCTCATCAAAATCTAATCAAGGTAAGGCAAATGATATTCATGTAGTGGTCTGCTTTCCTCTTGGAAATGGGCTAAAGTGACTTGGCTTTAATAGAATATATTGCTCAAAAGATCAGAAAATGTAGCGATTAATTTTCAAAGCTCTGTCCGGAAGTGCACTGACCTTGCCAACAACATGCTTTTGCTATCTAAATATATGTAAAATGAAGGGATATATAGAGCTATCTTTCTTCTGAACCTTTAAATTTCAGGTCTGTAAATAGATTTTAAAATTCACACAAATATAAAGAAATTGTTAATATGAACCGAAAACAGGAGCACTGTAATTCTGAAGAAATTTAACAAATACTATGATAGTCAAAAAATGTTCTAAATTTATTCAGACTAATAGCTCTATTGCAGAGAAGGCTGATTAAAATAATTAAAAAGGAAGGCTGGATGATTCAGCAGATAATGTGAGTACCAGAGAAGAAATTTCTAGTAAGTATAGATATTTCACTTAGATGGATAGCAAATCTGTAAGCTTTTCACCTGATCCCTTGGGCAACATGTGAGAATTCACCATCCTCCCCACTTTTATTCTATCTATCTGTCCAGGTCAGTACATCCACTGAAAAAAATAGATCTAAAAGCTATTTTCATCCTAAAACTGTAACAACCCTCCCAGGGAAGCAGACACTTCTGTAGACATTTCCCCTCTTTTCTTCCACAGTGGGGTTTGAGCATCTGAGTTCAGCTCTAGTGAATGTAATTTTTCATGGCAGGCTACTTTTCCACTTCAGAATTTGGGGAAATAATGGACAGTGAAATCAGATTAAAAACTTCCCTCTGGATACATGTATTAAAATGATTAGGAAAACGTTTTTGATTGAAGATTTTAACAAAGGGTGATGAAGGTTACAGATGAGGGCCTCAAAAGTCAAGAAAGTCAGACTATCTGATTTCAAATCTGGCTCAAACTATAAACGGTCTAGGAGCAGTTCATTTATCCACTCTGCCTCTGTTTCTTTGTGAACAGAGATGGTATAGGAGGATCAACATCAAATGTGAGAAAGCATGTCAAACAAATAGATAACCCCGGCACACTGTAAAAGCTCAATAAATAGATTTGCAATAATTATTTTTTTCAAAAACTGAAAATCTACGTCATTCTTCTGAGTGCCAAGCCTTTTTCCCACTTCTTATATAATTTTTCATATTCAAATTGTTAAACTCCACTCATCTTAAATTTAGATGAAATTATTTGCCTTCTAAATTTCCTAGAATCACTTAATTGCCTAGGAAAAATACTTCTTTGGTTCCCAAATGAAAGAAGTGAATGCTTTGTTAATATGTGCTGAGGAGGTTGACATGTACCATGAATGTCTTTAAGAATTAAGAATTATGCCTCATATGTGCTCTGACTTATTTAGCTTAAGCATTTATGTTTCTGGTAAAAATTGCCTTTCATGTGTGTTCTCCCTAGACCTAATACTTACCTTTACATCTCCTTTTGTGAAATTGTGGGGAAAATGTTTGAAATTATCTGCCTCCCTAGAAAGTTCTTACCAGCAGTGACTATGAATCCTCAGCATGGAGTGCAGTGCCTAATAGGTTTCGAATCACAGCTACGTGAGCTATAGCAAGGAATTTCAACCTCTTGCAAAATGTAAGGCAAGGGTTCTACATTATGCCTAGGAATAAAAGAAAGATGTAAAAACCCCTGTGACATGTTCGGTTCTCTGGCAAGCAGATCTAAGTTGAAAATTAGCACTTTAAGGAAGTCTGTTCAGAAATGCTCTTGGGACCAACACCTGTTGAAAGGAAATGAACAGGATTGGGCAGAGAGAGACTAGGAATGGTGATACAGTCTCAACAGAGGCTTCAGCTGATGCTACAGTGGACTGTAGCGCTGGGATAGTCCTTCCCAGATGTCCCAAACTGTGTGACAGGGCTGTGGTTTTTGTTTTGTTTTGTTTTGTTTTTTATCTCTGCGTGGATCAGTCATAGGACATGGGCTCCTTGGGCAGGCAGTTCTCTTCAGCCTAGAGTATCGCCCAAAGACACCCCCAAAGGAACACTAAAGGGAGCACCTAAAGGGAGCTTTGGATGGAATATCACAATATCCATCCCAATATCTATCCACAATTCAGTAATAAGTTATTTGAATTATCTCTGAAGGAAATTTCTGTTTATTCACAGCCTTTGCTGACCATAGTCAATTCCTTCATTCATAGGTTCAGTGAGATATTTACTGAAATGTTTGCAGGTTCTGAACAAAGAAACAGTAAATAAGACAAGGACATTATCCTCATATATAGTCTGCATATATCTAGGGGAGACAGGCAGACAAACTTGTCCTTCCCAACTCTTAGTGACTAGTAATCAGTTCTCACAACTGAAGCTCTGAAGGTTTCTGGTCACAACTGTCTGCTTCTATTCATTCCCATGCTGTTTTTTTCTCTCTCTTTTCCAACCCACGACAAAGTTTTGGGAGTTCATAAAAAAAGCAGGCAGGCAGCCCAAGGATTAAGAAATTACCAATAACCTTGGAACTGGCAGTACTGAATACTTTTATGGACCGCAGTGACAAATCTGAGAATAGAGCAGCATTTCTTGACACCTTCGATAAAAGACCTCTCATACTTTGTAGATATGCTCGCAGACGCTAGAGCTGGAGAGTTATCGCACCCAGCTCTGAAATTTGAACACTGATTCACAATGTATTGATGGAAGCATCAATAGCAGGACCATTACCTTGAGAAACGCATCTTAAGAAAGATGATTTCTTTGTGTTCACTATGGCTACATCCTGTTCACATGTATTCATGGCATCTCTTTTATAAATTTTTTAATGTTTATTTTCAAGAAAGAGAGACCGAGTACAAGTGGGGGAGGGGCAGAGAGATAGGGAGACACAGAATCTGAAGCCGGCTCCAGGCTCCAAGCTGTCAGCACAGAGCCCGACATGGGGCTCAAACTCATGCACCGTGAGATTGTGACCTGAGCCGAGGTCGGACTCTCAACTGACTGAGCTACCCAGGTGCCCCTCATTGTGTCTCTTTTAATGGATAGCTTGTCTTATTATAATCTTTTACATGTTTAAGACTCCTTTTTAATGTCTATAAAATAGGATGTCTCTATATTCAGTTTAACATTAACAGTTCAAATTAATAGATTGAATATGTAACATGTAGTTATAGTCTGTATTTTTTTAAATAACAAAACCAAGGAGGACCAAAATAGAATGGCAAAAGAAACATACATTTATACTAGATATGGAGAACAATTTTTACCATCTCTATATTTGACATTCTAGAGACCTCTAAACTTAATGCAAGTAATATGAACTTTAATTTTTGAAACAAAGATGGTTACAATGTTCCCTTATGTTACATTTAGTAATTGATTACGAGTTCATGCTTTTAATTTTTTCTTTTTTCATGAATTTGGAGGATTTTAATAAGTGTAATTTTTTTAGAAAAAATATTTTTTCTAAAAATACTGAGTTATTAGAATACAAGCAATATAGACAATTACAATGAAGACAGTAAGAACGAATACTATAAGTCATGTTAAGTGGGTATTTTTAATGAAGTGAAATTATCAACCAATCCACAGGCATTTATGTCAGGCATATAACATGCTGAGCACACACTGGGCATTCAGGAGACGAGGACAAAGAATGGTCTCTTCCCTCCTGAAATGGATGGTCTGACAACTTACAAAGGGGTATCTGACAAGTTATATACCAATAAATAAAGGAATTGGATTAGAGATTTCCTATTTCCTAAATGAGTGCTTATGTTAATATACAACTATACTAGTGACCTTTGTTTCAAAATAAGAAAATGTTTTCTGACTGAATCATATTAACATTCTAGTAAGGTATTTAGCCTTGTTCCTTAGTTTCATCTCCATAGGTAGTGTCTATAAACTGAATGGATCTAGTTTGAGGTATCATCTTAAATACCTAAAAATGAGTTCAAGGACATACTATATAGGCATAAAAAAGCAGAGATTACTTGCATATAAGTTGGGATGAGATGTTTTATATTAAATTTTATTTTTTAATATACCTCAGTGGATGAACATTTTTAAAGAAGGGGGTTGGGGAAATAGTCTTTCCTATAATTTGGCAGAAATTTTGGAACTTGTACTGAACTTAAGTTGATCTGTACCACAGGTTCTTGGTCTCAAATCCAGGGAGGAAGGTCCATGCCTGAATTTCAAAGGATTCATCAACTTCTAGAAATTAGGCGAAATGTAGTATGCATAGGTTCATTATTTAATGGTGAAGATGTAGTGATTCAGCAAGATTCTCAAAGTCATTTTGAACCCAGCACATTTCAGAGACATTGGTTTCTACTTCAATTCCTTATTGTAGTGATGAGACTACTAAATTCCAGAGGTGGCTGAGGGAGTTGCTGGGGACCACAGCTAATTAGCAGCTGAGCCAGGAATAGAACCCATGCCTGCAGTGAGGCCATTAATCCAGCTCCCACCCTCCCTGCATGCATAGAAAAAAAAAAAAAAGAAAGAAAGAAAGAAAAGGAGGGGAGCAAGAAAACTGAAGTTATGAAACGAGATCTAAGGAGACAGGTCCTAGTGTCAAAATGGAGATCATAAACCCAGGGCCTGGGTTCCAACAGTGGACATCCTTTTGGCTGAAACCGACAGTTTAAGAACAGATTTTCCCTATTGCTGTTCAGTTTCCACTGTTCATCTTGAGTTGTCTTCCCACTGGTCTTTCCACTGCCTTACAAGTGTCTTCAGTCTATCTTCCTTGCATCTCTTAGACTTTCTCCTCAGACCCCAGAGTGCATTGCTTCCCTTCCTTCCTTTCCACTACATTCACATTTCTCACCGTTTCTGTCCTTCTACATGACATGTATGTCCTCACACTGACATGTACATATACTACATTGTATGCACCCTGAGAGGAGCGAGACTGCTCTGCGGCACAGAAGAGGTGAAGGCCAGGACGCATCGCTCGGATGAGGGATGAGCAGATGAGGAGTGGTCCAAGCAGTCCAATCTGAGCTCCCTGGGTGCACACGGACCAGACAGCCAGCCATGCAAGGCCACCCATGCATTGGAAAAGACACCAGTAGGAACAAAGTATCAGCAAGGGAAGGTCAATCCTAACGGTTTTCCTCTCCTGGCTTTCTAAGCAATAAAACTGCTTCGAATAAATACGTTCAAGAAAAACTAAGCAGGAGGTAATGACAGAGGCTTGCTTTCCTTACAACAACTTTTCACAACTTTTTCAGCTGGCTCATGTGTTACCGACAGAAGAGAACTTCCTGCTGCTCTTCCGGTGCCAGCAGCTGAAGTCCTGTGAGGAATTCATGAAGGTAAAACAGAGCTCTGTCAGTGAGTGACGTCTTCAGATAGCTACTTAACGGAGGAAAATTGGTGCCTTTTTTTTTTAATGTGTTTGCTTTTCCTTATCCCAAATTACTTACAGACATGGAGGAAATATGATACTGATCACAGTGGCTTCATAGAAACGGAGGAGCTTAAGGTAAGCAAATAAAAATGTGTGCTAAGTTTTCTTTTTCCTTTTAAATACAATTATGAACTCTGTAAGATTTTAAAAAGCCTCCCACAAAAGCAACTAACGTTGAGCAATGGCACACTTTCACCCACTCTTCCACATTGTTAATGAAGTACCAGATTAAAAACAGATTTCAAGTACTTCTTCAGATCTATTCAACAATGCAAAAAAAATTAGCATTTTCTGTGGTATAAACAAATTGTTATATTAGATAGACAGATAGAACAGTACACTAAGCCAAATAAGATACTCTTTTTCATTGAAATTTGCCATTTTATTTTATAATTTATAAATTTATATTTTATAAATTATATTTATATAGCTTATTTTATAAATTAAATTTTAAAATTTAAATTTATATATTTATAATTTATAAATTTTATTGGACACCTACTATATGTTATGCACATTACTTTATCTAATCTTCACTTGAGTTCTGAGGTTAGTACTACGCTCATGAGGAAGAGATAAAGAGAAGTTTAGTGATGTACTAAGGCAAAACAGAAAGAAGACACAGCTGCAATGTTTAAACCCAGACTCCTCTGCCTCCAAGTTCCCTAGACATTCCATACTACCTTCTGCCTCTCAACAAGAACAAGAAAGTCCTCGCCCGACCAAACTTCTGAAAAGTTGCAGCTTTGAAAGTGAATTCAGGAATTTACCTCTCACAAATGTACAGAGGAGCTGGTGGGAGAGGAAGAAGCTACAAAGGAGACGGCAAAGAGATCTAAAAATCAAGTTCTTCTGTGTGATTTTTCATCTTTTAAATGGGGGTTACAATACCTTCTTGTCAGATTTACCGTGAAGCTCAAGTAAAATTTTGTACAAGAAAAATTTTGTGACATTCACAACGCACAACAAATTACATTATTCATGAACTCAGTAATCTACTAGTCTTTCAGAAGTAGGGCAACATCTATCTCTCATTTCCTTAAATCGACCCCGAGACTTCTCAGTCCAGAGGACCCTATTTTGTGTATCTTCAGGAAATAGAATAACTAAAAGGGAGGCAAATTAATACTTTAATTTACTTTATGTGGCTGGTATAGTACTAGGCGCTTGAAATGAATTTTGACATTTAATCTTCACAGAAAACTTGTAAGGCAAGTATTATCATTCCCACCATACAAAGAGAGAAGCTGAAATTTACAGAGATTAAATAATTTTTCAAAGTTACCTAGCTGCTTGTGAAAAGAATCTAGATGATCTGGTCATGCTAATGACATTTTTCCCCCACGACACCACATGCTTCCAAACTTCAGTCATCAAGAGTTACCTCTCCTGCCCTCCTGTGTGGAGATACGAACCTCAAACACTGGTTCCTCATGGTTTAGCACGGTTTAAGTCATATACAGTTGTGTTTTTTTAAGTTTTTTATTTTTGTTTATTCCGAGATGAGAGAGGGGCAGAGAAGGAGGGAGAGAGAGAGAGAATTCCAAGCAGGCTCCACAGGGACAGCACAGAGCCTGATGTGGGGCTCGAACTCACAAACCGTGAGACCACGACCTGAGCCAAAATCAAGAGTTGCTTAACTGACGGAGCCTCCCAGGAGCCCATTCACAAACAGTTTTAGAGATGGGACTAGGATGTCTGCACCACTGTAAAACTGCTAAAACACATTCAACAGCAGCTTCTTGGAAATACAAACATTTTAAATGTGAAAACAAGATCTTTTATACAAACTTGCAGCACAACAACCTAGAGCTCACAAGGTGACAGTTAAGCTACTGTATTTTTATTCTGTAGGACCAAAAAAAAATAATTCTTTTCAAGTTCATAATGAAAACTTTAGCTCGTTTCCAATACTGACCTTCTTTGTTCTACATTTTATTCTCAGAAAGAGATTCTAAATAGAAGTCCTCCTCTCTGGGGAATTTTAAAGATAAGTTGGCATTCTTTTTTAATGGATCTTTCAAGAAAGCTAATTTTAAGACCCATAATAGAGTAAAACATCACTTGCTCTCAGACACGACTTTGAATCTCAGCGTCCCGAGGTTTCTCCCAGGCTATTTTTGTGACCACCATTTTAGTCTCTGATGAGGCTTTTTAACCCAATTAATCTCTGACAAAAGACTCATAAGGCTCAAAAATAAAATTCACCCCCAATAGATAACTTTGAATTTTCCATGCTTCACTTTGGGTTTGAAGTGGAATGTTTGAAATGAAAATAAATTTAATCAAACCAAGAAAAAGGTCTCCTTTCTCAAAAAGAATGACATTAAATCAACCCAGCAGAACTGGTACATTTGGGAAGAAGAAAAACCACTACAGAACCAAAGAAACCAAATCCTCCAATAAAATCCAAGCACAGTATTTGCTCAGTTTTGCATAACCGCATTAATTCATTTTCTGAAAAAAAATAAATTATCATATGCCTAAGTGCTAACACTTACGTGGCTTTCGTAAAGCTTTTTATTTCTTTTTTTTTTAAATTAAACTCATTCCTAAACTCCAACTGTCAAATTAATAATCATCTTTTTTCATCCTTCCCACAATAATCTCTATTTTATTATGATTCATATATCCTTCAAGGATTAGATAATATCATCTGTGGCCAACTGTTTTAGTCTGAACAGCCAGCTGAAGCATTCTCTCCAAGGTGCTTGGGATTGCATCGAGCCAAAAAGCTGACTGACTGGCGCTCGGGTGAAAGGAGCTTCTAGTGGCCAAAAGCTGATATGAAAATACAGCTTGCGAGGGCAGAAAATGCACTCGAAGTTAGAGGTAGTTCTCTATCTGGTTTACTAAGAATTTTCACTCATGTTACAAAGACATAGAGAGGGGCCCTTGTGTTTCTTACAAAAGTGTCATATACACATTTGTGAAGATATCGTTATGTAGAAATGCATCCATTGGGCTGGCTGGCATACAAGTTTGTACTCAGATTCCTACACAGTGCACAGCCCAGAAACTCATTTAACTGAAGTCATAAAAACAGTGCAGCACATCTTTTAATAGATAAGGCAGATATACCTGTCAAAGGCAGCGGCATCACCGGAATGCCAAGCAAACCACGTGGAATAATGTCCCTTCTAAGGTCTTCTCCTCGCCCAGTCTACCCTCAAAAAAGAGGCCTTTTTTGCATTCCTGGGGTGTTCCATTTCAGGGCAGCCTGAAATGGAACCAGACAGTAGGTTACTGATGACATTTATCTGAGCATTCTTTGTCTTAACAGAACTTTCTAAAGGACCTGCTGGAAAAAGCAAACAAGACTGTTGATGATACAAAACTAGCTGAGTATACAGACCTAATGGTAAGACTGATCTTAGAGAGACTGTAGCCCAGAGCATACGAAATATTGCTACGTTCTTGTTAATTCCCAAGGCTGTGGAGGATGAATGAAATAAACCGTAGTGTGGGCATCACATGCATATAGATATCATTTCACGTGAAAAGTGAAATACTTCAGGATGTTTACACCTTGTAAGGCTGAGTGAGTGCTGTCATCATTGGCTTTAACATGAGTATTCAACACAGGACTATTTCCTTTCTTATGGAGCTAGGTAATTTTTACCTAAAAAACATCATTTTTCTTACAAAGCCAGGGTAACTATATCACCAAATTATATAATTTATACATATGTACATTATATTGCAGATACATAAATTAGATCAATAAAACATTTATCACAGAGGTTCTAAATTAATTTGTATCACGATTCATGAAATCGTAAATTTTGTTAGAGCTTAAACAGAACTCTAGCAACTTTATTCATTGAGCGACTGAAAAAATGGGTATTTTCTCCTTGTTTGTTTTGATTGTTATTTTGGGATACTTTTGGTGCTTTGAGTGAGGCATTCCAAATGTACCCTGAGCCTGATGCTAAGATAAAGAGTATAACCAAGACCTCTTATAGAGTATTGACAATAGAGCCAAGAAAATTGCTTTACACATAAGCCCTTAATGTTTTAGGAATGAACACATTTATGAAGTTCTAGGTAGGATAATCCAGAGCCCATGAAGCTCATTAATTTCCAGTGGGTACTTTCTTCACTTTGACTCACAGCATTAAGACTATGAGGAAAATTCTTTGCCAAACTGATTAGGCAATATTTTGACAACATTTTAATTAATTTTTGAAATTCGGGCAAAATTTTAAATTATCCAAATCAGTACGTATACATGCTTTAAGTACTGTAAATGTACAGTAAATTCTTACAGATTGAAATTAAAAACCCATAAAATATAAGTGTATATTATAAAAATTATGTTATATTAGATTGATAAAGGAGTTAGACTTTTTAGTTACCCTGGAAAATCATCTTATAAAAGGTTTGATTATATTTGATGTAATAGAGGCTTACTTTCAGCCTGCCCACCTACTTTTATGTAGGGAAAAAAAAAAAGCACTTGAACTTTAATATTGTCTTATTCGCTATAGTGATAGTATAAAGCGGGACTAATCCTTAATTTCAAAACAATTAAAAATTTTCATTGCAAGGCAGTATCCTCTTTAAACCACTCATCATAGCGTTAGCATACAAATGTGTCACTGTGGGCGGATCTAAGATCTGAATAACTTTGGGAAGTGGACAATAACCTACATTTATCAGTTTTCTGTTTTCGTGCCAGTCTTATGGGGTATCTATTTAAAGTAAAGACTCCTTTTCAGGTAGAAATTTGAAGCAGTCTTTTAAAAACCACTCAGATGGGAGTTTTCCCCCTGTTGGACTGGCCTGGCATATCTGATTCAATGTCATAAACCAGTTCAAATCTGAGAGGCAAATTAATCAAGAGCTAATTAAAATTTAAATATATGTGTTGAGAAATATTCCCCTATGGACACTAAATTGTGTGAGCAGGTCCAGTGTCTTGATAGACAGTTTGACAATATTAGAACTTAGGGTCAATAGATTATACAATGTGTCAGTATCAGACCCTGAAAAAAAATCTGCCTGCCACACAGGAATCTTAGAACATCCGAAACATAGACTGTTCTTTTTCTCCCTACAGAGACTTCACTAAACCTACATCCATTATGATAACATTCCTTTCTTTAAAAACAAAATACATTTGCTTTTCCACAGATGTAATGTGCAAACTTTATATATTTTAACACATTTCATCTATAGTCCTTCCGTGTAATACAGTACAGCAGTACTACTTTCTAAAAACACGACAGTGTCCTGAATATGGGTGAGGTGTATTTATATCTGGATGTGTCTTGGTGTATAAGATGCGTGTAAGTGCAATGAGGAAGTATCTAGTATCCAAGGGTAAATAAAACAATTGAAAATGACACAAAAACTCTGTTTTCTAAGAATTTACTCATATTGTCTATTGCTTGTTTGTACATTTATGCTCTAAAAGAAGGAAACAAATATTTATTTTCATATCATTCTTTGGAGAGTTTTAAGGTATAATACATATTGCCAGGTACATTCTCTCTCACATCTTGATACATACACATATTTGCAAGGAAAATAAATAATGGTGTTCTAGAATCTAGCTAAGGTCACTATTGCTCTCTTTGACTATTCTACACTGTCCTGATACACTCTGGCACTTGACCCAAATTATAGAACTAAAAATTTGTACTTGAAATTTAATAAAAGCTAGTTTCTAGAATTTTGCTGCCTATATAAGTAATTGATAACTCAAAGTGCTTTACTTTTAATTTTCTTCTCCTTCCTGTAATAAATCATTCTTCAATGGCTACAATAATAATATTCTGTCTTTCAGCTGAAATTATTTGATTCAAATAATGATGGGAAGCTGGAATTAACTGAGATGGCCAGGTGAGTTTAGGAAATACACAAATACTATAATAAGTCAATCCTTGTCTGGAAAATCTAATCTATTAATATTTCTCTCTCAAAAGGTTACTACCAGTACAGGAGAATTTTCTTCTGAAATTTCAGGTATTTCTCTTTTCCCTACTGTACATATTATTTTCCTTGAAAAGTTAGACTGTGGGAGATTTGCCAAAGGAAACACAATGAAATATAACAGTAGCATTTTAACCTTTGCTCTCTTCTCTATCATCCAGGGAATCAAAATGTGTGGGAAAGAGTTCAATAAAGCTTTTGAGTTATACGATCAGGTAAAAGCGCATTCTTAACTAATTTGATTGTTTATGAGAGTTTGTAAAAGGCTCACTTCAGTGAAAAAAATCCCTCAAACTAAAGGTCCATATTAAAAGTAACAGGAGCTGTTAAAATTACTCAGACAATTCATTCTTGTCACAGGAAATGTATTATGGTTATGTCCCAATTAGACGAAACTGGATTCAAATCCCATCCTATCATTTATCTATTTTGAGGCTTTGAATGAGACACCAAACTCCTCTGAACCTCGGTTTTCCTCATTTGTAAACAAGAGATAGTAATACCTACTTTACAGGGTGGAATGAGGATTAAGTCAGGTGAAAAAATCCAGCAGAATCCTCCCCAGAATGTAATAGATGGTAACATGATATGTGTGAGAAAGTTCGTTAGTAATGTCAATAGTTAACGTCCTTTATTTTCTTCTAATTTCCCTACTTCTGAACCAAATCTGACCTCTGTGGGCTCTAGCATAGCTCTGCCACTACCTGCTGTGACATCGGGCTAGTCACGTAGCCTCCCCGGTCTGCAGGTCCTCATTCGCATGAACATATTTATGACTGCTTAATTACTTTGACAGGAGGTGATAGTGTTAACATAAAGTGAAATGTTAAATATGAAAGTACATTGAAAAGTTGAAAGCGTTTTATAAATGTAAGGTGTTGAATGAGAGGCAATTCACGCGTATTTTGGACCTCTGGAGCAATTAAGAACGTGGAGGGTCTGACATGAAGATGTTGGAATACCTGCCAATGGAGTGGGGAGATTTTTCTGAGGATTTCAATTGTTTCCGTTTTATGACATCTCCCATTATTGTTCAGTTGGTTGTATACTGGTTTATTTCTGCTCCCTCAGGATGGCAATGGATACATAGATGAAAATGAACTGGATGCTTTACTGAAGGATCTGTGTGAGAAGAATAAACAGGTAATTTTGTTACCATGCCACTGACTTTTTAAGCAGACTAGAAGGATGCAGCCACCGCACATCCATTTTTGGAAGTCTACTTTAAAGATTTATACAGCAGCAGTAGAATCCAATTCTTAACCTGATTTGGTACTGGCCTAAATCAGTGTAACTGTGATAAGTAGATTTTAAAACAACCTCGTGATTATTCACTTTAGCATAAGAATTCAATCCAGGTCTTAACGAATTGATGTAACAAGCACTTTTCATCCTATGTTTTAACACTTGACAGTGGTTAATCAACTTCCATATTTAACTGGATAACAATACCATCTATGTTCTACACAGGATCTGGATATTAATAATATTCCAACATACAAGAAGAGCATAATGGCTTTATCAGATGGAGGAAAGCTGTACCGAACGGATCTTGCTCTCATTCTCTGTGCTGGAGACAACTAGAGTTGATGACCATGACCACTTACTAGCGATACACTGTATCTAAAAAAATAACTGTGCACTAGAAGGGAGTAGGCTGTATTTTCTTTTGTATCTGTAAATTTAACTGCATATAGCTAATTACCCAGGATGCGTGGCACATTCTTTTCAGCTTGTTTCTACACTGTTTGTAATGTACAGTTTTTGTAACCAGATGATTGGAAAAGAAGGTCTTAGGCTTAGGCCAGCCAATACACCCAACTGGGGGGAAAAAAATAACCGAACACATTCTCGCTTTCACAAATATAGTTGGACAAGATTTCCCTAACAATTCCACTAGGATTAATCTCTAAAATTCTAGTCCCTGATATGTAACGCACATTTGTCACTGAATAGGAGAATTATACATAACAGGTTACCGTTTCAGACAATCATAGGTCTATCCCACAAAATAGTCTTAAGCCGTATTTCCAATTATTAGGAGGAATGTGCTTTTGCATCTAAAATACCAAAATATCAATCAATAGTTAGTTATTTGTTGCTCTATGAGGTTAACCGTCTCACTAGACAAGAGTTAGTTAATTAATCAACACGTCTACTGCTTGAATCCATACCAAGCTATTGGTTCAAGTTAATTTGATGACAAGGAAGGTAGCACCAGATGAAACATAAATTTGTCTGATTCTACATCTGTATTTCCAACAAGCCTACTGTCAGAGAGTACGACCTTAATCCATTTTCTAAACTGTTTTCACGTGTTGCAAATTATAATTATTCTAGTCAACTGCTGTTTTACGTCATATTGTGTGATCTCTGATTAAATTATATATGCCGAGTGTCCTGGTGTCTACTTTGCATACTTCCTGGATTTTCTTTCTATGTAGGACTGTCCATTTCCACCAAGGGTATCTGCTGCCTCTGAAAATATTTTTTTTCTAGCTATAACTACTCTATTTTTTACTACATAATTAAATTTTAATGTAAAATTCATAGCACCCTGATTGTCGAATGTTATATCATCAATAATTTTGTGTATTCTGTGAATTCTATATATTTCATATTGAGATCAGCATTCAAAATAGTTCTATTTCTATCTGCAAATAGTTTCAAATGAGTTAAAAATAACATCTGAAGAGAAATACTAATGTAATCATTTATCTTACTTAGCAAGGGAGATTCTAAAACATTCTTTTGACCTACATCCAAGGCAGTTTCATGTATTTGTAGCTAGAATATCCTATACTCGTTACGCTTGGCAGGTAATCATTGGTGATTTCTGATTCTTTAACTGTGAAGCAGAGAGCTAAGAGTTATGTCTTTATGAAATTTACAAAGTTACCACCAAAGAATGAATGGTTCATTCATCACCATGTAATGGGAAATTCATCCAGGTGGAAATGTAAGATGCTCAAGTTATTATGACCTAAGAAATCTAAATAAATGTAGATCTGCCTGACTCGGCGAATTACTGTTTAAATGTCCCCAATTCTATAAATTCAGCACTACTTTTCTCAATTCATAGAAATCACAGCAAAATAAAAGTGAGGTATCTCTTTCCCCCAAGGATGAACAGAAAATAGATCTGTCCAAAAATGAAATTTATCAAAATGATGTATTAGATCGGCTTTGCTTCTAGTGTGTAAATGGAAGCACTGACCTTAGGTTGAATTTAACGAGTAAGAATAAAGAGGAAAATAACTCATCTCTCGTATTTTGTTTCTTCCTCAAAAAATCAGTTGACATGTAACGGGTAATTAATCCAGGTGGAAATGTAGGATACTCAAGTTATTATGGCCTAAGAAATCTAAATAAACATAGATCTGCCCAACTCAGCGAATTACTATGTGCATTAGGAAGAGGATCCTCCAACGTTAAGATTTACAAAGAAATTCCAAAAAAATCCAAATATTTGGAGTTTTTTGCCCAACCAACATAATCAAACAGTTCTTTGTAAAAGATTTTTTCCAGAGAAATAGGAATATACCGAATTTCTTACATTCGTCCGTTCATTACATTTGAAATAACTGTTAATTACAAGGTATACATCAAATCGAGGGCAGGCTTGGCACTCTTAGAACTGTAGCATCGAAAAAGAAAGAAAAACAACAGCAATAAATGTCTGATATCTGGGGTCACTTCCTAGAAAGCCCATAGGAATAATGGTCATGAATCTAGCACTTGGCCTATCTACGATTCGAACTCCTGAGCTCTATCAGGGAGGGAAATTCTTACAGCTCAGCTAAATCAGTCACACATCTAAGTGATGGGCCTGTCTCCTGGAGTGGAAAGCAGAAAAGAGTAAAGGAACCTGACAGGGCAAATGTGAGCTCGCTTACACGTGCCTACGTCAGATTACAAACCATTCATTCCAGGTATACTATCAATCCAAATGCAAAAGGTATACAGACAACAATGTGTTAGAATGTCTTCCATCCCTTATGCATGAAAAGATTCCTTAACAACCAATTCTGGAAAAACATTGAAAAATTGGACCTTATTAACCTTAAGAACTATATTCCACGCTCCCGCTAAAAGTCATTATTAAGAAAATGAAAACTCAAATATCAGAGTGTGAGAAGATACTTGGGCTGGCTCCAAGACTCGGGAGCTTTCCAGGTGAAATCTGAAATTCTTCCCCATACGTGGAGGGCAGGGGCAGACTGAACAAAGCAGCAGGCCACTCCAAATTATGGTGGCAGATTAATAAACAAGGGAACTTACTTATGAGGCTTGTCTTGAATGACCCCACGACGAATAAATCTTCATGCTCAACCACCAGAATATATATTTCTTAATGTTTATTTATTTCTGAGAGACAAGGCAGAGTCCAGGTGGTTTCAACGACACATGCTGACTTGCTGACTCAGCTGACATGAGGCTTCATCCTAAAAACCGCTCCAGCCCGGAAACTGTGCGCACGTGGAACCAACATTCCAAGGGGCGGGGGTGGGTGGGGAGTGGGGGATGAGAGGCCTCTGATTGCCCAGGTGCAGCTCTCAGGTCAACCAGCGGTCATGTCCTCCCGATGACTTCTTCCAACAATTTGTAGCACATAAAATTGACAAAGGTACATTTCCAAAGATGTATAAACATTACTCCAAAAATTAATTTTAAAAGCAAACCCCGGAAGAAAAATGCGTAAGAAAGTTGAACAGGCATTTTGCAAATAAAAGAGATCTCTAAATAGCCAAAATAAAGAAAAGTAATCGACCTTATTAGTAGTCAGGAGAAATGCAAATTAGAACAAATGAGATACCACCATAAATCAGAAAGGTTAAAATTAAAGCGATTTTGAGGGGTACTTTGGTGGCTCAGTTGGTGGAGTGTCCAACTCTTGGTTCCCGCTCAGGTAGATCTTGGGGGTTGTGAGATCGAGCCCCATGTTGGGGTCTACTCTGACTATGGGGAGGCTGCTTGGGATTCTCTCTCTCTGCCCCTCCCCTACTAACACTCTTTCTCAAAGTAAATATACTTAAAAAAGAGAGAGAGAGAAATTTTAAATGCTAACTATTGATGAGGATGTAGCACAGTGGAAATTCTTACTTCTGGGTGGGAGGTTAAACTGGGATGATTTTGGAATGCACTGGGGCAGTATCTACTAAGTTTGAAAGTATACACACCTTATAACCCAGAAATTTCACTTCTAGGTTTTATCAGCCTAACGAAGAAAGGTCTGCACCGTCACCAAAAGGAAGAATGTTTACAGTAGTGTTGTATTTGGCATAACCCCAAACTAGAAACCCCAATGACCACCAACAGTGGAACTAATATATGAATTGTGGATTATTCATACAATGGAATGTTATGTAGGAATGAGAATGCATAAAGAATTGCTACACAGATAAAAACCAGAAACAGGAAATACATAGCGTGTGATTCTACTTATATAAGCTTCAAAAGTAGCTTAGCTATGGTGTTAGAAGTCAAGACAGTGACCAGTTTTACAGAAGGTAAGTCACGATGAGAGACACAAGCAAGGCTTCTGGATTCCTTGGTGATGTTCTGTTTTTGACCTGGATAGTGTTTACATAAGTGTATTCATTTTGCAATAATTCAATTTGTGTATGTTAAGAAATCATACATCGAATAAAAAGTTTTTAAAAAATTAATGGTGTGTGAGCAGGGATTTAGAGGAGCACATTCCGAGGACAAACCAGCAGGTAGTACAAAGGTTCTAGGTCAAAGAACCCCAAGGAACAGAAAGAAAGCTGTTGTGGCAGAGCCTGGGTAGAGGGTAGAGTGTGTTTGAGGCAGAGCCGGCAAGATCTCCTCTGCCAGAATTAGTTGAGATTTTATGCTAAGTGCCATTTATTCTGTCTCCAAACACAAGGATTATTTTACCCCACAGTTGAGAAATATAAGACTTTAGAAGAGGGGCGCCCGGGGGGTCAGCCAGTTAAGCGTCTGACTTCAGCTCAGGTCATATCACAGTTCATGAGTTCGAGCCCAGAGTTGGGCTCTGTGATGATAGCACAGAGCTGGGAGTCTGCCTCCAGATTCTGTCTCCCTTCCTCTCTCTGTCCCACCCCTGCTCTCTCTCTCTCAAAAATAAACAAAAAAAAAAAAAAAAAAAAAGACTTTAGAAGAAAATTCAAGTTAAAGGGATTGAAGTTGAGAATTAATTTATAAAAGCCTAATACCTTTATGTTCAACAAACAAAATTATAAAATTGAATTCATCAAGAACGAAAAAATTTATAAGCTTTTTCCCCTTGAAGGCTTTTGCAATAGAACAATAGGTCATAAAGACTCTGTTATTGCTTCTTGATTTTAAATCATGATCCCAAAAAATGATCTAATTTGGAAGAAAACCACGTTGACTGATGATTGAGTGACTTGAGGCATATCATAACTTCCCTGAGTTCTCAGTTACCTCAAATATAAAATGAAGGTGTTAAGAAGTATCTTCTAAGATATTCCAGCTCTAAAATTCTGTTATTCAAAGTCACTTGAATTTTTGCTGCTTTAGTTTTTTTCCACAAGAACAATATAACAGCCATTGTTCCATACTTGACACATTTCCTGGAGGTGTTTTCATATATTGATTATAAGATCGGTGGTATTATTACCAACAATTCTCATTTTAATTTAGTGAGTATTAACTCTTCCATTAGTGTACTGGAAGCAGGACCCTTCAAGAAGGTACTGAGTGACAAACTAATAATTCTTAAGATTACAGCCCTCAGGTGGTTTGTCATTACTTATAGTGGTTAAAGCTGACGATAATGTCTCTTGTAGACTTCCTAAAAACATTTCTTTCTTAGGAATAAATTTCAGGTAATTGATATCCTCATAATCTCTCTTTTCTGGCCTTCTCTTCCATGCTTGCAAGCTGTTCTTCCTCACTCATCGTTTATAATAGAATATAATAAAGAAGCAAACTCTAAGAGATGATTAATAGAAGAAAGATGTGTTTAATAACTTTGACAAAATTTTTATGATACCCAGTTAAGACACCAATAGGTAAAAAACACAAACAGAACATTCACTGGTGTAGAAAAGTATTCAATTATCACTAACCAATAAACACATACTTGAACAGAAGCTATTATCTTTTACTTACGAAATTAGTAAATAGTTTGAAAATCAGACTACCCCATGTTGGTAGGTGTTTGTTGAAACTGGCACCATCACACACAGCTCAGAGTGCTCTAAACACATACAAATCTTAGGAATAACAATTTTAAAATGTGTAGCAAGGGTCTTTAAAAGCTCCATAACCTTTGATTAATAATATTACTTCCAGAAATCGGTCATGAGAAAAAAATTCCAAATTCTAAAAGGTTTTACATGCACAAAGATGTTCATCATAGTTTTATATATTATACTGGAAATAAAAATAACCAATTATGAGAATAAAGAATCAAATAAAGCATTATATATAAAAACCATGAAATACAAAGAAATCAGATTTGTAAAAAAAAACCGTATCTGATTTATCATACAATATCAACTATCAAAAAAAAAGGAAATTTGAAAAAACACTGGAAAAAAAGTTATAAAAAATGTAAACACTAAAATATTAATTTAAGCAAAATTAGAGATATGGTTTTATTGGTAGATTCAGTGTAGGGAAAGAGTGTAGATTACAGGAAAAAAAGAGTTAAAGCTGATGAGCTTACTAGGGACTGTGGTAGTACTCTTTCGGTGCAAATTATATACACAAATTACTTTCATAAAATATAAAATTAAATAAAAAGGAAAAGACTAAAAACAAATATACCAAAATATTAACAGAAATTTTCTTTAGGAAGTTAGTTTTTAATGTTTTCTATTCATTTGTATTCTCATGTTTTCGATGACAAAGAGGTCTGAAAAGCGAAAGGGTCGAATGACAGGAGGGCCTACCTCTCATTTGTATATTTTACATTTTACAGTGTTTTCTCTCGTTTCACCTCACTTAATCCTCAGAAGAACCCCTGAAAGAGGTATTATAATCCTGAACTTTATAATGGGGAAAAGAAGAAGTAATGAAACTTAAACAATTTCATTTATATAATTACTATTATTACTTTCTATTTTTTCCTACACCTTAAGAGGTACTGATAATTTATAAAAGAAGATGTAAGCCGACAAGAGGAAACAGAGGGTTAGTATTAAAGGTAAAACGCAAACTGGGTACCTGCATTGCGAGAGCGTGAAGACATGTGACATCCTAAAAGGCTCAGTATAATTGAGACTGCCAAGGCCACTTATTCCAAAACTATAACATTACCCACTGATGTACAAAATTTAATGTAATTTATGTGCACAATTAACCGTGAACGTAATAAGAGTGTCCACGTGGGGCTTACAGCATAGGTATTCAAACAGGAACACCAGACTCCTTTGCTGATCGATTCAGAGAAGTGAGATGGAAGCTGGTCCCCTCTCTCAACGGGGACGGTCGAGTGAACATGTTAATGAGTGATGCCTGTGACAGCAAAATAGACCTGTTTTTAATATAAGCTCAAAATTACAGCTTACGTAGACCGGAGACACTGGCTTTAGTACTTGATCCTCAGGATGGCAAATTAGTCAAACCCAATATGAAATGAAATGAAATGAAATGAAACACAAAAATATTTTATAAGCTTATTTATCTTCTCTACCTAGAGAAATCTACTCTTCTTTTAAAGCTGAGACGGAATGCTATTTCCTAGGTGTCACTTTCTCTAAACTCTGGAGTCAGAATGAATTACTTCCTCTTCCACCCTTTAACACTGCTGGAATAATAATTATCACAATGCATCAAAAATAATTACTTATAGATGTCTCTATCCTGCTAGATAATGTTTTAAGAAGGCAAAGGGTGTAGATTGTTCATGTTGGAAACTCGGTATCAAATAAAATGCCAGGCTATAAAATAGGTCCCGGAAAACTTAGTTTGAATTAATATTGAGCTATCTAAAGAAGATAATTCACAAGTCCAGTGAAGAGGAAATATAATGGAGGGGCACCTGGGTGGCTCAGTTGGTTAAGCATTTGACTCTTGATTTCAGCTCAGGTCATGATCTCAGAGTTGTGAGATCAAGTTCCGAATATGGCTCCGTGCTGAGCTTGCAGCCTGCTCAGGACTGTCTCTCTCCTCTCTCTCTGCCCCTCTCCCGCTCACATGCACACTCTCTCTCTCTCTTTCAAAAACAAACAAATAAACATAAAAACAAAAAAAGGAAATACAATGGAAAGGCAGAATTCATTAAATCTACTGTATATCCTATACTTTCTTTTCTTTTAGGCCCCATCCCCATGAGCATTGTTGAATGTGTAACTTAAATGCTACTTCGACCATTAAGATTCTCCTGATTTTTCCAAGTTATAATATTGGTTTCCTTCTCTGCACTTCCAAGCATTTTGCCTCCACCAAAGCCTTTACTCACTTGCCTTTTTTATTTTTAAAAACTCTTGGAGGGATACTATCTCATCTTACAGATCTTTAAATATACAGGGTCTACCTACGGCTGGCCCAGCACATTGACACACACCCAGTCCGTGTTTGTTCCTTAACAATTTATTAGACTTGAAAATATTCAGAAGATCAGAGACTGTATCATTTCCACTGTAACCAGGATGAAGGCCGGAGTGGTCCTAGGAGCCTTTTGTCTTCCTGATGAGTCCTTCTATTACGTCCCACTGCTCCTTAGTGACCTAACACAAACAGAAAGCCAACTTAATGTGGTTCTTGCATGTTTTTAAAGCTTAGTATCTTAGCTACTACTATATTATATTCACAAAATGGCATTACCTTCCTCAGACTGTTGAATTCCCCTGAAATAAGCACTTCCTCTCCACCATCAAATCTAATGACCTGAAAAAAAAATGGCAAAAATCCTGAAACTAAATCCTTTTAAAAAGTTTCTGAACAATTAGACATTCTGCCGTCTTGACTGGATAGAACATCTCTTTGGCACTTTCAATCAAAGCCCAAATTTTGAAGACAAAAGTGATGATGAAACCTAATCTGATTAACTCGTTTTAGAATCCTTTTCCCCCTGTCTCCCCAATTTCGAATTCTACCCGCTATTAAAAATCATGTTACAGGCATGTCTTCCAGGGTAATTTGCAATTAATAAAATTAATTTATCCATGGAAAAAACTCCATCGGCTAACCAATCTATATTAATATTTTATATCCTTTACAGCTAAATGAATATTTTAAATCATATTTACGTTCACCATTGTCAGGACTGGTTCCACAATATGCCTTCCCACCCCAAATCCACCTCCCCCAAAGTTAAGAGAAACAATACTCACTGCTCCATTAATCCAAGAAGCATAATCACTACAAAGGAAAGCAGCAAGGTTTGCAAGTTCTTCCACAGTTCCTAGCCGACCGCAGGGAATTCTGTCGATCATTTCTTTCTCAAATTCTCCAGTTGGGTCAAGACGACTAAAGGCACCCTTCGAAATTAAGAAAATGGTTACGTTGCATTTTTTGTTAATGCGACTCCTTTCCTACCTAAGAAACGAGTTTGTAAAAAATGTAATATTACTGTGGCAGCCTGTTCACACCTCAGGCCTCGTAAACAACAGAGAATATGGCCAAATTCTTCCATATCCATTTTAGCTCAAAACAGGACATTTTACCTTATACTGACCAGTATAAAAAAATATACCAGAAAATATAACCTTTTTACCTTAGTTTTCTTCATCCATAAAATGAAGATACCTGTCATTAGCTACCTCACGAAACTGTTATAAGCATCAAATGAGAAAATGTACATATGAACGTACTCTGAAATATGTACAAGCCCACTGTGGTGGGTGTAGTAGTGATATTGTCATTTGATTTAGAAATCAGAAAAGTACCTCAAGTAGGAAATCTTTAAGAGGAAATTCCTTGTCTGCTCCTTCTTCTCAAAATAATTGGAAAAGAGGAAAACAAGTATGTAGGAATATTAAATTCAAGTAGATCTTAGAGAAAAAAAATAACTAAATTTGTCAAACAATGTCTGCCTTCTGCTTAAGAGATGACAGTGCAGACCAAGATGAAGTATGTATGTGCATGGATTAAAAACAATAAATAAAAGATCGGATTTCTCTGTACCAATGCCTGGAAGTCTAGGTGACAGCTTTTTTGAATAAATCAGGAATGAGACAGAGCAAGCTCTCAGGAGGTTCCTTGTGAGTCCTCCAACTCTCCCCGGGCATGTATAAACCAGTGGAGACAAAGGGTAGCAAGAGGCCACCTGGCTCTATCAGTGCTTGCTACGGAGTTTCTATACTTCGATTTTCTTTTAACCTCTTTAAAGCTACACACTTGTCATCTGTGTACAACTTATATTTCTACTGCTACACTGTAAGCTCCTTGATGGCAAAGACTCTGTCACGAATGTTTTTGTATCTTTCTCAGCACTTTTGCATACAGCAGGCACTCAATATCCTAGAATATTGAGGTCCTAAAAAGAAGCTTCTGTGACTCCAGGGTTTTCTTCAGATAGGGCTCAGCACAGTGCTGCCCTCAATCATGTGTTTGAATACATGCTTTTGAGTTATTTTTCCATTAATTGTTTTAGATTCTGTATTACTAAAGCGTCAAACAAGACAGTCAATCAAGTTTCAGTCACTCAGGTAGTTCTTTCCATTTTCCACCCTTCAAGCTGCTAATACAGCCATTTCCATACTGATATCCAGTACTCAGAACTACCTACAATCCAAATGCTCCCTAGCATTATTTTCTAAAGTATTTATTTATACAACTGAAACAAGTGGTCACACTTCACTGAGGCCTTCATAGCTATATGCCAGTTAGTATTGTAAATTCTTGCTTTACATGAAAACAGAAAGTGAGAGTGAAGTTACCTGGGGCAGTGTGAGAGAACACAGACCTGTGGACATTCTGAGCAGCAACTGTAACAGCACTAGTGATCATTATGAGTTGTGGTGAGGACCTGTAATGATTATTAATTACAGGGGAAATGCATGCCATCAAAAGATTTGTAATCGGAGAATGGGAATCAAATGACATGCATAATTGAGTGTATGAAAGTGAAAGGCACAGATGTGAGCCAAAGGAAACATTACCTATAGCAAGAGCAGAGAACCTTCTAGAAAAATCTCTTAAAAGAAAAATATACTTACATTTCCAGGAACTAAAAAAAAGGATGTCAATCAAAGTAAGAATCTTTAAAATATGGTGAAGATCAAGAAATAAAGGCTAATAACATATCCCTGAAACAATTCAGACAAAATACCAAACTTGATGGCACAAAAGATCCCAGAAGATAAATACACTGAAATAGATCTTATCAAGAAATTATATAGCTGCTGTATTCCTGTCCACCTCCTTGTTTATAGTGGATAATGGCAAAACCCTCTTCTCTACCACCAGGGCTCCAAACTCAGAAATCTCTGACAAATTCTGCACACAACAATCAGAGTATTTCTATCAATATTTCATTCCTTCATCATTCACAATGAGATAATAGGCAAACTAAAACTTACTTTTGTTTTTATAGGCCCCGGTTGAATCACATTGAATCGTAATCCATATCTACCCCATTCAGCTGCAAGAGACCTAAAAATTAAAATAAACAACATAGATTCTAAAATCTTATATGGTAAAAATACTAATAACCAAGATTCACTGCATGCCCACTACATGCCAGGGACTACGACCCCCAAGTAGGTGCTATTATTATTCCCCTTTAACAGATAAGGAAACTGAGGCACAGAGAGGTTTAATCACTTGCTCTGGGTCACAGAGCCAGTAAATCAACTTTAAGGCATCGAGCTCCAGAGTTTGTGCCTTTAATCACTCTATTGTAATATCTACTATTTATGTAGCAGGATTCTCGCACAGAGAGTAGTGATACCGAGGCTTTTCTTTCCAGGAAGCAACTCATTCATGCCAGCACCACTCGGTTGGGTTTGTACCTAAGACCTAAGCCCTGAATGCCATGCTGCAGTTTTTAATATATTTTTTACTTCTCTGTCTCCCATATATGGTAACACACAAAGATGTAGTCTGATTAAGTGGTCTCATGTTACAAGGTCATGAGGGATGCTGTCATGTACGCCACGCGTATAACCAGGTTGCCTTGAGGTTTTTGTTTTGTTTTGTTTTCATTCCATAGGGAGGGGACCATACCACATTTACATTTTAGTGTCCTTCCTTAATCACTATGCTATACCACCTACCATTTACATGGTAGAACCAAGTCCAGTATCAAAATACATTATTAGAGTAAGTGTCATAATTTAGCATAAAGAGTGAGAGAATCATGCCCCTCCCCAACATTTTCTGGAGTTCAGTCCTACATGTATGAAGTCCAATATAGCTTTACTTATATATAATCCACTGGATTATAATGTTTGCAACATCACAAGTGCTTTTAAGTAAGAGATGAATTACAAAGATATAAAATATCAACCACATCCATGTTTAATGAGGCTTTAATACAATTGCTGAACCGCACTCAAAAGGAAATCGGAATCTAACAAAATCTTACTAAATGGTATGAAGCAAAATATAACAATAATAGAAAACATGGCAACTTGAAGGAATCTGGTTTAAAAGCCGACTTGATAGACAGGTCTTAACTTTTATTATCTAATCGTTTTAGGAATTTACATTCACATGTACATTTGTGTGTATATATACTTAATCTAGTTTAAAAAAATGACTTAGAGGGGCGCCTGGGTGGCTCAGTCGGTTGGGTGGCCAACTTCGGCTCAGGTCATGATCTCGCGGTCCGTGAGTTCGAGCCCCGCGTCGGGCTGTGTGCTGATGGCTCAGAGCCTGGAGCCTGCTTCAGATTCTGTGTCTGCCTCTCTCTCTGCCCTTCCCCTGCTCATGCTCTGTCTCTCTGTCTCTCAAAATAAATAAACGTTTAAAAAAAAAAAAAATGACTTAGAGTAACAATTTAAAAATACATAAATAATGAAAATAAGGAAGATAAAATCATTTGAAGGAAAGAAAGAGAGAAAAGGAGGAGGGCAGGAAAGAAGGGACGAGGAGAAAAAAGGATAAGGAAACACAAAGGAACCAAGAACGGAGCTAATACCTAAGCATCCGGTAGCATTCTATACAATCACAATACGTGGGTCATGAGTTTGCATCCATTCCTTCCATGACATGATGCAAAAAATAAATCTAATCAGCTACGCACTTTGCAGTGTCCATAAGGAAAAGACAAGCTAATCTCTCAGGAAAAGCATAATTGCTTCCAACAAAAAAAAAAAAAAAAACCAGAAAAATATTTCTTTCAAGAAGACTTCTAAAATGAAAATTGTGTAATACAAGAATACAATACTGTATACTTGCAATAGATACAAAGAGATAAGTTTTATGGAACTACAAGATATCAATTAACATGAGCTGACAAGATCAGTGCAATGGCCAATTCCAGCGGCACCTGGGTGGCTCAGTTGGTTAAGTGTCTCACTTTTGACTTTGGCTCAGGTCATGGGTTCATGGTTCCGTTCATGAGATTGAGCCTTGAGACAGGTTCTGAGCTGATAGCATGTGAAGCCTGCTTGGGATGCTCTCTCCTCTCTCTGCCCCTCCCACATGTGCTCTCTCTGTCTCTCAAAATGAATAAATAAACATTAAAAAAAAAACAACACAATAACAAATTCAGCAAAACCATTCTATTGGGGGAGGGGGGGGAACACATGTGCTCCAGGCACAGTCTGTTAATCTGTCTTGATCCACGGGTGCATTGTAGAGAATGGCTCGACTGCATGACTGCAGCTCTTTCAGGCAAATCATGCACAAAAACTGCTTCCCTGAGTGGCGCTTCTGACAGAATTCGTGCCCATGCCTACCCTTGGCATGTACTTGTAGTGCATCTGCTCCAAGTTGCTAGGAAAGTAGTAACTTCATATCCTAACAGAATTACTGAGCCGAGCAGAGTTTATAGCTTCCTGTGAAAAATTGAGCAACCTATTAAGGAAACCTGTCTAGAGGAAAAGTCATCCAATCTCTGCTGAGAGGTGCAACAGATATACTTTTTCCAGTCCTAGGTCTCATTAAACTAGCTTATATTCTGAAGAACTACTGTAACATGATAAGAAATCTACCTCATTAGCTCATGTTGCATGTTAAGATGTTAACTAAGCACAATATACTCATCATACGGTAGCCATTACTGTTGTTAAATCAACAGATGTTTATTGTGTACTTACTGTGAGTTAGTAACACTTTATAAGTTATCTACCCTCAAAGAACGGCAGTCCCTGCTCTCAAGAGAGCAGTCCTACTCTCTCAAGAGAAGTCAGCTTAGTTACATCATAAAGTAGTTAGTCTCCTGGGAACTATGTAAGGTGTGCCATGGCTGCCTAAAGGAAGAAGTACCTAAGTCTACTGAGAGTGAGAAGGAAGGCTTCCTGGAGGAGGTGATATTTGAGCTGACACTTGAAAAAGGAGTAGGAGTTTATGGTGAAAGGTAAGGGTGAGGGAAAGAGGATGCTAGATAACAGAGCATAGAATGTAAAAAAAAAGATAGCCCAGGCATATGGGCCAGTATGACAAAGGACAAAGGCACAAACAACATGCAGCATTTGGGGACTTCCAAGGCCTTATTCAGTAGGCCTGTGTTCTACGAAGTATGAGAAGAGGATGGATGGGAATGCAGGCTGGAGAGGAAGTACACATTTAGTATCTATTTCGTACAATACACTATGCAGGAACACAAAACAAAACAAAAGAACAAGCAGCACAGAATCATAGACCTTCAAGGACATGAAATTGAAACCTCTAACAAGATCAAAGGTCCCAATAATACAAAAAAATTTTTTGACAGAGAGCATGCACACGTGATGGGGTGGGGGTCGGGGGGCAGGGAGAGGGAGAGGGAGAGAGAGAAAATCTTAAGCAGGCTCCATGCTCAGCATAAAGGCCGATGGAGGGCTCCA
The DNA here is from genome assembly GCA_030068075.1 of Paguma larvata. Classification (NCBI taxonomy): domain Eukaryota; kingdom Metazoa; phylum Chordata; class Mammalia; order Carnivora; family Viverridae; genus Paguma; species Paguma larvata. The sequence continues at coordinate 35,807,740 of CM057838.1, read as the reverse complement.
TCTCACAACTGAGATCATGACCTGAGCCGAGCAAAATCAAGAGGAGTTTTACACTTAACTGACTGAGCCACCCAGGCACCCCAAGACAAATACTGATACTGTACAAATGATGCCAAAATAGTCAAGTTCCAATTTCTTATTTCCAATACCATCTGACCTTAAAAAAAGGTAATTATCTCTATTCACACTAAGACTCAATTTCTAAGTATAGTAATATGTCTTTGTATCTCGAATAAATACATGTTACTGATTCAAATGTTAAAAAGTACTTTGAGACTACTTGAAAAAGAGAATAATTATGCAGTTCAGCCAGCCCTGAGCAAGAGCTATGTACCAGATCTTGCCGAGAAATAAGTATATGGAGATGAATAAGGTTTCTCCCTCACAGAACTCACATTCCAGTGGGGAAGTCAGATGGCTTCAATGGTATGTTAGAAAGTAGTCTTGCGGGGCGCCTGGGTGGCTCAGTTGGTTGGGCGGCCGACTTCAGCTCAGGTCATGATCTCACGGTCCGTGGGTTCGAGCCCCATGTCGGGCTCTGTGCTGATGGCTCACCAGAGCCTGGAGCCTGCTTCAGTTTCTGTGTCTCCCTCTCTCTCTGCCCTTCCCCTGCTCATGTTCTGTCTCTATGTCACTCAAAAATAAATAAACATTTAAAAAATAATAATAATAAAAAGTAGTCTTGCATCCCCTCTGTGCCCCTACATTGGTGCACGACCTTCATTCTAGAATCTATAACAATGTGTGGCATTTCTTTATTACTGTGTTAGTCTTCTCACTAGATTGAAATAAAGTGTTAAGGGCACAAAGATTAGAGAATAATTCATTCTGTTCTAAAGAAATGAGAGAAAACATCACAGAAGAAGTGATATGATGAGAGTCTTTTTTTTTTTAATTTAATTTAATTTAATTTTATTTTTGAGAGACATAGAGACAGAGTGTGAGCAAGGGAAGAGCAGAGAGAGAGGGAGATACAGAATCTGAAGCAGGCTCCAGGCTCTGAGCTGTCGGCACAGAGCCCGACGCGGGGCTTGAACTCACAGACCGTGAGATCATGACCTGAGCTGAAGTCGGCCGCTTAACCAACTGAGCCACTCAGGCGCTCCTGATGAGAGTCTTGAAAGTAGGGAAAATATCACAGCAAACTCCAACAGCAGCAGAGCCCAAGCATAGAGATATGAAAATGCACAGCGTATTTAAGGAAAGACAGAGCAGTTCAATGGAAATTAAAATACAAGAAAAACAGGATAAGACTATACACTCAAGTGAGGATGAGGACTATTCTACTTCTACCACTGTCATATCCCTGGTGCCCAGCATAGTGCCCGGCACAAAAAAGCCACAAAATAAACATTTATCCAGTTAATAAATGAATAAACGAAGGCCAGGGACAAGTTTATTTAGAATGCCATAGTGAGTTTTGGTTTTTATTCCAAAGAGTAATGAAAAAATGATCTCAGATTGTTTTAGCTAGGGAGTATCATAAGCATACATGTATTTTTAGAAAGATGATTCTGGTGGGAATATGCATAAAAAGTAAAGAGGGGAAAGACTGGTAGCAGAGCAAAACACCAGAGGGTTAGTACAGTAAGCTACATTACCACAGAAACAGTGGCCCAGGCCAACAGCGAACAGATTCAAAGAGCTATCATATGCTGCTGAGAAAAGGCCAGAGATCTGGCAAGTGGTGACTGGTTTATGTTAGTCCTTATTAATCTTGCACAGCAGGTACAATAAAAGGATGAAGGTGTGTTTAACAGAGATTAGAAATAGCACTAAAGATAAAGATATACGGGAGAACAAAAGGCTGGACTCCTGGGCTATCTAATATGATAGCCACTAGCCACATGTAGCTATCTAATCTCAATTTTAATTTTTAAGTAATTAAAATTAAATACAATTTAGGTCCTCAGCCACAGTACCCACAACTCAAAGGTTCGTATGTGACTCTTGGATAGCGCCGAGTTATAAAACGTTCCCACTGCTGCGAAGTTCTATGGGCCAGTGCTGACCTTGACAAATGGAACTCGTCAGAGAAATAGAAAGTGTGTTTTCAAGTCAATCCAATTAATCTGTGTTTTACTTTCCTCTGGACGGAGATTAGAAAGAAGAAGTTTAGCTCCACGAACTACCAAAGTACACCGTTAATCTTCAGTGATGGGATCAACACAGTCATACTCACTTGTTCAAGGCCTCCACGCCGGCTTTGGCAGAAGCACTGGGTACTACAAAACCCGACCCGCTTTCGGCATAGATGGTTGTAATAGCAAGAAATGCTGCTCCTGAAATTGGAAAAGGATACAGGACTTAACGATACGGTTTGAAAATCAGTGCACGTCAGGAAAACGTGGCTTACAAGAATGGGATCTGATTCAAGACGATACAACAAAAATGCAGCATTTTGTAAAACTTCAGCAGCCCTAAATTAATGAAATTACTACATCTTGCTAGTAATCTTGCTGTCAAAGCCCAGTCTGTGCTTACCTGACATTCTATACTAGGTGAGTCAGTATGGAGGCCCAAACCTCAGAGGTATGGCCCTAGGTAACCCACTGCCTAATCAGCTGGATGGGATTTCCATTAACTAAGCACCCACTTAAGTAAGAATAAATTAGAATCAAAACTGTATTAGGAGGGACTTCTGCTTCCAGCCACGATGGACTTGCCCTCCTCCTGTAAACATCTGTTTAACATATATGATTATATAATACAACTGTTTTCAGGTACCATACAGCAGGCAGGGAAAGACAGTGACCCCTGAGAGAAGAAAAACATATGAAGTGAGCCCTAAGGTCACCCCAGATTTTGTCTAAATGTACTATACATATACTATATACTCTACAATATAGTATATACCACAAACACATACATACTATATATATATATATATATATATATATATATATATATACTATATAGATTGTGAGATAAGGAAGAGAAATTCCAGTGAAACATGGTATTCTCACTGAGTTGAGGAGACAGATATCAGAATTTGGGGAGACTGAGGAAGCTGGAATTTGTGAGGAGAGATCTCCCAAGGAGGGAAGTCTGCTGATAGAGAGCTCTAGAAACCTGCATAGTGTCTCCTTGAGTCTTTGGGCAAACATTGAGCTATATGTGTTTAGGTGAGATTTCACTAGGCCAGGTGAAGAACCAGTGCCAGGGAGCTGGAAGCTTAACAGTTAGGGCTGGGAGACAAGGCAGTTCTGAGCAGCTTCACTGAACATCCAGGACTTCAAATGGAAAACTCGGAAAGGCCATGCCTTATTAGGAGTGTTAAATTGGCTCAAGAGTAAAGGCTACTCTAGATGGACCCAAATAAAGCTTAAAAATGAACACCAAAATGATGACGCTGACCTACAAGTAACAACTGTTTGCGAACATAAAACGCAGTACACTTCAAAGGAAAATGTTAATAAGCATACACACGCATTCAACAACATAACATTCACAGCATGAAATCAAAAACTGCTACACGAAAAGACACAGAAACATAACCAGGAGAAAAACCAGTTAATACAAAGAGTCTCAGAAATTACAGAAAAATAGAATTGGTAGACAAAGACCTTTAAAATGATATTATAAATACGCTAAAAGATTTCAAGGAAAATGAGTATAATAAAAAATACAAAAATAAAACCAAAAAAATACAATATCTGAAATGAAAAATTAAAATTAAAATTAAAATTAAATTAAATGAATGGGATTATTTGTAGAAGAAAAGATCTGTTGTCTTGAAGACATAGGAACAGCAATTATTCAAATTGGAGGACAGTGGAAGGAAAATAGTTGGGAAGGGAAAAAAACAACCAGAGCTTCAGTGAGCTATAGAACAGTATCTACCATGCTAGCTTATGTACAATTGGTGTCCCAGAAGCAAGGTGAAGAAAAATCACTTGGAGAAATAAAGACTGAAATTTTTTCTTATTTGGTAAAATCTATATAAGTCCAGGGAGCTAAACAAATCCTAGGTAAGATAAATACAAAGAAAACCATAGCAAGGCATATCATATCAGTCACTCAAAACCAGTGATAAAGAGGACATTTTTTTTAAGATTTTATTTTTAAATAATCCCTATACCCAATGTGGAGCTCGAACTTACAACCCTGAGATCAAGAGTCACATGCTTTACCTACTGAGCCAACCAGGTGCCCCAAAGAGAAAATCTTAATAGCAACCAGAGGAAACAGTAAAAGCATAAACAAGGAAAAAAATATTAAAAAATATTCACTAACAGTCATGCGTGGGTGGCTCAGTCAGTCAAGCGTCCAACTCTTGATTTTGGCTCCAGTCATAATCTCATGGTAGTGAGATCAAGGCCCTGTGGTGGGTGTGGGGAGCTTGCTTAAGATTCTCTCTGTTCCTCTCCCTCTGCCTCTCCCTGCTCATGCTGGCATGCTCACACTCTCTCAAAAAAACAAACATACAAACAAACAAAAAAACAACAAGAAACTATTCACTGACATGATCAGAAACTAAGTTAGCTTCTTTAAGGTGTTGAAAGAAAAAAAGTATCTGTTAACCCTGAATTCAGTACATAGCAAAAATATCGCTCAAAAATGAAAGTGAGGGGCACTTGGGTGGCTCAGTCGGTTAAGCTCTGACTTCGGCTAGGGTCATGAACTCTCGGTCTATGAGTTCAAGCCCGACACTGGGCTCTGTGCCGACAACCCAGGGCCCGTAGCCTGCTTCGGTTTCTGTGACTCCCTCTCTCTCTGCCCCTCCGTTGCTCATGCATGTGCACACATGCACACATGCACTCTCTCTCTCTCTCTTAGAAAAAATAAACATTAAATTTTTTTTAATGAAAGTGATATTTTCTGACAAAAAGCTGAAAGAACTCAATGTCAGCAGACACGCACTATAAGAAATACTGAAAAAAGTTCTTCAAGCGAAATGAAAATGATAACATTTTCACGAAACTCAAATCTTCAAGTGGAATGATGAGTGTCAGAAACAGTACACATTTACAGTTTTTGTTTTTCAAATTTCATTTGAAAATAGCTGACTGTATAAAGCTATATTAAAAAGTGACACCAAACATACAGTAATCAACAGTGCTTGGGACATAATAGGTTCTCAATAAATTCACTAAATGGGGGGCACCTGGGTGGCTCAGTCAGTTAAGCATCGGACTTCGGCCCAGGTCATGGGCACACGGTTTATGGGTTCGAGCCCCGCATCAGGCTCTATGCTGACAGCTCAGAGCCTGAAGCCTGCTTCGGATTCTGTGTCTCCCTCTCTCTCTGACCCACCCCAACTCACTCTGTCTCTCTCTCAAAAATAAACATTAAAAAAAAATTCACTAAATGAATGAAAAGTTTAAAATAATAATCTTTAGCTGCTAAGAAATCACTGATTTTCTATTTATTTAGCCATTAAAATAGACAATACCACGAGTGTAATACTTGCAAAAGGATAAAACTATATTTACATATCTTATAAAACAACATATACTTTAAGAAATTTAAAGGACTATAAGTTTGAAAGACTACAATAAGAATAATTTGAAGAATATTCAGATAAGTTTCACTTCTCCTCCAAAAATATCTAGTTTCTCTTTCCCTCAGCATCTTCCAAAGTAGAAACAAAACTCAGCACATCTTGGACAACATGGGGGTGGAGGAGGGGGCAGGAGTGCCATTTTGAGGACATGAAAAATAAGAATAGTTATGTTAGTCATTATGGTAACTCCTTTTGTAGATCAAACTCAGCCTCTTTTAGTGCTGTGAAAATTACTTTGCTTCCAAAATCACTCTGTCAAAAGGAGGGATGTCAAACATTCATGTACACAATCACACTGTGTGTGTACATTGACAAACAGATGCTAACAGCATCACTGTTACAGCAAAGTCACAGAAGCTACTTTAACTTATACAAAGCAAATGCTCCAGGAGAAAGTGCTCTAGGGGCTCCTGGGTGGCTCAGTTAGTCAAGCATCCCACTTCGACTCAGGTCATGAGCTCATGGTCCAAGCCCTGCATCAGGCTCTCTGCTGTCAGTACAGAGCCCGCTTCGAATCCTGTCTCCCTCCCTCTTTGCCCCTCCCCCATGCTTGCTCGCTCTCTCTCAAAATAAACATTAAAAAAAATTACTTTAATTAAAAAAAAAGGAAAGTGCTCTAACTTCTGATTCACATTGAACGAATGTTTATTAAGATGTGGGAAAGGAGGAATTAGCTATTTTATATAATTCGGACACCAAAAATGAAAGCTGTTGTCCCCTTCTTTCTCCCTTTAGGTTTTATTTTCTCAACCTAGAAGATCTGGGTCACCCACTGCTTGGAATGAGAGGACAGTGCTGCTTTTAATTCTGAGTATAAAAAGGAGGTAAAATTTGGAAATTGTCCTATTCCAATAGGGGTAATGCTGCATAGTGGAACAATAGAGCAGGACTTCAAAGAATGAAAAGTACGGCTAAAAGGTCAAAATAAAGATTTTCAGGGGTGCCCGGTTGGCTCAGTTGGTCAAGTGTCTGACTTTGGCTCTGGTCATAATCTCCCGGTCCGTGAGTTCAAGTCCCACCTCAGGCTCTGTGCTGACAGCTCAGAGCCTGGAGCCTGCTTCAGATTCTGTGTCTCCCTCTCTCTGCCCCTCCCCCACTCACTCTGTCTCTCTCTCTCTCAAAAATAAACATGAGACTGGAAACAATAAATGAAATAAATATTATGCCAACCTGTCCATCATTTCGAAATGGGGAAAATAGGTAACAAAGAAACACTAAAAATCACATCTTCTATTAAAAATAATAAAATGGGGGCACCTGGGTGGCTCATGGGTTGAGCGTCCAACTCTTTATTTTGGCTCAGGTCATGATCCAGGGTTGTGGGATCAAGCCCTGTCTGGCTCCCTACTGAGCCTGGACCCTGCTTAAGATTCTCTCACTCTCTCTCAGAGTGCCTGGGTGGCTAAGTCTATTAAGCCCCTGACTTTGGCTCAGATCATGATCTCGCAGTTCATGGGTTCAAGCCCGAAGTCGGACTCTGTGCTGACAGCTCAGAGCCTGGAGCCTATTTCAGATTCTATGTCTCCCTCTCTCTCTGCTCCTCCCTTGCATGCAGTCTCTCTCTCTTCTCAAAAATAAACATTAAAAAAAATTTTTTTAAGATTCCCTCTCTCTTCCTCTGCCCCCCTCCCTTGTTTGTTCTCTCTCTCAAAAAATATAGGGGCACCTGGGTGGCTCAGTCGGTTAAGCGGCCGACTTCGGCTCAGGTCATGATCTCACGGTCTGTGAGTTCGAGCCCCGCATCGGGCTCTGTGCCGACGGGTCAGAGCCTGGAGCCTGCTTGGGATTCTGTGTCTGCCTCTCTCTCTGCCCCTCTCCCACTCATACTCTGTCTCTCTCAAAAAATAAACGTTTAAAATGTTTAAAATATATATATATATATACACATATATATAATTAAAACATTAAGATTAATGTCCAATTTCAAAAGACCCAAAAGTTCTAAAATCTAGCTTCAATCCAAATTACAAAAATTAAAATAATAAACAATTTTAGTTCCAATGACCAACAGAGGTAGAACAGTGTAAAGATATCTGGGGCCGAATATTATTTCTACTATTGACTAGTTGTGTAGCTGTGTGACCTTGACCAAGTCACTTCCCTGCTCTGGGCTGGAAGAATTAACATCTGTAAAATAGGAAAATAGGGAGTGTCCGGCAAAAGTCATTAGATTCTAAGAATGCTCATTAATTAACTGTTGCTGCCTATCAATCTTTCACCCTCATGCAAAAAAAAAGCACCATTTTGAAACTGATAATATCCAGCTTTTTAATTACTATCTGTAACTTCAACTGGCATCCCAGCTACTCTGCCAATTTCACTGAAATTTGACTCTTGGCCTTAAATCTACACCAAGTGTCTGTAGCCACATCTCAAACCCAACTTCTGCCATCATCTTGGTAGATTTCTGACACTAGGTGGATGAGATTAGAAATCTCGCAGCTGTCTGATCTCCTCACCCCAACAACCTTCCCTTCTACCCAATGGAGCCACAACCCGAGCTCTGCCATCCTGCCAAAATAGTGGTACGGTGCCTCCCTCACTCTCTCCCTTCCAGTGCTCTCACACCCTCATACTGCATGTGCTCCTTGAGACCTCATTATAAATTCTGGATGCTTTTCTTCTCATATTCTTTAGGCTTACAATTCACTCCTGGTCTAACCTGCCTATTTGCCACCTAGACAATTACATGAATTAATCACTTAATGCCTAGCCACCATGTTGTCTCAAGACATCCTTCTTCAACTCCTCAATACCAGGGTGGTCTTCTCCACTGTTACAAAGAAGGGACTGTAACACTGTTACGAACTGTGAGTGAATGCCATTGGAAAGATACATCTGCAATTTCACCTGGGCTCTCAACATCACGCATCAGCTCTTTCAGTATCCACAGTAAGACCTCTACACCTGTGTTTCTGATTCACGGCTCCAGACACTAGACCATTCTTTCATTGGTTCTTGTTTTTCCTCCTTTAACATTTCTCTTCACTGGGCTCTCCCCTCAATCATTAATCATGCTTCAATCTCCACTCAGAATGTATCTCTTCTTAAGATCCTATCTCCAGAGGGTAAACTCCAAACTCCTTCCCCTCATTTCTTGCCTCTCCAGGCATTATACATTACACATATATAACACTGAACACCTTATACTTCCCAAACACACAATTGAGCTATGGTTTGTGGCTTTAACTCTTCCATTATTGCCAGCAATTAATTTTATTGACAATCATGGCAAAAAGAAAATACTGCACTGCTCTGCCTTTTTGATTAGGGGACAGAGGACCTCATCTCTTAGCAACTTTTCAGTAGAAGCTGAGATTAAATTCAAGTCTAAAAATCATCACTGCTCTAAGTTATTCAAAGTAGGATTATGTAACTTAAAAAAAACCAGAATAACTCTTCCTTAAAAAATATTATCAACTAAGACTTATCTCAGTTGGACATTTAATATAAACACATCATCCATATAGACTGAAACTTGCAGGTTTAGTTACAATAAGTGGTATCAGGGCTCTGGTTTCTCTAGTCTATTTTAATTATGGGTCCTGGTCTCAACTTTAGACACTTCCTGGTCCCCTTGTAACCGAGGTAGTAAACATATATACTTATCTTGGTGGAACCTAACATTTTCTCTAATAGCTAACACTGAGCACTAGCCTGGGCCAGACACTGTTCTTAACACTTCACAGGCATGAGTTCAATTAACCATCACAGCAATCCTAGGAAGGAGGTTCTATATTATCCCCAAGTTACAGAAGAAAAGACAGAGGCACAGAAAAGTAATTTGCCCAAATTCACAGTACTATTAAGTGATGTAAGCAGGGTGGAAACAGTGTGATTCTAGAGCCTACACTTTTAACCACTACTAAAACTGCCTCTTTAAGAAACTTCCAATTACATTGTTTAAAAGAAAAAAAGATTCCTTTCAAAATCTCCAAATCATTTTACCTTTATATTATCTTCATAATACACCAAAGTAAGATACATGGTTGCAGCAAGAAATTTTAACAAATGAAGTTGAAATATTCCATCAAACTAGCAAGATAACTCAAGCAAAAGGCGATTTTTGAAAAGGATACTGATGCTGCCCTAATAAGTTCCAAATGATAACTAGAAATGTACTTTTAAACATTCTTTAAATGCACTCCGTATTCTAAGGAAGGACTGGACATAATACACAGAAATGTGCCCATATGCTCCTAATATACTTTAAAATCTAGACAGCATTTAACTTGTCCTCCTACTCCTGAAAGATAAGAAAGCCACACTCTACTCCTGCCTTGCTTGTGAAACATGAGGCACTTGCTTCCAACACCAGTGATTTTGTCAAATGACTGGTCATCTTCTTTTATTCTAGTAGTAAAGCTGAGAGACATAACTGAAAGAAGTGTTAAATATGCCCTCAAAAACTCTTGTTTTTGTGGTCTCAAGAATGTTTCATTTCATATACAAAGCATCACCTTTTGCGCTGAGTGGTAAGTTAGAACTTGTGGCGATGGGAATGGAGAACTGAGAATTTAAATCTACCTCATATATTAAAAAAGACTAATTCTGAGCCACCTGTAATTATAAGGGAATAAAACAGTACACATCTTACAGTCACTGCAAGTATTAAATGAGTTAATAAATGTTTAGCATTTAGAACAAAATCTGATACAGAATAAGCACTCAATAAATGTTTGGTGTTTAAAAAAAAGAAGATGAAAGGAAAGAAGGAAGGAGGGAGGGGAAGGAAGGGACAGAGGAAGAAAATATGGTTAAAGTTAAAACATTTCCTTATAAATAATATTTTGGTTTTTGCTTGTTCCATATTCTAACACCTGTTGGGTATCCTACCTATATTTAGTAATTACATAAGTGGGAGTGATGACTACAGAATTCTCATATGGTCTTATGTGGACGGAATTCTAGCTTCTTGGTATGAAGTAATCCAAATGACTCAATTACCAAAGCTAGTTCAAAATCAAGTATAATATCTGGGTAGGCTAACCTATAACAAGATTTAAGAAAAATTATTTTATTTAGATAAAATCTAAACAAATACTTTTTTTAAATAATTTTTTTAATGTCTATTTTTGAGAGAGAGGGAGAGACACAAAGTGCAAGCAGGGAAGGGGCAGAAAGAGGGAAACAAAGAATCCGAAGCAGGCTCCAGGCTCTGAGCTGTCAGCACAGAGGCCAACGAGGGGCTTGAACTCATGAGCAGCAAGATCAGACCTGAGCTGAAGTTGGACACTTAATTGACTGAGCCACCCAGGCATCGCTAGACAAATACGTTTTTAAAAGACAATAGTGGGTATGTGGTCAATATTTTCATTTGAATGTCAAGTAAGTTTTTAATGTTAAATATTTATTTTTGAGAGAGAGAGAGAGAGTAAGTACATGCGGATAAGTGGCAGAGGGACAGAGAGTGAGAGAGAGTGAGAGAGAGAGAGAGAGAGAGAGGGTGACACAGAATCTGAAGCAGGCTCCAGGTTCTGAGCTGCAGAGCCCAACATGGGCTTGAACCCACAGACCTGAGATCATGACCTGAGCTGAAGTCAGAGGCTTAACTGACTGAGCCACCTAGGTGCGCCATCAAGTAATTTAAAATTCTGATAAACAGCTAAAAGTGACATTTGTTTTGAACATATTTGATGAGTGTTTTGAACATTCATCTTTTATGTTTTTGACAGTGGTACAGGAAGGAGACATTTTTTTGGACATAGGTTAATGATCATCAATTTCAAAAGGCAGGACTATAGCCAACACATCATCTGTTCACAAAAAACAGAGGTGAGGACTGCCAGAGCAGGTAAAGAGGAAGCAACATCTGCATATAAATTCCCCTCAAATAACTGGCTGATCCCTGAACTGAACAAGCACTTACTGTAAGGCTCTAATTGAAGAAACTCAATTAAAAGTAACAGCTGGAAGCTGAAAAGGGGAGCCTTAGGAAAATTTAGTGAAACAATTCTACTAATATACAAATAGGATAATATATCATAACCAAGCAGGATTTAGACTCAGAATGCAATTTTGGTTTAAAAATTCAAAAATTAATCCATGGAATTCACCATACTAACAGGTTTTTAAAGATGGGCATGTCAATAAACATAGAAAGAAGATCTGACAAATTCCTATTCATGATATTTAAAAAAAAAAAAAAACCGTATGCAAACTAGATACAGAAGCAAATTTCCTCAACTGATAAGGAACATTTACAAAATCCTACAGGGAAATTCATAATTAACGTTGACGGAGTGTTTCCTCCTGATATCAAGAAGAAACATTTACTTTCACCACTGCTATTTGACATTGTACTGGAGGTGCCAGTTGATAAAATAAGGCAAGATAAGTAAATACAGACTAGAAAGGAAGATATAAAAATTGACCTTTTTCACAAAAAAATTCACAAAAAAATTATCAAGAATATAGAAAATCCTTAGGAATCTACCAAAAAAGCTATAAGAACTCTTAATTAATTTTAGCAACCTCACAGAAAAAAACTCAATATACAAAAATAAGTCCATTGTATTTTTAAATACTAGAAGCAAACAATTATAAAATTCTTTGGCAGAAATTCAACAAAATTTATAGAAGACCTACACGCTGAAAAGAGTAAAACATTGCTGGCAGAGATTAAAGACCTAAACAAATAGAAAGACATTGCATGTGATGGACGGAAAGACGATATTGTTAAAATATCACTTCTCCCCCATATAATCTATAAATCTATAATCTATAAATCTATAAATTTTGACTCCCGGTCAAAATTTCAGAAGACTCTTTTGTAAAAATTATTGAATTCTAAAATTTATATGAAAATGTTAAGGACCTAGAATAGTGAAAGCAATTTTGAAAAAAGAATAAAGTTGGAGGCTCACAGTACCTAATGTCAAATTAATATAAAGCGAATCCATATATATGTATATATTATAAAGCTAAATAATCAAATAACGATAGATGTATCAACTGAACAGAATAGAAAGGCCAGAAATTGACCTACATTTATATCATCAACTGATTTTCCACAAAAGTACCAGAGTATTTCAATGAGGAAAGGATGGACAGATACATGCAAAAAATTAACCCTGCCTGTTATCTCATACCGCATGCAAACATTAACTCAAAATGGATCATGACCTAATTGTAACAATGAAAACTATAAAAGTTCCAGAAGAAAACAATGAAGAAATTAATTGTGACCCTGGGTTAAGGAAAGATCTCTTAGATACGATTCAAAGTGCATGAGTCATAAAAGAAAGGTTTCATTAAGCTGAATAACATCAAAATTAAAAACCTTTCATCTTCAGAAGACATTGTTAAGAGCAAGACGAATCATCGACTGAGAAAAAATATTTGCAAAACATGTATCTAATAAAAGATTTGTATTCAGAATAAGTAAAATTACTTTTCAATTCAATACTAAGACAAACACCTAATAAATAAGTGGACAAAAGATTGGAACAGACACTTCATCAAAGAATATATACAAAGATCACATGAAAAGATGCACAACTTCATTAGTTACTAGGGAAACGTAAGTTAACATCACAAATGAGGGACAACTATAGAGACTGAGGAAGGCTAACATGTCACATAGCCAATCCAGCGTGGGCCAGAATGTGGTGCAAATGTATATCAATTGCTGTTGGGAAAGCAACCTCCTAGAGCCAATTTGCAAAACAGTTTGGTGGGCTCATCAAAAGACATTAATAAGGAAATGAAAAGACAAGTGACAGACTGGGAGAAAATATTCTAAAAACATACTATATCTGACAAAGTACTCAGTCCAGATTAAACAAAGAATATCTACAAATCAATAAAGAAAAGACAAACAACCTAATAAAAATGAATTAAAAGCTAAGATAGGAGTAAGTGAAAGAAGATAGAGAGAACCCTTGGGAGCAGTGGAAATGTTCTGTCTTGGCTGGCATGATGGTTACCTAAGTGTGGAAGCTCATTTTCGATTTGAGGGGTGCCTGGGTGGCTCAGTCAGGTAAGTGTCTAACTTCAGCTCAGGTCATGATCTCACTGTTCGTGAGTTCGAGCCCCGCATCTCTGGCTCTGTGCTGACGGCTCAGAGCCTGCTTCGGATTCTGTGTCTCCCTCTCGCTCTGCTCCAACCCTGCTTGCGCTGTGTCTCTCTCAAAAATAAAATTAAAAAAAAAATTTTTTTTAAAAGTTCGATTTGAACACAAAAAATCTGTGGATCTCACTATATACAAAATTTACCTCAATTTTAACAAACTAAAATTAATACATTCGACCTCTGTTATGTATTGATTTATTTTTAATAAGCTTATAATAATCTTGATTTCACACTATTTCCACACTAGCATATAAAAGTACATTGTAAATTAAAAAGTACCATAGTGGTACAAAGTATTATTAGTGTTACCTCAATAAAATACTTCTTACATGTCCTTAAATCACCTCTTGCGAGTTTCAGGAGGTCTCTCTTATTTCTAGTGATCTAGGGTTTGACGTAAAAATTCAATATTTATCCTACCCATGTCCTTTGTGATTACATTTAAATAAAACCCTCTCTTCGTCTCTCTTTTAGTCTCTCCTCATTGCAAGTTCTCTCAATTCTTTAATAAAATCAGGTATCCTTTTCCCCACTGTTCACTACATAATACCTTAGAGATGAATGGACCTCAGCATGATATTTTCAATATCCTTCCCAATAAGGATTGGCTATGTATTTACCAATCTTTGTGGTTTTATAAGAGCACATTGGGCTAATGTCTTTAGGAGTTTCCTAAATCTTTTTTTGTTTTAATGTTTATTATTTATGTTTGAGAGAGAGAGACAGAGACAGAGAATGAATGGGGGAAGGAGAGACAGAAAGGGAGACATAGAATCTGAAGCAAGCTCCAGGTCCCAAGCTGTCAGCATGGAGCCCAAACATGGGGCTCAAACTCATGAACCATGAGATCATGATCTGAGCTGAAGTCGGACGCTCAACTGACTGAGCCACCTAGGCACTCCAGGAGTTTCCTAAATCTTTTCTTTGCTCATAATTATTAACCTTGCTTCAATGCTACTTACAAACATACTTTAATAATGACCTTCTAGCTCTAGCTTCTCTGCCTCTGCTAAGGCCCCCTCTCACCTGATCCTCAGTCATCTGCTACCCCCGCTCCGAGTGCATGTCATCACCAATTCCTGCCAGTGAAGTCTGCCTTTCAGTCGCCTTATCTTCCCTAGTCTGACTTCCCTGGATAGAGTACCTAGACTAATTTCCTAGATTCCAGACCACCTAACATACTTCTGGCCACGAATTACCACAGATTGCCTGCTCTCTGAACTGACTTCCACTTTGACACACTTCAGAGATCATCAGCACCTGAGTTCCTCGACTGTCGCTCCAATACCAGAATAGACCCTGTGCACTGTACTCCACAGCCCAGTGGTACGAGTCCTTCAAACTCTGTCAGGTTATGGCATCAATAACTGACAGGAATCTTGGAAGAATAAAATCTGGCTTCCATCTTTTAAAAAGTCTTACCTCATATACTTTTAATGAAGCCCATAGAATTTTAATCCAATGTGATGAGTAAAAATAGATCGTAGTCTGTTAAAATGAATGACAATAATGAGAAAAGAAGGGAGAGTTGGATAAAAATCAAGAGTCACAGATATGGGCAGCGGAAGGAAAAAAAGAGACAATGGGGCAGAGAAACACAAAGATGAGAGAGACTGAGATGAAAAACGAAACAGGGAACCAAGTTGAAGAGCTGACAGAGACAGAGAAAGAAATAGAAAAATGAGTAAGAGATAAGGAGAAAAAAAAATCAAAGACAGAAGGAGAGAGAAGAGGCACACAGGTCAAGGATCCTAGGACAGAGAAAGGAAAAGAGGAGCTGGCCCACTTTTCTGTCTCCCTTCCCAATCATCTATCCCTTCTGGAAAAAAAAAAAAATCAAAAACAAATCATGGAAGCTCCAAATGGAACTGGAATGAGTGACCTGAGCCTTCTATTTCGGGGAGCTCAGGGATGGCAGTTGTAGACATACAAAAACAGCCATCACCTCTCGGCATCCTTCTGTCTGTTCCTTCATTCTTTCTCAAGTTGCCTTGAGAATTAGCCACACTGTACAGAAGAAGAAACAGAATCTAATGAGGCACAGGCTTCAGAACCAGAGGAAGGAATCTGGCCAGCTCCATGCCTTCCCTTCTCCCCTCAACCCCCAAGGACCCTTCCTCCTTTTCCTTGTTCAGAACACTCTCCACCCTAATACCCCTATCGTGCAAGTCCCACCGCATCCCCCTCTCCTTGTTTAGGGACAGAGTCTCATTCACCTCTGTCACTTGTGTATATAGTTCAGGACCTGCTACACAAAAGTCATCAGTTAGTGTCCATTAAATGAACAAATATACTCTGACTCTGGGCATATAAGTATGTACACACATTACACAATACATACATTACACATATACTTACTACTTACATTTCATGAATAGAGTTTGTTCATAGTACTAAACAGAAATGTTCTAGTAACTTCCCTGCAGATCCATTTTCCCATGTTCTCAACCACACTGATGTCATCATCATCGAAACTGCTCACCCAGCATAAACTCTCTCGTGTCATCAGTAAGACCTATAGATTTTACCTGCTACGTCTCCTAATTTATCTCTCATGTCATGTGGCCACATGCCTAAAAAAAAGACAAACCCTTCGGAATGGTCTTCCTAATTTTTTCCACCCCCCACATTGTTGTCAGTATCTTTTCCAATGAAGTCACATTCTTCAGGAGACACCTTCAAGAGAAATCCATAAGAAAATAACTCCCCATTTCCTTCGCAAGTAACATCAAATTTTCTTTTTTTATTCTTTTTTTCTTAAGTTTATTAATTTATTTTGAGAGAGACAGAGACAGAGCAAGTGGGGAGGGGCAGAGAGAGAGGGAGACAGAGGATCCCAAGCAGGCTCCTCACTGCCAGTGCAGAGCCTAATGTGGGGTTTGAACTCACAAAACCATGAGATCATGACCCGAGCCAAAACCAAGAGTTAGATGCTTTACCGTCTGAGCCCCCAGGTGCCCCGACATCAAATTTCCTATTTTGATACTGAGAACTTTCCCAATTACACCCAATCCACCTCCCCAGTCATTTCCCACCATTCTCCACCTCATCTCTAACCACATCAAATTTCCCACAACCCCTACACCCTTGTTTCGCCCCTTATCAGGTCTCTTTCCAGGGACACTTTCATTTACTTCCCACCCTCCTTTCACCCCCACTTCTCCACATCGGGATCTTTGAAAGTCCAGCTCAAATTGTGTCTTGTTCCTCAACCTGATAATCATCCCTAGGGAAAGTTAGTCACTCCTATCTCTGGCTTTCCAACACACATGAAATGTATATTTATTATAGCTCATATCATAACACACAGCAATTATCTCAGTACCTTTCCGCTCCATTAGCTTCTGAGTTGCACAGATACAAACAAAGTCTTATTGACTTCTGTAAATACCCCAGGGCTTATCACAGAACCTATGTGCAGTAGGGACCCAATAAATATATGAAGAGTTAATAAACATACCCTTCTGTGCTTTAATTAGTTGCTTTCCAATTTCTAGAGTCACATAGGCAGTACCATTTAGAACAATGTCGGTTATGGTCTTCCAAGCATTAGGAGAGAGTCTTTCACTGGGAGAAATAAAATTCCCTGCTGCATTGTTTATCACAATCTAATAAAGCAAAGGGCGAGTTACAGAAATTTTTAGATAAGGAAGAACATTTTCCCTCAAGAGTTTTTACTTCTGAAACTTATTAATCGAAATAATACCATTAAGCTAAAGTTGATAGTCTGCTATGAAATAATACCATGAGATTTGGTTCAGTTTTACTTTTTTTTGAGCCTGTAAAAATCTCCTGTGTTATTTACCACATTTCAGAATCCTATTCCCTGTCTCAAAATTAGGGTAGAATCTATCATTAAGAAAACAAATACAGATTAAGCATATCTACCACTTATCTACACTGTATTTCAAGGAATCTCAAAATGCCTTTTAACTTCTGGTGACATTTTGGCTTACTTTATCCAATGAAACTCTTGCTTGACAACGTGTTCCTTCACTATCAATGAAGATTCCACCTAGCTCTATTAGTAGATTCAGTATTATTGGTCTGTCTGAAAATATCTTTAACTTAGAAGAGTGCTCTCTTTGAGACTACTGGAGGAAATCGCTTCTTTCCCTTATGTGAACCAAACAACAACCAAATACTCGTGCACATCTCATGTCTTAAAAGGAAAAATCTGGAGTATCTTACTGATTTCTTTACTTGGATTATTCTCCTCTAGTGATAGAGACAATCGAAAGTTATTAGGAAAAGCAAAGAGCATGAATCATTTAAACTACATATTGTGCTGTTGGATAATTGCTCTTATTTCATAATCTTATTAAATACAGTGAAATCAAGTTTGTTCTGTATAACTCTAAATGCATTTTTTAGGTATTTCTGAAAGGAAATGACGTAGCAGTTCTCCTAATCTGCTACCTGCTCTGAGCAGAGCTGGCTCTTCCCTGAGGATAGAAAACAGGTGCTTCTCAACACAGCACTTGCTCACACACATATTTTATTTCTTTAGTGCATCCTTAGTACTCCTGGTGGGTGTTATCAACATCAGACACCTCCTGCTTTGGCCTCATCAGCGCTGCACTTACGTCAGGATGTCCTGCGACCTTGATCAGTTCTGACACGGTCTTCTGTACCATTTCAGGGTCTCTCACATCACACTGAACCGCATGAACCTGAAAAATAACACAGAGAAAAAGGAATCCGACATTTTTCAGACTTCTTAAACCAAATCATGAAAAAGTTACTTAAGCATGTTTTACTTCTAAATCTGAATTAAATAACTCTTTTACCTTATTTCCAGTCTGAGAAGAAATTTGTTCTGCCGTATCTTTCAAAACATCGATCTTTCTAGAAATAAAAACATGGTACTCTGTATGAATTCTGAAATGACTTCGTGTTATATTTTTATTTTTAATACATGAATTAAAACAGAGAATCTATAGCTTAAACAGATGCATTTTTGACAAAATGCAAAAGCTGTATCTATAAACAAATCAGTTTGAATGAATTTACTTTCTAAAAGTTAATTTAGTACAACCTTTGTATACTTAATACTCAATTATTAAATTATTCACTTTTAAACTAGTTGCTTTATATCTACTCAAAGATTTAAAATTATTTCCTTAATACAAAAACACTGATTCAAAGGGGCACATGCACCCCAACATTTATAGCAAAATTACTGACAATAGCCAAATTATGGAAAGAGCCCCAATGTCCACTGGCAGATGAATGCTTAAGGAAGATGTGATGTGTGTATATATACACAATGGATACTACACAATGGAATGTTACTTAGCCATCAAAAAGAATGAATTCTTGCCATCTGCAACGATGTGGATGGAACTAGAGAATATTATGCTAGGTGAAATAAGTGAGTCAGAGAAAGACAAATACCACACCTTATTGCTTATGTGTGGAATTTAAAAAAAAAAAGCAGATGAACATAGAGAACAGGGATAAAAAAGAGAGAGAGGCAAACCATAAAAGACTCTTAACAATAACAGAGAACCAACTGAGGGTTGTTGGAGAGGAGGTGGGCAGGGGGATGGGCTAACTGGGTGACGGATATTAAGGAGGGCACTTGTGATGAGCACTGGGTGTTATATGTAAATGATGAATCCCTAAATTCTACTCTTGAAACCAATATTATACCATATGTTAACTAAAATTTAAATAAAAATTTAAAACATGAAAAAAAAGAAAATAAATTTTCTTAATTACAATCATTTGTTCCCTTGCCCAAGCCTGCTTTAGAAAGAAAATACATTCATGATATTATGTAAGCTTATATTATATAAAATCTGTTGTGTATAAAATTATGTTAGTAGATTTTAGACCATATTTATGGATATAAAAGCATTATATGCATTCAGTGTCATACTCTTGAAAGAAACATGAAAAATAAATCATAAGCATAAATTACGTAGTGTTACAAAGAAAATAAGATTTTAATACTTATAAAAATATTACAATATAAAAAATGTTCTGGCCAATTTGCATTAAAGGAAATATCTGGAAGAAATTCCTTTGGCCTTTTGTAAATTACATTGTGACTTATCATTCAGATTATTATTCAGTCTATCTAAAAATTTTACACTATTCAAAATCTGAAGAAAGTGTAGATTTTTGACCAGTCTTTAAAGTTCTACACTTACAGAGGCACAAGGTCCTAAAAAGAGTTACACAGTTATAGGGCCTAAATAAGAAATTCCACCTACATGGCCTTATCCTTCCCCCATTTATCATTAAGAGAGGTTTCGAAATATCTGCCCATCTTATAGAAAATGGAAGGACTATATTCATTACCTTAGTACAAGGCTAACTATCCTTTGAAGCAGTAATTATAATCATTCTTACTGAAAAAAAAGCAGCCTAAATACAATACTTTTTAACTTAAGCTTCAGATACAGAAAAAAAAATCTATCACTGAATTTAGGAAATGTCGACATCACCGGTTCCATAGTCAATCATTACTGATCTTCCTCAACTTAACGATGGGGTTACATCCAATAAACCCATCATAAATTCAAAACACCGTAAGTTGAAAATGCATTTAATACACCTAACCTACTCAATGCCATAGCTAAACCTAGCCTACCTTACACACAGTGGCCTATAGTTAGGCAAAACCATCTGATGCAAAGCCTGTTTTATCATAAAGAGTTGAATATCTCAAGGAAACATATTGAATACTGTACTGAAAGTGAAAAACGGAAGGGTTGTATGGGTACAAAATGGTTGGAAGTGTATCAGTTATTTACCCTCATGCCTGGGTGGCTGAGCTGAGAGCTACAGTTCACTGCGGGCACCATCAGAGAGTATCTTATCACATATTATTAGCCTGGGAAAAGTTCCAAATCCAAAATTGCAAGCACAGTTTCTACTGAATGTATATTGCTTTCACACCATTATAAAGTCGATAAATCCTAAACTGAATCAATGCAAATCAGGGTCCCATCAGTATTTCTATCGTTACAGGTATAACTGACTTTTCCAAGAAGATTTATTTAAATAATCTAAAGGATATATTGCAGAAAATGATGACAAAAATCAAAAAACTCTGGCATACGGTGTTTTCAATACTATGGCACAGAAATGTTTTATAATAGACTCTTGCTGGCAACTTGTTGAGCGTGACTTACCGGCTGGCTATCACACACTGAGCACCTAGGCTGGACAGAAAAGTTGTCATTCCTTTACCGAGGCCAGTACCTCCCCCGGTAATAAACGCCACTTTTCCTTGAAAACTGTTAGGTGGTAGCATCGGTTTTTGAAGGGGTGGGAAGAATTTAGACTGGAAAGCTTCAATGTTTTGATACAGTATTTTTGTTCCGTAACTGAAAAACTGAAGGGGGAAAAAAGATTAATTGAAATTTCCACAAAACAGATGAATTTCAAAAAACTTGCTCTTGAATTTACTATTAATCTAACTCTTGGATTAACAAACTCACTGTAAACATACTGGTATTGTATTTAATCAATTATTACTTTTTTCCCCACTGGAATGTTAAGTAACACAGTGGGATGGTTAAAAGCACGGGCTTTTAAGAAAGTCTACATAGGACAGAATTTTCTCCCTAGTTGTATAAACTTCAGCAAGCGATTTAACCTCTTTGTGCCTCAGGTTTTCTTCTATAAATGAAAACGATTTAAGAATCTCACTCTTGGGACATTGTGTTACATGAATTAACATACGTAAAATACCTCGGACATTGTTCAGCGTATACTAAGTGCTCTATAATGCTAGCATTATTATTTACAGGGGTTTTGTTTAAATTTAACCATAAAAACAACTGACATAAATCATATTTATCTTTCAATAAGAATAACTTGGATAAAAATCAAATTCCATCTTTGAATCACTAAAGAAAATTGTTAGAAGTCCTTATAAGCTTATTAAATCAAATGCTTCTTCCCATGTTGTCTTCTGGATTATAAATTTAGAACAGATAACTATTTGTTATATTTAAAAACAGGGAAAAAATAGAAACATTTTACACTAAAAATATTTGCATTGCCCTATCTTATGTCTTACAACTTACATTCTCACATTGCTTGTGAAAATCGCTGCCATTTTCTCACATTTGATTAAAAAGCAAACTTTAAGTGTTGAACACAATAATAAACAATAAAGAGCTAATTCCATTAAGCGCTTATCATGTGTCAGGATTTGATATCTTCACCACCCCATGAAATAGGTATTATTTTAACCTCACTGTACAGGAGGGGCCCAGATAAGTTAAATATATTGCCCGAGTCACAGAACTAAGATTTAAATGTGGTCTGACAGGCTCCAAAGCCCTTCCTCATCATTACCTTGTATATTTCCTCTCCCTCTTCACTGAGCTCCTAGAGAGCTCAATGATCACACCAAAAAGGCATGTGATATTCCCCATCAGGTCATGGTTGCAAGACTAAAACTCCACAATGTATCATTTCCTGCTAGAATATTCCTGTAAGCTAAGTGAGCTGCCATCAGTTGGTCTGAAATATCTAGAAATTTCTTCTAAGGAAATAATTGGAAATGTGGTCAATGACTTAGGATAAGGCTGTTATCACCTAGAAATTACGCAAGAAAATGTTTATGATATGATGTTAAGTGAAAAAAGTATACAATACATTAACTGTAAATAAAAATATATGCTGGGAGAAAGACTAATAAGTAGTAGATTCAACATTAATCATGTGCCAAGGTCTACTAAAGACTTTAAGTGCATTACCTCACAACAATCCTATAAGGTAAATCTACCATTATCCTCAATTTTTAGATGAAAAAGCTGAAACACAGGAAGGTCAAGTAACTTTTAAAGACAAATAATAAGTAGGAAAGACTTGACTCAAATCCAAGATGTGTCTGATTTCAGAGTCCATCCATATCTTCCCTATGCAGTTACTATCTCTAGGTGATGAGATTAAAGATAATTATATTTGCTTTTGTTGGGTGTGTTTTTAGTATTTTTATCTTTTCAATAACTATGATTTGCTTTTATAATCAGGAAAAACATGTTACTGAAAGGCAAAATTTGAAAATATGCATAAAATAATTGGTGAAGATAAACTTATAAATCTGATTATGCTCCATGCTGGTCATTGTGCATCCTCTAGCTTCATGTTGACAAAGCGTTTTCTTTTTGTATTCTTTTGCCAGAGCATAATAATCCAAGTAACCTTCAATAACCCTTCTCTACATAAATGGCACTTTTACCTAAGGCTGCCACTGCCTCTGGGAATATTACATTAAGATGGAACAGGAAATTTGTACAAGTAGGCTGGGGAATGTGTCATTACTCACTAACAATGAAAAAACTGTGTTTTAATTTTCCAAAGGCTCTAAAATGAATTTTTATTTATTTAGTGTTGATTCGTATACGGAATCTGATGTGGTGCTTTACAAAAGATAAATTATGCTAAAATTTGCATATAAACACTTTTTTACTTATCTTGAAACATTTTCTCAACCTCCCAAACGGTAGAATATAGAGGTAAAAATAATCAGTATGATTAATAGTCTGTAATAAGTGTCAATAACATATCAGGTTACTACTTAGCACAGGCTTACCTGTTGTATTTTATTTGATCTAATCAACACTGATCTTTCCCACCAAACCAAAAGTGAAGAAATTGATATGCTATTTTAATTCACATTACTTTCTGATAATTTGTAGCATTTCTGCTGCTGAATATTAAATTCAAGCCATCTATTTGCCTACAAACAAGTTGCTCATTTCAACATTAAGACCCATTGAGATGAGCAGACCTCACAGAACCATGTTGTATTCAGTCTCCTATTTCTACAAGAGGGATTCTGAGTAAGCTGAAATAGTATTTTGGCCATTTCTTTTTTTTTTTTAATATTTATTAATTTTTGAGAGAGACAGAGTGTGAGTGGGGGAATGACAGAGAGAGAGGGAGACACAGAATCTGAAGCAGGCTTCAGGCTCTGAGTTGTCAGTACAGAGCCTAACATGGGGCGTGAATTCAGGAACTGTGAGATCATGACCTGAGCCGAAGTCAGACGCTTAACCAACTGAGCCACCTAGGCGCCTTTGGCCATTTCTTTTTGAGTCATAAAAAGTAGATACAAAATAGACTTTTCAGTTTTCAAATCTTGCTGTACTTTTTCTAGAAAGAAGTTGTCTTTTGAAAATAGAAATAATACCTTTCATATCAAGATTGAGTTCTCTGGATACCTTTAAAATTCTTACAACCCTCTCACATCTTCCATTTGGCAAACAAATTTGTTTTTTAGAATTAGAAGTTCTACAATCTCCCAGAAAAAAAAAAAAAAAGCAGTATATCATCTGGCTCCACCCTCACGACTCTCCCACATCACATAAACAGTATCTATCTCCTTTATGTGGTCCTAAATGATGGCATCTAAACTCATGAAAAGTGATTGTACTTCTAATCCTCCGAATGGCTATTCTGTAAGAGTCTTGACTGTCTCCTCCCCAGAGGATGAGGACTGTATAGCAATGAGATTTATTCTTCAATTACCTAAGTATCTTGGTTAGTCTCAAATGTCTAGAATAAATACCAACAATAAACGCAGATTGGTGATCCTAGACCAGATGTTTTATTATGCTCGCCCAATGTTTTAAAAAGATTTTTTATGTTTATTTAGTTTTTAAGAGAGAGAGAGAGACAGAGAGACAGAGCGTGAGTGGGGGAGGGGCAGAGAGCGGAAGACCCAGAATCCAAAGCAGGCTCCAGGCTCTGAGCTGTCAGCACAGAGCCCTACTTGGGGCTTGAACTCACGAATTGCGAGCTCATGACCTGAGCTGAAGTCAGATGCTTAACCAACTGAGGACCCTGGCACCCCCCAAAGTTTTAAAACTTTTGAGCCAATATTTAGATACTGAGTGAATTCAGAAAAAATCAGAAGCTCTACCAACACTGAGGTCCAGCTTCCAATAAGGCTGAGTTACAGTCCACTTGAGACAATGCCTGAGGTCTGCCCAATCCCCACTCACACAGGCAAAGTAAACCCTTTTCAGTGGGCAATCACTGTCATTTATAGGGCCTTCTAGAACTTGAGGCATTTGAGTGCATGACTCCTAGTCTAAATAAAACCCAAGAAACTAATACAAAATAGAAAGGGGAAAAATGGTTTTTCTTTTTCCTTGTTCTTTTCTGTACCACAGAGCAGTTTCTGAAGTTTCATATCTCACTATCATTGTCACCATTACTAACTGACAAGGCCTCCACATTAAAATCCCATACCTCAAAAGCACAGATGTCCCCTGGAGTTGAAAATACAAAAATTACACTCTTTACTATGGTATTCAAGCTGGACAATATGGCCTCAACCTACCTTCCTAGCCCTACTTCTTATCAGTTGGACCATTTAGACCTTTATTCTATGCTCACCAACCTCTCAGCATTCCTGAAACTTGCCAAGAACTTTCACCTTCTGGTCTTTACTCCTAATTTCTCTTGCCTCAACTACTCAGTTTCTTTCTCAGTCAGCCTTCAAAACCAAGCCAAAGTGTCAAAAACTGTTGATTCTTTTAAACATGTGGGTTTGTTAAAAATGGGCCAAATGAATCCCTCCCTCCATCAGGCTCTGAGTCTTCTGCACCAGACTGCGAGCACCCAGGAAGACAGAATAGTCTCCATTCATTACCATAACAGAGTGTCTTTCTTTTTTTTTAGGAAATATTTTTTTTTAAGTTTATTTATTTAAGAGTGGGGGGAGCTCATGAGCAGGAGAGGGGCAGAGACAGAGAGAGGGAGGGAGAAGGAGGGAGAGGGAGGGAGAAGGAGGGAGAGGGAGAGAGAAAGAGGGAGAGGGAGGAGAGAGAAAGGGGGAGGGGCAAAGACAATCCCAAGCAGGCTCTGCTCAGTCAGGGCAGAGCCCTACTCAAAGCAGGGCTCTATCTCCGGAACCATGAGATCACAACTTGAGCTGAAACCAAGAGTCAGACACTTAACCAACGGAGCCAGCCAGGCTCCCCATTATAATAGGATTTCTAACCTGCTGGGCATTCAGTAAATGCTTGTTTTACTGGCTGTAACGCGATCGCCCAGGGTCCATGCCATCCAAAGTACGAGAGAGAAGACAAGTAGAATCTTACGCAGCTATGGATACGATCCAGGTCTCTGCCACATGCTTCATCAAGTTGAAACAGTCACCTCCAATTACCCTAAATTATGCCATGCTAAATATTAATCCAAATCTATTGATGTATGAGTAAGAACAAATCATTTGCAAATAGAAAAACTGGGCAAAGACCTTAAAAAGATAGCCCACATGCAAAAAATATATACAACCATACTTATAACCAAGTAATATAATTAAACAAAGAAGGTATCGTTTTTCTCTCACAAGATTGGTAAGGTTCAAAATTTCATAATACATAATACTAAAAAATATCTTATTAAAGTCACTCTTACAATCTGTTGAAATGAATTGGGCCAACTTCTTTGGAGGCCAATTTGGCAACACATATCAAAATGGCGACTAAACTACACATACCCTTTGACCCAACAATTCAACATTTAGGAATTAATCCAACAGATAAGCTCACTCTTCCAGGTGGGAGGGAGAAGCTATGTTCACAGATAGGCACTAAGATCAACATGAACTTAACAATTCTATTTACAATCACATCAAAAAGAATAAAACACTAATAAATTTAATAAAAGTACAAGATTTATAAATTTAAAACTTTATACACCATTAAGAAATTAAAGAGGACCTAGATAAATAAAAAGACATCCTGGGTTCATGGATTGAAAAACTTAACTTTGTTAAGACGGCAGTATTCCCCAAACTGATCTACAGATTCAAAACCCCAGTTGGCTTTTTGCAAAAGTTGACAAGCAATCTCAAACTTCATTTTTTTTTTTATTTTATTTTTGAGAGACATAGAGACAGAGAGCGAGCAAGGGAAGGGCAGAGAGAGAGGGAGACACAGAATCCGAAGCAGGCTCCAGGCTCTGAGCCATCAGCACAGAGCCCGACATGGGGCTCGAACCCACAGACCGCGAGATCATGACCTGAGCCGAAGTCGGCCACTCAACCGACTGAGCCACCCAGGCGCCCCTCAAACTTCATTTTTAGGGACTCAGAAATGCAGGGCACTCAGAAGAGCCAAACATATTAAAAGCATTGTTTGTAATGAAAAAGACTAGAAAAACAATCTATCTGCATTTTCAAAGGGGATGCTCAATTAATTAGGGCACATCCATATAAAGGAATACTGTGTATCTTTTAATAGAATATATTCTATTCTAATAACAATATGTTGTTTGTTATTCAATCACTCAACAAATTTATTGAATACCAACAACTGGTGGCATTATGTGTTAAGGGAAAAATCCAAGGTAGGGAAATATATATAAAATGCTCCCATTTGTGTGGTTTCTTTTAATGAAAATATCTCCATATATATGTTGATATATAAACAAAAATTGTTGGAAGGATTCACAAGAAACTATTTACAGCATTAATCTC
Organism: Paguma larvata; assembly: GCA_030068075.1. Lineage (NCBI taxonomy): Eukaryota > Metazoa > Chordata > Mammalia > Carnivora > Viverridae > Paguma > Paguma larvata. The sequence continues at coordinate 35,780,698 of CM057838.1, read as the reverse complement.
TTAGAGAGGGACTTTTTGTACAGTCGTTGAATATTCTTTTGTACTGTTGAGTATTTGATATGTTCATAAGTTAATTTTTTATTAGAAATAGTTAACACAGTATCCGATCATATATGCAAGGGCACAATATATAAAGGCACAGAGGAAAACAAAGTTACAGCAAGAACACTAGCATGCGATCAGTGCTATTTAAAGTGTAAATAGTTAAGCGTCTGACTCTTGATTTCATCTCAGGTCATCATCTCATAGTTCCTGCATCGGGCTGTGTTAACAGCACGGAGCCTGCTTGGGATTCTCTCTCTCCCTCTCTGTCTGACCCACTCCTTGCTCATCCTCTCTCTCTCAAAATAAACATGAAAAAAAAATTTTTAATAACATGTACTGTATATTTCACACTTAAGTGTGAGCTATACTTATAGAGACATGAAACATCACCTTAGTGGTTTTTCCTTTTTTTTTTTTTTTTTTTTTTTTTTGGAGTTTCTAAGTACAACTTGAGGCACTGTTGATTTAGGTCAACATGAATATTTTTTTAAGAACAAACTGATCCTGACTCAAATTCACAGGATAAGAGTTCTGCAGACTGGGCCTGGACTGTCATATTAAAACATCAGATTGGTAAAGATCTGACAATCTTATTTTTCAAAGGATGACTTTGAAAAATGTGTAACTCTGATTCCCAACACAATTCAATAGTCTGTGCACACAGTTAAGCCTCCAGTAACTACTTCCCGGTTTATTCTGTCCAGTTGCTAGAAAGCATAAATCTGTGCCTTGCATGCATTATTTTCAATGTCCACACCAGTGCCACTTCAGCACAGTGGACATGGCTCTTAGCTGGAAACATCTGGAAATACAAGGAAACTGGGCAGGATGCTCTACTTGATGCTCCTGTACAAAATAATAGTCCTGCAGAATGAAGAATTGTCTCACCCACTAATCCAAAAGTGACCCTACAAACGATAAAAGAATTGAAGAGCCCAAACTCTACCCATACCCATGGCTTTGCCACGAGCCATGTTACACTTGAGCTCTGTGCATGTGTGGACTGCTTGAGTACCTCTCCCTTCTCCTTAACTTAAAGCAGGGCGCTGCACAGAGGCTACTAATCTTCTAAGCAACTGCAGAACACAGATCTCGTTGCCACGGCAACTTCAAGGTAAGACTGAGCAAATATAAAAGAGAGTTAGCTGGACTCCAAGCTGCAGTGGCTAGGCTGAATTATGCAGTTGTTGCCAGTAGCAAGACAGAAATTACATTTTTAAGTAATGATACATCTCATAGCAATGAACATGAGTCCTTGAAAAAGTAGCTGCTCTGTGCTCCAGGGTGTACTTCCCATTTTTATTACAGTTCTTACCTGTTGGCAGTTAGATGTGGACCAAACAGATGCTTCACCAAGACTACACAATAAAGGGAGATGAAATCAAGGAGATGAATGAGCAGGCAATTAGATATTTTCAACTGGGGCTTCACTCCTGCTAACCTCTCAGTTGAGTAATCTGATGGATCCTCATCACATTAGCCAAAACTAACATGACTTTATTTATTTATTTATTTATTTACTTACTTACTTATTTATTTATTTACTTATTTATTGAGAGAAAGAGAGAGGAGAGAGAGAAAGCTCGAGTGCAGAAGCAGGGAAGGGGGAGAGGGAGAGAGAAAATCTTATGCAGGCTCCACGACCAGCACAGAGCCCAGCATGGGGCTCCATCTTACAATGGCAGTATCACGACCTGAGCCAAAATCAAGAGTCAGACACTTAACCAACTTAGCCACCCACACATCCAGCTATCTTTTCTTGAGACAAAAAATAGAACCGCTACTCTTCAAAAGGTTTTGCTTTGATATGGGAATTTGCTTACATGAAAAAAAGATCTCAGAGATACACATGATATTATGATTTGCTAGATTTCGCTTATTTTTAGCAAATTTTTTGGAGCATCTCCTATGTCCTAGGCATGGTTCTAGGAAATAATACAGCAGTGAACAAAAACAGATACAACATTCTACCTTGTGAGATTATTTTTGGAGGGAGGAGGATAAATAAACTAAATAATATATATAGTATATTATAAGCCAATACACGCTACAGGAAAAAATAAGGCATAGAATAGGGGTAGAGTGTTGCTATTTTAAATAGAGCATCAGAGAAGGTCTCACCGAGGTGAATTTGAGCAAAGACCTAAAAAAGTGGGAATGAGTGCCACGGATCTTTCAGGCAGTGGCTAGAGTTGACGCAAGGGCCTGGAGGAGGCAGCATGCCTGGCACACTGAAGAAGACTCACAGGGCCAGTGTGGCTGAGAGTAAGGAGGGAGGGTGGGAGGGGCAGGAGGTGAGGGCGATCAGGCGAAGAAGACTGCATCATGCAGGCTGAGTCAACTACACAGCCTGGCCTACGCTTTTACTCTGAGCCCAGTGGAAAACATCTCCAAACTTTTGAGCAGAGGATTGACAGGATCTGATGTACATGTTTAGAGCACTGCTCTATATGGTTCTGCCTGCTATCTTGAGAAAAGAATGTAGGAGACAAGGTTGGGAACAGGGATGATGTTTCAATAGCAGGCCAGGTAAGAGGTGATGATGGCTCAGACCTGGATGCCACCATCGAAAGGGGTAAGAGGTTAGCAAATGAAATTACTTGGTGGTAGGAAGGTCCCAGACAATGAGGATATAATAAATTATCACTGTACCTAATACTGTCTGGTCCAATTATTTCTGGCCTCAAGGCCCAACCTCAGCACACCTTGGCCTGTATCACTGAAGGCAGATAAAGAGGTCCCCTACTTTGCTGAAAAGATCAAGCCCATTCAGCTGAGAGAGCCTTCTCCACCTCTCTCCCTTTACTTCTGTATTCTGTTACGCTTTGCATTGCCATTGTGTTTTAGAAAGTGTAAGATTTAACTCTAAGCCAGAAGGAAAGGGAGATCAGTCAGACAGAAGGTGTCAGCCTAGGTGAGAAACAAGGAGGGCAGCAGAAATAAAGACAACACCTTCCACACACATTTAACATGTAGATTAGCCTGAGTCCAGAAACCAACCAGCTGGAAGTGGTGAGCAAGAAAGGGAGAGCTGAAGTTTACATGGCTATTTGTCAGGTGCTGCTAGAGATGACTGGATCGGAGTGGAAGGTCCACGTTGGAGGACTGAAGACAATGAGTTCTGTATGGGAAATGCCATACCTGCACACCTGTGGAACATTCTGGTGAACATACTTAACCTGAAGTTGGAAATAAAGAGTTTTGGAGCCTAAAAAACAATTCAGGGCTAAGTGTAAATGGCAACATCCTTCCACAACTGTAAAAGCCTATAGTTCTACCACTGATGGAATACAGTGTGGAAGTTTCTCCAGACTGGAAGGGACCAAACTATAGTTATCTCTTAACTCTTTTTTTTTTTTTTACTTTTTTTTAATGTTTATTTATTTATTTATTTATGTTTTTTTAAATAGTTAATTTTCAAATTGGTTTACATATAACACCCAGTGTTCATCACAATACGTGCCCTCTTTAATGCCCGTCACCCCCTCTCCCCCCTCCCTCACCCCCCTCACCCTCAGTTTGTTCTGGTCTTTGAGAGTCTCTTATGTTTTATCAGTTATCCCTGAACTGTTAACTTACCTATATTTACCCAGACATTTCTGATCTCAGGGTGAACCATCACCTCAGGAAGACAACAGCACAGGACAGCTGAGAATGTTGATCATTTTCTATCTGGAATTTTCTTTAAAAACCAAGGGGTGCCAAACCTTGATGGAATGCCTTCTAATATGGACTATAGACATCCCTGGCTAACTTTAGGAATTTCCTCCTCTTTTGAGATGTTTTGTAACGATCTTTGGAGATCTACATATCTTTTTAATATTCCAAAATTAGCTTTATAGTTTTGGGAGGAAGTCTGAAATTTCTTCACACGCATATCTGAGCTGAGGCCACCATTTATCCATGTGACTCCTTCCAGTGAGTCCTTCAGGTCCTCTTTCTCTTCACCTGCCATATCCAACCATCTCCAAGTCCCAAGGATTTCACAGCCACAGTCAGTACCTTTCCTCTATCCACGGCCTGACTTTCCTCTATCTCCTGTCACCCACAAATACTGAAGGACTACTTGATCTCATCTCTTACCTGGTCTCCGGCCTCCAGGATTTCCTCTCTCCAACCCAACTGTGATGTTGCCTCCAGAGGATCGCAAACCGGCCCACGCTACTTTTCACCTTAAGATCTATCTATGCCTCCTGGTAGCTGCTGGAAGTCCAGCTTCCTTAGTTTCACACGGCATATCCGGTCTTTGTGACCCGCTTCTTGTCCATCTCTCCAGACGCTTCCTCCCTCTGCCTTACCCCCTTGAAATCTGCACTAAGGAAAACAAAATACTTAGGGTTCCCCAAACATAAACTGTTTCCTACCTATCTATACCAAACTGATCCCCACATCACTCAACACTCATCATTCCCAGCTAGTTCTGAGAGTTCTGACGCCTTCCCTAACATTTCCAGACAGAATGAATATTCTCGTCTCCATCCCTGTAATCAGCTCCCCCTGGGAAGTGCCCTCTCTCAGTGGCATTACCGTTAGCTCAAGGGCCAGAGACAAATTTGGGTTTCATCCCATACCGCACATCCAAACCACAAAATCCAGTTGTTTTAGTCCTAAATAGCTCCAATGCTGCCTTTAGTACAGACCCTATCACTTTCGTTTGGATTTCTGGTCTCCCTATCTCGAGTCTTATCTGGTGATACCACTTCCCTGCTCACAATCATGACAGTGCCATATCACCTCCTCAACACGGCCCAATCTTCATTCCTCACCTCCACTACCAATCACCAAGGCCCTCAGTTTACCTCCTAAATATCACTTGATTCTGAGTTTCTCTGCATCCATAGCCATTCCCTAGCTGAGGCCACCATGGAAAGAGAAGAGCCCAGATTTGACTATGTGCTTCTGTTCTCACCCCCATTCTCATGCCATCAGGAAAAGGTCTCACTCCTTAATATGGCCCACTGGCTGCTCATCAGCCTCCCTCTCACCACCTGCCTCCTACTCTCTCCCTATACACTTGAGCCTGGCCTTTCACACAGGCCACTCTCCCACCTAGAACCTTCTTACTCATATTCCTCCCCCTGGTCAGCTCATCCTTCGGGTCTCAGCCTAGCTGTGTACCCCAAAATATATTCCCATAAAATGGTACACTCCTCCCGCTGGTAGTGGGAAATGCCTCTTCCCCAATCCTGACCTTTCCTTCCGGAGGGGAGCTCAGTTTAACCCCCGGCTTCTCTCCACATCCTTAGTCTCCCTGGCTCCAAAGAGATAGGTTATCTGACTGGTAAATTTTGAGTGACTATTTAGGCGTGAGTAGCCCTTAAACCTTCCTCTTCTTGAGAGTTCGCTGCTCTCACAGAGCAGTTCTACTGTCCTTCTGAGGCAGCACATCTGCCTACTTCAGGAAGTCCAGGTAACAGGGCCATTTGGCTCGCATGCTGAACAGTAATAGGTGATACCTTGGCCTCTGTCTTTACACTTGTTTTTCAAACTGGAGAAGAAAAATGCTTTTTTTTTCTTTCTCCTCTTCCCCTCCCCCTGGTTTTTGCTTAGTCTCACAAAGTCCACCTATTCGTGGAAACATATGGTATCTGTCTTTTTCTGATTGACTTATTTCACTTAACATAATACCCTCCAGTTCCATCCATGTTGCTACACATGGCCAGATTTCATTTTTTCTCATTGCCACATAGTAGTCCATTGTATATATGTACCACAGAAAAATGCTTTTTATTTGGACCTCTTCTGAGATCAAGAACACTAATCATAATACTTACCATACTATACCATAATGTCATTAGCTTCTAAGCTTCCTGAGAGCAGGAATCAGCTTTTTCTCATCCTAATATTCCCAGTACAGTGCCTAGCACATAGCAAACGCCCAATTTGCCATATGAATAAGTGAAGTCCGCCATGCCCTGGCCCCAGCGACCCATCCAGTCTCATCTCCATACACTTCTCTCTGATCCCGTATTTTATATTCTACAATACTAAACCAGTTTTTGTTTTGTTTCTTTTGTTTTCTTGGGTTTTTTTGTTTTTGTTTTTGTTTTTTAGAAATAGGCTATTCTCCTCACTTGATACATACTTTCCTTAGTTCTAGATCACATTCGAGATTCCATATATTCCAACTCCTTCAAAAGTCAGCCCTGGGAGCCATCTCCTCCATGAAGTGTTCCCTGCCTCCTCCAGGTACTCACTATTTTGTTTATATATGCGTTCTAACGCACATCTGCATTTTCAGTCTGATGTCTTGTGTGACTTACTAAATTATCGTTTTTCAGACATTTATATATTACATAAAGCATAACAAGAAATATCCTTTATATTTCAACACAGTACACACATTCATTCATGTAACAGATATTTATTATGTGTTTATACTAGGCACTGTTCTAGGCCTAGAAATACAGTAGTAAACAAGCAATAAATCCTTGCCTCTTAAGCAACTTGTATTCTGGAATTTTAAATTGGGTACAGAATGATTTCTTAAGCTTTCCAGATAAGAAAAATAAAAACGAAAGCAAATAAAACTCAAAACACACAAAGAAAAAAAAATCCACTGGCCTTACATTTTCCCCTGACATTTAGTGTTAGAAGGCAATGAAAATAAGGTTGATTTAGTTCTAAGGGGAAAATAAATGTAATTTATCCAAGCAAAATTATGCCTAGATACCCATCATTTTTACTAGCACAGACACCTGGAATGATGTTCACCAAATGTCAACCCTAGTTATTTCTGGGTGGTCCGTTTGGGGTCTTGTGTTACTTTTTTTTTAAACTAAACTACCTGAATTCATATTGGTAAGGTATCATTTTTATAAAGATTCTGAAGTTATTACCCTTAATAAAAACAAAAGGAAAGGGGAACACCCGGGTGGCTCAGTCGGTTTATCATCTGACCGTTGGTTTCGGCTCAGGTCATGATCAGGTCATGATCTTGCAGATGTCACAGCTGGAGAGTTCAAGCTCCACATCACATCGGGCTCCCTGCTGGTAGTGCAAAGCGTGCTTGAGATTCTCAATCTCTCTCTCTCTCTCTCTACCCTGCCCCCACCCACTGGCTCTGTCTAAAATAAATAAATATACTTAAAAAAATTTTTTTAAAACACAACAAAAGGAAAGTAAGTATGGCAGTGTGCACCTTAGAGACCTAAGAATTAATCCACAACAGGAAGAATGGTAAAATTTAAAAAAAAGTTTCACAAAGTGAACTTAACCTTAAGTGAGATGAATTCTGGTATTTCTTATTCTATTCCAATTTATTTTTCTTAAACTCATCTTGTTCCACAAAACTGATTTCAAGGTCCGGTCATGATTATCTCTTAGCTTGAAAAATATACATGAAACTTAATGATGGTACAGCTACCTTTTCAACCATCTCTAAAGAATGCCTAACACTTAAAAGGCACTTAATTAGCTTTCCTGATAAACAGCTGGATGTGTGCCTGTTTTCCTGAGTAGAACTGAATCGGTTTGAGAGCAAAGGTCATTTCTTTTTATCCCCGCAACCCCAGGGCCAGGCACAGAGCCAGTTCTCAGTAAATGTTTGTTACCTTGAACTATGGCCTACTAGTTAAACGGAACGTAATATAACACTTCATAAGTAGGACACAACAAATGAAACATTTCTTTGTTCTTGGTAACAAAATTACCCAAATTAGGCTTTAATTGTAACAACTAGTATTTGCTCACAAAAACATGATGTTCCCTGGAACAACTACCCACTTTATTGATGTGAAGACTCTTCTCCTAGGAATTTAAACCCAAGCCTGCATGTGCCATGCAAACAAACCAAACCAAAACGGGCCTCCCTTGGCCCTGAGCTCCAATCCTCAAAACTTCTATTTTTCTTAAGCAAAAGAATTCCAAAATTATCAGATTACAATTACTTTTTAAATGAATTCACTGTCTAATGGTGTCAGAAGAGCTGGGATACAGTCTGTGTGACCTTATTACTACAGGCCTAATGATTTGCTGAAGAAAAAAAAAAAATCTCCGGAGACTTTTCTACCTCCTGGACTTGTAGGAAGAGAAAAGTTCGTTGAGAAGAGTCCAGAAAACACAAGCTTCTTTTACAATGATCTACTGCCAAAATCCTTACAGGAAAACAGTATCAAGAAAACTTTAGTGTTGAATAAGTATCACTTTTAAAAAAGTTCTTACTTGAGGGACTTACCATACTATTTCCTCATGTTCACATTTGAAACTACTGTCTCTGTTTTAAAAAAAAGAATTTAAAAACCACCATGGCCACCCATTCTATTGAACTAAAAAAGGTTTTTTTCACAGCTGGCCAAATAATTTTTCTACCTAAGAAAATTGAACTTTTTGGTTTAGTTTAATTTATTGAGATTTTTTAATTTGGCTGGGGAAGGAGCTGTCTTGAATACTACTGGTGTTTTTGTTTTTTGAGGTTTTTTTAAGTGTTTATTTTGAGAGAGAGAGAGAGAGAGTGAGTGAGCAGGGAGGGATGTGGAGAGAGGGAGACAGAGAATCCCAGGCAGGCTCTGCAGCTGTCAGTACACAGCCTGAGGCAGGCTCCAACTCACCACTGCTCCAACTCACAAACCTGAGATCATGACCTGAGCCAAAACCAACTGAAGCACCCAGGCGCCCCGACTATTGCTTTGTTTTTGTCTTTCTTTCTCCTTATCCTAACAGTCTTCACTTGCATTTTCCCCCCAAGTTTATTTTGTGAGAGCAAGCACAAGGAGGGAGGAGGAAGGGGGGAAGGGAGAGAGAGAGAGAGAGAAGAGAGAGAGAGAGAGGGAGGGAGGGAGGGGGAGAGGGGGAGAGAGAGAGAGACAGAGACAGAGACAGAGACAGAGAGACAGAGAGGGAGAGGGAGGGAGGGAGAGAGGACCCCAATTAAGCTCCAGGCGGTCAGCGTGGAGCCCGATGCAGGGCTGGAACCCAGTAGCCTTGACAATGACCTGAGCCCAAATCAGACTTAACTGAATTACCCAGGCGCCCCTTCACTTGCATTTTTTATTTCAACTATGAGTTCAATGGACATACATGTAAGGTGACAAACAAGCAAACAAGCTGTCTCTCCCAAAGCACGGTGGAGACTGAGCTGGAAGCCAGCCTCAGAAGCCTCTCTCCCAGCTTTACCTCTTGGAAGTGGAGTCTCTCTTTTCCTCATAAATCAAGATCTCGTGTAAGGCCAGTGCTCTCACTGGAACCCCCTTCCACCCCTGTCCCCCTCCCTCGTCTAAGGGCCAACTTGTGCAATGTCCTCCAGTCTTTCTACTTATTTCCACACAACTTTGAAACTTCTCGGGACATGAAAACTTTGAGAATCACAGCAGGACCTTCACACACACTCTCACACAGCAAGTGTGACTTTGTCCCTTCTTAACTCCAACCCCCCCAACCCCTCACCCCGCCTCCAGCTCCCACTGCTCCCGCGCCCCGGAACTCCCTGTCCTCGCTCCCCGCATGCCGGGGTCCGGCTCTTCGCTCCGGCACAGGCAGGGCGCTCGCTGGGGGCGAGCCGGGCGTCGGCCCCCCCAACTTCGCCTTACCCTCCGAGAACCTTGGCCCCGAGCAAGGAAGACCCGGCTTAGCAGCGCCATCTTGGACCTCCCGGATGGGGACTGGAGGCCCCCGGGGCGCTGGGGGCGGGCCGGAGCGGGGAGGAGGGAGGGCGAGGCCGGGCACGGGGGCGGGGAGGAGCGGTAGAGGGCCGACTTGGGTCGGGGCAGACCGGAGCGGGGAGGAGGAGAGTGCAGGGACCCGACGGGCGGGGCGGATCGGCGAGGGGAGGAGGAGAGTGCAGGGTACGGGCGGGCCGGACGAGTGCCAGCAGGGGTGGAGGCGGGCCGGAACGGGGAGGAGGAAGGGCGGGGCCGGAACGGGGAGGAGGAAGGGCGGGGCCGGGGAGGAGGAAGGGCGGGGCGGGGAGGGGCGGGAGAGGGCCGGCGTGGTCTGGACCCACCGGAGCGGGGAGGAGGAGAGTGCAGGATCTGGGGCGGGCGGGACGGAGGCCAGCGGGGGTCGGGACTGGCCGGAACGGGGAGGAGGAAGGGGCGGGGCCGGGGGAGGACGGGAAAGGGGAGCAGGGCAGGTAGGGGTAGGGGCGGACTGGTCCGGGACGAGTAGGAGGAGCAGGACCAGGAGGAGGAGGGTGAGGAGGAGGAGGGGGCGGTCCCTGGGGCGGGGACGGGGCCAGGCCTGAGGGGCCGGACTGGCAGGGGTGGGGGCGGGGAGGAGGAGGAGGGGGCGGGGCTGGGCAGGCGGGACCCGCGGGCAGGGGTCGGGTTGTGCCGGAGCAGGAAGCGGGCTGGATGGAGTGGGCGTGGGGTTGGCAGGGGCGGGGCGGGGGGAGGGGTGTTGATAGCTGCTACTCTGGCGCCCCTCGATCGGTGGTCGAGCTCCTTGTTGGTGTGGCGCTGAATCATAGAGTAGTAATATCTATCTTGTAGCAGGGTTCTTGCACAGAGAGTCCTGACACTGAGGCCTTTCTTTCCAGGAAGCAACTTTATTTCTGCCAGTGTTGGGTTCCTACAGGAGGAACTGAGCCCTGAATGCCACGTGGTATAGTTTTTTATATATGTTCTGCTTGTCTCCCATATATGGTAACATAAACATGCAGTCTGATTAAAGGATCTCATGTTACAGGTCCTGAGGGATGTTGCGGGGTATAGCCAGGTTGCCTTGAGGTGTTTTTTTTTTCTTTTTCTTTCCTTAGGGAGGGGACCCTACCACCTTCTCCACTTTGGTGCTCAGTCCTCTCTATTTTGGGTCAAAGAGCATCATCTTGGTTTAGAGGTTTATATTTCTATAACATTATTACATAAGTGCAATCTTTTTTTTTTTAATTACGTCCTCAATGAGACTGGAAACATACAGTACAACCAGGGGAGCCGAGCAAAGTAGGATTAAGCAACCTCCCAGAATTAGGAGGACAATTTTTAGGGGAGTTTTGAATACCCCGAAAGTTGAAAACCATCTTCCAAATAACTCCCTGGGGCTTTAACGAGGTCTGGACAGGGACATGAGCAATACTTTCTCCACCATGACTTTTTTTTTTTGTTATTTATCTGTAGGCAGCAGTTGCTTAGATTAAACTTTTCACAAACTTCTCCCTCAGAAGCAAGCAGGTAATCTAAGGCCTGCTTAGCGATCAAGTGATTTTGATAGATGGCATTGCTTATTTTGGTGTGCTGCTTGGCTAGTAAGTTAAGAGCTCTGGCAGTTTTATTGGTTATAATTTTGTAACTGTTTCAGTCTGATTATACGGTGTAGCATGTAAATGGGAGAGCGCTGGCCCCACCACCCATCCATTGTCTAGGTGCCAGGGCCATAATATTGGGAGGCCATTTATCATCTTTTTTTAATTGCCAATTTGTAAGGCACGCCGCTATTTTTTTGTTTTTTTTTTTTTTAGTCTCCCTGTTCCCATACACCTGGACTCCCAAATGTTTCCCTCCGGCAAGTGGGAGCGGGAAGAAAGATGGACGAAGTTTCCAGCACAAATGACCCTGACCAGACCGAGGGGGGAGTACAACATAGGCTGTCCTTCCACATATGTAGTACAGTCCACCTGGGACCTGCCATTTGATGGCCGTGTTGACATTGTCTCAGGCCTCTCAGAGATGAGCGAAGTTAGACAAGGGGCGGGGATTGGCTCAAGGTGATCTGGAGTCCCCCACCGTTGGGTTTTCCAGGCGGCTGAGTTATAAAATCTTTGGCCTAGGCTTGTTAAGGTTTTAACAGAGATGGCAACGAACTTTTTCTCCATCAGGCAAGACAGTTTTTTCCCCAATAATTGAGCTTTTGAGGAGCCAAACCCCGGGAGTAGTACTGAGGTATTTTGTTTTACTATAAGGTTTGTGGGGATCTAATTTTCTAGGTCTTATGGCCGCTGTTTCTCCATGTTGGTTCCAACGAAGTATCCTGGCCACAAAAGGAAGGTGAGTGCTAACAGAAACCTCTCAGCACGTTTTCAGCAGCCTCGGTCAATCCTCTGGCAAAGAGTAGAGCAAGAATCACGGTAATAGTGAGAAACAAGGCATGACAGTGCATCACAGTAAGGAAACATATGGAAAATAAGGACAGTCTTCTGTTTCGCTGGACCTTCGATTCCTCAAGCTTCTGCCGTGCGTAGATTCGTCAGCTTCCAGAGCGACTGAAGCAGGGCCGCAGTCTCCTGGAGCCTCTGGAGCCGCAGATGGCTTCTTCCGTATGGTCAGCTTGCACAGCGTTGATGGATCAGGAATGCACTCCCAGTTTCAAGATGCAGGCTTCAGTCTGCTGTAGTAAATCCAGGGACCCACTTCGGCTACCTTTACTGCAGTAGCGGTGGACAAAATAACACTGAACGGGCCCCTCCAGAGGGGTCTTAAGGGTTGGACATTCCACTCTTTTATGCATATTGCATCTCCTGGTTTAAAGGGGTGAGCACTGTGGTCAGACTCACAAGTAATCGCTCCCTGACCCAGTGGTGTAAGGTGGTTAGGGTAGAGCAGACCGAACAGATCTGTTGCCTTAGGGTTACATTGCCTATCTCATTTAGATCCACCCCTTATGCCCTTGATAATGGGGGCAGGGTGCCCATAAAGGACTTTATAAGGGGACAACCCCATCTGTTTCTTTAGCCTCCCGCTTGCAGCTGCAGTCTGCCTCCCTGAACTCCCTTCTCTCTCCCTGCCTGATGTTAACCCTTTCCCTGTTGATTTCTCCCCTGGAATAGGGCCTGTGACTGCTGTTGGGGAACAGGGACGATGACCATTCTGGCTTCTTCAAGCTGGAAAGGGACGGTGTAGGGGTACAGCAGTTAGAGTCTACCCCAGGGTCGGTCGAGTGGCGCACAGTATGGTTTATAGGAAGGCTGGCAGGCACAAGGCGGCATAAACTTTAGCAGACACAAAGAGAAAAACACAAAGTAAAGATTATACTGACCAACAAGATGGCATCTTAAGATAATGTCTACAGCTTCCAAATCTGTCAATCTAGGAAAGACCCTGACTTTGTAAACAACATATATCAGGGACTCAGTCTCTCATAACCCAGGTGATGGAGAAGCAGGAGCAGTAAGTCATCAATGGTGGCTCTATTCCCAAGAGTATGGCCCTAACTGAATTTAAAAAAATGTTAAAGCACCTAATGCTTGTGAGGTGTTATTTAGAGTTTTGCTGAGTAGAAGCAGACAGTCTGCTTTATTTTGAAGTGTAAAACTTTTCCAAGAGCCAGGAGTTCTACTAGAGAAAGAGTGGAGGCAACCATTTGCCATTATTAATTTGCAAAATTTTAGGTAAGCCAAACCTGGGTATTATTTTATAAAGCAGAACTTTTATTACTTTTTGTGCCTTTTCTGTCTTGTAGGAGAAGGCCTTTACTCAGTAACAGTATCAATCCATACCAACAGATGTTGGAATTCCTTTGACCTTGGCATATGAGTGAAACTTAATTGTTAGTCTTTTCTGGATAGCCTCAAGTTCCTTGATTGCCTGGGAAAGCAAGTTTATAGTCGAAAGGATTGTTTTTAAGACATACTTCATGGGCTGACACTACTTGCAGAACCGTCCTTGACAAATTTTTTCCAGTACACATCCTTTGGGCCATTTGATAAGTTTTGTCCCTCCCTAAATGGAAGGCCTGATGTTGTGTTTTAAGGATCTTTTAACTCTGTGAGCTGGGTAATAGTAATTGCCCTGTTCTGTTTGTAACCATTCCAAGGGCTGGAGACAGTGTCTAGGAGTCAGACCCCAGTTTATTTTTCTGGGATAGTAGATAGGATTGAGTCTCCTTTAATAACTGATATAGCAGCAAACTATTTTCCTGAAACCTGGTATCTACAGCCTATAATATACAGTAATTTTCAAAAACTCATGTAATTGTTTATCTTTCCTGGAGTTAGTAGCACCATAGTCTCTAATTTAGTTATAATGTCCCTATCTAACAAGGGAGTGAGGCTCTCTGGCGTTATCAGAAAAGAATGACAAAAAATTAGGTTTCCCCATATACATCCCAGGGACTGAGAGAAAAATTGAGTTAGAAGTTTTCCAGAGATGCCTCTAATCATCAGGCTGTGTTTGAATAGTTGGCCTGGAGTGGAAAGGAGGACAGAAAAGGTAGCTCTAGTGTTAGGAAGGAAATCAACCAGTTTTCTTTCTATATTTAGAGTTAACCGAGGCTCTGGGTTTCAGATAGACAGTTGGTTTAGGGGAGCCACCGTGAAGAGCCCCAGGTCCCAGTTGGTCCCTTCCAAGGACATTGGTTATCTGAGCCCTCACAGATAGAGGTACCCGAGGGCATTCAGATCTTCAGGGATTGTCTTCACATAGGGGCGTGGCTTATGGGGTTTTCAATTTGGTTGTCCGCTCTGAGGACTTCTCATTTTAGTGTTCTAGATGGCCATATAAATGGCCCTTGGTGCCAGGGTTTCGGGAAGTCCAGCCTGACATAATACGTAAGGCCAAAACTAAGGCTTCAGAATTTTTTTTTAAAGCCTCCTTTCCTGTTTTTTTCTTTCTTTCTTTTTCTATTCTTATTCTCCTCTTGATCTTGGTTGTAATATACCCAATTGGCAGCTCGTAAGAGCTCCTGCAGGGTCCCTTGCGGACCAACAGCCAATTTTTGCAATTTTCCCCAAATATCTGGGGCCAAGTGAGTGACAAATTTGTCCTTTAGAATTGTTTCAACCTCAGGGATGTTAGAGGAGAGAGCCATATATTTAATGAGAGCCTCCCTTAATTTTTCCAGGAAGACCACCAGTGTTTTACTTTGTGTCTGTAACATAGTGGCTAATTTAAATGTTTTTATTTATTTTTTTAATGTTTATTTTTGAGAGAGAGAGAGAGAACAAGCAGAAGAGGGGCAGAGAGAGAGGGGGACAGAATCCAAAGCAGGCTCAGTGCTGTCAGCGCAAAGCCTGACATGGGGCTTGAACCCATGAACTATGAGATCATGACCTGAGTTGAAGTCGGATGCTTAACCGACTGAGACACCCGGGTGCCCCAGATAGTGGCTAATTTAGCATAACTTAAAGGTTTAACTTTAGACCTCCTAACAATATATAAGAATTTTTAAGATTTTTTTTACAAACTTTTACAAACTTTTTACAACTTTCCTTTGCTTTTAGATTTTGACCTGAGCCTTTTTTTTTTTTTCAAATAACCAGTCTCATTTAGGACAAAAGTACTCTTTCTTTTTTAATATAACTACTCTTACATGTAGAGTTTTTTTCTTTTATTAGTCTTAACTACATTTAGCAGAATTTTAACTCTTAGAAACGTTGGTCTCCAGTGAAAACTAAGTAGTAACCACTTGTCAACTGTTACATTAGAATTTCTTAGGTGGCAAACTTATGAATCAATTAAGCACAAAGCATGTTTCAACAGATCCAAATATCCTTGGTTTTTCTGCAACAAATCAAAAGCACAAACCTACATCTGTGTTTTATACTCTTATCTCATTAGATATCCAATTAATTTAAACCCGAATTATTATGCAAGCAAAAACTTTTAACCCCAAGACTTTGAAAGCTGTCTTAACAATTAATTACCCATGAAACTATGAGACGAAGTTAACCATTACTTTAAGTCATCTTTTTGCTAACAAATTGGAACAGAGATAACATGAGTTTATTTGACCATCACCAAATCTAAGTAGAATAAAAGATTTTTTTTAAGTTAATAAACATTGTCTATCTCAAACTAATGAACTTAAATTAGCTTAAACACTGAATATGTTTTACTGGGGTCCATTTAAGATAATTTGTTCCCCTATGGTTAATTTTTACCTAGAGCATTGGTGGGGAAATCTAAAATGGGTGGTCTCTGCTCCACAACCTCTAGGGTGGGAGGAGGAGCTGATGGTGCCTGAGGCATTGAGGAGCCCATTATGCAGGCCACCACCCTGGTGGTGCAGAAAACGAGGAGGGAAGGGCAGGCAGAAGAGGCAAAGTGCCAGCAGAAGGCAGAGAAAGAGAATTCCCAGTTATAAATCTTGTCAGCGCAGACAGAGGAGCAGACTCCAGGTTTTTGTTTTGTTTTGTTTTGTTCTCCACTACTGGAATTAGGCAGTCCATGTCAGTCCGGAAAAGACAGGGAATTTCCCCGAAATAAAAGGAGTTTTAGCAGCTGCTTGGAAATATTCCTTAAAGTCCCCGTTCTGAAGTAGAATAACCAGGGACTCTAAGTATCATAGTCATTGACCCAGGAAATAAATGAGAGACAAGTCCCCACACGTATTCACACAGCGACTCCAACCTGCTGCCCAGCGCCTTAGAGTTGCGGTTTCATTCCTTGTCCCTTGTGGAACTAATAGGGCAGCTCTGGGAGGTGATCAGACTCCCCTTCAGTCTCTTAGGGGCAGGTCTGCCAAAACGAACCTGGGTTCTTACCAGTCTGATGGACACTCCGGAGTTGGTTCCTGGGCCTCTTGTGTTCCATAGGTGCAGAAGGGGTCCCTGCCCCGGTGGGTGGGTCAGGAGGGCTACTCTACTGTAGATCAAGTGGTCCGCTGGCACCAGGGAAGCCCACCTCTTCAGGCACTCCAGGGTTTGTACCCCGGTGGCAAAAGAGGCCACAATGCACCGTCTCCGAATCCCAGATGAGCCCCCATGTAATGCAGCAGCATTCTTGCACAGAAAGTCGTGACACCAAGGCTTCTCTTTCCAGGAAGCAACTTTATTCCTGCCGGCACCACTCAGGTGGTTTGTACCCGAAGAACTGAGCCCCAAACGCCACGTGGCATAATTTTTTTAATATATTTAAACATTAAAAAAATAATTTAAAACTCAGCCTCCCTAGTCCAGGGGCGAAGCGCCTGAAATCTAACAAAAGCAGCAGCTTCCAGGCAGCTGTGACTTTCTGCAGGACACATTGCCCCCTTTGCTGAGAGGCAACTTGGCTCTGATAGTCCAATTTTTGCTTTTCTTGCAAAGGGAGTAACACACACGTTAAAAGAAAAGGCATACCTTTAATTCATCATTCTCCATCTTACCATAATGTACCTGTTGACAGGCTTCATGAACTCAGATCACACTTCTTTCCTCACTTCTAAAATGTGAATTTTCATACCTATCTTGGGATTACTGTGAAGACTGAAAGAGACTGGATGTGAACCCCCAAGCCCAGACTGATGGCAGGTGACCTTGAGAGTTTACAAAGTGGTGAGAAAGAAAAACAAACAGCAGCCTGAACATTCAGAACCTAGCCTGGCACTCACAGGTAGTCGTACTAATCTCCTTTCGGATATAAACTATCTCACAAAATACAAACTGCACAAGTTTTCTCGAGATCAGAAGGTGAGACAAAGCAAGTGGACTTCATAATTTTCTCTACACACAAAAACAAGATCATGGGGGCGCCTGGGTGGCTCAGTCGGTTGGGCGGCCGACTTCAGCTCAGGTCATGATCTCCCGGTCTGTGAGTTCAAGCCCCGCGTCGGGCTCTGTGCTGACGGCTCAGAGCCTGGAGCCTGCTTCCGAGCCTGGAGCCTGCTTCCGACTCTGTGTCTCCTTCTCTCTCTGCTCTTCCCCTGTTCATGCTGTGCCTCTATGTCTCTCAAAAATAAATAAACATTAAAAAAAAAAAAATTTTAAAAAAAATTAAAAAAAAAAACAAGATCATGGTTGTTACCCATAAAACATCTAACAACCTGTCTCTTGGCTCTAATGAGTGACTATTTCTTTACCAAGTACGACTTTTATCTCATTCTAGTGTCCCCTCACTCTAGATAAAACTTACCTGAGATCATCCTTCTTAGAATTGCCCTTGCTTTCTGTCGACATCCAACCCAGACTGAACCCCCTCCTTCCTTAGACCATCTCCTAAATCATCCAACCAAAGTCCAAATCCTATAATAGGTTCTTTCTAACACCCTTTTACTAAGACACCCCACGGTTTCCTGTGGTGTGTGTCCTCCCTTGCTGCAAAAACTAATGAATCCTATTGGTTAATCTGTAGGTGTGTCCCTGATGAACTCTGGCTGCAGGGCACTGACAGTGCCTTTATGGTATTAACTCATTGTCTCATTTGGGATTCCCTGTAAGCAGATTATGGAACAAGGATCCAGTGAAAGTGACTCATTTGGGAACTTTGGGAATCACTAGTAGGGAAGAGAGGCAGGTGATACAGGTAGGTTATCCAGCCAGCTAACAGTGTGAGCAACTGGAGCTAACACCACAGAGGAAACTCAGAGAAAACATGCTGCTATGGACTGAATGTTCATAGTTTGAAAGCCTAACCTTCAAGATGATAGTGTTAGGAGGTGGGGCCTTTGGGGAGTGGGTAGATGAGGGCACTTATAAAAGAGGTCCCAGAGAGCAAGCTCATCCCTTACAACATAGGAAGGTGCAATGAGGAGTCAGCGGTCTGCAACCCAGAAGGGGGCTCTCCCCAGAACCTGACCGTTCTGGCATCAGCCTTCCCACTTCTGCAGCTGCGAGCAGTCAATTTCTGCTGGTTATGAGCCACCCAGTCTACAGTGTTTTGCTACAGCAGCCTGAAGACCAACACACGTGTCTCAGGGAAATCTCACCTAGAAGTGAGGGAGCTGGGGTATTTATACACCACTCCTTTTTCAACGGCTGAGGGCTGCTGGGGTTAGATATTGATTCTCCAGCCCCTTTGTCCCATGGGCTTGGCATCAGGACTTCAGAGAAAGACCTCAAGAAAGGAAATGCATACACTGTAGTTGGTGGTAGATGGTGCCTTGAAGTGGTAAGGCCCCAGGGTCTACCAGTGGGATGCCCCATCGTCAACCCCCCTCATCTAATTCTCAAGACCCTATAAGGTTTACTTTATTCTTTCCTCTACTTCTCAGAGGCATCTACCAGAGTAGTTGAGGAACTTGACTCAAGGTCCCCAGCCTTCGAGTGGGAGAGCTGGGATGTGATTGTAGCTGTCCAGACCTACAGCCTGTGCTCTTTATCAGTATATTCTTTTTCCTGTTGGCATTTTCTGCCGGGGTCCTTGTTCCAGCGAATCTAGGGGTCCACAAAGGATGGACGGTCAGGCGAAATGAAGTGAGAAAGCCATGAGAGATGGAGTCTGATGACCAAGCAGGCAGCCCTGGCAATTCTGGCATCTCTGCTTTGCTGGTCTCAGTGTCTTTGTTTTTAAAGGTAGCGAGTGACATTACATCAGTGACAAGGCATTCTTTAAAACATACATTGTTGTCACAAGACCTACGTACTCATCTATAGGTTTATGGTAGCTTTTGTGAGAGTATTTTGTTATTGCCTTTTTATTATAAGGGAGGATGGGGATGAGAATTACAAAAGGATTTGCGAAATGTTAACCTCAGGGAGGTGCTCAATATTTGCTGCTGATCAATGAAGATATCTGTAGCTACTTTAGTTTGTACCTTATCTATAAACTGTGCTTCTAACTTTTGGGCTAGGCTAACCTTTGGGGAAGGTCCTTAGTCCCTTTACAATCTTTCCCATCAGTTTGTTAATACTAAGAGAAGCTTTGCAGAGATGTGCCTTGAGGTTTTATGTTGGGGCTGAGGGGAGTGATACCTGCAGGGAAAATCTAGTTTGGTTCAAGGAGTCTTGGGGCCTAATGCCTACTAATTTCTAGCCAACTCATAACTGCTATTCCATATGATCAATTTGTGTAACCTATCCCCAAGAGGCAACCTTGAGGTTACCTCTGGCCAGGTTACTCTCATTCAGATTTTATCCATCAAGACATCGCACTCCAGGTCCCCTTTTCCATATGCCATAAAACCAAAGAGCATTATATCCCTTAGGCCAACGAGAGCAATTCAAGAAATCCAGACCTGAAAGGTTATTTAGAAGGAGGTAAAACTAGGCGCCAGTTTGGCTAGCGGGAGCTTTGCTTCAACCTTTTCCACACAGGGAGGGGGTCTCAACCTGTGAGCCCAAAACGGCTGCCAACAATTTTCCACCAACTTCACTGTAACAAAAGTCTGACTTCATTTGTTGGTGCTTGATTTTAAGTCTCACCCCCCGCCCTTTCCCTTGTGTCTTGGGTCAGCTGAGCAAGCTCACAAGAAAGCCTAGATACACCATCCTTTGGCACTGCAGCCGAGCCCCTTCTCATCTGTGGGTACCCTCACTCTAACCCCTAACAAGCTCCTAACCACAATAAAAACCCCAAGCCACTCTTTTTTTCCTTACCACATTAATTCTTCAGGGCTGCCACAGTAAAGCATCACAACACTGGTGGCTTAAGCAACAGAAATTTATTTTTTCACAATTCTGGTGACTAGAAATCTGATATCCAATGTTGGTGAGATTGGTTTCTTCTGAAATCTCTCTCCTTGGCTCATAGATTGTGTCTTCTTCCACTGTCTTCACATGGTCTTCTTTCTTTACATTTCTGTGTCCAAATGTCTCCTTCTTATAAGGATACCAGTCATTCATCGAATTAGGGCTCACTCTTGGGAGCCATCTTGGGCTCACAGGTTGAGACACCTCCCTGTGTGAAAAGGCAGTTGAACCAAAGCTCCTGCCGGACAAAAAGCACCCCAATACCACCTCCTTCAAATAACCTTTCAGGCCTGGATTTCTTGAGCTGCCCTCCTTGACCTCAAGGGAGGTAATGCTCTCAAATAAAAAAGGGAACTTGAAATATGATGCATTGATGGACAACATCTGAAGGAGACTATGTAAATGTACTCATTGAGAGTTCCACCCTTGCCAGATGGGTTGTACCTCCCCCATTGTAGTTGGAAGAAAAGGCCTCAAGACCCTGTTCTCTCCCCCCACCTTAAGTTTATATGTTAATTAACCTGAAACAACATACAGGATTGAGGAAGTTGCCACCTTGCTGTTAAAAACACATTATTGTTAAAGATATCAAACTACGGAATGTCACTCTTTGATATGTCACTACTACCTTTAAAAATAAAGACACTGGCACCAGCAGGGTGGAGATGCCAGAATTTCTAGGGCTGCCTGCTTGGTGATCAGACTACATCTCTACATCTCGTGGCTCTCTCATTCCTTTCACCTAACCGTCCATCTTTCAGGGACCCCTTGACTCACAGGAACTGGACCCCGGCAGCTCACCATAATGACCTCATTTTAACTTTATTATTTCTCTAAAACCCTATCTCTGAAATGGGCGATTTGACCTATTGGCCAAATTCTAAGGTACTAGGGATTAGGACTCCAATATATGAATTTGGAGGGTACACAATTCAACC
This sequence comes from Paguma larvata, assembly GCA_030068075.1. NCBI lineage: Eukaryota > Metazoa > Chordata > Mammalia > Carnivora > Viverridae > Paguma > Paguma larvata. The sequence goes on along the minus strand of CM057838.1, from coordinate 35,759,521 downwards.
CATAATACTTGCTCTCAAACCATTTTTAGATTAGCTCAGGAGGACTTCTCTGTCTTCCCAAACAATCTTACTACATAAATAATAAGGCTTCCTGTATTCTCGTGTGTGTGTGTGTGTGTGTGTGTATGTTTGTGTTTGGCATCATCAGTCTTGATATCCAAACCAAATTTTGGGTGTGAGTTCACCTTGCTTCCACAGAGATATTACATTAGGGTCTAAAAATGACGTATATTTATTATGTCATAGCTTCTATGGGTCAGAAGTCCAGATATGGCCCTAGACGGTCCTAGACAGACTCTAGGACTATCCAGGAGCTCAGGCTCTCGAAAGACAGCAATCAAGTTGTCCACTAGGCCATGTTTTCATCTGGAGGCTGAATTGGAAAAGAACCTTCCAAGGTCATTCAGGTTGTTGGCAGAATTAATTTCTTTGTGCCCATATGACTGAGACCCCCGGCTTTTGCTGGTCATTGGCTAGAGGCCACCTGTTTCTAGAGGTCACTTGTAAATCTTTTCTATATGAGCTTCTTCAGTGTGACCGCTTATAACATACAGCTGGCAAGGAGAATCTCTCATCTCAAGAAGAACCCAGTTCCTCTTCTAAGGATAACCACCTGATTAAGTGTGGTGTACCCAGAATAATCATAATCTTTGATTAACTAAAAACCAACTGATTTAGGACCTTACTTACATGTGCAAAATCCCTTCACCTTTGCCATACCAGGTAGTAGGGTTATGGGTACCTTTTAGAATTCTTCCTACCACAACCACTCTGCAAATGTTTTAGGTAGAGCCACGCTCTACCACTAGCCAGAGGAGAATAGCTGTAAAATACACGTAGGCAGGCTAGGCCCTGAGCACTCAGCTTATGCGTTGGGGCACCAAACTCAGTACACCTTGGCAGAGGCTTGGACTTCAAGAGAACAAGTCAGCTAGGGAAAATAGAACCAGTGTGCTCCGAAAACCAGAGAGGACTCCCCAAAGGCCTGTGTAAAACCTGGGGCCCTTCTCATGATCTTGAGAGGGAAGGAGAAGACAGGATCCAAAGACAAAAGTAGGAATGAAAACACTTAACTATTGTTACGGCATCTTACTTTTGCAAATTTTACTAAAAAATGAACGGCCCTGGTGCCATTGAAGGGCTACGCACCGAAGGGGCCCTGAGGCTTACCAGCTTTAGAGGAAGCCACCTCTGCCCTTACTACATGTTTTCATAGAGCTCTGATATTTCGTTTTGTAGGTCTTAATACAATTGCGGTTGCATCTCGCTTCTACACAGTAGGGGGTGAGGGCGAGTGTCTTTTTTTATACCATCCTTCTATCCCCCCGCATCTAGCAAATCCTCGGTACATAGTGAGCCTTCAGCACACATTTGTTAAATGAATAAGCACGGAGACTGTTGCCATCTTTAAAGGCAGTACCATAAATATAACTTAGACAACTTGTAGCACTGATAGGCACTTCTAAGGAATAGTCTGGGGGTATGAAAAAAAGAGGGCCACTCCAAATGTACTGACTTACTTCACTTAGGCAGGAGCCATGGGGTTTGACTTCAATGCCTGAGGATATATTACTCCTGAAGGCTAGTGTTTCTTAACTCTTTTGTGTCAAACTGCACTCAGCACAACTATGTGTATACTAGTCCTCATAAGCAGTTGTGAAGTTTACGCTATTATTATCCCCACTTGGAAACTGAGGCACAGAACAATTAGGCAAACTGCCCAGCTATTAACTAACAGTGATGGAGTCTGAGCCCAGCCCAGGCCAGATCTGGGGTTCATGTTCTCAGCCATTGCATTGTCACTGTGCTAGTGGAGTGTAGACATGGGAGTCAGACTGCTGGGGCTCAAGCCGAGCTATATGGCTCACTAGATGTGTCGAGTTGAGCCAATCAAGAGCTTTTACTGTTTCATTTCCTTATCTGGGAAGTGCAGATACTAAGAGTGCTAACCTCAAAAGGTTTTACTCAGGTTTAAATAATATATTTAAAGCACTTGCAACAGGGCAAGATACGTACAGAACAGTAAACACTCACTATAATCATGTTCTTAGAAACTGAGCGGTAGGTAACCCACAGTTAAGGGAATCCCCTGAAATCACTATATAATGTGTTTTTTTCCCCTTCTCAGGGGACCACAGGCTATAACTATTTAGGAAGTTCAACTAGATTATTACCCAGAGGATAAACTACCCCAGGGAAGAAGAAAAAGAAGGGGAAACCTGCAAAACGCCTTGTTCATGCCTTGTCTAGAAATTACAACCAGTGCTGCTTCACTTCTGTTAGAGAGTTTTACAGACACCTAACATGAGGTGTCCAAAATAAGTAAACAAATTTGTGTTTGGATGAAATCAAGGCTCACAACTCCTGCATCTGGGGAAGAGGTTGAAAAGGGTGATCAGTTTCAATCAGCTTGGCAACTTAAGTGGTGTAGGTTCTCAAATCTCGGGAGCTTTAGTGGTGGAATGGGAAACCAGCCCCCTTATGCAGAGGCAGGGAGAGAGTGAAGAAAGAGACAGCCCACTCCGTGTTGGTAGGTGGCATTTTTAATAATAGCAAAGGGAACTTACATATGAGGCTTGTCTGGGGCGGCAGCAAGATGAATGCATCCCTGCACCAGCCCTCCCATCTTAAAAGCTTATCAAGAGGCCCTAAGTGGGCCCGGTCATGTATACTGTGCTGGTGTTTTCAACATTACATCACCATCTCAAGGCTATGTCCTTGGAGAAGCCTCTGGGAGCAAGGAAGGCAAGTTGAACCCACATTCCAAGGGCAGGAGTGTTGGGGGGGGTTGGGGGGGTGAAGTGCCTTCAAAGTGCCCTGCTCCATCTCATGGGGCAATTGGTGGTCACATCTTTTTCCATCACATTCCCTAACTGGGAATATAAATTAATATAAAAAGACAATTCTGCCAGGTGAAAATAAGGGAAATGACTCCGTTTTTGTTTTTTTCTTGAGAGCATTTACTTTAGAAAACTCTACATTGTAAATTCTTACTTGATCTCTGAAATGTATGCAAATCCTCTTTAAAAGGTTAAATAAAGCTCTGCCACCTTTGCAATCTCATAATCTTCCTCAAGGACCAGGGGGCCATCTCTTTGAAATGTAACCATCAAGAAAGATAGACCCCATTTCCCAGTTCAGCCTGTAAAACTATCTCCTGTCATAAAGATAGGAGTTTTTCAGGGTGCCTGGGTGGCTCAGTCAGTTAAGCGCCTGGCTTCGTCCCAGGTCATTTTCTCGCAGTTCAAGAGTTCAAGCCTGTGTCGGGCTCTGCGCTGACAGCTCAGAGCCTGGAGCCTGCTTCACATTCTGTCTCCTCTCTCTGCCTCTCCCCCGTTTGCTCTTTCTCTCTCTCTCTCAAAAAAAAAAAATTAACATTAAAAAAAAGGTATGAGTTTGTCTTCTGGGTAAAGGCAATCAGCTAACACAATAGTTATCCAATTGCCAAGTGAATCTAGGATGAACTATATGTGACAAATGATGCCGTCAAGTCCTCTTACTCAAGGGCTAGCCATTGTTTATCTGGAGAACATGTATGGAATGGGTTTTATCTAATGGCCTATATAAAAGGATGAGATTTCTCTCAGCAATCTCTTGAGCAGATTGCCTAGGATTCTGGTTTATGCCTATTCAATAAAAAAAAAACCGTTTCCTTTCTCTTCTATATTTGTGGAGAGGCTTTCTGGTATGCCACATGATTCTGTTTTAACTATGTTTCCCCAGTAGCCATGAACTTCAAACTGCGGCAAACCCCTCAGTGCCCAGCTCTAAAGTCATGTAGTTACACCAGCCTCGAGCCTCACTGCCGGGGTAATAAAAAAAACATGTCTTCCAGAAAAGGCCAGAGAGTTGTTTAGCATTGTTTCAGAGAGGGCATGAGAAATCCTTTGATTCTGTTTCATTACTGAAGGATAGAAGGAAAGCCCAACCGAAAGGGGAATTCTTGAGTACTTTAGGGGAGGTGCTGGCCATGGGATCAGTAACATCCTTAAAGGTACAAGCCTGAGTCTGAGAAAAAGGAACAACAATCGAAAATGTTCCCACCTCCGGTTTTCGATCCAGCATTCGCTCCTGGCTGCGCAGTTTGGGGATTGCTAACCGGTAGTGTCAACTAAGAAGAAAAGCCAGCCTCAAAGCAGGTTAGTAAATGCTTTATTCACCATCTTACTGAGGATGATAGCCCAGGAGACAGTATTTCAGACTGCTCTGAAAGAACTGCTCTCAAGCGTGTCAGTTTCCAGAGTCATATATATTAAAAGGTTAAAGGTTAGTGGCACCTGCAAGCAGTTCCCCAAGGTCTGCCCGGCACAAAGTATGATTCGTTCGGTTGTAAAAACTAACGTTTATTAATTTCCACATAGACACGTGGAAGGCCCTTAGGTCATCTTAATGCATTCATTATGTTTCTATCATATCTGATAAGAAATATTGCCTGCATGCCTCCACTTATCTGGTTTATTGGTTCTTCTTGTTTTGGTTTCTTCTTGAGGTCACTTGGAAGGGTCACAGGAGGCGGACATCATTCACCTGCTGCAGTGTTAGTGCACAGGAGCGTTCCGAGGACCTGGTCCAGGCTGCCGCTGCGGGGAGCTGAAGAGATGGCACTGAGAAGCACAAGAACTGCTTATCTTGTTCTTGTCCTGACCCCACGACAGATTGGCTTTCGGCTACTGGGCACGTAAACTTTTATCAGATTCATTTTCCTCATCATAAAACTGGGGCGTTGGTATAAATTCTCTCTAAAATCCCTTCCGTTCTAGTTTCAGTAGCTCTAAAAATCTGTGATTTTACAAATAAATTAGATTTGGCAGAGTTATTATAGGCCACCTGGTGAGGTACTAAGAAGGTCATTGTGAAATGCTATTAAGATTTTTAAAAACCTGATAGATAATTCTCTTTCTTCAGAATATTAGCTCTTGTGTTTCTCTGGTGCTTGAGTACCTCATCTAATTTTACACATTGTAGGCGAATATTAAACTTCATATTTTCAAAGTGCTTTGCAATCTCAATTAACTTCTTGAATGGCTTCTGGAAGGAAGGTTTACCCATGATCCCAAACAAAGGCTTATTTGTTCTTGTGCTATAAAGGGAAATCTTACACTTTGCAATTTGGGGTCTTACATTTTTTTATCTTCCAATTAAAAAAATAAATTATATAGGGTGCCTGAGTCGCTCAGTTGGTAAAGCGTCCAGCTTCACTTCAGGTCATGGTCTCACAGTTCATGAGTTTAAGCCCTGCTTCAGGCTCTGTGCTGACAGCTCAGAGCCTGAGCCTGCTTCGGATTCTGTGTCTCCCTCTCTCTCTGCCTCTCCCCCACTCATGCTATGTCTCTCTCTCTCTCTCTCTCAAAAATAAATAAACATTAATAAAAAAATAAATAATAGTTAAACAGCCAATTTGATTTAAGTAATCCACTGATGCTTTGGGTAACTCTACTAATAATCCACAGATTAACTTGATATATACTGTACACTCGCATATAAAGGTAAAACAATTAAGACACATAGACGTTAAATTTTTTATTCTAGTAAAATATAAGAATTATTGCAGTAAAATAATTCTAGCAAAATGAAATTAGGGTCGAGCTATAAAATAGAACCCACTTGTTCCTTAATCTCAGATAATCTTCAGAATAAAAAGATATATGTTGAGTCAACACCGGTTCTCCAATTCTTCCCATTTCCCCAAACTGCACCTGCTTTCACAGTTCAAAATAAGTCTTGGAAACAGGTGTAAGAGTTTCGGTGTGTAATTAAATTTAATAAATAGTTATATCAGGTATTCATCACTATGGCAAATATTAGAGATTCAAAAGTGATTTAGACAAAAGAGACCCAAAAATGATTTAGATGCAGCCCCTACCTGTAAGGAACTAGAAAGGAAGGAAAGGAAACCAATATTTGTTTGATACCCATGATGTATGGTGTAGTATCTCATTTAATACTAACAACAATATTGCAAAGTAGATATAATGTAAGCCCACTTATTTGTAAGGGGAGATCGAGCTACCTTTATTGTTACCTGTATGTGATCCTGAGACAATGAAATCCTAGCCCTATTAAACCTATGCTTTAGTTTAACATTAGTTAGAAATTGCTGGCCAAGTTAATGAAATTTGGGGGGATGACAAGATAGTTTTTTTATCTCCCCCCCAGGTTTTTATTTAAATTCCAGTTAGCTAACATACAGCTATGTTATTATTAGTTTCAGATGTAGATTCATTACTTCCATACATCACTCAGTGCTCATCACGGCAAATGCCCTCAATCCTCATCACCTATTTAACCCATCCCCCCACCACCTCCCCTCTGGTAACCATTAGTTTGCTCTCTAAAGTTAAGAGTCTGTTTCTTGATTTACCTCTCTTTTTCCTCCCATGCTCGTTTATTTTGTTTCTTAAATTCCACATATGAGTGAAATTATATGGTAGGTGCCTTCTTGGACTTATTTAGCTTAGCATAATATACTCTAGCTCTATCCATATCATTACAAATGGCAACATTTCATTCTTTGTTATGGATGAGTAATATTCCAGTGTGTGTGTGTGTGTGTGTGTGTGTGTGTGTGTGTGTACACACACCACATCTTGCTTATCATTCATCAGTCGATGGACATTTGTGCTCTTTCCAAGTTTGGCTATTTCCAAATTATTTCCATAATTTGGCTATTGATGATACTGCTCTTATAAACACCGAAGTGCATGTGCCCCTTCGAATCAGTTTTTGTACTCTGTGGGTAAATACCTAGTAGTGCAATTGCTGGGTTTTAGGGTAGTTCTATTTTTAACTTTTTGAGTAAACTCCATACTGTTTTCCCAAGTGGCTGCACCAGTTTGCATTCTCACCAAAAGCGTAAGAGGTTCCCTCTTTCTCTGTATCCTCACCGACACCTATTGTTTCCTCTATTGTTCATTTTAGCCATTCTGACAGGTGTGAAGTGATATCTCATCATAGTATATTTTTGTTAATAATTTATTGTCAAATTGGTTTCTGTACAATACCCAGTGCTCATCCCAACAAGTGCCCTCCTCTGTGCCTGTCACCCTCTCTCTCCCCTCCCACACCCTCCTAGTGGGTAGAATGACTCTTCTATTTGTGTCTTACAGTTACTCAAAAACACTGGCAGGAGTTGGGATGTAGCAGAAAACTCTCACGTAGGTAGCAATGTCCTCAATGAATATGGACAAGTGACATGGGTATACCTGCTATAGGTAACAGTAACAGAATTTATAAAGAGTGGGTATTCACACAAAACGATTCTGACCTGGGAGAGATTTTGCAAGGCAGGGAAGGGTAATATGCTAAAATGGAAAGTGAAGGTGTGGATTAGGTGGAAATAGTAATCCTCCTGGCCCGTGAATACGGTGGCTATCCTACTGGTCAGTAAATGTGGGAGACGCTTTGGAGCAATTATCCTAGAACCGGGTGAGAAAAACTGATCTAGGATGAGAGACTTCATGTAAAGCAAGACATAGAGGGAAGTTTTTGTGAAGACTTAAAAGATCTAGCAGTGTTTGCTTGCAGCAGAACCAGCGAGCTACATGAAGCAGGGGGCATGGGATAGTAAGCAGACCAATCTGCTACCAATTTAAACTCTATCCCCATTGTGTCCTCTTGTAGGGGCACCTGGGTGGCTCTGTCGGTTGACTTCCGGACTTTGACTCAGGTCATGATCTCACACTTGGTGAGTTCAAGCCCTGCATCGGGCTCTGTGCTGACAGCTCACAGCCTGGAGCCTGCTTCAGATTCTGTGTTTCCCTCTCTCTCTGCTCCTCCCCTACTCATACTCTGTCTCTGTCAAAAGTAAATAAACATTAAAAAATTTTTTTTTTCTTGAGCTCTAGGAGCACCTGGGTGACTCAGGTCAGTTGAGCATCTGACTCTTGATTTCAGCTCAGGTCATGATCTCAGGGTCGTGGGATGGAGCCTCAAGTAGGGCTTGGTGCTGGGGGTGGAGCCTGCCTAGGATTCTCTCTTTGCCCCACCAAAATAAGAAAATAAATAAATGAATTAAAAATTTTTAAATACAAAAAAGATTAAAAAAAATAAAAAATTTCTAAGCTCCAATGATCAGTCTTGTACAGTTGCCAAGCAACAGATAAATTTTCCTTTATCACTTTAACATTGCCCCATTTCCCCTCCTGGCAATCAGAAAATAAATAGGGCTAAGTTATAGTGTAACTCAGCTGAGGAAGGACTTGGGCTGATAAGAGAAAATGTGACTTTAGAGTAAAGAAGCTGCAAGGCCATTCGACGAGTGTCAGCAGGAGCAAGGAGAGTACCTTTGGGGCTGTATTTTGAGGATGCTGAACGAGGGGCAAGTGGAAAACAAATTTGGATAAGGGAGAGTTTATCCATTTGGGAGTACTCACCAGGAAAAGAGGAGTGAATGTCCTGGTAAGGACCCTGAGAAATATGACAATCAGACTTTCACGATGGCTCTTAGAGGCTTAAAGAAAGCGGTGGCCCACACTGAGAGAAGTAGAAATAGAATTGTCATGCAGATGGTGGAAGCAGGGAGCAAAATGCTCAGAAAAGTGGCATCCTAGGGGGGTTATACCATGTAAAGCTAGAAACTCCACCAGATGACAAAGTTCTGATTCAGATGCTCCGTTTATGAAAGTGACTAGTAATTCTCTGGTGAGAGGGTACCAGCATCACTGGTGGGCTCTTCTCCATACCTCATGGCTGATGATAAAAGATGCTATTACCAAAATAGGTCCAAAGATAGCAACAAAGATAACAGAATCCTGAAACAATAGAGGCCAGGTAGCAGCACGCAACCATCAGAAGGGTGTCACCCACTTACTGAATGGCAAGATTGGAGTGGCGGCCAGAGGTCTTGACCTACAGAGAGCTTTCACCCCTAGGGGGAAGGACAGAAGCTAGCCAATAAAAGCATACTCAACAAAAACAAAAAGTCACGGATGGATGAATACAAGGCTGAGAGCAGCCGCCTCAATAAAAAGCTTCGGTCTCTTCCCCTCTTTCTTGACTTGAGCCAGTTTATCGCTCCAGAATCCGGTGGTTGAAGGAGAGGCAGGAATGCCAAGAGGGAGGACCCTGCAACATCATAGTGAGAATATACAGTGATGCCTTCTCCTGTACCCGTCCCCCCACCAATTCTTCTCCAAAGAGACCTATGGCCATTCCCTTGGGAAATTTATACACTGAAGAAAGGAGAATGCCCAAACATTTTGAAGACTGTTGGACACAATTATTATTGATACCTAGGAACGCTGCATATTATTATGGCCCCCTATTAGAGTAGAGGTATACAGGAACCAGATAACAAATGGAGTTTTTGCCCAGATCTGGCATAGAGCAGGTCCACTGAGCACATGGGCCAGTGCGGTGGTCATTTCCCCAGTCCTAAATGTATAATTGGAAAGGACATACTTGGTAGCTAGTATAACACCCACATCGGTTCTTGGCCTATGGGATAAGAGTTATGAAAGTGTAAAAGGCTACACGGAGCCTCCGATACTGCACAACCAAGATATTAAATAAAAACAACATAGGAGAATGGTAGCTATTAATGCCGCTTTTGGTTCCCATCATATCCATTTAATTTAATTCACCATTCATGTCCCTCCAAAGACCCAACAGTTCCTGGAGAATAAATAATTGACTACTGCAATGAACCGAGTCATAACCCAGTTAGAGCTGCTATACCACATGTAGTACCTTTACAAGAGCAGAGAAACATGGCCTCGGAGAACTGGCTTGAGGTGACTGGTAGGATGAATGTGTTCTTTCCCAACCTTATCAGAAAGTAAGATTAGAAGGTGTTTGCATTCACCTAGAAAAAATAATAGAAAATATTATAGTCTTCCCCAGGACTATGTTGTCTCTTCTACCCTCTGTCATAATATAGTCCTCAGAGACTTGAAATGTTTGGACATCTCACAAAACCCAACACTGGTCTACTGCATTGATGGCATTATGCTGATCAAGTTAGATTGATAAAAATTGGAAGCTTTGGTGAAACATGTTTACTCCAGAAGAATAAGAAGAAAAACCCTACAAATTGTTGGGGATCCACCAAATCAGGGAAATTTAATAATTCTGGGGTTCAGAGCATACTTTTTAGTGTCCCATTTAAGAAATATTTGCCTATTTCTGAGTCATGTTTTCTTATAAAATATTTTATTATTTTACTTTTATATTTAGATTTATAATCCATCTGGAATTGATTTTTTTGTATGTGGTAAGGCAGGTGGTCAGCCTTCATTTCTTCCGTAGTGTTAATAAATATCTCCAGGATCTTTGTTGAACCCCTTCCTCTGAACAAACAACTTTCTACGTTGCTCTGTAGTATCACCGCTGCAAAGTCAAATTACCTTGCATGTGTGGATCTTTTTTAGGTGTCTCTCTTGACTATTTGTCTATTTTCTATCTTTGTGCCAATAGAACACTGATTTAATAACTATAACTTTTTAATAGGTCTTAATATCTGGTAGTGAAAGTACTCCAGTTTTGTTTTTTTGTTTTTTTAAATTACCTTGGATAGTCTCTGCCTCTGAATTTCCATATATATTTTAGACTCTGCTTATCAATTTCCTTTCAAGTAATCTGGAACATTACTGAAATTGCTTTCAACCTATAGATAAGTTTTAGGAGAAATGACATCTTAATCCATAATAAGGATGTAGCTGCATTTATTTAGGATTTATTTTAATTTCTCTCAATGTTTTGCAGCCAGTAATGTTTTGTATCACATCTTTTTATGGATTTATTACTAAGTATTTGATGACTTTGGGTACTATTATGATTGTCTACTTTATGTATCATTTTCTATTTATTTTCTGGAATATAATTAAATTTTGTTACACTCATTGTATCCAGTGACCTTATTAAATTCACTTATTAATTTAAATTACTGATAATACTTTTAGATTTTACTTGTATACAGTCATATGTCTTATGAATGACACTGTAATTTCTTCCTTTCTGATCTATATGCCTTTTCTTTTTCTCCTTTATTGCATTGGCCAGAGCATCCAATACCATGTTAAAAATAAGTGGTAATAGCAAATATGTCCTTGTTTCACTCCTTATGTCAGGGGGAGATATTCAATAATTTACCTTAAGTATAATGTAAGCTGCAGTTTTTCATGGATGCCCTTTTTCAGACCGAGGATGTTCCCTCTGTTCCTATTTTTCTGAGAGTCTGTCATGAGCGGATGTTGAATTTTGTCAAATTCTTTTTTCTGCACAACTACGGAGATGATCATATGATTTTTCTTTTTTTTCCCCCTGTTAGTTTGATGAGTTATATTGGACTTTCCACCTCCCGAATACCCACCCTTCCATTTCTGGAATAAGACCCACTTAGTCATGATTATCCTTTTTATACACCACCTGATTAAATTTGCTAATTTTGTGTGTGGGATTTTTGCATCTATGTTTATAATAGAGATTGATCAACCAGCTTCTTGAAGTAACATTTTTCCCCCTTCTCATTAGAAATGCTTTAGAAAACCAGAAATTATATGATCCCAAGCGCGCTTTAGGGTGTTTATTTTGTAGAGTACAGGATGTAGAATGGATTAGGTGCAGAAGATGGGTGGTGAAGGATTAGGGGGCTACTGGAGTATTACAAGAAGAACTTGGACCAGTTTGGTTCAAGGGGAAATAAAAAGAAGCATAGACTCCCCAGTGTTTAGCTCCTGATTAGATGGAAGGGTAACATTGTGAAATAGAGGAGTTAGGAGAAGTTGATTAAGGCTTGGAGAAGAGCAAAAATAATGAGTGGACTTGGGGTAAAATCTTTATCGTCAGCATAGTTATCACCATCATTATAGGATCCATACAAAGGAATGACTGCAATTTAAGAAATCGCAAATGCATGAAATTACAGGATTGGTTAGTATGTTCATGTTGCTTTGTAGCTAATTAAAAAAAATTATTTCCACTCACAATCACGAAAGGGTAGATAGCCTTACTGTCCTTGAACGCTTTACAACGGGATCCGTACTTCGTAACCCAATACAGCACATTTCAATACAGATTGCGCTGCTCCTTCCCTTAACCACGAGGTGGCGACTAGCAGCCCACGTCGCACTCCTGCTTATCCATCCTCTTCCTAGGCGCCCAACTCCCGGGAGCGCGCACGTCCCGGAGTCCACGCCGACTGCGGGTGGTGTGGCCGCGCACGTCGGTCAGCGGCTGTAGCTCTTCCGCACGTCGTTCCCTACAGAGGACCCGGACCCATGTGGAAGCTGCTCCCCGTTGCGGGCCCGGCCCGAGGTAAGCGGAAGGGAGATTCCCCCGGGACTGTTTTCCCGGGAGCAGTGGCCGTGGGAGAGGGGCGCTGAGGAACGATGCTTCCGGTCCTTCTAGTCCCTCTCCCCGCCTTCCGGCGCCGCCTTCGTCTCCGCCCCGGGAGGCTGCGGAACCGGGGTGCGAGGACCGCAAGTACCCGGCGTGTGGCCCGGGGCGTTTTCGCGGGCGGCGCGGTGCTTTTGGACACGGCTTTTTCCGCGGCGGTGGAGGGGGCGGGGGGAACGGGGCCAGTCCGCGGCGGCGGCGTCCCTCACCCGGTCTGACGCCTGGTGTTCCGACCCGGCTCGCAGGCCCTGCCGAATTGAGACTTGGCCGGCCACTGTGTCCTCCAGTGTTTTAAGCGTTTGGCGAAACACCAGAATAAGTTATCACAGGCTAGCCCGCACGATGGCAACAGATGACTTTGTCTTGAGCACATTGTGTGATTTTGTGAAAAACCAGACATGACTTGGATAAATGGCAACCAGAGAAAAGTATAATTTCAGTTTTGTTTTAGAGCCCTTTTTGCCTTCAGAGCTGAAAAAGGAGGTTTTTTTCCCTGCTCTGTATTTTCAGCAATGGCAGGTGGTTACCTCCCGTTAATTGGTTGCCTAGTGTGTCCGAGTCCTTGTTAAGCAGATGTAGCCTATGATTAGGTGCAAAAGACCTACCCGGAAGCTCTGTGGGCTAACAGTGTATGAAGAAGGCCAAACGAATGGTTAGGAAAGTAAGTGCTATAAAGACTAAAGAAGAAGGCATCACTGCGGACTTGGAGCAGTGCTGAGGTGAACGTAGCTGTTGGTGGGCAAGAACGAGTCCGTTCCTTTCCAAGAACAGCTGTGGGCTGTGGCTGGCTCTCAGAGGTCCTGTAGCCTGGTAGGTAGCAGTAGAAAAATGCCTGTATCACCAGGGGCTAGCATTCTTAACTTTTAGGGCGTTGTGAACTCTTCAGAATCTAATGGACACCGTGGGCCCATTCCTCGAGAAAAAAAAAGTAAACCAAGGCACAGATTTTTTTTTTCTTGAAACAGCCCCATGTAAGCTAAGAGTTTCTGATGATCAAAATATCCAAACATGGTCCAGGCTTACCTTAGTTCCTTTCTACTTGTCGAGTTTATGCGTCCTAATTACGCTACCACTCCGGTGATGGACTCGTGGGCTCCCGTACTAAAACTCTGCTACCCTCCAACGAATAGGCTGTTACACCAACAATTTGTGATTTCACAAATTTGTGATTTGTTTTTTTAAAACAAAAAAAAGCTAATAACACTTTCCCACTACCTTTAACATAAAAACAAAATTTTAAATCGGGTCTGAACTTTTGCATTGATCTGTGTCGTTTACTCCTGTTACCATAGATTTTAATTATTATAGCTTTCTGACATAGTTTACCATCTGGTAGGGGAAGTGACTGTAATATTCAAATTTTTCTTTACAATTTTTATACATTTATTTCCCAATGATTTTTGAATCAGGTTCCAAACATAGTATTATGGTTTTTGCTTAGTAATGCATGAAATGTATAAGTTAATTTGGGCAAGCATTGACACTTTTAAGTATTGTTTCCTCTTTAGAAAATCCTATGGAGTTTTCCATTTATTTATATAATCTTCTGCATCTTTCAGTGAGACTACTAGAAAACCCAAGTTTGATTTATGTAAAGTTGATTATTAATATGTAAAAAAAATAAAAATATTTAAGTATTTGCCTACATATATATGTGTATATGTATGTGTGTCTATACGTTTACTTTTTTTTTTTTTAATTCTTAGAACCATTCAGACTTTTGACAGGTGTTGAATACATTGTTGGAAGGAAAAACTGTGGCATTCTAATTGAAGGTGATCAGTCAATCAGTCGAAATCATGCTGTGTTAACTGCCAACTTTTCTGTAACCATCCCGGTATGTCACTGATTTTATTTCACCAGCTTATAGTAAGGAGGTTGAAATTACAGGAGTACTTTGGTGTCTGTAAGAGAGCTTATAAGATTTTTAATTTCATATACGTATTCTTTCAATGTTCAATACTTAACATTTCGGTAGTCGTACCAGTGCTACTTGTGTAGTTTGATGTTTGAAGTCTCTGTTCCCGTGTTTTACTCTGTTGTAATTAAGAAACTCGAAGGAAAACACATCTATACCTACATTAAGTGCTCACTGTGTGTCCATCATTGTGCCAAGCCTGGCAGTAGAGCAGTGAACTGACCTTCACACTCCTGCTTTATCTAAATTTTTTTTAAATGTTTATTTTATTTTTTTTAATGTTTGTTTATTTTTGAGACAGAGAGAGACAGAGCATGAGTGGGGGAGGGGCAGAGAGAGAGGGAGGCACAGAATCTGAAGCAGGCACCAGGCTCCGAGCTGTGTTAGCACAGAGCCCGATGCAGGGCTCGAACTCACAGACTGTGAGATCATGACCTGAGCCGAAGTCAGTTGCTCAACCAACTGAGCCACCCAGGTGCCCCTAAATGTTTATTTTTGAAAGAGAGAGGGAGGGAGAGAATGAGAACTAGTGGGGGAGGGGCAGAGAGCGGGAGACAGAAATCTAAGCAGGTTCCAGGCTCTGAGCTGTCAGTACAGAGCCTGATGCGGGGCTTGAACTCATGAACAGCAAGATCTGAGCCAAAGTCAGAACTCCTGCTTTATTTAAAGAGTTTGTAAACCGTGTGAAGACAGGCATTTCCCATATAATGTAGGTTTTCACAGTGGGAATTGGTTTATTAGGAAAAAGAGCTGTTGCTTATGTCCTATAGCTCCTTTGAATGGCTTTCAGTTTGTTTTGGTTGGTTAGTTTTAATTACAACAATGGGTGTTAAAAATAATACTTCTGTATATAAATGCTTGTGCTCGTGATAATGCTGAGATAATAAAGAAAAGCCATTATTTTGAGCAAGACTATATATCAAATGCTGAATCTGTTCAGTAATATTTAGATTTTGTGTCTGTATTCTTTTAGGTATAGAACGTATAGAAGGAATTTTGTTAAAATTCCTAAAGGAAAAATAGTTACTGCAGGTCAGATATCTAACCTTTTCTCATTGGACCATTTTTTACTATGTTATTTTGATAATGTAAAAAAAAAACCCTTAGGCACGAAGCTGTCATGTGTGACACAGACTGTACAAAAACAAGGAATTGTCAGATATGTGAAATTGATGGGTCAGAAAAATCTCCACTGACTTCAGAAAATAAAATGCATGTTCTAAGAGGGGTGATCCTGGAATTAAGACATTTGCCATTAATTTCCAGTTGAGTGATGATTCTGTGTAGGTAACCAAAACAATAACTCTAGCCTACTGTGTTGGGAAGTTAGCCATCTATCAATTATTTATTCAAAAATTACCAACTTCTTTTTTTGAAACCTTTTTCCCCTGGGGACTGTATTTGCTGAGTAGTAAAAGACTTTAAATTAGGTATTGATTTTTTTTCCCTCAGAGTCAAACAGATGAAATTCCTATATTGACAATAAAAGATAATTCTAAATATGGTACCTTTGTTAATGAGGAAAAAATGCAGAATGGCTTTTCCCAAGCTTTGAAGACAGGGGACAGAGTTACTTTTGGAGTGTTTGAAAGTAAATTCAGGTAAGGATTTTTTTAATTGATACTAAAACTCGACGGCTTTGTTTTGCACTAATCAAATTTTATTTTATTATTTTATTTTTTGGTTTTTTTAAATGTTTTATTTATTTTTGAGTGAAAGACAGAGCACAAGTAGGGGAGAGGCAGAGAGAGAGGAAGACACAGAATCCAAAGCAGGCTCCAGGCTCTGAGCTGTCAGCACAGAGCCCGATTCGGGGCTTGAACTCATGAACCACAAGATCATGACCTGAGCTGAAGTCAGACACTCAACTGACTGTGCCACCCAGGCGCCCTGACTAATCAAACTTTAAAGGATACGGTTTTTCTAGATAATGAATTGAAAAACATCTAATTTAGTTCCTCCTTAGCATGTTAGTAAACTTTGCATCATGTGTGGTTCGTGCTCTTTGCCAACCATAGGTAGTGCCAAGGGTGAGGAAGAGTTTGAATGATCTCTGAGGACCTTGACAGGAGCTACCTTTGTTTGATTCCACATAGATGAAAGCATAATGTTGACTTTGATCATTGTTTTTTCTCAACCGTAACTTAAGACTTAGGAAGTGATAATTTCATAAATTAGAAAGTTTAATAACCCGTAAAAGTTAAAATAACAGCATGTGACATGAGCTTAAAGTTTAAAGTACCATAAGTTGCCATCTGTGGAGCTATAATAATACAGCTTTATGTAACCTATTCTCATTTACAGAGTAGAATATGAGCCTTTGGTTGCATGCTCTTCTTGTTTAGATGCTTCTGGGAAAACTGCTTTAAACCAAGCTGTATTGCAACTTGGAGGACTCACTGTAAACAATTGGACAGAAGAATGTACTCATCTTGTCATGGTATCAGTCAAAGTTACCATTAAAGTAGGTTGAATGCCTTGTTACTATTTTAAAATAAGTTCTGTGAATTTAAGCTTACTCGCCTACTGTACACAAGCCATTTACTTTAAAACTGTCAGAACTGTTTTGTGGATTTATATATATTAATCCATGCCTTTGTATACCATGTAGGCTAGAATGACTTTTCAGATCACCTGTTTATTATTTGAGACAAGCAGCAGCACATAAAATTATATTTCAGGTTTTGATTTGGCGTTTTAAAAATGATTTATGATATACTTTCACCAATAAGTTTATTACAGTGCATAATTGGTATCTTCAGTCTAAAAGCACAGTGCTGGAAGTCAACCGCCAGTCTCCAAAGTTAGCATCTCTAGTCTCTTCTGTCAGATTGTCTTCCTCCAACTCATCTCATGGTCTCATGAGTCCTGTTTGGTATAATGCCCTGATCACAGACTTTTTAAGTTCTTAGCATTTAATATCTTAATTTATCTTCACAATCTAGAGATACGTACATAGATATACACCATTAGAAGGTGCTGACTCCTCATTAAGGCAATGATATATTTTGGTGTCTTTTCAGATTTTGCATCTTCATCAGATTTGGTTGTATCCAAAGCTAATCTAAGAATGACATTGGGAGGTGTTTTGTCTCCTTTTAAACAGGTTGACTATAGATAATGTGAGATTGTTTTAGGTTAGTATCTACAGTGAAAAGCAACAAATATTTAGATTCCTTTATTAGATAATACAAAAATCTGTTAATATTTAATAGAATGTATCTAGTTTAGCTAAACAGGTATCACAGAGAAAGGCTTGCTCAGATGGAACTTCAAGTTAAACTTGTATGTTGGTGAGGTTGTCTCTGATCAAGGATCATTCCATCTTTGCAAGTTTGTGAAATTGATCTGTAACTTAAGAGTGACTAACCTCCTGAGTACTAATTTATATGAATAAGTCAAAATGTTCATTTATGAGCTTACAGTAGGGATGTGCCTTTACAGTGGCTACGTATTTGTGTGTTCACACAATCCTCCTGAAGGTGTTAAGGTTCCTGAGAAGTGAAATTTAGGTATTCATGAGCTCACTTGGTGGTTACGGAATAAGAGCAAAGGCAGTTGGAAGGTCTTGAGAGAGATTTTACTGAGTCTGACAGACCTGAAACTAGCATTCCTTCACCAGAGCACACACTATTCCAGTGACTGGAGACTAATGGCAGCGGATATTAGAGAGTCACTGGATACGCACCAGCAATGACTGTGTAGCAGTCCTTTTCAACACTTTTGATCAGTCATGTGCCAAAAAGGAAAACCTAGTTATTGTATTATTTTTTGGGTAAATTATCCAAAAGTTACAGGTTACCTTACATTTTTTTCAATCATTAAATGTCAAAACTCAAAGGAAACTTAAGGAACATTCAGTTCAATTTTTATTTTCTGAAGGAGAAACTAAGGCTTGACCAGTTAACTCCTCTGCCCAGGATCACATGTATTGGAGCTCACTCAGTCCGGCGTTGAGTGCACATCAGTGCTTCCTGCCAGAGTCAGTTATTTCACTCACACTTGAGGTTGACGTGTTGAGATTTCAGTCTTGAGAGACGCCCTAAGTTGCTTGCTCATGTTTACGTACTACCTCTTGTTATTAGAAACATACTTAGAAATTGTTCAGTTGGATTATTTCCTAAAATAATGATGAATCTTTATTTTTATATTCAGTGGTGGTATTTTCTAATCTTTTTCAAATTTTATAATATATTTTATTTGATGTTTATAGTTCATTTGCTATTCGAGGTTTCTCCTCCCCCACCCTCCCTGATCTCTGTATATTTATTTTGAGCATTTACCCCACCCCAAACTATTACTCTGTTTACTTTCTCAAAGATACTTGATTCCATAGTTACAATCTGTTCAAAAAGCATTTAGGCAAAAAAGATCTTCAAACCATCTTTATCTCTTAATAATGTGTTCTCTAGGGTAGTTATTAGACTTACACAATCCTACGATCTACTTTTTAACATTTTAATCTTTTAAATTGGAATACATTTTAAAATTGCCTTATATTTTATGTTGTTCTGCCCTCCCCAAAGCAGTTTTTTTTTTAATATTTTAATGTGTATTTGTTTTTTGAGAGAGAGACAGAGCATGAGCAGGGGAGGGACAGAAAGAAGGGAGACACAGAATCTGAAGCAGGCTCCCAGCTCTGAGCTGTCAACACAGAGCCCAGCGCGGGGCCTGAACCCACGAACTGTGAGATCATGACCTGAGCCAAAGTTGGATGCTTAACTGACTGAGCCACCCAGGTGCCCCCTCCCCAAAGCAGTTTTTAAATTAGTATTGTAATTGGTGGCTTCTTAAAATCAAATCATTCTATAGAGATTTGTATTACTAAAACTAAGTTAGTGACCAAATATCAACTTCAATTTTGTAAATTGTGGCTCCTTTATAAATTTAGAGAAGTGAAAGGGAAAATACAATAGAACAGCCCCTTTGTAGTTTCTTAAAAAAAAAAGTAAAACTAGCACATGAGTGTATGTATTCACATATGTTTTCTTCTTTTCAGACAATATGTGCACTCATTTGTGGACGTCCGATTGTAAAGCCAGAATATTTTATTGAATTTCTTAAAGCAGTTGAGTCCAATAAACAGCCTCCACAAATTGAAAGGTATATCCTATATGTATATTTTTAACGTATACTAGTTTATTAAAGGATGTGATAAAGGATGCTAACCAACAGCCAGATGAAGACATGCACAGGGCGAGGTATGGGGAAGGGGCAGGTAACTTGCACACCCTCTCCAGGGGCGCCACCCTCCCTGTACCTTCATATGTTCACCAACCTGGAAGCTCCTGTATTGTGCATTTTAAATGTAATGTGACATACAGAATGTGATAGCACTGATTTTATATAGGCTTAACATAAAATATAAAACAGAACATCTCTTAAAGACTGTTTCAGGATATAGTGTTCAATTTTACAAAGTTTTTCTTTGTTAGTATGTAGAGAAGGGTTGTTGTTTCCGATCTCAGCGAGTGAAACAAGTGTTACATGTATGCCGGTATTTAAACAAAAAGTTGAAGGACAGCAAATGGCACAGAGGTACAGTCAAAAGGCCATATGTTCCAATGCCTGGCGTCATGCAAGCAGGACCCCTGGAACTGTGTGGTACAGCAGCATCATTCTGTGGAGTCATAGTCCTGGGCTAGAATACTAATAGCACTGTGGCCTTGGGAATCGAGTTTATTTCTTCTGAGCATCAGTTACCTCCTTTGAAAAATGAGATTAATACTTGTCCTGTATTTAAGAATTTGATAGCAGTATTATTTTAAGCAGTAGAGTAAACGAAGTCTGAGTGTGTTGCCTGGCACCGTAATAGGTACTTGTTAAAAGAAATGTTCCTAATTACAATAATATCTTGTTCAATCCATAGTAGCTTTATGATGATGGTGGTGATGATTTTAGATAACTGCTAAATTTGTGAACCACCAGACTAAAGGATCTATCTATTGTATATAGTGTATTTCTGATACTTTGAAGTAATACAAGGCTATGGTTTGAGGAGAAAGATGTTGGGATTTTCATTTTCACGTTGCATGGTTGAATTGCTGGTGACTGTAAAAATGGTGGGTGTTTTTAGTCAGCTTAGCACAAGAACATGCTTGATTAAAATACGTGTCTACAGATTATAGCCTTTATGACATAATGGGTATGCTTTATAAGCTCATCTGAATCTCTGTAGGATAACTTTTATTGTTTGAGGCTTTAAAAATCTAAAATGTAATGCAAGCTAAGAATTGTACTAGTAGTTGTAAAATCTCCTTAGCTGTCATAAACTATTTTGCCCAATTCAGGTTTTTTGTGTATGTTTGTTTGTTTTAGGGACTATTTATACCTAATAATATGCGTCTGCTTTTATTTATGTATCTGCTTTTAAAAGTAGCTGAAAGACTTCACCTTGTTTTTATTTTTCACTTGGGAGGTTTATTTTATATTGAGGTTAGCTGATAACATACTGTTTTTGGACTCTAGAAAGAGGTCCTCAGATATTAAAATACATGATTCTAAAACCTTTTTTGAATCCTAGAGCCCTGTGAGAGTAAGGAAACATTAGTCTTTCCTCTGGAAACTTCACTTGCATACTACCAACTTGCACAGCATTTCAACGGAATCCCATTTTCCCCTGAAGCCTATTCGTGATCCTCCCTATGGAAACCAATAAATCCTACAAATAATGACCTTTGCTACAGATAATAAATGAGTGTTAATTCTGTATTACTTGGGAGTGGAGGGGTCTGATAGGTTCTACTACTGATAATATACGTTTTGTGGCCTTGAAGTTTTTAGGTTTAGCCATTGATTTCTACTTATTGTTAAGACTCACTCAGGTAAGTTTAACCTGGATCTGTTTTTGAATTTAGGTTCATCATAATTTTTTCTGGCTTCAGTTTGTGACTGTATTAACTTAGATGACTATCATAAAACA
Source organism: Paguma larvata (assembly GCA_030068075.1). Taxonomy (NCBI): domain Eukaryota; kingdom Metazoa; phylum Chordata; class Mammalia; order Carnivora; family Viverridae; genus Paguma; species Paguma larvata. The sequence continues at coordinate 35,738,348 of CM057838.1, read as the reverse complement.
TCTCGGCTATAAGGTTTTTCAGTAACTTCTAATTCATTGTTAACTATGAAAAGCATTTATATTAGCCATGTTAGATAATGGCAACTGATCAAATTTTAATATTATTTTAAAATATGTAGTTTTTTGCTTTACTAGATTTGTGGACCTATTGGGATCCATTTCGATATCCTTGTTGAAGTCTTATTTAACTGTATACTCAACTATCAAGTAGAAAAAGGATTAAATTTAAGTATTAATTAGGATGGGTAGCAAACGGTTTATGAAATTGTGGTGGCTCTTTAATAAAATGTAACTACTTCTTTTCTGAAAAAACATTATCACTGGATTTAAAATAAGAGGTATATTTTTGGGGTATCTTGGTGGCTCATTTGGTTTAAGCATCTGACTTTTGATTTTGGCTCAGGTTGTGATCTCGCATTTTGTGAGTTTGAGCCCTGCATTGGGTTCTGCGCTGACAGCCTAGAGCTTGCTTTGGGATTCTCTTTCTCTCCTTCTCTTTGCCCCTCCCCCACTTATTCTCTCCCTCTCTCTCTCATAAATTTGAAAAAAAATACAGTAAGAGGTATTTTTAACCTAACAAAAAGTACAATTGAGTGTGGTTATGTCTTCATCTTTGCACTGTTACCAAGAGACAGAGTAAGACAGAGTTTAAGCTTCATGTACCCGAAAAGATTTGTGAGCTCTCATTTGCCATATTGTCATCAAAATACCAGTGTTGACGAAGTCATTTTTGGAAAACTCCATTTAAAAGTATTGAATTTTGATAATTTATACTTCATTTAAAAAAGTTCATTAAAATAATATATATTTTCTGAATGTAAAGAAATGATTCCTTAGAAAAGGAGTTGCCTTTTATTTGAATTTTTACTCTCATATTGTGGAGTGCTTTCAGTTACTGTATTTCAAATAACAAGCATTGATTTTGGGAAAGCACTGTTGGGAGAAAATTAGTATATGCATTCATATGTAACTTGCTGGATGTACCAAGAATACAAGACCCTAATCACCCTGTATGCCCAGGCCATTTCTCATGGTTTGCAGTGAGGGAAGAGGTAATGTTCCTCCAGGCACAAAGAACCTGCTCACATCCAAGAAACAGGAACAGGCTATTGGCTTATAATCAAATATCAGACCCAAGAAACAGGTTAGTCTGAAACAGTCTTAGTTTAGGGAGTTTATGGAGTTGACTGTATGTAATCAATCTTAGTTTAGGGAGTTTATGGAGTTGACTGTATGTAATCAATCAAAATTCAAGACAAATTTAACATATAGCAGAAATTTTTTACTGGCGATATAACCTCACATTTACAAGTTGTGGATGTCAGTGTAATTCAGACCTTTTAAAGATCACCAAAAGATAGCAGTATAGTAAGTTCTTACACAAATCATGAGCATATGTCTACAGGACTAATGAAATAAAGAGCCATCCAGATGTTGGGCAAATGAACATTGGGGCTTGAAGTACAGTTTCTTTGGCCAGAATTGTATGTGAATTGAGAAAAATTCCGTATTTGGATAATCTTGAGACGGAAATAAAGATGATGTACTTTGAGTTAGGTGAAATTTATTGAAGGTGATGTAAAGAATTTAAAAAGAAGGCATAAAGAGTACATAGGAAAGGTCAGTATTTCTAGATTAATACTTCATAGAATTTGTGAATTATATGTACTAGTTCTTATATAATAAAACATTATTTGTAGCACTTGAAGTTTCTGAAGAAGTGGGCCAATAATTGTTTTAAGTTTTTCATTATAGAAAATGGAGGTTAGATTATATTTGTGGTAGTGTAGTATTCAGGCAGTGTGCCTCTAACCGTGGTCTCCGCCAAGCTAATTCACTCTTTCCCAAAGTTCTTACTAGCCATCAAATCACTGTAGCCTCAGAAATGCTTTAAAACTTCTGGAATGTGTTGCTTCAGAAATACTAACTTTTAGTGATGTTTTCTCACATTTATTATTTCCTTTCTTGTTCTCATCCTTACACTGTTAAAGAGAAAAAGACTTGTTTGGGTATATAAAGTTCAGAACATAGTGTATTATTTATCACTGTATTATCAATTATTTCTGTATATCATATGCATACGTATATATGTACATGACTCCAGCAGTTGGTTAGATTCTTCACAATACAGTCATGTATTTTCTTTTAAGATCAGTCTTACTGAGTGGCTCAAATTTACCAGCGTTTTTAAAAGAAAACTAAAATACATTTTTTCCGTACCAGAATTTTATTTTATGTTTATTTTTGAGAGAGAGTGTGCAGGTGAGGGAGGGGCAGAGAGGGAAGGACACAATCCCAAGCAAGCTCCGTGCCATCAGCGCAGAACCCGACACAGGGCTTGAACCCACAAACCATGAGACCATGAGCTGAGCCACAGTCAGATACCCAACTGACCCAAGTCACCCAGGCACCCCTTCAGTCCCAGAATTTTCATGGTCAAGTCTGTATATTGAGGGAGCCGAGAGATGTTTATACTTTTAATTTATTAGATGAATTTTTAATTTATATTTTGTACTATCAGTTTTTTTTATTAACAAATATTTCTGAACGGCCTATCACATTTTAAGCAAGATAGACCTGAGGATATAGCTGATGAGCCAAAAAGCCTTCAGGGCACTTGGTAGAAGAGCTAGACGTTGAAAAATAACGTACATTAAAGTTAGAACTCTGGTAGTGCCATCAAGGAAAACAAAGGGTGTCTCATGCTCCTGTCTTCAGGAACCTGGCTCAAGGCTTAACAAATGTTCACTTTTTTTTGTTTGTTTGTTTAATGTTTATTTTTGAGAGAGAGAGAGAGAGCTTGAGCAGGGGAGGGGCAGAGAGAGAGGGAGCAAAGGAATCCCATCCAGGCTCTACCCTGTCAGCACAGAGCCCCAGCAGGAGGCTCGAACTCATGAACTGTGAAATCATGGCCTGAGCCAAAACCAAGAGTCCGGTGCTTAATGGACTGAACCACCCAGGTGCTCCAACAAATGTTCACTCTTTATTGAACTAAACTATAGTTAACTGATCTTCTGAGTACAATAAATCACTATTTGTGGCAGAATTAAGAAAGACAGTATCAATAATATAATGGTGTAGATAATTTAAATATCATTTTCTGTTATTTGAAAGCAGTAAGACTCTCAGATCTCCTGGGTCACATGTATGTGTTAAACATACATACCATTTTTGCCTGGGTATGGCTCCATCATCCAGTGTTACATTACTGTGTACACTAATTTGTAAACTAGGCATTTGTGTGTAAGTGAAGTGTTAGTTGCCTTTCAAGCTGAAAGAAGAGTGAAATATGGGAGAATTCTGGTTAAAAGGGAGAGGTTAAAAGGCATATTAAAAATTATCCTAGGAGCACCTGGGGTTCAGGTGGTTAAGCATCTGACTCTTGGTCTCTCAGCTCAGGTCTTAATCTCAGGGTCTGATTTCAAGCCTCATGTTGGGCTCCATGCTGGGCATAAAGATTACTTTAAAAAAAAGAAAGAAAGAAAAATGTATTCTACTTATGAATTAGATAGAATGTCTGCTAATTTTCTAGCACTCTTATTATAGATTTAGCTTTATTTAACACTTAGTTTCCACTTTTCTTTGTATAACTTTAAATAAACAGAATTTTAAAGTTATTTATTTAGAAAAATCAGAATAATGCAGTGGGTTGCATTTCATCCTGTTGGCTAAGTCAGCTGTGGCCTGTAGATAGCTCACTTATTTGAGATCGCAAGTTCTAGGAATCACTATTTTAGGATATATGTACAGATCCATTGTAGCAGGTTGAAATACTTGCATTTGTGGTTTTAATCAGTTATCAGAATTAAAAATAAATTGTTCAGTCATGACTTTGTGAAATATGTATGTGGCCAAGAAAAACCTAAGGGAAGAAAAAAAGTGTAAAGAAATTAGTTCTAAAACGTGGGAAGGTGAGGGGCAGCTGGGTGGCTCAGTGGTTAAGTGTCAACTTCAGCCCAGCTCCTAATCTCGTAGTTCATGAGTATGAGCCCCACATCGGGCTCTGTGCTGACAACACAGACCCTGGAGCCTGCTTGAGATTCCATGTCTCCCTCTCTCTCTCTGCCCTCCTCCCCTCACACTATCTCTCTCAAAAATAAATGTTAAAAGAAAAATTTTTTTTAAACGTGATCTTCATGACCGAAATATTTTTACCATATTGGCTGTTTGCTGTCTGCAGATGGTTAACTCTTGATTGTTTAGTGACTAATTGTCCAGTTTGTGAATTTCCCGGGTCTTGCATTGTGTCCTCATCATCACCATGCTGTGTTAGTAACTTTTTTTTAATTTAAGGTTTTATTTTTATTTAGAACAGTTTTAGGTTCATAGCAGAATTGAGAGGAAGGTACAGAGGTTTCCCCACGTACCTCCCGTTTCTATACATGCATTGCCTCCCTTGTGAAAGGTATTCCCCATCAAAGTGGCACGTGTGTTGAAGTTGACGAGCCTACACTGACACATCATAATCACCCAAAGTACATAGTTTACGTTAGGGTTTATTCTTGGTCCTGTACATGTGGTGGGTTTGGATGAATGTGTAATGACATGTATCCGTTGTTAATTTGTCATAGTGTTTTGTTGTCCTGAAAACCCTTATTGTTCCCACTCCCCCAGCCCTCAGCCGCCACTGATCTTGTACTGTCTCCACAGTTCTGCCGTCTACAGAATGTCACATAGTTGGAATGAGGTAGTAGGTAGCCTTTTCAGAATGGCTTTTTTCACTTAGTAATACACATTTAAAGTTTGTCCATGTCTTTTCATAGCTAGGTTGCTCATTTCTGTTTAGTGCAGAATAATATTCCATTGTTCCAATGTACTGCAGTTATTTATCCATCCACCTACCGAAGCACATCGTGGTTGCTTCCAAGTTACGGCAATTAAGAATAAAGCTGCCACCAGGGCACCTGTGTGACTCAAGTCGGTTAAGCATCCAACTCCTTGGTTTTGGCTCAGGACACAATCTCATGGTTTTTAAGTTCAGCCTCCACATTGGGCTTTTTGCTGACAGTGCAGAGCCTGCTTGCGATTCTCTATCCATTTTCTCTGCCCCTACCTCACTTGCACGCGTGCATTCTCTCTCTCTCTCTCTCTCAAAGTAAACAAACTTAAAAATAAAAAAAGAATAAAGCTGCTGTTGACATCCATGTGTAGGTTTTGTATGGACTAAGTTTTCAGCTCTTTTGGATAAATACCAGGGGGTGTGATTGCTGCATCGTATAGTAAGGGTGGGTTGAGTTTTTGTGAGAAAGCGCCAGACTGTCTTCCAAAGTGGCTTTGCCATTTTGCGTTCCCACAGCAGTAAATGAAAGTTCCTGTCATTCCATGTCCTCATGAGCTTTTGGTGGTGTTCGTGTTCTGGATTTTGGCCATTCTTATATGTGTGCAACGGCATCTCATTGTTCTGATTTTCATTTTCCTGATAACATGATGTTGAGCGTCTCGTGATTATTTGCTGTCTGTATATTTCTTTGGTGAGGGATCTATTAACATTTTGGCTCATTTTTTAATCAGGTTGTTTTCTTACTGTTCTGTTTTGAGAGTTCGTTGTATACTTTGGATAACATTCTTTTATCAGAGGTGTCTTATGCAAATATTTTCTCCCAGTCACAGGTTTGTCATCCATTTTCTTGACATTGCCTTTCCCAGAGCAGAAATTTTAAATTGTAATGAAGTCTGGCTTATCAATTATTTCATTCATAGATCATGTCTGATGTTGTATCTAAAAAGTCATTGCCATAACCAAGGCCATCTGTATTTTCTCCTATGTTATCTTCTAGGAGCTTTGTTTTTATATTTAGGTCTATGATCCATTTTGAGTTAATTTTTGTGAAGACTGTAGGGCCTGTGTTTAGATTTTTTTTTTTTTTTTTTTGCGTGCAAATGTCCAATGTCATCAATGTTTGTTGAAAAGACTGAGCTTTGGGGCACCTGAGTGGCTTAGTTAAGTGTCCAACTTCGGCTCAGATCACGATCTCGGGGTTCACAATTTTGAGCCCCATGTTGGGCTCTGTGCTGACAACTCAGAGCCTGCTTCAGATTCTGTGTCTCCTCTCTCTCTACCCCTCCTCTGCTCCTTCTCTCTCTCCCTCTCAAAAATTAAAAAAAAAAAAAAAGAATGAGCTCCTGTACTGTCTTTGTTCCTTTGTCAAAGATCAGTTGAGTATATTTATGTGTATTTGTTTCTGGGCTTTCTATTCTTTTTTGTCTATTTTTTCATAATACCATACTCTCTTGATTATCATAGCTTTATAGTAAATCTTGAATTTGGATAGTATTAGTACTCTAACTTTGTTCTTCCTTAATATTGTGTCGGGCATTCTGGATCTTTTGCCTATCCATGTAAATTTTAGAATCGGTTTGTCAGTATCCACAGAATAATTTTCTGGGAATTTTATTGGGTGTATATTTAATTTATAGGTCAATTTGGGAAGAACTAATATCTTGACAATATTGAGTCTTCTTATTCATGAATATTAGTAATTAGTAATTTTTACTTGAAGGTACATAAGCTGAAAGGCTGGTCAGTTATGAATTGCTGTAGCAAAAGATCTGATTATGTAGAAAGTCGGAACCATGGAAGGCTTAAGAATTATCTGTTGATTTTGCTTCTGTATTTTCTTCTTTTCCCTCATTTTCATGGTTGATTAAGATGTTCTTACAGCGTTACGTTAAAGAGCTAAAAGATTGTGTTTTTTAATCTCACTTTGGAAATTTTATTTAAACTGACAAAATAAGTTTTAAAATTTCCTGAGCTTCTCCAGTGGGACTTATAATAAAACACAACAGTAGTTGACAGAATTAGATGTGAACATTAACACACACATTGGTTCCCAGGAAACACAAGATGCCAATAGAATTTGATCTTTATAGACAGTCTCTTTTTCACCTTTTTGTAATTCACATAACTTGTTTGATTCATGTTTATTAAATTGCATTTTATGATTGTCTACCCTTAAGTTATATTTTTTCAGAAAATAAGGAACTGTTCTATTTTATGTGGCACGAGTCACAGTGCTTTTTGTCTTTTTGTCCCAGAAAAAACTTTAAAAAAAAAAATAATGGCGTTAGGGAAATTAAACCTTTCAATTGTCTAGATAGCCACTCCACTTACAAATTAAACAGTATACATACAGAAGAGTATATAATTAGAATATGCTTTCAACTTTTTTTTTTTTTACAGCTTTTACCCACCTATTGATGAACCAGCTATTGGAAATAAAAACATTGATCTGTCAGGACGACAGGAGAGAAAACAAATCTTCAAAGGCAAAACATTTGTATTTCTAAATGCCAAACAGGTAATGTTATAGGCTAAATTTTTCTAAAGAAAATGTTACTAACTAGGATAAATTAACACTGTTAACAGTAGTTAATGCTTTCTTCTTTTTTTTTTTTTGAGTTTTATATAGAAATGTGAAGTGAAATAAAAAACTGCCCAGGCACCTGAACTTTCCCGGTGTTGATGTATATGATTATGATATTTCTTGACATATGTTAATTGGATAATTAAGATTATATTAATATATAAGTGAGAGAGTGGGGGCAGAAAGCTGATTTAAGTCCTTACTTGGTCAGTTAGTAAACAGCTGTTGAATGTCTTCTATGCCAAAATGGGCATTCAAGGAATTTAAGTCGTAGGTAGAAAAATGCAAGCAAACCACTGTGAATTAAGTATGAGAAAGAAGTGGAAACAGTGTAACAGTTCCACAGCTGAAGAGATACCTGGTGAGCTAGGGATTTTCTGAGTGGAAGCTCAGTTTGTCTTCTCAAAAAATAGAACCAATCGTACTTTTGTGTTACTTCCCTAATAGAGATGAATGGATAAAGAAGATGCATATACATACAATGTGCATGTAAAAAAAAAAAAAAGACCTAAATCTTGCGATTTGCAACAACATGGATGGATCTAGAGTATAATGCTAATAAGCAGATAAGCCGGTCAGAGAAAGACAAATACCGTATCATTTCATTCATATGTGAAACTTAAGAAACAAAACAAATGAGCAAATGAAAAAAAAAAAAAAAGACAAACCAAGGAACAGATTCTTAACTATAGAGCACAGACTGATGGTCACCAGAGGGGAGGGGTGGGGATGGAAAGGTGATGGAGGCCTAAGCAGTGCACCTGTCACGATGAGCACTGGGCCATGTGTGGATCACTGTGTTGCACACCTGAAACTCATGTAACACTGCTCACTATGCTAGAATTAAAATAAGTTTAAAAAAAGAATGTACTCAACAAATTATGGCTATTTCATTATTTTTTTCTATTTCTTTCCATTTTTAGCATAAAAAGTTAAGTTCAGCAGTTGTTTTTGGAGGAGGCGATGCTAGGTTGATGACAGAAGAAACCAAGGAAGATGATAGTTTCTTTTCAGCTCCTGGAATTTGTGTTGTTGATGTCGGAATAACAAATTCACAAACTCTAATTCCTGACTCTCAGAAAACATGGATTCAGTCGATTTTGGATATGCTCCAAAGGTACAGAATGACTCTTTATCACTAAAAAAAAAAAAGGCAATTTTATCTGTAACTTAAAAATTTATTGTAACTTAGTATGCTAGAAATAGAGTATCTTTATAACAAAACTCAACTGTAAATTTTTTTTCTAAAATTGCCTAGAACTGAAATGTATTTGTTCTTTGGTGATCATTACCTATTAAGAATGCATATAAAATTTTTAAGCCCGTCATACAGGCTATCATGCAAAAGCAAGAAAATATGCCGTATATCCAATAATAGGATTTGTAGTGGGGAGAGAGGATGTGAAAGAGATAAACAAAGGGTTTTTTTCCTAAACTCTTTATTGGTATTAATGATCTTAGGATTGTTGAAGCTTAACAGTGTTGTAAAAATGTCAGGTTTAGCAATCTGCTGACCATATTTCTTTTCATCTACCAAAAAGCAGTTATGACATAGGGTATTTATATGCCTAAAAAGTCCATAGCTATTCCCTGCAATATTCATTTTTCCTGTCCCAATAGTCCTTCTGACAATGGAGATTGTTCTTATGTATATGTTTGCTGAAACAAAAAGTTAGTATTTCAGTCATCTGCCCCATAAATATTTTACTAATGGAGACGTATTAACTGCTACAAAAACTGGTACCTGTATAAAACAGGTGATATCTTACTACCATATCCAGAATTTACTGTTGTTCTCATGTTTTAGGCACTGGAAATATAGTGGTAAACAAGGTAGCTATGGTCCCTGCCACCATTGGAGCTTACCGTCTAGAGGGAAAGACAGATTAAGACAAGTAAACAGATAATTACAAATGTGTATAAAGGAAGAGGAATAACAGGGCAAGGGGAAGAAGTTTATTCTAAATAGAATAAAGAAGAAAAGGCCTCTTTTAGACAATGTGTTACCTGTGACCAGTCTTTGAAAGAGCCAGGCAAAACAACAGCAGTGAAAGCTATACTTACAGAATACTGTATAGCAAATCCTGTTCTAAGAGTTTTACTACATAAAAACATTTAATCCTCACACCACTCACTGTGTGTGTTGTTTACTGTTATGGTGCCCATTGTGCAGAGAAGACAAAGGGGTAGAACACAGGGAGACAGTGAGCCAGAGCCAGGGTGTGAACCTGGGCAGTCTGGCTACAGAGTCCTTGCTCTTCACCGGTACAGCTCCCTGCTTTTCACCATATACCGTGACCCCGACGTAAGAAAGTCACTAGAGTACGAAGTTGATCAGAAGCTGGTGCCTTCAGCATACGGTGACATTTGGCCCCGTTACAATTTGTTTTTGGAGGGAAGGCAGTTTCATAGTTTGAGAAAGACTGTCACTTAAGGTAACATGTGTCCACTTAGTCCAAGCCACAGAGAGTCATTGAAGGTGCAGTTAGATCAAGCAAGTGGCCAGTAAAGCCAGCTATGAACTGAGTTTCAGACAAGGCAACACTGGGATTGGCTACTGCCATAGTTATATTGATTAGTTGTGAAAAGTGGGAATCGGATATCAGTGGTTAAAAAATTAAGTACCTTGTGAAGAAAATTTAGAAGTCTAAGGGAAATGATTTTTCTCTTCGCTAAGGTATTTTCCCAGTATCTTAGCTCAAATTTGGGAACTCTTCCTGTTGCTAATTTAGTTATCTTCCCTTCCTCCTTTCCTTCTCCTTCGCCTCTCTTCACCTGTTACACAGCTCTGCACAAAATTGGATGAGTCATAATCCTTGGTTCATGATACACTGTCATCATGGAATCCTGACTAATGCACATTAATTTTGTTCACTAGTTAAGTAGTTTTTTTTTTTTTTAAATTTTTTTAATGTTTATTTTTGAGAGAGAAAGAGAAGGAGACAGAGACTCTGAAGCAGACTCCAGGCTCTGAGCTGTCAGCACAGAACCTGACACAGGGCTCGAACCCACAAACTGCAAGATCATGACCTGACCTGAAGTCAGACGCTTAACTGAATGAGCCACCCAGGTGCTCCAGTAGTTACTTGACATTATATAATAAATGTCTAAGAATCTGCCCTGCAAAATACAAGCTAGGTACTTGAAAGTAACCTACCTCTAACAGTATGACACCCCAGCCCAGTGTCCCCCTGCGTGGGATAACTGCCTTCCTGAATCCTTTGCTCGTCATTTTATATACAGTTTTATTATTTCTTAATGTATTCCTGAAATATGTATGTGTATGTTTTAGTTGATTTAACTTGATAACCTGGTCCTCATACTGCATGTAATCTTTGGGGATTTTTCTCACTTGATACATTGCTGATAAGATTTCATCCATTTTGTTGCATGTTGCTGTCATTTGTTTTGATGCTAAAATATGTTTCATTGTGTGAATATACCACAGTTCATTCATTTATTCCACATTGAAAAATACCTTATTTCCAGTTTTTACTATGGTAAACATTGCTACTAAGATCATTTTTGTATATTTCCTGGTGGTACTTAGGCAAGATTTTCTTTGGAGAATAGTCTTAGGGTTAGGACTGCTGGGTCACGGGTTATTAGAACACTCAACCTCTGGAGGTGGTATCAAACTCTTTTCCACTTTATACTTCCACTCACAGTTTATAAGAGATCAAGTAGATAGATGCACATTGTTCTCAGCACTTGGTGTTGTTAGACTTTACCATCTTTGTTAATTGACTGGATATATATTCATGTCTTATGATTTTGATTTCTGTTTTTCTCATCACCAGTATGCTCAACGTTTCATCTGATGTTTATTGGACATCTGTCTTTCCTGTTCTGAAATAGCTGTTCAGGTCTTTTACCTCGTTTTCTATTGATATAATTGCTTGTTTTTTTTAAAATACAGTTTCTCAGTTGAGGTGTGTTTGTATGTGTTTTGGTTCTGTACAATTTTGTCACATTTGTAGATTCATATATTCACCACCTTAGTCAAGACGCAGACCAGTTCCATCGCCACAAGGATCCCTCCTAGCCACACCCACTTCCCTCCCGTCCTTTCTCTCCATCCTCACTTCCCACTCCCTGTTCCCAAATCCTGGCAAACCACTAACTTACTCTCTGTTTCTAAAATTTTGTCTTTTAAAAGAATATTGCATAAATGAAATCATATAGCATATACCCTTTAGGACTGGGTTTCTCATTCACCATAGTTCCTTGGAGATTCATCTAAGTTGTGCATATCAGTCATTCATCCTTTTTTATTGCTTAGTACTGTTACGTATAAATATATGTATATACACAGTTTGTTGAGTCATTCTCCCATTGAAGAACATCTGCATTTTTCCTGTTTTTGTTACAAATGAAACTGCTATAACTATGTATACGTTTCTTTTGAACATAAATTTTCATTTCTTTGGGACAAATGCGTAAGGGCAATTCCTGGGTCATGTGGTATTTGCACATACGTGTGCTCTTCTTTTTTATTTGTAGAAGTTCTTTATATTTCCCAGTATTATTCCTTTTTTCATTTGTATGTATTGCAAAATCTTTTACCACTTTGTCGTTAGCGTTTTACTGGTGATACATGAAAGCTCTTAAATATGCTAAAAATTAACATCTTTTCTTTCTTAATGCTTTTTGTATTTTAAGAATCTTTCTATCTTTAGATTAAAAAGTTATTCACGTATATTTTTTACTAATTTGTTGCTAGTGTTTTGATGTTTTGTTTTTGAAATTTGTTTTTAATCTATGTGGAATTGATTCTGTTTTATACCAAAGTTGTATGCGTGTGTAGGAATGCTTTAGACTTTCTTCCATTGGTCAATATGTCTGTTCTTGTACCAACACCACATTTGCCACATTGTTTTAATTACTATAGCTTTAATTGAGTCCTCATAATCTACTGTGGCAAATCTTTCTGTTCTTCTTTAGAGCTTTCTGTCCATTCTTTGCTCTGTATTTTTCCATATACATTTTGAGTCATCTTTTCAAAAATCTTGTTGGGATTTTGATTAGGAATGGCACTGAATTTACAAATCAATTTGGGGAGAATTAACAATTTTTATAATTTCCCTGTAGACATCATGAGTACCTTTTATTAGATTTATTCCTCAGTACTGCATATTTTTTGGTAGGTATTATGTGTCTGATAGGTAGAATATAAATGTTATCTCTAATTACATTTTTACTATAAATTTAGTAGTCATTTAGATGTTAATCTTATATTCTATTACCTTTGTTAGCCTTCCCTTTTATTTCTAATGTATGTGCAGTTTTGTTTTTTTTTTTTTTTTGGTAAAAATTCTTATCTATAAGTAATGTTTCTGTCCTGTTTTTTAATCCTTATAACTCTGATACTTGTCTCTTTTTCTTTCTCTCTGTTTCATACCTACTGGAACCTCTGGAGTAGCATTGAATAGAATTAGTATTAGTAGCCACATTTATCTCACTATTAAAAGGATTGTGTTTCCCCATTTAGGATGATATATCTGTATAACATTATTAATTATATGTTAAAAATGTTATTTTATGGAGCTAAACTTTATAACTAATTTACATAATAAAATTTACACTTTGAAAAAAGTAGGGTAATAAAATACCAATTTTCAATTACCTGAATTATAAATAGGTATGTGATCACTTGATTATAATACTTTATTTTTTAAAATATTTAAAAAATTTATTTTCAATAAATGTTTTATTATTTATTTTATTTTATTATTTTTTAAAAATTTATTGTCAAATTGGTTTCCATATAACACTCAGTGCCCATCCCAACAAGTGCCCATCACCCACTCTCCCCCCCTCCCACACCCCTCTCACTCCTCTCTCACCCCTCAGTTTGTTCTGTCTTTGAGAGTCTCTTACGTTTTGTCTCCTTCTCTCTCTCTTTTTTCCTTTCCCCTCTTCCCCTCCCCCATGGTTTTCTGCTAAGTCTCTCAAAATCCACCCGTGCCTGGAAACATATGGTATCTGTCTTTCTCTAACTGACTTAATCTCACTTAGCATAATACTCTCCAGTTCCATCCATGTTGCTACACATGGCCAGATTTCATTCTTCCTCATTGCTGCATAGTATTCCATTGTTTATATGTACCACATCTCCTTTATCCATTCGTCAGTTGATGGACACTTAGTCTCATTCCATGATTTGGCTGTTGTCGAAAGTGCTGCTATGAACATTGGGGTACAAGTGCTCCTATGCATCAGCACTCCTGTATCTCTTGGGTAGATTCCTAGCAGTGCCATCGCTGGGTGATAGGGTAGCTCTATTTTCATTTTTTTGAGGAACCTCCACACCGTTTTCCAGAGTGGCTGCACTAGTTTGCATTCTCACCAACAATGTAGGAGGGTGCCTGCTTCTCCACATCCTCGCCAGCATCTATAGTTTCCTGATTATTCATTTTAGCCACTCTGACCGGTGTGAGGTGGTATCTCAATGTGGTTTTGATTTGTATTTCCCTGATGATGAGTGACTTTGAGCATCGTTTCATGTGTCTGTTGGCCATCTGGATGTCATCTTTGGAGAAGTGTCTATTCATATCTTCCACCCATTTCTTCACTTAATTATTCATTTTTCGGGTGTGGAGTTTGGTAAGTTCTTAATAGATTTTAGATACTAGTCCTTTATCTGATATGTCATTTGCAATTATCCTTTCCCATTCCGTCGGTTGTCTTAGTTTTGTTGGTTGTTTCCTTTGCCGCGCAGAAGCTTTTTATCTTGATGAGGTCCCAATAGTTCATTTTTGCTTTAAATTCCCTCGCCTTTGGAGATGTGTCGCATAGGAAATTGCTGCGGCTTAGGTCAAAGAGGTTTTTTCCTGCTTTCTCCTCTAGGATTTTGATGGTTTCCTGTCTCACATTCAGATCCTTCATCCATTTAGAGTTTATTTTTGTGAGTGGTGTAAGGAAGTGGTCTAGTTTCATTCTTCTGCCTATTGCTGTCCAGTTCTCCCAGCACCATTTGTTACAGAGGCTGTCTTTTTTCCATTGGATACTCTTTCCTGCTTTGTCAAAGATTAGATGGCCATATGCTTGTGGGTCCATCTCTGGGTTCTCTATTCTATTCCATTGGTCTATGTGTCTGTTCTTGTGCCAGTACCATGCTGTCTTGATTATTACTGCTTTGTAGTAGAGGTTAAAATCTGGGATTGTGATGCCTCCCACTTTGGTTTTCTTCTTCAATATTACTTTGGCTATTTGGGGTCTTTTGTGGTTCCGTATAAATTTTAGGATTGTTTGCTCTAGCTTTGAGAAGAATGCTGGTGCAATTTTGGTTGGGATTGCATTGAACGTAGGTAGTATTGCCATTTTGACAATATTTATTCTTTCAGTCCATGAGCATGGGATGTTTTTCCATTTCCTTGTGTCTTCCTCAATTTCCTTCATAAGTTTTTTATAGTTTTCAGTGTAGAGATCTTTTACATCTTTGGTTAAGTTTATACGTTTTATTATTTTGAGAAAGGGAAGGTTTGCATGTGGAGGACGGGCAGAGAGAGAATCCTAACCAGGCTCCATACTGTTAGCCCAACACAGAGCTCAGTGTCACAAACCACGACATCATGACCTGAGCCTAAATCAAGAGTCAGATGCTTAACTGACTGAGCCAGCCAGACATCCCTATTATACTTTAAAAATATATTTTAGTATAGTATGATAATTGTACATATGGTTGAATTTTATTTACATAAACCTAGGATGTAAAAAAACAAATGTTAAACATTTGAAAAAGACCTTTTGAACGATGACAACCACTTAAACGTCTTTACAGTAAGCATTAAAGGAGTTTTATAGTTCTTAATAGTCTGAGATGTAGGTTCTATATGGCAGTTATTGTTTCATTCACATAGAAAACAGAAGGTAGGTTCACTGTATGATTCCTTAAATAAGAAGATTCCTTAATACATGTCAATTTGGTAAAATGGTTTTATTTATTAAAATTATAAAATATGTATAGAGTACAGCTTATGATAGTTCTTTGTACCTTTCTCCCTCCTTCTCTATCTACCCTCCTTCTCTATCTACCCTCCTTCTCTATCTACCCTCCTTCTCTATCTACCCTCCTTCTCTATCTACCCTCCTTTGTCTCTCTCTTAAGTTTTATCTTTGGATCCTAGTGTTAGGTTTGCTTATAAAAATTTATTTTATTGCTTGATCGAGGTATTAGTATTTTGTTTTTTTCTGAAAATTACAGAATTTCAACTGGAAGTCTCTATATCCTTTAGGCCTTTATTGTACAGATGAAATAACTGAGTTGCTAAAACGTGGTGGACTTGCCCAATGTAGCATTGCCCCAGTTTAGTAGGCCAGTACTCAGTGTATTTGAAATTGTCTCCGTACCATAACATGGTGATTCCTCTTTGAGGAAGGAATAAAAAGATTCAACTTGACATCACTTTAATAAGAATTGTTAGTTTTAATGTATTATCATACTTTATTTTATTTTCACAGGCAGGGTCTTAGACCTATTCCTGAAGCAGAAATTGGATTGGCAGTCATTTTCATGACTACAGAGAATTACTGTGATCCTCAGGGCCAGCCAGGTACAGGTAATTAAAGCATTATTTTCTTGATTCTTTAACAACTTTAGTCATAACTTGATGATAGGCTGTATGCACATTTCTCTGTACTTGTCAGGGATGACCATTTTCACCATCTTTTAAAACTCCTCTTTTTATCCTTTCATTTATTTATTTGATTAATATTTGTGGCTGCCATGTACTGGACACTTTTCTAAGTGCTGAGGATACTGTGGTGAATAAAGTAAAACAAAATATCTGTTCTTGTGAGCTTTATATTCTAAAGGCCAGGATTCGGTTAATCAGCAAACAAACACATCACGTAAGTTCAGTTAAGGCCAAGCATAAAGAAGAAGCTAAAACAGGACCTGAAATTCTCTCTCTGCGGCTTCTGCTCACCAGCTCTGCTGCCATTCCTTCTCACGGCCAGTGCTCCATTGAACCTTCTGTTGTCTGATTTTCCTGAGGGCTGTTACAATTGCGCCCAGTGATGGTCCTGTCTCCTTGCCTATCTCTACAGTTAACGTTTCACTTTGTCAGTAGAATCACCTTTTTTTAAACCTTTTACTAGCTCATTATTTATGAAATAAAACCCTGAGCCCTTCATCTAGACTTCTGAGCCCTCAGCAGTTTAGGCTAATAAAGCCTTTCTCCCGTCCTCATCTTTTTTTAAAATGCCTCTACCTACAGTATATATGTGCCATATTACTTACAGTTTCCACGCTGCTTGATCTTGCTCATCATGGCCCCTATTCTAGAATGTCAATACTGCTCTTCAAAATTTGATTCATTCCGCAAATGCTTACCTCCTTATGAAGTTTTTCTAAGCTGTTTTCTCTCCCATAACTCCCCAAATCAAAATTATTGTGTCTTCTATACTACAGTAACTTTTTTGCATTCCAGTTAGAATTTCTTCTTACTTTGAAATGTAACCATTTCATGCCTCTTTCAGCCACTAGATTAATTATAATCTCTTACTAATTTTGGCTTCCCTGATAGCACCAAGCATAGTACTTGTTTGTACTAGGTATGAATATTTGCTTAATTGGACTAAATTATTGGTACACAGGATTATCTTTGCCAGTGTGGAGCAACAAAGTTTTATCATCCACTGTTGGAAATGTGTTATGGCCAAAAAGGCCTTAGAGATCATCTAATCTGTCTTTCTGTCAAAAGGTAAGAGAGCTCTCAAGGCTGAGAAAAGTTAAGGTTTCATAAGTACTTCATGGCCAGTCCAATCCTAAAGGTTGGGTTTTTTGAACACTTAGACCAGTACCTTTTCTATTGTATCATTTCATATAGAAACAGGGTTATAAGGAGTAAAAAATCAACATTACAATTAGTAGTATTACTTCTTGCAAATACTCACAGGTGGGTCTATGTATATTCCAAGTCCTAGACATCTGACTTACAAACAGTTTTAGACTACGACCCGTTGTGGGGGCATAGACGAAATGCATGTCTCTTTCCCTTTCTGTCCTCCTTACTTTCTTCCTTCCATATTTGTTTATTTATTAATTCAGCAAGTATTTATCGAATATTTGTTATATGTCTGTAATTATTCTAATCACTTGGAATAAAGAGGTGAGCCAATCAAATCCATTCCTATATAGTATTTTTAGCAAGGAGAATGTTATAAATCTTTTGTTGACAAACCTCACTTATAATGGGTCTTTTAGATTCTACTTATAGCTCCTTTTAGTAATAATATAAGCATTTGTAATTACTATTTTTTACAAACTTAAGTGTACGCTGAAATGAATTTTAGGGATATGCCCTAGAATTTAAGGAAATGCCAGTGAGCTTTTAAGGAGGTCATATAAGGAAAGTGACAGAAGTCATTTATATACCTGAATTTGGAATCAGTAATAAACATTTATTTAGCACATACTCTGTCATGAGGACCTAACAAGTGATAGTTTAACTTACTTAGTAGATGTCAACTTTTTAAAATTTTCTGTTGATAATATAATTCCATTAACTTACTTATATCCACCATGTCTCAAACCTTGCTCAGGTACTGCAGATTTAGAAATGAACCACAACCAGTTCCTACTCTCGAGATTCCAAGTCTAATAAGGGAAAGTAACAAAGCATAATATAAAGTGATGATGGTAACAGCGAATATAGTACTTGCATTGTACTTAGTGTGTTCCAAGCATTTCTCTAAGTGCTGTCCATGTATCAATTCATTTTGCCACCAAAACAAAATGATCCAGATTTATGAATGAGGAAACTAAGGCATAGAGAGGTTAAATAATTTAATGCAGGTCATACAGCTGGTGATAAGTGGGTAAAAAGTTAGTAATGTGATGTAAAGGTGGTATAGGAGCTGAAATGAAGGATACCTAATTCAGCGTGAGAGGTTCGGGAAAGTGTGCTGAAAGAGTGGCACTTGAATTAAGTTGCTATTCTAATTAAGGAAAAGACAAAGTAATCATTATGGTTTTCCGGAATGGCCACAAAATTTGTGCCTAAAACCGTCTTTTTTTCAGATAGTATTCCTTCAGAAAGTAAAACTTACTTCTTACTTAATTTTGATTTGTGTAGACGGTAGGGTTGATACTCTTTCTGTGGGGAAGAAATGCAATTTTTTGGTCTACTGACTTAAAGCATAATTTGAATTATAACTTGTTGATTTTATTTTTATTTTAGTTGATAATACTAAATGAAGGATTCGATGTAGCTTTAAAATTATTTGATTCAGATAAGCCCATTACAAATGCCACCAGGCTGCTTTTAGGCTATTTCATTAAGTATTTGTTGGCTTCACTGACTGAAGATAACTGTATTCTATCTTACCTACTTCCTTCCCTCGGCCCAGCACAGTCTAACCGTTTTAACTGACAGAATGTTCATCTTGTGTCTAGCAGTTGTGATTCTTCCTTTCGCTTGTGTGATTTACAGTATCGAAGATGACTCCAGGGCCAAGCTTTTCCCAAGGCTTGTCAGTCAATGAAAAACTTATGCTAAGTGCCCCAGTGAATACTACAACATACGTACCTGATACGGAATCGGAGCAAGCAGATACGTGGTAAAGCTTCATTGTTAATACACTCTTAATCTATCAGTGAGTTAATAGTATATTCAAGAAGTAAAGTCAGTGCCTTTATCAGATCAGCTCTTAGGAGATAAAGTATGGGAGAATGAGGTGTCATATTTTAGGAAAATGATTGGTGAGCTTTCTATAAAGGACCAGAGAGTATTTTGGGCTTTGTGGGTCATTGACCTCTGTCATATCTATTCAACTTTGCCTTTGTAGCATGAAAGCAGCCATGGACAGCGTGTAGATGAATGTGTGTGGCTGTGTTCCAGTAAAATTTAATTTACGAAAACAAGCGGCAGGCCAGATTTGGCCTGTAAGCCATAGTTTTCTGTTGTCGTTTCCTACAAGTGTACATGGAAGACTATAAATAATCATATACTTTATTTGTGACTGGTGAAATAACAAATAAATTTTTACTGTATGATGTTGCGTTTATCTGAATGTTATAACTGGAGATACTTTCTATGTATCTATCTAAATAAATAAATAATAGTCATAAAGATAGTTTTCTAGTAGTTCTTTATTTGACGAGGCCTTTTTTGTTCTTTGGGGTTTTTTTTTTTTTTGAGCAAGGGCAGCTTATATATATTCGTTGATGTTTTTCACTTAAGATAGTATATTTTAAATAATCCATAATGAACTATTCATATTGAAAGATATTTGCGATACCACTGTATTGAATCATATTTAAAATTTTAATACATCCTTTTGTTATATTGAGGCCAGATGTAACTTAAAAATTTTTTTTTAATATTATTTTTGAGAGAGTGTGCAAGCATGGGAGGGGCAGAGAGAGGGAGAGACATAATCAGAAGCAGGCTCCAGGCTCTGAGCTGTCAGCACAGAGCCCCATGGGGGACTTGAACCCATGAACTGTGAGATCATGACCTGAGCTGAAGTCGGACGCTTAACCGACTGAGCCATCCAGGCACCCTAGCCCAGATGTAACTTTTTAAAGAGAAACTATTAATGTTTTGAAAGTCACATGTATGACTATTTCAGTTGTTTTTTGTGAAATAAGAATATTAAAGGCAGTATATGTTTAATCGTACATTGTAGAACCATGTGTGTGTTTTAAATATTTTTCTGGTAGAATAGAGTTCTGTTGTATTCTAGGGATTGCCATCTGGCTGGAATATAACCATTTCAGTTCATCCGTATTCTTGCCATCTAGGTAGACTATAACCATATCAGTTCATATGAATCTAAATTCATCTAATTTAGATCTGAAGGGGATCTAAGTATCTCATTGTATACAATGCTGGAATTGTAGGAGATGGTTCTTTTTCTGATTTTTCTTTTTTTAATTAATTTCTTTGCATGAAAATAATTCTAAAATTTTAAAGTAAAAGTTACCTAGGTTATCCCCTAGTTTAATTTTTAATAGAATGCTAGAGTGATACTCCATATGTATATGGCAATTTTGTATAATAGAGTATGCCGGACATTGTGTGCTGTAAGGGACAAAGAAGAGAAAGTTATCATTTGTCTTTAGGGAGCTTTGATGAAAAAGGAGTGACTTTCTTGAGATAGTGAAATATATTCATTTAATAATTGTCAAAAGATCATTATGCTCTAAAGCTGTATCACATTAGTACTATTTAGAGTACTTTGTTTCTAGATGAAAATTGCTCTAAATCCGATGGTTTACCTTGCATTCTCTTCTTTTGCTACAGTATGGATTTGAGTGAAAGACCTAAAGAAATGAAGATCTCCAGAGTGGAACAAAAATTCGGAATGTCTTCACAAGAAATATCCACTGTGAAGGAACCCCCCAGAATAAGCTCTAATGATCATAATACAGTATCAAATACTCTGGTTAGGATGAAAATCCCAACCTATCAGCTTTCACCAAATAAGTTCTCAGGTGCAAATAAAAGTAGAGATCGGGCTTCTCAGCCGCAGCAGACCAACTCCATCAAAAACTACTTTCAGCCTTCTACCAAAAAACGGTATATTTTAAAATAATACCTCTCTGTGTCTCTGAAAAATATTAATGTGTTATATATGGTTATAGAATAGCATTTAGTCTGTCCTGCTTGAAAATGCTTCTGTGGAAAACTGACTCTTTGACCTCATGCCCTTTCAGAAATGTCCAAATCTCCTCCTTCACTCAGGTCATTGTAGACAGTCTTTTTTCCTCTATACCTTAGCTCATCTGTTACTTCTTTTTGCCCTGCTGCTTTTGAAAAAGAGTTTTCCCACATCTCCGTTCTTTCGACTTCTCTTACCTCCTCTAGGACCATGCTCTCTCAGTTATTCTCTCCGTTTCCAGCACTGTTCATTATTCTTGGTCCTTGTCTATTCAAAAGTTCTCTCTCTCTTTTATTTTTTGACCTTCCCTTAACTTGGTTCTTTCCTCTGGCAACAGCCTTTTGTCTTTCACAATCACTATTAAACTTCTCAAGACAACAGTTTACTGTTACTGCTCCCATTGCTGTATGAAATAATTTTAACCAGCAATATTTCATTTTGACACGATGTCCTCGAAAAGCTGCTAGCGCGAGCAGCCTTTCGGTGATACTCAACTCTTGAATCTTTCTTCTCCTTTAGGTGTCTTCTCCTTACAGTGTCTTGTCGGTTGTTACGGTGTTGACTTCTGGTTGTTTTGCCTCTCTGCCTCCTTTGAGGACTTCTTTCTCTTTTCATACTACTGCTTTTTATGAGTCGTATATTGTACCTTCAGAGTTTTATGACTTTATGACAGATGATCGATATATTCAGCCTTAACTTATCCTTTAAACCTCACTTCTAACTACTTTCCCACAGGAATTTTCTGTTTTCCCAAATAATTTGCCTAAATCTTCTCCTCTGTCATTGAATATGTATTTTTTCTGTTAGTAGTTCAGTTTGTCAAAATCTATGACTCTTTCTCTTCTACCTCCCGCAAAACAGTATCGTGATTCTTATTTTCATTGTTTTCAAAATCCATCTCTTTTCATCTCTTTGTATTGCCAGCTCTCTGATTTAATCTCTGACCGCCTAAATTATTACAAAAACCTCTTGATAAGTCTGTCCAGTACTCTGATACTAGGTTAGTATTATTAAAATATCACCTTGATTGTACCAAATTATCATGAATTCAGTAAACTTCTGGGAAGCAGAGATCCATGTTTTTAGGTTCCCTGTGGACCTTAGTAGTACAATATATAAATGAATAGACTATCCAGTACTTAATGAAACAGTATTGTATGGAAAACTCTTAGTCACATACAATTAAAAAAAATTTTTTAATGTTTATTTTTGAGAGAGAGAGAACACAAGTTGGGGAGGGGCAGAGAGAGGGAGACACAGAATCCCAAGCAGGCTCCAGGCTCTGAGCGGTCAGCACAGAGCTCGATGCAGGGTTCGAACCCACGAACCATGAGATCATGACCTGAGCTGAAGTTGGACACTTAACCGACTGAGCCACCCAGGTGCCCCAGTCATGTATTCACATTTTACTTGCAGTATATGGTCTGTACTGTATTCTGAATATAGACACTCTGACTTTTTATCTTTAATTAGCTCTCCTTAACCCATCAGGTTTTATTCCCAAGGTAATTTTTCCCTGCCTACAAGTTCCCTACATTATAAAGTAAGCTGTTGTTTCCTGGCAACAAATCCTTCGTATTTTTATATCTTACTACCTTTTCCTCTCCATTGATATATTAGCTACTGCTGCCTTAGAGAAGATAGACCTCTCCCTGTTGTTTTAGCCATTGGATTGACAGTCCTATGAAAAGAGCAGTCTGTGAATTATGTACTTTTTTTCAGATGTCCTGATTTTTTATTCCCAAATGTATTAATAAAATCAAGACTATTGTGCATATAAATGAGAGGAGGAGAATATTGCCTGACATTAGCTGCATTCATTTTCTGTTTTTGTTTTCTTTCCTTTTTTAAATCTAAGGGAAAGAGATGAAGAAAATCAAGAAATTTCTTCACCCAAATCAGCAAGAATAGAAATGTCTTGTTCTCTGTTAGAACAGACACAGCCTGTTTGGAAAAATAAGGAGCAGTCTCTATCTCAGAGTGAGCCTGTGGAAGAGAAACCAGAGAACTTATTAACAGATACAGATTTAAAATCCACTGTGAAGAGTTCTGCCAGTAACTCTCTTTCTACAGAAAAACTAAGATCCGAAAAAAGAAAAGAAATTGATGATTTAGCCATTGAAGATGAAATATTGGAAAAGTTACTCAAAAACACAAAGTCAGAGTTAGAAATTGGAGTGAAAGTTCAAAAACAAGAGGAAGATGTCAATATTAGGAAAAGGCCAAGATTGGATGTAGAAACAAATGGCACGTTTAATGATGAAGCAATACCAGAAGGTAGCAGAATATCTGTAAGTAACATTTTTTTAATGAGAAGTTTTACAAATAGGAACTTAGAAGGTTAAAAAGAAATTTAAGACAGTAGAAGCATCCAGTGTTTCCTGAGGAAAAAGTTGATGTGTTCAAGCACCCAGTATTAAGTATAAGGATTTGTTGGTCGATAAGGTAAATATTAAAAATACAGTGTTTCTTTGATAGTATATAATAAATGGCAACGAACAAAACTGTCATTCATGATTGATAGATTTCCAGGCTGTATTGTTACTATACTGTTATATCAGACCTTTGACCTCGATGGTGTAGGAGGTGCCTTAATAGAGTAAGCCGACACAGAACAATGAAGAAAGTTAGTAAAACGAACTATCTATTAAATAAATTGTTTAGGCTAAATCAGGTATAACATCAGTAGGAATTTTTATTTTCATTTTGATCTTTAATATCCTATTTTCATGAATGTTCATAACTTGTCTTCCCACTTTGATCTAAGAAGACTCTTCAGATTGTTTGATATTTTATGCATAAGTAAGTTGCTTGCTATCTGTAGAATAGTTAGGTTATTAGGTGAGAGCATGGACCTGATGAATAAAAATATAATATTCTGATCTCTCACATGGGTCCATTAAGCTCCACTCTTGTTCATGGTCGTGGTCACTCCTCTCCTGTAAATGGCTACTGCATAAGGACGGGACTGAGTGAAATGGTAAGGATTAAGTGATTGGAAGGTACAATGATTCAGTGTTTGTTGAGAACCTAGTGTGTATCAAGTACTGTAAATCTGTAACTACTCTTGAGAAAACAAAGTAGATGTCCTGTCTAGCCTATATATTGGCATCTTCATATGAGAGAAAATCTCATTATTTGTTCATTTATTTCGAGTGAATCCTAAATACCTTTCTGTGGATCAGCTGCATCAGAATCAGCTGATGAACTTTTTTTTTTTTAACTTTATTTATTTTTAGAGAAAGAGAGTGCTGGTGAGCAGGGGAGGGATCGAGAGAGTGGTGGGGAGAGAGAGAGAATCCCAAGAGGGTGAAAAGCCTGATCCAGGGCATGAGCCATAAAATCATGACCTGAGCCAAAATCAAGAGTCAGACGCTTAACCAGCTGAGCCACTTAGGCACCCCAGCTGGTGGGCTCTTTAAAATATATGGATACCCAGACCAAAACCCCAAAAGATTCTAATGCATTATATCCAGTTTTCTTCCCAGAAAATGCTCCCTCATTTTATGAGTTAAGAATTCCTTTTGCAGTCTTTAAAAATTCTAAAATCAGTGGCTTAAATAAGATAGAGTTATTTGTTCCTATAAAAGAAACCCGGAAGTAGGTAACCAAAGCTGCTTGGAAGTTCCATGGTATTAATTTATTGTGTCTATTTTTCTCTCTACAAGGTGGTACCTCTAGCCATCATGTCAACTTTCCAGGGAGGAGGAACAAGGTGGAGAAGGGGACAGGGTAAAGGCCTTTCCACTTGAGTTTCTCCTTACATTCTAAGGAGCTTTCGCAGAAACCTCACTTTATAACTTTGGTTATTAGCCAGAATTTAGTAATGGTCTGCATGATTCCCTATCCCTCACCCTTGGTATACAAGAGAGTATGGGAGATGTTTTAAGCTTGGCACATTGCTGTCCCTAACAAACTTAGCATTAGATAAGTAAGGAAGAAAGACAATGAGATACCTTTTAGCCAAATTGAGAACTTCAGAGAAAAGGGGGTTCCTTATTATCAAAGATTAGCTGTCACTTTGCAGATTACTCGAACCAAGTGGTTTATATATCCTATAAGTTACTTGTTAGCAATTTCCACTATAGTGGAAGTTTAAGTTGGTTTATTGTGGTATTGGTGAAGTCCAAGGGATGATTTCCTAACTACATTTAATAAACTTAAATCTCTTTATACTATTAAGAATTTACATTGTTACTTTAGTTCCAGACTATTCCAGAATCTGTGTTCAGACTACTTAGTACTATAAGCATTTAATCTTTAGAAAGTCGGACTTTATATTATTTTGATTACACCTTGGAAATGCATTTCCCTTAAAGTGTATCTTTCTTCCTGTATTTATCGTTAGTTTTTTCTGATATATTCTTGTTTTCTTTCTCTAGTCTTCTTGTCCTGTTACATGCTTTAATTTTTTATAGCCTTTTTTTTTTTTTTTTCTTAAATTCTATCCCAGATTGGTCCACTGTTCACAGTGGCTACAGCTCTGTCTGGAAATGGTTATGGTTTTAATAACAGAATTTTTTGGTCCCTCCTGTATGGCTATTAATATTCAGAAATACTCTGTATTGACTGCACATTCTCCCAGGGCTCATGGTCACTGAAGGTTGGGCATTAGATCCTAGAGTGGGAGAGACAGGAAGTGATCATTATACACCGTTGATAGGGGATTCATCCAACAATATTTGTGTATCTGAAAAGACCTTTCATTTAATAGCCAAGCTTTACATTCTATATATTGATACCAGGGCATACAGTTATTTTATTTTGCTCTGTGGTTCCATAACATAATTTCCTTTGTCTTTACTTTACTATTTTAGAATTCAGAACATTCAAAATAAATTATAGTGTAAAATAAATATGTTGCAGATGCCTTCTGAAGAGCGAATAGTGATTCAGTTGTGATATACTTTTGGTATACTAGAAGTTCAGTCACTGTATTCTAGCACTATACATTTTTAGTTAGAGCCTGTTATTTTGTTTTCAGCGTAAGATAATTTTTGACAACTTTTTATTTTAAGATAATTGTTGATTCACATGCAGATGTAAAAAATTTATAGAGAGATCCAGTATACCTTTCATCCTGTTTCCCCTAATTGTAACATCTTGTATAATTACAGTACAATGTCACAACTGGGAAATTGACATTAATGCAGTTCCTCAACCTTACTCAAACAATGGGAGATTATTTTTAATTTTTTCATTCTTACCATTTTAAGAATTTGTTGGAAACTCCTTGTAGATGAGATGTTCATGCATTAAAGGAATTGCACTTATTTTTTCTAGCTGTGGAAGTCATTATCAGGATAAAAATTTCTTAATCCTTTCATTTAAAAAACTTAATGCAATTTTAAGAGAAAATGTGAAACTTGTCTTTGATATTGGGTTCCTTAAGTATATTTGTAAGATCTGTTGATGGTAGAACCACTCTTTTTCTATTTTGGTATTTAAATATAGATTATAGTACATCTGTAAGACTTTTTGTAAGCTGAAATAGCCAGATTTTGACTAGCTTCTCCTGCTAGAAGTTTATCCTTAGCTGTGCCTGAGTCTTGGCCTTACAATTTCCCAGTCTCCACAAAATACAGACATGACTCACCATCTTCGTTAACATTCTTCTTCTTCATAGCACCCACTGTCTGCAGAGCATCCTTTCTTCACCTCATGCTACCCTCTGTTTTAAATTAAGGTTTCCTCTTCTCTCTTAACTACAGTATCTTCTAAAGCCTAGTAGTGATACCTACCACTTACTGGATGTCATCATTCTGTTTATAGCGGTCCTGCAGTGAAGCAGTACTAGACACATTGAACTGATCAGGAAACTGACAGTAAGCGATGTTTAGTAACTCGGCAAGGTTGCTTAGTGAGATTTTGAACTGTGACAGAAACATAGGGCTACTCTGCTCTTTTGGCGATTCCTTTTATCAGCTTTCTCAGAATGACATTCATTCATTTATCCAGTTACTCAAGGCATTGGGCATGCTAACATGAAAGGCAGTCTGAGAGGATAAGTTTGATAGGCCTTTAAAAGGTAGAATCTCCAGGGGCGCCTGAATGGCTCAGTCGATTAAGTGTCCGACTCTTGATTTTGGCTCAGGTCATGTTCTCATGTTGGTGGGTTGGAGACCCGTGTCAGGCTCTGCACCAACGGTGCAGTGCCTGCTTGAGATTCTCTCTTTCTTCTCCCTTTCCCTTCCTCCCTTCCCTCCCGCCCGCCCTCTCTCTCTCTCTTCTCTCTCTCTCTCTCTCTCTCTTTCTCTGCCTGTCCCCCACTTGTACTCTCCTTTTCGAAATAAGTAAATAAACTTACCAAAAAAAAACAAAACTCCAGGACTTAGTGATTGACTCAGCACGAGAAATGGAGAGAGAAGAAAGAGTATAGAATAATTCCCAAGCTTAGAGTTTGAATGGGTAATTGTAGTATGATTCTCTGAGATAGGAAATAAAAACTGCCCAAGAGAATGAGCAAGTTTGAGGGAGTGGGGCAGTATGGGAAGAAAGTGTAGGGGGAGTAGAATGTTCTGATTGTGATTAACTTGCAGTGGGGCGATGTATATGAAAGCATTGAAAGGGCACACGGTAGGTTTAGAGTATAAATTTTTAATCTTACTATTGATTCAAAATAAAAGCATAATTCTCTTTAGTCCCTAAACAAACACAAAGTATGTACATTTGTTTTTCTGCCCTGTCTTTCCAACTTTCTTATTACAATTTTTCTGAATTATTTGACATAAAATCGTATGCTCCCCTAGTGTACCCAAGTGATTATAGTTTTTACTGAAAGTGTCAGAAAGCCATCTGTGTGATACGCTTTTGTCTGGAGCCTGGTCTGGGTATGCGAATGTGAAGGATAGATTGTATACAAGGCACTTGATATTTTATTGCAGACCTACATCTTGAGTAGTTAAAGTAACCCTATTTCCTTTTTTCTGGATTAAGGGCAATTTAAAATATTAAGTGTAAATTTATATGGAATCCTTTAAAAATGTTTCTATTTTAGAGTATAAAAGTAGTAAACAACTGTAGAAATATAGAAAATCAAAACATAATTTCTTGATAACCCTACTATCGGTAAATAACATAGATAAATTTTTGGTATTTTATTTTTTAATTCTTATTCTGCAGACTTAGAATCAACTGTTAATGCAACTTCACAGCCATTTTTATTCACTTATACTATGATCATTTCTCACATTGTAAAATAACTTACATGAACTTAGATCGTTTCCAGTTCTTTGCTCTTGTAATTCATACTGCAGTGTCTTTTTTTACATAGATTTCTGTTCTCATCTCAGCTTTTCTAGGAAAGATACTTGAAAATCAAGTAATTGGGTCAAGAACATGAATATTTTTAAAGATGCCATTTTATAATTTCTATGAACGTATTTTTTTATTTCTTTAGCAAGAAAATGAAATTGGGAAGAAATGTGAGCTCAAGAAAGATTCACTATGGTCAACTAAAGAAGAACTATCTGTGAGGAAATTTTTATTTAATTTTTATAAAGATTTGACTTAATGACCAATATCTAATCAATTGCTATTAGTTTACATTCTTAGGGTTAACTTTTTCCCTTTCTGTAATTTTGATCTATTTCATAATTATGCTTACTCTGGAAATAATTTGATAGATTGTAATATAATCATGATTTAGCAAAAAGAGGATAGAGAAAAGCCTGAGTATAATTCCCTGCCTTCTGCTGCATAAATGTGTGATCTTGAACAAGCACGTTCACATTTATGTACCTCCGGTCTTCAGTTTGTAAAGTCAGGTCAACACTTTTCCAACAGGATGATCATTTATATCTCAAAGAGTAATGGATGTGAAATATTTCTAAATGCTAAAACACATTACAAAAGTATTAAGTCATCGTTAATTTATCAGAGTTCCTAATTACATTCTGCCACAAATAGATGAACCTTGTCTTTTGACTTTTCACTTTTTTTCTTTCTCTCCCTGTCTTTATTTTAGTCCTGTTAGCAACTTCCATTTGAACAGGGAGTAAAAGAGTTTAAAAAACTAAGAAGGTCAGCCTTGAGCTCTTAGCCTTAGCTAACCTCTAACAATGTTGATATGTAACTAACTAGTTGGTTAATAGCAAATGACATAAAGAATCTCATCCAGTAACAGGAAGGAATCTTCAGACTGAGTTAATACTACCAATCTGCAATTAAAAAGTGGCTTTCAGTTAAGGAGTTGAGTGTGTCCAGAATTGATGATTTTTGGAGGTGTCAAAAATAATAAAATATAAATTATTGAAAATCCAAGAAAGCTTAAATCCATAGTAGACGAGAACTTGTAGAACAGATTGTTACACTAATGTTTAGTGCAAGGTTTTAATGATAAGTAGACAAGACTGAGATTTCCTGCTGAGAAAATACATACAAGATAAAGTATTTATTGAGATGATATTTATTAGAATAAGCTACTAAATTAATACTAAATAGTTTTAGTCTTCTGTCATAGATGAGTGTGTGATAAATGTTTCTAAAGGCATAGAGTATTTGAATAAGTAATATTTTGGTTTTGAAGTAGATATGATTTGATTTCCAAATACAGAGTTTTGGTGCCAGAAATAAACCTTTTTTACTGTTTTTTTCCCCCAGGTATTTGAACTTTTTCTGTAGATTCCCAAATAAGTAATTTTCTTTTTCTTTTCTGCCTATGTATCCATCATAACCCCATTTAAGATCAAAGATGAACTTCAGGATGATGGTGATACGCTTCCAAGGAAGGTGTTACTGACTGAGTTTAGATCACTGGTGGTTAGTAACTTTATCTCCAGAAATGTATCAAGTGTAAACAGTGATTATGGTCAACTAAAGAATTTCAAGAAATTCAAAAAGGTATGGTATTCCTTTAACTAAAATATCACCAGAGGGCAGTATTTGAAATGTTTTTAGAACATTTAGAACATAACTGTTGATGCTAATTAGTATAATCAGTTCATATTGAAAACTGATATTTCTTCTGCTTAAAACAGTTAAAATTACTCTAGTAAGAACATGAACTGACAGTTAATGAATATGTGAATAAATATATATTGAATATGTAATGCATACATGGAAACAAATTCTGTTAAGACCAAATTCTTTAAAGGGTGCTGTTTACCTGGTCTTCCCCACCTTAAGTGGCAGGTTTCGGGATGTATCGAAAGGGTTCTTCTACTTCTAATAATGATCTACTGCTGCCTGAAGGGGTTCCTTAACTCAGGACTTTATGAAGGTAACAGATCTGTTTAAAATAACGGAGCACATTGAATAATGAAAAGTAGGCATTTTACTGTTACATGATTATGTAAAAAATATAAATATGTACCTGAATATTATCATCAGACCGGAGTTTCTTCTTTTTTAGGAACTGATACTTCATTTGTCAGTATGACTATAAAGAATAGTTCCGATCCAGTCAGAATTTTGATGTCTGTTCTGGGATATTTGGTTCTTGTTTCATACCTACTCTTACTGCTACATTTTGCTTAAGCAAAAGAATCAAAAGAAATCAGAATACAGTTAATTTTTTCAAAGGTGATTTCTTTGGAAAACTGCCTTTCACTAGAATATGATCTGTTTGATTGTTGCTGTGACTATGAGGTATTGTAGCTTTTTTTTCTAATGTGAGCTACTATTAACATTCAGTAGTTAATTTTTTGCCTACCATGACAATGTGTCAAAGGTTCTGAACTCTCATCTCTTGTACTTAGAGTGGAAGATGGAAAATACCTCCCATTAGATGGCACCCGCTTATTCTTTTCCATCCCACAGGTGTGGCTCATGAATACCACAGGGTTATTCTTAACTGCATGGTTATTTCACGTTCAGTGTCATGTTACCAAGACTCATTGTTGAATCAGAATTCAAAAGACATGCCATTTTTTTAAGTTTATTTATTTATTTTGAGAGAAAGCACACAAGCATGGAAAGGGGAGAGAGAGAGAAAGACAGAATCCCAAGTAGACTGCATCATTAATGCAGAACCTGACACAGGGCTCAAACCCACAAACTGCGAGATCATGACCTGAGCTGAAATCAAAAAGCCGAACACCTAACCGACGGAACCACCCAGACACCCCTAATATATATATATTATTTATATATATTTATATATTATATATATATATATATTTATTAATGAAGTTACCAAAGATAAAGCAATCCCTGTTGGCCCAGGGATGGCAAAGAACTATAAAGTAGTACAAACTTCTGGAAAGTAGTTTGGAAAAATTTTATTTTATTAAAACATTTTTTTTAGAAGTTTATTTTGAAAGGAGGTAAATGGTGGAGAGGCAGAGAGCAAGGGAGAGTTTGAGAATCCCAAGCAGGCTCCAAGCTCCACACTGAGCTTGATGCAGGGCTCAGTCTCATAACTGTGAGGTCATGATCTGAGCTGAAATCAAGAGTTGAACGCTTAACTGACCGAGCCACCCAGTTGCCCCTAATCTTACTACTTTTACTATTTAACAGGTCACATTTCCTGGAGCAGGAAAACTTCCACACATCATTGGAGGATCAGATCTAATAGCTCATCATGCTAGGAAGAATACAGAATTAGAAGAGTGGTTAAAGCAGGAAATGGAGGTTAGTAGGAAGTAAGGCCTAGTAACTTGCTTTTGTTTATATTTTGGTCCCTTGTGATTTCTTTAGAGCAAATCCTTCGTAAAACCAAACTTAAGATAATTGACCTAAGGTCATTCATTCAGGAAAATTCCTGACTTATAGAACTTTAAGGTTAATTTGTATCTTTCCATAATGCTTCAAGAGACTTTTAGATTTATTAATTAAAAAAAATGGGACCCAAACAAATGAATTGAGTTTACATTCTAATGTAAAGGGGAGAAAAGAGATTTAACAGAATGTAAAAGAGATTTATAGAATGTAAAAGAACACTAAAGGATAACTATTAAAAGATGGTTGTACAGTCATATGGGGCATATTACAGGTAATATCAGTTATGTAATATGTGAATGGACTAGGCTTTCCAAATCTGGAGATTACCTTTCAGCAGTTCTGAGAATTTCTCGGTCATTATCTTATTGAATATTCCCTTTTTCCTGTTTTTCTTTTGTATATTTAATTTTTTAAGGAGTTGCCATAATTTTTCTATACCAACTGCACCATTTTGCAGTCCCACTAATAGTGTGCAAGGGTTCCAGTTTCTCCACATTCTCTCTAGCACTTATTATGGGTTTTTTTGATAATGCACATTTAACTGGTGCGAATCTCAGTGTGGTTTTGATTTGTACTTTCCCAATGATTAATGATGTTGAGCGTCTTCTCATATGCTTGTTGACCATTTGTGTATCTCTTTTGGAGAAATATCTATTCAAAAATCTCTTCCCATGATCAGATTGTTTATCTTTTGTTGTTTTTTAATTATAGGTGTTTTTTATATATTTTGGCTTTAGTCCCTTTTATCAGATGTATGATTTACAGATATTTTCCCTTTCTCTGGGTTGCCTTTTCACTGTTGATTGCATATTTTGATGCACAGAAATTTTAAATTTTGACATAGTTCAGTTTATCAGTTGTATTGTCGTTGCTTGCCTGTGCTTTTGGTATTATAGCCAAGAAATTGTTCCCAAATCCAATGTGAGGAAGTTTTTCCCTCTTTTCTTCTAAGAGTTTTATAGTTTTAGCTCTTATATTTAATCTTTGATCGATTGCGGGTTAATTTTCATAGGGGATGTAAGGTTAGAGTCTAACTTCATTCTCTCTAGTTACACTTTCACACTTTGGTTCACGTTTATGTATAAATAAGCATATCCTCTCGAAGGTGAAGTGGGGGATCTCACGTCAGTCACACTATTGACAACTGCTTGCTGCGCGAACCTTGCCTTCGTGCCTGCTCCCGTGGGCAGCTGTTACTGATCCATCTCATTTCTCCCTAGAGTCTGAGTTTAAGAACATAAGATAAATTGTTAAATAATGTTGGTTGATTATTAAGTAGTAATTATTTACATTAGTCATAGTTTTAAACTTTTAATTATGAAAAATTTTTAAACACACACAAAATAAAGAGTGAAACAAACCTCAAACACACAGGTTCAACAGATACCAGCATTTGCATATCTTGCTTCATCTGTTGCCTTTCTCAACTTTTTTTCTTTCTGGAGTATTTTCTTTTTCTTTTTGGAGTATTTTAAAGCAAATCCCAATCATTTTGTCATTTCATTTATATATATATGTTCAAACATACAGATTTCTGATCAAGTACATATTGTGTCAGAGCTGCCTGTGTATGTACTTTACAGTAGGGTACTTAATATAGTCAGTTCATGTTGTTCTAAATCCTAGACTAGGACCAGCAGCATAATTTTGATACTTGAAATTGCTTTGGAGTTTTATAATTTTGCATACTTGCTTTGTGGCATGTCTTTGATCAGATCTACAGCTAATATGTTGCCTAAGTCTTAGGAAACCAAGCCTCAGTTGTAACATTGCTCTTTTGGGAAAGTAAGAACTGCTTTACGGCTCTCCATGTTAGACTGATTTTCAAGAACTCGTTGTTTACGCATAATGGCTATATATATTTATAAACTGCTCTAATGAGAACTCACAGGAAAGATGATAAAATAAGCTTCTTTTTTGTTTTAAATGTTTGAGAGAGAGCATGTGTATGAGGGTGGGAGACGGGCAGAGAGAGAGGGAGAGAAAGAATGCCAAACAGGTTCTGCGCTGTCAGTCCAGAGTCCCATGGGGCTCAGTCTCAGAAACCGTGAGATCATGGCCCAAACTGAAATCAAAAGACCATCTACCTGATTCATAATTCTTTCAACCCCTTACTTTTGTTTTAACTGAAGAATTTAGTAAAATTCAGTAAAGTGGATAACTTTTTGCCATAGAGGAAGATATTGCATGGAAGTTAAGATTTCCGAAACATATGACTATTGAATTGACAGATAATCAAAGGCCTCCTCCACG
Organism: Paguma larvata; assembly: GCA_030068075.1. Taxonomy (NCBI): domain Eukaryota; kingdom Metazoa; phylum Chordata; class Mammalia; order Carnivora; family Viverridae; genus Paguma; species Paguma larvata. The sequence goes on along the minus strand of CM057838.1, from coordinate 35,704,458 downwards.
GTGAGAATGTTTTCTTCTTAATGTTTGTATTGCCTGATTGTCCAGTGCTCGTGGAACCCAAAGGTGGGCTCCAGATAAGTTGTCTTAGCAGGCTGTTTGAAGTAGGGCCGCTTGGTAATTGAGGGGTGAGGTAATATCTCTTTCTTGAACTCTGCAAGTTGATAATCACTTTCTTATTATCTCTATCTGTATATTTTATCACTTTCTTTTTCTCTGAAATTTATTTTTTGGTAACCTCTCCACAATGTCTTCCAGTTTGGTACTTTCCCAAAACTTCCACTCGGTCTAGGTGGTATTCCCACCCATTCATTGAGTTTTCATTTAGCCTATTGTATTTTTTCAATTTTGGATGTCTGTTTCATTCATTTCTAAATTTTCTTGTTCTCTACTGATATTTTTAAGCTCCTCTTTTGTATTCTTTGCCTAAAGTGCTTGTTGATATGTTTCTGATAGTCATCTCTTACTGAGCCTTGTTTCCAACTATATTTTTTGTGATCTGTTTATGTGAACTCATTTTCCTTGTAATTTGATCTGTAGGAAGTCTGTGAGTCCTAAGTTCATTTCCTCCTTAAAAGATCAGTTTGTGTCTGCCAGTCTTGTTCTACTACTAGGAGACCACTTTAGCCTCAGCCTGTGATTTTCTTAGATTACGTAGGATCAACCAAAGGTACTCAGAAACCTGAGTGAAGGCCAGCTTGTCATTATAAACTTAAGAGTTTTTTTCTTTCCTTCACCCTGTGCTAGGGTCGAGGCAGACAAGTTTCTTACTTACTTTTGTGTTGTAGAGTTTATTCCTCCTTCTCCCTTTAATGCTGGAGTCTTTTCTTAGACTCCTCATCTTTGATTTTCTTTCTTATCTCTCATCACCCATGCAGACACCAAAGGCAGAGCCCAGTTTTTTTATGGTTTGTGGATACCCACAGAGGAGGGCGGAAGCCGACTGTGTTACTTGTTAACTTTTCAGGGTTTTTATTTTTCCTCGTTGCGGGTTTAATGTAGTCTTCAGTTTGTTTTTAAAAATGCTGTTTAATCAAAAAATTGTTACAAAAGTCACCAAAAAAAGTAGGGCTGTTAAGGTCCCTCAGGATATGTAGTGTCAAAAGATGGAAATCACATCCTTTCCTCCTTTGTGTTTTGAAAGAATAAATGACTTTACTGTTTAAAATGTGCATTTCAAAGAATTAAGGTAGTGCCCAAAAGAATGAAGAGGTTAAAATCCCAGAGTCCGGAAAGAACCCATTTAAGCGTTCAGTCAACTATTCCAGACATCTCCTTACGGAGGAGGAGTAAGAGCCGGGACAGAGTGGGAAGAGAGGGAGAGAGCGATCGGTAGAAGGAAGTAAAGCTGAAAGCATTGCTGAATGTGTGCAAACGTTTCTTCTCAAGATATTTTATTTTCTGAGATGCCTCTGCGACCAAGGGGTGAGAAATATGAAAAAAACCAAAAAACCACTATGAGATTAGAATCAGTATTTGTTTCAAACTGCCTATTTGATTTTAGATCTGTTTTTTGGCCCCGTGCTGTGAACACGCAGGAAATTGTACTTCCTCCATTCTCCCCGTCCCCTTCCGCCCCCGCATCTGCTGACAGTCCTTTCTTTCCCCCCTTTGTAAAGGTGACTTGCGTGCCCGCAGCATTCCTTCTTAGGCTTGCAAGTCAGAAACAGAATGTGTCTCAGTGCTGACCGGTTCTCCGTTTGTTTTCCCTGAAATACGGTATGTTCTTGTGGTCTGCAGCAGCTCTTCTGTCACAGCTTCGAAAGCAGGTTTCTGTGTGCTGGGTTTTCTACATTTAAGATGTAACTAATCTTTTATTGGATCACCTCTACTCTCCGTGTCCATCTCTTCTGCACTCCCTGTGGTTTTTAAAGTTCTTCCACTGTGTCGGAAATTCACACTTCAGTTGTGTCTGTTCTTCATCAGCTATGTGATCTCGAGCAAATTACTTTATTACTCTATGCTTGTGTTTCTTCCTGTGCGGAATGGAAACAATAATAGTACCTCTGTCTCACAGAATTTTTGTGAAGATTAAGTAAGATGCTACTTATAAGGTATTTGTAACAGTGGGAAGAGTCAGTGTTATCTTTTTCTAATTTATTTGATTCTGAAATGGTGTTATTAATAGGTCTCAGTTTGTTAGCATTTGTTCCCTTCCCATTGTCTTTGTGTTTTGTCATCTAACTTTTTGATTCTCATTTCATTGCTTTCATGTTCTTCTTAACTTTATTTTTTTATCCTTGGATTGTTATTTCTTGCAGACTAAGTTCTTCATTTATTTTGCGTGTTCTGTTCCAGTTGCTGTCCTTTTTTCCCCTTTAGCATACGGAGTAGTTTGCGGTTTTCTTCGATCTTGCTGCTGTTTGGAGTACAGTACTCTGTCCAGATACTGTTTGCTTTGCAAAGCATCCTGTGTTATTTTATGCAGGGATTACAATCTAAAGACAGTTTGTGTGGCAAAAAATGAATGTAGTTGAAATTAACTCCTCCCCAAGGCTCTTAGCTTTCTGGTGGAGAACACACTGACTCTGGTGCCTTCGGACCATCAGTGTGGCAGTGTGCTCAGAGGAGCACCACATGTCTCGTCGAGTTTCCGTTGCCTGGAGACTTCGAATCCAGGAAGGGAAGGGCTCAGCTGGACCTGTGCCACTCCTTCCTGGGGTTGGAATTAAATGTGTTCCAGGGAGTGTATCTTCTCCCAGAAGACAATTACCTGCCATTTTAGGTTGTTTACTTAATTTGTCAGGGTTGTGTGGAGCCCGTGCCCGGTCAGTGTCAGTCCCCCTTCCCCGTGCCCTTTGTCCCTTCCCAACCCGTGGTGTTCTTTCTTGCCTGCTCAGACTGCTTTTTCCCAAAATTGGAGTATTAGCATTCTCAGGTTTGGTTTTAGTTCTGTAGCACCGTTTCATGCACTGGGGCAGTGTTAGAAACATATGCCTCAATCTTTTGGTTCTTTGCAGGCCCCTTTTTTCTAAGCCTGTGGCTCCTTAATTATTACATAAGGCTGTAAGGTTTTGTTTGTTCTTGGACAAAGGAGGGTTGAGAGAATGACAGTGTAGCTGCTGACTTTTTTCGGGCTTTTGTTTATTTGATTAGAATGAGTAGAGTCTGTGTTCTAGATTTATTCCACCAAATCTCCCTTTGCTAGAGCAACTTTAGGTGCACTAGGTTGGATTCACTCTTGAGTTGACTTTGTTGTGCAACTGTGGTGTCTGTATGGAAGTATGCTACTGCTTTGACCTCATACTTCCCCAGGCTTGTCCTTGTCCTAAGTATCTTTTGCCTTCTGCTCTTTTTCGGTTCTTCTTTTGGTACTTCTGCTGTAGACCAGTCTTCGTTTTCACAATTCCGGAATCTGTTCCTGAAGTTTCCTTCAGTTTAGGATATTTTCATTTTGTGCATTAAACATAATAATTCTTTGAGACACTATCCAGCCCGATTTGAATTTTGAAAGAACAGAGATGTAATTCCCCCAAACCTTTAAAAATGCCAGTAATATGAGAATTTTCTCTCTTAATACTATTTTACTTAATTTTTTTAGTAAGACCCATAAAATAAAACTGATTTTTCCTTACAGTTGTTCTTTATTATAACTTTAAAATTAGCATCCCCTGCTGGGATGCCTTTCAGAATAGTTATGATAATGATGCCAGCTGCTTTTTTGACAACTACTTTATAAAAATCATTGTCTTCCCATTTATGCGCTCCTATACCTATTAGAGGATGTGGAAAGATGGAATTTCATTTTGATATTTCCCTGTATGAATAGAAAATCATTCAGGAAGATCCCTGTAGTCATTCTTCTAGGCCCTTTCCAGAGATTCAGAAACACTGTAATAGCCTAGTTAAGACCTCTTCTCACTTAGGAAGATCTGGTCAAATCCCGTTCTTCATACGACAGCCTTACGTTACTGAACGTAACTATTTGTTCCCTTATTGATTAAAACTGGGATAATAGTCTGATAGTAGTAATGAAGTTATATGAAGATTAAATGAGATATTTTTATAAAGACTATTAAGATAGTGTCTGGAAATACACAAATATAAGTTATTAACTGTAGAAATAAACACTATATACATTCAAGGAGCTTATGGTCTTTTAGGGAAGATATGATATAAAGAATTATAACAAAGGGTGGAAATTGATATGACAAATCTATGAGTTGTAGAGCTGAAGTTTTATGGGGGTTCTTCACAGCAGATGTTATTTTTAAATGAAGATTTGGATAATCATTAGTAAAGAGGTGAACATGTTTTGGGGCACATAGTAGGCCCTAAATTATTATTGAATGAATGCACCCTGAAAGATTGTCAGATATGGGAAGAGGAGAGAAAAGAGAGAAAAACATGAACAAAAGCAGAGAGGGATGAGATATTTGTTAGGTGAGTCTGGTTGGTTGGTTTGTGATTCAGTTTTAACTGACTTCACAGGGTTCATGAAGAGGGAGATGAGAAGTGACTGAGAATGCAGAGTGGGGCCAGGTTATGAAGGGCTTTTCCCATTTTAGGGGTCAAACCCAAGAGTTTGTGTGTTCTTTGGTAGGCGGAATAAGTCACTGAAGGCTTTTGAATGGTACATGATAGGATCATAGCTACACTTTAGAAAGATGCACGAGCACAGAGTTTTTCTGCTCCCACCTCTCAACAGTGCCTTAGGAGTTTAGCAAGTTTGTGTTGAAATTACTTTTGTCAGTGAAGTGATTAAGCATCAGCCTCAGGGCCTGACCTGGGACCTTGGGGAAGAAAACCATTTCACCTGGAGGCTGCTCTGGTTGAAGGTGGGAGTAGATTTTGTCATCTCAGCCCCTTCGTTAGTCCTGTGACCTCAAAACGATTATTTTGTTTAAAGAGTTCCGCTGGGACAAAAATACTTAAAAAGTCAACAAGCCAGCAATATATACTTATGTTGGTTGCCTTTGGGAAGGGATTAACTGGAGAAAGTCGTTTAGTTAGAGAATTTTTGCAGTAATTTTGGCAGGAAGTGAAAATGAAGAGGATCTGGTGAATGGGGGAGATATCAGTAGAGGCAAGAACTCATAAACCTGGTGACCTTCTGGATGTTGAAATCTCAAAGGTGACTGTGACTACCCGGTATATAGCAGTTGATGAACCATACATTTGTCATTGAGCCAATGTTTGAAATTGTGTCCATTTTGACAGGTGCAAAATCAACATGCAAAAGAAGAGTCTCTTGCTGATGATCTCTTTAGGTAAAATTTAATTTCAGTTCTCTCTTGAATCTTTGAGATGTATATTCCATTTTATTCATAGTGATTAAATATTCATTTCTTCTGACTTTAGAAAGAGATTTAGTAGGGACTAAAGAATTTGCTTTAAATGTATGTATTTCTTTTTATTTTGAATGTATATGTATTTCTTTTTACTTTGAGCACCTCTTAATTAGGTTTGCTGGATACGTCTTTGAGGTTTGGGGTTGATTCAGTTGAACCTGTATCATAAGATATTTAAAATTTGTATAGGGGCATTCATGCAAAAGAAAGGTCCTGCACTGGGTAAATTTGGCTGATACATTTGTGAGGTTTTCAGCTCTGAGTAGAATTATGAATGAATGGGTTCTGAGTTAAGACAAATAAAATACCAGAGCATTTGTTTAGTTTTAGTTGGCATAAGCATAAAAACAAGAGGCTGGATTAGAGTTTCAAATCAGGTTTTTGTGGGAGGTTTAGAGGCTTTATAATGGGTGATTATAATTTAATTCTGACTTAACACATTTTCAGCATTCCTGCAGGCCCAAAACCTAATACTAATTAGCTCTCAAATACAAATAGTATAAAATAAAATTACGTTACCTACTTCTAGGTAGATACTGGCTGGGGGAGAATAAATTCCCAAATTTACTTAAAGGCAGAACCAAGAAGTGCTGTGTCTTTGAGTCTGTTTTGCAGCCAATTTGATTCTTGAATTTTATTATTGACAGTATATATCCTTGGTGAAAATGGTGACACACAGTGCTGATTTTTCTTAAGTAATTATAGGAGAATATCTGATTGTTGGCTAAATTTGTTGAATTGCCAAAGGAGAAAATTTTATAAGTAAGTCTGGTTTTGGCTTATTATACTCTCTTATGCAGATGTTATTATACTTTAGTTGGGAGTTGGAGAAGTCCGAAGCCACACTGGAAAACGTGGAAACATATTTATTTTTAAACTGTTTTCATTAATTATTTTAATGCCTTTACAGGACTTTTTGTTATTGTTAGTGATGTTTTATTTTTACCAAATATTCATCTAACCAACATCAAAAGGATAAAGTAAAAATATCAGTGCTTAATATCTGGTCCTAAGGATAAAATTGGCATTCTCATTGTTTGCCAAAGTGTGACTATATTTTGAAAGCCCTTTAATTTTAAAAGTGAAAGAAATGCCATCATTTATCTAATCCTTTATTTCTTTCTTTGCAGATACAATCCTAACATAAGAAGAAGAAGATAACTGAGGATTTTATAAAGAAGCCACAGAAAACATTTCCCATCAAGCATCTATTCCTTTTCCTCTGGGATACATGAATAAAGTATATAGAAGAGATTTAAATTACAAATGTTTTATGGCCTAAATTTGTTGAATAAAATGCATAAACTCCATTTCTTTTGTGTGTGACAGTATTATTCAGTTTTCTGTCTTTGTCATCTCATCTCTTACGGTAATTGTTTCATTTTTAAATGTGGATTTTTACTTATTGAATGTTTAATATAGTCCTAATTCAAAATGCTTTTTTTTTTAAATTTTTTTTTTAATGTTTATTTATGAGAGAGAGAGAGACAGAGACAGAGACAGAGCACAAGCAGAGGAGGAGCAGAAAGAGAGGGAGACACAGAATTCGAAGCAGGCTCCAGGCTCCGAGCTGTCAGCACAGAGCCCGACGTGGGGCTCAAACTCACGAACCATGAGATCATGACCTGAGCTGAAGTCGGACGTTTAACCAACTGACCCACCCAGGTGCCCCCAAAATGCTAAAACTATAAGAGGGTAACGTCTCCCTTCCACAACTGGTCTAGTTACTTGGTTCCCCTCAAAAAAAAAAAAAAAAATCCATGTTCCTTATTTCTTATGAGTCTTTCTAAAGATTTTTGCTTCCTATTAAAATTTCTATGCATATTTTTCAGTAATTTCCTACAAAAATGATAGCATATACAATATTCTGCACCTTGGTGAATAGATTAGAAGATCATATACATATCAGAGCATACCTTTTCCCCCATTATAGCATAGCCTCCTTGAGCTGCAATGACCCAAGTGAAACGGATTTCCGTGATGAAGAGGTCACCCACAAATCATCCTAGGACTAGTAAAGGCAATATGCAAGATTTCTTCAAGCTTGTGGGTAGATCTTACTAGAATGAGAAGACTTATTTGGTGCTCTAACTGAGCTGGGTGTTCCTCTATTTTGAGCTTCTTAGAGTCCTAGTTTTCCTGTCTGCAAAGTAGAAGTGATAAGACTGTCTTCCATGTTAAAGGGAGACAATAAGAAAAAGTGTCTTTTTTTCAAATTTTCAAATTCCGTGATTGGTTTTCTGTCACATCTATCCATTACATAAAATGGGGCGTTGAAGTTCCCCACTGTTACTGTATTGCTGTCCATTTCTTCCTTCAAGTCTTAAATTTATCGTATATATTTAGGTGCTTTTATGTTGGGCACATAACATTTGTTGTATGTTATTACTGGATTGATCTTTAATAGTGATCTTTTGTTTCTTATACTTTTGGGATAGCAGTCTATTTTATCCAAGTATAGCTACTCATTTCTTCTTTGTGTCCGTCTGCATGGAATATCTTTTCCTATCCCTTCATGTTCAGTCTGTGTTGTGTCCCTAAGCTGACATCAGTCTCTCTTATAAGCAGCACGTAGTTGGGTCTTTTTTGTTTTAATCAATCGAGTCACTCTGTTTCTTCTCATTGAAGGATTTAGACCATGTACTTTTAAAGTAATTATGGATATGTGTGAACTTACTGTCATTTGGCTAATTGTTACCTAATTTCTGTAAATTGTTTTATAATTCCTTTATGCCTGCCTTCTTGCTCTCTTCCTTTGTGATTTGGTAATTTTCTGTAGTGGTGTATTTAGATTCTTTTTATCTTTTTCATATCTAATGTAGATTCTTGGCTTTGTGTTTACCATAAGGCTTAAATTAAATATGTTGTAGACACAAAGTCTGTTTAAAACTGATAAAAAACTTTTCTTTGAATGCATACTAAAACTCTGCATTTTTACTCTTCCCCTGTGCTGTTGTTGATGTCACAACTTAACATATTTTTACCTTGTGTAAGTATTAACACATTATTGTAATTTTTTTACTATTACAGATTCCTTCATCTTTTAAAAAAATGTTTGTTTAGAATGAGCGAGCAGGGGAGGGGAAGAGAGAGAGGAGAGAGAGAATTCCAAGCAGACTCGATGTTGGCAGAATTCCCAAACTGGAAGATCATGACCTGAGCTGAAATCAAGAGTCGGATACTTAACCGACTGAGCCACCCAGGCGCCCCTACTTTTGTCTTTAAACATTCATACTAGATTTTTAAGTGATTTACCTATCACCATTCCAATATTATTTTCAATGTATGTATTGACCTTTACCAGTGAGATTTTTTTATTTTCCTGTTACTAATTACCATTTTTTCTTTTCAGCTTGAAGATGTCACTTTAACATTTCTCGTAAAGCTAGTTCAGTGACAAACTGCAGTTTTTGTATCTGGAAAACTCAATCTCTCCATCAATTCTGAAGGACAACTTTGCTGGGTAGGATATTTTTGATTGGCACTTTTTCTTTTAGCAATTTAAATCTGTCATTCCACTCCCTTCTGGTCTGCCGTATTTCTAGTGAATAATTCTCATAATCTTGTAGGGGGTTGCCTTGTAAGTAAAAAATGCTTTTAAGAGAGAGAGTGGGCAAGTGGGGTAGGGGGCATAGAGTCTTAAGCAGGCTCCATGGTAAGCACGGAGCCAGATGCAGAGCTTGATTCCACAACCCTGGGATCATAACCTGAGCTGAAATCAAGAGTCAGACACTCAACCAACTCAGCCACCCTGGCACCCTGTGATTCTTTTGGTCTTCAACTTTTGACTAGTCATTTAATGTGTCGTTGTGGGTATTTTGGCATTCTTCTTAATTAGAACTTTTTGGGTCGCTTAATTAGAACTGAGATGGCTCAGTCGGTTAAACCATCCAACTCTTGGTTTCAGTTCAGGTCATGATCTCACAGTTGTGAGATCGAGCCCCACAACAGGCTCTGCACTGACAGCACAGAACCTGCTTGGAATTCTCGGTCTTTCTGTGTCTCCCCTGTCCGTGCTCGCTCGCTCGCTCGCTCACTCTAAGTAAATAAAGTTTTTTTTTTTTTAAAGAACTTTTCAGTTGTCCTAGATCCGGATGCCAGTTTCTTTCCTTAGGGATATTATCAGATATTTTTTTCTTTGAATAAGCTTTCTGCCTTCTTATCTCTTCTTTGTGAGATCTCTATAATGCACATATTGGTCCCATGAGTCCCATAAGCTGTCTACACTATTTTTTTCATTCTTTTTCTTCTAATTTCCTGTCATATCTTTGAGTTCAGTTTTTCTTCTGTTTCCTCTATTCTAGTCTGTTTTGAACCCCTCCGTCAAATTTTTCAGTTAAGTTTTGTATTCTTCACCCTTGTGATATCTGTACAATTCCTGTTTTCTCTTTATTGAAATCACTTTTTGCATATATCGTTCTGACTTGTGCAGCATCTCTGTGACCATTATTCTTAACTCTTTATCAGATAAATCACTAATCTCCAAGGTCTACTTCTGAATTTTTATCTTGTTATTCTGTGTGGAACATATTTCTATATTTCTTCATTTTCCTTGACGCTCTGTATTGATTTCTGTGTATTAGGTAACAAAGTCATAGATAACATCGTTGAGGGTGTGCCAAATTCTGTAAATGTCCTAAAGAGGAGAATCTTAGCATCTAAATGCAGGCTGTTTGGAAGCTGGACCCTCAGGCAGAAGTATTTTAAGGTATTCAAGTAGAGATCTTTCTTGGGCCTGTGAGCTGGACGGTTCTGTCCGCTTTTTCTGTGCTGAACCCTGGAGGATAGTTAAGAACTGTTTCTTTTTAGCTACAATCCTGTGTGACCCCTGAACACAAGCTCCTTCCGGCGATAGTGATTTGGGTCAGGCTACAGGGAGAATGCAGGCGTGGTGTCTGCTGGCTTCCCTGGTCTCTGAGTGGGATGGCAGTCTCTCCCTAGGTGCAAGATAGATTAGAAGCCTGAGCCTTAGGCTACAGCTTTTTAAGATACGCAAATAGACTTCTTTCAGGGAAAGACCAGAGAGAAGGGCATTTTTGGCTACTGATTCTGCATTGGCCCCTGGGCATATAGCTGGTTAAGAACTGTTGTCTTTGTTAATTATATCCTACTGAACCCACAAACACAATACTGCGGGCCACCAGTGCCAGGCTATCAAGGAATGTGACCTGTGGGGAGCAGCCACAAAAGCTAATGCACCTAACATGTGCACCAACCCCTTTCAGAAAGACACCAGTGACCTAGAGCAGGGTGAAGGGAGAATGCAAAGAAGACATGACTGGTCGCCGGAGAGGAGAGTTGTGTGCTAAATTAGCAACCAGCCTTTCAGGCCGCAGCTTTTAAGATATGCAAATAAGCCTCTTTTAGGGAAAGATTGGGAGGGAAATGAGCATTTGTCTCTGCTGCCTCAGGCGGGATATCCAGAGTAAGTCCAAGCCAGTTAAGAAATGTTTGTTTGCTGTAGTCTTTTGGGTGTTGTGTGCACAAGCAAGGCGTTTTGGGGGTTCATCCCTCAGAGGAAGTCTTAAAGTCTGGGACATTAGATGTTGAATCCACACCCTTCAATCCTTGGGGTTGGTGGAGTTGGGGGATATGTAAGTTCCTTCCTGATTATTTGCTGCTGTGCTAGAAGTGGGGTTTATGGCAAGGGTGTGTCTAAGCCTCTCTTTACCCCTTCTAATAGAGTGGGGTTTTTTTTGTTTGTTTTGCCTTTTTTTCTCTCTCCTAGTTTGCCTGTGTAGGAATTTCTCAGCTAGTTTCTGGATTTCTTTCTGAAGGGATTGTTCCATGGGTAGCTATAGATTTGGTGTGTACATGGGAGAAAATAAATTCATGAGCCTCTTATGTCAGTGTCTTGGAACTGAACTTCATTTTTCTCTAGTAATACTGGTCTTGAAATTGCCTTTCTCTTTTCATCCTCTTTGTCTTTTTTAATCCTTCTATAACCTATCAGTGTCTTTTTTATTTCCATAAGTGTCTTGTAAACACCATTGAAGCTTGCTTTTTATCCACAATGATGATAATTGCATTTAAAGTGGTGGTACCTAATCTACTGACCTAATTTGTGGTTGGGTTGAAGTCTGTCGTCATGCTTTTCTCCCTGTCCCATTTGTTTTTATTTCCATCTTTGGATTAAATATTTTTAGTATTCCATTTTAGTGCTTCTATTGGCTTTATAACTACACCTTTTACATTTATTTAGTAGTTGTCAGGATATACATTCTTATTTCTACCTTCAATAACATACCATTTATGCCTGTGTAATGTATATGTTGTAAATGTGTACTCCCACCTGTCCCATTACGTATAGTGTAATTATCATATATTTTACTTCGATCTGTCCTAAATCTTAGGTTAAATTTTGCTTTATATTGTTAATTATACAGTGTTACTTTCAACAGTTTAGATTTTAAATAATTTAGGCCCTAGAAAAATAATATTTATCAGTTCTGGCACTCTTTTATCCTTCATGAAGATACAGGTTTCATCAGATCTCATGTTCCTTCCACGTGAAGAACTTTCCTTAATAGTTTGTGTTGTGCAGGTCTTCTGAAATCAAATTTTCTTAGCTTCCTTAAAATTTAAAGGATATACAATTTTATGTAGATTAAAGCTTAGCATTTAGAGTTTTAGTCTGACAGGTTCTTACCTAAGCACCATAAAGACATTGCTCCACGGTCTTCAGTACATTTTTTCAGGTCAGTCGTTTATTCTTTTGTCAATGTGTCTTTTTTCCTGTCGGCTTTTAAAATTTCCCATCTGTTTTCCAGCAGTTTGGCAGTGACGTGCATAGGTGTGATTTCCTTTGAATGTTTATTTACCTTGTTTGCAGTTTGAGTTTCTTGTATCTGTGCATTGCTTTTTATTTTTAATGAAATTTGGACATTTTTTCAGTTTTTATTTCTCCACATACATTTTCCTGCCCTAGTCGCTCTCTTTCTGGATTCCAGCCCTACATGTTAGACCCCTCTGCTATTTATCCTGTGTTATCAGGTCTACTGATTTTAAATCCTTTCAACCTCTCTGTGCTTTCAGTTTGGATTAAATATTTTTAGTATTAGTATCTGCCCTCAGGTTCATCTTCTTTTGTGTATTTTTATGGTCATCTAATGAATTTTTCATTTCAGAATGTATCTTTCAGCTATACAGTGTTCATTTATTTTTCTTCTGAAATTCACTACCTGTTCCCTCATTGTTCCCCTCTTCCTTTACAATTCTGAATATAATTACATAGCAACTCAGCGTGTGTCTGCTGTTCTGACATCACTATCAAGTCTGGGTGTTTTTATTATATTTTTCTCCTGATTAGTTGTATTTTTTTGTTTGTCCTCATACCTAATAATTATTTGTTGCACGTTTGATAGCGTGGGTGCTGTGATGTTGCCTTGGATCTGGATTCTGTTGTCTTCCTTTAAAGAGTGTTGGTGGGCAGTTAATTTATCGGCTAGTGGACCTGATCCTGTTGTCTTTAGTTTTAGGCTAACTTGGACTTGAGTTACTGTATTCCCAAGGCCTGGCCTTTTTGCGGTTGAGTGCCGGCTGATCAGCAAGGTCTCGTTCCTGTGTGTGTACAGAACTCCAGTGCCTCCCAGAACAGCACGCATCCAGAATGTCTCTTCAGTTCCAGCTGAAGTGAATCATCTCTGCCAGGCCTTTTGGGCTGTCACCTTGTACTGTTTATTATTGAGACACATTTAGGAGAATTATTCAGATTTCTGGAGTTGCTTCTCTGTGCACCTCCCTTCTCTCCAGTAACCTCATCGGATTGTAGCAAGGAACCCTGAACTGTGATGTTTTCTTCCATCCAGAGACACCACACTTCCAGTGTCCCTTTGGAAAATGCCCACAGGCGGAGTCAGGACAATTGTTTAACTCACCTCTTCTGTTCTCTTAAAAATTAGTCCTGGGCTGCTGTCCACTGTGTGAAAACATCAGTTTTGTGTGTTTTGTGTCTTAATAGTTGATTACAGTGAAGGGTAACCAGTACTCCATACTCCATTGTTGAAACTGGGAAGCTGTCCTTTTATTTTTAAATTTAAATTTGATGGTTATTTTTAGTTATTTTGCCTACTACTTCCCCACATACACCATTTTTCTTGAATAGCCTGGGGTGAGGGTGGAGACATTCCAAATCAACAGAATGTCTGTTCAGTCCTTATTCCATATACTCTTTTCAGATTAGGCTTAGGGATCATGGCCCATTTTTTCTCCCAGGAATGTATACAATGTAGTTTGAGAGTCTGTATGATCTGATCAAAATGGCTTCTGCAATAAAGCCTGAAACCGAGTTAAATTTCTAAATGACAGTTCAGTCTGATTTTCATTCTGGGTGCCTCAGTGACTGTGAGGTGGGGACTTGCTCTTATTTTTTACTCTGTTAAAACTTTTTTGATTTTCAACACCGTTTTGTAAAGGTTTCTGAACTAAGTTCACGTACTCAGACTGCCTAAAACACTAAAAGCTGTGCCTAAATCTGGTTTGCAAATCCCAACATGATTTTTTTTTTTTGAGTGCTAGTGAGCACAAGCAGGGGAGGGGCAGAGAGGGAGACACGGAATCCAAAGGCGGCTCCAGGCTCTGAGCCCTCAGCAGCGCAGAGCTCAACACGGGTCTCTAACTCACAAACCACGAGATCATGACCTGAGCTGAAGTCGGACTTAGCCAACTGAGCTACCCAGATGCCCACCCAAGTGATTCTTTTTAAACATTCTTTTGAGAGCTAGACTTTAAGGGATGAAGGAGACATCATTGGCAAACTAAAATTGGTTAAAAGTATTAAGAGTCTAATGTATCAGAGAAACGGCTGTAATGTTACCTGTCCCCAGGAGAGCCAGGTTTGAGGAGAATTGAAGAATGGGAGGTTACTACAGATGAAATTATTTACCAGGTTTAGGGCCCTACTGAAGCATTATTTTCTCTAAAGTCGTGTGTGTGTGTGTGTGTGTGTGTGTGTGTGAATACTCTCATTACAGAAATACTATCCTTTGGGTAAGAGCAAACTTTTGAGGTCAACAGTTCTTACCCTTGCCTAGAAGGAATCTTGTAACAATGTCCTTTTCAATTAGAAGTGACAATAAGAAAAACGTCTAGCTCAACACATGCGGAGCTCAACAGAACAGGCAAACAAGGGTGTGCTCAATCCTATGTGGTCAGAGGATGTTCTACCATTTCTATACGTGTGAAATTTGAAAGCTACCTATAAACTAAAACTGGATTACATCATTTCTAATCCAAGCTAAACTTAGACATGACACATACGAGTGTAAGAATTTGTCTGAAACAGCTACCTGGAGAAGCAGATTAGAAACAATTATATTTTAAGGTGAATTATGATCCTGGAAACACATAACATTGCAATTGAACAGAAAAATACATTTTAGTTCTTTAAATAAATATTACAAAAAGATTAAATTCAATTTGCCATGAAGAACTTAAGATTTTTTTTTTTGTCTAACACTACAAATTTCGGAGACTTGACTTGTGTGAAAATATAGACATGAAGCATATCTAAATATAAATCAAGATAGGGCATATAATTCAAATAACCATAGGCTAAGCTGCTAGGTCATGTCTAATTAACAGATTTCAAAGTAATCATGGGGATGGAAAAGACAGGTTTTAACGTTAAATAATTCTAGAATACCCAAATAGCACTGTAATATTGGTATTTATGCCCAAATGTTAGTTTTAATAACAAAGTAACTCAGTATTGACACAGGGATAAGCAGTTTCATTCACAATTTATTGAACTGCAAATTAGATTGTTATGTTAAATAGAGAATAAATCTCCAAAAATATTTTGGCAAGTTCCTGAATGTCTAAGTGTATGCCAACATTATTGGACTGTTTAAATTATTAGAAGCTAAGAATATGAAGTACTTACCAAGGTTACAATAAAAATATTTTTTAAAATACCATATTTGGTAATAAATTAGATTTACAGAATTGATAATTCAAAATAAATTAAACCTGAGTTATAAATGCCTCCTACCCTGCCCACCCCCAGCATACCTAAGGTATAGTTTCTTTTAGACCAGTGTGCCTCAAACTTAAATGAGCATACGTCTTCCTTGAGGATCGCATTAGATGCAGTTTCGGATGCAGTAAGTCTGTTGTGGGGCCGTAGAGTCCACATTTCTGACAAGCTACAGCTGAAGCTAATGCTGGCCTTTAGCCCACCCTTTGACCAGTAAGGTGACCTCACATATAGTGAAGACCATTTCTTGCCCAATGGACTGGATGGTTTTATAGGTTATTCAAGGCTGTAAGATTTTGGAATCAAACATAACCACAAATGATCACAAAAAGTAAGTCTTGGAAGAAAAGAATGTTTTTGTCAAGTAAGCGTTTAAAGTATACCAAATTGGCAGTGTTTCTATTTGACAGTGACACCTTTGATACTATATAAATCAGGATGCCAAGTTCTTATAACTGTAAAAAATAGTTACTATAGATAGCTTGAGGCTCTCTTCCAGTTCATTCAAGTCCAGAAACTTCAAGCCAGTACACTGCAAAACCACTGTTAAAAAGTCTCTAATGGTAAACTGTCCATAGAAATTACTGGTAAACTCACTTTAAGCTATCCCATCTCCTCCTCCTCTTTCAACAAATAAATGTTTTTTCTTCTGTCTTGTAGCTAAACAGCGTGTAACACCCAATGCCCCTCCCTTTAAAAATCGAACAAAATTGTCTCCAACCAAAGGACCCAATGCAAAAAGGTTGGCTTCTTTCACACATTCGTAGGTATACGCATCTATTTCCACAGGATTACTCTTACACGTGATTGGCTGGCTTGCGTTGTGGCCCAGGTAACACCCCTGCTCCTTCAGAAAAGACAGATTGGGATGAGAACCTATCAGTACTACTGCTGCAGAAAGCTTAAATATTTTCTTCAATCCAGAGATGCTTTGAAGAATGCATTTCATGTCCGACTTAAAGGAAAGCACATGGTGCTCAGGAAAACTGGTATAATCGGAAAGAAGACTGGAGTCTACAGAGTATGACTGAGTACACATCATATGATAGACTTTATGGTATTCTGGATAAAGCTTTTTGGGAAGCTGTTTGAAAATTAAACTTGGATCAGTTACTCGTCTGCGAAATACATGAATCACAGGAATGTTGTTGTTGTAAGCACACAGTACTGCGTCAGCCGCAGTAAGCCCGGAACCCACGATTAGCACTGGGTCCGCTTTGCCACGTAACTTTCCTTTGCTTATAGCAGCTCCAAATTCAGGCACTGAATGAAACACAAAGGGAAAATCTTCCCCTTCAACTTCCAGATGGGCAGGAGAATCCAGGGTTCCAGTTGCCAGAGCTACATTCTCAGCAAAGAGACAGAAGGGAACATGGGAACCATCCGCTATGCGCTGATAACCTCTGATTTCCCAATTTCTCTTGATAAGTTTTGACTTCTCTATCTGTAAATGCTGTGTTGAAAGATTTCTGTCTTGTCCATCGTCATCACCTTGATCTCTGTAGAGTCTTGACACAGAGGTGATGTAAGTATTCTCTCTGAAATTCTTCTGCAGGCCCATGACTTTCACATAATGTTTATAGTAGCGAGCTATTTCCTCTGGCATAACTCGATCCCCTTTTATGTTCCTAAAAAAAAGAAAATATCCTATGAAGACAGTACTTTGACAGTTTCCATGATTGTTCTTTCTCTAGCTAGTCAGCTATGTTATAGATCTTTTTAATTTCTCTCACCTGTCTTAACTACAAATTATCTAACCAGGAAAGTTTCCTCTGTAGTTAAAAATGTTAAAATTAGTATTACAATCGAAGTCCTATGAGGGAAGAGACTGTATTTTAATGCATCTGTTTCCCAGTGCTTTGCATAGAATCTGTTCAGATTAGCTACCTTTATCAATAAATTTATTAAATGAATTAAAATGGAAATTCAGACTATTTACAGTCTATCTCACAACTATAAATAATTCAGTCTATATACCATTTGATCTAGATACTATAATAGAACTTAGATTATAATTATTACCATATAATAGAATGACTAAGATTATAATGATACTGCAGGTCTAACTGTAATACAATTCTTAGATAATATTTATGAGTTTGACATGTTTTTTTCTAAGTTGCTATTTTCTAATGACTGAAAATAATTCCTATCAGTCTTCTGAACAAAATCATCTTCTACATAGATAAAACATTTCTATGTTTCCCTACTGATAGAGGTCTATAAATACACTGATGCACTTTATTCAAAAAGAGCATATTCTTTCATTTTCCACTCGAACCTAAAGCAACAGGCATTAGTAACCCTCACTGGGCCCTAACATACTGAATCATTTCACATAATTCATTATAAACTGTAACTGGAAGAACTCATAAAAGTTTTTCTTTTTTGAGAGCTAGCACATGTAAGTGTACGCGCACACAGGCACGCGAGTTGGGGAGGGGCAGAGGGTCCAAAGCAGGCTCTGCTCAGACAGCAGAGAGCCCAATGTGGCCCTCAAACCCATGAACCGGGAGATCATGCCCTGAGCCAAACGCACTTAACAGAGCCATCCAGGTGCCCCTAAAAGCTTTTCTTCTTAAAAGTATCAACTCTCACTTTTCACAGAAACCCTATGGAGTAGTTACTACTATTCTGGTCTCCATTTTATAAACAAGGAAATTAACAGCTAGTTATGTGACTGTGGTCACAACATTAGCAATTAGAGAGTCAGCATTCAAACCCCAACCACCTCTCAAGACTTCCTCACAGGTGCAAAGGCAGGAAGTAAAGCCAATTTTTAATTACAAGATTCTTCTTCACATATTACTTCAATATACAATGTGCCCAAGGTAAAAGGATGAGTACTTCTGGCACATAAATCATAAAGTACCACCCCCACTTTTAATGTTTTTATTTATTTTTGAGAGGCAGAGAGAAAGTGTGTGCAAGTGGGGGAGAGGAAGGCAGAGGACCCGAAGCAGGCTTTGTGCTGACAGCTGAGCGCCTCATGTGCAGCTCAAACTCAAACCTCGAAATCATGACCTACGCGGAAGTTGGACGCTTGACTGAGTCACCCAGGCGCCCCAAGGCTTCCCCTTTGTCACCCGTACCACAAAAGGAAGAATGTTGAGCAATTTCACTTGCTTTTGAAAATCAAATCGTACAACTTGCTTGGTTTTGCTACTTTTCATTCAAATCCATATAAAATTCCTTTTTAAAAAACCCAAAAGGGGGGCACCTGGCTGGCTCAGAAGAACATGTGACTCCTGATCTTTGGGTCGTGAGTTTGAGCCCACGTTGAATGCTGAGATTAAATAGTGAAACTTAAAAAAAATATATCCCAAAAGGAATATTTGAAAGGTTTAATCTCAATGGTTATGCTGGTCTGAGTTTGTTCTCCTTAAATCTTCTCATACTCAGGATAATTTCCATGGATTAATACGGTCTCTATCTAGCAGGAAGTCACATACTCAAGTACTTGTTTACAACCCTGCAGAGGTTAAGGAACTTCCTGCTTGCTTTGTTTCTGTGAGCAAATCAGGTTTCTCTATATTACCTAATTTAATACTACTATCCTTGAGTAAGGCTTTTCATATTTCTCTTTAAATTTTGGGTTCTTTTTCCCCAAATAATACTGTATTATTCTAAAGAGAGATTTCTCCTCTGTTACTTATTAAATACTTATACCTGTATAGTAGCCAATAGTGTACCTAATCACATGATAGATTCTGGCTTATTCCATCATTCTAAATTAAGCATATACACTCTTCTACTCTGAAAGCCAAACACCGTAGGCATGTATACATGAGATATCCATACACAAATGTGTATAGCCACTGGTAGGAATAAGTGGAGAAAGGATTTGTGGGTGGATGAGAAACTAAACAGAGTGGTTTAACAGGAGGGTGGAATAAATAAGTCAAAGAAACCCAATCTGTAGACTAGCCTTTACCTCTGTGTGCTTAATCTCTAAATGGAAACTAGCTCATGATCACTGGCTATGAAAAGGTTTTATTTGAAAGACACCTAAGTTTATATTACTCGAAGGCAGAATCACAAATATTTTGGAATTTGCCAATAGACTTTCCCATGGTACATCGATTCTAACAGTTTGTGTGATCTCTTTACCTTCGTTTGCTAGATACCCAATCTTTAAATTTAAGTCCAGGTAGCTCCATCCAATTTCCAAAGCTGATTGTCAACATGGAACCTTCCATATTCTATTTGAATAAAAAATACACAAACACATTTAAGCAATAACATGGATTTTTAAAAAACCAAACCCATCTTCATTCAGTATCATTAAGAATGCGGACAGGGGACCTGAAAGAAGTCTTAGATGGCTGTGTGAGTTACAAATGCTTTCATCATTCTGTAGTATTTATAGTCCTTCTTTCACAAAGTTACACATTTATAAATCAAGTTTATAATATTGACAGATGCCTATACAATGTTGATAACTTTGGCCTATAATAATATAATTCAGATACAGAATACCATGTTAGAGGAAATCACTAATTTTACTTTTTAAACAAAATGAAAAAAGTTAATTTCTAATGCTTTAGATGTCTATTCATTTTAACAGATTTTTTTTCTTCATTTACTTATTTCTTTATTGGGGGCGGGGATGAGTGGAGGAGAGGCAGAGAGGGAGGGAGACAAAGAATCCCAAGCAGGCTGGTTCTGCCAGAACAGAGCCTAAGGTAGGGCTTGACCCATAAACCGTGAGACCATGACCTGAGCCAAAACTCAGGGGGGGTCGGATGCTTAACCGACTTAGCCACCCAGGCACCCCTAAGAGATTTTTAAAAACTGGGCAGCAGAACAGCCTTTCCCTCTCCAAAGTCTAATGGCTTGGATACAGCAGCATCTCTTCCCAAAACTAGGAAATGAGCGGCGGTTACCTGATTAAAAACAGACTCGCAGCGGAGGCTAATGCTAATGCAGCCTGTAAGGAAGAGAGCCCTTCAAGCTCCCTTGTCCCACTTCTGCTTTGCTCACTTCGAAGCAGCAAGCCCGAGGGCCGACGGCACCTGTCCCAATCATCTCAATGATCTCTCTGAACCATTTCTTTTAGGCTATGGCTTTTTCTTACCTTTTCTTGTCCTGTTTCTAAACGATCCCGTATTGGGAATGGTACTTATTGACTAACATTTCCAAGCACTGACTATGTGCTGGGCCTTAGGAAGCCTATTATCTATGACAGTGTGTAGGTCACCACCGACAGAATGCAGCAAGCTGCCTCTAGGATCACAACCAAGGAGATGGAAATCATCAGAAGGGAAACTTAAGGATTTATTGTATACATAAGTTATCTGGAGGCATAATTGTCTTATCTGGAACTCAAAACCCTTATGGCACCAACAGTCCACTTTCTGTCAACAGTCTGACCTGATTCCCGCTGTACCAGTTCTTCGGTTAGTTGAGATCCCCAGTCCCTGATCTCGCGATCTGCCTTGTTCTCCCTCATGTGATCTAAATGCCATGAATGCCTGCTCTGCTGTCAGGGACACTGTGGTGTACAGACATGCAAACCTGACAGGGGCTAGTAGAAAGAGAAGAAGGAGAAAAATGTTTCTTAAAGGACACAGATGGGCTGTGAGCAGTGTAATGTTAGAAAGGGAGGAGAATGTTCCTGGGTGGCTCAGTCGGTTGAACGTCCTGCTTGATTTCGGCTCAGTCGTGATCTCAGTTCATGGAGCCCACACTGGGCTCTACACTGAGTACAGGAAGCCTGCTTCGAATTCTCCCTGTCTCCCTCACCCTGCCCCTCCCCTACTCACACCCATTCTCTCGCTCTGTCAAAAGTAAATAAAAAATATCTTTAAGAAAGGGAGAATATTCTAGACTGGATAAAGACATTATGTGAAAGTTTATAAAAAGAAAGAACAGGAGTGTCCTTCCAGGAATTAAAAGAAGTTCAGCCTTATGCAGGAAAGTATTAACTCAACAGGTGTGGGCTGCTTAACCCGTGCACACTACTCAGAAAGATGTCTTTAGGACAGGCTTTTGGCTGCCTCCTAGAGCAAACCCTGAGTTCTTCAATATTCTTCCTGATGAGTGATTTTTTTGTAGGCCAGAGGCTTTGGGCCATGCTATACCAGTAAGACTGTAAGTTCATCCCAACAGTGAGATTTATGGTAAACACCAATGTTTGCTCTGAGAGGCAGTCACTGAGATCAGTCATGTGGCTGCTGCTTTTCTACATGACTGGCCCCAGAAAATCCCGGACACCAAGGTGTGGGTGAGCCTCCCTGATGGGCAACTCTTTGCACACGTGGTCACGAATCATTGTGGGGAGAATTAAGTGCGTCCCCAATGCAACTCCAGTAAAAACGAACATTTAGAAACTGGAGACTGTTTTCTCCTGGACTTCATCCCATGAACTTTTCCCCTTCAAGGATTCTAATCTGTACCCTTTCACCATAAACTATCACCATGGGCACCAGACCTTCAAGGAGTCCTGACCCTCATCAATCTAGAGTCTGAGGGTGAACCTGGATCCCCTAGCAAAAGTAGGAAGCCTTTCCAATAATTTGGGTCCAAGATGATGATGGCCAATACAGCAAAATTATAATCACAATGGGGAAGTCAGGTAGATGGACTTACAGTATGTTATGAAAAATACAGAGAAGATATGAGAAGTGGTTTGGAGTGGGAGTTGGAGAAAGAATAATCAAGAAAGGTTTCTTGCTTGAGTAACTACATTACAGTGCTATTCCATAAAGAAATTAAGGACTCTGATGATAAAGATGATTAGTTATTTAGGCATGTTGAGCTTGAGAACACCAAGGAATAATCAGGGGAAGGCAACCAGGAGAACATGTAAGAGAAAACAACCTGGGCTAGGGGTCTTGATTCGGCATTCACTCAGCATTCATACGCAAGACACGAGTATGTGAGGCAAGCCAGGGAGAATGAAGACTATGAAGGGAAGACAAGACCTTGGCCTGGGACAGAGTTTACAAAAGAGCCCATAAGGAACTGAAAAAAGAATGACCAAACAGTAAGAAAAACAAGGAGATGAAAGGTTCAGAGAATCTATGAGAGATATCAACGCTATCAAATGTTGCAGAGGTCAGGAAAGATAAATTCTGAGACTGTGAAATTGAGCAAAAAGGAAGTTACTGACCTTCAAAAAAGAAGCCCCTGGAGAAAAGGCAGTGACAGAAGCTACACAAGCTAAGGACTAGGAGGCAAAGGCACAGAAATCAATGATAGGTAACTATGTCAGGAAGTTGGCTCTAAAGCGAAGGATACAGATAAGCAAGCACATAAAAACTTCCTTATTATTTTTTTAGAGAGAGAGAGAGGTTGGGGGCATGAGCAGGGAAGGGGGACAGAGAGAGAGAGAAAGAGAGAGAGCATCTCAAGCGGGCTCCACACTTAGAGTCTGACATGGGGCTCAATCCCATGACCCTGGAAATCATGATCTGAGCAGAAATCAAGAGTCAGACACTCAGCCACCTGAACCACCCAGGTGCTCCACATAAAAAATTTTTTTTTAATGCTTATTTATTTTTGAGAGAGAATCAACATGTTGAGTGGAGAAGGGCAAAGAGAGAGGGAGACACAGAATCCGAAGCAGACTCCAGAGTCTGAGCTGTCAGCACAGAGCCTGAAGTGGGACTTGAACTCACGAACTGGGAGATCGTGACCTAAACCAAAGATGGATGCTTAACTGACTAAGCCACTCAGGCGCCCCTAAAAACATTTCAATAAAGGAAAATAATTTTAGTATATTCATACACTGATGAACAGAAGTCAGCAGAGAAACTCAAGATACAATGTCCCTGGAGAGACAGGGATTCAGGACATAGCTGGAAGGTTAGCCTCAGACAGAAGTGATACTGCTTCTACTGTAACAGGGGATAAGAAACCAGGAGGCAGCAGAGTGCAGATAAGTGTGCAGGTTTGAGTGCAAAATTATGTAAATCCTGATGGATTCTATTTACTAAGAATTGAGAGTATTTCTAAGTAGGAAGGTGAAAAGTCTGATAGAGGTTTGAGAAGATTTAATAAGTAAATATCGAACGATTACCCAAATGAGGTTGGAGAATCCTTTTCACAGTTGTACAACTTTTTTTCTGGCAATGTTTAATAGCTCAAGTATAGGAAAAGATAAAGTAGACAGTTGTATGAATGGCTTTTTTGCCAGGCCCAAACAACACAAGGACACGAGGCAAGGAAATTAAGGAGAATGGTTAAATCGATAGACTATAGAACCTAAGCTGGGTAGGTAAGGAGGTTAAGGTCAGAGCTTCAAATGCTCTGTGTTTGAAGTTTAAGTACAGCGTGAACTTAGTAATGGAGCTAATGGAGCTAGAAGAATAAAAAAGTGTGGTCATAAAGCTATTTGCGAATTCCGATTTTCATGAGTAGTTACACTAGAGCCACTGGAGTTAGTGTCTAAGGAGGAGCGGAAGAGTAGATCATTGAGAATGGAGAGATTAAGAGACAAGAGGCTACGGTGTTGCTTCTATGTCATATATGTAAAGATAAAATTATTCAAGGTGACAATAACACTTGGGAGGTAATGGAAAACCGTATCTGTTGTTTAAGCCACTCAGTCTATGTTCTTTCATTATAGCAGCCCGAGCAGATTAATACAACTTCTTTCTTTTATATTTTTAAGATCTTGAAAATGTAGGGAAATAAAGAGTATCGGTATGAAATGCTCTGTGAGATTTTGTAAGTCTAAAATGAATTTAAAACTGTTTACTGTGCAAAACACTGTTAAAGTACTTCATAATTCTCGTAAAATAGTACAGAGAAGCTTATTCTAAGACTTTATCGGTAATCAAATTTGGCTTAACTTCTTGTAACCCATATTTTATCGAAAGCATTAAAATTTCCAGATACAAATGTGGTAAATGTTATATTCAATGTTATAATGTTTCAGAATTCAGACAGTCTTATCACGATTACATATAACTCACACGGACTAAAACGCAAAGAAAAATATACTCACATGCCAAGCTCCACCCGGTGGACCTTTACCAAGAACTAAGTGAGGGATGTAATGATGTTGTTCTAATTTCCAATGCAAAACGGATGGATAATCATACCCAAAGTCAGCATCAGGGTGAAGCAGCGTGTCAAAAAGTACTGCAACTGGATTGGATGATCGGCCCTCCAGGCCCTCAGACAGGTATTCTAAGTCCTGAATGAATTTTTTAAAAAGAAAGAAAAAAGGCAGATAGTTTGAAGGAAAAAACAGAAACAAAACTAAAACTAAAAAACCCCAGTTATTATAACAGTGAAGGAAAGACATTACTCAAATCTAGCACTTCCCAGAGACTGCTGCTACAAAACACACCCTGAGATCTTAGTAGATGTTTTGGTCAAATGAATATAAGACAAGACGGGATTTCAACAAAGCTAATCTGATCCTTTTACTGCAAAACTTGAAGATGCACTCAGTACATTACTATGCCTTAATAGGTCTACTGTAACATCCCAGTAACAAAAAGCAGCACTTCCCAAACTTATTTGAACGTAAAGCACCTATTAAAACTCCCACTAGGAAATAATTTGGGAAATTCTGCTCTAATCAAAGGAAAATAAACACAAGTAACTTGGCAGAATATATTTACGAATTGAAAATAAAAACGACAGAAAATGTTATCTAGAAGAAAGGATTTTTCAGCCAAGAAATATAATGCTTATGGGCGCCCGGCTGGCTCAGTCCATTAGGCATCCAATTTCGGCTCAGGTCATGACTCACAGTTTGCTGAGTTTGAGCCCTGTGTCAGGCTCTGTGCTGAAGGCTCAGAGCCTGGAGCCGGCTTGGGATTCTGTGTCTCCCTGTCGCTGCTCCTCCCTTCCCTGCACTCTCTCTCTCTCTCTCAAAGATAAACATTAAAAAGAACTTTTTTTAAAGTAAAAATAAAAAAGAAACACAACGCTTATAAAAGTACAAAACTAACCTTGTTTAAGTATTAAGAAAAGGCAAAGCACTAACACGTAAGAAATAATACCTGGTCAACAATGGAAAGATGTCTTCCTTCTTCTAATTTACTATGTAAGATTGTATTTGGATGTATTGCTTCCGATGATAAATATGGTCTGTAGCCCGATAACATGTAAGAAAGGCAGATTCCTGAAGGTCCATTTCCTATTAAAAAAAAAAAAAAAAGGGTGGAGAGAGGTGCATCATGTGTCTTAGTATTCTTATTCCTTGGCTTTTCTCCCAGACGGATTTTTCTCCCTTACCAATTGGTCTTCCTTCTCTAAACTCTTAAAACCAAGTATTCATGGGCTACTGACTTGTCTTATCTCCTGTTTTCTTCTGCGAATCTCATCTACTTGAAGCCTTACATCTCTAGACTACTGACCCCCCAAATTAGGCCTGTAGGCTGACCTCTTCCCCCAAAACATCTCCCACATTTCCATATGCTACGTCTTCACTCCACCTGGTTGGACCACTGATAACTTAGTCACAGTGTGTGCAAGCATATTCATGAGTTCCTTCATTTAGGTCCCCTTTCCTTTAAATCCCATCCCCTCTCAAAGTCTAGTGCTAACAAGATCCTAAATTAATCAGGTTCTGATTCTAAATCTATTTAGTCACTATATCCGATCAGCTGTCTTTGTTAGTGTCACTCTTAAAATCTCAGAAGATAAAAGTCTCTTGATTCTCAAGATTCACTCCTTTTCCAAACTCCTTTCACGGTCTACATTCAGACGAATTTTGGTAACACACAGTCCTCATCATGCCGCCCCCTCCATCTGGAAGGCCTTACCTGCTGCTTTTCCCTACCCAGTGCTCACCATATTCTGGTCTCAACCACCTTTCCAAACTGATCTCCTAATACGGTCTTCCTGTATTTTTATTTACTTAAGCTAAAACTAAACTGGATTTTTTGTTGAACCCTGGTGAACTTCCTCCGTTTCTGTGGTTCCTTCAGTCCGCGTTTCTACTTCTCCATTATCTCCATCTACCAAAACGTTAATCCAACTAGGATGACTGCCAGCCATCAGGAAGTAAATCCTGTTCCATCTCTAATGTTTTGCCCCAAAGAAAATAAACTCGAAGATGTAAATATGAAAAGTAAAATCATAAGAATATTACAAAACGTAGGCTAATTCTTCTACTTATAATGCTGAAGCCTTTAAGCATGACACAAAACTCAAAAGACAGAAAGGTAAGTAAGCCATTTGACTGCATAAAAATTAAAAACAAACGAGGAAGACTTAATATCTGAGGCAAAGAGCTAATTTTCTTTCATCAAACCAAAGAGCTAAAACTAAAGTATCTATCACATGATAATATCAATACAAATAAAAGATACAGAAAAAGCATTTAATGATATCCTACACCTATTCATGATAAAAATAAACCTCAGCAAACTCAAATAGAGGGATACTTTCCTCAACTTGATAAAGAGTACAGTGTATCTACAGCTAACTTCATAATTAATGATAAAAAACTAGATGCTTTCCCTCTAAGATCAAGAACAAGACAAGGCTGCTTCTTCTCATCATTCCTACTCAACACAAACTATGACAGAGGTCCTAGTTAATGTAGTAAGAAAAGGAGACAGAGAGAAATAAAATTGTCTTTGTTCATAAATGCCATGATTATCTATGTAGAAAATCCCAAAATACTGATCGAAGAACTCCTAGAACATCGAGATTGCAAGATATCAGGTTAATAAACAAAAGTTAAATTCTTTCCTATATACCAGCAACAGACAAGTGGCATTTAAGAATAAATACACAACACCGTTTAATTTGTGCACGCACACACACACACACAGGTGTAAATCTATGTATATTTAAGATAAGTATATATACAAGATGTGTACAAGGCAAACCAGACCACTCTGACGAAAGAGCCTGAAGACGATCTAAACAGATGTTCATGAATAAGAGATTCAATACTGTTAAGATGTTCTAGTTCTTCTCAACGTGATCTACAGATTCAATGCAATCCAAATGAAAATCCCAGCAAGTTACTTTGTGGATACTGACAAACTAATTCTAAAGTTTACACAGAGGAGTGCCTGGATGGCTCAGTCGGTTGAGCATCTGACTTTGGCTCAGGTCATGATCTCACAGTTCATGAGTTCGAGCTCCGCTTCAGGCTCTGTGCCGACAGCTCAGAGCCTGGAGGATGCTTTGGATTCTGTGTCTCCCTCTCTCTCTGCCCCCATGCCCCCGTGCTCACTCGCTCTCTCAGAAGTAAATAAACATTAAAAAATAATTAAAAAGTTTTTAGGGCAAGATGAAAGACCCAGAATAGCGCACACATTGAAGAAAAAGTCAAGACCAACACCATCCAAACTCAAGTCTTACCATAAAACTATAGTCAACAAAACAGTGTGGAAATTATGAAAGAGGAGACAAACCGATGGAACAGGACAAAACACAGAGATAGGTCCTCATAAATAGAGTCAACTTATTTTTGACAAAAGAACAAAAGAATCCAATAGAAAAAGGACAGTCTTTTCAACAAATGGTACTGTAACAACCGGACACCCACAGGCGAGAATCTGAATCTAGATAGTAACCTTCTATCTTTTACAAAAATTAACTCAAAATAGATCAGAGGTCTAAATATAAAGCATATAATTATAAAACTTCTACAAGATAAAACAGGAAAAATCTAGGTGACCCTGGGTTTGGTAGGAAGTTTTAAAATATAACACCAAAAGCAGGATTCATGAAAGAGAAAACTGGTAAATAGGATTTCATTAAAATTTAAAATGTCTGCTCTGCAAAAGACTTTAAGGGAATGAAAAGATAAGTCACAGACTGGGAGAAAATATTTGCAAAACGTGTTTGATAATGTACTTGTTTCTATCATGTACCAAGAAGTATTAAATCTCGATGATAAGTAAAGAACCCAATCAATTAAAAAGTACAGAAAAGATGTGAACAGACATTTCAAAGATAAACAGATGACAAACAAGCATATGAAAAGATGCTCATCATGTATGATCACAGAATTAAAACAACGAGGTACACTACTCACCTATCAGAATGGCTAAAATCCAAAACACAGACCATACCAAATGCTGACAAGGACTTAAAGAAATGAGAACTCTCATTCACAGTTGTTAGGAATGCAAAATGATACAGCCACTTTGGAAGACAGTTTGACAGTTTCTTAAAAAGCTAACCATAAGCTTATTATGATACGATCCAACAAGCACTCTTAGGTATCCACCCAAATGAGATGAAAACTTAGTGGCTATGCAAAAGCCTGCACACCCATGTTCACAGCAGCTTTACTCATAATTGTAAAAAACTGGCAACAATCAAAATGTCCTTCAATAAATGCATCAACAAACTGAAGCATCCATACAATGGAATAATATTGACAAAAAAGAAATGAGCTACCCCAGCACGAAAAGACCTGGAGGAATCTTTAAGGTATACTGTTAAGCGCAAGATGCCAGTCTGAAAAGGATCCATTATGTATAATTCCACAGATATGATATTCTAGATAAATCATAACTACACAGACAGTAAAAGGTCAGTGGTTTCCAGGGGTTGGGGGCTGAGGAAAAAGACAAAAAGGTGGACCACGGAAGAGTTTTACAGCAGTGAAACTATTCTGTAAGATACTATAACTGTGGATACATGAGGATACGTGACATCATACATTCAGCAAAACCCACAGAACCGTACGACACCAAGAGTGAACCCTAACGTAAACTACAGATTTTAGTTGTCATATAAACAGAGTTTCATCAATGGTAACAAATACACCACACCAATAAAAAGATACTGATAACAGGAGAAACCGGAGGTAGCAGAAGGGGAGTATATAAGAACTCTCTCTGTACTTTCTACTCGATTTTCACGTGGACCTAAAATGCTCTAAAAAATAAAAAATAACACCAATTAATTATTAAATAAATGCAAAATAGTGGGAGTTAGGATCTGAGGCAAAGAGCTAAGTTCCTTAAATCAAAAAGAAAAAACACTCAACAGGCATAGGTAATACAACCAGGCAGTTCACAGAGAACTATGTAGGTAGAACGCTTCCTCACTTCTAAAGATGTCCCCATCCTAACTGACCCCAAGAACCTGAGAGTGTGACCTTACACAGCAAAAGGGAGCTCTGCGGATGCGATTAAATGACGGATCCTGGGATGGGGAGAAGACCCTGGACCATAAAGGTGGACCCCATCTGATTACACAGGTCCTTACAAACAGTCTGCCAACTCTGGGGAGAGGGAAAGGTGATGACAGAAGGGGAGAGAGAACCAACACTGCTGGCTTTGATGATGAAGAGGTCCAGGAGCCAGTGAAACCAGCGCTGGACTGCTGACCTACAGAACAATGAGATAATTTACATCGTTTAAAGCCACTACGGTTTGTGGGAATTTGACCACAAGAGAAATCCTGTATATGAAGGAAATTAGCTCTATCTGCGCTCCAGCAGAAAGAGCCTTAGCGTGTTAGGTGAAGCTGCTCATTGGCTAGCTGAGGCAAAGCACGACTGACTGACCAACAACACTCTTTTCCTTCTCCGCCCTCCCTCCCCCATATGCCAGTCAGAGGACAGGACCTTTCTTTCTGTTAACTGCGGAAAGAGGCAATGAAAGAAACTAAGGAAGCTAAATGTCATCAAGGTATGTTATGCCCCATAATTCTTTCCTGCAGCCTGACTTCACACTGTAGTACTAGTCTGACCAGGTAAGTCTGAATATTAGATGCAAGATATACACAACAGGTAGTTAAATACATGCAACTAAGCTATATCATAAAATTTCCTATGATTTTGATGTAATTAGGTCTTATTCATAGCTTGTTAGTATCTTACATGACTATCTGTTGAGGTGGTACAAAGGATATATAATGCTAACTATTACTGTTAAGGTCATTATAAACATTACTGCAGAATACCATAATGTTCATTACTAACTGAGAACTGGTTACTAGCTTGCACAGCTTCTGAGTTGCCCTGTATCTACCCTACAACAGAGGGCTCAAAGGTTGTAAGGCATGATCTGACAACGCATACAGAGTGCTCTGTATAGAGTTCTAATAATACTGGTTATCACTACTGTGACACTATCATAGTTAACACAACTGATAGACAGTATTGTAACAGAGTGATATTAGTCTTTCAACAAAAGAATGGTACATTCTAACACAGAATCTAGCATCAGATAAACCCATTACTCTCTCCAAAGATCTGGTTATTGCTTACTTAAGCATATCAAAAAACCTAAGAGTATTTTTCAATATAATCCTAAGAACCTGTGCCATGTAACTATGCATATACAGTAAGGACCATAACTGTAATTTTGAGATATAAAATTCAGTAACTTACCTATTACTACCACAGGCAAAGTCACTGATGAATCTTCCAGTAAAGAAGTTTCTTCAACTAATGGCATAGCTTTAACTTTTTGCCCCAGATTATCACCAAAATATTGCACTAAGGAATTAAAAATCTCTCCTTCAGTTTCAGGGTCACTATAGTTTCTTTAAAAACAAACAAACATGGGACAAAAACAAGAGATATAGTCAATATAGCCTTTATAAAAGCCCACCTTTATTCAAATTTAGCCACAAAATATTCAGTCCCATAAAAGAAGAAAAGAAATCCTTTTTGAAAGGAATGCTTTCAAATTAGTGGCTTAGCTTGCATGTCAACCTGTACTATTGTTAAAGTCAGAAATCCTAAATGGCCGCTAGGGTCTCTGTTACCAGCGGTCAAGTCCTACACAAGTTGTAAATAAGACGCCATCTTTCAAGACTGAAGAGACAGCATCGTATTGGGGATTTTTATAATTCTCTGAGATTTCTTAGGAATTGCCAGCTTCTTTTTTACTTTTTTCTGTTAAAAGATAATTGCACTAAAGGCAGTGTAGTCGGAATAAAATAGTCACAGATTTTAAGGAAAAGTTACTGTTTTTATACATTATAAATTGTGCACTTTGGTAAAAGGAGGTTTATACATCGTATTAATTCTTAAATAGACGTTGAAATATGGAAAGATCTTACAATTTTTAAAAATATTTGAGAGACGGCACATGCATAAGTGGGGGAAGGGCAGGGAGAGAGGGAGACAATCTGAAGCAGGCTCCAGGCTCTGAGCTGTCAGCATGGACCCCAACGTGGGGCTTAAACCCAAGAGATCATGACCTGAGGCAAAGGCACATGCTTAACCACTGAGCCACCCAGGCACCCCTATTGTTAAGCTTTAAAAATCCTTTACATATATAGAGCACAAGTCTCTTTTCAAATAGATGATTTGCAAATATATTCTTCCATTCTGTGGGTTGTCTTTTACTTTATTTTCTTATGAATCACAGAAGTTTCAATTTTTGATCAATTCCAATATACTACTTCTTTTGCTGCTGTGCTTTTGGTGTCCAAGGAACTACTGCCTGCCTAATTCAAGATCACTAAGAGGGGCTCCTATTTTCTGTAAGTTTTATATTTCTAGTTCTTATGTTTAGGTCTTTCATCCATTCTGAGTTAAATTTTTGTACACATGAGGTGTGAGGGGAGAGTCCAACTCCATTATTTTGCTTGTGGATATCCATTTGTCCTGGAACGGTCTGTTGACGAGACAGGAATTTCCCCTTTGTCTCACGGTGTCATGGAAAACCAAATGATCATAAACGTCGGGATTTCTGAACTCTCAATTCTATTCCACTGATCTATGCTTATCTTTAAGCAAACACCATACTGTCTTGTTTACTGTTTCTCTGTATTAAGGTCTGAAATTAGGAAGTAGTAATTCTCCAACTTTGTTCTTTTTCAAGTTGTCTTGGCTCTTCGGAGTTCCTCGTAATTCCCTATTAATTTTAGTATTTGCTTACCTTTCTGGAAAAAAAAAAGGTAGCCAAGATTTTGCTAGGGTTGTACTAAATTTATAGATCACTTTGAGGAATACTGCCATCTTAATTACGAATACTAAGCTTTTCAATCTATGAACATGGGATTTCTTCTTTAGCTCTTAATGATATTTTGTAGTTTTCAGCGTACAAGTCTTACAACTTATTCCTAAATATTTCATTCCTTTCGATACTAGTGTAAATGGAGTTTTTTCTTAATTTCATTGGCAGACTGTTCATCGCTAGTGTGTATAGAAAAAGGATTGATTTCTGTATGCTGATTTTGTATTCTCCAACACTGCTTAATTCATTTAGTAGGTCTAGGTTTTGTGTGCGGGCCTCAAACAATTTAACTGGTCTGTTCCAAGACTCTAGTACATGAAGTAGAGCCAATGTTTTAGCTTATCTAAATTCTATGTACAGTGTAAATAATTCGTTCTGATTTTCTACTCGTCATTAGTATAATTTGTATGTAATATGTATACAATCTATAAAATTGGCACAAACTATTTGTAATAAACTTGCATGGTATTTGATTAACACAGATTAACACAGATGAAAAACTGAATCAAGAGAAACAAAAACCAAAAGTATGGTTCACTAGTTTTAGATAAAGCAATGATAAAACAAGGCCTGTTAAATATTCTTGTGAAAAAATTCAGTTATAATTTAGTTTTATAATATGCTCATCACAGGTCTATCAACATTTTCAGTTTCTACTTGAGCTATCTAATTTGATGAATATTGTATTTAAAACAAATATTTATTCTGAGTAATAAAAAGTCTACTTTTCCTTTATTTGGGACACTAAATTAGAAAATATGAATTACAATATAGGAAATAGTGAAAAAATACTTTACACACATGCAAAATTAGCTGTTCTATTAGGCATCAAATTAAAAGACTACCTGAGGGGCACCTGGGTGGCTCAGCTGGTTAAGGATCAGGTCACGGTCTCATGATTGTTAAGTTTGAGCCCTGTATCAGGCTCTATGCTGGCAGTACAAAGACTGCTTGGAATTCTTGCTCTCCTTCTCTCCTGCCTCTCCCCTGCTTTCTCTCTCTGTCCCTCCCCTCCACCCCATGATCTTACTCTCTCAATAGGATCTAAAAAAAAGACTTTGATATTTAAGAGAATTTAGAGGACTTCCATCTTGATTTTGAAATATTATATAGTCCAGTCTCAAAACAAATTTCAGAGGACGGCACAGGCATAAACTTTGGGTAGCAAGAAGACTTTTGTCACATCTAGCAATACTTCTTTAAATGATCCCTCAAACTAAAAATGAAATGCTTTATTATCTGAATTTTTATAGTGTTTGGAAACACTATCCTAAACTGTTCCCCAATTAATACTATATGAAAAAAAAAAAAAAAGGGTTCTGAAGTCACGAATGAAGTCAGTCATACTGTTCATCTTCTGTAACAGTAGGTATGGCACAGTTCGCAGACAGCTGGGAAGTCAGTGGGCAATCCTCACGATCCTTGTTCCTTTCAGATACTGCATTAAGATCTAAAAAAGGCTCTCACAACCTGTTTAAAATACATGTTCCTAAAAAATCGCTCAAAAAAAATAGTGTGAGTAAATCATAAACACCTTCCTAAAGAAGCAGTCTTAAATGTTTTATTTTTTACATTTGGGATACAATACAGCTACTTTTTTACAATGGGTATATGATTTATTAATCATAATTTCCACCTTTTGGTTAGCAAGTCTTGCTTTCCTTTAACCCTCAAGACCAAAACATACCAAGTACTTTGTCTTCATCTCCTCCAAATTTCTGAACAAAGAGGTAAGCATATGATATCCACAACCTACGGTTAAATGGATACAAATCCCAACCTGTGTCCTTAGAGTTCAACTGTACCAAAAGCAGTCAAAAGGCTTTTGGACAGCATTTTTCTGAAAGGCATGTCAATTTCTCAGGGGCTTCAGTCTAACAAGTTTTCACGAGAGCAACACGTTTCCTAAAACTCTCCAAAGTCGACCTGATACTCTCAAACCAATGTCAAAGAGTCAACAAACGAATCTGCCTAGAACTCAAAATTCAGCAGTTTATTACATAAAACAATTTTTTTTAAATAGCCAGAATTCAGAAATCCCTACAGAACTCTGAGACGCCGGGCAAGCCTGGACTGTTGCTATTAGAGCAGCTCTGAACTTTCTCTGTGCCTTACACTCACTTGCAATCTGGTGAAGCCTCTGGACCTCTCTGAATATTATTAAACACGTAAAAGATATATAGAATTTACAAGGAAACTAATGACATTAAAATACAGTTACAAAAAGTCAACTCGTGACATGTTTGTGTGCACTTCTCCATTGTAGTAACAAGTGTAGTGATGTGTAATTACTGTAATTTTGAAGAAATAAGTATACAGTATTCCTAGAGATCCACAACTGTGAAATGAAAATATTTGTGCATTCTACTGGTGACAAGGTCACGAATACGATGCTGCTTGTTGCTTATAGTCATAGTTGAAGGCCATCAGATTTTGGTTGAAGTTTTTAGCGACTATTATCATGTGTATCTTTCTTTACACCCAAGTTCATGGCTATTTGAATTCTACCCATAAACTCCAATTTTAAAACTCTGTGAGTTTCATATTTTAGTTGAAAGATTTTATACAGCATTATTCTAGCACATTCACAGACCCCAAAGTAAGGTGCTTTATTAGTCTTTTCTAAGTCTAACATTTCTTCACCACAGGGTTAAAACCGGTTCTAAGTCTCTTCAGCTTTCCATAACTGACTTAAAGTACTGGCCAGCCATGCTAGATTATATATACTCGCTTTTATGTTAAAATGCATTAACCTCATCGCCCCTACAAACTTTGCCATAACGTGAATCTAGAATCGCCATCTACTACAAATTTTTACAATATATGGCTCACAATGACAAACATCTTACAACGAAGTTAGCATCTACTGGGAACTGGATCATTAAGACAGTTCCCTACCTCCCTTCAACACAGTAACTTGTCATTACATTTAAAATAAACATATATCTAAGGGTATACATGTATATATACAGTAAAGGCGGGGTAGGGAGGAACCTTCGCAACTCTTCCCTAAAACTTTGCACCACTTAGAAGTCTCAGTTCGCAGTAACCGACTCACTCCGGGCCTAGCCGGTTTCGGAGTCCCATGACTGGCGCAGTCCAGGGAGAGGAAAAGGGGACAACGGAGGAGAGTCCCCTCCGGAGCGAGGAGCCCCCAAGCACAGGCGGCCGAGGCGGGAACCCTGACCAGGCAGGAACCAGGATGCAGCTGCGGCCGAGGCGGGAGGCCGCTGCAGACCAGGCGCTCGCCCCCCTCATCCCCGACCCGTCCCGACCCCGACCCCGCCCGGCCTCAGCCCATCTCGGTCGAGGCATCCGGGCCGGGAAGCGCTCCACCCCCCGCCTGCTCCCGTCCCCTTCCCACCCCTCCCCGGCAGAGAAGTCACCTGAAATGACCGGCCAGGGAGCAGCGGCAGCACCACACCGGCATGGAGCGCGGCGCACGGGGCGTCTGAGCGCGACCACCGCCTGCCCCGGCTGGGCTGCCCGTCCGGGGCGCCCGCCCACTCGCCCGGGGTCGCGAGGTCCCCGGGGCGCCAGCGCCCCCCGCGTCGCCGTCGCCGCGGCTGCCCGGAAGCTGCGGTAGAGCAGCCGGCCGGGCCCCGGCGCCCCGAGCTCCGCCTCAGGTTAGCGGCTTCCGCTCCTCGCCCGCGGGGAGCCTGACGCCGGCGGAGGATGATCTGGGGGCGCCAGGGGAGGGGCGGGGCGGGGACGCTGCGACGGCTGCTGCGGAGGCGCGCGGGCTCCTCCTCGCAGGTGCGGCGGCGGCGGGCGAGGCCGGCGATTGGCGGAGCTGCGGCCGGGCCGAGGGGCCGGGCCTGACGGAGCGGCGGCTGCGCGGGCAGGGGACCGAGGGCCGCGCGCCAAGCGGACGGCTGTGGCGCGGGCGGGGTCCGGAGCTCGGCCTGCGCCCCGCGACCCCTCGGCGTGCGCCCTCCCCGCGCCGGGGTCGGCGGGGCTGGGCGGATGCGCCGGGAGAGGGCGGGGGAGGCGAGTGAGGAGAAAGCTGCTAACCCCGGCCGCGGAGCGGCGCGGGGGATAGATGGCCTGCGTACAGCGCGGCCTCCGCGGCCCGAACGACGCGGGCTCGCCTCCAGGAGGTGCGCGCCTTCCACGCAGGACACCCACCTTAGCGCCTTTCCTTGCTAAGGCTGGGAGCTTCTGCGCGCTTCTGGCTCCTGTCCCTGCATCGCCAATCCCGGGGGTTGGGGAGCAGGGCTGAAAATACCCCAAACCACTGGTGCCGGAGCTCCCCTCCCAATTCTGATTGCGGAAGGCCGGCTTCTGGAATGAGAAATCTCTCTTCGTTAACTAGCTCGCCAGTCTGCACGAGTGCTAGAACCACCTGCACCGCCTGCTAAAAATACCACTGCTTAGCCCCGCCCAAGACTCGCCGAGCCCGCTTCCGGGAGGGGGAAATGGCAGGAAGGTGTATAGTAAGTACCTGCAGGTGAAGGTGCTGTAAGAAGAGTTTTAGAAGTACCGCCTGTCCCTATTCGATGTTGTCAAAAAATAAAGGCGGGAAAAACTCCCAGAAGTGATTGATTGTATGTACTATTACACACACGTGTCTCTAGTTCCACTTCCAAGAAAGCCCAATTATTTTTGCGATTAAAATATGAGATACATAATTTCTGTTTTTAAATAGTTTTTTTTTTTTTTAAGTTCAAAAGTTTTGCTGAATGCTTCATTGAACGAACTTGCACTTAGGTATTTTAGATTTTTTGAAGCTTGAAAGTTCGTAGGACTCAGCAGGCCTCCAGGACTATAAAAAATTCCTGCTTTCCTCGTATTACTGACAATTTGACACGCTCATGTCATTTTAATGTTTGAAAAGTGAAGCATGAAGTAACTCTTCTGTTGATATTCATAACATTATCCTTTTAAAGGACCCAGATTCTTAAAATTTATGCCAATCCAGAGAATTGAAATATTTAAAACTATAAGAATGTTTATAATTATTTTGTGTAATTTTTCCCCTATGGCTTTGTTTTTCGGAGTTTTCTTGCAGTATTTCAGATCAAAGAGCAAAGCGGGCTATGGAATTTTAGGCTGACTCTGGTTTATATTTAAACCTTGTGAACTTGCTATCATGGTTTACACTTGATAAAGGTTTATGATTAAATCAGGCCACAATGACTACGTAGAGGATTTTTCTTACAGCAAATGGGGCATATCAGAGTGTATTTTTATTTTGAATTGTAGGTGAGGTCTTCTTTAAATGTAAAATCCAGGTTTCGTATTAAAAAATCGATAAAAGTTGCAGGTGAGGTTGTGGGCCAACAGACTCAGATACAGCTGGGGAGAATGTAAATTAGTATGTAATCCAACACTCCCTCACCTGCACAGGAGCACCTCAGTCTACCTTTCCGTGCCCACAGGTTGAGGTGGGGTCTATATCACACCAGTAACCTTGCC
The DNA here is from genome assembly GCA_030068075.1 of Paguma larvata. Lineage (NCBI taxonomy): Eukaryota > Metazoa > Chordata > Mammalia > Carnivora > Viverridae > Paguma > Paguma larvata. Next base: position 35,666,923 of record CM057838.1, on the reverse strand, counting down.
ACTCCATAGTACTCGATGGGCTCCCAGTGTTATGTGGTTGTAGAATCCTTACTGAACAACCCTTCTTAACGGTAGAGAGTGTAACCGTATTTCATACATTTAACTATAACATAGTGGCTGAAAGGACTGTCTGTTGGCGTCTTCCCTGGGCCAGCTATGTTGATCACGGACAAGTTACTTAGCATCTATGGGCTTTGATTCTTATCTATTATGAACTTACCTCACTGGTTATCAGGATTAAATAAGAAAATACTTATAAAGCACTGACCACAGTGCCTGGCTTATATTAATCACTGAATAAATGTTAGTTTTCATTATTATCCGTAATAATATCATAAATTATTTTTACATTTTCTAAAGCAGAAATCCGGAAAGTATGGATTGAAGTAAGCCCCTTGCCAAATTCATACGTTGAAGCCCTTAACCCCCAGTGTGACTATAGGTGATAATAGGGCCTGTGAAGGGTTTATTAAGGCTATGTGAGGTCATAAGTGTGGGACTCTAATTCAGAAGGCCTGGTACCTTATAAGAAGAGGAGCTCTTTTTCTGACAGCAGAGGGTGGTAAGCTGGGAAGAGCTCTCACTAGGAACCACACAGGCAGGTACCTTGATTTCAGACTTCCCAGTCTCCAGAACTGTGAGAAAATAAATGTCTATTGTTTAACCCACTGAGTCTATGGCATTTTGTTACAAATGAGCCCAAGCTCACTAGGATACTATGGTTTTGCATCTTCTAGCAGCAAACAAAAAAATTTTAATGTAAACCATTCAAAATAAACCACTGCATTTCATAAATTAGGTTTATCTGTCAATGGACTATATATACCATGCAGTAGTTTGGCGGTATAATACTCAGGGTTGTTTTTTAATGTTTTATTTATTTATGAGAGAGAAAGCATGAGCAGGGGAGGGGCAGAGAGAGAGGGAGACCGAGGATCCGAAGTGAGTTGTGTGCTGACAGTAGTTAAGCACGATGTGAGAACACGAACTCATCAACTCATCATGGACTGCGAGATCATGACCTGAGGCAAAATCGGCCGCCTAACCGACTAAGCCACCCAGGTGCCCCGATACTCAGTTTTAAAGCGTTCTAGAAAACGTTCTTTAAAAAAACAGTCCTTCCTTTATTGAAGCTCTAGGAAGCTCAGATACCTTTCAGATTTCTTATCTGCAAGCTTTCAATACTTTTTGGTACAGTGAATACCTCTGTTTAGCTGTTAGTTTGCAATTCTTATCAATTCATTTCTCTATTTTGATGGCAAATAGTAGAAGGACTTTCCTGACTACACAGCAAACTGGAGACAGAAGCTGGTGCTGTATATATAAGTCGAAGTTTGTTCCTTCAGTTCGAACTTAGGACAGAGAGAAAAATACCAAAGAGGCTGCTTGCTAAAAATACTATTTATTTTTGTAAATATTGTAGCAGTCAGGTTCTGTTGCAGAGAACAGAACTCATAGAATTCACTCTAAGAAAAAAAAATTTCTTACAGGATATTAACATGTTGCAGAATCATAGGTAGACTAAAGAAACACAGGTACAACTTTGAGAAAATTACCTGAAGTCACAATGAAAGGTAAGCCACCAAGGGAGCTGCCACCTGTCTTTGACCAAATTGCTGCCTGCCAAATTGACTGCTTTGGCTACAGCTGCTAATTCCAGAACTATACCTGACATCGTAACTCTTTATCTGTTGTCCGTCTCCCTCTGCCACAAAGGAACTTCATTTTTCTGTTCAAGGTTATATACCACAGCACCGAGAACAGATCTTGGTTTGTAGTAGGGATAAACACACAGCATCGTGGGTAACACTCATCCAGTAAACCAGCAGGGCTGATGTTGGATAGGCTTTTAACTAAATGGAAGGCATTGGCATGAATTACCACTCATTTGTCTGTCTCATTGCCTGTAAGATCAACTGAATAGACTCTATTTGCATTTCTACAAGATTAAAGGAGAAAAGTACAGAATAGAGAGCAGTAGCCAGAGACAGAAAGCATGACCTAAAATTAAGTCATACAGAATTAATCAAGGTTTCAACATCAGAATAGAAGATCCAGAGAGTGAGAGCAGAGAACAAGATGGTTAGATGAAACTTACCAGAAAAAAATGTTCAGAACTAAAGGGAGACATGAGTCTGCGTATGTGTAAGACCTATTAAGTCCTGAAGAGGAAAAAGAGAATGTGTGCATAGAGGCACATCTTAAAATTTAAGGATATCAAGAATAAAAAGATCTTAAAGCTCCCAGAGAGTAAATACAGGTCCTCCATAAAGGAATGAGAATCAGGCGAGCAATAGGCTAGCTTCCCATCAACAGGACTGGATATCAGGGGGTGAACAAGCCCTGAAAGTTCCATACGAAAATGATTTTGAACTTGGAATTCCAAGCCAAGGCAAACTATCAATAAAATATGGGGCCGGAATGAAAAAGAAAGGTAAACATAAACCAAGAACGCTTTCTCTCCCAAATACTCTTTTTTTTAGCATGTTACTTGAGAATGTGGGCTGGCAAAACAAGGGAATTATCCAAGACACTGGAGCAGGTTGGATATATGAATAATAGAACTAATTCAGAAGAGCAATGAAGGCAAGTCCCCCGATGACAACGGTGCAGCCAGCCTGAGAGCCCCCCATCCAAATTGAAAGAAGACCTCAGGGCTGCAGGAGAACTGCCTATAGAAAGAAAAGAGTCCTTAGATGTGACAGTATCCTGGAAATGTTGGAAGAACCTGTTCTAATGATGCCATGAAAGCAGACAATTTGAGATCAAAGTAAAAAGGCAATTAGAGGTCAAGCAGGGGTGGGAGTATATGACCAAAAGTATACAAAAAAACAAGTACGGTCCAGTAGTGGAATGCAACTCTCTAGGGCAGTGGATAAGTGGATGATGCTGATGTAGATATAAACATTGTTTACTGATACTCAGATTTACACTTCACCTGTAGATGAAGCAAGAATCTCCTAACAATGGTTACAAAATATATTTTAGATGTTAATCATGACAATGTAAAGAGAACAAGAGAGGTGAAAAGAAAAGTATGAAATACAATATTCTTATTTGACAAAGTAAAGAGATACTGCTTATAACCGAAACAAGAAATACCTTTTAAAATTATTATTAGGGCACAGGGTGACTCAGTCAGTTAAGCGTTGAACTTCAGCTCAGGTCACGATCCCACGGTTCATGAATTGGAGCCCCACATTGGGCTCTGCGCTGATAGCACAGAGCCTGCTTGGGATTCTCTCTCTCTCCCCCTGTCTCCCCCTCCCTGACTCGCTCTTTCTCTCCCTCTCAAAATAAATAAACTTTAAAATAATTATTTAACATCACAAATGTAATTAATGGGAAAGCTAATGGTATAGGTATAATTTATTAGGTGTTGCAGGTAGGGAAAATTTGAGGTGGTTAATTTAGTAAATTCTTACCTCTCTGGGCAGGAAGTGAGTATGCAAGATCTAAACTGATAAAACCAGAATTAGCGGCATAAGCTTGTTATTTAGAGATAGGAGGGTACCGATGAGGTAAATGTGACTGCCTCTGGGGAACAAAATTGGGGGGACTGGCCAAGGATGGGCTGAAGGCTCATTGCTTTGTGTTCAACTCACCTGAACTGATCCATTCATTCATATAACAAATATTTGCTGTGTACCAAAAATGTGCCAGGCACACAAATGAAACAAGATTTGGCAACACAGATATTTTCTACCACAACAATGCCAAAATGTAAAATAGAACATCAGCCTTGTTCTTAAAAAATTTTATGAGGCAATTGATTCCAACCATATTGTTACTCCCCTCTCTTTAAAACCCTTCCTCTTACCTTGTCATGTTCTAACACAAACTTTTTAGTCATCCGACACCCACACCCAGTCTTGTTTGTTGGTGCTGTGGGGAACCCGGGGATGGGACAGCAGAGGAGAAATAAGCTTGTCCTACCTTTCTCCACCAGGTTGGGGGCTGGGAGAGGTTCCACGATTTCTGTGGAGGTGACCTGTGGTTTTGGAGTTCCAAACTGACATGAGCATGGAGCAAGCACGATGAGCATATGGGCAGACCCCCTGGGAGCAAGAGTAAGAAAAGCCTTCTCCTTTTCACACACACCAGAGTAGGACTTCTCAAGCATGGCTGCATATTAGAATCACCTGGAAGTATTTAAAAAACAATGCCTAGGTATAGCCCAGGTGGTAGGAAGTACTACTGATGAAATGAAAAGTCTTTGGTGAAGGGACTTCACGCACCTGATTCAAGTCATTAACATTCAATTCACAAGCAATGTTGGCTGGCACAACTGGTCGAACTGACAAAACAAATCAGAGCTTCAAACCACTTTTCATTCTGATATTCATACAATAGTGAGTCTGAGGGAGAACTACACTCACTTCTTTGACCCTAGTTATAGTGTAAATAGAAAATGTATAGCTCATATTTTATTAGTAAAGTTAATTTAGTGTACAAAAGCCCCCTGCACACACATATGAGCTTACAGTTCTAATCTGACCTTTTGGGGCACCTGGGTGCCTCAGTCAGTTAAGCATCCAACTTCGGCTCAGGTCATGATCTCACGGTCTGTGAGTTTGAGCCCCGCGTCGGGCTCTGTGCTGATGGCTCAGAGCCTGGAGCCTGCTTCAGATTCTGTATCTCCCTCTCTCTCTGCCCCTCCACTGCTCATGCTCTGTCTCTATGTCTCTCAAAAATAAATAAACGTTAAAAAAATTATTTAATCTGATCTTTTTTCTCAGGGTGCCTTCCCCCCACGGTCTTCTTTCCAAACATAGCAAAGCAATCTCTCCTTAGGGTTTTGCATTGGCTGTTCCTTCCCTCTTTCTAGAACACTCTTCCTACCATTCCATGTGCCTAACTCCCAAACATAGCAAAGCAATCTCTCCTTAGGGTTTTGCATTGGCTGTTCCTTCCCTCTTTCTAGAACACTCTTCCTACCATTCCACGTGCCTAACTCCCTCACCTCCTCAGAGTCTACTCAACTATCACCTTCTCAGTAAAGGTGACTCTCAACACCCTGTTTAAAATTATAACCTGCCCTCCTTGCCTCAAGTCGGTACTCTCAGTTTCACCTTCCTCTACTTTTCTCACCTACTCTACTTCTCTTTTTATCATAGCACTTATCACCTTCTAAGAATAATTTGCCCGCTAAATGTATCGCTGTTTGGTCCCTCCCATTCGAATGTAAACAAGTAAGACAGGGTTTCTTCCATTTTGTTCACGAAGGAAACTTAAGTATCTAGGACCGTGCCTATCACATAGTTGGCACTCAATAAATATTTGCTGGGCTTCAGTGGCCTCTTAAATATCATTTAGCTCATTATCTTTATAAAACATACATGTTTAGCCATGTTATAATCATACGTGTTTGGAACATGCTACCTCACACTGTTACATAAAGCCTTTGTGGAGTTGTAAATCTACCCACAAATGATCTGTCTCTCAATGGCACATGCTGCCTATCTGGGCTGGGAGTCAGAAAACCTGGGCTTTAGTCTTGGCTGTTAACTTAGCTATATTCTATTGAGCAAGTTACCTTCACCTCTCTTAGCCTCACTTACATAATCTATAAAAGGAGACTGGTAGGAATGAATTTCGAGTCTTCATCCCCTTCCATCATAAAACATTTTATTACCACTTGTGAGATTAAAACACAACATAAAGTTTGTGTCGTCTTCTATTTTCCTATGAAAGTAGTTAAAATATGCACCTATCGCCATATTGCAAGGTGAATTTATATAAAATTTATATTCAACTGTATGGTGGTTAACAGTTATCCTCTGTGGAATCAGATTGTCCTTATTTTAATCCTTGCTTAGCTACTCATTACCTATGTATCAAACAAGTTATTAAACATCTTTCAGCCTCAGGTCCCTTCTTCTGTAAAATGAATATAGTAATAGTGCCAATTTCAGAAGTCATTGTTACATTTACTGTGAAAATAGCTAATCCGTGCAAAACATTTAATACAGTGCATGGTTCATGAGAAGGCCTCAATAATTGCTAGTTATTAACTTTTCATGAAATATTCATCTTAGCAATACTTTCTGTTGCATGGGTTTGTGGAAATAAACGAAGACCAATCAGATGAAAAAAGTGAAGGCTATTTATTCTGAGCTTGCGGTAGAGCAGAGTTGGCCACCATCACTGTATTTTGAAAGAAATTCAAAGGCAGGCAGATGAGTGGGAAAGCTTTTAGTGGAAAAGAGGGAAGTTTTCAGGTAGGCCCCCCTGGTTGGGGACCGCTGGCAGGGGGAACTTCTAGGCAGGCATCCCATGTGATTGATTAGGGGTACATATTTGGCTTTCTCTGCTTGATACTGAGTCAGAAGCAGGAACACAAAATAGGGGAGCCAGCAGTGAGTTAGCAAGTCCTGGACATTTGGAGCCGATTATTACAGAAGTTATTCTGTAACTTCCCGTCACTTCCTGGATTGTCACTATGGATAGCAATCCAGCTCCCTGCAAGTCTGACCTAACAGGCTGGCTTCCCGGGCTATTGATTTGATTATACATAGGGGCTGGGAGTCCTGAGCAGGCTGCTGCAGGTTGTGGGTCAAAGTTCTATTTTTTTAATGTTTATTTATTTTTCAGAGAGAGAGAGGGAGGGAGGAAGAAGGAGTGCACAAGCGGGAGAGGGGCAGAGGGAGAGGGAGACACAGAACCTGAAGCAAATTCCGGGCTCTGAGCTTCAGCCCAGAGCCCTACATGGGGTCCAAACTCACAAACCGTGAGATCATGACCTGAGCTGAAGTCAGAAGCTTACTCGACTGAGCCACCCAAGTGCCCCCAAAGTTCTATTTTTATATATGGTTTGATCATCATCTGTTTGCATATTCAGTCTCTCAGATTTATATGAATACAGTAAAAACTTAATTTCCTTCATTGAATGAGGCTTTTTAATATCTCAGAATAATATTAAATCTGGGGACAATTTAATTAGGTCATTAATTTACATTGATTACAGTAGTTTTAGACTTTGTTTCCATTAAGAGTTATGGAAAGAGTTATTAGTCCCAGAGGGAGATTCTATTTGGATGATGATAGTAGCTAAGACTTATTAGCAAGGTTATTAAGAATATTGACTGGAGAAAAATAGATTGTTTTAGTTTTTTAATAGATCAGTTATTTATTCGATTTAAATATTGATATTTTGTTGATATAAACTTAGCCGATCAACATCTTGCAAAGTATATTTACCTCCCATTAATCAGTTTACCTTAATCCATCAAACAGGATTAGAACAAATATAATTATAGATATCCTCTCTACCTAATCATCCTCTTCAATGATTGTTTGCTCATTAAGTTAGAGAAAATTCTAAGATGCTTGGCAAAGTTACTTTTGGAAAGGGACCCATTCCTGACATTTTTCTCCAGAGGCTTTAGCATTTCAATTTATGCCACCAAATAGGATAATTTCATAAGGACACTGACATTGCTTTTTTACTTTAAAATGGATTTTCGTTACTTTGCTCCTAACTTTATTCTTCCATTTATTTGGCCTCTTCAGTTAATAAAAGGGTCTTATGTCTGTCTGGCTCTTGTATATGTATTTATATGACGTTGCAGTTCTTTTGCATGTATGGCTAGAGTCTTTCGAGTTACTTAACAATTCACAGCAACTTATTTGAAGATTCTCACTCCTTTTGAATATCCACCGCTATCTTGCATTTATATCCTATAGATTTGAAAGAAAGAAATGTAAAGTCAAATACATCGAGATCAGATTACCTGGAAAGAAAAGTTGAATAGCCAACATTATAGAATTTCTTCTTGATGTGTTTCAATGATAAGAGGAATTGCAAACCTGGCATTTTAAAGCACTTAAAATTAAAAAATTATTTTTTAAAAAAGACAAATAACCTGAATTTATGTAATAGGGGTATCATCAGATACACAGCATTTCTGAAATAGCTATGTAATGAATACATAGTTCTCCTTGGTTTCAGTCTTAAAACAGATTATAAGTCCCAGAAATAATCGCCTTAACCACGAATGTGAACATGCAATTATTTCTTAAGTTTTGCTTTACAATATGTACCGGTCATAACATAGTTAAGTTAATCATTTTATCGACTGTCTAATTGCCTGTTCCATTTCTATAGCTAGAATGTTTGATAGGGTTGTTCTTTTGGAAGGTGGCCAAGGACTGGGCTTATTTGTGTTTTATTTTTAGGAACAATAATAGAAGTCAATAAAACTCATGCTAAGTATGCTAGAAATTTAGTGCGGCATCCAGAGCCCAGAACCAGCGTTTGGAATCAATTTCTGTAATAGCAAGTCTAGCTTCCAAGTGCAGTTCCAGGGAGGGTGGGAGGATCAATTTTCTTTCCTGCTTAAAAATACTACATACGCAAGGTTTGATCTCCAGAGTTAACAAAGGCACTGGAGCATTAGGGAAATTAATTAAATAAAGAAATTTGAAATCTATCCACTCAGGACTTTTTTTCTTATAAATATATATTTTATTTGCAGAAAGATTCTTTTCGGCTTATTTACCAATCTGTCTGCTCTTATTTAATGTACTGTCTTGTTCTTCATTGTGATTTATATTCTTTCCTTCTTTATAAACATGTTAAAGTATCTTTCAGACTAGATTGTATCCTTTTTTCTAGTCCTTGGTGTGCAAATTCTTCTATCTGCTGTGGCTGCTAGCGCTCTCTCCCTCTCCGGTCATCGATTTCCTCAAGAAGAAAATGATTTCTGGCTGTAAATTGATCTCCAGCAGGAGCTGACTTGGGAGCTTATGCTGTGCCCTCAGGATGTAGATACCACGGCCCAGTTTTACATTTGCTTCTGCTTAGACCGGATGGGGGTTACCACATCTAGATCAGTTTTAATGAAAACATCTCAGCTAGGACCATTGGAGCCAAGCAGAGAGAATGAAGTTTGACTTGAGCTACCCACAGGCTGAGGTGCTAGGTTCCTGTGGGAGAATTATTTTCCACCCAGCTTCCTTGCAGTTTCCTTTTTTTAAAAAAAGGTTTTTAATATTTATTTATTTTTGAGAGAGAGAGAGAGGAGAAGGAGGAGGAGGAGGAGGAGGAGGAGGAGGGGCAGAGAGAGAGAAAGACACAGAATCAGAAGCAGGCTCCAGGCTCTGACCTGTCAGCACAGAGCCCGACGCGGGGCTCAAAGTCACAGACCGTGAGATCATGACCTGAGCTGAAGTCGGACGCTTAACTAACTGAGGCTCCCAGTCATCCCATTTCCTTGCAATTTCCTAAGCAGGATCAGTGGCTGAAGTTTTTCCATTTCATGCAAAGGTCAGCCCCTTATGACTCCCACTCATAGACAGGAAGTTTATAGGTAGGTCTTTTGGCAAGGACATACTTTCATTCATGTTTCTCAGGATTCCAGCACCCTGCTCTCAAGCATCATATCTGGTTTCAACATGTCCATTGGCTGGGAGGACCTTAAAGCTCAGCATCCAAGTCAGGGCACTTGGAAAATTGAATGGGGACATTGTTCTAATCACTCCGCAGCAGCAGGTGCAGAGGAAGCGTATCCTTATCAAACCAGTACGTGTGTCACTCTGAGGCGTAAGCGATTTTGGCTTCTGCTCCTCCTCACTAATCACTGCCCCACCTTTTCCATTTCTTTGTTTCTACAATCTGGAGAATATCCTGTCAGTTTCTAGCTTGATAGTACGTACACAATTTCCATTGTTTGGGGTGATCCATGTGTTTGTGTTAGGAGGAAGAGGTCCTAGCGATATCAACTCATTCTGAGTATGTTGACCTGCATTTATGAATATCTTTAATATATGCAAATCTTCCTGCTCCTTGTGAGTTCCAATTGAGTTTGTTAACTATTTCCCTGTTATTATAATCACATTTACTTACACCCTAGATACAAAGGCAGTAAATAAATTTCCCCTTGAAATAGTTGACTGAATTTTGTCTAATATTACATCATTTCTGAATGTTCGTCCTTCCTAGGGTAAAGTAAAATAGTTCTTCTTTTATTTCTTTCAAAGGACCAAACTAGTACTTTAAACTTGAATTTACTACTGATGTGCACAATGCTTAATAATACTTTATTGTTCTTTGACATGTAATTACAGCCAGAAAAACGTCTCTGGCAGTAGAATTCACACCTAATTGCTCGTTGCTTAGAGTCAGGACACTGTTCTATGAGAGCGGGACTAGCAAAAGCCAAGAAAGTTCTGAATAGACTAAAGTACAAGAAAACTAATAGAAAACCACACTGACCCATGCGAACAAAGCAAGCCTATTTTTCAATCCGAATTAAGTCAAAATGGTCTGTAGGTTTTTGGCCTGCAACACAAATTTAGTTACCAGAATTGAGTCACAAGGTGGATGAGTGGAATGCCTCAGTTAGAGTTGACACATGTACTGAGTTTAGACATCATGGCACAGCTACAAATTATATGTGGCCAAGTGGGTCGTGAGCTCTCAGAGAAGAGCTATTGGAATGGATTACACTGACTCTTCAGTCCTCTGTTTGTTGTTCCTGCCTTCAGACATACATGCCTTCCTTCCAACACGGTCATTGGTTACCCTTTGAAGACCATACAGGCCCAGGCAGAGCACTCAGGCAAGAAGAAACCTGTTGCAAAGACAGCAGTTGGCGACAAGCCTCTATTAATACAACTTGGCTTTCTTACAACTCTGGTAACTGCGTTTTCTACCTCCTTCACTTCTTCAGTTCCAACTTTTCCCTAGTGACCATAATTCAGCTTTTCTTCCTGCTTCTGTATTTCTATTTGGGATGCTCCTACCATCAACCCATCCTGGTGGGTTTTGTTCAACAAAGATTTTTACTTTCTTACATTGAGGAATGGCCCCAATCCTGTGTAATTCCTTGATGTGTTACACTTCTTGGCTTCATCTTGTGAAGGTATATTTTAGAGCCAAAACCTGAAATAAAATAGAGTTAAAGTTTTATTTACTCTATTGACAGAAGAAAATATTATGTTCTTTTTTCCTCTATAGATAGTCTTTTGGTTACTTGAAAAAGTATCATATTTCTGATAGTGTTGATACAGTCACTACCTCTCTGATTTTCATACTTTGTTAACCATGTTAACTGAACACTGAAAGAGAAACTATACATCTAACACAAACACACAGAAATGACATAGAAATATATTTGTGGATCATATACTCCAGAAAATTCCAACGGGTGTCACTGCTCTCTCCCCTGTCTTTGACTCCCGAGCCTAGCTACAGAGGTTAGGATTCCTTGACAATGAGTCAGTTCACGCTCTGTTGAACAAATATTTTCTTTTCTATTTATTTTATCTCAATACCTGTCTGTTTTCCATATCCTGCCCAAATCAAATTGCAGAAATTATCCCTTCACCAAAAATATAAATCTTAAGCCATTGCAGAGAATTCAGCGTATGAGGTTTATTTGAACTGCTGGCTAACGCCTTCCATTTAGCTTTCCAGTAACATCCAAATCCTAGCAGTTATGGCAATACGCCAAGAAAGTTCTTGTGTCAGCTTTCTTCTTTCCCTGGAATGTCCTTGAAAAAAAAATTACCGAGTAGTTTTCCAGTATATAAATCACAACTATTTACCAGTTGGGGTTATCATGGACAAAACTTTAAACATAAAACTGCTGTAAACATCTGTGTGGATGTGTTTTCATTCCATTCTGGGGACTACCTAGGAGTGGAGAGCTGACTCGTAGCATATCCTTACCATTAGAAAAAACTGCAGAACCATTTTCCAAAGTGGCCGTATTACTGTCCATCCCCACCAGCTGTGTGATAGTTTCAGCGGCTCAGTATCCTCGACAACACTTGGTGGGGTCATTCTTTCTAATTTTAGATGTTCTGGTAGTATGTAAAGGAACATCTCATTTTTGTTGTAATTTGTTTTTCATGAGTGATTATTACTGATATGCCTCTTTTTATCTGCTTCTTTAGATTCTGAGTACGAGTTTTTATACAGAGTTTCTCTGTATAAGGTTCTACTCAGTTTGTTCCTCTTAGTTTTCCCTGGGGCGATAAAGATGCGTGATAGTTTGTGAAGTCATGCTATCAACCCTTAATGACTTTTCTCCACATTTCATGAAAGAAAAGTTAAGCTAGTTATTTTGAATTTCTCTCTCTAGTAGCTGGTCTAGATACCAATCCAAACAGATACATCATAGTATGTTGCCTGTTTCTTCTTAACCTCCGGGGGTATTTGGTTAATTAATTTCCTTCTAATAGTCTCTACCAAAGTCAAAGGAGTTGAATTTGAAACATTAATGGCGATCTTAGTGGTGGGGAGGGTGATTTGCATGAATGTAGGGGAGAATTACAAGGAAGAAAATTTTGGCTCAGAATGGGAAAACTTTCCAACAAAGAGCAAAACAGTTCACGTAAAAGGAAAAGATGGGTTTTTAGTTCAGTCGTGGGCTGGCGTTTGCGAATGGGGTGATCTGGACAAGTTACCTAAACTCTCAAAATTCTGTCTCCTAATGTATAACATGGGGATCATAATTTTTCATATCCTTACTTCAAAGGATTTATGTAAAGGTGATATGAGGTAATATATCTGAAAGGTCAGTGCTAATGCAATAGAGTCAGCAGTAGTAAGAGCAGTAGCAGAAACAGTAGTGATAAAAATAAAAACAGGTTGTAGAAATTAGCACTGGTCAACATTCAATGTGCTGCCTTGGTAAGAAGGAAGTTTCCTGCTTCCTGAGGTATTATTCAGGCGGAGGCTGGACAACCAGCCCTCAGCATGTTGTGGGAAGGAATCTGTTGGATGGAACTTGAACCATCTGGTCTTTCATGTTCTTTCCAATTCTACGCCTCTGTATCTTCGTTTGTCAATCACTGAATGCTTTTTCTGATCCTTTGGCAAAGCGCTACAGTCAGTACCCGAGGAAGCAGGAACACAGTATAAAATAAGAGATAGTGAGATATTTTAAGCACTCTAATTGTGAAAGCTGTTCATTTAATTTCTACCACATCCTTCAAAACATTATTAGTGAATAGCAAGTAGGATTCAACATTAGTCACTTTTAGGAACGCCGAGCTAAAGTTGATCCTTGTTAAAGATAAGGCATGGATTTAAGTTGTACACACAGAGCTCACATTCTGGGAATCTTGGGAGCAAAGATTTCCAAGGTCACTGATATTTAACATAATGTACTTACTTAGGCTGATAGACAGCTATATCTGAGTACATTAGTAATCAAGCAACAAACGAATGTTTAAGCTAAATGTATGATATATTTATAAAATGAATAAATTTATAAAAGTATAAATTGTTATTATACCCAAAGGCATGGACAAATATTAAGGGGAAAATGGAATATTTCAGATACATGCAGTTCAGTAATTTTTAAAAAATTAATGTTATAAGGAATAGGTGTTTTGGGTTTATCAAATATATGGATGTTTTAAAAGCACTTATATTTAAATAATTTTCAAACATGTTTAAATTAATAACCTTCTTCCTTTAAGAATATATATTTGAATTTCTACTTTAGAAGTAATACCTGGTTATTACATAAAGTTAAGAAAAGTGCATACATTTCTACAAAGAGAGGAATGAAAATTATAAGAATCATACCCCTAAATATAATCACTGTTAATATTTTTACACATTCCCTTCTGTAATATACATACATATACTTATACAAATTCATAATATATACATACAGATATACATGTTTAAAATCCTGCTTTCGTTAAATATTTTTTGAAAATAATACTTTAATAGTGTCCAAGAGTATACCCTATATTTTATATCTAATATATTTAACAGTATTCCCTCTCGTGGAACATTTGTGAACAAAACATGGGACTTACTCATCTAAACCATGCAAATTCCATTCTGAACCCTTTTGTGTGTGTGTGTGGGGGGGTGTGTGTGTTTATTCCCCAGTGCAATGTAAGTTTGGGTTGGCTCAGATTGTTAAGGTCTTTCTGTATCAAATCCAGTTGTCTGCAGACAGCTAGGTCACTGTGGCCCCATCTATCACAGTCCTCTTCCTCCTTGCCAAATATGACCATGGACTGACAGGGAATTCTTCCAAAGAAAGAGGGGAAAGCAAACCATGCTGCATTCTAATGGATGCCACACACTCACAGATTGTATTAGGCGTCAGGCTGGTCACTGCTTTAAGAGTGGAGTTCTTTTAAGGTAAGTAATTCTTTACCAGACAAACAAGGTCTTCGTCTGGAATCAAACAATCTTGAATGAAAGAAGTCGAAGATGCAATGTTGCACTTTCTACAGAGGATATTTTAAGAAAACTAATTTGAACTGAAAATGTAGACTCAGAAATACCAGCTGGATAACATTGTAAAGGAAAAAACTTAAGAATCCTACGTCCCTTATATTTTCGGAAAAACCAACCTCATAACTATGTAAATAAGATAGCGCTTACTGGCTAGCTAAGTTAGATCAGCAACACTACAGTCCTGATGTTAGGAATGTAGTTGGCAGGGAGTGCAGAGGGCTTGGTGGACTGGGAGCTGGAGTGAGGAAGAGGCTCGCAACGCTCCTTTCCCACAGTCCACAGCTGTCTTCTTCATTTCTCATAGAAACTGCACGAGCTCTCTACCATTAGGACAAATTCTGGGTTCATACCCTGAACCTATAGCCACTTCCAAATAACTCAAATGTCCCACCCCCAAGGCCCAGAGAGTGCAGAGCTAAGTTTCTCTCCAAGACTTCTTCCTCAGATCAACTTTTTTTTTTTTTTTAAGTTTGTTTGTTTGTTTGTTTAGAGAGCATGAAAGAGCAGGGGAGGGGCAGACAGAGAGGGAGTGAAAGAGAATTCCAAGCAGGCTCCGCACTGCCAACGCAGAGTCCCATGCAGGGCTCAAACCTATGAACTGTAAGGTTGTGACCCGAGTGGAAATCAAGAGTCAGTCACTTAACCGACTGAGCCATCCAGGTCCCCTTCAGACAAACTTTTAATGAGACTTGGGATAGTGTGGAAGCGAGACCAATGGAGTCACAGCTTTGGGTGTAGCTGCCCCTTAGGTATTATGTTAATTTGGTGAAAGCAGTTATAACAAAGGATGCAGAATATGTGACTGGCATGATTCTAAGGAGTCAATGGCTAGAATAAGGAAGAGGGGAACATAATAATTAACACAGAATATTTGTCAGGTACTTCTAAGAGCATTTTTACATTAATCCATTTAAACCTCATAAAAATCCCAAGGAAATTTTTTCACAGTAAAAGATTATTTCTGATTACATTATAACGAGTAATGTTTGCATGTCAGTCTTTACACATGAATGAAACAGAGGAAGACCTAAGTTTTGAGTACACCTAGACAATGTGGGAGAGTGTAAAAGGTAGTTGAAGAAGTTAGTTGATAACTGCTGAGAGGGAAGGAAGGCCTGAACAGCTCCAAGTTACCAGGCTGCTCATTTACATTCTGAGAGAAGGTGGGTTTGGGCTGCTGACAGGTTATCACCGGTGAGTCATTACTTTTTTACCCTCTACATGTAGTGCCTTTCTAGAACAGCTGCTTCTCCCAAGTTATTCCCCTAATTTAGAATGTCACTGGGGGCGCCTGGGTGGCTCAGTCGGTTAAGCGGCCGACTTCAGCTCGGGTCATGATCTCATGGTTCGTGAGTTCAAGCCCTGCGTCGGGCTCTGTGTTGACAGCTCAGATCCTGGAGCCTGATTCGGATTCTGTGTCTCCTCCTCTCTCTGCCCCTCCTCTGCTCACACTCTGTCTCTTTCTCTCTTAAAAATAAACATGAAAAAAAAAATGTTTAGAATGTCACTGGCTATTGGCTGAAAGTTTAGATAAGCAATATCAACCAGAAGCAAAAATGTTGACTCTTCCTTTTACTTAAAAACATATCAAGAGATTAGAAAATGCTATTACATGGGACATGAATAACAGCGAACACCTACAGAGCCTGACAGCGATTTCAGAATACAGCCCCGTGAAAATCCCCACATATAGCACAGGGAGGTTAAATCATTTACCTGAGATCACACAGCTCACATATGTTGGAGTCAGGATCCCAGCCTTCCAAGTCTGGATCTCCAACCCATACCCTCAGTGACTGTTCTCTGAGAACCTCAGATCTATGCCCGTCCAGATGTGAATGCTTGAACACGTCATTGCATTTCTCAATTTCTCTGTTTTCCTTTCCTTGATTTACCCACCTTAGAATGTTGTTTGAGAGTAAAAAAGATATAGTATATGTGAATGTGTAAACAACCCTACAAGGTATTGTGTTGCATTGTTTTAAACGTAAAGCTCTAGCAGTTGTGAGATCTCTCCTTAAAGATAACATTATATCAGTACTTCCTTTCACTCCCGATGGGACTCTGGTGCTGACTCTATGCAGCCTGCTTCAGAGTGTCTGTTTCAAGATGACGCTGGGGAGGTGGGCACTGGGCCGGATCCCCCTTACCGCTTGGACCTACTGAAGGTAAACCACAAGTGAGGCGACCCACGGTGCTGCAGCCGTTACACAGAGTGTGGTTATACCTTTGTCGGTTGACTTAATACTGTTCTGTGTTCTCCTTTTCCTGGTCGTATTACTTTATTTATTTTTAATTTTTGTTTTAATTGAAGTATAGCTGACATACGATATTAGTGTCAGGTGTTCAACATGACTTGACAAGCATATACATTACAAAACGCTCACCATGTTATGTGTGCCTACCATCTGTCACCGTGCAGTGTTATTACAATACCGTTGACTATATTCCGTATGCCGTTCTCTTCATCTCCTGGTTCTTTTTAAATAGGTGGCTGCTACGGCATCTGCCCTGGCACCTCGAACTGCTGTGGACCCTGCCTTACTACGTTCTGCTGTGCCACAGGTTAGATCCCAATGACGGGGAGAGAGAATTCGGTTGTGAGGAACGGGGTGAGGGGGAGGTACACTGGGAAGGAGAACTAGATACGATTCCTGCTCTTGACTGTGGGATACCCACCCAGGCAAAAGCAAAACCACAGCAGGAAGCATGTGAGTCACAGAAGAGTCACTTAAAAATTGTTGAGCAATTGTTATAATGCTAAAGATACAAACATTAAAGAATATATGTTTAAACCAGAATATTAGACTAGACAAAAAAGAGGGGAAGATGATCTTTCTTTCTCTCTGACCAAATGCCTTTTCAGTTATTGTAACAGTTGTGAGAGAGGAAATTAATTGTCATAAATAATGACCAGAACTCCTGCCAGCCAAAGGAAAAAATAAAACCTTATAGATTTGTAGTTTTCGTTGATCTTAGAATTTAAAACTTTTGATTAACATTCTGATGATGAGATTATTTTTAGTAGTTTCATAAATAAAACTCTATAATGTGTGTAATTCTTTTTAAGGCCTGGAGTTGATTTTTGAACACTGAAGAAAAAGCATAAGCCCAATATTCTGGCATAAACAATTACTCTTTAGTTTTTGTTATTTTAGTGTTATACTAATTCTTAAACAAATTCAAATGATTCTTCTATGATTCATGTGCTTTCTGTGTGACTATATTTTTTAAAAATTTTTTAATGTTTATTTATTTTTTGAGAGAGACAGAGACACAGAATGTGAGTGGGGGAGGGGCATAGAGAGAGGGAGACACAAAATCTGACACTGTATCCAGGCTCTAAGTTGTCAGCACAGAGCCGGACGCGGGGCTCAAACTCCTGTATGGTGAGACATCTTCACCTGAGCAAACTCTGGACACTTAACTGACTGAGCCACCCAGGCACCCACTGCTGGTACTATTTTTGATGTTTACTATGGTTTTGGTTCTTGTGGACTGAGATTACATTGGACAATTGAGGCTTTTTTTCAGATTGTAAAAATAAAACATTTCCAAAAGTCAAAAGTCAAAATGTGAAGACATACTGTTTCTATTTTGGAAAATTCCTGTAGAACTGGCCCATTTTTTTTTTTCTAAAAGACAAAATATATTTCATTGTTTACTTATCTATAACCATCCCATTTAGACTATTTGGGGCCGGGACTGTGGACCTTGGGGTGTAAGGGATACGAAATCAGGGTGAGTTTGAGAAGTAACATAAATGGCTCTAATAATATATGCAAGCTTTTAGCATTTGATTCTATTCTGGAGAAAACAAATTTAATTCTAAAGGAAAAAAACTTGTCATGTGTTAGCTGAGTTCTATTTAAAGGTCTTGGTATTTTTAATTATAAACATAGTTCTCTCTGCTTCTATGGGCCTCAGCCATATGAAGATGTTGTGCAGAGAGAAGACCATAAGATGCAAAGTCAGTAAAGTAATAAAAGGATTACAAATAGAGAATGTAAGTCTTTTACAGCTAAATCAAATAAAATACCCACCCCTTATATGAAACACTTGGGTTCATATGTGTTTCTAACTCTTTTTTAAACATATGCCTTTTATCACGCACATAATAATCTTATCAGGGTCTGAGGAATCACCCTACAATCAAACACATTAATATGTTCACAACGAAATAAACATTCACACCAAGTGAAATGATTAAGGACTATAAATAACTTTATGTCATTTCAGGCAGGTTTTGCTGCCTAATGAGTTTACACCACAATTATAAAAGAGGATTTAGTCTTCGGAATTTTTGCATTTTGGAATTGAAGGGGCAACAGACCTATCTTGCCATAGAGCAAGATATTATATTTTTCTCTAGCTATAATCTGTACTATGTCCAAAATAAAATACATATTTTAAAAATTACTGGGTTTTTGGGGTACCTGGGTGGCTCAGTTAGTTAAATAATTGACTTTGGCTCAGGTCATGATCTTGAGATTTGTGAGTTTGAGCCCTGCATCAGGCAGGCTCTCTACTGTCACTGCCAAGCCTGCTTCAGATCCTGTGTCCCCCTCTCTCTGCCCCTCTCCCACTCATGCTCTCTTTCTCTCTCAAAAATAAACATCTAAAAAAAAGTTACTGGGTTTGTTCTTTTTTTTTTTGAGCAAATTCATTTAAAAGGGGAAAGAAATAAATGCCAAATTTATTTTTTCATCCAATTTTGGATATGTTGAAATATCTCAGAAAAAGAAAATACAAGGCTTTCTAGTATTTTGTAAATATTGATATTTAAAATAGAGCTGTCAGGGGCACCTGGGTGACTCAGCCAGTCAAGTGTCAGTCTCTTGGTGTTGATCTCAGAGTTGTTGGTAAGTTTGGGCCCCACGTTGGGCTCCATTCTGGGTGTGGAACCTACTTAAAAAAAACATTAAATTAAATTAAAAATAAAATAGAGCTGTCGAACTATTATCTACCATTATCCACTTTACGTATGTATGATTTACCATAAGATCATAAGATGTCTGAGATTTGCCATAAAAATGTAGCCAAAAAGAAAAAAAAAAGAATTGGGGAGATAAATGAAATAAGATTGGCAAAATATTAGTAATTATTGAAGCTGGATAATGAAGATTCATTATATCATTCTATTTTGGGGTGTGTTTGGAAATTTCTATAATGAAAAGTGGTTTGTTTCTTTGTTTTGTTTTTAATACAGATGAAGAAGCTTCTCTTTACCAGTCTTACATTTTTTATAAAACTTTTTAAAATATTTATTCATTTTTGAGAGAGAGACAGAGACAGAGATAGAATGTGAGCAGGGGAGGGGCAGAGAGAAAGGGAGCCAGAGAATCTGAAGCAGGATCCAGACTCCAAGCTGTCAGCACAGAGCCCAACACAGGGCTCAGACCCATGAACCGTGAGATCATGACCTGAGCCGAAGTTGGACACTTAACTGACTGAGCCACCCAGGTGCCCTGTAAATTGCACTTTAATAATTCAAATTAAAAAAAAAATCAAGCAAACAAAATGTTGCATCTTTCAGTTTTTAGGGTTGGAAGCAATTCGAGAAACAATTGGACTGAGTGGTTTACAGCTCTGCTTGAGTTTGACTTTCCCTTGAGATTTTCTCGTCAGTTTCTATCCATGCAGCACCGCTTGAGGAATGTGTTGCTCTCACTTCTTAAAATGTTTCTTTCTTTTGACTTACACCATATTTTCATTTAAAAAGTTGGAAATAATGAAAAATTATCAAATCTTACAAAATTTAATGTTTCTTCCTCATCTACTTTTCCCTACTATGTTCTCTCTTTAGATGTAACTATTTTTAACAATTTCAGTTTTTATTCTATTACACCTTTCTTCACGCAAATGAAGATATACATATCTTTTTCTAACGAAATTGTATCATGACTAACATATTATTTTGAAACTTGCTTTTTTGTTCAGTGACATATCACGTGTACCTTTCAACTGCTTATACATTTGCTTCATTATTTTCAGTCTGAATTTTATTCTAGTGAAAGAACGTACCACAGCTTTTTAAACTGGCCCTCAACTGATTTACTTTAAATTTATTCCAATTCTTAATAATTTCAAAAATGCTACTAAGAATAGTCTTGAACAGATATCCTTGCCTATTTTATACGAATATTTCTGCTCGAGCGATAAGAAATGCACTTACTGAGGCATAGGATATGTATACTTTTACTCTCTTTTTTTTGATAGGTACTATTCTAATATATATATATTAGAATATATATATTATATATATATGGTATACATAGTATATAAGAGTATACTATATATATGGTATATATAGTATATGAGTATCCTTTTTCCACTATAGTATAGTCATAGTATAGTATAGTATATATATATGGCATATACAGTATATAAGAGTATCCTTTTCTCCACTGTGATATTTTGAATTTTTGCCTGATAAGTAAAATTGATTCTTACTTTAATTTCATGTCCCCATTCATTAGGAAGTCTAAGTATTTTAGATGATGTTTCTTGGCCATTTGTATTCATGTTTCTAGACTTGCCTGGTAAAGGAGACCAGAATCTCTCACCGCAGAATTTGCTGCTTTGGCATACTGAATAGTTTAAATTAAAGACTCCTAAGAAACAGGAGGTACAAGAAACATACTCTGACCCGCGCTTTTTCCCCTGAAAGCAGGAGATGAAACTCCCATGTGAAAAGTATCCTCTCTTTACCAGAAGGAAGGAAGACATTCTTTTTATCATAGATGGGGAATTTGGAGCCAAGAAATCTGTACAAACAAACCTTTTAAACAAATCCTTATCTTCCTAGTTAATTCCTCACAATTTACTACCCCTACCCCGCATTCCTTTGCTTGTCAATTTTTCACTAATGTGTTGTTACTTTTTGTCTAAGGGATATAAAAGCTCCCTGCTCTGGTCATTTCTCTGGGTCTTCAATCCCTCCTTGTGAAGGCTCCCATATACATGCAAAAAATTACATGAATGTGTGTCCTTTTCTCCCATTAATCTGTCTTACACCAATAAAATTCTTAGACCCAGCTTGAGATGCTAAGAGGATAATGAAGAAAGTTCTTTCCCTGCACTGGTCATATCTGTAACTTTTTTTTTCAATTACATTGTCTTTAGGAGTAATTTGTTTATAAACAATATAAATCACGTGCCTTACATGTTGCAAATATTTTGTTTAAGTCTTATGCCTTTAAAGTCAGTGATTGGAACTTTTCTTGGCTTTAGAGGAGACTTAACACTTTCTTACAAATTGAGAAAACAATGGTATAAATCTTGGGCTTCAAAGTACTTCTCACTGTCACTGACCATGGTCACAGTAAACACCTGGCCTGAGGCTCAGTGTCTTTCTCTGTTAGCTAGGGATGACACCTACTGCCTGAAATTCCTGTTTGCTATGGTGTATGTAGTTGGCCTGGTTCTGTAGATGCTCAACAAGGGAAATTATTCTGTTGTTTGTTTTTATTATCTTCTTCTCCTGGACTTTCAGATACTGCTTCATCCTGATTTGAACCCAACTGTTATTGTTCTGACAATTAAAGAGACAGAATTTTAAGGGATGTCTGGGCGGCTCAGTTGGTTGAGCATCTGACTTAGGCTCAGGTCATGATCTCACGGTCTGTGGGTTCACACTCCGTGTCCGGCTCTGTGCTGACAGCTCAGAGCCTGAAGCCTGCTTCAGATTCTGTCTCTGTTCTTCTTTACCCCTCCTCTGCTCATGCACTGTCTCTCTCTCTCCTCTAATAAAGATAAACATTACGAACTGAAAAAAATAAAATAAAGAGACACAATTTTAGTAAAACTAACATATATTAGTTGTGAAGGAGTTGAAGGTAAACCTATTGTAAGTGTTCCTTTACTATACATTTGTTTTTCTAAAAAGAAGAATAGTTTCACTTTAAAACATTTAATGTTTAGGGGAACCTGGGTGGCTCAGTCGGTTGAGCGTCCCACTTCAGCTCAGGTCATGATCTCGTGGTTCGTGAGTTCAAGCCCCTTGTAGGGCTCTGTGCTGACAGCTCAGAGTCTGGGGCCTGCTTCAGATTCTGTGTCTCCCTCTCTCTCTGCCCCTCCCCTGCTCGCACTCTCTCGCTCTCAAAAATAAATAAACAAACAATAAAAAAATTAAAAACATTTAATGTTTAAATATTACCTTAATAATATTATATTTTATGATTGCTGCTACAGCAATAAAAAGTGCATTCTCATCACCAAATATTTATTGTTTAACTATTTCACACAAGGTGAAAATTTATCTTTTTAAAAAAATTTTTTTGAAATTTATTTTAGAGAGAGAGAGACAGAACATGAGCAGGGGAGGGGCAGAGAGAGAGGGAGACACAGGACCCGAAGTAGACTACCGGCTCCAAGCTTTCGGCACAGAGTCTGACATGGGGCTCGAACTCATAAACCATGAGATCATGACCTGAGCCAAAGTCGGATGCTCAACCAACTGAGCCACCTAGGCGCCCCTGAAAATTTATCTTCTAAGTAGGCTTTCATAATTTTTTATGTGCTGCATTACTTTAATTATATTCTAATGTATTCTATATTCAATAGAATTTAAAAATTTTAAACTATTTTCCCACTATAATAACCTGCTGGTTTGCAAAATGATACAACACTTATGAAAAGTAATTTGGCAATACAAGTTCCCTGCTGCATTGAAGATGTACTTAAGATACAACTTTATTTTATCACTAAGAAATAAAACCAGCCATATACATTGACCCAATGATTTCTTTCATTTATAACATTGATTTTATACCTACTGAGTTTAGACATTTTCAGATGCAAAAGTGTATTATTTATAATTCTAGGTCATGTATAAAAAACGAAAATATAAGCCAGATTCTTTAAATTTGGAATTCAACTCTTCCATGTCACTCTTTCACTTGGAGTTGTTTGTGTCCATGTTTTTCTACATAATTTTGTCCTCTGTGCCCATCAAGGGTGAGATGTTATGTCCTTCCTTCAAAGTGAGCTCTAAGGGGCAAGAAACCATTTTGTAACTTTTGAGACCTGTGCTTTCCTCGTTCTGGCAGATAGTGTCAAAGGAAAGTGTGTGGAGAATAACCAGGACTCATTTCTTCTTTGAATGGTCTTATCAGGTTTGTTGACTGAGTTGGGGAGGGTCATGGGGCTCCAGCTGTCGCCACCGGGTATAACCCCCACATTCACACATACACAGGAGATGACAGTCAGGTCTGGGACTGATGCTTGGCAAGCCACGACGTTGATACTGTGGATTATATGTTGCCTTCTGATTTCGGAGATATTAAAATGCATCATAGAACCAATAAAATATTATTTGCAATAGTGAACAAAATTATATTTGATTGTATTACATGAAATTAATCATATCTCTTGATCCAATTGCTAGCAACGGTTCTGTGGCTAGTACTCTATCTTGCACACATAACAATAAATGCAGAAAAGTCTGTATGCAAAGAGGTTTACAGGGCACCTGGGTGGCTCAGTCAGTTAAGTATTGGACTCTTGATTTTGGCTCAGGTCATGATCTCATGGTTTCTGGGTTTGAGCGCCAAAGCCTGCTTCAGATCTTCTGTCTCCCTCCCCTACTCCTCCCCCCACTCACTCTCTGTCTCTCTCAAAAAAAAAAAAAAAAAAGTTAAAATTATTTTAAAAAAAGAAAAAAAAGATGTTCGTAACATTGTCATTTATATTCATAAAAATTAAAATAGTCTCTCTTTCTGACTACAAAGGAATAGCTAAATAAGACATGATAAATTCATGCAGAGTACAAAACAGGTGTACAGGATTTCAATTATATATATTTTAAACTTGCCTCAAACTTATGTTTAGAAAAAAGATAGGAAGAAAATACATTAAAATGTTATTATTTTTTAAATATAAATTTTAAAAAGTATTATCATTTCTATGTTTAGATGGCTTGGGATTTGTCTTTGCTGTTTACTTTTCAGTATACTGACATTTAAAATTTTCTTTTTAAAATTTCTTTTTTAAGCATTAAAAAAATTTTTTTAATGTTTATTTATTTTTGAGAGAGAGAGGGACAGAGCACAAGTCGGGGAAGAGTAGACAGAGAGAAGGAGACAAAGAATCCAAAGCAGGCTCCAGGCTCTGAGCTGTCAGCACAGAGCCTCACACAGGGATTGAAACCACAAACCATGAGATTATGACCTGAGTCTAAGTCAGATGCTTAACTGACTAAGCCACCCAGGTGCCCCTAAAATTTCTTTTTAAATTTTCTAAAAGTACACATTACTTTTATAGTTGATTTAATATTATTTAATGTGTTATTATTAATGAAAATCACAACCCCATATTATATAAAACAGTTCTCACTGTTTAGACCTTCCTTGTTACCACAGCTGCAGGCATTTCAGGATTTAAAAACCCTGTAAATAGGATAGTATTTATCAGGATGTTTAATATGTCTATTCATTTCCAAAATCTTTAGCTGACAACAAAGCGCAATTCTTTTAGAAATTTAGAATATAACATTTCAGTCTGAAAGCACCGTTGCAAATTAATTAGTTCAGCTGCGATTTTAGGCGCAGGCATTTTTCCTCTCCTCGGTGATCTAGAAATAGCAAGGCATGTCGTGGCTGAAACATCACCTGCCTAACCCTGTGAGTGCATGAACAATACAGACTTACACCAAATAAACTTGCCTTTAGCTCTCCTATGACACTGTCATTTGGTCAGTTTCAATAGTTACCCTGTTAACATTATCACCTTTCCTGTTCATACTCCTAAATTATATGTTACAAAAAAAGCAACCAGGTATTTCAGATAATCCTGGTTTTAAATCTGTTTTTTTTTTTTTTTTTAATATGTATTTATTTTGAGAGAGAGAGAAAGAAAGAGCACTTGCAGGTAAGGGGCAGAGAGAGGAAGAGAGAGAATCCCAAGTAGGCTCCAGCGTGGAGCCCCACATGGGGCACGATTTCACGACTGTGAGATCATGATCTGAGCCGAAATCAAGAGCTGGACGCTTAACAACTGAGACACCCACGAGCCTCTAAATCTGTTCTTTTATCCCTGTAACTACGTTTTGAGGAATTCCAATCCAAAAGTCATCGAAAGGGAAGGAGGTATGAGAATTGTTTCAAAATCAAGATACCAAATTACCTACCCTGGCTTTGGAGAACAAATTTCATAATATTAACAACACTCATGTCCAGACATAGGTATAGAAACCCACACCAAAGCTTAAGAAAATTTGTGTTTTATCCTCACTCTGTACTATTCACATTAGTGTTGTTTCCTGTAGTACCTGAATTAGCTACACCATAGTATTTTTCACACACGTTCAGTTAAAGAAAGTGTATTGGGGTTAGTGTGGTATTGGGATATGGAGTCCCGTGCAGACTTTGTTTCCTCACTGCTGGTTAGGGGAGGTTTTAAATTCTCCAAAGCTTGGTTTCCCTGATTGCAAAATGGATGAAATGATAATATTTATCAGAGGAAATTGCAGTCCTTTGGTTGGATCACTATATTTGGACTCAACAACAGCTTGATAAAACATCTTATCTCTATAGTCTTATTAGTTGATATTCCTTTGTTATTCTACCTCTGACCTAGAAATTTCATACAGGGTACAATTCTTCCCGTCCTTGTGAATCACCACAGGGTGCTGTATTACAAAAGAGAAACATGTCTTACCAGTAAGATAAAAGTTTCCAAACTGGTTTTGCCAAGAAAGTGCTTGAGGACACTCTGTGCTATTTGAAGTTGCAGATACTGTAAAGTCAAAAACACTGGTCAGGGCATCGTCTTGATTCTAGATGTAGTTGGAGAGAGGCTCTTCTTATTCCATGCTTTGATATGTATTGTTACCTTTAAATGTGTGAGAAGAGACTATAACCCCTTGATAATTAACATTTTACACATTAAACTTCAAGTTTTAATTTGTGATGTATTGCCAAGCTCCCTCGGTGAAAAAATAATTATAGTGAGCAATTTTCTTTACATTAAGTACTGTCATTATACAAACTTCCAGACCAAATTTCTTTCCATTTTCAGCTGTGTTTACCTTTGATGGGAGTACAAACTTTCCCCAAACATTCCACTGCCAACAGTAGAATGAAAAGAATAGCCTTGAACAAGCTGATGCTGAATAAACTATGTTTGGGGTCATAATGAACATCAAAAGTCACTCTGTGGTCTCTCAGTTTACTAGATAAACCACTTAAAGCTATGCCCTTACCCAAATTATTTTCAGTAGAAAATATTTTATAAGAGTAATCAGAAAATATTTGGTTTTGGAAAATGGTTTTAAAATCTTAAGGTGTCCATTTGACATTAGTTGCAGGATTCATAGGAGTCCCCTTTTATTTCAAAGAGGTTTGTGTTCCCCCTTCCCCTTCAAAAGAAAAAAAAAAAAGGTTAAGAAACTGGTCTCGTCTGAATAGGGGCCCTGTGTGACTCGGAGTTGACTTTCTGAGTCAGCAGAACTGAGGTCGGTTATCTGGAAGCGAGGCAGCCAGCATGGGCAGCCCGGACCTAGAGGCCTGGACGAACTTCAGAGTCTGATTATACCAAAGACAAAGGATTGTTGGCCTCATCAGTTCCGTGAACAAGCAACAAGTGGGCATTCCATTCCAGGGTGGCATTAGGTGACCTCATGATCCTTTCCCAACTGTGAGAAAGTTACCTTTAGCTCAGCTATTAAGAAACAAAGAAAGGTTTATATTTTTTGAAAACTGTAGCTTGAAGTGTTTTTTGTTTTTGTGTGCGTGTGTGTGTTCTTTTTTTTCCGGAACTTTTGTTGATTGAGAAAAACTAAAAATGTTTCAAAGGATGCTTTGTTTCAAATATTAGATATTCAAAAATTAATTCTTTCATTAAATATTTATTGTGCTTTGCTAAGTACTGGAAATATGAAAATGAATAAGACTTGCTGTCTGTGAGGAAGATACAGTTTAGTGCATAAACATCTACATGTTTTATGTATAAGATCAGCTCAATCTCTCTGATAATTAAAGGGCCAGCCTGTAGAAAAGCTCTGGGGTGCCCCTGTCATCTTTTAAAGACTCAGTTTCCTCATCTGTAAGATGAAGACAATATGAGTCCTCCTTATTTTAAAATGTAACTGAGGGGATGAAATGATATATCTCCAAATATTTAAAAAAAAGATCCTTTATTAATGTTTCTCAACTTGTGACCCACCTGATATCTGTCACCTTGGATGGGTGGTGCTTGTTGAAAGGACGGATTCCTATGCTCTACCCCAGACCTGCTATATTAGAATGCTTGGGACTGGAGCCTGGGGATCTGCATTTTAACAATGGCCCTCAAGTGATCGTTATGCGCATTGTGTTTGAGAAATTGGTTTGTGGATGCAGGCAGCCTTCGGAGAAGGTTCGCATGTCCCGGACTTGTCACCTAAGCTGGAAAGAGCCTTAGACATAGTGAGGCCACGTGGAAAGGAACAGTAGACAGGTGTGGACCAACAACCAGTTCCTCTCTCAGTGCCTTTGCCCTGTGTGGGACCCAGTATCTATGGCTCAGTAGGCTGTGAGGTAGGCAAGGTGTAGAAACCAGTCATCATGACTGGGGTTAAGTCTTCTGCCATCCCTGTAGAATAAGACTCAGAAGACAGAATGTTAAATCATATTTCTTGTCTACCTGAGATGGTGAGCTTTGTTAACCCACAGTCACTAGAAATCTATAACTCTTTCTATTTATTCAACAAGGGTTTCGAGTACATGTTTTTTGCTAGGTATTGTGTGAGTCACTGGAGACACTCTGCTGAATTAGCAGACTGGATTTTTGTCCTTGTGATTTTAACAGGCCAACAGAGTTGAACAAGCCATCGTACAGTGAATCATGTAATTACAATCATGAAAAGTATCAGAAAGGACAAGTAAAAAGTACGATGAAACATTATAACAGAGACCTAACCTAGACCAGGAGCTCAGAAAACTTAGAAAAATGATGCTGGGGGAAGGGGATGACTTTTCAGAAAAAGTGTTCAGACAGAAATAAACTTTTAAAAAATTTATTTATTTATTTATTTATTTTGAGAGAGAGAGAGAGAGAGAGAGAAAGAGAGAGAGAGAGAGAAAACACAAGCGGGAGAGGGGCAGAAAGAAGGGGAAAGAGAGAATCCCAAGCAGGCTTCGAGCTATCAGTACGGAGCCTGAGGTGGGGTTTGAACTCACAGAACCGTGAGATCGTGAACTCAGTAGAAACCAATGCTCAGAAGTTCAACTGACTCAGCACCCAGGTGCCCTGTAAATTTCTCAATTTTAAGATTGGTGAAGCTGATGATAGATTTGGACAATGTTTCATAAGAAGTTGTTGAAGAAGTAAATATATTTTACTTTTGAAACAAATCATTTCTAAAAAGATGAAAAGATCTTAATTTCCAAAATACCAAGAAACTCAAACATCAGAAAATAACACAGGTGTCTTGCTACAAATGCATCTGCAGGAATTTTTTAGTGAGTTTTCTAATATCCAAAATGCAAGACTACCTCAATATCCAATAGTAGTGGATTATTTAAATAAACACGCTAAAGGAACACAGTGGAGTACTATTCAACTTCAAAAATGTTGTTATAGACGATTTATTAGTTGGTTACATAAAAACAAAATTTTTTTTGAACGAAATGGATGATCATCTATTTTTGCGAACATACTTAACAAAGAGGTATATATTGACATAGAAAAATGGATTCTGAGCAGTAAGGTCATTTTCTTTGTTTGGTAAGTCTGAATTTTCTAGTTTTTCCGCAAAGTTTTATCCCAAGGGAAGAATGATAAAGTGTATTTTAATAAAAAATGTTGTAGACAAGCTCAGTACTCTCTTGGCCGGCTATAAGAAGCTTTGGTTGGGGAGGGTGTGGGGCTGGGAAAGGAGGAAGGACACAGTGTGCACAGTGCCTTTCCTGAGAACAAGAAAGAAGACTTTTGACTTCTAGCCAAAGGCAGAATCAGAATAAAAGTACAATCTTCTATAGCAGAAAAATGAAGTTCTGAAGATAGAAGAGTTTCTTTCACAGAATGAGAGCCATCCAGTCAGAGATGAAACAGCCTTAGCAGGTGGGGGGATCTCCTCCGTGCACCTGACACCACACAGACAAGCGGCAGCAGGAGGTTATCTGTGTGGGTGGGGGGTCGACGGTGGCTCCTGAGCTCCTTCCACACTGAAGGGTCTGGGACTTGATGAACGTCAGCCTTTTCCCCAGGACATGCAAATAGCCATGTCCTGAGAAACTTAAGGCTTATATCTACTGGCTCCCTCCTGGAGAGTAGAAAGGAATACTAGAACCCTTATTTTCATTATGCTTTAATTCTCCACTACAAATCAGGCTTGTGAAAAAATACATGTGATGTTAATACCCTTCTCTTTCTTTCTTTTTTTAAGTTTATGTATTTATTTTGAGAGAGAGAGAGGGAGAGAGGGAGAGAGAGCGGGGAGGGGGCAGAGAGACGGGGGGAGAGAGAGAAAATCCAAAGCAGACCCTGCACCAACAGTACAGAACCTGGCATGAGACTCAAAATCACAAACCGTGAAATCATGACCGGAGCCGAAGTTGGACACTTAACTGGCTGAGTCACCCAGGCGCTCCTTTATCCATTTCATTCTTATTTACAAGGCCTTATCCAATTATTTCTATGAGGCCCACAATTGCCTTTTATTTTTGTTCAAAATCCCTCAGTTGCAGGACTTGGCGAATATTTACTGTCTTCTAAAAGTCTCATCTAATCTTTTTTTTTTAAATAGCTTGAGTCCAAAGTTCATTGGTTTTTGGCGTAAACGGTGGTGATGAACTTGAAGTCTCCCTTGTGTTTTTTTAAAAAATGCATCTATCACAAGAGGTGTATTTATGAGCAGGGGACACATTATAATAATACTAGATTTCAAGGGGGAGCATCATCAAGGCCCAGATCTGGCTACTGGCCATTCTACACAGACCTTCCTCTGAGACGGCGGGCTGCACTACACTTCGTGCACTGCGTTCCGATCCTCACTCATCCATTCCGTTTCGGACTGTTGCAAAGACCATGAGCCGCGTCAGAGGGGCATTCGAAGGAGTGTGTGTGTTGTTTTGACAGTGGCGCCACAGAGGCAGGCATTTTTACTTGCTCCAAATACCATGAAAAGCAGGAGAGCTAATGCTTTCAATCACTTTCCTTTACCAGCAAAAATAATGACTTTGGTTTGTGTGGAAGCCCTTTGCACACAGCCCGACGGGGTGCAAACTGTCTTGTGAGGTGACAGCCAGTGTGCTGGACTCTTGCAGAATACAGGTTAACGCTGAGCTCCCTCTAGTGTCGTACTAGAGATGCACATAGGAACTTCGATACTGTACATAGTTCACAACAGGATTCGATTATTGTTAATTCCATTAAATTCAGTTACTTTCCATTCCACCTAATTTTACACAACATATTTCCTTCTTTTAATGTTTATTTATTTATTTTGAGGGAAGAAGAGAATGTGCGACAGAGTAGGGGCAGAGAGAACGGGAGAGAAACAGAGAATCCCAAGCAGGCTCCACACTGCCAGCATGGAGTCCCATGCAGGGCTCGAACTCATGAACCATGAGATCACAATCTGAGCTGAAATCCAGAGTCAGATGTTTCACCAACCGAGCCACCCAGGCACCCCCATACAACATATTTCTTGAATCAGAAATTTTGTTAAGAAACATTTAGTAAAACTATAACTTGAAAACATCACTAAAAATGGAAATTATAAGTGAAAATGTTTCGTGTGATTATAGCATAGGGCAAATAAGACAATATTCCAGATCGTTTTGTTTGTATAAGACACCCCTTCTCCCTGCAACAACAACAACAACACACACACACACACACCCCAGCTCTATTCCAATATACTCTTCTTGATGTCCAACAAACAGAGGTCTCCTTCACTTGCATGCTGAGAATAAATGAGGGTTGCTCCCTGGATATGGAGGGAATAACTGTTTTCACTACAGGAAAAACAGACATCATGTAAGCATGTCTTATTGATGAACCATTAGGGCCATGTTCATGCCTTTGCTTTAAAAAGAGATAGAAGTTTATTGAAAACACTGCAAGGGAGCAGTGGGCAGGACAGCAAAGGAGAGACTGTCTCCCAGGACGCAGTGGTGAGGGGCTACAGTTAAGGGGGAAGCAAGGCGGTATGGGAACATACGGAATTTCCTTTTTTGGTACATGTGTCCAGTTGTAAGTAGCCCATTGGTCATTTAGGGCCCATGGCTATTTTGAGGAGGGTTGCCTAATGAGCCTGTTTGCATTCAGCCTAGTGGCGGTGGTGGCGGTGGTGGCAGTGGTGGCTGTGGTGGCTGTGGGCCCTTTTACCTTACTCAGATTTGCATTGCTCAAGCCTGTTGCCTACAAGTGGTCTCTACATCCCCACCCCCACCCCATATGTCAACAATGACAAGTCTTCTGCATTTAGACAGAGGTCTCATCTTCTATAACTGCTTCATGCTGGAAAGTGAGGGGGCAGTGTGTCCCTACCTAAACTTGCATCAGGGGTTTTGTGCAGTTTTAGACTATATTACTGTGCTGATAGGCATTTTGAGTGAAATTCCCCGGTGGCCAGATCCGTGGGATTTAGGGGGAGGGGACCATCTGATGTATGCGCTGGGATCCTTGTTGAACTACTGTTCGTATATGGAATTTTTGGATCCACCTAGACACATAGGAACGTGTTTTGCTTGCAGATCAAGATGGTGGCTGGAGGCATGGGAAAAAGGAAAAGGAGGGGCCTGAAAGAAGCAAGGTGACTGAGAGTCAGCTAGCATCAGGAAAGGGTCCCAAGCGAGCCTGTAGCACAGGCATATTTGCTCTGGATGAGCCACAGAGGGAGTTGGAGTGGAGAGAAAAGGGATCCTTCCCTTCACAGGTGCAGGCAGTCCAACCCGTGGGCCCGCAGACCTTTAGATCACGTGAAGAAGTCATCCTGACCAGAGACCTCCAGTTGCCTGAGGAGTACTAGCTAAATTGCCAAAGGGCTGAAAAGAGAAAGGAGGGAAGGATCCCTTTGAAGGGAAAGAGGGGAAATCCGTCACCCTTTTGGGCAAGAATCATCCTACTGATTCCATTGGGGCTTCAGATCCTCGCCAAGGAGTAAGCTCCCCTGGAGGTCATCAGTTCCCCAAGGCCTACTACTGAGGGAAAGTCCCGAGAAAATCCCAGAGAACCTGGGAAGAGCCCCAGGCGGGCAAAGGTTCCATGTACAGGCCACCAAATGTGGGGCAACTGGATTGGGTGGAGGCTGGTGGCATGGGTGGTGAAAGAATTCCCCCAAGGCAGAACGAGGGAGATACAAGTTAATTGAATACACTGAAGGGAGCAGGGGCAGGACAGCAAAGGAGAGACTATTTGCTTATTTATGCCTTTTGAATGTGTTAAAAAAATTTTTTTTAATGTTCGTTCATTTTTGAGAGAGAGAGCACAAGCCTGGGAGGGGCAGAGAGAGAGGGGGATAGAGGCTCTGAAGCACAGAGCCCTATGTAGGGCTCAAACCCTATGAGATCATGGCCCGAGCCGAAGCTGAATGCTTAACTGACTGAGCACCCAGATGTCTCTTTTTAATGTGTTTTTAAAAGTCCAAAGAGACCAACATGGTACTGGTTGTGAGTTTTGATTTTCTAGACCAAAACAGCTCACCTTACGTATCATCTATTCTCAAACCTTGTGTTCACGATTAAATATAAGAAAATTGCAAGCTAAAATAGTTACTAGAACAGAACCATCTAACGGACACTTTCTGTTTCCCTATCTTCCCCTCCCTTAGCACCAGAATGATGTTTGTAAAGCCCCATCTTATTCTGTTATTGCCCTACTTACGAGGCCTGAAGGAAGAGTCAGCACAGTGACAGGAGCTAGCCATCCGGAGTCACACTGTTGGTTCATGTCCTGGCTGTGACCCTTGCTAGCTGGGTGGTCTTGAGCGAGTTGGCACACTTTGTCTGAAAAAGGAAGATAAGTAATCATGGCACCTACTTCACAGGACTAAATAAGCCCCTGACGTGTAGCAAAACCTCAGCAAGGTGATGCACTCTCTCATGAAGAAGGCGAGGCCAATTCCTGAGCTGGTTCTTTTACGTAGGTCTCTCATCACAGGCTTTCCCAAACAGTACTTTTTCTATTTTGAGAAAGAGGTTTGTGACAGTGTCCTCAATAACAAAACAAAAACCATATCTTTTTCCTACCTGATCCTATTGGCTCCATGGAGTCTAAATTCTTTTGCACACAGGCTAAAATCACTCAACCATCTTTCTGAGACTCACTTTTACAAACGAATACTCCACTATTTTTTTGAACATTAATTTATTTTTGACAGATTTGAGAGAAAGAGAGAGAGAGAGGGAGAGAGAATGAGTGGGGGAAGGGCAGAGAGAGGGGAAGAGAGGGGGCCAGAGGATCCAAAGCCAGCTCCACACCGACAGCAGAGACCTCTATGTGGGGCTCGAGCCCACATACCATGAAATCATGACCCAAGCTGAAGCCTGTTGCTCAACTGACTGAGCCACCCAGGCATCCCAAGAACACTCCACTATTTCGAATATAAATCCTTTACTGCTGCCAAACTGGTTTATTCACTGTCCTCAGATATACCCTTATCTCTTCTTTAACCCTTCCATCTTTCTTCTCTCCTTCCTTCCTTTTTTTCTTCCTTCTAGACTGGCTTGTACCTCAATCCTCTCTGTCACTATCCTTACAGATTAGCTAAAACACCACTTCCTTAGTAGACGTTTAGCTCAGGAAAGTTACTGTGGAGTATAAAGTACACTATATGCATCTCCCAGCAGTGAACTTAAAAATATTGTGATGCACTTATGTGATATTGGGGGCGTCCCAGGAAGACCACACGTACGGGCTTGCCTCTGGATGGAGAGCAGAAAGAGTCCAGCTCTCTCACTTTCATGGTTACTCCTGTTGTGGGAAAGGATGCCAAGCTTACTACTCACCAGAGGTTGCCTGGTGACTGTCAAAATATTTCCCAAGTCTCTGATTCTGTCTAAATTAATAGGTCCTGATACTTCTAAGAATGTGACACAAAGAAACTTATTGTAGATTTTCTCGTGTTTAATTTACAAACATTTGGCATTTAAAGTTAATATTGGTTAAAATTGCCAATTTTGATTACCTGAAGACACAAACAGGATAACTTATCCTCAAAATTTAACATGATAATCAATGTATTTTAACTTAAAAATTTTTTATGTTTATTTATTTTTGAGAGACAGAGAGGGAGAGAGAGAGAATGTGAACAAGAGAGGGGCAGAGAGAGAGGGGGACAGAGGATCTAAATCGGGCTCTGAGCTGACAGCAGAGGCTTGATGTGGGGCTCAAACTCACAAACCATGAGATTGTGACTTGAACCAAAGTCCGACACTTAACTCACTGAGTTGCCCAGGCATCTTGCATTTTAACTTTTCAAAAGCCCTTCCACATCTGTCACCTCATTTCATCTTTCCTACAAATTCAATAAAATTATTTTTCAAATGGGCTTTAAGTGACCAGAAATGAGAACTGGACAAGCATATTTAACTTCTTCTGAAGGTCCTCGTGAGCTCCTGAATGGAATCCTTTCATTGGGACTCTATGTGAATCACTAATCTCCTTTGAATGATGTAAGGCAGGTCTTATTCCAGAATCTCAAGGCCGGATTGGATATCTCTGCACCTTCCTGTGTGACTCTTTTTGCTATTATTTGACACCTCTCCTCAAAGTTGCAGGGTATGGACAGAGGAGGAAAAACATATGAAGGAAGAGAGACAGGTTCAAATTCAGGAAAATATAATACACATAAGAAAAAGTGGAAGCAAAGGACATTCTGAAGGAAAGACAGGGAGTGCACAATCAGCCGTCCTCAAAGCCAGGTGTGGTTATCTAGGCATTGTACAACCTCTGGAAAGATATGAGGGTTTTCCAGTATTGCAGACTCTCTCCTGTTGCTCTTAGGGGAGGATTGATTCCAGGGAGAAAATAATCATGAAGTAATTATTAAATAAAGGGAAAACATTTCTCAGAATATTCAAGAATATATGAGTTTATATAGCTATTTGTCAAACCATGAAACACTTATTATATCCAAGATTCTGGAGATACAGTTGTAAAGAACACAGCCTTGCTCTCAAGAAGATTGTAGGTCAATGAGGGACAGCAAATAATAATAATAATAATAACTATTTATTAAATGCTTAACCTGTGTGAAACTTGTTTACACTTGACATTACTTAATTTTTACAACCCAATGATGTAGTTAGTATTATTCTCACTTTATAGATATGGCAACTAAGGTACAGAAAGATTAAGTAACTTATCTAGACTTCCACAGCTGGCAAGTGACAAAACTGGAAATTTGAACCCAGGGAGTGAAGTACCAAAACCTTAGCCCTTATGCTCTTATCTCTGCAAACAGTGCTTCACTGATTTCCTCGGGAAACATTCTATGGAACAATTTCGGTGTGTCAGCCTCACAAGAGATCTGTGGATACCAGGGGTTGGATTCACTCATTACAAAGATGGAGGCCAAAGATAGTACGAGGCAGTGTGGTACGTGTTGGTAGAAGTCAACACAGGAGCCTGAAGAAGTGATTGGTTAGGAAAAGCCTTCTGTATGACTCAGTACCTGACCTCAGCCTGATAAACAAGTAGATATCAGACAGGCAAAGAGGGAGGAAAGTGCCTTCTGGGCAGAGGAAACTGGTTGTATGAACGCTTGAAAGACCATGGTTTGCTGAGTGAATGGAAGTAACCAATATTGTATGAAGCAGGGGGCAAGGGAAGGACTAGGAGAAGAGAGAGGAGAAATGAGAAAACTGAATAAGCCAAGGCCAGATAATGAAGAGTTTCTTTGCTTAATATTTTAAATGTTTTATTTTTTATTAAATGTTTAATATTTAAAAGTGAAATGTGTTTATTTTTTGAAAAGGAGTCTGATATTATATATATATTATAACAATTCATAAAAGCATGAAGAAGAAAGAAAAATCACCTGTACTCTCTCTCTCACCCTGAGATTACAACTATAGACATTTTACGGAACATCCAGTATCTTTCTCTATGTGTATAAACATACGGGTATAAGGATAGAGATATATAAGTGGCATCATACTGTGTATGTTGTTCCGTAACTTCCCACCATTTATACGGCAATGATAAGAATCTTTCGCTTTATTCTGAAGTGAAGGATCTTCAGCAAGATGGTAACATAATCATATTTGTATACGATGAAAAACTTAACAGCATTGTATAGTGTAAATCTGAGCTAATGTGGTGGCAGGAAGGAAGATCGAGGAACCTAAGGAAGAAATGATGATGACACGAAGCAGGGAAAGGTGGCGAGTGATTGAAAAAAAGGGATTGATTCAGATGATAAGAGGTGGGCTCAGTGGCCTGTCTGGCTGTGGAGGCAGGGGTCCTCCAGTGGTGCGAGGTGAGGAGCAAGAGAGAAATCTCCAATTGATTTCTAGGTTGCTGGTTCCAGATCGGATGTGGAGGTGTTAGCACCAGTAACTAGCAGTTTAGGGTGCCTATGGGATATCCAAATGAAGAGAGCAGGTAAGTCTTCAAATATATAAGTCTGGAGCTCAAGATAGAGACCAGAGCTGAAGAGAGAATTCTGGACATCGTCAGAAGTTAAAACCAAGAGAACTAAGAACTGAACACCAGGGACACCAAACTACACAGGCCAGGAGGACTTTGAGCAGAGAGTTGAGTGTTGTATCCTCAGAACAGTCCTTAGGATACAGTAAGCTCAAAAATGTTTCTTGACCGAAAAAATAAGTAATAACATACATACTTTTTGTATTTCAATATGAAAGCCTCTTCATGTGGCGGCATAATAATCCATTGAGTAAATATAATGCAACTTGTATATCCAATTTCTTATCTTTCCAGTTATTGATGGCTACATAACAAACTACCCCAAACTTAGTGATATAGAAAACTACTTTGTTATGCCCACAGATTCTGTGGGCCAGAGATTTGGAAAGGGCACTGAAGGATGGTGTGAAATAATAGAATATATATATGTACACACATATATATTGGTTTCTGCCTCCAGTTCCTGGCATACAGCTCCTAAAACCCTTGTAATTTCTTCAATGAAAACAATACTAGGAGTATCTCTTATGCTCATGGCTGTCTTTGACCCTGTCCCTGACACAGAGCTTCTAAACCCCTGTAAATCCCTAAGTGATAAGAACATAAGTAGCATCTTCTGTTCTAATGAGGTGGCTCTGGGTAGGCTCCTGAATCGGAGCTGGTCACCAGAAAGGCTAAGCCCTTATTAAAAACTTGGAATTTTCAGCCTTATCCCCGCCCTCCAGAGAAGGGAAAGGGTCTAGAAATGGAATTTATAGTTGATCATGCCTACATGAGGAAACCTCCATAAAATCCCAATGATAGGAGGTTCAGGGACCTTCCAGGTTGGTGAGCACATCCAGTCACAGAGAATTGCTTGGTGTGAGGAAAAACCTCTACATATTTGGTGACCAGAAAAGAAGCGTTCTCTGTGTTAAAAGAGAGACACAGGGAAGAAGCATCATAAGAAAGAACTGGGTTTTACCCTACACAGAAGGAGGAAAATTGAGTTTTTCTTAAACAGATGGCTTTTCTCTTCTTTACAATGTATGAGACCTCAGCTGGGAAGATAGGAAGGCAGCAACGACTTGATGTCTGAGGCTACAATCATCTGAAAGCTTATTCACTCATGTCTGGCAGTTCAGACCTCAGCTGGAGCTGTCCATTAACATCTTGGGTTTTAAGAGCGAATGTCCCAAGAGAACCAAGCAGAAGCTATATTGTCTTCAATTTTTTTTAAATGTTTATTTACTTTTGATAGAGAGAGAGAGAGAGAGACAGAATGTGAGCGGGGGAGGGGAAGAGAGAGAAGGACACAGAATCTGAAGCAGGCTCCAGGCTCTGAACTGTCAGCACAGAGCCGGATGAGGGGCCGGAACCATAAACCCTCAGATCATGACCTGAACCGAAGTCGGATGTCTAACTGACTGAGCCACCCAGGGGCCCCAAGAGAAATGGTTTCTTATTTAAGAAGTTTACTATCCGGAGAAAAATGCAGAAAAATTAGAGATTTCAAAAATAGGTGAGGGGTGCCTGGGTGGCTCAGTTGGTTAGGCATCCGGCTTCGGCTCAGGTCGTGATCTCATGGGTCATGGGTTCGAGCCCTGCGTAGGGCTCTGTGCTGACAGCTCAGAGCCTGGAGCCTGCTTCAGATTCTGTGTCTTCCTCTCTCTCTGCCTCTCCCTTGCTCACGTTCTGTCTCTTTCTCTCTCAAAAACAAATAAGCATAAAATTTTTTTTTAAAAAAAATAGGTGTTATAAACTTCTATCAGCTTGTTGTTTTATCAATCACTGGTAGGATATAATTTGTTTTCAGGGTGTTATATCATGTAACAATTTAATGGCCTGTTAGATTCCAAACAGACACCCCATGTCCCTGGCATTCCCCGATCTACCAGTCTGATGACCTCGCAAAGAAGGAAATGAAGAAATTGGGCCAGCTTGTACTCATGAGTTCATGCTGCCTCAGAGTGATCACTGCTTCCTTTTTTCTCCTCATTTTCTTATTTTTAATATTTGAATAATCCTAAGCACCTTCCTAAGTGTTCATTAGCTCTCTGTACTTCCTTTTTTTATAGACTCAGAACTCTCTAGAATCTTTCTGAAGATATCAAACATGACTACTTTAGCATTTTATTCTGTGTCCTATATTGTATTTTCCCAGGGGTTATTTCTGATTATTGGGTTCAGTGGTTTCCTTTTTATCTTCTTGGTTGTTTGATAATTCTTGGTTGTTTGGTCATATTTGTAAGTGAGATCTTAATCTGAACATTATTGGTGGCTGGAGAGAGTAAGAACTCTTGTTTGCTTGGTTAGAAGCTCTCAAATTTATTTATTTATTATTTATTTTTAATTTTTTAATGTTCATTTATTATTTTTTTGATCTCTATATACAATGTTCTTTATTATTTTTATTTTTATTTTTTAACATTTATTTATTTTTGACAGACATAGAGACAGCGTGAACAGGGGAAGGGCAGAGAGAGAGGGAAACACAGAATCCGAAGCAGGCTCCAGGCTCTGAGCTGTCAGCACAGAGCCCGACGCAGGGCTCGAACTCCTGAACCATGAGATCATGACCTGAGCTGAAGTCGGCTGCTTAACCGACTGAGCCACCCAGGCACTCCAATTTTCAATTTTTTTAAAATAATTTATTGTCAAATTGGTTTCCATACAACACCCAGTGCTCACCCCAACAAGTGCCCTCCTCTGTGCCTGTCACCCACTCTCCCCCCTCCCACACCCCCCTCTCCCTTCAGTTTGTTCTTAGTCTTTGAGTCTCTTATATTTTGTCTTCCTCTCTCTCTGTGACTTTTTTCCTTCCCCTCTTCCCCTCCCCACTGGTTTTCTGTTAAGTCTCACAAAGCCCATGTTTCCTATGCATGGAAACATATGGCATATGTCTTTCTCTGACTGACTTATTTCACTCAGCATAATACCCTCCAGTTCCATCATGTTGCCACACATGGCCAGATTTCATTCTTTCTCATTGCTGCATAGTATTCCATTGTATATATATACCACATCTTCTTTATCCATTCATCAGTTGATGGGACACTTAGTCTCTTTCCAAGATGTGGCTATTGTCAAAAGTCCTGCTATGATGTTCATTTATTTTTGAGAGAGTGAGAGAGAGCAAGAGATAGAGGGACAGAGACAGAACGTGAGCAGCAGAGGGGCAAAAAGAGAGGGAGACACAGAATCCCAAACAGGCTCCAAGCTCCAAGCACAGAGCCCGATGTGGGGCTCGAACCCACAAACCATGAGATTATGACCTGAGCTAAAGTTGGGTGCTCAACTGTCTGAGCCACCCAGGTGCCCCTAGAAGCTCAAGTTTAGATTAGATCACCTCTGACTCCAGTGGTGCGGGCTTTCCTTTAAGATGTGAGTATGGTTTATGTTAAGGACATGCAGCTCTCCTTTGCCTGTGACAAAGTCCTAATTCTCTGGACTGGATGTCCATTGTGAGAGAATCTTACTTGAAGTGACTATATGCAACCTAAAACATATATCATCATATATGATGTTGGTCATCTGTATGTCTCTTTGGAGAAATGTCTGTTCATGTCTTCAACCCATTTTTTAATTGAATTATTTGGTTTTTAGTGTTAATTGTATATATATTTGGATTTTGAGCTCTTTATAGATTTTGGATACTAACCCTTCATCAGATACATCATTTCTAAATATCTTCTCTCATTCAGTAGGTTGCCTTTCAGTTTTGTTGATTGTTTCCTTTGCTGTGCAGAAATTTTTTATTTTGACATAGTTCCAATAATTTATTTTTGCTTTTATTTCCCTTGCCTCTGGAGATATGTCTAGAAAAATTTTGCCATGGTCAATGTCAGAGAAATTAATACTTGTGCTCTCTTATAGGATTTTCGTGATTTCAGGTCTCATGTTCAGGTCTTTAAGGGAAAATTTGTATTTTTAAAGTTTTCTTTCATGGTCTCGATTTGGGGGTTACTAGCTCTGTTTCATTTCAGTATCTATATATTCCAAAAATTTCTCACTGTTCGGGTTGACTATTAGTAACCTCCTCCTGAATTTTCTAAAGCTTATTTAGATTTATTTTGACTTAATTTTAATCTTCTGACATTTTTTTGGGATTTGGGAAGAGAGGTGAATATGTGTGTTTAGTCAGCCAGCTTTGGCAGGAAGCCACCACCCTCCCTTCTGTGATACCCTATCATTAGAAAGTTCTAACCGGAATCGCTGCACCCTTGCCCCACATATGGGGCAGTTCTCTCTAAGAAGAGAGAATTTTTTTCTTTGTTCTTAAATTAGGGCATCTCTATATCCAGTTCTCTTGCATCTGCACCATTCTTTGCAATTTTCAAAGATTACTGACAGTAGTCCTTTGCCGGCACTGACAACTCACTCCCTTTAGTGCTCCGGAAAGTATTTCACTTGAACATTGAAAATAGCTAAATGGGGGGTGCCTGGGTGGCTCAGTCGGTTAAGAGTCCGACTTCAGCTCAGGTCATGATCTCACCGTTCATGAGTTCCAGCCTCGCATCAGGTTCTGTGCTGACAGCTCAGAGCCTGGAGCCTGCTTCGGATTCTGTGTCCCCCTCTCCCTCTGCCCCTTCCCCACCTGCACTCTGTCTCTCTCTTAAGAATAAACAAACATTAAAAAAAAAAAAAGAAAAGAAAATAGCTAAATGGTCGTATCATTCTTCACCTATCAAATGGACTTCAGTTCCCAGTTAAATGTGTTTGCTTTATCTTTTCAAGTGTTTGGAACTTTTCATTGATTATCTCTTTCTTGATAGGAAAGAAGAAAGTCAGATGCAAATTATTTATTCTTTTTTTTTTTTAAGTGTTAAACGTGATGTCATCAATAAGAATAAGGAATCCCTTTTGTCTTTATTATCTCTGGCCTTTAATTTTTTTTCCTCTCAAGTCTAACCTCATTTAAAGCTTCAGCATTCCTGTCATTATTCACAGAGGGCTGACCACAACTCTAAATTTGCTTTGGATTTTATACCTCTGCCACTCTTTTTTTTTGTACCTGTCCTTTTAAAGTCTAAGTGTTTGAGAGAATCCATGCACAACGTTAGTAGCTCAGGGGCATTAAGGTAGAGGAGAAACTAAACATCAGAGAATAAGGAGCGAATCATTGGTGATGAAATACAGGCGGCATGAATAGCAAATTCTGGAGAACTTGCTGGTCAAATATCTCCTGCGTAATAGCTCCCCTGCCCAGGCACTAGATTCGTCCATCACCTCTGATCTGTGTTGCAATAACTCTTTCCCTTGAGAAGACACGTCTGACTCATCGAGACCAGCACACTGTTCACTCGACTAGTCACATACACAGTGTTCTACTGACGGCAAAGCTCCTTCGTGTTTGCGTTGGTACTTCAGTTTCCTTCCTATTTTCATAACAATTCTTTGTTTTTTAACGTTTATTTATTTTTGAGAGAGTGAGAAAGAGCACGAGTGGGGGAAGGATAGAGAGAAAAGGAGACACAGAATCTCAAGCAACTCCAGGCTCTGAGTTGTCAGCACAGAGCCTGTCACGGGGTTCGAACTCACAAGCCCTGAGATCATGACTTGAGTCAAGTCAGATGCTTAACCAACTGAGTCACCCAGGTGTCCCTCATAACAATTCTCTGAAAGGAAGGAGGAAGCTACTAGCCAGGGAAGAAATGGCTATTTGCAGGCACAGAAGGTGTTGGGAATATGCCGTAAGTACCCTCTTTCCCTGGCTCTGTTGTATGGCCCCTCCTTCCTCTCTTTGAAACTTTTACCTTGGATGAATTAATCCAATGTTCTCTTGAGTTTCCTCTTATCTTTCCTAGTCCTTCTCGGTCTCTTTTGCTGGTTCTACTCCCTTTTGTCCATTAAAACTTGAATTCTTTTGAAAAGGCAAAAGCTTGCAGCATCCAAGATGATGTTTTTTTATGGAACTTAACTCAGAACATTATTTTTGCCATGTGCAAAACGGTTTACTTTTAGGTTGTTCCAAATGAAAGTTGGAATTGGAAAGAAAAGAAAAGGAACCACAAGCCTGGTAGGTTAAAAATGTGCTGAGATAGTTCCTCACAATTCGAAAATAAAACTGGTTTCTTAACAAATGGCAGAAATGCTCTAGTGCTTTTACTAATCCATTTAAAACCGGGTGAAAACAGGGCACCTGGGGGCTCAGTCGGTTAAGCAACCGGCTCTTGAATTCAGCTCAGGTCATGATTCCAGGGTCGTGGGATGAACCCCTCATCTGGCTCTATGCTGAGTGTGGAGCCTGTTTCAGATTCTGTGTCTCCCTTCTCTCTCTCTCTGCTGCTCCCCCACTTGCATCTCCCTCAAAATAAATAAATAAACTTAAAAAAATAAATAAAAAATAAATAAAATTTTTGTTACATCAAATTAGTAAATGCAATTCAGAATCATAATAACCATTTGTAAATAAAATTGGGAACTCTCATTGGAAATGTTAAGATCTACCTGAATGTGTGTAAAGAGTAGACCATTACCTCCCTGCCGAGTCTGTATGACCATGTTATTATCAGTATAAAGGGCAGATTTAATATCCTGTCCTTTTAAAGTCTGAGTGTAATATATATATATATATATATATATATATATATATATATATATATATATATATATAAAACTCTTAAATTTCATTGGAAATGAATTTTGTTTACCTTTCATGGGTCACTTAGCTAGCGTGGTTAACTTTTTAGAATGATGGTGGGGATGGGGGATGGGAGCAGAGATGTGTGTTGGTGGGGGGTGGGGTGGGGTTAGGCAGGTAGTGGTTATAGCTATGGCCAAGAAGCGTTCCCAAATCTTAACCAATTCTTTAAAAAAGTTATGGTGTTCTTTTTCATCAGTTAGAGGGAATAGCGTAAATAATTTAGGGAACCCGACATCGATACTTTAAAAGGAATTAGAACACACCCTTCTAAGTGTAATTGAATCTGTTTTTCTAAGGAAAAATTACAACTTTTTCCCTCATGATGAAAGTAATCCACATTCATTTATTTAATTTAGAAAATATAGACAAACAAATGGAAGAAATCACACCCGCGATCCCATCACCCACAGATATACTTTCTATATTCTTCCATTCATTCTGTACCAA
The DNA here is from genome assembly GCA_030068075.1 of Paguma larvata. Classification (NCBI taxonomy): domain Eukaryota; kingdom Metazoa; phylum Chordata; class Mammalia; order Carnivora; family Viverridae; genus Paguma; species Paguma larvata. The sequence goes on along the minus strand of CM057838.1, from coordinate 35,623,058 downwards.
GTGGTGTCATAGTATATACCCCATTTTTAACTTGTTTCTTTCACAGAGCAATATTGTTACTATCCTTTGACAAAAATCTCTAAATCTAAATCTATCAATATCTGAAGCATAAAATTAGTAATCCTCAAAATTCTAGTTTTTATTACCATGGAACTAATAAACTTAACTTTCAAGCCCATTCACATAACCTGGCCCAGGCTACAGACGTGTTTACATAGTCATAATAAGTTTTTGTAAAATTTGCAGAAATAAGACACTAATTTTTTTTTTCTTAAAGAGAACCCTCCCAACTTTTTAAGTGTCAGGTCTCACAAAACCTGCATCGGTCCTCGGTAGTACATCCTTTCCCTTCCCACTTCCATTAATTCAGCAAATATTTTTGAGTATTTATTACAGGCCACACACTGTTCTAGGGTACTTGAGACACAGGGATGAGCAAAACTGAAAGAGACTCTGCAGTGACGAGAGGTAGGTGGCAAACACAAGGAAGTAATTACATTGTATGCTGTCTAGTGGTGCCTGCTGTGGAGAAACAGGAAGGAAGAGAGTAAAGGAGATTAAGATTTTGGCAAAGAGAGGAGGTCTGGTAAAATTTAAAAGGATGAGTAAAGCCTCATAGAAAAGAGGACATTTGTGCCAAGACATGGAGCCCATTTTTTCAAGAACATTTACACATCCTTCTCGTTATTATTTCAGTGTATACAAATGTGGAATCATTATGCTTTATACCTGAAACTAGTATAATGTTATATGTCAATTATAACTTACTAAGAAAAAACTCACAGCATTTTAAAGTTTTATCTCTAACCAGGATTAAATACAAATTGTTCTCTTTAACCAAGATTAAATATGTTAAATACATATGTGCATATGAACATATACCTATAAATAGTTTAAAATTTTGTTTTAAATGTAGTTTTTCTTGGTAACAACTTAATAGTTCCACTAACATGAAAATAATAGATTTTAAATGGAAATTAGAAGAACAGCTGTCCTGAGTTCTTGACCCTTTCACAATGATTTACAAGAAATTATATAACCTTGATTTTAAAAATCACAATTTAAGGGGCTCCTGGGTGACTCAGTCAGTTAAGCATCTGGCTCTTGATTTCGCCTCGGGTCATGATCTCATAGTTATGGGATTGAGGCCTGCATCCAGCTCCGTACAGCACGGAGCTCTTTCTCTTTCTCTCTGTTTTTGCTCCTTCCCTGCTCGTGCTCTCTCTCTCTCTCTCTCAAAATAAAATAAATAAAACCAAAATAAAAATTAAAATCACAAAATAAGACTTGTCTAGAATACACAGCCCACAGAGAGTAGAATCTGGTATGTCTTTTACAAGTGCAAGGGTACACATCTGAATGATACAGAGTTCCCAAATTTAAAGGCATTGCTGTCCATGGTGAAAACAAACCTCTTGTCAACAGAATGCGATTTCTACTGACCCTAAAATTTGCTGGCACTTTTCAATCTGCCTATTTTTAGAAGGCATATATATTTATGTATAGATTGTACATAAAAAGCCAGAATGACATGCAGCAAAATGTCAACAGTGCTTATTTTTGTGCTTATTGGCAGTGAGCTTAATTTGTGATTACCTACACCTTTTAACTCTTCCACAATGTGCATGTGTTACTTGAATAAAAATATAATGTTTATGTTTTCCATACTTCCATATTTGACCTTCTCTTTTTCTAATGCAAACTCAGGTATAATCCTCACTCCTGAACATCTCTGAAAAATATCAGAGAATTGTCTCTCTCCTCATGACAAGCCAGACTGACCCACTAAGACAAGCCAAGACATCATCTCATATGATGTCTTCATAGGAGAGTCCAAAGCAGGCATTTTTTTTTTTTAATTTCTAGAGGAAAAGTTCAGACTTAGGAATTCTTGTAAAATGCAGTATTTTCTAATTCCTAATGACAGAAATTTTAGGCAACTTTGAAGAGTAGAGCCTGTGAATTAAGGTGAAGTGCCCACAGTGACGTCACTGGACAAAGACATGCCTAGAATTGAGACTCCAATTCTAGTGCTTATTCCTCTGAACCAGAATGCCACGGATGTGAAGCCAAACTGAAGACCAATTTCCATGACATCTGCGTGGTTTACTTGCAGAAGTAAGGAAATGTGACAAAGCATATGTCACTTGTTTCTCTTTAAATGTTCAAGTTCCTCATCTTTAAAAAATTTTTTTTAAATGTTTACTTATTTTTGAGAGAGAAAGAGTGCGAGCAGGGGAGGGGCTGAGAGAGACGCAGACACAGAATCTAAAGCAGGCTCCAGGCTCTGAGCCATCAGCACAGAGCCTGACACGGGGCTCGAACCCATGAACCATGAGATCATGACCTGAGCTGAAGTCAGATGCTCGAATGACTGAGCCACCCAGGTGCCCTTCAAGTTCCTCATCTTAATGAGTTTATTGCGTAACAGCTAACACTCAGGTTGGATGTTTCCGGAAGATCGTTTAGAATGTTTTTCAAAAAATGTGCTGGAGATTTTCATAGAAATTTTTACTTTTCCTGGTAGCCTTTTATTTTCTCGTCTTTCTCTTTCTACTCACATATACATGCAAGTTTTTCTCTTCCTACTGTTTGCACAGAAACAGGATATGTTGAGAGCAAGTTTAAAGAGGTACCTAGTGGAAAGGTTCACAGTTGATACAAATCAAGAATAGATCAGTGAAGTGGAAACCAGTGGAACAATGTTAATATTGTTTATGTGCAGGAAACATTGGCAAGAAAACCTTGACCACTGTGACACGAAACTGTGAGCTAAATATGCGATAACTACTTTAGTGTAGAGCTTTACTTTCATTAACTTGTTGCTTTATGATTGTAATATTACTTAGTAATGTTCTGTTAATGGACATCTTAAGATCATTAGTGTATATTCTTGAAATTAGGTATGCATCCTTGTTTTAATAAGAATGTGCAATGCACAGGAGCAAGTTGTCAGATTTTCAACTTGAATATAAGAATTATCCCACACTTCCCTACTGAATCAATATTGACATCTATACACCTAAGACGAATAGGAGATATCAAAATAATAAGTGATTAGCCCTGTGAAAAGGCATGCGGAAATTACTTATGGCTTTCCCTGTTCTGGTTGTTAATGTTTATTTATTTTTGAGAGAGAGACAGAGAGAGAATGTGTCAGGGAGGGGCAGAGAGAAGAGGAAGACACAGAATCTGAAGTAGGCTCCAGGCTCTGAGCTGTCAGCACAGAGCCAAACACAGGTCTCGAACCCACCAACCATAAGATTATGACCTGAGCCAAAGTCGGAAGCTTAACCGACCTAAGCTGAAATAGGACACTTAACCTACTGAGCCACCCAGGCTACCCTCCCTGTTCTGGTTGTTAACCAGAGTTTGCTTACCTATAAAAATCACAAGTAAAAAGTGGATTCTGTTTCATGGGGGAAAAAAAAAAGAATGTTTCAGGCACAATATCCCGAGTTAACTCTCGCAAATACTTCTGTTAGAAAAGCATGATCATCCTCATTTTTTGTGAAGAATACAGTCATTCCCAGGGAGGATAAGCAAGGGGTGGAAAGAGGACTCAAACTCATCATCCTTACGCCACACTACAGACTTTTTCTGCAATGCTGGCTTCCTTCCCTCCGCTTCAAACTTGTGTGTCCTTCCTCACAACACTTCTCATTTCCAATTCTGAGGCAAAGCATTTATACAAATACTCTGACAGACTTGCTTACTCATGATGGGTTATTTCCATTGTCCTCTTTTGAGTATTCCCAAAGCTGAGGGGAAAACGTTGCTTCTAATCAGACTTTTCTGTGTCACATATGCTTTCCTCTCCCTCTCATCTGAAGGAACCCCACAAGCACACTTACAGCACTGAAAGTCATTCTTTTCTTTCTTCACCCACGTTTCTCCTTTCTCCTTCCCATTTTCTATTCTGGCACTGGGAGCACTGGACAGCACATCCTTACAGACACACGCTTTTTTTAGTATGAACCTATTTTTAAAAAAATAATGAATTGCAAAAAATACAGGATGTAAAATTCTTAACCATTTTTAAGTGTCCAGTACCTTTATTCACATCGCGACAGGTCTCTAGAGGTTTTTCTCTTGCAAAGCTGAAACCCTATACCCATTGAACGACTCCCCATTTCACCCTCCCTCCACCCCAGTCCCCGGCAACCACCCTCCTACTTTCTGTTTCCATAATTTTGACTGCCCTAGACATCTCATGGATGTGGGATCAGACAATATTAGTTCTTTTGCGACTGGCTTATTTCACTTAGTATGAGTCTTCAAGGTTCATCGTGTTGTGGCATGTGATGGAATTTCCTATTTTGTAAAGGCTGAATAGTATTCGATTGTTTATATTTACTGTATTTTCTTTATTCATTTATCAATGGACATTTGGCTCCTTCTACCTCTTGGCTATCGTGAATAATGCTGCAATCAACATGGGCGTATAAATATCTTTTTGGGATCCTGCTTTACCTTCTTTTAGCTCTATACCCACAGGCGGGGTTGCTGGCTCATATGGCAATCCTAACATTTAGTTTTTTGAGGACCTTCCCTACTAGGCTCTATATCTTTGCCGATACTTGCAATTTTCTCTTTTTTTTTATAGTGGCCATTCTAATGCCTCATTGTGATTCTGTTTTCCATTTCTCTAATGATTAGTAAGTGTGCACTATTTTTTAAAATTTAAAATGTTTTGTTTTTATAATTGAGAACATACTATGTGTTAGGTACTGTATTAAGTGCTTTGCATTCAATAGCTTATTACTTTTAACAACCATGCTATGGCCTATTGATAGTATTTTTACTTTGTATTTGAGGAAACTGAGAATCAGAGTTTGAGTAGTTTTCCTAAGGACAGAGAACTACTACATGGTGAAATCAGAATTCAGAACCAGTTTTGATACCAACGCTCACATTTCTAACAGCTGAGCTATCTCCCTCTTTTTTGCTTTAGCCATCAATTCCCTAAGCCAATGTTTGGTGATATATACGGTTCTATACAAAGGAAATGGAAAGCACCATTTGTTTAGTGCCTGGTTTGTGCTAGACACTGCTAACTGCTCACAGATATGTAGGTGTGAGTGTGTTTTAGAGGGAAGTGAAAGAGGGAAGTCCTCGCATTTTACACATACAAGCTCACATTCCATTTGCATGGTTGGCATTGCAAGTCACAGAGTGCAACGGAAAGAAAGTTGAGTTTGTTTTCTTACCACAGCCTTTGTAAATTTGAAGGTCATTTTTGCTGAATAAATAAACTCTCAAGAAATATGCAGGAATTCCAGATAAATTCCAATTCCGGTTAAGGAGTTGGTATCTCATAGAGAGGGTACCCAAGCAATAAACTACAGGAAAGAAGAGTCTTAGCTAGGATAAAAGGGAACAAAAGTAAATGAGTACGTAAATACAGGAACTACCAGTTAGTTTATTCCCTTGAGCCCTTGCTCGACTCTTTACTTCACCAGCTCTATTTTCCCCATGTAAGGTGCCTACAGCTGTTTCCCCTGTTCTACTCCACCTCAAGGCTGCACCTCATGGCAGAAACAAAAGCAGTGGGTCAAGAGTTATAGATTTGAGCAGCCATGAGTATGTTCAGGATTCAGAAGAGGCTTGCCTCCAGTGTCCTCCGCTGTAGCAAAAAGAAGGTCTGGCTGGATCCCAATGAGACGAATGAAATCGCCAATGCCAACTCCTTTCAGCAGATTCGGAAACTGATCAAAGATGGGCTGATCATCCGGAAGCCTGTGACCATCCACTCCTGGGCTCGGTGTCGGAAAAACGCATTGGCCTGCCAGAAGGGCAGGCATATGGGCATTGGTAAGAGAAAGGGTACTGCCAACGCTCCAATGCCGGAGAAGGTAACCTGGATGAGGAGGATGAGAATTCTGCGCCGGCTGCTCAGAAGATACCAGGAATCTAAGAAGATTGACCGTCACGTGTATCACAGTCTGTACCTGAAAGTGAAGGGTTCTGTGTTCAAAACCAAGCGGATTCTCCAGGAACACATCCACAAGCTGAAGACAGACAAGGCTCGCAAGAAGCTTCTGGCTGACCAGGCCAAGGCCCGCAGATCTAAGACCAAGGAAGCACACAAGCGCCAGGAAGAGCGGCTTCAGGCCAAGAAAGAGGAAATCATCAAGACTCTGTCCAAGGAGGGAGAGACCAAGAAATAAAATCCCCTCTGTGTTATCTGTACATAGCGGCTTCAGCAACACCACCGATCAGCTGATCAGTTCGTCAATAAAACAAATCTTTATCTGCCAAAAAAAAAAAAAAAGAGTTATAGATTTAGTTTTGCTAACACAGTGACAAATTCAGAGCTGATGTGACATTTAAGATGACCTTAAACCCAGGAAAATTGAGTCACGTGAACACATGACTCTTGACTGCCCATGGTAATCCCCGAATACTGACATCGTTAGCCCAAACTTCATTTGGTCATGAAAAGAATGGAGAATGGGAAGCGAAAATCATTTCATCTGTGCCTTATGTTTAAGAAACACATTAACCCCTTATCTAGATTGAAATAGTTTGGGATATATTACTTCAATATTTCAAATTGGTAACACCAATTAAAAACAAAAACATCTTTAGGTAAAAGAATATAAATCTCCCAATAAACTTACAAAAGAGGTGATAAAAATGACTGCTGGTATTTACAATATTCATCAAGTGCTGCCAGTGTTACAGAAACCAATAAGCTAGCTAGTTTTTGTAGTCAAATATGATATTGCCACAGCCTCACCCCTAAAGTGCGGGGACAGTATGGTAAGCACGTAAGGTATTTTGTGTCACAGCCTTCAGTGTAAATTCATGAGCCAAACACAGTACGCCATACTATCTCTACTTTTGTAAATTTTATAGATTTAGAATTGCTGAATTGAAATGAAACTACCGAGTAAAATTAAATGCTGCTCATGGATATCCTATACCATTGTTGGGAATCACAGCCATCTGTGAAAATTATACCCAGAGTTATTGCTCCAATACATTGCATCTGTGCTTTTTACCAATGTTCTTTCCATCCTTTTGGTTTCTTTTCCTCTTCCTTGTGATTTATTATTTCCTTCTTTCATCTTTATTAACAGTTCAACATCTCTTAATTATACCCGAATGAGGCTTCATTATACGCTCTTCTCAAGAAAAAATGGCTTATGATGGTAAATGAGAAAACAATTCAAGAAAACAAATGAAAGCCATAATTTTGCTAGGTGATTAGTATTTTATTTCATATTGCTTAGTCTTAGTTCTTAATTTTTATGTATTATTCACCAGAAAGTTTGTATAGTTAGCCTTGCAAAGCACTTCATAACACAGCAGCAGGTTCTGTTAATTATTTCAATGTTGAGATATGAAAGTTAAATCTAAAATGTAATGTGTGTTTTGCAATTTTTTCAGAGTCCATGGCTTTCATATGAGTATTTTTAATGAGGTATTTCGATAAAATTTTTATAAATGAATTTTAGTTAACAAAAAATTGTCCCTATGAAATAGAATTGCTGCTATTGGTATTTCTTAGTTTATTTATTAAAATTTTTTTAAATGTTTATTTATTTTTGAGAGACAGAGCATGAGCAGAGTAGGGGCAGAGAGAGAGGGTGACACAGACTATGAAGCAGGCTCCAGAGTTTAAGCTGTCAGCACAGAGCCCAATGCGGGGTTCAAACCCACGAACTGTGAGATCATGACCTAAGCTGAAGTTGGACACTTAATGGGCTGAGCCACCCAGGTGCCCCAGTATTTCTTAGTTTATAAATGAGAAAACAGAAACTTAGTAAGGTTAATGGACATACACAAGTCACATGGGTCATAAGTAACTAAACATAATTTGGATGTGTGAATACGGATGTCATATTCCAAAGTCTGTGTTTGACCCATCGTACCATACATACTACTAATGCTATCTTGTATTATGTTATTTTCACTTAAATATTTTGTCATATAAATATTCCTCTGTTTTATATGGATAACATTTTTATTATTCATACAATTCCCCACCAAGTTGATGGATATTTTCTCTTGTTCATTTTTGCTCTTGGGAATAAAGATATAGTTGACATTGTCACACATATATTTTCATTTCTGTTAAATTCTATCTTTAGAATAAATTCCTAGCTATATAGGTGTTGAGTAAAGAATGATGTTTTCAAAGTTGTCTGTGCTTCTCATAGGTTACTTTATTTTCAAAATTTAACAAGAAATAGGGGCACCTGAGTGACTCAATCAGTTAAGTGTTTGACCTTGGCTCAGGTCATGACCTTGCGGTTTGTGGGTTTGAGCTCTGCATGGGGCTCTGTGCTGACAGCTCAGAGCCTGGAGCCTGCTTCAGATTCTGTGTCCCTCTCTCTTTGCCCCTACCCTCTCTGTCTCTCAAAAATAAATGTTAAAAAAATAAATAAAAGGTAAAAATTTAACAATAAACTATATAAATAATGCATTAGTATATACTAGTTAAAAAATTCTCTAGAAACATAGTAAGGCATTTCCAGATAGTGCATATTTTACTTATTCTGATTGGCCTTTGTCTTTCAGGCTGTGTTTTCCTTACATTCATTAATACTATAATGGAGAGCGTGGCATAGAACCAGTAGCAGAAGGAATGATGAAGAGTTGAAAGATGTCTTCTGTCAGAAGATTCATCAAGGGTACCATGCCCTACCAACACAAAGAATGTATTTCTAGTGTTATATGGATAATATTTGAGTTCATTGGTATATATTTCCAGGATTTCACAATGAATATATTCACAATGAATATAGTCATGCTTGCTATATTAAGAATCTTTTTTAAGAACCTTTTATAATATAGTTCCTCATGGATTGTTATTTATGTCTTATCAACTCGGCCTTTAAGTTTTCCACTCTGGAAAACCCTACCCAGGAAATCTCTTTAAAATAATCTTATTTCTCCTGATTATGAACACTCCTCAGCTTACTCGTCCTCATGACGGCGATTCATTCCTTTATCCGACAGATGATTGCCAAGTTCTCTAGATACTGAGGATAGAGCAGTGTCTAAGAGACAGATTAAGATCTCTGTTTCCACAGAGCTTGCAGTATTGTTGGAGAAAGCAGATAATACAAAGCAAATAGTCACTTTAGGTTTAAGCAATACTATGAGATTATATGTAAGATAGGGAGATTGGACAAAGTCTTGGGTAGTGTGTTGGGGATAGATGGCTTCTATCTTAGGGTGCTAATGAAAGACTTCTCGAAGCCTCTGAATTAAGACCTGAAAGCTGAGGGATAAGGAGGCCAGGAAACAATAAATGCGAATGCTCAGGAGAAGCAAAAGGTGTGTCCTGTAAAATAGAAAGAAAGCCAGAGGGACCAGAGTGTAGTCGATGTGGCGGGAGACGAGCTTGTAGAAATACTCAGGGCTGATCATATTGGGCATTGTGGGTCATGCAAAGGAATTTGGATTTTACTTTGTTTGTAAGGGGAACCTCCCTTTGGAGGTTATTAAATAGGAGAATGGAACGATGGGCTTTATTGATTTAAAAGATCATTTGTCTGCTGTGTGTCTTGTCTTAGGTCAATCACTTACCCCATCTGGTGATGACATCTAGTGTCTAGCACATGGTAAACGCTGAACAACTAAAGGACAAATTATCCATTTTATGTTCAATATCTTCTCCAATATAATCTCTCCTCTTTGACTCTCCCTTTTTTCCTGTTTCCCTGACTGCGGGGAAATTTCCAATTCATGACAACTCAGCTAAAGCATTACTTACTGCTCCTGGAAGCCTTCCGATCTTCAGAATCTACATCTTGTTTACCTCTGCTCAGTCTTTGGCCCAGGGTCTTAGTTCCCTCATGGAATAAGAAGGTTTAAGATGCTGTTCTCCCTTGGGACTCAGCAAGACATAGGCCCCTGCATTCCTTATTTTATAGTTAGGTGGAGATCTGAATATTCTCCAGTAAATGAATATAGAAAATGAGTGGGACAAGTCTGAAATTCTTGACAATAACATTTTCTGTAAGTAGTACATTGGATTCACTTACTTTGAAAAGAATAGCTGGGACCAGTGTGAATCATTCAAAATGGATCATGCTTATACCACAGGGAAGGAGCCCTTCCTTTGGGCCCACATAAAGGAGCCTGAAAAATGGATGTGAAGAATGAGAGGCTTTGGCTGTCATCAGTTAGACGTTCTGCAAACACAGCAATTGGTATTTCTATTATAAATATTCAGGGCAGGAAAAGAAAGAAATTCATATGGCACACATAATGAGTTACTTTTTTTTCTGATTACTCCAGAAAAATCAAAGACCACACAGGAACCAGAGAGTACAACTGGAAATCCCCCTGTACTTGTAACTCTGTTTAGTTGCTTATTACGAGTAAGGAAAGGGATGAGAAAAGAGCAGACAGGACTAAGTACTGCCCACTGAGATTTAGTGCAACTGCTAAATAAAACAACCAAGAGAAAATGAAAAATGGGAGCCAAATCCTATCTTTCACTGGATGGAAGCAGATCTCAGTAATTAATAGCAAGGGGAGGCATGGTGAGGTGGAAAAGCCATAGGGACTGGAGTCAGAAGGCATGAGTCCCGAGCTCTGCTGTTTACTGATTTGACCTTGGATAAATCTGTTAGGTCATGTTGAAGGAGCTAGTTTACCCAACTCCTATTGATACCATCATTACCAACAATTTCAAAGGTTTGTTATAGCAAATGAAATAAGATTAGCAAAACTGATTTGTTATTATCATTTCAATAAAATGGCCGAGACTCAGAGGAGAGTGGGAATTGCTCCATCTTTACTATACAGCATCCCAAACTAGAAACATTTTCACAAAATCTCCTTCCCACACACCTATACCTTAATCTCTTCTCTCTTTGCAATTGCTTTGTTGAGCAGCTTTCTGATGGCCCATCATGACGCTAGCCAGCTGTAGGGCTAAGGTGGCCAGCCAAGGGATCTGATTTTAAGTACGCTGGGTGAGCGGGTGTGTATTAGCATTGATTTTTTCACAGCTTATTTTGCTGTGTTCGTCAGTTGGCTCTTCTCCCTTGGATTCATTCACTCAGCACATTTCCACATTTGTACTTTGCTTTGCAATTATCCCTGACCAACAACTATTTGCAGTATGCGATGTTACTAAACAGTTTTCATGCAAACCCTGCTTTCCCACATCCCGGAAAAGATTGACTCTTTTTCAGAGTCCATTTAAAATGGGCCGCATTTATGCATTGACTAGTGAAAGGCAAACATGACCAAACAGAATCTCTAGTTTAGCATTTGAAATCCCTGAAATAGGCTGATGGTAAAAGCAAGACCAAGAGGTGACCACAGGCTTGGCCGTTGTTCATTAGTGACACCAAACATAAACAGTTATTGACTTCCTTAGCTGAGCTTTGAAAACACAAACGACCCACAGCACATTTGATTTTCTTACCTGGATGCTATAATGACTAACTGAGTTCAGTTCACTGACACAAGCCATGGTCACTGTAATAGGAATTAGTCCATGAACATGGCTTGGGACCTTATTACCAAATGTCTGGGGGCAGGGAGGGAATAAGAAAAGAAAGTTATTAGTGAAAAGAAAACTCAATATTGGGAATCTAGTTTATTTTTAGCACTAACCTCAGGATACAGAGATCTGGAATGAAATGGACTCAATACTAATTAAGAGACTGATGATCCCTGTGGTTTGTGTCGAGAAGTATCAATGAACTGTAAGTTAGCCAATTAAAATGTAAAAGAAAAATAATACCGCATCACGCATATTTACAAATATTTCACTATGTTCAAGTCCCCTCAACTATCTAACACTGAGTTATAAATTCATACTAGGCCAACTCTCATGTGAGGCCTCATGATATTTTTCTTCCTTCTTTTTTCTTGATTTCATAGGAAATTAGAATATCTATTCAAAAAAATGCGGTGGTTTGGGAATCAGATCTAGGGGTATCTAATCTAGAGTTTTTCCAAAGGTGGCAATAAAAGGTTAACAAAGAAAAACAGCGAAACAAGACTGGACACAATCAATTCCTCACACAAGTCTTATCAACCAATCGCCTCATATGAATTTGCTATAGATACAGTCTTAGTCTTTGGACAGGAAACTGGATAATTTAACTCAGGCCCTTTGAAAACCACTCAGGTCACCCATAAGTAATGTAAACATGGCTGGAAAATTCCTATTTCAACTCTGGTGACTACCTTGGCTGTGAGCAGATTTGATGAGGAAATCCTATGCCTGTTTTTGTGGGCCCATTCTAAGTTTCCATAGGGAAACAGAACCACCCCTCCTGATACTGCCTGGCATGCATAATGTGGTCCATAGTTGATAATTGTGACCTTAATGTGTGTCTCTTCCTGATCTGGAGCCAGTGCAACAACAAGAATAGAAGACAGTGATTCCTTTGCCAAGCTTTGTGGTAAGAAATACATGTATTAACACATTTAATTCTCACAGTGCTCCCATGTTATTATTTTTCTCATTTTTTTTCAGCAACCAACCTAGCATGGAGAGGGGCAAATTGCCCATATTTTCCTCTTATGAAAAACTTCTCAATAGAGGCAAGGAGCTGTGGATCATTTCAAACTTACCACAGCAACAGCTTTGGGAGAGAAGGCATATGTAAGATGACATTGTAAGCCACATTGGTCAGCAAATAAAGCACGGTCACGACAGCATGGATACAGAAATGCCCACTGGTAGAGTCCAAAGAGGAAAAACAAAAGAACATTTTACTGTTTGAACATTTGAAAAAGAACCCAAGAATACAAGCATTGCATCCAAATGGAAGATTTTCTTGTGGGCAAAGGTAATGACTCTCCTCAGAGTTTAGAGCACTTTCTCCAAGAAACCTTTTCTCACTTTCTCTCTAATCTATTAAGAAACTGTCATCATGAAATAAATAAACTGGTATGGTATTTGTTTTGAAAAAGTCAATTATATTCACTTTCCTGCAAGCACATTTATAGCTTCCCATCAGAGAAAATATTGTCTCTTAAACTTGCTAGGTGACAAAAGAAGAAATTCTGGGGCATTTAACAGTGTGGCAGGCAGATTTTGTCCCCCTCAGTCTAAACCCAACATCATGCCTGTGAATATGTTGCCTAGGTGGTAAAAAAGGATATTAAGGTTACAGATAGAATTAAGGGTGCCAGTCAGATTTGAAGATGAAGAAGTCACCTTGTATCATTTGGAGGAGAGGCAGGAGAGGTTGAAATTTACAGAGAGGTTTTACTTGTCCTTGTTGGCTTTGGGCAAGGATGTGGATCATGAGCCAAGAAGTGTAGGCAGCCCTTAGAAGTTGGAAACAACTCTCAGAGGACAGTGGCATGAAATGGGGACCTCAGACATACAATTGCAAGGAACAGAATTCTGGTAATAGCCTACATAAGCCAGGAAATGGATTTCCTCCTAGAATCTCTAAAAAGGAATGCAACTCTGCCTACACCTAGATTTTAGCCCCGTGCGCTCTGTACCAGGAGTCTTACACATAAACATATAATAAAATACATACATATATATCTACATGAATAAAATAATAAAGTTAACTTTCTGCTATAGTGTGATATGTCAAATGCAGTGCTATGTTTATCAATGTGGTCATATTTTTTAAAAAGTATGTTGAGGGGCGCCTGAGTGGCTCAGTCAGTTGAGCATCCAACTCTTGATTTTGGCTCAGGTCATGATCTCACGGTTGTGAGATCAAGCCTTACATTAGGCTCCATGCTTTGTACATTTTGGATAGTTGTTTTGGTTTTGGTTTTCTGCTTTTATCCCCAGTCTGATCTCTTTAAAGGCAAGAATGCTTCTTTTTCACTTTTTTCCCCCTCTAAGCACTCAAATACAGGCTTGTTGAAAAATAATTTTGTGAAGGTTCTGACTTACTTTGAGGTACTGGAGCTTCTTTGAATGGTTCTAATGTGCATGGCTTACAACAAGTACATTAGTAGTAAATAAAACAAATGCTGTTATCAGAAGTTTTTTTTAAAAAAGTAAGTATCTTACAAACATAGCAAGCTCATAAGAAAGGGTATATTCATCACACAAGGATGTGCATGTTGACTTCAGACCTGTAAGTACCAATTCTTAATGCTCTACATTTCATTGAAGTTTTGGTACTGGTAGGTCCTTAGGAATTTCACCTGAGAGCACTCGTTTAAAGCCTCCAAAAATTGCAAGCTGGCATATTTCAGCAATTTTCTCAATGCTGCTAGAGTTAAACTGGAACCTAAGTCTCCCGACCTGATATTAGAGTACCTTTTCCAGAGTCTGTTAGTACGGCATATAAAAAAATTTTATAGATATCTCAGATTCTGAAGACTTGCACACAAGATGGGGTGTGGCTCCTCAAGGACAAGGCATGCCCTCTTGATCTTTGATTAGTTAAAGCTTAGCATGGTGCCGGGGCCAGAGCCAGCATTTGTCAAATGAGAGGTTTCACAAGTGTCTTCCCTGGGTAACCTTGGGAAATCATTTCACCTTCCCAATTTGTACTTCCTGATCCACAAAATGGGAACAAAACTCACCTTATTTATTCCATAGGTTGCTTTTAAATATTTATTTATGTTTGCTTATACAGAAAATTATAGTTTTTCAAAATGGTAACTTTATTAAGATATACATAAAATTACCATTTTGAAAAATATATATTTATATACATTAAAAATATATACATTGTTTTATTTGATATATTGATAAGTTAATATTTTAAAGATTTATATGTATCAATTATTTATATATTTATATGCCTGTATATAGCTAAATACAAACATATAAAAGTATATTGTTAAATCTTTTATTGCAAATGATTGAACAAATGATAAATGAACAAAGGATAAAGGATTATAATCAGAACTTGGGTTTTTTTTCCCTGTTAAATGACTAAGTTATTTTATGCCTGAAATAGTAGAAATTCCGTTTGATCCCACACGACTATTAATGCTTTTTGATATTCTCTCAAATCATGATTTCAAAAATTCCTTACTTTAAAAAAATTATTTCAAATAACCATTGTTTATTGCTGTGTATTTTGACAATGTTGCCTGTAAATATTATCCTTAAATATTTATGACTTATATTTGGTCTTTTTAAAAATATTCTCGATTTTGCCTATCCCAAATTCAGACCCTATAGTCAAAATTATAAAAAAAAATAACAAACCCAAACCTATTAAGATGTCTTTTGTGAATAAACCATATTTGAATTTCCTAAAATGGCCATTAGGTAACAGGTTGGTTTCGATGATTAAATGAGATAATTATGCTAGAAAGCTGCTGAAAACTGAAAAGCTAGACAAATTTACTGTTCTTATGGTTGGAACATTTAATAGTGGCTACATCTGAAACTCTGTAATGTTAACTTGGAACCTCTTCAACAGTCTAGTTTAGTCTGTGAGAATGATATTGTAGGTTCATATTCATGTAATATAGTCATTCATATTCATTTAACTAATTAATGGGTTTTTTGGTTTGTTTATTTAATTACATATGCCCATATTTTAGTCTTACCTTAACAAATAGCCATTCATCGATATAATTAAGATGAGCATCAAGATCTCCACATACATGAAGATATCCTTCTCTCTGCTCTCCTACTTCACCTTCATGCAGTTAATAAATGTTATGATTCCTGTAGAAAGAATGAGTATAGTGAGTGAAATACAACATTGTCCTGCTTACATCTGAGGCATGGGCCGTCACAAGAATCAGTGTTCAGGAAGGACTTCATAGGATAAAAGTCCATTGTTTAAAAAAACAAAAATCCTGCACTTTCTATTTACACAGTAGTTTTAAAACTTTATCTACTTTTATTTTTCCTATCCTTCTACAACTCATGATGAAAGTGGCTTGATGAGTTTGGAAAATGATCCTAAAGTAGAATTTGGTACCAGTGCTTCCCTGCATCTCACCAGGCTTCTCTTCTGTGTATGTGGGGAAAGCAGAGTCCACCTGTTGCATCCCTTGGGGAGGATATTTCCACAGAACACCTCTTGTTTGCCTGTCTCATACCTTTGCTTTGGGTGTTTTCTACAGATGGAATACTCTACTGTACATGCCCCTGTATTTCTGTTTGCCAAGATCCAGTCTTTCAAAGTCTATCTTGATAGTCACCTTCTTAAGGAACTTCTTCTGACCCCCAATGCGAATGTGAGCTCCCTCACTTTTGAAATATTACAGCACTTGTTTATACTTTTCTGATGGAATGACATTTTTGCTTATGATGTTATTTATGTGTCTTATGCTCTCAATAGAATATATGCTAATTGTGGAAGACTTTATTTCTATGTCCCCACAGTTTCTAATGTGTAGAAGGTTCATAACTGAATGAAATGGAACAGAAGTAAACTATCAGTCCAGGTTCATGAATTGTGAGTGGGTGATGAACCTGGAGTTACCAGTTATTTTACATAAAACTTGTGAGTAAAATCAATATGAAATAATTGAATGTAACTCTCAGGGAGATGAAGGCCATAAGTTAAAAAATTTAGTATTATCAGAAATAAAAATGATTATTTTCCACAAATAGACTAGCCTTCAGCTAAATTTGAAATATTAGGTTGACAGGGCTTTACAATAGCCTATGAAGTCTCCCTGATTACAGTAAGATTCTATAAGTCTGAAGGGGAAAGTAATATACTCACATATGCAGGTAGTCATGATCCATTTCCCTTCCTCATATGGGGACTCACAATTTGTCCAAAGAGGTGTGATAACAAATTTCATGAATGTGATTGTCTTTATGGCCTGTCTATCCTACTGGTTCAATGAGTAAAGATGACTAAAGTCAGAAGAAGACAATAAATCCACAAAATGCTTCCAGGATGTACGCATAGCTTGTCCTTGACTACTGGATGGAGCTTTGCATAACATGAAGCCCCATACAGTGAAAAAAGTCTAGTAATAGCTCCAACATTCAGGAAAAGCCTAAGAACCTTTGTGGGTGATACGAGTATGCCTGAGCCTCATATGTCCCACTGTAAGACAGATGCCATTTAGTACAGTGATATTATGCTTAATTTGGACTTTTTCCTTTTGGTCCTTGTCTTGCTTGTCTTCTGCTGGTTCTCCACTACTGGGTGTGACATGTTTACCACAGCACAAAGAAAAATGACCAGCCATTTTGTGCTGGAACATTCCTGTGGGTTGATGAGAAGAAAAAAAAAAGATGCTATTCATGAGATGTTACGAGAGAATGACAAAAACAACTTTTGACTCAAACCAATAATAATGTGAAGAATAGTTGAAGGATACCCAGAAGAAAGTTCTGAAATGCTGTCATTGAGTGAATACGCTATGAGTCAATTTTCAGCATGATCCACCCATTCGTTTATTCATTTCCATAAGCAGTTAAGAACTAGGAGACAGAGGTTCTAGGAACACAAATAACAAAGCACAGTCCTTACCCTCAGGGCTCTCCATCTGCTGCAAAAAGTCAGAACACAATGAAAAAATCACTTGGTCTGCAATGAGCTCATGAAGGAAGCACCAAGTAACTTGTCTGGGATTATGAGAGAGTCCTTAGTGTTGGGAATGACAACTCAGAGATCCTGGGGTGTATGAGGGGAAGAGTAAGTGGTATTCCAGGTAGAGTTCACAGCATGTACAAGGCAATAACAAACTAACAAAAACCCAAGTAGTCTGGTGTAGCTGAAGTTTAGGGCACGGAGAGGGTGATGCTAGAAGCAGAGCCTGAAAAGCCACAAAGCTGCTAACCTGAAGGGTTTCTTGCCATCAGGAGATAGGCCTCTCTCCTAAGGATGTTTGGGCGAACTTTGAAGATTAAACAGATGTGGCATGATACATTTCTAGTTCAGAAAGGTGAAGTCTGGTATTGAATGACTGGGCATTTTTTTTTTACAGTAATTTAAAAAATGTATTAAATTCTATCAGTTCAATTTTGAAATCTGGCCATTTCTACTCACTGTAGTCAAGGCATCATCTACTGGACAGTCTCTTAAATGCCTCTCTCTCCCTGTTCTAGCCCCTCTCATCTTTAGTAATCTTCACACATATAAACCACAAGATGTCATATCATTTCTCTGCTCAAATTTATCCAGTGGCTTCCATCGCACGTATCACAACATCCAACCTCTTCCCCAAAGTCCTGTGTGATTCTGGCCTCTGCCTACTACTGTGCCTTCACCTCACGGCTCCCTTGTCCTAGTCACCACCTTCAATGACACGGGCCTCACTCATCCTCCTCTTCACTCGGGTAAATCTCTCAGAGCTCTCCATTTTCTACCATAAAAAACTCCCTAGGTCTGTAGTGGAATGAGAAATGGGAAGGTTTTCAAGAATAAACAGTTTATGGGTTACTATTTTGAAGATCATAGTTTGATATTTTTCTAGATTTTTGTGTCTATATCATAGCAACTTCTTTTAAAGATATACCTATTCAAATCTCTCTAAGGGCGGTGCCTGGGTGGCTCAGTCGGTTAAGCGGCCGACTTCAGCTCAGGTCATGATCTCACGGTCTGTGAGTTCAAGCCCCACATCAGGCTCTGTGCTGACAGCTCAGAGCCTGGAGCCTGCTTCGGATTCTGTGTCTCCCTCTCTCTCACTGCCCTTCCTCTGCTCATGCTGTCTCTGTGTCTCTCGAAAATAAATAAATGTTAAAAAAAAATCTCTCTAAGGGTATTATTTGTCCTTATTTTAAGGTTGTCTTTTCTTTAGTCTTTAATTTTCTTAGTTATTTTCTTCAGATGCTGTATTTGGGAATTCTTTATACAGCTAGGTATAGGTATATACCTATATATAGGTATATAATAGGTCTACTCAAATCATGAGATTTTGGTGGGCACAGTGCCTTGCACCTACATTTCATAAGCAGAGCCTGAGCAATACCATATTATTTCTATGTAAGGACAGGAGACAAGTTCCTTCCAATATTTTAATGTACTCATCCCCCAAGCCCCCCCAAAAAGTGTGTTTACGTTGAAGCACACATTTTAGATGAAAAAAAATAAGCCAATGCTTTAAAAACTGACCTGGAAATAGATATTATTTTGGTTAAACATGTAGAGCACATAGACTTTTATGACAATGTGTAACACTTTAAGAATATTTCCATTATATTCATTAGTGAGTAGGTACATAGTTGTACCTAAATAGTGATGATTAGTTGAGCTTTGTCAAGTTAAGGAAGCCTGTGGCATTTTGCAAACTCTTCATTGGCCCAGGAACCATTCAACATTTTAATTAGTAACTTGGAGGAAATTACAAACAGAAACTTTGTCAAACTTTTGGATGACAAGCTGGGAGATTCCAGATTTAGGAATCAAAGCTATACTGAGTGGCTGGAACTAGGAATGAATTTATAAAAATTAAGAGGGATAAAGGCAGAGCCTTATATATGGGCCCAAAACCCAACTCAACTTTGAGTATAAAAAAGGAGAAATAAGGCAAACACACATAGTTACAAAAGACAGAGGATTCTTAGCTCATAAATATCAATTCGGTGTTATGTGACTGTTAAAAATGGGTGTTTAATGTATTAATTACAAGGGAGGAGATATCCCAACCATGCTGGTAAGACCTAAATGGCTTAGAAGTATATGCAGTTGCGGGTACCATACTTTAAAAGAAATACAGATCATACCTCTTAAATAGCCATTAAAGAAGAAGGGATTATTTTAAAGTACAAAAAAAGTCATCAGAAACAGAAGAGTTACCTGGAACTGTATAAAGGGCTGCCATATGGGTGAGGGAACAGATGTACTCTATCTACTATCTCAGTGTTTGGAACCAGGACCAAGAGATAAATACATCAGGGAAACAGAATTTTATATCAGAGCACAAAAGAACTGACATGACTGGACATGAAGCACATTGCCTGAATAGGTAAAAGTTTCCCCATCATCAATACAAGTATTGATCGTGAGATACTTATCTATCTAATGTCTTTATTTGAGGAATCTGAGGCATAACCATGCATAATTATTTCTTTCAAACTAGAGATTCAATAGTTCTAGGACATCGAATTTTAAAAGAGTAAGAGTGAAATTGGTAACAAGAGTAAAGGCAGCTCAACGTTCCAGGAAAAGGATGAGAAAAATCAAGTAAAGGAATTTTGTTTCTAAAAGAAATCTGGGTGTGCGACTTTGGAAACGAACAACAAAACCCAACCAACCAAACAAAAAATGTCCAGGGAAGAGGAGGAAAAACGACCAGGGAAGAAGGAGGTTGTTTGGGAACTGGGCTTGAGAGATGGGAGTTTATAGAGAAGAAACACATTTCTGAAACCAGTGAAAGATGACTGATTCTCCTGTCCTCCCAGTTGGTCATAATTTTTCATCATAAATTAGGAAATCGAGTGTTTAGGGTGAGGGAGGGTGGACAGAGGATTACTGACGGGAGGGAGATAAAAACCAGCTGTCGCTGCCTCACCCTGCCTTTCACAGTGATGCCGGTTTCTCTAGCATGACTTTCAGCGCATTCAGTCTTGCTTCTTGTCTTGCCCCACATCAGCTCTGCTCTTCCGCTGTCATAATTCAAGTGTCTGTCCCCTTCTAAAGTACTTCTTCGAAGAGCTGAGTGATAGATTCAATCAACTGATTTGATTATCACGTTTAAGCGATCTTTCCAACATGTGAAACATGTCTAATATTGCCTTGGGAATTCAAGTGGGTGCAAAAAAAAAAAAAAAGTTAAATTTCCTAATTATACCTCAGTTCTGAGTCTATACCACCTGAACACAAGTGTGGCAAACAGGCATAAGGGAAAGAGATCTGTGAACTAAAGGGAAATTATTTTATGCATAATTCTATTGTGTTTCCTAAAAACAAAGGGTCTTCAACTTTAGCACACACATAATGGTCTAGATGGTTTATTAACATAGATTTCTGAGCCTTACTACCTGAGATTGGCTCAGGTCTGAGATAAGGGCCATGAATTTGCCTTTCTCACAAGTTCCAGGTAATGCTAATACAGCTGCTGTGTGGACTACACCTGTGGGTAAGGCTGTTTTAAAATACACTGCAAAGAATGCCACTTTCAGATTATCTAGTACTATCTAGTTAAAAAAGAGATAATTATAGATTATTAGGTCCCTTCCTTAAGTGACTGAATCTTACTGTCATCCTTCTACTACTTCAATGATAGCTGGCACACTCACATTCTACCTATATTATAATTCAGTACTTCAGATTGTCTTTATTTGAATATCATAAAAGGAAACTTTATATATTATAAATACAAAATTAGTACCACTTATGATATGTGGATCATTTTTAAATAAAACACAATTTTAAAAAACGGTCAAATTCTTGCTAAATATTGTTTCTTAAGTTCTGAGCCTGAAGTCTATTCTTTGTCTTAACAAGGGGGATTAAACGATGACAGCACAACCGTGACATTCTCCTTTACTTAATTAGAAGGCTCAAGGAAGAACTGAAAAGAACTTCCTTACCATGACTCCAATGTTATTATGCTGTATCTATGTACTACCTAACACAATCCCATTTTCTCAACTTATTTCCTAAGTTAAATCCTTATCCTAACATTTAAAAATAAAAGATAGATCACTCATATACTTCTTAATTGGTTTCCATCCTTCCCCACTAATTTCCATATTTCTCAGAGACATAGTAATGAGGCACCACCAGTTAGCGTCAAGCTCTAAATGGAGATGGAAATATTTATTTTATAATTTTAATGAAATATCTCATTGCCCCAATACCTTCTGGTCATTTAAAAAATATTGATTTTTTTTAACAGAGAGAGAGAGAGAGAGAGAGAGAGAGAGGGAGAGAGGGAGGGGCAGAGAGAGAAGGGGACAGAGGATCTGAAGTGGGCTCTGCATCGACAGCAGACAGCCCTATGAGGGCCTTCTGATCATTTTCTCATTCTTGCTTATAATACTATGCGTCTGATACTTCTTGAAAGTCTGTACTTTTGAATTTATCCTGCATCATACTTTTTGCTGACATTGTTAATAAACATTTGCAGAAGAGAGATTATTCCTTGTCTAAGTTTTCATTTGGTGACATAGCTGTTAACCAAAAAAATAACTCATGCTATATCTTTATTGTTTTGGCTAAATTTGGTGAACAAATTAAGATAATAAAAATGCTGCCTTGATATTACACAGCCATTAAAAATAATGAGTTAGATTTATGTATGATCTGGAAGGCTACACACGATGTACTATTAAGTGCAAAAATTAGTGCCGTATTAAAATAATATTAGAAAGATCCCTTCCCAAGTGAGCATATACTTTACAGACGAGTAGGAAGAAGGGTACAGAAAGATAAACATTGTGTTGTTAAGTGTGGTTCCCTCGGTTGCTGGTTGTGGTTAGAAATGAGGGCGGAAACGTATGTGGAAGGATAAATTTTTTTCTTCATATATCTTGTATTTTACCTTTGAAATAATTGTTTAAAGAGAATCCAATGAATAAGATTTAAAAATGTAATCTGGATGATAAAGTTTAATGAACAACCTTTTTGGAGAGGATTTGAACTTGGGACTATAGATGAGAAATGCTGTACTACCTCTAATTTAAATATAAAAGTTACAGTTCAAAAAGCCAAACTATCTTAGATAAGTAATAAATAATCCACAAAGAAAGTGAATATGAAAATGATGTCATTGAGAAATGCAAGATACCTTAAGACATTGTTATGTACAAGAATAACATTATATTTGAAAACTAATTTCAATTAACCAGAGACAAACTGAACTATGTAGAAAATGCCAGCTTTCTACTATATTAATTAAAAAAAAACTGTAATGTCATGGAAGACTAATATTTACCTGAAGAAGAAACTCCATTAAAGCTTCTAATACTCATGTGGATTTTATAAAAATGATATGATAAAGGCAACAGAAATATAAAATACTCTTATAGAATGACTTTTCTTCTTAAAAAAAGAGTCGCTTATAAGCTTTTATTTTGAAATAAATTTAACGATTGTGATAGAGAAACCACAAGTATTTCTGGGTAAGGCTGAAGACCCATTTGCTTGTTATCTTTCAACTTTTGTACTATAACCTTGGCAAATTCTTCTCCTTGAATGTCAGAGGTGTCCAGTAACTGTCTGACTTTTGAGGTTCTTGTAGGTTTGGTACTAATGAGTTCATAGTCCTCCTTCATGATCAAGTCTCTGGACAGGAGAGCATCCAGCGACTGGTTAAGGCAGGCTTCTGTCATCTGGCTCACAATGTCCTCCCTTTTACCCTGGATCCACTGTTGGGCTATGCCGGGCTGTAATCGTTCTGGAGAAGAGCAAGGGATAACGAATGAGTTGAGGACAGATAGACAGTTAGGAATAAAATTGGATGAAAAAAGAAATAATAAGGACTAAAACCCAATTTTACTAAGATTAGGCTAATATGGAATATAAGTTATTTGGGGGATGTTGTTAATTTTCAGGAATCATTCAGATATTTGGGTTATCTCCTCTATTCCCTTCAGTTTCCTTCCCAGAAAAAGCCTTTTTATATGCAGTAAATCCATGAGAGCAAACCCTCCTCTGTTACAGATATCGATATCTACATGTATCTATCTATAGTTATACATTTAGTATAAAGGATACCCGCATATTTTTAAAGAAACAAAAATAACTCTACCTTTAGGGACATATTAAGTCACACCTACTCTTGGCACTCCTTCCCTAGATACACGTTCATGGAATACCATGTGGGCCTATTATTACATGTCAGCATTCATAGCTTCTAGGATGGGAAGTGCTTTCTTACTTAAGAAGGCATAGATTTATCATGTTGAAGAAATAAAGACAAACAAAATAATGTATGGCAAATCTACTGAACATATAGTTGTGAAGTAAACAGCATCACTTACAAAGTGTTATATACTTACCTGAATTTCCCTCAGCTGAGAGTGGATTTATTACTGCTAAAGAGCATGGGGTGGGCCTGTGATCACAACAGGTCGCCTTCTGAGCTGCAGAAATGTGACTATCACAACTGTGATTTACTGGATAGTGATACAGCATAGAAAAGTCTTGAGTTTTTCCTATAAAACACAGTATCGTCATTAGGGGTAGAATAGTCCTTAGCTATTCCTGTTAGCTAAAATATCAACATCTGGATTATACAGAGTACAGTATTCAATGTCTTTACATTTTCACTTTAATTAAAGCTGGTTCACAAATCCAATCCACAAGTAAATACATTTTAGAACAAAAAAGGGTTTATAATGAACTTTCTTTACCATACTTTTGTGTTTGTTTTATATAAATTATAAAACATGGAATTTTACTTCTTCACATAATCCCTTATTTCTTCTTCTGTGTCTTCTTTCTCCTACATCAAGTTAAATGTGTCCTCTAAATTTATGATGTGTATCTTTCTACACCCTTCTTTGGTAACCTAATCTCAGGGCCTCAACTGTCACCTCTCTTCCCCAGTCTATGTAATTAAATTTTCTGTCTTCATTGAGCCTTAGTCTTAAGTTTTCAACAGCTCACTGGACATCACCCTTGTATGTGCTGCTAAGCATCTCAAATTAAAAACAAAACAAAACACTAAAAACTTAATTATACATTTAACTCTAAAATCCATTTCAACTATTTCTGTTAATAGCACCAATGTTCTCCCAGGCACCAGGCTTGATAACCTGTTCACTTATCTTTTTTTGTCTTCCTTCCTAGAAGTGGAGAGCTATAAATTCTATCTTCCTTCCCGTAAGTGGAGAGCTATAAAGTCCCTCAGTGTGTCCTTTTGAACATCCCTTTCACTATTTATTCCTTCTACTCTGAGGTCTCATAATCTCTCATGTACTGCAGTAACAAACCCAAAGTCTAATTAATTGGTTTCCCCACTTCCATTCTCCTTTTCCTTCCAAAATATTCCACATATTCTAGCCAGGATGAGTCTTCCTAGAGCAAAAAATTGTTGTTGTTGTTGTTGTTTTTAATCAAGTCAAACCCTTGCTCAAAAATTTGCAATAGCTGCTTCCTACCCAAGAGAAAAATCGCAAATCGCTTAGCCTAGTGTTAGAGATTGTGATGGTACGACTCCACCCTATTGAGCTTTTATCTTCAGTAATTCATACTCTTCACCAGCTAAACCCAACTACTCACTGTTCTTTGTGTTTTCTTGCTTCTGTGCCTCTATGTTGTTCCTTTTGCCTGGAATGCCCATCTTTATAACTATAGGTCCAACCTTCAGTCAGAAACAATTTCTTCATGATGACAACATGGTGTAGTGGAGTGACATGAAAATATTTATCAAAAGACCTGGCTTCGAGTCTTGGGTTTGCCAGCTACTAACTATGTGATCCAGGAAGTCTTGATCTTAAAAATCTGTAAAATGAGGAATATCTCCCTCACAAGGTTGTTGTGAAATGCTTTGTAAAAACTTACTTTTCCAGTGTATTACCATAGCTCTACATCCATATCACTTTCTATCTCTTTACTATGGTTACTGAGAAATATTACTCTTCCCTTAGAGACACTTTTTTTTAGAGTCTAACGCAATGCCTTCAATATTTTAATGTATTTGTAGAACAGCCCAGTACTATTTTCTCATCTTTAGATTCTGACACTTAAAAAAAAAAAAAAGGAAAACTTGCAAGTACTACTGATCGAAAACTTTACGTACTAGATAAAAAATCATTGTCTTGAGGGGCCGACAGGGACTTTGAGGTTCCGGTAGAAACACTACTTTTATGGAGCTGAGAGGATCCACACGATTCCTAAAGTAAACAGGATAAATGATTTAGATTAACATAAAACCATTTTAAAAGTTATACAGTTTTAATTTCCAAATAGTTCTTGCTTTCGGTTTATTATAAAAAGAAGAAAAACTATTACAATTTATACCTTACAAAACTAAAGAACACATATGTAACAAGTTTTATATATTCTTAGGAAAAATTATTAACTTGAAATATGAATGAATGCTACTAAAGAAATCTTTCCTTTTAGATAGTCATGCAAATGCCACTTTCAGTAATCATTGTAGGGGGTAAGGACAAGGGGATACATTTGGATAGTTTACATTTGGATAAGAAGGCATAAATATAATGGTAAAACCATAATCAATGATTTGTCTACACACCACGCAGGAATACTACTCATATAAAACAGTGACAGGGACAAAAGTTAATGGCAAACAGAGAAGCAAGGACTATGTATGATTCACTGAGATGAATGGTGGCATCAGAATTAGGAATCCTGGGTTTTGAATCAGAGATTGCCATGGTCTATCTGATGAATCCTAACATCTCCCTGGCTCTAGCTTCCCACATATCAAGGAAGGAATTCAGACTTAATGATTTTTCATATTGTTTTCACATTTTGAGTTTATCAACTTTTTTTTTTTTTTTTTTTTTTTTTTTACCTCCTGTGGCTCATGAGTTACAGGTATGTTCAAAGAGGACTCCATTTCCTTCTTGTCATGTAAGTGAATAGTGCTCGAACCACTCTGTAACTGGAATGAATTCACACATGTACTTTAGTTGGAGATGACTAGGAAATTTTATGAGTAAAATATAGTCTACTTAATGTAATTTATATATTTATACAAAATCAATGGAAAATAAAGTTCCATCATTTGAGGATATATGACCTAAATGTACAGACAGTGTAGTATAGGAGTAATAACTTTATAAAGAAACAAACTTTGAATCCTGCCTCATATTAATTGGTTACCTTGAGCAAATTTATCTTTAAAGACTGACTAATACCTACATGCAGGATCATTTTAGAGATTAAGTGAGGTAATAAATATAGTGTCTGATACAAACTAGGTACTTGATAAATTTCAATTTATGTATGTGTATGTGTCTATCCATAATTCTTAAGCATTTACTATATTTTAGGCACTGTGCTTGTTAAGTACAAGTATTATTTTCATTTTATAGATAAGAAACTGAGGGCAGAAATAAGTAAAGGAGGTAGAGAGTCCTAATGGAATGATGGAGGGCATGTAGCCAATCAGGTCTGGTTTAGAATCCGGGATACTATTGGATTTTAGGCATGAGACTTAATCTCAGTTTACTTATCTCTAACTGGAGATAAGAATACCTATTTTGCAGGAATACTGTAAGGAGGATTATAAACCACAAAAGCCCTAAGATTACTTAGGTAGCATTCAATAAATGCTACTAGCTATTAAGCAGATGAGTTATTTACGTGGTATACCTCTCTATTAAAGTCATTTAGTGATTTATTCCCATCTCTATAAAGCAATCTTGGATTGACTGCCATCACTACTGAGTGATTTAAAAAACAAACCTATCAGTCTGCTTTTTTTCTCCAAACCAACATAATGCCAACTGCTCTACAGAACTTTACAATTTGTGGGTTCTGCACCCAGAACCTCCATTATTATACTTATTAGTATCTTCTCCATTACAAGGGTAAGGAATTTTAGAAGAAAAACAAACAACTATTTATCTGTACATATAATCCACCTACCATAGCACTTCGCACAAAGCAGTCCAATGAACATTTGTTAAATACATTTTTACATAAACCTTTAGAGTTATTCTTTGGATCTGTCTCCGTTATATAAGGTTTATCTGTGATTTTAAATTACTGAAACATTTTTGATAATGCAATATCCTTGAATTAGTAACATTATTTTTCATAACTAATCAGCTATGACACTTCAAATTATTTATGAGCTAGTAAATAAATCCCCAGAAGAAAATGAAATGGAATATTAAGGAAAAACTCCGTGGTTCAGTTTTTACTACTTAAGATATAAGAAAGGCTATCTGTGAAAACATAAATTACAGGACCTGGTTCAAAGAAATGAAAAAAATGTAGGAACCTCAAATAAGTCACCTTAACTGGTGGTCTTTGTTTTCAGAAGTTTCTTGATGAAAAATCTCATTAAATTTGTATTCTACTATTGGCCCTGCCATTAACTAGCTGTGTGGGGTATTATGTAAGTTTCCTATACCTCAGTTATCTCATCCATAAAAGAGGATATTCTTCCCCTACCAGTTTCACAGAATTGATAACAGAATTTCTTCTTAAAAAAGAAAAAAATGACAAGTCTGAGTGAAAACAATATAGATATTTAAGAACACTAAAGAAAGTAATGCTTTTTTAGTAATTTAGCAATGCTATTAGTTGGTATTCAGGTATTTGAAAATATGTACTTTATATTTTATATAAAAAATAAAATTTCTTCTAAAATTCAAGTTTCATTTCTTTATTTTTTTTAAGTTTTTTTAAAGACAGAGACAGTATGAGTGGGGGAGGGGCAGAAAGAGAGAGAGAGATAAAGAGAGAGAGAGAATCCCAAGCAGGTTCCGTGTTGTCAGCGCAGTTGGATGTGGAGCTCAAACTCACGAACTGTGAGATCCTGACTTTAGCCGAAACCAACAGTTGGACACTTAACTGATGGAGCCACCCCCCAAAATTAACAGTTTATTTTATTTTATTTTTTTAAGTAATGTTTATTTATTTTTGAGAGAGAGACCGAGAACGAGCACAAGCACGAGCACAAGCAGGGGAGGGGAGGAGAGACTGACACAGAATCTGAAGGAGGCTCCAGGCTCGGAGCTGTCAGCACAGAACCCATGAACTGCGAGATCATGACCTGAGCTGAAGTCAGACACTTAACCGACTGAAACCCCCAGTCACCACGCCCCCCCCCCCCCAAAGTTAACAGTTTTAAATATAGATCATAGTATTTAAGTTGTCTGGGGACAAAAAAAAAAAAAGGAACCGGTAATGGTTCTCTTCCACTTTACAACCAAGAGAACCAATTCCTCTATTCACCCTTGCTTGGCAGAAGAAAGGTTGGAAGGAGACAAAGACAACAGAACACATAAAGCAAAAAGAAATACTACAGAAGTCTGTAGCTACTTAAGAACTGGAGAAATTGGAATGTTCTAAAAGAGACTGTACCCACTCAGAAGCAGGAAGGTCAGTGAAAAGCTATCAAAATTAAAACACAGTTCCTTTTTAGTTCCTTAAAAAAGAGGCCCTAATACCGCTACCATCAATTTTTAGTTTGGTTAAAGGTAGTTGTTTTCTTCATACATTTCACTTTTAAACCAAGATTATGTCAAAAGATACAGCAAACTGCAAGAATAAATCAAGGTCATGTAGTGATACAAAAATGGTGGACTATGCTTGTTCACAACTTAAGACTTTGGTTAATAGCTGATTATCTGTATTATTATATCTCAAATGCAATTTAATGAAACTCAGCAAGTACTCAACTATGTTTACTTTGTCCCTACAGAACTGTATGGTTACTTTTTATATACATTTTGATAAATTTTAAAAAATGTTTATTTATTTTTGAGAGAGAGAGAGAGAAGGGGAGACAGGGAATCTCAAGCGGGCTGCACCACAGAGCCCAATGTGGGGCTCCAACCCATGAACTGTGAGATCATGACCTGAGATGAAATCAAAAGTCAGATGCTCAACCACCTGAGTCACCCAGGTGCCCTTCGAATTTATAATATTAAGAAAACCTTTCAGTGATAGGTCTCTTCAATTGTTCTCATCTACAAAAGCCAGAATGAGTAAATAAGACAATTGCTCTAAGTAACTCATACCAACAGTTACTTTGATTTATGTAACATGGAGTGTTTGAGTGGGAAAACAAAACAAAATAAAGCAATAAAAAAATACACATTTTGCTCTCAATTTTAATATAATTCTACAGCTTCACTTGGCACTAAATTTAAAAAAAGCCTAAGAACATTGAAAAAAAGAAGTGAAAGAACCCAGACTTCTATTACTCGTATATATTAAAACATCAGGGAAAGAAATATAGGTTAAAAAAACTCTAGTGATTTAGGGCATTTATTGTACATAACTGGTATTCGTTACACATTTTAAATTTACATTTGATATACGGGAGTTCTGGAAATGTCTCTGAAATCTAGAAGTGGCCATTTGAATGAAATGGAAAAGCTCTTTGGTGACAGAGAAAACAGTATTCAGAGTCTCTGGTAAACTCTTTTGCCTTAATACTGTAGCCTATATTTGTGAAAAGTAGATAGATAAAAACTGAATTAAACTAAGCTGAAAATCTCCATGAATAATATATGATTATTTAAAGTTCAATTTCCATTTTTTCATTTAGCAATTTACCTTTGTTTTCTTTAGTTGAATAACAGCTTCAAGAAAAGCTATCTCTTCAAATGTCCTCAGAACTGGTTCAAGTTCTATTAAACATTCTACATAAGAAAAAAGATTGAGTTCAGATTGCTCTAATCATTAAATTGAAAAATATAAATGCTAATATTTAACTGATAAGGTCTAGGTCAATTTTTCCCCAAACTGATAACATTCAATTCTGCTAAGAGCCTTTATTATATGCATATAGATAGAAATATAGATCATGGAATACCCTTGAGAGTCTAAAAATAAACCCTTATAGTTATGGTCAGTTGCTTTTTGACAAAGTTGCTGAGGCAATTCAATGGGGAAAGGATCATCTTTTCAACACGTGGTGCTAGGACAGCTGGATATCCACATGAGAAAAGATAAATAATTTAGACTCTTACCTCATACCACACATAGAGTTCACTTGGAATGTATCATGCACTTAAATGTAAACATAACAGAAAGTCTTCATGACCTCTCGTTAGGTAAAGAATTTTTAGATAGGACGTTAAAAACAGGGTCCATAAAGAATTTCGATAAGCACACTTCAAAAAAACTGAAAACTTTTGCACTTCAAAAAGCTGCTATTAAGAAAAATGAAAAGGCAAGCCCCGGATTGGGAGAACATTTTTTGCATATCATGGATCTGCTGAAAGACTTATAACTAGATAGAATATACAAAGAGCTCTGACAATAAGACAAATAACCCAATTTAAAAATGGGAATATAACATGTCGCAATCATTTTAGAAAACATTTGGGAATTTCTTAAAAATGAAAGATAAGTTTACCATACAACTCAGCAATTCAACTCATAGGTACCAATCTAAGAGAAATGAAAACATATGTTCACTCAAAGACTTGCATATGAACAGCCATAGCAGTATTCATAATAGCCAAGAAATAGAAATAAAAATTACTACAACAACAACAACAATATATAAACTTGTTGCCGAAGGGAGAGGCCGGGGCTCCAGATATAAAATTGAGCATCACTAATGGACGGTATATAAAGCCATGGTCTGGACTGGATCGCCTTGGGGGAGAGTACAGACAGTAAGCAGATAGTAAAGGACCCATGTCAGAGCTCTGAAGCATTCCAACAGTTAGAAATTGAGTAGAGGAAGAAAGAGAGATTGAGAAAGAGAGGATACTGAGAGCATAGCTCCTTCTGTCTTGAAGCCACCAGAAAGAAAGTCTCAACGAGGGACTGTCTAATCTGGGGAGAAGCCAAGTAAGATAAGCAGGATTTTCTAACATTACCATCCTTGGTAACCCCAACAATGTAGCTTTAGTGGAGATATGAAAGACTGATGTAAGTTTGTTAAGAAACTAAATTAGATGGAAAGAGGCAGAGAAAACAAGTTTGGATAATTCCTATAAGGTATTTAGATTTGAATGGGGGCAGAAAAATGAGGTGATACTGAAGGATGAACGGAGTTCAGAATATAAGAAGAGAAGCTGGAGAGGGCTTGGGAATTGCATCCAGAGCACAAGTGATCCTTACATTTGTGTAAGTATACGGACACTTTTTTCCACTGGAAAACAGATAAGGCAGGAAAGATGGATACATGTACAACTAAGTTTGTGGGTCTGGTAGTGGAACTATGAGGCAGTACTCTCTTACGGTTTCTCCTTCTCAGGGCAGTGTGAGAACAGGTGATCTGCTCAAAGGGAAGATGGAGCATGGGATGAAGGAGGTTTAAGAAGGGATACTGTGGGGCACCTGGGGGGCTCAGTCGGTTGAGGATCCACTCTTGATTTTGGCTCAGGTCGTGATCTGAGGGTCGTGGGATGGAACCCTGCATAGCTCTCCTTGCTGACTGTGGAGCCTGCTTAAGGTTCTCTCTCTCCCTCCCTCCCTCCCTCTCCCTCTGCCCCTCTTTCCATTTGCACTCTGTCTAAAAAAAAAAAAAGTTTTAAAAAGAAGGGAGGCCAAGATATTAACTGTCTTCTTTTCCTAAGCTCAGAATCTATCAAGAAAAGCCACAGAAAAATGATAAATGATGATCAAAGTATCACCTTTATGACCAATAAAGATAAATAGAGAAATTACCTTTAGATCTGTAGCCAGTGGGCTTGAAAAGAGTTCACAGCTTTACTCAGCCACAGGCCTCATCTACTTCCACATGGGGGAGCAGAAAATGTATGCATCCTTTACACAGGCTGACTTCTAAAAGAAGGAAAAAAACTGAGAAGGGACCAGGTAAGCATGCTCAGTTTTTTTCCAAAATTAACAAATAAGATAAAGGCTGAGGAAGACTGCTGAGGGACAAATAGAAGCTAGAAATATTCTTCCTATACTTTCCTTTTTGGGGACTGAATTGGAATTTCATCTTCACTTGGAAACATAAAAAAATGGAACTTACGTGTCACCTGCAGTAATACAAGATAATCACTGATACAAGACAGCAAATCTCAAACTTCTAGGTCTCAGGCTCTTTACAAGTATTGACTATTCCAAATAGTTTTTGTACGTGTGGGTCATATCTATTAATACTTATGATATTATAAATTATAACTGACAAAATGTTAAAACATCAGAGTATATGAACACATTTCATTACTCGCTGGAGCAGTGAAACCACCATACCTGATTTAGCCTCTGGAAAAATCAACTATATACTCATGAGAGATGAGAATAAAAAGGGAAAATAATATCTTAGTATTTATTATTTTGAAAACAGTTTTGATTTTGTGAATTCTTCTGAAAGTCTCAGGAACCAACCATCCCAGGGGTCCTCGTACCACACCTTGAGAACAGCTGATCCATGAGAATGGAAAAGTAGAGATGTATTTGAGAAGCATAATAGAACTGCTAAGTAGAGTTCAGTGTCTAGTTTGGGCCATTAACTTAAAGAGAAACCAATAATTCCTACTTCTGGCCAAGAGGGAGCAATAGGGTAAGATTTATCATCCTGTTTAAAACGACCTAAAAAACCCACAAAAACAACAACAACAACAGCAACAACAACAACAACAACAACCCAGACAAAATACACAAAACGGTGGTTTTCAAAACACCAGATACCGGGCAACAGAGGACAGTGATCTCGGAGAGGTGGGAAACAAGTAAGGTGAGCCTTAGGACTGCCTGGGCTTACTGCCTCGAGAGAGTTTCTAGCTGCAGCTTAAGAGGGGAAGTAAGGTGGGGCCTCACTTCTCAACTGAGTGGAAATTTAACTGAGGAGATGGGGCTGAAAGTGTGGGTACACCGAGGCAGATAGAGTTCAGAGGACAGTACCAGAGAGGGGAGAGGTAACACAGAGAGACAGCTCTGTGTTCTACAAAGCCCTCCTTTAAGTACTGATCAGAGCAGGGTAGAGAAATATTGAACCGAAAGTCAAAGTCTTCAAAGAACAATAGGGAAAAACCAGGAAGTCTGTAGAAAAGTAGGTATTGCCTAATGGTATGATCTTCAGAGGAGCTAGAACTTTTAGCAAATGGAAAAGAAATGAATATTTGGAAGTGATGCTGGGGACAAGGGAGACATATAACCTCCCACATAGCTCTGGGAAATAAATAAAATGTGAATCCGTTACAAACAACTTTTGATTTTTTAAATATAGTACTGATGAGCACTGAACACAAATTGTGAATAAAAAATATATTACATTGCTTCTGTAGTTAGAAAGATGACTCCCAGTCTGTGGCTAATTTTTCACTATATCCTGATCACATCTTTTGAAGTGCAAAAGTTTTCAATTTTTTCCAAGTCCAATTATCATTTTTTTCATGGATCTTGTTTTTGATATCATTTAAGAGTTCTTTGCTTAACAGGAGATCACAAAACTTTTCTCCTATGTTGACATTTAGATGATGATCCATTCTACTTCTGAAATAAATCTTAGTTCTATCCAATTGTCCTATCTAGGATTACCACCTTAATTAGTGAACTCTTGAGAGTCTCCTAGCCGGTCTCTTTGCTTCCACTCCTGTCCTTCTTCAGTCAATTTTCCACAGAGCAACAAGGGATCTCTCCAAAACTTAAAGTTAGATCATGTCATTTCCTTACAAGAAACACGTTAATGCTGTTCTACCGTACTTGGAGTAGATGAGAGTCAACGGATTCTCCTTATTTAATCTCATCTCACAAAATAAGAACAACTCCTCCATTAAAAAAAAAACAAAAACCTTTAAGCTTGCCAGCTAACTTGTGTGATTTTTCAAGGAATATTTTCTTCATAGTATAGTCGCTATTTTTGTAATTCCAAATGTCCAAATTAAAACTGTACACTCACTTAGGAAAGACGGTCTTTCATCTGGATTTTGTGCCCATCCGCTTTCTATTAGAGAGACCATAAGTTCTCGATGAGGTATATCAAATGGTAAATTTTCTTCGTTAGTGTCAGGTCGACGTCCTTGTGACACACTATACATGATCTGCAAAGGATTGGTGACTTCTGTCAAAACAAATATATTTATTAGAAATATATTATGATCTAATAGATTACTTATATATGAGAGAAACTTAAGCTGCTGGGAATAATGCATTACCCTCCCTTTCTGTATATATACACATATATATATATACACACACACACAACTATATATTCCAGCTATTGACAGATTTGCCTGCCTCCTGTGGTGGAGTCTATAGCCTCACCTCATCTCATTAATTTTAAGCTTGGTCATGTATCTGATTTGGCCGATGGAATGTGAATACAGGGGAGCTTAAGTAGAATTGAGTGGAACCTAGCAGAGCCAAGGATGGCCACTCACATCTAACATGAATGAAAACTATGTGTTTATTTTGTAAGCTACCGAGATTCTGAGGTTGTTACACAGCAAGCTGACCCATACAAACCTCAAAATAAAGAAATGAACACCGTTATCAGAAAACTTCAAAATTATACTTCAATGATTGCTGGTTATTACAGAAGAAGCACAAATTAAATTTCAAATAAAGAGTTTTAAAGCTGAATGAATCATAAAAATAAATATGCAAAATGTTCATTTTGCAAGTGAAAAAAAAAGACTCAAGAGATTTAGTGGTGTGATCAGAGAGCTAATTACTGTCAGAAAAAGAATCTGACATTATAATCTACATTTTTCTGACCCTTAATTCAGTAGTTTCCAATATACACTGGATTTAGAATTGATAAACTGTTATGTTTTTATAGTGTGTTTTCCACAAAATGAATGGCAGGCAGATTCAAAATAAGATGGGCTTTATTTAGATAGTTCTGAATGTGACCTAGCAACATGATGTCATCTCGAATAAACACGTGAGGGGCACCTGGGTGGCTCAGTTGGTTAAGCATCCAACTTCGGCTCAGGTCATGATCTCGCAGTTCGTGAGTTCAAGCCCTGTGTAGGACTCTGTACTGACAGTTCAGAGCCTGGAGCCTGCTTCGAGTTCTGTGTCCCCCTCTCTCTGCCCTTATCCCACTCACACTCTGTCTCTCTCTCAAAAATAAATAAACATTAAAAAATTAATTTAAAGACTTAAAAAAAATACCCTTACCTTCGAAAGGCTGTTTTCTGGATAAGACTTCCCACGTGATAACTGCATAGCTGTTTAAAATAAAAATATACATATAGTATGTTATAAACTAACTATGCATAATAAAGTAAAACAACACTGATTTTAAAAGCTGACTGTGAAGATATCATTTTTGCAAGTAACAAAGTAGTGAAATGCTATATAAAGAATCACCATATACAACCAAGAAGATGAATGTTTATATACAGTTTTGTTTTCAAAGGGAATAATCCAATTTGAAAAATTAGCAAATTACTGTAATAAAAATTTGAAGTTATAGACAAGGATAATTTGTTGTGGATGATTCTTTAATGACCTCTAATTACATGATTCTATTGTTCACACAAAAAAACAGGAATAAAAAAGGTGGTCTCATGCAGTCCTATACTATTGACTTCTTTAGGTCTAAATACTATTTCCTTTGGTAGTGTTAAGTGTTGACCTAACCATTTCCCTCTCTCCTCCATCAATGTCAGATATGATAACAATAATAATAAAAAAACAACCTTTGATTACTATATTATAAATTGATGGGACAATAAAACATGCTTTAAATTTTTTTCAAGGATGTAAAAGTAGCTTAAAGCAAGGAACCTTTTATTTGAAACATATTAATCACTGTGGTCTGTATTTTTACCACACATGGGGTGGCTGGGTGGCTCAGTCAGTTAAGAGTCCAACTTCGGCTTAGGTCATGATCTCACAGTCTGTGAGTTCGAGCCCCACGTCGGGCTCCGTGCTGACAGCTCAGAGCCTGGAGCCTGTTTCAGATTCTATGTTTCCCTCCCCCCACTCATGCTCTGTCTCTGTCTCTCTCAAAAATAAACAAACATTAAAAAAGTTTTAAAATATTTTTACCACACTTATGAAAGAATAAAAATCACATTTTAAAATGTAGCCTCAAAATTTTTGTTAATCTTATTTTTATACAAGGCTAACTCTCAGCAAAAGTAACAAATTATACCTATATATATCATGCTTGACACTGGCCCTTGATTTTTGTCCAGGTTCATAGTTCTCAGGTGGCATGTAGATAATTGTTCCTCCTTCTGGTGAAGATTTAGTACTTCGTGATTGTGACAGGGACATCATACGCCATTTTGATAAACCAAAATCTGCAATCTGTAAGGGAAAAAAGTAAATAATTGATTTAAAAATTTTTTTATTTAAATAAAAAACCAAGAATTGACTTTCTTTGCCTATATTCATTGTATTTAGATATGAAACCAAAGGTAATGTTCTATATTACTATTTTCTTTCTATAGATTCAATCAGTTTCTTTAAATTCTAGAGTGCTGAACCCAGTAACTAGAAACAATACTGACTTGAAGTTCAGCATAATGTCACAGATTTTAAAATAGAGAATGAGTTTTGAAAAATTAAGCAGAAGTATTTTGTGCCTTAAATTCTGAATGAG
Organism: Paguma larvata; assembly: GCA_030068075.1. Lineage (NCBI taxonomy): Eukaryota > Metazoa > Chordata > Mammalia > Carnivora > Viverridae > Paguma > Paguma larvata. The sequence continues at coordinate 35,586,146 of CM057838.1, read as the reverse complement.
CATATACACCAAGCATATAATTTTAAGTAGTTTTATAGCATATGCTTTCACAATTTGCCTAAACCCCACAGAACTGCTAAACTACTGGCATCTAATATGACTGCCACTGGATATTGTTTACAACTCAGGTTTGTATGTTCTTATTTATAATGCCCTAAGAATAGTAAGCTTAAGTTGTGAAGTAAAATTCTGATTATAGTAGAGGTCATTATTACATGATTTGTGCCTACAGCTAAAAGAATCACATCTGTTGGCAGCAGCCTATTTAGCATATAAAGCACATTATGTCCATGACAAGGACTGCCTGAAGAATTCTGTGCTTTTGATATGTCCTTTACAGTTTTGCTTCACTTGTAGATTTTGTGCAGGTGTTCTACAACACCTATGAACTCTCTATTTAAAAGTATTCTTATTTTTTAAAAATGGAAGATAAAATATAAGAACAGAAATAATATTTAATGGACAAAAGGGTACAGGACTTTAAAAACATTTAATTTGAATTACTTCACACTGCATAATTTGGGATCGACGGAGGGAAATGAGCTCTATCCCGTACACCATTTGTGTTTCAATCACTTAACTCTTACATTTTTACTGGTTTTAAAAGAAGAAACAATTTGTTTAATGTTTAGATAAATTCGATATTAAAAAGAATTATGGCCCCACTCTAAAAAGGGAGGGGGCAGACTATATGAATTTTTCCATACATTATTGAAATGAAAGAGTCAGTCTCAGAAAAAAAATAGAAAAGACCAAGAGAAAATATGGTGCCAATACATGAAGAGCTAGGCTGGATTGACTGTGAAAGGCAATATGCCATGTGGCTGAGAACCGTGGGTTCTAGAGCCTCGGTCATTTAGATTGATATTCCAATTCTACCACTTAATTAACTAGGTGTGAACTTCAGATTACCCATCTTCACACATGTGCAATGGGGATAACTACACTATCTATATCACAGGGTTGTTTGGAGAAAATTAAATTCCTTATTCTAAGCAAGGCCCTTGGAGCAATATCTGCACATAATATCTGACTCATATGTGTTAATATTATTTGTGTTTTGCATACAGGTTGCTCTTATTCAATACAATCTGCTCTTCCCACCTACCTTTGAAAAGCAAAAACAGCACTCCAGTTGCACATTTGCTAGAGTAATAAGCATTACTATAAGTACAGTTTATTTTTGTGCCACAAGTGAAAAATGCTTAAAAAAAACTGAGATGTGGTCTCACCTTATACTTGAACCATAATTTGCAAGCTCCTGGGCTAAATGTTGGTTTGAACTCAGTGTTCAAACCTAAGATCTTCATCTTCCTGTTTTGAAACCTGACCTAAAAATCTAAACCAGAATTCCCTCTCTGAGCTGATTTAGTTTGGTTTTCGAGTGGAGCTATACCTCTCCTCTTTCTCTCTTACAAACAATACCATTACGACAGCACGATGCAATGAACCTGGATCTTCGACAGGAAGAAGTGGAAGATGTGAGGGAAGGAATAAGAGGTCCGTCATTTCTTGAAGGTCTTAATAAGTCAATCGTTCAGCCATGAAGACAGAGATAAGAACTTTCCCATTCTAAGCAAGATGTTAACATGCATTTCCAAGCTAAAGGCTTTCTTTTGAATTAAGAAGATGATTTTAAAAGTTAGAGGAAATTAAAACACACTACTCATAAAAATCATCCACAATCCTACCACCCTACTAGATAGCTACTTTCATTTACATGTAGTATCCATATCTATAAAACTATAAAATCATCATCAGCAAAGCGTCTTGAAGATTAATCCTGAAGTATTCTGTTTTCTACACAGGACTGACAGAATAGCAGAGAAAGCAAGTATGGTACATATAAATATTTCATTTCAAAGAAGCCTATCAACTGGTTCATTTGTATCTAAGGTGCACTAATGAACACCTGACAGACAGATAACCAAACTTAATGCATTCTTTTTTAAAGTAGAAAAGTCTCAGTTGATCTAAATCAGTAGTAAAAATTTTTCTTTCAGATATAATGTTTCTGGTCAGCATTCCAATGAGAAAACTTAAATCCAGAAAAGGGACAAGGGGTAAATTTCCATTTAATTTTATTAAGTATTTTTAAAGACATTTTGTACCTCATTTAAAGGCTTTTCCAAGATGACAGGCAGGTTAAATAGCTTACTTTTTCATAGGCCAGTGATAAACTTTGACTGTTTTTTAATTTAATTTTATTTATTTTTTTTTAATTTTTTTTTTAACGTTTATTTATTTTTGAGAGACATAGAGACAGAGCGTGAGCAGGGGAAGGGCAGAGAGAGAGGGAGACACAGAATCTGAAGCAGGCTCCAGGCTCTGAGCCAGCAGCACAGAGCCCGACGCGGGGCTCAAACTCACAGGCCGTGAGATCATGACCTGAGCCGAAGTCAGCCACCTAACCGACTGAGCCACCCAGGTGGCCCTGTTTTTTTATTTTAGAGAGAGAGGGAGGGAGAGAGAGTGTGAGTGAGCAAGCAGGGGAAAGAGGCAGAGAGAGAGGGAGAGAGGGAGAGAGGCAGAGAGGGAAAGAGGGAGAGAGGCAGAGAGGGGGGGGAGGGGGAGAGAGAGAGAGAGAGAGAGAGAGAGAGAGAGAGAGAGAGAGAGAGAGAGAATATTCGAGCATGCTTCATTCTCAGCACGAAGCTCGATGTGGGACTTGATCTCATAACCCTGGGATCATGATCTGAGCCAAAACCAAGGGTCAGAAGCTCAACCAACTGACCCGCCCAAGTGCTCCTGAACTTTGACTTTTAAGGGCATTTATAAAGACTAGAGACATATAGGATACATGTAAAAGAATGCTACTGATTTATAAGAATAGTATTAGGTAACAGCTCTTTATGTACTAAAATTAATAAAAAAGTTACAAAACTAAACAAAGTCAAACTATTTTAAATTCTGTTCATATCAAAGAAAGACCAAGGAAGGATACTGTATTGATCAGTGAAAAGAAACTAGGGATCATCTCCTATTACTTTGCTTCTGTTTTCTCTATTTAGTTTCCAGACTAAGATGAACAAACCCAAGTCCCAGGAGGTTTAAAGATTCAAGAAGTGCAAATCTCAGGTTATTTTATATATATCTTTCAGGTTATTGAGAACAGTAAAACTTTGGTTTGCAAGCATAATTTGTTCTGGAAACAAGCTTATAATCCAGAGCACTTGTATATCAAAGCAAACTTCAAGAACCATTGCATCAGTTGTGATCATGTGACATCCAGTGTTAGGTACTACTCATATGGCAAGACATTGCTTGTTTGTCAAGTTAAAATTTATTAGAAATGTTTGCTCATCTTGTGGAACACTCACACAACAAGTTACCTGCAATCAAAGGTTTTACTATATTTGCGAATATCTTCACGGTGCTATTAGTGTTCTTGGTGGGACAGGGACAGAATGGAGAGGTAGTATAGGATATGAGAAAAATAAATGTCATTCTGACTTTTAAAAAGGAAAAAAATGTTGATTTTCCAAATCTACATACAGGTAGAGGCTATGCTTACTCCTTGCTTTAAAAAAATTAGAAAATTTAAAAAAAGGGACATATTATGAGTAATTAATGGAAGAGTCAACAACAAGTCATGAGAAAAAAATTATATTGACCAGTGGTCAATTTCAAATCTCATGGGATATATCCCAAGTGATTTGTACAATGCCTGCCATACTACTGTTGCTTCATAAATATTTACTGAATAAAAGAATGACCAAATTCATTTCCTTTATTTTTCTTATTAAAAATTTTTAAAAAATGTTTGTTTATTTTTGAGAGAGAGAGAGAGACAGAGTGCAAGTAGGGGAGGGGAGAGGGAGACAAAGAATCTGAAGCAGGCTCCAGGCTCTGAGCTGTCAGCACAGAGCCCGACGTGGGGCTCAAACTTATGAAACGTAAGATCACAGCGTGAACTGAACGGACGCTTAACTGACCTAGCCCCCCAGGTGCCCCTCATTTCCTTTGACAGTAGCACTACTGTTTAAGAGTAAATGTTAAAACAGTTTGTGTATAATAAAACACTTGGTTATTTCAAAATAACATGCTCGACTATTAAGTTATCAGGCCTATCTGATATATAGAGAAGATCTGGAATTCATTCATTTGTATTCAACAAATACGTAGTAAATGCTTCAATGTGACATGCACTGAGCAGGTGGTAGTTAATAAAATAGACTAAATTTCAGTATTCATGGAGTTTCTATTCTAATTAGGGGAGACGGTCAATAAACACTTTAATAAAAACACTATGACAGATGATGAAAATAATATGAAGAAGCATAAATCAAGGTACAAAGAGAGGAACTGGGTGAGTTATCAGGGACAGACACTCGGAGGCAGGCGAGGGAATAAGCCCGGAGCATGCCTGGGAAAGTAGTCAAGTAAGGACTCTGACGAAATTCTCAAGGACAAAATGGAGAAACATGGGCTGTATAATGGCTCTCTTAGAAGTATTCCGAACAAAATTAACGATGATTCTCCACAGGTGTTAATTAAAGATTGATAGTGACCTAGAGGGTGTTTCCTAGCACCATGTTGTGCAGCTCTGATCTGAGTTCTGTACTGGTTAATATTTAATCATGACTTAAAGATACAAAAACTGGCGAATTAAATCTGAGGATGACACGAAGCTGGGAAACACAGTTAAAACACTTGAACTCCAAAAATAACACTGAAATAGATCTTAAGAGGCTGAAGTAATCACTCAAATCTAACAATACAAAATCTGGTGATGTTCAAAAAGTATTCTGCAAAGGATGTGATAAAGAGATGTGGCTGAAGCTACAATACCTGAAAAAGGACCCTCTCAGGGCTTGTTGTTGATGCTAAGCCCAATTTAAATGTTGTGATATGACCACACCCAAGCAGCTGATGACTCATTAAGTATTAAGTACTTAGGGACCCAGGAAATGACAGTTCCATTCAAGTGTACATTCATCAGGTCGCATCAGGAGTAGTTTATTTATGAGGTTAAAAATTTGAGAGAGATTTAAGCACAGAAGCATCTGGATAGCAACTGTGATTAAAATCCATGTAATAAGGAAATTGGTTGAAAGAACTAAGGATGTTTAGAAGGGAGACGAACAAAATCGAAGTATGCGTGAGGGGCAGGGGGATTATAGCCGCCTTTAAACATTGAAAGGGCTGTCACGTGGAAGTAGAACTAGACTTAATCAGGTTATCACAAAGAGTAAAACTAGGACCAACGGATGGAAACAAAGGGAAGGTGTTTTGATTGATCATATAAGAAAATGTCAGTCATTTAAGTATGGATATTAAGACTTCCTGTCACAGGACATTTGCCTTGGGAGACAAGGGACTATAGTAGTGAGGATTCAGGCGACTAGCTGACCATTAAGGGACTACCACCTGCATGGTTTTATAACTGATGTAACAGATTAGTTTCTTTTTTTAGCAATACTGAGGCAGCAGTTTGCTTCTGTTTCCTTTCCCCTCCCATTTTATTCTAGGGAGAGGAAGTGCCATTAACAGAGGTTTAGTTTTTCATTTAACTTTTCTCACACTTTTTGTATTAAGTTTTCTATTGTTTCAACTTCTCTGTTACTTTTTTCTTTGAACATTTTTTGATATTTACAATAATCTTCAATTATACATATTATTGTAAGAGGTGTAGCAAAGTAACATAAAAACAAAGCAAGTTACCCTTTAATATTAGTTACTTAGCAACTACTTTTTATTTACTTTCATTGGTTAGATGTAAACTATGAAATCACTAAATCCTATGCTTTATACAAAAATTAATTAAAAGTAGATCCTAGATTTAAATATAAAGCATAAAACTCTAAAATTTTTAGAAGATAACATAGGAGAAAATCTTCAATACCTATGGCTTGATGAAGGCTGCTTAGATATGACAGAAAAGGATTGTCATAAAGGGGAAAAATTGATAAACTGGACTTCAAAATTAAAACTTTTCCTTTGAGAAAGACCCTGTTAAAAGGATGAAAAGAACAAACTACCAACTGGGAGAAACTATTTGCAAGCCATATATCTGATGACGGATTCCTCTCTAAAAAAATCTAATGAACTCTCAAAATCCAATAGTAAAAAGCCAAAAAATTCGAATAGAAAATGGGCTTAAGATATGAAGACACATTTCACTGAAAAGGATATATAGATAGCAAATAAGCAAATGAGAAAGTGTTCAATATCACTAACCACCAGGAAAATGCAAATTAAAACTATGATAAGTCATCACTGTGTACCTATTACAATGCTAAAATAAAAAAACGTGATAATACCAAAAGCTGGTGAGTATGTGGAAAAGCTGGGTCAATCATACACTGCTGGTAGGATGATGGCCATTCTGGAAAACAGATTGGGAGTTTCCTAAAAAACTAAACAAACTCCCCAGCAGTTACACTCTTGGGCATTTATCTAGAAGAATGAAAGCCTATGTTCATTCAAAAAGTTGCACAGAATTGTTAATAGTAGTTTTACTGTAATTGCCAACAACTGGAAACAATGCAAGAATCTTTCAATAGGTAAATGGTTGAACAACCTTGGTATACCCATACCATGATATACCATTCCCCAATAAAAAAGAACCAATTATTGATATAAGCAACAACTTGGATGGATCTCAAAGGTGTTATGCTAAGTAAATAAAGCCAACATCAAAATATCACTTACTGCATGATTCCATTCACACACCATTCTCAAAACAACAAAATCCTAGAGACGGAAAACAGATTAGTGGTTGTCAGTGGTTAGGGATAGTGGAGGGGAGCAGGTGAGTGTGAATATAAAGGGGTAGCAGGAGTGATAGCTTCGTGGGGATAGAACGGTGCTGTATCTTGAGTGCTATGGTGGTCACACACGTGATAAAGTAACACAGAACTACATACATGAATCCGTAAGAACTTCAAAATCAAAAGAAAAAAAAAGGTTTTCATGACACTTTCAAGTAAGGACATATGACTTTGTGTTTCATACTATAATGCTATCTATCTCTGCCGTCTAGGAAGAACTAAGCCACTTCAACAGGAAGGAGGAGCACTGAAAAGAAGAATTGCGGGCTATGGAAAAGTGAGAGATGTTAAATCGGCTACATAGGAGGAAAACAACCCTAAGAAGTCTTTGAAACTATTAAACTCAAGGATGTAGATAAACTTTTTTCCCAAATTACCTTAACATGAAATTCATTATCCAATAAGATGTTTTGAGTCTTCAAGTCATGATGAAGTAGAGGAGGATTCATATTGTGCAGGTAGTTTACACCCAGCGCAATTTCATGCAGAATGCGAAATCTCAGTGGCCAAGCAACGACAGGATATTCCATTTTCTTCATATATGTGAAAACAAACAAAACCAAAATAAGTGACCATATTCATTACATTTCCACTTAGAAAATTAAATATTCCACACGGAAATGCAGTATAAACTAAGGTCAAAACATATGCTCATTTTTATTTCATAGTATCATAGTGTCAATTTGACATTATTTAATGTTCTTGTATCTTATTTTCCTCAGCTTTTAGAGAAAATAATGATTTTATAGTACTGATATTTCCTTTTGGTTTATGTTGGTAATAAAGCTACTTGGTATTGGCTCTTCTTTCTTCATTTAACACAGTTTCAATTTTTTTTTCTGTGTAATACCTGAACACGTATGCTTATAGTCACACCTATCTCTTTATTCTTATGGTTTATATCAAATAACCTACATGCACCCACACAAACAAAATTTGTTTCTAGTACCTAACGAACCATTAATTCAAAATTTATATATTAACTTACCTACTGATATGAAATCATACTTTGTTATAATTATCATTACATCAATTAAAATTATGACCATATTATATTTACTACACATTAATATCTCATGCTTCTTATCATAATTTTGTATTCTAACTTGAAAAATTAGCCTTTGGAAGTTTTGCTTTTATGAAAGAGACAAAGATCATCTTCATTTCTAAGCATATATAATACAGACATATTTAAAATAGAGTATTTTATATTCCCGGGTACTTTTAAGTGATATTAATCTGAACTTTTTGAACATAAAAGTCAGTGTAGCTTTCCAGAAGAATGAATATACTCAGAAAAATTAGATAATTTGAGAAGATCTGACAATGAATCATCAGGCACCAAGCTACTGAGTACATTTTAAATGATATGAAAAAGCATGCTTTCACTAAGAGCTCAAATCTATTCTTGAGAATTTTTTCTATAAATGGGTAAGCTTATAGCCCATCGATTAGACATTGCAGGTTAATCCACTCATTGACAGGCTCAAAATACTAGGTGTTTATATTGTATTTTGATTTTTTTCAACAATCTTTTTTGAGGTTGGGAGAAGAGTACTTTCGAGATAAATCTCACCCTAATACTACAACACAGGAAACCAAAGAGACACGAAACATTCCTTCCTCTCATACACACAGACCCCCATCCCAGTGAGTAACTGGATCTTTTAATCTATAAAAAGGTAATTTTTTTTCTGAAAATTATGTAGTTCAAAGAAGTAACGAGGCCTCTGTTGAGTACAGTATTTTATGGAAGCTTTAGATCATGGAGACAGAGGTAGAAGAACCCTCATTCTATATGTTCTGATTCCTTCTAGGAGCTGGGAGTCTCCTGGAGGAGGCTCTATAATTCCTAATGGGCTCCAAATTTGGGTAAGAGAGTATCTAATGCATGCTAGGGTGTGGGAAGAAAATATCAGAATTTATACTTATATTCGGTTTTAAAAAATTTTTTAGAGAGACAGTGTGTGAGTGGGGGAGAGGATCAGGGGAAGAGAGAGAATGTTAAGCAGGCTTCACGCAGATAATATTAATAATATAAGATCAAGCAAACAATAGATGAATACACATAATTTGAGAATAAGGATCCACACATTTGCTTCCTGGTAGGATTTGCCCCTCTAGTTGGCTCACTGATGGGATTTACAATTAAAGCCTGAGTAACTGGTACCTTGATAAAAAGGTAAATGGCTCATGCCATTGTCTATTATTGGAAAAACTAATGTATTTGATATTCAGAGACAGTTTTTTTTTAAAATTTATTTTTGTTATCAATTTATTGTTAAATTGGTTTCCATACAACACCCACTGCTCATCCCAACAAGTGCCCTCCTTACCCTCTCTCCCCTCCTCCCATATCCCCCTCAACCCTCAGTTTGTTCTTAGTATCCAGGAGTCTCTTATGTTTTGTCTCCCTCCCTCTCTGTGGCTTTTGTTTTTCCCCTTCTTCCCCTCCCCCATAGTCTTCTGCTAAGTCTCTCAAAATCCACCTATGCATAGAAACATATGGTATCTGTCTTTCAGATGACCTATTTCACTTAGCATAATACCCTCCAGTTCCATCCATGTTGCCACACATGGCCAGATTTCATTCTTTTTCATTGCCACGTAGTATTCCATTGTATATATGTACCACATCTTCTTTATCCATTCGTCAGTTGATGGACACTTAGTCTCTTTCCATGATTTGGCTATTGTCGAAAGTGCTGCTATGAACATTGGGGTATACATGACCCTGTGCATCAGCACTCCTGTATCTCTTGGGTAAATTCCCAGCAGTGCTATTGCTGGATCATAGGGTGGCTCTATTTCCATTTTTTTTTGAGGAAACTCCACACCGTTTTCCAGAGCGGTTGCACCAGTTTACATTCCCACCAACAGTGCAAGAGGGTGCCTGCTTCTCCATATCCTCACCAGCATCTATAGTTTCCTATTTGTTCATTGAGCCTCTGACCGGTGTGAGGTGGTATCTCAGTGTGGTTTTGATTTGTAGTTCCCTGATGATGAGTGACATTGAGCATTGTTTCATGTGTCTATTGGCTATCGGGATGAGAGACAGCTTTATTTGGCCTATTCAGAACTTTATGGGCTGGTATTATTAATACTTAATCTGAATCTTAAATTGTTTTTAACATAAGATAAAATCTGCCTTACCTAACAGGAGATTATACACTGTTCAGGGTTTATCTCTTCTCTCTCCTACTCTCACCCCTGTATGTATATATGTGGATACTGGAATTCAGTTTAAACCTGAGGAACAATATCCTAAGCAAAATAATCTCAGTCCTGTAGAGTGCACGGCCTGACTCTATGATATTTTTAACAACACAAAAGAAGCCATAAATTGTTTAACTTTACTACTGTAATTGTTTTCCATATTCTTATTTTGATTCATCTATATATCTCCAAATAATCTGATCATATATAAAGCCAAAACACAAGATAGCTTGAATTATAGCTACTTAAAATGCATAATACTTACCCTATGTAGGAGTTCATTTAATGATCCATTTGGCATGTATTCCGTAACTATTCCCAAAAATTCAGGCTCATTGCAAATTCCCAAAATTGGAAGAATGTAACTAAATCTAGCTTTGTGTAAAATTTCAGCTTCTCTTAAAACATCATTTCTTTCACTAAAGAAAGAAAATGCATAATTATTTCAAAGTAATGGAAAATACACAATAATCATACCTATATTAATTAAGCCTAGATTTTTTTCATTAATTGACCTCATGTAAATTATGCAACTTCTCTGTCCCTTTGTTTCTTTATATTTAAAGTAGAGGTAATACCTGCCCTATATATTCCACAGGTCTGTTTAGAGATCATAATAACTTCTCTAAGCCACTGACAGAAAAAAAGTGCTATACACAGGTTATTATTATTGTATTTTCCTAGGAAAGGGAAAGGACACAATATTTTAGTAAGTTTATAATGTCTATCTATATTAGCATGATTGCTGTTTGATTTCAAGTTTATATTGTATTAGAATATTATATTTGATTAGGATATTATGTTAAATTTTATCGTTGCATATCATGTAAATTTTTTCCAGATATTTAAATACATTTAAATGACTAGACGTAGATTTAAATGACTAGATGATAATAGTTGCATAAAGGTCAAAAATACTTAGAAATTATACAATGGAATTCAAGGAAAGAACACTTAGAACAAGTAAATGCTTGTAACAGATCCCTGGGGTAACTCCGGCTCTCAGGTTCATTTGCTTACTCACTCATGAAACAAATAAATAAGTATTGAACATTTACTATGAATGAAGATGAAGAACTATGCTTAGCATTACAGAGAACATAAAGATAAACATGGTCTGTGCCCTCGAGCTGCCCAGAAATCTTTTAAGCAAATAAATACTCATTGTGGTTTTGGTTTGCATTTCCCTGATGATTAGTGATGTTCAATGCCTTTTCATATATACTTATTAGCCATTTGTAGGTCTTCTTTGGATATGTTAATTATCTTGATCTTGGTAATCATCTCACAAGGTATATGTTTATCAAATCATCATGCTGTACACTTTAAATATATATAATTACATTTGTTAGTTATTCCTTAATAAAGTTAAAAAAAAGGAAAGCATACAAAAAAAGGAAAATACATATCTGAAATATAAGGTAGAATGTGGTAAGTGCCACCAAAAACAAATAAATAAGTAAAGTAAGCAAATAAATAGAGAACTAAAGGGAACTCAGGAAAAAGAGTAAACTTATGGCTAGAGACGCTGTCAGTCTTTAGAGAGGGATTTCAGCTATACTTTAAGAATGGATAGAATGTCAACCACTGGTAAAAGGGCAGTCGAGATGGATGTGGTCTCCAAGAAGGGAGGGACTTTGCCTTTCTTTTTCAATTGTGTGTCCTCAGGACCTGAAACAGGGCTTGGCACCTGGTAGATATGTATCAAATGTATTCAAGGAAGTTACAGTGAAGGCTGTGTTTGGAAAATGGCAAATGTTTAATATGAATCAGGATATGTAACAGAGCATGTAAAAGAATGAAGGTGAGCAGGGTAGGCTAGAGCCTCATCTCAGGGCCCTAAAGCCAGGTGAGGGCGTTTACGCTTTATTTGGTAGTCACCAAATTATGATTGTATGTTTTTGAGCAGGGTAATGACATGAGCAGAACAAATCTTTAGGATGATTAAGCTGGCAGAAGGATGTAGGATCAGCACAAAGGGGCAGAATATAATATTCTATAATATTAAAATATCATAATACTAATGAAGATGTGAAGCAATAAGAGACTGAAACTGTAAAGGTCACAGTAAAAATGGGAAGAAAAACACTAGCTGAATACAATGCCCAGGTTGTGGTGGCTGACTAAGGTGGATATATTAAAAAAAGAAAAGAAAAGAAAAGAGAAAGGAAAAGCAAAAAAAAAAAAAAAAGGCAAAGGAATTGGAGATGTCACTCGTTTTTACCCTGGATGGATGTGTGTTGGTAGCAGCACTAACAGAATAGAAACATCTCCAGGAGAAGTTTATTAAGTAAGAAATGATGATTAGTTGGTGCTTTAACCACCCAAGCTCTGGATGAATGGCTGTTGAAACAAGAAAACAACGGACATTCCAGACCAGACTCTAAGGCTTGCTTTAAAAACAAAAAGCAAAATAAAACAAAAAAATGGTAATATACTTGCATATTTTAAAATTCAAGAGTTACAAGTGATCTTAAAACAAAAAGCGTTTTTACTTCTCCCTGTTCTTCAACCACTTAATACCCCAACTGTAAGACAACCAATTATGTCAGTTTATGAAGCTTATTTTAATTAAAGTTATCTTCCCTAAAGTGAAACAGTTCTGGGTTTGCCTCAAGAGATGTAGATCAAGAAGAATGACATATTATTGTTTAGCACTCTTGCAGGGGGACAAAGGATGGACTTGAAGATTTATGGAGACAGTGGAAAAAAAAAAACTATAGAGAGAGCATGCTGGGGAAGTCTCAGTGATACTTAATACACTTGTTCTTTCTCCCATTAAGAATATCAGGCATGCTTCTTTCTACTGTGATACTATTATGTATCAGCCACTGTTTACGGACTATCATCTGAAGGCCAACCCTCTAAACCTGGTTTTATTATCACCATCTTTCACATGAGGGCACAGAGGCTCAGATAAATAATTTTCAAATAGGCAAACATTAAGCTGCAGAGGTGGAGTCAGATTTGAATCACAATTGTGGTACTCCAAATCCCGTGTTCTTTCCGTTCCAGTGTTTGATCAGAGAAAGGAAAGGGTCAAGGGAAGTTCTTAAAGTCAGATTTCAGGAAGATTGAGTGAGAGGTGAAACAAAAAACAGTCAAAAATAGGTTTTTGTATTTTTAAAAACAAAAATGTAAAATACAGCTTTTCTAGGCACATCACCAATATTACCCAGATCGAAACTTGAATCGCGAAACAGTTATGTCATCCACACAGGATGTTTGAACAACCAATCAGACTCATCTACATACACAGAGTTAGGAGACTGTTGGGGAAGGCCCACTCATTGGGCAGAAGTCAGGGTAGGGCGAATGACTCACTGATCATTAAAATGAGAACACATAACTGCAAATAAACTTTTTTCTTCCAGGTGGTCCGTAAGAGCAATGCAAACATTTTCCGCACCAGAGCTCAAGAAGTACCTGTATTTATTATTCCCACTTTACAAGTGAGGAAACGGACACCTGTGAGTCAGCTGCATAGCCCAGCACCATGCTCCGGCTACATAAATACTGCTAATGTTAACACCACAGGTAACAAGTGTGAGAAGAACGTGATGCAGTAATGCCAGGGGGTTTAGCTGGTCCTCATGGCTGGACAACAGAATTTCCTACTGAAGAATTTTAGGTTATGAAAATTGTTAAAAAGAATAGAAAGGGAACCCCCTCTTCATTCCTTTGCTCTCAGATAGCACAAAACTTGGAAAAACTAAAATCCTGAGCAGCCGCATTCAAACTGGGAAGATTAATTTGCTTTAAAATACCACAAGAGGGGCACCTGGGTGGCTCAGTCGGTTAGGCTTCCGACTTCAGCTCAGGTCATGATCTCACAGTTTGTGTGTTCGAGCCCCGCGTCGGGCTCTGGGCTGACGGCTCAGAGCCTGGAGCCTGCTTCGGATTCTGTGTCTCCCTCTCTCTCTGCCCTTCCCCTGCTCACGCTCTGTCTCTATGTCTCTCAAAAATAAATAAACGTTAAAAAAAATTTAAAATACCACAAGAGTCCATGAGGGCTAGACACCCATAAATTCACATAGCTGATTCTAAAACCGATTCACCCTTTCTAACCAACCACCACCCTTCAAAGTTGACTACATACACACACCCACGTGTGCCCAGTACTTGCTCCACAGAACTCAAGGCCCCTGTGAAACAGACGCCACATCTTATTTATCACTAGACCTGGATTATGATATACAAAAAGCGTTAGCAATCTCGAATCTGTGAGAGCTGGCTCATCCAAGTCTGATAGCAACACAGCAAAGAGAAGCCCCAGGCAGATGAAAGTACAGTAACTTTGGAAGCCTATTTGACAATAAATTATATTTAAAAAAAATTTAAAAAAAGGACAGTAACTCTGGCAGGGCTGAAGCTGAGGAATTTATCTGATACTGGTTAGGAACAGCCTCCGACCAATCAGGTATCTAGCATGATGAATTCTGACATTAGATACAGGGGAGGAGTGGCGAGTGTTGCAATCATGGATGTTAACCAACTGAGGACTGAATGCAGAGCCTAGTTAAATCCTTACTGGAAGGAAAACACTCAAGACTAATGACTGACCTACTGACCAGAACTTTCGCTCACGGTCAATGGTATAGGGTTGAAATGTTTTTCAGGAAACAGAAACTAATACTAGCCCTCCTCTGAAACCTAGACAGTGCACGTGAATGGTTCCAGGATGTGAGAGGCATTCGAAATTTCTGGCCGTGTAATAGTCTCCTGATTCAGTTTACTCTTAGCCAAATAATACACATCCCCTGGGGACAGGCTTCCCTGCCGGAGTGAGAAGAGAAACTAAGCCAAGTTGAGTTTGGTATCTAAACTTTCTTGACCACACGTAGTAAACCGCAAACAAAACAAGAACAAGAGCAAACCCACGCCAAACACACTTTGGTGTGAAGGGACGAAGCTCAGGACAAGAGGGAAGGAGGAGGAGAGTGCGGTGGAGGGAAGAGGTGAGCAGAGGAATGCGACGGCTGAAGCTCCTCCACACGGGCCAGTACGCCCACCACGAGGAGCCCAAGCCTCTAAGGACGGGCCCGGAGGCGACGAGGGGGTGGGGCCGACCCCAAGTGTCACCGCCGTCTGGGCTCCAGGTCCGCCGGCTGGGGTTCGGGGCTGCGCGCGGGCGCCCTACCTGTCGAGCAGCGGGGTGTGGATGTGCAGGTGCTTCACGGCCACCTGAACGCGCCAGTCTGCGTGGCGGGCGGACGACACGGTGCCCGACGCGCCGCGGCTCAGGTAGCGCAGGTCGGCGAGCTTGTGGTAGGGAATGGTGGGCAGGGCGCTGCAGATAGCCTCCCGGCTCATGGTCGCGCGCGGCGCGGGCGCTCGGGCCGCCGGCCGGCTCTGGGTGTGCCCGCCGCTTCGGCGGCTTCCGGGGCTCCTCGGCCGCGCTCGGGCGCTGGGACCCGCCCCCCGTGCCACAGCCGGAGCGGTCGGGCCCTCCCCGCCGCCGGAGACTAGGTCACGAGGCAGCGCATTGCCCGCGCGGCCCACGCCAGCCGCTGCTTCTCTGGATCCAGAGCGGACTTTCCTGGGGACCGGGGTCAACGCTTCGGCGGCTACGCGGCGAGGAGGAGCTTCCTCGCCCGACCCGGCCCTCCCAGGCGCGCCAGCCACCCGAGTCGGGCGGTCCGAGCTCCTCCCTCCCCGAACTTCTCGAGCGACGTCAGCGGCGGACACTGAGGCGGCGAGGGCGGCCCAGCCTGGGCCCCGGGATACCTGCAGCGTGGCGCGGCCCCCGCGCTGCGGGCTACATCTGCAGGGGCGCGGGCGGGGGGTTGGGGCGGGGAAGGGAGCCGAGAACGGTATTTGTCTTCTTTCTCCCACAACTCCCCGGTTTGGAAAAGTTTTCTCTGAGGGGAAAAAAGTTCCTTTCCGCACCCTGCTGTCCGATGGGTCAATGAGAGGACTCCCTCAGCGCGGAATCTCCTCTGAGCCGCGCGTCTGGAGGCAGTCGCCGGACCCCACAGCTGGCGGCTGTGGGTTGTGAGCCCCGGATTCCAGACTCCGCGCCTGCGCGGGAAGCGCTTTGCGTGGGGAGGGGGCGTGGTGGTGACCTCCCGGCGCTCCGCAGGGAGCCCCGCCAGCCGGGTGGGGTGTAAATGCACCTGCCTACCTGGACTTCCCATCTCCCCTCGCTTCCAGGTGCGTCAGGAGGGACAGGCGGGTGAGAAAGCTTGTCAGGATTGAACTCTGTCGGCGAGTTCGCGTGTGTAGCTCCTGTTCCCTGCTCTTCTACTAGGGACCTACTTTTCCCTCTCTTTTTGCTGTCCGTAACTATATACAAGGGTGAAAAATAACTTCGAGAACAGTTAATCCATCTGATTCCAGGTAAGACTGCAGAAATTACCTTCTCACAGATTTGGGAGGAGGGCAACTAATGTTTGTTTAACATCAACCAAAACGAAACATCTTTCCGTTTTTTACCTTGGGAAAAAAAAACCCTTTCAATTGGGTTGACTATCTTATAGAGTGTGAGTGCAAATGTCGTATACAATACCAAGTCCATACTAGGCATTTTATTTATTTTTATTATTTCTTTATTTTTCTGGAGAGAGAGCAAGTGAGAGAAAGTGGAGAGAGAGAGAGAGAGAGGGAGAGAATCCTAAGCCGTCTCTTCCCTCAGCGGAAGCCCACTCAGGACTTGATCTCATGACCCTGGGATCGTGACCTGAGCAGAAATCGGGAGTCCCCATGCTGAACGGACTAAGGCACCTGGGCGGCCCATACTACGCATTTTAATGACTTCTGAGGCCACAGTAATAAGGAATGCTTGACTTGATTAGAGATTTCCGCCTGTAGAGAACCAGTGCTTCCTATATTTTTGTGTTGCCTGAAATGAGAGTAGCAGTGTTATATGTTACAGTGCTGGAAAGTTATAATGAAACACTGTGTTTTTGTTGTTTTTTTGTTTGCTTTTGAGAGAGGGCAGTCTGGAAAGGGGCAGAGGAAGAGAGAGAACCTCAAGCAGGCTCCCTGGCCCCGGGGCTCCATATATCACCACCTAGAAATCATGATCTCAGCCAAAATCAAGGGTTGGACGTTTAACTGACTGAGTCACCCAGGTGCTCTGAAACACCGTGTTTTAAATTTTGATCATTTAAAGTAAAATGCTTAGCTTTAAAGATATGGTCTGATGCTTTGTGCTTTATTGCTTAATAAACTTTTTGCTGCAAAAAGTGCTCAGAAAATTTTCCCATTCATTCATTCGTTCATTCATTTATTTTTTCCAGTCAGCTTAACAAATCTAGAATTCCAGAAAAAGAGAACAAAAAATAGGAAAGAGGATATGATCAAAATAATAATTCAAGGGGCACCTGGGTGGCTCAGTCAGTTGGTGTCCAACTTTGACCTTGGCTTAGGTCATGATCTCACAGCTCGTGGGTTTGAGCCCCCCGTTGGACTCTGCTGACAGCTTAGAGCCTAGAGCCTGGTTCAGATTCTGTGTCTCCCTCATTCTCTGCCCCTCCCCTGCTCATGCTCTGTCTCTCTCTCTCTCAAAAATAAATAAACATAAATAATTTAAAAAGTATAATAATTCAAGAAATCTTGGCAGGATCAAAGGACAGGGGTCTCCATATTGTAAGGGTCACCAAGTAACCACAGTGAATAAAAAAAAAAGACCAACATATAAGCACTTCATTAACAAGGTCAAAACTCTGAGAATAAATAGAAGATTCTAAAGGTTTTCATAAAGAAGAAACAAGAACAAAGCGATGGAGATTAGAATGACATTAGATATCTCAACAATAACGCTTGTGCCAAAACAGTGAAGCGAAATGTCTTCAAAGGTCTGAAAGACAGTAACTTCCAACTTAACAATTCTTTAGTCAGCCAAACTATCAAGTATAAGGGCAGAATAAAAAATTTTTCACATATACAAGGATACAAATGTTTCCTTTTCTTCCATCACTGTTTTTTTTTTTTTTAAAGAAAGCTACTGGAGGATGTGCTCCAACAAAACATGGGACTAAAACAAAGAGAAAGGCATGGGTTCCAGAAACAGGACCAAGAGAATGTGGAGGTAAGCCCCAGGATGTGGCAGAATTAGAGAGCAACCATTTTTCGTTAGAGTTGGGAGATGACAGACTCTAAGAGAAAGACTCTAGTTAAAGTAATTGAATGTAAAGATTATCTGATTTTGAGTTTTTTTGAAATTATATTGATGTTTGATAAATGAAATGTGTGATAAAATTGGAGACAGAATTTACAAAAATCTAAGTGAAAAAGGCAATTATTCTCTGAGAAATAAAAATTATACAAAACAAACATTTCTACACGGTGTTCAGTGATGGTGAAAAGGGTAAGACTTTTCAGAGCTTTTGCAATACTAGTATATTACAAATGTCCAAGGAGAGAGCACGAAGCATAGAACTCTATAAAATTTATATTTTAATTACATTGCTTAAAAATAGGTAATATATACACGTGGTTCAGCATTTAAAAGTATAAAGCAGATAATAATCCCATGGAAAACTGAACAGAAGACCTAGACACCTCACAAAAGAGAGTATCTTAATAGCAAATAACAAATGAAGGAGTTAAGGTTTTTCAACACTGTTAGTTATCAGGGAACCACAAGTTAAAACCACAGTGTGATACCGCTATACAAATCCTAGCTAAAATTAAAGAGATAGAATATACCAAGTGTGGGTGAAGATTTATAGCAGTTGGAACTCTCGTATACTACTAGTGGGAGTGTCAGTGGTACAACCAATTTTGCAAACCGTAGAGCAGTTTCTATTGAAATTGCACCTGTGCAGATTCTATGACTCAGCGGTTCCTCTTCTAGTTACGTGGACTTGCACATGTAAATGCCAGAGTGTTCATAGCAGTGCTGTCTGTAACAGCTCAAACTTGAAATTATCTAAATACCCATGAACAGTAGAATGGGTAAATAAATCGTGGCATATTTATGCAATGGAACACTAAACAGCAATGAGATTAAACAGCGTACAACAAAATTGATCAGTCACACAAATGTAACGTTGGATGAAAAAAACAGAAAAGAATATATATATTGTAAGAGTCCATTTCTGTTAAGTACAAAACCAAAACTAATCTATGCATTTAGAAATCAGAATACCGATCAGTACTACTACTCTCGTAGGGAGAAGGGTAGTGACTAGAAGGGGCATGATGAGGCCTCTGGGGTGATGGTAGTGTTCTGTTATCTAGGACCTAGACTCTAGGTGCCAGTTACATGGGTGTGTTCACTTTATGAACATTCTTTGGGTTTACACTTAACATGCACTTTTTTTGTATATCATTATCCTTCAACAAAAACTTAATAGGTTTAAACATCAAATAACTATACATGTAGATATATATTCTGTCTCTCACTTTATGTAGTTAGTTTCACACTGTGTTCACCTTGCTTGTTTTTTACTTAATAGTCTACCTTGGATGTCTTTCCATGCAAATACATAAGAAGTTTCCTTATCCTTTCTTTTTAATAGCTCCTGTCTATACCATAATTTATGCCCCATTGGTGGATATTAGACTGTTCCCACATACTTGCTATTACAAATAATGCTGCAGTAAATAATCTTCACAAATATCATGTATACATGTACAACTATATCTACATAGGTAATTCCTAGAAGCTGAATTGCTGGACCAGAGTTATGCCCATTTGTAATTTTGGTTCCTGTTGAATTTCTCTTCATTGAGGTTGTACCAATTTTTTTTTCCTGCAAACAATAAGAGTGCTGTTCCTCCACACAGTGGCTTTCATTTTCTCTTGAGATAGATGCTACAATTTCAGCCTGCTGATTGCTGGAGTTCAGTGCTTAATCTAAAATGCCAAGATTCTTTTTCTTGCAAAACTTCGAAATACTTAGATTCAATTTATTTGTCATGACCACACATCTTTAGCTTTCATGATAGTGTTCACTGTTATACAGTTTAAAAATGTATTCTTAGTCATATATATATTGTTTAATTTTCATAATTAATTGGCTAAAGACAGAAAACTTAAAGAATACTGATGCTGGATTACATCAACTAAATGAAAAAAAAAGAATAATTATGCAAATTAGGTGAGAAGACAAGTATCCCATCTGTATGTTGAATTCATCTCTTCAAAATTCTGTAAAATCACATTAAAGATTGCTTTTCCATTAACTGAGGTTTAAAGTTATTTATAATGCAGGTGTTATTTTATGAAATATTAATATTTATGATATTAAATATTAAATATTAATTTAATATTTATAAAATAAATATTAATATTCATAATATTGAAATCTCTAATATCTCTTCAATTAGAAAAAAGATAGAAAATTGAAAAATAAACCACTTAAATCCAAGAATTTCAAACATCTCATATTCTATTTTTTTCTGTTTTTTTTTTTTCAGTCTGAAAACACCTAATAAGTTTTGATAACAAGTGCTGGGGAAGTCTCTATAATTATATACAGTGAACAGTTTGCGTGGGAAACTAACATTTAAGGCACATTTAGTATCTCTTCCCCCCAAAAAATCTCAAAAAATCCCTGATAAACGCTGTGATGACATGGAGTCTGAAATTGTGAAGAGTCAGGGAAATACACATTTTTGCAGTTAATGAGCATAATTTTCTCACTTAATCTAATTGTGCTCAATCCTCAAATTGAACATGTCATTTTAAAATTGTTGACAAATGATTCATTTTCTGGTAATTAAGCTAAATTAAACAAAATTTTTATCTCAATTGGAAAAAAATAAACATTTCTCATACTAGAATTATTAATAAAGAATATTAAAGTCAGCCTATTAATATAGTATTGATCATAACAGTTTTCTCAAACATTTTTCAATCTACAGTCGCATCTTTATTATTTAGCAGAGAAAAGTGAAATTATTTTTAGAAATTCCTAAAAAGTTAAGCTAATATACCTTTCTGTGAAAGTGATGAAAAGTTAAAAACAAAACAAAACAACAAAGTTGGAAGACACCAAACTAGTGCAATCTCACATCTAAAGAACACCAAGCAAAGAATTGCCCATCTTCTTTTGAGCATTTTCTGGTAGTAGGGAATAAACTACATTTTGAACAAGATGTTTCCATTAGTTAGAAGTTTCTATTATTAAAATTCTCTAACACTGAGTTTTACAAAGTTCTGGTCTTCATATTAGCTGCTTATGCTATATTGAATAAGCTTAATTCTTCTACCTAGACAATTTGAGGTTTGTCATTCATTCAATGAACACAGAGGAGATACCACCTTTTTAAAAATTTGTTGTTGTTGTTATTTGTTTTAATTTTTGAGAGAGCGCAAGGTGGGGAAGGGCAGAGAGAGAGGGAGACACAGAATCTGAAGCAAGCTCTAGGCTCCGAGCTGTCAGCCCAGAGCCTGATGCAGAGCTTGAACTCGTGAACCACGAGATCATGACCTGGGCCGAAGTCTGGTGACTTAACTGACTGAGTCACTTAGGCACCCCAAGGGGATACCACTTTTTAAGGTGATATGAGCGATTTAAAAGATGAATACATGGAAAGCAGTTATGTCATCTTAAGTTTTTGGCATCTTAATGTATCTTACTTACTTCAGTTTGATTTTCAGACCCACGGTGGTTTTCCTATGAATCTACTTCACTTCATCAGTATTCTCCAAAATCCAAATAAATTAGAACATTCCATATGAAGTTTGGTAGGTGAGAAGGCCATGTGGCTATGCCTGTCTCTGATCCGAATCTGTTAGTACAATGAAAGACAATATTTGTTTTTTAAAAGTAGTCTTATTAAACTATTAATTTAGGTTGGACCTGTGGTCAACTAAAACTGGAGATTTTTGTTTGTTACCTTGTTTCTTTGCTTGCTTTTAATATAAACTGCACCTGCATTTGTGCAATCGATTCTTTTAGACACAGAGTTAGGGGTTGAATTGTGTTCCTCCAAAAGATATTGAAGTCTTAAGCCCCAGTACCTGTGAATGAACCATATTTGGAAATAGCATCTTTGCAGCTGATCAAGTTAGGATGAGGTCATTAGGATGGGCTCTACTCCAATATGACCTCTGATAAGAATGGGAAATTTTGACACAGACAGACATATATAAAGTGGAAATATTGTGAAAACACAGGAAGAAAGCTGTCTATAAGCCAAGGAGCCCCGAAGGCTACCAGAGGCTAGGAGACAGTCAAGGAACAAATTCTAATCATAGTCCTCAGAAGGAACTGACTCTGTTAACACATTGACTTCTAGCCTCCAGAATTGTGAGACAGTACATATCTGTGGTTTGGCCCCCAAGTTTATGGTTCTTTGTTATAGCAGCCCTAGGAAACTAATATACCAAGGTACAATTTTTAAAGACTTTTTAAATTTGGGATAATAATAGCTCCACAGGAGGTTGCAAAGATAATACAGAGAGGCCCCAGTATCCTTCACCCAGTTTCCCCCAATGATTACATCTCATGTAATTACAACATAGTATCAAAACCAGCAATTTAGCATTCATCCAATGTGTGTATGTTGCTCGGTGTCATTTTTATCACATGCATGGATTCCTGTACCACCACCTCGGTCAAAATACAGAAGTATTCCATTACCACAAACCTCTTCTTCCCCACTCGCGTCCATCCTTAAAGCCTGGTAACCACTAATCCGCTTTCTGTATCTATAATTTTGTCATTTCACAAGTGTTAGTTATTGATATGAATGTGATATTTTGAGACTGGCTTTGTTCACTCAGCATAATGCCCTCGAGATCCATCCAAGTTTTTTCTTGTATCAGCAGTTGATTATTTCTTATTGCTGAACAGTATTCCATGGTACAGGTAGACCAAAGTTCTTTAACCATTCACCTAGAGAAGGACATTTTCATTGTTTCCAGGTTTTAGCTGTTACAACTAAAGCTGCTATGAATAATTACATACTGGCTCTTGTTTGGATGTACATTTTTATTTCTGAGTTTTTTAAAGAAACGACCACACTACCTTTTTTTTTTAATTTTTATTTATTTATTATTTATTTATTTATTTATTATTATTTTTTTAATAGTAACTTATTGTCAAATTGGTTTCCATACAACACCCAGTGCTCAACCCAACAAGTGCCCTCCTCTGTGCCCATCACCCACTCTCCCCCCTCCCACACCCCCCTCTCCCCTCAGTTTGTTATTATTCTTTGAGAATCTCTCATGTCATGTCTTCCTTCCTCTCTGTGGCTTTTTTTTCCCCCTTCCTCTCTTCCCACACTACTTTTCAAGTGACTCTGCCATTTAACATTCACCCCAGAAATATAGGAGAGACTCCATTTGTCTGCATCCTTACCAGCATTTTGTATTTTCTCTATTTTTTAATTTTATCTGTCTAATGAGTGTATAGTAATATCTCATTTGTAGACCCATGTTCAATTTTTGAGTTTAATAATATTGTTTAATTATACGTTGTAGGTCCATTGTTCTACCCTTCCATGATTCTCTTAAATGTGTACTTTGCCATATTGGCTGTCTTTTCCAGAAATGTGATGTTTGGAATTGTACATATCTGACTTCAGTTCTCTGCTTCTTTATTTGTGAACTGTGTAACTTTGGGGAGCCTGTTTCAATTCTTTAAGCCTTATTCTCTCCCTTTGTGAAATTATTGTTCTAACAAATTTTATAAATATGAAGTAAGATAATGTACATAAAATGGTTAGTATATGGCCTACCCTCAGTAGATGCTGTGTTCTTTCCCTTCTGTGTTTTTAAAAAAAAATTTTTTTTTAATGTTTATTTATTTTTGAGACAGAGAGAGATAGAGCATGAGTGGGGGAGGGGCAGAGAGAGGGAGACACAGAATGTGAAGCAGGCTTCAGGCTCTGAGCTGTCAGCACAGAGCCCGACGCGGGGCTCGAACTCACAGACCGCGAGATCATGACCTGAACCAAAGTCGGACACTCAACCGACTGAGCCACCCAGGCGCCCCCCTTCTGTGTTTTTAATTCAACAAAAATGTAGACCAGAACAAAACAAGTTCAGAATCTAGAGGTAACTACTAGAGACCTCTCTTCATTAATTAATCAAATAAATTGCTATATAGAAAAAGTTTATTTTAAGTGGAGAAGAGGCAGAGAGAGACAGAGAGAAAATCCAAAAGCAGACTCTGCACTACCAGCACAGAGTCCAACGCAGGGCTCGAACCCACAAACCACAAGATCATGCTATATAGAAAATATCTTTCACTTAGATGTGAAACTTTAGGAAACTTTTTCTTTACATTTTAGATTATAGCCTAGGAAAATTGCTTGTTTTATTTGCTCATTGAAACAGATCATATTGTGAAGACTTCATTTATTTTATTGTTACGTTTTTAAAAGTGAAAATATAAAGCATAACTTGGCAGAAAACATTCAATTAGTATATAGATTCTGACTCACATCTTTCTACATCAGCGTGATCTTAGTTATGTGGCTAAAGAAACAAACTCTTTAGAAAGACTAAAGGATTTATTGTGGTCATTCAGAGTGAGATCAACAACTGAATTTGGAAATATGCCATGCAGGGAAAATTGGTTACTAAAAAATGCAAATTGCTAGTGGGTGGGGATAGGGATTTTGGTGTTATTTCATAGTATTTGGACAAGAGACTCAAGAGTAGCTATATCATGCCTCAGCTATCTCGTTCCGTGAGGTGCCCTGACAAAGCCAAACACACAAAGAACAGTAGCAAAGAAGGAAAAGTGGTGCTATATTTTCAAGGCTCCGATCAGCTGGCTGGAGCACTAGGCAAAAGGCACAATTCATCTTTCCCTTCGCTGTCCTCTTCTACGTAACCTCAAGCTGGAACATTCTAGATTAAGATAGAACTGGCTGGTCTATCACCTTTCCATAATAGAATAAAAATTACACCCAAACAAATTTACACTTTAGCCTTCAAATTATACATATATTATACATATCATGTAGAAGAATAAAGAGAAAATAATTTGCTTAAAATGACCTACTTCGATCCCATGCTTAAACAAGAAAGGCAGCTGAACAGTACTGAGTGACTACTCTTCCTTTACCAACTATTTATTGACAAGAAGCATTTTCTCCCTTTGTTTCTTTTCATGTAAATATTATTTTTAATTAAAAATAAATATGTATACTGAGTTGGCACGGTAAAATATTCAAAAATTATAAAGAGGTATGGAAAAGAAAAGTAAACCTTCCTGATTCTCCAGATTTCCAGTCCATTTCCCCTAAGGCGACAAATAAATTTTACAAGTATTTTATGTGCTACAACTTTAGGTCCTGGAAGTACAAGGATAACAAAGTACACATGGTCCCCACCCTCTCAATGCTTTTAGTGGTCTTAGTGGGACAGAAGTCTGAACAGAGTGTGATAAATGTTCTGACAGGGAAGTCCAGGGTACTCTCAGGTCATAGAGGAGAGAAGCATGCATGGTAACTTAATGCAAGAGAGGTGAGATGAACTGCCCAGAGTCACAGGGTTTGCAAATTACCGTGACAGGATTTCCTCAACAAATCTGAATCAGAGCCTATAGTCTTTCCGAGAACTGCTTGATATGTCATTAGAGTATTCTGTTTTCAGTTTCACTTTCTGTAATGTCTCAGGCGAGAACTTGGGTAGCAAGAGGGAATTTCCCAGCTGCAGAAATACAATGCTGGACAAAAATTCACTGTAAATGGATATTTCATGGGAAATTCCATTTTCCTTTGACATTTTCCTTGGCAGGTTTTCAGGACTGTGGAAAGATACGTTTTTAGCAGCTCAGTTTGCATTCGGAAATTTCACCCCCTGAATTTAGTAAGATATTCTGCTTCAAAACTCAAAATCATGTTTCCATCTGCTATTCTGATATTTTAAGCTGGCATATACTATGGTATATTAACTGTTTAGGCAGCACACACACTTCTTTTTTTTCCTCCCCTCTAGGAAGTGACTGTGTGAAAGGTTGGTTGTAAGTTCAGTAACCTTTTTAGCATCCTGTTTTGGGCAGGCACAAAGTTGTATAAGAAGAGGGCGGAAGTTTTCTTATTGAGTAGGCAGTGTAGTCTAGGTTATAACAGAGTAGGCTGAAGAAATTGTGTGGAAATGGAAACTATGACTGAATCAAGGATCTAACATCAGCAGCTGAACAGGTTGCGAGAGAGAACTCTAGGGTTTATTGGGAAAGGGAGTATGCTCAAGAAGTTTCTCTGACTCAGTTTTCATAATTGCAAAAAGGAATAGGCCAGATAGATGTATTGCACAACTCCAGGGGACACTTCGCATTGGAGAGGTACCAGTCACATGGAATATATTATGAATGGGGCCCTTGGAGTTGTGCTGTGTGGGGGCCCAGGGCTTACTTATCTCCCAGGATTGTTCTGAGAGGCTCAAGTTATGCAATGAATATAAAAGGACTTTATAAACCTGTCAATTCATGCAAATAATATCAATAATAGTTCTTTTCCTGGCAGCCCTGCCCTTCAAGCAAAACATTCTCATCTCTTTTGAGAAAGAGAAAGGCAGCCCCTATTACTAGGAGCTGGTCTGGCACTTGCTGAGTATAAGCATTTTCATAGATCAACCTCAGACAAGACTGTTTTGTGACTGTAGTGGAGCAAGACCAATATAGGACCACTTCATGCTCATGTCTGAACAGAAATAAAATTGTCCAAACCACAGAAGAGAGTAACATCCTCCTTTCCTGTTAATAATGAGTGACCACTGCTGTTTTACTAATTACTTTAGCTCAACGTCATTCCTCTCATGGATAAGAATTATTAAGATACTCAATCAGAGAATTGCCCCCGCTTCCAGACAGCATCCAAGGTGGGGAAGATGCCTGTTTTCTTGAATATGCCGCCTCCCCCCCTCCCCAGCAAATCACCTAACACAAGGCCAAATTTTGTAATATGTTTTCTTCTAACATCTTTTTATCTAGATGCCCCATGGTTCCCACGATGCACAGTTCTTTCTCCTTGCAATGAGTCCATAAACCCAACTTTCTAGAACTGCAGATGTGCTCTTGGTGGTCTTTGGCCAGAGAACCTTGATGAGTTCATACAGCAGTTATTACCCAGCCAGGAGTCCTCACTATCCCCATCTTGGTCAGAGAGCTGGCTCCTCTGACTTCTCTAGTGACTTGTCTGTGGTGTTGGTGCTATTTTAGAGCCCAGAACTCCTGAAGAAGAGACTCTGTCTGGCCACGATCTCCACAATCTCATCTTTCAAGTCCTTTGTGAGTTATAGGGATGTAGACATCAGCTTCAGGTGCCAGATTTCTAAAACAAGAACAATAGCTATAACAGAACACTTACTTAATGTTTGCTATGTGTCAGGAACTTTTCTAAATAATGTACATATAATAACTCATTTAATACAACAGTACTGAGCATTAGATGCTGTTGTTACTCTCATTTTACAGATGTGGAAACTGAGGTACAGAGATGTCAATTGCTAGTGTAAGGTCCCACAGCTAGTAAGTGGCAGAGCCAGGATCTGAATTCAGAAAATTATATTGCTGCATCCAGAATCTATTCAACTGCCCTCACAAAGTGGTACTAGACTACTGAGAGATGGAGTGTGAATGACTGGGTAAAGCTCAAAAACTATTATGTGAAGAGTTATTTTTGTATGCGAGGAAGAATGTCTTTGAAAACAGTTCAGTCTAACAATTGTAAAAAGGTCAATGTATTTGTTTAATAATAGCTCACCGTTAGGAGTAACTTAAAATTTATGGAACTAATTCTATTGAGTATAATTTGCTTTTTACATATTAACAATTTAATCCAACATTTGAGTGTTGATGATTTGAATGGATCTTTGGTACATGATAAGGGACACAAAAAAGATAAAATAGGCTTCTACATTGCTTCCTACAAAGCTGATGACTAAAGTCTGTTTTTTTTTTTAATTTTTTTTTTAATGTTTATTTATTTTTTGAGACAGAGAGAGACAGAGCATGAGTGGGGGAGGGGCAGAGAGAGGGAGACAGAATCCGAAGCAGGCTCTGAGCTGTCAGCACAAAGCCCGATGCGGGGCTCGAACCCACGGGCAGAGAGATCATGACCTGAGCCGAAGTCGGACGCTCAACCGACTGAGCCACCCAGGCGCCCCTGATGACTAAAGTCTTTATAGTCACCATTTTTATCCTTTAAAAATCTTTCTCATTATAATAACAACTTTGACTCGGGATATAATTGACATTGACTGATTCATTTCAGCAGAAAAAGTGTGGGTTTTTGGAATCTGATGACTGTGGTTCTTCCTCATTAACCAATGTGCATGACCTCTTTGGTAACACGTGATTTCAATGAACCTTGTCTCAATGAACCTTTTTTTTATTTAAAAAAATTTTTTAACGTTTATTTATTTTTGAGAGACAGAGCACAAGTAGGGGAGGAGCAGAGAGGGAGACACAGAATCTGAAGTAGGCTCCAGGCTCTGAGCTGTCGGCACAGAGTCCAGTGTGGGGCTTGAACCCCCAAGCTGAGATCATGACCTCAGCTGAAGCCGGAGGCTTAACCGACTGAGCCATCCAGGTGTGCCCGTCAATGAACCTTTCTTAAAGGTGTTATGAGAATCAAACAGGATTATGTATATAAGGTCATATCCAATAAATACTGTTTTCTTTTTCAAAATGAAGCATTTAGAGCCTAGCCAGTTTTAGTTTAAGTGGGAATTATCAACTTCGTAACATGATTATTAAGCTTCGTGTGTGAAATATTGAAAGTGATTTGAAAACTATGTAGCCATGCTCTTTCTTAAAATAAATTTTTTTATTTGAGTATGTTGACACACCATGTTGCATTAGTTTTGGATGTACAACATAGTGATTTCACGTCTTTGTACATTATGCTGTGCTCCCCACAAGTTAGTATGTAGTCGTGCTCTTGTTTCAAATGTGAGCTCTGTGAGGACAAGGACCATGTATGTGTTTTGTTTACCAGTGCTTAGGACAATGAATGAGCATGGTAATAACTCACCTAGTGTCACTTTAAGCTGTGGAAGGTTGTTGGTATAGCCAGTTAAAGACAGCAATTTGTGATTAAAAGCGTGCAGAATTATCTGGCGTGCTCATTTCAGGTTTTGTCTATTCAAAGTTATAAGTTCACATTTAAAAATCCTTGTAGTTGGTAGAGTTGAAGTTATGAAAAATGCCAGATTTAAAAAAAATCTTTGCAGCCAATATTCTAATGATTATCTAAACTCTAGACTGTATCCAGTGCAGTAGTATTTTCTGTCACCCACTTAGAAAATTAAAATGGGGATAATAAATGATATTCTTTACTCAAAATTCAAGGCCAACTGAGAAGCAAGTAAAAGAGGAGTGGGGATGGAGACCAAAATGCCTACTTTATACTAAATTTGGAGAACATGATTTAGAGATATTGGGCACGTGGGTTTGCTAATCTCGTACCCACCTAATCATAGGAAGAACAAACTGAGGCCTGCCCCCTTTTTAGGCAGTATTACACGTAGGAGTAAGGCAGAATGTATTTTCTCTGAGGGCAGGAAGATCCCAAAGAGAAAAGGAAGAAAGGAAATGAGCCTCTATGTTCCTAAACTCACCAATCAGGTGAGATAGTCTTATTCCCTTAGGAAGCAGTACTGCGGATGGATGGTGCAGCAAGAGGCCAGATATGTTATTCCAATGACAGAACTCTTCTCCTGAAGGAAATACTGGAATAGGGGTAGTGATGATAAGTGTTTTACTCAATAATTCCCAATTTAAAGATGGAAAAACTGAGCCTGAGAGGAGAGCTCCTGGCCTCAGGTATTATAAGTAAAAGGTGATAGAACTGGGAGTAAACGAGATAGTCTAATTCAAATTCATTGTATCAGAGAGCTCATATTTATTAAGTCTTTGATATATGTCTTAGAGCTACAGTGAAAGTAGGACCTATACATTCAAAAGAACTAAATATAAAAAATTTGCATCTTTATTTTATTTGAGAGAGAGCATGAGAGTGAGAGTGCAAGTGGGGGGGGGGGAGAGAGGGAAAGAGAATCCTAAGCAGGTTCCTTGTCCAGCAGGAAGCCCAATGCAGCTTGATGTCACCGACCCTGAGATCATGACCTGAACCTAAATCAAGAGTCCCCACACTCAACTGAGTGAGCCAACCAGGAGACCCTGCATCTTTCTTCATATTTTCTTTGTGATTAGTTGATGAATTCTATAGAATAAATGCATTGCATATATTTCTATTTAGTGAGTACTCAAATGGCATATCCGAACTAAATGTGTGAGATTATGTTATTAAAGTTTACGTTGGAGACATAGCAGAGTGTATGTATGTGTATACACACAAATATTTAACAGAAATACTTAAGGACGGGGCATCTGAGTGGCTCAGTCAGTTAAGCATCCGCCTTTGGCTCAGGCTATGATCTCATGGTTTGTGGGTTCGAGCTCTCGAGCTCTTCCAGCTCGGAGCCTGGAACCTGCTTCAGATTCTGTGTCTCCCTCTTCCTCTGCCCCTCCCCTGCTCACTCTCTGTCTCTCTCTCTCTCTCAAAAATAAATAAACATTAACAAAATTAAGAAAGAAGAAATAAGGAGATTCAGTAATATTCATGCTAAAGCATGGAGGTTGCTAGATAGGTAATGAACGACTAATTGAGTCACTATTATTTAGTAGAGTATAAATGATTGGGAAAACATGTAAAGAGGTGATCTAAAGGTGCAGTTCAAAGGAAGGAGCCATTTTTGGTATTACAGATAGGAGGAAAGTTGTTCCCAGAAACTTTTAGTATATTTAGAGAGGACTACAAAGTCCAAGAGTGAAAACCATGCCTTTCAGGACCACTCAAAGGCCTGCAGAATGCAAGGGAGCAAAAGCCATAGTGAGTTAAGTGTACTCTGCTACACTCTGGGACAATAAAATGTTACAGACTCCATAATATGACTTTGTAACATCTATATTTGTGGGTGGATGGGCAAGGGCTCTAACTCTGTAAATGTGTGCCTCGCCTTAATCACACATGTAAAAACATGTTAATAGTATTGTGCTCAGTTTCAAGCTCAGTCTCTGTTTTAGTATCCATATTGCCTATCCTTACTGACACTTGCTGTCCTCATTCATGAGGGTTATGAGAGGAACGAATGAGATAACGGATGTGGAAGTGCTTCCTGAATTGTGACACATTAATTTTAGTTTGGAATCATTGCTCTACTTTAAGATTTTCTTTATTCTAGGTTAGTGTCATTCGAAGGCACGCACTGAGCTATGCACATATAGAAAAACACAGGGTATTTCCTGCCTTCCAGGAGTTCCAAGAGAAGAGACAACAGTTCTTGGAGGCTTAGCAATCATTCACCCTTGGATGTTTTCTTGTTAACATGGTTTCTAAAATTACTCATCTGTGGGGAGCTCAATAAAGATTTCCGTGCTGACATAAGGCAGGGGGATTAGGTAATTGATGTAACACTTTCATTCATATGATAAAGCCTGTACTTTTACAGATGGAAGTTGGTAAAATGTGCAGAGAATAACCCACCTGGCTTTGGGAATGTCGCTGTGCCAGTCAGTTTTTGTTTGTCATCTCTGCTATGCCTGCTGTGGCTCTTTTTTTTTTTTTTTTTAATATAATCTCTTGTATTTACCTAAGCTCTTAAAAAGAGTTTAATACAGTGGCTTTGAATGCAGGTAAGTCACAACCTGATTAAGGAATCGTTTTCTAATGCCACTCTTTCCTTAAGCCCCAAAACATTTAAAGTGTTCCAAAGCCTTCAGATGCCTCAGTTACTGCTTGTAGCACTAATGCAGCAGGTTGGCTGCCTCAGCATCATAGGGTGCTTGCTTTGACTGTTGAGCTTTCCAATACTCCAAAGAAAGCATGCATTTTTCAGAAAGTGCAAAGGTTCAACATCTTCCCACAAAACCAGTGATGGAGTTATTTCATTAGTTAGCTCTAAAAACGAGATCACAGTAGGATACCTGTCGATTTATGTGATAAAAGAATTCCTTTAAATTGCATAGTAATTTATTTCTTTATTTAATCTTTATTTATTTTTATTTTTGAGAGAGACAGCACAAGCAGGGGAGGGGCAGAGAGAGAGGGAGACACAATCCAAAGCAGGCTCCAGCTCTGAGCTGTCAGCACAGAGAGCACTGGGGGGGTAAATGACATCCTGTGAGATTTCTGAGTCAGTTCTGAAGTGGGTTCTCATCCATGTTGGGCAAACATATAAAAGTAACGCAAAATACCTGGGCACTAGCCCAACCTTGAGTTGATGCTTAAAATGAGGTTGGTAAACAAACAAACAACAACAACAATAAAAAACAAGGAGCAATTTTTTTTTTTTAAGCCAATGAGAAAATGGCTGAAGTAGTTTTACTCAGGGGCAGGGAGGGGCAGAATGACAAGTGGTTTATCCGGAGCTCCTAAGTGTAAAGAGTAGAAGCCTAGTTTTACTACATGGCACTTCGGGTCTGTAAAGATACTCTTATATACCCATAGCAATACATCTCAGATATAGATTATATATATAATGTATGTATATATATATTGCTAGCTAATACTTGTGCATTATATAAAAATTTAGAAGAATCAAAAAGGGATATAGTGAAAACTTAGTCCCCACCCTCTTCCATGCCTCTGAGCCATCCAATATCCCTCCTGAAAGGTATATTAAAATACAGTCACCAGTTTCTTACTCCCTTCTTTCTCGTTCTATATTCTAGCTGATTAACCTCTCTAAGCCCAAGAACTGCTCAGAAACTTTTCAGCCTCTGCATTTTCCTTCCTGGTTAAATTTAACCTTATTTACTTGTCTTTCAAAGCATCCGTGCTTTATAGATTCTCCTCTAGTCTCTTTTTCCAGTTCGCCCTAACAAGCTACCTACATCTCATCTTTACATGTACTTTTTCCCTTTTTCCTAGGTATCATTCATGTTCTCCATTCTCTGGTCTGTGTGAAATTTCTGCTTCTTTGAGACTTAAATCAGACCCCATTTCTTCTGACAGCTCTTCATCCCCATTGATTTCCTCTTCTCTGAACTCCTAGGCTTCTGCAAAGAGGGTTATTTGAGTTCTCATTTTCAGTATTCCAAAACGATGCCAAAACATATTAAACAAATACTGTGTTGCATTATTTTTTCTGGAACTATATAAATCCAAATAGAGGCAAAGAGATTAGCTCAAAGCTATCAGATGTTACAAGTAACATCAATTGTCTTTGATTAATGAAGAAAAACATTTAATATACACAGTCTTTCAAAATAAAGTCCCCGTGGGGAAAGAATAAAAGGAGTTCATACCGGGGAGAAGTTGCTAACCACCAAATGTATACACATTTAATATTTAGTTATATGTAGGGAAGGGGATAACTGACTTTGACTTCAGGTAGACGTGAGTTTGACATTATCTGTACAATTCAGTCAATTTGCATTATCTCTTGGAGCCTTGGTTTCTCTACAAGGAAATGAGCCAAGTCAAGTCAAGCACTCAGCACAATGCCTAATAAATGATCAATAAACGTTCTGTGTCTTTATGTTGTTGTTACATCTTACTGTAGGTAGTTTGTCTCCCAAGTTAGGCAGAAGAGATGCCCTCCTATCCCTCCAACTGTCCTCATCCTAATCTCCAGAATCTCTGAAGTTTACCTTGCATGGCAATAGGGAGATTATTCTGGATTATTCGGGTGGATCCAGTGAAATCATTAGGGTCCTTAAAAGATGGAAGAAGGTAGAAGATTCAGAGAAGGAGAGAGATGACAAGTCATTGTCAAGGTCAGAGTGCTTTAATGTGAAGTTTCAGTGTGCTGTTGCAGGCTTTCAGATCGAGTAAGGGGCTCGGGACTAGGAGCCAAGGAATATAAAGAGCCTCTAAAAAGGAGCTAGGAAATATATGGAAATAGATTCTCCCCTAGAGATTTCAGAGAGGAATAGCCCCGGCAACACCTCGTTTTCAGCATAGCAAGACCCAGTTCAGATTTCTGACCTCTAGAACTGCAAGATTATCAATTCATGTTGCTTTAAGCCACTACATGATAATTCATAAAGCATCAGTAGGAAACGAATGCCTCGTCTCAGCTGAACTCCTTTATGAAGACCCATTTTGTACAGCTCCTAGCATCCAGAATAGTGCTTCGTGTAAACATAGATCAATGACTTGGGTTTACTGAGGGCACCAAGAGAGGCATAGCAATGTGTAAATTACCCTTTCTAGTGGCGAAAAGGAAATCCAGCATTAGCCACCAGTCAGCTCTCTTGCCAAATGTGGATTTCCATTACAGAGCAAGTTAACAATGCAGGGGAAATTCCCTATCTCACTGCCAGGGAAGGACACTCTTTGGCAATAAATTCATCTACAGCCCAGTCGTGGTTTTCTGCTCAGTGTCAATGGCTCCTCGAATTACAGCTAGCTTATAAGTTCAATAATAATTACTACCATATATCGAGCATATAGTATGTACTAGGCCTTGTGCTAAATGTTCTGCACACATTAGCCTAGGTAATCCTCACAAAATTCCAATGGTGGTGAAAAGAAAGGTAGTGCCTTGTTTTTCAAACTTCAGGTTATGATGCTCAGTAGATCCTGAACTAGGTTTGGTGGGGAGTGATCAGCAGTTCTAAAAAATAAAATACAATAGAAAATATCAATGCATCGCATGAAGTAAGAGTAAGAATTTTTTCATAAAAGATTGGTTTCAATTATATATTTATATATCTAATACACACACATATATGTGCATGTACTGGCTTGTATTATAGAACATATTTCTTACTTTCTATGGGTTATAGTAAAAATATTTCTTATAGTAGGTTAGGTTTAAAAATTTTTGAAACCACCAATGAAGTGGTTGAGAGTATAGGCTGTAGCCACAGGGCTACTTGGGTTTAATCTCAGTTCTTTATTTAGTCATCTCTGAGATGCTGTCTTGAGCATGTTACTTATTCTTTCTGTTACTTCATCTCATAGGTCCTATCTCGTAAGATCTTTTTGAGGGTTAAGTGGGTTAATCCAAGCAAAACACTTAGAACAATGCCTTAGTAAATAATGCTAGGTTAATGTTACTTCCCCATGCTAAACGGAGACAGTGAGTAAGCAGTGAACTGGGCAGATTCCTGTTCTATTTGACAAAGTCTAGCCTTGACTTTGAATTCTAAGGCAATTTCTCGCTATCTTAGGTGTCTCCTCAAAACAAATAAACAAACAACAAAATAAGTCTCCCTTTACAATGTTTCCATCAAGTTAAAAATAATCATCTTCTCAGGAAGTTGACCTAGTTGGCAGTCTTTTCTCTGAAGGAGACTTTGCAACTTGTTCCCTGAGTTTCAAGAGAAGAATATGTGAAAGGCATTCAGTGTTGTATAGAACAAACAGATGTCTTACTTAAACTTTTACTGTAGGGGCACCATATAGCAAGGGACTCAGATTAACTAAGAATTCCTACAAGAATCTGGAGAAAGGTCTGGAAGCATAGCAAGTGATTGGAGTTCTGGTTTTGTTTTGCAGTTTTGTTTTTGTGGGTTTTTTTGTGTTGTGTGTATGTGTGTATGTGTGTGTGTGTGTTGTTGGTTTGTTTTGTTTTTTGTTTTTCCCCTTGCTTTGTTTCCTCGTCTGCTCTAGCGGGTAACTCAGGTATTTTATCAATCTCTTACAAAATGTTTTGACCCTACCTGGTGGTAAGTGCTCTGAGTGTTAATTGAAATATATAGCCAGGCTGTATTGCTTCTATAGTCTCTGAAATTTTAAGAATTTAAGAAGCTAATGACTTTCAAGTTATAGCCAAGTCTTAATTGGTAAAATTATTCTGGGCCTTTAAACTATTGATTTTAATGTTCAGCCAATAGCCAACTTAAAATGAATTCTGTACCACTTCCAACTTGCTTGACTGTAGAGTTACTTTGTTACTAGTTAAGAAAGATGTATTTCTAGGATTTAAGATTTGGGAAGGGTATGAATCCATCATGTGTGCTAGGATCTGGCAAGAAAACAGTGGTGTCTTGATCCAGCAGGGAAAGGAAGGAGGCATATTCAGCACCCCTGCCCTATTTCAACACATCCATTCTCTCATCTTAACGTTTGTGTTGGTTTGAATGTTGTTTGCAGTATATGGCCCTGCTGCCTTAGAACACTAAATAGAAGGGAAAATAGTGCCAATAATTCTCTGATAGGAATGTACCTCTTTTTCACTTATTTTTTCTTGAAGACTATGACCTACCTTCCTTCCATCCTTCCTCCCTCCCTCCCTTCTTTCCTTCCTTGAATTAATTTTTAGAGCAGTTTCAGGTCCACAACAAAATTAATGGGAAGGTACAGAGATTTCCCATATATCTCTGCCCCAACAGATGCGTGATCTCACCCATTATCAATATCCCTCACCAGAGTGGTACATTCCATTACAACTGATAAATGTACATAATCACCCAGAATCCACCGTTTACACTGCAGTTCATTCTTGGTGTTGTACATTCTGTAGGTTTGGACAAATACTCTATAGCATACATCCACTATTTATAGCATCCTACATAATAGTTTCACTGCTCTAAAAATCGTCTGTGCTACGTGGCTTGTGAATTTGAGCCCCATGTTGGTCTCTGTGCTGACAGCTCAGAGCCTGGAGCCTGCTTCAGATTATGTCTTCGTCTCTGTCTCTCTGCCCCTCCCTGCTTGAGCACTGTCTCTCTCTCTCTTTCAAATATAAATAAACATTAAAAAATTTTTTTGTCGGTGTTACGCACTCCCACTCATGACCCCCACACCATGGTAATCTCTGATCTTCTACTGTTTCCATAGTTTTGCCTTTTCCAGAAATAATACAGTTGGAAGCATATGATGTATAATTTTTTCATATTACCTTCTTTCACTTAATAATATGTATTATAGTTTCTTCCATGTCTTTTTATGGCTTTACAGTTCATTTCCTTTTAGCTGAATAATATTCTGTTGCCTGGATGTACCATGATTTTTTTTTTTTATCCATTCATCTACTGAAGGACATCTTGATTGCTTCTAAGTGTTGGAAATTGTGAATAAAACTGCTATAAATATCCATGTGTAGATTTTTGTGTAGATATCACTTTTTAGCTCCTTTGGGTAAATATCTAGGACTCCGTGGCTGGATCATATGGTAAGAATAAGTTTACTTTTGTAAGAAACTTCCAAACCATCTTCAGAAGCGTCTGTGCCCCACCCTCTCTGTCTCTTCTTAAGTCTATGAACAATCTTCGAGGTCAGCAGTGGCCTAAACGAATAAATATGTATATGCGTGGCCACTTAGCAGGTGTAGTTTTGCAAGGCATTCTGTGGAGCTGGTTATTAATCGATAAGCATGTGGTTCCAGCAGCTGACCCCAGACTTCTGCAACCCAGTCTAGGAGGCATTTGTAAAACGCCTAGAGAAGCCAAACTCTGCCTCATTGGTTCTCAGTAGGTAGTTACGTAGGAGCTACAGCAAAGATTTGGTAAGTGGCTTACAAAGATACATGTGCAGGTCTCTTGCTGGATAGTCTTTTGTGAGAACACAGAAAAAGCAAAAGTATGTTGGCCTTTTAGGTGGAGCTCAGTTTTCCTTTCCATTAACCCAGTATCCTCTCACACCTGCCATCTCAGCGGTGGGATGTTTTATTGGACCATGGATACTCTGAGAGTATAGGTCATGTTGGATGGTTCTTGGGGATACTTCCTGCCGAGGGCCTGGAGAGGTAAGTGAGAATGAGTGCTATCATTCCTCACGGGCCCCCTTTCCACAGTGCTTTTTTATTTATTTTTATTTTTTTTTAATGTTTATGTTTTTTTGAGAGAGAGAAAGACAGAGTGAGCAAGCAGGGGAGGGGCAGAGAGAGAGGAGACACATGCTCCAGGATCCCAGCTGTCAGCATTGGAGCCCAGTGTGGGGCTTGAACTCATAAATCGTGAGATCATGACCTGAGCCGAAGTCGGATGCTTAACAGACTGAGCCACCCAGGCGCCCCCACAGTGCTTTTAATAATGAGTATATTTGCTTATTGGACACAGGCTCTTTACTCATGCATGTTAGAGAGTGGTAGAAGGACTCAATCTAGTTGAAATTTAATATAGCTCTCTAATAAAATAAGTCTGTTTCAAAGCAAAAGTTTTAATGATAAAAGTATTGCAACTTGAGTATACCTACCAAACAATATCTTTCTTCTCTTGAACTTGGAGCCAAGTAAGAGTTGAGCTCAGTGGTCAGCAGGTAGGTATCACATGGCAACCATCATGCTAAGCAGCAATGGATTGAACACACACAAGGCCTGGTGCAGTGTAGTGGACTTTACAAATACATCTCTGATCAGGTGAGTGGGCCCAGTCTTCAGTATTGCTGGGCAACTGCCAGGCTCTCTGGACAGGGCGGGCAACTCATTGCATAGTGAAGAGTAGAGGAATTTATTGACTTAGTCGAAAAGTATTTATTCAGTGAGCACTCTGAGTGCTGGTTGCGTTCTAGATGCTGGAGACACAGCGGTGAATAAGACAGACAAAAGCCTTGCTTTCCTGTATGTTTTCTTCTGTTTGTTGGGGAATGGACATGAAGCAGGATACCAGAGGCAGAAGACACAATAAAGAAATACATGCTTCTGGTTGATGGACCAGCTCTGAAAAGATTGAGAAAGGGCCTGAGAGCTGTCTCAGTGTCTTATTCTAATTAACTTATTCTAATTACAGGCTCTAAGGAGCCTGTAAGAGAGGGAGAGATGCAAGGACTATTAGGATAGTGTATTTAAGTAAACATGAGGCAAGGGAGTGGAGGTTTCCTTCCAATAAAAAGTCATATTTGTACATGCAAATTCAGCAGATGTGAATAAATGAAAGCCCTCCCCGATTCTCAAAGTATCACTCCTACTACCTCCGACAAGACAACCATTGTTAACACTTTATGTTAATATCAGTAATTATCCAATCAATATCAATATATTTTTCTCTATAAAACATATATAGTATGTGTATGTAACCATTTCAAATATTTACTAGGCATAAACATGGAAGAATAAAGTAGGAAAAGATAAAACAAATGAATGTGCAGACCCTTCAGCTATCCTTACTAAATACACCTGCTATTTTGTTGTAAAGCAGTACTATTTTCTTTCACTTTCATCTCTCTAATATCAGGGAGAAAAATGCCAACTTTTAATTTTCTTGCATCTACTGTGATCCTAGGTCTTAATGTCTTGAGTCTTTTCCTTATTCATTGAATACCTACTATTTACCATGTAAGATACCAGAAATAGTAAGATTAATAAACACTAATATACTTTAGAGTTCATGCCTTATGTTCTGTGCTTCCAGGAAAACTGCTTTTGGCGGGGCTGCTGAGAACCTTTCAGCTCTGTCTCCTGCAATGTGCAGTGATCGAGAGTCCTTTCTTGTAATGGCATCTCCCAAATTAGATTGTTCTTCTCTTAGAGTAGAGATGTCTTCTCTCCAAGAGGGCCTCATGTCATGTGTCTAATACCTCATGTTCTATGATCTCTTTTCTCACTCTCAAAGACAGAGGGATGGTAAAAAGACGCTGCTTCATTTCTTTCCCTCTCTGGATCTGGAAGGAGTTATATACTGGGATTTTGGTGCTGGCTTACCCTTTACAGCTCCTCTCTCCAACACCTATCACAGAGGATCAAATTATTAGTGAATAAGGAAGCTCCTGTGTTTTCTTGTAAAGAGAATCATACTTCTCGTTCTTTACAAAACTTATATTTTAAAAAAAAGTTTATTTATTTATTTTGAGAGAGTGCACATGCGTGTGCAATCAGGGGAGGGGCAGAGAGAGAATCCCAAGTGGAGTCCATGTTGTCAGCACAGACCCTGACATGGGGCTCAATCTCACAAACCCTGAGATTATGACTTGAGCCAAAATTAAGAGTCATATGTTTAATCGACTGAGCACCCAGGTGCCTCTGTTTCTTTACAAAATCTCTTCCTTTTTTTTTTTTTTAATTTTTCTTTAACATTCATTTATTTTTGAAAGAGAGAGCATGAGTGGGAGAGGAGCAGAGGGAGAGGAAGACAGAATCTGAAACAGGCTCCAGGGTCTGAGCTGTCAGCCGAGAGCCTGATGCGGGGCTTGAACATATGAACCGTGAGATCATGACCTGAGCTGAAGTCGGACGCTTCACCGACTGCGCCACCTAGGTGCCACATTTACAAAATTTCTTAAATATCGGTGCAAACTGTGCATTTTTAACACCCTCTGTGTTTTCCACGGAATCATATTTTTTTAATTTACTTTTTTTAATTTCGATAATATATTTTCAAACTGGTTTCCATATAACACCCAGTGCTCATCCCAACAAGTGCCCTCCTCTGTGCCCGTCACCCACTCTCCTCCCTCCCACACCTCCCTCACTCCTCAGTTTGTTCTTAGTCTTCGAGAGTCTCTTATGTTTTGTCTCCCTCCCTTCCTGTGTCTTTTTTCTTTTCCCCTCTTCCCCTCTCCCATGGTTTTCTGCTAAGTCTCTCAAAATCCACCTATGCATGGAAACATATGGTATCTGTCTTTTTCTGACTGACTTATTTCACTTAGCATAATACCCTCCAGTTCCATCCATGTTGCTGCACATGGCCAGATTTCATTCTTTCTCATTGCTGCATAGTATTCCATTGTATATATGTACCACATCTTCTTTATCCATTTGTAAGTTGATAGACACTCAGTCTCTTTCCATGATTTGGCTATTGTCGAAAGTGCTGCTATGAACATTGGGGTACGCGTGCCCCTATGCATCAGCACTCCTGTATCTCTTGGGTAGATTCCTAACAGTACTATTGCTGGGTCAAGGGTAGCTCTAGTGTCATTTTTTTGAGGAACCTCCACACCATTTTTCAGAGCGGCTGCACTAGTTTGCATGGAATCACATTTTTGAATAATTCTTTCAAAAAGAGCAGAGCAATTTTCTAGTCAATCAAAACTGTAACCTTTCAGCCAACTTACTTGACAAGAAAGCCTGGATCACCCAGAGTAGGGACTGAATTCTACCCTTTGCCCACTAGTAGGCGTGTGACTGGAGAATAATAACAAACATTCATATTGTGCTTTCTAATTACAAAGCAGTATAGCTGAAGGGCTTCATCTGATTTTTTATAGAGGACTCAAAATCTAAGCCAAAAATAATACAAAAAAACAATAGTGAAAACATAGTATACCAGCAGGTTAAATCCTTATAAAAGATGGCAAGCTACCAGTTTAATGGGCTCAGTTACTCTAATCTTTTTGTCTCCAAATATCCCTTATTATTCAAAGTCATTACATGAAGATACATATATGAATCAAGCAAAGTGATTCACAAAGGTGCCACAAGATTTTGGACTCCGACCAGCTCACGCGACGCCTTACATAGAGGACGAATTAGGCGGAAGTCTAGATACTGTGTTCTGAACATGATTGTTAAGACTAAACCGGTTATACATGTCTAACTTCTCCAACTAGTCAGACATTCAAATAAAGACAAGGGAAATATGTATATTGTTTACGAACACTTGTACAGGGCTGTAACAACAGGTACCTTTTATTGAGAACAACATCCAATTATTCATGATCCTCTACTGCAATAGTACTAAATATTTAATCTGTTTTACTCTCCTTTGTGCCTGAGTCACCATCTTAGATTGTAACGTCATGTATACTATATGACATTAAGTCTTTGAAGGCACCAAGATAGCCTTTAGTTCTGTACTCTGATATGCTAAGCTAGTAGCATTTAATTATGAAATTCTGGGCATTCACAGTCATCTAGGAGTAAAGAAAACTCGAAGGTTTCTGTATGTTCTCTAACATAGTGCTACTCAAACCCAGTTGTGTATGTGAATCACCTGGGAATCTTCTGATTCAACAAGAATGGGTGGGGTTGAGATCCCGTAGATCTAAGAAGCTCCCAGGTAATGCCAATGCTGTTAATCCATGCACCATAGTTACAGTGGCACAAGATAAACTATCTGAAGGCTCTCAGGAGATACCGTGGTCTAAGTAAAATAGCTCTCCCTGATATTCTCAATGAGTACCTACTGTATATAGTATAGCACTGGATGCATTTTAACCCAAACAGAAGTAATTAAAGATCTTGCCCTTATAAAGATATAGACATATATAATTTCCACTAAATATCAGAAACAAGTAAGACAATATTTATTTTATTGTTTTAGACACCTTTAGAGTAATCTTTATGGAAGTTGGAAAAAATATTAGTGAAGAGAGGGTACCAAAATAAAGGCAAAGCATGAAAGGCATACAAGAAACAAGTTGGAATAAGAAATTAAAGACAAAAACATAAGTGTCAAAGATGTGAGGTGGTGCAATTGGACAGGAGCAGGAGTAGAAAGTAAGTAACAAAATGAAGGAAGACTTGTAAGGAGGGTTTTGGGGAAGGAAAGAGTCTTTGGGAAGGGAAGAGAAAGTATTTTTAGTCCACATTTCAGAGGGCTCCAAAGTAAGCAAACCAGTCAGTCATGTTGGCAAGTTTCTTTTGGCTTCCATTGTATCCCTGGCTCTACTTCGGCTCAATTCTGACAAGCTAAAGAATATACATTTAATCTTTGATGTATGACTGCAGCTGTAACACTGGCTAAATTATAATCTATTTTGCAGTCTTGTTTTGTGAAGAACCTCCCATTTATTCCTCTTTAGTCCCCCTTTAATGATATTCCTTCTGGTATGTCATTCCAATTTATTACAGGAACTAATAAATTTAGCAAGAGTTTTCCTCTCAAAACAAAGCCCATATTTGGTATTATAAAGAAAAGGACAAGATTTTGATGCATCTTATTTTAACTATTTATTCTGAAGAAAGTCACTGCAATCAGCCTTTACAAAGCAGCTGATATTCAATTCAATATTCAAAAGTTGGAATTTTTGGAAACTTAAAGAGTAATTTTTTGTTGTTGTTGTTCTACACAAAATAACCTTCAACCTAATTTAAACAATTCGACTGTGGGGAAGGGACAACCAGACCTGGTGCCCAGGCCTTAAATCCTTGTCCCTTGAGGATCTCACTAATTGTCATTGCCACCACCACCCTTGTCCTCACAGAAGATGTTGACCTGCATCATTAGCACCCAGGCCTAGCTGAGGACACACACCCCTTTGGGAATTTACCACAGCCAGCTGAGACCACTCTGTTGCCCCAACAATGTTTACCAGAGGTTCATGGCTAACAACAGAATTACAATATAATGAGGTACTAGTAACTGCTTGTATGTGCTTTGCTCTTTAGAGCATACAGAACCCATTATCACCTCTCTCCCCCCACCAATCCCCAGAGAGTACCAGGAAGAGGAGAGCAATTTGGGATGGCCTCTTTGTTTTGGTCTTCTCAGGCTGCTGTCCCTTCTGTCTTTGGCAGACTTACGAGGAAGTTCTCTGATGATTGAACAATCACTTCTTCACAGCCTTGAACTGGGAGGCTTATCTGGTATGAGGGGAGGAGCCTAATAAAGATTACATCATGGGAACTGTTGAAATAAAATGCCTTGATAGTTTATTACTGCCATTTTCAAAGTGAAAACTGAGTAGGTTACAGTATTTTATTTTATGTTATTTATTTATTTATTTTTTAGGTTTATATAGTTATTAGCAAGACCTAGCTTTGTATTTTTTTAATTTTTAAAAAAAAATAAAAAAATTTAATTTTATTTTTTAGCGTATTTAATTTATAT
This sequence comes from Paguma larvata, assembly GCA_030068075.1. Taxonomy (NCBI): domain Eukaryota; kingdom Metazoa; phylum Chordata; class Mammalia; order Carnivora; family Viverridae; genus Paguma; species Paguma larvata. The sequence goes on along the minus strand of CM057838.1, from coordinate 35,542,636 downwards.
ATATGTTTATATTTAATATAATTTATTGTCAAATTGGCTAACATACAGTGTGTAAAGTGTGCTCTTGGTTTTTGGGGTAGATTCCCGTGGTTCATCGCTTACATACGACACCCAGTGCTCTTCCCAACAAGTGCCCTCCTCAATGCCCATCACCCATTTTCCCCTCTCCGGCCCCCGTCAATCCTCTGATTGTTCTCTGTATTTAAGAGTCTCTTATAGTTTGCTTCTCTCCTTCTGTTTGTAACTATTTTTCCCCTTCTCCTTCCCCCATGGTCTTCTGTTAAATTTCTCAAGATCCACATATGAGTGAAAACATATAATATCTGTCTTTCTCTGACTTATTTCACTCAGCATAATACCTTCCAGTTCCATCCACGTTGCTGCAAATGGCATGATTTCATTCTTTCTCATTGCCAAGTAGTATTCCTTTGTATATATAAACCACATCTTTATCCATTCATTAGCTGATGGACATTTAGGCTCAAACCAAGCAACCAATCAAACGACAGACATCTTTTAAAAAAATCTAGAATAATCTGTAAGCCAATGCTTTTACACACTACAATTTCCTTTTAAAAAAAAATGTTTATTCATTTTGAGAGAGAGAGAGCGCACATGTGCAAGCCAGGGAGGAACAGAGAGAGAGAGAGAGTCCCAAGCAGGCTCTGTGCTGTCAGAGTGAAGCCCTATGCAGGGCCCAATCTCAAGAACTGTGAGATCGTTACCTGAGCTGAAATCCAGAGTTGGATGCTTAACTGACTGAGCTACCTATGTGCTTCAAGAGTTACACACTACAATTTCAAAATGAAAAAGATTCTCAGAATGTGTGTTATCTCACGGGGTGTTAGTGGCCAAGGTGGAGATAGTAGTTGTGGTGTGTACTGCCTTTCTGCTGCTCATTTTCCTAAACTTTTGTCTTTTTGTGTTGTCTCCACTGGGACCAGAAGGCACAAATTCTGGATGATATAACTCTTCAATTCATGTGAGAATATTTGGTTCTACATTTCTAGAGTTAGGTGTTATGCATGCCACCTTCTGGCCATTATTAAGAATGCATCTAAAATGAAGGTAGAAAACGGGAGTATGGGAGAGAGAGAATTGAGCCTGAAAGCAGTGCTTTCTGAAGTCGATACCCCAACGTCACCACCAGAACCGCCTGTGGTGCTTGTTCAATGCAGTTTGCTAGACCCCAGCCAAAGTGCAACGTGATTGCTGTCTCTGGAGGTGGAGGGGGAATCTGGGTTTGTAGCAAGAACTGATGGTTCCTTGCCCACTAAAGTTGGAGAAGCACTAGCTTAGAGATATGCAGAATTTTTCTGCCCCTAATTAGGGAGTAACTTAGCTCCCTTCTCTTCCTTCCCCTTCTCCATGCCTCCATTGTACCAGCGCCGTCTCCTGCAGGGGCTAAAGTTGTCCATGTTTCATATTAGTGGGCGCGAAAGCTTTTACTGTCCTGACAGCAGAGGTGCCATGGTAATCCAACTCCCTGATTTACTTATTGTGTCATAATAAAAATGAAAAAATGTATTTTGCATTTTTAAAACTTAATTTCCTTTAAACTTTGCCAAGCACTTTCGTATACCTTATTTTATTGGTCCTCAAAGTTTACTTTCTATAGACTCCCTTCAGAGACCGTAAAACCAAGTTTTCTTCAGTTTTAAAATGCATCTTTTACCAATATGCATAGGTGAAAGGCATATTAAAATTGAATAAAATTTGGTTTATCATATATATTGAATTATCATATATATTGAATTCAATATATATATATTATTTATATATACATGTATATATATATAATGATGAATAGGGGTTGACCTCCTCCTCTAAATGACCAAATGCCCTAATGTGTACTCTTTCTAGGGGTTCCTAGATTGTATAATTCTTGTTTGTACACGTTTTAAATTTGCAATACATTCCTTAAAGATATTCTTTATAATTAAAAACTCCTTAAAGCTTTTGTTGTTGTTGTTAGTTTTTACAATGCCCCGGGATTCCTGAACTTCTTCATCAGTCTAGATGTGGTCTCTGAATTCAAAGGATATATGCAGATTGAACATCAACATTGTCCTGGTAGGATGACTTGTTCTTCCTGTTAAGACAATTTATTTATAATAATTAGAGCATTGTTACTTATGCTAGCTTGCTGTTAATTCATTCCATAAATATTTATTGAGTGCCTATTATGTATAGGCACTGTTCCAGAGGATACAGAAGTGAATAAAACATATAAAAATGACCTACCTTCCTGAAGTTCACATATTAGTGGGAGGAGACAGGCAATAAACAATGTAAAGTATAAATAAGTCCTATGGAGAAAAATAATGGAGAAATGACGGCTCGGGAGTAGTAAATGGTTTGAAATGATAAATAAGGCATTCTGGGAAGGCTCACTAAGAGAGTCATGTTTTAGTAAAGATGAAAGTCATGTGAGACAGCTGGGGGAGTAATGTTTTAGATAGAGAGCAATATAAGCACAAAGGCTCTGAGAAGCAAATTGTTTTTCGAGTTTTATTGAGAAATAATTGATATACATCACTATATAAATTTAAGGTGTACAGCATGATGGTTCGACTTACCTATATTGTGAAATAATTGTAGTAATAAGTTTGTTGGCATCCATCATCTCATATAGATACAATAAAGAGAGAAAGCAAAAAATAAAAGAAAAATTTTTCTTGTAATGAGAACTCTTAGGATTTACTCTCTTAGAACTTTACTATATATCATTCAGCAATGTTAGCTATAGTTATCATATTGTATATTACATCCCTAGTATTTGTCCTTTAACTGGGTGTTTGTACCTTGACCCTCTCCCCCCTTCTCCAATGGAGATCATACAGTATTTTTCTTTCTCTGCCTGACTTATTTCACTCATAATGCCTTCAGGGTCCATCTATGTTGTCACAAGTGGCTGGATTTCCTTGTTTCTTATGGCTGAATAATATTCTTACACACACACACACACACACACACATACACACACATCGCAGCTTCTTTATCCATTCATCTATTGATGGACCCAGGTATTTTCCATGTCTTGGCTATTGTAAATAATGCCACATAAAGGTATAGGTATTTTTTTGAATTAGTGTTTTTGTTTTCTTCAGATAAACACCCAGAGCTGGAATTGCTGGGTCATATGGTAGTTCTATTTTTAATTTTATGAGGATCCTCCATACCGTTTTCCATAATGTCTGTGTCAATTTACATTTCCGCCAACAGTGTAGAAGACTTTCCTTTTCTTCACATGCTTACCACCATTTATTATCCCTTGTCTTTTTGATGATGACTATCTCAACAGGTGTGAGGTGATACGAAAAAGGAGTATGCACGGCATATTCCAGGTTAGCAAGGAGGCCTATGTTATGGGTACTGAGAAAGTGAGGAGACAGTAGTAGAAAATGAAATCGGAGAGGTGACTGGGGTGCTGGATTGATTGAGACATTATAGGCCATTGCGTGGACTCTGAGTGAAATGTGTAGCTATTGATGGGTTTTTAGGAAAGAAGGGACTTGGAATGTTTTAAAAAGATCATGTTAAGAATAGACTGAAAAGGGCCAGAGAAAGAACAGGAAGACCAACTAGGAGGCTGTGGTAAACCGTTATTCAACAGATATTCACATTCCTATCCTCTACATTAAGTACAATAAATTTTACCCACCCACTAAAACTGGATTTGCTCATTTAACTGGATTTAGCCAATGAAATGCAATGGAAAAGTTACTGTATGCCAATCTAGAGATGAGGCTTTAAAAGACACAGCTAGTTTTCTTCAGCCCTGTTGTGCTTTGTCAAAAGTGTATCCTAAGTAGCCCGTGTTCCTTTATCCTCGGCACCAGAATGAGAGACATGGAGCAGACAGGAACTTGACCAGCAGCCTAGAGCCAAGACACGATGACCCAGCAAAGCTCAGCCAAGCACAGGAAAGTCACGGCAGACTTGTAGATGTATGAGCAAGAAGTAAATTATGTTGAAAGTCACTGAGATTTGGAAGGATTTTTTTTACGTAGTAAAGTTTGATTCATGCAGGTATATTATAATAATTAAGGCAAAGAGCGATGGCAAACTAGGGTGAAAAAGGATGGTTGTGGTAGGATAAGAATCTGGGTATATTTTTGAAGGTAGGGAAGATTGAAAAGGGGACATGATGTGGGGCATGCATAGGAGATCAGAGTTAAACTTTGTACATGTTAAATTTGATATACCTTTTATATTTGCAAATAGAGGTGTCCAATAAGTGGTTTGATATTTAAATAAAGTCTTCAGGAGAACACCACTTCTTCTGGCCACGGTAGATTAAGAAAGACTGGATTTATTCTCTCACCTTTAAGAACTAGAAAGTTGGAAAACAGTGTTTTCAAAACATTGGGTAACAGGTGCTGGACATCCTGAGAGAAGGAAAAACAAACAAGGTGACCCTTATTACCCTATTTTGGCTTGCCAGCTGGAGGCACTTTTCAGTTTTCAGTGGATGGAGGGAAAACTCAAAGTCTGGCGGTCTAACTGAATGGAGGAAAGAGAGATAGGAGTTCAGAGAAGATAAGGTGGCTAGAATCTTTTTGGGTGAGGGAAGGGAGGAAGAGGAACAGTGAGAAAGAGAGGAGGAGGGGGAGAGTGAGAGAAAGATTGACTCAGAAATTTGCAGAAACTTCTTGACCTTTGTCTGAGTACTGATAAATGCATGTGTGAGAGGAAACTACCCCGGGCAGGGGAAAGGACCACGGAAAAGCAATAACCCAATAATTCCTAAAGCTTACCTGAGACTGGGATGAGTTTGTTTTTTCAAGAGTCAGAGAGGAAAGACCTTGTGTTCTATGGAGCATTGAAGGGAATCCTCAGAAGGGTACCTTAGTAGTTAGGTAGTAGTGAGGCTAACTTAGCACTAGGCTAAAGGATGTTCTAAGTATCCCTAACAATGTTTAAAAATAAGCCTCAAAAGAGTTAGACTGATTCAAAATAACTGACTCCCAGAAGAAAGCCCAACATGATTAAAAGGAACACGACAAAATATAGCACTCAATTATGTAAGGTCTCAATGTCCAGTGTTCAGTAAAAATTACCAGAAATTCAAATGCAGAAACATGACCTATAATCACAAGAAAAATGTCAATAAATAGAAATAGAACTAGAAATTAAAGAGGTAATAGAATAACTGAAATTGGTTATTGTAAATTTACTTCATATTAACACAAGATTAGGGGGAAACAGAATGTGATGAAAAGAGAAATGGATAATATAAAAAAGACCCAAGTCAAACTTCAAGAGCTAAAAAAATACCTATCCAAAAAGAAGAATAAATGGTATGGATAGACTAAGTAGAAACTGCGGAAGAAAAGAACAGAGAAATAGAAACTATAAAAATGAAGTACAGAGAGGAAAAGGATTGAAATAAAAGTAAATAGAGAATTAATGACCTGAGGTACAATATCAGGAGATGATATGTATTTAGAATTGAAATCCTAGAAACAAGATGGGGAGAGGGCAGAAAATATTTAAAGGAAAATGGCCAAATTTTTTCCAAATCTGATGAAAACTATAAGTGCACAGATTCAGGAAACTCAACAAATCCCAAGGAGGAAAATTGTAAAGAAAACCACACCAAGACACATTATAATCAAATTTTAGGGCAATGATAAAGAGAAGAGCCTAATAGTAGCCAGAATAAAAAAGACATTCACATCAGGAAATTTTTTGTCAGAAGCCATGCAAGACAGAAGGCAATCCTCAGTATTAAAAGAAAAAAAAGTCTATAGAATTCTATACACAGCTTTCTGATTTTTCATAAGTGAAAGTGAAACACTTTTCAGACAAACGAATGCAGACAAAAGTAGTGTCTGCAGATCTACTGCAGAAGAAGATGTTGAAGGAACTTATTCAGGTAGAAGAAAAATGATACCAGAAGGAAATTTGGATCTTTATTAAGGAATGGAAAGTGCCAGAAATGTTAAGCATATGGTAAATATAAAATGCTTTACGTTCTTAGTTTTTTAAGTCTTTTTAAAAGATAATGGACTGCTTAAAGTGAAATAGAAATAATGTATTGTTGGGTTTAAAACATATGCAAAAATAAAGTGTATGATAAAATAGCTCAAAGGACCAGATGGTGAAATAGAAGTATTGGGTTGAAAGTTCCTCATAATGTGCATGAAATGACTTATCATTTGAAGGTAGATGGTTGTATTAGTTACCTATTCCTGTGGAACAAATTACCCCGAATTTAGCAACTTAAAACAACAGTGAATATTTGTTATCTCACATCGTTTTGTGCTCTAGGATGGGCTTAGCTGGGCGGCTCTGGCTCAAGATCTCTCAAGAGGTTACAGTTAAGATTTAAAGGGGTTGCTTTGCTGTCATCTGAACATTTTATTGGGGGTGGAGAATTTGCTTCCAAGATGGCCCACTCAGGTGACTGAAAAGTTGGTGCCGGATCTTGGCCAGGGTCCTCAGTTATTTTCTGGGTGAACTTTCCATAGGGCTATTGAGTGTCCTCAGGACAGCAGCTGGCTTCCTCAGTGAGTGAAGAAAACAAACAAACAAACAACAACAACAAAAACAAACAGTTGGAAGCCACAATATCTTTTTTACCTAGCTTAAGAAGCCACACACTGTTGGTTTTCTATGTACTATTGTTTACACAGGTCATCTCTACTCAATGTGGGAGTAGACTATTTTGAGGCTGGAACATTAGAATACAGAGTTCATTGGAAAACATCTTTGAAGTTGATTAACTCAACTGTAGTAGTAGAATAACATTGTAAACTCAAGAGCATCAGTGAAAAAAATTTTAAGCACAACCCTAGCAAATATAGTCCAACCATATATAAAGAAGGATAATACATCTTTTATCCCAGTTTAGCTGAGAAATAACTTACATACATCATTGTATAAGTTTAAGGCATACAGCATGATGGTTTGATTTACATATATTGTGAAATAATTACTACAATAGGTTCGGCTAACATCCATCTTCTATAGTTACAATACAAAAAAGGAAAAGAAAATAGTAAAGGAAAAAAAATCCTCCTTGTGATAAGAAGTTTTAGGGTTTACTTTCTTAACAAATTTCCTAAATATCAGACATTAGTATTAGCAATAATCTTCATGTTGTACATCCCTACTACTTACTTATCTTATAACTAGAAGCTTAATCCTTTTGACTACGTTTCATTCAATTCCTTTTCCTTCCATTCCCTGCCTCTGGTAACCATGTCTGGGCTATTGTAAATAATGCTGGTATGAACATGGAAGTGCAGATCTTTTCAAGTTAGTGTTTTCATTATTTGGATATATTTCCAGAAGTGGAATTGCTGAATCAATGATAGTTCTATTTTTAATTTTTAAGGGTCCTCCACATAGTTTTCCTTAGGGGCTGTACCAATTTACAGTCCCACCGACAGTGCACAAGGATTTCGTTTTCTCCACATCTATGCTAGAATTTATGTCTTGTCTTTTTGATGTTGGCCATTTCAACAGGCATGAAGTAATACTTCATTGTGGCTGTAATTTGTATAGGATAATGCATTTAAAAAATGTTCATTTTTTTGAGAGATACGTAATGCAAGTGGGGGAGGGGCAGAGAAAGAGGGAGACAGAATCCGAAGCAGGCTCCAGGCTATGAGCTGTTAGCACAGGCCCGATGCAAGGCTCGACCCCACAAACTGCAAGATCATGACCTGAGCTGACTTCGGATGTTCGACCAACGGAGCCACCGAGGCACCCCGGGATAATACATTTTGATCAATGAAAGTTCATGTCAGGAATTCGGTGTTGGTTTAACATTCAAAAATAAGTATAATTCGCCAATTAGCAGAAAATAAAGAAGATAATAGTCACCTCAATGGATGCAGTAAAAGCATTCTTTTCTCAAAATTCAACACCCAGTCATGATAAAAACTCTACAAACCAGAAATAGAAGAGAATTTCTTCAATCTGATAAAGAGCATCTACAAAATCCTTAAAGCTAATATTATACCGAATACTTTCTCCTGAAGACTGGCAACAACGCAAGGATGTCCACTCTCACCCCTTCTTTTCTATTTTTATTGTGATTTCTAGCTAGTGCCATATGATAAGAAAAAGACGTGAAAGACATAGAAATTGGAAAGGAAGCAGCCTTTATCTGCATATGACATGATCATCTGCGTTTAAAACAACAACAGTTAGGGAATCTACAAATAAGATACTAGGGAGAAAAAGAAGTTACCAGAACTAATACATAAATAGCAAAGTAGCAGGATACAAAGTCAATATTGAACAAATTAATTGAATTTCTATATATTCACAGCCAACAGTTGCGATTGAATTTAATATAATAAATTTTAATGGCATTAAGGTATTTAATAGTTTTAAAATATGTAATATTTAAGTTTTATAAAATATATGCAAGAATTATACACTTAAAATTATAAAATGTATTGAAGAAAGTAAAGAAAATCTCAAAGATGAGGATGTATACCGGGTTCACAGACTGAAAGACTAATTATTGTTTAAATGTCAAGTCTCCCTAAATTATCTGGAGATTCAATGCAATCTATCTAACCCTAGCACCTTTTATTATTTGGTAAAAATTGATAAATTGATTCAAGAATTTATATGCAAATTAAATGTGCTAAAGCAGCCAAAACAATTTTTGAAAAAGAACAAAATTTGAGAATGTATACTATCTGATTTCTAGTCGTACTCTAAAGTTTTGCAGTAATCAAATACCATGGTATTGGCATAAAAATAGATATATAGGAAAATGGAAATAAAAAGACAATCCCAAAATAGATACATACATGTGTAGCCAATGTATTTTCAACAAAGATTCAAGGTAATTCAATGGGGAAAGGATAGTTGTTGCAATAAATGATGTTGAACAATTGGATAGCCACATGAACCTCCTTAGCACACACTCTGTAAAAACTTAGCTGTAAGTGGATTATGCACCTAAATATGAGTTAAACCATACAACTTATAGAAGAAAACATAGGCAAATATCTTTATAACCTTAGTTTGGGCAAATACATCTTAAGATACAAAATGTATAAACCATACATTTAGAAAAAAAGGTAGTAAAATAAGAATTAATCGAAATGTAAAATATTTGCTCTTCAACATACACTGTTAACAAAAGGAAAAGGCAAGCTACAGATGGAAAGAAAATATTGGCGAAACATGTATCCGATGAAGAACTTGTGTCCATAATAGAAGAACCCTTACAACTTAATAAGATAAATATTTGACAGCAAAAATGGGTGACAGATTTGTAGACACTTCTCCAAATAAGTTGTATGAATACTAAATAAGCATAAGCATACATATAATGTTCAAAATTATTGGTTATGAAGGCAATGCAAAATAAAATCACAATGAAATATTCATATGTGCATATTTTTGGTAGCTTTATTTGTAATAGATAAAGCTAGAAAGAACTCAAATTTTCCTTGAGTGGGAATGAATCAACAGATTGTTGTACATCCATGCATGGAATTCTACATAGCAATAAAAAGGAAAAAACTGATGATTGATGTAATAATGTGAATGGGTATCAAAACTTTATGTCAAGTGAAAGAGGCCATTCTTAAAGTATCACATAATGTATAATTCCATTGAAAGGCAGTTCTAGAAAAGACATATCTCTAATGACAGAAAGCAGATTGGTGGTTGCTAGAAGCTGAGGTAGAGTGTGGGGAGAGGTTTTACTGCAAAGGAGCAGGAGAGAACATTCTAGATGAAGGAAGTATTCCATATCTTGCTTTTGGTGGTAGTTACCTGACTGTATTCATTTGTCAAAATTCATAAATTGTATAATTTTATTGAATGTAGATTATACCTCAAAATAGCTAATTAAAAATTTTTAAGAGAGGTCTGGGATAGAGATAAATGTATAACTCATGTGATATAGATGGAACTTAAGGCTGTGAAAATAGTGATATACATGAACCTCAAAGACTGACGCTCAAAGATTGAGCAGTGGGGTACTGTGATGTTTAGAAACCAGGGAAATGAGTAGGAAGTAGTAAAAATGACTCAGAAGGAGTAGCCACTAAGGAAAATGAAGTATCTGAAACCTCCTGGAAGTCAAATGATAAAGGTATTTCATAAAGAAGTGAATGATTATATGTGTCACATGCTGTTGATGTGTCAAAAAATATGAGGAATGGATATTTCTTATTGAATATAATAGTCAAATATGAAGGCAATTCATATTTTGGCTTGAACAAGAGAACATTGGCTGGGACTGCATTGGTTTGATTCAAAAAAGGAATGGATGTGGTCAGAGATAATGAATAGGCAACTCCAAATTAGTTTTGTTGTAAAGTGAAGCAGTGTAATGGAGTGTAGGCTGGAGGTGTAGTAGGGTAATGAGGGAGATGATGATGGTGATGATGATGATGATGATGATGATGATGGCGGCGATGATGATAACTTAAGATGGTGCAATGTTAGCATTTTTTTATGCTTGTGGGAAGGATTCAGCAGAGAGAGAGAAACATTTATGATATAGGAAAAAGAGGGAATATTTCTAGTAGCAATATCCTTGAGCAAGAGAAAGTTGATGGGATCTAGTGAATGGGTTGAAGCATTGGACTTGGATAGGCACATAGACAGTTCGTATTAGTAGGAGAATAATTTAGAGTGTAAGGGCACATATATGATGAGATGTAGTGATGGAGCTTAGGGGAATTCAAAACATATCACTTCTGTTTTCTACTTCTATTTTCTCAGAGGTACAAGAAGCAAGATTATCAACTGGAAATGAAGATAAAGAGGAAGTTGGAGGATTGAAGTGAGAACAGAAGTGAGAAATGAAACAACCATCTAGGATGGGTGTGTGAAGGAACCAGGGAAATAGGGTTTGATTGTTGGGCAGCATTAAGAGGCTACTTGTGCAGAAAGACTATCCCTTTGAAATGAGATTAACAGTTTAAACAGAGATAGACTGTTGTTTAAACAGTCAGGTTTTCTCTGGATTCATCCAGCTACAGGATGCAGGCACAAAGTAGATGGAGAGATGAACTTACCCCCTATTAGAGTTTTGCTATAAGAGAATGAGAGGGTGGGAGAGAGGCAAAAGAGTTGAGAATATGTACAAGGGAATGATGATAAAGATGGACTGTGTATTTAGACTGTGAAAAGAAGTGAGGACACGAGGAGAGTGGTTGCCAGTAGGAGGGTGGTAGGATTAGTGGACTATAGGCTGTAATAGGAAGTAAGAACTGTGTAAACCAGGGTAGTAGAGACGGTAAATTAGAAAGATGAAAGTAATGATTGGGGAAGGGATTTCTTAAAAGTGCAAGTCGGAAAGAGGTAACTACAGGGCCAGGGGTTGACTATGCAAGTGACTCTCTAAAATGGGTAGAGAACAAGATTACTGAAAAAGAAGAAGTGGCAGTGACAGTTTTTATGCTTGGATCACATCCCCTTGGTCTAGCTTGGATTTCATCAGCAGCTGTGGCAAACAGTTCTGTTTGTTTTTGCTTTCCTACCTTGAGGACCTCTTTTGCCTCTGCTTTTCTGCTTCAGCGTTTTCCTTTGAGAGCTCCCTCAGTGCAGGCATGGGTACTCTCGAATTGTGGAGGAGTATATACTTCTGGTGACAAATCTAAACCAGTTGGGATTAGCAGTTGATGGACAAATGTCCCAGGTTCCCTTCACTGGAAGCCAGTTCTGTTTAACATGGTTCCTCAGAAGGAATGAGTAGCTATTGTGTATTCTGGTAACTAATACATTAGCATACACCCCTTCCTGCTCCCTCACTGTTACTTCTGGGAATCATCTCTCTAAAAAATTACCTGCGGCCAAGTACTTATTTCAGGATCTGCTCTGGAAAAACCAAATCAAGGAACTCAGGAGCCAAGTTATTCAAAGGATAATTCAAATGGACATTTAAAAGATCATAGTAATGTTGGAACAAGTAAAGTAATATAGGAAATACAATCTACTAGGCACAGGAGAGCATTACTTAGCCCTGTGCCTAGCACTCAGTAATGATTTGGCAGATATTTGTTAAATGAATAATGCATGGGCATACTGATCCTTTACAACCTATTCTTAAGAATTTCAGTTTCCTACTATAAGATCTCCTTGAAGAATCATTCTGATGTCCATTGTGCGACATCCATACCACACTGACTTGAAAAATAAGAATGGTGAGACGGCTTTAAAAGCAGGTTGAGGACAGAAACTACCAGTAAGTAGGAAATTCAATTATGCTGCTTTCAATTATCTGTGGAAGGAGAGGTCTGGATATTTGCTGAAACTGTCAAACTGGAACCATTCTGTGTAGCTTGAGGAACTGCAGTGAAATATCTCAAGCCCACTCAAGGTGATCTCCCTTACCTTCCTCCTCAAACTGTGCTCGGCAAACCTCCTTCTGGGCACAATCACTTTCCCAGGTTACTTTAATAGAATGTAGAGGTTTTTCTATTGCTGCACTTCTTTGTATGAAAGGGTTTTAAATTAATGAAATGTTACTGTAAATTCATTAAGAAACACATTTACAGCTTTAGTATTTGTGTTCTCCTAATGCATACCTAAGTGGTTCCTGAAAGTGAAACAACAATGTAGGCAGTTGATTAGCGCTAAACATTATCTCTAAATGAAACATAGCATATTTATAGGGAAAGAGCTGATTAATGTTGAACAGGAAAATGAGAGGAACTGATGGAAATATTCACCTAGGAGTTATACCTGGGATGCTGAGTTTCTAAATGTAATGCCTTTTGTTATCTCTATAATGAAAATTGTCATTAGGAAGATGGCAGAAGTAGGTTGTTACTGCTGGTAATGAAATAAGACATGAAACACTTGAGAGTATATTCATTAAATATACTCTTGTATTCGTTGGTAGAAAGGAAAATGATCTCATTTATGTTTTAGAGCGAGACACTAACGTACACATTAAATACACAGATTCTGTTATATTATTCTAACACTTTCAAGCATATATACAGCATAGACCATTTGCTTAAATGGCTTAATACCATGAAAGAGGCACTTTACATTTAAAACTTGTTTTATTCTTATAAGTAAAAAACAACTTAAACACGTAAATACACAATTTGGTGTATCTGTTTATGTACCTATGTATCTATCTATTATGAGAGATGCTGAATATATCTCGATTGGCTCATTATGGAAAACATGGAAAAACTGATAAATAATAAAAAAGGAAATTTAAACCACCTATAATTCCACTTTTGAGACCATTACTATTATCAGAATACCATATCTTGGAAAGGCTATTTAATGATATGTGTCAAAAGTCCAATTGTATCAAAATATATCTAATCCTGGACTCAGAAAGGGTTTTTCTCAAGGAAATAGTTACTGGATAGTTTCCTAAGGGATTTATCGCAGTGTTTAAAATATGTTTAAACATGAAATACTGTGTATAAAACTATTTTTTAAAATTCATCATTATCTAGCTATACATTCAAACACTAAATAGCTAATACAAATAATGTCGTAGAAGAGTATTCAATGATACTGAAATATCTTCACTGTATAAAGCTCAGTGAAAACAGCAGTGTCTAAAACAGTAAGTGATGATAGGTGTGCATGTGTGTGTCCCTGCAGAGAAGACTGTAGGTGTACTCCTCACTTTTCAGGATGATTATTTCTAAGTGGTAGGTTTTCAATCTTCTTTTTGTTATTTGTATTTTTTAAATGATATAAAACAAACAAGGTCCTTTTAAAAAATGTAAATAAATTATAAGAAAAAGCAGACATATAACTTAAACCTCTAAATGAAGCTATCAAGTTATGGAAATTTTAGAGAAAGACATTTATCAAAGGTTTGATAATTTTGCTTCATATAATATATAAACACAAAGGGCATAATATCTGGGGTGCCCGGTGGCTCAGTCGGTTAAGAGTCCAATTCTTGATTTCTACTCAGGTCATGATCTCACTATCGTGAGATTGAGCCTTGCCACGGGATCCATGTGGAGCCTGTTTAAGATTCTCTCTTTTCTTCTGCCCCTTGCTCTCTCTCTCTTTCTCCCTCTCTCAAAAAGAAGGTATAACAACTGAATATTTCTATAAAATCTTTACCTAGAAATGAGAGAGGTAGGAGAAAGCCTCAGAAAAGGAGGTAAGGATAGGGTGCCTGGGTGGCTCAGTTGGTTAAGTGGCCAACTTCTGCTTAGGTCATGATCTGATGGTTCATGAGTTCGAGCCCCGCGTTTGGCTCTGTGCTGACAGCTCAGAACCTGGAGCCTGCTTCAGATTCTGTGTCTCCCTCCCTCTCTCTCTCTCTGCCCCTCCCCCTACTCACCCTCTGTCTGTCTCTCTCAAAAATAAACTTAAAAAATAAAAAAAAAGGTAAGGAGATACATGAACCAAATTATATTTAAAATAGCACTTAAGGCCAGACCTAGTCTCATTCTTTTCACAGAGAATTGATAGAAAGTGACTGCCTTTCAGAAACAGGTCCCAGAAGTGTAGATGGCTCTGGCCTGCTGTCCACTCCATTATCATTCCCTGGTGAGTCTGTGATAGAAGCTGAGAAGACAGGAACATGGCTGGTGGTACTGTGAACATACTAATGTTCTTCAGATGTTATTTCAGTAAGATTTATTTAATGAGCTGCAAGCTCCTTTTTTAAAAGTAGGAGAATTGCATCTAATAGAGAGTCAAAACTTACTATAAAATATTTATACGACTTATTCCTCAACTTTTAGTTAAAATAGATGAAAATGAACATTTCATGGGTGAAAACAAGGTCAGAGAAACAATGGAACAGGCCATTGTTACGGGGAGCAGCAGGGACTTTGCTTAGCCAGAGGAGGATGCTGATCCCTAAGATCAAGGAAAGATGGTGCCAGAAAGGGAGAGAGTACAGAATGGGTTGGCGAACTTTTTCTGTGAAGAGCCAGATAGTAAATATTTTCGGCTTTGCAGACCGTATGGCTTCTGTCCCAACTGCCCGACGCTGCCCCTGTAGCTCATGAGCAGCCATGGGCAATGCTTGAACAATGAACGTGGCTAAATTCCAATAAAACTTTGCTTACAAAAATACATGGCAGGCTGGATTTCACCTTCAGGCTGCAATTTGCTGACCTTTGGTCTAGACTTAAGTGATGGAGAAAATGTTAATAATGCAGATTGAACTGAATAGTATGTTGTGTCTACCGTCTTTGCCTTGAGACAAGCACGTGAAATTATTTTTTTAGTGTTTGAGAACTATTCTTTAGCAAAAACAGTTGCTACCATCATCAACAAATGAGTTAAGTTCTACCATTCATCTCTATTCATCTTACTCATTAACAGAAATGAAAAGGTTAACCAACATCTGCATTCAAGCTCAGAGAGCCTCTTGTTATACTTGACCAGCACACCACGGCTTCCCTCCCAAGGGCCCCCTGGCTCTCAAGCCTGCTGTGACCTATGCTGAGATCTCAGATTGTTGTGCAGAGATGAGGTGGCTTGTTTTCAAAAATGGGTGCTTCAGATATGCACCACGGTAACTTTCTTTTCCTAACTAAACTTTCTTTTCCTAACAGCTTTTTCTGTTGAAGAGGTCAGGCTTAGTCTCTGGTGGATCAGGCCACTGTATCTAGGTGTGTTTTAAGCACATTATATGCAAGTAGGAGAATATTCTGGTGACACGATTATGTCCCTTAGGCATGACCAGATGAGGCTGAAGGCAAGGTCTGGAAGGAGGGAATAGATTAAAGCATCGCTAACTTGCTTGATTATAAAAATGAGACGATATTGTGACTACCCTGTACCGAGTCTTGTTGCAGGACAAGGAGCAGGGCTTTTTGAAAGGGTTCCTGCTGTTCAGCCACTTACTTTTCAGTCTAGCTAGGATGAGAGTGAAGCAGAGCTACAGGTGCAGACACTAGAGTGAATTCAGCAGAGGCAGGGTATGATAACAGGGGGTAAGATAAATGTAAGCCCTACCAGGATCATTTGGAAGTATGAGTAGGGAGAAGGGAGATGAGGGCTAGCATATTTCCTCACCTATGTGGTATGGGAGGTTTGTGCCAACTTCTAAACAAAAAGGGGTGATCAGAAGGCCAGAGAACACAGAGGCAGATAACATTGGGTGCATACATTAATCCAAGACATTGTGTTGGTTTTTTTTCTTTTTTTTGGTAGTCTGTCCCTTTATTCATCCCCTTCCCCTCATAGTATCAGATGTTCTGTAAGATCTTGATTTAATTCATGTTGGAAGGATGCCATTAGTGATGATTATGTTACATGTGCTTATGACTGAGATGAGACACACTTCACTGGGACCACACTTATCTGATTTAGTGTTACTTCTATACTAATGCTTCAGAAATGGGCTAGGATAGTGATACAGCCTGCCACAACATCACACACATGCCCACATGTTGCAGTTTGGCCGACACGTAACCTTGGTTCTTTCTTGTAGGTTTGAACTTTAGCTCTTCACACGGTTAAACAAAACAAAACAAAAATACAAAAAAATGAAAAACCAAAAAGAATTGCATAGTGAAATCTCTTCCTGAATATGTACACCTGTCTACTAAAAAATCTTCACAATGCAAGAAACCATAGAGTAGGTTCTTTCATCGTACTAGCTATACTCTGGGATTATATATTTCCCAGAAAACTGCACTAATTCTTTAACTGAAATACTTGGATAAATGTTTCTATTTTTTCATCTTAAAGAAAAACACTAGGCTACTGTGTAGAATCTAAAGTTCAGAACTGCGTATAGTAGAAACTGTAGGTTGAAGAAAAAGAACACAAAAAAAAGAAATGATTAGTCAAACATTTCCCTCTGCCTTAATAAACAGTAGTATAAAAGTGAGCTATTAGGAATTCTATATGTTTTTACTTAAAAAATGACTTCAGTAACTACCTACGAGATATGGCTTTATTTCCAGACTCAGTTTACTTGCTGAATTTCTCTAGTTTCATATAAGTGTTGGTGAACACAGAATGTAATGCTTAAAGAGAACAATTCTTCACTCTACCCTTTCATACCTTATGAAGGTGCATACTAGAGATGACTTTTGAAAACATTAAGTGCCAAAATTTTCATTACTTTTGTAAAGGAGGTTGTATAATTTTTTTCCCTGAAAATGCACTTCAGTGAACTAGCCACTGGATGTCATTGTTGTGACATACAGATGGAACCAAATCCCTTTGACTCTTACTAGAAGCTGGAGCAGAAGCAGAGTGAAGGTTGGATATGACAGCTTCAGGTCTGTAGCAAAACATATGTTTGAAAAGTAAATTTAAATGAAAGAGACTTCTTAACACAATCCAATTACATTTGTTTTTTTGTAGCTCAAGGAACTTGGAATCAAGTAGATGTGTTTTGCGGATTCTTATTTGGGTTATTTTTAGTGTATCATTATTCATCTATCTACCTAAGAATTTAGGTTACAAAACCTAAATACTGTTTTTTTTTTTTTTTTGCTTGTTTCTGTTTTATGTATTTTTAAGACTTCGGTATGTTTTTTTCCCATACTCTCTTATCTCTGCAACTCTATGGCTTTGCTAAACCTGCTAAGATCACCTAGGAATTGGTTTCCCGCCCCCCTGTTGGTATATTTTGTGACTCTTGTATTTTTCAGAAATTACCTTCACAATAAGCTGATCTAACCAAAAGAGTGGTAGCATCCCCTGGGAGCAAGATAAGTCATTTATCTTTTTCAGCCATCCTCAGGCTAGAGGCTGGGCAATCATAAACCATTAGTGGGAGATATCTGTGCAGGTTCATGTGGCTAAGTGAAGAAATGTGGCACTTTCACTGTCTCTTAGTTGCCACCTCCCTGCATACCCTTGGTAGCTCTTTAAATTTTTTTAAATGTTTATTTATTTATTTTGAAAGAGAGAGCATGTGAGTACAGGTACATGTGAGTGAGGAAGGAGCAGAGAGAGAGCACTGAGTGTGGAGCCTAACTTGGGGCTCGATCTCATGACTGCGAGATCATGACCTGACACAATATCAAGAGTTGGTCGCTCAACTGACTGAGCCACCCAGGCTCCCCGCCTAGGTAGCTTCTTTAAATGGCATTGGTTCTCCCTCACGATAGGGATATTGTGCACCCTCTTGGGCATAATGGTAGCCCATGACCCCTCATGCCTCTAAACTGTACATTCAAAAGGATGTTTCAGACAGTTAGCCTGTAGTCTTAAAGAGACTGGTCTCTGGAACAAGATAGTCTTGGGTTCCAATCTTAGATACACCGCTTGGTATGACCTTGGTGGTTTACTTAATCTTTTTGGTCTTTGGTTTTTCCATTTGCGAAGTGGGTATAATCATTCCCATCTGGAAGATTTGTTGTGAAGATTAAATAGGATGAGTAAAGTGCTTAGCATGGCATTTGGTATCTTTTAATTCTTGATATAAAGAGAACACTGTTAATATTACCTGAAACATGCAAAGACAGCAGGTTACAGAGTGGGCATGGGACAGTGTCTTTCCTCCTCTGTGCCCAGAAAATATGTACAGTAGGTATATCAAGAATAACTGCTAACAAGTGTTTTTGGTAACTGTTTACAAATAATTTTTGTAATTTTTATCAAGGAGCCTGCTGTTTGTTTTTTTTTTTTTTTTTTACATCTATGTTGGCTTTGATTTGCAAAGAGTAAATGTATGCAGTTTATGACTTAGAGGTCTTCATGATTTACTGTGGATAAAACATTTTGACAAATGTAAGGAAACTACATTCAGTTGACAACTCTAGAAGCAAATTTACCTAAAGTATTTTATCACCTGGCAACACCTGGAATATGCTGGGCACTCAGTAACTATTAGTAGATGCAATTAAAGCAGTAAATTTAGAAGTAGGGAAATAGCTTATGTAAATAATTGACCAGAGGCTCATCATACCAATCCATATCTCTTCAAAGTAAACTGCTTATATTATTTTAAGGAAATCTGTTTGATGTTGTGGGGGGTGTTGTGAAGAGGAACCGAACTGGGTAGTATTAGGTAACCTCTGCTTTCTTATATTGGAAGACCATGCTGTTTTGAGTACACAATTTTGGTGGGTAGGTGTTTGCCTAGCTTATGATCAGATTTCATATGGAAAATAAAATAAGAATATTATTCTGCTCTTGTTCAAGCAAGAGGTATTTGCAAATAAAAAATCCTAAATGCAATTCTTGTCAATGTACCTAAAGAAGAAATATGTAACTTTTAATCAATCATTGGGGTAAAATATGGAATAGTTTTATTTTTCTCAAGACACTACTTTCTTTTTTTAAATTAATTAATTTTAATATAATTTATTGTCAAGTTAGCTAACATACAGTGTATGCAGTGTGCTCTTTGGGGAGTAGATTCCTGTGATTCACCACTTACATACAACAGCCAGTGCTCATCCCAGCAAGTGCCCTCCTCGAAGGCCATCACCCATTTTCCCCTCTATCTTCCACCCCCCCCATCAACCCTCAGTTTGTTGTCTGTAACTCTTAAAGAGTCTCTTATGGTTTGCCTCCCTCTCTGTTTGTAACTATTTTTTTTTTCTTTCCCTTCCTCCATGGTCTTCTATTAGGTTTATCAAATTCACATGTGGATTCTCTTCATACACAATACCTGCAATATTTCCTTTCTGGAGCATCAGATTATCCCAGGCAAATGCATCTATTTGGCAGCAAACCAAGAAATCACTCTGCTGATTTTATTCCCTTGTAGAACCGTATACAGGTTCTTTTCAGCTTCATGATTCAATCACAACAGTTGCAAATTCTCCAGTACTCATTACGGCCATCAAAAATAGTCTACCACAGGCGTGCCTAGGTGGCTCAGTTGGTTGAGTGGCTAACTCTTCATCTCTGTTCAGGTCATGATCCCAGGTTGTGGGATTGAGCCCCATGTCCATGCTGAGTGTCCATGTGGAGCCTTCTCGGGATTCTCTTTCTCTCTCCCTCTGCCCCTCTTTCCCGTCAAGCCACTACTTTCAATTGTGTTCTTTCCATTCTCCCTTTCCTATCATTTAATAATATCTCAGGCAGATCCCATAACTTTCAGATCACTATAGTTATTAAAGATCATTCCAGTATAGTTTAAAATTCTTGTGTTCAGCCAAGCTCTACAACGGTGGTTCTCAGACTTTAACATACACCAGAATCACCTGGGGTGCTTGTTAAAAACACAAATCAATGAGCCCTAACCTCAGAGTTTCTGATTTAGTAGGTCTGTGGAAGGATTTGAAGATAATGTTTTCAATAAGATCCCAGGTGATGCTGATGCTGGGAGCCACTTCTATATACCTTTTCCCCTGCCTATTCTAGGCTCTAGTGCCCTAGCACTCAGTATGTTCATGTGGAAAGGAAAGAGAAGGAAAGAAAAATGTTCTTACTTAACTGACTGTGGCTGCGATCTTCTCTTGGATGATTACTGTTCTCTATTTCCACTAGTGGTTGTTAACATCTTCTGACTGCATGGCAAGTACCCAAATGCTGGATCTCTTGGGATGTCCCACATGTGGGACAATTTGTACAATTTTCTGATGTGTTAGATTCTGCTCTTGTTTGACTGCTTCCACCTTTACCTTTGTCCCCACTGTTGGCGACTCACCTCATTTGCTCATTGCCGTGTGCTCCACTAAGCCAGTTTCTAAAAGCCTGCCAGCGTGTCTTTTAAGAACTGAAATGGGACCATATTCTTCCTAGCCTCTTTTTATTATTTCCTCTCCTCAGCTCCTGCTTAACACCTTTCGGTTACTTCATAAAATCTTAACTCCTTACAAAGGCCCCCAAGGCCCTCAATGATCTGACCTTTGTTTACCTCTCTGACCACAGCTAACTATTTTCACCTGTGTTGTCTCCATCACAAAGCTCTTCTTCATTACAGGCCTTTCTGGGCTGTCCCTCCCTGGAGCTGCTCTTTCCCAAACTTCACGTGACAGGCTCATTTTCTTCCTTTGTCTCAGCTTATACCTCATAGCCTCTGGAAGGCCTTTCACCTTCTGATCTTAAATTTCTTCTTTTATGCTCTCATGAGACTCTGTTTCTTCTCCTTCATGGGGATTTTATCATTATTTTTTAATATTTATTAATTTTGGGGAGAGTACAAGCGGGAGAGGGGCAGAGAGAGGACGACAGAGGATCTGAAGTCGGCTCTGTGCTGACAGCTGCAAGCCCGATGTGGGGCTTGAACTCAGGAACCGCAAAATCATGACCTGAGCTGAAGTTGGATGCTCAACTGACTGAGCCACCCAGGTGCCCCTACTTTTTGTAATTTTTAATGATATGTTTGTGTTTATTTGTTTTATGTCTTGTTTTTCTCCTTCAGATTATAAATTACATTTGAGCAGAGACCTAGTCTGCACTGCATACTCAGGGCCTGGGACGGTAATTCTCATATAGTAAGTACTCAATAAATTTTGACTGAATGAGTGAAAGCATGAAGGAAGAGTCAATTGGGCTGGTCTTCTTGAGGTTCTGGGCAAATTCTCACTCGGGGTGTTGGAAAGTCAAGTGGTGGTGTTCAGATAGGTCATCCTAGAGGAGGTAATGGGTTCATTTGGGGACAGTGTTGGGAAAGATTTGTTCATTTGACAGACTGATATCTGTTAAAAAGTAGGGAAATATTCTGTAAAGTTACGGTTTTTACTTGGGGTAGTACAATGTGTTTATTAAGAGTTCAGGCTTTTGACTCAGATAGTTTGTTAATTTGGGTTCTCTAATAAACAGATACCAAAGAAAGATTAGAACTGCAAGTTATTTATTGGGCTAAAATACCTGTGGTGGAAATTTGGGAAAGAGTCAGTAGAGGTGGGATAGCTCTCAGACCACACTGGAGGTCTAATCCCTATAAAAGGTTGAAGAAGGACAGGAAGTTTCAGTAAGAAGAGTCTTAGACGGCAGCGAAGTCCTGAGAAAGTTTTGGCAAGGTTTATGGTCACTTTTCAAGCCCAAATAGCTGTGTAATGTCATGTTTCATGGAAATGGGTCTGTTTTAGGATCCTGGAAGCACTGATTGTTTAGCTGGGAGCAGCCTGTGGGAAGTATGGTGTCAGTGGTGCCCGTGTGGTGGTGGATTCAGAGCACAGTTTGTTGGTACCATGGGTCAAAAATGGACAATAATAGGAGATCTGAGTGATGCACTTTGAGCAGAAGATCTTGATGTACATTTGGTTAAAAATTGGTATTATTTGCTTTGGAGTTTGTCCTATTCCTCGTGGCAAGACACTAATCTTCTACATTCTCATTGGTCTGCAATTATATTTTAGTCACATGATTTTCTTCTTTTAAAGTTACCAAATGAGGGGCTCCTGAGTGGCTCACTCAGTTGAGCATCTGACTTCAGCTCAAGTCATGATCTCATGGTTTGTGGGTTTGAGCCCCACATCAGGCTCTGTGCTGACTTATTAACATTTGCTATATTGCTTTCTGGATGTTTCCATATCACTTGTTTATATTCATACATACACATATTAATATACACAAGCATATGCACAGCTATACACACAAGTACACACAAATATACACACAACTTTACAATTTTGTCTTTATAAATGGAGGCTTGTGTTACATATATTATTCCATATCGTGCTTTTTCTTCTAACAGTTTTCTTTAGGGAGCTGTCCCTCTTGGAATATAAAGTCGGTATTTTCAAGCTTTCATAAATAAGAATTAGCAGAGGTTCTGAGGTTCTAATTAAAGTTCTAAGTCACATGAATTCAGTAGGTCTGGGGTAAGGCTCAGGAATCTGTTAACCGAAAACTCTGGTGGATTCTGATGAAGATGATTATTGGATCATAATTTTAGAAACACAAATAGAAATTTGTATCATTCATTCTACGACTTTATTATGTTCAATAGTATGAATATTTCATGATTTATCAATTTTCTTATTAATGAAGTTAGGTGTTTTAATTTTTACAAATGAAGTCTATAGTGAACATTGACTTTCTAGTAGCATTAAGTATACAATTTAAATATACATAAAAATTCCTATGTAAGTGTACACATAATTGATTTTTTTTAACATTTATTTATTTTTTGAGAGACAGAGACAGAGTGTGAGTCGGGAAAGGGCAGAGAGAGAGAGGGAGTCACAAAATCTGAAGCAGGCTCCACACTCTGAGCTGTCAGCACAGAGCCCGATGAGAGACTTGAACTTACAAACTGTGAGATCATGACCTGAGCCGAAGTTGGACGCTCAACCCACTGAGCCACCCAGGTGCCCCTTCTAGTAATTGATTCTTAAGACTGGTGTGGTTATTTAATGTTCTATTTAGTACATATTAATATATGATTGTCGAGATGTTAATTTTGAGACCTATTATAAATGCATAAACTGACATTTGAAATCTTCTGATTACCTGTAAGATGCGTGTAAAATGATTTCTGTGGTTATAACCTTGTCCAACATCTTTAGGGACTCTGACTTTGTCGTAGTTATTGTAATAATTAACAAGAAAACTTCCCGTAAGACTAGGCCTAAGGGAAAAGTAGATATTTAAGGAAATGTTTATTATAATTCCAATTTGGATTCAGGGCAACATGCTTTTGGGGAAATCACTGCTAACAAATATTGAGACCACAAATAGAGGTTAAATCAGATACATAGGTCAGTGCTAGTAGGCTTCATGAATGTATAGAAGTCTTTTTTTTTTTTTAATTGGCTGTTTTCTTTCCTGCTTTAAGTCAAAAAAGTCAAGTTTTGCCATAATAGGCAAAATAGTAAGATTTTCTCCTTACTGAAAAGAAATTCTCATACTCTGAAGTCTAGTTCTACAGGGCTTCTGTGCCACAGAAATATGGCTCCTCCCTGACCTCTCTGGTGCTCCCGGTCTTCTTCACTGCTGGCTGCCTTCTCTCCCACCTCACTTCAACTCACTGGGCCTGGAGGTGGGGTAAGGAACTTTTTCGATCATCATTTCTGCTTCTAGGCCATTCTTCTATTCTCCTTTCCTCTTTCCTAAACTTCTTCAGCTTTGAATTCCATGTACCAGATTAATTGCCCATTATCCCTCCTTTCCTAATGCCCATAATCTCATCACCTCTTGCAGTCTTATCTACAGATTTCTGGTTATATCTTCCTATTCCTTAAAGATGGCCCAATGTCATTCTCCATATCCTATCACTGTTGTAGTTCTTGGTTCTAGGTATGGTTTAACTGGGTTCTACAAAGCTGCAATAAAGATGACAGATGAGGATGTGATCTCATCTGAGTTTTGACTGGGGAAGAATCTATTTCCTTGTTCATGTGGTTGTGGGCAGCACTCAGTTTCTTATTGGCTGTTAACTGGAGGCTGTCCTCAACTCCTTGCTGCATGCCATTTTTTAAAAATTAAAAAAAATTTTTTTAAATTTATAGGCAGCTCGTATATGACAGTTGCTTCTTCACAAGAGAGGCTCCCCTTGAAGACAGATGTTATGATCTTATGTACTGTAATCATGCACATCAAATTACCTTTGCCTATTCTGTCAGCAAGGGGCAATTTGCAGGTTATGTCTCCATTCAAGAGAAAGGTATTACACAAGGCAAGAATACCAGGGGCAGGGATTGTGAGGGCCATCTTCTGATACATCCATTACAGACCTGTCTTTGTCATTCTCACCTCATTAATGTGGAATAACTGGTGTATTATACAACTAAATGGGCAGCATTTTAAAGTGTATAGAATGTTTGGATTACAAGCATCCAGATCAATCACAATACTACCAAATTCCTTTCTAAAATGAAATATTGTTTTCTTTAGGATTAGTCCAATGCTTTTTAATTTTAATTTTGTTTTTTCCCCCAGGTTTATTGAGATATTATTGACATATAATATGTATACTTAAGATTTACAACATGGTGATAGAATATATATATATATTGCAAAATGACGACCACAATAAGGTAACACCACTATCCCCTCGCATAATTAATAACCTTTTTTTTTTTGGTGGAGATAACATTTAAAATCTACTCTCACCAACTTTTAAGTATATAACACATTATTTTTAATTTTAGTCATCAGGCTACATATTAGATCCCCAGAATTTATTCATCTGATAGCTGGAAGTTTGTACCTTTGACCGGCATGCCCTCATTTTCTCCACCTGCCAGTCCCTGCCAACCCCTGTTACACTCTATTTCTAGGAGCCCAGTTTTTTAGATTCTACATATAAGTGATATTATACAATATTTGTCTTTCTCTGTCTGACTTATTTCACTTAGTATAATGCCATCGAGTTTCATCCATGTAGTTGGAAGAGTCAGAATTTTTCTTTTTTATAGTTGAATAATATTCTATTGTATAGATATTTCACACTTTCTTTATCCATTTATGCATTGATGGACAATTAAGTTATGTCCCCAGCTTGGCCATTATGAATAATGCTGCAATGAACAAGAGAATGTGAATATCTCTTCAAGATAGTGGTTTCATTTCTTTTGGGTATACACCCAAAAGTAGGATTGTTGGATCATTTTCTTGAATATATTTGACACATAACATTATATAAATTTAAGTGTACATTGTGATACTTTAATACATTTATATATTTTAACATGATTGCCATTGTAGTATAGTGTAATTTATCACATTATATAAATATAGTACAATATTGTTTCTATTTTTAATTTTTTGGAGGAACCTATACATGGCTTGACATAGTGGCTGTACCAATTTATATTCAAAACAACAGTGTACAAGAGTTCCCTTGTCTCCACATCCTCGCCAACATTTGTTATTTCTTGTCTTTCTGTTAACAGTCATTTTAACAGGTGGGACATTATGCCTTGTTGTAATTTTGATTTGCATCTCCTTGATGATTACTGATATTGAACATCTTTTCATGTACCTGCTGGCCATTTGTATGCCTTGTTAGGAAAAAATAGATCTTTTTAAGTCCTTTGCCCATTTTTTAAATTGTTTTCTTTCCTTGCCATTGAATTGTATGAGTTCCTTATGCATTTTGAATATTAAGTCCTTATCAGATAGTTTGCAAGTATTTTCTTCTTTTCTATAGGTTGTCTTTTTATTTTGCTGATTGTTTCTTGAGCTGTGCAGAAGCTTTTTGGTTTGATGGAGGCCCGCTTGTTAATTTTTGACTTTGTGTGCTTTATGTGCTTTTGAGACCATATCCAAAAAATTGCTGTCAGGACCAATCATTGTCAAAGAGTTTTTCCCTTACTTTTCTTCTAGTAGTTCTATAAATTTGGATCTTAGATTTGAGTCTTTAATCCATTTTGAGTGTGTTTGTGTGTGTGTGTGTGTGTGTGTGTGTGTGTGTGTGTGTGTAAGATAGGGGTCCAGTTTCATTCTTTTACATGTGACTATACAGTTTCCCAACACTGTTTATTGAAGAGACTATTCTTTCCTTATTATTTTTGCATCTATATTTGTCAAGAATATTGGCCTGTAGTTTTCAGTGATCTATCCATTGTTGTAAATGGAGTGTTGAAGTCCCCTATTATTATTATGATTTTTATCTAACCTCTCTTTAGATCTGTTAGTATTTGCTTAATATATTTAGGTGCTCTGATATTGGGTACATGTATTTATTTATTTATTTTTAATGTTTATTTAGTTTTGAGAGAGAGAGAGAGAGAGAGAGAGAGACAGAGAGATGGGGGATGGGCACAGAGGGAGAGACACACAGAATGTGAAACAGGCTCCAGGCTCAGAGCTGTGAGCAGAGAGCCTGATGTGAGGCTCAAACCCATGAACCGTGAGATCATGACCTAAGCCAAAGTCAGTCGCTTAATCAGCTGAGTCACCTAGGCACCCCTGGGTACATATATTTCTACAATTAGTATATATTTTGATTAATTGGCCCCTTTATCATTATATAATGACTTTCTTTGTATACTATTACAGTTTTTTGGTTAAAGTCTAATTTGTCTAATATAAGAATAGCTATCTCTGCTCTCTTTTTGTTTCCATTTACATGGAATATCTTTTTCTGTCACTTTAATTTGAGCCTATGTGTGTCCTTGAAACTGAAGTGAGTCTCTTTAGGCAGCATATAGTTGAATCTTATTTTGTAATCCATTAATTCACTGTATGTATGTGTTTTGATTGGAGTATTTAATCCATTTACACAAAGTAATTATTGATAGATAAGGACTTATTAATGCCATTTATTAATTGTTTTTTGGTTTTTCTTTTGTAGTTTCCTTGTGCCTTTCTTCCTCTTTTGCTGTCTTTCTTTGTGAACTGATGATTTCCCATAGTGGTATTCTTTTATTCCCTTCTGTTTTTCTTTTGTGTCTACTCTAGGTTTTCACTTTGTACTTACCATGATGTTTACATAAAACATACACACACACACATGCACACACATACACACAAGTCTATTTTAAGCTTATTATCAACTTAACTTTGTATATGAGAACTCTATCCTTTTACTCCTCTCCCTGTAATTTTGTTTTTGATATTATAATTCACCTGTTTTTATATTGTATGCTTATTAAGTTATCCTAGCCATAGTTATTTTAAAATTTTTGTCTTTTAACCTTTATACTAGTGTTAAGATATTAACACACCACCTTATTATAGTATTAGAATATTCTAACTTTGACTATATAGTTCTCTGTACTAGTTTGTTTGATATTTTCATATGTTTTTATGTTACTAATTAGAGTGTTTTATTTTAGCTTTAGAAACTCTTTTTAAGTATTTCCTATAAGGCATATCTAGTAATGGTGACCTCCCTCAGCTTTGTTTGGGAAAGTCTTTATCTCTTCTTCATTTCTGAAAAACAACTTTGCTGGTTAAGCATTCTTGACTGGCAGTATTTTTCGTTCAGTTCTTTGAATATATCATGCCAGATTTCTGGTATGCAAGGTTTCTGCTGATAAATCTGATAGCCTTATTGGGGTTTCCTTCTATGTTACTATTTTTTTCTTTCTTTTATTTTTAAATTTTAATGCTTAATTTTATTATTATTTTTAATTTATTTTGAGACAGAGAGAGCACATGAGTGGGAGGGGCAGACAGAGAGGGAGAGAGAGAGAGAGAATTCCAAGCAGACTGTGCACCATCAATGCAGAACCTGATGTGGGGCTTGAACTCACAAACCATGAGATCATGACCTGAGCTGAAATCTAGAGTTGGTTGCATAACCGACTGAGCTACCCAGGGGCCTCTCTCTTTATGCTTTTAAAATTCTCTTTTTGTCTTTGATTTTAGACAGTTTTATCATAATGTGTATTGGAGAAAATTATTTTGGGGTGAAATTCTGGTGTGGCCTATTAGCTTCATGAAGTCAGATGTCCAGTTATCTTCCCAGATTTGGGGAGTTCTCTTTTATTACTTTAAAGATTCTTTCTTTCCCTTTCTTTTTTCTTCTTGGACTCCAGTAATGCCTAGGTTATTTGACTTAACGGTATTCCATAATTCATGTAGGAGATCTTCGCACTTTTTCATTCTTTTCCCTCTGTGATCCTCTGACTAGATGACTTCAAATGACCTGTCTTACAGTTGACTCTTTCTTTGCTTGGTTGAGTCTGATATTGAAGCTCTCTATTGAATTGTTCACTGCAGTCATTACTTTCTTCAATTCTAGGTTTGTTTTTTTCTCATGGTATCTATTTTTCTGCTAAACTTTTATTCATGCATTGTTTCCCTAATTTCAATTAGTTGTCTTCTTGTTCCCTTTTAGTCCACTGGATCTCTTTAAAAAGATTATTCCGAATTCCTTTTCAGATAGTTCACACATCTTTATTTCTTTAGGGTCAGTCATTGGAATTTTTATTAGTTTCCATTAGTGGTATCATGTTTCCTTGGTTATTCATGATCTTGCAGCATTGAGTTGGTGTGTACACATCTCTTCTGGTCATTAAAGTCTGGCTTTCCTAGGCAAAACCTTTCACTAGTCAGCCCATCCAGAGATCCTGGGTGAGCCATCTGGTGGTGTCTGTGTGCAGGCTTATTACCAGAATTTTGGGTGGGCAGGTCTGATGTCTGGGTTAGCAGGTGAGCAGTCCCAGTGCTTCGTACGTGGAGATCAGCCCAGTGTCTGGGTTCATGGGGTTGACCTAGAGCCTTCATTCATTAGAGTTGGCCTGGCTCTTGAATCTGTGGTAAGGCACTTAGGACCTGGGTCTGCATAGATGGAGCTGGATCCTGGTCCACAGAGGTCAACCAGGTGCTGGGGACCTGGTTTATGGAGGCCAGAGTGGTACTGGGACAGACTAAGAGCCTGGTTTTAGAGGAACTGGACCAGAGTCTCAGACTAGAGTCTGAGTACTAGAGAAGCCAATGGCCTGAGGTCATAGATATGGGCTTGTAACCTGGGGCCTTGCATGGAGATTGAATCTATATGGGCCAGTCTGGTGCTTGGGTCGGCCTGGAGACTGAATCAGGGAGAGCTCGCCTTGAGGCTGGGGCTGCATGGGCTGGCCTGGTGCTAGGGCATGCTGGAAGATTAGATCCATAGGAGATAGCCTGGACCTAAAGTCTTTAGGGGTTGGCCTGGTACTGGGGTGGAGAGAAAGTGTGAGTCCTTAGTGGTAGGCCCGGAGCTGGGCACAGTTGGGAGCTTGGGATCTCAGGTATCTGCCTGAAGTCTGGGATTACAAGGGCTGATTAGGAGCCTGGAGCCACAAATGCCACTTGGGCCCCGTGAGATCTGCCAGCTCTGGGTTGTGCCTAGAGCTTAGATTTGTTTAAGGCTCTGGGAGCCTGAGGCCATGGGATTTGCCTGGGGCTTGGAATCCAGCAGGTGCTGGTGTGGGCTGCATGTCTGGGTCACAGGAGCCTGGTAGGGGCCATTTAGGACCATAGGAGTTTGTCTGGTGTTGGGTGGGTCCTTTTCCTATGGGGAAAGTGTCTCTCTCTGTGCTGGGCTGCCTGGGTTGGGGGAAAAGTGATGGGGTAATATGAATCTATCTTTCCTAACCCCCTCAATGCATCTTTTCTTATTTATGTGCTTAACCCAGGTGCTGTAATCTGTCACTTGGAAAGTAGCTTTTGTGAAAGTCTTTTTCTTCATGGATAGTTGTTCAAATTGACCGTTTTGGGAGGGGTGTGAATTAGAAATTCCTATACCATCATTTTGCTAACAGTACCTTTTATTTTAATTAAAACTTTTATCCTAGAATATATATGCAAATGTATGGGAAGACACATAGACACAATTTGATATTGATAATAAAATAAATATCCACATATATACCACCAGGTTAAGAAATGGTACTTGCCTAGTGACTTATAAGTCCCCTAAGTGCTTCTCTTGGATAATTTTTGTTTCCTTCCTATTATAGACCTTATCTCTCTTCCAAATTTCTTGCTGATCATTCTTTATGGTTCTTT
This sequence comes from Paguma larvata, assembly GCA_030068075.1. NCBI lineage: Eukaryota > Metazoa > Chordata > Mammalia > Carnivora > Viverridae > Paguma > Paguma larvata. The sequence continues at coordinate 35,512,450 of CM057838.1, read as the reverse complement.
ACTCTTTTACCAGGTAGATTTATTTATGTTGTCTCTTTTTGAATTTTATAAACTTGATCCTTTTTTTCATTCAACATTATAATTTTTTAATATTCTTAGATATTTAGGTATGGCTATATTATTTTTACTTATATATAATACATATTATATATGATATTATTTATTTGAATATATTCCAAGTTATATATTCTTCATGGGTTTTTGAGTTTTTCCATTTTTTTGTTACCATGAGCAATGATGGTGTGACGTTTCTTCTTAAGGTCGCCAATTGTACATGCATAAGAATTAGTCTATGCCTTTTAGGAGTGGAATTACTGGGTTATAGAGCATGTACACATTCAACTTTCCCAAACAGTACTTAATTGTTATACAAATGGCTGTACCAATTAACACTTACACCTGTAGTGGAAGAGTTTCCCTCCCTCCCTCCCTCCCTCCCTCCCTCTCTCCCTTCCTTCCTTCCTTCCTTTTTTTTTCTTAATAAAGCAGAAGTTTCTCCAGTCGGCTTTAAAAGACTTTACTTCATCAGAGGGCTGATGATTGGAATCAGTCACTTCAAAATGAAATGCTTTAAAGCAGAACACTGACAGCTTGAATAAATCTTTCTGGCAAGTGGGTAAATTTAAAATAAATGTATTTTGAGATTATAAACCTCAAGAGAGTTTAATTAAAGTTTAGAGGAGATTACAGCACAAATGTTTATGAACTAAAATTCTCCTTTCATGTCCAATACCAATTAATTCTTCACTTCCATTCCTAATTTATCAGTCTACTTCTGTTGCACTGATAGTGCTGCTACACTTTTCTACTTAGTGGTTATTTTAAACCCAAGAGAATAAATTTACCAAGCAGTCCACTTATAAATGTGAAGTCCAGTTCACTCTTTGTATTAATCAATGGGATTTCTAAGCCCATGATGAATACTGAATTAAGAGATAAGGGAGAGTTTAAATTTCTGGGAAAAGTATAACCTAGAATTAAAAAAATATCTAGTACATTTATTAAGAAGGTCATGGTCTATTTTCTTATCTCCTTCAGAAGAACACTTCGTGCTTTAAAATCAAATGCCAAAATTTAGGGCAGATATCACACATATTTAGAACGATTTTGGGAAAATTTTCCTCAGAGTTGTGCTTTCCACACTTGAAACTAATAGGAATTTTGAGATGAATTTCATTGGAAATTTTCCAGAATTTAAATTTAAATTTTCTTTGTTAGATGTCAATGAAAATATTTTATTTCCTCTTATTCTCTGTTTAGCTCTTTACCTCAATCATTCACATGCTCTGGTTAAATTTAAAAAGTTTCCTCACGTCACCTCTTATCTGACTCTATTAAGATCCTTTCTTGGGTTGGGAGAAAGAACATGAAGGGGTGGACAGGAGAATGAGGGAGGGAAGGGGGATGGCGTGAGGAAGGAAGGGTAGGAGAAAGAGAGGGTGGGGGAAGGAGAGAGAGAGAGAGAGAGAACCAAGTGGAGGGGGGGTAAGTTAGACAGGAAGAGAGAGAGAAAGAGGGAGAGACAGGTGGAGGGGTAACAATGAACTGCCATCCCTAACAGAGAGATTTCTAACCACAAGCTAAAATGTACTAAGACCTCTCCAACCTCTGTATATGACTCTGCTCTTCTCTGGAGATGAGGCAAGAGTGAGGATTATTAACTGAATTAACATGCTATGTCTTAGTCCAAGTTCCCTAGAAAGAATAGGAGGCAAAATTTACACATGCTTTATTTGGGCCTGCAAACCCCAGGGCAGCAAGAGTGAAGGAAAGTGAGGCAGTGGAGAAAGGAGAGAAAATACAAGGCGGTGATTTCCTGAGCTGATTACATCTCATCTTGTTATTGTTTATTAACAAAACAGTCTATTGGCTTTAAATATACATCAATAAATTTTTAAATGTTAGTTTATTTTGCTATGTTTATGTTTTATGATGAAAGAATACTGACCCAAAACATCAGAGAAAATAGAAGCTCAGCAGAATGGTGTCCAATATATTTTCATGAGTAAACAGACTTATTTATTTAAAAAAAATTTTTTTTAATGTTTATTTATTTTTGAGACATAGAGACAGAGCGTGAGCAGGAGAAGGGCAGAGAAAGAAGACACAGAATCTGAAGCAGGCTCCAGGATCCGAGCTGTCAGCACAGAGCCTGAGGCAGGGCTCAAACTCACAGACCGTGAGATCATGACCTGAGCTGAACTCAGCCGCTTAACTGACTGAGCCACCCAGGCGCCCATGAGTAAACAGATTTAAAAGAAAGTACATGACTTTTATTTTTTTATTTTTTTTTAAATGTTATTTATTTATGAGACAGAGAGAGACAGAGCATGAGTGGGAGAGGGGCAGAGAGAGAGGGAGACACAGAAACCGAAGCAGGCTCCAGGCTCTGAGATGTCAGCACAGAGCCCGACGCGGGGCTCGAACTCACAGACTGCGAGATCATGACCTGAGCCGAAGTCGGCCACTTAACCAACTGAGTCGCCCAGGCGCCCCAGTACATGACTTTTAATCTAAGAAAAAAAAGCTGTATAAATTCACTGGTTAGAATGGAATTACTTTTGACTAAATCTAAGAAACAGAAGCCCATAAAAAGGCATAGCATGGGCAGCAAGAGAAAAGAGAAAGAAATAGAGAAAAATAGATTTTAATATCAAGTGTATTATCAGTTGTCTGGTTTTGTTTGTTTTTGTTTCACACTATTTAAAGCAGGATTATCTCTCTGTAACCCTGCAGATAAATTCTAGTGTTTTAGCTCTAAGAAAGTTTTAAGAGCTCAGATATATAGATAAGCCAATTTTTTAAAAACTCTTTCCTTACAGTGTTTGAAAGTCTTTCAAAGCATTATATATAACATAGGCAGTTGTTTACTTATAGGACATTTCCAGAGAGGTTATCTGGAATCACTCTGTCTTAGAAAAGTCCATTGGAGTTGAAAAAGAAGAAGGGAAATGAATTTATCTTAAATCTCGTTGTCATCTCCTGTGTCTCATTGATTAATGTATTTTCTCCAGGGCATTTAACTACTCTGCCCTTAGGGATTGTGCTAGCCAATCCCTGTGAGCAGCCATTGGAAAAGTCAGATTTACACGCCCTATGATTAGTGCCTCATCGGAACCTTGAAGTGGCAGGGAAAGTGAGTCTCTGTTGCTTGGGTTAGGTTAGGTATGGACACAGGTTGAACTGGTCTCTCACATTGGCAGGTATTGGCAGCAACTAGTAGTTTTAAGAGAAAGATGATTATATAGTCTAATCCAGCTGTATGAATAAATTGCCCCAGTGGGCTGAGCTGGGCAAGCTGCTATACCTGGGAGCCATTTACATGGGAGAGGCTGAAGTGGTTTCTCGAATGGCCCTGGGATTGTGAACTCAGTGTCTTAAGAAAATTTGGATCGAGATTCAGAATGCTTCTTTTCTTCTGCATGACCATCACCTAGAGATGTTTGTGCATGTTTTTATAAACCAGCTCCCTTTCTTCAGAGGAGAACTGAAATCATGAATCCAGAAGAAAGACAAGTAACCAGGTGGGACATGGTCCGTTGAAAGCACAAATTTAATTTTTAATTAAAGTGCATGTCTCTCCTATTGGGGATAATCTTGGAAAAGAGGAAGCTTTCAGTGGTCAGGGTGGGGATAGAGCTAAGATGGGTAAATCTCAGAAATTTACTTGGTTATAAGAGTATAAGACAACAATGGGGCAGCTGGATGGCTCAGTTGGTTGAGCATCCGACTGACTCAGGTAATGATCTCACGGTTCATGAGTTAGAGCCCTGTGTCGGGCTCTGTGCTGACAGCTTAGAGCCTGGAGCCTGCTTGGGATTCCGTGTCTCCCTCTCTTTGCCCCTCCCCTGCTCACACTCTCTCTCTCTCAAAAACAAATAAACATTTAAAAAATTAAAAAAAAAAAAAGAGTATAAGACAACAAAATATAGGGCAACATCAGTGGAACTGCGAATGTAGCCAGGGAGCTCACTGGGTGGGACATGCCAGGCAGCAGTATTTGACAGGGTGAGGTTCTGGTGTAAAGTCTGGCAGGATTATTCATAATTTATTCTGACAGACACTGTGGACACAGTAGCAGGATCCAGCCTTCGGGATGCTAGGCAAGTGAGAGACAACTCCAGGTAAAATTCTAATCTCTAGTTGAGGACTAAGGTGTGTCAGCAGAGAGACAATAGAACGAAGGTTCCCATGAACTTAATAAAATATTAGGCTAATGACTAAAGTTAAGAAAGCGTGCAAGGTGGTCCTCCATAGACCCCATGGACATGGTGGCCCACACAGGCATACTACACACTAGATGTGCTTAGGAAATGAGATTCTAACCAAGTGGGGTTAATATGTATAGTGGGTAAATACATATATTAGTAAACAGGGTAAATGTATATACTGAAAATATGTGTATTATCTTCTATTGCTTGAAACATTATCTCAAACATGTTACAGTAAGTCGATATTTGTTTGGGATAAAGTGGTCTCTGAAGACCTTGAAAGAATCAGTATTGTATATTTCAAAATGACATAGAAGGAGTTGAAAGAGAAAAAAGGGCAGAACTCAGTTGAACTTGGTTATATAGGTTTGTTTTCTGAAAGTATCCATTCTCTTAAAATTTTGCTTACAATGTTGTTATTATTCTCATTTTCTCTGAAAATATTAGATATGAATAACTTCATCATCTTAATCAACTATTTTCATTTTATTCTGTATTGTTACCTTTTAAGAATAAAAATTTTACCTGCATGAAGACCCAATGGAAGCAGAGGGCTTTTTAAAGCCCTTTAAAGCAATTAAAGCACGTTATGTACAGGCTATTTTGGTTCTTGATTTTGCTTAATTTTATTAATTTAACTTTATATATTTTATTAAAGACATTAAAAATTTTCTTTATGAAGGAACAAGATAGTGACATAGAGAGCTCATAAACTTCCTTCCTTTCACAGACACACCAAATGTACAGCTACATAAGGAGCAATTCCTTTTGAGAGAAATCCTGGAAATAGTTGGGTGACTCCTACACATTGCATGAAAGAGAAAATATACACATCAAAATGGGAGACTGAGACACACTCTTGCCATAAACCTCACCCCCAGCACAGTGACATACAATAGATGTGAAACCCCTAAAGCATCAGTTTATGCCTGAAGAGTGACAGGTTTGAGTCACTCATCTAGCCCTCCAATTTTTAAGGCTTCTTCCCAAGGGCCAACCCCTACAGACCTCCAATTCAGAATGCCAATGGGGCTTGAATTCCCAGGATCCACAGGACAATAGCAAAGAAGTAGTTCTTAATGGTTGCATAAGCACTTGCTACAGCTACTGCCCTTCCCTAGTCATCCCCTCCTGCTCCCTCTGCCCACCCTGGGGCTCAGTACAGAAAAATGCCCATCTCCATTTTTCCCTGGAAGGGGTTTGATTACCTACTCTACAGGCTGCTGCCTGAGGATCTGTCTTCTAATTAACTCCCATCTACCTGTGATCCTCCACTAAACTCAGGGGAGCTAGTGGCTATTTTCCCCACCTTCTCCTTTTGCCTTACTCCAAAATGAAAATCAGTTCACCAGCATCTCTCTGACAGGAGCTTGTACACACCTAGTGCCACCCCTTTTTTTGCAGTTGCCAATGAAGGGATAAGCCCCACATTGCCTGGCTCTGATAGCCAACTGGGCTTGTATTCATGAGTCCCACAGGATTGTACCAAACAAAGAAACACTTTTTAAACAAATACAGGCACATCACTTGTGGTTTATGTACCCCCAGGCTCAGTACAGGCAAAAATGCCCATCTTCCAGTTTCCATTTCTCAGTAGACTTAACTACATACTTTCCCAGGTGCTGCCTGGGTGTCTGGTTTTTAATCAGTCTTCATCTGATAGTCAGATGAAGGGCCCTGACTATGATCATATCCTTTGAGACACTGATGGGTCTTTGCATACCATCAACCACTGGCAAGCACTAAGAACAAAGATGTGACTTAGACAATCACAGAAGTTTAAGAGGCAACCAAGAGCTGGGGCTGACCGGGTTAGTTTCCTACATGAGACCACTCTACCACTCTTTCAAGACTGGTTAATCTAATGTGCAGAAAGCAACACAGAGAGTCAAGGAAAATGAAGAAACAGGGAAATATGGTCCATACCAAGATAAATCTCTAGAAATCAATCTTCAGGAATTCGAGGTAAGTGATTTACCAGTAGAAATTTCAGTTTAATAATCCTTAAGATGCTCATCCAGGTTAGGAAAGTGGTACATGAACAAATTGAGATTTTCAACAAGAGATAAAACAATTTAAAATTACCAAAGAAGAATCAGGGAATTGAACAATACAGGAACTGCACTGAAAATTTGATAAAGGCATTCAGTAACAGACTAAATCACATGGAAGAAGAGATCAATGAACTCGAAGATAAGGCATGAAATTTTTTAATCAGAGGAGAAAATAAGAAAGGAAAAATGTGAAGACGGCTTAAGGGACTTAAGGGAAGATATCATTAAAAAGAACAATGTACACAGTATAGGGGTTGCAGAAGGGAAAAAAGAGAGAAAAAGGGGCAGAAAGCTTAGTCAAATGAATGATGGCTGAAAATTCCCCTAACCTGGGGAAAGAAACAGATATCCAGATCCAAGAAATCTGAAGATGACCAAATATGATGAACTAAGGAGACCCACACTGAAACACATTATAATTATGTTGTCAAAAATTAAAGACAAGGAGAAAAATTTCAAAGCAGTAAGAGAAAAACGTGTTGCATACAAATGAACCCCTTACAAGTGGATATTTCCACAGCAATTTTGCAGGCCAGAAAATAGTGAAATGATATATTCAAAGTGCTGGGAAAAAGTTGCCAATCAAGAACACTCCACCTGGCAGAATTAAAAGGGAGATAGAGTTTTCCAGACAAAATCTGAAGGAGCTCATCACAAGTAGACCAGCCTTATAAGAAATGTTATAGAAAGTTTCTTAAGCTTAAATGAAAGAATGTTAGTTAATAATGTTGAAAACATATGAAAATATGAAATTCATAGGTAAAAGTAAATATATAGTTACATTCAAAATATTCTACTATTGTCATAATGGTTGATAAATCACTTATAACACCAGTATAAAGATTAAAAGAAACAAAGCATAAAAAATAAGTTATTACAATAATTTTTTAATGTATAGACAATATAAAAAGATGTAGTTTTGATGTAATTCCTGTGAAATTCCAATGACATTTTAAACAGAAATTTAAAAGCAATCCTGAAATTCTTATGACATCACAAAAGAACCTGAAGCAATATTGAGAATGAAGAACAAAGTTGAAGGCATCACATTATTTGATTTCAAATTATATCACAGAGTTATAGTAATCAAAACAGTCTGATACCTGGCATAAAACAGATACGTATATCAATGGAACTAAATAGAGGACTGATAAACTCAGGCATAAAATCAACCAAGTTTTTACAAAGCAACCAAAAATATACAATAGGAAAAGGGCAGTCTCTTCAATAAATGTCAGAAAAAGTGGATATTCACATGCAAAACAATGAAAATGAACCCCCGTGTTACATCATACACAACATTCAACTCAAAATGTATCAAAGACCAAACATATGACCCGAAGCTGTAAAACGCCTACAAGAAAACATAGGGAGAGAGTTTCTTGACATTGATCTTGGAAATAATTTTTTTTTTTGGATTTGACACTAAAAGCAAAGACAACAAAAGCAGAATGTACAAAAGGGGTTACATCAAACTTAAAATCTTCTGCACTGTGAGGGAAACAATCAACAAAATGAAAAGGCAGCCTACAGAATGGGAGAAAATATTCACAAACCATCCAATAATGGGTTAATATCTAAAGCATATACGGAACGCATACAATCCAGTAACAAAAATAAAAACCCAAACAAACAAAAAGGCAAAACAAAATGGGTGATGAATGTGTTAGTCAGCTCGATGATGGGAATTCTTTCACGATGTATAAAAGTATATCAAATCATTATTGTATTCATTAAATATATCATAATTTGTTAATTATATGTCTTGAAAGCTGAAAAAAAAGTAGTTTTTTAGAATACAGCAAACTGTTCCTTGATAAACATGGTTTTGATGCTTTTAAATAATCATTCCCTTCTGACTGAAGTGGAATGAAATTACCTTTTTAAAAGGATGAGCAGAACACAGAATTTGTGAAAATGGATTTGCAGATTTGTGCCTAAATTCTCCTGTTTGTTGACCTTCCACATGTTTGTAATCCTCATTTGCACAGAAGTCCCTTCCAAAAGTTTTCTGTCTCCAGTGTCTGCTTTTACGTACCTTGCAGTGACACATCCTTCCTCCGGCAGCTGTTTTGCTCTGCTCTGGCGCTCTCTTCATCTTTTATCTGTTCTCCCTCTTCTCATATCACAGCCAGTCACATGCGGAGCCGCTTAGAAACCAACAGAGTGGCAAAACACAGCAGCTGTCGGGGGCACAGAGCATGACATTTGGGAGATGACGGGGGAAAACTCAAACGAAATGATGTACCTCTGTGGGTTAGAACATTTGGCCTAGGAATATTTAGATGTGCAACTAATTCCTGAGATTGGTAAATCTATCTCGCTTGATAGGTTGTACTCTACCTCTGATATTCTTCTCTCCCCGACTCACCTTCATAGACATTAGTGAAGAAAGAGAGCACAGGCTTTGGCTCAAAAAAAAAAAAAAGTGCATTACTTTAAGCAAGTCTTGGAGACTACACATAACCGGAACATTGTGTGATTATCTGTTTTACCAAATTGAAAAGGAATGGGGAGATATTGTGATGTAAGTAGGCCCTTTTAAACCCTTGCCTCTAAGTCATTAAATGCTTTTGCCTTTCTGTGTCATTTGATTGAGCCCTGTGAGATTCTCATTCCTTAAGATGTTTTAAAGCTTCAACAATCTCATTTTGTCTCTTTTCTCCTGTGCACACTTAGAATAATTGCATGTATTTGTTGGCATTTCAGCCAGAATCCCTTGGCATAATTCAAATTACCATACCTTAGTCTTCTTCCTTCTGTGAAGTCATGTTTGCTTTAGTCGAGGATGCCCCTTTGTGAGCTCCTCTTGTCTGTAGCTTTTGTATTCATTTTTATGCAGTGGTGGCATTTCTGGCAATTCTATGGAGTATTACAGTGTCATTGATTATCAGACTGGAAGAGGCCAGGGTCTGTTCTGCTCAGGTTACAGATGATGAATCTGAGTCTCAGAGAAGAAAAATGCCATGTCTGGCCGCTTCTAGCTTGCTAGGGCAGAGGAGGGGCTGAGTGAGGCAGCACACACTCCACTATACTACTGGCCTGCACCATTGTGAAAGACACTTTCAGTCTTCCATTTTCAGTTTGTTGCTTTAAGGTGCGTTATATAAAGAAATGTACATTAACTTATTCAGTTGGTAATAGAAGCCTTTTTATTTTAGTTTTTTAAAGTTTTTAAATTTATATTCTAGTTAGTTAACGTACAGTGTAATATTACTTTCAGGTGTATAATATAATGATTCCTCACTTCCATACAACACTCAGTGCTCATCACAAAAATGCACTCCTTAATGCCCATCATCTATTTCACCCAACCCCCACCTGCCTCTGGGAACCATCAGTTTGTTCTCTATAGTTAACGGTCTGTTTTGGAGTGCCTGGGTGGCACAGTCGGTTAAGTGTTCGACTATTGATCTTGGCTCAGGTGATGATCTCACAGTTTGTGAGTTCTATCCCTACTTGGGTTCTGCACTGAAAGGGTGGAGCCTGCTTGAGATTCTCTCTTTCTCTCTGCTGCTCCCCAGCTTGTGCTCTCTCTCTGTCTCTGTCTTATTCTCTCAAAGTAAATAAATAAACTTCAAAAAAAATTTTAAAAAAGAGTCTATTTCTTGGGGTGCTAGGTGGCTTAGTCAGTTAAGCGTCCGACTCTTGAGTTTAGTTCTGGTCGTGATCCTGTGGTTCCTGAATTTGAGCCCTGGATGAGCCATCAGTGCAGACCCTACTTGGGATTCTTTTTCTCCCTCATTCTGCCCCTCCCCTGCTCATCCTCTCTCTCTCAAAATACATAAATAAAATCAACATTAAAAAAAGAGTCTTTTTCTTAAAATAAACCTTTTAAAAAACATTAAATTATTAAAATTCAGTTATGCCATTCACTTAAGGTAAAAACTGACAGAAATTTCAAGCTAAAGAATCAAGAGATCCAACGTTTATGATTTCTTGTTTCCGAATGTTTATTCTTGTTTCTGAGTTACGAATAAGAGAGATAAAATATATACTTGCTTTACTCTTCTGGTTATTTGTTCAACACCACATGTAAGTATGATGGGCTGCTGTATAACAAACAGTATGCTGGATTCTGGTCAGATACAAAGATAAAGAAGTCTCCTCTGCAAGAGTTCACTGTTAAACAGGCTAAGACAGATATGAACATATGTATGGTACAGCATGACCAATGTTATACTAGAGGCAGGGACAGAATGCCATGAACACGTGGAAAAGAAATGATGAATGATGAGAAAATCTTCACTGAAGAGATGACATTTGAATTGTGTCTTGAATAATGAGCAGACATTTATCAGGCAGTAGAATGGGCTGTTATAAGTGATAATCTCAGACAGAAGGAACAGCATGTCCCAAGGCAAAATATTTTGAGAAAGAATAAAATGCTTACATGCATAAGTGGGCAGGATAGGATGTGAGCAGAAGAATGGAAGGAATCTGGGCTAGAAGATGGATGGTTGTCAGCTCAGGAAGGGGCTGGTATATGATTCCAAATGTTTAGTTTTTACTTCAGCTAACACAGAGGTAGAGGCTTTGTCTTACTCACCATTGTATCCACAATGTTAGAATGATATTTGACATACTTAAACAGGGATGTGTCCCTGTGATGAAAAGGGAATACAAGGTGGTTTAATTAAAGTTAGGAGAATTCTCTAAGAAGCTTTCAGAAGAGCTCATGTATGAGACTGAGGATCTGAGCTGAAGGATCTGGCTGAGCTGAAGAAATTAAGAATCTTTAAAAGTTTTAAAACTGACAGGGGCTGGTGCCTGACTAGATAAGGATGGTGCCAGAGGGAGACAAGGGGGTCAAGATCTCTAACATGAAGGCACAAGTGAATGATGATCTCAGCTGAAGGGGAGGGAGAAGAACTTGAGAGGGAGGTAATGAGGGATTTTCAAATAATCATCCAAGTGGCAATGTTCAGTACAGTTGAAAATGCCCATTTGGAGTTCAGATGAAAAATAGTAATACAGATTTGGATTTCATACACATCCAGAGGCATAAATGTCACAATTGAAGCCACGGGAGAGATGGATAAGATTACTTTCAGAGAGAATAAAAAGAGAAGGGACCCTGGAATAAATTGCGGGGAGGTTGTCATGATGCTAATGTAGAGGATGATAAACCTCAGGATAAAAATGTCCTAAACTACACTTGCCTTAACAGTCATTATTCATTCACTCAATAAGTATTTAAGCATCTACTAAATTCCAGGCACTATAATAGACACCAGAGGTTATAAATATTAAGATATGGTTTCTGCTCTCTAACAGTTTATAGTCTAAAAGGGGATGTAAGTAAGAGAAAAGGATAGCATTTAGTGCTGTGGGTGCTGCTAAGTGTTACCCTAGAGGTGCGGTCCAGGAGAACTGGAGAAGGACATCTATCATGGAATTTAAGGAGCAAAGTGTGAGGTGGCTGGGAGGTGGATTGGGAGTGGTATAGAGGTCAGCACAGGTAGTTTCCTAGAGAGTGATAAGAGAGCTGAGCCAACTTCTACAGGATAATTAGGTGATATCCAGGTGAAGTTGTGTGTGTGTGTGTGTGTGTGTGTGTGTGTGTGTGTGTGTGTAGGTGGTAAAGGGTCTGATTCTGGATCTTTCTTCCCCTCCCTTTTTCAAGGCCTTACTCCTATGGTTTTGGGTGAAGAAGAGGGAAAGGACAAGTGTCCCTTTCTTAATTGTCTAGGATTTTTGTTCCTTTCTGTCGGTGCCTTTGCTTCCCTAGCTGGCATCTGTTGGCCATTGAGAGCTTTTGTGTGGCAGGCAGCTAAATGCTGCCTTTCTCATGAGGGCATATGGTTCGTATTTTTGAAGAGTCCCTCTTCCTGGGGCTCTCCTCACCTGACTGCGGAGGATACTCATGGCAATATGTAAGACAAGCAAAATGAGTTTTGTTAAGATTCATACATTCTTTCTTTAAATTAAGTTTTTAATTTTAATTCCAGTGTAGTTAACGTACAGTGTCATATTAGTTTCAGGTGTACAATGTAGTGATTCAACAATTCTATATATTACTCAGTGCTCATCATCTTAAGTGTACTCTTTAATCCTGATCACCTATTTCACCCATCCCCCTCCACAGTTAAGATTCATACATTCTTTGTGTGACTCACCATATTACACATTTTCTATGCGGAGTTGCTAATTCTATTTCATAATATAAAAAGCATTTGGCATGATACATAGGTTTCACTTACTATTTACTACATCTGCTAAAAAGGTGGAAAATTTTGACTTGGTCAAAATTACTCATTAAACACTTTCAGACATTCCTAGGCGAGCAAATGTTGCTGCGGTAGAAACATGGACTCTCTTAAAAATTCCATAAAGCTTTTTTGAAAAAAGGGATCCAAGTGATGATTCAGTTTTAGTGCTTGTGGCATCATGCTTATACTAATAAATTCATATGTAAGCGAGAGCTGTAGTTCTAGACAAAGTGTTGCCAACCCATGTCATGAATTGTTTGTAGTTGAAGCATATTCTTATAGGGAAATATGCAGTGAACAATCATAAAAATTTATATATTTTCATAAGATATCCAACCCCCAGAGGTAAAACTCATAGTAAAACTGATAAAACTAATTTGGTTAGGCAGAAGTCCTTTTTTCTTTTTTTCTTTCTTTTATTTATTTATTTTTCTAATTTATATCCAAGTTAGTTAGCATATAGTGCAACAATGATTTCAGGAGTAGATTCCTTAATGCCCCTTACCCATTTAGCCCATCTTCCCTCCCACAACCCCTCCACTAACCCTCTGTTTGTTTTCCATATTTAGGAGTCTCTTATGTATTGTCCCCCTCCCTGTTTTTATATTATTTTTGCTTCCCTTCCCTTATGTTCATCTGTTTTGTATTTTAAAGTCCTCATATGAGTGAGGTCATATGATATTTGTCTTTCTCTAAATGACTAATTTCTTTTAGCATAATGCCCTCTAGTTCCATCCATGTAGTTGCAAATGGCAAGATTTCATTCTTTTTGATTTTGGTTAGGCAGAAGTTCTAAACTTTGATTTTTCTTACTTTTGAGAAGTACTAATGGTAATCAGATTGGCTGTGGGGTTGGATTGCCTTGATTTGAGTCTGCACCCTATTAATGGGGTGATCTTAATCAATGGGGTGATCTTAGCTGAATTCCTTAATTCTTCTTGAGTCTTAATTTTCTAATTTTTAAAGTGAGGAGAACAATAGTACCTATCTCATAGATTTGTTATGGGGATTAAATGAGAAAATTCCTATGGAATGTTTAGAGCAGAACTTGGCACATAGTAAGCACTCAGTCAAAGCTAACTATTACTAATACAGCCTAAAGTAGTTGTCATCATAAAGTATTATCTTCATGGGCCAGATTTGGACCTTGTGTAGTATTATGATAAAGATCGAGCTCCCTTGAGAATTTATTTTTTAAATCTCAAAAAAAATCATCAAATGGATCCAAATATGTGTGATCAATTGAGTTACTAATATATAAATAATTTGGGTTTTGTAGCATGGAAATGATGATGCAAACACTTGGCTTTTTGGGGAAACGGACACTGAACAGAAGGGAAATGCTTTGCTGAGGAGTAAGATGAAGGTATGTCAGCACTGGTTTGGGGATAATGAGTGATAAAAGTGGGGGTTAGAGGGTCTTCAGACTTTACAGTTCTGACAGGGCTCACACATTATGACTTGTCAAAGGAGAAAGTTTTTTGGATTGCCTTTCTAATAGCACCTATGCGTATAAATGGACATGTGTGAAATCCGATAGGTTCATGTTTTCCATAGCACTGCTACTAAAACAGTCTCACACTGAGAAGTGAATATAACCCTCATGAATAGAGGAAGGGCAAACCTTGGAGAGATTATGAGCCAACACACTTAAGGCCATGTGTCCACTTATCCGAGGTGCTCATCTTCAACAGTGTGAACTTGACGGGGTTTACAGTTGATGGGGCCATGTCAGAGGATTTCACAGCTAATTACAGGAAAGTGATAATATAATGAAAGGGGAAGTGGAGGGAGCTATTGGAATGTATCGGACAGAGGCCTTTAATCTTGTCTAAGGAGTCGAAAAGACATTCTGGAGGAAACATGCTTATACTGAGATCTAGAGTATAAGAAGATGTTGGCCAAGTAATGTAGAAGGACGACAGGGGAAATAAAGGGAAAGGACATGAATTCTAGGCAGAGGAAAAGACGTGTGCAATGACACGACAACAAAAGAGCATGGTGTGAAGGGCGAAAAGAGAACAGATGTATGTCTAGCCCCAGTAAATAGAAATATCTGTATCCTGACTGAGAGCAACCTACAGGATCCACTACCTTGATAGTTTGTTTCGCTGGGCCACTAAATCAACAAAATTATCTTTTGTGACTGGATGTGCTATTATTTGGTGCCCCAAATATTGGTAGTGTTTACATTTTGAAGATTGGTAAGAAATAAAGTTACTGTTCTCATATGAGCAAAATTTGGTCCTCATCTGAGGATTTACTAATTAGATACTGCCGTTTAACTCAGTTGAAAGGAAACACATTTTCAGAAAATATAATTCGTAGGAAATAATGGAGGCTTGGCTCTCATTGCACAATCATATACATTAAAAAATGTTTAGACACTGAATATAAAAGGAGGGAACTTGAAATTTCTAAACTTAATAGATCTACTTCCTGGCATAGAATAAAACTCATGTGGTTAAATATAGTCTACCATTTGTTTCTGGGGTAGGATTCAAATGTCCTTGAGGTTAATCAAATGATACTTGGACTTGAGATAGTGTGTGTGTTTTGTTTAGAGGAGAGATTTGTAGAGAGAAGGGGTGGGTAAGTGTATCGTGGATTGTTGATATGTGTTTGCACATAGTCAGTACACACCAAATGTTTGAGAAAGAACCAATAAAGTAAAGGAAAATGCCTTTGAAGTCCTAGAACCGGTGGCAGATTTTAAACCCTGAGCATACTTGAAATCTACTGTTCATTTTCAGTTCCGAAAAGTGGCAAAATCCATTGGTTTTCTGGACTCTGTTATAGTGGATCACAATATACACTGCAGTAATTACATAGGGTTGTGTAGTTGCAAGGACTCACAAGACTCCACAAAGTATACTTTCATGAACTTTAAATTAAAGACAAAGGACACGGAACTGTAAAAGGAGAAAGACAGCACAGGCAAAGATCAGGGAGATTTGAGACACTCAGGTACAACTTTCAGGGTCCTCTTTCAGGACACACTTAGTCTCTGGATCACAATCCACCAAGATCTATGAACCCAAGGCCTAAGTTTACTGAGGGATCTTTCATAACTCACAGGCCACAGAGCCCAAACGAGGCTGTGTAACCAGATAAGCCATGTGTATAATATTGATCTGTAAATTTTCAATAAACAGTGTAGACAAACTGGTACAGGGTGCTTCCAAGGGATGTTAATAATTTAAAGAGCACATTACAAATTACCAACTAGTATATTTCAGCCCTATCTTGGCCACCCTTATCAGATCCATGGTTGCAGGGGTGCCTGAGATAAGCATAGAGCTGTCTCAGATCAGCTGCAAGTTAGCCCCATCTTTCCATATGTACAAAAAGGGAGAGAGACCAAGAAAAGGATAAAATATTTCAAAGGTTGTCCAACCCAGACTGTCCCTAGTAAAGTTAAAAAAAAAAAAAAAAGAAAAGAAAAGAAAAGAAAAAAGAATCTATTTGCTGGTAATTTTATTCCTGTTTTAAAGCTTATCTATGGAACAGAATAAGGACTCTCTATCTAATTAAATGTCTGGCAAGTTAATGTCGATAGAGAAATCTGCAGTCTTTGACATTTAGGAGTGAAACTCTGCAACTCTAGGCAGAAGTCCAAATTCATTTTGTTCTATTGTTCTGTATAGGTACTAGAGAGAGAGAGTGCGTGAAAAGTCCCCAGGCAACCAATGATACAGCAGGAAGCAGGAGGAAGCAATTTTTCCTTATTGCTCTCAGCTTGATCTACAGAAGTGCTCCTGATTCCAAAGCCAAATTGCCACTGAAATAACTGGTCTCCAGCTAGACATGTGTTTCACCTTGGGCAATTACTTGATCCCTCTGAACTACAGTTTTCCTTTACATAAAATGGGGACAGTGATTCCAACCACATAGGGATGTTGCAAGAATTAAATGAGGCCATGTACAGAAAACACATACTACAACATATGGAGGCCTTAATTCTAATTCCAAAACGTCTTTGTCGGAGAGATGGGGGTTAGTATCTATCCTAGCAGTAATATTCTAATAACATCAAAGTCCTAAGCAGTTAATTCTTTTAAAATTATATCACTCAGTGGCTGGTGCACTGCTCCTTTGAAGGCAAGGATCCCTTCATATTGTTCCTTCAGACGTAAAACTCTAATATATTATTCTTATGTACTGATTCACAGCTAAAACCAACGTAACATACTTATATAAGTTTCTTACTGCTCTTTTAAAAAATTACTAGAAACATAGTGACTTAAAATGATACCCATTTATTGTCTTATAGTTCTGAAGGCCAGAAATCAGAAATTAGTTTCTCTGGGATAAAGTCAAGGAATTACAAGCCTGGCTCCTTGTGGAGGCTCTGAGTGGGGGAATCCAAGTCCTTGCCTTTTTTCGGTTTCTAGCGGCTGCCTCTGTTCCTTGGCTTATGACCCCTTCCTCTCTCTTCAAAGAGAGTGTCACTCCGGCCTCTGCTTCCATCATCACGTCACCTTCTCTGCTAACTCTGAGTCTTCTTATGTTCTTAGAAAGACCTTTGTAATTACATTGAGTCCACCCAGATCATTGGGAATATAAATTCCCTATTCCAAGATACTTAAGTTGATAACATCTGTAAAGTCTCTTTTGTCATATACGTTTAAACTCACAGATTCCAGAGACTAGAACTTTGGGGGCCATTATTCAGCCCACCACATGGTATTTTATTTTATTCTCATATCAGAATGAGTTACGCTATCTCCATTCTAGAAGGTCCATCTGTGGCATCAAGAGTTTAAGTGACTCAGCAGTACTAGTTATGTATAGCATAGCTTTACTTTCTGTGAATTCAGGATAACTCAACAGTTTACAGAACAGCTGGAAGCACAGTATTTCATGTAGTTCTTAGAACAATGTTATGAATTCGGTCATATTTTAAGATTTATTTAATTATTCAGTATATTTATTGAGTGTAAGTAGTAGGCTGAGCACTGCTAGGCAATAAGGATACTGTAGAGACCCAAGATACACATCATCCTTCTATTTGCAGCTTAAACTCTGCTGAGGAAGATGGACAAAAGCACAAACTGATAATTACAAGTTATGATTAAATGCTGTGGGGTATCCAATGAGGAAATGGAGCTCGGAGCGGTGACCCATTCTCATGATGACATGTAATAGTAAATGGAAGAGCCAGGTCTTGTTTATCCTTTCTCAAACTCTTATTTCATGATCTTAGAATTTTGCATATATAAAGTATACCCTGTATAGGTGGCAATTTCTTTTTGACTAATTTGTCCTAAGATGTAATAACGTCTATTCAGTGGGAACCATTGTTCTCAAGACTCACGATTCAGACAATTTATATTAATAGGCATCATTGTGGTTGGTTCCCTCATGGTAACTGTGCTGCTAGTGCATCTTGTTGTTCTGTTAAATTCTGAGCACTTAGTTAGTATCAGAGTAAGTCTTTATTTTTCTTCTTAGAATCATGCACCCAGTAGTGTCTACCTGTCAAGAAGATCCACGGCTAAATTACTAACATAATGCTCATGTAAGCAAATTTTTATGAATTGTGCTTTCTGAGTGATTTATTACAGCTTTACAGCTTTTGCTGTGACATATTTTATCCACATTTAAATTTTTGTTTAAAATAGCAGCAAGCTGGAACACAGCTCTGGGAGGAGCTGCAGATCATTTGGCTTAGAAGCCAGTATTCAGTAAATTCTCCAATATGCTTCACCTTGTTTTTTGAACGTTTCAGAACGAGCACCGTGTGAGTTCTTGGGCTTGGGAATGACGCTCTTCATTGTGACCTGCTTCCGTTCAGAGGGGGCTGAAGAGAGTGAAAACGATTTGTGGCTCTCCCCGTATGAGCTGTGCACAGACAGGCCTGTGATAGTGAGGATTCGGCCAGTACTCACTGTTTGCAGAACTTTGCTTTGTTACTTGGTCTTTCTCGCTCTGTTGCTTGCAGAGAGTTGCCATTTTTCTGAGGGTTCTCCATGCTAGAGTGTTTAAAACCTGGGCTCACTAAATAAATGCAGAGAACAGACAGATGCAGTAGTAAGATAAATGACCTTAACGAAGTCCTGAAAGACACATACTTATGTGCTGTGACATCACGGCCCCAGGGGAAGTCCATAGTCTTCCAAAGTCCTCTTCCTCGTGCTCACTGAAACCTGAAATTGTTTAACAAACGTGAGATTTTATTTCACCTGGAGAAAAAGTGGATCAGTTAAAAATACTTTTAGGTTTTAAGAAACTGCTTTGTTAGTCATGTGTTAAATAACAGGACTTTCTTTTTCCCTTACATATTAAGGATTGGCCATTTCTGACATGGGTTTTGTCACTTAATGTCTGGCTCTGAATCAATGTCTCAGTGATTTACTTGGTTTTGTCTTTATGATGGCAAGGTAGCTTCAGCAGCTCCAGGCATCATGTCAACGGCAAGAAACTCCTCCCATGCCTACCCCAATATGAGAGAGGGAAAGTATTCCCCAGAAGCCTTCCATCTCCCATCAGACTTCCTCTTCCATCTCATTGTTCAGAACTTGTCATCTAGACTAAGGGCCAGGGCTTCCTTCTGAACCAAAGCTTGATTCTAATAGAAAGGAAGAAGGATGAAGAGGTACGATTTGGGGGAGGCAACCAAGTGTCTGCCGCAGATTTATGTGTGACATACGTATTTATGAAAATGAATATATATATATATCATATATAAAACCACACACACTTAATAGATGGTAGTAGTACACATTAAGTAACAGATACTCAATAAATTTTAGCTGAATAAATGAATCAAAAAATGGAGTCAGTCTTAGAGAACCTATGGACAAAAATTTATTTAAAAATGTATAAAAGTGATACTCATGATGAAATCCAAGGGCAGATGTGATGAAGAGATATACTCCCTGACTTAGTATAAAATGAAGTACATATGTGGGTGTGTGCATGTGTATAGTGGTAACAGAAAACAGAGACAGACAACAGGCAA
Organism: Paguma larvata; assembly: GCA_030068075.1. Classification (NCBI taxonomy): domain Eukaryota; kingdom Metazoa; phylum Chordata; class Mammalia; order Carnivora; family Viverridae; genus Paguma; species Paguma larvata. The sequence goes on along the minus strand of CM057838.1, from coordinate 35,493,009 downwards.
CAGAAAAAGAAGGGCACAAGGGAAATTTAAATCAAGTTTAAAAAAATTTTATGTTCTTAGTCAAGATAGCAGAAGATAAGAAGCAATAGATGTGGGGAACATGAATTCTGATATGTATGACAGTAGAGTCAAGAATGCTCCATTGCGTGATCCCTCAGGGCACCCTTTGCATCATACTTTATGTAAGTAAATGCTATATTCTGAAGTTGAGCAGTGCACAACCTATATGGCTATATGCCGCATCTCTGGAGAAAGGGAAGATGTTCAAAGTCCAGTCTAGGGCTAAATTTGCCCTTCTGAGGTGGTCTCAAAATGGAACTTACTAATTCTTTAGTATGTTCTTTGAGAAGTGAATGTAAAAATTAAAAATTCTACTTAAATTTGCTTCATCTTAAAATGTGATACGCTTCTGTGGCAAAGCCACACGAATTATGCCCTCAGAACTTTGTCCTCATATTGTATCTGCTTCCTTAGTCTTCTAAGTATTCCCTTTTCAGGTAGATGGCAAGCATTTTGGGAGTAGTTAATATAGTTTCTATTTCATTTTTATCTTTCACATTACTAAGCACACTGTTGATTGCTTAGTCAGTCATTTTTTATCTGAAGTTATTTGCTCTTTATCCTAAGATGCTAAGAGAGAATGACAAACTTCATTCTAGGATTACTGAGATAATTAATATTTGATTTTGCCTCAATATTTATTCTAAAAGAAAAAAAAACACCCTTCTCCCATAAAAATAACTTTTATATATTAGGCCATTGTAGACTACAGAGAAAGATTTAATAGATAAATAGAGATTTCTCTAGTGGTTATATACTTCTTAGTAGTCATGCTCGGAAGATGAGCTAGACATTTTAGACTAATGCAGTGCCATTTTTTTTCATTACTAAATGTTACTTCAGCCTTAAGTCTTCTACTTTATTTCAGATCTTTCAACGAGTGATTTGGATATTGGGCAGTTTGCCTAAATATAACTCTGACCAAAAAAAAAAAAAAAAAAAGAAGGGAAAAAGTAAAAAATGATTGAACTACAGTGTGAAAGTGTCTGAAACGGTCAACAAATATGGTGGGGAAAATCAGTTTAGATTCCCAAAGGGAATTAGAAGTTATTTACTGCTTTCCAATTTCACTAAGGAAGAAGTTTAATATTAAGGCATTTCTTTTCCATGATAAAAATTAGAAGAGGGAAGAGAGTATCAGGAGGCATGATCGAAGTAGGCAATAATGTAGAAGTTATAAGAAGAGTACACAAAGTATACTGGACACCCTGGTAGACACAATGGGTAATTTCCTGTCTAGTGTCAGGAGGATGGACAAAACATCTGGCAAGTAATTTTCATCTTATGTTTGTGTGCGCTAGAAAAATTTAGGAGTGTTACTTACCTACAGAGCTGAGAAATGAATATGGACCAACATAGGCATAGTTTAATCTTTGTTATTATTTGAGAAAGAATTCTTAGTAGATATACAATTGTTTTCAGTGATTCCATAGTACACCTCACAGCTTCTCAGACCTGCCAAAATGAAATGATATGCACATCATGTTTACTTAAAAATAATGTCACATGAAGTATAAGACAGGTCTCAAAGAATTGCTTGGAAATCTTTTCAAGAAGATAGAGACAGAACTTCCCAGATGTCTGCAAAGCTTTTAGTCAATATCTAGAATGTCAAGAAAATGCCAAAATATTTCAAATATGACAACATGTACAGCATCCCAAGAATTAATGTGAAAACACAACCTTCAGGGCATTCCACTGCTCTCTGTTGCTACCAACAGCTTTGCCAGGGCTTCCGGATTATAGTGCTGCCACAGTGAGCTCCGACAGAGGTAATCAGTCTTTGGGATAAAGTGGGGGAAATTGTATCTGCCACCTGTCTACTTAAAAAAAAATCATAGGATTTCCCCAAAGTGTTCCATAAGTTGTTCATCAAAAAGAATAGTGGGGGCGCCTGAGTGGCTCGGTTAAGTATCTGACTTCAGCTCAGGTCATGATCTCACAGTTTATGAGTTCGAGCCCTGCATCAGGCTCTGTGCTGACAGCTCAGAGTCTGGAGCCTGCTTTGGATTCTGTGTCTCCCTCTCTCTGCCTGTCCCTTGCTCATACTCTCTCTCTCTCTCAAAAATGAATAAACATTAAAAAAAAAAAAAGAATAGTGGTCATTCAGCTTTGGGAGGCACTGCATAGAATATCACAATGCTTATTAAACACACTGAGAAACAAGTTCAATTTCATGTAACAAGAGGTCTCACAAACTTTCCAAATTCCAGCCCCCCACCTATAAAACCAGTGTTTCGAGACTTGAACAGTTTTCTTTTCTTTTTTTATTTTAGAAATAGAACATGAAAGGGGGAGAGGGGCAGAAGGAGAGAGAGACAGAGAGACAGGGAGGGAGAGAGAATCTTAGGCAGGCCCCATGGTCACCATAGAGACTGACGCGGGCTGGATCCGATGACCCTGGGATCATGACCTGAGCCGAAATCAAGAGTCGGATCTTAAGTGAGTCACCCAAATGCCCCAGAACAGTTTTCTATGCAAGTTTGGAAGTCTTAAAAAAGTCTTAAGGTCTTGAAAAAGTAGTTAAATCTCCATAGCATGTCTATAATGGATGTTGGTGTTGGTTTGAACTTGATATTCTTTTTTTTTAAAGTTCGTTTATTTATTTATTTTGAGAGAGAGAGAGAGAGGAGAGAGAGAGAGAACACAAGTAGGGGTGAGGCAGGGGAAGAGAATTCCAAGCAGGTTCTGCACTGTTAGTGCAGAGCCTGATGCAGGACTTGAACTCACAAAACCGAGAGATCATGACCTGAACCAAAGTTTGATGCTTAATCAGCTGAACCACTCAGGTACCCCTGAACTTGATATTCTTAACCATCACTAATAGGTTCTGTTCTGCTTCTAGTTTATAAAAACATTTTTTTAATGGAAATAGTTGTTTTAACCATTTTTTTCTTATTTAAGCAATTAATTTGATTTATATTGATAGATTTTCCTATTATTAAAGCATGCCTGCATTTATGGGATAATATTTATTTGGTTGGTTGTTTTATTTATCTGCTTACAATTATTTTACTTAAGATTTTGAAGTTTATATTACATGTGTGTTTGGACTAAAACAGTGACCTCTATGGGGCCAGTGTGTTAGGGCTGAGAAGTCTCTCCTGGAAAGCATTTCTGCTTTTACTGGCTTTATGAATTGGCCTCTCATGTAAGATTTCATGCGAATGAGGTTCCACGATGACATAAATGGCAAAACAACTGCAGGTTTATACTTTTTTTTCTCCCTTCTTTTTGTGCCTTTTCAGGTTTGGCTTTCAGAGTTATACTAACTTCCAAATGAATTGGATAGATTTCCATATTTTTTGATGTTCAGAAATGGTTGCTCTGACAAGGGGATTATGTTTCTTAATAATTTTAAAGAACACAACAGGCAAATTCTCTAGCTTAAGAACCATTTAAAAAAGTAATTTCTCAATAACTTTTTGATCTTTCAGGTTTTTAACTTCGAGCCATTCAGTTTTTCCTATTTTTCCAGGAAAATCTCTACTTTACAAAAATCAGTGAGTCCCAAGGTATAGTTTTCAGACCAGTAGCATCTTGATTACTTGGGAACTGGTTAGAAATGAGATTGTTTTGTGTACCACTCTAGACCTACTGAGTCAGAAACCCTTGTTTTAATAAGTTCTGTAAGTGATTCTGATACCTGTTAAAGTCTAGACCTTTAAAATTATTAAATTCAGCATCCATACCTTGTTCTTTAAAAATGATGTCACTCTTCCACATTTTTTAGTTGTATCTTCTTACTGATTCTTATTTTTGGTCCTCTTTGTGTTTAGTTTTGTATATGTTTTTTGTTTTTTAAAATAATCAGCTCTGGCATTTATTTATCAACTGACTGTTACCTGATGCTCTATGTGAGACCCATTTAAGCCAGAATTAAATAGAATTTAATTTAAAGAGAGAACATGAGGGGTGCCTGGGTGGCTCAAGTTGTTTAAGCGTCCAATTCCGACTCAGGTCATGATTTCGTGGTTTGTGGGTGCCAGCCCCCCCTCCCCCCCCCCCCCCCACTGTCTGTGCTGACAGCTCAGAGCCTGGAGCCTGCCTCAGATTCAGTGTCTCCCTTTCTCTCTCTGCCCCTCCCCTGCTCACTGACTGTGTCCCTGGGTCTCAAAAATAAACAAACACGGAGCTCGGGGACTGAGCGTCGAGCTGGCCCTCGCGCCCCCTGCAGGCGGAAGGTTTACAGCCGCCGGAGCCCGAGAGGTAGTGGCGGCGGCCTAGGAAGGAGCAGCAGCGCCCGCCTGGGCTCTGGCTCTTGCGGAACTCCCAGGATGTCTCATAAAGAAATTTGTAGTCAGACCTTTATGTTGCATTTTTATTCAGGAGAGAAGCAGGAAGAGAAGAATGTCATTTCCTTGGAGTCCAGCACTGGAGAAACGAGGACCGTTCTTCCAAGGATGGTCTCCCATTCAGAGCCGAGGAAACTTTTGTGTTCAGCCGATGCAGTGTGCTTCGATGTTGATAGCACAGTCATCAGAGAAGAAGAATTTGACCATCCAGCCAAATTCTGTGGCGTTGAGGACGCTATGTCAGAAATGACACGGCGAGCAGTGGGTGGGGCGATGCCTTTCAAGGCTGCCCTCACAGAGCCCTTAGCTCTGATCCAGCCCTCCAGGGGACAGGTCCAAAGGCTCATAGCCGAGCACCCCCCACACCAGACTCCTGGTATAAGGGAGCTAGTAAATTGCTTGCAAGAGCGAAATCTTCAGGTTTTCCTAATATCCGGTGGCTTTAGGAGCATCGTGGAGCACGTTGCTTCAAAGCTCAATATCCCATCAACCAACGTATTTGCCAATTGGCTGAAATTCTACTTCAATGGCGAATATGCAAGGTTTCTATGAGACGCAGCCAACAGCCGAATCTGGTGGGAAAGGAAAAGTGATTAAACTTTTAAAGTAAAAATTTCACTTTAAGAAAATAGTCATGATTGGAGAGGGAGCCATAGACATGGAAGCCTGCCCTCCTGCTGATGTTTTCATTGGATTTGGAGGAAATGTGATCAGACAACAAGTAAAAGACAAGGCTGAATGGTACATCACTGATTTTATAGAGCTTTTAGGAGAACTGGAAGAATAATATCACTTTTTATACAGTTTGTAACAACTTTGGTTGATTTTTAAAAGTTATACAGTTTGAATACTGTTTGCTTAAGATTGCCTATTACAACTTAGTGTGTAGATTTGGTACTGCTTCCCTGTACTTCCAAGTAAACTATGGAAAATTGCTTTTTTTTTAACTGCAGTCCTAGTGTTGTTATGACCGTTAATTACATGGATAGTTTTATAATCTGAATTCTTTATGTATTTTCCTAGCTGTATTTTATTTGAAGCCTTTTAAAAGTGGATGTTAAATTAAATACCTTCGCTGTTGGAAATACGGGTTAGGCAACTTAGGCGAATATAGCTTTTCCCTGTGATAGGTAAATAAAAGTTTATCCGTGTATCAGAAAAAAAATACACATTAAAAAAATAAAAAGATAACACGAACGTTACAACAATTTTCTATAATTATAGTTATTCAGATCTGTAAAATTTCTAGCTTTGAAACAAAGATTTTTATATACCACACTTTTTAGTTCTAATGTCTGGGGCACTGGTGAGTAAATCCTGATACTCAATAGCATGTTACTTAGAATTACCCACAGGAGAAGCAACTTAATTGCAAACCACTGCTTACTGCCTAGAGCGCCTAGAGCTGGTGCTCATTGTTTTCTATTTGGATTTTGTATTTTGGAACCACTGTTGTTTTTTAGTGTCCACTACATCTTAACTCAAAAGGCAGTCACACAGGCCTGTTGTAGGATGTCATTTCTGCTGCTGTTAAGAATGCCTGCCTGTGTTTTTGTAGTACCTCTGTGACTCCACTCACACACCAAGTGAAATTCTGCTAGGTGACATAGCCGTCCTTTAAGTCAGACCATCACAACCACATTGCTAATCCAAATTTATAAAATAGATTTAGCTCTTTTGGGTGTAATGTAGTTACAGAGGAAATAATCACTAATCAGAAGCTTATCTTTATTTATAGATTCTTGTATCTGTTGTGTAATTGAATGATTGTGGCTTTTTATTATTCCTACTCTCTAGTTTTCCTTAGCATCCCTTAGTGGTTTATTTTCTGACTTCATGAGATGAACACCCAGTTTATTAGTTTTCTTTCTCTCCTTATAACTTTTGGCATTTTAAAATCCTTTATTGTTATCACAGGTCAGTCTTTTTACTTTTTAAAGTTTCCTTGGTTTTTATATTTGCATCCGAAGATTCCTTTTTTTAAAATAGCTTTATTGAGGTGTGATTTACACACATTACATTTTGCCAATAAAGTATACAATTCAGGACTTTTCAAATATTCCCAGTGTGGTTGCCTCCTAAGATCTGTATCCTTGGTATAATGTTATTTTCCCCATGTTTTGTAGTATGTTTTTCTTGTGGTTTCTGATTACTCATTCTTTTGTTTAAAATTTATTTTTATTTATTTATCTATTTATTTATTTATTTATTTATTTATTTATTTAGAGAGTGTGTGTGTATGCAAGCTGGGGAGGGCAAAGAGAGAGGAGAGAAAGAATCCCAAGTAGGTCCCATGCTGTCATCATGGAGCCTGACATGGGGCTCGATATCATGAACTTGAGACCAAGACCTGACCCAAAATCAAGAGTCGGATACCTAACTGATGCAGGCACCTAGGTGCCTCTGATTACTCATTCTTGAAATGGTGAGTAATTCAGTTACTGTGTTTCAAATATACAGAATACTGAGTTGCCCTTGGACCCTCCAGTTGTGTACTTGCTAAATACCCTTCTTAAAGTTAATATTGGAATGGCAGTTTACATGCAAAACTTTCAACTCTGTTTATTATCTAGAAAACATTCATCTGACTAGATTCTTCTGAACTGCAGTAAGATCTTCAACTTACCCTCCTGACACTTGAATCCACAGAATACATGAAAAATCTGTGTTCCTGGCCAGCATGTACTGCTGCTGAATATTTCCTGTGTGACCCCATTTGAGATGGGTCTCGTTTCTTGTCCTGTGAATTAGAAGAGGTCACTAAAGAAATCTTTTATCTGGACTTGTCTACTTTTCCTTGAGCCCCATCTTGATTTGGGAAGAGGGAGGAAAATGTAGATGTCTCTTGTCATAATGACTTTATGTGATTTCGGGTGACTAACCCTCTTGACTTGTCCAGGGCTTTCAGTGCTGAAATTGGGAAAGTCCTGAATGAATCAAGATGGGTTGGTCACCCTAGCGGTAACCATCACAAGGAAATGACCCAATATGAGGGGAGAGCCTCCATAAGGGCACTCCATGAAGAAGTGAGAGTTTCTGCCATTTTGTCACTCGGTTCTTAGAAAAGGCCACTTCCTAACCCCACAGTTCGTAAGATGGCTATTGTACCTGAGAATGAGGGGGAAACTGTGAACTACTTGTGCATACTATCTCTTCTCTCATAGAGTAGAGGCTGTCAAAACACTTCCATCTTCTGGAAAAGTAGAAACTTGCAGAGGTGGTATCCCCAGTGTGCAGGTCTTTTAAAAGTCCCTCTTTTTCAAGTTGTGGAGCTGGGCAATCTGGGTTGGAACCTCCAATTTACTGGTTGGTGCTGGTATAATGGAGAACAATTTGCTAAACCTCTCTACGCATCAGTTTCCTCACCTGCAAATGGGAATAATAATAGCTCCCACATTAAAGCAATTAAAATAGTGCCTCACACATAGAAAATACTAGTACATGTTAGCCATTAGTAGTTATTTTTTTTCTGCTTAAGTCATTTATGTGGAGCTAGTAGATTTGGCTTTCTATTCATCCTTTGATCATAAGTTCCTGGTACCTTGATTCTGAATTGAATGAAGACTTATTAAAACTTACAGCTTTTGTTTGGATGAGAATAACACCTCGTGGTTGTGATGATCATGAATTTCATCTATATTTTTAAAGTTCTTTTAGGATCTCAGACTTTCATATTGTTTTACTGTGGAAGTTTGTCAAGGATCCACAGAAATCCTTTCTGTCGTGGACTCGCCTCTGAAATCTTACCTTTTTAAAACTTCTGCTTTTCGTGGATCTTGGACAATCTATGCTACTTTTATATCAATCTTTTTCCAGCACCTTTGTCTAAGGTCTGTTTTCTCTAAAATCTATATGCTAGTCTCTTGTCTTTGACTGCAGCAGAGAACAAATACGGGTGTGGGGGGAAGGCTAGGGTAAGAAATCTCTATATCTGAAAAATGTCTGATGTGAACCAAACCAAAAGGCTTTGCCCTCAGACTCTCCCTACTACAAGGCCAGCCTTCCCTGTTCCCAGAACTGAATTATTATCCAGCCCAATTTCTGCTTGCTTCACATGAGATGTTTCCAACAAGATCTGTAGCTTCCTTCTTAGCTTCATGGCCCTGAAGCTCTGGCTTTCTGAATGGATTCCCTTTCCTTTTAATTTCAGATCACAGCTACAGGCAGAGACCAAAATCCTCTCTAATTCAAGGGTTTTGCCTTCCGTGTGGGATTCTGCTTACAAGAAGGGTAATTTTTGGTTGAGATCCCATTGTGAGCCTACCATTTTCCTTTATACATCGTTGCTATGTTCTGTTGGTTGACACCACCTTATAGTCACCTCTGAAAAAAAAGAGAAGAGTTGGGATCCTAAATCTGAGTCACATATTCTTTTCTGCCAGCTTCTGAGACCTGAGGAAGAAGTTAGCTGTTAGCTCTTTCTCCAAAGACAGGTAGTTAGGGCTTTATTCTCCTGACTTGACAACCTACCATGGCTGAAGACATCACCATTGGGCTTCTGAGGATTATTTGAATAGAAGAAAAATCAGACAAAATTACTTCTTCTTACTTGCAAGTTCTTTGGCCTCAACCCATGAGTTTTAGGGGCTTCTTTGCCAGGTTAGAGATAGTTCATGGCCTCTACTACTCCACACTGAGGCAAGAACTTCTGAACCTCATCTTTCCTTCTCTTGACAATTCCCTTTCCTAGCAACAAGGCTTGATGTTCTTTGTATCGACTCAGATCAGTGCACGAATTCACTCTAGAGAGCGTTTCCTAAAATGTGTTCTGAGGAACATTAATCCGGAGAGATCTCTAAAAAAGTGTTTCATGATTGCATGTTTAGGAGATGTAGCATGCTATAGTCCCCTTAATACACTTAAACTATATCTTGTGGAACTAGTGGTTTCACATAAGATATTTTGGGAAATGTTGAAATAAGAAAATTCATATATATATATATATATATATATATATATTGACATACTATGCAGCCTTTAAAGGAATAGTTTTTGGTATGAAAAGTGTTCAATGTGGAGGAAAAGAAGTTATAAAATAGTATCTATGGTCTGATACCATTTTACAAAAAAAAAAGGATTTTAGATGTATAAAAACACTTAGAATATAATATTTCAACATGTTACTAGTACTTGTTTCTGGATGACAAGAACATTAGTCATATTTTATGTTTCTTTCTTTTGCTGAGCTGTATTTTCTAATAGTGAATGCATATTATCTGAATGTAATGAAATACTATTACATTTTTGAAAGAATAGTGTGTTAGCTGCAATAGCTTTGCTTCCATTTCACTTTTAGGTTTTAGCTAAATGATCATCTTTCCTCCAAATTTTGCTCAACTTAGAAATTTGAGTTCCTGGAAATAAAGAGTTGCTTTCACAGTTCCTGCTATTCTTTGTAGCCTCTGGGCACCAACTCTAGTTGATTTCTCTACTTACCCCTTTTTTATCAGAGTATTGGGAATTTTATGTGAGGGCCTTTGCTATACTCTAAGGGGGATTCCTCATGGGAATTAGAGCCTCCAAGCCTAGTACTTTTTTTCTAACTTTATCCCATTTAGACCATAGCCCCCAAAGGAGATGGGAATTGCCAGGAGTCACATTAAGACATGTCACCTGAATCCACACAGAAGGACAAATACCCTTTTTTACCCACAGAAAATGTTGGTAGAAAGCTTTTGTCTGCAGATTTATCCAGGTACAATAGTTTGAACATTGAGCACCTGTGCCAAATTCCCTTATTTGCATAAGACATATAGAATAGCAATACATTCTCATAACCCTTCTATGTGTTAATAAAGCTTGTGGGGTAGAGGATCATTTCTCTCATCACTGACCGAATAAACTAATGTACGGTGTTTCTGTTCCTCACATCACAAATTGAAAAGGAAACAGTATATGTGAGTATCATGTAGGGTGGATCACTGTCAGAAGAGTTGTCAAGTCTTTCTTGAGGGCATTCCTGTTCTTACTGCCCTGGTGTACTTTGTGGTGGGTACCCTAGTTTCCAAAGGAGAACTGAGGCAGACAGAATTTATATTCTATATGAGCTCCTGTACTTTCAGAATTGCCTTTACCAAAGCTTTATGTGTTTAATTAGTTTTCATTTTAGCAAATATTTTAAACTTTTCAGTCTAGTGATTAACCCCATTGACCATCTTTTTGCCTTTTCAAGTGCAGCAACTTATTACAGATTTTTATTATTACCCTGTAAATTCCTCAGACTTGCATTCTGTGGCATTAGCTATGCAGTCTACATTTCATGAGCTCTTTTAATTGCTTCTCTGTAGTGTGGACTTATTTTGAGAGAAGGTCATAGTAGTTTTCATTAATCCAGTGTTACTTTTAGAATCTCTTAGCTTTCATTTGTATCCAAAATTCCATTAGTTTTTCCTTAATTATTTCATCAAATGAGTTGTGTTTTCCATTTTGTAAGGAGTCTTTCATTTACAAAGGTCAGTTCCATTGACATATTTTCAGTTACCTTGCTGTTTTTATGGCCCATAAGTAGACAATTTCATAGCCAGCTAAGGATGAAAGAGGAGAGGCAGTGACTATGCTGCGGTATAGTGTCCAGTCTGTGAACCACCTTTTTTTTTGTTCCTTAACTATTAGACATTTTATTCATCTACCATTTTTTTTTAAATGAGGGGGTCTTAGAGATCAAGTAAAATATCAGCTAGGGAACTTTGCTACTGATACAGTTGGCATTTTAGGTTAAAATGAACCTTTTGGATTCTTTGTGGAATATATGCTATGCTTATTTCAAAATAAAATAATTAATACAAATTTAAATTGAAAAAAGTGTATTTAGAATCTGTTTTTTTTTCTGGAAGTAAAAAAATAAATGTAGGACTCTTTTTCCCTCAGGAGTTTACAATATAGTGAGGAGTTAGCTTCTTATAAAGGTCTGCTGTGTTTTGAATATTTTAGAATTACAAGATGGGAACACTTACTACCATGGTAGTAAATAACCTTAATTATTTATTTAGGCCCTGTCTGTAGCTTTTCTAAAGTTCTTCAAACATTACTCTAGCTTAAGTAAAAACCAGAGCTCTGTGCATTTGGAAAGTCTTGTGTAGAGTAGCTGCCACTTTAAAAAGAAATACTGTACAAGAGACGCTCAGAGAAGAGCCAAATCAATCAAGGTTAGGGTTGTTTCCACATGTGGACTGATAAAAAAGTGATGACTTGGGGGAAATATGATTGCTGTCTATACACTCACTGGATACAGTCCAAATTGGATACAAACTGACACACGAAAAACATGTGATTTGCATACAAGCAAGCACACTGAATTTTAGAATACTGAGTTTTGCACATCTTTAAGCTTGAAGGAGGTCACTTTAGGACAAATAATAGCAAGGGCTACTTTTTGCAATAGATAGTTAAAGGAATCATTCAGGCTGAGACAATAAATGGGCATTTCGAGGCTGGTATCATGTAGGGCAACTACCACGCTCACCCATAAAACATCCCTTGTTCCTACTGCTACTGTCAGGATGTGGTAAAGAATGAATATTTTTAGTTAGGTCTAATAAAGTATCAATCATTCTCAGAGTTGCTGTCTTTAAATGAGTGGAAAACCACCCTCGAAAAAGCTTTCTTCAATGTCTCGGTGTATATCACACATGCTTAAGTACAAACTTCAAAAGAACCAATTTAATTATTTGTCCTCTATGTGCTACATACTCAGAGCTGGCCAAGGAAAATGCTATTTGCCAAATACCTACTAGCCAATAACAGTTATGTTTTGCAATTTATGTTACTGCCTGATTGTCTAACAGAGGAATTACTTTCCCCCAAGCACCTTCAAAGTAATTCAAAGTGTTATGCTTGATCGGTGGGTAATTATGTTTCCCCACTAAGCTTATAATAACAGCAAAGTCAGATACGCTCTTCTTGTTTTTAACCGTACAGTTCTGGTGATACTTGCTGAATGAATGAGTGAATGTATGAATAAAAGAGCATGATTGGGGCTGGCATCTTTGACCTTTTCTACTCTGAGCTCATTGAGATTAATGAACTAATCACCATGTGTGTGACTGTGTATTAATGGGCCATACATGAAGTCTTTCATTCCTAATGATGTACATGTGACTTTAAAAACTAAACTTCTACTAGGGTTGGATAAATAATAAAATATATCTTATAAGTGATATTAACTCAGCATTATAGTTAATTCCAATGAATGATGAGATAGATGTATTGCAAATAGATTTTAGGACTTTCCTAGGAGATTGTATACAATGTATGGATGATATATTTTCACTAATACATATCTACCCACCATAAGCTTTTGTTTAACATTATTCCAGAGAGGCATTGTGATAATTAAATGCGATGGTACATGTGAAGAGTTTAGGACAGTGCATAGGACTAACTGAATGTTCAATAAATGTTACCCATATTGCTGCTGCTGCTACTACTGCTGCTGATGCTATCAGTATTACACAACCAGCAGCCTCAAGTTTCTTCATGGTTCTTAGGTAGCCATGAAGAAAGTCGACCTCCTTATAAACCTAGATCTTTAGTTCCTGGTCTGAAAGAGTCTTTTTCCTTAATTTCCCCAAATGATTGAAATACAGATATTTGCATAGTTTGCCATCAGTTTCCAAGAATATAGTTTTCAAAAAGTTATAGTTGTAGCTAGGTATAATTCCAGGACTAGTTAAATGAACCCAGAGCCCTTGTTCTGTATGTTGGAGAATGGGCCCACATGAAGCCACAAAGAAGGTACTCACATCTGAATGGGCAAGAGTTTTCCACTCTGATCTGCATGTAATGCTGCTACAAAGCGGTGCTGTCCAAGGGCCAAGTGACCAACTTTTCTTGAAACCCTATCGGCTTCTTCGCCTTTTATGTCCCTTGCCTATTACCCAGCTTCCACAGAGGTTGCTGGTTTCCAATAGGAGTTGTGATTCCCATTCAGACATTCAAGAGCTCCTTGCTAATAGGCAATGATGGAGGCACATTTTAGCAACACTTCTAACTGTGTGTTGCTTTGGACAACTGTTTCTGTTACATTCTGGGGTGGGAAGGTGATCAACTTTTTCACATTTTTATTGCATGATGATGTGTTGTTAATGTAATAGCTTTGATTTGAAAACTGCCCTTATTTCCATACTTTCAAATCCACCAAATTAGGTAATTTGCAGTTAGTTTCCTATCCATTGATGCATGTTATTAAGGTCTTATGGTTTTCTTTCTTTAGTTAAATAAATCAAGTGTATCAAGATTAATACATTTATTCTAAACATTTAAGAATTCAAAATTATGCAGCATGACACCTTTCTTTCATTTGCCTTTCATTTTGCTTCTCCTCAGGTAGTAAAGATATATTTGTGAAGGGACAAACACATATTTTTTAAAAAGTAGTCTATTGTACATGTGTTTTGTTAGTGTTGTTGCAAATTTCCTTTCCATTTTTTCACATCAGTCATTTAATGGATTCTCAGCAGGTAGGAGAGAAATAGTAGTGGTTTCAAAGAAGGGATGAAGGACCATGGTTACTTGCTTATGAATTTCAGAAAATTTTTTTCTTTAAGTGTTTTGTTTGCACCGTTTGCACTTTATGGCCAATATTATTTATATACATTGTAGGTGGTATTCTTTAGTATGAATGTCTGATTTAATGAATCATCTAGCTTAGGCAGTATAAGTAAGTATAAAACACTTATGAATGACTGATTTAATGAACAACAATGTCAGCAAATGATGCTCTTTCTAAACTCTGGCCTCATTCACAGATTTCAAACACATGCACCAGGTAGTTAGGGTTAGTGATTGATAAAATTGTGATTCAGGGAGCATTGCCACCCAAATTTTGTCACTCTGCTGCTTCCAGCCATCTAATGGGCTTCATGCCATTCTTAGAATATGACCCCTTAGCATATAGATCTTTTGTAACCTGGCCAGTGGCTACTCCAACAGTCTCATCTCCATTTGTTCTCTTCTCATTCACTGTTTCTGTCACACAAGCATTCTTTTCATTTTTTGCAAAGCCATTCCAGAATTAAAAGATTAAACTTTTGGTCTTCCTTCTGCCTGGAATTCTCTCCCCTTAGACTTTGCAGGGCTTTCTCCTTTACCTAATTCAGATCTCATCTCAACTATCACCTCCTCAGAGAAGCCTGCCCTCACCATTTCATCTAATTCTTCTTTCTGCTATTCTTTATTCCATTACCTTACTTTATTTTTTCAAGCACTTGTCATTACCTGAAATTACATTATGCATTTGTTTTCTTATTTATTGTCCATTTCCCCCACTGGAATGTAAATTCCACAGAGGCAAGGACCTTTCATGAATTGTTTGCCTCTATATTTCCAGCATCAAGAATATGGTCCGACTCATAGGGGGTCTCAAGAAATGTCTATTACATGAATGAATGCACATGTGAATTTGTAGACTGGTTCCTCTCAGATGGGCATTGTGATAGACAGTTTCGTTTTTTCTGTTAGACTGTGTGACTGTGTAAGAGAACTGTCACCGTTTCCATTTTATTAAAGAGATATCTGGGATGCACAGGGTTTATTTAGGTCTATAGTCATGTAGTTTGCAAGTGCTAAAGCTGAGATTCAAGACTATGTTTCATTTGCTTTGATTTATTTAGTTCAAAATAAAATATATTATTTCCGTTTGGGAAAAAGAAGGAAGGAGGGCTTTGCTTTCTGTAGGGATTTTTTTAATTTTTAATTTTATTTATTTTTCTTAACATTTGTTTATTTTTGAGAGACTGAGAGAGACAGAGCATCAGTAGGGGAGGGGCAGAGACAGAAGGAGACACAGAATCCGAAGCAAGCTCCAGGCTCTGAGCTGTCAGCACAGAGACCGAAGCAGGGCTCGAACCCACGAATCATGAGATAATGATCTGAGCCAAAGTAGGACGCTTAACCGACTGAGCCACCCAGGCACCTCCAATGGCTGATGTTTTCTTAAAATCAGTCAGGAAATTGAGTGTTTTAAGCACATTGTCTATGTATTGAAGCTGCCCCTCAATGTAGTTTGATTGCTACAGTGTTGCAAAAAATGTTGAATATGAATGTCTTCCCAGGGAATCCATACTCTCCAGTTCTGCCACAGACCCTACCATTTCCTACCATCTTAACCATTTATTTATCTATGTGATGCCTAAATGCATTTCAGATTTGACCCTTAGTTTGGGTATTGAGGATAAATTGGCTAACTAAGTGACCAAAATGGTATTCATGTTTTGATTAGTACTTGTATCGTATAATTAAAACCCACTCTTGAATTTAGTTTTAGCAGTGGCCGTGAAGACTAAGTACTTATCTGCTGTCCCAAGTTCCTTATTATAAGATATAAGGTTATAATAGAATAACTAGAAAAATACATAAAAATAAATTAAAAACAAGGTTTTTAATTATAAGAAATGGATGTTATAAAAATTTTTACCTGCAAGAGTTGTTATAAAGATTAAAGGGTATCTGGTACATGTTATATGTTTGGTAGTAGACATTGTCATTATTGTTGCCCTAATTTTTATAGCTTTATCAAGTAAGCTTTCAAATACCCATGGGTGGGATAGAAAGCTAATGGAATTTCCTTTATAAAAATAAACATTTATAGCACAATACATATGGTTGTTGCAGGTATTAACATCAATAAGTAACGATGGCAATATATTTTGGATTACTTCCATTTTCAGAATCTCACTTTCTAAGAAGTGTTTCTGGGAAAGACTTCTCACCAGGGGCTGTGGTATGTGGTTTCTGGCCACACGGTCTCTATTCTTGATGTATCATTTGTTATTGGTTGACAAGTGCCCAGGACCCAGACACATGGGAATCTCTTAAGTGTTTGAAAGGACTAAAGGAAGGTAATTTTTTGGCAGCTGAACAGTGTGACCAATCATTGTATCATTATTACATGCTATGGTTGATGTACTTTTTGGCCTGGATTTCTGTGGAAGCATGATGTACCAAATGACTTTACCCCTGTGTCCTTTTAGTGTCACCGATGGGGATGCAAGTAGAGGTATAAGAGAGCGAGCGGCCATAACGAATCAGAATTTAGTGACTTCAGAAAATCAAATAAACAAGTAGGCAGCAACCAGTCTGCTTCTTTTAAAATCTTTGCCTGTTAATAATGAATAACTTTTCATTTGTATGTAGATTTTAAAATAATAATATGAAAGAGAAACCCAGGGGTTCAATGCATTTCATGAGCACAAATATTCCCATTGGGCAATGATATGTAAAAAAGGACATTTTCCCACTGAGTTGAACCCGTGTACTTCAACAGTCTTGCAAAAAAGAAGTTCATCGGAGTACAAAATAGAGCATGGCGGATGAGTGGATGGACAATTATAACTTTGAAACCCTTCATTTGTTCAGGAAGGCAGATGAAAAATAGTTCAGGTATAAAATGAAACGTATTTGGTTATCAGAAAATCTAGTTTGCAGAGCGTAGTTCTAGTGCATATTCTATGAATCTTCATTTCACTACCCTCCTTATAGGTACAGCACCGACAATCCATTTTTCAGGTTCAGAAACTGAGGATTGGAAATGTTCAGTAAATTTGCCAAGATTATGTAGCTAATTAGGGCACAAGTCAGGATTTCAAGCCCTTGATTGACTTCAAATCCTGCACTGTGTCCAACATGATACACTGCCTCGTTATGAAGTGCTTTCTAATTACTAGTTGTTATTGTTAGGGAATTGAGAACAGGTGTCTACCTCCAATGCTCTGGGACCCGAATCAAGAGGGTGAGACCCAGGAAATGACAGAAAACTGTCCCCAGGGCTACCTCTGGGAGCAGCTCACAAGACAAGACTCGGAGGCCCAGTCAGAGGAGCAGCTACCAGATAATTAATCAGTCTGACAAATGGCTGCACACGAAAAAGGAGACCAGCTGTGAATTGGGAAGCCAGGGAAGCAGGGGAACCCAGGAAGACAATGTAGATTTGCCTGAAGCAGGAAGAAAGTTGGAAAAGGAAGAGAAGGCAAGGCAGTGTGGAATAGGCTACGAGATTTGGATCCCTGTTAACCTTTTTATGTGTCCTTGGGAATGTTCCTTCTGGGAAGACAACGTGGTGCTAGGAGGCTGGAACATTCTGCACTACAGGCCCTAGGAGATGTCAGGAGACCAGCCCTGAAATAAAGTAACGGGGGAGGATGGGGGACCAGAGAGGAAGGAAGAACCAGAGTGGGGAAAGGCGAGTCATTTGAAAGTGGGCTAGAGTCTCATTTTTATATGCAGGACAGCTCAAGTATTGAAATCCTCCATGTTATGGAAATTGCCACAGGGCAGATGGAATGTTAACCTGTCTCGGTCTTGCTAGACCCTCACCTTATGTTTTAACCAGATTGGGGAAAAAATCTCTTCCATGAATGTAACATTCCTGAGTTTTTAAGAGCAGGTGTGGGGGGTAACGATGAGTTTGGCAAGGAGTGGAAAAATGAACGGGGTCGGGGGACGGACAAGTTCAGCAGCATCCTGCCACACTCCCACCCCCAATCTATATACCCTTGAATGAGCTTCTCAGTATATATGGGGCGGGGGGAAAGCCAGATTTTGCAGTTTCAGGACCCTGAAAATGTCATAACAATCTGAAAACGGTAATTTCCCATAGGAAAGTATGTAGCTTACACACACTTTTAGCATTTTGTGTGTGTGTGTGTGTGTGTGTGTGTGTGTGTGAGTGTGTGTGTGTGTGCATGTGACATGACATTTTCTCATCTTTGTACTTCGTTAGCATAATGGAACCGGCCATTGGTGTGAAACAGAGCTGTCAAACATAATACAGAATTCTATAAAACTCAGAAAATGGAAACTGTTAGTCACTACACGGGGCCCAATTCCAGGTGTATTACATGCTCTGTCATATTGAGTGAGACTGTGTGTCAAGCTCTGTCACTATTATGGCTCCACGTCCCACATATCATTCAGTTGCTGGAATATTTTTTTACCTTTCCCCCCACTTTATCCAGTGGCATCAGTGCTAAGTAGTTAGGGGGATGACAGCACTCAGCAACACCAAAAGCATCCAGGGAATTTAATCTCAATTCCAAATGCATAAGTTTGACTTCTGCACAGACACTTAGAATATCAAAGGGCTGGGGGAAATGGTTTTGAATGATTCAAGTCATATAATAGCAGGGGCACAAAGAAGCTTTGATATAGATAGGGAATTATTTTTAAAAGCTTCCTATGAACATATGAAAGCAGGAAGTGAATTTTAGGGTCTTTTCCTTAATAACTGCTGAATTTTCAGTACAAATGGAACACAAAGGTATATTGCCATTTACTTTGAGAAAAGAATTAATCGTAAAACCTGATGACATTTTTGCTTCTACTTATTGAATAAAAATTTATTTTTCGAGGCCTACTATGTGCCAAGAACTTAAATCTTAAAGTTCTGCGATACCTCATGGCCCACAAAGAAATAATGTTCGAGAATCTGTGCCACGCGTTTTCAACTGAGGCTGGTAGGTGATTCTGCTCCTAACCTTTGCTGACCTCTTTTTGGAACGCCTCATTTAATTGAGTATTTTCACAAAGTTCATCTTCCCTTTCACCACTGGTTCTGGGGCAGGGCTCCGCGTAAGAATTCGTGAGTATCTCCACCGCTAATGATACCAACCTAGGTATCCTTCCACGACAAAAGTTTCTAGTGTTATATTTGGGGTCTAGTTTTTATGTGCTAAATCTGACAACCTTGTCTAGGGGTCCTATATTGGTGCATTTCATGCTCCTTCGTGAAAAACGATAAAGTTATTAAATGCAAATGCAAATGCGCGTGCTCACACACACACGTTAATCTTTGAAGAAGGTAAAGAAAGGCCTGGGGAATTTTTGGAGGTTGTACTCACTCAGCATGTCTGAGCTGAAGAACCTTCTATCAAATGATTCTCTCACACTCTTCCAGAAATTCTTTTTCGTTTCCTCCTCCATGCATATGCCTGCGTTCCTTCATCTGTTAATATTATTCAATTCTATATTACATATTATTTACCGAATCGGGAACCACACATCTTCTTATTAGCCGGGAGTTGATTGACGGATGTGAAGGAGGGATGACCCTGATCATTTCAACGTAAACCTCAAGATGCTTTAGAAAGACTGGATTAACCTGCAAGCCTAAAATGTCTTCACGCTCATAGAGTAATAGTAATAACAGTATTAGCTAAAAATGTACCAAATGCTCTATTTTTCATGGATTATCGAATTTAATTTGGACATGGATGTTATTGTTGTTATTCTCATTTTACAAATAACGAAGCTATGTAGAGAGAAGAAGTAACCTGTTCAAGTTATAATACCTCTAAGTGGTGGATTCGAGCTCAGGCATGCCAGCTCCAGGAGTCTGGGCTCTGAACCCCTCATTGTTCTACTAAGAGTTCTGCATACTGATGTTAGGTCAAACTTCCCCCTTAAGTTTTCTGTAACATTTGACTCTGAATAGAATTCTGGTATAAGCGATATCACAGAAATTGTATCTTTAATATTGTAATAAGCTTAGAATTCTTGTTATTCCTTCAAATGCATCAACTTTCCTCAGAATTCTGCTTAATAGCATTTCATATTTTGAAAAACACTCTGGTCCATTAGTTGAATCAATGAGGTAACAATGGGGAGCAGGAAAATGCTAAAAATATGAACAGACAATAACCCTGCTTCCTTGGGGTGAGTTCTTCGATATTATGGCAATAGAACAGCTTTGCTGTCTTCAGCTAAGCATTTAGTTCTGAAATTAACTTTCACTAAACATATGAAAAGATGATAACACAAAAAATGTTTTTCATTCATCCATGAATTAGCTCGCACTGTGTAAGTAACGAGAAGAAAATATCTTTGTAAGCTCCTAGATGATGGCATTTTCTAAGTTATGAGAAATCTCAAGATGAGCAAATGCTAGAACAGTCAATTCATTTCATTCTTTTCAAATCTAGGTAAACTGGATTCATTGGCAGCTGTCCAAATAATGGTAAGGTTTGCCAGAATAGATTCATTTGAATAGCAATGTGGAACACTTCAAATTAGGTGGTGCTCATTCATTCAGCGATCATTCTCTCATTGCTCACCTGCCTGGTGCCAGGCTTTGTATTAGATTCTAGGGTTGCAAGGATATGTTTTCAAGAAGGTCACAATTGTGGGATTGGGGTAGTGGAGGTCAATGGGAAAACAAAGTAAGCAAGGAACTACTTCATTGTGGAGAGTGCCGCAACAGGCATTTGGACAAAATAAGGTTAAGAAGGAGATCAGCTCTTCCAAGGGAAGGTGTCAGAAAGGTCTTCTAGAGGAAGGGATATTGGACTGTGTTAAAAAGATGCGTGAGGTTTTGATTTCAATCTGGAGACACTGGGGAACTATAATTCTTTGGCTTTAAAGTTGTCTGAGTCTTTCTCTCAAGCTGCTATTGTTAGTCTTCTCTGATGTGTCTTATTTCAAAATACCAAATTACTCATCGGAAAAGACTTGTCGATAAATTAATTGCATTTGCTCATATATACATCTATATTTATTTTTAATTAACTTTGAACACATGATAGGGAAACACATTCATCTTCTCACTGAGAGTTGCTCACATAATTGCATGGTACAGTAATGCTCAACAATATTTGGTTGATTAAAAGCTGACAAATAGCGTGACCAATTGCCCTTTGGATGTCAGATAGTGGGGAGGATTGCACACTGTGAGGATTTGTTAGCTGGTTCCGGGGCTAGCTTTTCTCCAATCATTCACAAATGGTTGTTTTCTCTTTCAGAGAACTTTATAACTTCTTCAAGCTTGGCCCTTAGCTTGAGAAAGAAAGGAAATCACATTTCAAGAGGTTGTCTGTACCTAGCTTTGATTTATTAATTGGGTAAATTAACTCAGGGCAAAATATATCAAAGTTTCTGATGTTTCAGAGACATGTCATTGGTTCAGTAAATCAGCGCAGTAAATCCCTCTGTGAGAGGGTCAGTGCAAATGGTTGCAAAATGATCTCAATTGTCGCTCACTCACCTGTGTCTCAATACTTTTTCCTTTTTGTCTCTAACGTTTATAATCTGACTTCTCTCTAACTTCCTATCAACCCAGTGTCTCTAATTTACTGACCTGATGGATAGTCTTAACCTTCTTGTTTTTTTCCTCCTGTCCATATATCTGTCTATGACCTGTCTTCTCCCTTCTGGTGTGATGCTCGTTTTAGATTTCTGTCTAGTGCTGATGGCTAAATTTAGCTCACATCAGTCCTCTTTCTTATGCACAGATCTGACACGAAAATGTGTTTCCATAGCTTGTTTTGAATACTAGCAATTATGTCTTACTAACTGAGCTCTGCCGCTGCTACTCTTTCTATGTCTTCTGCACACAGTTCGTGAGCCACTTGTCTCGTTCATCGACCATCTACTCTGTTGCTATTACTATTTATTTTTAATAATTTAAACTATTACTGATTTTTGAATGTCCAGTAGGTGTTATTATCTCTGCTCTGCAAATAACTGAAAGGAGACTCACCCAAATTCTCACAATTTCGCTAGTCAGGGCTCTGCAATGCGAGTGGGAGAAATCGAATTCAAATTAGCTTTACAAAGGGTTTTGATTCTCCTATGTTCCTGGAAAGTTGAAAAGGTTAAATTTTAGGCATCTTTGGATTCAATGGTTTGGGTTATGTCATCAGAAATTTGTCTCTTTTTTTTCACCTCTTTCAGCTTTCCCTTTCGTGGTGGATTTATTTTTTGGCAGGTACTTCCCAGGCAGTAACAAAAATGATTACTGGTTGTTCCAAGCTTATGTTCTACCTATAAGAGATTCCAGAGAATATGTGGACTGAATAGCTCCAGAAAAAGCCCTGGGGATGAGTCTGAATTGACCTAATTTGGGTTCCATGCTGGTCCATGAACTATTGCCAGGATGACTGGGTCCTCTGAGTAACTCATCCTGTATTAGGTGCCCTGTTGGAGCTAGAAGTTGGGGCCAGACTCCTGAGCCAGTTGGACTGAAACTAACAAGAATTTCTCCAAAAGATGCTGAGGTGAAGGAAAGCACATGCCCACTGCAAACCTGTAGATGGCAGAGTCAAAATTTCAACTGACATTTGTGTAAATTAAAACATCAGTGTGAAGATATGATTTATCCATTTATTCAACAAATATTTAAAGACTTTTCAAAGCTGTAGATGAGCAACAAAACCTGCCCTTTTGGAGCTTACATCTTAGGTTGGGCAGAAAATAACCAGTCAAAAATAGAGAACAATTTCAGAGAGCAGTGAGTTCTTTAAGGAAACAAAGCATATGAGGGAGTTAAAGAGTAATTAATTGGTTATTCACTGAGTGGTTAATTTGGCTAGTGAGCACAAGGAGGGGACATTTGTGCAGTGACTGACTGAAGGGAAGTTGTGAGCTATGGGGAGATCCCAGGGAAGAACATTTCCATAAAATGGACAGCAAGGGTCTCGGGAGATTATTCATATGGCTTGTATTCTGTTTTCACTTATTTTCTTTCTACTCTCACTTCCCCAATATCAAATATCTAGCATTTTTGTTGCCTTCGTAAGTAAATCTGGACTGGTGACTACAGGGTTCTTAATTTTTATTCCTAGAAATAGTCCCTGTAGTGGTTAGTAAATGATGAACATTTAATTTTGTAGTCACGCTAGACTCCAGAGCTGTACTAACACCTCTATCTCTACTGTTAACTCTATTTTTCTCTTTTGTCAAGGTGACAGCTGTTTGTCACTTCCAATGCCTCTATTCTCCATTGCCACTTCTTTTGTTTGTCTCCTTGGCGGCTTGCCACTTGCTTATTTTTCTTATTTCTTTTCTCTCCTATATCTTTTTCTTTTCCTTGGTCCAGACGGCTTGGATTTTGTAAAAATTGGCTTGGCTCTTGTAGTCATTATGAACTATTTAGAGAATATCCTTTCATTCTCTATAACAAATTGACCAATCACTGCACATTCTGTGTAATTTTCACCTCATCTATTCTTAACAATTTTGCAGTTATTCTCTTTTCCTCTTCTAGAGGTACTTACCCCCTACCTGATTGGGTGCTGTTCTGAAAGCTCAAGGCTGCGGGATAGCTGATCTATCAGAGTCATTATTCTGTTTTGTTTTCCTCTTGCTCTTTGTAGCCTGCATCCACACCAAAGCCAAACACCAAGATCCTTGCTATTCGCCAGGTCCTTTAAACTTAATCTTGGCAACTCACATGCATGTTTTTTCTTACCGCCTTCGGCATGGCCAATCCAATTCACACTCTTACAGTCTCATACCTGAACCTAATGCAGCAAACTTCAGCCGGTCCCATCTTTCTCTCTCCTTCCTAGTCTATCTTTTACATTTCTACGGATGTTATTCCTAAAATACTGTTTGCGTAGTGCTATCTCTATAATCAAAATCTTTCAAAATCTAATCACCAAACAGAGTAAAGTACCAACCCTTTAGCTTGCCATTCAGCACGCTTCATGGCAAGTTATGAATTTCCCACTTCTGACACTAATCCTGCAGCCTTTCTAGGCTCCCCGCTGTGCAGGCAAACTAATCCAAGTACTGTCGCTGAATGCGTATTGAGCAGTCTTGACTTAACCTTGTGTTCTACACTTGGCTCTTCCCCTTTGTCTGGAATGTTTTTCTGTTCTTCATCTTTATAATTACCATCAATAAAAAAAATCTAGTTCATAGTCCCCATCTATTCTGTAACTCTGTAGCATACTCTGTAACAATCCAAGTTAGAAGTGGTCATTCCTTTCGCAAATTCCTTTTTTAAATATATGGCACTCTTCTGTCTGATGCTGCTAATTACCTTTTACACATAGACTCTATCTGCCAACTTGCTTGCATTTGCTCCCCATTGTTGCATTTCTTTCTGTCCTTCTTAGAGCCTGCCTAGTTTCTCTTCAAAATATGTATGTTGACAGATTTTTTGTCCTTGTTATTATAGTTTGGGGATGATATGGAAGACCAGGCAGGAAGGCTAAGCTCAGATATAGATATTCATATCTATACAGATCTCAACTTCACATGTATTCACCGATATCTTTATAAATACGTATTAGGGACATTCCTTCAAACGAATAAGAATTTTGATAGTTGTGAAGACTGTTATCCCAGGAAGGGTCCTTGACTTTTTTAATGATATTTCATTCCTGAGGTACTGGGAAAAATCCCTAACGATGACGCTCTTTTTCATTTTAGTATTAATAATGTTGGAGTGTGTTGATCTTTATGTCTCACTCTTAACTGATGCTAAGATATTTACACTTGGTGGTATGCTCCAATGATCATCATGACAAATTGGTTTTTTGCTTCCTAGTTTCTATACCATGCTTTGTTTCTGAATTATTTGCTTATTGTAGCTGTGTATGCTTTCCAAAAAGCATGTCTTTATGCAAGTAAAAATTGTGCTATGGAGTCGAACGGGCATATGGCATTGATTATTTTATGTTGAGTATTTTCCCACTTGATTATATCTTTCTGGGAGAATTCAACTGAAGATTGCAGAGGAAGAGCATAGATAGGTTTGCAGAGGGGATGTACAGATATGCTGAGGACTTATCTCTTACACACGACTTTGGTTTTCCTGAATTTTCCCCTTCTTCCCTTTAAATTGCATGCTATTTTTCATGTGTCAAGATATATATGTAGGAGATCCTAGGTTGGGCTCTGTACTCTGGACTTTGACTGCCCTGTGTTTAATAGTTTCATCGGCCACTTACTAGATGATCTACCTTGGGCAAATTACTTGATATTTCTGTGCTTCAGTTTCCTTGTTTACAATATGGAGAATGTAGGACTTGCAGGCTATTTGTGAGCATTAAGGAAGATTGTAACTTATAGACTTATAAAACTGTTAGCATGACCTGTTCACAGAATAAGTACTCAATAAAGTCTAGCTAATAATGTTGGCTCACCCCTACCCTAGACAACTTTAGTTGATTATTATATTTATTCCATTAAAATGAAAACACAAAAAGCAACTTACATCTTAAGTGAATTTAAATACAAGTTTCTTAGATCCTGTCAAGTGGGCCCAGTATCCTCTTAGGGCCCTTTCTAGTCCTTAAAAAAGAGAAGAAACATTTATAATTAGGTGTTTATTAAATGAAGTGAACATAAATGATCACATAGGTGATTTTTAATACTATTCAGATGGGCATTGCAAGATTATTTTGAACACTTTAAATACTCTATTATTTTAATACTCCATTCGAAAGGTACAGGTTTGTTACTAAGTTGACAAAATGTCTAAAAATTTTTAGGCTTAGTATTCAAATTATTGGAGTTATTCTTTAAAGTGTCTTTATATATACATATGTAATATGAATATGTGTATATGTATGTGTATGTATGCATATGTGAACATATCTGGTAATGACCATTTTATTAAGCTAGTATCTTAATAGTATTAGATAAATATTTCATATATATTTCAAAAGTATATAAATTATATAAATTTTATTTTAACTTTTTCCTAAATATAATTTATAAGTTAAATCACTGAAATAAAGAATTCACCTAACAACCTTTTTTATTAGAGCTTAAATAGATTTTCCAAATATTTTTTTCTTAAAAACAAAGCATTGTCTACAACAGTAGATGTCACTATAGCAAAAGAAACCAGCCATTCAGAAGGCTACTTTTTTTCCCCTAGGAAACTACATCATTACAAGAGAAATTATATACTAATTTGTTGAAGCTCAGTGTGTCCATCTCCTTGCTTTGAGGAAAGCGGTCCTCATTTAAATCTATATCTTACTCTGCCTAAAACATCTTTGTAGTAGGAGATTTGTGGACTTTCTGGGCAAGTAGTTCCAGTTACTATAAAGCTAAAAATCAAGAAGTTCTTTTGTAAATATGATCAAAATTCTGTCTTCTAGATTTTGAATCATTTATTCTTATTCAATATCAAGAAGAATAATTGATTACATATTTGTAATCCTCTGAGTATATTTCCTCACCAAAAATGTTATTAATTACTTAAATAATGTATCTATATGAAATGGAAATTAAAATGATAGTGAACATGAAATAAGGCATTATATACCTTCTTTCATTTATTTGTTAAACAGACTTAGTTGAGCACCTACTATGCACTAAGCATGGTAGTTACCAGGCAGACAATGTCTTTGCCCCGATGGTATTACCATCTAGCAGATTTATTTAGATAACTACACATTGTGAAGTTTATATTACTATTCATGAGTAATAAGTGTAATTATTTTTGAATTCTTTGGTCTAGTATATTACAGTGGAGCCCTTTTAGTCTTTTCTTTAGTAGAATAGAATAGTAGGTATTATCAGCTATTTCCCACCAACTATCTATTTTCTCTTCTGGAAATAGCTTCCTATAATCCTCCGGGATATCACTCCATTTCACCTCCAGTGCATGTAACTTGAGTGACATTGACTCCTTTACAGCTTCTGAAGGTGCACGCCTGAGTGTCAGGTCTGGTCAGTGAGGGTTTTGTATTCTTGTGTGTACAGTGTCCTCACATACCAGAACCCCTGCGACCTAACCTGTGCTTCCCATTTGTTGATGTCTGCCTTACACTTGGTGTGAGAAACTTGGTGTTTCTTATTTCCGTGTTTTTGCTTATTTTTGTTTCTCTTCCTAGGATGCCATTTTCCAGCCTCTTCCTTTGTCCATTCTATCCACTCTTTAAGACCACCAAGACAGCTCTTTCTTAAAAGGCTTTCCTGCTCGCCTCCCCCATTAGAGAAAATGTCCCTTTTGAGAACTTCCTCCATCTTTGGGCAGGTCTCTATGTGCAATAGCTCATCATTTTCACAATATTCTGTGTTTCTATTTCTCACTTAGATGGTGCGCATCTGGGTATCTGAATTTTAATCTTCTCTGTATTTCTAGCACCTCGCTGATATCTGGAACACTGGTCGCTGGATGTAGATTTGGAGCTGGTTTACTGAAAGCCCTTAAGAGCAGTATGGCAGAGGCCTGTTTTTCCTGTAATAGGCCTTTGTTGAATTTCATAGTTCTGAAGAATGGTAGATAGTTCAAATGACTATGTGCTGAGTCATTCCAACAACCCGCTCTTTGTGTCTCTGAGCAGAGAATTGCATTCATTACTTTTCTCAGGTTGGCCTTAGGAAATAATATCCAGATTTCATTCATCGAGTATTTATTTAACTACGAAGGCTCCCTGGATCATGCAAGCTCACTGTATTCTTTCTCTCTCTCCTCTGATCTCTTTCCACATTTATAGACTGGGTTATTAATTTGGCAATTAATCATATACTATCTCGTGGCATTTCTTTTTTGTGATTTTTTAAACGTGGCACTTAGTCTGTTCTAAAACTCACATGCTTTCATATGAATAGGGATATTTGTTCATTAGCATACTTATTATTTATTCATGATATAGTTTTTGAGAATTCATTATGATTCCCATTATTTTTCTTTTGCACATATCAGTTGGGGTTCTGTTTATGCTAGCAACAGAATCTGGCAAATTTAAGGACAAAACAATGAATTGAAAGGATCTTAGGGAACTCACTGTATTGAGGGCAGGACTGGAGAACCAGGCTGGAAACAGAAGGGAAGCAGGCCCAGAAGCTGCTCATGGCAGGGGACTGGAGGACAGTGTTGCACAGAAACTGTTGATGCTCGGAATGAACTCCCCTTCTTCTTTCCTCCATCTACTCTCACCATGACCAAGACTCCGTGCCTCTGAGAACATGGCCAAGTTCAGGCCATGTACTTGCTCCTCTGCTGTTTGAGAGTGATGAGTGGGAGGAATGAATAAGAAAACCCTCCAGGGATTTATTGGGCTTCTAGCAGATATGAATTTATTAAGGTAGTTGGGGAATTCTCAGGAAAAGAATGGATTTCGGATAGTTAAAAAAAATGCTGAATAACTATTATCACCTGTAATTAGTTGTTCACACAGACTTACTATCAAATCCCAGCATTGACAGTGACTACCAGTATGACCTTATGCAAATTTCTTCATCTCTGTAGGTATCAATTTTTCTTCTCTCTGTATAAGGATACCAATATTTAATGTCACATGGTGGTTTTAAGGATTAAATTAAATAAGGTGTCATATATGCGGTGACTGTTACACCGTCTGTCACAATAGGTGCTTCATAAATATTATTTGCTGATCTACATGTATACAGTATAAGGCTATTCTATATAGATGAGGCAAAGGAGTAGCAATTTTGGCTTCTGTCTGTGAACAGTTTGTAGTTTATTTTATTTTATATTTTTAATGTTTATTAATTTTTGAGACAGAGAGAGACAGAGCATAAGTAGGGGAGGGGCAGAGAGAGAGGGAGACACAGAATCCGAAGCAGGCTCCAGGCTCTGAGCTGTCAGCACAGAGCCCGATGCGGGGCTTAAACTCACAGACCATAAGATCATGACC
This sequence comes from Paguma larvata, assembly GCA_030068075.1. NCBI lineage: Eukaryota > Metazoa > Chordata > Mammalia > Carnivora > Viverridae > Paguma > Paguma larvata. The sequence goes on along the minus strand of CM057838.1, from coordinate 35,464,319 downwards.
TGAGCTGAAGTCGGACGCTCAACCAACTCAGCCACCCAGGCACCCCAACAGTTTGTAGTTTAATCAGAGACAAAAGCATACATGTAATTTAATTCCATCCTCACATGTACATGGTGAATTGGGCAGAGGCATTTTTATAATCTCTGGTTTTCAGATGAGACATCAGAGATCCAGAGAGGTTAAGCAGCTTGACAATAATCACACAGCCCTTACATGGCAGAGCTAAGGCTGAGCGAAGTTTTCCTGGATCCACTGCTCTTTACAATTGGGGATATAGGATAGCTCAGTGAAGGATAAAGTTACTCAATTCAATTCCAATCAGAAAATTGTATTGAATACCTATTATAATAATCTAGGTTCTGTGAAGGAATATAAATTTAATCAATATGTAGTTTCTTGTCTCAAGAAGATTAGAATCTTGGGAAAAAGATGGATAATGACCAAAATACAAGATAATACATGATTAAGTGCTATGTTTTTCATTTAGTTCTTTTTAAAATTTTTTTTACAGTTTATTTATTTTTGAGAAAGAGAGAGAGAGAAAGACAGAATATGAACAGGGGAGGGGCAGAGAGAGAGGGAGACACAGAACCTGAAGCAGGCACCAGGATCTGAGCTGTCAGAACGGATCCTGATGCAGGGCCTGAACTCATGAACAGTGAGATCATGACCTGAGCCGCAGTTGGACACTCAACCAACTGAACCATTCAGGCGCCCCTCATTTAGTTCTTTTAATAAACTATTGAATGTGTCTGGCTCTGTATTAGGTGCTGAGGATTCAGTGGCAAACAAAAGGATAAGCCATCTGTCCTCGAGAGGCTTACATTTTGTTGGAGACAGACAGACATGAACACAAAGTACATATATACAAGTAAGATAAGTCTAGCTATTGACAGCAATGTGCTAGGAAAAAAATGCAGAGGTTTGTACTACCGAGTTGATGTGGGCTGCTGTCAATGAGCAGTGCTTCTGAGGGCCTGAAGAGGTCAGTCATGTGAAGACGTGTGGGAAGAACAATCCAGGCAGAGGCACGGCAAGTGCAAAGATGATGAGGTGGAGATGAGCCTGGAATCTTGAAGAAGAAAAATGAGACTGTGTGGCAAGAACCCAGAGCCGGGAGGACGGCAGAGTATTGTGCAATTTGGAGATGCGGATGGGAGCCAGAAAATGCAGGGCCTTATACACTGTGGTGAGGAGAGTCTAATACATTATTTTGAGTTTAGTGGATGCTCCCAAAGATTTGGGCAGAAAAGTGATATTATTTGATTTGTTTTGTAAAAAAGATCCCTCTGGCTTCCTTGAAGGAATACAATGTTTACCTGGGCACTAAGAAGAGAAAGAGGGATATTTCTTTGAAAAAGTCAGGGAGGATGTGGAAAAGGAGGGGGTACTCCAATCAGTGAGATGGATGGGTTAGGGATTCCAGAAAATGGGAGCACCGTCAGCAGAGGAGGAGGGTTTAGGAAGCGTGATGCGTGTTTGGGCAGCAGTGAGTTTTCCAGTGTTTCCCCGCTGCGTGGGGATGTCAGAATGAGGGAGACCTGGGAAGAAAGTGGGTACCAGGCTATGCCCCAACTACATTCTGTAGGCACTGCAAACTATTCTGTGTCTGAGAAAATTATGCTGTGTTTGGTGTGAAGGCTATCAGAGGAGGCAAGAAGGCCACTGACATGGTGCCCGTATGAGGTCGTTTGAGGATGATGAGAGCTGAGCAGTGCGGATGGAAAGGAGGAGGCAGAGGTCAGGGCCATTATTGACAGGAAGAGCTGCCAGCACTTGGTGATGAGTTGGGTGAGAATGGCTGGGAGGTGAGGGGGATCTGAAGACATCTGCAAGGCAAGGCGAGCCGGGGATGCCCTTTTCTGTGAGATGAAGTTTGGAGGGCGGGGTGGAGATTGCAGTTTTGAGCAAGTTGAACGCAAGGTTTTGGCAGGACTTCCACACGATGATGCAGAAAAGACAGCTGCAAAAGCAGAGCCGGAGCTCAGGAAGCTTGGCCTTTAAAAGCACACCTATTCCAACTAATTTCTTATAATCTGTGAACGTTTTTGTGAATTTTTAGATATTTGCTATTTTCAAGAAGACAGAAGTTTCACAAGTGTTTGTCAGAACCAACTGGCATTTTCTACCAAAGGAAAAGGTTTTCTTCTTCTTCTTCAAAAAAAAAAACCAGAACGTTCAGTAAAGAGAAAGCTGGTTGATGATTTCTACTTCCTTTTCTTACTTTGGAAACTGAGTTCTCAGACTTGTTCAGACCCGAGGAATAGCATTAGGGAATTATATTCTTACTGTTATAAGGAAAAGGATCTTGCTAAAATAATCTACAATTGGTAATAAAGAGATAGCCTCTCTCTTGTGTCCCTAAAGGAGGTAATAGGAGAGGGTAGAAAAAAGGCAAGATTCTTAGAATCTATGTTTGTTTATTTTAATAGTTCTAACAAACTACCGGACACGATAGACTAGAACAAAGGGCAATATAAATGGCTAAATGAGAAAAAAGTATGTCAATGAGAGAGAAAAGAGCCCTCTTTATGAGCACTTAAAAAGTTTGTATTTGAAATAAACAGCTGTCCATAGTGCTAAGCTAGACATACTGAAAAGCAAAATGGAAGGTATGTGTCCAGTACCAATTACAGCTTGAGTAAGATCTTTTCTCTCTGTTTCTTCTCCTCACCTGTATAGCCATATGTTTCTCAACAGTTACATTTTCTGTTCCTCCAAGAGTTACATGTTTCAGATTCCTCCTGAACCACACAGTACCTTTTCTCCTGATACTAATTTGAAGGTATGGAGCCAGTGGTGTGGAGGTACTTAATTCTCGAACAAAGGTCATTTTTAATTGCCATCTCCAGTGTCTGAGGACGGTATCATCAGTTATCTGACGTGACTCAGCCTCGGCATTGGCACTGACGCAGCTCCTAATAGACTAGAGTTAGTGTCATGGACTGACTGGCTGACCCAGCCATGTGAAACCAGGGAAGAGAAATGAAGGCTGCCATTGTTGAATCCACAGCTGACCTTAACAATCCAGGTTAGGCAAGGACAGCCCATTCTGAGGGAGACCAGTTCGTTTTGCAGTGTGTTTGTTGCTACAATTACTGAAGTGACTATGGCCTTCCAGTTTTATATCTATGCAAATTATTTTGGAAGAAGGACCTGGAGGTACAGAGACATACATACACTTTGCCAAGACCACCATATTGTAGTGGAGGCCATCCAGGCGTGGGGATCCAAGGTGGGGATCTTGTTAAGTAGTAATCGGGGCAGCTTGCTTGACCTCTGACCATTGTTTTCTCATCTATCTTCCTATAGCCTCTGTATTTCAGACCCGCTCAGGGCCCGGCGTTTATTTACTCTTTATAGCAAGCTCAGGAGAAAAATACCATTGCCATTGTTTTTACAGGAGAAGAGGCTGTAAATTTTCCAGGGACACATTGCTAGTAAGGGATGGATTTGAGATTTTTTACCATGTCACTCTCTCCTCAAAGCTAGTGCTCTTTACTCTTCTAAAACTCCTCTCATCTATAAAACATGATGATAACAACACCTGTTTTATAGGGTTGTTGTATAGATGAAATAATAGAACTATGAAATGTTTAGTACTTTAGTATGCATTAGGCAATCAATAAATGGTTGATGGTGTTGCTACAAGTAATGAAGAAAAATCCTCACTAAAGCATCTAAGGCAGTGAAGTCCTTTGAGTCTTCAGTCTGAATTAGTGTGATGTTACTAACACTGCAAGCAGATGGTAAGGAATACAATCCAAAGGAATGAATCTCTAGTAGTGAAATGTCAGATACTATAACATCTGAATGGGAAACATATCTTTGTGCACTTGGAGTTATCCTGGTAACTCCCAGATCATTCTACGTTGACACCCGTGTAATACCCTTTAAGTAACATTTGTCCTGATAAACACAAAACTATCAGTTTCAAAGTAAGTAGAGTCTGTGCTGAACTGTGGGAGGCTGGAGTTCCAGAATAAGTTTGGGAAGCTTAAATCTGAGATAACAAAATATAATATATGATAACTGAGGGAAATGTGAAAACAATTGCAAGCAATGTGAGTAAAAACAGGAGAAACAGGTTTGCAAGGGATTCTGGAAAATATAAACTTTGGCATTCTATCTTCTTAACTGAAAGGAGAGATTGGATAATAAGTAAGCCATTCCTGAAAAGGTAATATTATTATTTTTTAAAGATGTAATAATTATTATCAACTGGATGTTCTAACTTGGTAGATCACAAAATGGAAAACTAACTGACTTTGTGACGGTTACCTGATCTCTTGGTCTCTTTGCTCTTGATGTCTATAAGATGCTGCTGACTGAGTAGGACCTCTGCTTTAGACCCAGCTCTTGCACTTTTTGGTGCAAAGCAATTTGTTTCTAATGGCAGTTTTATGGTCCACTGACTGCACTGAAATGTAGCACTTTACCCACCATGAACTTTGACATGTTTATAACAGGGACTTAATCTGAAAATATGCAAGAGGGAGCCTTCTGAATATAATTTATAATCAGACGAGCTCTAATGTAGGTGTTGAATAGCATATGAAATTAATATTTGTGCCTTGGATTTTGAGGTTAATTTTGTCCTCCTTCAAGAGACATAGTCATATCAGTAGGTGAACTGAAGGTTGAAATCTCAATTGCTTCGAAGGGACATCAAGCCTTATGAATTTGCATCGGTACTAAAAACAGCAGGGGAATGGTATAATTAACATATATGTAGTTCCATTTCTAAACACCAAACAAAACCTAGAATGAACCTTACAAAGGACTTTTGGATAAACACTCTGTTATGTCATAGCTAACAGTGTCAATAGTCTTGGTTATTATACTTGAAGATCTTTACTTCTGCACGTGTGGGCTTTTCCTAAATTTCCAGGATATATTCTATTATATGTTGACCTTTTCCCCCTGCTTTTTCAACTATATACTATTTAATACCACAGTGTTTATTTCTTCTTTAAGATACTTGGTTCCTAAAATTGAATAGCAACTTCACATGCCTACACTTAGCCTGAAGTGTTTATATACTTTAATTAGCGTAGAAATATTTCCTAGCTTTCAAAGCACTTTTATGCAGACCATAATCCTCTGCAGAGGGGAAAATACTACCGTTCAAATGACTACTCTGTTCTAAAAAGTACTCCAGAAAATTCAACTTTTAGAAGAGTACTAGAAGAGGACTAAACAGTAACTTGGAAATTTCATGGTAGTAAAAGATGATTCAATATTTTGCACTCAGCAGTTTGAAGTGTGCTTCAGTTTTTATTTTAATTTTCCTTGTGAATCTTTCATCAATAGGATTGTCAAAATAAGTTTGATGGGAACTTAACTGTTCATCAGTGAAAAGAGACAAAACACTTAAGGGAAAAATTGGTCACATTACACAATTACATGGCAGATCAGTGCCTATGACAGAGTGGACCTTGCATACGGCCGAGGGATTCTGAATACTAGCAGTGGCACAGTTGTAGCGTGTTTGTGTGAGCCTCCGTGGGGGTGCTGTGGGCCCGGATGGACACGTGGGTTTGTAAACCACAGTCGAAGCAGCTGTGGAAGCTGTTTCTGAATCTTGCTTGGCCTATCACATGTAAATGAACATGAGTAAAAGGATGAATATGACTGAATATGACTTTGTGTTTATGTGTCTATTAAAAAGAACATATGAGCGAGGAATTTGCATGTGGATGGGGCACGTTCTTACGTATTTGTGTTATATTGTTTCTAAAACACTTGATTAACAATATTGATTGTCGGTATCCTGCTTAGGTTTCTGTCATTTTGGCCACTCTCCTTTACCAAGATGGAGCTTAAATGATATCGCTCATGTCTTTGCTGCTTCAAATAGTGCTCAACTAGGAATCAGAAGGCGATACTAATGGCAGCATCATCTTCAAGAGCAAGGGACAAAGCTAGAGATGTACCTAATACCTTAGCAGGAAGTTTATAGATATGAGGTCACTGCTGACTACTTTGTATTTTTATCCAGTACCAAGTTGATTTTAGCCTGAAGCAAGCAAAATATTTCTTCCCTGCACTGTTCTCTCATACTTTCTCTTTCAATAGGTTTCAAACGTATAAAAAATACTTTGCAGTTTCTAGTGTCTTCTCTTTATCTTGGAGGTGAATGAGAAGACAATGAGAGTGAACTGGACACAAGGTTCACTCAGAGAAGAGGAGCCCCTGATCTTGGATTAGAAGACGGAGATGTAGTTAAGAAGGGTCAGAAGAGGTATCAGGAAAATATAATAAGCAGATACATTCTGGAAATATTTGCATGAAGACATCAAATGAATATTTGAATCATTAGTTTGTGATACTAGTATATTTAGTAGTACACAATTCACAGCAGCAGCAAGTGGTTTCATGAGAACCATAATAGGGGAGCTGTTGGTTTCTGTAGGCCTGTTAGTAAACGTCAAGAGTTGTTTACCAGCTTTAAAGAGTTGTAGAGACAGCCTCTCCTTGTGAGTTTCATGGATATTAAAGCCAATTTGAATAGCAACATAGTGCTCAAACAATTCAGACAAACAAGAGCAAGGGGATTGCATGCCAGAAATATGTACATTCGTTGGTTCTCATCCTGGTTTTACTTTCTGACAGTCATCTCTAGAGATTCAGTGAATACATTTCACCTTGAGGTTTTGGAGCTGCTCACTGTTGCTAAATTCCTAAAACCCATGGCTGGGTTTTCTTCTAGATAAGTCTGTGGACTACATTCCTGCCAGGTCTCATGCAAAGCTTGATAGCTGAGGGAAATTAGGAGCCATGTGATTCCTTGGAAGAGGAAAGGGACCTGCAAAACTTGACGTAAGCCGGTAAAGTTGGCAGAACCAACAGCAAATTATTCAACAAATTTGTAAAATATGCACAGCATATGAAAAAATACATCTGCCTCCCACCCAACTCCAATCACATTTTCTTTCTTTTTTTTTTTTTAATTTTTAATGTTTATTTTTCAAGGGGAGAGAGAGAGAGAGAGAGAGAGAGAGAGAGAGAGAGAGAGAGAGAGAGAGAGAGGGAGACGGTGAACAGGGAAGGGGCAGTGAGAGAGGGAGACACAGAATCAGAAGCAGGCTCCAGGCTCTGAGCTGTCAGCACAGAGCCTGACGCGGGGCTTGAACTCATAGACTGTGAGATTGTGACCTGAGCCAAAGTCGGATGCTTAACCGACTGAGCCACCCAGGTGCCCCCCAATCACATTTTCTTTCCACTTTCTGGTTCATCTTGTGAAAATGGGATGGATTATCCACCCAAAATTTGGTTCAGATATCAAACCAGTAATAGCCATGCATGTAAGAAAGTGTGAAAAGGTTTATTACTCACAAAATGAGACTGTCTGGGGAGGCTACCAGCAGGGTTCAAAAATGGCTGGAGAGAGCAGGGAAAGGAGACTGGAAGGTTTGTACTGCCGTTAGGAAGTGGGGTTGGTATGATTCCTGCACATACACAGGCTGGAGACTGCATGGTTTGCACTTCCCGCCAGCATCAAAGGAAGGTGTGTTTGTGCTTTATTAGCTTGCCCAGATGCAGGGAGAAAGGAGAAAGGGGAGAGGTGTGGCTCAAAAGCTCTCCTCAGGCAAACATCGAAACTGGGATTGGATGTGTTATTACAACCCTATCCTGGAACCATGTGAGGAAATGGATTTGGGGAGGTGGTGGTAGTGTTAAGTATCTCCTACACCACAGAAAATCTCATACACTGGCCATGACCTCAGACTCCCTTTATTTTATGTTATCCAGGCCAACAGGGGTCACTTCCACTTTCCACTTCTGCATTATTTTCTGTTAATGAATCAGTCACTTTAAAAATTAATATCCATTTAAAAATCAAGATGGAGACCAAAAAATGCTTGTAAATAAGTAAAGAAAAAAAAAGGCAGTTATTGATGTAAGTTAAGTAATGAATCATCAGCTGAACGTGAATAGAAGGCTTTTTCCTGGGGAAAGAGGCTTGGTACTTGAAAACTATATAGATATCCTCTTCAGGAAATTTATATCTGTTAAAGAAAGGTCCATATTTTCTCTAAGTTTCTCAAAGACAAATGACACAATACAGTGAATTTGTATATTCGCCTCCAGTGTATATGTTATCTGGAAATTTCAGCCTTATTCAGACCAAATTAAAAAAAATTGGAATACACAGTAGCTGTTTAGTTTTAGGGAGAGTTGATTGACAGTGGGAAATCTAGTTCTTGAAATATGTTAGTTCAAATCTGAGTAGGCAGAACATTCCAGAAGCTTTGATGATTTAGAAGTAGTTCACCTTAGTAATTAATGTCAAAGGCCTCTTTTCTGATTATACAAGAATGCCTGCTTATGTGTCCTGGGTTAGATATTGGGGATACAAAGTTGAATGAAGTATGGTTTGTGCCTTTAAGGATCTTCTAGTTTATTCAAATGGCACTTGGGATACAGGTTCTAAGGATTCAAGGAATAAAAGTCTTAGGCAGGGTTAAAACTGTGACAGTTAGCCTAGTTTACCAGCAGCCACTTCTGCAAAAGCATAGCCGTCTGTGACCTAATGTTTTAAAATAAAAATTTCTGTGAAAAACAAGTCCCAGACTTCAGCATTATTTCCTTAAACAGTTCTTCTAAAATATAAGGAAGACTAGCCAGGCAAGGACAAATTCTAATTTGGTTTTGAATGTTGTCCGTGAAAGACTGATGACAACTGACAGTGTTGTCCGGCCTTCTTAATGTGACACCGATTTCCGTTTGAAACAGAGCAAACAGTGACTTGCAGCGTGCTGAAGTCAGGCTCCTCTGAGAGATGCTTTGTTGTGTATTCTGAGGCACATCTCTCCAGGTAATGAGGTGTGAGAGGGACTGATAAGCACATAGAATGCGGAAGAGAACAAAACAATAAAACAAGCAGCTTCACTCTTAGTCATGATTGCATGCAGTAAATCAGCAAAGTCCTTTTACTAAAAATGTTGAGTATAGAGAGCCGAAAATCTCGAAGTTTTTAAAAACCAACAGTCTAGACTTGTGAATGAATTTAATTCTCTAATTCTTCTGGTCTAATTAGTGAAGAGCTTTAAACACGTATCACAAATATAAATGCATAAACTTTATAAGTTAGTGTGTAGCTCCTGATTTCTTTAAGTGAATGTGAAAAAAAGTCAATATATTTTCCTTGTCAATAGGTGATGGGCCCAGCACTGAAGACTTCAGGTAATGTTTTCCGGAGGAGGATGTGTGTGTGGGTGAGGGGAAGTTATTGTTTTTTCTTTAAAAAACTTTTTTTTTAATGTTTGTTTATTTTTGAAAGAGAAAGAGAGAGAGAGTCAGTGGAGGAGGGGCAGAGAGAGAGGGAGACACAGAATCTGAAACAGGCTCCAGGCTCTGATCTGTCAGCACAGAGCCGAATGTGGAACTCGAACTTGGAATGGCGAGATCGTGAACTAGGCTGAAGTCGGACGTTTAACTAACTGAGCCGCCCTGGCACCCGTGTTCTTATCTTTATTTAAATTGAGTAAAACTGCATCTTAGAAATCCTTTGACTTATATTATTTCATTTGGTTCACATGACAACAATCCTATTAGGTAGACAGAACAAATATTTTTATACCCATCTACAGAGAAGAAAACTGAGATTTAGGGAGGTTAATTCATTTTCTGAGGTGTCCTATCTGGCTACTCTCAAAATCTACAGAGAAGTTAAATCTACTTATTCCAAGTCTCAACCTCTACCTATTACACAGTGCTGTCTTCTTATGAGTAGTATTCTGCCAGAACTTCTGATTTTGGCATTCCTTCTATATGCTTTTGATACTTTTGATTTTGTATATAATCATATGTGTTGAATTTTATTTTCTCTTTGAGAGTAAGTTCTGATCCATACCCAAAGAATTCTGAGTGGAGAATGAATTACCAGATTACTTCTACTAAAATTATATATTCTTCTTTATTTTAAATATTTGTGAAATTATAGAAAAGTAAAAAGAATGAGTATAATATTGATATCAAATTTCTTCTCTATGTGTTTGTTAAACCCTTTAATTTTAACAATTGGATGACGTTTTTAGACTCTAGAATCTGAAACTCCCTTAAGTTTTTTTGAGGTATTAAATATTATATTTTATTAGTAATGCTATACATGTTATTTAATTTTTAAAATAAATTTTATTTTTTAGGGGAGTTTTAGTTCATAGCAAGGAAGCTTTTTACCTGACATTCATATTTCATTCTTGGGTTATTGAAATATGAGTAAAGATAAACTGATAAAAATGCTTTAAAGGACAAAAAATTGCATTTAAATATTAAATATAGGCCTCAGTGAAGACACTGATATTATTTTATATTATAATAATTTCATGTTGATTAATTGGAATATTAATGAAATCCTAGAACTCAGCAATTTGATAATTTGTTCTTGGTTTAGTTTTTTTCTATTTAGGTATCTATACCATATGGACTATTTATGACAGTACCTAAAACAGTAAATTATCTTATGTAGAACCATAAAATGAAAAACTTTAGAACTGCAAAATTATCCAGAGTCATGGCATGTATCTGTTTAAAAATCTTAACGTTTTATCTCCCTCGGAGTGATGGAGTTTCGCTTTATTTCCCATTGGGTTCTCAGTAATATTTGCCACTGGTTTGTATGAGTTTATTTAAAGTCATTTATATTCTTTGTGGAATCCAAACTTGAGGTTCATATGTGTCTGATCTTCTAAAAAGTTAATCGTGAGTTCTTAGGAGCTCCGTTTGGGCCTGGAGCATTTGAAGATTGAAAACTACAATGTCTGATGCTAAATATATATGAATATAACCAAAAGGTGTCACTTCTTGTTCTGATCGGGGCTTCTTTCAAAAGTACTGATTGTTTGAGAAGAGTCTGCTTTGCTTATTTAATTGAATTTTATTTTTTTTTAGAATTATCATATTTTACCAAATAGAGTAATATCCAGTAGCAGGATATTACTCTAGGATAGGATATTACAGAGTGCTGACGTTTACTTAATGTTTTAGCAATGCGTTGCATCATTTTAACTAGTTGGACATCTTAAGTTTTCCAGGGCTGTTTCCTGTCCTTCCCAATGAACTGTACTCATGACGTCTCGCAGAGCCTCGGGAGTCTTCCGCTGCTCTGCTGGTAATTCCTCCCCCTCACTTGTGCTTGCAGAATTGTGGGCCAGCCTGACCTGCACCTGTGTTTTATTTATTGTTTCTGCAGGTAGATAGGGGATAAATGTGTGATCTTACTCTACTCTAAGAGATTATAGGCTGATGCTGTGTAGTACAATAAGGGATAAAATGTCTCTTTTAGGAGATCAAGCTGAGATGTAGTAGCTTTGTTTCATGGAGATTTGGTTTGAAATTTCTTTGTCAGAAATATTCAACACGGTGACCTCTGGAGTGGAAAGGAATTAGTGTTTCTGAGATCTGAAGCCCTGTGTTTTATTTCCTCCTCACACAATATGGAAACTGGATAAAACCACAAAGTGTATTGGTCCACTTAGTACCGACTTTTGCACATTTAGAGTTAACTTCTCTCAAGGTCTTTTTTGAGTGACATGCTTGCAGATGTTTTTCACATTTGTTTCTTGGCTCTCTTGCAAGCTTGGCAGCTGTGCACTTGCAAGCTAGACTCGTTTGCCTTAATGTGCCAAAAGGGTGCAGGGGCAGAATCACCTCTGGTCTGTCTAATCTCTGGTAGGATCGTTCTGGGGAACTCAATACCTAATGTTGCCATGGTGGCATTAGCTCATCTCCACATCATCCCTGTGACTCCCATTTTCCTGTCACACTCTCTGGACAAGTGAGGCCACATTTCCTATCACCCCTTCCCTGTCATTCCCTCCTCTTGACTCTGTTGAGGTCTGGATGTGGTCTCAAATGGAAGTTTGGCAAAACCAGACATGAGCCTTGTAAGATAGATTGGTCATTCCTGGAGTGATCAGTTTACAGTGTCAAGCTCCTCTGAGTTGAAAGCCAAAGCAAATCTTATGAAATGGAGAAGAAAAATTACTTCATACTTTTCAGCTCTGTTCCAGTTCATTTCATGAGCATCAGCAAAAATAATCTACTTCATAAAGATATAGGCCTGCATTTCCCAAAAGATTGTCTTTATCAAAGAAAATAGAAAAAATTGTGAGGTATGCTTCATAGTACAAATGCCCAAGGAGCTAAAAAATGGTGAGTGAAGTTGGTATTTAAGATAAAGAAAAACACGGTTAAAGCTCTAGATTTCAAATAGATGATATGTTGTTTGTAATAAATGATATGTAGCATAGCACTAAATACTTACTTTTGCTTCCTGGTGAACTTCATCCCTCAATGATGAACTCAAATGTTACCTGTAATACGAAGGCTTCCACCATCCCCAAGCCAGGTTAATTATAGCCTCATCTGTGTTTATGGCACAGCTACAGTCCTCTATTACTGAATGTATCGTTGTAGTATCTTTATTTTGTTGGTTAGTTCATTCTATTTATTTAATAGAGTGTGGTGGTTAAGATCATGGGCTCTGAAGCCAGAACTCTGAGATTATAGTTCTGGCCCTGTCACTTCCCAGCTGTGTGACTTCATGTAATTACTTAAATGTGTTCTGTGATTGGGTTTCCTCATTTGTGAAATGAGCAGGATAATACCACCATCTTCCTAGAGTATGAGCAGAAATATGAGTGAATAGCCTTGAAGGACTTAGTGCCTGGTGCTATGTAAGTACATATTATGTACCAAATCCATATGAAATGTTTGTATGTGCCAGAATCTGTACCAGGCATCTGTACCTCTTGAGTGTGCAGATATGGGAGAACCTCTATTCTCAAGGCATGTATACACTAATGACCTAGACACTGAATGATTCAAAAGCAAAGAAAGGCACCATTCAGTTACTGTACATATATTCATTGAACACTTTTCTTTTTTTAATGCCAAGTACTGTTCTAATGCTAGGAACAGAATAGCAAAGAAGACACAAAAGCTCATCATTGGGCTTTCATTCTGGTACATTCAAAGGCTATGAGGGATGTGTACCAAAAAAAACTCAAAAAAACAAAGAAACAAAACAAAACAAAAAAACTGTGAGGAGACAGAGAAGGGTCCTCTAATTCAGCCTGGGGCATGGCTAAGAATGAGGAAAAGCTTCCTGGATGGAATGATTGATCCAGGCAGAGAAGAGGTAGAGGGGCTTGGATTAGGCACAGAGGGTGGTAATGAAGTCACCGATATTTACTTCCTTCCAGCAAAACTTCCATCCTGTGAAGTTGCTTATTTCCTTTGTACAGGTGGAATGACACTACCTTTCTGCTTAGGGAATACGACAATGACTGTGTCAACAATTAAATGGGGCTCTTCATTGATATGAATCTTAGATGGATTTCCGGGCCGTGGATCAGCTTCTCCTCAAGGAACTTTGCTTCATCTTTATTGCATCTTGCATGATGTCGCCTTACTGCAACCATGGAGATATAGCTGAAATAGCATAGGAATTAGGTCCAGATGATCTGGATTCAGGCCTTAATTCTATCACTTGCTGGCTGGCTGGCATTGTACAGCCTCCTTTACTCATTCATGCCTCAGTTTGTCCATATGTTAGGGCTGTTCATAGTGAAGCCTACCTCACAGAGCTGTGGTAGGGGTTATATTCAAACATTTATGAAAAGTGCTTTATAAGCTGCGAATGCTTTTTACAGTGTAGCGTTAATGATACTCCTGAAGAACACATTATTTTCAGTAATTGACAAAAGATTCAGTGAGAAAATAGTAGAAGGGTATTTTTATTGGCAATTGATGCTTCACACTTAGAACGAACGGGCATTTATAGCAAGCACCTGGGCAGGTACCATGTCTACAGTCCTGCCTGCCCCGTGTTATTACCAGAGGAAGAGAGCAACACGCTCAATATTATTTAGTAGTATGTAGGAGAGCCAGGTATCAAACTTAAGTTTTCTTGACCCTGTAGCGTGGATTGCTTTTCATTGTGTAACACTGCCTCTTCAGAAGTCTGGCAGCATCTGCTGTAACCTGATGAATCTTGCTGAATCCTGAATATGTCAACCCTCTGGGCTTTATTGTTATGCCATGTAATCTTTGAAAGGTGGGCTCTACAGTCCTCTAAACTTGGAGTTCTTCACTTGATTTTCAAAAACTGTGGAAGGCCGGGGTGAGGAAGAGCAAGCAGATGGTAGTAACACTAAAAAAGAAAAACCATTCTTTTCTCCTTATTTCCTTCGTGTATGAAAGCTGCCATGCCTCACATTCCACATTCTCTGAGAAATTTCCCCCACCCCGAACTCTTAAATCTAGTCTCCTTCTGCCCGTCCTTGCTTCTATCCAGTTTTGCAGTCAAAGCCAGAGAGAGTTGATCTCAGGAGAAAAGGGGGAGGGAACAAAAGTGATCAAATGGGTCATTCCAGAAATCTTTTTTTTTTCCTCTTGTAGTTGAAAACGGAAGAAGCCTGGAAATACTCACACATTAACTGTTTTCTTGTCAAAAATTAATATTAGGTAACATGGACTGTTGTCACATTGCCTAGATTTCATTTTATTTGTCAATTTTTTAATGCTTATTTATTTTTGAAGAGAGAGAGAGAGAGAGAGAGAGAGAGAGAGAGAATGACTGGGGGAGAGGCAGAGAGAGAGGGAGACACAGAATCTGAAGCAGGCTCCAGGCTCTGCGCTGTCAGCACGGAGCCCTCCATGAGCCTCGAACCCATGGACCACGAGATCATGACCTGAGATGAAGTCGGATGCCCAACCGACTGAGCCACCCAGATGCCTCTGCCTAGCTTTCATTTTAATGGAATGAATTGAATGACCTAATAATGGTAAAATTTCAGCCACATCCTTGAACATGTCAGCAGAGCACTTGTGCCTCTCTCTGCAGTCTGGGAGGGACATGTAGGTCTGAGTTCACCTGAAACTTATATTTGCTAAATTCTGCTGACCTGTGGGTAAGAGCCCATTGACTTTATGTCATGGCCAGCATTTATATTTGGAGTTATACTTTCAAGCTCTGAAATGTACATTGATGGAATCTCCTTGACTAGGCCTCACTGTAACGATTGCAGATACCTAATTTAGTTTACTCAAAATGCAATTATTTTTTATTAAATCAACAATATTTTTTTATTTAAATAATTTATTTTCAAATTGGTTTCCATATAACACCCAGTGTTCATCCCGACAAGTGCCCTCTTCAATGCCCATCACCCACTCTCCCCCCCTCCAATACCACCCTCACCCTCAGTTTGTTCTTAGTCTTTGAGAGTCTCTTATGTTTTGTCTCCCTCCCTCTCCGTGTCTTTTTTCTTTTCCCCTCTTCCCCTCCCCCATGGTTTTTGCTAAGTCTGTCAAAATCCACCTATGCGTGGAAACATATAGCATCTGTCTTTCTCTGCCTGACTTCTTTCACTCAGCATAATCCCCTCCAGTTCCATCCATGTTGCTACACATAGCCAGATTTCATTTTTTCTCATTGCCACGTAGTAGTCCATTGTATATATGTACCACATCTTCTTTATCCATTCATCAGTTGATGGACACTTGGTCTCTTTCCATGATTTGGCTATTGTCGAAAGTGCTGCTATGAACATTGGGGTACATGGGCCCCTATGCATCAGCAATCCTGTGTCTCTTGGGTAGATTCCTAGCAGAGCTGTTGCTGGGCCATAGGGTAGCTCTATTTTCATTTTTTTGAGGAACCTCCACACCGTTTTCCAGAGCATCTGTACTAGTTCGCATTCCCACCAACAGTGTAGGAGGGTGTTTGCTTCTCCACATCCCCACCAGCATCTATAGCTTCCTGATTTATTCATTTTAGCCACTCTAACCGGTGTGAGGTGGTATCTCAGTGTGGTTTTGATTTGTATTTCCCTGATGATGAGTGACTTTGAGCATCGTTTCATGTGTCTGTCGGGCATTTGGATATCATCTTTGAAGAAGTGTCTATTCATATCTTCCGCCCATTTCTTCACTGGATTATTTGTCAAAACACAAATTTTTAAGCTAATTAACTCACATATACATTATTTTCACTATGATTATCAAGCTGATCCATGACACATCTTTAACAAGAAAAATCTCTGAATAGCAGTATGGAAGCAAGGAGTGCTAATCTGGAAATTAGTCAACATTGCCCTTTTCACATTGCTTATGATATTTGCAAATTTTAAATGCCCAAACAATACAAAATACAAAATGTTTTTGATTATCCCTCAACTTACCTATTTTTTATAATTTTTGGTGAAGCTGAAACATTAAGAAACTCTAGCCTGTGTTTTGGGGACACCAGTGGTCATGACAATAATAAACTTCCATATTTATTTATATCATGCCTCTCAGTGTAAGATTTTAATCCATCTCACCCCATTCCATTCCATTCCATTTCCATGTATTTGTGCTTTCTCCTTTTCAGACATTCTGTTAGTTGATGAATACAGGGATGAAAAAAATTGTCCCTGCCCTCGATAACTTCATTATCTTACCAGAACACACAGTATATACATGTAGACTGTAATTCAATGCAACTGGCTTTATAGTATATAGGAACAAGTTGTGTGAATACAAATGTGGGGTCTTAGTAAGTGGGGGTAAGTGAATTAAGAACTTGAGGAGAATACCTGAAAAAGTTTACAAATCCAGGCTTTAGTAGTGACCACCATTTTAATTTTCTAATAATGCACGGACTTGTTAGTGTTAGGTTTCTGATTAGATTTTCTTGGCAGAATCTGGAAATTCTTTAATTATATTTGGCAGTCAAGGCATTTATTGTAAGAGGATGTTATTGTGTTGGTTTAGGCACTGTCTCAATTAAAGCAACACACCTTTCTTTATAGAGCACTGGAAGACACTCAACAGAAACTCCATAAACACATGTTTCCATTACACAGCACTCAGATCTCAACAGTCCTGACTACCACAACTGTTAAAGCAAATCTGTTAGAAAATTGAATAATCTTCCAAATGTTTGTCCACTCCCTTATTACTTAGCATTTGCTTTCTGAAAATATCAACTCCTGAAATATAACAATATACTTTGTTATGTTTTCTAAGTGGAAGAGTCATGCCAACAGATGAACTTAATGGAAAGCCAACAATAACTTTGCAAAGCACAAGACACTTGATATTTTGGATATCAATTTGAATACAAACCATGGGATAAAAATCCCATTTAACTCAAAGAGAATCAGTTCCGTACAAATTACGTGTGTGAAAAATTAATTTTCTTTGAGGAAATATTTTAGAAGTCCTTCTTGATATATGGAGTAAACAAACTCTTAAAGATGTTAGACAGCTTTAAAATGTGTAATGAAATAGGTAGTGACTAACCAATTACTGAAATATATTAAGAAATAGACATGTATGGTTAAACCTGTACCATTTATATGAAATCTGAAACCTCAAACAATGCTCTAACACATGAAGCCTGGTACTATTTGTGTGCCTTCACAAACCTATAAACTGCTATGGTAGAAACCTGAAAACAAAACAAAACAAAACCCACAAAGCCCTACCATACTTGTAGTTAACATAAATAAGTTTGCCATATCTTCTTCTAATTTTTTTTTACTATTATCTGATAACTTTAAAATCCTATATTCAGATTTCAGAAATGTGTACCCTTTTGTGGTTAGCACAAAGCAGAGAATCCCATTTCCATTTTTCAGTACAAAGCTCGGGGAGGTTAGTGTCACAATTTTAGGACAGGTATATCCAAACAAAGTACTGGATTGAGTGATTTTTGACAGTAATCTGAGCAATTTAGGCCTCAGGAAGGATATAGGCTGTCTGTCTATATGACAGTAAACAAAACCTCTGGAAAGACCTAAGTGGATTCTTTTGAGGAAGACAATGTCAGGACTTAAGAAAAAGTTCATAATTTTCAACATTGTTTCCAGAGAAGTATTTAAAGGGAAACTCTTGGCTGACTGTCAGCGAGTCTGGTTTCCATGACATTTTGTTTTCATCACCCCATCTATATCTGCATGCCTCTTTGGACAGACTATGAAGAAGAGAAAAATAATTATAGACCAAAATACACAAAGTCATTTGCAAGCATCTTGTAGACATGCTGCTGTTATAAAAATAAGAAGCAAAGGAAAATCTTTCAGAGAATAAGATTTTTAGACAGGATGCCTTAACCTTTTAATAAGAAGAATGAAACTGATTCAAACAATAAAATTATATTTTCAATAGGGGTCATTATTGTCTAGCTAAGTGTAAGAATCTTAGTGATAGATCAAATTTTCACCATATTGGCTTTGCCTTTGCTAAGTTTACAATAAGAAAAGGGAAAAGATGAAATCAAATGGCATTCAATATGGAAAATGAAAGAAGTGGTTTACGGCATAGAGAAATCTATGGCATTTCATCATCTGAACCAGCATTTGTGTTGAAGAACTGAGGTAAAGGGGATCATGATGATAACGTTTTTATTTTGGGAGGAGAGAAGAGGAATATAAGCATCAGGTATCCTGGAAAAGAGTACTGTTTGCCAAACTAAAAGTCTGAACGAGTTTTGAAAGTTCAGTGTTATCTGATGATTTTAGATTTTTATTTCTGATTGTTTGAATTCACTCTCTTTCTTGTGAATTTCAGTACACCAAGACACACAGTAAAGTTTCTATGCAATGTGCTGTTAGGGAGTTAAATTTGTAATGGGTCTTGAATGCCATTGACTCAAAGGTACAATGTAATGTAGAATATTCCTTGCATTACTACTGCAATCCTCTTAGATACCATTTCTGTCATTACCATGTGTCATTGTGTTCATTTTGCAACACTTCTCTTTTTGCATATGCCTAACTGTGGAGGAAGAGCTTTCTCCAGTGTTGTGTCCACTATTGCCACAAGACAAATCACCCAAAACTTAAATCATAATGTAACTATTTTATTTTGCTAACAAATTCTGTAGGTCAGTAGTTTGGACAGGTGTATAGGAGAATAGTTTCCACAATGAGCATGTCTCTGTTCCATGAAGTCTGGTTTCTGCTGAAAAGACTCAAAGGTCAGGAAGGACTCAGTTGCTGGGGTGGAAGTCCTACTAATTCCTGTGTTTGTCTTAGGAACTGAAAGAATCTGAATTAGGCCTCTATAAGAGCACCTCTCCATTGGTATCCTCGAAGATACTATCATGTCCTTAGAGCAGTTGGATTTCTTAGACAGTGGCTCAGGGATCTAAATACAAATGTCTGGGCACATGATGTTGAGGCTGCATTGCCCTTGCCGATCACCTGTGGGAATCACACGGTCATTTTTGCTGAATTCTGTTGGTTATAAGCAGGTCTACTCCTATTCTAAAGAAGAGGGACATAGACCACCCTTCCTTTGGGGAAAAGGGTCAAAGAATCAGCAACTATTTTTTTTAAAAAGCATCATAACCAAGATTTTTTTTTATTGCATGTAATATTAAACATTGTACGACCAAGGACAAAAAAAAAAACCCCAAAATTAAAAACCAGCAAACAACAAAATCAACAAAACAAAATCCTTGAGCAACTTGTGTATATTTAATATTTTTTTTGCTGTATGTTGGTTTTTTCCTTCTTTTTAAAAATGTTTATTGATGTGAGATAAAAAATTAGTGTAAATTCTTATAAACATGTTAATGTGAGGAGTCATTTATTTCCTGTTTGCATTGATTAGTGTTACATTGGATTCCACATGAAAGAAACCTGTCTATAGTAATTAAAGCCAACAGCAGTTTTATTTTTCTGATGTGGCATGAAGTCCAGTGGTAGGCCATCCAGAGCTCTTACAGCTGTTTGAGACAACCATCAACTTTCTGGGCACCATTTCCTTGTTAGTCTGCAATCCTTGACATGAGGCTTTCATCATTAAGTTCAAAAGATGGCCCTTCTACCTCTACACACTGCCACTAACTCGAGTTCCAGGTAAGAAGATGAGGGGGAGAATGAAAGGCAAAATTACCTTCAGCAGTTGATCTAAACAAAGTTTTTGTAAGACCCACTCAACTGACTACAGCTGAATAGCTCATTGGCTAGAACAGAGTCAGTCGTTCCCCACTAGCCACATAGGAGACAAGGAGTAGGCACTTCGAACCTTGCACATGCACCTCCCGCTTAAAACAATGTTAGAAAAGAAGGAGAGAATAGATGGTGAATCTGTTGCCAGCACTAGCCCTATCGCTAGCAGTGTCTGTCTCATGCTGAAGGCAGTGAAATTGAGAGGGACCAGAAGAGTTAGGACATGGAAGTGTCAGGGCTGAAATGTTATGGAAAGGTTTTAACAAGACCGATTGATGACACTACTGTTTTTAGGTAGAAGTAGAGACAGGACCTGTGTGACTGATCTACAACCTAAAGACAATAATTTGTGGGTTTTTTTTATTCATTCCATAGTTTATCCTTTGAGGAGGAGTATATATTTTCATAAAATAGTATTGAGATACAAAGATCTTTGTCATATTGAATCATACTTGACCTCAAGCACTTTGGAAAAGAATTTCTAGTTTTTTTTGCACATGATTTTTTCTATACTCAAACGGCCCATGTTTTCATAGTTTTATATTTTAAACCCATGTGGTTTGAAGTTTATCAATCATATGCCAAATGATTTTATTTCTATGTTTGACTCATCACCATTGTTTTCACTGCCCGAGTGAAACCAAAATCCAGCAAGAACACTTTAGAGAAATGACACAAAACACCAAACACAACACTCTTACACAGTTAACGTTTTGACTTATATTTAGAATTTTCTAAGACTGTTGGGTGTCCACTAAACTCTTAGAAAGTATGATGCTCCAGGAATGGAATGTAGACTATCACTGTCACACTTCTAGTATAATAAAGAGAAGAAATCATAACAAACTGTTGCTTATACATTACATGTACCCATTTTCTTATGTTCCATTGGGTCTGATAAACCCAAACCAAGCACAAAATTTAGAGAACTCCAAAAGGAAAGCTAAGAATTTCTGATAACACTTTTAGTGGTCTAACAGGGGAAGATCCTTGGAAAGATCAATGATTCTTGGAAAAGCTTCCTGGACGTTTGTATCAACACGACTCTTAACCATTTTGCTAATAGGTTACTTCTCATGCCCTAAACTCTGGTTTCTACTAATTATGCTCTTTTACCTTTTCTCTCTTTCGACAACAGTTTGACTGAATGACCTACCTTACCTTTTCTAGTCTCGCTATGACCGGTCAGATACCAAATTTTAGCTTTAACATGTCCCCTTTCCTTTGCAAGTCAACATGACTCCTATAACCTGATCAGTAATTACTATCATGATATAGACAGAATCTTGCAATGAATAGAGAAAGTAGATAAAGTGAAAAGAAATAAATCCTTAGAGCATATATTAAATAATTTTCTGAACTACTTATTTTAAAAAATTAGTTAAATGTTCCTTTTAAATGTTAATCCAGTATTAACAGCTGGGAACTTACGAAATCTTATAAAAGCTCATAAACGAATATCTTACTTGAAGTCAAAACAAGGAAACGTATTTCAGAAATGTTTTTATAATATTGATTATAATTGTGAACTCTAAGATGAAAAGCTAATTGTTCCTTGAAATGCTGGTACTGCTATAATAAAAGATGGACTCAAAGCCACCTACAATCCTCCCTGTGTGTGGACATTTTGGAATTAAGTTTTTAAAATTTAGCTCTTACTACTCGGAACTTTCATATATTATAACAGAGAGTCAAATATCCCTATCTCACAAGTGTGCTTTTTTTCCTCAAAATTTTTTTGGCATATGCAATTTTTTTGGCATAATTTTTGAGCTTTATGCAATGTTATTGAATAAAAAAACCCAATATAAACATCTACAAATGATAAAATCTGAAAGTAGGCGGTCAATGGAATAACAAATAGGAAAGATTTATAGAAATGTATAAAGAACTTAAAATTCAATTACAATAGATGAAGAAGGAATTATGTGCATAATAATTATTTAAGAAAATATTTCTTTCCTTAAAAATATATTTTTTTAATGTTTATTTTTGAGAGAGAGAGAGAGAGAGAGAGAGAGAGACAGAGCATGAATGGAGGAAGGGCAGAGAGAGAGGGAGACACAGAATCTGAAGCAGGCTCCAGGCTCTGAGCTCTCAGCACAGAGCCCGACACGGGGCTTGAACCCTTTAACTGCAAGATCATGACCTAGGCTGATGTCGGACAGCTAACCGACTGAGCCATCCAGGTGCCCCAAGAAAATATTTATTTCTGAACTCCGTGGAAGATAAACATTCTTCCCATATAAGAATATCCAATAGATACGTGTCCTTCACTCATTCTCAAAGCCCACAGTTTGTAAAGTACGTGAAACAAGTTTGTTCATGTCAATTAACTTTGTGTTTTGTATAATGCTTTATTTGTCATGCATAGTAGACATTCAGCACACATATTTAAGTGAATGAAATAAAATCATTGATTTAAAAAGTATGAAACAACAACATGATTTATTGATATTTAGAAGAATTTAAGATAATTGTTTCTAGAGCCCATACCAAAGATAATTATTCCAAAATGAGGTCCCAAGTCCTCATTGCTCTAATAGCTCTTTAAAGATGTAAATTAAAGAACTAAAATGTATTGTCTTACTTTATGTAAGAACTTTACTTTTTTTTTTTTTTGGTAGGTCTCACATTAATACCTGATAAAAGTACTTTAACTTTTTAGGCAGTGTTTCTTAAAGTGTTTTCTCAGACCGCCTGTATCAGCATTATCTGAGAGCTTATTAAGACGGGAGTCCAGGCTCTCTGGAGTGGAACCCTGGGACTTGCCTTTTAGCAAGCACAGAGGAAGCACCCTGAATTGACCTCAAGTGAAATGGGGCGCCAATGCGGATTGCACTGAAATCATCTGAGAGCTTGTACAAATACACATCCTACCTCCAGGAGTAGCCCGGGACTTTGGCACTCTCCTCTTGTCCCCTAGTTCTATCTGAGAGGTTCCCCCTCCACTACATTCCATGTGCTGAGACGCAAGTTCCCATATGCTCTGTTTGGCGTCTTCATTGAGCTGCTATGCGTGACCACATAAGTGATGTCTGCTGGCTAATGACTGCTATCAGGCACGAAGGAGCGGTTCCTCTTCTCTTTACCTTTCTCACAATCTTATTTGTTTCGTTTATTTTTATTTTTCGGAGAGATTGGGTGGGGGGAGGGACAGAGGGAGAGAGAGAAAATCTTAAGCAGGAGCCCAATCCAGGGCTGGGACTCATGAACGCTGAGATGGTGACCTGAGTGGAAATCAAGAGCTGGATGCTTAACTGGCTGAGCCACCCAGGCGCCTCACCTTGTGCACAATCTTGAAACGGGATCTTTCCTGAATTCTCCATTTTGTTACTTCACGTTGACTTACAAGCATTTCTTAAACAGGCAGCCTGTCACTGTCATCAGAGCTCAATGACCAATACAGAAATCCCCACACTTCCCACCCTCCACTTTTTCCTCTCCCATCCTGGAAATACTTCAGTATTCCAAGGTTCAGAGAGAAAGAAATTTTTTCTCTTCACTCAATCCACTCAGAAATATTCTCACTCTTCCCACTAAAAGCAACAAAAGCTTCAGGTTCAGGAGTTAGAACTTCTACTTGATACAATTTATATTGTCAAACAGAACACTCAGATTCCCCGTGTGAAACATCTGCTTTCAGATTGGCTGTTTTACTTGTTCCTCTGAACAAATGGGCAGATACTTGCTTTTAACTCTAACTTAGGAGCCTATTAGGTGGTTTTCTCAGGATGAAGAAAGGGTTTCTCAAAGAAAACAGAAGTATCTTACCTGATGAGATAGAAACTTTGCAGCTTTTCAACCATAGTCATTTTTTCTAACGTCTACCTTTCATGACCTTAAAATCTTTGTGTCAAATTTAGACACGACACTGATATATGTCATGTACTTAAGAGGTTTCTTTGTTGCTTTAGGCCCCATAAGAAGTCCTAAGGTACAATGAATGACAAGCTTAACATATTTTTTCAAACTATTCATTTCTACAAAATGGCAGGATAATTAAAGAATGACAGATTGCTGATAGTAAATTATAAACCACATCTGGCTTATTTATTATTCTAATTTTATTAGCTTATTCTAAAAACGGTATAATTAACATGACTGCATATCCAGATTTCAGTGTTGATAAATGAAAATATATTCGTTAGTGTTAAGAAACCCTCCCCTGGAATTATGTGTGGCAGTCTAGTAAGTACCAGTTGGTATTGACTCCTTACTCCCTAAATGCTGGACAGGTTGTGGAGAAGCACATTGCTGGAGGGAATGCAAAATGGTGCAGTCACTGTGGAAAATAGTTTGGCAGTTCCTTAAAAAACTAAACATGTCAGGGCACCTGGGTGGTTCAGTCAATTGAGGGTCCGACTTCAGCTCAGGTCATGATCTCATAGCCTGCGGGTTCGAGCCCCTCGTCGTACTCTGTGCTGACATCTCAGAGCCTAGAGCCTGCTTCGGTTTCTGTGTCTCCCCCCCTCTCTCCACCCATCCCCTGCTCATGCTCTGCCTCTCTCTGTCTCTCAAAAATAAATAAACATTAAAAAAATAATAATTTAAAAAAACAACTAAACATGTCACTGCCTTGGACCCAGCAGTCGTACCCTGGAGAATTTGTCTCAAGTTCACAGAACTTGTACATAAATGGTTAGAGCAGTCCATTCATTAATACCCCGAATCAGGGAACAACCCAGTTGCTCTTTCGTGGATGCATGGTTAAATAAACTGGCGTATCTATACCAGGAAATACTGTTCAGCAATAAAAAAGAGCAAATTACGATACAAGCAACAACTTAAAAGAATTACTGGAGAATTATGCTGAGTGAGCAAAAGCAACCCCCAAAGAGTAGCAGACTTATGATTCTTTTTATATAACATTTTGAAATGAAAAAATTTCCAAATTACGAATACCTGAGTTGTGGAGGATTAAGGGGCCATAAATGGGCGACATGATGGGAAAACTTTGTATCTTGAAGTGTTGGAAGCGTTCTGTATCTTGACTGTATCAGCGTTAATGCCTTGGTCATAATATTGTGCTTCTGTTTTGCAAGATATTCTTATTGAGGGAAACTGAGTAAAATGTACACAGGATCCTGTCTCTTGAAACTGCTTGTAGGTTTTCTCTTATCTCAAAGTAAAAAGTTTATTGAAAAACTGCTATTGTTGGGGCCCCGCTCTGGACTAACCAAAGCCAACTCTGCGAGTGGAGCCTGGTTATACTGTTACATCAGTGGCCTCAGCAGCATCCTGAAAAGGTTTATATTTTCAATCAGACATATACCAAGTCAGCCTTAATCACAGAGTTCTGACATGCCCTCCCTCTCCTAAGGCTATTTCACTAACAGCCGATCCTAGAACCTTACGTGTATTAAGCTCTGTACCCCATCCTTTTCTGACCACCCACCTTGGATTCAACCTTCACAGTTTTTGCATGGTTATCTCACTCGAACTCAGTTTCTCTTCAGAATTAAAGTTATACCTTGACAACAACACATATAATGACTCTGTGTAGTCTCTATCATGTCTCTTTTTGGGGTTTTAGATCCTCATCTCTTTCATTTTCCCTTAAGACAATTTTTTCTCTGGATTTTTCTTATTCCAAGTATAAAGACCTGTCTCAGTTTCCCTTCTCACTGGCTTCACTATCAAGCAGGTTGCTCATCTGTTTTTTATTTTGCCTATTTGAGTCTCAGTTCTGTCCCTGACTTTTCCCATCAGCCTATGTCGCTGGTATCCAGTATTGTTGGGACTCCCTGGTCCCTGGTTAATTCCTGACTACTCTGCAAAATATAGGTGTCCCATTGTTATTCTCTGTTTTGCCTACATCTCTGTTTTCTTGCCAGCAGTTCTTATACTATGTGATTATTTTGTCATTCTACTTTTCTATTTTTCACTCAATCAAAATTATAAATGTCATAGAGCAGAGATTGCCCACTGCTGTGTTAATTATGCCTAGCATGGTACCTGATTCAAAGTTAGTAGGAGTCACTCAATAAATATTTTGAAATGAATGAAATTATTGGAACAACCTACAGAGGTTCAGTTGCAGATAATATTTTTATATTTCTGAAAACTTTCTGATAACTAGCATCCAACTAACTAGATTTTGAAACAACATGATGTACTAGATATAACAAGTCTGAGAAACAGACTGTTGTGCCCAAATTCTGGATCCCAAGAAGACCACCGGGGAGCCGGGACTGATGCAAACACAAAGGGTCTTTATTTGAAGCTCGAGCTCCGACTCTTGCACCTCCCGGTACAGCGGTGCAGTAGCAAGAGCCCTGAGCCAGGTTTACACAAGCTTTTTATCAGGGTTCGAGTACACTTTTTGGGCAGGGATGGGGATCCTTTGAATTGATTGATTAGCCTTCTTGCGTGCTAGTTTCTGATTGAGTATTTGGCAGGGGCGGGCTAGTTATGGATTGACTTAGCTTGGGGGTCCCGAGCTCATTCAAAGGGTCGGCATGCTGAACACTGATTAGCTCTGCTAGAGGCTACTCTAGGAATCTGACCTCCTATGGTTTTCTCTGGAACTCAAGGTGGAGGCAGGGTCTGCTAATCAGGGTCCAGTCTCAACCGGGGTGTTGATGGGGTCTGCTAATCTGGGTCCAGCCCCTTGGCTACTCTGTTTACTGGAACCTGGGGCAGAGTCCAGGGTGACTTGTTTTCCTGGAACTCGGGGACCAGAACTACTCTAAGATGGAACTTAAACCAAAATGGAGTGGCTTTAGCCCTAACAGCACTATACTTTCATCATCACAACATGGCAACTCTCTAACACAGCAAACAGGGTTCACAGTAATCCCAGTAATCACAGCAAATAGGCCGGGAGTCTAGTGCATTCCTAAGTCCAGTGCACACCATAAGTCTCTAATACATAACAAGATTTAACACAGAGCATCTTAGTCTAATACATAGCAAACTAAACAGGTCTCACAGCACCCCAAGAAAAGTTTCACAGTGTTCACAGCAAACAGCAATCAAAACAGAATTCTCAGCAATCATAACCCTTAACAAGGTTCACAGTAAGCAGAAGTCTGGGGCACACTATCTCTAACACAGTACACCTCTATGTCTACTACTTAGCAGAAAAGAGAACTGGCTTCAAAGTAATGCAGGGCTGTCACTTGGGACAGGAAACTTAAAAATGCTCTCTTCACAGACTTGCTTCTTTCATTTTTGCCTCTGGATCCAGGTAAGTTAACTAAGCTTTCTAAACCTTTCTTTCCATTTTTGTAAAGTTGGAACAATGATTCCTGTCACCAAGGGTTCTCATGAAGATAAAGTAAAATAACATAACAATCTAGGTAATGTGGCTTTCATAGAGAAATTGCTCCATCACAGTTAGAGTCCCTGCCCCAACTCCTCAATCTAATGCATTTTTTGGACAGAGCTACTTTATTTTTGGAAGTAAGCAAGTAGAAGAAAAAATAAGTTCAGATCCGTGAAATTATTTTTAAGAGACTTTCAACATTTGTTGTGGAGTATGCTTTTGGTCCAGTCTTTAACTCTGTATCTGCATCTACAATTATTTTTAGCAAGAACTGATGTATGTAACCATATTCCATACAGGTTACAAGACCTTAATTATCTGTTATGTTAGAAAAGTGAACTTATCCAGGTGAGACAGTTGTTTACCAATACATTTTAGAAAGATTTTAAAAGCACTTAAAAGTTAAAAGTGGGATCATGTAATCCAGGAATCTTTCTCTTCGACTAAGTTATACTATTTCTTGGATTCGAGAGTGGGCATTTTGGGAGCATATCTCACTTGCTGTTACATTTAGGTAATGCTTAAATTGGCTTCCTACTGTAATACGATTTCTTATTAAACATAAATTTGGGGGCCTATTTCAGTTTCTGACACATTTGGAACGTTGCTATAATATTGTATTTTCTAGACTGGAGGCTGTGTTTAAGTACAAGGAAGCTCATCTTAGATGCTCTCCCCAGGAGAATTGAGCTACTAAATACTTTCAAGGTCTTAAGGAACTTTGATGAGATTTTCTTCAGATATGGTGGTTTCGTGTAATAAATAAGTGAACCTAAGTCTTAGGATGTTGTTCTAAGGTATATATTTTTATCCTAAAATGTTTTGCCTTAACCACTTAGACACTAAAAATGATGATGATTTTCTCTCTTAGACATTAGATTCATACAAAAAAGTGGATAATGATGAATATGAGACCTTTATTGAAATCCAAACAGAGTGCACTGTTTGGAGGAGTCCTTCTTTTGAGTTATGTTTATGTCGTTGTAACTACTTTAAAACACATTGCAAAATAATTCTGATTTCAGAATCTTATTGTATACAATGTTGGTTGAGGAAGCTACTCAGAAATTTCTTCTTCCTTATGTTTTTATTAATGTAGTAGCAAAAAATTATGCTTTATGTTTTAGACCACTTAATCTATTTGAAATAAACCTATGGAAATTCATGAGCAAAACAAGTGGTTACAAATACAATTTCATTACTTCCAATTTTGTAGAGAGGAGGACATTAGCTCCACAATGACTATTTCTTAATTCAAGTCATGCCAGTTTCATGCATAGGAAGGCAAAGCATTTGGAGTAGCTTCAGAGTATTTTTCCTCTCAATTTAGATTTGCTTCATTAATGTGCTTTCCTCTTATATACAGTGGTTGTTGTTGTCTTGGTGCCTAAATGGAATATTTTTCAATGGAAATGAATTTTAAAGAATGAAGAATGCATTGGAATATTAGGTTCAATAATCTATATGAAATAAGCTACCACAGCATTTATCTTCATGGCAAAGACATTTGTGAGTTATCTTTCTCATTTGTAAAGATAGATACTATAACTCAATAATCCATCATTAGTTCTTTAAAATTTACCCTCTCTGCAGAAACACATTGCTCATACTTCACTGATATGAGACAATTTAAGAATGAGTTATTTTACATGCTTATTTGAGAGTTGGCTATCGTCTATAAACAGCACTGTTGGAGAAGGTCAAATTGTGATTGATTCCCACCCAAAATATGATTCAGCTAGTCAGAGTGATTTAATTTATAAAATTCTTTCTCTGCTTACTAAGCTGATCAGTATTCATTACTACGTAATCAGTAGGTAATAGGTTAGGATGAAAATAACCACTCCCTGCAGATATCCTTAAAAAAAAAAAAAAGACCTCAATTCCCTGTTCTACAGAGGAAGATGTCGTATTGCAGTGTCACTTCTCAGAAAGCTTCTTCTAATTGTTGACATTTTTCTGAAAACCATCCGGACATCACCAATGCCTCATTCCACATCACTGGTGTAATTATAGGATGATTTGTTTTTGGATATTTTACCTGGCGATAAATGAAGATGACCTATTCTCTTTTTTGAGTCAAAGGCAAGAGCTAAGGAATGAATTCAATGATTTATTTAGCAACCTAAGACTATGTGGTATTGACAGTCTTCAGCTTTCTTCAGAAAGGACATTAAGTACAAATTTCCAAGATGAGAATATTATATAGCAGAATTCAAGTGAATTTGCACAGTGGAAGAAAAGTTATAGTGCTATGGTATTACCTAATTGGCTCATTAATGTTGCCAGCTTGAACCAGTTATCCCAGAATCATGTTAGACCCAGAATAATAGACTTCAGGCACTGAAGTATTCTCCGGAACCTCTGATGAATCCTACATGCATATGAAAACTTCAGTACTTATAATCGAGACGTGATTATCTCCAAACAATTTCTGCATTAGCACTTCTTTTCTTTTTTATTTTCTATTCTATTCTTTCTTTTCTTTTCTTAGTAGGCTCCACACCCAGTGTGAAGCCCATTGCAGGGCCTGTACTCATGACCCTGCGATCAAGACCTGAGCTGAGATCAAGAGTTGGACACTCAAGGGGCACCTCGGAGGCTCAGTCGGTGAAGCGTCTGACTTCAGCTCAGTTCATGATCTCACGGTTCCTGAATACAAGCCCTGTATCAGGCTCTGTGCTGACAGCTCAGAGCCTGGAGCTTGGTTTGGATTCTGTGTCTCCCTCTGTCTCTGCCTCTCTGCCTCTCACACTTTGTCTTTCTCTCTCAAAAATAAATAAACATTAAAAAAATAAAAAATAAATAAAAAAAGAGTTGGACACTCAACTTACTGATGCTCCAAGGTGCCTAAAACTTCTTGTCATTTCTAATTTAAGGGCAGCAAACAGATGAGTCAGTCGTACGGGTGCTTCAATACAAAATAACCTTAGAGTGCCTCAGGGAGAAACAGGAAATAAACTGTACCATTTTATCCTGTGTGTATTCTACTTGAAATTTATAGCAGTATTCTATAATTTCTCAAAAGATTGAAAAGAAGATTTCAAGCTCTTTGTTTTCACAGGAGGTAAAGCAGTAGTGCCTCCTACAGCCAAAGATTTATCTAGATTGATCTGATGAGAATATATACTATTACTGGCATCAAAGAGGTTAGGAAAAGTCTTAGAATTAAGCACTCAGAATCTTTGGATATAGGTCAATATATTAGAATACATTTGAAAATGCTGCTCCAATCTATTTCTTGTAACCAATGAGGCTTCCAGCTTTGATTTGTACCCAAAGCAAAAGAAAGCTCAGCAACTAGTGAAGGAAATACATACCTCTACCACTTGGGCCTTATGGCATAATGGATCCAACAGTACTTGAAGTAACTATGATAGATAGGGATACAAGTAGGGAAACTCAGGTAGGAGAATGATAGTGAAGGGTACCAGAGGTTTGGACCACGTGGATACTATCTAATTGTAAAATGAGTATTATGTAATCTATTGAGTTATATATTCAGGCCTACACAGCTGCATTGTGTCATCAATGACACTGAACTTCAGCAGAAGCTAAGATATAAGTTAAATTGCTTGAACATGTAGCTCAGACCCAAGTGACACTTTGTCTTATAGCATCGCTACTTTTTCTTCAAGCATATGACATAGTTGTTGTGAATAATGCTATATTCTAGCCCCTTAAAGGGTCAAGATGACCTTAAAGGACAATGTGTAAAGAAAATTCTCCTAGAAGGCAGAAGTTCAAACATTCATCATCTGAATTTTCCCTTCACCCAGAAGAAAAGATGGCCTTAGGTGTAGATATATATTACGTCATTCCTAGTAGCCAAAATTTTGGCCAAATGATCAGGGCCTTCAAAGAAATGCAATTGAAGAATTAGTGACTAGGGAAGCTAGGGAAGAGGTATGTGAGGGTGAACCCCTTCACAATGGCCTCAGAATATGGATTTCATGTCTCATGATCACAGGGATTTACTGCATAGAAGACTGTCAATAATCAGATGGACGAGAAGAGACAGTTTATAGACATCATTTAGCTTTACTCTCTGGCAAACCCAGTGCTTACTCAATAATTGCCTGTAAAAAATGACCACAGGTCAGGGATGTAGGCTATGCAAGTGCTCAGGAATGTAGACTCTCTCTCACCAAGCCTAATCTTACTGCCACCACTATTGAGTGATCAGCCTGCCAACAGCAAAGAGCAATACTGAGACTTCAATATGATACTACTCTCTAGTGGCCACAGACATTTACTTTAGATACAGATTTGTCTTCCAATACATAAGCTTTTATCATCACCATCATCTAATGTTTTGTTCACTGTCTTATTTTTGCATACAATATTGCTGCTGACTAAAGAACGGCAAATGAAGTGATGAAGAGGCTTATGCCTATGGATTCGTTATTGTTTCCATGTATTCCATCATCCAGAAACAGCTGGCCTAATAAAATGGTGGAATAATTTGCTGAATACAAAATGGTGAAATGTATTTATTAAAGTCTTAATCAGAGTGCTGGTTAGGTCAAAGCACTTTATGAAGCTGAGGTCATGTTCTACATGATGTTATATATACTCTGAGCTGCGACCAATGCATGGTGACTTTTTATTTAAGCTGGGTCCTAGAACAAAGTGGTGGAAGTAGGATTAGCTCCTCCAACTATTACACATAGTGATGACTTGTAAAATTTTATTTCCTATCTGTGCTTCTACCAGGGGACTCATTACTTGAATTATAAGTTGATACTCTTACTTGCCCACTTTGGGCTTCTTGTGTCATTGAACCAAGAAATGTAAAAAGGGGTTAGTAAAGAGTTTAGTGTGATTGATCTTGTTTACTAAGGAGAAATAGGGTGGTACTTCTTAATGGGGACAGGGATGAATATTTTGGGAACCCAGAATTTTTTTAGATGCTTCTTAATACTTCTATATCCAGTGGCAAAATTTAGTAGAAGAATAACTGTAGCAATCCTCCAAAAATAAGACCACACATAGCTCAGGCCCTTCAGGAACAAAAGTTTGGGTCACCAACTATAGAATCATAAATGTCAAGAGTTATGTAGAAGCTGAGACTTTACTGCCAGACAAGTTAGCCTGTCACAGTTTGAATGCTGGCAAGAGACAGGTTGTTGGGTCACGTAAAAAGGACTTTATTACTCATTCCAATAGTAATAGGTGAGGGTCAACATTTATGCTGGTCCCTCAAGCAACAGTTCCCACACGGAGATATAAAATGACCAGGTGATGGGTATACATACAGTGGGTGACATCATAGAGAAGAACTCTGAGCTTAGGAAACTCAATCTTTTATAATGGATAGTAAGCCTCCCTGACCTTTGCCCCAGTGGGAGACACTTTCTTTATTATACTGGAGAATAAATAAACTTACTCTTAGCTTTGAAAGAAGATATTGTGTTTTCCTTCAAAGACTAGTTGCTATGCAACATCCTTGAAATGACAGTTCTGCTTGCAAGATAATCAGAAGCTTAAGAGATCCATGGAGAACTGTCTTCCCATAACTGATTTAGGTGCTGAATAAGGACAAAGGCAATGGCATGTAGTAGAGTGAAGTTGGCTAATTATGACTTTGTGACCAGTTTCAGAATCAAGGGCTATGATAACTATGCATATATCTTTATTCTTGGTTTACTGTGCATATGCTTGAATATATGAATTGTTTTTCTCTTCCCCCTTTCTCTACTGTTTCATATAGTTTGTATTGGTTGTGATTCACATTTTATTCATTCAAGCCATTTATCAAAGAGGGATTGTTCCTGAGCTAAAAAATAAATGAACATTATCCAGATATCGATACAATAATTTCTGGGACGTTTTATCTTTATTTTTTGGGAGAAAAGTTGAGTGTATCTTTGCTACTACAGGAATAGTTGTATTTATGTTAGTTGGAAGTACATCTAAGATATCACTGTTGTTTGGAAAGTAACAATGGGTCAAAGACTGGGAATGATCATTGAATATCCAAAGAGTAGAATCTACCTGATATTGTTACTGATTCTCAGTTCCATTTCTGACATTCTAAATCCTGCTTGTACTATAGCAGAACAAAGCCTGGAAACTACTTTCTCCCTTGCCAGTAGAGTGCCAGCTAGATTCTGCCAATCAGAGCCTTAAGCACAAGGTTTGGAAGATAGAAGAAGAGTTCCAGTCCCAGCCAGGGAATAGATTACAACAGAACCTATAAAGGTGTCCCATGTGAGAAAGTCAGTGACTCTTCATTCCTTTTATAAATTTATATTGTGTACTTATATTGTACAAGATGTTCTACATGCTGGGGAGACAGTAGTGAGAAAAGAGAGGACAACAAGACTAAAAATATATATGTCAGGTGGCAATAAGTATGCTCAAGAAAAATAAAGCAGGTAAAGGGAATAGAAAGTAATAGAGGTGCTATTATAGGAGTAGTTGAGGAAGCCCTATTTCTGATAAGGAAATATTTGAACAGAAATCTCAAAGAAGTTAGAAGGCTAGTCCTGGAAAGAGCCTCACAAGTAGAAAACAAGCCTTTACTTAAAGGCTCCCAAGCAGGAGCATGCTTATCCAGAATGGAGTTCAGGGAGGGGAAAGCGTAATGAGGGATGAGGTCACTAAGACTGAAGGGGGTCAGATTATTCAGCACCTTGGGTAGCAATGACTAGGATTTTGGGTTTCACGTCAAAAGAGATTGGAAGGTACTAGAAGGTTTGGGGCACAGACTGACATGATCTTGATTTGAGTTTAAAAAGGCACGTGGATGCTAGACTGTTGGGAGAAAGGGTAGGTGCTAGGAGGCAGGTGAAGAGTCTAGTGCAAATGAAGAGATAATGGGTAGTGGTGATGGTGGTGAGAAGTAGTCAGATTTTGGATACATAATTAATGTTCATTTTTCACAGATTCTAAGTTTGCAATTTTGCCTTCTGACTAAAATTTCTTTGTAAACCCCCGAATCAATACTCAAAGTGCTTTATTTTGTGGTCATTCACAGACATGCATGGGCACAGGGTGGCAAAAAATTTGATTTCAGTTGCCTAGTGTGCGTGTTAAGAGCTGCGTTCCAGTAAGATGACACTCTGCCTTTTTGTTTTAGCTCTCATATTATAAACAAGTGTCCTTTTCATGGTATATTTAGTGCCACATCTTTTGCATTTTTGTGCCTTTTCTTGGTGATTTTGCTGTTTAAAATGATCCCAAGCATAGTGCTGAAGTGCTGTCTAGTGTTTCTAAGCACGAAAAGGCTGTGATGTGCCTTATAGAGAAAATACATGTATTAGATAAGGTTTGCTCAAGCATGACTTATAGTGACACTATATTAATGTTAAGGTCTATGTTAATGAATCAATGATATATATTAAACAAATATTTAAACAGAAACACACATAAAGCAAGGTTATATATTGATTGGTGAAAATGGTTGATGACTGGTTGATGAAAATGTGACCAAAATGCACACAGGAACATAATCCTATATTTCCTCCAGGAGTGATGATTTACTATTAGCTGATTTGATGCTTGCAGTGATTTTATAGAACATAGCTACTGTGAATAATGAGAATTAGTTGTATTTTAAAGACAGTGAGAGGATATGCTAATGATTTGAGATGGATTGGGAGAGAAAAGGAGGGCTCAACTGACTGAAGAGAGTCGCCATTTGCTTATGTGGAAAGACTGGCAAGATCAGGTTTTGTGGGTGGGGGCAAATCAACTTTGATATTGTACGTTAAGTGTGAAATGTCTACTAGACTTTTAAGTGGAGTTATTGAGTGATCAATAAGACATATGGATTTCCATTGCAGGTACAGATGCCACATTCCAACTATGTCAGCTACTTCAACTGTGTGCTCTTTTCTCACTAATCCTCTGGGTTCTCACCAGGAGAAATCAAAACAACAGCCACTAGAGAGCGAGGAAGTGGGCTGAGGAAAAAAACATCAACCATATCCTTTGCTCTGGCAGGCTCGAGTTAGAGATTTTGGAGTTTTGAACATTATATTGGATTTGTTTCTTAAAGCTTGTAAGTAACATTTTCATATTCATAACTGACAGAAAAGCTATGGGATCTGCCTGAGTCTTCTTCATAGGAGTGTGAAAGAATGGGCCCATAGAGTGAGTTTCATGAGCATGGGAAAAATAATGCATCCTAGTAAGTTCAGATATGATGTGACTTCATTGTCTTCTGTATGCTGACAGCTTACAGATTTACATCTCCAGACAAGATCTTTCCGCTGATCTCCAGACTATTAAACCTCCTATTTGGTATTTCTATTTGGGTGTCTCAAAATTTCCTCAAATTCAACATTTTAAATATTCAACTCCTAGTCCTCTCAACACTCCTCACAAAGATTCTCTCCTTGATTAAAATCTCTAGCCAGGCTTCTCTGAGCCTTCTTCTCCACTAGGCTTCAACCTTGGTCCAGAAGGAAGCGAACAAAACACTAACATGGTTTCTAATAGTTCAAGGTCTTATCCCTAGAATGACCCTATTCCCCCCTTGAAGTGCATTCTTGAGAAAAGTCAAGGCTATGAAAAGCATTTACTGTTTGTTCCAGCCAATACCTGAAGATAGGGTCCCTTTTCCCAGACTTTGTTGGCAGCTGGGGTGGGGAAGGGGGTGGTGGTAGTGGTGGGGGAATAGGGGCCTAACTTTGATTAGTGCTAGCTAACAAACCTAGATGGGTTTCACATGGACCAATCCTTTGTTTTATGAAAAAATGTCTTTCTCCCATGTTTCTCCTATACTGTCACACTCACAACACTTCTGGCATTTCTGATCACAAAATATGTGTGGGTTTTCCTACATCAAGCAGTTCTCTGTAACATCAGCTGGGTGTCTTAAAATTTAACTCAATTCTGACACTATCTACCTACAGATAGCATCAGATCCCACAGGTTAAGGTCTCCATCCCACAAGACTGCTCCTCACTTCAGATTCCAATCAAAAGTAGTAGGTTCCTTGGTTACCCACAGCTTCTGTCTGACTTGGCTATAAATTGGAGGTTCTCCATGACCTTCCCCTCAGATTTGATTATCTGTTAGAGCCACTCACAGAACTCAGAGAAACATGTATGTTTACTATTTTGTTAAAGGATATGATAAAAGATACAGACAAATAGCCAGATGACTGGGGTGTGAGCACAGGAGCTTCTGTTCCATAGAGTTGGGTTCTCCTGGTTCATGGATGTGTTTAGCCACCAGGAAATTATGCAAATTCCATACTGTTGGGATTCTATGGAGGCTTCCTCATGTAGACATGATTAATTATTAACTCTATTTCTAGTCCCTTTCCCCCTTTAGGGAAGGGGATGAAGGGAGTAGGGCTGAAAATGCCAAGTTTCTTTCTTCTTTTTTAAATTTTTTTTTTTAACATTTATTTATTTTTGAGAGAGATAGAGCATGAGCAGGGGAAGGGCAGAGAGAGAGAGGCAGACGCAGAATCTGAAGCAGGCTCCAGGCTCTGAGACATCAGCACAGAGCCTGACGCGGGGCTCGAACTCACAGACCATGAGATCATGACCTGAGCTGAAGTCGGCCGCTTAACCGACTGAGCCACCCAGGTGCCCCCCATGTTTCTAATCATGGCTTGATCTTGTTGCTGACCAGCCTTCGTTCAGGAGTCCACCCAGAGTCACCTCATTAGAATAAAAGATGCTCCTATGCTCTTATTACTTAGGGATTTACAAGGGTTTCAGGGGACCTTTGTCAGAAACCGGGGGCAGAAAGTGATAGGTATCTATATTTCTTAGTATTTCACAGCCCCCTTTCCACTTTTTGTGCTTATTCACTTCCTTAACCATACTGTGCCGTCACTTACCTGGCTCCTTATTCCCTCGTTCTCCCTTTAAAACTCTTAGTCACCTCTGTAGAAATTGAAGTTGAGCTGAGTTTATGCTGAGCTCTTTTCCCTATTGTGATAGTTAGAACTAATTCAAATCCGTTCTTATCACTTTAGTGTCCAGCAAAGCAGTCTGGTCCACTTGCAGTGTTCTCTATTTCGGTGAATGGCACCATCATCCATCCACTTGTGTAAATCAGACTTCTGGACATCATTTTGATATCTCCTTTTTATTTTAACCAGTATCACCTCCTCACTCTCCATAGCTAATCCATCATTGTATCCTGGGGTTTCAACTTCCAGGTTTCTCTTAAATCTGTGGACTTCTTTTCAACTTTACTGCTACCACTTCTGGGCAGCTATGTAGAACACCAGATGTGAGCATGAGTTTTATTGCTAGATTGCTCACTGCCTGGGCTTAAATCCTACTCATATTGTATATTATCTATGCAAGTCAACTTGGCAAGTTGACTCTAAAGTTCACTTTCCATATCTGTAAAGATCATTATAGACTCTAATACATAGGGTTGATATTAGGATTAAATGAGATGTGTATGACGCATTAATTCTGTTAAAGCAAGCTATTATTAGGTTAAAATACCACCATCTCCTGCCTGGATTATTGCAGTATCCTAATTGTTCTCTCTTTATCCATCTTTGTGTAGTTCCAATCCAAGCCTGCAGCCCTAATCCTGGGAGGGTTATCATTTCAAAGTCCAAATATAATTGTATCACTTTTACTTAAAACCTTGCAGTGGTTTTATTTTTTTAATTTATTATTTAATGTTTATTTATTTTTGAGAGAGAAAGAGACAGAGCATGAGTAGGATAGGGACAGAGAGAGAGAGAGAGAGAGAGAGAGAGAGAGAGAGAGAGACTCTGAAACAGGCTCCAGGCTCTGAGCTATCAGCACAGAGCCCAATGTGGGGCTTGAACTCACAAACCGCGAGATCATGACCTGAACTGAAGTTGGATGCTTAACGAACTGAGCCACCCTGGCACCCTAAAACTTGCAGTGGTTTTGCTACTCTTAGGATAAATCCTTAATGTAACCCACCAGGCCTTCCTTCATTAAGTGCTCACCTGTCTTTTTAGATTCAGCCTTCTCCATTCCTGTTATGTCCATCTTCTTTAGTTTTTCAAATGGTTCATGCCATTCTGCTTCTACCATTTCCTCTAAATCCATCATTTTAGGCTCTCTGCATGTACTGTTTGCCTATCTGCAGTGTCTTCTGTCCCTTGGTACCTAATGAATTCTCCTAATTTTTCATAGCTTGGGTATCACTTCCTTGGGCAAGTCTTATTTCTCTAGCTAAGTGAAATCCTTTGATAGATTCTTTTAAAAAATTGTCCCTTTCTTTTGGAGTGTCTCTATCTGTTTGTATTCACATATTCCTTACCCATTGGGAACAGAGATTGTTGTCTGGATTAAATCAGTTTTTCCATGCTTAGCAGAGAGTACAGTTTGGCACAGAGTAAACAATTAATTTTGTTGAATGAATATACATGTAAAGTACTTATGCCCCATAAATATTAGCCATTATTGTTATTGATGCTTATTCATAAGAGGTATAAGGCAAGAAGCCAATCTCACTCACAAGGAAGCAGAAGAGATCCATGAAACATGAACCCAAGCAAGGTCAGAGTTCAGTGGCCAGAGTAAAGGACATCAGTAAAGCTCAAAAGACAGCCTAAACTTGACGATGAAGCTAGACAAAGAGATCATTTGGTCAAGGTCCTCTTGATCTCTTAGAGAGCTTGTCTTCAACATTAAAAATAATTTTAATGTTTATTTTGTTTTCTTTTATTTATTTATTTATTTTTGAGAGAGAGAGACAGAGAGACAGTGTGAATGGGGGAGAGGCAGAGAGAGAGGGAGACACAGAATCCAAAGCAAGCTCCAGGCTCTGAGCTGTCAGCATAGTACCTGATGCGGAACTCAAACTCATAAGCTGTGAGATCATGACCTGAGCTGAAGTTGGATGTTTAACCAACTAAGCCACCCAGGTGCCCTTGTCTTCAACATTTTTTAATAGACAGCGGATAAATGAAAGAGCTTTTGGAGTGGATTTGTCTAAGATGACTAAAATAGATGGGAGGCTGTATTCCTAAGTAAGTAGCTCCAAGGAAAAGCCAAGTTCTTACGTGATTGTTACAGCTGAGTGTCAATGATAAAATGTAAAGGAGGCTCTATTTCCTCAGATTGCTTCCTTCACTTCCCTTATATGTCTTCTTTTCAGAAAGCTTGGTTTAAAGGGGGGCAGGGTGACTAAGGTAAACATGTAAGCTATTTAGTTTCTGCCAATCTATTTTCTTTTCACTATTCTAGCAGCAAAAATTGCAAACATACATAACATTTTCCCTCAAAAGCAAGTATTTTATTATAGAATAGCTGATTCAATCTGTTTGCATTTATTATTTCTTATGTTATTATTATATTGTTTTAATTCATAATGAAGGAAAGATAAAACAAAAATAATACCTTACATTAATAGAGATACCATTCAGTTTACTGCTACATTTATGGTTTATTCCTTACAAAAGCCCTTATTAGGTGTAATTAATGAACTTTTATATTTAAGAAATATGAACTTGTGTCTAGGGCTTCCAATTATTTCAGAAAGGTACATTGGTCAGCTTTTTCACTCTGGTGCAAACCATTCAGTTTTTTTGTTTGTTAATGGAATTATTCTTTTTTTTCTGTTTTTCTGCTCTTTTTTTTTTTGCACCTAATACATAATCACCTAGTATGGTGATTTATAATAATGATACTGGCTTTCTACACTACTGGTGTAGCAGATCGGATATTTTCTGAAGTCTAAAATGATGGTAAAACATTAACAATGAAATTAAGATTAAATGAGACTCACTTTCACATCCTCAGGTTTCCACTTAAATAACGTTACATATAAATAAAATTAGATTTTTAAATAGGCAGAGGACTTGAATAGACATTTTTCCAAAGAAGACATACAGATGCCAGTAGACACATGACAAGGTGTTCAACATCATAATCATTAGGCAAATGCAAGTCAAGATCACTGTCAGATTAGCTGTTACCAAAAAGACAAAAATAACAAGTGGTGGCAAGGATGGAGAGGAAAGGGAACCCTCTCATGCACTGCTGGTGGGAATATAAGTTGGTGCTGTCACTGTGGAAAACAGTATGGACGTTTGTCAGAAAATTAGAAATAGATCTACCATAAAACCCAGCAATTCCACTTATGGATATTTATCTGAAGAAAACAAAAACACCATTTCGAAGAGATATATGCACCTCAATATTTATTGCAGCATTATTTACAATAATCAAGATATGGAAACAACGCAAATGTCTATTGGCAGATGAATGGATGAAGGAGATGTGGTACATATATACACTGTAATATTACTCCACCGTGAAAAAGAATGAAATCTTGCCATTTGCAACAACATGGATGGACCTAGAGAGTATTATGCTATGTATAATAGGTCAGACAAATACCATATGATTTCACTTACATGTGGAATCTAACAAACAAAGCAAACAGAAAAACAGAAACAGATTCATAGATACAAGAAACAAACTATTGGTTACCATAGCGGGGAGGGATGGAGGGGGCGGGTAGAGTAGTAAAGGCGATTAAGAGGTACAAACTTACAGTGACAAAATAAATGAGTCATAGGGATTTTATGTACATCATAGGAAATGTAGTCAGTAATATTGTAATAACTTTGTAAGGTGATTTATGGTAGCTAGACCTATCATGGGGATTATTTCATAATGTATAAAAATATTAAATCACTATTATATACTCCTGAAAACTAATAGGATATTGTATGTCAATTATACTTTATTTAAAAAATGAGGTGTTTATGTCCACTTGACATGGCTTGACAAATAATTTTATATATTAATCATTTATTTCAAAAGTGGTAGGCAATTATATATTTTGAAATTGTATGACTTTGGCGATATGTATAGCATATTATTCTTTACATTTTAATTAATAAAATACATTTATGCTTCTTTCTCTGCCTGAAAATAAAGTAGAGATTGATACAGAAAATCAAGCTGATAGAAAAGTAGAAACTGCTAAGTGTGACCATTAGGTTAGCATAATATTTTTGTTATTGCACTTCAGATTTGCTTCTGAGGTTCCTGGCAATTGGAGCAAAAAGAGACATGATGTCCATTATTGGAAAAGAGGAAATATTTCAGTTCTTTTGGGGAGACTTTCCCTTCAGTATAAAATTCTAAAATAAATTTCTCATGGGGGCTTTATATCCAAGATAATGAATGATGTAATAGATAATATCTTCTAAATGCAAAATTAAATTACATAAAATGGAGATTAAAATTTCATGTCCAGATTGGTTACATATTAATTGGGATTTGGAATCAGAGACTTTATATTTTTGATGGGATGAAAGTTCATATGAGCATTTTCACAAAAGCATAGCCAAGCAAATTAACAATGTGAACAGCCTTTAGAAGACCCTCCCTAACAGAAGAGAAGCTAGTTTTAAGAACTTGAGAAATATCTTTTTCACACACAAGTAGAGTAGTTGCCATATGACCTGAGCTAGTGCTTTGACATGTTGATGAACATTAATTTCCTAGGCCTTTTAAGGGAAAACGTTTACTAGGAAACATTTACGTTAATTAAAAATGCCATATATTTGAAACCTTAGAGAAATCTTCTTCATTAATTTTCTTATTTCAAAGTAACATTTGTGCACTGTCCACCCCCTCCTTCCCCGCCAAGGTTTTTGTCTGCTCCAAGGTGAATACTCTCTGGGAACTAGTTCATCAGGAACTTTCCTGTTAAACCTTATGCATAAGTTAGCTAGTAATTAAGGCATAGACTTAACTGTGTAACTAAATCAATTTATGTAAAGCACATCTAATAGTGCATGTATTAAGCCAACTATAAATATCAATTCTTTTCCTTTCAAATGTATTTTAATTTTAATGGACTCTCTTGCAAAGAGAATGGAAGATCCTTCGCGATCTTAAGAAATTACATTAAAATGAATGAATGCCTGACATTGGAATGTATATTTTTGAAAAGCCCTTGTGCCTCCCGAGCTATGACACATAGATTGCTGCTTCTTTATTGACTCACAATTCTAACCGTGCCAGAGTTTCTATAACAAGGAGGCTTTCTCAATTTACAGTCTTTAATGCTTTTGCATGAATCGTGCGGGTGGTCTTTAATCAGAGGACAATTTCCCACCTCTTATCATAATGTATGGGCACTGAACAGACACAGGGTCCGCAGTCAGGTAAAACCAATACCCGATCTGTAAACCTGTACACGTGAAAGAGCATGTGTCAAGAAATGGATTACTTTTATACATCCCATGTAGAAAAGTTCAGTAAGGATTTGCACTGGGGTGTCAGAAAGCTAGATTCGGAGTGGAAAATGTAACAAAATTAATTTTCTCTCGTTTGTTTCAAAAACTAAATTCTAAAGCAAGTTTATAATATTTCTAAAACTTTGCTTTCATTGAGTTAACAGATGGTGTGTTATAAAACAAAGAAATTATTTCTTAAAGTTTTCATGGGATTAAAAATATAGTGATACACAGTTTGCTTTGCAACTCACTAAATTTTATTTTGGAATTAACTTTATCATTTTTAAGACCTGAATTGATCTGAAATTCTAACACAGTTTTTCTTGGTCTTGGGCGGCATTCCTCTGCCATGTTTCAAATCAACAGTGTCTCTTTTGCAAACAGATATGCTACGTGCATGGTTATATTTGTGGGCAGCTCTGTGTATGAATGTCTATAAGGATATAAACTGCAAATCTGTTTTTTAAAGTTCTATCTTGTCGGGAATCATGTAAAATGAAGGATGAAGATTGGAAATGATTTCAATTTGGTCAGGAACTGCCATTAGGTGTATAGTAAGGAGAACAATTTAGCATTAGATAAATGAGCTTTTATTGACCGGATTCCACCATAAGGCAGCAACCTGCAATCTCAAACAGCTAAAATCTACATGCGAGCATCCTAGGTTTAGCCCATTGTATTAGGCTATCATTACAAACTTTAAAAAATCTGTTAGATTCTGTGATCTGTTGACAGCAAGATATTAAAAATGCAAAATCCTAACAACTTAACTCTCTCCCAAGTGGCATAGCCGATATCTATTATTAACAAAAGAAGAATTTACTGCTAAGCTCAGACTAATCTCATTTGCATGTATATATACATAATATATATATATATATATATATAATCACAATTGTCAAAAGCTATTATGACACAAAATTTTGATTTATATAAAGCAAAGCACCTGACTTGAATCTTAGAGAAAGAGGGCTGGAGATTACCATTTAATACGGTTGATAGCACATGGCAAAAGGCTGCAGCACTTTTAAGAAGCAACTCTTTCACTGAGAAAATGACTTTTATGACCTAAACTTAGTACAATAATACCCAAGTAGGATTAAACATTTTAGTGCTTTGCCACTGCTCTTAAGACAACTGAACCTTTTGCCAAATTTTGCTTCTTAATAGTTCACACTGGATGTGAAGCAGCCAACTTCTCTGTAAACCTTGGTAACTTTCTCAGAATAATTTGGAAAAGCAGGCATTATAAAATGTTAAAGGTCGCCAAGATTTTAAAATCTAATATCACCTTTCTTAAAAATAACCTCTGACTCATAACATTACTCATCTACCCTTTCTCTCAGACTTTATTAAAAACTACGACCAGTGAGTCAGAAAGAGGCTTTAAAGGATGTTAAATTTCCAGGGTGAAGCATCTTCTGAAAACTCATCATTTAACACACTTGCCATTGTTTTTCAC
Source organism: Paguma larvata (assembly GCA_030068075.1). Taxonomy (NCBI): domain Eukaryota; kingdom Metazoa; phylum Chordata; class Mammalia; order Carnivora; family Viverridae; genus Paguma; species Paguma larvata. The sequence goes on along the minus strand of CM057838.1, from coordinate 35,420,466 downwards.
AATAATCCTTTTTGATTAGTCTTCCGTTCTTCCTGTAACCTTGGATTTTGAGGACATTTCACTAAATCACCAAGAGCTACCTACTTTTCTCTTTTTAAAACATTTCTTTCATAATTCACACAAATTTTCCATGCAACTCTTGGGTTTCTTTCCCTATTTTGTAAGAAATAAATCTTTCCTCTTAAATATTTTCTTACTGTCATTCCACTAGTGAGATTTAAATGAAATCTTTTCTTCTTTCTATGCTATTTTGGCATTCTTTAAAAATCTGCGTTTTTCTGTTGTGCTTACATTTAAAAAGTTTATCTCGTTACTCTTCAATTTTTCTAAAGTTAAAAATTTTTTTTCTAATGTTTGTTTATTTTTGAGAGAGAGAGAACACAAGCGGAGGAGGGGCAGAGAAGGAAACACAGAATGTGAAGCAGGCTCCAGGCTCTGAGCTGTCAGCACAGAGTCCAACGTAGGACTCAAACACACAAACTGCGAGATCATGACCTGAGCCACCCAGGCACCCCACTCTTGAATTTTTTATTTAATTTTATAATATTTATGATTTGAAAAACTTAACAGTTTATCTGACTAAAAATAAGTTGTTTCTATGTCAATATGTAGTTCTTCCATTATCTTTTGCATCTTAAAAAGTGACCAGCTTGGATTCTTAAGTTTTCAAATGGAAAAGCATTACATAATTCCTATAGCATTCTCGGTCAGAAATGAGCATCCAAAATCCTTTTATCCTCTTCCTACTAGAATCTAAGAGAAAGTATAGCAATAGTTCTATCTTCTTTTTCTTCTTCCTTCGCTTCCTAACCTGTATTGAGAATTTGCCGTGTGCCCAGGTCTTTATGTGCATTATCTGATATCCTTACCCAGAGAAATAGCTGCTGTTATTCATATTTTGTGTGTGAGGTACCTGAGGGTTCATACTTGAAAGGAATCTATACAAGATCATGGAGACGGAAGCGTGTGGCATGTGCTGGTGGCATGTTCTACCACCACTTTTTTTTTTTTTAATCTATGAGAAACCATGTGTGTTTTATTTTCAAAGTTCCTTTTGCAGGTTGAAAACAATTTACAGTAGAAGGGAATCTGAAAGAACACAATCTATTTTCACAGTTTCTTTAGTGTTTTTGCCAAGTTGCAAGACACCCCAAGATATCAAAATGTCATACATTAAGACACAACAAACTGGAAAGAGTTGGAGTTCGCCTTAGAACATGATGGCAGAACGTTCTCCAAGGAATTCATTATTCCTCACTTTTTTTTTTGTCCTCCATATTGCTCATCTTTTTTTTAGGATGCTATGCCCATGGTTCTTTCTGTCTGTAGAACTGTTGGCAAAAGATTAATGATTTGCAGAGGAGGCACAAAAGCAGAAGTATCAGCCAAAGTCAGTACCCACCTGAGAGGGGTTCCATCTGGAGGACCATCTTCCATTCCACCATAGAGTCCAAGCAGGCAGAGTTATTCATAATTCTCTGGCATTCACAAGGCCCATGTTCCATCCCTACATCTATCTCTGACATTTCTGGCATCTGTAGAACTGTCTCGAGATAAATGTATAAATAGAGATATATGAAATGAGAAGAAACTTGCTTATTGCTCTAGCCATAGGAAAAGAAGGATGCAGGAAAGCAGGGAAATAGGACACACTCCTTGTTCCTCCTGCATCTTGATCTTTTACAAAATCTTATGATTAAAGAGAGAGAAGTTACTAAACTGTATGCTCTGAAGGTAGTATTCTTTATAAATTTTGATGCCTGGGTAATTTGAGCATTACTTAGAGAAAACCATTAATATCTGTGTTTTAAAACCTTGTCATGGTCTACTTCAGTGTGTTTTTAAGTGTTTGGTTCTGATAAGCATCTATTTTTTAGTTTCAACCTCTTTGCAGAAAGTAGTCAGCATAAGATCACAATTACCTGATACCTGTAAAATGACCGTTGTGGAACCTACTGAGAATAGACTGTAAGTTGTTTTATGTATTAACTAGTAGGAGCAAGAGAAGCTTAGAGTAGTTCGTTTTAATGACTGTCAGATTTCCTTTTCTGGAAAAAAGTCAAGTTATGGTAGCATACCAGAAAATATACAGATAATGGTTAGAGTATGTTAGTTTATAGGTATTCAGAAAGGAATATAAGAACCTACAGTTTAGCTGCAGGTCTGGGAGGATAATTCAACTTTATGTCTGGGTTTAGTTTACTGAGTAATCACTTTTCTTTAGATATAGGTAGAGCAAATGCAGGTGGTTGTGGTTGGGCCATCTTAGTTGTGAAGGGTGTGGCTCCTATAGTTCAAGGGCCTGGGTCTGAAACCTGGTGTTGCTGATTGCTGATTAGGTGACCAGAGGCAATTTATACAAACTCTTTTCTTTTTCTTTATTCATAAAGTGGGGATAAGCATATTAGCATATACCCCAGAGGGGTTTTGTGGGGAATAAAATCATATCACTAAAGCAGTTAATACAACGTTTAACGTCCAACAAGAACTCAGTAAATGTTGGCTGTCTTTACTGCAATAACGTGATTTGGGGTTGAGTCCCAGTACTGACTGGTACTTATTAGCTGTATGACTTTGAGGAAGTTACATAATTTCTGAGTGTCCATTTAAAAAATCTGTAATATTGGGGTGGCTGGGCGGCTCAGTTTGTTAAGCATCCTACTCTCGATTTCGACTCAGGTCATGATCTCGCAGCTGGTGAGATCGAGCCCTGTGACAGGCTCTGCACTGACAGTGCAGATCCTGCTTGTGATTCTGTCTTACTCTCCTTAGACCTCGCCTGCTCACATGTGCTTTTAATCCATCTCTCTCAAAATAAATGAACATTTTTAAAAACCTGTAATATTGTGTACTTCTGAGGGTTGTTAGGACAATTAGATGATGTATGGGAAGTGCCTTGGTAAGCATAAACCATATCGGAGTGAGCCACCAGCATGACTGCTGAAGAGATAAATAATGGATAGCCTCTTACTATCTTCTGATGTGTAGATACTACTTTACTATTTCCTTTGTTAACTAATGTGGTAGCAAATGTGTATCAGTTCAGTGACTCAGAGATCGGTAGTATGAGTTTGTTATATTTGTATATAAAATTAGAGTTGGAATTAGCTAATAAGGGAAAAATAAATGTTTGTGAGAAAGTTATCAAATTTAATACTCTTAAATATTTAATAATCTTATCCCAAAGCATTATACATAAATATAATTATTATTTAATGTGAAGCCCATTTGTGTTAATAATCTCTTTTTAATGATTATGTGATAGAAACCATGCATTTAGGAACTTATAATTTAATCACAGTTAATATAAAAATCTTGGAAATGTTATTTATGGAACATAATTTAAAATTTCCCTTTTTTATAGTCTTCACAACTATACATTTATTTTAGGCCCTTATCAAGTCTTATGTGACCTATAGTAATAAACCTTTTTTATTTTAAAGTTTTTTAATGTTTTTATTTATTTTTGAGAGAGAGAGACAGAGCCTGAGTGGGGGAGGAGCAGAGAGAGAGGGAGACACAGAATCCGAAGCAGACTCCAGACTCTGAGCTGTCAGCACAGAGCTCGATGTGGGGCTCGAACTCGCAAACTATGAGATCATGACCTGAGTTGAAGTTGGATGGTTAACCAACTGAGCCACCCAGGTGTCCCAGTAATAAACCTTTTAATTGGCCTTTTCATTTCATTTCATTTTTTGGTCCTATAGTCTCTCACTTGCCAGTCCTGCCTCCACACTGCTGTGACGGTATTCTCTCTAAGACTTAATTCTGATCATATTAGTTCAACTATCTAAAACTCTTCCATGATTTCCCATTTGCCCTCAGGACAATGTCTCAAGTCCTTAGCAAGGTCTTCTGTATTCTGAGTCTTGTCTGTTTATTGAGTCAGCCTCTTCAATAGGCAGCTTCTCTCTCTTTCTCTCCGTTCTTACCCAATCCTTTATGCTTTTCCAGACGGGACTCATTTCACATCATTCTACCTTTGCTCACTGAGTTTCCTTTGCCTGTAAAATAGATAATTTAAATTATATTTTGGGCTCCAGCTCATGTGTTTTATACTTTATGAAATCATCGATCACTGCCACGTCTTGGGGCAACTAACACAGTTCCTGAACTTACTGACATTCATTGTTCTGTCTATTTAGCCTAACTTGGGAGAGAAGGAATCACTTATTTTTCATCTTTGTATCCTTGGTATATTACACAATACTTAGCACATAATTGAGGATTCATTTACTGTGCATATTAGTTACTATATGATTCCTTTCTTAAGTTTTTATTTTAATTCCAGTTTAGTTACCATCCAGTGTTATATTAGTTTCAGGTGTACTATAGCATTCTTATGTTTCAAGCCAAATGAAGTTTGGTGGTATCTCTAAATTTATTTCCTTTTTTCATATTTGGTAAATAGCCTCTTAAAAAGTGAAGCCACTAACTAAATATTAAAGTGACCACAAATATCTGTTTGTGTCTACTGGATTAAACAATTGCTAAGTAGCCTCTCTTTGTTTCTAGTCACAAGAAGAAGTGAATACAGCTTTTAAATTACATAATTTATAACTTGATGTCATGGGTTCAAACCCATAAACTACTTGTTTAATTAGTGTGAATTATGTAAGGTCTGGTTAAAGACTGTGCTCATTTTCCCAATAGGATATCCTTGGAGAAAGAGGTGCTTAAGAACCACTAATTTAAAGAAAATGCACTTCTATTGTATTTGGTTCAAAAGCTTGCATTTAATCAAGTCACTTTGTTTTTTAGTAAAACACCCTGCACCTGGTTGTTAATTAGTGATCTAGATTCATTGGTTCAGAGGGAGACCAAGCTTGCATAAATGCAGAGAGCCACACATGCCTTGCATTTTCCAATAGGTCTGTGTGAAGGTACAGTTATGTAACATGGTGGAAGAGAAAGACTCCATGCTTTATTAATGTTAACTTGAGACAGTTTAGATTCTTATCTGAAATATGTGGACATATGAACAGCCACAACAGTGTTCACAATTATGTGAAAGTGCAGGTCTAGGATTTGGATTACAGAGTAATCGGAACATCTCAGGCAGTAGCATCCAGAATAAACCAGAGCACTGCCAAGACCCCAAGTACATTAGTCTACGTTCCTGCAGACTGTATCCCTGTGCCAGGAATTCTCCCAAAGGAAACAGAAAAACGTGCAATAAGGTCTTTAGAGAGGTCTCTCTGATCAAAAGCAGGCACTTACGATACCTTTGTTCCTTTGCCTTCACCCTTCACCCTACCATTTATTAGAGATTATGTTGTGTGGAAAGTTTGCTTACACGTGACCGGACATGAGCAATGTGGCGTTTATAAAACTCTAGCTGATTCTGCTGAAAAGCTGCTTCACCTCATGCACTACGCACTAGTTGGAGATATAAGCACTTTCTTCAAATCTCAGTTTCTATTTCTGGGCTGCTGTTTGACCTTGCATGTTATAATTAGATTTGCAACTTTTGCAAGTATACATTCTTCCCACTGTGTGTAGAATGATGACAAAAAAACAGCGTGAACAATGTTAATCCCAGAATCCATATTTCCTGTCTCTAAAAGCAGGGAGTGTTTGTGTATGTTTTCTGTTTATTTATAATGGATTCTTCATTTACATATAATGTACTTGATTTTCTATCTTTATTATTGGTGCATTATATGTAAATGAAAGCCTAAGTCTTTGCTAGTTTCTCTGTTTAAGTGGTGATTTCCTTTCTGATTATTCTTTATATTGCTCATAGGCAAAAAACATGTCTTTATTCAGGTGTTTTTGGTTCTAGAACCATACTGATTGATTTTTGTTACTTAACTCATGGGCTTCAGTATCCATTTATGCATTCATTTATTCATTCATTCCATAGATGTTTAGAGAAGGCCCACTATATGCCAGGCACTGTCATTTGCCCTAAAACAAGTGATACGAAGTGCCTGTTCCCATCCAAGAACGCTCAAAATATTCTTTTGAATTCATGGAAGATAGTATTTCATTTTATCCCAAGAATTAGATTCCGAACTGCATCTATTTTTTGTGCGTGTGATTGTTGTGGGACTTACAAGATACACATTTACCTTAAAACAAATAATGTTATCTTTGAATAATCTTCCATCATTTTATGTATGATGAAAGAGCTTTACAAAGCATATTTCTTTAGTTTTCAATTGCTGCTTAACAAATTACTGTGGACTTAATGGGTTAAAACAACACCTATTCATTAGCACACAGCTCTGTAGATCAGAAGTCCAAGAGAGTTTGCCTGGGGTCTATGCTGCGTTATCACATAGCTGAAATCAAGGAATTGGCCCGGATGAGCTTTTATCTGGACGTTTTGGGAAAGAATTGACTGTGAAGCTCATTTGGGTTGCTGGCAAACATGAGTCCTGTGCTATTGTGGCAATGTGGTCCCTGTTTTCTTACTTGCTGTCCGCTGAGGGTCACTCTTATTTTCCAACACCTTCCACATTCCTTCCCATACGAGCACCACCATTCTGTAGCCAGCAACGGTAAACCTAATACTTCTTGTGTTCAAATGTCTTTGACTTCCTCTTCTGAGGAAATCTGAGAAAACTCTCTATTTTAAAGAGATCGTGTGATTAGTATTGGCCCACACAGATAATCTTTTTATTTAAAGTGAATGGTTAGTAACCTTAATTACACTTAAAAATATCATTTGCCCTGTAACATAAGCTAAGCATGGATATGATAGCTTATCATTTCCACAATCCTTTCTTAAGGATTAGAGAATGAAAACTACATTTTTATAACTATGCCTACCACAATTTCCATTTTTTTTACTATTTATCATGCTATTGCTGCCATATATTTTACTTCTACAATGTCATGACTCCCCAAATACATCGTTATTAGCTTTGATCTAAACAATGAACTATCAATTAAGAAAATTTATAAATAAAAAAGTTTTGTATTTACCTACATAGTTAGAATTTCTAGTGGTTTTTATTTTTTTTTGTATAGATCTGATTTTTCATCTGGTGTTATTTTTCTTCTACCCTGAAGAATTTTTCTTAGCATTTCTTGATGTACAGGTCTGCTGGGAACAAATTCACTCTATTTTTGTTTGTCTGAAAGTTTTTTTTTAACCTTAATTTTTGAAAAATATTTTTTGCTGGGTATAGACATCTATATTGACATTTATTTTCTTTCAGCACTTTAAATTTGTCATTCCATTGACTTATTGTGTACTGTTTCAGATGAGAAGTAGAAGGTAACTCATCATTTTTCCTCGGTATGTAGTATAATTTTTCTTCTCTTTGGCTGTTTTTAAGCTTCTTTCCTCATCACTGGTTTTCAGCAATGTGATTGTGATAGACCTTTGTGTGGTTCTATTTGTGTTTCTTTTGCTTGTGTTTTATTGAGCTTCTTGGGTTTGTGCATTTATGGTTTTCATTAAATTTGGAAAAATTTTAAAGATTACTTCTTCAAATATTTTTTCTTCATTTTCTCACATCTATTTTTGAGACCATGATTATATATATGTATGCTAGCCTCCTTGATATTGTCCCAGATGTCAGTGAGATTCTTTTTTTTTTTTTTAAGCGAGACTCCATTTTCCTTTCCAGTCTTTTCTCTCTGTCTCTCTGTCTCTGTCGCTCCCTCTGTATTTGTGTGTATGATAGGTTCTGGTATTCTGTCTCTTCTTCTGTAGTGTCCAATCTGCTAGTAAGTGGATCCTGTATATTGTTTTCATTTAAGGTGTTGGAATTTTCAAATACAGAATTGTCATTGGGTTTTTCATAAATTTTTATTTCCTGAGGTTTTCTATTCATTTATTTATTAAGTCCATATTTTCCTTTAAATCTTTTAGTACATTTCTAATGCTACAATATTTGTTAATTTCAGTATTTATATCATCTTTAGTTGTTTTTTCATAGACAGTTTCTTTTGATTATGTGTCATATTACCCTGTTTCTTTGAATGCCCAGTAATTTTGGTTTTATTCTGGACATTGTGAATACTCAATTGTAGAGAACTTACATTTTTTAAAATCTTTATTAGTGTTGAGTTTTTTTCTGGCAGCAATTTCCTGTCTGATAAATTTTATCCTGTTGAGCCTATTTGGATAGGTTTACAGTAGTCTTTAATCTACAACCAAAAAAATTCTACTTTTAATGTATGGTCTTTCTGGGATCTCAACTGCATATACATTGAGTTCGGTGAAGCCACTTACTAAATAATATTATTCTAGTAAATAAGAACTTCAGTGTCTCTCGATATTAGGTGATCACAGGGTCCTTCATTCACCTCACAGTCACTAGTAGCCGTTCTCCACCAAGCCTCATGTAGTCTTGTCCTGAACGTATGCAGGTGAGTATTGGTTCAAAGACACAAATGGACATCTCTGCATGTATCTGCAAATACTTCTCTGCATAGCATACTATTCTCCAGTATCTTATCCTGAAAGTTTCTGTTGCCTCAGCAGCCCTTAGCTCTGATCTTTATTTCCCATACCCAACAAGAACACTGCTTTTTTGTTCAGGCTACTTTTCTATGCTGCAGTTTGGAGCTCATGTGTGGGTGCCCTTTCTCCCAAGGATCACAGACCTGAGATTGCTTAATTATTTTAAATGGTTGATTCATGTGTTTATAATTGTTTAAGGTGAAAGAATAAGCCCAATGCCAATTCTGTCATGCTTGGAACAGGAATTAGTAGTTTAAAATATTTTAAGTTATCTATTTGATACAAACATGCTTTAGATATTAATTTCATTTGATAAATTATTTACTCAAGTTCCTGTATATGTGTGTCTTAAGAGATTTTATCTAGGATATGTGTTTTAGAATACTTTTTCAACTCTGTGTTAAGGAGGCTGTGGCATTCTCAGGTAGGGCTTTTTCAAACCATCTTCAGCTTTATTTATTTTGCTTTGAGGAACTATATTTCAAAACTTTGCTCCTCACTTGTTTTTCCCTTGTGGGTTAATTTTGGAGTTTAGGGTTGGTTTCATGATTATATCCTAAAAATGCTTCATTTTACTCCCATCGACTTTATCCTTTGGGAACTTTCATTCTCTTATAATTGTCTACGACTCTCTAGTTAGTTTATTGCTAATGGCTAAAGTCTATCTAGTTGGCTAAAGTGAAGCAACTTATCTATGAACATGCTTCTACCAATTGTCGGGGTGCAGTGATTGTGATTATATTTTTATTCCATAATGTATTAATTACCCACATCCTTTTAGTGCTTTTAGCAATTCTGATGGAGTTTCGTATCTCTTGATAAGCTCATTCAATCATGGCCAACCAATTAAATAAGTCTTTTGTTTCCAGAATGCTTTTTATTTTTTTGCATTAAAGTGGATATTTTGACTATAGAGAAACTATTACTAGACTGTAAACACATAGCAAAGCCATGAGACTTTCCCTAACTTAGCCAGACCTCTAGGATGCCTTAAGTGTGACCCAATACTTGTATCATGAGGAATGACACTAAGTGTTCTAATTTCATTTTTTGTTAGTATAACAATATTCATCCCTATAGTGTAAATTCTGATTAACCAAGCCAATTCAACTTTTGCTTTCTCTTGGGAAAATATCTTCCCTTATGTTTTGTAATTTGTGCAAATTGAAAATCCTTACTTCTTTCTTGGTGATTTCTTTCCATCTGCTGATTCTTTGCTCATTACTAATTTATATATTCTCAGTGGGTGGCTGTCTCTCAGGAGATCAACATTACAAACCCCCCCCTAGGCAATGAGTCAGCTGATGAGGGATCAAAAGAAGAATTATCATTTTCCCAACTACGTATCTTTGGAATTTTTAGCATGATTATCTTCACTTCTTCTTGTTCTCTCTTACTGTATCTGACAAGCATTTAGGCATTAAACATGAAAGCATACTCTTTCTATACTTTCTCTTAAAATATTTAAGACTAGCCAATAATACCTCAGTAGGGTGACCAGTCTTCCCTCTATTACAGTGGACTTTGATGATTCCACTTTCCTAAGTTTTATGTAATAGTGGCCATGGATGTGTGGGTAAATTGATTTGAATTATTTTTTTTTATCTTTTTGCCCTCATGAAATAAACATTTAGAAAGATGGGATGGCAGGTGTCTATTGTTTTACTGACTTCCATGCATTTCCTCCTCCAAAAAGTGATCCCCTGTTTCCGTTTATTTTTTTTTTATTTTTTTTAATGTTTGTTTATTTTTGAGACAGAGAGAGACAGAGCATGAGTGGGGGAGGGGCAGAGAGAGGGAGACACAGAATCCAAAGCAGGCTCCAGGCTCTGAGCTGTAAGCACAGAGCCCGACGCAGGGCTTGAACCCACAGACCGTGAGATCATGACCTGAGCCGAAGTCAGATGCTTAACTGACTGAGCCACCCAGGCACCAACCCATTTCCGTTTAAAATAAAGGTAAGTGCAATATACTAATAAACATTAAAATCATAGATAACTATGTTGCAAGCCGCCCAAGCCAATATCTTCACTCAGAGAATTTGAGGCTCATTTTGGTGAATATCCTAGTATCTAGTGTTCATATGCCATAGTACGGTGTGCATTTCCACTTGAAACTTTACATTACATGATCATTACAGTGAAAGTAATCTCAAACTAATTTTTGTTACACATATAGACATTTATTACCCAACAGGCATAAGAGTCGATAGTCCTGTCCCCAATACAGTGATCAATATTTTCATTGAAAGAGAATGAAATTGAGACTAATGTGATGACATTCTTATAGGAGATAGACAAGCCTCAATGTCAGATCAGGGAGTAGGATCCTACAACTTCTGGATTAGAGAAATATATTCCTTTACTTCCCTAAATCAAGTGCATTTTTCTTTTAAGCTTCTCTTTCATTCCTTGTCTTAGCAGGAGATTAAGTCATAATCATTGTTGGGACTCCCTTTACTCTTCCCAGCTCAAATTTAGAATCACTGGGTCTTAGGTAGAAATAACTGGGGTTATGAGCTGGTGTCTAGTTTACCTTTGATGGACTGTCAAGTCTTCTCGAAATCTTGAAAATCGATAGCATTCTGTGTCAAGCTTGGGCTCTAGGACCTCATATATGTATATATCTATATCTATATCTATCTATATATATATATCTTTTATATTTATATATCATATATATATATATATATATATAATCTTCCATCACCATGTAATTTTTTGATTGGTACCAAGTCTTCCATAGATTATTCCATCAGAGGTACAATTGCATTTTGGATATCCTTTTCTGGGAGCTGGTCTTTGTATGTGTATCCAGGTTGACTAAGTCATCGATGTAAGGCATCAGAACCTATTCTTTAGGGATCTGGCAAAACCTAGAGCCCAAAAATATGAACATAAGTCTAACCTCGGTGAACTTATTCAGGGTTTTGCAATTAAGAAATGCAATCTCAGTAGATTTCTCATGTAAAGTTTGTGTTCTACCATGTTGCTTTACTTTGAAAAACATGGATAGGTGGGTAGGGCCGTTTAAATCTTTTCAGTTCTTAAAATCTCCAAAGGTTTTCACTTAACTCCAGTACCAGGAAAAAACCACCTCCACTATGTCCCCAGCTTCTGTGGTGTGCTCCAAATCCCATCTCCTAGTCTTCACCCATCAGAACCACCTCCCCTTTCTCTTTTCAAGGGTCCCTTTGAATACTGGTCTCTTCTTTCTAAGATGCCACATGGAGGTGAGCTGGGAGAATGAGAGCAAAAAACTGTTAGTTTTCCTCTAATTAGTTCACTGTTAAATACACACTAATTTTCATGGTTTATTTTCTTGGAGATTTTGATACTTTTCCATCTTGTTCTGTATGGTGAAGTACATTGTATACTTCTTTAAGCACATCAACACATGTATTTTTATGTGAGTTAAAAACTTGAGAGTCAGTAAATATTTTAATTAATCATACTTTTAAAAGATCTATGAAAAGTATGGCTTATAATTGCTTTAACCTCATAGCAATTTTAAACTTTAAAAAAGTTTAAATGCTAATTATATCTCTTAATTGTTATTTTAACTTAAGTTATAAATTCCATTTATTTAAATAATATATGTTATTATACCTAAGAGGAGTTAAGAACCCACATTACCTTGCCTGAACATTTCTCATACTTTATGTTAATATTTAGATGCTAACACTTGGTGATGGGGCAGGGGAGGAAAGTAACATAATTAAATGTTTTGAATCTGTAAAAAAATATTATACTCTAAGTTACTAACATTTCTTCAAATAAGTCATAATTTTGCTGTTTTTAAAAATGGCTTTAAATAAAGGTACAATTTTATATGTCTATTTTTAAAGTATGATTTATGAAGATCTGCTTTGCTAGGGCTAAACCAAATTACTATTTTAATAATTTTTCTTTATGGAGATTTCTTCAGATAATTTAAATTGTAAAGTTTGTTAAATTATTTTATGTTGTCTTGCAGAAGGAAAATATCATCAATGTTCATTAAATATTTTTAAAATATTTAACTTTAGAGATATAGAACTTAATTAAATTTTCTGTCCTAAATATGGTCTATATCCAGTATGGTAGCCATTAGCCACATATGGACATATGGTTACTTAAATTTAAATTAATTAAAATTTAGTAAAATTAAAAAAATCAAGTTCTCATTTGCATTAGCCACATTTTAATAGGAGGTACCATATTGGACACCATGGATATTGAACATTTCCAACATTACTGAGTGTTTTATTGGACAATGCTGATAACTATCTGAGATCATCGATTTATAACTGATGCAAAATACAATATCTTGTGTGTGTGTGTGTGTGTGTGTGTGTGTGTGTGTGTGTGTTTTAGCATTTACTAATATACTATATAGCAAAAACCATTTAATCAGATTCCAGGCAGTGAAGTAAACATTTGTAATTTTTTTGTTATCACCTTTTGATGATTATTCACATGTAATTTAAAAAAAATGTTTATTTATTTATTTTGAGAGAGAGAGAAAGAGAGTGATCAGGGGAGGGGCAGAGAGAGGGGGATTGAGAAAATCCCAAGCAGGATCCAAGCTCAGCACAGAGCTGGACACGGGGCTCAATCTCCTGACACCAAGATCACAACCTAAGCCAAAATCAAGAGTTGCATGCTTAACCAACTGAGCCACCCAACTGTCCCTCACATGCCATTTGAGCAGTTTGTATTTACACTTCTCATTAAAAGCTAAAAATATGGGTAGATATCACCAGTGTGTGCTTATATTTATAAAATGACTTCTATTTACAATGTGACAGAAATATTTAGAAAGGAAAAGTCATTTGTATGGAAATAGGTTGATTTTATTTTTGATTGCTTTTATTTTAGCGGCCAAAATGGATTCTCCAAAGGAATTGTTTTCTGTTTTTTGGGGTTTTTTTGAAATAGTAAGTTTAGAACATTGGCCAAAATTTTGTTTGACATTTTGTGCATAGTTTTCATTATAGACTCAAAGCTTCTAGAAACCTGTAGAATAGAAGCAGTGTTCAGACCATGCATGGCCAATGGAATTGGAGGATGACAGCATCATCTCTGCATATTTAAACTTGTCAGTATTCCCATTTCTAGAATATCCTATACCTGCATTCTAAGTAGACTCATGGGAGTTTCAGAGGTCATTTAACATTAAATGTCTCATCTGTACATCTTGAAGTGTTGAGTGGCTTGCCCAAGAGGACAAAGATGCTCTGTAGCAAAGCTAAAACATGAACTCATGGTATAGTGACCTCTGTCATGTGGAGCTATCCTTGATTTGGTGCTTGTGTTTGGTACAGACTCTGCACCATACCTGGTTCCATTGTAAGAGGGTTCTCAGATTGCTTTTGATTTCATAGCTGTTAAAAATTATTTAGCTCCTCATATTCATGTATCATGGAGTAAAGTGAAGAGGAGAAAAATAAAACCACTTAAAAAATCCAATAAGTAATACATTAAATTTAAAAGTAAACTTTATATAGATAATTTCTAAGATAAAAACCTAAAAATCTTCCTAATCTTAAGTATATATCTTTTGATATTTATGATAAATTGTTAAAGAAAACAGGCAAAAGGCAGATATATAATAATATTTTCTTTAAAAAATTTTTTTAAATGTATGTTTATTTGAGAGAAAGAGAGAGAGAGGATGAGTAAGGGAGCGGCAAAGAGAGAGGAAGACACAGAACTCAAAGTGGGCTCCAGGCTCTATGCTGTCAGTACAGAGCCCAATGCGGGGCTTGAACTCATGAATCATGAGATCGTGAACTGAGCCTAGGATGGATGCTTCACTGACTGAGCTATCCAGGTGTCCCTAAGATTTCCTTTTTAATAAAATGTGCATTGCATGCAATTTAGAGTATATATTTCAAAGTATTAATAATGTGTTTCTGAGTGGTAAGATTATGGGTGATTAAAATTTCTTTTCATTATCTGCCTTCAATTTCTTTTATGAATATGAGTTTCTGGATAATAAAAATACCTTAATATAAATTCAATTTTTATCCAGGATTGAATAAATGATATACTTTAATAATAAAGTTTTCAAATAAACTCGAATATTTTAAGAATAGAGGAAATCTTAAGGAGATTAAATTTAAAATTTTTAATTTTCAAGAGGGTAGATTTTTAAGAGGTAATTAAATAATCTATGAACAATACCTATTCTCCTACTGATTTAAAATATTTACATATATTCAGATTCATAATATCTAACAATACCTTAAGAGGGCTCATATTCTATAAGAAATATGAATGAATTTACTTAATTAAAACTTATTAATTTCAGGTGTCTGGTTTGCTCAGTTAAGTGTCTGACTCTTGATTGTGGTGCAGGTCATGATCCTAGGATTATGGGATTGAGCCCCACGTCCAGCTCCACACTGAGCATGGAGCCTGCTTAAGATTATTCTTTCTCCCACTGCCACTCCGTCCCCCACTTGTGGGCACTCTTTCTCTCCTTCTCTCTAAAATAAAAAAGCAACAACAAAAAAAAAACTTTACTCCTGTCTCTTTTTTTGATCCTTTAGCGTTGAAAACAACATTCAGAAGCTTTATTTTAAACATCTTACATTGGAAAAAAAACAAAAACAAAAACAAAAAACAAACAAAAAAAACAAGCAAACAAAAAAGACCCCAAAGAACTATCCCCAAATAACTCATCTCCTTACAGCATAATTATCTTTTGAATTCAAGTCATATCCAATAACTTCTGCCTTCCTCTCTTAGGATGCACTCATTTTATATGTACAATGAACTTAATTTACCATATGCATTCATATCCATCAATTATTTGTTCTGCATAATTCAGTCCTTAAATTGAACCATTAGATAATTTGAATATATAGTACTGCCTCGTTTATTTTACTTTGTTAAGTTTTCAGGGTCTGGCTCCTATGTGACATCAAGCACGATTTTACATCAACCACGAATTTAATGTAAATCAGCAGGCCCTGGACAAGCACTTGATGTAGTGATTACCTAGCTCTCAGATCCTGGAGCACTGGATAGTTAGATGAGAGGGCAAGGTTTTCCTTGACGTGAGACTCTTTCCACTGGGTCTGAGCTCTGCCACAGTCAAGTAACAGATCATCTAGGATGCTTGGCTCTTAAGTAGGATTTAAAATTACAATTAAAAAATTCGTGTTGTAAAATATTGGTTATTTCCCTATTCAAGACTTAGGAGAAAGCTGACAACTGCATAGAATGATCTTTGCCTTTAGAGGGAATATGGGCAAGTAAACCAAATGTGATAACTTCTGTGATGGGGAGATAGAGGCTTGGTGGGCACAACCAAGTACACACACACCCCACCGCTCCCTTCTGATACAGTCTTCTCTGTTTCCCATCTCAGTACTTCTTCCTTCTATATTTTCTTTCTAATCTGAACAGGGAGGAATAGTTCAGGAAGAGAAAAACACAAGACTGGACAGAAATGAAGACGGTTGGATGGTAGCTCTGAGAGGTATTTTGGCGTGATTTCTGTTCACACTGAAAGGGAATGAAAATTCTAGGAGTAAAGGTAAAGGCCCTTCCTTTTTCACTTGTCTCAAGTCCAGAAAATAAAAAACTCCCTGGAAATACAGAAGCCAGTAGATTCGGTTTGTAATCGCTTCCACAGAAGAGTCAGGTGCTTGCTTCCTGTCTCTTTTATTGGTTTCTTTTTGCCTTCACCTTTTCAATAACTGGTGTGATCGAGCCTTCCCTATCTTTGCAGGCACTTCCCAGAACCAGCCTCTTTGGATGGAGTATAGATTCTCTGACAAGGGGTTATTTATTGGTACATAGATTTTCTGTCTCTTGCTCCTCGGCGTATGTAGTTGCCTTCGTTTGCCTGCTTGTTTTATTCCTTGCTATTTTCTTACAAAGAAAAAATACTTCTGTCTCAGCTTACTTTTTCACCCACGTGTTTTTGAGCAGCTTTCCCCCTAGCATTATACCTCTGATATGTTTATCATCTGTGATAACATACTTTCACTGTCCGCATGGGAAAATACATACATGTGAAGTAAACCATGGGCTTTACTTTTAAGTCATGAAAACAATCAACCTATTTTAGGATTCTACTACAATATACCTCATGTACCAAGGTTGGTAACAAAAAGTTGTGCTTCTATTTTTTGGATTTCCATTTTTAGGTGGAATGCTTTGTTTTATGTTGAGTGATATTAAAAAGTTAAGGTTACAAAGGCGTCTGGCAATAGTTGCTTAATAACAACCATAAAGAGACTTATTGTTTAGGGAGAATTGGAATGAATTCAGATGGAAAAGACATTTTTTTTACCCTGCCCCATACTTCCAATCTCTGATAGATATCTTTTATTATCTTCTCAAGGCATAATTGCTTTAGATGGCTAGAATTTCTATAATTGCTCTTCTCTGTTTTATTTTTGTTGTTGTTCTTGTTCTTGTAGTTTCCAAACTAATTGCTTTATAACAATGGTTTCCGAATATGGAAATCCTGATTCACTTGATTCTCTAGTCAAAAATGCCTGTTCATGGATAGCTGACTCATCAGCAATGGATGGTATCTTAGTCCAGTTTTCCCAGCCTCCTGTAAATTCCTTGACAATTAGGAATCATCCTTATGTTCACAGCTGTGTCCATAGTGCTTAGCCTAGTGCATTGCATATGGTAGGATTCTCTGCAAAATAAACAAATAACTGTGAACAAGTATACTGGAGACTTCAACACAGTGTTTATAGGACTTACAAATAATTTGGTTTTACTTGACTTAAGAAGAAGCATAAACCAAGAGATAAAAGGTATGAGAGTTCATCCTAGGTTTGCTATTTAATCTGATAATAATGATGTCATTGATAGAAATAAAAATCAGGATGATAATAAAATAGTATTTCACGATTACCACACACCTATAAATGATTAATTCTGGACTAAGTAACTTACATCAATTGTCTTATTTAATTTTCACAAAAGTCTAGGAATTAGATACTATGGATATCCCATTTTACAGTTGAGGAAAGGGAAGCTTGTCTAATGTAACTTGTCTAATGCCATATAGCTGGAGAATAGTAGGACTCTAAGCCTGCTTGTTTGCCTAGAAAAACTTATATCACATAACTGAAAGCCCAAAGCTTAGGACACAATTTCAATTTATCTACAGTTTCTCAGGATTTTCCCAAATTTGTGATTAGTTTCATCCTTAGGCTAACGTCCATCATGGTAGAAAGCAGCTCCACAGACTTCAAGTCCCCTTGGTTACTTCCAACTAGAAGACAGAATCTCTTCTGGGCGTTCTTTTAGAATAGTAAAGAAGTTTCTTTTCCAGACATCTTCAGCAAACCTCTCTCCCGGTTGAGTCGTGTGTCTAGGGCTAAATCAATTACTGTGACCATGGGAATAAACTTAATCAGGGTCAAGCTAGATGTACAGTTAGTTTCTCTCGAGCTATACGAATCCCAGCTAAATTCTGAGAAGTCAATCAATAGTTATATATCTCTCACAGATATATATATATATATATATATATATATATATATATATATATATATATATAAAATCTTGCTTTAGCAGTCTTATCTAATGAATATTTTGTTTGAAGGCCCTCTTAGTAGGATAATGTTATTTTATAAAAAATTTTTTATCTATCTCTCAATACCAATATTTTTATTTTCCCCCAGATTTATTTAAAAAAATATTGACACATAACATTGTATAAGTTTAAGGTTGTAGCCTGTTGATTTGATATACTTGTATAAAATGATTACCACAGTAGCATTGGTTAGTAAGAGGACGCCGTACTAGATTAAGATGGGCCCTAAACCCCAAAACTGGTGCCATGTGTTATGGTCTGAGTGATTGTATTCCTGTGCTATGTCTGGATATGCTATAGTTTGAATGTTTTTGTCCCTGAAAATTTGACATGTTGAAATGTGTGCATGGAATTATGTGTTATGGAATTAGGAGGCAGGGCCTCTGGGAGGTGCTTAAGTCATGAAGGAACCCTCATTAATGGCATTAATGCTCTTATAAAAGAAGCTCCAGAAAGCTAGTTGGCCATTTCTACCATGTGAGGTTTCAGTGAGAAATTTGACAGATGGGAGGAGCAGTCGTCCGACCATGCTGGCACCCTGGTCTTGAACCTCCAGCTTCCAGAACTGTGTTGTTTATTACAGCCTGAGTAGATTAAGACACCATGCGAACACACAGTTGCATAGAGACACACAGAGGGAGGAACACCATGTGAAGATGAAGGCAGAGATTAGAGTGATACTGCCATGAACCAAGGCACATCAATCAGGTGCCACCAGAAGCTGGAAGAGGCAAGGAAGTCTTCCCTTAGAACTTTCAGACCTTGATTTCACTTTGATTTCAGACTTCTAACCTTGAAAACTGTAAGAGAATAAATTTCTGTTGGTTTAAGTCATCCGGTTAATGGTGCTTTGTTATAGCAGCTCTGGGAAACTAAATATAGACATCATGGGAAGATATATCAGATGTATGATGATGTGGAAGACCATGCAGTCTAAAACTGACAAGGCACTAATATCCGTAATATCCAAGGCCCTCAAATCAGTAAGAAAAAGAATAGAAAAAATGGATATGAACTGGCAATTTATGCAAAGGAAACTAAAAATTTTAATATCTGAAGAAATCCCCCAAATCATTAATGGTCAGAAATGCAAATTGAAATAAAATATCACTTTTCACCTATTATCCTAGAAGTAATTAACAGATTGATGTGCCAACTCTTGATCAATATGTGAGGATACAAGAATTCTTATGTCCCACTGGAGGTAGTGTGACCTGGGGCAGCTGCCATTCAGAGACCAAGATGGCAGTACTAACCCAAGTTAAGTATATGCATGCATTTGACCTATCAAAATGACCAATCAGAAAAAGATTTTGATCAATCTACTCAGGGTTATAGAACCCAAAGAAATTATTTCATAAGTCCATAAGGAGACATGTGTAAATGGAAATGTTGTTGCAACACTGTCGTTGTTGTTAGTAATTGGAAGCAACTGGAGTGTCCATCACAGGGAATGTAGATAGATTTATTTTTTTTTTTTACATTTATTTATTTTTGAGAGACAGAGAGGCAGAGCACAAGTGGGAGGGGAGCAGAGAGAAAGAATGAGACACAGAATCCAAAGCAGGCTCCAGGCTCTGAGCTGTCAGCACAGAGCCTGATGCGGGGCTCGAACTCACAAGCCTTCAGAGCTGTGAGATCATGACCTGAGCCAAAGTCAGCTGCTTAACCGACTGAGCCACCCAGGCGCCCCAGATTAAAATGGGGTGGTCGTGGGCGCCTGAGTGGCTCAGTTGGTTAAGCGGCCGACTTCGGCTCGGGTCATGATCTCATGGTCTTTGAGTTCAGGCCCCGCATCGGGCTCTTGTGCTGATGGCTCGGAGCCTGAAGCCTGCTTCGGATTCTGTGTCTTCCTCTCTCTCTGCCTTTCCCCTGCTCATACTCTGTCTCTATGTCTCTCAAAAATAAAATAAAACGTTAAAAATAAAAAATAAAATGGGGTGGTCGTACATCATGAGTTATTGTGCAGGAATTAGAAGTAATGAATTAGAAGTACACATAGCAATGAGTGGATCTAAAACCAAGCTTGTGAAAAGGAAAGATCAGAACCAAATGTATCATGTAATATCATTTATTTAATTAAAAATATTTTCCCATTAATCAGAAATTGTTTTATAATAACACAAAGAAAAGAAGGATATGCATTACACACAATATAATGGCCATCTACTAGAATGGTGAGTATGGAGGTTAAAATGTAATAAAATAAATAAATAAATAATTAAGACAGGGCGTTATATGGACCAATGGTATTGTATAATAAAATAAGAAGCAATAATAACTCGACTCTGTCCACTTGAGGTCTAAAAACACAAAATTCAATCAATAAAGAAATGATCACACCAAATTACAAGGCATTTTTCTGCCACATTTCATTTTTTTTTCAAAAGACATAATTTAGAACTGAACTCAGTGTATAATACAATGCAGCATACATTATTTACTTATTTGAATATTTAACTTTCCTGTTTCTTCCCCCCCCCCTTATTCTATGTTTCTTTACTTACTTTTCATCCTCTGTCACCCTTTCCTCTTGAATGTTAGTATTCTTCAGGATTTTATTCTAGTTCTTATTTCTTATTTTACAAACATTTCCTGACTATTGGATTCCTGTCTATGGCTTCCACAACTCAATCTGCCTCTGGCTCCCACCTTTCCCATGGCTATTGATATCCTCCTGAATTTCTTATAGGTTCTCTAAGTTTAGTAGGTCTGGTATTAAACCCATATTCTCTTTTTGTCCTATAAACTTGATCTTTCAAAATGGTATTATTCCCCCATATCTCAAGCTAATTTGGGAAACATCTTAGACTCTCCTCTCTTCTCCATTCCATATGTCAAATCCCATTAATTGTACTTCAGAAGTATCCCTAAACTCAGTTCCTTTTCATATCTCCACAGCAACAGAAAGACACTGATGGGGCTTAAACACCAAAGTAATATAGGTAGAACTGTTTTAAAAATGATTACCCTGAATGCAGTGAGAGGAGTTTATTGAAAAGTTTGTGGTATGGAGATAAGTTTAAAGTTATCGATGAAGTCCAAGACAGAGATCACGGATGCTTGGACTAAAGTAGTGACAGTAGCGATGCAGAGAAATAAATTACTTTAATAGATATTTTGATTCTGGAACAGATAGAACTTGGTGATGGACTTGAAATGAATTGTTGGGAGTGTAGGGAAAGCCAAGACAGGTGGATGTCAGGTTTCTTTCATAAGCAACTGGATGGATGTTGTGCAATTTTATGAAGAGAAAATAAGGAAGGAGAAACAATTTTCCTGGGGGAAACACTGTGATTGCAGTTATGGGTATCAAACTGAAGAAACTTTGAGTTGTTTAGAAATAAGTTGCACAAATAGATCTAATTCTCAGAACTGAGATCTGGGCTGTTGATACAAATTTGAAAGTGGTTTGAATATTAATGTCAATATTCAACAATATAATTTGTTGACACCATAGTAGGTAGATGAGATCGCTCAGGAAGAGAATGGAGTTTAAGGAGAGCCAGACCTACGGAACACCCACACCTAATGATTGGAGAGGGGAAGGCATTTACAGAAAACGCAGAGAATGAGAAGACAGAGGAGTTAGAAGAAATTGTCTATAGGGTAAAGGCAGAAAAACCTGGGGAAACAATGCTTAAAGTCTATGAGTAAGTCCAGGAATGAAATACTGCTGAAGGGAGTTAAGATGAGAACTGAAACCAAGTCCATTGGATTGGAGACATGTGAGTCACATGGGTGCAATGGGGTAACTGCAGTTAGAGTTCAGGACCAAGTGGGAGGTGAACAATGGTGGCAGCACGTTTAGACAACAGTTAGGAGACTCTGGGATAGGGAAATATCCAAAGTCACGTGACAGCAATTGGAAAGTTATGTGAAATCCAAGGAACTTTTTAGTTTCATTTTGTTTTGAAGATATTTCTACTAGCGTTCATCTTTCTGCATTTTTTGATAATTATCTACTCACAAGTCAAACTCTTCCAGTAGATTTTGGTTCCTTTGAAAGGAGGGTGCTTGTCTTATTTATTTTTTTATTCTTCTCACTCAGCACCTAAGTGGGTCCACTCTATGCAGTCAATAAATAAAGTGAATAAAATGAGGCTTGACTTCTAACCAACTACAATTAGTCAGCTAATCACTTTTGCACAAGCTTCTAATTTGAATGAAAACAAGTGGGGCACATTGGTTATTATCACATTAAATTAACTGATGTCACAGTTGTCGAAAATTACTAGTTTCCTCCTCCAAATAAGAGAGGACTTCATTAAATAATAACAGAGGGGTCCCTCCTTTCACCCCCTGAAAAGGAGTAACTTAAAAAAAAATCTAACAATAGGAACTGTAGGTTCCTAAAAAAAAAAGAATAAGGAAAAACAAACAAATAAGAATGGAAACAAAGAATAGAAAAAAAAGGAAAGGAAAGAATGTATTTCTGTCTCTAGGAAGGGATTCTTTAAAAAATGACCAAAAAATTTTAAAAAAGATAATTATTCATCAGAGTCATTTTATAAAATGTTTATTTTTTAAAGATATCCTTGTGGTTTACTATCTCATTTATGTATCTTCCTTGTAATTTGTTTTCCCCCTTTAACCATCTTTTTTTGTATTTTATGGCACCAAGCTGAGATTTTCTTATACACCTTTTATAGTGTTTTTATACTTATATATATTAATTTTATGTGAATTTTATATTTATAATTTTATAGCTTTTTTTACTTAGTGATTTTTTTATTTTATTTAAAAGTTATTATGTGATTTAAGCAAGACATATGTTTCCTGGTTATTTCTAGTTGCTATTTAGAATTTAACTTATCCCATCAACCAACAATTAACTTAAAATTTTTATCACTCTTATCACTTCAGTTAACTACTGTAATGGCTTGGGTAGCTTCCTTATTTTAAAACAGTAATTTTCTGGTCATCTTAGGAATGAAATATAGTCTTTGTTTTTTATTTATTTATTTTTTTTAAAGCTTTTTTTTTTTTAACATTTATTTATTTTTGAGAGACATAGAGACAGAGTGTGAGCAGGGGAAGGGCAGAGAGAGAGGGAGGCACAGAATCCGAAGCAGGCTCCAGGCTCTGATGAGCCATCAGCACAGAGCCCAACGTGGGGCTCGAACCCACAGACTGTGAGATCTGACCTGAGCTGAAGTCGGCCACTCAACCGACTGAGCCACCCAGGTGCCCCTGAAATATAGTCTTTGTAATATGTGAAATGGCATTCCCTTCCTAGAAGCTTTCTGATAATTTTCTTACAATTTTCCAAAAAATTAAAGTCAGATTTATTGAGTTATTCTAAATTCTACAATTTTAGCATGCAGAATTTGCAACTATTACGAAACAGAGTTTTGCTACATGGTCAGTCTTGGTTGGATGTTTTTTAAAACAGAATTTTTCTCTCAAAATTTCTACCAATAAAACTATTTTTTGTAACTTGTAAGAACTATTCTCCAGTAGGAAATGTGTTTTCTTTCTTTGACCATTTAAAGTTCTGTTTTCGGATGGCTGCAGCCATTTCTGGGAGTTACTCGCTCTTCCTGAGTCTCTGCCATGTATACAGGAGGGCAACTTCAAGAAACAACCCATAACACATCCAGCCAAAATGACGAGACGGAAGAATTCTCCTCAAAAGAAGCTACAAGAAGCAGTGACAGCTCAAGAATTAATGAAAACAGATATAAGCAACATAACAGAACTTGAATATAGAATGATAATCATAAAACTAATTGCTGGCCTTGAAAAAAGCTTAGATGAATGCAAGGGGTCCCGCACGGCAGAGTTCAAGGACCTTAAAAAAGGTCAGGAAGAATTAAAGAAGACATTGGAAGAAATACAGGGGAAACTGGAAGCAGCCACAGCACGGATTGAAGAGGTAGAGGAAAGAGTTAGTGCATTAGAAGACAAAATCATTGAAAAAGAGGAAGCAGATAAAAAGAGAGAGAAGCTGATCCAGGAACAGGAAAGGAGAATTCGAGAGCTGAGCGATGCACTCAAAAGAAACAATATCCGTATCATAGGAGTTCCAGAGGAAGAAGAGAGAGAGAAAGGAGTCGAAGGGGTTCTTGAACAAATCATTGCTGAGAATTTCCCCAACATGAAAGGAAACGGGCATGGAAATCCAAGAGGCACAGAGAACTCCCCTCAGATGTAACTTTGAATAGACCTTCTGCACGGCACATCATAGTGAAGCTGGTAAAATACAAAGATAGGGAGAGAATCCTGAAAGCAGCTAGGGACAAAAGAACCCTAACATACAAAGGGAGAAATATAAGGGTAGTAGCAGACTTATCTACAGAAACTTGGCAAGCCAGAAAGGAGTGGCAGGATATCTTCAATGTGATGAGCAAGAAGGACATGCAACCAAGAATTCTGTATCCGGCTAGCCTGTCCTTCAGAATAGAAGGAGAGATCAAGGTTTTTCCCAACAAACAAAAACTGAAAGAATTTATCACAAATAAGCCAGCACTGCAAGAGATCCTGAGGGGCATTCTATGAAGACAAGGTTGCAAAGAACACAAACTGCCAGGGACAGCCTTACAAACATGAAACTTACAGATAATACAGTGACTGTAAGCCCATATTTTTCAATATTAACACTGAATGTAAATGGACTAAATGTGCCAATCAAAAGACACAGGATAACAGAATGGATTAAAAAACAAGACCCATCTATTTGCTGTCTTCAAGAAACTCATCTTAAACCTGAAGATACCTTCAGATTGAAAGTGAGGGGATGGAGAACTATCTACCATGCTACTGGAAGTCAGAAGAAAGCCGGAGTAGCCACACTTATATCAGACGAATTAGACTTTAAAATGAACGATGTAATAAGAGATGAAGAAGGACATTATATAATAGTCTCAGGGACCATCCAGCAGGAAGAGCTAACAATTGTAAATATCTACGCACCGAATTCGGGGGCACCCAAATTTGTAAAACAACTAATTACAAACATTAGCAACCTCATCGATAAAAATGTCCTAATAGTAGGGGATCTCAACACTCCACTCTCAGCATTGGATAGATCCACAAAACAGAAAATCTCCGCAGAAACAATAGCCCTGAACGACACATTAGAACAGATGGGCCTCACAGACATCTTTAGGGTCCTTCATCCAGAAGCAAAGGAATTTACGTTCTTCTCAACTGCACACGGTACATTTTCCAAGATAGACCACATTCTGGGCCACAGGGAAGCTCTGAGTAAATATAAAAGAATTGAGATCATACCGTGTACACTGTCAGACCACAATGCTTTGAAACTTGAAATCAACCACAGGAGAAAGCCTAGAATATATCCAAGAACATGGCAGCTGAGAAATAACCTACTAAAAGATGACTGGGTCAACCAAGCCATCAGAGAAGAAATTAAAAAATACATGGAAACAAATGAAAATGAAAATACAACAATCCAAACGCTCTGGGACGCAGCAAAGGCAGTCCTGAGAGGGAAATATATTGCAATCCAGGCCCGCCTCAAGAAACAAGAAAAATCAATAACACAAATTCTAACAGCACGCCTAAAGGAACTAGAAGCAGAACAACTAAAACAACCCAAGCCCAGCAGAAAGAGAGAAATAACAAAGATCAGAGCACAAATTAACCATATGGAGACAGAAAAGGTAGTGGAACAGATCAATGAAACCAAAAGCTGGTTCTTTGAAAAAATAAACAAAATAGACAAACCTCTAGCCAGCCTTCTCAAAAAGAAAAGAGAGAGAACTCAAATAGATAAAATCGTGAATGAAAAGGGAGAAATTACAACCAGTCTCTCAGATATACAAGCAATCATCAGAGAATACTATGAAAAATTATATGCCACCAAACTTGGCAATCTGGAAGAAATGGACAGCTTCCTAAATAGCCACACGCTACCAAAACTCAAACGGGAAGAAATAGACAATTTGAACAGACCCATAACTAGTGAAGAAATAGAATCCGTTATTAAAAACCTCCCAGCAAATAAAAGCCCTGGACCAGATGGCTTTCCTGCGGAATTTTACCAGACATTTAAAACAGAGTTAATTCCTATCCTCCTCAAGCTGTTCCAAAAAATTGAAATGGAAGGAAAACTCCCGGACTCATTCTATGAAGCCAGCATCACTTTGATTCCCAAACCAGATAGAGACCCAGCAAAGAAAGAAAATTACAGGCCAATATCCCTGATGAATACGAATGCAAAAATTCTCAACAAGATACTAGCAAATCGAATCCAACAGCATATAAAGAGAATTATCCACCATGATCAAGTAGGATTCATCCCGGGTTGCAGGGCTGGTTCAATATTCGCAAATCAATCAACGTGATACATCACATCAACAAAAGAAAAGATAAGAACCATATGATCCTGTCAATAGATGCAGAAAAAGCATTTGACAAAATACAGCATCCCTTCTTAATAAAAACTCTCGAGAAAGTCAGGATAGAAGGAACATACTTAAACATCATAAAAGCCATATATGAAAAGCCCACAGCTCATATCATCCTCAATGGGGAAAAATTGAAAGCCTTCCCCCTGAGATCAGGAACACGACAGGGGTGTCCACTCTCGCCACTGCTATTTAACATAGTGTTGGAAGTCTTAGCATCAGCAATCAGACAACAAAACAAAATAAAAGGCATCAAGATTGGCAAGGAGGAAGTCAAACTTTCACTTTTTGCAGATGACATGATACTTTACATGGAAAACCCGACGGAATCCACCAAAAGCCTACTAGAACTGATTCATGATTTCAGCAAAGTTGCAGGATACAAAATCAATGTACAGAAATCGGTGGCATTTCGATACACCAACAATGAAGCAGTAGAAAGAGAAATAAAGAAGCTAATCCCTTTCACAATTGCACCAAAAACCATAAAATACTTAAGAATAAACCTAACCAAAGATGTGAAAGACCTCTACACTGAAAACTATAAAAAACTTATGAAGGAAATTGAGGAAGACACAAGGAAATGGAAAAACATCCCATGCTCATGGATTGGAAGAATAAATATCGTTAAAGTTCTGTTTTCCTCTGCAATGTTTTGTAGTATGGTTTTAATAGATGACCTTACCTTTTTGAGTACAAAGAATGTGTTAGCTAGGTACCAAATGGGACTATTTTCAACTGCTTTTTCTCTGAGTCTAAAAAGCATTTAAAAGTTTCTCTTAAATCTTATCTGAAATATGAGTCAAAATAATTTTAGCTTGTAGTTATTATAAAATAACAGTTTGCAGCCTGCACTGTGTTAGTAAATTTCATTTATCCAGAGAAATTTCCCAAGTTCATCTTTTATTCCTCCATTGTATGCATGTATATATGTAGATGGATAGATGGATGGATGGATGGATGGATGGATGGATGGATGGTTTAATAGTTGATAGACAGATATATAGATACATACATACATACATACATACACATATACATACAAACATATAGTTGACTCTTGAACAACACAGTTTTGAAATACATGGGTCCACTTATACGTGGATTTTAAAAAATATATAGTATAGTATTATAAATGTTATTTTCTCTTCCTTGTGATTTTTTTCTTTTCTTTTTTATAATGTTTATTTATTTTTGAGAGAGAGACAGAGAGTGAGCAAGGGATGGGCACAGAGAGAGAGGAAGACCCACAGAATCTGAAGCAGGCTCCAGGCTCTGAGCTGTCAGTACAGAGCCGGATGTGGGGCTTGAACTCATGAACTGTGAAATCATGACCAGAGCCTAAGTTGGAAGCTCAACTGACAGAGCCACCCAGGTCCCCCTCTTCCTTGTGATTTTATTAATAACATTTTATTTCTCTAGCTTAATTTATTATAATATTACAGTATATATTACATATAATATACAAAATATGTGTTCATTGACTGTTTAAGTTATCCATAGGCTTCTGGTCAACATAGTAGTTACATTTTGGGAGAGTAAAAAGTTATGTGTTGCTTTTTGACTTTGCAGAGGGTTGGCACCCCTAACCTCCATGTTGTTAAGGATCAACTGTAGATAAATAGGCAATAAAATGAAATGCATAGCAAAATTCTGATTATCTTCACTGAGTCATTTATCCAACAACTAGTTATTTATTTAATATCTACTATTAGGCATTACTCTACATGCCACTCATGATGGTGAACGATAAGAACAGTTATTCTACCTCTTAGACTTTTGTGTATTAATGAAGGGAATGAGACAATAAACCAGTGAAAAAATAATGGAAATGTAATTTTAGTGACTAATGTCCAAAGAAGGTAAAAAGGAAATATAATAATGATTGACTATTCAAGCAGAGAATGGTGGATACCACACTCAAAAAAAAAAAAAAAAAAACCAAAAAACAAAAACAAAACAAACCTCACTGTAAAGAAGAGGCTTTAAACTAAAACCTTATTGATAAAAGTTCACCAGCCCTGCAAAACCCTAAGGAGAAACAATCTGGCTGGATCCTAGTTGAGAGAAGAAGTAAGGCCACTAGTGTCAGGTAGACACAGAGCTAATTAGGAATATTTCGTCTTCTCAATTGGAATGCAATTGCAATAAATCACAGATTTATTTCTAACTTGCTATGCATTGAACTGATCTGTTAGGAGATGGGTCTAAAACTTCCCTTTTACAGTTGACAAATGGAGTGAAAAGTAGTGAAATTCTTTTAAGAACAATTATTTTCCAGTATTTCAAACCTACATAAATGGGCAGAGAACTATGTCCACTAGATTTAAGAGACTCGACATACTCACATTTTGACATTATTTCTTTAGATGCCTTTTAAGAAATAAAATGTTACAGATACACTTGAATCCTCTTCATACACCCTTGCTTGTGCTATTCCCCCACTTCAAAGAGGGAGTTACCACTGTGAAGTTGGCAAGTACCTCTTCTCTTCATATTTTTATAAACCTTCCTGTATGGTGAAATATGGATGTAGAAAAGGGAAAAAAAAGTATTGATCAAAGATTTATCATAAAACATCATTTAACTATTGCCTAAGCAATGAAAGAACAGTGCCAAGACACAGAAGCAGATGTTGTACCCATGTGATCACCATTCTTTCCTTTCCCCCCAAAGCGTGTACTATCCTGACTTTAATAACAATTGTTTTCCAAGCAGCTCTTTATAATCTTCTCATCCATACTTTAGCATTGCCTGTTTTTTTTTTAAATTTATATAAATGGATTACTACAGTAGTTTGTGTCTACATCTTTTGCTCAACCATTTGTGAGATTCATCTATGTTGTGTCAGTTGCAGTTTATATGCATTGTTGTAATTTTTTGTATGTGTAGAGGATGATAGCATCGTTTTTCCATTCTAATGTTTACGGACATTTGAATTGTTTGCAGCTTTTTGACTACTACAAACAAAGCTGCTATAAATATTCTCAGAGCATATCTCTTGGTACTTACATGTTGTCATTTTTGTTGGGTGTATACTTAGGACTGGAATTATTGAATCATAGGATATGTGTATTTTAACCCTTAGCAGAGGAAAATTCTGAACTGTTTTTCGAAGTGTTTGTACAAATTTATACTCCCACCAATGGTGAGAGTTTTTCTAATGTTCCACATCTTGATCCACACTCAGTATTTCAATTTTTAAATTTTAGCCATTCTGGTGCATGTGTAGCATTATCTCTCTATGGTTTTGACTTGTATTTCTCTGTGACTAATGATGTTAAAGGCATTATCATATGCTTACCATTTGGACTGACCATTTGGATATCCTCTTTTTAAAAATGAAGAGCCTGATTGAATCTTTGGGTTAATTTTTAAATCGAGTTGTCTTTTTTTTTCCTTATTAACATGTAGGCTTCTTCATATATTCTATATACAAACCTTTATAGGGTACATATTTGTTGGAATAATTTTCTTCTACTCAGTAATTTGTCTTTTTACTTTTTTAGTAGTGTCTCTTGACGTAGTCCAAATTATTCATCCTTCTCTTTCTGGTTATGTTCTTATACTCTGTTTAGGAAGGGTTTTCTTACCCAGAATAATGAAGACGTTCTCCTATATTAACTTCTATACATTTTATTGTTCTTTCTTTCATATATAAACCTACAACCTACCTGGAATTGATTTTTTAAAACTTTTGTGAGCAGTGTGAGATAAAGTTTCATTTACTGATAGCACATTGCCCTAGCATCATACAGTGAACAGATTCTTCCACTGCTCTGAAGTATCACCTTTATTGTAAATCAAATGTCCGAACTTATGGGTGTTGGTTTGTGTGCTAATTATTCTATCCCATTGGTCTGTTCTTATGTTCATATTACATTTCTTATTAAAGTTTTATAATAAAATTTTCTGATATTTGGTACGATAAATCTTCTCTCCTTGTTCTTCTTTTCTAAGATTGTCATGATAGTTCTCATTTTATACACATACACACTGAGATTCTGATTGGATTTGCATGAAAGCTATTGACACATTTGGGGGTATTTTACATCTTTGTGAGTTTTAAAATTCACAAACATAGTATATTGTTTGATATATATAAGACTTCTTTAAAATTAAAGGATCCCTAAATATCCCAGTATTATTTTAGAATTTCCTACATAGAAGCCTTTTGCATTTTTTAAATGTTTATTTATTTTTGAGAGAGAGAGAGAGAGAGAGAAAGAGAGAGAGAGAGAGCACACGAGTGGGGGATGGGCAGAGAAAGAGGAAGACAAAATATCTGAAGCAGACTCCAGGTTCTGAGCTGTCACAGAACCCAACATGGGACTGGAACTCATGAACTGCAAGATCATGACCTGAACGAAGTCAGACGCTTAACCTACTGAGCCACCCAGGTGCCCCATCTTTTGAAATTTTTGTTACGTTTCTAGGTATTTGGTAATTTTGATGCTACTGGAAATGGTTCTTTAAAAAAATTTATTTTCAAACTATTTTTTACTAGTGTATAGAAATGTAATTGATATTGTTGACCTTGTATCTAGAAATCTTGGCATCTTTGCTTATTAATTTTAATAATTTTACAGAATCTTTTGGACTTTCTTTGCGTTTAGTCATATATTGGCAAATAATATTGACATATTTCCTTCATTTCTGATCTTTAATATCCTTAACGCCCTCTTTCCCCAGTCCTGGCTACTTAAGTTTTTTACTTATATTTTCAACATTTATGCTTTCATGTAATTAAGTGGAGATTTCTCTTCATTCGTTATGCTTGGGATTGATAGGACTTCTTTGATTTTGAGATTTATAGGAACTTTTTGAATGTTCTATTTCAAATGTGTACTATTGTTTTCCTTTTTTTCCCCCTCCTTTCTTTCTGGGACTCTAGTTACATTTATTTTAGACTATATTACTATTTTTCCTCTCTGTTCTTCCCTTTCTATTCTCTATCTCCCTTTTGTTCTCCCTCTATGCCTGATAATGCCAATAGTTGTAGTCTTTGTTCTTTTATTTCTACTGCCTGTTTCTGCTGATTTTCATCCATGCAATTTTCTTCCCTTGGCTATTTGGTTATGTTTGATTATAATAATAATTATCGTATTTGCAAAACTGTTTGTAACTGTTATCTTCATCCAGAGAGTATTTATGTTTGCATTTACTAGGTGCCACAGGGACACTAGCAATCCCAGTTCTACTTTAAAAAATCTCCAAGATCGATGTGATTCAGAGAACTGCAATTCCTTTAAGAACCTGTCTAGTCACAGTTTATCCATGCTCTAAGGGTAGCCTTAGAGGATCCAGTCCAAATCTACAGATACACCAGCCCTCTCCCTGCTCCTTGCCAGTGACTCCTGGCCTCTAGCATTACAAATCTGCTAAAAGTAGTCCACAACTTCTCTGTCACCTTGCAGCATCTTCTACAATCAGTTCATGTCCTTGAGGGTACAGAGCCTAAATTCTGAGACATCTTTGACCTTCCTTGTTTCTTGATTCTTGGTCCAGTAATTTTTTTCGTATTTTCTTATCTTCCCTATGACGATGAATTTATTAAAAGTTTTTATTTTCCATCTAGTACTTCTAGTTTCCCTAATGGAAAGACTGATCTGAATAAGTTGAAGTTCTGTCTATGCACTGTTTCTATACTGTGTCTTTAAGTGTTCAGACACTTGAGTTTCTATTACTCACCATAACCTAATCTAGAAATTTGGGATATATCATTGAAAAACTGCTTCTCTGCCGTTTTTAGAGTTTGCAATCTGGTTTAATTATTGAACATATATCTTTGAGCCATATGAAATGCTACAAGGTGTTAAATGTCAT
Source organism: Paguma larvata (assembly GCA_030068075.1). Lineage (NCBI taxonomy): Eukaryota > Metazoa > Chordata > Mammalia > Carnivora > Viverridae > Paguma > Paguma larvata. The sequence goes on along the minus strand of CM057838.1, from coordinate 35,388,285 downwards.
AGAAAAATAAAGGGACATAAAGGAATTAGAAAAATGTGACCACTGCTTTAAAAATGACTGTTATGTGAATTTCATAATAATCCTGGAATATAGGAGAACATTCATAGGTATAAACTGATGCCCAGAGATTATAAACACTTTAACTAAAGTCACAGATTTAGGGTCTAATTATAAATTGGCAAGAATTAGAACCCAAGTCTACTTCTGTCTTTAACATTTCATTGCCTCCTCTGACTTCGAAGATAATTACTGAGCATGTGAAATATCTTTCATATAAAATGCTCTTTTTTCCCTTGATGATCTCATCACTGTAATATAGGAGCTGGAAAATTGTTATAATGTTATTAATAAATATTGAATTTGAGGCACAATCAGGTCAAAGATTAGGCCAATTTTGTAAGAGGAAGTGGAGAAATGAAGACATCACTTCAAATCCCGGCTTTGCCACTCATTAGCTACATGGCCTTGGAAAAGTTATTTAAGTTCTCAAAACTTGTATTTTCTTATGCCTAGAATAATACCACATGGCTCTACAGGTGGATATATGAATTAGAGGAAATATTTTAAATAATACATGAAAATCACTCATGTAATAATGAATTTGGCCTTTATTCCTGGTTTCAGAGTGGTAGTCTCTAAATCCTTGGAATTTTACTAGTGGTAGGAGAATTTCTTATTCATGGTAGACCCTGATAATTTATGCTAACAAAATTGCTGAGTCTCTAGATATCTTAACCTAATAAGTACTTAGGATAGAAGCTGGTCATACCAGATAGACTAACCCTGTGATCAAAGGGTTGATGCTTTGAACCATGTGATATTAGCCTGATCCTCAAGGAGGACAGAGAGGCTGGTGATTGAATTTGACCTCACAGCCAAAGATTTCATCAGTCATGCCAACACAGTGTTGCCCCAACAAAGACTCTGGATTCTGGGTTTGGGTGAGCTTCTCTGTTTTTTCTATTGTACTGTGTAGTGCTTTTGGTGTATTATCATACAATGATGTGCCTGGAGGGTGATGAGTCCTGACTCTAAGGAGAGAAGATAATGAAAGCTTTGCATTTAGGATTCAGACTTCTCCTTATGAATCTCTCTCTTTGGCTGATTCTGGTTTTTATCCTTTTGCTACAATGAAACTGTAATTTTAAGTGTAGTGCTTTCCTCAGTTCTATGAGTTATTCTAGCAGATTACTGAACCTGAGGGGGTAGTGGAAACAACTGAATTTATAGTCATCTAGTCAGACCTCTGAGGACCTCTGTCGCAGTCTGGGGAGCTCTGAACTTGTGCTGGCGTCTGAAGCAAAGGTAGTAGTGTGTAAGACTGTCCTTTCAACCTATAAAGTTGGGCCTAATTCAGGGTAATTGGTATCAGAAGTTATCATAATTACCTAGCATAGTGTTCAGCAAATAATAGATGTTAATTAATACTTATCATTAGTAGTCAGAAATGTGATTCTTATATTATTTTAAAATTTTTTTTAAGTTTATTTATTTATTTTGAGAGAGAGAGAAAGGGCACAAGTAGGGGAGGGGCAGAGAGAGAGAGGGAGAGAGAGAGAAGCTCAAGGAGACTCCGTGCTGTCAGCACAGAGCCTGATGCTGGGCTTGATCTCATGAACCTTGAGATCAGGACCTGAGCTGAAATTGAGAGTTGGACGCTTCACCAGCTGAGCCATCCAGGTGCCCCTGATTCTTATATTCTGAATATAAGAATAGATACTCCATCACTGCCACATATAGGGCATTTAAGTTTATCAATAATAAAGTTAGTGAATAATTAATGAATTTGTTGAAGACAATTTCCTCACAGTCAAAATGTATAATCACTGAGTATTTTTACTTCTGTTTATTAGGTGGTTTGGCTAACTGAAGTTTGAAAACTAATGTTTCATTACGTGATAGCATATTGGTAATAAGAGCAATTCTCCTTGGATTGCCTTCTTATAATCTATATTTTAAGAGTCTCTATTTAAATTCACTCCAAGTCGTCACCATTCACTGAGAGCCTTCTCTGTGTTGAGCATAGAGCTTAGACAGAGAAACAAAGTCAAATAAGATAAGATCTCTTCACTCCAATGCTCGTTATCTAGTGGGAGAGGCAGGCATATTAATTAACAACTATAATAAGGTAGACTGTAATAAGTGTTTTAACGCAGTCACAAGCACAATGCTATGGAAGTATGGGGGAGGAAACTATTGTCAGATATTAAACTCTATTAACATAGGCTTAGATTCTTGACATAAAGCAAATGTTACATGTGAAATTCCTCTGTAAATTGCTGTTGAGAGTTTCTACCCTTGACAGTTGTGCCAAGCACATGGCACATATCACGGATTCTCGATCCATTGTTCTCAGGTAGTCTGTGGTCCTAAAAAATCTTTTCCTTTGATTTATTTTCTGTTCCTTTGAAAAATCATTGTAGACGTAGCCTTATTTATTGCAAATGATATTTTACAAGTATAATTTTACTCCAAAGAATCATATAGGAATCACGCAATGGATACTAGCTGTCATTCCATGATTTGAATCTGAAATAGTCCCTTATTGATGAAGAGTAAACATATTTGACCTTGCCATTGTAATTAGGGAATCTGTCTTTGTTTAAAACAGACTGGTTTAACATGGAATATGTTAAACTTGAGGGGGAGGTGTGACCAAAATCTGCAGTGTTTCCAGTGTGGCCATGTTCTTGGAAATGTTCTTGCAAATAGGAAAATGAAGCAACAAAGCTAGAAAAATGAGTTAGGTTGGCCTTCCTGAAAATGCACTCAACAATGCTTATTGATTTCATGAAACTACTAGCAATTCACTGCATTCAAGCATACGACTTAGAATGTGGTACATCAGGCCTTTTATAGTTTAACTTTACCCTACATCTCTAGCCTCATCTGTCAGAAACACTCCTTGGTTTCTTTACTCTGTAGAGTAATTTTTCCAGAAGAGAAGAGATGTTTTCAAGAGTGTTTATCTCCGCCTATGCAATCTATAGTCTCTGTCTAGATTGCCCTTCGAATATTAGTCTGCCTGATTAACACCTATCCATGTCACAAGGCATAGATGATGCTGAGCTCATTTATGAAATCTTTATGGTCACAATTTAGAACAAATTCTGTAGTTGACAGTTTGTAAAATGGTTCCCAATGATACCCACCTCTAAGTATTCACACTCTTCTCTAATCCCCATCCCTTGAAACTGGAGTAATGACTTACTTCCAATGAATAGAATATAGCAAAAGTATTGGGGTAGTATTTCTGAGATTAAGCTATATGAGACTGTGACTCTCCTACACTTCTTGATTTTGATTTTGCCCATAGCAGTTTCTCCACTAGACCTACCATGGGAGAAAACCTGGTTCACATATGTTATACTATTTCAGTTTCTTCAGACTTTGCTTGCACCAAGCCATTATTAGATTGGAAAAAGTTTTTCAGTTTCTTTTGTTCTCAAATTATCCTTTGTTGCTTTCAAAGCTATTGGCTATTTTAGGGTTCTCCTGTTCTCAGATCATTCAGACATCCTTTTGCTCATTCTCGACTTCCTTGTACAAGACTAATATTATGCTAGACTTATGGCTTTCAATGGTTTGTCCCCATCTACTTGTATTTAAACAAGGGATATTTTGTCACTTAGGTTTTCTTGTAACTATCATCCAAAGGTTTTTGACATTGCTATTTAGTTGCTTTGGAGTCCCAGCAGATCCAAAAATTATGAAGCTTTCATTGCTACCAGCAATCCAGAATTCTCTACTGTTTTTATCTTTTGATATAAGCATCTAAAGTTTCTTCTAGTGGACCAAACTCTTCTTTGTTCTGAGTCTATGTGCTTCTGAAGGTGTTGCCTCCATCCCCTTTCCCAGGGTCAGGTGTATATGTCAAGTCTGGTCAATTAAAAAAAATATATCACATAATAGTGATTGGTTCAAGAAAAATAAGTGATCCAAAAGGATTAGTACTTTTGTTTGAACTATTGAAAAACACATGTATTATATTTTTGACAAAATTTTAACTGGTTGACAAACATATGAGACCCAAGAATGATGCCAACCCAGAGTAGTTGCAAAACCAAGAGACAAAGAAAGACCAGCTTCTGGCAAAGTTATTGGGAATTCTTGATCAAGCTGTGCCTGAAAAAATATTATACCCCAGATTTTTCAGTTATCTGATCCAATATATATCTTCAATAAGTAAATTTAAGTGTGAAAAAATTATATAGTCAGGAAAAGTCCACACATAGGTAAAGTTGAGTTGACTTATACAGAAGTGGCAGTATCCAGTCGAAGGAGAGCAGCAAATGGGGCTTTCATGTTGAAGAGGCCATAATAGATTATATGATGTATTTTCCAATGAAGAACATTCTTAAGAGTTTAATGGGTGCCATTAATAATTACCCAGGGACAACAGGCAGAAAATGGGACTGTTCCAGGCAAACAAAGACACCTGATCCTAGCCATGAGAAGATGATGTAGCCAAAGGGATGAAGGCAGAAATGAATCTACAGAACTCAAGGTACAGGGACTAGTGGAGTTCATCTGCTGCACAGGTATCCCAGATGACATAATTATTAAAAAATTTCTGATGAGCATGTTTATGGGTAGATAGCAAAGGGTCTCGACTTGCAGGGTAAGTAATTATAATTCTCACAGGCATTACTCGATATGGGATGAAGACAGATTGGAAGTAGGAGAAATGACTGATCAAACGGTCTACTGGCCTGATTGGGCCTGAGTGAGAAGACAAAGAAATCCAGTGTCCCCTCTAGATATCATCAGTTAGGTTGGTAGAGCCTAAGGGATGTTCCCCAGTGATGCTTCCAGTTTCCAGGAGAGATATTCTGTTGATGGCTCAGAAACAATGGAGCTTAATGGAAGGATCCCTGATGCTGTTACCACCCAGCTACCGTACCTTGGACAAGTTACTCAATCTCTTTGTCCTTTACCTAATTGTAGTAATAGTTCATACTTCCTGAGTCTATATTGTGATCCAGCCTCTGGGTTACCTTTACATTTATGGGCTCACTTAACCATACCAAAAACCCTATAAAGTTGCTTTTCCTATTTATTTATTTTATTTCAGATGGCTAAAGAGAGGCTTAGAGAAATAAGATATGACTTGTTCAATGCACAGTTCCTATGGAAGAGTCAGAATCAGAATCTAAATCTTCTTGACCTCCAAGTCTGCACTCCTAACCACGTTGTCATGTGACTTCGCCTTCATCTATAGAGGGATGGATATCAAAGGCTTCCACAATCCAGTTGGCTATACTCTTGTGAAGCTCAGTGAAATAATAAGTTATCAACACAGTGTTTCAAACCTAGGACATCCATCCCAGCACACAAGATAAATGCTTATTGAGTTTAGCCCTCAAAGTACTGGCAACAGATTTCTGCACTACCATGCTTCCACTTGTCCTAGGGGCCCCTCTTTGGGTTTATGGATGTTCTGGGATATGGGTTTGGAGATCATCTAGGAGTCTTATAAAGTTATCCTTCCTGGATGTCAGTCATCGATAAATCCCTCTACACTTCAATAGTACCTTTACTGTGATCCTTAGCTGAGTCCATTTGCTTGTTTTTTCTTGGGCCATTTCTTTCTCCTTAGGTTCCCAGAGTCCCATATGATCATCAAAGTAACCTGTTCCTCCTCTCTAATTCCTTCACTAGACTCTCTATTTTATCACATGAATCCTCCTCCTGAGTAAAACCCCCTATTTTCATTTGCTTTCATAAAGACTTTGATGGTCCATTAAACTCAGAGTTAGAATTAGTATCAAACAAAAAATTAGTCTCATTTCTCTGAAGTCAAGGAAATCTCTAACTTCAAACACTCTTAGGAAGTGTGGAGAAATAAATACATACGATCTTTCTAATGCACGGCAGAAAAGAAAGATGAGCAAAACAGTCGTTTCTATAATAAATCAGGTTGAATGCTCATATCCTGTCACATATGTGAAAGTGCTTGGAAAACTGAAAAGTGATCCAGAAATTCAAAGGAATGTAAAAATCGAATCCCCCCAAGACTGGGCGAATGTTACTCAAATACCCTGATTTAGTGATATTTTCTAAGTTTCTTCATCAACATAAGTCACAGGAATTACATTACATTACATTACATTGCCAGGCACACATACTTGGGATTAGTTAAAAGAGCCCTTGATAATAATGTATAATTCTGCAGGTGAGCATATTGGTTAACAAATATATAATATAAAATGATACTCTGAGCTACATCAAAGTTTATACATATTAAACCTTTATCAACTTATTTAGAAACAAACTTATATGACAATGGCTCAAATAGCATGAGACAGTTTCATTGCATTTTTTCTTTTTTTTTTAAGTGAGAATGAAGTACTATCTTTAAAAGGAAAAAGTTGAACTGAAAAGATATTGAAAACAAAGTATCCATTTTTGCTGCAGATGTTAAAAATGGAATAATCAAATATAAAATGAAATAAATATTCATGAGTCATGATTCATCTCCCTCACTTGATAGGAAACTGATATGTCTCTATGGTAACAGTAAAACTGCCATCCGGGAATGAGCACTTCTGTGTGTGTGTGTTTTCATGAGCATATAATTTCAGAAGCATATGATTAGGAATAAGAAAGAAGCTAAAATGAACTGCCACTAGGATCAGTTGAGGTAAAGGAAAACAATGGAATAAAAGAAGAATCTAAGTGGAGAGATGAAGAAACAATTGGGAAGTGATTAAAAAAAAAAGCATTTAAACAAAAAGAAAGAGGACTTCATCCAAGGACAGGAGTTAGATACAATTCTCCATTATGAAAAATTAGGCTTTTCTTTCAGGTTTGAGAGGTAGAGCAGGAAGGTAAAAGAACAGTGGTTGAAGTGTTCAGGGTCACAGAACCAACGGCAGATGTTCAACTCTGTCTCATGACACTAGAGAAGAACTTCACTGTCTCAGGGTTAGGAGAGGAGAAACAATGGGGTGAAAACATTGGATTGGGTAGGTTAGTAGGGCCACCCAGAGTTTTCGGATAGTAGGGTAAAGGCAAAGAGGCGTTTTTCGTACTTTGAGTCTCTGAGGTAGTGCTGGGAAAATAGAGGTGTGGCAGCCTCTGGAATCACCAGGCAATGCAAGAGCACTCTCCGTGTCTTGCAGGAGGGAGCCCAGGAGAGATGAGGCAGCACAGGCTCTAAGAGCTGAGGGTGGATAATTGGAGCCTTTTTGGAAGAGCAGGATTGGGTTCCTCTTCTATACTAACCTTCCAACATTTTCGGATTTGAGGAACTGCCCAGGTCCTTTCATTGGGAGAATCCTTTACTGGAGGGATGAGGAGTTTGAGAAGACCCACCCAAATTTTCTGGGGACTCAAGTCTCTGCTGATATTTTTGTTAGCACTGATGCTCCTAGTCCTAAAAGAATCAGGCAGGAGGCCATGTTGCAAAGACGCTGATTCCAACCTTGAGGATTTGTTTTCTTTCCCTTCCATCAGGAGCGAAGTGAAGAACATTGCCCTAAGGTGTATTAGCATCTCAAAATCTGAATAGTTTTGCATATTTCTTCCTTTGTAAAAAAATAAAATATAAAACATTACCTTGGGCGCCTGGGTTTCTCAGTCAGTTAAGCCTCTGACTCTTGGTTTCAGCTCAGGGCATGATCTCAGGATAGTGAGATTGAGCCCTGCCGGGCTCACAGTGGGTGGGTACCTGCCTGGGATTCTCTCTCCCTTTCTCTTTCAGTCCCTCCCCTGCTCATGCTCACCTGCTCGTGTGCTCGCTCTCTGTCTCTCAAAAATAAATAAATAAATAAAAATAAAACATTTCCAGAGGATGATTTCCTGAATGATTTGATAGTGTCCTATTAGGCAAATTTAATTTTTATTTAATTATTACCTCTAGGTTACTTTAAAATGAAATAATGCTGGAAAGTTTATAACAAATTACTATTTGGAAATGTATGTTTGCACTTCATCCTCCTTTTTCGCTTCAGCACTATCATATTCTATTGTTCTTGGTCCCTCCAGTCCAGAGTCCCTAAGGATCAGTTTCTCAGAGACTGAACATCTGGTTTTCTGGAAAAGTTAGAAAGAGCCATTAACTCGGCTGTGCAGAACGAGGTTAAGGGAACAGGAAGAAGGATGTCTGATTATTTCAGACTAACAGATTAGATTTTTTCAACTAATTTCCAGCTCCATCCCCCACGATGGCCTGTCAGTACGCCTGGTGTCTCAAGTTCCAAATCTCCAGTAATCTGTAGGGGAAAACCTGCTTTTTAGTATTGGCTTCAACTGTAAGGGCCTACATTTTAATTTTCTTTTACCTACTAGGTTAGCTGCCACCCCACTGTTTCCTTTCTGCATGTTAACATTTGTTGACATTTTTTCACTTACTCTCATTCTCGCTCATTTTCTCTTTGTCGTTAGGATTTATACTTTTTTTTTTTTAACAGTATTTACATTTCAATATTATTTCCATTGGGAGCAGAGATAAACACAATTTTCTACGTTTGACTAGAAGTCTTATCTGATGTTCTACATACTATAATGTGAAGGATTAGAGGAGAAAAGCTGGGAGAAGTATTTAGGAAACTATTTGCTGGATTTCTTGTCTCTAAGTCCCCCTGAATTATGTAGCAGGCAGCATGCATGTCTCATTTTTCCATTACCAGTCATTCCTTAGTACCTAGACTCTGTGGCCAATCTTTTCCCTCACTTAGGGAGATATCAGAAAGCTTGAATGAGATCTTTCTTTTGAGCCCTAGAGCCAGGTACATCCAACTACCTTCAAATCCTCTCCATTTAGAATTCCCAGAGACAACTCAAAACTAAAATATTCCAGCTTGACTCACCCCCATCCAATCCAGCCCCCAACCTCTTCTTTTGCTTGATTAGCTACCTCAGCAAATGGTATCACTCTCCACCCACTTTTCAAAGACAGGTGCCTAGAGCTCGTCCTTATCTCCTCTCTGTTTCCCTCCCCTCCTCAGCATGCAAATGTTCCTAACTCCTCCTATCCAATTACTCCCCCAGTGTCACTCACCTATTTCCTCTGTCTTTTTGCCTCTACCTTTCCAGCCTCCTCATGTCATACTTACATTCCAGTAACTGCTTTCTCACAGGTAGTCTCTCTGTCTCTATGTCTTTCCCATTCCAGTTGATTATCCACACTGAAGTCATAGTGCTTTCTAAAGCCTAAATTGGATTTCTTTTTACCTCCTTATTTTAAACACTATAATGCTTCTCCACTGTTCTCAAAATAAAGTACAAATTTCATGTCATGGTCTGGCCCCTTTTATCAAATGCCCAGCCTTACCTTTTGGCACTTTTCCTCATTTTACTATATAACTCTTCTTTTAGTTTCCTGTGTGTGCCACACTCTCTTTCACTGCTGGAACAGTGAAACATGCAGTTTTCTTCTCTTCCTGGAACATCATTTTTTCCCCTTTCCAGCATAATCCAGGGAGCAATTGTTGAGTTAACTGTTATGTAACTCTTATGTAACCTTCAAGACTACAGTTAGAGGTCATTTGGCCCTCAGATGATTCTCTGATATCCCTCCATGACAAAGTAGTTATTATTCCCATGTATTTTCATTAACCTTCTGTTTATTTCAGAATTTGTCATCTTGTATTAAGTCTATCCCACTAGACTGTAAATTATTTCAAGGCAGGGACTATGTCTTGTTTTCTATTGTATCTCCAATACCACAATTTTTAGCATTGTAAAAAGAGCCATAGAAATGCTTATTAAATGGATTAATGAAATAACATAAGAACCTAGTTCAGTGGCATCTGCTTTGTTAGTGGTCTTGTTCTGAGCATATATTCAAGTCCTGCTATCTCTCTCTCTCTCTCTCTCCCCTTCTCTTTAGTTCTAGTTCTAATTATTTGCTCTCAGATTCAAACCTCATTCTTTAGGTCTGGCTTCTTATCAAACCTCAAGACTGGGGTCTGTCTGCTTGCTGAGATTTCAATTATACATTCTTTATTAAGCAGTATTTATTAAACATCTACAGTGAGTTAGGTATAGAGCTCATTTGAAGATACAGCAGAGAATAAGATTGGCTTCATCTCCACATCCACAGAACAAAGATTCTAAGTGGAGACTATCAGAGGCAGATAACTTGCTTTTTAGTTTCACAGATCCATAGATGGAGAGAAATAGTGTCCCAGAAGTTGCACGTCATGATTTATACCTAGGATTGTCATCCTCTCCTGGACCTGATTTAGATGAGGCAATATTGGCCTTTGAACTGATGTTAGGTTAGGATGCCATGATAGTATGCTATAATAAGAACATTGGGAGGGAGATAAATGTATCTTGCATGTAGAATGGATATACATCATTGGGGCCAAAGGACAGACTATGGAAGACAGACTTTAATAGGCCCACATTATGCCCACCTCCTGTGTTCACATCTGTGTGTAATTACCTCCACTTAAGTGTAAGTAGGACTAGGACTTGCTTCTAGCCAAGAAGCAATATGGAATATGAAAAGGTGATAGGATGGCACTCCTGTGATCATGTTATGTAAAACTCCATCTTGCTAGCAGACTTATTTTAGAGACTTTTTCCCTTGCTGGATTTGAAGGAGGAAGGGGCCATGTTAGGAGGCTCATATGGCAGGGAATAGTTTCTAGGTGACAGCAAGAAGTTGCGACTTTCAGTCTTACAGTCACAGGGAAATGAATTCTGCCAACAGCCTAAGTGAGCTTAGAAGTGAAACCGAGTCAAGCCTCCAGATGTAACCCCAGTCCCGGCTGACATCCTTAATTGCAGCCTAGCAGAGGAGGGAGCTAAGCCTGCCTGGGCTCCTAACTCACAGAAACTGTGAGCGAACAAATATGGGCTGTTTGTAGTTGCTAAGTTTGTTCCGCAGCAATAGAAAACTAACACATGGAGACAGATATTAAGCAAGTAAACAGATAAAGAGTTTGAATTGGGTTAAGATATATGAAGGAAACAAATTAGGTGATAATATAGAAAGTTTAGGCAGTGCCTACTTTAGATGGAACAATCAGGAAAGGTCTCTCTTGAGGAGATGTTATGTTGACAGAGACCCAGAGAACAAAGGGGAGCTAGAAATCCTGAGATGGAGTAGAGGATAGAACAACATTTCAGCCGAGAGAATTTTTGATGCAAATGTTCTGAAATAGGAAGCAATTTGACATATTGGAGGTATCAGAGACCACTGTATAAGCAAGAAGGAGAGTGGTAGCCCCAGTGTGTAGATTTTTGGACCAAGTAGGAAGGAACTGGACTCTTAGCAGGAGAGTGACATGATTTACCCCCTATCTACCCTGTGAAGAATGGATTAAAGTTAGGGCCTCAGGATGGGGCAAAAAATGAAAGTGATATAGTCATTTAGGAAGATATTGTAGATGAGGATTGATCATAGATGGAGGTGGTAGAAGGAGAGATATATATCTCTCAGGGGTCAAAATAAAAACAGCCTCTTCATCATGTGTGTAAGACCTTTCCTGGTCTGGTTCCCTATTACCTCTCCATCTTCGACTCTCCCTGTCTCTGCACACTGGGTTTCTGCCAAGTTCTTGATGTCAGCTCTCTCAGAAGTCTACAAGGCCTGGCTGAAGCTCCCTGTTTTTCTTTTCTAAAAAAAAAAAATTTTTTTTACCGTTTTTTTATTTTTGACAGACAGAGAGCGCATGAGCAGAGGAAGGACAGAGAGAGAGAGAGACATAGAATCTGAAGCAGGCTCCAGGTTCTGAGCTGTCAGCACAGAGCCCAATGCAGGGCTCGAACCCACAAACCCTGAGATCATGACCTGAACTGAAGTCAGCCGCTTAACCAACTGAGCCACCCAGGTGCCCCCTGTTTTTCTTTTCTATAGCATGTGGTGCCCTTCATTTCATACCTTCCCTCTGGGCAGCTCTTAGGCCCTTGGGTAGCTACTATATCTATCTGTCCATCCTGATGCTTCTTAAAGCTCAAGCTTGCTGAAATAACAATGAAAGAAAAAGATTAAAAGAAGCAAGGAAAACTAAAAAACATCTTGTAAAACATTATTCCAGTAAGATTAATATTCAAGTCATTTTTTTGGATTTGTCAAGTTCTCTGTTATTTTGACCCCTTCTCCTTGTGGCGAATTCTGAATATCCCTATTTATCATGTTTAGGAAGAAGCAGGAGAAAGTGGAACAGCCTGTGTACCAAAACAAAGAGGGGAAAAGCCCTGTAATTGATCACATTTACATTCCTAGAAAGAACACAGTTGCAATTTAACCTGCCCTCTGGAACATGAGAAATGAAAAGAATAAACAACTCACTGATGTACATCTACGAGGGCTATTTTGTTTCTCATTTTGTTCAGCATATTTCAGGTCTTCTGAGGGATGCATATAAACTAACATGGGGTAAGTAACCATATTTAACCAGACAACAGTTTTTATCTGAATTAGACAATAACGTGGCTTCATTTAAAGAAAAAACAACATATATTTCTATCCATATATATATATATATATTAATGTTTATTTATTTTTCAGAGAGAGACAGAGCATGAGCAGGGGAGAGGTAGAGAGAGAGGGAGACACAGAATCCGAATTAGGCTCCAGGCTCTGAGCCGTCAGCACAGAGCCTGATGAGGGGCCTGAACTCATGAACCACGAGAACATGACCTGAACCAAAGTTGGACGCTTAACCAACTGAGCCACTCAGGTGCCCCTCTATCCATATTTTTAATCCACTTGATTTTATTTGAAATAATACAAGAAATTTCTCTAATTTTTTTTTTTTTTTTTTTTTTTTTTTTAGTATCGAATTCCACAGATGGCTGTACCCAGTCATTGTGAGGCAGTTATTATGTTGTGGTGATCTGGGAATGTTTTCACTTGTCAGAGTGTTCCAGACTCTTGATCATGGTACTCAAAGTCCTTCCCATTGGCTCCAGCCTAACTGTCCGGCCCCCTGAGCTTCTATTTCCATTCTTGCCTAATCTCTGGAATCTTACAACACCAGACCACTTATTATTTATTTCCTCTTAGGCACCATTCCTTTTCATGCTTATAATTTACCTAATCTTATTTAAAATGCAGATTATAATTTAGTGGATCTAGAGAAAAGCCAGAGACTCTACACTGCGAACATCTCTGGTAATGCTGATGCCGCTGGTTTGTGTGAGATTTTCCAGTAAGAAGGATTAGGTAGTCTAACTATTTTCTTTCTGATCATGCTCTCCAACTTTGCAGATTCCTTCTATAGGGAAACTCTAGCCCTGAGACAATTCCAGCTCTTTCTCCTATCATCAGGCCAAATCTTACCTCCTTATCCTTAGGTGAAAGCTTTTTTTCTTGCTAAGAGAGAGAATTACTATCTTCCCACTCTAATGGCTTTCCCTTACACTTAGGATAAAATTTAAAGTCCTTAATAGGCTTACAAGAGCTATGTCTCCAATCCCTTTTCTTCACACTTTCCTCCTGCTTACTCCCACACTGCTCTTGTTCTACCTGCAACATGCCAAACATGCATTAGTTTAAGGGGAATTTGTCTTTTAATTGCTCTCCCCATCATTTGTCCTTAAGGCTTGGTCCCTCATTTTATTCAAGTCTTTGATCAAACATCCCTTCGTCAAACAGGCCACTGCATTGAGTCGATCCTTATGCATAGCTGCCTGGATGAGATTGAAATGGAGGCCGAAAGGTAGCCTCTATTTGGTTTTACAGGCAAGATTCATCTGATAGCAGAGGACAGGAGAGGTAGACACACAAATCAGAAAACTCTTGCAGTGAACCAAATGTGAGAAAATGAGGACTCGGGTGATTGCTATGGAAACAGTGAGCCATGTGGGTGCCCAGGAATGACTGTGTATGCCTGGAGGAAAATGCCTAAATGTGCCCTATAGTGCAACTGCCCAGCTCTTAGATTGGTCTTCCTTGACCAGTCAATTTAAAATAGCAACCTACTGACTATTTCTATCCCCTCACTCTGCTTTAATTTTCTTCCAAAAATGAAGACTCAGATATTTTATTATATATCTTATTGATTCATTTTTGTTGTTTGTCTTTGCAACTTTGAATATCAGCTCAATGAAAGAAGAGACTTTTCCTCTTTTGTTACTGAACTATGCCTAGTACCTCGAACAGTATATGGTATGCAATAAATATTATATAAATATTAACTGAATAAATTATTGAATGAATACTCAGAGCTTCCTTGAAACAGAATAGGGACATAAGAGACAAAGTCTCAAGTCTCAACTTTTCTATTTGTTAGCTACGTGAAATTAGGCAAGTTACTTTTCTTCTTTAGACATGTCTCCTAGTCTATCAATGGGAATAATAGTAATACATGACTCGTTGGAGGGTGAGCAAAATGGCATGGGATAATAAATGGAAAGTGCTTAATTTATTACCTGGTACCTCGCATTTATCACGCCCTATTGCAGTTATTTACTTTCTGTTTTCCCCCTTGGCTATGAGCTCTGTGAGAGCTCTTCCTACAGTGCTTATTAAGTACCTAGAAAAGGGGCACCTGGGTGGCCCAGTCAGATAAGCCTCTGACTCTTGGTTTCGGCTCAGGTCATGAACTCACAGATTGTGGGATTGAGCTCCACATCTGCACTAACAGTGCAGAGCTTGTTTGGTATTCTCTCTTTCTCCCTGTCTGTCTACCCCACCCCTACTCTCTCCCTCTTTCTCTGCCCCTCACATACTCACTATCTCTATTTCTTTCTCTCAAAAATAAATAAAACCATAAACTAAAAAGTACCTAGGAAAACCTATTTTCAGTAACTCACTTATAAATATTATTTATCGAGTTACTGCTCTGTACCACATGCTCTGCTCGGACACTGGAGATACTCAACAAAGAATGTAGACATGGGCTGTCATGTAGCTTCTGTGAAGTGAGAGGAACAGACATAAACAGAACAAATAAGAAAACTTCTATAGCCTGTAATATTGTGAGAAAGAAACAGAGAACTGTCCTAGAATGACCTTAAAGGAAATACTTCTTTAACATTTTTGTGAGTAGGTTGTAAGTAATATTTGTATTTGCTTATTTTAAATACCCACTGATAACCCATTGTATTTTATTAGCAATATCCTCTTCTTGGCCAATGACACATATGATAGGCATTGGGGCCATTTGCAATCATTCTGACAAATTTCTTAGGTATATGGATCCTGGTCAGTGGAGGACGAGATGATGGTTATAGACCTATTGTTTCTAGCTCTTCCCTTCCAGAGCAACCAATTCTCTGGCTGCCCCAGAACTTCTGTGGGAGAAGCATGTGATGCGTAATGTGGAACTGTCTCTGGACCGTATCAGGGTCCTGACAGTCAAGAGAAGGCACGTTTGGTTGGCTTAACTAAGAAGTTAATGAGCAGATCACTGTGGTGTAGATGGGGTTAAGTGAATGATAGTTTCTATTGAAGTATCAGGCACTGACCACAGAGGGAGCATCACTGCCCAAAGGTATGAAAGGGCAAGAGAGGAGCATGTGTTGCTGAAGCAAGGAGAGCTGGGGTCACTAGTAAGAAATACTCTATTGAATATTAATAAAAAAATAGGAAGGGTGAAGTCCCCAGGATGGAGAGAATTGTAAAACTTTTATATGGTATGTTTGTATCCCATGTATAGAATGGGAGAATCCCAGGAGGTGAAGGGTGAAGTTTCTGAGCCCTCTGATCCTTCTCCTTTTGGACTGCTTCTCTCCTTTCTTCATTCTCATTCATCGTACCACTGCTTTTAGTGGTCACAGCTATCAAAACACTCCTACACCTTTCTCTTGTATTCCTTCCCTGTGTTCTTTTAGGGAGAACTATCTTCTCTAATTCTCTTTGTTGATGGACATGAAAATAGATTATTTGAAAAACCCATGTTGTAACCTATCTCTGGCATTAAGTGATTCTTTGACCACTCTTTATATATGAGCTAACCAATTTTTATCCATCTTTTTTCTCCAGACTAATTGAGTTCAATATTCCTTAAATGATCTAAAAACAACAGAGGATTTTTTGGTTAAATGTTCAAAACGGAAAATGAATTAAAGTGTTATTCTTTGAGATGTGTTGAATAACTTCCACCAATGCAATAAGCATACAATTTAAAAATAGAAATCTTTTTTCTTAAATAGTATACATTATAATACAACAAAAATGAATTTAGATTTACTTACTACCTAGGAATGATACTGTGAGCAAAAATATTGCATTCATTAGTTCTATTTTTAGCAACATAGTTTCTCTTTATTAGTCTTCTACTTTGGAATGTACATTATGTATATAGTAATTTAGGCATTCATAGTTGAGTTATGCCATTGACTATTAGCTTAATTCATTTATAAAAAAAAGAAATGTGTTAAGACACTCACTATACCACCCTTTATAATAGTTGAAACAGTTGCTCATTTAGAGTAGCATATCAGCTCTGTTTTGCTCTCAACATTTAATGAGAGGCAGTCATTTGAATCACTTTCATCAGCCTGAAGCTTGAATTTCCAAATGTTGCATATAAGTGTTCATTGGATTTGTGTTTCATTCTGGGAGATGTTCTTCTAATGGATTTTGCCTGCAGCTGGTGGTATTCATTGAGCAATGGTGGAAATCAATTAAATTATCCTCTTTTTCCCCTATAAAAATGATTTAATAAATGTACAAAATTTGAAAGAGAAATATATTTTATTATTAATATATAATGTAACTTGAATCCACACTTGATATGTTCTTAATAACTGGATCATTCTTCAGGAAGGGAGATGCAATGATTTCACCAGGTATGATAGATAAAATTTCATTTAGGCCAATTCATTTAATGTAATGGAGAATTTTAATTGTTTGGCACATTCAAAATCTTCCATTGCTTAAGGCCAGAGTTAGAAATAAGGCCATGGAAATTTACTCTTTTTTCTTTTTTCTCCACAAAGAATGCTAGATTTTCTTGGTATATTATATGTTAAGCAAGAAAGAATAAAAAGAATAGATACAGGAAACTATAGTCTTGTAATGCTATAACATTTTCTTATTTATAGATTACAAATAAAAGTGTACTTTTCCATGGCAAATTAAAATTATTGCTCTAGACTATGCCTATGAAAAAGAAATCTAAAAATTAAGAACAGTTTAGCCTAAAATAATTTTCTAAAACCTTCTGTTAAATCATAAGAATATGAGCCTCATTAGAAAAAATGTGGATGAATTTTTGCCTCATAACTTTTGATTTGCATGAAATCATATTTGCCTCATTTGTCAAATTTATTTAAACTGCAGTATTTTTTTCACATTAGTGATTTTGATAGGCTAACATTGGAGGATCAGGGTCACAGGATTAAACTCTTGTATGATTATAGTGATTCAGCAAAAACATGTAATACAAAATGCATTGGAAGTACAATC
This sequence comes from Paguma larvata, assembly GCA_030068075.1. NCBI lineage: Eukaryota > Metazoa > Chordata > Mammalia > Carnivora > Viverridae > Paguma > Paguma larvata. Next base: position 35,370,968 of record CM057838.1, on the reverse strand, counting down.
TATTAAATACCTGCTGTGTGCTAGACATTAAAATGAAATGCTGGGGATCCAAGAACACATATAACACATTTCCCATCTTCCAGTGCTTCCACAATCCAATGGGGAACACAAGTAGGTGAGAAATCACTGATTATGGGAGAAGTGCTACATTCTTCTGGCTTCAATCTATGGGAGGAGGATGCTTCACTTTCCCTAGAGAAGGCGTCCTAGAGGAGAAAACATTTCAGCTGAAATTTGAGGGATACATGAGAATTGTAATGAAGTCAAGCAAAATAAGCATTATACCAGTAGAAGGGGAAAATGTTAAAAAAATATCAAAAAGAAAAAGTTGTATTTTACTAATTTCAAAATTCTTTACTTAGTTTTTATAGCCCTCTGCATCTTGGCCCATTTTTTATCTATCCATATCTCCTTCTACTTCCCAATAGTCAACTTTTGTTCAAGTAAGTACTCTTCATGGTGTCCTGCATCTGGTACTTTTTATTTTCAGGCTTTAGGTACCTGCTTAGGCAAAGCTGCCCTTAACCTGCTTTCTAATCAAACTTCTCCCTTAGGACAAACTCAGGCCTCACTTCCCATTGAAGCCTTCCATATAGAATTGTACCTTCACTGAGCTTCTCTTTTAGGATCACATTTGCACTCATGGAAGGCACCCCTTTAATTAAGACATAACTAATATTTTTAGTTTATTTTTTCTGAGTAACTTGGAGAACAGCATAGTTTTGATCTGAATCCTGGTGATGACTCTTTTAATACACAGCCTTGGGTACGTATATGCCTTCCTTGTAAAATGGAGGCAATAAGACATATCTTGAAGGGTTTTTATGAAGATAGAATGAAAAAGGGGTGTATTGAAAATGCTGTTGGCAATGCAGAGTTGGAATCACCTGGAAACCATGGGAAATATAGGTGGGTAATCTTTATATAATATAAAGAAGTGTATAAAAAAAGTATCAAAATGAGAGCAATCAAAATTAGATGCAAAGACTTAGTACAATGAAACAATAGATATTCTTTTTATGGATTATGTTGTGTACTTCAGTGGCATAGGGAACACTGATGGGATATAGTCAAGAAATTAAGAGAAAATCTAGTAGATTAATAATTATAGGTAAAAGGTTTTGTGCAAAGTGTGCAATAGGATATATTGCAATAGAATACAGCACCTGGAGTACTTCTGTGTGTCAGTATGATCTGGTGTAAGCATTCCAGTGTATACATCTTTCAAAACTTACCATGATCTTATCTTATTATCACTTTCTTTCTTTTTTTTTCCTTTTTATTTTAAATTTTTTTTAGCGCTTTTATTTTTATTTTTGAGAGACATAGAGACAGAGCGTGAGCAAGGGAAGAGCAGAGAGAGAGAGGGAGATACAGAATATGAAGCAGGCTCCAGGCTCTGAGCTGACAGCACAGAGCCCGACCTGGGGCTCGAATTCGCAGACCATGAGATCATGACCTGAGCCAAAGTCGGACGCCCAACAGACTGAGCCACCCAGCGGTTATTTTTTTTTAATTAATTTATTTTTTATTTGAGGAGAGAGAGGAGAGAGAGAGAGAGAGAGAGAGAGAGAGAGAAGAGAGAGAGAGAGAGAAAGCATGAGTGGGTGGGGTGGAGAGAGAAAGAAACTCAAGCAGGCTCCATGCTCAATTCAGAGCCTGACATGGGGCTCAATCCCACAACCCTGGGATCATGACCTGAGCCGAAATTAAGAGTAAAGTCTCAACCAACTGAGCCACGCAGGCGTTCCTTATTATCACTTTCATTTTAAAGTTCGTTTATTTATTTACTTCTTTCTCTTTCTTTCTTTCTTTCTTTCTTTCTTTCTTTCTTTCTTTCTTTCTTTCTTTCTTTCTTTCTTTCTTTCTTTCTCTTTCTTTCTTTCTTTCTTTCTTTCTTTCTTTCTTTCTTTCTTTCTTTCTTTCTTTCTTTCTTTCTTTCTTTCTTTCTTTCTTTCTTTCTTTCTTTCTTTCTTTCTTTCGAGAAAGAGAGAGGCAGGGGAGAGGGGTAGAGAGAGAAGGAGAAAGAATCCCAAGAAGTCTCCATGTTATCAGTGCAGAGCCTGATGTGCAGCTCAACCCCACAAACGGTGAGATTGAGACCTGAGGTGAAGTCAAGAGTAGGAGGCTTAACCAACTGAGCCACTCAGGTGTCCCATCACTTTCATTTTATATATATGGTAACTGAGGCACAGAAAGGTTGAGTGAAAAAAAAAAAGAAAGAAATGTTGAGTGACTTGCTTAAAATTATGCATTTAGTATACAGTATACCAGGATTTAAACCATAGGCTATTTCGTAACTCTACAGAATACCTATAGTCACCCCTAGCACACAGTGTTCATTTAGAAGAAGGTAGTTTTTGAGTGTATAAGAATCTTGCAGAGTTGGCAAATTTAAATTCTGGCTTATTAAAGTCTCACATTATGAGCCTCCCATCATAGAAGGCACAATTATGTTTTCAAAATAAATAAGCTCTATGAAGCAAAGGATAAACTGTATTCAAAGTCCTAACACATTAAAAATGTTAAGGATAATGGAGTTGGGGGAACTTGGGTGGCTCAGTCGGTTAAGTGTTTGAACTCTTGATTTTGGCTCAGGTCATGATCCCAGAGTCATGGAATCAAGACGCGCATAGGGCTCCACTCCGAGCCTGGAGCTTGTTCAAGATTCTCTCTCCTTTCGCCCCCTCCCCCATTCATGCTTTCTCTAAAAAATATATATATATCTTTATATATGAAAGGAAGGAAGGAAGGCAAGGTAAAAATAATAAATCTTAACTAGAGTTTAGTCCTAAATGCCAACAAAGACTCTGAATGAGTGAGGCTTGAGCACATACACTTGGAAAGCTCCATTTCCCTAAGTTTCATAGGCATCAATTCCTTGACACCTAAGCAGTCTGCTTTGGTTCTTCCATCTGTGTCCAGCCTGGGATTAGAAATCAGCCTCACCTGGGATTCCAGCCTCATCTCTGTGAAATATGGCCTCCATAGGGCTCTTGTGGCCACTTAATACAGCTCCCTATTTATATGCTTGTAAGTGGAGAAGAGGGGAAGAGGAAGGTGGTTCTGCCAGGAGGAAAGGTTTCTTCTGTGCCTTAGACATGACAGAGTGGGTGTAGTCACTCAATGAATTTCATCCCTTGTCTCACTTTCTCCTCCTTTGACTGGATTATAAATAATTTAAATGCACTATATTCTTTCATATGTTTCATAGTTTTTAGGCAACCTAACTTAGTACTTAATAGCAGAAATTTTGGTGTCAGTTGAACCATATTGAGTCCTCTCTGGTACTTCCTAACTGGGATTTAAGGAAAGATACATAATTGCTCCACAGCCTCAGTTTGACTTGTAAAATAGGGATTATAATAGTACTTGCTTCTTAGACTTTTTATGAGATTCAAACTAAAAATTATATGAAAAAACAGGGGTGTCTGTACCTTGGTGACCCCTTAGTAGAAATTATCTATTACTATTATTCTATTAACCATCAAGATTATGCTCAGTAAATCCTTTTTGAGCTCAGTTACTAATTTATTCTCTCCTATGTAAAACACCTATCATTGCAAATTTACAGTCAATTTAGAGTCTGTAAAACAGCAAGAAGAGACATTAGAATAATTCAACAATAAAGTGAGAATAAATGCATATATTGTCTTGAATTCTAAGGCCAATTTCTTTTATTCATACTTTGCTCACAGACATGTCTTGGGGTTAAATATAGATGATAATTTTGCTCCAGTTAAAATATGAAATTACTTTAGAATTTAAATAAATTTGTTCTGTCTTCTAAGTTTCTTCAGAGCAGAACGACACAGCAGGGTAGAAAGGTAAATTTAGAGGTTATCTCTACATGAATTGTAAAAGTGGTCACAGAGAGCTAAGAAAATAATAATAAAGAAAATGGAAGTGCTCCTAAAGTTAATAGCATTGTGAGCCTCCTCTGAGGTTTAAATATTATATGAATTAATCAACTACCTATTTGAGATCTCCACTTATATGTCTCAGAGGAATCTCAAGCTTAGCATCTCCTAAACTAAATTCTTGTGACCTCCTCCACCCCCAATTTGTTTCTCTCCTAGGCTTTCCGCTAGCAGTAAGTGGTGCCATAAATATTAAAGACAGAACTTGCCCCCCTTTCTCTCTAATTCCACCTTGTCCCACTCTTCCCCATGGAACTCATCAGCAATTATTGTTGATTTAAGCCAGACATCTCAAACTTCCTCCAGGCTCCTGACCACCCAAGTTCCTGCCCTAGGGGCTTTGGACTTGCTGTTCCCTCTGTGTTAGAACATTCGTCTCTCATAGATGATTCCACTCACCCTTTAGCTTCATCGCAAGTTCTGTTTCCCCAGAGAAGCCTTGACTGGACATTAAATAAGTCCCCACACTCATTATCTCATTATTCCTATGTAACACCCTACTTATTTCTTTCCCAGAACTTAACATTTTATATTGCACAAACATATACATACCTCCTCCATCAATGCATGTATTTGTTTGCTTGTCAAATGCTTATATCCCAATAATAATACAAACTCTTTAAGGACAGGGCTATGTCTCTCATTTACTAATGTATAATCAACACCTAACATTGTTCTTGACACATGGTAAGAGCTTTTTAAATATCCATCCAATAAGTGAAACTTAGAAATATATATAGGAATAGCTGAACTATCTGGAGACAGGTTACCTATGAAAACCATATAGTGAAACTTTATTAGAGCTTTATAAAAGAAAATTCTAAATATGTTTAGAAGTCACCTTTTCATGGTAAGGAAAATACAAAATAATTCTAGAAAGGAAAAAAATCAGAACTTATTTTAAAATTCCACACATGTTAAATAATATTAGAAATAAAGCTTCAATAGAAACATAAAAAAAAGAAAAGAATGAGTAAATTAGAAACACTTGGTAAAACAGTTTAGTGATAAATATGAAAGCATCAGGTCATTTTAATACATCTAATATTAAATTCTAGTATTAAATTTAGTATTAGATTCTTGCTTGCCTACCATGCCAGGCACTGTGCTAGGCGTAAAGAGATGCATGTGGAGAAAATGACCGAATCAGTCTGTCTCCAAAAGGATCTATCACCTGCAGTAACGGTTCTTCAACATCGATAGGCCTCAGAATAACCTGGGTAATTAATTATGGATCCCTGGACCTCATACCATGGATTCTGGTTCAGTAGATCTAGAGTGTCATCTTAGGATCTATAATTTTAACAAGCTCTGTACATGATTTAGATGAAGGCGCTCTTTGGACTCTAATTTGAACAATGACGATATAATTGGAGAGACCTGCATCAAGGGAAAAATTACCATCTTGTGCAACACGAGCTCTGATGGGGTCAGCACGTGGCAAGAAGCTTGAAGGAAGGAAACCTCACCCATGTTTAGAGATTACTGCTAAACCAAGTCCTGCAGAATAAAAATAAGTCAGAAGTGGGAGCCATGAGGTCATATGCAGATGCATTTGAATCTCTCCAATAAAGACAGTAGAGTTTCCAGAGGGAAAAAAAATTGATCTCAGTAACTGCAGCGGGTGAGGTTGGTGGTGGTAAATCCAGAGTGGTCAGCAGGACATGCCATGTCTTACTATGCTAGGCGAGGCGTTTGACTTCATCTCGTGGGTGATAACAATGATGTGACCACATTTGAATTTACATATACACAAACACATACAATGCTATATTTGTAGGATCCAGATGAATAGCAGAGAGCAGACTGGAGGTGTGCAATATGAGATTCAGAAAACCAGTTATGAGGTTTTCACAGTTATGCAGGTGAGAGATGGTGGGAATGTGAAATAAGATATTGTGACAATGGAGAAGCCAGGAAATGAACGGATGTGAGGGATATTGAAGAGGTAGAATTGACAGAATTTAATGATTATTTGCATATTAAGGATGAGACAAAGGAGCAGGAGGGTCACTTGATTTACAGCTTGACTGGATAGATACAATATAGACATTAATAATAAGTTAATAACTGATGAACTAATCACCAATAATGATAACCAGTCATTTTACTAATGCAAAGATGAGAAGCCAGAGCTCTGGGGAAAAGTTTCAGGGTTGCCTGGGTGGCTCAGTTAGTTGAGTGTCCAACTCTTGATTTTGACTTAGGTTATAATCCCGGGATCATGGGATCAAGCCCTGTGTCAGGTTCTGCATTGAGTGTGGAGCCTGCTTGATATTCTCTTTCTGTCTTTCTCCCTCTGCCCTCTGCTCATACTCTCTCTCTCTCTCTCTCTCTGTGTGTGTCTGTCTGTCTCTGTCTCTCTCTCAAATAAATAAAATTTTAAAAATTAAAAAAATTTAAAGATGCATTGCAACAGCAGTGTCTCTCCATCAATATTAGTCTTTCCATGGAATTTAAAAGTAAATTTAAACCCTAAGTATTTAAAAAGTGACCCATAAAATATTTTATATCTAATTGAAGTTTCAGATTATATTAAGCTATCTATTTAACCCAATATCTACACTTATTTCATACATATCGAATAAGACAAAACTGAAGAATCAGTTCAAGAAAGGCCTATATTCCTGGTCCTCTTTTAAAGGGTCAAAAGAGATTGATCTTTGTAAATGTCCACACGATTTCTTTTATAGTAGGAAAATGGTGAGTACAACAACAATTCGACCACCTCGGCCCACCTACCCTGGCTCCAGATGAAGCACGGTACAATTAGTTCTGGCCAATAGGTTGAGGGTGCAAGTGCCTGTGTGACTTCTGGGCCACAACACAGAAGAGCAACTGTGTGATCTTTAGGTGACATCTTCCTCTGCAATTGTCGAGAAAGCAGAACCACGAGATAGACATAGCTGGATCACTGAGTCACTGCATGGAGGCTATCAGACTTCATGAGATCTTTGTATGGTTCAGCCATTGAAATTTCAGGGTTAGTTTGTTCCCAGAGCTCAGCCTAGCCCATTCTGACCAATATAGTAGGAAATTCTTTACTGACATCGGAGGCAGAAACTTGGCATGTCCCAACACTCCTAGAGGCAGGCCCTACACTAGGAAATGGGTAAATGGAGTATAGAGATGACTTTATCAGACCAAAGAAACAGGGATTGCATGCCACCCAGCATTATCCAATGTTAAAAGAGGCGAGTGGGAAGAATTAACTTTGGGATCAACTGACTTCTGGTGTTGCTGTTTCAACCCTCCCTTTCACGGTTAGGGGTATGATAACTCAGTTATACTTGCTTCCAAGCAGAAAAAGGTACGTCAAACACAGCTATAATCCCTACAAAACGGTCCAATTGGGTGTGTCTATGGTAAGGCTAGCAGCTCTCTCTAATTACAAACTCTCCAGATTGTGCGAGAGTAAGCACAAGAAAGTTGTATTTTTGCAGTTAGCATGACTCTTGGTTCTATAGGAATGTTATTCACTTCAGGGTGGGCTAAAATATAGCTCAAAAGATGGATTGAAGGCCAAGGTAGAAGGCGTTTCTGTAGCTCAGATAAGCAAAACACATATTGCAAAAATATTTCCTTTGTATGCAAAGAAGAAAGTTGGTCGAATTCTTTTACACAGCTAGAATAAAAACTAACCCACATCGACAGCAAATACTTACATGGTTAAACTGAAACATACATATTTAAATTCTATTTGCATTCAGCTGGAATCATGCACCCTTTGTGTTTTCTGTGATTGAGTTATTGCAATAATATGATTTTTTTAGGTCTTATGAAAAATTAATAGTTTAATTCCTTATAAGTATTATTAATATTAATGTAATGACTAAGAGTAACAAGTATCATACATTACTTGCCTGTGGCCTGTTTTATAGTGTCACTTCCAACTTTGTTATTTAGATGAGGTATTATATAATTTTTAAAATATTAAAACCATTTCAATATACCACTTTATACACAGACTGCATGGCATAAAGTCCTAACAGGATATAAAATGCTTCGTTAAGTGTTATCTAACATGTCTATAGGAAACTCTCTCTGCTATATTTCCTTTCTTGTAAATCTTATGTTTAATTATAGTCCCAAATGATTAATTTCCATACTTAAGAGGAAATGGGAAGAACTTTAAGGCTTGACTTTGGTGTAGGGACGTACTTCAAACATATAAAATAATTCACAAACCACAAAGGGGAAGTTATAATTGACAGAAGAATTTTATATCACAAGTGCCTATTTAATCCTAGGGTAACTGTTATGTGTAGACGCTCTTCTTAAAGTCCTAAAAGGACCAGAGTGGCCATTCTTATCTGCTCTGAAAGGCAAAAAAAGAAAAAAAAAAGAGTCAAGTGAAGTGAAGTATAAAATGACCCGAGTATGATCAGGATTTCCCAGACTGAAAAAAATCACCTAATTTTGGGTCGTGTGTTTAAAATGGCAATCTTTTTAAAAATATCTGTCTGCCTCTCTCGGAAGGAAATACTTAACAGAATAATAAAAGTAAATTGAAATAAACACTTAGGGTACTGCTTGTCATATTTTTTTGTCAGGAACAACAACAGCAAAAACCCAATGCAAACAGTATGTAAAGTGATTCTTATTTCATGTAGGTCAAACAGCGACCCACAGGTATGGATGAATTTAGGGCCTTAGCAGATCTAGTTGGGTCTGTAAAAATAAAAAGATACAATGGTAGGAAGAAGAGAAAAGAAGTTTTAGTACTCTAAATAAATGATTCTCTGTGTCCGGAAATTGAAAGCTGATTCAAGAATTCAGCTACCATACATAAAATAAAAATAATGTAGTTCAAAATCATGGCCTCCAAGGAAATACCATCCTTATAAAACCATAGGTTATTGACTGTAAATTTCCACCCTGCGCTAGCCAGTATTCTTTAAAAGCTCAGGCTCGATATGTTTTGAAAAACAAAAGATATCCCTCAATCCCAACCTGCTAACTTCCTAATCCTTTTCCCCATTTTTCAAGTGCAAGTCTTGAAATCACTTGACAGCGACTTCATTTGCAAGCTTTCTGAATAATGTGAGAGAATAACATTATTTTCCCTGTAAATTCTTGAGAATCAAAGTTAATGATTATATCCAAATACAACTGGGATTGCCACATGGCGGCTGTTAGCATTTGTTTTCTCTATTTTCTCTTGGACCATTGCACTTATTTGGCATTCGCTATTATAAAAAATATTTAATTGCAGTTAAGGGAAAACACACATCGAGCCAGCCTATTTTGGAGGTAACGGTAGTTGGTTCTCTATGCTATGCATTTATTCTCCTTCTGTTGCCTCTATCGGAATGTAAGAACAAGTGTCATGGAGCTTCAGAGCAAAGGTAAACAAATCCTCGAATTGCCCACAGAGTTTGCCAAGTGCGGAGCAGCTGCTGTCGGGGGACTGAATCGCAGAACGCAGTTAAACAGAAATAGAATATTCAAAACAGGACATGAGCAGCAGGGCCTAGTAAAATAGGAAGGAATAGCAAATTCGACTTAAAAAGCTCTTTCTCTCCCTAGGACTTGCAGTTTGCCATCTTCTTCAAGGGTAGTCATTGCCCTTGAAATCCCCTCTGGGGCACTGTGGTCCTCCATAGTAATTTTCCAGTGAGAACACTCACAGCACGGTCCACCTCAGCACACCTCTCTTTATTCTGTTCTCCTGTTGTCATGAGAGTCTTAGCTCCGTGCCTCCCAATTTTCAAGGGACTCATTACATTTTGACTAAAGTTGTGAGAGACATGTAATCTCAGCTCAGAGAAGATACTCAAACAGAGGAGAATGATCGGAAAGATGCTCTCTCCCTGCTGTCCATGCCACTCATTTTGTAATTGACTCATCAACCAGGACTAAATTCCAGATCTTACACTGCTGTTTTAGAGCTTATTTTTTTTTTATCTGAAGTATACATTTTAATGTGTTGGACAGATTGCTCGTTCAGATGATGACTTTATTACTACTGGCTATGGGGAGTGCTGGCTGCAAAGGACTCACAGCTGAGCCTCCCTGTGGGAACTACCCTCGACCTGAAGGGAGCTGCTTCACCCAAGGTGCTAACCCTCCACAGGGAAACCTCCATCAATGACTGGTCCACTGTAGGGATACAAAGACCTCAAGTCCTTACTGCAAGGCCACTCTGAAGACTTATTCTCACTCCAGTGCATTCTGTGGAATAGGCTGAGCAGCTCTGTTGAGACTGCATTGCAGCTTGACTTCTCTGTGCCCAATTTTGCTACTCTCATTTCACCACTGGTACTGTTCCTGAGAGCGCTCCCAATAAGATCGCTGCAAGGAAATCTTCATGTCAGGGTCTATGACCTAATATAGTTTCCCAGGTAACATATACAGTAGGAAGGCAGAGATGGTCTTTTATCTTTTTTATCTATGTGAACCAGAAAAATTTCCAGATTCTTCCAGCAGTGCTGTGGTTGAGTTGCAAATAACCCTTCTTAGACCTAAGTAACAGAACATGACTGCCTGCTTCTACCTGCCCATATCACTGAGTTGCTGAAAACCAAGAGAGAGGGAAGGAGGGAAGTCTCTCCTTCCTTAATTATGGTATTTTTTAATTTCTCCCAACATGTATCTGACTTGGACATAGTGTTTTCCATCTGAGCCCTATTCTCTACTTGTTCTTATATGCCTAAAGTTTTATGTATGCATGTGTGCTATGTGTATGTGTGTGCATATGTATGTATATATAGTTATTTATATACACATATATGTATAATATGTATAAAGATATATAAAGTGTATATAGATGTGTATATATATGTATATATATATATTCAGGATGTAGTTTGAATCTCTGTATACTATCTCCAATCATTTTGCTTGTGTTCTCTGCTTTGGATTGACATATCCAACCAGGAGTGTTGAATATCTGGATTAAATAGTACCACCTTGGAATTCAGTGGCCTACAGATATCACTAACCAGTTGTGGCTCCCAACACTCTCACCCCATTTTGCATTTGGCAGCAGCCTCTGGTGCATGCAAGTTCTCTGGCCCCTTTGGCAGAATCCAGTTTTAGTCCAGTCTTGGTCATTTCCTATTCTTATACCTAGGAAAGCAGCTGTCCATTTTCATACTGTCCTTCAAGCAAGATGGAGGCTGTAACATTCATCCTATCTTTAGGAGCTATTCCAAGCAGTCTAGAATTTGCTTCTTCTCTTGACTTTCCAGCTTGAATTCCCAAGTGTCCTCTTTTCGATAATAGTCTGAGTCTCCCTCCTACTCAGGCTGCTGCTGACAGGGACAGGCTGAGGCCACCTGGAGAGACAGAGGAAGATTTTCCACTGAAAATCTAATGACGTGTAACCTTCAGCAGCTCTCACCTTGTGCTTTCCAAAGCCCTGAGAGGAGATGTTTTTTTTTTTCCTTGTAAGATTTCAAAATTTAGACATTCCAGGTATAATTTGTGAAGTCTTCTGCATCTCCCGAATTCTACTTTCCCTACAAATGAATCCTCCTGTCAGGTGGCATTGGAATGACCACAGGCACTGGAATTCATTAATGGAAAGTTGAATTAGAGATACACTTAATTTGGGTCGGTGCTATGTATTTATGTGATTTAGAGCCACTTTCATGTATAGTAAAGTTATTGCTAGCTATGCTAATTCAAGAATAGCTTCCAGAAATACTTATTCATCAGTGGGCAAAGCTGTAAGTGGAGAATTTGGTTCTTATCAGTGCCTCACCACACCAGAAATGTACACAGTATTGTAGCATTCACAGTAATGAGACATGCAGTTCTCAGAAGCCTTGCATTTGTAGGGCATACACTGGTGGCAGTAGTGCAGACAGTGTACACGTGTGTGTAGTCACATGTTTGATTCCTCTTAAGCATCGATAATAAAAAAACAACTTTGGATTATCCACAATAAAGGAAAAATGAAATTACCATTTTATTCTCTTTATGTAAGAATTAAAAAAATTTTTTTAAATGTTCATTCATTTTTGAGAGAGAGAGAGGGAGAGAGCATGAGCAGGGGAGAGGCAGGGAGAGAGGGAGATATAGAATCCAAAGCAGGTTCCAGGCTCCAAGCAATCAACACAAAGCCTGACATGGGCTTGAGCCCACAAAACACAAGATCATGACCTCAGCCGAAGTCGGACTCTTAACCAACTGAGTCACCCAAGTGCCCCTCTTTATGTAAGAATTTTAAATACCATTATCATACAAAGAAGGAAAGAGCAACGTAGCCGAAAAACTAGAAAAAAGACCAACGAGGTATATCAGCAGTTAATTAATAAAACCATTATGCTGTTTTGATTTTGCAATGTTTGTTTTATTTGTCGACATTTTAAAATTTATAATTTTGTTGTGATTCCTTTTCTCATTCTAAATAAACAGGTCTTCTTTAATTTTATATTCAAAAGATTGTATTCTTTTTCTTGAAGAATCCCCAGCCCCAAATTTGTGACCTTCAGGCCCCATAAAACCTGGGTCCACCACTGGGAGACTCAGAAGCCTCTTTGCATAGTGTGGCTCTGTGTTCTGTAGAGACAAGAGTGTTTCCCACTAGAAGCCAAGTAAACATGGTTTCTTTCTTGTCAATTCAGTATAAAATTTTAGGGCAGAAAGGGACCAAACATATAATTTAGCATAATACTGTTTTTCAGGTGAGGAAACTGAGGCTGAGAGCGATCATGACTTTATTGAGTCTCTAAGTCCTGTTTCAGCAGTTGACCTGTGGAAGAGTGTACAGGTAGTTGCCACAGTTCCTCAGGGCAATGGAAGTAATGCTCAAATTCTTGACAGGGTGCTGACAGAGAAAGTGCCACAAAGTTATTTCCACTCCTTCACAGTCGGACTGAGACTGAAGAGCAGAGGTGAATCCTGGGTAAAGACAAAGGCCTTTCTGGTGGGGCACAGAGCTCCTCCACAAAAGGAACTGATGTTTTTAAGAAATGACAGAAGTTAAAGTCTTAACCGCTCCCAACAAATTACAGTCTTAAAGACTTTGATCTTTAGATTATGGGCAGACTCTTATTTTAATCACTGGGTTTACTGTGTGGTGCAATTAGTTCCCAAATGTAAAACTAATCTCACTCTTGATAACCTCCACTATTTAGCACTCTCACATTTATTTCATTTGACATTTTTTTCTTATTCTGCCTCTTTCCATCTCTCTCCACACTTGCTCTTTGGAGTAGGTAGGGCAATGTTACTACATTGGTGAAAAAAATCTGAGGTTCAGAGTAGCTAATAACAGAGGAGAACTGAGATTAGAAATAAGACCTCTTGATCTTCTTTCTAGGGTTTTCTCTTTATATCATATGATCTCCAGGATTAACAAAAAATCCTTGTTTTATTTACTTTCTTTAACTTGACAAAAGTAGATCTAGCTTTAGGTAAGAACAGGTAATCGCCATCTCCTGTGATTGAAAAGAGGTCAGTCTTTCCCTGATGACAGGATTCTACCATCAATAACTCTTTTCTTGTATATTCAGCTTTCATAACCTTTTAACATCCCAGAGGCACACCTGGGAGAAAAATTCCCCAAGTCGTGTGAATGAATTTGCATGCTTTTTTATTTCTTAGTTAAATAAGGAAAGAAGGGGAGTATGAGGGCTTCCATTTCCTCTCATAATCACAATTTTTTTTGAGGGAGGAAAGGGGCAGAGAGAAAAGGAAAGAGAGAATCTTAAGCAGGCTCAACACTCTTCACAGAGCTCGATGTGGGGCTCAAACCCACGACCCTGGGATCATGACCTGAGCCTATCTATATCAAGAGTTGGATGTTTAACTGACTGAGCCACCCAGGCGCCCCCATTATTTTTGATACTTATAAATTGTTTGAATTACTACATTATAATTTTCTACTTATAGAATACTTATACTGATACTTATAAATTGTTTGAATTGCTACATTATAATTTTCTTGTATTTTTCTTTATCATTGAATATTCTATAACTGGAAGAACATTTTAATCGCCATGTTGATGATTTTCTGAACAACATCATTTGATCGATGTAACAAATCACTCATTATATGATGTAAAGAGTTTTTCTTTGATTTTCAGTCACTTCAAGAATTTTCTTGTTAATAGTTATGGTCATCATAGCAACTCTTCTGTGTAAAAATGCAATGAGATTACAAAGCACTAATGTCTCACATTATTGGACCTCCTGACAAGCCTGTGGGAAGAACAGGGAACGGACAAATATCAGGATCTGGCAGCCAAAGAGACAGGCCCAGAGAAAGTTCTTTGTCTACAACAAGGAAGTGGCAAGACCGATACTCAAAATTCCGACTTCAAGGCAGTTGCGCTTAAGGTTTTCTGCTTTACTTACTGAACTCTTTGCATTTCTGATGAAAACCATAGGCTTTACAGCCGCAAAATTCTCAATGAATGGCAAAACATACATCAATCTTGTCATTAAATGAGAGTCACAGTGACTCCGAATGGAATAGATGGCTCACAAAATTCTGTGAATGTGCTCAGTACCCCAGAGAGTGCACATCATAAATAAATGTCATGGAAAGCAGATCCTGTCTCTGAAACATGAGGTTAAATGAGGGGAGTGGTCTTCCTTGCCTACGATAGGTTTAAAATGATCCTACCATACAGCATTCTTCATTTTATGTACTCCAATACCGTTGAAAAGCATAGGCGCAAACTGATTCTGATCGTAAGTTAGCAGTTTTTTATTTTCTTTTCACAATGCACAGTCTTTGGAAGGCCATCACCATTGATCATCTGGCACTTCTTTATTTTGTTATCTCCTGTTGTAATCAGTATGCTGACTTCAATAACAGGTAGTAATAGGGTCTCATGACATGGTGGTTTAAAGCCTTAAATTTCGGGGGTTGATGATTTTACTTATTGCTACTATTTTGAAATATTTGTAATGGTTTGTTATATTTTTTATCTTATCATTGACCACTCTTGCTATAGATAAGCACTAAACCAAAAGCAGAAAGAAATATAGGCTGTATTATCTATATCATGTTTAGAAATGTCCAGTTCCCTTGTATTAAGGTGTTATTCTCTAGGACTCTAGTTTCATGTTAAAAACTTTTTTTTAACCATGTCCTGGACACAAAGAATTTTAGATTTTATCTATTTTATAAATCTTGCCTTTTTTTCCCAAGAGTAGGACTTCCAGGTATTTTTTCCATTATTTGTAATTTATTTGCATATTTGTTTGATCTAGTGCATGCACATGCCCACAATATATATCGTGTGTATATATATATATATATACACAATATATATCGTGTGTATATATATATATACATATATATATATATAGTGGATTTAGAACTAACAACTCATACACCAGTGAGAAACAAATTTACAAACTAGAGTACTGTGTTTGTATATAGTTCTTTTATCTTCAGCTTTATAGTATTCAGTCAAATCGCTGCTTTGCAAACTTACTTAGGTCAGCTCCTTTCTTACCCACTCCCTCCTGTGTACTTATATTATTCATACAATTAAATTCTTTTGTCACAGGCTGCATTCTATTTTAGATTCCTCTTCTATCTTGGCTGATTTTTTTAAATTTACATAGAGTAGAATTTACTCTTTGCGAATTACAGTTCCGTGAAGGTTGACACATGTATGGAGTCATGTATCTACTATGACAGTTCCCTAAGAGCAGCTCTATCATCTTCAAAATTTCCTTATGCTTCCTCTTTCTAATTTACTTTTCCCTCATACTTCCTAAGCCACTAGAAGCCATTGATATTTTCCATCTTTACAGTTCTGTCTTTTCTAGAATGTCATATAAATGGAAACAGACCCTACATAGCGTTTCATTTAGCAAATGCATTTAAGATTCTTCCACGTTGTTTCTTGAATCAATAGCTTATTCTTTTTCGATGCTGAATAGTATTCCACTGCTTGGCTATAACACAGTTTATTTATCCAGTCACTCATTTTAAAAGATATTTGGGTTACTTCTGGTTTTGGGCATTAACAAATAAAGCTATTGTAAATATTCACATACAGATTTTTGCATGAGTATAAGTTTACACTTCAGTAGGGTATATATCCAGTTGTAGCATTGCTGGGTCATTTGGCTGATGAATATTAACTTTATAAGAAACTTTGAAACAGTTTTCCAAACTGGAAGCCAACCAAAGTGCCTGGGCCATTTTTCATTGCTGCTAGCAATATTTGAGAAGGCATGCTCTGCTAGTTTGAAAATACAAAATCATGCTCCTCATAAATGAAGGTGATATGAAGATTAAATGTGAAAAAGAATGTAAAAATTGTAAATTGTGAAGGGCTACACAAGTAATTATTATTCCAATTGGTAATTTTATCTTAATATCCATATGGACTGGAGCCATTTGGGGGAAATGTTCAACTGGCTGAGAGCCTGGTTTAACCAGAGTCAACCGGGAAGATAACAATCAGCACTTGAAACATCTGGCACACTGTGAGTGAGAGCCTCCTGTATCAGGATGTCCTGGAGCATGAGACACAGTATACAAATGGGCAATGATTAGACTATATATAAAAATAGAACTCTGACCTATAATCTGTAGCAACGAGTTTAATAAGCCAACCTACTACGAAGAGCAACTAGTGCAGCAAGTCGGATTATTATCTGTATCTACCAGCCCAGGAAGCCAAAAACTAACCTCTGTAACAATTGGCCCCAAGGTGTCAGGACTTGACTAATAACTGAAAGTGTCCTAATTTTTGCCCCTGTTTCCAATTTAGGATTAGTGGGAGAAAGCCAAATACGTACTTCTAACGGGTCACGTTCCCTTCCCTTAGCCTGCCTGCAGCTTTCTTTCCCATGCCAACAGCCTTCAATCCGGGCATATCTGATTTCTAAGGTCTTTGGGGCTGCTGTAACAAAGGGTCGTTTAAACAATAAACGTTTATTTCTCACAGTTCTGGAGGCTGAGATCAAGGCTCTGACAGCTTTGGTGTCTGGTGAGAGCCCGTTCATAGGCAGCCTTCTTGCTGTGTTTTCTCATGGCAGAAGGGGTGAGAAAGCTTTTGGGGTCTCTTTCATAAGCACTCCATCCTCAGTGATCTAATTACCTCCCAAAGGACCTACCTCCTAGTATCATGACATTGGGAGTTGGGATTTCAACGTTTCAATTTGGGTGGAAGACACAAAGATTCGGTTCGTAGCACCTGAAGTCTTCCTTCCTGCCTCCCCTCCCTCCCCCCATAAAGGGTTTCTGCTTCTCTGTCTGTCTGCCAAATGCAAGAGATGGGGCTAACTCCCTTTCTATAGCAAGCTCTGAATAAATAGCCTTTGCTTGCTCTCATTTGTTGTTCTTCCTTTATTTCCACAGGTGCTTTTTAAAAATTTATGTTCCTACTGCAGACCCACCGAATCAGAATTACTGAAGGAGAGGCCCAGATGTCTGCATTTTAAAGAAGCTCCCCTGGGTGATTCTTTTGCATATGAAATTTGAGAACTATTACACCTAGTGCCACCCCACAGAACTTCCTCCTAAATTTTGCCTTGTTTAATGTTTTTATAAATATTTGAATGAAGATATGGGAGTGCCGATCAGAGCTGTGATTGCCAGAAAGCCAGAAAAGTTAGTTAATGTGGTAGACATCAGAAGCAAAATGAATTTTGACCTAAAAATCTGGAATTATGGCTGAAACTTGAGAAGATTACATGTCATAGGGCTCATGTGACACTGTTCAAGTTTAGTTTTACGTCTATGTGTCTATGTAATATGCATTTCTGTTTACGTACGTTTATGCAGAGTTTGGGCAATGTTTGATTTGTGGACCTCTGTATGAAAATGACCTATAGAAGTGAGTTAGCACAACTTCTTTTTTTTTTTTTTTGAATAATTTATTGTCAATTTGGTTTCCATACAACACCCAGTGCTCATCCCAACAAGTGCCCTCCTCTGTGCCCGTCACCCACTCTCCCATCTCCCACACTCCCCTCTCCCCTCAGTTTGTTCTTAGTCTTTGAGAGTCTCTTATGTTATGTCTTCCTTCCTCTCTGTGGCCTTTTTTTTCCCCTTACTTCCCCTCTTCCCCTCCCCCCTGGTTTTCTGTTAGGTCTCCCAAAGCCTACCTATGCGTGGGAACATATGGCATCTGTCTTTCTCTGCCTGACTTATTTCACTCAGCATAATACCTTTCAGTTCCATCCGTGTTGCCACACATGGCCAGATTTCATTCTTTCTCATTGCTGCGTAGTATTCCATTATATATATATATACTACATCTTCTTTATCCATTCATCAGTTGATGGACACTTAGTCTCTTTCCATGATTTGGCTATTGTTGAAAGGAGTTAGCACTTCTAAAATTTAGTATAATGGACAGATTTATAATTGAAAAATTTATTAAAAGAGTTAATAATTTCATTGCATCTTGTGCTTGTTCAATGATCTGGAATATTATGCCTGGCTTGGGGTGGGCTACATATTTTAAGAAAAACGTAAACAAGGAATAGTGTTCAAAATAGCTCAAAAGACAGAAAGTATTTACTCACCCTTTAAAAGAATGTTACCTGAGGTTCATACTTTTGTTATTTAACCACAATTCAGACTTTAGCATTCATATCAGCTGTCCATTCTTTTGTAATATATCTGTAAAATTTTCTAAGAGATTTTACTTACATTTTATCCTCAAGAGAGTTTAAAATGAATTTTATACAATCGTGTAATTCTACAGGGAGGATGAAGATACATAAAAAAATTTAATGTGCATTTTTAATGTGAAAATATTCAGGATTTTTATCAGATTGACAGCAGGAGACTTGAGTTATGCATCTGTTATAGTTCTGACACTTTTCTCAGCAGCCAAATGAGTCTTACAATAGAGGTTTTGAATTTCCAAACTTGCTTACTTTCTAAGGTTAAAAATATATATAAATGCAGCCTGCTATTTGGTTTTTATATTATTTCATTCTGTCATAAATTCATGCATTTATTCATTTTTGCATTCATGCTTCTGTTCGATAAACATACAGCGCTTCCAATCGTGTGTGCTATACAGTGGCTAGAAAGCTATAGGCACTTCACTGAAGAGTATCCGATTGAATGAGGACTTCAGGACATTCAACCACATGAGTGGGGAGGGGGCTCTTTACACATACGGTTTCCTTGATTTGTCTTGAGTCGGACCCTGTATGTCTAATTCAGTAGTCCTCCCACACATGGCTGTGGAGCACTTGCAGTGTGTCTAGTTCAGACAGAGATGAGTACCAGATTTCGAGGACTTGGTACCAAAAAAATATATATAAATTATTTCATTGATTTTTTTATGTTGACTGCATGTTGAAGTTATAATATTTAAAATTATCAGGTTCTGTGTCTCCCTCTCTCTTTGTTCCTCCCCTGGTCGCACGCTGTCTCTTTCTCTCAAAAATAAAAGTAAAGATTAAAAAAATTAAAAAAAAAAACAAAGAAGGGAGGAAGATAAAGTCAATATACATTCATTTTTCTGGTTTTGGTCATGCCTTCTTGGAACTATGACAACAGAGGAGTATTAAGATTCTCATTAATATGACCACAACAAACGTTTAAGTATGGATTGATTATTTCAGCATAATCTTAGCAAAGTTAGAGTAAGGCCAGTGAGACAGGATCCATCTCAATGACATTTTCATTCCCTATGGAGGGATAAGGCCATTTATTCCTAGCCAGTGACAGATCAGTTCATCTGCTCTTGTGGTCTGCGGTTATTGTTTCCTAAGTGTTAAGCCGTACACCATCAACCAACCTTCTCTCTCATCTCAAAAAGTCTGCTTTTCTGATATAATTTTGAAAATTTCTTCAATGCTAAAGGATTACCTTTCTTTGGTTTAGATGATATTTATTTTTTTATTATTTTCAAAAAAATTTTAATGTTTATTTTTGAGACAGAGACAGAGAGCAAGTGGGGGAGGGGCAGAGAGGGAGACACAGAATCCAAAGCAGGCTCCAGGCTCTGAGCTGTCAGCACAGAACCCAACGCAGGGCTCCAACTCATGAACCCAAACGTAAGTCAGATGCTTAACCAAATGAGCTACTAAGGTGCCCCTAGATGAGATTTTAGAAGTAAACCATGGACTGGAAAGAGAGTGATCTAGGGTTTTGGTTGTGAATCATTAATTTATCCCTATTTACTGAGTTTTATATAATAATTTCAAGAGATGACTGCTTCCTGGGGCTGGAGGGCCATTTCCCTCTGAAGACAGATGCCTGAAAGCAAAAATAATCCTGAAACCATTCTCAATGAAATCCCCAATCAGGCTGTTTCAGCTGTGAGGGAATGCTTAAGAACTTTATAAAATGTGAAAACTTAAACACTAGGGAGAATTCATTGTTTATAATGTTTAAAATCACACACTTTGTAATCTTTTTAGCAATAAAACTCTTTCCATCGATGGTAATTTATGAGTGCTGTTTCAAGAACAGATCATTATATTGGTTTTTCTCTATATGTGCAACTCTAATCGAAAACAGGAATCAATTGTATTAAAACATATGGATTTTCTATTGGCTGATTTTTCAGGTGTCACAGACTTCATCTCTATAAATATGTAGCTCTATACAAAACTGAAAATAAGAAATAGAACGTCCATCCCGTTTTACTGGGATGCTTTCTGAATATAAAGCAGTGGCATGTCATATATTTAAAGGCCAGTCACGAGGCACAGAATGGGAATGATGTCCACCAGAGATGGCAGGTTTTTCATGGAAAACCTTTGCGGTGGCACCGCGGGGTAAGCACAGTGAGTGAGTAAACACATTAGAAGTCATTTAGACTTTGGAATAACAAGCCGTCTTTACAAAAGAATGAGATTGCTCCCTATGCCCTGACAGGAGTAAAATCGTCAAGACATTGTTAAATTGAAAACCACAAGATGCAGAGCAACTTGTAAAGATGATTTATTTTTGAAAAAGAAAACCCCAAAGATACATATGTATAAGTACACACATATGTATGCAAATGTATACACTAGGAATCGAACAAAAGGCTAAACACAAAACATGGACAGTGACTAGGGAGAGATCTTGGAGTTGTGGGCATGAAGAACAAGGAAGCTCTGAATTTATTTCTGAATATATCTGTTTTTATTTGAATTTTTTATATAAGTATCGAATCATATATTACTGACATTAAATAGCAATGAAAACATCTTCCTTATGTTTTCTTCATCTCCCATGTCTGGTTTTAGTTTAGGACGGCACACACACACACACACACACACACACACACACACACACACACACTTCTTTTGTATGTCTAGCAATTATAGCTCTCCTAGACATATATCTTCATTTGCTCCTTGGAAACTTTGAATGCAGAGTTGTTTGGGGATGCATTCTTCAATCAGACTAGCGGGGAAGGAGTTTCTGCTCATATAGGGAATGTATTTCTTTTTATTTAAATAGTTCATTTTCAAATTGGTTTACATATAACACCCAGTGTTCATCCCAACACGTGCCCTCTTTAATGCCCGTCACCCCCTCTTCCCCCTCCCTCACCCCCCTCACCCTCAGTTTGTTCTTAGTCTTTGAGAGTCTCTTATGTTTTGTCTCCCTCCCTCCCTGTGTCTTTTTTTTTTTCCTTTAGGAAATGTATTTAAAAGAAGCATTTTTGTTTTTGCTTTCGTTTCTGCATAAGTATGAGGATGGGAAAGTGTGCTAGAACAACCTGGGAGTTCGACACAACTGCAGCCAGTCGTGAGGAAAAGAGACCGAAAGCATGGCAGTGCCGTGGTTCACCCTGTCTTTTCTTCAGTCCTGGGTGGCCTGACTTCCCCATTGCCCTCAGAGGACCTTGGGGCTAAGATCTTGGATTTGGGCTCTGGCGCTCCAAAAAGGGTGGTCTGCGGACTCCTGAAGCGGTATTGTTTTGTTTCTGAACCTGATGAATAAAAGACCACGGAGAGTACTCAGTCATGAGACAGGGTTTCTTCAGTGACTTTCAAGTCGTCTGCAAAAGAGGACTATATTCTTGCTAGGTGGACAAATTACTGTTCTTAGAAACTTAGCTCTTTATATATTTATGTCTGTCATAAATTTATGGCTTTTAAGCTTGGCCTTGGTAACAGCGCACAAGATGCTCTGCACTGATGAGATTACCCCCTCCCCTCCTGTCCACAGAGAAGGAAGGAACCCTGCCTCTGCTTCCTCAATCCTCTGTGCACGATAGACAAAGTGCTGTTAGTGGAAGAGCAATGGAGGAGGAGCTAAAACCTGGGTTCCTGCTTTAATTATATGACCCTGGATATATTCCCTGACCTCTCTGAGTCTCAGTCTCCTCATCTCTAAACTGGGATTAATTATTCCTCTGCGTATCTCACAGGGGAAATAAATGGGGAAATAAATGAGATCTGTGTGGACACATTTTATAAGGGGCGGCCTCTTTTGTAGATCTCGATATCTGAGTTCAACAGACTGTTTTGTGTTTATTAACCCTTTTGAGTTGCATTTCCCACTGAATTTTAAGCTCTTTCAGGTTATGTAGTATCTTTGCATCCTTAGACCATAGTAGTAATTTAAGAAATGTTTCCTGAAACATTGCCAATTATTGAAATATAACTTCATGGAGCCTCGAAGTTGTTGAGGAGTAGAAAACTCCAATGAAACAATTTTGGAGTAGGACCATTTAATTTTCTCCACAAAGGGAGTACAGAAGGACTAATATTCTTTTCTGCAGGAATTCTAACTTCCTAGGAGGACTTGGCTTAATTTGACTTGATTGTGGTGAAAGATGACTACAAAATTATTACCTTAGTTTATTTGTATTTATTTAGCTCAGTTGGCTATAAGGCTTTCCAATCTTTTTCATATCATGGCGTGCACAGAAAATGACAATGTTTGTGTGGCACACAGAGTACTCAGTTGAGGTTTGATATAGTGCCCGAGGATGTGGACTCTGTATGCCCTGCACTGCTCCCAGCCATCCTGAAGGTTAAGAAAGAACCAGAAACCATATTTTGTCATTTGCAATCACTGATGACAAATCAGTTAAGAAACTCCAGGTTAGAACATATACTGAATCGCATAGTGTCCCCTCAAATTCATGTCCACCCAGAGCCTCAGAATTTGGAAACAAAGTCTTTGCAGACTTAATTACCTAATTTACAGGGAGAACTCTACATGAGGGCAGAGGCTATCAGAAATTTGAGTGATGTATCTACAAACCAGGGAACACCAAGAATTTCTGGAAACCATCTGAAGCTAAGAGAGACACATGAAACAGATTCATCCTCACAGTATCCAGAAGGAACCAGATTTGCCAATACTTTAATATTGTACTCCTGGCCTCCATAGATGTGAGAGGAAAAAGAATCTGGTTTTAAGCCACTTAGTCCATGGTATTTTGTGCTGTCAGCCCTAAGAAATTAATATAGTGCATAATACAAAATAATCCAAGATCATGCATTTTTTTTTTTTTGAAATGCAAGACCAAGTTTGCCAATGTCTGCCTGGCCCTGTACCAATAACACGGAAGCAGCCATGGTTTCCTCTCCTTACAATAATTTATAAAATACATTTCATCTGACACGCAGTAGGGTCCACTGTATCAAGACAGTGGTGTTGTGAAAATGCCTTAGATAATCGTTTCTCAAAGTCTGGTTTTCAAAATAGCAGCACCAGGGGCATCTGGGAACAAGTTTATAAAGGCAAATTCTTGGCTTGTCCTAGACCTGCTGAATCAGAAACTGATGGTAGGGCCCAGCAGTCTATGGTTAAAAAACCTCTCCAGGAGATTCTAAGTTTTGGCGCCCTTAGAAAATTGACATACCTGTTGCACTGGGAGAGATTGAATTCAACTTTGCTGACACAAAAGTTGGGAGCACCTTTAAGTTGGGGTGAGCTGGCAGAAGAGTATTGCAGGACATTAGGGGGAGGTTGGTTAATGTGACCAGACCTTCTGTATCCACTTTTAGGTGCTTATTGGAAATTAGGCTCTACTATCCTGCAGAGACTGGGATAAAAGGGTCCTACCTTACTTGATGATTCTGTTTCAAAGAGATGGTTTCTAGGTTTTTGAGGAGCACATTTCTGGGATGTGAAACTGGCAAGAGGCTTGGAGAAAATGGTTTACAACTCAAGTTGTAGAATTGTAGTGAGATCTCATCTGCAGTGTGAGAATTCATAATTGCAAAATTTCTAACATAAATGGTCTCAGTGAGGGGAAGTCAAAGTCTTCAAATCAGGAAGGAACCTGCCTGAGCTCATGGGAAATTAAGGTGGTCTTAGTCAGTTGCCCTCTGCATTTTTTCCCACACATGAGCATTAAAATCAACTTGTCAAGATGCAAAACACCCTATTGGAGTTTTTATTAAGAGTTTTGACTTCATAAGCTTAATTTAAGAAGTACTGAATTTTTTTCATCAGGGATATGGTCTTTCCATTTTTTCTAGTCTCCTTTCATATTCATATTGTTCAGTAAATTTTTGATGATGTATTTCATTTTTGTCCTATACAATTCTTTTTAAAAAATTTTTTTTAACGTTTTTATTTTATTTTTGAGAGACATAGAGACAGAGCGTGAGCAAGGGAAGGGCAGAGAGAGAGGGAGATACAGAATCCGAAGCAGGCTCCAGGCTGTGAGCCGTCAGCACAGAGCCCAACGCAGGGCTCAAACTCACAGACCGTGAGATCATGACCTAAGCTTAAGTTGGCTGCTTAACTGACTGAGCCACCCAGGTGCCCCTGTCCTTACAATTCTAATAGGCTTTATTCCTAGATACTTAATATTTGGGGCATAGTATTTTTTTATTTTATTAAAAAAATTTTAATGGCATAGTATTTTTTAATTATATTTTTCTCTAAAGTCATTCTGGTATATTGGAAAATTATTTATTTTGTTGTTGCTTTTATTGGGCTCTTATTAGTTGTAAATATTTTCATTAATTATCTTAAATTGTCTAGGGAAATAATCACACTGAAAATAAAGGCATAGTGACATTCTATTTCAATGTTATGCCATTTATTTTATAGATGAAACAGAAGGAATACAGAGATTCAACTTGTTGATTTCTGGTAAGTGATAGATCTGAGATTTTAAGTATTCTCTGATTTCAGTGTTTCCTTATGCTATACTGACACTTGACGGTTCTTGAGGCTTTATTCTTCCAGACATATATATTAGTTCTTTAAGTTTTTATGTCATTGGGTATTTTAGATTCAATATATGTAGGTGACTCTTTGAAAAAGTAACACAAGGAAGTGTATGTATCTTGACAATGAATCCTGATAGTTGATTAGAAGCAACAACAGACAAGGATATAGTTGTTTCACTCAAATAGCCTCATGGTTTGTTGGGTATATTGTCAAGTATTTGATGATCAATTAATACATCGCCTGTCTCCAACCCCCACAATCTACTGCCAGACTTGCAAAAATTTGGTTAAAAAAGCAATTACATAACTATAAATGCACATGAAGCTAAAAGATTGTTTACAAATACTAAGGCCTTTATACTATAGGTTATGGGAGGATTGAACAAAAATCTTCAGCTTGCCTTCAAGTTTCTTTAGTATTTTTGGGAGGCTGGTGGCCGGTGATGACCACTACGCTGCAAGTATGCTGTTATGTACTAAATATCATGGAAATGTACATGTGCACTGAATTTTCCTTTTCCCTTTGTTGCTTTGTTTCTAAAGTGCTGAGTTCTGCTAAAAGTTTTGGATTGAAATCAAATTCTTGAAAGCTTTGGCAATGTTGCTGAAATGATATCCCAGTATATTATCCTTTAATGAAACAAGTATAGAGGGCTGATTGATTTATGGAGCAATTTTTTGCATCATTACCTGTCTTGATTGTATACAAATCATTTTTTATTCTCACTGGTTTGAAAGAACCATTTTAATTTTAATATGCATATTTTGAAATCTGATATCTTAGTTAGCAACAGGATACTACAAAAGTTTTTATGCACAATTCTTCTGAAACCCAAGAAGATGTTTATTAATTTTCAGATACTTTAATTGTATTGTCTAAATATGGCATTTAACTAAAATGTACTTCTTTTGCCTGACTGCCTCCTCTGTAAGAACAAAGCTGGGTTTTCTAGTGCTCAGTCTAATTTAAACTGATGTGGCCATGGTCGTTTTTTTTAAAGCATATGTTAAAAAATTCTTCCAGGCTCACAAAAATATGCCCATCATAGTGATGTTTTGTATTGCATTTTAGAGTTTAATTTTTAAACTAGAATGTAATTTCAAATGAGTGTTATTCCTAGAAGAACTACCTTTTTATCTAGCCTGTTCCTTAACTTCCAGGCATGGTTGGAATTTTTAACATTGACCATGTGGCTTTGATGAGGGTCTAAAATATAATAGTGCAATTTGGAAAAGACAAGGTAGTTATCTTCTTGGCGTTTGCTGAGTAGCCCTTGTCTCTGACTACTCATTGAATAAATATTATAACTAATAGAAACCTTCAGCATTCAATATACATATTTGGGTGTTGGTCTTATTTACCTTCGTATATTAGATGAACCTAGAAAAGAGCAAACTGAAACATGTGTTAATACAGCTCTCGGTGGCTCGGTCGGTTAAGCATCTGACTCTTGGTTTTGGCTCAGGTCATGATCCGAACAGTTCCTGAGTTCCAGCCCAACGTTGGGCTCTGGTCTGATAGCATGAACTTTCTTGGGATCCTCTCTCTTTCTCTCCTTCTGCCCCTCCTCCACTCACTCTCTCTCTCAAAATAAATAATAAATAAATAAATAAACAAACAAACAAACAAACAAACAAACATAATTTTTAAAAAATATATATCTCTCAGGAACTGTTTTGGTTGATTTCTCAAAGTCAGTTAAAATCAGTTCAATGAAGGTGCAAAGTCAAATCAACAATTTGTCATCAAGCAAGCCTTACAAGAGCAATCCTGAAACTGAACTTTTCCCTTTATATCTGGTTGGACTTTAGGTCTAGTCTTGGATAACCTTATATTTGTACTGAAGACAATTAGAATTTCTTTCTGGACTGTGAATGCATCCGAGAAGTTTGTACAAGACATTATACCATGCATATTACATAGCTGTGATTTACTTCGACCCTCACAAGACTCCTGTAGGCATGTGTTATTACCACTTCATTGATAAGAAAACAAGTTCAATGAAGTCGACAGACTTGCCTAGTTATCACATGAGTGGTAAATGACAAAGCTATGGTTAGACCCTAGGTTTGACTCCCAAGCTGTGCACTCTTTTCCTATGTCAGATCAGAACTTTGACTACTTGTTTCTACTCTGTAACTAAACATTTGGGAGGTGACTTTCTTACTTTTTCTAAATATAAAATTAAATTTAAAAGTCTGTGAATGATTTAAAAGAAAAATATGTTTAAATCTAGGTCTGTCACATAAAGACTCTGCTCGGCATCCTTCAAAAATCTTGTCAGAATGTTCTCAGTTCTAGTGTCTGAGAACACTAGACACTAGTCTGACTAGTCACTGCCAAGAGTAAAAACATAAGTTTCAGGTTTAATCTCCATGGGTATTACAATAGAGTCTCATGATCAAATTAATGAATAACGGCCAAATAGACACTTCATTTCATACATATAGAATAAGACACATTTCTAAAGGGTCAGCAGTGCCATTTGTTAAATGCAATAGCTTCCAAAGATTCCCTAACATTCTACGTTCAACCATTATTTCTTGAAAACATGCAATTTCTTGTGTATGTTAAGTGAGTGAATGTCCTTTAAAAATCTCCCATGAACTATTCCATCAGATTTTACCTTAAAGGCTGGCAACTTTCCTCTCAACTAGAATATACTTCGAGAACTCTTGAGAACAGATAATTCAGACTGCAGAAGCAGATAAGGCAATCTGTGCAACTGTCTCTTGAGAAGAAATTTTACTGCTTACTAACCATCTGGATTGCATCACTGGTGAGCTAAATGGACATCAATATATTTTTCTGAATTCTCACACATTTTTGCAACGGAACAGACATCACAAGGGTTGCAGGCTGATTACTTTGCATCATTTCAAAGTCATTGCATCTTTGTACAGTCTAGGTACACAGCATCATGAGTCACTAATATACTCGCTAGTCATTGAACTCTGTTTCCCAAACATGTGACTGATTTTTGTAGTCATCCGTATGTCAGGTATTTTATTTCTTCATTGGATACATTTGTGAGTTATCTCTAACAGTTAACATTTTATTTACTTTCTTTGTTTATTATAATGATTTATCAAAGGTCCACTCTCAGAGACATGCGTGTATTTGTTAGTTGAGTTATAGATTCATATTCAGTCATGGAGCAGCTGGGGGTATGCTTTTGTGTGCAGAGGGCTATGGATATGTTGGATTAAGGTCGTGTGCTATACCTCATTTTTTTATTTTTTATTTTTATTTTTTTAAGTTTATTTATTTTTAAGAGAGACAGAACACAGGAGGAGCAGAGAGAGAGGGACATAGAAGGAGAGAGAGAGAGAATCCCAAGCAGGCTCTGCACTATCAGCACGGAGCCTGACACAGGGCTCGAACCCGTGAACTGTGAGATTGTGACTTTGAACTGAAGTTGGACACTTAACCAGCTGAGCTACCCGGGCGCCCTAAGGTCCTCTGCTATACTTCAGTTGATGTTTACTTACTCTCTTATTTTCTTCACCATATTTTATAGCGTAATCTCAGAACATATTCTAATTTCTCCAAATATAGGAAAAAAACTTGACCAAATCAACTCTTTTTTGCTAAGACTGGAAGAAGTTTATTGAAGAGGCAGTTTGACTCATTTAAGTTTCTGTTTCTATGAAAGGACCTATTTAATTGAACGGGTACCTTCTCCCCTTAGCAAACACTTTCTGGTCATTTCTACTTCTTAACAAGGTTCCAGTAATTTTATGACAGTCATTGAACTACAAGACACTGTTTTACTGAAGCATTTTATGTGATAATGCTACCTCTTTAAAATGAGGCTTACAAAAAATGTTTAATCTTTACCAATCTAATGATATTATGAGTAAAATGCTGTATGAAAAAGTTATAATACTCTATTGTTATTTGACACCTTTGTTTTGTTGATAAATGCTAAAAGGGGCAAAAACCCCTATCTTTTCTCCATACAAGGAAAGATAATATAGTGTCATCCTTCTCCAATATAAGGTTACAAGTGTGACATTACTTTCATTTTGAATCCTTAAAAACATTTTCTGGAGAGAATTTAAAGGTAGAATTTGCTTTGAACATCTGTTTAATACAGTTTGTGAAAGTAAAAGAAATCCAACTATTTGTATACATGGGTGTTTCTACTCGGAAATATGCTATGTAATCACTGTACTAGAAGCCTAATAGAAGTCAAGGTAAGTATAACAGTGGGAACAGAGATAAGAACCCAGTGGGTGTTAAATCTAGGTCACTGTATTTCTGAAAGTCATCTCTTCTCCAGATGTTTTTCTCCACTCCATTACAAACATTTATGACTTTGCTTTTAAATATTGTTTATTTTGATTTCTGCTAACACACTTGGGAGAGAGGCAGAAGACAATCCATCTAAAGATGACAAATTCGTATCTTTCATGCGATATGATTTTAACATAAGAAGTAAAAAAACCAAACAAAAAGGTATTTTTTTCTTTAAACTGAGAGTGCTGGAGATTCCTTTCAAACATGATTTCGACAATAAGCAAAGGCTATCTCAGTTCTTTGAAGATGATAAAATTGGTATCGTCAAAAAGTGTGCTGGCATTTTTCTTCTTACTAAATGCCAAGAAAACACTAAACACACTGTCACTATCCAAATCCTCACTGACTGGTATTTAAAATAAGCAATGGACAAAGAATTGCCATTCTCATGGTGTGTGTGCTGGAGAACATCCAAGAACAGTCATTGACTGTTCATGATTACACTTGTTACAAAATTGGCTATTTCATACCTGGGGACAACTTTGATTTCAACACTACCTTTCATTGAACAATGACCCTGAGAGGGTGCTGGCAATAATTAAAGTGGGTCTTCCATTGTTCCCATGTTTCAGTATATGTGAGAATTATACCCACAGATCTTGCTGCTTCATGTGGATTTGCCATAGGGAAAGCAAAGAAATGGTACGGACACTTGCGGGCCTTTTAGGAGTGGAACAAAGGAAGGTATAGATGCTGTGTAAACATTTCATAATAAGGAGATACTCTTCGTTTAATAGTTAAATGCATAGCCTTGAAATTAAGCAGCCTGAATCCCAGGTCTACCATATTTTAATATAGGAACTCGTACAAGTTAATTATCTCTCATAGTCTCAGTTTCTTCACCTGTGAAATGACCTTACAATAGTTACCTGTCTCATAGGAGTGTGATAAATATAAAGGAGGTTGTTTATGGGAAGCATTTCTACAGAGATAGCTTTCAGTGCTATCATCATCATCATCATCATCATCACAGAGACATCTGGAAGTTTATTGTGTTTTGTTTTTAGTTTTGTTTTAATTTTTTTATTTGAAAGAGAGGGAGAGGAAGAGTGAAGGAGAGGAGCAGAGGGAGACAGAGAGAGAGAGCGAGAGAGAGAGAATCTTAAGCAGGCTCTATGCACAGCATGGAGTCTTGTGCAGAGCTCCATCCCACAACCCTGGGATCACAACCTAGCTGAAATGAAGAGTTGGGTGATTAACCTTTACTAACTGAGCCACCCAGGAGCCTCTAGAAGTTTATTTTGAAATCTCAATTCAAGAAGGGTAAATGTCATTTATGTAACCTCAGTTCTAGACCACCAGAAACATATTCTATTTTAGGTTCTTGATTTTAATAAATATGCCCACCTGTCAGATATATACTGATTCTTGACCTCTACTATTATAGCATACTCTATCTGGTCTGTTGTTTTTAAGAGTTTTTTTTTTTTAAGTTTATTTATTTATTTTCAGAGGGAGAGAGAGAGAGAGCAGGAATGGGGGAGGGCAGAGGGAGAGAATCCCAATCAGTCTCCACGCTGTCAGCACAGAGCCCGATGCGGGGCTCCATCTCATGAATTGAGAGATCATGACCTGTGTCAAGATCTAGAGTCAGATGTTTAACCGACCGAGCCATCCAGGCACCCCATGGTCTGTTGTTTTTAATAAAGACCTATAGAAAACAACAGAAGGGATACACTGATTCAAACCAAATAAAGGTAAGTAGAAAACGTTTATATAATTTATGAGTTATATTTTATGTATTAATACAATCGAATGTATATATTAGTCTTGTACATATATCATTTTTTTTGAAATGAAATTGAAACCTGAAGATGACTCTTTTTATTTATTATTATTTGTTTGTTTGTTTATTTATTTAAATGTTTTTATTTTATTTTTGAGGGAGAGAGACAGAGTGCTAGTGGGGAGGGGCAGAGAGAGAAGGAGACACAGAATCCAAAGCAGGCTCCACACTCTGAGCTATCTGCACAAAGTCTTTCATGGAGCTTGAACTCACAGACTGTGAGATCACGACCCGAGCCAAAGTCGGATGCTTAACTGACTGAGCCACCCAGGTGCCCTTATTTATTTATTTTTTAATTTATATCCAAGTTAGTTAGCATATTGCAACAATGATTTCAGGAGTAGATTCCTTAATGTCCCTTACCCATTTAGCCCATCCCCCTTCCCACAGCCCCTCTAGCAACCCTCTGTTTGTTCTCTATATTTAAGAGTCCCTTATGTTTTGTCCTCTTCCCTGTTTTTATATTATTTTTTCATCCCTTCCCTTGTGTTCATCTGTTTTGTATCTTAAATTCCTCATATGAATGAAATCATATGATATTTGTCTTTCTCTGACTCATTTCGCTTAGCATAATATCCTCTAGTTCCATCCATGTAGTTGCAAATGGCAAGATTTCATTCTTTTTGATTGCCAGGTAATACTCCATTATCCATTATCCATTCATCCATCAGTGGACATTTGGGCTCTTTCCATACTTTGGCTATTGTTGATAGAACTGCTATAAACATTGGGGTGCACCTGCCCCTTCAAAACAGCACAGCTGTATCCCTTGGATAAATACCCAATAGTGCAATTACAGGGCCGTAGGGTAGTTGTATTTTTAATTTTTTGAGAAGCCTCTATACTATTTTCCAGAGTGGCTGCACCAGTTTGCAGTCCTGCCAGCAGTGCAAAAGAGATCCTCTTTATCCGCATTCCTCGCCAACATCTGTTGTTGTCTGAGTTGTTAATGTTAGCTATTCTGACAGGTGTGAGGTGGTATCTCATTGTGGTTTTGATTTGTATTTCCCTGACGATGAGTGATGTTGAGCATTTTTGCATGTGTCGGTTGGCCATCTGTATGTCTTCTTTGGAGAAGTGTCTACTCATATCTTTTGCCCATTTCTTCACTGGATTATTTGTTTTTTGGGTGTTGAGTTCGATGTTTTTTTTTATAGATTTTGGATACTAACCCTTTATCTGATATGCCACTTGGAAGTATCTTCTCCCATTCCATTGGTTGATTTTTAGTTTTGCTGACCGTTTCTTTTGCTGTGCAGAATCTTTTTATTTGATGAGGTCCTAATAGTTCCTTTTTGCTTTTGTTTCCCTTGTCTACAGAGACGTGTTAAGAAGTTGCTGCAGCTGAGGTCAAAGAGGTTTTTGCTGGCTTTCTCCTCAAGGATTTTGATGGCTTCCTGTTTTACGTTTAGGTTTCATCCATTTTGAGTTTATTTTTGTGTGTGGTGCAAGAAAGTGGTCCAGGTTCATTTTTCTGCAGGTCGCTGTCCAGTTTTCCCAGCACCATTTGCTGAAGAGACTATCTTTATTCCATTAGATAGTCTTTCCTACTTTGTCAAAGATTAGTTGGCCATACATTTGTGGGTCCATTTCTGGATTCTCTATTCTGTTCCATTGATCTGGGTGTCTGTTTTTGTGCCAGTGCTATAATGTCTTGATGATTACAGCTTTGTAATATTGCTTGAAGTCCAGGATTGTGGTGCCTCAGCTTTGGTTTTCTTTTTCAAGATTACTTTGGCTATTCAGGGTGTTTTTTGGTTCCATACAAATTTTAGGATTGTTTGTTCTAGCTCTGTGAAGAATGCTGGTGTTATTTTCATAGGTATTGTTTAGGTGACTCTTCTGGTGATATTTTAGAAACTTTTGGGCTAAATAGGGAGATTTGGGAATAGGCAGAACTTTTGGCACCTCTCAGATAATTCCACTTTAGTAGTCAACTCTTCGCTTATGTCTAAAATATTAGAGGGAAATACAGCAGAGGTGAGATACGGTTGCAGAGTTTCTAATTTCTTCCTCATTTTTGAAGCTCAGTATGTTTCATATTTTACAGCTTTAGATCTTGATATCTACAAATCATGCTTAAAAGATTTACTTCTTATAAGAAAATAATGAAATAAGGATGGAATAATGATCATAGCCGAAAGAGAAGTTTTGACATTATCTGTAGCAAAAACATTCTCAACTTTTGTATCTTCAACTTGTTTGCTGTTTATCAGTTAGCTAATTAGTTTTTTTCTTAAAGTAGGACAAATGACTTGAACTTTCATCTTGGTTTTGATATTTAGTCTTTTGCCTCATATTCTCTTTATTTTAATAAAATCTGTTTTAATTCCAGAATCATATTTCACTTAATCATCTTTCCTCTCTAGAAATACACTGTAAAAAAACCTCTTTTTTATTATTATGGAGGTATAAAAATTTATGGGATAAAAGTTCAAAAATAGATCTCATGTCAATATGGCAGACTGAGCTGGAAAAACTCCTTTTCACTTCAGCGATAGATTAGGTTGATCATTAGACTACAATAATATAAAGGAGTGTAGGATGAGAGATCAGAGTTGAAGTATTCTAAGGCCCTTCAATTATTCAGGAAGAGTATAGAGATATTGATTAACTTTAAAGCTTGTTAAGTATCCATGTTAAAAATTCAAAGTTAGCTATTTAAAGAATAAAATTAGAGTGCGTAATTTCTAAATAAAGGTGACTTGGAAGAATTAAAAAATAAACCCAGCAAACTCAATCCAACAGATTGCAGAAAAGATGAAAATATAAGTAAAAAATGGTAAATAAAAGAAAAAAATTAATGATGGTAGAAGTAAAATTATTCAGAAATTAGACTATATAAGAAAGAAAATTAAATTATATAATGCACAGGAGATATACATAAAGAAATATAATTCAGAAATATTAAGAACTAGAGATTAAAAAAAAGATTTGCTGAGAAATACTAAGCAAAAGAAAGCAAGTGTACCAATATAAATATCAGACAAAATACAATTTAGTGCAAAACCATTAAAGGAGTGGTGATGATACTCTTATGGGCAAAGCCAACATAGTCTCGAATATAGAAAGCAAATATTTATTTCATTGCAAGGAAAAAATTTAAATATTTCATAATTATACTAGAAGATTTTTATATTATTCCCTCATTAGGCAAAAATTAGTATAGGAACTGAAGATTCGAAGAACTCATTATCAAACTTAATGTAAGATATACATATAAACCCTATAAATTGAAAACATATTTTTCAACAGCACATATGAATCATTTACAATTCTTTTTCACATACTAGATTACAAAGGATGTCTTTAGGAATTCAGAAGAGTATAGAAAAGTCCAATATCATAAAATGAATTTGAAAGAATAAAATGAATTAAAGAGAAAATTTAAAAATAACTCATTATCTCATCATTCAGACATAAGTATTACTAGTATCTGATATGTAGGTATTAGTATTTTTATGCAATTTGTGGCAGAGGCAGATAAACGTTTCCAGAATCCATTCTCCTCTTCCTCATTCTTTCCCTTCAGAAATAGACCACCACTCTCCTCCCACATTTTAAGAGGGCACGTGGCTACCCAAGTAGTGACTACATTTTCCAGCTGTCTTTGTAGCTTTCCTTCAGTGTGAATTATGCAAATAGCTCATGGGCTCGCTCCAGCCATGTGGATCCTGGTAAGAGATCTGTGAACCACTGAAGACAGCCTGAAACAGTGTAGAAGTATATGCGTGTGTGTGTGTGTGCAGGCAAGCCCATGGACATGTCTCTGAGGTGAGGGTTCATAACTTTCATTAAATCCGTGAACCCTATTTTCAAAAGAAAAAATTAAAATCTGTGCCCTAGAGGTACATGAGTTGTCAAGACTGAAGAAATATCTGAGTTCCTCACAGGGATCATGTAGGAGACTGCATGTCCTGGTTCATATGGATGTTACTGTAATTGAAGAATAAGACTTTATCTTGCTTAAGTTATTGTGTTTTGGGGTTTCTTTGTTGTGGCAGTTTGGTTCGTACCTAACAAATAGACAATTATTTTATTTAATTGTATTTCTTAATTTAATTCAATTTGAAATATGATCATGAAGTTATATTTTGTAATCTGATTTTAAAATGAGTATATCAGGGTGCCTGTGTGGGTCAGTCGGTTAAGTGTCTGACTTTGGCTCAGGTCATGTTGTCACGGTTCATGAGTTCAGGCCCTGCATCGGACTCTGTGCTGACAGCTCAGAGCCTGGAGCCTCCTTCAGGTTCTGTGTCTCCCCTTCTCTCTGCCTCTCCTATGCTCATGCTCTGTCTCTTTCTCTCTCTCAAAAATGAATAAACAAAAAAAAAATTAGTGTATCAACCGTTTTCTATACCACTACATTGTTTCATTACTTTTTATACTCTTCCATTATATAAGTGGCCATAATTTAAAGATTTCACTTTTGTTAGAAACAGGCTTTTTCTAATTTTTCTCTGTGGTAAACAGAGTTTATTGCTGAGTTTATAAATGTTGCTGAGTTGCTAAATCATTGTTCACATTTCCGGTATTTCTTTAGAATAAATATGTAGAAACAAAATGGCATTTTTATGTACTTAAGGCCTGTTTGTACTTCTTTCATTACATATTAATATTACTGAAGAACCTGTCACATAACTGTAGTTTCATTCAACAGTTTTATTCTAATGTATGTCCAGATTCTCACATCATCCCACCAGTTCGTCTGAGTTTAACTGAAAAGTAATCCGAGAATCCTAACTATCGAGCACAATGATTTCCCTACCAACTCTGAAGAGTAAGTCACAACATTTTGTCTAAGAAATGAATTAATGTCATTTTCTTGACCCAACATATTATCTAATATCCTGATTACCTTGTTACTTTAGTATTTTATATTTAAAATTAAGATTTCCTTTTATCATGGAATTTCTAAGAAATACAATTAAGAGAAAAAAAGAAATATAATTAAGATATTTAGGCAAAATCCATAAACCTTGTAATTTTATTCCCTTTTATGATTAATTGTTAAATAGCAGAAGCATAAATTTATTAAAATATATTTAGTTTAGAAAAACTATCTTCTTTAATTGCACTTTAAGTAAGAAAAATCACAGAGAAAATGCTCCCAAAGAGCTTGAAGTTTCTTTCACATTTTTTCTATTCTTTTTTTTTAGTGTTTATTGATTTTTGAGAGAGAGAGAGAGAAAGATGGAGCATGAGCAGGGGAGGGGCAGAGAGAGAGGGGGACACAGAATCTGAAGCAGGCTCCAGGCTCTGAGCTATCAGCACAGAACCTGATGGCCTAATGTGGGACTTGAACTCATGAACCACGAGATCATGACGTGAGCTAAAGTCGGACACTTAACTGATTGAGCCACCCGGGCACCCCTCACATTTTTTATTTTTATTTATATTTTATTTATTAAAATTTTTTTAATATTTAGTTTTGAGAAACAGAGAGAGACAGAGTACAAGTAGGGAAGGGCAGAGAGAGAGTGAGACACAGAATCTGAAGCAGGCTCCAGGCTTTGAGCTGTCATCACAGAGCAGACACGGGTCTTGAACCCACAAACCTGAGCCGTGAGATCATGACCTTAGACGAAGTCGGATGCTTAATCGACTAAGCCACCCAGGCGCCCCTCATATTATTTAAAATAAGTAATTACTTTTTCAACTTTTCTTTTTTAATTAAGTTGGTGGTGATTCTTTTAAGAAGAAACCCTAACAAGAAATCATTATTGCATTTCAATAATTCTTAAGGCAACAATTTCTTATCTTAAATAAAGTATTATATCTGAGGGAATCTCTCTATTTTTATAAATTTGAAAGTGGGTATGGGAAAAAGGAATTGGGAAATATTGACTCAAAAGTATACAAGTAGAGAACAGAATTTCTCCTTTTTGTTTTAAATAGTCTTCAATAGTAAGTAAGTACCAATGACCTTCATAGCAATCACGTCAAAAAGAGATTTAAAATGATGAATTTAGAAATCACACAGATTTATTTTTTGCACTGTTTTGTTGTTGTTTTTTGTGGGCATGGAAAATGTGAATTGTACTAAATTGCTCGATAATAATAAAAACAGTTAAAATTGAATCCTAAATTTAAAAATCTGGTCAATAATCCATTCACCAATTTAATCATTTATTTATGGAATAATTGACAACTGGGCAAAGCATTGTCCTTTGGGAGAGACGATGTCCAGAAACAACTACAGTTTAGGGTAGAAATGATGAGTGTAGCACATAAGAGGAAGAGAATCCCATTAAGGGATATAGGGAAGTGATGTTTGTAATATGTTTTGATAGGTAGCATTTGACTACCCCAGAAACTGGGAGGGCACACAGAATGTACAAAAACATAATTTCGTAAGAAAGAATAGGAACTACATGTGGACGCTGGCTTGCTCAGATGAAATGACTTATTTCAGGCTGCTATCACAGAATGCTATAGACTAGGTGTTTTAGAAAAAACAGAGATTTATTTCTCAGTTTTGGAAGCTGGAAATTCAAGATTGGGGTCCAGGCACAGTCAGGTCCTGGTGAGAGCCCCATCCATCCTGGTCACAGACTGCTGACTTCTGGCTGCCTCCTCACAGGTTAGAGAGTAGAGAGAGGAGACGTGCTTTCCTGACTTACACAGACACTAACCCAATCATGAGGGCCCCACCCTTATGACCTTATCTAATCCTCATTTTCTCCCAAAGCCTCACCTCTAAATACCATCACATTAAGGGTAGGGATTGAATATTGAATTTTTTTTTTGGGGGGGGGACACACACACATTCCCCATAACATTAGGGGAATGTTGCATATGTGATTAGAGTAATGGGAAAGGAATTAGGAGGAAAAAAAAATTTTGGGGGCCAGATTGCAGAGGGCTTGAATTTCAGGTTAAGGATTTTGGCTAACAAGTTCTATGAACTCTTTCAGAAACTCTACCTCAAAGGCGCCTGGGTGGCTCAGTCGGTTAAGTGTCTGATGTGTGATTTCTTCTCAGGTCATGATCTTACGTTTGTCATTGGACTCTGTGCTGACAGTGCAGTGCCTATTCTGGATCCTGTCTCTCCCTAGCTCTCTGCCCCTCGTGCTCTCTCTTTCTCTCTCTCTCAAAATAAACGAACAAACAAACAAAAAAAGAAATTCTATCCTGGCATATTCTGCTGAAAAACAAAAAACAAAACAAAACAAAACAAACAAAACAAAACAAAAACAAACAAACAAAACAAAACAAAATACAAGAAAGAACTTTTTACTCCTTTATTCTTATGCTTAGCCTATTATTACATTTCTATATTATGACACACCAGTGGGGCAAAGATTGATCTTAATATATCCATATCCATGATATGGAAAAATGAAGCTGTCAAATAACAGGATTACAATTTTAAAGTAAACTCAATTGAAGAACAGATGGGAAAATAAGTGGAAGGAAGAAACTGAGACGAAGACATTTATGGGAAATTTTGACAACTATAAATATCAAATAATTTTGATCGCTAATCGTACGTTAGGATTTGTGCATGATACTGATAGAGCTATTTAAAAACCAATCTTTAACTATGATTTCCCGTATGAATATATTCCCCACTACAGGGGTCCTCCTGAAGTAAAATTGGAAATTAGATAATCACTCAGCAACGAATGGCAGAAAGAATATGGAGTTTGGGGTACTGACTTAGGATTTAGGTCACAGTTCTGACATAACGTTGTATAAATTTGGGGAAAGTCGCTGAAACTTTCAGAGCTTCGGTTCCATTATTCCTAGACTTATCTTTAGCCCCTTACAATAAGGCAAAGACTCCCTGTTCTACCTATTTCCTGGGTCACTGGTGATGCAACAGTGAGAGTGAAAATGAATGTCATCTCAGTGTCCTTGTTTCCCTAGGAATCTCTACTGTCCCTAATTACATATCCTGCTAGTTCTTGATCCTTCTGTCATATGGTTGACACCAACTTTCTTGAAAATATTTCCATTTAAATAGTGAAGACTGAGATGTCTTAAAGTTCTGAGGAAGAAAATTGTAATGGTAAAATTTCAGGCACCTTAACAAGGTTAAGTCACTTCACTTTCTGGGCTTTAAGCTCTCCACCTATATGATTAAAGAGTGTAAATTGATTGCACAGAAGAATCACTTGATGAGCTTTCCAAGCTATAAATTCCTGGGCCCCATCCCAGACCTATCAAATCAGAATCATAGAAAATAATCAGGGAAGATAGGAACATTTAAAATAAGTAATGAAAGAGCTGCAGTTCTAATCATAATCAGAGGCATAGAGTTTGCCTATAAGACACTAGAATTACGCAGTGCCAATTTTTAAAAGCTTTCTAGATTATCTGGATGCACTGTTCCAAATTCTTTTTTCTAAGTTTCACTTAAGGCTGCAGTGACTAACTTCAAATGGAAACTAGACTGTCGTCCGGTACCCATCGTACACTGACTGTATGTGACATATTGAGTAAGAGGAATAGTGACGATACTCATAGCAATAATAATGAAAAGAAAAACAGTAAACACATTTGATTAGTTGAATGTGACTAACTTTGGGATAATACAGGAAACTTATACACATTTGTTGTCAGAGGTGCAGTGAGTAGAAATAGATCTAAAAGGGCACCTGGTTAAGTGTCTGACTTCTGACATCAAATTGGTTACATTAGAACCCATTGATTGATAAGACAGAATGAATGAACGTATCAGACTTGACTTTAAAGGGCCCGTTATGCTACTCCTCAAATGTAATTCCAAGATTTGGGTGTCTTCTACTAGTAATTTCGAATTTTTAGCCTACCTATGCCTTACTTGTAATGTTTAATGATAAGTGATATTGTGATATAATAAGAGCTATGTATTTGGTCTTCATTACAAATTCTTGACTCTGAGCTGCTAAAACCTTTGGAATTTCCTTATCGATGGGGTGAGAGGGGTGTCCTTTGTTATTCATAATAAGCCCATTTCAATCATACTTGGTTCATGTTAATAAGATGACTCTTGGTGGGCCTGTAGATACCTTTAGTATGGAGGCTGGTTGGCAGAGCAGCCAACCCTACGAGTAGTGTTAAAGCTTTAATCTCCACCCACCTGACCTTGAGGGAGAGGAGAGTGAGTGAAGATTGAGTTGGTCACCAATGGTCAATAATTTGTGCATTCATTCCTAGGTAATGGAAACTTCACAGGAAACCTAAACTACAGTATTTGGAGAGCTTTTGGGGTGATGAGCACATGGACGTGCTGAAGGGGTGGTGCCCCTGGAAAGGGCATAAAAGCTCTGGTCCCGTTGCCCTGTACATCACTTCCATTTGGCTGTTCATGAGTTGTATGCTTTGTAATAAACTGGTAATCGTAAGTAAACTGTTTCCTTGAGTTCTGTGAGCCTTTCTGCAAGTTATGGAACCTGAGAAGGAGGTCATGGGATTCCTGGTTTATAGCCAGTTGATCAGAGGTATGATGAGGATTTATGATTAGCATCTGAAGTGGGGGACCATCTTGTGGGACTGAGCACTTAACCTGTGGTGTATGCTCTAACTCCAGGTAGTAAGTGTCAGAATTGAAATGAATTGTAGGACAACCAGTTGGTATCTGCAGAGGTGGAAAATTGGTTGATATGGAAGGAAACTTATACACATTTGTTGTCAGAGGTGCAGTGAGTAGAAATAGATCTAAAAGGGCACCTGGTTAAGTGTCTGACTTCGGCTCAGGTCATGATCTCACGGTTCATGAGGTTGAGCCCCACATTGGGCTCTATGCTGACAGACAGCTCTGAGCTTGGAGCCTGCGTCAGATTCTGTGTCACTGCCTCTCTCTGCCCCTCCCTCCCACTTGCACACTCTCTCTCTCAAAAATAAATAAACATTAAAAAACCCCAAAGAAACAGGGGCAGCTGG
This sequence comes from Paguma larvata, assembly GCA_030068075.1. NCBI lineage: Eukaryota > Metazoa > Chordata > Mammalia > Carnivora > Viverridae > Paguma > Paguma larvata. Next base: position 35,330,059 of record CM057838.1, on the reverse strand, counting down.
GTGGCTCAGTCGGTTAGGTGTCTGACTTCTGGTCAGGTCATGAACTCGCGGTTGGTGAGTTCAAGCCCTGCATGGGGCTCTGTGCTCATGGCTAGAGCCTGGAGCCTGTTTCGGAGTCTAGGTCTCCTTCTCTCTGCCCCTCTACCCCTCATGCTTTGTCTGTCTGTCTGTCTGTCTCTCTCTCTCAAAAATAAATTAAAAAAAATAAATATTAAAAAAATTTAAAAATAAAGAAGAAACAGATCTTATGAGATATAAATAAAAAGGCCTGAGACAATGGGAAATACAGAGCTGAAATCATTATTTGGTGCTATAGAACAAAAATTTAGCCTTTAGAGAATTCAGATTATTAAGAAATCATGACCTTTAAAGGACTGTGCAGACATAGCCAAAATGTGTAGACATTAGTCCTGATACCAGGTATTTTTAATTAGCAACTATGGCTCATTTTTTTTTCTTTTTTACTTTCAGGTTTACTTTAAATTTTTAAAAAGGAGAAAAAGTAAGAGACATTTTAAAAAGTAATCAAGTTGAGCTTTAATTGGGGCACTGGTTACAATAACACCACTAGAACAGCCGAGTTTAATTTTTTCACTGATTTTATTCATTTCAGGTTCAAAAAAGAATCGATTTGATAGAAGTGCTTTACTGGATATTTGTTAGTTAGAAATGGTAGTGAGCTTGTGCCTGAAATGAACATTACAAAGCTGGGGGAAATATTTTAATTTTGAAATTTCAGATGGGCTCCATAATTACCTCGGTCACTTTTTTGTCTGAGTATAGCATTAACAGTGCTATTCCCAGAACATACTGATGAGAAAGTAAAATCACTCCACTCATTAAAGGAAAAGAAGTGCAGATGGCTATTATTAATGATGAGGATAGGGGACAATAATCATGAAAGCTCTGAAGCTTAAAAATAAGCATTAAAATGGCTGAACTATCAATCATACCAGAGACATAGATATATCCACATAAACAGAACTTCAGATAAAGAATAGGAACAAAACAAAATCCATAGTCAATTTGGTATTTTGACTACATTATACCATCTGGGTAATTGATTGACTTTGTCATTTTCCTGATAATTCCAAATAAGTGAGTTTAAGGACATGTAAATATATATATGAATATCTACTAATTTCATTTCTCACAAACATCAGGTTTAACTGGAATCCTCAAGAGGAAATTAACATAAAAATATAAAAATTTTTAAAGATAATTTTAGGTTGAATTTTTTTTTTGAAAAAAGAAACTAAGGCAAATATATTGCCCACTGCACATTTACTAGTATCTAGTAAACGTATTGAAACAAAACCTAACAAAGAACAACAACAAAAACAATCCACATTATTTTCCCAGCTAGGTAAATGTATTTGCCATTATTATTATTTTAAAAATCACATTTGCCATCTCCCATGCACAGTGCTTCTGTCAGCATTGTCTGGACAAGGTAACCTAAATTCCCACTGCTTTAATGCATATTTGCACAGTCAGTTGGTGTTCTCAAAGAACCATGAAGTTGCATATTAGGCCCTAAAAATATCCAGATGCAAAGCAATAAAAATTGAAACATTAGGGGAACAGAGGAAGCTTTTATTTTATAAATGTAATTAGAACAAGCTGACTTTACCCCAAAAGGCACAAAGCAGACTTTGTAATAATATAATAATAAATAAAAATTTAAAATAGCAAATAAAGGGGGAAATTTATTCCTTTTATCATCGACCTTTCTTTGAAAGTAAAATATTGTGCATCAGCTCATCAATAGAAACATGGGTTTAGGGGTGTCTGTTATGTAATACTGTAATGGAGACTTTTTACCCCCCACCCATTTAAAAGTGCAATAGAGTCTCAACTCAAATCAATAAAAAAATTCAGAACCTGATCTGACACTTCCATTTAGAATGCATAATTCTTCAAAAGAAAGGCAAAATGCCAGCAGGAAACACAATCATTAACGGCATTATTGGTCTAAATCCTCTCCTTCCTGGATGGGAACACGTGAAAAAAGAATCACTCTCAACAAAAACACTTAAAAAATCCTGAGCTTTCAGTTAACTTCTTGGACAGTTCATTCTGTCCGGAACCCCCCCGGGTACCGCCACGTGTGAATGGCTCTGCGATGTTGCCATATTACACTGGTTCTCCAAACGGTCCATCAGTATCAGTCTCCCCAGGGGCCTATTAGAAATGTAGATTCTTAGCTCTGCCCCAGACCTACCGAATCAGGAACTCTGGAGGTGGGGCCCTGCAACGTTAGGCCTAGAAATCATCCAGATGATTCTGCTAATGCTCAAGTTTGAGAACAGCTGTTCTAAGTCATGCTACAGAAGGTAACAGGTGAAGGTCCAGATTGATTACAGGACTAATTAATTCTTTTGGCTAAAAAGATCTCAAAATTAAATGTTTTCCTTTTTATAGATAAGGAACTCACAGCTCAAGGCAGTTACTTGTCAGTCAGTAGGGAGCTGGGACTTGAAGTCGGGCCTTCTTACTCAGGCACATGCTTTATTCCCCGCTACAACATACGTCAAGCCCCATGCTACCCACTTTGGTGTTACAAACGCTCTTGCTATTTAAGGGGGAGTAAACGTGAAATTGTCTATTCTTGTATGAGAGTGAAATGATTAAAACATTTTATAATTTAAGCAGAAAAATTTCTGTTAATTACATGTGGCTACTATAATGATAATAGATATTTTGAAGGAGTAAACATTTTAATCATATCATTGACAAAGATGCTTTGCTTGAACAAACTTCAGTCAGGCTCCAGAAACTTCTAGGCCCATCTGTGCACTTCCTTACAAAATCCAGTTTTAGCAAGAACCCCGTTAAGTCAGCCTAGCAAGGAACCCCTCCATGCACTGCTGTCTGGTATTTGATCGCTCTCAATGTCTGATCAGGTTCCTCATCCTCCACCATACCCCACCTGACCGATGTCTGATCACCCTGGCCAGTCTTCAGTAATCCTGATCCTGTTAGGTCAGTTCATCCAGAGTTCTCCTTACCTCTTACGTTTCCTCCTTGGTTATTTTTCATCCACTGGCCCCCAACCCTTCTCCTTAGTCATGAATTCCCACTTGCTCTTATTGTATTCAGAATTGAGCTTAGTTCTTTCTCTTATTGGGTTTCTTTTCCTCTACTGTACTATTCTTGAATAAAATCTGTTTTTACCACCTAACTGTCTAGCTCTGTTTTTGTCTTTGGCAGTTCTGGGGCTGTGATTCAGAAAGGATCACATTCATCAGTGGTCTCCTGGATCACTCACTCAGGACCTTAAATGGGCATGTTTGAAGCACCTGTCATCATTCTTGATCGATTGATTAGGGATCCACTGGTGGGTCTAACTCCTAAACCATTGCTGTGGACAAGTGTCTATTGAAAATGGTAAGGACAAATTTTGGTTCCTGAGATTCTGAGTATACTTTAGAAGCTGGGTTCGAGTCCCAGACGAACGAAACCTGAGTTGGCTTCTAGGTTTCTTGTTTCTAAAAGGCTGGGTTAGGGTTCCAGGCAAGAAACCCTTTATAATATTTGCTCTAGAGTCCTAGGCCTCTATTTATAAGAGGCTCTATTCCAAAGCAAGGAACAGAAGCTGTGTTGAAGTCCCAAGTTTCACTGTTCGTAAGTATAAAGGTACTGTTAGTTAAGAACATGGGAGTCTCAGTTATCTAAGAATCTCCTTTTTGACCCGACTGACTATGTATGCAACTAATTTTGTCTACTTTCTTTCTTGTTGGCATGGTTTTACTAAAGATAATTTGGAACTTAGGTGATTTCTTTCAGAAAAAGGTCATCACCACAAACTGGCTCTTCTAAAACCTCTTCCTTCTTATCTATCACCTCTGTTCCTCCTTCTTCCTCGTACTGCTGCCTTTGATCTTCCCTCCAGTTTCCCTGAATCCTCTAATACATCCTTCTTCAAACCCCTCACTTCCATGCCTTTTTGCACTCTGCTGGAACCTTTCCCTTCCTATTCTAGCCACTCTGTCACTTGAATTTAGATCCTGTCCCCCATTGGGGGCTCTTAAAGGACTCTTAAAGGAAGTAAGCCAAAAGAGAAAAAGGTTGATTGGAAATAGACTGAATATTTTATTCACTCGAATGGCTTTAGAGACATCCAAACAGACACTGGATGTGTCCTCAGCCTAAAAGGTAGTCAGTCTATGGCGTCATTGAAAGATTATATATCAGAGCAAAAGAAAGTCGTAAAAGTCTTCACAAATATTGGTGAAAGGTTATACCTTACTTAGTTGGTAAAGTCATCTCATTTTTGACAGAGATGCCATTTGGATAAAAAGATAAAGCGGAGATAAATCAGTGATTTTTTTATTACTATGCCTTACTGACCCACTACTAAAATGTTAGAATAAAAGGTATCAGATCTCTGTATCTTTTTCTTTAAGTTTATTTATTTATTTTGAGAGAGAGAGACAGAGAGAGAGTGAGCAGGTGAGGGACAGAGAGAGGGAGAGAGAATCCCAAGCATGCTCTATGCTGTCAGTGTAGAGCCCAATGCAGTACTCGAACTCACAAACCATGAGATCATGACCTGAGCCGAGATCAAGAGTCTGATGCTTAACCCACTAAGCTTAACTGACTAAGCCACTCGGCACGCCTGTTTGTATTAGTTTATATGTTAATATATGTGTGTATGTATGCATATATGTTAAGCATATATAATATTTTTCTGGCTCCAGATGAAATTTAAAAATTAAAAATTACTTTATAAAATCCTTTAAAGGGGTTCTATTCACTTTGGATAAACACCCACTTATTTAAATTAATTTCTAAAATTCCTGGAAATATAGAAACCAACCCAAATGTTTTTCAAGTTCACAAGTGATATGGGTAAATCTCTGACAAGTGAGATTAGTTTAATATTGTTGGTTTAATAAAAATGGATATGTCTTCTGAGTTATCAACATTAAGTATAACATGAGTATACATTTATTCTAGTTGGATTTACTAGTTGAATAAGATAATGTTATCTCTACTGGATGTTTAAGATAATAAAATTGTAAATCGAACCTAAGAATAAACAGAAATGAAAAATAAAAAATAAATTGCTTAAAGTAAATTACACAGTAGCAAAAAAAAAAGAGCAAAAGAGAAAAGCCATATGTTTAACTTTTTAGGTTCTTTGCCTCTATGATATTTTGAAACTTTCCTGATTTATCAAAAAAATAAATTATGATGGCTATTTTTGTTTAATAAATTTATTTAATAAATTTTCATGCTCATTCAAACACAATTCTAAGAACAAGTAAATTAAATTGATGTAAGTGGAAGAAAAGCTTATGAATGAACTTTTTTTATTAAAGTATAATTGATATATAGCATATTAGTTTCAGGTGATAACATAATGATTTGATACTTGTATGTATCTTGAAATGATTACCACAGTTAGCATCTGTCATCATACATAGTTATAAAAAAATTGTGTGTGTATAATGAGAACTTTTAAGACTTACTCTCAGCAACTTTTCAACATTTAATACAGTGTTATTAACTTTAGTCACTCTGCTGTACATTACATCCCCATGACTTATTTCTTTTATTACTGGAAATTTAAACTTTTTGCCTCCCTTCGCCCATTTCACCCATCTCTTCATCTCCCATGTTTGGGAACCGCCAATTGGTTTTCTGTATCTGTGAGTTTCTTTTTTCAGATTTTGCATATAAGTGAGATCATACAGTATTTGTTTTTCTCTCTCTGACTTATTTCGCCTAGGCTAGGTGGTTTCAGTTTTTATGTTCAAGTCTTTATCTTGAGTTAATTTTTTGTGTATGATATAAGATAGTGGTTGATTTTCATTCTTTTGCGTTTGGCTGACTGCTTTTTCCCAGCACTATTCATTGAAGAGACTGTCTTTTCCTCATTGAATATTCTTGGCTCCTTTGTTGCAAATTAATTGACAATATATGCATGGGTTTGTTTCTAGGCTTTCCGTTCTGTTCTGTTGATCTCTGTATCTGTTTATTGTCATACCGTTTTGATTAATATAGTTTTGTAATATAGTATGAAATCCAGGAGCTTGATTCTTTTTAAAGATTGTTTGGGCTTATTATGGATCTTTTGTGGTTTCATGCAATTTTAGGTTTGTCTTATTTTTGTGGAAAATGCCACTGGAATTTTGAAAGGGCTTGTATTGAATCTGTAGATTGCTTTGGGAAGTACGGACATTTTAAAAATATTAATTCTTCTAATCCATGAGTATAGAATATCTTTCCATTTATTTGTGTCTTCTTCAGTTTTTTTAATTAAAGTCTTATGATTTTCAGGGCATAGGTTTTTCACCTCCTTTGTTAAAGTTATTTATATATATTTTATTCTTTTTGATGCAATTGTATGTGTGATTATTTTCTTAATTTTTCTCATAGCTTATTATTAGTATGAAAATATAACTGACTTTTTTGCATGTTGATTTTGTATCCTGCAATTTTATGAATGTCTTTATTAGTTGTAATAGTTCTTTGGTTGAGTTTTCAGGGTTTTCTATATTTAATGTTATGTCATCTACAAGTAGTGATAGTTTTACCCCTTCCTTTAAATGTGAATGCCTTGTATTGTGTGTGTGTGTGTGTGTGTGTGTGTGTGTGTATATAATAGTTCTGGCTAGGACTTCCAAGGCTGTTTTGAACTAAAGTGGCAAGAGTAGATATCCTTGTCTTATTCTTGACCTTAGAGGAAAGCTTTCAGTTTTTACACTGAGTATGTTAGCTATGAGCTTGTCATACATGGCCTTTATGATGTGAGTTACATACCTTCTGCTCCCACTTTGTTGAAACTTTTTATCATAAATAGGTTTTGAGCTTTGTCAAGTGCTTTTGCTTAATTCATTAATTTGATCATATAATTTTTATTCTTCATTTTATTGATATTGTATATCATGTTGTTTGATTTGTGGTTGTTGAATGTGGAATAAATTCCCCTTGATCATATTATATGATCCTTTTAATGTATTATTTAACTCAGTCTGTTAATATTTTGTTGAGCATTTTTGCATTTATGTTTATCAGGGTTATTGGTCAGTAATTTTCTTTTCTTGTGGTGTCTTTGTTTGTGTTTGGTTTCAGGGTAATGCTGATACAACTTAGGAAGTTTTCCTTCAATTTTTTGGCAGAATTTGAGGAGTAATGATATTTGTTTTAATGTTTTATAAAATTCAATAGTGAAGCCATCCGGTCCTGGGCTTTTGTTTGTTAGGAGATTTTTGATTATTGATTTTTCTCCTTACTAGTAGTATATTTCTGCTCATATTTATTTCTGCATGATTCAGTCTTGATAGTTTATATGTTTTTTAGGAAATTATCCATTTCTTTGAGGTTATCAAATTTATTGGTGTATAATTCTTCATAGAAGTCTCTTATGATCCTTTGTATTTCTGTGGTCATATTTGTAATGTCACATCTTTCATTTCTGATTTTATTTGTTTGAGTCATCCCTTTTTTTCTTGGCAAGTCTAGATAAATGTTTGTCAATTTTATCTTTTTAAAGAGGTAACTCCTAGTTTCATTGATCTTTTCTATAGTCCTTTTAGTCTTTATTTCATTTATTTTCTGCTCTTTGGGCTTAATATTTTTTAGTTCTCTGGGGTGTAAAGATAATTTGTATATTTGAGATTTTCTTGTTTGTTTCTTTTTTTAAAAATATTTTTATTTACTTTTTGAGAGAGAGAGAGAGAGAGAGAGAGAGAGAGAGCAAGCAGGGAAGAGGCAGAGAAAGAGGGAGATACAGAATCCGAAGCAGGCTCCAGACTCTGAGCAGTCAGCACAGAGCCCAATGTGGGGCTTGAACCCACAAACTGTGAGATCTTGACCTGAGCCAAAGTCTGGCACTTAATGGACTGAGCTACCAGGTGCCCCTGTTTGTTACTTGATGTAGGCATTTATCAATATGTGTATCCCTCTTAGAACTGTTTTTGCAGCATCCCATTAAGGTTTGGTGTATTGTATTTCATTACCATTTTTCTCAAGGTCTTTTTTAAATGTTTCTTTTAGTTTCTTCTTTGACTTTGTTGTTCAGTAGCATGTTGTTTAATATCCATATATTTGTGGATTCCCCCATTTTTTTCCTTGTAATTGATTTCTAGTTTTATACCATTAAGTTTGGAAAAGATGCTTGATATGATTTTAATCTTCTTAAATTTATTAAGAGTTGTTTCTTGACCTAACATGTGATCTGTCTTAAAGAATGTTCTATGCAAACGTGAGAAAAACGTGTAGTCTGCTGCTTTTGGACAGAAGGTTCTGTATATATCTGTTAAGTCCATATGGTCTGATGTGTCATTGAAGACTGATGTTTCCTTATTGATTTTCTATCTGGATGATCTGTCCATTGATATAAGTAGGGTATTAAAATCCCCTAGTATTATTGTTTTGCTGTAAATTTCTCCATTTAGATATGTTAATATTTGCTTTACATATTCAGGTGCTTCTATGTTAGGTGCATAAAATTTATAAATATTGTAACTTCTTATTGGATTGATCCCTTTATCATTATATAATAACCTTCTCTGTCTCATTACAGTGTTTGTATAGTACAGCTACTCCAGCTTTCTTTTTATTTTTATTTGCATAGGATATCTTTTTCCATCCCTTCAGTTTTAGTCTGTGTGTTTCCTTCCATCTAAAGTGAGTCTCTTATAGGCAGCATATGGATGGGTCTTATTTTTATCAACCACTGTATGTCTTTTGATTAGGGAATTTAATCCATTTACATTTAAATTCTTACTGATAGGTATATACTTATTGTCTTTTGTTAATTGCTATCAGGCTGTTTTATAGTTCCTCTATGTTTCTTTCTTCTCCTGCTCTCTTTCTTTATGGTTTGATGACTTTGTCTAGTGGTATGCTTATATTCCTTTCTCTTTGTCTTTAATATATCTGTTATACATTTTTGCTTTGTACTTATCATGAGGCTTATTTATGCCATTTATACCAACTTCTATTTACAAATGTATTTTAAGTTCATAACAACTTAAGTTTGAATGTGTTCTAAAGTGCTACATTTTAACTCTTCCCCCACTGCCATATTTTATGTTTTTGCATCTTTTTTTTACATCTTTTTATCTTGTGTGTTCCTTAACTAAATATTGTAGTTATATTTATTTTTTACTGCCTTGTCTTTTAACCTTTTTATTGCCTTTATAAATGATCAATCCACTACCTTTACTATATAATTACCATTGCCGATGAGATTTATACTTTCATAGGTTTTCTTTCTCCTAATTAGCACCCTTTCTTTTCAGCTTAGAGACGTTCTTTTAACTTATAAGGCCAGTTTATAGGTGATGAACATTTTTCTCTTTTGCTTGTTTGCAAATGTCTTTATTCTCAATTCTGATTGATAAAGTATTTGGTGGATGAGTGTTCTTAGTTGGAAGGTTTTTTCTTTTTGGACTTTGAATGTATTATGCCACTCCTGTCTGGCTGTGAAATCTGCTGTGTTTCTGCTGTGAAATCTGCTGATAGTCTTAAGGAGGTTCTCTTGTATGTTACAAGTTGTTTTTTCTCTTGCTGCTTTTAAGGATCTTTCCTTGTATTGTATTTTAAGGATCCTTGTATTTTAAGGATCTTTCCTTGTATACAATTTCCTTGTATTAAATTTTGATATTTTAATTATACTGTGTCTTGGTGTGGGTCCTTTTAGTTTATCATCTTTGGGAATCTGGACTTTTGAATGTGGATGACTGTTTTATTCCCCAGGTTAGATAAGTTTCCACCTTCCATTGTTTCAAATAGTTTTTCTGTCTCTTTCTCTCTCTCTTTTCCTTCTGGGACATCTAAAGTATAAATATTGGTCTGCTTAATGTTGTACTATAAGTCCCTTAAGCTATCTTCACTTTTTTTTTCTTTTTCTTTTACTTTTTTTTTTTTTTTTGGTCTGATTGAGATCAGGATTTTTTGTTTTTGTTTTTGTTTTTTTCCAGAAGAATTTGTTCCACATGTCGCTATAGATTTGTTATGTCCATGGGAGGAGGTAAGTTTAGTATCTTCTTACATTGCCATCTTGAACTAGAACCCATCCAATTGCTTAAAAAAATAACTCACATGATTTTTGTTGGCAACTGTGAAAATAAATAAAGTAAACCTCGTTTAAAATGGAGTGAGAAAACCCTGAAAGGCAAGCTTTCATGCAAATACCACAGTACCAGTTGCAGTTTGTGTAACCAGCAGGAAGAAGGAAGGTAAGAATTACTTTGATATGAGAGTACATTTTTCACTTAGTAAGATCCCTCCCTGTCCCAGCAACAATGCACTAACCACCACTTGAAGCGAATGAAAAACTGCCACAACCTTGAACTCTTGTTTTTTCCAATGAACTTTTGTTTAAAATAACCCATCCAATTTCCTCCTTTCTAACAAAACTGAACTTCCTTTTTCTCTTCTGACTTGTCTATGGTTCATCATAGCTTGCATGTCCTGAACTGTGATTCCTCTGCTATTTCTGAATAAATTAATTTTGCTAGTAAACTGGCTATTATTTTTTAAGGCTGACAAAACTCTCTTATTCAAGTCTGCTACTAAGAATGCAGACTTTAGAGTGGTGCTGTCCAATAAAAATATAATGTGAGCCACATAGGTGATCTTATAGTTTCTAAAAGTCATATTTAAAACGATGAAAATATGGTGCACCTGGGTGGCTCAGTTGGTTGAGTGTCCACCTCTTGGTTTCAGCTCAGGTCATGATCTCACAGTTTCATAAGTTCAAGTCCCAGGTAGAGCTCTGTGCCGGTGGCGTGGAGCCTGCTTGGAATTCTCTCTCTCCCTCTTTCTCTGTCCCTCCTCGACTTGTGCTGTCTCTGTCTCTCTCAACATAAATAAATAAACTTAAAAAATAAAAAAATAAAAAGATGAAGAGAACTAGATGGTAAAGTTAATAATATATTTTATTTAACTCAATCTATTTGAAAAATTTCAGGACATGCCACCCCAAACTGTGCTGCTGTGGTGTATTGATTTTTCTGAGATGATGGCACTTGAAAAACAGCAAATTCAGGTAAAAATTGTTAAATATAGGTCCTCCAAAAGAATTCACTTGGCATAAATCTCAACTTGGGAGGATTGGATCTTATCACAGAGGAGGAAACTAGATTTAGATGCCACACCCACGCAAACTTGTCACAACTATTATATTTTCCATTTATTCCTCTAAGGGTTCATTCGCCTTTTCTAAAAATTATTTACTCTCTCTGAAGTTGCCTACATCCCCTCCCTTTTTTCCTGTGAAGAGGGTATAGAACCTCTCAAATCTCATCCCATTTGGGGATATTCACTTTTTCTTTTCCTGTTGCCTCTTTGCATGTAATATTAAAAATTAATAAATTTCCATACCTTTTCTCCTATTAATCTGTTGTCATCAGCCATCAAAGCTAGAGAAGTAGAGGGAAAACATTTCCTCTCGTGCAAACTATTGTCTTTCCAAGCTTTTTTGGATGCTGTGTCTTAACATTCCAGTGTGTGTTTCAGATCTCTAGCCCATCTTAGTTCAGACCAACCACATTTCAAGTCTCAATAGTCCAAAGTGGCAATGGGCTGCCACAATGGATAGTAGAGACCTAGAGCTTTCTGCTTAGAACTCAGGGCTGGCACATGCTGGTTATGCGAAGTAGAGCCTTTGCTAACGTTCAGTTTCCTCTTCTATAAAATAAGAATAATAACATTCTCACTTATCAGGTTGACATAAGAATTAAAGAAATTCTGTAGGTATTCATCACACTCCCTAGAAAGTGGTCTGCTCTCAGTTAATGCTAGTCTGTTGTTGTTGTTGTTGTATAAAGGAAAGGCTAATGATAGAACTCCGTGTATTGTGAGGAGGTTGGGCATATTTTCGTACAAACCTAGGAAACCAATTTTTGATCATAGATTGAGCCTCTAATCTAAGAACCTGTGATTCCATACTCCATCTGTAAGATGACACTTCTAATTGTAAGGAAATTTAGGATAAGCAAAAAAGATCACTAATGTCTCCAGTGGAAAACTACACATTGTTTAGATTACAGCACACTTTCCAAGTTATCTAAGTTGAGCCTTTCATTGCCTTTGAGCTATTTTACAACCCTGCAAATAGTGGATAACTGATAGCAATGCAAAATAATTCTCGTTCTTAGACATGCAAATAAATTCTGTCTGGTGGAAGTTCAATTGACTTTCCTTCTCACTCCTCCCATGGGGAAAAGGTAGTTTTGCATCCATGTGAATTCATTTCGACATTTCTTTACAGGGAAAATTTTACTCCATATACTTCCCTTGAATCAGTTACAATATCTAGCTGATTCCATCATTAATAATTAGTTAAATAAAATAATTAATATGTATTCATTTTATATCTTTATGAGAGTCATGATTTTACCCATTATGGACAATTTTCCTTTAACATACTTATCTTGCGCTCTATTATCAAATTTACAAGAGCCACTATGAGCTCAATAAAAATTCAATGAACTTTAAAGAATTAAGGATCATCTCTTTTCTATCTTGATTCTGGTTTTAAGTAGACACAGAATCTCTCTGTGGAAGGTTTGATGACACAAATAGTGTACAATGTTTACCTTTGAAAACAAGAACACAAACTCACAGAACAGGGGGAGAGAGAGAGAGAAAAATAATTATGAAAGAAAATAGTGTTCCAACAGAAGTATGTACAAGTTGCCAGAAGTCATTAGCTGGCAGAAGTGATGGGCAGAGGTGTTCAGGAGATGCTTCTCTTGAGGCAGAAATCTTTGAGCCAGTGTTGAAAACTGAAAAGGAAATCTTAGGCTTGAAAAATGGAAGAGAGGTCATTTTGGGCACATGCTGTGATGTATGTGAAGCTTGCATTTCTTCTCTATCCGTGAACTTATACACAAATTGCTTAATTAAGAAAATGCCTCTGTAAGGCTCTTTTGCTTTTATGGCCTAAACGCATAAATTTGACAAGTGCATGCAACCTTTTATAGCAATTCAAAACTATTAGGGCTATTTCCTCTGACTTGCATCAAGCTGAATAAACACACTCTGTTCAAGTGGAAACTTGTTATGCTGCCTTTCTCTGCCTTTCAAAGCAATCAAAGCAGGGTCCTTGAAGCCTGAGTGTCTCACCTGTGCCGCCTAATGGCTCATTTATTTTGTTTATCCTGTTTTTGGGAAAATCACAGTTAGCCTGACATTTGCATTGCTAATAAATCGCTTTCAAATTGCATTGGTACTTCACTTGGTTTAGATTGGTAACTTGCATTTGAACAGGGCCATCTGGTCACTGCTGTGAGGTTTAGTATCTGTAGAGTCACGCTTTCACGTAAGGAATATATACATATAACAGATCTTTGTATCCATCTATGTGATTTTCTTCATTCCAAGTCCTTACAGTACCAGATCTTTTTATATTTTATTTGTATTTTTCATAGTTAGATTAATTATTCTTCTTGGATTCTTGGTTCTAATATCTGACATGCTGGTAGGTATTATCATCCAACCATCACCCAGGAAGGAAATCCATGGTACTATTTTAATCTGCTTTCCGTCTTTTATTCAGTCCATCAGCAAGTTCAATTCAGTTCAATTTTGATCCATCTCCAGAATTAGCTTTTTTCTCTTCATTTTGAAGGCCTGTGATCAGTTTGTCCCTTTATCATCATTCACATAAATATTAATTTATTATTTTCCCCATCTTTATTATTTCTTTATTATTTATTAATCGTTTCTCCCTATCTTTAGTCTGTCCCTTCCCATCTCCAAACCTGTGCTTCCCAATTATTTTTACTTCATGGCTCATATAGAAAATAACAAATTTGTAAAGAATCCTGAGATAAACAGAGGCGGCTGCTCATTTGGTAGAGACTAGCTCAGAAAGTTCCATCCTTTCTGAGGGCTGATTGGAAAACATATTTCAAAACACTTAAAAGCCTTGAAGGCAAAACAGCATGCTGCTATATCCTGATTTACAGGAAGCTCTACTATAAAGTAATACCATGTTAATTAGTTAATTGTTTCTGCTATAAACATTTAAAAACCCTACATTGAATCTCCATTGCGAACAGGACAAAGTTTAAATTTGTCATTTTATTTATTTATTTATTAATTTATTTTTATTTATTTATTTATTTATTTATTATTACTTGATTTTGTTTTTTGTTTTTTCCAAAGTTAAATTTGTCCTTTTAGGTTCAAGGCATCTCACAGCCAACTCAAATTTAATATTCTTCGTCATTATTTTCCATTTCTCTCCTACAAGAATGCTTTATACAGTTATCTTGATTTATCCTTTTTTCCCCATAAAACCTTTAGCATTTCTTCTCTTCTTTGAATGCTTTCTCTACTTCAGACAACATATCAGAATATCTACTCCCTGAGCATCAGAAAAAGATGTTCATCAACAACATCTATATAATTTAAAATCAAAAAACATATATGACTTAAAAACCAGATGTAAGATTACCAAGTAATAAGACATATTCAGATAAGTAAACTGGTTGAGAATAGAAAAAATGGAAGAGAAAAATGAAACTACTAAATATCAAAATTTAAGTAGAAAATACAAATGAAAATATAACAAAAATAATCAACAATTATTTCTGGAATACTTACAATGTAGCAGTGACTGTTCTCAGTGACACATATCTAAGCTTATCTTCATAATAACCTTATGAAGCAAAATTATTATTGTTGTCATCCTACAGATAAGAAAAATGAAACACAGAGACTAAGTAACCTGTTTGAAAAAGAAACTATGGGTCATAGAAAATTGTTACAAAAATTATTTAAAGTACGTGGAAGAGAACAAAAAGATAAAAGTGATGGATGAGTCAAAAACTATGAAAAGTTCAAGATATTACCCTTCTTGCAAGTTAATTGGCCCATCATATTTTTGTGGATACTGGCAGAAAGCACTAGAGTCCTGGTTCAGAGACAAAAGATTTAACTACTTACAACCTTGCAAGTTGTACAAATTTTATATTTGTGGTACCTTAACCCATAAGTCCCTGGATTAGCTCAGTTGGATGTTGTGAATGCTTTGGGTTACATCACATTTGAGGAATGCTGAATTTCACTAATCCCAATCTTTTAAAATAGGCAATAACCAAATCTGCCTGACCTTTGCTCCAGAAGGAAATATCACCTTTATTGGACTAGATAGCAAGGAAATCTGTCTTCTCCTCTGCAGGGAGACTATCTTTATCTTCCAAAATTTTCTGTTACATAAATATCCTTGAAAATAGTCTGGAACGAAAAGAAAGTTAATACCTCTGCTTCTTATACATGCAGAAATATGAGACATCCATAGAGAATTGCCTCCCAGCAATAAGAAAATGATTACTATGAACAATGAAGGTTATGCAATATAGTCGGTAGCATTCCAGAAGGATAGTGGGAGATGTGGGCTTTGAGTTATGGAATGAAGAAGTCACTGGACTAAAAACACGGCATAGAAAATATAATGATGTTGTAATAGTGTTGTATGGTGACACAGGTAGTTAGACCTGTGGTGAACATAGCATAATATATAAAGAAGTTGAATCACAATGTTGTACACTTAAGGCTGGTGTAGCACTGTAGGTCAACTCAAATAAAAAAATAGTACTATATAAGAAGAGAAATAGCAAATGAAACAGATTGTATTAAAAAGATGTGAAAGAAAAAACCTTCCCTAAAATCTGCACACTCAAAGGGAAAGCAAAAGTTGCAGCAATCACAAGAAAAATTCATAATAGTTGCTAAACACCAAGTTAAATTCTCATTATTCATTATTGTTTTCTCTAAGCACTAAAAGCAGGTTGCCTTCAGAGACAAAAATCAGACCAGCATCCACCTATATCACAGAAAGGTCATGAAGTCAGAAAATGGTAGACCGATGTCCACAAAAGCCTGAATTAAAAAAGATATGACTTAAATGTTTATATCTTATAATTAAAATATAGACATATAAAATGGCACCAGACACGTTATCTCAAGTGCATAAGACCATGTGGATTATTAGAAAAGAAAAAAACTTTAAAGTTATTTGATTAAATTCATCTCATCAAGTGATCAAAATAAAGAATGAGGCAATGTAATATCACCTGCTTCTTCATGTGATGTAATATAAAACATCACTTATAAAATATTCTTATCAAAAATTAATCTGAATCAAATCAACTCTGTAGAAATAAATTATTGGAATATAGAGGATAGGAGAGCAATTTTTAAATTTAGATTTCATTTAAAATTTTTTTTAATCTTTATTTTTGAGAGAGAGAGAGAGAGACAGAGAGTGAGAGTGGGGGAGGAACAGGGAGCGAGGGAGACACAAAATGTGAAGCAGGTTCCAGGCTCTGAGCTGTCAGCACAGAGCCCAATGTGGGGCTCGATCTCACAAAACACAAGTTCATAATTTGAGCCAAAGTAGGATGCTTAACCAATTGAGCCACCCAGTCACCCCTGATTTCAAGTTTTTATTTAAAATTCTAGTTAGTTAACATATATAATAAAATTGGTTTTGGGTATGGAATTTTGAGATTCATCATTTACATGTAACACCCAGTGCTCAGCACTACAAGTGCTCTCCTTAATATCCATTAGGAGAGTGATTAAAATGATATTCAGAAGAAATAATTGGATAAGTCCAGAATCAGGAATATTTTACCTAAAACTGGCATGAATCTTTAAAAAGTCAATGTTACTAAAACAAGTCGTGGTTCTGCTTTAGAATAAAAGAGAATTAAGGGACATAGTAAATAATATATGATCCTGGACTGTGTGAAGCAAGTTCCAGGCTCTGAGCTGTCAGCACAGAGCCCAATGTGGGGCTCGAACTCACAAACCACTCACAAACCTAGAACAACAACAATAAAACTATCAAGTCTATTTTGAAGCAATTGGAGAAATTAGAATATGGACTGGATATTAAATATTATGAATAACAGCATGATAGCTATGTTGGAGGTTCTTTATTCTTACAAGATACACAATTTAGAATCAAGTATCACTGTGTCATAAATAAATAAATAAAGAAGGAAAGAAAGAAAGAAAGAAGGAAGGAAAAAGAAAGAAAGAAAGAAAGAAAGAAAGAAAGAAAGAAAGAAAGAAAGAAAGAAAGAAAGAAAGAAAGAAAGAGGGAAAGAAAGAAGAAGGAAATAAAGATGTCTGGGTGGCTCAATTGGTTAAGTGTCTGCCTTTGGCTCATGTCATGAACTCACAGTTGGTGAATTTGAGCCCCTTTTCTGCTCTCTGCTCTCAGCATGGAGCCTGCTTCCAATCTTCTGTCTCCTTCTTTCTCTGCCTCTCCCCTGCCCTCTCTTTCTCTCAAAAAGATAAACTTAAAATAAATAAATAATAAATAAATAAATAAATAAATAAATAGCTAACAAAAGAGTTTTAGTATGTATAACTAAAATCACCATGGGAACATAATTGTGAATCTAAGTAAAGAGTATATGGCTGTTTATTGGTATATTATTTTATCTGTCCAAAGGTTTTAAATTTTTCCAAATAAAAATTTGGGGGGAAACATAAAAAGCTCACAAAATCAGGTGTACTAATGTGGAAGGATAAGTAATCGTATATCGAATACATACATTGAAACAATCAATTTAAATATAGAAGTAAGCAACTGTGGATGTGACATACTTAGAATATATTATAAAAATAACATACTCTTTTTTTCCTTTCCCCTCTTCCCCTCTCCCTGGTTTTTGCTTAGTCTCACAAAGTCCACCTATTCGTGGAAACATATGGTATCTGTCTTTTTCTGACTGACTTATTTCACTTAACATAATACCCTCCAGTTCCATCCATGTTGCTATACATGGCCAGATTTCATTTTTTCTCATTGCCACGTAGTAGTCCATTGTATATATGTGCCACATCTTCTTTATCCATTCGTCAGTTGATGGGCATTAAAGAGGGCACGTGTTGGATGAACACTGGGTGTTATATGTAAACCAATTTGAAAATAAACTATTATTAAAAAAAAGTCCAGATATAAAAATAAATAAATAAATAAATAAAATACTAAAAAAAAATAACATACTCTGAAAATGTAAACCATTTACGTGAGTTACGAAAAAGAAGAAAAATGAAAGGTGAATAGAAATACAAATGCGTGAGTTTCATTATGTTTCACGGTATTTACTTTCAAATACTAATAAATCGACAAATAGATGCTAAAATATTGTTAAAAGTCATAGAAATTGCCACTAAAATATTGAATAAAGGCTGTAAATTGACTAATAAAAGGAAAATTCTCCTTCACACTTTATAAGAAAGTAGAGAACAGTGAATAAAAGCTAGAAAATGAAGAGCTCCTTAAAGACAGGAAAAATAACATAAAATTAGGTGGCTATATATAGATCAAACATATCTATCATATCAATAAATAAAAAAGGAGATGTTCATCAGTTCGAAAGATTCTAAGATTGGATTAAAAGGAATTCCAACTGTCTGCCTATTCAGAGCTGCATCTAAACAACGCACCTCCTAGGTCTTTAACAGTGATTATTCAGCACCAGATACTATGTTAATTGTGAGGAGATACAATGGTGCAAAGAAGATATTGTACCAAGCCTCATGGATCTATGGTATAATTGAAATTAGAGCTCAAAAGAATAAAGCAGAATAGAGTATGGTAAAGTGAATAAAGTCAGGTAAGGTAAAGGTTGAATGAAAAGGAAAGCCAAAAATACACCAGACGTACACAAAGACAAACATCAGACAAGGTTGACTTCAAGACAAAATATATTCAGCAAGGTAAAGAAGGGTCACAAGAGAGCTCTGCAATGAATCTTAATGTCCCATAGCATAGCATAACATTTATAAAGCAAAAGATTTAGGAAATTTGAAATAAATACAGCAATATGACAAATGTAGTAAAAAATACTTATGAATATAGAATACAGAGTAGTGAATAAAATAATTCTCGTAAACATACCAAAATTTATACCCTCAATTCAGAGATCAAAGCTTCTTGGAAACCACATTTGCAAAATTTGACCAAATATTAAGCCTCAAAATAGTGTCAGTAAATACCAGTAGAAAAAATGGTATAGACCATGATTGAATAGACGCAGAAATACATTGGGGCACCTGGGTGGTTTAGTCTGTTAAGCGTCAGATTCTTGATGTCAGCTCAGGTCATGATCTCACAGTCCTGAGGTCAAGCCAATGTCAGGCTCTGCACTGAGTGTGGAGCTTGCGTGGGATTCTCTCTGCCCCGCCCCCACTCACACACATGCTTGCGCTCTCTCTCTAAATAAATAAATATTAAAAAAAGAAGTAACAATAAATTAAACATCAAAAAAAGGAATCTAAAACTTCAATTACCTAAAAGTTAAGGAGAAAAAGAACTAAATGATAAGCCTCTCAAACAACTTTTTTTCTGAGCAAAGATTCAAAACAGAAAACTTGAAATATCAAGAAAATAAGGATAATGAAAACACTGAATATCATAGTTTATGTTATATGACTAAGTCTGTCCTCAGAGAAAAATACAAAGCCTTTAGCATGCATATTATGAAGAGATAATATGATTGTATGCAATCATACAAAAAAGTTTACTAAAATTCATTTTATATACTATAAGAAAAGTAAGCAACAAGGTCAGGTAAAAATAATATACAAAAATTAACAACAATTTTCCCATTTATAAACAAAAATCTGTTAGAAAATATAATGGAAGAAAATATACTGCTTAAATAAAATGGGAGAAAATGCACTGCTAAGAAATATAATGAAACAAAATATAATACTTAAATAAAATGGAAGAAAATATACTGCTTAATAAAAACCATAAAATAAGCTAGAACATTTTTAAAAAGGCGTATAGACCTCTAAAAAATATTACTTATAATTCTACTGCATTGAGGTATGGAGTGTATGGAAACATACTTCAATGCTTCTTGTCTTTGGATAAAAAGATTCCACACAATACAGATGTCAATTTCAATTCTTTCTTTTTCCTTTTACTAATCTATGAATTTGATATTATCCTACGCGATAAAACAGGTAAAGAGAGTCTTTTTCACTTTAGATGTTTCTATTTTGCCTTGAATATTTACAGAGTGAAGGAATCAGTACTATAATTCCAAATAAAGAATAAAAGTAAAATACATCAACAGAATCTTGAAGGACTTTTTAGGTGTGAAAAAATGGCATTGCTAATAGCTAACACTTAGGAAGTGTTTACCATTTCCAGATCCTATTCTAAGTGCCTTAAATGGATGAATTTACTTAATGCAAGGCATTACCAGTTTCTACATGGCAAATCACAAATTGTGAGAATGACTACCACACGTAACTTTATCATTTTTATGAATGAGAAGTGTTTAATAGAACCCTACATCCGAAATATGCTCATAAACTGTCACTATGTTAGAATGGCACCATTTCAGGTTGATTTATTTGGGTCTTAATGAATTTTGTTTGTCTTAGACTCTTGTATGAAATTTAAACAGGAAGCATTATTAGCTAATCTCCATGGGCAGTTACTGACAGTTAATGTCTAGAAGAGACCAGGTTATGAAAATAGGCCCCTGGTGGACATGAGGATAGAAGATGGACGTGGGTGCTGCAGAGGACTTATAGCAGAGGTGGGAAGGAAACCAAGGAAAATGTCACCACTATGTCTTGTTATTGTAATTTACTATTCCCATAGTTAATTAGAATAAGTAATTATTTGATTTGAAATTAGTGTCTCAAAACTCATTGAAGAGATGGGTTGGAAGTGTTTTTTTTTCAATTTGTTTTAATTTCAAAATTTTTATTCATGATCATTTTTAATGTTTATTTACTTTTGAGAAAGAGAGAAAGACAGAATGCAAATGGAGGAGGGGCAGAGAGAGAGGGAGACACAGAATCCAGAGCAGCTCCAGGCTCTGAGACATTAAGACAGAGCCTGTTGAGGGGCTTGAATTAACAATCTGAGATCATGATCTGAGCGGAAGTCGGGCACTTAACCAACTGAGCCAGCCAGGTGCCCCATATTCATGATCATTTTTAAAAATTAGACTTCATGTGTTTTCATTATTTATCAGGAACATGCAAAGGGTGTTCTTGTGGGTTTATTATTTAAAAAACAAAACATCGTTAAGTTTTAGAACTACGCTTCTGATATATAAAGACCATTTCTTTTCAGAAATCATCTCTATGAGTGGAAGGAGCTATGGACTGGTAGGCGATACTGGGAACTGGTTTCTAATTGCAGGTCCATTTCTGAAGGACCCTTGGGAAAATTATGCTATGCATACTTGCTTCTTAATCAAACATGTGGGAGATTTATTGTGCAGATATGTGGTATCATGAGAATGCGCCTACTGAGGAATTTTGTAGTACTGAGTAAATAAACCTAAAGCCTAATGACTTCCCTGCATAAATCTCAGTCATAATGGTAGTTTCAGATCTCAGTAAATCATTTAATGTTAGCGAACAAGGATGATCATTTGATTCAATCTATCATGGACCATTTTCTATATTTTTTTTCTCTTTTTATATTTCCATTTGAAGAAAGCTGATATAAACACCTACTTAAATTATTTGGAGTAAATGTTTTTTTTTAATTTTTGTTATATTATCATGTTGGATTCCAAGCTTAATTTGTTATAATTAGAAATATTTCCCTCTATCCTCTCCTTTTTGCCATAAAATTTGTTGGGATTCTTAGAAATAAATGACCTCCTTTAGGGGAATATTGGAAATTCATAAACTGTGGTTTCTGTAGTACCAGTTGAATTCCATGGATGACAGACCATTCTAGAATTAAAATAATACATAGAAATGGGTTAGAACCTGGGTATTTTATGTCCCTTTTTTTGCAGTCTTGTCAATATTACCACAATAAGATGCCTACATATACTCTTTCAAATCTAGTCGTATCTCTTTGATTCTTTTCTAATTCAGCATATCGGATAATGGACTTAGCTTTTCTTAGTTCCTAAGGAAGCTGGGTATTACTTGTAACAAATTGAAAATTGTGATATAAATGTTTGCTGTCATGACTTTACCTACATTAAATATACGAATTTTGAATGGAGGATCTAGATTTGTATTAAACTATCTATATCTACATATTCATGGAAAGATACACTTTAATATTAACAGAGCTAGTCTTTTGCTAACTCAATATTATTAAATAGATTAAATATGTTTCTAAACTTAAAAAAGGAAACCAAACACTAACATATTTTGAGCATTTACCTAGTACTGAGAGTTTTCATATGTAATTGTTTATAGTAAATTGAATTTCAAAAAAAATCGATGAAATTCAACTTGTCTTTTAATCAATGAATTCTTGTGTTTCAAAATTTTTTGTGTAGCTCAAATATAATATACAGTTCCCGGATTCTTTAAGTATTTTTTTTAACTGAGTAAGAGAAAATGGAAAACTGGTGAAAACTACCAACACGCTTTCCTTTGTAGTTTTCAGCCAGCAAAGTGTTCTCTGCTTCCCCACTTGGTTGTTATTATCCTCGTGTTTGGTTCTTTTTGACATCTTTTATAAACAAAGGTTTGGATAAATTTTCACCACTTGATTAAGAAATTTGGTCCCTCAGTAAACCGATTCTCTCTGATTACTAAGAGATGTCAGTCTGTTTTGCATGATGAGCCCCATAGAGCTAGCAAGTTGAAAATGTCATAACCTAAACTGGCCTAATGGCTTCTTCTGGCCTTTGAGTACAAGCTAGTTTTTGCAAACTAGTGGCAGCACCTGTGACAATTGCCATTGTTTCTTTTCCTCATATCACTATCATTCTCCTGCCCTCTATCTGATAAGAGGCAAAGGCCAAAGAGTGTCTGCAGCAGGATAAATGGCAACAGGTCTCAGCTCTATTCACTTCCCCACTGAAAATAAGATTTGCTTTTCATTTATTCAATACATATTTATATGTGATTTATTAAGTGCTTCTTATCTGCAGTATACCACACTAGATATTGCAGAAAGGGGAAATATAAAAAGAGAGCTAATGACTCAATGGGTGGAGGGGCAGACATAATATATACAATAGAATAAAAAGACTATTTTGTTTTCTAAAAACTGGTGTAATAGAGTGTAGTCTAAGTCCTCCATAGAGGCAAGCAAATTAAATTATGTCTTAATGAGAATATGCTGAACAAATAATTCTTGCGGGGGTAGTGAAGGAAGATTTCATGATGGAATTGGGTGTTGGAGGATAAGGATTTCACTTTATCCCAGACGTAGGGAGCACTATGAATGAAGACACATGGTTCTGAGCATATCAGTAAAAATATGAGTGGTTGGACATGATGTCCCAGTGGGTGGAAGAGTATAGTTGATAGGAATGCTAAAAAGTAGTTGACAGCCAGATGATGAAGTGCCTTTAGAGCTATGTGAAGAAATTTGGTATCAAAAGGGAGACACCACTTCTGAGGAAAAGATGGACAAACAGATGTCTACTGAGCCTAGAGCAATTATGGGTATAACTGGGTAAATTATGTATAAACAGAATTTTCTTTTCTTTTTAGTTGGAAGAAAAACAGAATATGGAAGTCATAAGATAAGTAGACACTGTTGATGTCCATCCCATATTACTGTGCCTCTCAGCCTGAGAGCCTTCTGTAGTGCTATAAAAATTTATGTAGTCCGAGCACAGGGCAGCCTGTAAGTGAGGGATTTAATGTCCTTAGAGTCAGACTTTAGTAAGTAAGAGACAAGACTCTGTGGGTAAATATTCCAGCTTCCCCATCTGTTGCGAGAAAATTCTGAAGCAAATTCTAAATGATTTGTCAGATAGTTCTTGGGGAAACTGAAGTCCAGTTGCATATTGTTTACATTAATGGTTCTACTCATTAATGTATAATTTGTTGGTTTTTCTCCCTTCTCTGTCTCGTTTCTGCACTCCTTCCCTTGTGCTTCCTGAGACCATTTCTCCATAAACTGTCTGCAACCAAGCCCTTGTCCCACTATTTTTTTTGGGGGGGGGAACCCAAATTAAGATAGTTTGTATTAGTCATTGACTTAGCACACCCTCAGACTAGAATCCTGGAAATGCAACTATTGTCCATCAGATGGTAACAAGAAACCCTTTGCTGCTGAGTGGGGTGGTTTGCAGTAGCACAATCATTTAAACACTCACTTCTTGGTGGATTGGGAGAATGTACAAGTGGATGTGGAAGCACTGGCTCAAGCAATGTATAGCACATGCGGAAATGTGGGGGCAATGGTCGTTTTATAGATTTTGGAATTAGATAGCTTTTATTAAATATTCCAGATAATGTGAAGAAAAAAAAAGGGCATGCTCAGAGGGTTACCCAACTACTAACTAAGTGTAAGCTGGGATATCCAGAAGATCTCTATCCAGAAAATTCAAATGGTAACATATAAAGAAATTATTTAAAAGTTGAAATTTGCTACCATATTGAAAAAGAAATTCCAGTTTCTCTCTTAGTTTTCCTCTCTTTCATGCCTTGGTGAAATGCATGGGTGCTGGAGGATGGAGAACATCCCCCACAGGGATTCAGAGATGGATAAAATTAGTGATAATTTTAGGGATCCAATGATCTGGGGGCATATTGAAACAATTCCCTAAAGAAAATGACAAGTTACTTCACGTTATACTCCTTACCACTGAAAAAGAGGGTCCTATAGTCAGTTATAAAGCAAGGGTATCCCTTATGCAGAAGAGAAATAGTGATCTACTTGAAAAGCAATCTCTGCCATGCTGTTGGGAGCCAGTAGCAACTGAGAACCAGACCATCAGGTATTAAATCACTGTATCATGATCTGGGACCTGCAAGATCTACTATGGTCATAGGTCAGATGGACACAAAAACAATCCATCATGTTTTATCATTTGGAGTTGGGCCTGACTAGATCCAGAGTACATGATTCAGATATGTGAACAAGTGTCAGATGCATAAACAAGTCACATAACATAACAAGTGTCAGATGCATAAACAAGATGCTTGGTCCTACATGTCACCTAACTCTGTCAATGCCTCTTTTTCAGCCAACAGCTATTTATTTATGAGCATTCCCTATGACCAACTTACAGCAGGAAGAAACTCAGGCGTAGCCCTTTCATGGGTCTGCTCAATGTTCTGACCACAAACTGAAAAAGCAGACTACTGTTACAATAAAACCTCCTTTTTAGTCCTAGATAACAGTGATAAAGGGAAATCTTACTAGTGAGGAAGAGCTGCAGAAGGAACAATTGTCAACTTTGTATGGAGCGATAAGTTGTCTGGTGTGAAGATATGCATGCAGTAGTCTTGGGCAGAGGTGAAGGGCTGGTTGTTGGTCAGGGCATGAAAGAAACAAAGTAGAAAGATTGGAGACAAATCATGTGCAGAAAAGGTACGTGGATGCATCGTCAGGAGTTGGCTCTCTGTGTTTTGATGCCCCCAGAACCCTGTATTATACAGGAGGCACTCAACAATCAGGATGACAATATGATCTTGCTCATCCTATTTCTTACGCTCCAGGCCCATGAAAAGGCAGAGTGATGACAATAAAGGCTCAGTATATAAATCCAGCAATATGGGCTTTCTGGCATGGTCTTTCATGGCTGCCACTAAAATTTAAATCTAGAGTCTCGTTAGTGTGTGTCGTATATGCAGAACTCATTTGCCTATGAAGTTTAAAATCTGGCTTGCTTTGCAGACTTAGCAAAATGTTCTTGTGTCTTAATAACTAAGTCTTGAATGCTAGAAGAATTTATTTCCCTATTTTTTTTTTGCCACAGCTGAGGATACATATTGAAATCTGTACTCCTGTGTTTAAGACCCTGTTAACATGAGCCCTGCCCATTAGAACAGCTACTCACCTTTAGACAAAACTGACCTAACAAAATTAAATTCCTGTATTTCCCATAATCACAAAGTCAAAGACTAAAGGTGTTCTCCCAGATGTACCTGATAAAAGCAATGTGCACTAGTGTATAAACCAACTATGAAATGTAATACAGTGTGTTATAAACAACTATGTTTGAAAACTTTTATGACCTTGCCCAATAAGCCCATAACCTAAAGCCATGTATCCTGGCCAAAAACAGCCAGTCTCCACAGATGTTACTTTATTCTGCACATACCAGGGCTTATATACGATTAGCAAACTTCCTGGCCCAAATAATCAGATACTCAAGTTTAAGGGGACCAATCAATAATACTTTTTTGTTGTTGTTTTTCCTTCCCCTTATTTGAATACAATTAAAAGATGGGCAGGAAAAATGAAAATATCAACTTTATTCCTGAGTTGGTTAGACAACATGGCTTAATTCTCTGGCTTCCAATACTTTACACTAACTTTGACAGACATCATGGAGAGAGGGGCCATTACTTGCAAGGCTAAGACTTGAGTGTACCCTCTCTTCAAGCAGACACTGATAAGGGAGAGCTCAGAAGTGGTTGAGACATGTATGTTTGTTTTCTTTTCTGGGACTCACCAGTCATTTAAGTCATTCCTCAATTGCCGGGGACAACTGAGTAAAAGCCAAGAATTAGTCAAGAGTACTATTCTGGGAAAGTTCCTCCACACTGCAATATGAGGACTAGGGTTCCAACTTAACACAGATCACTATTTTGAATCAAAACACTTTATCAAGGGGGTACTTTATTAGTGCATCTGCTAGAAGTGGAATTTTTTGCATTGCCAATTATTCAATACAAGTCTAAAGGCATTTGATAAGACTTGAGATGACAAGCCTTTACTTTCTAATCCATACTAGTAAGTTTAATT
Organism: Paguma larvata; assembly: GCA_030068075.1. Taxonomy (NCBI): domain Eukaryota; kingdom Metazoa; phylum Chordata; class Mammalia; order Carnivora; family Viverridae; genus Paguma; species Paguma larvata. Next base: position 35,303,409 of record CM057838.1, on the reverse strand, counting down.
TGACATGTGAAATTAATGTGAAAGCATTAATTTAGGAATTAAATGATCTGGACCCTAGAAATCACTTAACCCTTGCCCTTCCCAAATCTAATTTTTCTTCTATCTGAAATGATTCTAGACAGAGATTTTGAGAATTCAATAGCACATAAAAGAATGTCATAAATAAGAAAGGATTAAATATAAATGTTAGATAGTAAGTGGTACCTATCTGAAATTCAATGCTTGTTTCATGTAACTATATGATTAGATAAATATAGAAATTAAGGTCAATTACTACTAGTATTTATAATTTTTGTGACAAATTATGCTTGGAATGTATTTTAGTAATTTTCCTCTTAAATATAAGAAAAAGTGAAAATCACTAGAAACCTTGTCAGAGAGAAGTATCATTAATACTTTGGTACCACATACATGTTGTATGTAAATCATGATATACGAACTCCTTTGCAGCTTGCTTTCCTTACTCAATGCATTGTAGAAATCCTTCCAAGTCAATTGATATCGATCTAACATTTTTAATAAGTTTGTAGGATACTATGTGGGCATATGAACTGAAGTTTGTCCAATTATTTCCCACATATTCAGTATTTGCATTTGATTGTTTAAAATAATACTACTGCAAACTTCCTTGGTGTGTGTGCATTCTTTCTCTGGGGTAAATTCTTAGATCTGGAATAACTGTGACAAAGGATAAGTATATTTTAAATTCTATTAGATGGTATCAGATTATTTTCAAAAATCTATTAGATGGTATCAGATTATTTTTAAAAATTTTCCTACCAAAAGCGTACCATTGTGTGTTTTTTGCTCTTTCACCACCAGTAAGAATAAGAATCTTCTCATTTGTTTGATAGATGTTTGATTTACCTCATATGTAAATTTCCAATTCATAACATTTATCCATTTTTTTCCTATTGGTTGCCTTTTCTTATTGATTATGAAAACTCTTTTTACGTTTACACGTATTAATGTTATTGAAACTATTTTTGCAATCTATTTTTGTTTTGACTAAATGTGTGGTATCTTTTGCTTTTGAAAGTTTTCGCTTTTTATTCTTACATTATGAACTATTTCAATCTGTCATTATAGTGTCTGGATATATTTTCTTATATTTCTTTCAAAAATATTTGTTGCTTAATTGTTTTACATTTACTTTCTTTTTTATACCTACTCCATCACTCCATCAGACTTTTATCCCACCAACCATCAGAAGCATTCAACAGAGTTGATCACTTCTTCATTTTAAAACAATTTCTTTTCTTGCTTGTAGGCTATCACCTTGCTTCTAGAGTCCCTCCCCCAACTGACCTCCCACTTTCCACTCTTATCTCTGAAGTCTGTCCTCCATAGAGCATCCAGTATTATATATATAAAATGTAAATCATATATAACATGGTTCAAAACCTTCCTGGGATTTCCCTTTTCATTTGGCACAAAATCCAAACTCTTGCTTACGAGGACCCTCATGATTGGGCCCCTGCCTTCCTCTCAACCTTTTCCCCAGATCTTGCTCCTTCTTCACTCAAAACACCGCTCTGTTCTTTGGATCTGCAAACATGCTAGGCTTACACCTCTGCAGACCTTTGTACTTTTATTCTGGTGGAAATGTTTTCTCCAGTTGCTCACAGGGCTCTCACAATCACTTCATTCAGGCCTCAGCTCAGATGATGTCTCCTCAGAAAGACTTCTTCTGATTATTTTATTGCATTAACTCTGCTCCTGATGTTATATATTTACTTGTTTCTCAAAGTACTGTCCCGCACTGGACCCGAATTCCATGAAATAGAGACTTAGTCAATCTTTTCACCACTGTATTCCTTCTTCCTACAAAAGCCACAGTAGGTCTCCAATAAACCTTGAATTAATAGTTGAATACATGAATTTAACCTATAATATATCTGGAATTTTTAAGTATGTATATTGACTTTATCACTTATGATCATTCTATAAACACTAGGATCTATTTGTGAACTTTCTGTTATGTTCCATGGATTGATCCAATACCACTCGCCCAATGGTTTATTCCTGTTTTGACTGTATCTCAACTGTGAGAGGATTTGCTACATTTGTGAAGATCATAATGAATTTCCACAGCTAGAACATCACTGGTATTCATCCGTTTAGATCTTTTTTATGACTTAAAATTTTTTGTTTTAGTTTTAAAGATCTGTGCTTTTATGTACTTATTTTTCAATATGTATGCTTTCTGTGAGATAGTAAAGAATGCCTCTAATTTTGGCACAGAGACCTTGATCATATCTGTGAGTCACCTATGAAGTAGAATCTCTTAGTTCTTTTTACTGAGCCTCCTTTATTATCATTTGCTGACTAATCCTCATGTGTTTGACCTATCTCCAAGACTTCCCCAGGAAGGAAGGTCTTCCTGATGTCAGTTTATTTGCCACACCTGCCTTCTCCTAACCTTTTCTATTCTATCTGCCTAGGAGCTCTTCCTTTCTAAGTTTCCTGGTTAATACCCTTTAGGTCTGTGTGTAATCTCACTTCTTCAGGGAAGTTTTCCTTGTCTTCTCTGATAAAGCTAGCTCTGATTATTAAACATGCTCTCAGCTTGATGTGCCTCTCTTTCTTAATGTATCTCAGAGTTGTGCACTTGTACATTTTCTGAGATTTGATGATGTCACCACCTGACTTTAAGTTCAGTAAAGGTAGGGACTGTGTCTGATTTTTACTCTGTATTTTGTCTGCAGCACCTAGCATAGTGAACTGACTCATCACAAACATTCAATAGATATTCATTGATTAAAAGACTTGGTACTAAACATTAGATAAACCACATTAAAATATATCATGCAACAGAGCCTGGAAAAATGTCTATTTTGTAGATTGATATCGTCCTTCTCTTTGACATTCTTAAAGTCATTCTTTCCTTTCAATAAATCTATGAATAAAGATTCAGGTGAATGAGAACTATATACAATTTTGGAACACAGGCAGCCACAAAACCATTCAACATAATGTAAACTCTCATCTGATGCCTCTAATAGGAAACCAATGCGGCTCAAAAACAAAGCGCTGACTAGCTTTCAAGAGTGGGAAATTCGGCAATACTTTCTGGGGCTCTAGGACATTATTAGCAATAAGCATTCTTTGGCCTGGCTTGACCCACAAAGCTTTAAGTTCATCGTTCATTTTTATTGTTCCCTACTTGGAAGGCTGTGATACTTTAACAAATTATCTGATCATCTGGTACATAGAGACCAGTTCATTCAAAATTCTACTAATTACTTGTCATCCATTTAGGGACTATCAACAATTGTACACTAATTTTAAAGAAATGACAATGTTCTCTAGAAGCCCATGGTATTAATGTTTAATGTATTGCTTACCAATACAATGTTTTATTTAATTAATCATCTCTAGCTAGCAAAATCTCTGAGGGGCAGCAAGATCTGCCAGTCTTTTCAAATCTTTTTGTGTTGTTCATCTGTATTTCCACCCCCAAATCTTGGTGATATTTCTGGAATAGCTATCTCATGCAAATTGGCTTTGAAAAAATGCTTAGATTTATTTCTCTAAACTCTGTGTTTTAATAATGTCACATTGTAAAGGGGCTTCAGTATCATGAAGCATTTTAGGAAGTATGTTTAAAATAGTTGATGTCGGTGTCTGTCAAATGAATGTCTATTGGCATTACCACAGCAAATATCTATCTTATACAATGTAGGAAGTTACTGGGTTTTTATGTGCATTTCTGTTTAAAAATTTTTAACAGTTTTATTTCTAATTAACTACAAATGTCTGGCGATTAGTGAGAATTGAACTTGAGCTTCCTATAAATCTATTTTCTCAAAGGAAAGAGAGCACTTAAAACACCATGTGTTTTGAAAATAAATAATTATAAAAGTTTACATGAGAGATCAAGGCTAAAAAGGAATGAATCATTTCCACCAGAATTCAATTTAAAACTCTGTATAACAAAAAAAAGATTTAAAAAAATTTAACTGCAAGAACGGAGAAAGCTATATTTAACATATATTAAATGTAGACAGTGGGCTGACTACATGCCAGGAATTCTGCTAGACATTTTATTAAAATTTATACATAATAATCTTGATTATTATACACACAAATTGGTTAGAAAGTAAAAATAAAAGTTGATTTTTAGTTAAAAAAGTTCTTTTGAGGAGCATCTTAAGAATATTATGATCTTTCATAAACCGATAATATAAAGCCTTATAGTAGACTATAAGTAGACAATCTTATCCCAAGAATTCAGTCATATTCTGAAAAATACTACATCTCATGTATTTTGAATACTTGTAGCTAATTTAGTCAAAAGAATATGATTTCATATTCATTGATTAAGAGTCATGAATGACAGTACATTAATTTTAATTTAGAACTAGAATGTACTAATTAATAGTGTGCATATGCTACTCTCAAGTACATGTAATTGACACTTAGAATATTAACATGATCTTTGAGCACAAGAATGCACATGCAGCATAAGAATCATGGATGCATTTTATGAGCTTTGGAAATATAGTTTGTTATGTTTTGAATTGTGTCACCCAAAAAGATACATTGAAATCCTAAGCCCCATTCTGTGAATGTGAACTTACTTGGAAATAGGGTATTTTCAAATATAGTCTGGCCAAAATGAGGTCACATTTGTTTAGGGTGGGCCCTAATCCAATATGACTGGTGTCCTTCTAAGAAGAGAAGAGACACAAGGGGAAAACACCCATGTGATAACAGAGGTAGAGACTGAAGAGCTGTAGCTGGCAAGCCAAGGAAGGCCAAGGATTTCTGGGAAGCCACCAGAACTTGAAGAGGGAAGGAAAAATTCGTTCTCCTCTACAGACCACAGAGGGAACATGGGCTTGCCTACATTTCTAATCTCTAGGTTTGTGAGACAGTAAATTGCTGTTTTGTGAAGCCATTGTTCATGATAGTTTGTGACAGCAGCCCTAGGAAAGTATTATGTGGTTAAAAGGTAGAGATGTTGGTGCCTATCAAACATTTGCCATATAAGACCTGGTACAATTTGATTTTATGGTATTATTCTCCTGCCTCAAGAACTGCACGGCTGATATTAATATATTTTAAATTATAGTGAAGTAATATTAATTCCATTTTTAAAAATTTGTTCACACTTCTTGAGATATTTTGGGGCATCCTTCCTCTAATCCAGACCACTAAGATTCTGTTCCTGTATTCACCAAGATGTCACATTTTTTCACATGCTGCATTCTCATCAATTCTGGAACATTCTAACCATTCTTTTAATATTGGTTGTCTTCTAACGGTCACTTTCCATTGTCAGAATAATGTTGCATAACAAACATCGACAAAACCTGTATTTTTATTAGCAATAAACATTTATTTAAGTGATGGGCTGTGGGATTCATCTGATCTGGGTGAAGTTTGATTGGTTTGGTCAGGCTGCCCATGCCTTTGTGATCAGCTGTGAATTATCTAGGCATCTTTGTTTATCTTGGCTGGGTTTACTCTCATTCTGGGGATCAGCACTCTGCCACCTGATCTAGGTTGACTTCAGCTGGGATGACTGGTAACTTGGCTTTGTGTCATATCTTTCATCTTCCAGTATGCCGGTCATGCATGTTCTCCTGGCATTCACAGAGCTCAGGAGATAAGCAGGAAGTGTAAGCACTGTTCAAATCTTTGCTCATGTTACATCTGCTAACAACCCATTGGCTAAATCAAACCATATGGCTTACCTCAGAATTGAAAGGTAGGAAGACATTTTCAACCTCTTTATGGGAGGAACAGCAAAATCATATGTAAAGAATATGATACAGGGAGTGGCAAAGAATTAGGGATATTAATAGAGTCAATCTTAGCACACTTCCATTCTTTGTATTTGTTCTTTTTGGAATTCCTTCTGCATGAATATTTCACATCATTTTGACGATTCTTTCCTAGTTTCTAAAATGTTGTCTTTCTGTTTTGTATTCTTGCTGGTTTTCATACTCTTTTACCTCACTAATTTTCTCTTCAGATATGACTAATCTGCTATTTAATCCACAGTTTAATTTCCAAAGATTATTTTTTATTTCTATAAGTTATATTTTCACCCTTTATAAAGTATGCTTTTTTAAATAAATATGTTCTTTTTAACATAGTGAACTCTCTTGTTAGAATTTTTAATTCCTCTTTGTCTCTTTAAGTACTATAAATATACTTACCTCATAGCTATTTTCAGTTGATCTTTTGTTTGGTCTTGATATTTTTAACCTAAATTGATATTTTCTACCCTAAATTGATACTTTTATCATAAATCACTTTTCAACCAGGGATATATATAGATATGAGATGAGAGGCAGAAAGAGAGACAGAGGGCAAGCATCTTTAGCAGGGTTAAGTTACTATTTTGATTTTTAAAGTAAAATAAATTAAACTAAATCAAATAATTAAATTATTTTTTTTTTATATTCCACACAAGAGCATATAGTATTTTTCCTTCATATCTGACATATTCCACTTGGCATGATACCCTCAGTATTCATTTTTGTTGTTACAAATGGCAGGTTTTTTCTTTTTTTTTGTGGTTGAATAATATTCCATATCACATTCTCTTTATCCATTAAGCCACTTGCTGATAGATACTTAGATTGTTTCTATGTTTGGCTATTGTGAAAAAAAGAAAGCTGCAGTGAACATGGAAGTACATACATTTCTTTTAGATAGTGATTTTATTTCCTTCAAATATATACCCAGAAGCAGAATTGTGGATCATATGATAGTTCTATTTTTAAATTTTTAAGGAACCTCCATAGTGTTTTCCCTAGTTGCTACACCAATTTACATTCCCACCAACAGTGCAGAAGGGTTCCCTTTTCTACACAACCTCACTAGCACTTATCTCTTAGCTTTTTTGTCATAGCTTTATCCGAAGTGTGAGGCGATATCTTTCCGTGATTTTGATTTGCATTTCCTAATAATTAGTGATGCTGGACACCTTTTCATGTATCTGTTGGTCATCTGGATGTCTTCTCTGGGAAAATATCTCTTCGATTCCTCTGCCCATTTTTCATTTGGATTTTTTATTTAATTTAGTTTAATTAATTAATTAATTTATTTATTTATTTATTGCTATTGAGTTGTATGCGTTCCATATACATTAACCTCTTATCAGACACATGATTTGCAAATATTTCTCTCTATATTAACTCCTAATTAGATATACAGTTTGCATATATTTCCTCCCATTTTGTGGGATGCCTTTTCATTTTGTTGATTGTATTCTTGTGCAGAAGGTTTTCAGTTTGATGTAGTCCAACTTGTTTATTTTTGATTTTGTTGCTTGTGCTTTTGTGTCATACAAAAAAAATGCCAAGATAAATATCAGAGTGCTTTTTCCCTCTTTTCTTCTAAGACTTTTATGACTTCAGGTATTACTTTTAAGCCTTTAATTCATTTTGAGTTAATTTTTGTGAGTGGTATAAAATAGGGGTTCAGTTTCATTGTTTTGCATGTGAATATCGAATTTTACCAGCACCATTTTTTAAAAATTTTTTTTATTGTCAGATTGATTTCCATACAACACCCAGTGCTCCTCCCAACCCTTGCCCTGTTCAGTGCCTGTCACCTACTCACCCCCCTCCCATACCACCCTCCACCCTTCATTTGTTCTTAGTATTTAAGAGTCTCTTACGTTTTGTCTCCCTCCCTCTTTGTGTCTTTTTTCTTTCCCCTCTTCCCCTCCCCACTAGTTTTCTGTTAAGTCTCGCAAAGTCCACCTATGCGTGGAAATGTATGGTATCTGTCTTTCTCTGACTGACTTATTTCACTCAGCATAATACCCTGCAGTTTCATCCATGTTGCCACACATGGCCAGATTTCATTCTTTCTCATTGCTGCATAGTATTCCATTGTATATATGTACCACATCTTCTTTATCCATTCGTCAGCTGATGGACACTTAGTCTCTTTCCATGATTTGGCTATTGTTGACAGTGCTGCTATAAACATTGGGGTACACGTGCCCCTATGCATCAGCATTCCTGTATCTCTTGGGTAGATTCCTAGCAGTGCTATTGCTGGGTGATAGAATAGTTTTATTTTCGTTTTTTTGAGGAACCTCCACACAGTTCTCCAGAGTGGCTGCACCAGTTTGCATTCCCACCAACAGCCAGCACCATTTATTGAGGAGATTATCTCTTCCCTCATTGAGTATGTTGACTCTCTTGTTAAATATTAGATGACCATATGTACATGGATTTATTTCTAGGCTCTCAATTACTTTCTATTGGTCTACATATGTGTTTTGATGCTAGTGCCATACTCTTTTGATTATTATACCTTTGTAGTATAGTTTGAAGTCAGGAAGTCTGAGGCCTCTAGCTTTGTTCTTTTTTCTCAAGATTGCTTTGACTGTTTGGGTAGTTTGTGATTCCATACAAATTTTAGTATAGTTTATTTTATTTCTGTGAAAAATTCCACTCAAATCTTAATACATATTGCATTGAATTTTAGATGGCTTTGGGTACGTGGACATTTTAACAATGTTATTTCTCTTGGCCCATAAACACAGAATATCATCCCATTTATCCATGTCTTCTTCAATTTCTTCAATCAATGTGTTACATTTTTCTAGTGTAAAGGTCTTTCACCTCCTTAGTTAAATTCATTCCTAGTATTTTATTCTTTTAGATACTATTGTGAATGGGATTTTTCTCTTTTTCAGATAGTTTATTTTTAGTGTATAGAAACAACTGATTTTTGCATGGTGATTTTGTATCCTGCATCTTCAATGAATTTGTTTATTCTTTTTTTTTAACATTTATTTTTGAGAGACAGAGACACAGCACAAGCAGGGGAGGGACAGAGAAAGAAGGAGACACAGAATCTGAAGTGGGCTCCAGGCTCTGAGCTGTCAGCACAGAACGCAACACAGGTGTCGAACCCATGAACTGTGAGATTATGACCTGAGCTGAAGTCAGAGGCTTAACTCACTGAACCACCCAGATGCCCCTTTTTTATTATTTCTAACAGCTTTTTCATGAAGTCTTTAGGGTTATTTTGTATATAAGATCATCTTATTAGCAAACAGAAACTGTTTTAGTTTCTTTTTCCCAATTTAGATGTCGTTTATTTCTTTTGCATGTCTAGCTGGAACTTTTAGTACCATGTTGAATAACAGTGGTGAAAGTAGGCATCCTTGTTTTTCCCCCCTGATTTTAGAGGAAAAACATTCAAACTTTTACCACTGAATTTAATGTTAATTGTGGACTTGCCATATATGGCCTTTATAGTGTTGAGGTATGTTCTGCCTATATCCAGTTTTGTTTTTATCTATGAATGGATGTTGAATTTTGTCAAAAGTTTTTCCTTCATCTATAGATGATTATATGATCTTTATCTTTCATTTTGTAATATTGGATATCACATTTTTAAATTTAAATATGTTGAACCATCCTGCATTGCAACATGAATCCTACTTGGTCATGGTGTGTGAACATTTCATTGTGCTGTTGAATTTGGTCTGCTTATGTTTTGTTCAAAAGTTTTGCATCTATATTTACCCAGGACATTGATCTGTAATTTTTTGTCTTGTGGTGTCCCTATCTGATTTTGGTATCAGGATAATTGTCTTGTAAAATGAGTTTCATCATGTTCCCTACTCTTCAAATTTTTGAGAGTTTGAGAAAGGCTGTTATGTTTTCTTTAAATGTTTGGTGGAATTTAGTAGTAAAACTATCTGATTGTGGCTTTTCTTTGTTGGGAGTTTTTTGATTATTGATTTAATCTTTTTATTTATTTTTTTCTTTTATATCTAGAGAGAACATGATCAGGGGAGAGGTACAGAAAGAGAGAGAGAGAAAGAGAGAGAGAGAATCTCAAGTAGGCTTCATGCTCAGTGTGAAGCCTGGCATAGGGTTCAATCCCACAACCTGGGATGATGACCTGAGCTGGAATCAAGAGTTGGAAGCTCAACTGACTGAGCCACCCAGGCACCCCCTGATTCAATCTTCTTAGTTGTTATTGGTCTGTTCGGAATTTCTATTTCTTCATGGTTCAATCTTGGTAGGTTGTATATTTCTAAGAATTTATCCATTTCTTTAGGTTGTCTGACTTGTTAGCATATAGTTGTTCATAGTAGCTTCATGATTCTTTTGCTTGTTTGATATCATTTTAACATCTCTTCTTTTGTTAACAATTTTATTTATTTGAATCCTCTCTCTTTTCTTCACAGTTAGTATAGCTAAAGTTTTGTCGATTTTGTTTGTATTTGAAAAACCAACTCCTGGGGTGCCTGGGTGGCTCAGTCAGCTATGCATCCGACTCTTGATTTCAACTCAGGTCATGATCTCGTGATTCATGAGATCAAGCCCTACACTGGTCTCTACACTGTCAAACTGCTTGGATTCTCTTTGTCTTTCTCTACCCTTCCCCCACTCGCTCTCTCTCTCTTTCTCAAAATAAATAAATAAGACTTTAAGAAACGAAGTATTAGTGTTGCTAATATTTTCTATTATTTTAGTATTATCTATCATTTAATTTTGCTCCAATCTGTATTATTTTATATTTTGGATACAGTCTTTTGTTATATATAAATATATGAATCTTTTCTCTCCTTTTCCTGTTTGCCTTTTCATTTCGATATCTTTCAGTTAAGAATGTATTTGTTTTGCTGTAGTTCAGCTCATCAATTATTTTTCTCAAGGTTTGTGGTTTTTGTGTCTTGGGAAATCTTTGCCTATTCCAAGGTCATTAAGATTTTCTGCCATATTTTCTTCCAAGAGTTTGATAGTTTTATGTGTCTAGGTTTATAAGTCCTTTTGAATAAACTTTCGTGTACGGTGGGTGGTAGAGGGCAAGGCAAGAAGTTTTGTTTTTCCCCATAAGAATATCCAGTTGTTCTAGTACCATTTGTTTAAAATACTTTCCCATTGAATTTACTCAACAGTTTTAATTAAAAATCAATTTAACATATATACATGTGGGTCTTTTCCTGGACTCTATTCTGTTTTATTGATCTCCATGCCCATCATTATGCCAATACAAAACTGATTTAATTACCATTGTAAGTCTTGAATTAGGTAGCATATAACCTTTCACTTTCTCTATTTTTTTTTCAAAATTGATTTGGCTATTTTAGGTCTCTTACAGTTTTATGAGATTTAGAATTATCTTATTTTTTATATTGATATTACTTCAAATATGTGGATCCAAATGTAGATAATGGACATCTTAACAATAGTGAGTCTTTCAGTTGATGAGTACAATGTATGCCTCCATTTATTTCGATATTGTAAAATTTCTAATACCACTTTTTGGTAGATTCTATATTTTTAAAATTTATTCCTTAAGTATTTAATGGCTTCGGATACTGTTGTAAATTGTATTTTGAAATTACACTTAATGATTGTTTATTACTAATATATAGCAGTGTGATTAATTTTTTAAATATTGTCTTTTTATCCTGTGATCTCATTATGTTCTATTATTAGTTTCAGTATCTTTTCAATAGATTTATTAGCCATTTTATGAGCATAATTAACATTGAGAAATACAAATTTTACTTTTTCTTATTTTTAAATGTTTATTTATTTTTAAGAGAGAGAGTGTGTAAACAGTGAAGGGGCAGAGAGAGAGGGACAGAGAATTCGAAGAGGGCTCTGCACTGACAGCAGTGAGCCCAATGTAGGGCTTGAACTCATGAACCTGTGAGATCATGACCTGAGCCAAAGGTGGATGCTCAACCAATTGAGCCACTCAGGTACTCTGAAAATTTTACTTTTTCTCTTTCAATCTAACCTCTCTTCCTCTTGCTTTCTCTCTCTCTCTCTCTTCTCTGTCTCTGTCTTTCTCCTTATTTCTTTCTTAAACTGACTAGTATCTTCAGCACAGAGTAGAATAGAACTAGGGGGAGTAGATAATACTGTCTTGTTATTAATCTTGAGGAAAGGCTTTCTATTTGTAACCATTAAGTATTATGTTAGCTACATTTTTCATAGATAGTCTTTTTTATTAGTCAAAATATTTCCTTCTATTCATCATTTCCTAAGATTTTCCACTATTTATTACTATTGAATATTATAAAGTGTTTTGTGTGCACAATGTGGTGATCATCTGTTTTTTTTCTACTTTATTTTTTAATATTCTAAATTATATTCTTTGATTGTAAGATGTTAAAAAAAAAACCTTTCAAGGTGCCTGGATGGCTTGGTTTGTTGGGTGTCCAACTTCAGCTCAGGTCATGATCTCAAGGTCAGTGAGTTTGAGCCCCACATTGGGCTCTGTGCTGATGGCTCAGAGCCTGGAGCCTGCTTCACATTCTGTATCTCCTTGTCTCTCTGCTCCTCCCCTGCTTGTGCTCTGTCTCTCTCTGTCTCTCAAAACTGAATAAACATTAAAAAAAAAAAAAAAGATTTGTATTCCTGGGATAAGGCTTAATTGCTCATGATGGTTTTTTGTTTTTTGTTTTTTTTTACATATTGATAGATTTGATATGCATAATAGGTATACCTTAGTGTATTGTACTTTATTGTGTTTTGCAGATACTGTGTTATTATAAATTTAATGTTTGTGGCAACCCTGCACTGAGCAAGCCTACCACTGCCATTTCCAACAACATTTGCTCATTTTGTGTCTGTGTGTCACATTTTGGTAATTCTTGCAATATTTCAACACTTTTCTTTCCCCTTATTATGTTTGTTATGGTGATCTGTAATCAGGGATCTTAGATGTTACATTGCTAATTGTTTTGGGGAGCCACGAACTGTACTCATATAGGGAAGAGAACTTAAGTCATAAATGTGTGTCTGAGTGTTGCACTGACCAGCCGTTCCTTTGTCTCTCTCCCTCTCCTTGGGTGTCCCTATTCTGAGATACAAGAGTAATGAAATTAGGCCAATTAACAATCCCACAATGCCCTCTAAGTCTTCAAATGAAAGGAAGAGTTGCACATCTCTCAATTTAAATCAAAAGCTAGAAAAAATTAAGCTTAGTGAGGAAGGCATGTCAAAAGCCAGGGTAAACCAAAAGCTAACTCTCTTGTGACAAACAGCAAAGTGGTGAATGCAAAGAAAAATTCTTGAAAGAAATTAAAAGTGCTATTCCAGTGAACACATGAATTATATGAAAGCAAAACAGTTTTATTGCTGATACGGACAAAGTATTAGTGATCTGGACAAAATATCAAACCAGGTACAACATTTCCTTAGTAAAGCCTAATCTAGAGCAAGACTCTAACTCTTTTCAATTCTCTGAAGACTTTGAAAGGTTGAGGAAGCTACAGAAGAAAAGCTTGAGGTTAGCAGAAGTTGGTTCATGAGGCTTAAGGAAGGGAGCCATTTCCATAATGTGACTGATTTCCTGCAATCTCATGAGAAAGCTTGAAGAGATGAGGAGTTGCTTCTTATGGATGAGCAAAGAAGGTAGTTTCTTAAGATGGAAACTACTCCTGGTAACATGCTACAAAGATTGTTGAAATGACAACAAAGGATTTAGAATATTACATAAGCTTAGTTGATAAACCAGGAGCAAGGTTTGAGAGTATCGGCTCCAATTTTGAAAGAAGTTCTATTATGGGTAAAATGCTATCAAACAGCATCATATGCTGCAGAGAAATCATTCATGAAAGGAAAAGTCAATATATGTGGCAAACTTTATTGTATTATTTTAAGAAATTGCCAAAAATATAAAAAATAAAAAATAAAATAAAAAGAAATTGCCACACCCACTCTCGTCTTCAGCACCCAGCACTCTGATAAGTCAGCAGTCATCAACTTGGAGGGAAGACCCTACACCAGCAGAGATTATGACTTGCTGAAAGCTCAGATGATGTTTAGCATTTTTTAGCAATAAAGTATTTTTTAATAGGTTTGTACACTTTTTCTTTTTAGACTATGCTATTGAATGCTTAATAGACTATAGTATACGGTAAACATAGCTTTTATATGCACTGGGAAACCAAAAAGTTAATTTGACTTCTTTACTGCAATATTTCCTCTATTGTGACAATTTAGAACTAAACTTGCAGTATATCTGAAGGATGTTAGGATGTTGTTAAGAATTTTTTGCATTTGTGTTCATGAGAGATATTGGTCTATATTTCTTTCCTTGTGATGGCCTTACTTTGATTTTTTTTTTAAACAGGGCAATGTTGATTTCATAAACTAGGAGAATAGTGCTTTCTTCTATTTCTAGGAAGAGTTTTCAGTTTAATTAATGTTTCATTTTGTTTTGTTTTCATTATAAACATAAACTTAGTGGAAAATGCTGTCTATTTCTGGGAAGAGTTTTCTGTTTGATTAGTGTATTTTTTTCACTCTACATATTTAATAGTATTCACTAGTTAAGTCATTTGTGGCATTGTTTTGAAATATACATTCATTTCCATTAATAGATTCAGTAGTACTCATATTTTCTAACTTCCTATCTTGTCAATGTTCTGATCAAGTTGTTTCTTGGGAAAAGGAGTTTTCCCACCTATCTATTTTGTTGAGTTTATTGGCATGAAGTTGTTTCCTATATTGTCTTAATATTATTCTAATGTCTATCAAATCTGTAGTGATAGCTTCTTTTTCATTCCTGGGACTGATAACTTATCACTCTTTTTTTGAATCAGTCTATTCAGGGATTTACCAATTTTATGAATCATTTAAAATAATTTATTTTTATTTATCAGTTATCTCTTTCAGATTGTTTTTACTTCATCGATATCCATCTTATTTTTACTCTTTTTTTTTTTTCTTTTGCTAACCTCGGGTTCACTTTTCTTTTCCTAATTCCTTAAGGTAGAAACTTAACATCACTGATTTGAGACCTTAACTCTTTTTATAAGATATTAAACCTAATCATTCCTGTAAACATTCATTTAACTGTATGTCACAAATTTTGATACGCTGTATTTTCATTATCACTCAGTTTAAAATATTTTCTAATTTCCTTTGGGGTCTCTTTTATTGATAGATTATTTATAAGTGTGTGGTATGATTTTTAAATACTTATTTAATTTCTCTTATTTTTCATTTCTAAATTAATTCTGTTGGTATCAGAGAATATCTTCTATTTGATTTCGATCCTTTCAAAGGTATTGATACTTGTTTTATAACTCAACAGGTGGTCTGATATAGTTTAAATACTGTGTCCCATTAAAATTCATATGTTGAAATCCTAACCTGATACCTTCCCATTTAGCTGTCCAGTCCATATCTTGCCATTGGTGTAAGGTAATCCTCTACTGCTTCAGGTGTTTGTTTGTTTGTTTGTTTTTGGCTCTATGAGGGCTAAATTACTCAAAAATAAACCTCTGGATGATGGAGACCTTTGTGAAAACCATCCTAGATTCCTTCTAAAATTTCCAGATAGAAGATAATTTCCTGATTCCAGGAGTTACTAATTACCATTTAATTCTGCATTTCTTGACTCTACTATAAGGAGGCTTACACAAGTTAACAAATTTTGTAAATCTTGTGTCCAGACAGCAAGCCATGCTGCTGAGTTCGCTGCTGAGTTCACCAAAAACACATGCGTTCAGCATTTCTGTGATCAACATTATTCATTGGTGATCATTTTTTCTTACAAAGGAGGAATACTGAGGAAAAAATATCTAAATTTGGAAAGAGACAAAAAGATAAATACATGTCTTTCAGTGTTTTACTGACATTA
The DNA here is from genome assembly GCA_030068075.1 of Paguma larvata. NCBI lineage: Eukaryota > Metazoa > Chordata > Mammalia > Carnivora > Viverridae > Paguma > Paguma larvata. The sequence goes on along the minus strand of CM057838.1, from coordinate 35,287,806 downwards.
TCTTTTAAATCCACCTAAGAATTTTCTAATTCTTCAGGATAATGTAGGTTTGTCTGACTTACTGTTTACTGTTGATTGGGGTGTTTTACTCTTCTCTATATTTAGCTGTTAACTCAGAAAACATAGTGATGCAAATGGTACAATAAATAATAATGCAAATAAATTTTGTCTAGTAGATATGCAAATGTATTTTCTTTTTATGTAAAAGAGTTTACAAGATAAAATTTACAGTACTGCCCTAGAGGGCATTAACCAGTTTTGCATATAATTTAGCAATTTTATCCTAGCTTTCTTTCTTTTAGTGGCTATAAAGACAAGTGTCTCTCCTTTGAACCAGATTTGCTACCTTGCTAATTCCCTCATGGATATATTAAACAAATCTTTAACATACTTAAAAATCAAACAAGCAACAATCGAAAACCTAAATGCTACTTTTCACCATAACTGGTTCTAATCACCTAAAGCTGTTAAGTGACCATAAACTTTGAGTTCTCCATTTGCAGAAACTTTTTTTCTTACTGAAGACTTTTTCCTGACCCACAAACAACAGAAATTTTTTAACCAACAGTCCACAGATTTATGGACTCATTTATCTTATCCAGAGTGCAGGCCTTGGTTCCTTAACTGAACAATGAGTCTGTGAATTCCTCACCCACCATGACATTTTCTCCTTAAATGACCAACTTAAAGAATTTCTTCACTCCTGCGTGCACTCTGTTCCCTTGTCTAGTGAGTGAATAAGCCCAGAGTTGGTTTTTTTGATCAGAGTGATCTTCATTATCTGTGCTTTATCACCTTAAAGGAAATGATTTCAAGATGCATGCATTTATACCTGTTGTTTAATGTTCAGGCCTTGTGTTGTAAGTGCAATAAAACATACTTTTTAACAATATGCACCTATCTTTGAATCCTAGAATTCCTTGGGCAAGCTATTTGCCTCTTTAATTTTCTAGCTTCCACAAAATTGGACATAAATACACCCTCACAGAAGACCGTTTGGAGGATGATGTGAAATAATCTATGACGAACATCTGATAATTCATAAATTGTGGGTTTCTTTTCACCTAAAATATAAGAACATGTAGTTCGAGAACTCCTCTGAACCATCAACAAAAAAGGGTTTGGTTTTTTTTTCCCCTCATCACACTGCTAGGATTGTATTTTGAAAAACTACTACCAGTAACTTCTCAGAGAAAATTCAAATGTGCTGTCACAAACCTACCTCAGTCTGAGAATTAAATGTTTTAGATTTTAGAGAAGATATCCTGCAGGTACAGTTAGCCATTTTTCAGTTAAAGGGATTAAGATGGACCACTTGAAAGGAGGCTGAATGTCTGTTATTAGACCGAAAGGCATTAATTTGGAAAACTCAGGTGGGTTTATTCAGAGGAATACAAAATTTGGAGATAATTCTATGAACAAAGGCAGCCCCCAAATATTTTTCTCTCTTTCCTTTCATGGATCACATCAGGACACCTAAGGAAGGTGAGAATAGGGTGAATTATACAATAGGAGCTCCTCGAGGAGAGGAATAAGTCTATTAGTCTGCATCAAGGGTCCTGGTATTATTTTTCACTATTAATAAGTTACTATAGAATGATGAAGACTGGATAGTTTCTTATTCTAAGTTAGTGACTCTAAGCATAAACAGACAAAAGAGCCTTGGCATGTTTAACTACTCGGTTCAAATATGTGATTGGACTGATTGCCTTCCCCAGTGTCAGAGAGTTTTTATTATTGGTAGCTTTGGTTTGGTGTCAACACTGTTACAAGTAAGACGAACAACACACCTGGTCTAAGTAAAGAAGTTCCTTTAGAAAAAATTTCTCAACATGTTGTATAGTCTTCAAGAAAAAATACTGAAAGTCCATGGTGCTTATATATGTGTGTGTGTGTGTGTGTGTGTATGTGTGTGTGTATAGTAATACATATTACAGCAATCCAGTTGTGGGCAAGAGTTCAGAGAAAATAACTGCTACAATGTTAGACACTTTCCAACAGATTGGGAAAAAAATCCAATAAAAATCATACATTTGATCAGCGGCCATATTAGTGGATGGGCTATTGAAGGTCTTAATCTAAATGTTCTTGTTTGAAAGGAAGAGTTTTTACTTTCCATTTAGGTATTAGTGGGAATAATATATTTATATCTTTCAATGAACAAAAATTTGTTTTGATAATATGACCTACACAATAGAGAGGTCTACTCTTTAGATATGAATTGAATTCAGATGTTTCTAAATAAATGTGATAGGGAGCTTTTCCAAAAGACAGTCATCATTCTTTCAAGAAAAGAATTATAGATACTGGATACTCATCATTAGAATAAATTTTAAAATATCAAATCACTTTGGCTTGGAATTTTGTTTCAATATAACCAAAATTTGATGATGCAGCAACAGTGTTATAAAATTAGCTATTTAAGATTGGTTCATATACATGGCTAAACCAATCTTCTGACTTTTTTTCCTTAAACCATCTTATATCTATCTTGTTCAAGAAATGTCTCTTGGTAGAGTTGAAAATTAACCCTAGAGGAAATAAATCTTGTTCCACATTTAATCCTGGATTATTTAAGGTAATATTGGTTTTATATAATAATATTTTTAAAATTAATATAGGGTCGCCTTGGTGGCTCAGTCAGTTAAGCGTCCGACTTTGGCTTAGGTCATGATCTCACGGTTTTTGAGTTCCAGCCCTGCATCAGGCTCTGTGCTGACACCTCAGAGCCTGGAACCTGCTTCAGATTCTGTGTCTTCCTCCCTCTGCCTCTCCCTCACTTGTGCTCTGTCTCTCTCTGTCTCTCAAAAATAAATAAATATAAACAAGTTTTTTAAATTAATATAATGCATTATTTATGTTTCAAAATACGAATTGATTTTTATACTTTTGTAAGAGTCAATATAAATTCACAAACTAGAAAAATTTGTAAAACTATGTATTCCTCTTTTGTTTTTTTTAAAACCAATACTGTGGGGGTGCCTGGGTGGCTCAGTCAGCTAAGCATCCAACTTCAGTTCAGGTCATGATCTCCTGGTTCCTGAGTTAGGGTCCTGCATCTGGCTGTCTGCTGTCAGGGTGGAGCCAGCTTCTTCTGTCTCCCTCTTTCTCTGCCTGTCCCCTGCTCCTAAGTGTGTATGTTCTCACTCTCTCCCTTAAAAATAATAAATAGACATTAAAAATATAAACACAGTATTGTGTATTTGTAAGACAAGTAAGAAGAGTAGGTGGACAAGGAGAAGAATATTAAAACAAAAAAAAAAAGATTTTTGTACCTCGCTGATCTCTTTATTCTTCCTCAAGACAAGGACTGTAACTGATACACTTCGTTTACAAAGCTTGGACTGTGATCTGAGATTACGAATGTTGTAGATCGTTGTGAAATTTGATCTTGGCAGGTATATTGCCCTCTTCAATGTTGATTACAAAGTTTAGAATCCCGTTGTGTTTATGATAAGTATGATATGAGAATAATTTCTAGGAAAGTGAAAAACAGAACAACACAACACATTGTCATGGAGGAAAGTATAGTTTACAAACTGAAAGAAGCTCATGTAATCAATGTAAATCCTAATTGCAATTATTTATGCCAATGCATCTTTATGACATAAACTCTGACTAGGTGGAGTCAAAATGGTTGGTACTCAGTTTAAAATTCTAAAAAGCAACATGCGTATGACTTCTGAATATCGAGAGTACCAAATCGTCATGCTGGTTGATTGAATTCAGATGTTGTTGCACCTGGAAATCATTGTGGCCTCTTTTAGTTATTCAATGGTGGAGGATATTAGACTGTGGCAATTTTGATATGTATGGAAAATATGGTATATTTAACATTTTCTTTTCCTACGCTCTTCTTTTACCTCTTCCACTACTCTCCTTCCTTTTGAATTTTAAGAAAAATACATGTTTGTCTCAAACATCCTATTTGTTTTAGAAGGATATTTAGTAAAATGTGGAAGTCTCTTTCAACTATCCTGCTTCTCCCCATTCTACTGTTAAGTGGTCCTAAAAAATTGACATAATTCCATGTAATTCACAGGTCTGGAAGATATTTTTCCTATTTTGTTCTTTGTCTTTTGACTTTGTTGTGATATAAAATTTTTATTTGTTTGTAATAAAACATATCGATCTTTTCCTTTATAGCTTCTGGGTTTATATCATATTTAGGGACAGACTTCCATGTCTCAGATTATAAAATAATGTGACCATGTTTTCTCTATTATTTATGGTTTTATTTTTTCAATTTATATCTTTAATCCGGCTAGAATTTTATCTGATTGTTTTTCTTTTCTTCTTTTCCTTCTTCTTCTTTCTTCTTCTTCTTCTTCTTCTTCTTCTTCTTCTTCTTCTTCTTCTTCTTCATTTATTTATTTTTTTGGAAGACCTGAGGAAAAGACTTGGCTTATTATTTTTTTCTTAAATAATTGACTAGCCGGTTGTCCTATCTCCTTTATTTTAATTTTAAAATATCACAACATTGTCTCTTTTAAGTTCAAACAAAGGATAACAAAGCTTTGTATGGTCACTGTATCAACTCTTCTATTTTTTGATCTTACAACAAAAGTTTGCAGTATCTCAGTGGTATTGATAAACATAGCTCCAGGGAAAATCGTCATAAAAGAAGGAATTTATTGCATATTCAATCTGCTTTTCATTTGAAGTAGAATGCTTTTCTGATTTATTTAAAAGTGCAATAGGATGGTTGAGGAGAGCTTTTGATGGAGAGTTTGTTGACAACTGAATTTTTATAAAGCTATAAAATGGCAGATTCCTAGTTATAGAAAAAAGGTTTTGGTCCAGTTGGAAGACAAAATAAATCAGACAGTTTCAGAATTCAATAATTTTAAACCAACCATAACATCGAAGCTACACAAGGAATACGTGTTTCATTAAAATTTTAGCTACACCCTGAACTTTAGACTCTTGCCTGTAGAGCAGGTGACACAGGGAAAGCAGTCTTCTGTTGGGTGTGTTATATGGACGCTTGCAGAAGCCAGTCGTCCATCTAAGCCTGCAAACCCCAGGAGAGAACTGACTGGCACAATAACTTAAAACTATTTTATGAAATTAAGTATCCTTTTTTTGGTCTCTCTTCTAATACCGCCCCCATCCCACTCCTTCACTTATAAACTTCTCAGTCAAATGAAAGGGGCACAAATGATTGTCTCAGGGGCCTGGAACCAGATAATCTGTAGCTCTGATGGATATAGTCACAGAGAAATAAGTAGGTCAGCAATAAATCACTGCCCATTGCAACTAATGGATTCAGTCAATTAGAAACTTTAAGAGGCATAATACAGTTGGAGATGTGGAATAGTTTAATGGATAAAAGCATGTGTTCTGTGCTGGGTTCTACTTCTGTAACCAATATACTACCCACATTAACTAACACGAATTTAAATAAATAGGTAAAAAAAAAAAAAGCATCTGCTCTGATGTCTAGCTTCCTGGGTTCCAATTTTGTGTCTGTTGCTTGACAACCGTGTGTTATTTATTGTTTACCGACAACTGTGTGTCCTGCAGTCTCTTTGGCTCTCAGTTCCTTCATCTGCAGAAATAGAGTTATGAAGAAAAATTAATACAGGCAAAGCACTTAATATTCCATCAATTCTGGTTAATGGTCTTTAAGTTTTTGTTCTGTAAGACGGACACTGTCTTTTAGAATCCATAATTTCAAGATTAAAAATTCTAAGGTAGTAATGCAGGTAATTGGGTTTCAAATTACTTCAAAACTATGGAGAAAAGTTAGCAATTGACACTTTCCTTAAGTGTCCAGACTTCAGTTCCTATCCAGGTTCTACTTTCTTGGAAGCTTTTTACTATTACTAGCAAGGCCTAAGAAGTTCTCTTCAGAGTTTCAGTTGGTTTACAAATGTGCCTTTCCCTTCCCTCAGAATAGATAAGGAGTACATCATTCGGTAGAAAATACAGAAAAGTATAAAAGGGAAAGTAAAAAATCAAATGCAATTCTGTTATTCAGAGAAAATCTCACATAAGATTTAATGTTTACTTCCACACTTCTCTTCTTAAGATTCATAGCTATTTTCCCCATAGTTACATATTTATAAAAACAAGGTCTAGTAGTTACATAATATTCTTTTATAATTCAACCTTAATTTGTCTAACCCTGTAGATATGCCTACATGTATCTATACAATAATATCGATCTATTTCTTAGTTTCTCTTGCTACAAATAATGCTGGTAATATCTCCTTTATTTCACCTTTGGTTATTTCCAAAGGAGAGATTTCTGAAAACACTGTGGTATTACTGAAGGCCTTGATGCATGTTGTCAAAGTATTTCCCAGAAAGTTTGTGCCAATTTATATTCCTACCAGCTGTATTGCTACTGGCTTTAGGATAATGTTTTTTAATTCTTGCCATTTTGTTAGGTAAAAATATCATCTATTCTTATTCTAATTTGCATAGCTTTGTTTAACAGTAAGTTTGATTATTGACGCCAGTGTTTTTTTTTTATTAAGAATGCATTTCTATGTCCTTTTAACTGAAGATATACTTTGCCAGTAGTTTTAAATGTGTTATCAGCTTGTAAGGGTTAACGTCGAGATTAAAGTAATTATCATTTATATTTATGCAGTTTTATGTACTTAGTGTACTATAGACTGCAATTCGTCTCTAATACAACTGTGCCATTTGAGTTAAGATAACCACACAATTTTATTTGGGACTAATTTTAAACCTACTTGCACATGCTACTATTACCTTTATCCCTCTTTTTAGGTCTCTATCTCTGAGAACCTGTTTGCTGGATGCTTACACCTAATTATACTTTATCTCCTGAGAAACCCTACCTAGGCCCACTGTTGCATATATTTCTTTAAACTCAGACACTTTTGATATACTTATTCCATTAAATTCTACCTGTTTGGCACACTAATCTCTCAGGACTGAAGGATATATTATTTTTAAATCTTATTGCAATGTACTAATACACTTCCTCCCTTTATAGGTAAATTTAGCATATTAAGGAGTGATTTCAGCATAGGAAATTTTTAGCACAGTATACAACAAGTTAGAAAAGACTTTTTATAGTAGACAGGTGTTCTGACACGTTGAGATAAGAGTAGCCCACCAGGTATATATTAGCAGTCTACATAGCTACAGTGTGAGCCTTGGGTTACTTTTAATTTATAGTTCCCAAGATCTAATGAGATTTCCCATTGATTTCTGCATCTGTTAGAAAGTACATAGATCTTTAAATGTTGGGATATTAAAAATCTTAGATCTCAAATAGCAGGGATGACCTGGCTTTGACAGAGTTAAAAAGAATAGTAACACTATAAACAGCTAGAAAGTTCCCAGGAAGGGCAATTTAAATGACTAAGGAGATTCTTAAAATCTGAAATATGATGGAATAGAAATATTGAACTCTAGTCTGAAAAGCCAAATGCTGATGAATGAGAAAGAAGATCAAAGTTCATCCAATCACAAAAAGTGAAAAGGAGTGACAGGGAGATTTGTTCAAACTCTCAGTATTAGAATTATGAGCTATCTGTCAAACATACAAAATGTAATTTTAGAGAACTATCAAGGAACATACATAGCTAGTATACATTAATAAAGTTAGAGAATTTAGATAAATTTAGAGATGAAATATCCATAAGGGTCTAGGAACTGACAGTAGTTAGGCCTGGTCTTCCTCCAGGAAGGAAGCCGTATTTTATTGATGATTTCATGAGCCGTATTTTCCTTCACTTCCTACCATCCTTTCCCCCTCTCCCCTCAACAGAATGATGACGGATGCTATTGCAGGAGCTTTGCTTAGGTCCAGTGTCATACTCCTTATAATCTATGTTAAATCACTGGCCATTAATAAAGATGTATTAACTATGAGCTAATCACATATGGTCGCAAAATTTGACAGCTTGTGATAATTTTGGAACCACTGATTCTAAAGGAGCAATGATTTTACAGAATTTGAAGGCATTCAGGTGCTTTTCTTAGAGTAGGGAAAAAGCTATCATACTGCATGTGTAATTTTCAGTAATTTTACCACTTAAACTAGATGTATCTGAAAATGGCTCCTATATTCAATAGGCTATGAAATAAATTGCCTTTTCTGGGTAGTAATACAGAATAATATAAAGGTCACTGTCATGTTTTAGACTTTCAACAACGTTCATTGTGCTATAAATAACTCTGGCTAGAATTTTTATTTCATGAAATCTAAATTATGTAAATTGGATTTTAAGATGTAAGGTAGGTGGTAGATGAATTATATTGAAAACATGTGTATATACCATTTAGCTACAGTTCTCTTTAATTGAAACCCTTTTTTGAGGTTTCTTTTAAAGCTAAAGCTAATATCTCTTAGTATATCTAGTTATTGAAATCGGGGTTTGAGTTTAATGTTTATGGGAAAACAAATTATGTGGAAGTGGTCATAGGAATTTGTATAATATTATGTCTCTTGGACTGTTCCCAGATACTGCAGACAGTCTTCTTAGTAATAACTCCATATTATTCTTGACACAATTCTCCTTTTTGTATAACTCGCTAACTTTTTTTTAAAGGGAGGTATGGAGAGTGTCATTGTTGACAAGGTGTCACAGGAGCACCAACATCTTGCTGACCAGCCAGATGGGTTTTGACAGCTGAAAAAGGACACAGTGTGACCAAGATACCAATATTAAGAGTGAATACAAAAAATAAGAAGTGACAAAAGCTCATTTAAGACCTATAATAAACCATTCTGGAGCCATTTGAAGTTCCGTCTTTAAATTCTACTTCCAAGAAGGTCTCTCTTTTTAACTTATTCAAAAATTATTTTATTAGTCGACCTACTCATCATCATTACAGAGCGATCACTGCTGGTAAAGATAGCCTGGTGCTATGGTAGATTCAAAGTGACAGAGACAATGTTCCTAGCTTTAATGGACTTATGATCTAGTAAGGTGGATAGACAAGAATGCAAAAATTTATGAGTGCAAACAGCATAAAAGAAGCATGTGTGTTCATAAGAAAGAATGACGAATAGTGTTGGAGAAATTAGGGAAGATTTCATGAAGGAAGTGGAATTTTGAATTGGTCCCCAACAATCAGCAGAATCAGTGGGTGGGTGGAGGGTATTCCTACAAGATGTGGGAGCCCGAGTGAAGTCAACTAAAAAATAGTAAGTGGTCAATAATTTGCTGAATCAGAGGTGCATGCATTTACTCATTCACTCATGCAACAAAAACTTAATGAATGCCTAGTTTGAATGCCATATTCTAGGAGTACGATGATGAATGAAATAGATTTGTTTGTGCCTTTATGGAGCAAATTACAACCTGGCGAGGAGACAGGCAGTAAATAGTAAACAAGCTACTGACATACTGTTTCAACTTGTAACAGGTGCTATGAAGATATAAACAAAAGTTGGAGGCAGAAAATACAAGGGAGGTCTACTTTAGATAATCAGAAATCTCTGAAGAGGAAGGATTTACCTTCAGACCTGAAAATTGAAAAGTAACCTGAGAAGGAAAGAAGAGGCTGAGAGGAGAAAGAGTGTTTCAAACAGGGGAAATGGCATATCCCCTGAAGAAACATAGAACTTGTGTTTGAGAGACTGAAAGAAAGTCAGTGGGACTGTAGGATAGTGAAGGAGGAAAACAGAAAGATACGAGACCTGAAACACAAGCTGGCCCAAATCAATCTAGGAGATATTCAGCTGCAGGAAGACATTTGGTTGCTACCTGAAATGTGATGGGAAGTCATGAAAGAATTCAACAAGCTTGTGGCATGATTTTATTGATTATTCTGGATGCCGTGTAGAAACTAATCATGTAGAAATAAAAAAATGCAATTGGGAAAAATAGGCAGGAGGCTATTGTAGTAGGCTAGGTAAGAGATAATGGTGGTTTACAGAAGTTTATGGAATCAAGATGTATTTACTGGGATTTGCTGATGGTGATAAGGACACAAGACTGTTAATGCAGGTTAGGGACTGAGCAGAAAAAAGTCTTGTGATGCAGTTCTGTATCACTTACCTCTGGAAGCTTTCTCTGACCTCTGCAGTTTGGGGCAAGTGTCCCCTCTATGGCTCTTATAATACCCAGATTTATACATTTCACATTATACTGTAGTTACCTGTTTTGTGTTTGTTTTCCCAACAAATAGACAGCTGGCACCTGGAAAGCACAGACCATATTCAGCATTATTACCTTACTCATAGACCCAATAATTTGTTGAAGAAATGAGTTTAGGTTGAATTTGGCAAAATATTTTGGTTTTCTGAGATGAAATTAGGATTAGAAACCAGGAGAGTAAACAGATTCGAGCAATAACAATTTAAGGGGAATTGTTCAAAGATCGAGTCAATAAATTAATCTGTATATTAATCTGTAGATAGTATAAAATTACTTGAGGTTGTAATTTTTCAGTCATTTAACATGGCAAACAAAACAATAATTTTAGATGTATTTCAGAGTATTAGAATCAAATAATATTTTATTAAACTCTGTCTGCAAATCTAAAATTATTATATAATTAGACTGAAGCCCTATAAGTTTGGAGTTTTACTCAAATCAATTTTCATTGTATGGATAATTTGAAGTAGAAAGACATTATGGAGGCAGAAGACTTGGTTTCTAGTCATCCTTCACCAAGACAGTGGGTAAGTTAGTCTCTATGGGTTTCCTTTATCATTTCTAAAATCCTGAGAGGTTGTCTGGTCTGGCTGGCCTAGTCACATAATCATGTGTTTAGGAGAGGAAGGGGAGGAATCTGACTTCAAATACTTTACAATGTACCTGGGCATATTCCTCAGACACTCCAGTAAGTTCAATATGTTTAAGTACAATTTCTTGAGTGGAAATTTTTAAAGGTTTGGTAAAAAGAGCTCTTGTTGTCTCAGCAGAAGTGATGCATGTGGAGTAAAGTGAATTTGACGCACTTTTAGGGAAACAATAAAAACAAAAACAAACAGGATTCAGTCTTCAAGTATTTATAAAGCTATAGATGGAAACATGATTCAGTTTTCTACTGTAAGAAAATATTTTACAAAAACAGCATAGATATCTGTACTAGAAATGCCCACCGCACCCCACCCCTCCACATCCCCTTCTAATGAAAACTACCCATTTCTAAAGCTCTGTTTCTAGGGAGGTACATTTTATACCACATAGCTCTTTGTCTCTGCATTTTCTCTCTATAGAGAGACAGAGTTTCCTCTAGAGAGCAATCTTATGTGGTTGGTCCCTAGAGCTGCTTTGGATTTAGTTCCTCAGTGTTGTCTAGTTCCAGGCCTAGTCTACATATTCCTAAAAATAAACTCTCAGCCTCCTGAGGCAGATTAAATTAGTCTCCATTCCTTGCCACTGAAAGAGAACTAAAAATAGTGTTGATCAGTTATGTATGAGAAAATGAAAACCCATTGTAAAAAAAAGGATTAGGGAGAAAGAACCTATTTCCAGTTAGGTTCGAGGATGGTTCTAATTTATTTTTCTTTTATGAGCGGGCCATCTCTAGGGACAGAAACTTTCTTAGAGCTCCTATTGCAGGTTCCAAGTATTGCACGGTGTTCTGGATCTTGCCCTAGATCTCTTGATGCTAACGCTGGCGGTCTATCAGATCCACTCCAAGGAAGCCTGCTGCAAGTATTGGTTTCAAGGCCGAGCCCCCAGAGATTCTGCAGGAAGTCCGAGATCCACCTGGGCACTTGCAATTGTTTAAGAAGCTCCATAGGTGGGTCAGACACACAGCTAGGTTTTAAAACTCTGCCTGATGACCTCAAACAGTTTTGACTCAGAGATCCAGTCATATATCTTGAAATGTGAGGCCTCTCTGCTAAAATGTCCTTCTGTTCTCCACTTCTGTTTTAAAAACAAAGAAAGATTTATTTTTCTTTCTTTATCTACTCTGTTGGCAATAACACAATAGCATTTGAGTCTTTAAAACTGGTCTCATCTGGCTTGGCTTCCTATGGAAGGAAGAAACCAATGATTTATCATTTTGGAAAACTTAAATTGAAATTCTGGGGCCAGCATGGCACTAGAGGGTCCCATGTGAACTTTTCCCTTTAGGCGAGATAGAACACCAGAATTTCTATATCTACTTTCATTCTCTCTGACTGCTTTATCTCGCCCTACCTCCTCTTCAGGAAGTACAGAAATTATAAACTGTATAATATATACTGTATATATTATACATAATACATGTGTATATAAACTGTATAATATATAACTATAAATAGGGATATTTGGCACTCAAAGCTCTTAAAAGTATTTGCCTTTCTATCTCAACACTTGGGACATATTAAAACAGACCTGGGCACAGGAAATTGCTAAATCACAGGACTAAATACTTTGGAATGATTATAAATCATTGATCTCCAGCCTTAGTTAGATTCTAATTATTTCTTTTATCATTATTTATTATTATTTTACCTTCTAATTACTTCTTCATTCAACAACTATACCTGATGACAATCTCATCTGGGATGACCATGGCCTGGTTTACCCAAGACTAGAGGGTTCTAGGACCCTGATACTGATTTTCAGTACAAAAGCTGGACAATTCCCAGGCAGACTGGAATGGATTTGTTACCCTAATCTTATCAGACATTATCTTTGCATTTTCCTTCCTTCCAATGAAGGGTTTAATTTTTTACTTCACAGAGAAAACAGAGGCTATCAGGTGGAAAATTTCTCAACTTCTTGTCCAATCCACTGAAAAGCTTTTGGCCAGGAACCTGGCTCCATTAGTCATCTTCTCTCTCTGCTATGTCTTCTACCTCTTCACATCTAGTAAATCTGGCTCCTCAGCATAGTGTTAAAGGAAACGTTGCCAATTCCAAGCATGCTCAGGGGAGAGTATCCCTACTTGACTCTGACCTAGATGCAGCCTTTCTACCATGCCCATATTTTTGTAACATATAACAGAGCCTGAGCAAACTCAAGGAGGCTTCACAATGTTCTCCTCATTGTTAGAATTCCTCCTAATACAGAATCGACTCCCCCTTCTACCCCAGTAGGTAGCCCTTCTGCTTTCGGTTAGGGAAGCCTCATTGAAATGCACTTCTTGAGTGAGATTCCCTCTCTCTTGACTGGGAAGCAGAGCGATCAGCATTTATTTTTTTTTGTATCTGCCAGCCTTTTATTCTTTAACAATATAAGCGTGTTCAAGTATTTCTCATCTTAAACACAAAACTCACTCTTCCTACACTTTAGATACCCTTGACCATCTCTTATCCTGTCTCTCTCTCTCTTTCCTATTCAGTTTAAAAAATAACTGTGCCTTTGCTCTCCTCCCTTTCCCCATCAGTTGCTGTGTGCCTTTGTGTCTTCAATGCACTCCAAAGAATATGCTCTTGCATGAACAGATCTTGTTGCTAACTTTTATGAGATGTATTTCATTCTATGATTTAAAAAGAGTTGTATTTATAAAACTATACTTAAGTAACTTATAAAGAGTAATTAATATAAAATCACCTGTAATTCTTCCATGCAGAATTGAAAAGTTATTTTCTGAGGCTTTCACCACTATTTACAACTTTCCAAATTATTTACAACTGGTTATATTCATAGTCCTGTGGAAGTTGCTTCTTAGTCTTTGCTAAACTTTCATCTCGTACCCAAAATACGTTCAAGTATTACTGTTTTGAGCATTTTATATCCTCATTTCACTATCTTATTTACTCTATAAATTCTCCCTGAGTTCATTTTTTCCCAGCTCTATGGTTGTGTCTACAACCTATATTCTGAGGCCTGTCAGATCTCTTCCTAGATAACTTCCATATGAATTTTCTCTAAGCACCACAATCTCAACACTGATTTTTGCCATCTTGCATTTACCCCACCTCGGACTGATTTCATTATCTCTCAATTTCTCCATCCAAAACAGTGTATATTGATGATACAACATTAACTCAGGTACTTGGTTATCACCTTTGATTTTTCTTTCTCATCCCCATATCCAGCCAGTTACTATCTTTTGTCTATTAAATCTCCTCCACATTTATTAAATTCATCTCTTCCTCTCTATCTGTGTTACTATTCTCTGGAAATGGGTTTTTAACCTTTTAAAGCTGTCTTTGTGCAGCTCTTATAAATGGAGTCTTTGCCTCTAGGTTTGGCCTCCTTCTATCAGTTCTCTACACTGCTGCCAAAGTGATCTTTCTGAAACATAAATCTTAACATTGTGGTTAAGATTGTGGGTTCTTGAATGAGACAGATCTGGATTTATAACCATTTCCAATACTCACCGACTGCAACTTTGGGCAAGCTGTTTAACCTATCTAAGCCTCAATTTCCTCATTGGTAAACTGGGATTATAATACCTCCATCAGAGCATTGTCCTGAGGATTAAATAAGCTATCTATCTAGTACAGTGCTTGCAAATAAATAGTGCTTAATATTTGGTTGCTGCTATTGCTATAATTACTCTTCTTACTGTTTTTGTTGATACGTATTATAACTCTTTCTGACTGAATTTCCTCAGTGTCTCTTTACTGAGTTTAAGATAAAGTTTTAACCTTTTGGGTGATATAGAAGGCCTTTTATGATGGCTTCTTGGTTGGCCTCTTTAATCTCATATCTTACTGTTTCCCTTTCTCACTCTACCTTCCAGTCATAGTGAATTGTTTACAGTTTTTCCAACTGTAACTTTTCTTTTTCTTCTCTTGTACATTATTTACTATTTCTTGATTTTGACTATTTGCCTCCTCATCTCCCCCATTAGGCTGTGAGTGTCTAGTCTCTTATTTATTTTTGTGCTACCAATTTCCAAGGCAGTACCTGGAAAATAGTAAACAATAAGTAGGAAAAACTTTCAAATGTTGAATGTTAGGAAGGTTTTGGATATTCATAATGATAATGAACCAGCATGGAGATGCTATAATGCATAAAATAATTAATTAATAACAATTTAAAAATAAAGAGATAATGAACTGGCTAATGTTGCACTTATATGTGAAGTTATATAGTTATTATATACAACTATAATTTATAGATAATTACTACATAACTTATATGAGAGTTATATAGAGGTTGAAAACTTTATGTTGTTTGGAAAACTTCGAGAAAAGGATAACATTTGAACTGTATTTTGAGTACATGATTCAATTAGGTAGAAGTAACAGGAGATTTTTAAGAAAGAGGTACTATGGGAGCAAAGGCAGAAAGAGTTGGTGTATATGGAATGTTCCCTCTAGGTGCCAAGTTGACTCTGACATTGTGTTTGTTAACTTGTTTTTTACTTAATTCTGTCACTGACTCTATGAGGTGGATAGTTGAGGACACTAAATGTCAAAAATTTTAAGAAAATATTAAAGTCCACACAGCCATCACAGGGTGAAGACAGGGTTCAAATCCATTTTTGCCCAACACTGAAGGATTGCTTTCTCCACCGTGGGCTGATGTACGACAGGTAGGATGTAAGACTGAAATAATGAAAATAAGCCTGGACCTAGATTATGACAGGCCTTCAAAGTCAGGCAGAGGAAGTGTTTGAACATTCTCTATTATGTAATAATAACCTTCTTTCAGTTGTCTGGTGAATTGAAGAGGCTGTATCAAAATCAAGGTTGTTGGCAACAATATTTAGCCAACTTGCTGTTAGTATTCTTTCCTGCAACTGTGAAAGCCAGTGCCAATAGATCACATGAAATTTTTTACTTGTTCTGGACATTGCCTCAAAACCCTTTTTAGGGAGTGTTCATAAGAAGTTTTTGGTTGATCCATAACCATTCTTCCTTCCTACCATTAGTCCTATTTCCTTATGAGGAATTGCCTTGCCACCATTTTGAGCAAGGTGGGTGAAACCATTTACTATATAAAACAATTCAATTATGAAGTATGAAGAACTTCCTGAAGGCTGGGGCGGGATACTTCTGCCAGATCTTATACTCTCAATAGTACCAAGAAGTGAGCATGTGATATAAGCCTAATTAGACAAAAACATTCTTTCCAAGGAGTTACAATCTCAAGCAGAGCTATTCAGGATTTAAAAAACAAGAAAACAGGGGCGCCTGGATGGCTCAGCCAGTTAAGCGTCCGACTTCGGCTCTGGTCATGATCTCACACTTTGTGGGTTCGAGATGCGTCAGGCTCTGTGCCGACAGCTCAGAGCCAGAGCCAGCTTTGGATTCTGTGTCTCATTCTCTCTCTGCTCCTCCCCCACCTGTGCTCTGATCTCAAAAATAAATAAATGTGAAAAATTTTTTTTAAATAAATAAAAAACAAGAAAACGAAATCAAAAGCAGAAACCCCCACCCCTGCGCCAAAAATAAATAAATAAATTAATAAATAAATTAATTAATTAAAGGGGAAAAAGAGGATTTCTCCCAGAAAAGAAATCTTCATGAGGCAGTAGAGAGTTACCTGCTGCACTTCTGTTTTTTTTTTTTATATTTATTTATTTATTTATGTATTTATTTCAAACCACCTTCTCTAGCTTTCCCATTAGAATAGTGAGTTTCCCAACAATATTATTCCAATAAGGTTTTATTTTTCTTTTTGTACAAGTTAACCAGAGCCAGTATCTGTGGCTTGCAACCAAAAAATCATAATCCATACCATTTTTCTTTAGTCAGAGTTGGCACATGGTTTAAAAACCAACAGGCTCATGATTTAATACCAATGGCACATGATTTAAGTCTAATAGGATTTAAATATGGAAAATATGCTGTGGTATTTTTATACTGTGTCAACTTGGCTAAGCTGAAACTATATTTCCCAGAATTCCTTTTTTCCATATGGTTATAAGTTAAAGTTGGCCCAAAGACAAATTTTTGTGATATGAACTAGAGGTCTTCATGGCCTCTAATAGTGACGGTTTTGCAAATGTGACCTCAAGTCCCTTGTACATAAGAACTTCATTACAAATGCCATTCCTGAGCAATAGAGGCTCCAGACTGACAAATAAATACAAAATCTAAAGCCTTCCAATCTCTCCTCTACCATCTATCCTTGTGGTCCCATTTGAGGAGCTGGGTATACCTGATCTGGATTTCTTGGAGAACTTCAATTTGTCTACTCCCATCAGTGCTTCAGGAAGTCTCTTACTCTAATCCTCCAACTTCTTTTTGGCCTGTTATTTTCTCAAATTCAACAATTGCATAGGGTCTTATTCCTATAATAAATCTCTTATTCCAAAAGAATATGTTCTACTTTCATGATTGAACACTGATTGCTACAATTATTGGGGTCAGAATTGGTTCCAAGAGAACATTAAATATGATAATTTGTAATTGATTCTCTGCTTTTATTAGATTTAAAGAATTAAATTAATTAAATTAAATTTATTAGATTTAAAAATTAGATTAGATTTTATTAGATTTTATTAGATTTAAAGACCTTAATGTTCTTGCTGCCAATAGCAAAGGGGACACCTGGAGTCTACGACATGTTGTGGTAAAGTGGTTTCCTAAATTATCACCTGTAGTTTCACTTATAATCAAATGACTATAGAAGGCAAGGCTCTGAGTCACCAAGTAGTTGCTGCTGTAGAACTCTTCTAATAAAAATAAATATAATGGTTGGCTGGTTGGTTCTAAGTGCATTAGAAACTGTGGAGACTGAAAATGAGCTCAGGGTTTTAAATTCTGAAATCAAAGTTTGGGTAATGGGTTAGAAAGCTTCTATGAATGCTCTGAGAAAAACCCATATTTCCTACAAAATTTCTTAAGATCAAACCCAAAGTCTAATGTGCAGAGTAGCTGAATTACAATTAAATCTAATCTCTTGGGGTTTCTTATATTAGAATTAATGCATTGACTGGGAAGGAGTAGGGCCAATTATCTTGGGATGGAGGCACATGGGCTGGTTTTGATGATGCAGAGGAACTTTAATCTTTACATTTTATTGAGCCTCATCTGCCAGTAGAAGCACCTTTTGCCCGGAGTCTGGGAAAATTAGTCTCTTCTTGCCTGAAGAATTTGACTGTCCTAGCCTGAGGAACTTAATTTGCCAGATAATGCTGATCTCCTCCTTAGAGATACCTCACCACTTCTGCTTCCTTCTTTCTAGATCCATGACAAGACTCAGATTCTGGCATGCTTCTGGGGATCAGAGGAAACTTATGATATAAAGAAGAACGGCTATACATACCAAAATAATTTATATAATTTATATTCATATTAATAGAAACCCGGAAATATGTTTGGAAGTGGATTGAAAAGGTATTGGATCAGGGTGGTAGAATGTAATGTTGGGTCAATTTGAATGTGTTAAGATTTGTTCACTAAGTAGAGATTCTCATTCAGCGTACTTTGAGTGGCTGGTAAGTAGTTCTAACTCTGGGCTTGGTTAGTTGACTAATATGGTGTTGAGTTGCCAGAATTCCTTTGATATACTACAGAGGACACTATGAAAAGGCTTACAGGTACTTGAATGATGGATTAGACTTACCTTATAAGACCTGCTCACCTACCTATATATGTCTGGAAGACATTTCTTTTATAAAGGCTTTGAGAAGTACATTGATGAAAGCAGGATTGTTGTCTTTAAAAATATCTACAGTAGCTGTTCCCTTCTGCCAAGAAGTGATGCCATCAAAACAGGGCCTCCGAATTCAGTAGGGATGATGGGGTCTCAAAGTGGCAGGGGCCAAGTGATAGCACTTAACTGACTGAAACAGTATAGGTGGAATTATTATGAGGAGCACATTTGAAGCAGTAATCATGATGATTTCAACCACAGAGACATTTGTCTTTAGCTTGTTGATCACGGCATCCCTAAAATGGCCATATAAGGGCAGTTTATTCAAGTCTCACTTGGTTTGTAAAAGATGCAAAAGCTCTATGCCTGGCAAACAGAAGTTTGACTTGGATCAGCAAAATGGAGAATCAATTACCATTCCCGTGCCAGTTCACACTTACAGTGTATTTTGTGCCCAGCTCTTAATTTATGAAGGAGACTGAGTGAAGACACAAAGAGGTCAATGCCATTAAAAGTTTAATGTTAGTCACAGTTCCCCTAGAATTAAGAGTCACATCTTGCCACACAGAGCCACAGGAGGAACACCAGGTTTCAACTGGGAAGCAGAAGCTAGTGATAGGCTTAGGCCAGAGCCTTTACTGGGGTTTCTGTGGGAAAGACAAAGCAAAGCAGTGTAAACTGTTGAGGACTGGCTAGCTGGAATGATTTCAATGGGCTCTAAACTATAAGGGTAAGTTGTAGTTGTCTGGTATCTGACCCTGGGATGATTAAGGCAGAGGAATATCGCCTCCTGATGTGCATAGGTCAGTTAAATCAGGTGTCACTCTAGCTGGTTAGTTTGCATATAAACTCATCCAATATATCTTTCTCTAGCTTTCCCCAAAAGGATCCGTGTCCATTTTTTTAAGGGTGACAGTGCCTTAAGAAAGGGAAAATCATCATACAATTCAGGTATTACTTGAAACTGGCTCTGAACTGCTAATAATTTTTAGAGACACAAAATGCCACTGTGACCCATCAATCAGATGGGAGAGTTTTGGAGATCAGAATATTAATAATGTTTAGGTTGTTTTTGTCTCATGGGACAAAATCCACTGTGTTCCCAAATCCACTGTGTTTTTATTTCCCAGTTACAGAATGCCTAATTGGAATAGACATATTACAGACTTGCCAGAATACTTATATTGGTTCCTTGACTTAAGAATGAAGGACCTTCACAGTGAAAGGCCAAGGGAAAAGCCTCTAGAATAACCTATATCTACAAAAATAGTACCCTATGGCAATACTTCATTCTTGGAAGGGTTTCAAGACTAGTGCCTTCATAAGAAACTTGAGATTGTAGAAATGATCATTTATAATAAATTCCCAAATCAACTCTCCTATTTGGCTTGTGCAGAAGAAGACAGATGTTAGAGAATTACTTAATCAGCTGGTAAATCAATTGCAGCAGCTGTTTAAGATATGGTTTCTTCACTGGAGCAGATCAGAACATCCTCTATTACACAGTTATTGATTCGGTGCATGTTTCTGTCTTCCTTCCTGTTACTAAAGACCCCCTAACACAGTGCATTTTCATTTGGCATGGCCAGCAATACACCTTTCCCATCCTACTTCCAGGGCTGTGGCAACCTTCCAGGTCTCTGCCATAACCAGTCTGTAGGGGCCCTGATTGTCTCTGCATTTCATCAAACATCCTACTCCCCCACTACATCAGTGCTTGTACCTGATGAGCAGAGAGTAGTAACTGCTATAGACATCTTGGCAGGATACGTATGCATCAGAGGGTAATTGTATTTCCACAAAATTTCCTAAGCCTACCTTAGGAGAATGGTCTGGGGTATGTTAAAACATGTCATTCCGAGATAAAGGACACGTTGCTGTGTCTGGCAGCTTCTGTGGAAAAAGAAGCTCAGTGTCTCTATCTCAAGAGCTCCTTTAGATTGTGTAGATAACATATATCCCATTATTGAATAACTTAAAAGGTTGCAATTATTAGTGGGGCCCAGAGGAAGATTCAGGGGCATGGGCCATATGAACCAGCAGAGCTAATGGTACTTTAAATGTCTGTGGCAGACAGAAAAGTTTTATGGAATTTTTATCAGGAGCTATAGGTAAAACACAGTAAAAACATTTAGGATTTTGGAATATACCATGCCACCCTTTTCAGATGACAATTTTCTTTTCAAGAAACTTCTAGCTTGCTACTGGCTCCTAGAAGAGCCTGAACTACTGTCATGGGTTATCAAGTTATCATGTAATCTGATCTGACCACCAGAGAAGTCAGGCGTTGTCTGACTTATTAAACCATAAATTTGAGTATGCGTCGCTTCATTCCACCATTAAGTGGAAGTGGTTTATATGAGATCAGGCTTGAGCAAGTCCTAAAGGCATAAGTGAGTTGCATTTACAAGTGATACAGATTCTCATGGTGTCTATTCCTTCTACATTAAAAATTTTTTTTCATCCCATACTTATGGTTATTTAATGGGAATATATTGGTTCCTTATGACCAATACACTGAGGAAGAATATTTCTGGGCCTGGATTACATATAGTTCTGTGTGACATGCTGACACTATCCGAAATGACTAATAGTTTGGTTTAGAGGGAACACGATTGGAAAACTGGTGATGAAGTGGTCTGCATAAGTGGTATATGGGTGAGTGTTGCCATTTGGGCACAGAGTGTGAAGGTATTTGTGTCCCATGTGAATGCTCAGTAAAGAGCACTCTTAACAAAGGAGAATCTTAATAATCAGGTGGTTGAGCTCACTAGTTCTGTGAATGTCAGTCAGACTCTTTCACCTATTACCTTGTTCTTGCTCAATAGATACATGAATAAAATCATTATGGATTCAGCAAACTGGATTTTTACTCACTAAACCCAATCTGGTTAGAGCTGTTGCTGAGCGCCCAACCTGCCAATAGCAGGGGCCAACATTTAGCTCCAATATGACATTATTCCTCAGGAGGATCAGTTACCTATGGTAAACTGATTACATTGGATCACTTCCCATTGTAGAAACCTCAGTGCTTTTTTTTTCCTTTTTCTTGAAATATTTTCAACATACACTTGCTTCTACTGCCCAAAATGCTTCTACAAAATCTACCATCCGTGAATATTCAGATGCCTTTATTCAGTGTCAAGGTAACTCACGCAGCATTGCTTTTGACATGGGAACTAATTTTATAAGAAGTAAAATATGAGATTGGCTCATGCTTATGAAATTTACTGGTCTTATCAATGTTCCCCATCACTGGAACACAGATGACCTAAAAGATGAGTTAAATAGATTTTTTTTGAATAATCAGTTATAGTGCCAGCTGGGTGGCAGCACTTTGTAGGCTGGAATTATGTCCTGTAGGCTATAGTATATGCTCGAATCAGTGATTGATTCACCGATACAATACGGTGTTGTTTCTTCCAAAGTTAGGATTCCTAGGTCCTGAATGTAATATTGGAGATGAGAATAGTTTTTCTGTGTTATATTTAGCAATCAACTAGCTTTTTTTTTTTTTTTTTTTTTGCCTCTGTCCCTGCAACTCTGGGTTCTCCTGGTTTAGAGCTCTCCCCTGCTCCATATCTAGTACTTCCTCCTCAATGCCAGCTATATTTGACTCTTCATGTGATAGGTTACCTAAGTTTTATATGCATCTATTTGGGCATAATGCTTAAGGAATACGAAAACCAAAGGGAGAATGATACTGTATCTTGAACATTCCTCCTTCACTTTCTGCACCCTACTCTGTTCAATGACCAAGAAACCTGAGTTTAAAATTTGTCAGTATCCTTCACAAGGCATAGACGATATCATCAAATGATCTCCAGCAGCGGCCATAACTTAAGCAAGAGTCTCTCTTTTTCCTCCTCCCACAAAGTCACAGATACTTCAATACTTTGGGTTTGAGGTACTATGATTCCATTTAGTTTGAACTTGTGTCTTCCCTTCCCAGGTTGAGAGATAGGAAAAAAAAAAAAACTTTCTTCACTTCCTTTTCTTGATTTTCCAAGACAGCTGGACTAGTGCCCAGTCATATTGGCAAATCACTCCCCTATTTTATGCAGAAGATGATAAAGCTTCATCCTTACTGATTTTTAGTGCATAGAAGCATATGGAATCAGAAAGTGCCAGACCCAGCTTTTGCACTCCAGGAATGTGTGGGAAGGCTTACCAGCACTTATGGGGTGAAGAAAAAGGAGACATGAGTGAAACTCATAAAACGGTCTAAGTTTTCTTTCATTATTCTCACTTTGGGTATTTTAGGATACATTTCTGAAAGGAATATATATATGAAAAATATAAGAATAATACATTGCCTAAACTGTACTAGGCATCTTGCTATTTAAAGGGATTTCTTTATTATTTAGGATTGTATTTGTAAGTCTTTAAAAAATCCAACGTATATGATACCCAGTGTTTTTTTGTGTTGGGTTTTTTTGTTTTTGCCATTTTCTCCCCATATCCACAAGAATCTCATGACATTAGAGTATAGCTGAATCCTATTTTATTCAATAAGAATTTTTCATTTAATTTTGAAAACTAAAAAATGAAGACTATAAGGTGAGATTTTATTTTCCGCTTTAACTATAATACTCATTTCTTTAATGCTCTACCTGGTAAAATACACACCGCTGAGGAAGTCTTGGATTTCCTGGACACATTTTCACATCATAGTCTCTTGTCCGTGTTATAAATATTAAATTGTGCTCATTCTTTTAGTACCTATTAACACTCATTCTCAGAACATCAACTCTCTCCATATTTGAAGTCATTGAGAGCTCTAGTTAATGGGGCAAATCTATTCCCTGGAGGTTACACCCAGTCTTGTCCTAGACATAAATTTAAATATGTTGCCATAGTTCCAAATATTAAGCAAATTTTTATTAAAACAAATGTTCCTATCCACTCAAGCAGACAATAGCACTGAGCCTGAGTAAGGAAACAGAGAAAGCCCTAATCTATCAACATAGAACTTTCCAGATTAAAATGATTGTTTTAGTCTGCCAATTTATACATATTTTTATATAAAGTGATATATATATATATATACACACACACACATATATATATATGTATACACACACACACACACAAACATGGTATACAATTGCAGAAATCACAGTGTAATTCTGTGGTATTGAAATATATTACCATTCATCATAGTTTATTCATTGCAGTTAAACATCTATTATTTGCTTTCTAGCATATATTTTCGTCTCTTCTACTAACAACTTTCTAATTCTTCTCCAGGAAATATCCCCACTCTTTTTCAGTCCTTTGTTTTATGTGGGGCTCTGCCTCCTCTTCAAGAATGAGGTAAGTGACACAGATCTCAGCCAATTAATACATGGCATTCTTATGGCTATAGTGATTGACCAAGGATGGTCATATGATCTTCTGAGTGTCAGTAAGATGCAATGATGCTTTTTGGGTGTGTTAGGATAAAGAGTCTTTGTTTTTCTATTTGGATATGTACCTTAGAGGATTAGTAACTACTGCCATTGCAGTCTTTGTGAAATCAGGTGGAAAATGGAGCCAACTTCAAGGTAATATCTCCAAAGAAATAAAGAAAATGACTTTTGGTACCGTCATTTGTCATTTGAGCCCTGAATGAAAATAAGCCTGAATATCTATGCCTGGACTCCTTACTTATTTAATACAATAAATCCTCCCCCCACTCCTTTTATGGCTTAAGTTGTTACTAACAGCAGAAATAATTCTAACTAGTACAGTCATCAAAATTAATGGCGCTGCTCTTGGCACTAAGGATATAGATGGATATAAAACACTTTCTGACTTCAAGGAACTCACAATCCTTGAGGGAACACACACACATTATTCCAATGTATTAGAGTTATTCATGGAGTAATAAGGAAGCACAGGTTTTGAAGAGAGCAGACCAGAGAAAGCTTCCTAGAGAAGTGATATTTGAATTAATTCTTCAAGGGAATACACATTTAAAAAAATTGGCCTGATTTCTACCTAAATTTTATTTTCTCCCAAAACCCTGAAACAAGGATTTGGGTACAGTAAATTATTATTACCTCCCAAATAAATTAGGGAGGTAATTCCAAGAAGCACAAGTGAAGGAGTGGGGGAAATGAGACAGGAATGGGGAGGGGGCAACCAATAAAGCATGTGTTAATGAGTTCATTAGTATGGGCACCTGAGACTCAGTCCTATTTGTGATACTTTGATCATCTATCTGGCCAAGGAGACCAGGGTATTTGTCCCTTACTCCTATCCTCTTTCTGGCTGAGAATTGCCTCTTGGGACTTCATCTTCGCTGCACTCCTTGGTTTCACTTGTGTGTGATGGACCATACTTCTGATGTGCTAGAGAAAGCCCTCAGATAGAATAAAAGAGGCGTATGCTGCAAAGATGCTGGGAACCAGCAGCAGATAAATTGAGGTGAGCCTAAGGCGTATGGGGGAGAGTATCAATATGCATGTGCTAGAATTCCCATTTTCTGGGTGAAGTCTTCCCCTCCCTATAATTTTCATGCATTCCCCATGCTTTTAGTTGGTTTTGAGTCCCTAACTCCAGTGAACTATTTCATTGTGACTATATTCTTCCTTCTGTTTTGTGCCAACCCTATGTGAAACTCAGCCATTTATCTTCAGTTTCCTCTGAAAACTCATAGAAGGCATTTTTGTAGGGTGTCTTTGGATGGGTATGTGTGTGTAGCTCAATATTCACAAGATGAGGTCAAAGGGAGAGTTTTCATCTGTGCAATAAAAAATATCTTAAAATTTAGTGTTTCACATTCGTTAGCCTTGAAAAGCTATAGGCTGCTATCCTGGGCTGGGTTCCTTAGGAGTGGAGCCTGAGACAAATTTTCTTCGGCAATGATTTATTAGGGAGTGGCTCCAGTGTAATCTGTACAGGAAAGAAGAAAGCAGGATAAGATAAAGGGAAAAGCTAGGCAAAAACATGGATTCAACGGACCCCAAAGTGAGCTCTAGAACAAAAATGGTACTACATTACTGTCCTTGCTGAGGACAAGGGACCAGGGTTTTTGTACCTCTGTCCTAGTCTGCTGCAGGCTACCTCTGAGAGAAGGATATATCTTCCCAGGCACTTCTGTATGGTGCTACTATAATTAAGAGGCAATTTTCAGAAGAAGGGTGCAGCTGTGAGTTGTTAGCAGTTAGCTCGCAGA
Organism: Paguma larvata; assembly: GCA_030068075.1. Lineage (NCBI taxonomy): Eukaryota > Metazoa > Chordata > Mammalia > Carnivora > Viverridae > Paguma > Paguma larvata. Next base: position 35,262,264 of record CM057838.1, on the reverse strand, counting down.
GGCGGGGGTGGGCGCGCCTGCATCTGCTTGTCAGAGGGGATATGGGTGGAACACAACAATCTCTACTACGGCCACTCTGCTGCGGCAATTTCTCACTGGTCAGTCTCCTCCATTGGTTCTGGCCTTCTGTCATAGTGCTCATCTTCATCTTTCTCTCAAGACTCCCTTCTCCAATTTCTGGCCAGTCCTATTGCTTCTAAGTGCAAATCAACATTTAATGGTATCCAAAACAACCGACTCTCAATATTCTTCTCAAATAAGGCCTCTCTTTGCCTACCCAAAGCATCAGAAATGTGCTGAGTTCAATAAAGGGCTATTTATTTGACTCATTTTCATTCTTGTTTAGCTTTATGGAAAAGCACACAGACCGCTTGAAGTTTTCGTCTCCATGTCCCTTATCTGTTTCTGAATGTGGAGCTATGGTTTATCACTGAAATGAATGCCTGCATTAACAAAAGAGCCTGTAGTCAGTTTAATTTTACACAGCAAAGATTTTATCTACAAAGGATGAATAGCCACGAGATGAGGAGATAAGTTGCTTCTGGTGGATAAAGCATCTTGCTTTTGGTGTATAGAAGTGACTATGGTAAACCTAGGAAACAAGCCAATAGTTCAGCTTGGTTTGAACTCAACTGGCAGAGGGAAACAGCAACCATGTGAAATGAGTTGCAGAGGTAAGTAGGTAGAGGTCATAGCTTTAATTGTCGAATATGTGACACCGAAGAGTATAGACCTTGCCCTGTAAACATGATGCACTATTCATACTGGCCTTTAAGAAAGACCATTCTTTTACCTTCCCTGTGGAGTGTGGGCTTGAGAAGGGTACCCGTGAGATAGGGACATTGGTTATTAGTTTTTCTACAAAAGCATGAAAAATAATGCCCATTCCTAATGAAGATTAAGACAATAATTATAAAGAGAATAGTAAGTGTAGATAACATTTAAAAAGTAGAAAGGACAGGATCAGATGGATAGAATATAATTAGAAGTACTCCAGAAAGATTATCAGCTTTTGGGCTCGCATAGTACCATTTTGCTAATTCTCTTTGTCTTTCCCTATTATGACTACTCTCTAAATAAAACAAAAATGGAATTATGCTTTACATATTGTTTTGTAGCCTATAATATCATGAACATCTTTCATTATAATAAACATAGCATAATAGCAATAGCATCTTGCTATTTAACTTAAATAATTTCTCAGTGTCGTATAGTACAAATGTGGAATAGTTTATTTAATCTTATTATTGACATTAGATTACTTATTGTCTTTAAATGTTACAAACCATGCTGTTACAATTATCTTTAAAAGACAACATGTATTCATGTTCTTACTACTATCTGAGGATATTTCTAGAAAAGGAATTACTGCCTAAAAGCCTTCTGATAAGTATTGTCAAATTGTTCTTCAGAAGGTTTATGTATTATGATATTCTCAAAACCACCTACTTTTTGATTTGAAGTGTTTTAGAAACTCCACTCTGTGAAATAAGCTTTCTCATAATAAGGTAAGTTCTAGTGGCATACATATAAATGTTTTTATGGTTACTTCTACCTTTGACTAATTTCTACATAGATATTTGGAGCATTAGAGATTTTTATATTTCTAGTGAAAAATATTGTCCTTTGCAATCATGTATGTCACTATTGGTTTTCCTTTTGAGAAAATAGAAAATAGTCTCAAAAGTCAACTTCGAAATTTATTTTATAGTAATTAGTCAACAACTCAACAAAAATTTATCAAAAACTCACACTTATTCTAGGTAATGTGGATAAAACTGCCCTCATTCAGGTGGTTTACATTCAGCCAGTAATCACGATGATAGTGATGATAATAACAGGATCCGACTTGTGGTACTTCCTAAGAGTCAAGTGCTGTTCTTTAAGCAACACTATGAAGCAATTCATATTATTATCCTTATGAAGAAGACAAACAATATAAGATGTTTCAATGAAATGTAGTGTGTGTTAAACTGCTGTAAGTCACAAGATGTGATAGGAATACATTGGAGGGATTCCTAACAGTCTTGCGAGGGTAGGTCTTAGCACAGGTTTTCTGGAAGAGTCAGTATCTAAATTGAGACATCGAAGTTGTAGAAGAGTTAGTGTACATGCTATGAATGCTTTTATTTTTTAAAAAAACATTTAAGGAACCTCATATTTGCTTTCAGTAGTGTCTACATTGAGGAAATGTTGCTTGTCCAATTTGAGAAAATGTGGCATAGAGGATGATTCTTGAGACTTCGTTCTGAGAATTTATTCATTATTTCCACTCCCGCTCTGCATTTTGGCCCTATTATTCCATTAAAGAGTATAAGTCAAGGTCACCAATGACTTTCTAATTGGAAAAATTAAATGTTAATGTTAAATTTTTTTGACTCCCTTTCATTTTGCCCACCCCACACCCTCCACTTCTGATAAATTCTATGAGCTTTTGTTTTTAGATTCCACATATAAATGAGATCATGCAGTATTTGGCATTCTCTGTCTGACTTATTTCACTTAGCCTAATGCTCTCAAGTTCTATTCATGTCACAAGTAGCAAGATTTCCTTCTTTTTTGTGGATGAATAATATTCCATTGTGTGTATGTATTTATATATCTTTTATTATATATTTTTTTATGCTTTCATCCATCAATGATGATGCCTAGGTTGCTTCCATATCTTGGCTATTGCTCATAGTGCTGCAATAAATCTGGGGATGCAGATATCTTTTTGAAGTAGTGTTTTCAATTGTGTATTTGTGGATAAATACCCAGAAGTGGAATTGCTATCAACATTAATTCTTCAGTTCTTGTGTTACTTAGGATCTTTCAGAAATTCACTATTCCTTCCCATTTAAAAGTCTCTGCTATTCATCTAATCCTCTAAACCAGAAATCTTCAAACCATACTGCGATACTTACTTTCCTTCACCTATCTCATGTATAAACCTTGGCTTTTTCCCTTTCTTTATTTTTAAATTTTTATTTTAATTCCAGTTACTTAATTATTCCCTTTCATTTGTACATCTGTCTTTCCCACTGGACAAATTAGTAGGCCCTATTTGGTGTAGTTTCTAATCCAATCTTAATTGGCTACCATAATCTCCAGGCTTTCTTACATTGAGGGTTTAGAAAATGAAGATTCATAGCCAAGATTTTGGGCAAAGCACACAACTGAGGTACTTCCAATGCTTCATTTTAGTTGGATCTGAAAACTGGTGAATCAGATATAAACCACATATTCAATTCTCATTAACTCTCCTGGGCTGATTTATCTAGTTAATTCCACTGGCTTATAGGAAACTTGGGTTGGGATCTTTTCTCCAGCACACCAGTGCTGTTTAACTTTGGGAGAGGCACTGAAGCTCTAGGATTAGTTTTCTTATATGTAAGTCTGGGCTAATAATAGTACCTAGCTTCTAAAATTATTTTGATGATTAAATGATCTAATGCATATAAGACAGCTAATTTAGTGTCAGGTGTGGTGCAATTCCACAAGACTCTTGTTAGTAGTAATAGTGGTACTAGTGGTAGTAATAGTAGAAGTCATAATAGTGATAGTAGTAGTACTAGTTGTTCTAGTTCTTTTATTATAATTACTGCTACTAATTTGTTGGGAACCCTATTCTCAGTTTTCAAGACTTGGGTCCTAGGGTTATAATCTTTGTATAAGAGACAACCTCTATTCACTATCCAGTAAGAGCAAAATCTTTGGATCTGTGGCTGCATGCTGGTTGACTTTGGAGTTGTAGCTTTGGCTTAGATCTATTACTGCATTGTCACATCTGAAGACTGAACATCCAGATCGATAGAAACATTCTTTAACCTGTAACTTCCTTGGCATATTTTGGCCTCAGTTCGGTTTCTAGCACTTACCCAGGGCTCATGTTGTGAGCTCTGATTTCTCACACTGGTAAACTGACTCCCTCTAATCTCCATTTGGATGTCCTTTCTCAAGGGCTTAATTGCTATCTGGCTTTTGTATATCTCAAGCATTAACACGTCTCCACAAATACAGAAGATGATTTTGGAGGACAGAGGAGAAATATTTCTTCTATATGGGGGAAACAAAGTGTTCATGGAAAGGTGGCATTTAATATGGCTTTTAAAAGTTGGATGGAATCTGAGTTGTAGATGATGGAAATATAGAGAAGTTGCCAGGCATGGTTAGCAGCATGAGTAAAATGTTGGTGGCACAAATTGAGGTGACAGGTGATAGCCCTGGTTCCTGAATTTCTAGTTTAACTGTACTTACATGTGGCCATTCCTACTGAAATCCATACTATTGGATCCAGACTTGACTCCTATTATTCTCCACCTGACTCCAAACTAAATTGGACTCAAAGATTAAAACCTGCCCAATTTCTCTTAACTATTGTGACTATATAGCTATCCAAATAGGCATTGAGATTTGGAAATGTACCCTTTGTTCTTATGGGTTTTCTTGCAATTTTTCCTATTTCCTCATGATTTGGTCTCACATGACTGTCTGTATCTCACTTCCTTAGAGAGCTATCAAGTGGTATAGGTAATGTGAAGAGACTATTGAAAAGATAGGGATCTCATTCTGTTCAGATTGGGCAAATTCTTTCTGGCTCAGGTCAAGCGTTGACAAAGGACAGGCTGTGGCCAAATCTGGCTTGACTCTTGTTTTTATTCTTTCCTCTGTGCTAAAGATAGTTTATACATTTTTAAGTTGGTTGAAAAAAATATGAAATGAAGAATAATATTGCAAGACACAAAAACTATATGAAATTCCAGTTTCAGGGCCCATCAATAAAGTTTTATTGGACAACCGCATAATCATTCGTTTATTGGCAATGTTTGTTTTTATGCTACAATGGCAAAGTGGAGTAGTTGTGACAGAGACAGTGTGGCCCACAAAACCTAAAATATTTACTCTCTGGCTCTAAATTGCTTTAAGACAAAGGTCTTAGGTCTTCACTTTTTCTTATAAGATATTGTTACACCTGGACTGGGACTTCATGAATGTTATCTTGATTCTCTTTTTTCTTATAAAAAGGAGTTGGCTTTTAAAGGTATAAAGCCTGTTTTAAACACTACTGATCATGTAAGCCAGAATGTAGCTAAACTGTAAAAATGTTCAATTGTACTTTTTTTAAAAGCCTCCTCAATAATTACTATAGGATATATAGGCTTAGAAACTTATTCTAATGAAAGAAGTAACAGTAAGAGAGGAATAGGGATTCTCATGCATTGGCCGCAGAGGAATCCCATCGAGGTGTGGGACGATTGTTGAGGGTGGAAATGGTGTCATCGATAACTTAATTGTTGTTCTTCAACATCTGAAAAGGAATCCTGGGAAAATTATTTTCTGCAGCAGTAATAGTTGTCTTGACAGCCTCAATCAATTTTAACCTTTGACTAAGCAGTAGGATAGGAATATGTGACTAAGTGACCCTGGGATTATTCTCTGGTTTAAACACAATTGAATCTGATTTGCTTTTTTAAAACTGGGACTTGAGAAACAAAGCAAAATGATTAGAAATAAAAACCACGGCACACAGTAGGACACAATGGGTATGTCCCCATGAAGGAAGTAGATTTATATATCTGCCTTCCTCATTGGACTGAGGTCCCTTCTAAAAACCTTCATAATTCAGCTCTGTCTAGTGCCTTATTTAGCACCTGGTGAGTAAATAAAAGAAGAAAATGAAAAAAAAAAAAAAAAGAAAAGAGATATTGTATAGCGATAAAGAAAGCAAAACACTCTTTTTCAAAAGCAGAGAAAAATCAAATATGTGACTCCACATATGAGCAATAGTGTTGACATGTTTCTAGATCAAAGAGATGAAATTTATTTCTTTTGACCTAGCTGATTACATTGAGAATGTTGGTTCAAACTCAGTTTACAAGGCCTTTTCTGCTACATTCTGTTATTTTTTGACACATAGTGTTCTCTTCTTGAGTCTAATCCTCTAATATTCAGATACTGTCTACTGTCTGTGTATGTTAAGAGATGACTGTCATATTTAATAAATATATAATTACCCTATACCAAGGGCTTTCTGGAAAACAAACGTTGCTGTGACAATAGTTATTCAGTCTGTCGTACAAAAAAAAATTTTTTTTTGCCTATGCAAGGACAAATTGCAAAGTTATTCCAGAAACAACTTTTTTTTTTTTTTTGAGCTACTGTGTGTAAAGTATTTCAAAAGTTTCATTGTGGTTCATCCTCACAGCAGTCCTTAAAGGTGCTATACAGATTAGGGCACTGAGACAGACAAAAAGAAAATAACTTTCCCAAAGAAAGAAAAAGAAAAGGATGTCTAATTCTACAGCCCAGATGCCTGAATGAGAGACCTGTTTATGGGTAGGATTCTGGACCTGATTCTTTTTGTGAGTCGAAGATCTTCAGGATAATCACTTGAAGACTAAGACCTCAGCCGTTAAGAGGAAAACATCTCTGATTATTTCCTATTTTCTCCTCTCATCTCACTTTGCAGTGAGGATGAGTCAGATCAGAGGAAACGCCTGCCCCTGCCGCTCTGACTGGCATTCCACACAGAGAAGTATTTGCTTCTGTCCTGAAACTGAAGGAAGGTCTCTAATGTCATCACATCTGCCTTGATGATCTGTGAAGAAAGGCTTCAGGACTGGTTTAGTGTGATTTCCCAGCCAGGAGAACTGGGGAACTATGGTATCAGTATTTTAAAGGAAGCTAGTTGACATGAAGCCAAAGAAAATTAATGTTTCAAAAAAGGGAGGAAACTCATAAAATATCAAAAAGCCAACTTTTTTGATGTGACTTTTTTTTTGATGCATTATACCACGACTATAAGCATCACTTAAATTACTTGAAATATGTTACTTTCACTTTAAAGATTAGCGAAACCTCTAATATATTTTAAAATAAACCAGCCTGGGTGTTTGAAAGTAACTGAGCTATTTGGTCCAGTTAAAAAAAAATTTTTTTTGGCTGTACTTGCCTGTGGAGATAATGTAAATGCAACATTGCAACATATCTGCTAAAGACAAAATCCTATTGACTTCAATGAGCTTTGGATCAATGGAGCCATCAAGAAAAATAGCACTGGTTTTAGTGCTCCTTTTTACTCTCACATGAATACCAACAGCCTGTGGAAAAACACAAAGAAATATTAATTGGATGCTGCTATGTAATAGCTTGTTTCTGGACCAAGAAAAAGGCAATTCTACTCAATTTACAATAATATATTTTACTATCAATAAAATTATGATGTGAATTACTATTTTTCTAGTAAGAGCAACTTACTCAGTGGAACTTTTTTTCCTGCAAAATGTTATCAGATACGGAAATGGTACAGTTAATAAAACCAAACAACAAACATAAATGAAGCATATATTTCATTTAAAAAAATTAGACAAGTTTTAGAAGATTACTACAGGTAGATGCAATATCCCTATTTTTCTTTAAAAGATTATAATCATTGTATAGGCTATTTATCCTCCATAAGTGTATATATTTCCCTTTCTCTATGCGTATTTGTGTGTGGTAGGGTGAGGGGTACAGTCTATTTGATTTCCTGTTGGAGAAGGTTTATATTACTTATTTTATTACAAAAAAAGCAAAGTTTATCATTTAGGAGAGCAGGAAACTTCCAAACAAATCAAGAAGGGAGAAGGTAGGGAAAAAGCTATATTTTAACAAGAGATATTTTATTTGGGAAGATAGGGACCTATCATGAGACAAATGCTTAGGGGCATTTGTGTTCAGTTCCACACTCGAGTGCTGCAGTGTACTTCCTTCTGGAAGAAAGCTGTTCAGGTGCCCTCTTCCTGTTACGGAAGGCTGGTGGGGGGATCGGCAATTTCTTGGCCATGCTCCGCCATCATTTAAAGAAATCTGGTCGAGCTGGGAAATAAACTCTGATGTATGACTTTCAAGTTGTCAATAGACCAATGGTTTGAAGAGGTAACAAATTAAAGGGCAATAATAGGAGTAACCATTTTGAAATTTGATACATGTATAAAAATTCTATTCAGCTGCTAAAAATACATGGCACCTCTTACTTTTGTGACTGTCTCAACTAAATTCCTTTTATCTTTTTATGAAACCTACTGGGTTTCCATAAAATTATACTTAAGAAAACTCAGATTCCTTCTGGAAGCAAATGTATGTAGACTTATATCCCAAGGAGTCCTATTAAACATAATTGTACATTTTAAAAGTGAATTTTATAGTATGTGAATTATGCCTCAATTAAAAATAATAGGAAGTAGAAGAACAATAGGAGATTTTTTTTTTTATTTATGGATATGCTGTTGTGGGCTGAATTGCCGCCCGTCAAAATTCAAACATTGAAATCCTAACCCATAGTCCCTCACATGTGTCTGTATTTGGCGACAGGGATTCCAAAGATGTAGTTAAGGTAAAAGAAGGTCATATTGGGGGGCTCTAATTCAATATGACTGCTGTTCTTATAAAAGATTAGGATACAGACAGACACGGAAGAACTTGCTCTCTGTAAGCCACAGAGAGAGGCCTCAGAGGAAATCAATCTTGCTTACATCTTGATCTCAGACTTGCAGCTTCCAGAACTGTGAGGAAGTGAATTTCCATTGTGTAAGTCTCCCAGTCTGTGGTATTTTGTTATGGTGGCCCTCAAAAATGAATCTACTTGCTGTCTTCATTTCAGTAGTTTTAGCTGAATTTCTTTTAGATTTGTTTATATAAGGCAGCATATAATTTATGCTAGGCAGTCTAAGATGTCAGAAGTTACTGCCTTCCTCTTTTCCGGATGTTTTATTTGTTTACATCTGTTCAAATAGTGCCAATAAAATGGCAGCCACTTGTTTAACTTTTAATATATTGTATTATTCTTAATATACTTGAAATAATTTCTTTAGTGATTTCCTTTTCTTTGTCCTTAGATGTAGTGATTAGATTTTATTATATGCTTGAATAATCTATTTAAACAGTGCCTTGTTGCTTACTCATTCTTGTCTTTTAAATTGCCCTGATGAGAAATAGAACAAAAGAAATTGGGAGTATACTATCAACTTTTGAAAATAGTATAAGACTCTTTACCCTCCTCCCCTGTACACAAACTCCGCTTTCTGGAATCATTGTCAGGGTCCACCAAGCTTGAATGGGCTTGCTTAATGAACAATGGAAAAGGAACTGAGGTCCCCTGACAGTCTGTAACCTTAACCTATGGAGATTTTTCCAGAATTTGCTATGTACTGGTTTCTTTAAAGTAAACTCAACTGAAAGGGTTATATTCAGTTTCCTTCTTTGAAAAGACAAGACACAGGCCTGATCTTCAGGACTTTATCTTTACTTATTTTCCATATAAGTTTTTAAAAAATCAAGAAATATGCTAACCAGCTGTTCTCAGAATTTTCTGATTTTTTTTTTCTCAGTGTGTGACTTGGAGACGTGTTGGCAGGAGAAGAAGGTGTGAATATTCAAATGAATTTTCCTAGAAAGGATATAAAAATCTACTTTAACATTTTTTAAAAATCTATTTAATACAACTTCCCTGCTGGAAAGTGTAAGTGCATTAGGTGGGAACGAATCCCCATTGTAATAGCTACTTATGGGGGACCTACAAATATTTGCACATTTTTTCTTTTATTTATATAGTAAATAATTTCCTTCTGTCTCATAAATATAGGAATTGCCTAGGCACTGGCAATGTGGTAAGGGAGAACTATAGCTAACAGCTAGGTTTATGAGCAGCTTACAGTTTAGTAGGGAAGACAGACATCAAACAAGTAATGACACAAACATATGACATACATTATGACCTAAATAATTAATTGTTGGTTTGATGTGATCCTAAAGGAGAGAAACAGGTACTGAGAGAATGTGGAATAATGGGATTTATCCTTGTCTCTGTGACTAGTAAGGCTAAAAAGACTTTCCCAAAATCAGCGAGGAAGGAAGAGCCTCAATCCTGCAGTGCCAGGTTAAAGATTTTGGCCTACATCATAAGAAGAATGAGAGAACATAAAAGGACTTCAAATAAGGGAGAGTCACCATCAGAATTACATTTTTAAACTACAATGCCAGTGTGGAAAATGGATTGATTGGGAGTTAGAGGAGATGGAGGGAAGCAAACAAACTGGCTCATATCAGTAGTCTGTGCTAGAGAGGATGGTGACTTCATCATGGGTGTTGACAGTGGTGAATGAACAAAGAGAAGATTTTGAGATTCTTAGGTAGAACTGATAGGACTTTGTATGATATGAGGGGTGAGAAATAGAGATAAATCAGAGTTGTATCCACAATTTCCAGGTGGAATGACTGGATGTGTGCGGGTGCCATTTATTAAAATAGAGTGTATATTGGTTGTACTTTGCAGACATTAAAACATTATATAGATATTTTATTTTATTTATTTAAAAAAATTTTTTTAATGTTTATTTACTTTTGACAGAGAGACAGAGCACAAGCAGGGGAGGGGCAGAGAAAGAGGGAGACACAGAATCGGAAGCAGGCTCCAGGCTCTGAGCCGTCAGCACAGAGCCCGACTGCGGGGCTCGAACTCACAAACCGTGAGATCATGACCTGAGCCGAAGTCGGTGCTTAACCGACTGAGCCACCCAGGCGCCCCTATATAGGTATTTTAAAATTCATAGGCACCATCAATCCAAGGGTATAAATAGAAGTTATATAAATATTAATATTCAAATATCTCTAGTTTAAAGTTTCCTTGCTCGCTTAGAAATCCCAGTCCTTTATAGTAATTTCTAGAAAAGCTACAGGACATGCATGTGTGTGTGTATGTGTGTGTATGTATCTATATCCATGAAACAATCTATACACTGGTCCTTGTTATCTTTTGCTATTTCAAAAGCCATTTCGAAGTCCCAGCTGTCATACCTTGTTGGATAAATTAGAATTATAATTTAATGTAAAAGTTATATTTTGACTGAATATATATTATTTGTGTTAAACCTAAGGTCACCAAATTAAAAAAATAGGACATTCATTTAAATTTGAATTTTAGATAAACAACAAATACTTTTTTAGTAGAAAGATATCCCAAACATTGCATGAAGCATACTTATACTAAAGATTATTTGTTGTTTTTGGAAATTTGAATTTAACTGGGCATCCTGTGATTTTAGGTAACCTGCTTAGAATGCATACCTAGAATTCTGACTGTGTTTTCTAAGGTTACATTCATTAAAAAGAAGATGTTTTTCCCATCCTGGAAATTCCTCAGTTGCCTATGTTTTTCAAGTAGCAGAATATCCTTATTAAATACAAGTAACTCCGCTTATGAAGAATACTGGGCAGCTGTCTCGGTCAAATAACGGGGTGGTAAAGAGGACTTTCCTTGCAGCAGAGTTCTAAATTTCCAAGAGGGATCTAGAGGATCTTTAGGTACTTTGAAACATTTTCTGTGATCATGTAGAGCAAAAATAACTCAAGATGATTCATAGACTAGATTCTGAGTTGTCCTGAAGACTAAGGGCATTAGTTCTTTCTTTTAATATAGTATTTGGATTATTTAAATCTGTAAATTTAGGGGCATCTGGGTGGCTCGGTCTGTTGAGCATCCAACTTTTGATTTCAGCTCAGGTCATGATCTCAGGGTCATGAGATCGAAGCCCCATGTTGGGCTCTGTGCTGGGCATGAAGCCTGCTTGGGATTCTTTCTCTTCCTCTCTTTCTACTCCTTCCCCTGCTCACACATGCATGCACTCTCTCTCTCGAAATAAATAAACTTAAAAAATAAATAAAAATAAATAAATCTATGAATTTACTTTAAAAACGGCATTGGTAACATCTTTGTACGTATTATTTTCACCGCTTATTAAACTATTTTTTGTGTGTTTCCTATGTAAACCAATAGATGCATAGACGATTAAAAAATTTCTTAATATGTGAGGTTTCCTTGAGTAAAAATCAATATATATGATGGTAAATTGCTGGAAACTCCAGCCATACTGCCCAGGTTTACATCCAGAGTCTACAGTTCATAAACTGTGTGAACTTGGGCAAATTACTTATACTTGCTATGCTTCATATTTCTTCTACCCCAAAAGATTGGTGTAAACATTAAAAAAAATGTATATGTTTGCATGTGGGTGTGTACCTCAAATTAGCAAATGCTGAGTACAAGTTAGCTTAATTTTACTAGATATTTGATTTATTTTATTGTAAGAAAATGCGGCTTATATAATTTCTCCTTTTTATCTATGGACTATGATTAAAGATAGCACATATCTATAAGCCAAATAATTTTGAGAGTTTCTCTATAGGTCAGAGCCATCCTGGCTTTGTCTAAGATGAAGGGAAGCAGATTATGATGTGTTAAAAGATAGTTGAGAGCGTATATATTGTATAGCTTTTGTTCTCCCTGGGAGGTGAGAGGCACAAATGAAGGGAAGCACATGAGTGATGGCAATCCTTCACATGCCACCATCGCTGAGAAAGGATGTGTCTAGGGAAGCGCGATGAATTATGCCACTACACTGAGATCCTCGCTCAGGTTGGGGACCATGACTTTGTAGTAGAAATGGTATGCATAGTGGCACAGTTTTCTCCAACACTGCTCAGTGATTCTGTAGAAAACGTCAGTTGTTGATGGACACTGAGGTGAAAAAATAGAAGAGGGTAGTAAGTTTCTAGCATGGGATTGGGCAGTTAAAAAGCGAATCCAACTCTGGGAAGATCGGGAGTGACCGTGGAATTGAACAGTGTCTCTAGGGTGGTAAAAGGACATAGGCAGCTGGAAGCAAAGGGGCTGTGGTCAGAAACCAGGATATGGGCATGTAGAAGCTCAGAAGTGAAGTAGTTCTATGTGAAGACACGCTCTGGGAGCAGACATAAAAGTGAGTTCCTGGATCGCGGTAGAGATAGAATCATGGAAAACCTTGAGGAATTCTGAGGCGAGGCTTTCACCATCGTAGAGATGAAATCAAAGTCAGAGAACTATACAATTTCATCCACTTTTGATACTACTGTGGCATCTCTTTTTCTGGCTTCCCACAAACCACTCTCTCTTGGTTCTCGTCTTACTTCCTTGACTTTTCTATCACATCTTTTTGGCACCTTCTCTATTTTGACTGGGCCCTTAAAGATTCCCCAAGGCCAAATTATTGGCCTTTTCTTCACTAAAGATCATAAAAAATCCTGGAAGATAAGAAGTGAAAGAGTGCTAACAGATGAAGTAGAGACAAAGACGTCAGGGATTGGATGTCTGCAAGGAAGGGAGTATGAATAAAAAAGTCATCAAAACCCAAAGCCAACAGCAAAAAAACTACCTGCAAAAGAGTGATTTTCAAAAGATGTTAGATTTCTCATTAGTCACAACTAGTATGTTGGGGAATACAGGAGAGAAAGGCTTTCAGAGTTCTAAGAAAGATGATTTTGAGATTAGAATTACAATCTCAATCAAATTATAAATCAATTTAAATGAAGTCATTTTTCTATATGTTGTAATTGGGAAAGTTAATTATCTTTGCACTCTTTATGGCAAAGTGATTTGAGGGTATATTCCATAAAATAATATTAATAAAAAGATATACAAGAAATAGTGGAATCGATTCAGGCATCAAATGAAAACAATCACAATATAACAGTTGATCTCTTTTTAGAAATTTGGTACAAATTAGAATGGTTCAGTGGGCTCTAAGAATAATATCTTCAAGAATGAAAAGAATTTTGAAATCTAGACAGAATAAGTAGGAAGCTACAGACATCAGGAATATCCTGAAGAGAATATATGTTTATTCTCTCAAAAAGGAAAAAAAAATAAAACAGGGAGGAGCAGCCTCAAAACTATTTAAGAAAACTAATATGTCAAATATGATGTAGATTAATATGAAAAATAATTTGAGCTTGAAGGATAAACCTTTTGATCTTGATGCCAGGAATATTCTCATTTGAATAGCACATGAAAAAATATGTATTATCATTATATTACTTGCTAATGAATAATATCTGCATATTCATAACAGTTTAAACTATTTTATTGACTTGTAATTTTAATCAACCTACAGACAATGTATGGGAGATAATTCTGATTAAAAAACAGAGTGTGAGTTCTATTAGCCTAGACAATGTAAAAAAGTGAAGTTATACTGACAGTGTACTAGAAGAAGGAGAAGGAAGGATACAAGTCTTCCTAATATTGGAAAGATAAGATAAAATAATTATGCCAACAAAAGACACTCCTCTCCCCCATCCCCTCATACCAGTGCAGGAGAACAAGAGAACGCATTTATCAGTGAGTAAACATGAGAGATTGATGTGTATGTAAAGGTAGTATGGAAATGTCTACAAAGTCTGGACCGATTTCCACACAGATTTATACAGAAAAGTCAGAGAGAATAATGAAAACTTCTCTTATCTCCTTGAGAGATAAGAGGAATTACCTTGTGACTGTCTCCTGAATAACTTGTCAGAGACTTCTCACTTAATCTTGGACATGTATGTTCACAATTTCAAGGATCATGCAGCCCACAACCTTGCATTGTAGGGACTAAAAGATCTGACATCTTATCAGAGTTATTAGGTTTTCAAGGTGACACCCTAAGGATGGGACGGTTGGGACACAGTCTCCTTCCTTCTCTTTATTAAACAAAGGAGTCTTGATCTTCTTATTCTTGTGATTTGAAAACCTGACCATTTTACTTTATGTGGCATCATTGTACAAAGTGAGGAGTCCAAGGATATAGTTCATGGTTGATGGAACAAAAAATTAAAATTTAAGTGTAATATATGTTATGAAGGCATAGCTACTAAAAATAACAATCTAACTAGAAAAATTGAGGAAGGGCGGTTGGATCATATGAAATAAATCCTCATCTATCATGACTAAAAATCAATGGAAATTACCTAAGGGTGATAAGTTAAGAAATAGCCATGTAAGCATATTATTTAGCAGTATGAAGGTAACCTATAGGGCAACTTAACCCAGAAATACTACCGGGTGATGGCTTTCAGGAGCGTAATTAATTATTATTACTTCTGTTGATTCAGAATGCTTAGCAAAATGAATTTTAAAATTTGATCATTTTAAAAAAGAAATATTTGAAAATTTAGAAGTTAATGTTCCTGGTACAACACGTAAAAATAAAAATAAAAATGATGCTTTCATTTCCAATTAACTAAAATTTTCTATAGCTCTTAAGAAGAGTCTCAGTGAGTATGTATGTATTCTATGTATTTTGTCCTTTATATTGATCACAAAGAACTTATTAATATCTTGAAATGTAGGATATTTCTGGTTGCTATAAAGCTTTGAGATCTTATGTATCTGCATATATATGATGAGTAAAGGAAAGTTTCAGTCGATGTATTTTCTAACCAATGAAAAATGAAAGATTATTACTTATGCTTGAAGCAAATACAAGTAAGCAATGATGACTGTCAATGATGACTATATATAATCTCCATCTTTCGTCTGTTCTCTGTTTCCCTCCCTCTATTTCTCCTATCATCCATCCACTCTAGGTGCACACACCTTTATCTGGTAGTTACCATAAAAATATCCTCATGCAATTGATGTCAGGTGATTAAAAAAAACAATAAAAATGCATTCTGCTGTTTCTTCCTCTTCTAATGTAAAGTTTCAGGCAGTTAATCAATGTCAGAGTGTGTGAGATACACTGTTTAACAAATATATTACATAGAAAAGTTGTCTGGCTCAGTTACCTAAGAAACCAAGGAGGAAAGAGCTAATAATTCCCCAGGAATTGTAGTTGATTTTGATAGCAGCCATATTTTTCTCCCCTTCCAAAATTTTATCATCCATCTATTTTCCTGATATTTCCTTTAATTGTCCATTGGCTGTATTTTTCAGAGGAGATAACTTTGAACAAGATTTAATTTATGCAACAAGCATGAGAACCTATTAAGACAAGTCAGCACTTTCTTAACCACTGTGGAGAACTGAAGCGTGCATTTGATTTCTGCTCTCAAGTAGCTTATTCTACAATAGTTGTAGGGCATATAAGTAACTGTGAGGTAGTGGATAATGCTATGTATTTTAGAATAAAATCCACAGTGTAGTACTGTGGATGAAAGGAGTAGGCAGAAATGAATTAGGGCCAAGAATTTCAGGATGCTTCCTGGACAGGGGGTGGTATTGTCCAAAATCCAGACTTTATGACTATGGATGGAAGTTGGTGAGGGTGATTTTCCAGGCAGAAAAAGAGAGTGTGAATAAAGGTGTAGAGATGTGGAAACAAATGAGTTTGGGGAAGTGAGCACTCTAGTTTGTCTAAAGTTTCAGGTCTAGTTTGTGGAAGTTTTAGAAGTAAGACTAAGTATCTCTACTTGAGGAAGCACGAGGTAATGAGAGCTAAGACTAGATCAGTAGGTAGAGGTAAGCTTGTGGAGAATCTGAAAGTCAAGCATTGTGTACTGTATTAACCAGGCAACCTCACAGTTTTGAACAGGAACGTGACATGGAGGAGAAAGAGAAGGCGGCAGTGAAGATTAGCAGAAGAATTGGCAGGCTAAATTAAATATTTAACATTTCTACCAGCTTTACTTGTTGCTCTTTGTTCTCCTCCTAAATCCAGGTCAGGAAAGCAGATTTAAAAGTGGTTATGTCCCGGGGCACCTGGGTGGCTCTGTCAGTTAAGCGTCCGCCTTCGGCTCAGATCACGATCTCACTGTTCCCGAGTTCGAGCCCCGCATCTGGCTCTGTGCTGACAGCTCAGAGCCTGGAGCCTTCTTCGGATTCTGTGTCTCCCTCTCTGTCTATGCCCCTCCCCTGCTCATGCTCTGTCTGTCTCTCTCTCTCTCAAAAATAAACATTAAAAAAATTTTTAAGTGGTTATGTCCTTCCCACACCTGTGTACATTTACTCTCTGCAACTTCTATTTTGTTTTTATTATTATTATTATTTTACAAAAAATTAGTTAACATGGAGTTCAATGTTGGTTTCAGGAGTAGAATTCAGTGATTCATCCCATACATAAGACACCCAGTGCTCATCACAACAAGTGCCCTCCTTAGTGCCCATCACCCATCCAACCCATCTCCCACCTCTCTTCATCAACCCATAGTTCTCTATCATTAAGAGTCTCTCATGGTTTGTTTCTCTCCCTTTCTCCTTCTCCTTGCATATATTCATCTGTTTTGTTTCTCAAATTCCATGTATGAGTGAAATTGTATGCATCTGTCCTTCCCTGACTGACTTACTTTGCTTTGCATAATACACTCTGTCTCCATGCATGTCATTGCAAATGGCAAGATTTCATTCTTTTTGATGGCTGAGTAATATTCCATGGCACGTATATGTATGTGTGTGTGTGTGTGTGTGTGTGTGTGTGTGTGTGTGTGTGTGTGTGTACCACATCTTTATCAATTTATCAGTCTATGGACATTGCTCCCTCCATAGTTTGGCTATTGTTGATGCTGCTGTTATAAACATTGGGGTACATATAGCCCTTCAAATCTATGTTTTTGTATTCTTTGGGTAAGTACCTAATAGTGCAATTGCTGGATCATAGGGTAATTCTATTTCTAGTTTCTTGAGGGACTTCCATACTGTCTTCCAGAGTGGCTGCACCAGTCTGTATTCCCACCAACAGTGCAAAAGGGTTCCCCTTTCTCCGCATCCTTGCCAACCAACACCTGTAGTTTCTTGTGTTGTTAATTTTAGTCATTCTGACAGATGTGAGGTAGTATGTCATCATGGTTTTGATTTGTATTTCCTTGGTGATGAATGATGTTGAGCATCTTTTCACGTATCCATTAGCCGTCTGGATTTCTTCTTCAGAAAAATGTCTATTTGTGTCTATTTCTTAACTAGGTTATTTGTTTTTTGGGTGTTGAATTTGATAAGTTCTTTATAGATTTTGGATATCAAACCTTTATCAGATATGTCATTTATAAACATCTTCTCCCATTCCCTAATCTGCCTTTTGTTTCCTTCACTGTGTGGAAGGTTTTTATCTTGATGAGATCTCAATAGTTAATTTTTGCTTTTGTTTACCTTGTTTCTGGAGACATGTCAAGTAAGAAGTTGCTGTGCCCAAGGTCACAGAGGTTGTTGCCTGTTTTCTCCTCTAGGATTTTGATGGCTTCCTGTCTCACATTTAGGTCTTTCATCCATTTTGAGTTTATTTTTGTGTGTGGTCTAAGAAAGTGGTCCAGTTTATTTTTCTCCATGTCACTGTTCATTTTTCCCAGCACCATTTCCTGGAGAGACTGTCTTTTCCCCTTGAATATTCTTTCCTGCTTTGTAGATTAGTTGGCCATACATTTGCAGGTCCTTTTCTGGGTTCTTTATTACATTCCATTGATCTATGTGTCTGTTTTTGTGCCAATACCGTACTGTCTTGATGATGACAGCTTTGTAATATAACTTGAATTACAGAATCATGATGCCTCCAGTTTTGTTTTTCTTTTTTAGGATTGCTTTGGGTATTCAGGGTCGTTTTTGGTTCCACACAAATCTTAAGATAGTTTGTTCTAGCTCTGCAAAAAAAGCTGCTGGTGTTTTGATAGAGATTTCATTAAAAGTGTAGATTGCTTTGGGTATTATAGATATTCTAACAATGTTTGTTCTTCCAATCCATGAGCATGGAATGCTCTTCCATTTGTTTGTGTCCTCTTCAATTTCTTTCATAAGCATTCTATAGTTTTTGGAATACAGATCTTTTACCTCTTTAGTTAGGTTTATTCCCAAGTATCCTCTTGTTTTTATTGTAATTGAAAATGGGATCAATTCCATGATTTCTTTTTCTGCTGCTTCATTATTGGTGTATAGAAATGCAACAGATTTCTGCATGTTGATTGTATATCCTGTGACTTTGCTGAATTCATGTATTAGTTTTCACAATTTTTTGGTGGTCTTTTGTATTTTCCACATAGAATATCATGTCACCTGCGAATAGTGTAAGTTTGACTTCTTCTTTGCCAATTCGGATACTTTTGTTTCTTCATCTCTGCACCTTTTCAATGGAGTTCATAGAAACCAATGAAAAGCATAACCAAATTTCCTCTCTGTCCATGCCCTGCGTACTCTGATGTTCCCTTGGCTGTTCCTGTTCTCTCCTAAGCGTCTTGACTGAGACCAGCCCAGCTAGCACATGATGTTCTTCCCCACCTGATTGTTTAGTTGTTTCGGCAAACCCAGTGTCTTCTTAGCCTACTAGAATTTCTGCCCTATCATATTCCCTGGTCAAACCCTGAAAGAATCTCAAGTAAATCACAATCTGATCTGTAGTCAATGGAACAAATAAGAGTTAAGAATTAATCTTTATTTTATACAGCTAAAAAGTCATGCAGTCAAATTCAATTTCAGAAAAATACTTAAAAAGAAGGGATTGATAGGTTTTTATTTCCCTAAATCACATACTAATCTTTAGGGACAATTGGTATGATAATCCATTATTTACTATTTCTATGCAGTAACAATCTTCTCTGCAAAGAAGATGAGAAAGAGAGTAAAAAATTACATTTTATTAGAACTGCTCACAGTTGCAGTAGTGACTAGCTGATATTTGATTAAGGATCAGTCAGCATTCTATTATCATGCATTAGGATTGGCCCTTAAAATCATACTAGATAAAAACTGGAGAAATATGATTTCAGACCAGAAGTGCTTTCTGAGAAAAATCATTTACTTTAAACTGATTATTTTGGTATAAATTTTCAAAGTGGTGGCTCTAATAGGATTATTGAGCAGAGAATTGAATGCTTTTACATTATTAAAGAAGAGCCATTAAACGTTGTGGTTTTTCAGGTGGCTTTTTATTTCCTTTGCATCTGAGTTGATGCTTTCTGTGAAAATGCTTTGTGGCTCCGCATTTCCTTTGTAGATTATTAATAAGCTCTGAAAAGTTTGGCATAAAAATAAAATCGTATTTCCTTGAAAGATAGAGTTGAATCTCTATTTTCTTTTAAAAGAACCTTGACATGTTTGACATGATATAGTAGTAAATTGAAATATTTATTTATTAATAACAAATTAATGTTAATATTAATAAGTATTTTGTCTATGTCTGTTTTATTTTTAGTTAGCAGGGAAAGTATTATTTTTGTACTGGACAGATGAGGAGGCCACAGAAAATTAGATGATTGTGTCAGTATTGCACCAAGAATAAATGATCGAACCTAGAAGTCAAACCTTCAGATTTGTGGTTTAATACTCTGTGAAACATTCTGCCTCTTGCTACTAAATCAAATTCACAGTGTAATTGGCATAAGAGTGTGGAGACTGATTTTGGGAAAAAGCAGAATGACATTATTATAGCAAATTCCAAAATACAGCATATTCTGATGATATGAACTATCATACAAGGCTGCAGTATATTGATGATAAAAGCAAAGCATATTGGTTACTATGGAGTTAAGCCAAATGATTTCGAAATTTAGTTGGAGTCGAAATATGTGAGTGTTTGTGAGCATATATGTTTGAATCAATTTCATAACGTAGCATATATCTTGCCATTTATTTATTTATTTACTTACTTATTTATTTATCTATCTTTGATATGTCTTGCCATAGATAAACCATGAGCTCTTTGTTAGGAACAGGAACCATTGATTTTTCACCGTTTACTCCCGGTGTCTAATGCGATGCCTCCATCAGTTGTCCTTTAGTAAAGATCTGTTGAATTAATTGCATTAATAAATCTTTATTCAGAGTGAGAGGAGTTTTTGGTTTCCTTTTCTCTCCTAAAACATACATACATGCTTTCCATAGCTATATAAAATAGTATGGCTGGAAGTGGACTTTTATAGAGTAACACCCTACAAAAGGCCTTTGAAGTTGCACGCCCTACCATTTCCTACCAGGAAGTGTAAAATTGGACAGAGGGCCGTGTCCTCCCACAGTGTAGTCCTAAGCCAAATCTTGCTATTTTCCCAACGTGTGCTAAGTAACCCCAAGATCCATTTTTACAATGGATTAAATATTTGACAATTTTCACTAGTTCATATTCGTATTTTGAAAGAGTTCCAGTGCCACCCAGACATGCACGTAAATGTGTTTCAGCCCCATATGTTCATTCTTCACGGGATATGTATTCCATTACTCACAATAAAAAAAAGTAGAAAATGTGTAAATCCCTTATATAAAGCCCTTAGCCAGAAACAATTCTATCTCCATGGAATTTCATAAATCTTTTCAATTTATAAGCAAGAGCTGTACAATACTCCAGAGATATTTCCAAAGCAATTCCTTATCGTTTTCCCTAAGATTTTTTTCTTAGTTCTTATAATATTTCCTAAAGACTCTGTGCTCCCAATCACTAGGCCTTAGAGAAATTACAATTGGATTTTAAAAGATAACAAATGCCATATTATTTAAAGTTTATGAAGGTACTGTCATCACCACACAGGGGGAAAAAATAAAAAAAGCATGTACAGTGTGATTTTTCTCCTGCAAACTTGGACAAGCTGTAAGTACCCTATCTGGTTGCCATGAGGAGAAGAGATTTCTCTGAGTCTGGAGCAGGAGATACTTACTGTAGGTATCATAAAGGGAGAGGCAGAGAAGACAAACTTCCCATTTTGGTTGAAAACCAGTCCTAACAAATATTCTTATAAAAAATAAAGTTAGAAAGACTGAATATAAACTTGCAAAGGCCTCAATAAACATTCAATAAATGAATAAAATAAGAAAGAAAGAAAGAAAGAAAGAAAAGAAAAAAAGGAAATAAAGGGAATAAAGAAGGGAAGAAAAAGAAAAGAAGAAGGCAGGAAAAAAGAAGGGAAGAAAGAAAGGAGGAAGGAAAGAAGGGAGGGAGGAAGGAAAAAGCAGCTATGTTTCATTTCCCTTGGAAGGCTTTGGTTTTGATGTCTTCTTTGCCACCTCCTCAAACATTATCTCAGTTTAATTGTAATTGATTTTCTGAGAACACTTTAAATATCCTTTTAAAAAACCTCAGCGGCTTTAAATGTGTTTAAATTTCCATCACAGATGTGTTTGTCCCTTTAACTAAAGAAGCCTGGAAGTATTTACTGGTGCCAAATGCAATATCAGCTTTTAAGAGAAATGTGAGTGTATTTCGAGTAAACCCTGTAGAGCACAGTTAAATTCTAGAAATTTCATTTATAAAGAAAAGTTCTCTATTTTTAAGAAAGTGTAATAAATAATGCTTTTACAATTATAGAATAAATGATGATGGCCATGATCCTAAAATACAGGTAGAAACATTATATGGCTTTGTTTATTGAAAGTTAAAAGTGGAGACTAGATAGAAGGAAATACGTGACTTTTTTCTCATGCTATTCATTTTTTCTGTCGGTTGAGAGAGGGAGAGATTAGATTCAGGGTTCTGATAAAATGTAAATTGAACAAAATGTCCATTGCAATCGCACTGCCGCTACCCTTCCTGCTGGAAATCACTGAACAACTTGAAAATTGAGGAAGACCACAGAAAAGGGACTTGTGATGCCAAACTTTATTATATAACGTCTTTGAACTGAGAATAAGCTCCAGAAGGGATATGATTGCAAAAATGATTTCAGCATTGTACAAGTTATACAAGATTATACAAGTATGAAATCTAGCCCAGGAGTTTAAAAAACTTTTAACTTTTTTTAACTTCTTTAACATTTAGAATTAAGTGTAATGCTATTTCAAATACATAATGATGTGTATCTTTTATACATGTACATAAATCTATATAATACACTTGACTCTCATTAGTCACAGTGGTTATGTCTTATGTCACTGCGATCACTGAGGTAGTCAATAGTGAACCATTTCTCCTAGGGAAAATCCTCTGAGCCTCTGAACACAACATTTTCACTGAATGATCAGTAGTACATAATCTTGTTTTATGTGTGTTTTTGTGTAAGGGTACTTCGTATAATAGATAGTGTTGATTCATGAACATTGAACTCATGGCCAACCACACTGTAACGCAAGCCTCAACAGAGCTTATTTCATACGCATATTTTCTCCCTGAGGTACATCACAGCCTTCCCAGGCTTGGAAGCATGAGACGGCACTGAAGCACTCTTCTTGGGGGCCATCGTTCACAATGAAATCACCAATGAGAAGCACAAAAAATGTGAAAAATGTGGCACTAGGTAGACCCCATAAAGAACATTCATTTACAGTATAAGAGTTGAAATAAGAGGGCAAAGTGTTGTCTTGTTCCATCTCAGTTGGGAAGGTGCACATCAGGTGTCCCAGATTTTTCAACACCCTGTATATGCACGTGCCCATACATGACACGAAGGATCCCAAATACTGCTTTTGAGGTTTAGCTAGCAGGCAAATTCACAAATATGGAATCCATGAATAATGAGGAATGCCTGCGTGTGTGCCCGTGTGTGTATGTATGCATCTGCTTAAAGGATTATTTATTTTTCAATGGTAACTGTTGTGTGAAAGAAAATTTTGCTAAAAAGAAAAGGAAAGCTGATTTTCAACACAGATTTCTCTAAGGATTTTGACAAATTCATAGTGTCACAAGTGTCTACCACCACGGTTCTACCAATCAAAAGTTCCCCTGGGTTACTCCTAGGTAAACAACTTCTCTTCCTACCTCACAACTGCTAGAAATTACTAATCTCTTTTCTGTACTGATAGTCTCGCCTTTCTAGAAACTCTTCTAAATGGAATCTTATCTCATGCAGCCTCTGATGTAGCAGGATTCTCACAGGCTTTTCTTTCCAGGAAGCAACTTTATTTATGCTGACACTGTTCAGTTGGGTTCATACCCAAAGAACTGAGCCCTGAACGCCACGTGGCATAATTTTTTTAATATACATTTTCTATTTCTTTGTCTCGCATGTATGGTAACACACACAAACATGCAGTCTGGTTAAGTGGTCTCATGTTACAAGGTCTTTAGGGATGTTGTCAGGTATGCATATAGCCAGGTTGCCTTGAGGTGTTTCTTTTTTTTTTTTTTTTCCTCTCCTTAGCTAGGTGACCCTACCGCACTGAGTCTGGCTTCCTATACTTAGCATAATGCATCTGATATTCATCCATAATTTGTCCTTCATTTTTTCCCTACTGAGTGTTCCTTCCTATGGATGTAATAGTTTGTTCATTCATGTATTTGTTAAAGAACATATGGGTTACTTCAAGTTTTTGGAAATTATGAATGAAGCTGCTTTAAACAGTCATATACAAGTTTTGGTATGAACTAAAATTAATTTATCTTGGAGGAATACCTACGAGTAGAATTTCTGTTCCATTTGCATTCCCGACAACGACGTATGAGAATTTCGGTTGCTACATATTCTTACTGGTGCTTGTTATTATTATTTTTTAAATGTTTGTTTATTTTGAGAGAGAGAGAGAGAGAGAGAGAGAAGGAGGGAGGGAAGGGTGAAGAGAGAGAGAGACACAGAATCCAAAGCAGGTTCCATGCTCCGAGCTGCCAGCGCAGAGCCTGACGCGGGGTTTGAACTCACAAACCATGAGATTGTGACCTGAGCGGAAGTTAGACGCTTAACTGACTGAGCCCCCCAGGTGCCCATGGTGCTCATTATTGTTAGTTTTATTTTATTTTCTTTACATTTCAGCCATTTTAACAAGTCTTTAATGATATCTCACTGCAATTTTAATTCATATTTTCTGAATAGTGATGTTGAGCAATTTTTCAGACTTATATGCCATTCATATATCCTTTTTAGTGAAATGTCTATTTAAATCTTTTGCCTACTTTTAAAACAGTATTGTTTGTCACCATAGTGTTGAGTTAAAAAGTACTTTACATATTCTGGGTACTAGTCTTTTGTCAGACATATGGTTTCTCTTTTCATTCTTTTCAGGGAACAAAAGTTCCTAATTTTGGTGAAATTTATTCCAAGTTTTTCTTTTATACATTGTGCATTTTGTTAAAAGGTTTATTTTATTTTTAGAGAGAGAGTGCAAGCAGGAGAGAGGGGCAAAGGGAGAGGGAGAGAGGATCTTAAGCAGTCTCCACGTTCAGCATGGAGACTGACGCAGGTCTCTGTCCCATGACCCTGGGATCATGACCTGAGCCGAAATCAAGAGTCAGATGCTCAGCTGACCAAGCCACCCAGGTGCGCCTATATATTGTACATTTTTTGGTCAGATCAATGATTTGTTTTTGCCTAATCTGAGGTCACATAGATTTTCTCTGATGTTTTCTCTAAGAAGTTTTGTAGTTCCTCATTGTACATTTAGGTATGATTTATTTTTAGCCAATTTTTATGTAAGGAGTGAGGTATGGGTTCAGTTTTATTGTTTTTGTGATGGATAAAAATCCAATTGTTCCAATACTACTTGTTAAAAAAGCTGCCTATGCTTTTTCTACCTAATTGCATTTGTATCTTTGTCACAATTGTTATTTGTATATGTCTGCGGGTCTAAATCTAGACTCTATATTTTGGACCTTTGATCCGAATGCCTATCATGACACTAATACCACTCTGTCTTAATTACTGTGGCCTTGTAATACATCACAAAATCAAGTAACAGTTAGTCTATTCTCAAAGAAGGAGCTTCACTTCTTGAAAGGGAGGAGAATCAAAGAATTTGACGACATATTTTAAGCTACCATGGGGATCTTTTGTTTCCAGTAGAGATATTTTAATGCTGCAAATTTCCCCAAGCACGGCTTTAGCTTCACACATTTTGATATTTTATTTTTATTTATATTCATTTAAAAATATTTTTTAATTTCTTTGAATCTTCCTCTTTGTTCCATGAGTTACTTAGTTGTATGTTGTTTAATTGCCAAATATTTGCAGGTTAACTACTTACTTTTCTATTGCTGATTCTCGGTTTAAATCTATATGGACTGAGAATACTTTGTATGATTTCTGTCCTCTTAAATATGAAAATATTTGTTTTGTGCCTAAGAATATGGTGTGTGTTTGTGAATATTCTATGTGTACTTGAAAAGAATATCTATTTTGCTATTGTTGGATAGGGATCTATAAATATCTATTAGATCAAGCTTGTTGATAGGATTTTCTGTATCTTTGCTCATTTTTCCATCCAGTTGTTCTATCTGTGATAGAGAAGTATTGAAGTCTTTAGGTATTAGTGTCTATTTCTCTTTTCAGTTTTATTAGATTATTGCTTCCTGAATTTGGAAGCTTTGTTGCCAGGTGCATATAAATTTAGAATTTTTATTTCTTCTTAATGAATTGATGCTTTAGGTCATGTATTGACCCTTTTTCTCCATATATTCCTTTGTTCTGAAGTCTACTTTTTTAACATCAATATAGCTATTCTAGCTTTCTTTTGATTTGTATTTAATCACAAAATTTGTTGTCATTCTTTTACTTTTTTCCTGTATGTTATTATGTTTAAATTGGTTTTCTTGGAGACAGAATATCCTTGGATCTTGATTTCTTTTTATTTCATTTGACAGTCACTTTTTATTTAATCTGACAGAACAATTTTAACTATTCTGATCATTTTCATTAAGTGCAATTATAAGGTGGTTGCGTTTATATCTACTCATTTATTATATTTTCAGTTTCTCCCATCTCTTTTGTTCATTTGTCCTGTTTCCCTGTTATGGTCTTTTCTTTTTTTTTTTTTATTTTTTTCGTATTCAAACATTGTTAGCATTTCTTTTTTGTTATATCTACTGACATTTTAAAACATTGATTGGCATCTTATTTAATCTTATTTAATCTTTGCATTGTTTCTTTTGTGCTTTCTCTAAGGATTTATAATATACACAGGTACATATACTTCATAAGAGTTAATTTTATGTGTCAACTTGACTGGGCTAAGGGATGCACAGATAGCTGGTAAAACATTATTTCTAGGTGAGTCTGTCAGGGTGTCCCTGGAAGAGATTAGCATTTGAATTGGTAGACTGATGCGAATGGGAATCATCTAACCTGCCGAGGGCTCAAATATAACAAAAAGGAGGCAGAAAGACAAATGTGCACTCTCTGCTTGAGCTGAGACATCTATCGTTTTTGTCCTCAGTCCTCAGGCATCACTGCTTTTGGTTCTGGGGGCTTTAGACTCAGATTGTGCTTTATGCCAACAGCTCGCTTAACGCTGGGGCCTTGGACTCTTACTCAGGCCTTTAGACTTGGACTGAGTTACACCAGTGACTTTTCTCCAGCTTGCAATCAGCCGATTTCTACAATTAATTTCTCCCTGTCTGTCTCTCTCTCTCTCTCTCTCTCTCAATCTCTCTCTCTCTCTCTCTATATATATATATATATATATATACATATATATATTTATTTGCATGTATTGTACATGTATATATATTTTTTATACAGAAAATACTGAATAAAAGTTAACTAAGCCGTCGTGTGTATGTTATCCCATTTTTGAATTTTTAACTTTTTTTTTTTAATTTTTTTTTTTAATGTTTATTTATGTTTGAGACAGAGAAAGACAGAGCATGAGTGGGGGAGGAGCAGAGAGAGAGGGAGACACAGAATCAGAAGCAGGCTCCAGGCTCTGAGCTATCAGCACAGAGCCCGACGCGGGGCTCGAACTCACAGACCTCGAGATCATGACCTGAGCCGAAGTCGGCGCTCAACCGACTGAGCCACCCAGGCGCCCCTGAATTTTTAACTTTTTAAAAATGTTCATTTATTTATTTTGAGGGGGAGGGGAGGGACAGAGTGAGAGAGAGAGAGAGAGAGGGAGAGAGAGAATACCAAGCAGGCTTCACACTGCCAACACAGAGTTCGATTTCACGAATGTAAGATCATGACCTGAGCTGAAATCAAGAGTTAGACGCTTAACTGACTGAGCCACTCAAGCGCCCCTGTGTTATTCCATTTTAAAGGTGCTAGGATTTCTGTTTCTTTTTTCCCTTTGCGGTATCTGTAATCAATGCTTATTTGAACTTAACGCAGTTTAATATTTGCAAACTAACTTTTGATATTTTACATACTTTTGGTGCAGTCTCTTAAAGAGAACATGTAAAAGTCTTTTGCCTCACTCTCTCTAGATCATGAGAGATTAATTTCCTCATTATTTTCTATAGGCAGTTCCAAAAAATCACAGCCACGAGCTCTGCTACTATTGTACAGTAGCCTGTGTGGCTTATTGAATAGTGGCACCTGAAAGATGTCCACATCCCAATCCCCTAAATTGGTGAGTGTTTTCTCAAGTGGCAAAAGGAAATTTACAGATGTGATTAAGTTAAGGATCTCAAGATGGGGGTGTTATTCTGGATTCCCTAGATGGACCCAAAGTAGTCTTAAGAGTGATCTTAAGGAGATTGGAGGGTTAGAGGGAGAAAATCATTGTAAATTTAGTTTTATATAACATATATACACACATATTATGCTTATATATACATATATATATGTATACACATGTATACATACATACAAACACACACATATATATTTTTTGTTACTTATTTTCTGGGATCTCAAATTTGCCAATCTCAGGCATACTAATAAGGTATTTTCAGGAATATAACTTCTAACAGTTGGGAGGAATTGCCTTACCTTTTGTATCAGTGTTTCATTCTTATTCCTCATTTGCTTATTCATTTATTTTGTTTATTCACTCATTCACTTTTAAAAAAACATTGTCGAGGACTATTTCTGGACACAGCAAATCCCTGACTCCAAAGTAGATTCCAACTTAGTGGAGATATCAGTTGTTGACTAATAACCTTAACGACAAGGCAGAATTGAATTAGTACCACAGAAGAATATATGCAATGGACTTAGGGGGTATAAGAGGGCTGATTAATTGTGCTTGGAAGGATAGAAGGAAAACATACTTGAGTTGGATCCTCCAAATGTAGAGCGTGTCAACAAGTGAGAATGAAGAGAGAAGAGCTATCTAAATCTTGCTATTCATGACCCAGCAGTTCATTCTATTTCTTCTCTATTTCTATCTGTATTTCTTTTATAGTTCTCAAGAATTTAATGTTTTTAAAATCAAAATAAAATATGATCATAAAGCACATTTTGTTTTTTCATGTCTTATTATGGTTTAGTGAGACACTTGTGATACAATGGAAAAAATAATTAGCCAATAACTCTATGTTTCAATACCCAGATGACATACAGACAGTGCTAAGCACTGGTCACTGTCTTAATCTGTGTTACCTGCCATAACAAAATACCATAGACTA
Organism: Paguma larvata; assembly: GCA_030068075.1. Classification (NCBI taxonomy): domain Eukaryota; kingdom Metazoa; phylum Chordata; class Mammalia; order Carnivora; family Viverridae; genus Paguma; species Paguma larvata. The sequence continues at coordinate 35,233,336 of CM057838.1, read as the reverse complement.
GGAGACATAAACCACAATTTGATTTCAAATAGCCCTAAAGTTTGGAAAACCCAAGATCGAGGTTCTGGCAAACTTTCTTTTCTTTCTTTTCTCTCCCTTCCTTCCTTCCTCCCTCCCTCCCTCCCTTCCTTCCTTCCTTCCTTCCTTCCTTCCTTCCTTCCTTCCTTCCTTCCTTCCTCTCTTCCTTCCTCCCTCCCTCTCTATCTCTCTCTTTCTTTCTTTCTTTCTTTCTTTCTTTCTTTCTTTCTTGTTTGTTTATTTTTGAAAGAGAGAGACAGACTACTAGTGGAGGAGGGGCAGAGAGAAAGGGAGACACAGAATCTGAAGAAGGCTCCAGGCTCTACAGCTTGAACTCCAGAATGGCAAGATCATCACCTGAGACAAAGTCACATGCTAAACCGACAGAGCCACCCAGGCACCCCAAACAAGGCTCCTTTTCTGTTGAAGCTCTTTTCCTGGCTCGCAGATGGCCATTTTCACTTCACATATTCAGTCCTCTGAGTGTCTGTGTGTGTCTGTGTGTCTGTGTGTGTGTGTGTGTGTGTGCGCGCGCGCGCACACGGGGGTGGGGGGGGGGAGAGAGAGATTAGGAGTTCTTATAAATCCATCAGTCTTCTCAGATTAGAGCCCTGGCCTTATGACCTCATTTAACATTAATCATCTTCTAAGATCCAAATTTTGGGGATTAGAGCTTTAATATAGAATTTTAGGGGGATATAATTCAGTTCATAGAGGTCATCTAAAAGACCAAATGGAATTAGAATAATTTTTTTTTAAATGTAGTGAATGCCTGCTAAGTGCCAAGCACCATTTCTGGTGTTTGAGATAATTGTGGGACATTCTTAATTGCATGGGTTAATATTTTATTGGAGAAAGGACCAACGATTAAAAGATGGCTACTAAACAAAAGCATGTTTGTGAGTTACAACAAATCCTATGAAATATACCTGTAGAGTGATAAGGTAGACTAACTAGGAAGGGAAAGGTATACTCCTTTAGAAAGTTAATGCCGTTAGCCTCTCTAAAGAGGTAATATTTTAACAAAGATGAACAGATTGAAATAGAGCCAGCCATGTGAAGATAAGAGAAAATAATTTTCTAGGTAGAAGAAGCAGCAAGTGCATAAAACTTGAGGGGAGAAAGTGTTCATGTTCGAGGAAATGAAGGGAAGCCAGGCTGACTGAAGTGTGATGAACGTTTGGCAGATAGGTTTAAGACGAGCTTGTGCAAACAGGCCAGGGTCAAGTTCTTTGAGGACTGAGGAGCAATGGTGGGGAATTAGAAATTTATTCAGAATATAATGAGAATCATAGCAGGGTTTTAAACAGAGGATTAACATAATCTTACACCTGTTTAAAAAAAGATTATTCCAACCTGCTGTGTGGAGAATAGATTGTAGGGAGGAAATAGAGATGCCAATAACCCACATAATGCTTTCTTGTAAATTAGAAAAAGGTATCTAATAAGACACTTTACTTCTACCTGTCAGAAAATTTGTATTATCATATTATTAAGATTTTGTCAGAATATGACAACTCTTCCATCTTAAGAAAAGTGTTCTAATAAATCAACAAATATACCATGTCTATATTAGGAATGGTGCTGCTTCAGGTGCCTGAACAATACTTGAAATGCCGATGGGAGCAAGAAGCCCAACTGAGAGTCTTGCATTGATCCAGGGAAGGGAGAGCATTGAAACTCTAGGTCTTAGCGCCAAAAGGCAATAGAGAAAAGTAGCAAGATTTAAAACATATTTGTAGATAAAATTACAAGGATAATGATGAATAGTAGGAGATGAAAAACAAAGAAGCAAAGATTATGTAGATTTGAGCCACTGGTATATAAAATAAAGGGTTTTTTAATTTTGTTTTTGTTGTTGCTTCTGGTGTTGGTGGTAGGAGAGGAGGAAATCAACCCTTTTTTTTGGTTCCGTGATTACTTACTGAACGTTTAGAGTCTGCAAGAGAGCAAGGTAATCAGTGTTACTGGATATTGATAGAGATAAGATAGTGTCCCAGTCATGAAGGACCTTACATAGCTGCTAATAGGAGGTGAGGTATAGAACAGATCGTTCCTTACAAGCTGCAGGATTTTTTGCAAAAAAGAGAAATGGAATATAATCTTCATATTCATATATTTAACATTCTGAATTTTTATTATCTTTAGTAGGTAAATCATTTAGGTTTGGTCGAAGAACGAATTAGAGAAGCAGCTGCTGTGGGGCTGGTAGGCAAAGGCCCATCAGGTTGCCCGGGCCTCTGTTTCTCTGCCATCCAGGAATCTCAGCTCTTCTTCTTGAGCTCCTGGAAACCTTGTGGCAACTGTGTTATTCTGGTGTTATTTTCTTTTTCACATAAAGAAATTCAGGATATTGTAGGCTATGATGTTAGTCATGAAAGCAGGTCATCGAGAAAATTTTTGTACAAATTCTAATTGTAAGGATTTACTACCTGAGGTAATTTGGTGCCATCTGATAAATTGGTTGTGGAACCTGTCCTTCTAAACATTTTGACAAGCAGTTAGCACTGAAATGGAGTCGAGTGGAAAATTCGCGATATCATATATACACTTATTTGAGCACGTTATAGTAAATAATAGTCTAGTCCCTGGCCTTCCATCTGGGTTGAATTCCATCAACAAAAATCACTGATGAAAACTCCAGATCCTTGCAAAAATGCTTCCGGATATACTGAGGCCTGGTTTTGCTCAGTGTACAAGGGAAGTTAATGCACAATTGGAAAAGGTTTTCTATGGAGAAGAAGAGTTTAGATGATCAAAAATTCCAAGTTACGGAATGCCCATGTTTAGAGGTTGTCAAAACATATTTTATATTTTATAGGAGGGAAGTCACTCTCATCTGGAACTTCCCAGAAGAAATTGCTGTAGGTTTATAATAAGATATTATACTGTTTGTGAATTAAAGGAAAAGGGAAGGCTTATTTGGGGGGGATAATAATTTATTGAACTAAATATAAGATAACATTTTCATCAGCATTAAATCACCTATAAAATTCTCTAGAAGTATGTTAAAAGCCTTAGTGAAAGTAAGAAGAGAGAGACATTAAAATAATTTTTCTCTTGGCTTAGAGTATGAAGACAGTCAAAAATATCAGCAAGATAATAGTTTTTATATGTGTTCCTACCAAAACAAGAATTTTAATTTGGATTATACACGTATATACTATCTTTAAGGCTGTGTTACACCTCAATAAAAGAAAAAATCTGCCCTTCTGAGTGTTAAGTCACCTCTCCAAGTCAAAGAACACAAGAAAATGTATAGATTAAATTTGGGCAGGCTAATCATGATTTTATTAGTAACTCAGCTCTTGGTCTCACTTTCAAAAAAAAGAAAAGAAAAGAAAGCTTTAACAATATTTAGTTGATATTTTCTTAATAAGTAAGTTGAATCTTTTCCAGTCTTTTTTACATAATGAATTTCTAAAATTCTATCTCAAGTACTACCTAAGTCCCAGTGCCCAACTCAGCTAAACTGTGAGGTTGTGCTACCAATTTTGCCAGAGTCTGGAAAGGTAGCTTTATTATTATATATAAACAAAATCTCAACCCCCATACTGAATGTTAACATTTTGGTTGAAACTGTGATTAACAAACTTGGGTCTAAAAGACAATATGAAAGAAAATCAAAATCAGGTGGCTTTAATCATTTCTTCGTATCTGTCTTTTTGTCTTTGTTATGTCTTTTTGGGAAAGAGAATCATATAAAGATGAAAACATTTAATGAGGTGAAATTATCTATCTATCTATCATCTATCAATCTATCATCTATCTATCTATCATCTATTGAGAGAGAAAGAGAGAGAGCAAGTGAACAAAGGGCAGAGAGAGAGAGAGAGAGAGAGAGAGAGAGAATTTCGCAAGGGGCAGAGAGAGACAGAGAAGCGGGGCTCACCTGCAGTGGGGCTTGTGTTTTTATCCAAAGCAGGGTCAAGCTCTCCAGATGTAGGACCTGAACTCACTAACCACGAGATCTTGACCTGAGCCAAAGTCAGATGCTTAACAACTGAGCCACCTAGTTGCCTGAGGTGAAAATTTTAAGGATAGTTGCAATACAGTTTGAATTTGAGCATTCCTTGGACATGTTACATGGCCATACTTAAATACTACACAAACTCACATGCATCTGTGCACTTCAAATTGTTTTACATATCTGGGTGGATATGACACATCTTTCCCCACCTGTTTCCTTTAAAGTCAGAAGAACTCTAGAGGAGCCTGCTGTTTTTTTGACCTAATTCTAGATTAAGAATTCTGCATAAAGGGGCACCTGGGTGGCTCAGTTGTTAAAGCATCCGACCTCAGCTCAGGTCCTGATCTCATGGTTCATGGGTTCGAGCCCTGCATTGGACTTTCTGCTTTTAGCACAGAGTCTCCTTTGGAACCTCTGTTCTCTTCTCTCTCTGCCTCTCCCTTGCTTGAGCATGTACTCTCTCTCTCTCTCAAAAATAATAAACATAAACAAATAAAAAAAAGAATTCTGAATAAAGAATAAAATGAGAGGTATACTTTTGCTATATGGATTTAACTCAAGGAAGAATGATTTGGGCATTGTAGATATATGCCGGGGTCCTTGTTCCTGTGAATCTAGGGGTCCACGAAGGACGGACGGTCAGGCGAAATGAAATGAGAGAGCCACGAGTGAGATGGAATCTGATGACCAAGCAGGCAGCCCTGGCAATTCTGGCATCTCTGCTTTGCTGGTCTCAGTGTCTTTATTTTTAAAGGTAGCGAGTGACATTACATCAGTGACAAGGCATTCTTTACAACATACATTGTTGTCACAAGACCCATGTAGTCATCTATAGGTTTATGGTATAAGGGAGCGTGGGGATGAGAATTACAAAAGGATTTGCGAAATGTTAACCTCAGGGAGGTGCTCAATATTTGCTGCTGATCAATGAAAATATGTGTAGCTATAAACAGTGCTTCTAACTTTTGGGCGAGGCTAACCTTCGGGGAAAGTCCTAAGTCTCTTTATAATCTTTCCCATCAGTGTGTTAATTCTGAGAGAAGCTTTACGGAGATGTGCCTTGAGGTTTTATGGTGGGGCTGAGGAGAGCGATACCTGCAGGGAAACTCTAGTTTGGTTCAAGGAGTCTTGGGGCCTAACGTCTGCCAATTTCTAGCCAACTCATAGCTGCTATTCTATATGATCAATTTGTGTAACCTATCCCCAAGAGGCAACCTTGAGGTTACTTCTGGCCAGGTTACTCTCATTTGGATTTTATCCATCAAGACATCACACTCCAGGTCCCCTTTTCCATATGCCATAAAACCAAAGAGCATTGTATCCCTTAGGCCAACGAGAGCAATTCAAGAAATCCAGGCCTGAAAGATTATTTAGAAGGAGGTAAAACTAGGCGCCAGTTTGGCTGGCGGGAGCTTTGCTTCAACCTTTCCCATACAGGGAGGGGTCTCAACCTGTGAGCCCAAAACGGCTCCCAACAGATATACAGTGTATGCATTTGGAAAGTCATTTAATTTCCTTAAGCCTCAATTATGCATAAAATTAGCTTATTTTTCTCTTTCAGCTGTGTTCATTGTGTCAGCTCTTGCTTTACTCCACCTGAGACCACATAAATGTACAAGAGTGTGTGTATGTGTGTGTGTGTATGTGTGTGTGTGTATGTGTCTGTGTGTGTATGCAGGCAGAGTATAAAGTATGATTACTCAATAATCAAATGGAAATACGTAAATGTATATACACATCCATGTATGTGTGTACCACATGCATAGCGTGTGTGTATGCGTGTGCATGCGTGTGTGTCTACTATGTAATCAGGTAATCTACATTGACTTGTAGGATGTAGTCACTGATGGGTCATAGCGACTCACTGTGACATTTCTAAATTAGAAAGTGTTTGCCGTGCCATTATGAAGAGAAACTGAGCTGTACATGCACACTGATCACCAGGAATTTTGGAGTGAAGATATGGTGCTTGAACTAGAATGACATTTCTATGCCACGTGACCAAACTCTGAATTCTATAAAAGTATAAAAGTATAAAAGTATATGAAACTGCAACTCTACCCAGAGAAAAGACTGCTATGAGATTCAACCCAAGAAAAATGCGTCCCAGCCAAGGGAGGAAAAATGGCCCATAGCACACTAGCTGCTGGGTTACTTGGGCAACGATAGCTGTTAAATAAATGTCATGCCTCTATTTCTCACAGATGAATGAATCACAAATTAATTTAAATAAAATTATGCATAAGGCTTTGGTTTTCGAATTGTAAATAGTTTGCTCAGTTGATGAGTTAATTACACATAGTGTCTATATTAGAATAAGTATGTGAATCTTGCAAACAGAATTTTAAAAAATTAGTGTAGAAAAGGAAATTTACCTTTCTTCTCTCCTGTATATGTCAGGGATAAAAGTAACACAGAGGAAGAAGAACTTTGCTTTATAATATGCTGTATTCTTTCAGATAGTCAGGCAACAAAGCCTAGAGCTGAGTGCACGTGGAAGTAATGGCAGTATTATTAGGCTATCTCCCAGGACACTATTTTTTTCTACTTCTTTTAATTAAACCATCTTATCGGTTCCTTTATGCTTATTCCAAAGAATAAGAAATAAAAAGCAGAAACCCCAGCAGTTTATCAGAGTGCTAGTGGATACGTATTTCTCCTTCAGTTACCACAGATTGCTTTTATATCTGTAATAGCATTTCTGTAGCTTAAAATATAATTTAATAACACTTCCTTATAAAAGATGGAAAAAATGTTTGCTTAAGTTTTCATCCCCTTCTGCTTCCTACTTGATATTTTCAAAATTCAAATAATTTGCATCGACCTGGTTATTAAGATTTAACTTTGAAAGTCCTTGAAATTTCTATAGATTTCCATAATGCTATCTGTGTCATAATTAAAAAATAGTATATTTTTCATGGTTTTTCAAAATCTATGAGTCATATACAAGCACAATAACTTAAAGAAAACTATAGCATTGGAGGTAAAACTGATCAACCTCTACCTACCCACTTCTCTTTTGTTCTGATACAATCATTTTTTTTTCTTAACATTTATTTATTTTTGAAAGACAGGGAGAGACAGAGCATGAACAAGGGAGGGGCAGAGAGAGAGGAGACACAGAATCCAAAGCAGGCTCCAGGCTCTGAGCTGTCAGCACAGAGCCCGATGCGGGGCTCGAACCCACGGACTGCGAGACCATGACCTGAGCTGAAGCCGGACGCTCAACCGACTGAGCCACCCAGGCACCCCTGATACAATCATTTCTTAACTGGTACATGGTATTTTATTAAAAAACGTATAAATGAACATATATGTATGCATAGAATTTATAAAATTGTTTTATGTGATTTACACATTACATAAATTGAATTCTGTTTTTGCACTATTGGAAAACTCTTACTTTTATATAAAAATTGCTTTTAGATTTATCTATGTTAAACTGGATCACTTTTTTTTCTCATTTGCTTAATTATATGTATATACCACCTTTTATTTACCCAATCTTCTTCTGATAGATGCTTAGAGTGTCCCCAATATTTTACTAACATTTTAGCAGCAACTATCCGTGTACATATTTCATTATTTTATGTACTGGTGATTTCTCTAGAAATAGATACTAACAAGAGGAGATGTTAGGTCACTTTTTTTTTTTTTAACAGTAGTCACATCTTGAACTTTTTTATGTGTTGCCTAATTGCTTTCAAATTGGTGGACTAATTTCCATTCTTAGAAGGTGTATCTCTCAATATCTGACTATAATTATAGTGACTTTTTTTTTGCAGTCTGATGGACAGAAATATTATCCCCTTGTTTTTTTGTTTTTTTTTTAATTTACCTGGTTATCACTGAGATTGAGTATCTTTTCATTTACTTATTAGAATTTGAATTAGATTTTCTAAAGTTGTAGGTTCATGTACTGTCTGTACTTTTTGGTTGGGTGATTCGTTTTTTCTTATGTATATGTAGGGTTAGAACGATTATTTACAAGTCATTTTTGAGGCAAATATTTTCTCCCAGGCTGGTTTGTTTTAAAGCATGAAATTGGCTTATTCTTTTTTTTTTTTTTTAACATTTACTTATTTTTGAGATATAGAGACAGAGCCTGAGCAGGAGAAGGGCAGAGAGAGAGGGAGACACAGAATCCGAGGCAGGCTCCAGGCTCCGAGTTGTCAGCAGAGGGCCTGACGCGGGGCTCGAACTCATAGACCGTGAGATCATGACCTGAGCCTAAATCGGCTGCTTCACCGACTGAGCCACCCAGGCACCCCATGGCTTATTCTTTTTTAAAAAAGTTTTTAGTTACATTTGTCTGTCTTTCTCTTTGTTCTGGTGCTTTTCAGTTCTTTTAAAAGAAAGCTTTCTGTTTCTCATTGTCAGCACTGTGCTTAAGAGTTCAGTTTCTGAGGCGAGAAATTTGAATGCTTAATTCAAATCCCAACGCAGTCCCTTATTATCAGTAAATGTATTAACCTCTCTGTTCCATAATTATCCTTTTTGGGAAATTGAAAAAAAATAATGATAAATGAATTTCCTTCCTTACTAGGGTTATTGATGGAATTAATGTCTGTATGGCACTTGAGAGTGTCTAGGATACAGCAAACACTATAGAAGTGTTAGGAAGGTATATTATTTTACATTCATTTAAGTGTTTCATCTCCTATATTTTAGGCCATTAATTCATCTGGAATATATTTTTGGGTATGTTGTATTATAGTCATATAAGTTTATTTTTCCCATTGGGATGATCAATTTTCCTAAAGCATATTTAACTAGTTTATTCTTTAACCTCTGCTTAGTGAGTCCTATTCTGTTATTCATTACCACCTATGCATAGAGCAATTTTGTGTCCTCTATTCTGTTCCAGCAATCTATTTGTCTAGTACTATGGCAAGATCACACTGCTTACACTTTTAAAACCTTATAAAATATTTTGATATTTGGCAGGGCACTGACTCCTTGCAATATTGTCTTTTCATGAGTGAATATGGTAAATTTCTATAAAACTTAAAAAATTAGGCATGAAACTTCAACTATGAATTATGAATGCATGGGATGAGGTGCTGAGAAAAAACTTGTTGGACGTAGTCCAACTCTCTCTTTTGACAGACGAAGAAACTGATAGTGAGAGAAGTTTAAAGTTATTCTTCAGGATCAATAATGTAGTTAATGATTTGGGACATAAACTAGATGATCTGATTTACTTCATTTTTTTTTTTTTAGTCATGTAATCAGCCATACTCTCTTGCTATTTATTTAATATCCCATTACCCAGTACTGAGTGAGAGGGTCTGTGCATAGCAGATGAATAAAATCTATCTCCACCACTGAGGAGCTTAGAGTAGAAGATGGAGGAAGCAGGCAGTCACGTCCACTGCTAGATGACAACTAGTAACAGCGACTGTGAAAGGGAAGCCAGCCAGGAGCAAGCAATCACTGTGGAGCAATGGGAAAGGAGCTGTTAGTTAATGTGGACATTAAACAATAGATAAGATTTCTTCAAGGAGAAGGTTGGAGGGAAGGCGTCTGAGCTGTATGGCTCGAACATGCTGTGCCCAGAGTTAGAGCAAAATTTGTCCAAATAATTGGGTGACATGTTGAAGACAGAGATTGGCTTGGGCCAGATCAAAATGCATACTATGCCTCTTAAAAGAAGTAGTCATTGAAAAGACATTAGATACAAAGGCAGTGGTATCGATTTTCAGTTTAGGAAAATAGATATGGATTGGAGAGAAAAGGCCATAGGTGGAGAGGTAAGTAAAGTAATTAGATACTGGGGCACGTGGGTGGTTCAGTGGGTTAAGCTTTGGCTCAGGTCCTGATTTAGCCATTCCCGAGTTCAAGCTCCACATTGGGATCTGTGCCGACCCCTCAGAGCCTGGAGCCTGTTTCAGATTCTGTGTCTCCCTCTCTCTCTCTGCCCCTCTCCGATTCGCACTCTGTCTCTCTCTCTCTCAAAAATAAAATAAACATTAAAAAATTGTCTAAAAGAAGTAATTAGAGCCTTATCTAAGGCATTTGTAATAGAAATGAGGGAGACTGTGTTTTGATAATACCACTTACAGACCTTGAGAGTGAATAGAGTGTCTGTGTAGGGAAGTGGTATTTAGCTTTGAGTGAACTGTTATTTAATAAATTAGTAGTTATAGAAAGAATAAATTGGTAGGGGAAAGAAGGGAAAAGAATAATGAGATTCACTGAATACAGATGAAATGTGAAGTACCGTTGAGCCTTTTCAGGGTTGCAGTTCAAGTGGGCAACTGTCAAAATGGACCTGGAGTAGTCACCTGGGGTGCTGCTAGCATAGAGCTGGATTTGAAATCATGGATGACTGGCATCGCCTCAAAGAAAGGGTTTAGATCAGTATGAAAGGTGACCTGAAAGTGGAATCCCAGGAAAATCCTGAGCACACAAGAGTCAGACAGAGAAGTAGAAAATTATTAATAAAGGCCGATCAGAGGAGTAGATACAGTAACAGATGAGAGTGCTGTTGCATGAGCCAGGTAAGCAACAACCATTGTATTCTCAGCTCCCCTTTTTAAAAGGGCTCACGTTTTATGCACAGAATGTATCTACAATGACAAATTCATTGACTCAGACAACCTGCACAGCAAGTTCCCTTTAGAGTTCCGTGTTTTGAATTTAGGGACATTTTAATTCTAGGCTTGTTCATAAGATGGCCATAATTTATCTTCTCAATTCCTTTCTCTTGTAGCAGTAGAATGTTTCATTTCCTTTAATAATCATGCTTCAGACTTCCATTCTTAGCCCACGTAACTGAGTAGCACATATTTTTTCCTATTCAATTTTCATATTTGATGTGGTCACATAAGGGTACCATAAATAATAAATATGTATATATCTATATAATATGTCTACATCCTGTGTATGACATTACTATTGTCATTATGTGACCAGTAATTTATGCCTTCCAACAGATGGAGAAGTCCTGGCACAGCACAGCTGAGCAACTTTCTATTGGTAGCAGGGGGTGGATGGCGGAGCCTTGTGGGTTTTTAATCCAACAGACCGTGTTGTCTCTATTGCTCTTTTCTTGGTCACTGAGTATGTAGCACCGTCACTCCAAGTACCTCAGTCTTTAAATATGCAATTAGAATCACACTAATAGACACAAAAAACCTTCATTACCCAAAAGTGCTTAAATCATTTCCCTAATAGCTCCTCTGCAGTGCAGTGAGAAGCCAGTGCTGGGCAATGGCTAAACATCTTAAAGTTTCTGAAAATACCCACTAAAAAAATTCAGGCCATTTTATTTCTCTCTAATGAATACGTGTTTCAGCACATTCAAAATCACATTACCCTATTTCTTCAGGCAAACCTTACAAGCAAAGCCCCCACAGGCAGACCCGCTGAGAAACAAGGCTCAGAGCCTTGGGAGATAAACAGCCCTTTCCCATCGCCTGCTGGGTTGTTACTTGAGAAATTCACTAAAGGAGACACTTCAGGGCTACCAGGTTGGATAACTTTTTAGACAATTGTAATTCTCTGTTATTTTGTTCAAGAACAGCCTGTTGTTTCCTCTCTGGTGGCAGGAGCTGATTAAGTCAGCCTACACCAGTACGAATTGCTGACCTGCTAAGTCTCCTCTAGAACATTTCTTTGCTTTGTCATTTGTTTTGGTATTCATGAAATTGTTGGAACTGTGGTTATAATAGTCCCGCTTGGGCTAGTTACCTCTACTTAGTCATTTCAAAATGGTCTCCTTTTCCCATCTTGTAAAACTCCTGAAATTAAATCTCCCTGGGTGCTTCGTATAAAAAGTGACAGACCAGCTCTGGTTAAATCTCGGTGCAGCGTGGAGAGTGGCAGCGAGAGGGGCTTCTGCTCGGCTCTGCCAGGCCATCTGTAGTGGACATCTGCTCTATTTGCCTGCCCAGAATCCATTCTCCCTTCTCTCTGGTGTCAGCATCTAGGTGATTTTTCTTTCTGGTGAAAACATCCCTGCCCCTATCTTAATGTAGGTGATTTGTGTGAGGTTAAATTCCCAGCCCCAGGGCAATCCTGTGACCAGTTACTAGGCAGAAAATGAGGGGACCTGTTCAAGGATGGTAGGTTTATTGGTAAATCTACCTGTGTCCTGACTGTACGAATTTACAAGAAGAATACTTGTAGGGTTACAAAATGGTACAAACACTGGTCAGAAATTACAGTTTTAAGGAGAAAGTAATAGAATAGATTTTGTGGAATCAAATTTTGTGGGATATATAGGAACTGAAACAAAACAGGTTTGTGGTGAAATTATACATGGGCCCATGGTTGGTATTTCCTACTTTCCAACTTTGCATGGTTTCTTCTAAACCTAATCCATTTTTAATCTTCTTTTTCCTCACCCATATGTTAGTTGATATAGCTAGCTCATTAAGAATGACAGCATTTAAAACTTTTTCTATTTCCCCATTATGCTTTTATATCAGCTTGCTTCTCTTAGAAAGAAAGCAAAGAAAGAGATAGGTAGGAATGTTTCTCTTGTCTTCAGCCTTAGGAATCCCCAAATTACTCTACTGATAACCATTCTTGGCACTCCTTCCCACCCTACTCCAGTCAGTATTTTGAGTTTAGAAGACAATTGCTTTTATTTCAAAAAATTCTTGACTTGGGTGTTTTTTGGTCTTATTCAAATGCTTCTACTTGATGACTTGTTTATGTGACCAGTTGCAAGACTCCTCTCTTCTCTGGGTTTCTGTTCATAAGGTCATTAAGGTCAGTGTTCTCTAAGCGTACTTCTAACTCAGGGATTCTGTGATGGTGGCACAGAGGCTAGTCAAGAGGAGTCAGCTGGGCTTCACATACTTGTGACAAGAAGGGGAAACATTGCATAAGTGTTAGGTGGACACTTGTTCTGGAGGAATGTCTTGCCATCTTTGGTGAATTGATCAACTCACTGTTTAGATTGGAACATTTTTTTAGTGGTCATTACACAAAAACGCCTGGGCTAAGTGGTATACTTTCCATTAAAAGAGAAGAAAGACTCTACAGGAGCCAACAAAAAGAACTTTCATACTTTGAAATGCAAGTTTTTAATAAATAGAAAATGTTGTGTGCTTTTGGCTAGCCTGGGACTAATATCTGGTTTATGTGATTGTTTCCTAGAACGTAATCATGTTTCCCCTTGAGTTCCTTGGAATCAGGCTGTTCTCATTATCTTAGGTAGAAACACAAGAAAGATTTGAAATATAGCTACAAAGACAGACTACATGGAACTTTCCTAAAATGAATCATACATTCATTCCAGAATTGGAAAACTATTGTTTTTTAGGATTTAGTTTGCTAACCAAAAACATCAGAAAAGTTCATAAAGAGAGATTTCAGGGGGTAGTCAGATTGTTTGAGTGATAGACAATGTATGACACTCAACATTTACATGACAAAGGGGAAAGACACCAGCTTCACTTATGATATTTGATCCTACATTTAATAATTCTTGATGTTTGCCAAAGTTAGAAATTTTTCCTTAAACTCTGTGAGTAGCTTTTCTCTTCAAATACTGAACAACTTCAGGTAATGAATCAGATTTGGGAAAGTGGAGAGAACCCTAGTATGCAGTAGGTACTCAATTGTAGGCACTCATTAAGTTAAATCAAATGATTGAACTTTAATTCAGTCATAGTTTCAAGCCCTGGGTACTACTGGCTTCATAAGCCTGGAGAAGTCACCAAGCTACCTGAGTCTCAATTTCTTAATCTGAAAGTATATATGACTTTTAACATTTTCAAGAGGATAGAGAATCATACATGTGAAAAAGATTTGAAAACTATATATTGCTATATAAATTAAAAATATTATTATATGTCTGTATAGCCAGATGTGTTTTGAATTCAAATATCTTTAAATTTTAGAAAAGTAATGTAGTCTATTATGTATTACCAACAGCAGAGAATAGTGGCATTAGATAATCAAACACATTAATAAAATATTTTTACAGGGATATTTGTGAATATCACACTAGGTAGGACAAATAAATATTATAAATAACTTTATATCAGTGTAAGTGAGGTTAAATGGGTTGAGACTGCATAGGTGTTTAGGCTGCCTCAAAATAAATTATATATTTTTTCAGTATTCTGATTTTGGTATCAGAATTGCAGATAAGAGACTGGGTGAACTTCAGTTGACCACTGGATGACTCATTAAATATTATTTCTAAATTTTAAATAAAGATGGAATTGGAGAATTTTAGCTTTCTTCTGTTTTAATGCATGTAATTGGCTATCTATGTTATACCGGAAAGACACCTATTTGACTTTTTCCCCTTCTTATGTAAAGTCTATGTTTTTTTCTCAAAGTTTTTTTAAAACAAATTGATGCAGATAGTATGAGTACTCAAATCATTCCCCCAAATATAATTTGTGTTGTGTGCTTTTGGCCAGCCTAGGACTAGTATCTAGTTTATGATTGGTTACTAGAACTTAATTGTGGTTCCCCTTGAGTTCCTTGGAATCAGGCTGTTCTCATTGTTGAACGAGACAGGCATGGCCTTGCTAGAGTTAGGAAGCTCTAGGGGTGCCTTTGTGGCTCAGTTGGTTAAGCGGCTGACTTTGGCTCAGGTCATGATCTCATGGTCTGTGAGTTCGAGCCCCGCGTCAGGCTCTGTGCTGACAGCTCAGAGCCTGGAACCTGTCTCAGATTCTGTGTCTCCCTCTCTCTGTGCCCTTCCCCTGCTCATTCTATGTCTCTCAAAAATAAATAAATGTTGTTTTTTTTTTTTTAAAAGAAGGGTTAGGCAGCTCTAGTACAGAAACACAGTCTCCAATTGCTTTCATAATTTAGCATACTTTTGTAAGAATGAGTGACATGAAAGCTTTTCAGTTGCTGCTCCATAGACAAATATATTATTTTTTGCTGAATCCCATATAGTATTCAATTCAGGTACAGAGAAGAAATAGAAATATTCTAGGACTAAGTGAAGAAAATGCAAATTAATGTGACAAACAAAGGTAAGGAATAAAGTGAAAATTATGTAAAACATAGTCAAACAATTATATATGTTTTAACATTTACAGAATAAAGCAAAAGGAAAGAGAAAAATTCTTTAGTCAGTGGCATGGGAAAATCACAGACAGATGAAGCTAGTTAAATAATATAATTATTTTCCTTAGATATAAGAAATAAAGAGACCAGAGGGAAACTATGGAAATCACATCATAATTGAAAAACATACATTAAAACCTCTAGACATTTATAAGTTTTATTCTTGTATGCAGATAAAATAATACAGAATTTAGAAAAAGGACAATTACAAGAAATTGGTATGTACCACACAATAATCATATTACTAATTTTATCTGAAAATAATTGTTACCTACTCTAGTCCTTGGGCTCTCCGAGCAATAGAAATTGGGGCCAAAAAGGAATTTCTAGGCAAAGCAGAACAAAGGAGACAGCCTAAAGGAAAGTGTCCTTCATGCTGGCTCTCAGAACAAAGTCCAGGGATATTTAAAGAGGCTAAGAAGGCAGGAAAAGAGTGACATCTAAGCATGTGGGATAGCTAGAAATACAGGAAGTTGGGTACACAGGCACAGTGGACAGAATATAAATTGTGTGTCTCATTTGCATGTTAAATCTCCACCCCTGGTCATAATTTTCAGTATTATAATAAAGGAGAACATCAAGGAAACGTCAGCCCTGGGGTCCACCTTTGGTTCAGTCTTCACCAATGTTTGTAGTTGAGTCCCTCCTTTGGTTAGCATTCTGCTTCCGCATTCCTGCAAGACCTGCTACTCAAGAGGCACTGGGTTTCAGCTTTTGGGGAATGCTGGATTTGGGATTGCATTAATTAGTAAAAGCAATACTCTTCCTCTGAGTACTGGGTTGAGTGGACTCTAATCCAGGCTCTGTTCTGTCTCATGATATCAACAATGATAATTAGTAAGAGAAAAGAAAGCTATAAGCTACCATACTGAGTTTTCTTTCATCTTGGGAGATTGCAAGCCTTGGCTTCTGAACAGCCGGTATTACACTTTCCACTAAACAGATTTTAGGTACTTATGTTCTAGACTGAGTTGCCACTAACTATTATGTGATTTGGGAAAAGTCGCCTTTTATCTCTAGACCTTTCTTTCTTTCTTTGTAAAATAAAGAGATTAAACTGTATTATCTCTGAGGTCCCATTTAGCTTTGAAATATCCATTTAAAACACAGTTTGAAAACTCTCTGAAGCACCTGAGAACAAGTGGGTATCAAGTATCAGGAGAAGGAGGCTCTTTTGTTTTTTTTCCGATGCAGATGGGACATAAAATGAGGGGATGCAGGAATAGTAAAGATTTAGTTTCTGGAATGGGACTGAAGAAACTATTAGAAGCATGTAGAACAAAGCAGATGCAAAACTTTGGTTTTTAAAGACTTTTGTTTACATGGAATATGCTCAGACATATCCCAGCTCACTCAAATCTTATTTACTTTTCAAGTCTTACCCCAATCCTACTTCCTTGATTAAACTTTTCATGACTTTGTGCTACCCCCTTATTGTTGCTTTATATTTCGTTGCTATATTATATTCCATGAGTGTTTGTATATCTTCTCTCAAATTATATTTCACATTTTTTGAGGGTAGCACTATTGATGTCAGGATGGCTTCATAAGAACATAAGGAATATTCCGTACCCTTCAGGCAGGCATCAAGAATCCGTAAACATAAGAATATCCCCCTCCATCTGAATTTCCTTATTTATCTAAAAAAGAACCACTCTCTGAAATCTTCACTTAGTTTTAGAATGATTTTTATCTCCTTCAACATTTCTAGTAGGATGCAGACTCTTATTATTCTGAGTGTTTGGAGGATGTGATTTGAAGCTGACACATAAGGTCAGACAGACAGTCTAGAGGTCATCTCATCTCAGTCTGGGTATCTTATTGCCACTAGGGCACAATGAAAGGAAGAGTATTGCTCTTACTAATTAATGCAAACCTTTCTGGTCACTATGCTTTAAATCATATAAACACAAGGTAGGCCAGAAGTTCATTCATTCATTCATTCATTCATCCAACACACGGCACTTTATTAGAATGCAAGTCATTCTATTAGGCAATTAGGGAATATTCATTTGCCACTAGCCATGATCCTGACTTCAGGAGACTACCTACTGGTTCAAGAACGTAGATCCATTCCAGTGTGGAGAAAATTGTAAGTTTCTATAGATGTTTCCAATATAGAGGTCTCAGATGAACAAGGATAATTTTTGTCCTTTACTAGATACGATGGCACTTTTTATCATTGATGGCATTCCAGGTAGGTTTACAAAATGCTTCCGCTTATTGTCTGGTATGCAGAGAGAACAAAGCATTTGGGTATACATCACAGTTTTCCCAACACTATTGGAGATTTAATTTGAGTGGTAAGGAGAGAAACTTTCAGTAAAGTTAATCTGGTCTCAAGTTGCTGTGATCACTTACATAATAAAAAACATAGCACTTTTCAAACTCAAATTTCACCAATCAAATCCAATTACCACCTATGAGTGGTATGAGTGATTTCTCTCTGGGCTAGTTTGCATCCTCCCTTTAGGGTTTATTTTTCACTTGGTGCATTAAAACCTTGGTCCTGTAAAATAACTATGGATTCTTTCTATTTTAAATCTGTTACTGGAAAGCTTTCCTGTAGATTGGAAACTTAAAAAAAATTAATGTTTATTTATTTTTGAGAGAGAGACAGAGTGTGAGCAGAGGAGGGACAGGGAGAGAGAGACACAGAATCCAAAGCAGGCTCCAGGCTCTGAGCTGTCAGCACAGAGCCCAATACAGGGCTCAAACTCACCAACTGTGAGATCAGGACCTGAGCTGAAGCAGGATGCTTAATTGAGTGAGTCACCCAGGCGACCCAATTGGAAACTCTTTTAAGGTTGTTTGGGTTAGCAGAAAAAGCAATGTATCTTCTTTTTTATGGTATTTAATACATAATAATATAGTAACAATTCATATAGCTACGTTTATTTGGCCCTTACTTTCTTGCTACATGTGAGATCCTCTTGCCCCAACCTTTCTCTCATTCCCAGCCTGTACCTCACTTCTTGTTTAGAATTCTGCTTTATTCTTGAAGCTTTCCTAAATGCTGTGGCAGGATATAGGTAATAACTCTATCTCGCATACAGCATTATAGCTCTTGGCATATCTCAAGTAGCATATCACCACAAAGAGTAAACACTGAAAGACTGTCTTTCCTATTTAACTTTGAGTATTTCCATTTATCTGTCCTTTTCTGACAATGTCTGGATATTTAGTAATTCTTACTCGTGGATGAAATCCATTTAGAAGATCTGGTTAGAGGAGCAGAGCATAGGTCCTCCCTGGATGTTTTCTGTAATACAGCAACCGGATGTACTCATATCTAGATTTTTTTTCATAACAGTGTTGCTTATAAGAATGTGAGCTTTTGGGGCACCTGGGTGGCTCAGTCAGTTGAGTGTCTGACTCTCGATTTCAACTCATGTCATAATCTCATGGGTTATGAAATCAAGCCCCTAGTGAAGCTCCACCCTGAGCATGGAGCTTGCTTGAGATTCTTTCTCTCCCTTGGTCTCTGCTCCTACCCTACTCTCTCTCAAAATAAATAAGTACATTTAAAAAAAAGAATGTGAGCTTTTAATTGATAATTCAAAAGAAATGCAGAAAATATTTTTATCCATTAGATTTTATTATTTTTTAATTTTAATTGTATTGATTGGCTACAAAAAGTTTATTGTTTCCACTTGGTCCACAACCTACCAGAGGGCTCCAGGATGGCTAAAAAGCTGCCGAGTGGCTCCAGGAACAGGCTCAGTGGCACCTGGGGGATGCCAGAGGGGTCTGTTTAAGGTTGCTGGGCTTCAAAGGCTCCTAGTGCTTAAAGGTTGGCCTTTCAAGGAGCCACTTGCCCAGCCCAGCCTGGGGGCTACCCAGCCTGCTGAGGTTAGTCAGGGGATCGCCCATCTTCTTGATGAGTTTCACCAGCTCCTCCAGGAAGTAGTTTGCCAGGACATCACAGAGATGGGGATCTGCGGGGGCAGAACCCAAGGCATGCAGAACCAGAAGGGCCTGGTTCAGGTTCTTCTCCAGAACCAGGTAGGTTTCCATGGCGTCCAGGGTTTTTTGCTACTCATCTTGGGATGGCTTCTGCACCTCCTGGAAGCGCGCGTGGAGGTTGCACTGGACTAGCATCTTCCAGAGACTCTTAGCGTGCTCGCGCTTCTCCTCAGAGCCAAGAGAAGGGGCCTGGGCACTCCAGAGCTGCCTCGTGGTGGTAGAAATAGAAGTCTGAGACAGGTAGGTGTGAGAGACCTGCAGGTGCATGTTGACCAGAGGGTTGACGGCACCCTCCCCTTTGGTGGAATATTTCTGACAAATCTGAGAGCTTGGAGTTGATGTATTGTAATAAGGAGGAGCTAAACTCAAAATAGGATGTTGGATGTCCTGGAGACAGAGTGTGGCCCAGAAAATGGCTCGGAAGGTCACAACTGGGAGAAAAGTTGGAGGGTGGTTCAGGCTGTAAGAAGGGGCGTTCCTGGGTCTGTTCCATCCATAGGCTGTTGAAGCAGCTCCACGAGACCACCGGATGTGCTGCTTTTATCCATCCCATTTTAAAAGCGATACTGTCTGTTGAGAAAGAATAAATACTTTGAAGTTTTATTCAGTTTACATTTTAAAAAATAATTTTTGATTTCTCTTAAACCTGATACAATATTTTGTTAGTTGACCTAAAAAATACATTGTTGATGGTTTCATTTTTGCAACTGAGTCAATGTACTTAATACACTAAGAAAAAAAGTAGAATTTATTTATTAATTACCATTAGTAGCCTCTTTCTGAATTTCAGTTGGCTGATAGCTCTTAATGAACGAATTCACTTTTTGCCATTTTTCAGAGGTACCGGCAAAACTAACAATCACACACAGTGCCCAGTCCAAAGAATTCACCAGGGACTCCTATTTTTAAAGAATGTTACCTACATCTTTATCTGGGACATCACTAAATGTTGCCTAGCTAGCTGAGTAGCTTGTCAAATATAATAAATAATACTCGACTTATTTTTATTAAAAAAATCACAGTTCATTTTTCAAAAATGAAAATCTATCTTGATATTAATTCATTGCTAAGCATAGGACAGAGTGATTCCAAATTAGCATAAAGGCACTTTGCTCAATATGTGACCAACATGAAAAAACTGGGCAAGCTCGCATTTGATGCAAAGAGAGGCACAGTTGAAAGAGGCAAGTTCTTTGTTAACTTATGTAATATATAAAATCAATCAATATTTTGATACCTTGAAAAAGTTCTGAAATACAAGTCAGAAAATATGACAAAATTTTTCCAGAAAAAATCTAAATCGTATTTCAAATTTAATACTTTAAATAATCCCATGGTCCTTTAAATCTTGTGCCCCGAACAACTCATTTTACTTCTAATTAAGTTCAACAAAGTACTGACTTTTGTAGGGAGAAAACAGGTATGCCGGGAACAACTTTGAAAATTTAATTTTTATGTAAGAAGTATACATTTTGTCCTTGGTATTTTTCCTTTCGTTAGAAATATTTTTATTACAGGTATGGAAAAGTTAATGGAGGCCAGTTAGCCAGACAGAGAGTACTCAACTGATTTTTCTTGGTGATTATCTTGACATATTTGTTTATCCCTTCTATTAAATAATACAAATAGGACTTAAACATTTTTAAAAAGAAAATACTGCATTGCTTCCAACATTTATGTATTCAGTAAGGATGTGTGAAGAAAGATGAAAATCTCCTGCATAACAAACATCCAAGGTCTCTGGGCTAGGCCATCGTTCACCAACAACTCACCAGGTTGACCTCCATTTTACTGTTGTCTTCACAGATGTTACCTTTTGGAAAGAAAAACTTCTGTGTATATGGAAACTGCCAGAGTTCATATTTAAAATTATACAAACAAAATAATTCAATGAAATTAATTCCATAAATGCCAAAACCTGTTCTAATGAGATAAGATGGGGAGAAGATGGAGAAAATCTTCAACTTCAAAGGCGCTATTTCAGAACATTTTTTTTTTCAGTGAAAAATGTGTATGTGCCTTTTTCCAGGCTGAAAAGTTTTATTTTTTCATTTTGTGGGGATGACGTAAGCAATACAAAACAAACAAAAGCTACGTATGACTGAAGAAAAAAAGAGAAGTGCTACAGAGCTACATTTTAGTAGTTAGTCGGGTCCTAGGAGTTACGGAAAGAAATCTTGAAGAAGTATGTTTTAAAAATGAAACCCAAATAGCACATCCGGGTTTATACTGTGCTAATTAAGCAGAGCTCTAACTACCTTTCCAAACATCCCCTTCCCAGCATTGTTCTGGATTATGGATGACAACAAGATGAATTTGTATGTGATTTGGCAGCCAGACCTGAGAGAGTCTTGGTAGTGTTTTATGTTTTGGAGGTTAGTCTGGGGTGCTGAGCACATGGCGGTGCTGGCTTACTTTGTTGGCAAGGAACATGCAGACCTACAGCTCCTTTCTCTCTTGCTGGATTTTCTCCCGTGGGTTCTCTGAATCCTGAGCCAGGCATGTGAGCAGATCTGTGCTCAGGGGAGTCAGCTTTTCCTGCAGGGCAGTCCTAGCATTGAAGCTGATAGCAGAGGCACTAGAGTCTGGTACAAATTCTCATCCTGGTGGTTCTGATTTCGCATTGTTTCCCTCCATATTTAGCTTTTCTGTCTGACCACTAGCCCAAGAGATTCATACATCTTCAGGCTCACCCTCAAACTCAGAGACAACAGTTTTGCATAGACTTCTTCACCACCTCTACTCCTACTTAGTGTTGAATTCCTATAATAAGTTCTTTATTCAATATTATTTGTCATGGTTCTTATCTATAATGTAGCATACATTTTATAGAATGAGACTCTTAGTAGGTAAGATTATTTCTTGGCCTCCCGACCCCCATCTTATAGTCAAAGATAGCTAATTTACGACCAATAGACCCTAAACAGAGATGTGTGTGCACTTTTTAGCAAGTATGCTTAGAATGAGGAAGATACTGGGGTGCCTGTGTAGCTCAGTTGGTAAAGCATCCAGCTTTGGCTCAGGTCATGATCTCATGGTTTGTGGGTTCAAGCCCTTTGTTGGGCTCTTTGCTGACAGCTCGGAGCCTGGAGCCTGCTTCAGATTCTGTGTCTCCCTCTCTCTTTGCCCCTCCCCATTCACACTCTGTCTCTCTCTTTCTCAAAAACAAATAAAACATTAAAAGTTTTTAAAAAAAAAAGAATGAGGAAGTTACCATTATAATTTTTAGTGTTTCCTTTTCCCTGTTGGTCCGTATGTACAAAAGATGGCTGGAGTTTGAGCAGTTGTCTTCAACCATAAAGTGAAAGCTATATGCTCAGACTGGTGGAACAGCAGGATTGAAGGAATCTGAGTTCCATTATTTTTGTGAAATTTTCTGGTCTGTCCTGGGTTTCTTACATCTGAACTTTACACAATAAAGAAACACACATCAGTTTTATTTTATTCACTGTTGTTTTGAGTTTGGGATCTCTAACTTAATCATATGTGACAAATAGGGACATTTTATGTAAAAATTAAATATTTAAAGTATACAATGTTATGTTTTGATAGACATATCTAGTGAAATGATTACTGCAGTCAAGCTAATCAACGTATCTCCTCTCATAGTTAACTTTTTTCTTTTCTCTTTTTTTTGTGTGAGAGCCTCTGAAATCTACTCTGTGCAAATTTCTTTATTCAACACAGTAATATTTACAATAGTCACCATGCTGTATGCTACTCTCTAGAACTCATTCATCCTATGCAACTGCAGTCTTGCATCCTTTGATCAGCATCTCTTATTTCTCCCACCTGCCTGCCACTGGTAAATTACCCCTCTACTCTCTGCTTCTGTGAATCAATTTTTTTTAGATTTCATATACAAGTGACATCACACAGCGTTTTTCTTTTTGTGTTGGTCTTATTAACTTAGCATAGTATCCTCCAGTTTCATCTATGGTATTGCATTTGGCAGGATCTCCTTTTCTATGGCTAAATAATATTAGATTGGTTGTATATACCACAGTTTCTTTATCCATTTATCCATCAACAGCCATTTAGGTTACTTTTGAATCTTGGCTGTTGTGAATAGTGCTGCAATGAACATGGCAGTGCAGATACCTCTTTCAGGTACTAATCTCATTTCCTTTGGATATATACCCAGAAGAGGGATTGCTGGATCATATAGTTCTAATAGGGTTTTTTCTTAAGTAGAAGGGGAAAATGATGATTTCCATTACAACCCTGAAAAGAAGGAAGAAATTCAGAAGTGAGTAAGTTTATAGGTAAGACCAAGGATTTGGGAGTATACATATCTATTTTTCCAGTGACGTAGAAAATTATAATTCATGACAAATTTTGTCTGAGAAGCAACATGGTGGAAATGAAAATGCATAAATTTGTTTGAGACAGACTTGGTTTAACTCCCTCTCTTGTACAAAGTAGGAAATGCTAAAATGGATTGAGGATAACAATGCCTGTACTATGACTGACTTAAGTTTGTAATAAGCATTGAATTGATTCTTACAGTGCCTGGTACATAGTAAACTCTCAATACATATTAACATCATTAATATATGACCGACAGAGTTTTGTTAACAAATTATTACAATGATAGCATGATGTTAAGCAATCCCTCTGAGAATTAATGTGGAGAAATTCAGAACACTGAGCCATTTCCCTCTTAAATCTCTTATCTGTATTTCACGAACATTTTTTTCTTTTACTCTTTTTCTTTTTTTATGTCTGTTGAGTCCATCTGAGTTCAGGTAACAGAAAGTACTCTAGGCATTCCAAGCAGAAAAATATTAAGAATATTAAGTGATTCCAAAATCATTGGTTGCCTAAAGAAATAAAAGTCAAGAAGTCACCACTCTGTTTCTGATTTCAGGAGTATATACTACTATAGCTGCAACCCAGAGGTGAGAAACTGGCTGCTTTCTTGACCTTTCAATATCCTGGCTTCCCCATGCCCATGAATCTGGTAAGATAGAGAAAAACATGGAACCCAGCTGCACCCCCAGCCCACTTGTCCAACCACACCATTCGCGGATAGTCTACACTTCCTTGACACCTTCCAAGTGTGTTAACATTAATCTCACTGAAAGAACCTTAACTGTATTGAGAGGCCTAGCCAAAAGGGAGTTTAAGAAAAATAGCTTTAGATTTCCTGTCAGACTTAGGGTTAGGGGGAATAGAAGAGTATAGAAATGGATGCCAAGAGGAAATTGACAATATCTAGCATGTGAAACATCCCAATGCAGCCATTCAAATGGATAAATTAAGAATATGAACAGTACAAGTTTTAGAGAGGATGTGAAACAAGTGGAATTTTCATACATTGCTGGAGAACATTTAATGGTACGATTTGGAAAACAGTTTGGCAGTATTGTAGAAAGCTAATGACACACTTACCAAGCAGCCTAATCATTCTACTCCTATGTATTTACCCAAGAGAAATAAAATGTGTTTCCATACAAAGACTCGCAAACTGCTCATGGAAGATTTATCATAGTGACTTCAAACTGGAAAACAGCCTGGGTATTTCTTAATAGCAGAATGCATAAGCATATTGTAGAATATTCATACATTGGAATACTAATCAATAAATATGAGGGATGCATTCCTGTAACAAGCAATAGCATGACTGGATCTCAGAAATCATTAATGAAAATAATCATGAATGAAACAGCCCAAAACAGAATTATATACTGCATGGTTCCACTTATATGAAATTTTAGAAAATATCAATCCAATCCATAGTTTAGGAAATATATCAGTGATTACCTGTATCTGAGGATATAGAGGAGATTGATTGGAAGTGAACATAATAGAACTTTTTTGGGTAATGGAAATATTCTATATGATGATTATCATGGTGGCTACATATGTGTATACATGGAAAATGCTCATCAAACTCTATATTTAAAATTATTTTATGTAATGTATGTCTTAATAAAGTTAAGTCAGAATCTATAAAGGGTCTGAGGTTTTACCTAACTTTCTCTGAACTACCTTAATTATTTTGGGCTGCTTTAACAAATTACCTTAGACTACATGAATTAAACAACAGAAATTTATTTTTCACAGTTTTGGAGGCTAGGGAATCTAAGATCAAGGTGCCAACAGATGTGGTGTCTGATGAAAGCTCTCTTCAAGTTTTGCAGATACTAGCTTCTGACTGTGTCTTCACATGGTGGGGATCAGAGAGAGAGAGGGAAAGCTCTCATGTTTTTTCTTATGAGAACATTAATCCTATTCATGGGGACTCCACCTTCATTGCCTAATTATCTTCCAAAGGTTCTACTTTCTCATATTCATAAAAAATATACATCTTTTGATGGGGAGGGGACATATTTAGTTCATAACAATATATATAAAATCACAAGACATCTAGGTCAGAGACAAAGACAATTTATTAGTAATAGCAAAAGCATCAGCTACAGGGATGTCTGGGTGGCATGGTCAGTTAAGCATCTGACCCTTGGTTTCCACTCAGGTCATGATCTCATGGTTGGTGAGTTGGAGCCCTGAGAGTCTGGGGCTTTGAGCTGCCATGTGGAGCCTGCTTGGGATTCTCTCTCTACCTCTCTCTTTGTAGCTCCCCTGCTCACATGCCTGCACTCTCTTTCTTTCAAAACAAACAAACAAATGTAAAAAAGTAAAGAATCTGCTAGAGTACCTACATAGCACCAGTTCCCTGAGTTCCAGTCCCCACACGGTGATGGGCTGGAAGTAGAGAGGTATCTATCCATGCAGAATAAATAACGGGATAAATCCTAGAATTAGGAAGCTGATTATCTACACAACTGCTGGTGAACTGAATCTAGTTCTGGAGATAGAGACTTCATTTTTTCTCTTGAATACAGGAAATCTCCTCCAGAGAGAAGCCTTTATCTTGCCACTCTGGAACATCTCAAGAGACAGAGATATCTCTAAACTTTATTATCCTGCAATGCCACCTTATATAAAAAATTCTTAAATTGACTCTAAATGCCTTTGCTTAGATGATCTAGATAGATCATGCAGAAATGTTCTATATGTATCTATATTCATAGATAATTATTTCCCAATGTAAAGTTTAAGAATTTAGAGCACTCGTTGGGATGAGTACTAGGTATTATATGTAAGTGATGAATCACTTACATAGTCTACTTAAATTCTACTCTTGAAAGCATTACTATGCTATATATTAACTAACTTGGAAATAAATAAATACATAAATTAATAAATAGGAAAAACAATTGGCTATAATGATTACCTGAAATGTGTTCTGTTAGTTTAATAAAATATTTCAAAGAATATGTGTGATTTTAAATATACCAAGTTGACTTCAAGCCAATTGTTTGTGTTTCATTTTCAGGAAAATCACATTACCTAATTACTTCAAAATGAAGTTTAGATCATTAGAACTTTGGAAATTCTTTGGATCAGTCACTAATTTTATAAATAAATTCTTTTTCAACTTATATTTGTTTACAGAATTTTAAAATGTCATCATGCATTTAATAAAGGAGAATTTCTCCTTTTTTTTGCATTTATTGCCTCTTGTGGATAAAAGTTATAAATTGTAAAGGAGCAATATTAAACACATGGAAAGATTGCAATATTGTTTGCGATACAAAAATTTTTCAATAGCTAAAATTATGCACCTCGTATTCATTCAACATTGCTTATTTAACGGAATGTGTAGCTTGTTTCTAGGTTGATACTTGGTTTTCAGGGCATTGTCCCTAGAGCTGAACAGGGTAGTCGGATTACTGGGGGCTCTGTGATTTACAGGAGCAGTTGTCATGGCAGCTTGAGGCAGAATAGCTCGGATTAAAAAATATGGCTGGAGAATCAGGATTCTTTTCAAGTGAGCCAAGGTTCAGAGTTGAGAAGTAAAATTACAAATGTCAAATTTATGATGAAGAAAGAATGAAAACTTGCAAGTAATTTAACAAGTTAGCGACTGGTATATGTGAGAGCTAGGGGAAATAATGTTTGATTATTGGTTAAGGCAAAATGAGAGTAAGAGTGTTTAACTCAATAGTGATTTGGGATAGGATTGTGTGCCTGGTGGTCTCCCTATGGATGCAGCTGTCCTGGCTTACATGGCAGGTGGACAGCTTCACGGAGTCCCAAAGAATGGACTAGAAGCCTAGGGCACAGTGCCAATGGGGGAATCAAGATAGGAGGGCTGTGCTGATCACTCTGTCTCTTCTTTGGACTTCTGAGGCTGAATTAAGCATGGGGATAATAACATACTTGTACCTAAGACACCAGTATGGGTAGATTGGGAATGTATAAGAAGAAATCAAGATCCTAAGGATTGTTGGAACACTAGTAGGCACCTTTCTGCCTAGAAAAAGAAACCAGCAGACTCTGAGAGGAGATGGCAATGGAATCATGGATAAACATAAACTTGAACAACATCATAGCTATTTATTTGAACTTTTTTCTGACCACAATGGTTGAAAGTTCTGAATAATAATAATAATAATAATAATAATAAGAAGAAGAAGAAGAAGAAGAAGAGAAACTATTTTCCTGGCATTTACCATATTTCTGGTAATTTTCAAACAATTTTACACCTATCAACTCACCTGATTATTATAAAACCTTGTCATAAAAGTACTGTTTTCTAAATGACTCACTTTACAAATGACTTAACTATGACGCAGAGAGATTAAGTAACATGCTCATAGCCATAGAGCTAGTTACTGAAAGAATCATATGTTTCAATGTGTAAACTTATTGAAAGAACTGCCTGCTCATAGGAATCTTTAGCTGTGAAAAAATATATCTGAGCCCAGTTTATATTCATAACGTATAAGGTTCGTGTTCTAAATGAGATGCCCATTCAGAGAAGTACAGGATGGTCAATGCTCACTATCTTCTGATTCTGGTGGTCTTCCTCCCCAAATGGTTTCTGATCAGTTTATAATTAATGTGACCATCAAGGCATTAAACTCAGCCTCTAATTGTTTGACTTATAGTTCTAAGAGTCAGAAAGAACTGAAAGAGTGCTAGGTTTCTTTCTTAGCCAGAAACTAAAAATTATGTATAATTAGGATTGTTTTTGTTTTTGTTTTTTGATGCAGTATTAAGCTAGGCACCCAAGAGCGTGGGCTCCAGAACCAGGCTATTTAGTTCAAATTGTAGCTCTACCACTTACAGATATTTAACTTCTCCATTTCACAGTTTCCTCCCTAGTGCTTCAATATATCTACTTTAAGGGGTTGTTATGTGGATTAAATGAGTTGACATAAATATTGCATTTAGAACAGTACTAGATACATAGTAAGCATGCAATAAATACTCAATATTGTCATTATTTTTATCTTCTAATTCTGTGAATGGGCTCTTCCCTACTGGGAACAATAAAACTTATGTTTCAAACCTTCTCTCTGAATGGTAAGAATATAAGACAATATAATAAAGAATTTGAGAATATCTCTGGAAATTGTAGTTTTTTATTACTCGCAGGATAGAATTCAATAAGCTTCTCATTTGGCTGGTTTGTTCTGACTTTGAGACTTCCTGACTCTTGGAATGCATTCAGAAAACCAATGGATATATCTATTAGTGGGAAGCACACAGACTAAGTGTGAGCTGAACAGTTCTTTTTGGGCCTTTATGTGGCCTAGTTTCATAATTTCTGTAAAGTATGGCACTCTTGCCAGTGATTCATTTAAAAGACCATATGACTGGGAACGCCTGAGTAGCTCAGTCAGTTAAGTGTCTGACTCTTCATTTCAGCTCAAGCTGTAATCTTATGATTGTGAGATTGAGCTCTGCATTGGGCTCTGTGCTGAACATGGAGTCTTCTTGGGATTCTCTCTGTCCCTCTCTCTCTACTCTTCCCTGCTTACACACACAGATTCCCTCAAAATAAATAAATATTAAAAAAAATAAGACCTTGTCTGTTAGTAGAATTAGGTATATTGTTGACTATCTCTTTATTAGCTAGCCAGTGGTTAAATGAACAAATCCTTTATTGCATGGGACAACTCTGGACAAAGCTGTAGTCAGGTAATAGTAAGATAGGCATGCATGAGAGCATCTATCTAGTAAGTAGGCAATGGGAATGGTCATATGACAAACAGCACTCTCGTCTCTGCTCTGAAATCAGGGGAGAGATGCAGGGTCAGTCCATGAGCAGGAGTTCAGTTGCTTTTGGCAACTGTTAGACCATATACAGAAGACCTTTCTTTGAAGATTTCAATACCCAGTTACTTATGTTCCCTCTCAAGAAAGACATTTAGTTTTATCCAGATATGCCAGAATTGTTTAGCAGGTGTTTCTAAGAGGAAGCATGTAGCTTCTTGGAAAAGCCTAGTGCTAAAGAATCAAGGTTAGAAGCACTCATCCTGCAGATAGAGTACCTATCACTCCCAGGACAGAGAGAATAGCACGAGTTGACCAAATGACGGTGATGACAGAAATACTATACTGAGTGGGGCCTCTGGCTGTGTGTACATGATTAAGTCACTCCAGGGCTTCGAAATCTGTGCCAGCAGCGTCTCTACAGTTTAGATGCAAATTTTCTTTGTTTGTTTGCTTTTAATTCAGGGGCCAATAGGCCCTCCAGCTGCCTGTCCCAAGGAAAGAAGAGGGCTTCAGCCTTCTCCTTTGCTGGATGGAGATTGTACCAAAATTCCAAAGAATATGGCCAGGAAGATAGAACAATAATATACCATCCAGATATAGCTGGACTAAAGAATTTAAATCTGCATAGAATATTGAAACAAATCAGGGCCAGAGATTCACACAGTACAATTTGCCTCCAAAAGTAGATGAAATGTTAAGAAGAGGACTATGATAGATGAAAGAATAATGGGATGAGAACAAGCAGGCTATTTTTTTCCAGATCAAATCAAGACTATGAAATTATCTAGTGAATATGATCAACGAACATGATCAAACTGGGTAATTTAGTTTAACAAACTAAAGCAACCCTAAATACTCATGCTCCTCAAATTTGTTTGATAACTTGATTAGCAAATGAATTGGAAAATTGTTACCATGTCACTTTTATTGCATGTTATTTAGACATAGCTAAGTAATGGTATTACCATTACCCAGACAGTAATGGTGTTTGTAATCATCTGGACATCTTCTGCAGCCTCCCCTAGGCACTAGTGGACAGACAAGGTTAAGCACTGAGAATACTTGCTCTTTCATGCCCAATATAGCATAGTTCTTGGATCACTAATTCCTAATGATTTCACAGTGTAACTCAGCATAAGCAATTGAGTGGAGAGATCAGTATTAGCTTTGGGTTTCTTTACTGCTTCCTTTAAAACTATTTTTCTCAAAGTGCAGTAAAATTGTGGGGTGAATCTTACACACACATTAAGCAAATCAGTTGTACATGTGAAAGAAGTACTTTGTGATATCATTATTCCACAGTCCCTGAATCATAATTAGGAGTGATGGATAACTATATTTATTGTTAGAAATACAATGCTTTCTAGGTTAGATTTGAGTTGATTTGTCTACTCTATTTGGCTGATTGATTTGTCTCTCAAGTTGGTAATCAAATCAATTGACCTCACTTACTAAATAGTCTCACTTACTAAACATTCCGTCAGCCACAGACATGCATAAAGAATGCCAAGGTCGAAAATCAGAGATCTACCTTATTACCATCAAGTAAGTTAGAGCCAGGCTTTTGGACACTTAAAATACTTACACGACTTAGAAATAAAAAATGCTCAATATACGGTTCAGCCTGGAGACATACTGCCCTCTTGTTAAGTTGGTTAATTCCTGGAAAACACATTTCTTGGAAGATGTAAATAAATACACTGTCTATTTTTTCTTAACAGACCAATACTCTTAAACATAATGAATCACAAAATTCTGGCTCAGCAGCCTTTCTCTGCCTTTGTCTAGACCTAGCAAAGGTTATGGCAATACTCTCCCTTTTCATCGCTTTCCTCTGTTTTCTTCTTCTGTCTCCATCTGTGTTTCGTGTTCTGCTGATTTTACCATTTATCCTTAGCTTAGGAAATTTCTAAATGGTGTAAATTGTTTGCTTTCTAAATTTATTTAATGTGGTTTATATAACAAAAAAAGTTGATAAAAAAGCAGGCCTGAGAATATTAGGTTTTCTGTAAAACTACATCTAATGGTAACTGTTTGAGAGGAGGTCATTTTAATAAGCAAAAAGTAAATATAAAGTGGCGTATACTTCTAAAATACACATAGTCATATTCTTTTGAAGCATATTGTGTAAACAGAACTAAGTTGGACAAAAATCTGACATAGAAAAAATGAAAAACTAAATACAATGTAGGAGGAGGTTATTTGGTTGCTCAAGTTGCTTCCAAAGGTGTGCAACATTTGGTTGTGGTCACTATTTTGCAAGACCTGACTCTTAAATTTGAGAATTTGATGAAATTATACACCAGAGACCAACATGATATTGCTAATTAGTAGCAAAAATTTCTACAGGCGATAATTATCTCTTTTCTTATGAAGACCTCCTTGGACCCAATATCTTATAACTTAGGAAACCATATTTGCACCACAGAGGGTCGAGTGTTTTGGAGATAAAATTAGTCAGGCTAGGGAATAGCCTATTTTAAACCGTGCTCCCTTCTCAATACAGAATACCTCTCTGGATGCTTAAATTCCCACATTGCAGTGCTTCTCACTATTGTTGGTAGATGGGATGAATGAGTGAACATATGGTGATCTCAAAAAATAAAATGGAACCTCTAAAAAGAACATTTATATCACCTGACTTTACTTGTCATGTACTCCATGCGTACTATAAAAACTCTTTATTACATTATTATATCAGATGTATTGCTATGTAATTGATTATTTTATAGTTTCTTTGGTTAACAAGTTTGTTCACCTTGGTTTTATTAAAGGATTTCAAAGTTCTTGTTAGCACATTAACATAAAAACTCTGTACTCATATGAACATAATCTCACTATACAGATGCTTATGATAGAAGTGCTGGTACTTTACAGTAGATCAATGGAATCTTGTAGAAGAAAGAAATCCATGTTATAGTTGCTACATAAACCAAAATAAGGAAAGCTACAGGCTAAAACATAAGATAGGCTCAGAGTGAGCTGTAGAAAAGAAATTACATGATGATTTACAATATAAAAGTGGTGGAAAAAGGTGCTATATGGAAATTTGGCAAGATCATGACTTATATATTTATTTTATAACTTTTTCTAAGTTTTTATTTATTTATTCTGAGAGAGAGGGAGGGAAGGGGAGAGTCAGAAAGAGAGAATTGCAAGCACGCTCTGCACTGTCATCGCAGAGCCTGATGCAGGACTTGAACTCATGAACCGTAAGATCATGACCTGAGCTGAAATCAAGAGCCGGACGCTCAACTGACTGGGCCACCCAGGTGCCCCTATTTCATAACATTTTAGGAAAACAAAACTGCAATCAAATAATATTCTTATTAATATATTGAGGTTGAAAAAAGTTAAATGTGTTCAAATTCTATCACCTTAAGGATAATTAAACACATTTCCAAAAATAAAGTTGTTGATGGTAGGAAAATACTGTGAAAAATTTATGACTCCAAATTAGGTTACATAAATTAAATATATATATCAAGAAGGCTTACTAAGTTGCAAATCCAGAATGATACTAATTTCTTAAGTTTTCCAGTAAAGTGGGATAACTGGCTGGCTCAGTCATATGAGCATCCACCTCTTGATTTTGGCTCAGGTCATGATCTCACAGTTCGTGAACTTGAGCCCCCACATCAGGCTCTGCACTGGTAGTGTGGAGCCTGCTTGGATTCTGTCTCTTCTTCTCTCTTTGCCCCTCCCTGTTTTGCTTGCTCTCGCTCTCTCTCTCTCTCTCAAAAAAATAAAATACATATAAAGGTATAGACATTCAAAAATAGAAGTGGTTTCAATCCTACCAGGATGACAATTATTTCTTAGTGTAGACTTCCTGAAAAAATATTTAGGAAAAGTGGTCACATAAAAATTGACACTTTATTTAGTCTGAGATAATTTTTGTAAATTTTAAAATATACTACTTGGATGTGTTTGTGTCATATTTGCACTGTAACAATCAACAAGATGACAAGAGAGACAAATACGATAGACTATTCTAAGTGACATCATTGAAGGTCTGATTTAATTTTTGTCCTACCCAAGAGAGTTTATATGGAAGAGAACAGGAACTGTGGCATAAGAAATCAGGAAAAGTCACTCTCATTGCAGGTATTGAATTTTACAGGTTTTAGCGAGATAATGAAAGTTCTAACATAGAACTGCCAAGATTAATAGTCTGTTAGTTTCAGATACCAATTGTTTTCTTTCTTCTGTTCACAGTAGTCTTTCAGTTTGAAAGTTACCCAATATCTACTCTATTTTTCAACACTATCTCTTCTTGTACATTTGAATTTCTGCTTTTAACCTCTTATGAAATATACCTAATTTTGATATTCAATAAAATTTTGAAAATGTGTATTAAATCAGTTTTTCTAATATTTTAAAGTATTTTTTTGTCATCTTAAAATGGATATGTCCACATATTCCTTTTAACTATTGAGTGGTTTTAAGGAGTAAAAATAAGGAAGGGAAGGAAAAAACTTGGCAATAAACAACTTCTTAAGTAGAAAAGTACCAATTTCATCCATAGAATTATGTACACTAATCGAATTAAACAACAAAAGATAACAAAAACCACTACCATGCACATATACAGGGAGGAACACATTTTTTGACACTTCTAATTTTTCCTTCCAAGCCTTTTTTTATCCTTGATAGCCTCTGTCCACTCCTTTACCCACTCATTTCCTGAGAAGGTGGGGGAGGGGATGGCTAAAGTAATAGGTAAACTGGGAAAAAATAAAGTGCACGTGTCACCTCATGTCAGCCCCCCCACCACTGAGCCAGGTAGACTTTTCAGCTCCCTGTACTATGCTCACACCTGCATGAAACATGCCTGCCCTGGTCCAGCATTATCGTCTTCAGGTGGAGGAGTCTTCCTAATTCTGGGTGGACTCACATTAAACAGTTTTTTTGAGATGGTTATGTGGCAGAGAGGAGGCGTGTTCCTCATATTTCTTTCAAGAGCGCCTGCTGTGGGGGGTCAGAGTTGCCTAATTGCCTCAGCTGCCATCATTTAGGATCCACCACCATGTTCTGGCCAAGGTGACATTTCCCTTGGACTGCTGACCAACAACAAAACAGGGAGATCCTAGTTCTGCCCCATCCGGTCTGACAATGGATTCCTCAAATAGGCATCTTTTCCTTGGGTTCTTCTGTCAGTCTGGCTGAGACATTTTTAGAGCAGCTATTCCATTTGGATTCCTTCTTTTGGCTGCCTGCCCTTAAGCACACGGTATCAATTTTTGTCTTTAGTGTCCAACGTGCTGTTAAGCTTATTTAGTGAAGATTTCATTTCTGATATTGATTTTTTTAATCTCTAGAATTTTTATATTTAGAATTTTGCATTTAGTTCTTTTTAGAGTTCCTTTTTTTGAGATTTACTATCTGTTCACTCACTAATCCCATCTATTCCTCTAAATCCTTGAACATATTTATATTAGATTACTTGTTTCTTTTTTTACCTAAATTCCAACACCTATATCATCTCTGAATCTGTCTTATTGACAACACTTTGTCAAGATTTTCTATTTTTTTATCATTAAGTGATTTTTTATTTTATGCTGAACACCAGAAATGCTACATTTGAGAGTCTGGATTTTGTTGTCTTTCTTTAAGAGTGCTAAGTTTTAACGGGACAAACTTGTTAGTCATTTAATTTCTGTTTTATTATTCTTTGTGTTTCAACTTCGCAAAGAAATTCTTCTGTAATTTTTCAAAAACTTTAAGATTATTTCCTCCATATTGTATTTGGAGTTTGTTATTTGTATATTATGAGATAGGAATCTAAATTTCTTTTACAAATAAAGTTATTTATCTCAGGAACATTTATTATAAACAAAGCTACAAATCAAACCAAAGACTGTGAAACGATACTTGCAGTGCATATAAGCACAAGCTTTCCATCAGAAAGAATACCTTTAAGCGGTAAAAAAAAAAATCAAAATAAGATAATGGGCAAAGGTAGGTAGGATATAGAGAACATGATTCAATGGCTGCAAACCATTGAAATCCATGAAGTTATGCTCATTCTCACTAGCAATCACAGAAATAACAAATTAAAATAACCATGGATAATTGTTACACATCTGATTTATTTGCATTAATTATAAAAGCCAACAATCCTAAGTGTTGAGTAGAATGTAGAGCAAGTGCTGAATCCTAAGAGGGTAAATTAGGTTGGCGATTTGAAAAATAATTTGGAAATATAAAGCTTCCATAACTGATTAATTCTTTTTCTTGGTATCTACTCTAGGAAAACTCCCTACATGTTGTAGGGACGCATGTATAAGAATGTTTTTTTTTTTTTTGTTTTGTTTTGAATAACAAAATGTTGGGTATGATATAAATGCCTATTAACCGGAGAATGGGCCAAAAATCAATTGTAGTCTATTTATCAATACAAGGCCGTAGTTGAAATACATTAACTGGAGTTATATGTATTGTCATAATTTTGAATAACAAAGGAAGTTGCTAGATTTTGCTTATTCTTTGATATATAAGCATGTGTAAGTTCTTAAATATGCAAAGCATATATGTATATATATGCTAAGTATATATGTGGTAAAAGTACAAAAATAATCTAAGAGATGACAAACCTCTAAATGAAAATAGTGGTTACTTCTAGAGCGATAGAATAAAAGGAGATGTGAACTGCTAGTGGCGGGCCGTAATAATTGATCTTATCTGCAATAAGTTATTTATTAAGAAATAATCTGAAACAAATATTATAATAGGGTTTGATATATTTTGGTTTTGTGTAGCAATAGGAGTTAATGTTGTAATTTTTTCCCCTTATTTTTGAAGTATTTAATAATTTTTAAATCTAGGGGAAAAAAGAAAATTTCTACCATTGTGAGGGAATAAATTTTGGTGATGAATCTTCCTTTACTCATGTCCCTGGAGGTCACTGTATAATATAACTCTAAGTAAGTCCAACCTTGATGAAAATAGTCTCTTAAGTGAGTTTTGGGGAGTACTTGGAAGATATGTCTACTACATATTTCCCTTCCCCCAGTGTCCAGGATGTCCCCCCTGACTTCTTTCTTAAAGGAATCCTTGGGATGGTGAATATACTATCTATCATCTATGTATATATGTATCTATGTATCTATGTATCTATGTATCTATCTATCTATCTATCTATCTATCTATCTATCATCTATCTCTCTCTATTTATTTATTTTTAAAAATATTTTATTTATCTTTGAGAGAGAGAGAGAGAGAGAGCGTGATTGGGGAAGGGGCAGAGAGAGAGGGAGAGACAGAGAGAGAATCCAAGCAGGGTCCATGCTGCCAGCACAGAGCCCAACGTGGGGTTTAAACTCACAAACCATGAGATCGTGACCTGAGCTGAAACCAAGAGTCAGAGGTGTAACTGACTGAGCCTCCCAGGTGCCCCAATGGTGTGTGTTTTAAATTTAGACATGGAACATTAATGTTTCAAGATGAAGAATGGTATTTAGAATGAGTTCATCAGGTTAAGTTTTATTTCTACCTAACAATAATTTGTGTTCTAGAGCATTTGAACAGGAGATAGCTAAGTGTAGATAGTGCTTAAAGGAGTAGCCAAAGGTTAGTTTGGGCTTTTGTTCCCTGTCAGTAGTAAGAAAACAAGAAGGGAAAAGAAAAGAATTGTCAAAAATTTTATTAAAGGACTCTGTTAGAAACTTCAGCCTGTCTAAGGAAAATGCTATTTCCCAAGCAGTTTACCTCAGGTCAATTTCTCAAATGGGGGTGAACTCATAAAATAGCCCAGACAATGTTATTTAGCTTTTGTTTGAAAGGCAAGGCCAGTGCCTTATCTCTATGGCTCTGCCCCTCATGTGCTCCTGTGTGAGATACAATTGGGTTCAATATGTAGTTAGAAGAGATTAACAGTTTCATATGTCATCTCCCACTTCTGCGATTACTCACTCACTCAACCTATATTTTGGAAACAAAAGTGATTCTATCTTTAAAGCTACATCTTTCTATTGCCTTCTGTGTATTTGTTCACTTGTTGTCTATGAGTGAAATTGAGCTATTACTTTTGAGCAAGAGTCACGTTAAAGGGATATGACATGGTCACCTGTTTTCACTTCTCGTACAATGATTTAAGATTCTGGAAGTAACCTTTGTCTCACAAATAGTGAAGACTTTAGAGTAGAGCTCCTCCGAAGTTGACATCTCTTTCCTTGAATGGCTCAAGGAAAGAAATAATCCCTCTTTTTCCTTTTGGTTCCTGTAAAACCCAGGTAGATGGACATAGTAGACATGCACCAATTTGGTAGTCTATAGATGTTTGCCGTTTATTTTCTGTCACATTGCAATGGTGTAGGCGTTCAGTTAAAAGCCTCAGTATGGGAAGTGAAGGATTCTTTTTTAAGAAAAGGCTGCCTTCTGCAGTAAAACCTTATGAATCTAAGTTATTCCTTTATGGCTTGGCTTATTATTGGTGTGGATATTCCATGAGTGAAACCATCTCTCCCAAACATCTTAAAAACTTCATAAAATAAAGTTTAATCAATAGTGTGTCTGAGCCGTCTCCTGTTAGGAGAGTGTATTCTTAGCATCTCTTCCTAACCACATGATCGGTCACATCACATTGTACCTTAAAATCAGCCGACCCATATAACAACCATCAAACACTGTAATTTAGGACTTTTGTCTCCCCCTTGGAATGCTGGTTGTTCAATGGTCAATTTATCCTGTAATTAGTATTACCTTGTACAGAATCATATCCATTATGGTTTCCTCATCCACAATATTTTACAGATATTGCAACAAATGGCTCCTTTAAAAATTTAGAACACAAAGTTAGAGAAAGAAGCTATACAGCCTTATTTTCTTGAAACTCTTTTACTAGTTCTTTTGGATCCGCAATAAAGGACTATGGAACAGAAAAAAATCTTGATGGATGCCATGTAAAATAAGTGGCTTAGTTCCCAAATATTGCTTGAATTTTGTTTGGTTATCTTACTAGTTAGGGATCCGTGGGCATGAATGAGGTCTCCATGAAAAAGTTAACTTTATTTTGGGAACAAATAATCCCGGAGGAAAAGAGAACCAATTTGCCCTTGTTCTTTTCAAGAGCAGTGGTCAAGTTTGGAGGAAATAAGTGGTTCTTATTATGGGATAGCATCATTATTGTAGTTTGTCTTCCCATATAACTTTCTTAGATGCAATCTTGAGTTCTGCAGAAAGGACATGCAATAAAATAGACCTACTAGAAGAAAATGTATCTGCAATAAAATGCATTTAAGAACTTGAGGGCAAAGCATATTGGGACCAGGAGCGTTGGATATAATGGAAGACAAGTCATCTGCTAATTCTTTTTATTTTTTAAATTTTATAATAGTTTATTTTCAAATTGGTTTACATATAACACCCAGTGTTCATCCCAACATGTGCCCTTTTTAATGCCCATCACCCCCTCTCCCCCCTCCCTCATCCCCCTCACCCTCAGTTTGTTCTTAGTCTTTGAGAGTCTCTTATGTTTTATCTCCCTCCCTCTCTGTGTCTTTTTTTTTCTTTCCCCTCTTCCCCTCCCCCTGGTTTTTGCTTAGTCTCACCAAGTCCACCTATTCGTGGAAACATATGGTATCTGTCTTTTTCTGACTGACTTATTTCACTTAACATAATACCCTCCAGTTCCATCCATGTTGCTACACATGGCCAGATTTCATTTTTTTCTCATTGCCACATAGTAGTCCATTGTATATATGTACCACATCTTCTCTATCCACTCGTCAGTTGATGGGCACTTGGTCTCTTTCCATGATTTGGCTATTGTCGAAAGTGCTGCTATGAACATTGGGGTACACGTGCTCCTATGCATCAGCATTTCTGTGTCTCTTGGGTAGATTCCTAGCAGTGCTATTGCTGGGTTTTCCCAACAAACAAAAACTGAAAGAATTTATCACAAATAAGCCAGCACTACAAGGGATCCTGAGGGGCACTCTATGAAGGAAAGGTTGCAAAGAACACGGACTGCCAGAGACAGCCTTACAAACATGGAACTTACAGATAATACAGTGACTGTAAACCCATATTTTTCAATATTAACGCTGAATGTAAATGGACTGAATGCGCCAATCAAAAGACACAGGATAACAGAATGGATTAAAAAACAAGACCCATCTATTTGCTGTCTTCAAAAAACTCATCTTAAACCTGAAGACACCTTCAGATTGAAAGTGAGGGGATGGAGAACTATCTACCATGCTACTGGAAGTCAGAAGAAAGCTGGAGTAGCCACACTTATATCAGACAAATTAGACTTTAAAATGAACGATGTAATAAGAGATGAAGAAGGACATTATATAATAGTCTCAGGGACCATCCAGCAGGAAGAGCTAACAATTGTAAATATCTACGCACCGAATTCGGGGGCACCCAAATTTGTAAAACAACTAATTACAAACATTAGCAACCTCATCGATAAAAATGTCCTAATAGTAGGGGATCTCAACACTCCACTCTCAACATTGGATAGATCCACAAAACAGAAAATCTCCGCAGAAACAATAGCCCTGAACGACACATTAGGACAGATGGGCCTCACAGACATCTTTAGGGTCCTTCATCCAGACGCAAAAGAATTTACATTCTTCTCAACTGCACACGGCACATTTTCCAAGATAGACCATATTCTGGGGCACAGGGAAGCTCTGAATAAATATAAAAGAATTGAGATCATACCGTGTACACTGTCAGACCACAATGCTTTGAAACTTGAAATCAACCACAGGAGAAAGCCTGGAAAATATCCAAGAACATGGCAGCTAAGAAATAACCTACTAAAAGATGAGTGGGTCAACCAATCTATCAGAGAAGAAATTAAAAAATACATGGAAACAAATGAAAATGAAAATACAACAATCCAAACGCTCTGGGATGCAGCAAAGGCAGTCCTGAGAGGGAAATATATTGCAATCCAGGCCCGCCTCAAGAAACAAGAAAAATCAATAACACAAATTCTAACAGCGTGCCTAAAGGAACTAGAAGCAGAACAACTAAAACAACCCAAGCCCAGCAGAAAGAGAGAAATAACAAAGATCAGAGCACAAATTAATCATATGGAGACAGAAAAGGTAGTGGAACAGATCAGTGAAACCAAAAGCTGGTTCTTTGAAAAAATAAACAAAATAGACAAACCTCTAGCCAGGCTTCTCAAAAAGAAAAGAGAGAGAACTCAAATAGATAAAATCGTGAATGAAAAGGGAGAAATTACAACCAGTCTCTCAGATATGCAAGCAATCATCAGAGAATACTATGAAAAATTATATGCCACCAAACTGGGCAATCTGGAAGAAATGGACAGCTTCCTAAATAGCCACACGCTACCAAAACTCAAACGGGAAGAAATAGAAAATTTGAACAGACCCATAACTGGTGAAGACATAGAATCAGTTATCAAAAACCTCCTAGCAAATAAAAGCCCTGGACCAGACGACTTTCCTGCGGAATTTTACCAGACATTTAAAACAGAGTTAATTCCTATCCTCCTCAAGCTGTTCCAAAAAATTGAAACGGAAGGAAAACTCCCGGACTCATTCTATGAAGCCAGCATCACTTTGATTCCCAAACCAGATAGAGACCCAGCAAAGAAAGAGAATTACAGGCCAATATCCCTGATGAATATGGATGCAAAAATTTTCAACAAGATACTAGCAAATTGAATCCAACAGCATATAAAGAGAATTATCCACCATGATCAAGTAGGATTCATCCCTGGGTTGCAGGACTGGTTCAATATTCGCAAATCAATCAACGTGATACATCACATCAACAAAAGAAAAGATAAGAACCATATGATCCTGTCAATAGATGCAGAAAAAGCATTTGACAAAATACAGCACCCTTTCTTAATAAAAACATCTGCTAATTCTTGAAAGAAGATGTTGCAAAAACAGTTACAGCAGCATCAGGCATTGGTGCTTATGGGCAAACATCACTGTCCTCAATAGCAAATCAGGAGCCTCACTGGGAATGATGACAAACATCAATAGCGCTCGCACCTTTGGGAAGCATGGCATCTTAACTAATGTGATCAAATTTATTATAGAGAGCTGAAGTAAGAGCATGATAAGTCCGAGTATAAGGAAATTTATATGAAAAGTAGATGTGAGACATCTCTTGGAGACCCTCAAAACTATTTGAGGTGAATTTAAGTGAGATTGAAACTCCCTTAGTTCAAGGAAGTTTACAAATGGAGAAATATTAGTTCAATTGGAGTCTGTTTTGACCTTTGGGTTGCTGTAATCTTAAAAGCATGAATTATACATATATAATATAGTAACATGTTATAGGGCCCTGGAAGTTAGCCAGTAAAGATGACAGGCTTGTTTGTATCGTGTATAGCCACATCTTCAAGGCCTACCTGTTTAAATAATAAGTCTTAAATATATTTATATTAATCTCAGATTTTGATTTATTTGATTCAATGTCCTATGACAATTAACTAATATTCAAGAAAGGTATTATATATGGTTAAGCATCTGATTTCAGCTCAGGTCATGATCTCATAGCTGGTGGGTTCAAGTCCCACGTTAGGCTCTGTGCTGATGGCTCAGACCCTGGAGCCTGTTTCAGATTCTGTGTCTTCCTCTCTCTCTCTCTGCCCCTGCCCAGCTCGCGCTCCTGTCTTTCTCTCTCTTAAAAAAAACCAAACATTAAAAAAATTTTAAAAGAAGTATACTATATAATTTACTGTATAAGTGAAATTATAAGGTAGACACAGTCGCTGTCTTCCATTGCTTTTTTTTCTAAAACGAATCTATTAGCTATATTCTCTTGATATGTTCCTGTGCAATGCCTTGGTGCTTTTAGGGTACATGAGGATCTTACAGGGATATATCATGTATATTTTCGTGTATATATGTATATTTATACATAAATATATTAAGTGGGGACCAATCATATCTGTTTATTGCTGCA
This sequence comes from Paguma larvata, assembly GCA_030068075.1. Taxonomy (NCBI): domain Eukaryota; kingdom Metazoa; phylum Chordata; class Mammalia; order Carnivora; family Viverridae; genus Paguma; species Paguma larvata. Next base: position 35,191,341 of record CM057838.1, on the reverse strand, counting down.
GAGTAGGATTAGCCAAAGAAAAGAGACTGAATTATGAAAGGACCCCTTGAAATAGCTTGGTGAATTTATACTGTCACCCACCAAGTCGTCCAACCAGAAGTCCAGGAGCTGTTTTAGCCTTTCTACCCCCTGCCACACACACATCAGTTAATCAGACACAATACTTACCAATTCTATTAACACTGCAGACACCTATTGCAAGCATCCATACTTCCCTCAACTATGGTGGTAGCTTCTTTGCTACTGTTCCTGCCTCCATTCTTGTCCTTCCCACAGTGCTGTCATACTCACAAGCAAATCTTATTCTCTTGCTCAAATTTGACTTTAACAGCTCCTGCATCATTTTGGCCTTCATCGTCCTTTACTTCTTTGTCTTCCATATTCCAGGAATAAATAAGTCTTCTATATTCCAGGAATAAATAACCATTTGCAGTGCCCATTCCACATAGAACTTTCTCTTGATTTTATGTTCTTTGTCATGATTTTTTTACTAGATTTTGATTTATTAGCTATTTGCCCATTTGTTACACACTTATACTTTTCTCAAGACTTTATTCTGCTCCCATTTCATCTTGTACATTCCTCTCATCATAATTACATTTATCTTTTGCTGATATTGTTGGCTTACATATTTTTGTTTTTTATGAACTCCTTGAGAACTTGGACATAGCCTTTTCATCTTTGTGTTTCTCATATATGAATCAAGTGCATACTTTCAACTGTCAATGGGGATAAAATGGCCTTTACCTCAAGATTATCTTAAAAATAAAATGGTTTAAAACAAAGGAAACCTTTAGAATAGTGCTTACTGTATATTCATACATGGGAGGCTCATATTAAAATATTAGGTTTTCTTAAATATTCAAATGAAACTCTAAAAGAATTTTCAGAGACTTTTAATAAGTTGATCATAAAATTCATATGAAGAATAAAATTCCAATAATCATCAAGGATTTTGTGAAGAGTAACAACAAAGGGAATTTAACTCTAGGTGACAATCATTAAAAAAGCTATAGCAGTTAAATCCAGATGGTTTTGCAAGGGCAATAGACTGCTACAATAGAATACATAATGAATAAATAGGATTGACAACATGAAATATAACAGAGGTGGCATTAGACATCAATGGGAATTGATGGGCTAGTCGATAAATGGTTTTGATTGGAACAATTGAATATATGTATAAAAATAATTTTTCTCATTTCTCAATCAAATCTTCATAAATGAAATATCCAAATATGAAAAGCAAAATTGAACATCAATATATGTGAAAGTGAAACTGCTGTAGAAGTATTTCTTTAATGGTAATAGTATTACCACCACCACTACTACTACTAACAGTTATAATAATCACTAATGCTCACTGGGAGAATAGTTTCCCTTGGAGAATGGTTTCCCTTGTTTTAAGGCCTTGTTTTAAGCACTTGATATGTGCTAATTCAATCCTCATAATGGCCTTAGAAGTAAATTCTATTACCACTCCTATTTCCGGATGAAGAAATAGCATTTAACTTGCAAAAACATTTCCCCAGTATGCGGCAGAGATGGGTTTTTAATCCTAGCAGAGGCTGTCTCCTGAGTCCATGCTCTTTAGTCACTGTTATATACAAATTACAAGCCACAAAGGAAATATGAACCAATGTGATTTCATTAAAATTAAAAACACTTGAATAGCAGCAGCCATAACAAACCACAAATTAAGAAGATATATATGCAGTATCATATATATTAAATAAAAGTCTTGTGTATCAATAAGAAAAAATGACAAAATATAGGAGAAAATATAAACATGCAAATCACATGAAAGAAAACCTTAATATCCAACAAACATATGATCAACTTTCCTAATGGTGGGATAATTTGACTTAAAACCACAATGAGTACCACTTTATGCTCGAGTTAGCACTGTATTTTGGCAAAGATTGGGAAGAAGTAGCAAATTAATATGCAGTGCTGGTGGAAGTGTAAATTGATAGAACAACTTTGGGGAGCAACTGTCACTACCTAGTGAAATTGAAGATATACATAATCTACAAACCCAAAATTTTATTTCTAAGTGTTTATGGAGAGAAATGTGTCCTCATTTATATAAGACAATATGCATAAATATGTTTATTAAAACAATATATGTAAGAGTCTTAAAAGTGGAAACATCTCAACTATCCTTAGTAAAGTAAACTGTAATTTCTTCATTTTGGAAAGCATACTAATTAATATAAATTAGATACATCTACATATGTGAATATGTTAAAAAAGCAAACTGCAAAAAGATGCATATGGCATGATATCATTTATATAATTTTTAAACCATGTAAATATTTTTAAATGTAAAACATTCAATGAGTATGATATACACAATTCATAATAGAGTTGTCTTTGTTGATGGAGGGAGAAAAATTGGAAGAGAAGAGTAGGGCTTTAGCTACATCTGTTATATTTATTTCTAAATAAAACTTTGGAAGTAAATATTGCAAAATTCTAATATCTGTTAAACCTGGGTGATAGGAATATGGGAGCTTTTATACTATTTCATAAATTTTTGTGCTTCCATATTATTTAATGTATTTCAGTATATACTTTACTGTGCTTTGATATTCACCATTAACAGAGAGAACACAAATACCCCCCAAAATAGGGGGTAAAAAGAAAAAATATATATACCAGTTGACTGGGTACATGTTTTTTCATCTTCTGTGGCAGAAGCAATCAGGCTGGAAAAATGTTGCTTTATCACTGCTAGTTCCATTACTGCGTGTGAGCCTTCATTCATTAATTTTCTTAAAAAATATATGTTGAGAGTCTGCTATTTTCCAAGCATTGCAGCAGTGTGTAGCCTTTGACTTATCAGACTTTTAAACAATGTTTTATTCCTGTAGGTATACTGTAATATCAGGGGAAGAATCTAAGTATAGCTTAAAGGCAAGACGTTTTCCTCCCAAGGTTTTGTATTTTCATTGGAGTCTTGAGGACAATATCTATTAGAGACTGTACTGTAAAACTCTATAAGCCCTTACCATGGTCTGCCACAAAACTCATTATTTGTTGTCTCTAAACTCAATTAAGTAGAACTTTTCCCCTTAACATATTTATTTGTTTCAAAATTTTAATAGTCTGCATTATATTTATAATGAGAAATTATTTCTGTTGAACTCTGATATAATAATTGAAAATTCGAGATTCTGACATAAAGAAAAAAGGATTAAACTGTAGCAAAATTAACCTCTTCTACCCTCTTACCTTCTGCCCCCCCAAGTCCTCTACCCTCACAATATGTGAGTCCAATAAATAAAGACATAATAAGTAGCCAGTTACAAATACAGATAAAATTTAGTGTTTTTAACTAAGAATAAAACTCTTATGATGTACCAGCATGAAATAGAAAATCAATTTCTCAATGAAATGTTAATGGTAATGCTAGAGAATTTGAGTCCTTAAGCCATTGAAAATTCAAGTGATGTCATAGGTTTAGTTCCTGGGAGTGCTCTTGGGCAATATACCAATCCAAAATTAAAAAAGTAAAAAGGAATGAAGACAGTGTCAGGGAGAGAAGCTGATCAGCAGTTCATTTACAACGGAAGCCTTAGGCGATCATATTGCATGTTCTAGGGCTGACATGCCATTTCAAAGATGTCCCACATTTATATGTTCTTTCATCAGCCAGTCATTGGCCTTGCCACCTTCTGGTACCAAGTGTAACCTTGAGCAAATTATTTCCCTATGACCATGAGGGAAGTAGCCGATGAGCTGCCAGTAGACATATTCCTGGTAGCTAGGGGTTGGGTACATTGGCCGTGAACAGGGAGTCTGAGCTGAGCACTGGTTTTTCACAGTAATTTCCATGTTCACACTTACTGTATCTTCCATTTCTCTTCGAGAGGTAAGAATTTGATTGGGTGAGACATTCTGCAATGAAGCAAGGCTTCAAGAATAAGTTAAAAAGAAAAAAAAAAAGAATGGTTCCTAGATTACATGGAAATAAGGTAAATGAACTCAAAGTTTTGTTTTTAAAACCTCATCAGAATATTCACTCATAAACATGGCTATGTCAAAGCACCAGTTTCAACATGGTTATCCTAAACTGCCACTTTGAAGTATCCCATATCCACAAAAGGTATGTCACAATGAGTACAGACTCCAAAGGCAACACAGAGGTGGGGAGAACAAGACACATTATTGAATGTAGATGTTAAAGTTAATTAATCTTTTTCCTTGATATCAGTGATTATCTGTTGAACTTCCTGGGTTTTATGGTAAAATTCTTCTACCCTTTGATTATCACACAGAACTTTTATGATGGATTTTCTCAGAGTTCAACACTATTTCTATTTCTTTTTGAAATGAATAAAATATTTATAGAATAAATGGATGAGCTTTCATAGGTGATAAAACCAGGTGTCTAGATTTATATTTTAATTTCTAAATTTCCAAATGATCAGATACTAGCTTGCTGATTATAAAAGTTTTATTTTATAAAAATAAACTTTTATTTTCATTTGGCCTACTCAAATGAAATACATGCAGATGCTTATATTTGATGAATTGGTATAAATTCCTACAGGGTAACCTTATATTAAGTTAGTTTGTTCAAATTAATGATTCTGTGATTCTAAGTCTAGAATATGGGCTAATGGAAAAAGCATTCATTTTGAAATCAGATAGACATATGTTAGATTTGAACGTATCATTTATTAGCTTTGTGACATTGGGCGAGTCATTTAACTTCCTTTCCTTGTTTGTAAAATGTGGGTAATTATAGAACCTATTTTATAGAGTTTTTAATTATACACAATGCCTGGCATAGACTCAATAAATGCTAACTGTCTTATTTTTATGAACAACTTGGTTAAAAGTAAGTTGCAATTACACCATCAACATCTGGATATAAAAAATTACATTTTGCAATTTAATATGTCACATGTTGATAACGTTTTTGAGAACCCAGTACAGAGTTACCTGTCAATAAAATGTTCCATGCAAATTTTCATTTAATCTAATTAAAGCAAAAAAAAAATACATCAACTGTAGATATTTGGCAAGGTGGTTGCTATATAGGTACTACAAAAATAAATGAATGTAGATATTGTCAAAGCAAAAAATGCACTAGGCAATGTTAAATAGGCAGGGAAGACTTTATTCAAGGCTATTGCAATAGGGGAGAGAAGCCAGAACACAGTTTGAATTCAATTCCCCTGAAAAGAAGAGTGGGATGATTTTTAAGCTCTATAGTGAGAGGAAGAACATAGGCTACCTGTGTTGTTACTTGTCTTTCTCCCAAGTAAAAGTAAGTTATCTAGTATTTTTTATAACAGGAGGTAGTTTTACAACCAGGAGGAGAACACGCACCAGAGTTAGGCTTTAATAACTTGCATTCTTTCCCCCCCCGTCCCCCCACACTTCCCCTGCACAGAGACTGGGAAATAGGAATACTCTCTTCTTGGATGTTTACATTTCAAAAAGAAGGGTCTTAAATCCTGAGAATAACATTCTTAGTTATAAAACTGGCGAGAGGCTTTTAAAAAGTTTACAAACAGAAGTAGTTAACTCTGGAAGAGATTACCAAAAGAATAAAAAGAGACTAATAAAGTTGGAAGCAAAAAAAAAAAAAAGTTTACATCTTAAAGAAGCAAAGAAAAACCTACCATTATGTGTTGTTGTTGTTTTTAAATAAATGCTTTAAGAAATGGGAAGTCAGGCCAAGAGTCAGGAAAGAGCCAATCTGAAGCTTAAAAAAATATTAAAAGTTGTCTTGGTCATGGATGCCTGAGTGGCTCAGTCAGTTAGGTGTCTGACTCTTGATTTTGGCTCAGGTCATGATCTCATGGTTCATGAGTTTCAGCTCTGCATTGGGCTGTGCACTGGCAGCGTGGAGCCTGCTTAGAATTCTCTCTCTCTCCCTCTCTCTCTCTTTCTACCTCTCCTCTGCTCATTGTCTCTCTCAAAATAAATAAATAGACTTTAGAAAAATTTGTCTTGGTCAATATATAGAAAGCTGACTTTAAGAAAAATCCACACAAGACCTGAAAGTCCAATTCCAATAACAAATTTAAAGAAGTCGTTTTAAAAACTCTCATAACTACTGTATCTCACTCATTGCACATTTGTGATTCTCAGCCCTGTTCTTTTAATGGTGTATATTAAGAGAGGGTGGGAATCACACTGTATTATTTTGTCCACGTTTCTACTTCCTAAGTATGGTTATAATACTCAATTCTTTTAGGAATCGCTCTATGAAATATTTTAAATGGCAAAAGAAGTTTAACCAGAGATTGAATGTTAAAATATAAACTAAAGCTACATTGTTTTTACCAAATAAGTTGAAAGACGTTTGAGCTTTTGGTCTTTTTTTCTCTTAACAGGGAAAAAAGAAGATGGTGGAGTAGTATGGAGACCTGAGCTTGTCTTATCACCAAAACACAGCTAGATCAGCATCAGACCATTTTGAAAAGCAGGAAATTCATCTGATTATTAATGCAACAATTTGCATAATTTGAGAAAAGATCCTGGTACCTTTCTCAACAAGGAGAACAAAACACGCTTAAGATTTAGCTTCCTTTATTTGATTTTTTGTTTTTAATTTTTAATTTTAATTTTATTTTATTAATTATTTTTTCCTGATGGAGGGGTTCACCCCAAAAGAAAGAATAGTGAAAAATGACACCCAGGAATTTAATCAACACAGATAAAGGTAAGATGTTCTAGATGAACTAGAATTTAAAACCACGATTAGGGGCGCCTGGGTGGCTCAGTCGGTTGAGCGGCCGACTTCAGCTCAGGTCATGATCTCACGGTCTGTGAGTTCGAGCCCCGCATCGGTCTCTGTGCTGACAGCTCAGAGCCTGGAACCTGTTTCGGATTCTGGGTCTCCCTCTCTCTCTGCCCTTCTGCTCACACTCTGTCTCTATGTCTCAAAAATAAATAAACATAAAAAAAATTAAAACCACGATTATAAGAATGCTAGCTGGGGTTGAAATAAGCATCAAAGACACTAGAGAATTCTTTATGCAGAGATAAAGGATTAAAATCTAGTCAGTTTGAAATTCAAAATGCTATAACCGAGATGCAATCTTGAATGGATGTCATGATGGTGAGGATGGACAAAGCAGAGCAGTGAATCAATGATCTAGAAGATAAAATTATGGAAAATAATGAAGCAGAAAAAAGAGGGAAACAAAGGCAAAAGATTATGATATAAGACTTAGAGGACTCAGCTAATTATTATAGGAATAACATTCATATCATTGGCATCCGAGAAAATGAAAAGAGAGAAAAAGGGATTGTTTATGTGAACACTTTATACCTGAAAACTTCCCTAATCTGGGGAAGGACACAGACATCAAAATACAAGAAGCACAGAGAACTCCCAATAAATTCAACAAAAACCAACTATCATCAGGGCACATCATAGTCAAATTCACAAAATATACAGACAAGGAAAGAATTATCAAAGTAGTGAGGGAAAATAGCCTTTAGCCTATAAGGGAAGACAGATCAGGTTCACAGCAGATCTGTCCACAGAAACTTGGCAGGTCAGAAAGGAGTGGCAGGATATATTCAGTATGTTGAATGGGAAAAATACATAGCCAAAAATTCTTTATCCAGCAAGGCTGCCATTTAGAATAGAAGGAGAGATAAAGAGTTCCCCAGACAAATGAAAAGTTAAAATAGTTTGTGACCACTAAATTAGCCCTGCAAGAAATTTTAAGGGGTACTCTGAGTGGAGAATAAATAAAATAAAAAAAAGGTCAAAAGGAAAAAGGCTAGAAAGGATCAGAGAACATCACTAGAAACACCAAATCTACAGGCAACACAATGGCACTAAATTCATAATTTCAATAATCACTCTAAATGTAAATAGACTAAAGGCTTCAACTAAAAGATGTAGGGTATCAGAATGGATTTAAAAAAAAAGAAATGAAAAAAACAAAAAAAAATGAACAAACAAAAAACCAAGATCCATCTATATGTTGCCTATAAGACACCAGCAGCAACTTGGGAGCACCCAAATATATAAATCAATTAATAACAACATAAAGAAACTCTATGATAATAATATAATAATAGTAGGGGACTTTAACACCCTACTTACAGCAATGGACAGATCATCTAAGCAAAAAATCAACAAGGAAACAATGGCTTTGAATGACACACTGAACCAGATGGACGTAACAGAGATATATTTAGAACAGTTCATCCTAAAGCAGCAGAATACACATTCTTCTCAAGGGCCCAAGGAACATTCTCCAGAATAGATCATATACTGGGTCACAAATCAGCCTTCAACAAGTACAAAACATTGAGATCATACCATGTATATTTTCAGACCACTACACTATGAAACTTGAAATCAACCACAAGAAAAAAATTGGAAACATCACAAATACTTGGAGGTTTAAAAACATCCTACTTAAGAATGAAGGAGTTAACCAAGAAAGTAAAGAGGAAATAAAAAGTACATGGAAGCCAATGAAAAAGAAAGCACAACAGTCCATAACCTTTGAGATGCAACAAAGGTGGTCATAAGAGAGAAGTATATAGCAATCCAGGCCTTCCTAAAGAAAGAAGAAAGGTCTCAAATACACAACTTAACCTAACATCCAAAGGAGCTAGAAAATAAACAGCAAATAAAGACCAAAAACCAGCAGAAGAGGGGAAATAAGGATTAGAGCAAAAGTCAATGATATCAGAAAAACAAACAAACAAACAAACAGTAGGACAGATCAACGAAACTAGGAGCTAGTTATTTGAAAGAATTAACAAAATTGATAAACCCCTAACCAGACTTATCAAAAAGAAAAGAAAAGGACCCAAATAGATAAAATCACAAATGAAAGAGGAGAGGTCACGATCAACACTGCAGAAATACAAACAATTCAAGACAACATTATGAGCAATTATATGCCAACAAATTGGGCAATCTGGAAGAAATGGACAAATTCCTAGAAACATATAAACTACCAAAACTGAAGCAGGAAGAAATAGAAAATTTCAGTAAAGAAACTAAATCAGTAATCAAAAATCTTCCAACAAACAAGAGTCCAGGGCCGGATGGCTCCTCAGGGGAATTCTACCAGACATTTAAAGAAGAGTTGATACCTATTCTTTTGAAACTATGACAAAAAATAGAAATGGAAGGAAAACTTCCAAACTCATAGTATGAGGCCAGCATTACCTTGATTCTAAAACTGGACAAAGACCCCACTAAAAAGGAGAACTACAGACCAATTACCCAGATGAACATGGATGCAAAAATTCTCACCAAAGATACTAACTAGCAACCTGGATCCAACCATACATTAAAAGAATTATTAACCACAATCAAGTGGGATTTATTCCTGGGCTACAGGAGTGGTTCAATATCCACAAATCAATCAGTGTGAGATATCACATTAATAGAAGAAAGGATAAGAACCATATGATCCTGTCAATAGATGAAGAAACAGCATTTGACAAAATAAAGCATCCTTTCTTGATAAAAATCCTCAAGAAAGTGGGGATATAAGGAACATACCTCAACATCATAAAGGCCATATTTGAAAGACTCATAACTAATACCCTCAATGGGGAAAAACTGAGAGCTTTGCCACTAAGGTCAGGAACACAACGGGGATGTCCACTATTACCACTTGTTGTTCAACATAGTACTTGAACTCCTGGCCTCAGCAATCATAAAACAAAAAGAACCAAAGGCATGCAAATTGTCAAGGAAGAAGTCCAACTTTCACTATTCACAGACTACATGATAACCTACATGGAAAACTCCACCAAACACTGCTATTACTGACATGTGAATTCAGCAAAGTTGCAGGACATAAATCAACATAGAGAAATCTGATGCATTTCTATGCACCAATAATGAAGCAGCAGAAAGATAATTCAAGGAATCAATCCCATTTACAATTGCATATAAAAATCATTAAGATACCTAGGAATAAACGTAATCAAAGAGGTAGAAGATCTGTACATCGAAAATAAAGAAGGGGCACCTGGGTAGCTCAGTAGGTTGAGTGTCTGACTTCGGCTCAGGTCATGATCTCACAGTTTGTGAGTTTGAGCCCTGCTTTGGGCTCTGTGCTACAGCTCAGAGCCTGGAGCCTCCTTCAGATTCTATGTCTCCCCTCTCTCTGCCCCTCCCATGCTCATGCTCTGTCTCTCTCTGTCTCTCAGTAATGAATAAAAACATTAATTTTTTTTTAAAAAAACTACAGAACACTTATGAGAGACATTGAAGAAGACACAAAGAAATGGAAAAACATTCCTTATTCATGGATTGGAAGAATACTGTTAAAACGTCTATACTACCAAAAGCAATCTACACATTCAATGAAATCCCCATTAAAATAACACCAGCATTCCTCACAGAACTAGACCAACAATTCTAAAGTTTGTATGGAATCAGAAAAGACCTCAAATAGCCAAAATAATGTTGAAAAAGAAAAGCAAAGCTAGAGGCATCACAATTCATGACTTCAAGTTGTATTACAAAGCTGTAATCATCAATACAGTATGGTACTGGCACAAAAATAGACACATAGATCAATTGAACAGAATAGAGAACCCAGAAATGGACCCACAATGTACGGCCAACTAGTCTTCAATAAAGCAGGAAAGAATATCCAATGGAAAAGGGCAATCTTTTCAGGAAATGGTGCTGGGAAAACTGTACAACAACATGGAGAAGAATGAAACTGGACCACTACTTACACCATACACAAAAATAAACTCAAATTGAATGAAAGATGTAAATGTAAGACAGGAAGCCATCAAATCCTAGAGGAGAAAACAGGCAACAACCTCTTTGACCTCAGCCACAGCAAATTTTACTTGACATGTCTCCAGACATGGGAAGCAAGGGAAACAAAAGTGAAAATTAACTTTTTGGACCTCATCAAGATAAAAATCTTCTGCACAGTGTAGGAAACAATCAACAAAACTAAAAGGCGACTGAAAAATTTGGAGAAGATGTTTATAAATGATGTGTCAGATAAAGAGTTAGTACAAAAATCTATAAACAACATATCAAACTCAATATCCAAAAAACAAATAACCTAGTTAAGAAATGAGCATAAGACATGGATAGGCACCTTTCCGAAGAAGACATCCAGATGGCAAACAGACACATGAAAAGATGCTCAACGTCACTCATCATCAGGGAAAGATAATTCAAAACTGTAATGAGATACCACCTCACACTTGTCAGAATGGCTAAAATGAACAACACAAGAAACAACATGTATTGGTGTGGATTCAGAGAAAGGGGAATCCTTTTGCCCTGTTGATGGGAAAGCTGATTCAAAGCGGCATATGTGTCCCAATGTTTTTAGCAGTACTATCAACTATAGTCAAATTATTGAAAGAGCCCAAATGTTATCGACTGATGAATGGCTAAAGATGTGGTATGTATATATATAATGGAATATCACTCAGCCATCAAAAAGAATAAAAATTTGCCATTAGCAACAACATGGATGGAACTGAGTGTATTTTGCTAACTGAAATAAGTCAGTCAGAGGAAGACAAATCTCCAATGATTTCTCTCATATGTGCAAGTTAAGAAACAAAACAGATGAACATAGGGGAAGGGAATAAAAAATAAGATAAAAACGGAGAGGGAGGCAACCCACAAGAGACTTGTAAACACAGAGAACTGAGGGTTGCTGGAAGGGAGTTTGGGGGGGGATGGGCTAAATGGGTGATAGGCATTAAGGAGGGAACTTGTTGGGATGAGTCCTGGGTATTATAATGTAACTGATGAATCATTAAATCCTCCTGAAATCAATACAGCAGTATATGTTAACTAACTTGAATTTAAATTAAAAAATAATTAAAAAATAAACAGATATAAAATTAAAAACTAGAAAAAAATGAAACAACCACGGAAAAATTATATATTGGTTTTCTAGAAAACTCAGTTTGCTAATGCAGACTATCTTCATGGTATCTGAATTACTTAATTTAGGGTGCATTTGACACCTGTTACAAAAACAGTACTGAGGCACAGAGCTAAAACATGTAAAATCATCTTGTGTATTTTCTAAGTACAATAATTTCTAAGAATTATCACAAATATATATATATATCACATATGTATATATATATATGGCAAATCATGGGAACACATATAGAGAATGAAAGTGATCCATTTAACAGAGGAATGGAAGGTGAAAATGGAGAACAATTCACTTAAAATACATTCAGATCATCCAAACATTGCTATATTAATTATTTAGCATCAGTAATGTGAAAAATTATGACTTCTAATAATAAATCCAAACTAGATCTTAAGATTTTAATGCATTGGGATTAAATGAATTCTACAGAGCTAGATATATTGTTACAATAGCTTGTTTCTCGTTTGCAATATTAGAAGCAAAGATAGCTTTCAAAAGAGCTTCATTGTTGTTAGTAAAATCACAGACCTTATCTTTTTCAAGGCTGAAATGATGATGGAACTGAAATTCTTGGATAATAATTTAAGATCAATGAGTGATATAGTTAAAAATGAAATGAGAACTATGAGATTTTTTACAGTCAGAGAGGATTCAGGACAGTGTAAGGAGCTGTCATAATGTCTACTTTATATGCTGGGTGGTAAAATGAAATGTGGAGAAATTACTATAGAGTTATTGAACATTTTCCTGAGATCTATTTCCCTTTTCTTTCTTTGCCCTTGACCCTTCACCTGTATTATTAAATCCACCTTGACTGCTTCCCTCCTCGCTCTTCTCCCTAAAGATCATGTTATCTTCTCCTCCTCATTTGAGTATCCATTTGACTATCCTGTCTATTTTCTTATACAGAAAAGAAATTTGCCATTATCAAATTAGAAAAATAAAGAGATATTTATAGAAAATCATCAATAAAGATATTGAAAGCTCTGAAAAATTTTTTTGCTTTATAAAAACACTTTTATTAAAGATAAAAATGCACATTTCATTCACTATGCAGACAAACCCATATAGTAATCAGATAAAGAAACAAAAAAACCCACCAGGACCCAAGAGCCTCCTATGTGTTCCTTCTAGACACTACAACCAGGATTTCTAATGGTGTATATTGGTTTTATTTGTTTTGGGACTTTGTAAATGGAATCATCCAGGTCTTATTTATTTGTGTCTGGATCCTTCTTTTATTAAATTTTTTTATTAATGTTTATTCATTTTTGAGAGACAGAGAAAGACAGAAAGCAAGTGGGGATGATGCAGAGAGAGAGGGAGACACAGAATTCGAAGGAGGCTCCAGGTTCTGAGCTGTCAGCCCAGAGCCTGGTGTGGGGCTCACAACTGTGAGATCACAAACTGTGAGATCATGACCTGAGCCAAAGTCAAAAGCTTAACCGACTGAGTCATCCAGGCGCCCCTGTGTCTGGCTTCTCTCAATCACTCAACATTATGCTTTTGAGCATAATTTTGAGCTTTTGTAATATCGTCCAATTGTGTAAACATCAAAATGTATTTATCCTTTAAACTATTGGTGTATTTTAGGTGTTTCCAATACAAACTACTATAATAGTATTACTATGAACATTCTGGTACTTTTTTTTTTTTTTTTTTTTGGTTTACATACGTACACATTTCTGTTTGGGTATGTACAAATTGAGCAGTAGTATACAAGTAGTTTTCCAGAGCAGTTTTACTGATTTACATTTGTCTCAGAACCTATGACAATTTCAGTTACTCCACATACTTGCCGAATATGTACTTTTAGTCTTTTTAAAAACTTTAGCCATTATAATAAATGATATATATACTGATATATCATTCTGATTTTCATTTTCTTTTCCCTAATGACTGCCTTTATACATGTCTGTTAGTCATTTGTATATCTTCTTTTATAAAATACATTTCAAGATCTTTGTCCATTTTTCTACTAGGTTGTTAGTCTAAGTTTAAAGTGTACAGGGCAATGATTTGGCTTAAATATATTGTGAAAAGATTACCGCAGTAAGTTTAGATAACATCTATCATCTCATATTGATATACACACAAAAATATTTTTAAAAAAAGGGTTTTTTTGTGTGTGTGTGATGAAAACTCTTAAGATTTATGCTCTTAACAACTTTCAAAAATACCGTAGAGCAGTGTTAACTATAGTCATCATGTTGTACTTTACAACCACTGAACTTATTTATCTTATGACTGGAAGTTTATACATTTTTACCACCTTCCTTCAATTCCCCCTTCCCCCACCCCTTCACTTCTGAGAGCACAAATCTAATATCTTTCTCCCCCCATCTGTTGACAGACATTGAGGTTGTTTCCCTAGCTTGGCTATTGTGAATAATGCTGCACTGAACATGAGAATATAAGTATTTATTCAAAATCCTGATTTCAATTTATTTTGATAAGTACCCAGAAGTGGGGTTGTTGTGAATATTGTAGTTCTATTTTAAAAATTTTGAGGAATCTCCATATTGTTTTCTATAATGGCTATACCAATTCATATCCCCATCCGAGTTTCCTTTTCTTCATCCTTGCCAGCACTTTATATCTTTTATTTTTTTAACAATAGCCATCCTAACTGGTGTAAGGTAATAACTCATGTGGTTTTGATTTGCATTTCAGTGAGGTTAGTGATGTTGAGCAGTTTTTGATGTAATTAACTGCTGGCTCTGGGTATTTATTCTTTGGAGAAGTGCCTGTTTAGCTCCTTTGCTCCTTTTGAAATTAGGTTATTAGATACTTTGCTATTGAGTTGCATGGATTCTTTTGTATTTTGGATATTAACCTCTTACCAGTTATATGGTTTTCAAACAGTTTTTCCCATTCCAAGGTTGCTTTTCCATTTTGTTTATTGTTTCTTTGGCTATGCAGAAGCTTTTTTAACAAAAATGTTTATTTCTTTATTTTTGATAGAGAGAGAGGGAGAGAGAGAATCCCAAGCAGGCTCTGTACCATCAGAAGAGACCTCCATTTTGGGAATGTATTTTATTTATTTATTTATTTATTTCCAATTTATTTATTCCATTTATTTGTTTTCTTGCCTAGTTGTTTGGCTAGGACTTCCGTTACTATGTTGAATAAAAGTAACGAGAATGGACTTCTGTTTCCAGCTCTTGATCTTAGAGGAAACTTTCTGCTTTTCACCTCTGAGTATAATGTTAGCTATAGGCTTGTCATATATGGCCTTTTCCCCCTAATATACATACAATATATAATATATAATATATGTTTTGTTGAGGTATGTTCCTTCTATACCCAATTTCTTGAAAATTTTTATCATAAAAAGATGTTTAATTTTGTCAAATACTTTCTTTGCATCTATTGAGATGGTCACATGATTTTGTCCTTCATTCTGTTAATGTGGCGTATCACATTTATTGTTTTGAGTATGTTGGACCATCTTGCATCCAAGGATGAATCCAACTTGATCATGGTGTAAAATCTTTTTAATGTACTGTCGAATTAGATTTGGAAGTCTTTTGTTGAAGATTTCTTTTTTTGTAGTATGCTTGTATTCTTGTTTGGGACTTGTAAAAAGAGTTTGGAAGTATTCTCTCTTCAATTTTTTGAAAAAGCTTGAGAATGTTCTAATTAATTCTTTATATGTTTGGTAGAATTCACCAGTGAAGTCATCTGGACCCGGGATTTTGTGTGTGTGTGTGGGGGGGGGAAAGGGGGGTGTATTTTAGGGAGGTTTTTGATTACTGCTTCAATCTTCTTACTAGAAATTGATCTTTTCCAATTTTATATTTTTTCATGATTCAATCCTGGTAGGGTATACGTTTCTAGGAGTTAATCCATTTCTTTTAGTTTATTTTACAATTTATTGGCATATAATTGTCCATAGTAGTCTCTTATGATCCTATGTATTTCTGTAGTATTAGTTATAATTTCTTCTCTTTCATTTTTATATTTAGTTTTCTCTCTTTTTTTTCTTAATCTATTTAAAAGTTTGTTAATTTTGTTTATCTGCTCAAAAAATCAACTCAGTTTCATTTACATCCATTATTGTTTTTCTAGTCTCTATGTTATTTATTTTGGCTTTAATCTTTTTATTTCCTTCTGTTAATTTTGTTCTTAGTGTGTTCATCTTTTTCTGGTTCCTAGATGTATAAAACTAGGTTATTTGAGATCTTTTCTTTTTTTAATTTGTAATCTTCATTGCTACAAACTTAGGACTTTAGGACTGCTTTTTATGCGTACTGTAAGTTTTAGTATGCTGTATTTCCATCTTTTTTTTTTTTTTTTTTTTGGTCTCAACATACTTTTTGATTTTCCTTGTGATTTCTTTCTTCACTCGTTGGTTGTTTCAGAGTGTGTTGTTGTTTAATTTACACATATTTGTGAATTTCCCAATTTTTATCTTGTTATTTATTTCTAGTTTCATACCACCGTAGACTAAAAAGATACTTGATATATTTCAACCTTATTAATTTTTTTAATGTTTATTTATTTTTGAGAGAGAGAGAGAGACATAGCACAAGCAGGGAAGAGGCAGAGAACCTTATTAAAGTTTTTAAAGATTTGTTCTGTTATAATCTATTTTGGAGACTATTCCTTGTGCACTTGAGACAAATGTGTATTTTGCTGATTTTGGATAGAATGATCTGTATGTCTGTAGTGTTGTCAACTCCATGGTTTCCTTATTGATTTTCTGTCTGGATGATCTATCCATTGTTTACAGTGAAGTAGTAAAGTCTTCTACTATTATTGTATTGCCATCAATTTCTTTCTTTAATTCTTTTAATATCTGAGTTATATATTTAGGTGGTCTGCTTTTGGATCATTTATGTTTACAACTGTTGTATATTCATGATGCATTAACCCCTTTATCACTATACAGTGTCATTCTTTGTCTCTTTGACAGTTTTCAACATAAAGTCTATTTTGTCTGATATCAGTATAGCTATATCTGATCACTTATGGTGACTATTTGTACGGTATGTCTTATTCTATCCCTTTACTTTTAACCTATATGAATCCTTAAAGCTAAGGTGAGTATATTTTAGGCAGCATATAGTTGGATCTTGTATTTTTTATTCATTCAGTCACTCCATGTTATTTAATTGAAGATTTAATCAATTTACACTAAAATAATTATTGATAGGTAAGGACTTATTACTGCCATTTTGTTAGTTGTGTTGTGACTGTTTTGTAGTTCTTTTGTTCTTTAATTCTCTTGCTGTCTTACGTTGTTATTTGATGATCTTTAATAATGGTATGCTTAGATGTCTCTATCTCTTATGTATTTACTACAGATTTTTTTCTTTGTGATTACCATTAGGCTTACATTAAATATCTTATAGCAGTCTATTTTAAGGTAATAAAAACTTAAGTTTAATTTATATGAAAAACTGTACATTTTTGCTTTTCTCCTGACATCTTATGGTTACGGTGTGTAACCATTAACAATTTACATCTTGTTGTATTATGTAACCATTAAGAAATTATCATAGGTAGAGTAATTATAATCTTTTGTCTTTTTACTTTTTATATTAGAGCTAAAAGTGAAATATGCACCATGATTATAGTACTAGAGTATTCTGAATTTAACTGTGTGCTTCAATTTTATTAGTGAGTTTTAAATGTTCATGTTTTCTTGGTTCCCTTGTATGTGATGTCTTTTCTCTTGCTGCTTTCAAAATTCTCTCTTTGTAATTGCCTTTAAAAATTAGATAATAATGTGTGAAGATAATAATAATAATTAGTGAAAGCCTCTTTATGTTCAGTCTGTTTGGAATTCTTTGGTCTTCATGGATCCAAATGTTCATTTCCCTCACTAGATTTGAGAAATATTTTGTCATTATTTCTTTAAATATGATATTCTTTCTCTTTCTCTGATACTTTTGAGACTCCCAAAATGTTTATGTTGATTTACTTGTTGGATTACCATAAGTTGGGTGGGCTTTTTTCATTTCTTTGCCATTCTTATTCGTTATTGTTCTTCTCTTATAGTAATTTCGAATTATCTGTCTTCAAGTTTGCGGATTCCTCTGTTTTATTGAGTCTGCTCTTTAACCTCTTTACTGATTTTTTTTTCAGTTCATCTATTGTATTCTTCAGCTCCAGAATTTCTGTAGTTCTTATTTATGATTTCCACCCCTTTATTAAACTCACTTTGTTCATATACATATATATTTGTTTGTTTGTTTAGTTGTATAGCTGGGTTCTATTGTAGCATTGGCTTCCTTAAGACAATTATTTCAAATTCTTTCTCAGAAAATTTACAGATCTCCATTTCGGAGGGGATGAACTATTGGGACTTTATTTTGTTTTTGCTTTTGTTTTTTTATGGTGTCATAGTTCCTTGATTCTTCACATACTTTGAAGCCTTGCATTACTATTTTCACATTTGAAGAATCGGTCATCTCTTCTAGTCTTTTTGACTGGCTTTGGGAAAGATTTTCACTAGTCTGCCTAACTAGAGATTCTGGTGGTCTGTCTCTCAGACCTTTTGTATGGATATGTCTGCTCCATTGCTCTCGTTTCCTCTTTAGGAAAAAGTCTCATGGTTTTTATGTTTTCTCTTAATCTCATAAAGCCAGACCAGGTGTTGAAAGCCTCATAGTTTATTTTTCCTGCGGAAGTGCTTTAGAATGTTCAAGATTTTGCACCTTCTCCCAATGTAGTAGAGTCAAGTCAGCTGATAATCATTACATACTATCTTCAGGAGCTCACAAGTGCCATCTGTGGAAACTCATAAGCCATTTGTGGGGGGCCATAGGGTAAGGAGAACTATGGGGTTCATAAATAGGGCTGTGAACCAGTTAGTAGGACCCATAGTCGGTTATCGAGATTATGTACTGGTTGCTGTGAGTCCCCACCGCTTTTTGCTACTACTAGGTTTTTCATTTTCATCTATTCTTTTAGTCCCATTCTTTTAATTAGAGTATTTTTTCCAATTATGTTTAATTATTGATTTATTTGGACATATATTCTTACCTCATTTGTAATCTGCATTTTTTCACCTTTTCCTTTTGCTTTCTATTAGGTTGATCAGATTTTTTAAAAATACCCAATTTTTAAATATTTCATTAATCTGCTATACATTTTATCACTATTATTATATGGTAACTCTAGAAGTTATAACAGTGTCCCCAGGCTTATTACAGTCTAATACCGAATGTACTTTTATAATTTTTCTGATAATGCTAGAACTTTAGAAGTTTTCAGCTGCATTCTTATCCTTTGCAGCTCCATGTGGCTACTTAAAACATTGTTGGTGTCTCTTTTTCCCATTAGAAAGTTTCAGCTTAGGGAAGCCTGAAGTGCGGACAAGTACATAAACATTATATGGAGGATTGCCAAATGCCCACAGAGAAAAGACACAGCTGGGAATCATCAGCTTATCTTGAAAAAGTTCTATTCTTTCTGGCATTTTAGTTCATCTAATAATCCTCATTATTTACAGAAATCCCTGAAACCTTTAATACCTGAGTTTTATAATTTATCTAGATATCTCTAGTAGTGGCAGGGAGAGCACTGACCTATGATCCACCACATCATATTGCGAGGTGGAATTTCTTTTTTCTTTTTCTTCTTTTTTTCTTTGCTCTTTTAACATCGTAAAACAAGTAACTCAGTATTCCATATCATATTCTCTAATTTTGGTTTCCTATTATTTATATTCTATGTCAATGAGAATTTAGATGAAAATGAACAACAAATGTTATAAGCTGGGATTAAATTACCACCACCTTTAGTATGGATATTATATAGAACATTAGGTGCTTTAAAGTCCCACTCTGTATAACTGCTTTCAAAGCAAATCACTTTTGCTATTAGTGAACAAATCTAATCCAGTGAATATGAGTATACAATGCATTTGATTTTGCACATCAGAAAGTTATATTGAGAAAATAATTCAAGATGGCTAAAATATAGTAGTGCTTCTTGACTCCATAATTGTTGAACAAACTCCAGTAATCAGTAATGTGAGCTACAGACTTTCAAATAAAGGGGACTGGAGAACTAGATTACTTTGTCATTCCATTTAGAGTTTTAAATAAGTATGAATCATGATCACATTTTCTTTTTAGACACAGCATTTTGGATTACTATAGATAACTGTATTCTAGACAGGTGAGACATCACAGCATGTGGCTACATGGGGGAGAAACTAGGGATTAATAAACAATAAAGATTTGGACACTATAAACAATAGCATGCATGATAAGATGCAGGATTTGACATTCTTTTTTTTTATTGACACAACAGGGAATGTAATAGTCTAGCCTATGAGAAAGAGATTCATGTTGTCTTTTGTTCTTCTTGAAAAAGTGAAAGTTTATTTAAAAGTAAAAACAGAGAAAATAATGGTACTAGAGGAACAAAATGAAAGGAAAGAAGAAATTATCCTTTTTCATTATAATTCCTTCTGCATATCTTAATTCTATCTTGATATCTAAAAGTCTGCAAAAAAGAAAAAAAAAACACTTTGGTATAGAATTAAATCTGGAATCCAAATTTTTCTCAAAGAGTATATATTTTTAATTTCTCCAAGATCCGAAGACCTTAGGGTTAAATCAGAAAATCTGTGTGTGTCTGTATGAAGGTGAAAATATGTGTTGAGATTTTATAGAGGCAGATTTCTCCCTTATGGGAAAATTTGAGAAACTGTACTAGGGAAGGCATCTTTGCTTGTAAGCAGATCTAGAAATTCTTTGAGGTACTGCATTCTGGCACAGATAGAAGTACTTCATCATGTCCTTCTGAAACAGGCTCCTGAGATGGTCCAGCTGAGAAGTACTGACAGTTCCAGCAGGAGGGCTTCCATATCTCCCACATCCTTGCCAAAACTACAACTGCCAAACACATTACTTTCCTCGCAGTTAATTTTTGGACAATGATTTTTGACTTGGGGATATGAAATACATGGAACAGGAGTGTGAATTCTACACACAGATTAAAACATTCATCTCTGACGACTGCAATACTCTATTATAATGAAAGTGGTGATGTTGTGGCTTATTTTTACCTAGTGGTTATCATGCACCAGGCTGTGTGAGGCATTTCATACATTCCATCTGTTTTCATCTTCATAACCAAGACTATCTGATAGTATGGTAATTAAATTTAATCAATCACGAGGGTTAGGAAACACAAACAAGGACTTAAGTAGAATTTTTTTCTCACTTAAATGTGCTACAGAAGGAGGTTGTGATCATTATTAGTGTTCTTCAGTAATGTTTCTGATTCTTCTCCTTTCAGGTACTAGGTATGATTATCCTCGATGCCCTTGATGTTAGACATGGCCATATGACTTGTCTTAGCCACTTAGTTATGAGTGGAAGCAATGTGTCATTTCTGGTGGGAAAAAACCTGTAAGATCTGATGCTTACTTCATCCTCTTGTCTTTCTATTGTCTCTGAAGATGATATTTTAATGTGGTGAAGTTTTCATCAGGTTTGGTCTCTGATTCAGGTCAAGATGAAGCAGAGCCTTTTATTGACTCAAGATGGAAAAATATCATGAGTAAGAAATGATCCTTTCTATTTTAAGCTACTGGGGTAATCTTTGCTGACAGAGTCGTCAGGGGCTGGAATGATACCCTGCAGTGTCAGGGACCCAGGATTCATGTGTCTCACTGCTTTAGTAGGTGTGACTTCTCTTCCCAAGCATGCCTTATGGTTCAATATGGGTGCTCCAGATCAGGTCATAAAGTCTGCACTGCAGCCAATTAAAGTGGGAAAGAGATTAAGAAAGGTATTTTCTTTGTTCGTTAAGAATGCTTCTTGAAAATTACAGTCATCTCTTCCACTTACATCTCATTGGCTATAACTTACTGATATACCATACCTATGGAGAGGAGAATCTGATAAATGTTTCTCTTTCTTTCTTTTCCCAAATGAGTGACCATTCAGCTAAAAGTTAGGTTTAATACTTTAAAAGAAGAATTTGCAATGAAAGAAAAGTATCAATCTCTACAAATGTAGTCCCATTATATAATCATTTCATTTTTCAAATTTATTTTTAAATATTTATTTTTGAGAGAGAGAGACAGAGACAGAGACAGAACACGAATGGGGGAGAGGCAGAGAAAGAGGGAGACACAGAATCCAAAGCAAGCTCCAGGCTCTGAGCTGTCAGCACAGAGCCCAAAGCGGGCCTCAAATTCATGAACCATGAGACCTGAGCCGAAGTCAGAAGCTTAACCAACTGAGCCACGCAGGTGTCCCTACAATCATTTCATTTTAAATGAGACAACAGGGACCAAAAGGGGTTAATTAAATCAAGATCATATAGCTAACTAGTTGTATCTGATTAAGAACATACATAATGTGACTCCAAAGCCTGTGTGTTAATACAATATTATGCTACTTCTGCTGTTAACCTATAGAAAATGCATTCTTTATTTTAATAGCAAAGAAAAATTCTATGGAATTTGAATTGTTGTGACTTTTCTATTTTCTTTTCTTGCCTTCAAACTTGTAGAGAAGATGTAATGGTAGCTGCTAGTCCTGATATTAAGTAGGCCAGTAGCTATGTCAGTCAGGTCAATATGTCTTCCTCCTTGTCTACACCAATTTTGAAATACCAGTTCTAGTGACAGCCTGTTTGTAATGAATGGGCTTAATGACTAAAGACGAATATAAGCATTAAAACACAATTTTGAATCTTAGAGATCATATTTTAAATAACCATTTAAAATGTAAACTCCATTTCAGAAATGGACACATTTTTATATAAAAATTCAAATTGACTAACAAGACTGTTAATACTTTACCTATTTTAATAGAGTGTGACTGATGCTCATAATTCTTTATAACTCTCTTCCAACATTTCTTACACTAATTCGATTTCTTGCCTATTTATAAGCTATGTTTATCAGGGTTTTCCAGATGTAGCAAAGAACTTTTTCTCATTGTTCAGCAAATTAATCGGGAAAACTTTAGTGAAAGATTATGTTAATCGTATTAAGATATACTAAATGATTATTTAATTGCCATTTAAACTATTCTAGCGATAATCCATTCCCTGGGCTGAGAATTCTGCTTTTGGGTTTAAACCTTGAGTACATTTTATACATTTAAATATAAAATTATGAAAATCAGCGACACTATATAAATACAGCTCATTTCTTACTGGAGATGCTGGCTTTATTATATTGCTGTACATAAAAATACATGTAGTAAGCTACAGAGAGAAGACAGGAAATATATGCAGGAAGAAAAATTACTATTTTTTTTTCATAGCTTCTGAAAAGTGTCTGATGCTGTCTCAGTAATTATTTTTGCTAATGTGACAATATTTTGATTCTTAGAGTAATAGAGGTTGGTAGAAATTTTGCACCTTTTATGTCTTGTCCTTGGTGACCCTCTCTGGACTGGAAGAACATGAAGCTATTAATTAAATAGTCAGTGACTGTACAGTGTAAGTTGATTTATGACATTAGAAGGTACATGAGTACCATAGCTCAGCCAATTACAAAGTGGTTTTCCTTAATCTTCATTTACAGGAATTTCTCTCCAGCTTGTGCTAGTATTTATGGCATGCTGCCTGATGCAGCAGCCGCCATAGGCCCAACAGGGGTGGGAGTATTGAGTTGGCAGTCTAGAATTCCAGAGCAGATGTCAATGGGAAAGGCATTTAGGAAATGGCAATACACTAAAGAGGTGTCACACTGAGATTTCTTCTGTGAGTGCAGTGCAATGTTCACTCTGATACTGAGGAACATGCAGTATATCAGGAAACAAAAGTCATACCACAATTCATTTTAATATTTGTCAACATTCTAATAA
The DNA here is from genome assembly GCA_030068075.1 of Paguma larvata. NCBI lineage: Eukaryota > Metazoa > Chordata > Mammalia > Carnivora > Viverridae > Paguma > Paguma larvata. Next base: position 35,167,661 of record CM057838.1, on the reverse strand, counting down.
ATTCTAATAATTCTAATAAATTCCTACAGGAGTCATCTTATTGAAATATAGTGCTTCAACCAAAATTCCAATCATTGGGTTTAAATTAACTTACCGCTTACTTTGCATCAAGCATCAAATATAATTTGGTAAGGAATATAGGACTTTAAAATAGTTATGTAAATTCACAAAGGAAGGGAACCAATCATTCATTTGATACTTTGGAATAATCATGTACATTTGTATGGTATTTAATCATACCCAAACTAGAATATCCAACGTGATATTTTACCTTTCTTTTGTCTACTATATACAATATGTAATTTTACTTAATCATCACAAAACTCTATGTGGGAAGTAAGTTTACGAGACATAATGATACTTTCTTTTCTCCAATATAGAAACTGTATCTCAGAGAGATTATGAGGCAAAACTAAAATTCAAACCCAGAACTTCAAATTTCTAAATTTATGAGTGCATGCCCTCTAAAATGTATAGTAATCCCCAAGAGTATGCAAAGAAAGTTGTGAAGAAAGAAAACTGCTAGCATTTTTTTACATTCTCTTTTCCTATTCTGTAGCCCTCTCCTTTCTTTTACTGCCTTCATTCACTACTTTCTTCCTTCTAATTTAAACTTTTATGTCCCACAACACCCAGATTCTGAGAAGTTAAGTAAGAATTAAATAATCTTAAAAAATACTTTTTGTTTTTAATTTATATTGGATTATATGCACAACTTCCGTAATTACATTTTACAAAAGCATTCTGGACTGCATACTACTTGTTGTATTAATCCAATGTATCAATGATGAAAGAGAAAATTGAATACATTGTAAATAACAGCTTTTCCAACAATTTTTTTCATGATAGCATTCATCAGTACTTATTCTTCCTTCCTTCCTTCCTTCCTTCCTTTCTTCCTTCCTCCCTTCCTCCCTTCCTCCCTTCTTTCCTTCTTTCCTTCCATTCTTCCTTCCTTCCTTCCTTCCTTCCTTCCTTCCTTCTTCCTTCCTTCCTTCCTTCCTTTCCTTTCTTTCTTTTTAATTTTTATTTATTTATTTTGAGAAAGAGAGATTGGGGGGAATGGCAGAGAGAGAGAGAGAGAGAGAGAGAGAGAGAGAGAGAGAGAATCACAATTAGGTTCTATGCTGTCAGCACGGAGCCCAGTGAGGGGCTGGATCTCATAAACCATGAGATCCTGACCTGAGCCAAAATCAGGAGTCAGGTGCTTAACCAACTGAGCCCCCAGAAGTCACTAGTATCTTCCTTTTCTTAAGTAAGTAACCCTCCTTTTCTACCCCAGTCACTGTCTAGTAGAATTACCATAGTCCTTGTATCCATACTTAGTTACCTTATATTCTCTCTTCAGCTTACTCCACTCTGGTTTTTACCCATCACACCACTGAGACAGCTTTTGTCAAAGTCAGTGGTGGATATCCATGTTGCAAAATCTGGTGGTAATTTATCTGTCCTTTTATCAGTAGTTGGCTCAATTAACCAGGTCTTGCTTGAAAGAATTTTTTTCTTCTTGTCTTTATTTTTGTGATCTAGTGCCCTATACTAGGCTCTTTGCCTATTTCTCTTCCTCTGTTTAACCTTTTTATTCTGTGGTCTCTTCCCTTTTCCATATATCCAGTTTCTCAAGGTTTGGCCTAATCTCTAATTGGATTGATTAGTTGATTTCTATATCTTTCAATATCCTTTTATCTACTGATGACTATGAAATCTTTATTTCCTTTCATGATCTTTCTTTGTACACCAGATTCATGTCCAACTCCCTGCTTAACATTGCTGCATAGATGCCTTATAAGCATCTGATGATAACAATAGCCAGATGAAATTCTTGATGCCTATTCCCCCACCCCAAATCTGCTACCTCCCTTCTTTCCTATACCAGATAAATGGCCCCTTAATCTATCCATTAGTCCAGAAAAAAAGTCTAAAATTTAGCTTGAGTTCCTCTAGTTAGCCTATTCCCCATATCAAAGCAATCAACGGGTTCTATTGACTCTACCTCCAAAACTTATGCCAAATCTTTCTGCTTCTTCCACAATGTTATTTAATTTCATCTAGGCCATGATCATCTTTTATGTAGACTAAAACATAAACCCTTTAGTTCTCTTTCTTTCACCCTTACACTTATACCATGCAGCCTTCACACAATAGTCTGAATGACTCTTTAAGTCAGTAATAAGATCTTTTCACTCTTCTCCTTAAGCCCATGATTATTATTATACTTAGCATTAAATTCTAACTCCTTATTTAGGCTAGAAAGTCCTGTGTAATTTGCCCCACTGTTGCTCTCAGATTCATATAATATAATTTTCCCCTTTCCCTGGACTAGGTAGTCACAGTGATCTTCTTTCTGTTTCATAAACATTAAAACTTAGGTTCTTTGCAAGATCTCTTCATTCTGAATCTGGGATTCCCCCAGATCGTTGGATGGACTGACTCACTCTCATCATTTAGAACTCAGCTTAAATTTCATACCTCAGAGACACCTTCTCTGACCACCAGTCTACAGCAGTCATCAGTCACTCTTCATCACAGCACGCTATTTTATTTTTCAGCACAGCTTTCATTCTGTCCTGGTATTTTTTTGTTTTATTTGTTATCTAATTAATTCACTAATCAATGTATCTATGTCTTTAAATTTTATATCTCTCATGGTATGTATGCACTTAGTAAGCAGAATATATTCTTCCCTGTTCTTTGGGACATTACTAATGTCAGATACACAGTGATGCTCAAAAACTATTTGCTTAATAAGTAGAGTTAAAAACTTTTCTGATGTTTCTAATCTAGTTGGAGATGGTGATTCATCTTAGAGGTTTTCTTCCTCTACTTCTCTCCATTCTTATTCTGAAGGGTAAGAGAATGGCTCAACTGAGTTCTCTTTCTCTCTCCTCTTACTTTCGATCTCTCTATAACCTGCAACCCATTTTGGGACTCATGAGAAAGAGGCCAACAAAGAGAAGGGAGGTGAGAGGAGTTTCCTGTTTACTTTGTTTGAACCACAGCCATAAATTTCACCTGAAAACAATCATGTTTCTACACTTTTCAGTCATATAAACCCTTGTTGTTTCCTTTCTTGTTGAATTCAATTGCTGTTCTGTTGAAGGAAACTGAAGATACTGTGTCTTATAAGATAAATCATGGCCATCTGACAATAGATTGCAGAGTTTGAATTGGTGGCAATTTAACTTGGAGTCTACTTTATTAAGCATATTAAATTATATTGATTATAAATCATATAAAATATGTTTATGTTTGATAACACTCAGAAGGACTATATAAAGCATATACTCTGCAAACAAACAAAGTAAAACCCACAAACAACAAAACAACAAATTAAACATCTTTTTGGATTCAATTCCTTCTCTTTTATCAAAGAGATTTCTCTACCAATCACCCACTTTGCCTTATCATTTTCTCTCTCTCTGTCTCTTTTTTTTTTACTTATTGACAAGTAATTGGATGGTTAACTGAATCAAATATTTTTAGGCAAGAAGGAACTACTGGAAGACACAAATGTGATGTAAGGCAAGATATCCGTCCAGATATTTGACCCAAAAACTCAGTAAAAATAGAGTTTGAAACTGAATTTTTGTTTCAATTTTTACCTCCTGAGAGGTGGACTTTATTAATGCCCACCATCTTCTGCTACCAAATTCCATAGTTTGAGGTCATTACTGTTTCTCCAGGTACTGACATTTGATAGTCTTAATCATAACCTCTTCTTAAAACACTATCTTCTTCTAATTTTCCCCATACATCATTAGCTATTTATTCTTAGTCATCTGTCCTGCTTCCTTCTCACCTCCCTTACCTCTAAGTGTGGGAATCATTTAGGACTCAGTCCTTAGGTCCGTTTTCTCTGAAATATTCACTTAATCCCTAGTGATCTAACCTAATCTTATAGCTTTGACTATTATCTATATGCTAATGTTGTTGTCATTGTTTAGGTTCTCTCAGAAGCAGACCATAAGATGAGAAATCAAGTGCAAGCAGCTATTTGGAAGAAGATACCAGGAAACTTTAATAGGGGTGTGCAAAAGTGAGACAAGGAAGTATAGTCACCAATGAATGGTAACTTTTGGGCAAGTTACCACTGGGAACTAGAGCTTAATTTTCACTGCAACTACATAGCAGATACTTCAGATTTATCCATTCCCTAGGGGACTACATTTCCTTGGCACTTCAAGCCGCACATGTATAGATAATCAAATGTCCAGAGAAAGCCTTTAAGCTGAGTCAAAGTTCTCACAGTTGGAGGTTGAACAAATGCAAGTAAAAGTGGTGGGTTCTGGGAGGATATCCATGAACAATGTCTGCCACAACTCCTGTATCTTCAGGCCAGTTTTCTTCCATGAACTCTACTACCTGCCCAACGTCTTTGCTATCTGATAGGTATCTCAAACCAGCATGCCTAAATATACCCCACTGATTCCCATTTCTCATAACGAGTTCCCTTAGAATCCCCCTATTTCTGTAAATTATAATTTCATTCTTTAGGTTGCTCAGACCAAAACTTTGGAATCATCCTCGGTGCTACTTTCTTCATACTCTCATGTAGAATGTCAGCACATGAGGGCTGTTTCTCTACACTTTCACTGCTACCATTATCTCTCACATAAATTATTGCAGTTGACTCCTAAATGGTCTCTTTTTTCTATCCTTGCTCTTGCCCTTATTACAATCTTTTATCTATTCACCAAGGTGGTGTTTTAAATTGAAATCATACTATGCCAAAGGCTTCTAATCTTGTTCATATTAAAAGCCAAGGTCTACACTGGCTTTCTAACATTTCTTTAACTATATTGATCTCATCCTCAGGATTTTGGATTATTATTTATTCTCCTTGCATTACTTTACACCAGATCACTGTACGACTGGTTTGGTCACTCATCCACTTCATGTCTCCTTTCTAAGTCAATTTCATATGTTTCCTTACATAAAGATACACTCCATGCTCCATTTTTCTCCCCTTGAAAAGGTTTTCCCTTGTTTATTACTTTTATCATCACTTGACATTACATATCATATAATGTAAAATCTGTGAGAGCAGAGATTTTGTTTTATTTACTGCTGTCTCCTGAGATCTAGGAAAATTTTTGGTATTGATGAATTCTGAAAGAGAGAAAAAATTGTTAAACCAAAAGTAAACTATTTTCAAATACTATAAATAAATTTCTTCTTTGTAGTTTTTCAAGATAACTTATTCTTGCCTCAACTTAGAATGCAAGATACACACTATCTGTCTATCATCTATCTATCTATCTATCTATCATCTATCTATCTATCTATCTATCTATCTGTCTAATCTATCTATCATTTATCTATCATCATCATCATCTATTTATCTATTATCTATCATCTATCTATCTATCTGTAAAGATATATAGAAGATATAAAAATAAGTCATGTAAAATTATGTCTTTTTTAAAATGTTTTTATTTTTATTTTTGAGACAGAGAGAGACAGAGCATGAGTGGAGCAGGGGCAGAGAGAGAGGGAGACACAGAATCTGAAGCAGGCTCCAGGCTCTGAGCTGTCAGCACAGAGCCTGACGCGGGACTCGAACTCACAGACCGCGAGATCATGACCTGAGCCGAAGTTGGACACTCAACCGACTGAGCCACCCAGGCGCCCCTAATATTATGTCTTTTATGGATATTTCCATAGTTTAGAATCCTCATAGAAGAAAATCAAACTTTTTTTTTTTTTTTTGGGGGTATAGCTGACACACGATGTTACATTAGTTTCAGGTGTGAAACATAGTGATTCAACTTCTCTATACATTATTCTATGCTCGTTGTAAGTGTAGCTACGGTCTGTCCCCATAAAAGACTATTACAATGTCATTGACTATCGTCCCTATGCTATGCCTTTTATTCCCATGACTTTTTCATCCCATAACTGAATGTATCTTCTGTATCTCCCACTCCGCTTCACCCAGTTTGTCCATCTGCCAACCCCTTCCTCTGAGCGTCTTATAAATCTGTCTTTATAAGTCTGATTCTTTATGTTTCTTTGCTTATTCATTTGTTTTTGTTTTGTTTTTAGATTCCACATATGAGTGTAATCATATGGTACATGTCTTTTTCTAAGTAAGCACAATACCCTCCAGATCCACTCATTTTTCAAAATAGCAGGGTATCATCTCTATTATGGTTGTATAATATTCTATAATATTATGGTGTATATACCACATCTTCCTTATTCATCCAATTGTGTGTACATACACCACATATTCCTTATGCACTCATCTGTTGATGGACACTCAAGTTACTTTAATATCTTGATTATTGTAAATAATGCTGCAATAAACAGACATGCGTATATCTTTTTGAATTAGTGTTTTCATTTCTTTTGGATAACACCTAGTAGTGGAATTACTGGATCATGTAGTACTTTTATTTTTAATTTTTAAAGGAATTTCCATACTGTTTTTCCTAGTAGCTGCAATAATTTACATCCCCACCAACAGTGCACAAGTGTTTGTTTTTCTCCACATCCTTGCCAACATGGTTATTTCTTGACTTTCTGATTTGTTAGCTATTCTGACAGGTGTAATGTGATATCTCATTGTGGTTTTGATTTGCAAAATTTGATGATTAGTGATGTTGAATATATTTTCATGTGTCTTTGGCCATGTGTATGTCTTTTTTAGGAATATATTCAGGTTCTCTGGCTATTTTTTAATTGAATTGCTTCCCCCCAATCCTCTCCCTAGCATTTTTTTTAATTTGATGCTGAGTTGTATTAGTTTTTTATATATTTTGGATATTAACCTCTTATTGTATACATCATTTGAAAATATCTTCTCCCATTCAGTAGATTGTCTTTTTATTTTTTTGATGGTTTCTCCCACTGTGCAGAAGCTTTTTATTTTGGTGTAGTCTCAATAGTTTATTTTTGCTTTTGTTTCCCTTGCCTTAAGAGACATATCTAGAAAAATGTTGCTATGGCTGATGTCAGAAAAGTTACTGCCTATGTTTTCTTTTATCAGTTTTATGGTTTCATGTCTCACATTTAGATCTTTAATCCACTTTGAGTTTATTTTTATGTATGATGTTAAAAAGTGGTCCAGTTTCATTCTTTTGCATGTAGCTGTCCAGTTTTTCCAACACCATTTGTTGAGGAGACTGTCTTTTCCCTATTGTATATACTTACCTCCTTTGTAGTAGATTAATTGACCATATAAACGTAGGTTTATTTCTGGGTTTTATATTCTGTTCTGTTGATTTATGTGTCTATTTTTATGTTTATACCATACTGTTTTGATTACTACAGCTTTGTAGTATAACTTGAAACCTGGAATTGTAATACCTACAGCTTTGTTCTTGTTTCTGAGGATTTCTTTTGCTATTTGGGGTCTTTTATGATTCCATACAAATTTTAGGATTATATATTTTAGTTCTGTGAAAAAATGCTGTTTCTTAGTATTTTGATAGGGATTGCATTGAATCTAGATTGCTTTGGATAGCATGGAGATCTTAAGAATATTAATTTTCCCAGTCCATGAGCATGGAATAATTTTTTTATTTGTTTGTAAGTTCGTTAATATTTTACAGTTTTCACACCATAGGTCTTTCACTTCTTTGGTTAAGTTTATTCCTAGGTATTTATTATTTTTGGTACAATTGTGAATGGAGTTATTTTCCCAATTTCTTTTTTTGTTATTTTGTTATTAGTGTATAGAAATGCTACTGATTTCTGGGTCTTCATTTTGTATCTTGCAACTTTACTGAATTTATTTATTACTTCTCATAGGCTTTTGGTGGAATCTTTGGGGTTTTCTATATACAGTATTATGTTATCTGCAATTAGTGACTATTCAGCTTATTTCTTATCAATATGGATGCCTCTTATTTCTTTTTCTTATCTGATTGCTGTAGCTAGGGCTTTTAGTACTATGTTGAATAAAAGTGGTGAGAATGAACATCCTTTGTCTCATTCCTGATTATAGAGGAAGAGCTGTTTTTCACCATTAAGTATGATGTTAGCTGTGGGTTTTTCATAAATGGCCTTTATTATATTGAGATATGTTCCCTCTAAATCCACTTTGTTAAAAGTTTTTATTTTGAATCTTTTCCAATACACTTTCTGCATCTAATGAGATGATCATATGATTTTTATCCTTCATTTTGTTGATGTGGTATATGATGTTTGATTTATGAATATTGATATGTACTTGTATCCTCAGAATAAATTCCATTTGATCATGAGAATGATCTTTTTAGTGTATTATTCAATGCAGTTTGTTAATATTTTGTTGAATATTTTTGCATTATGCTAATCAGGATATTGTCCTGTAGTTTTCTTTTTGTGTGTGTAGTGTCCGTCTGGTTTTGGTATTATGACATTTCTGGCCTCATAGAATGTATTTGGAAGGTTTCCCGTATTTCCATCTCTCCTTCTATTTTCTGGAATAGTTTTGAGGAGAGTAGATATTAACTCTTCTTTAAACATTTCATAGAACTCACCTATGAATTCATCTGGTCCTCGACTTGTATTTTTTGGTAGTTTTTGATTACCAATTCAATTTTGTTACTAGTAATTGTTCTGTTCAGATTTTATATTTCTTTCTAATTCAGGTTTTGGAATATTATATGTTTCTAGGAATTTTCACATTTCTTCTAGGTTGTCTAATTTTTTAGACATATTTTTTCATAGTATTATCTTATAATTCTTTGTATTTCTATGGTATTAGTTGTTATTTTGTTTGTTTGTTTCTAATTTTACTTATTAGGGTTCTTTCCCTTTTTTTCTTGATGAATCTGGCTAATGGTTTATCAATTTTGTTTATCTTTTCAAAGAACTGGTTCTTTGTTGCATTTATTTTTTCGTTATTGTTTTTTATTGTTGTTAGTCTCTATGTCATTTATTTCTGCTCAGGTATTATTTTTTTCTTTCTACTCACCTTGGGCTTTGCTTGTACTCCTTTTTCTAGTTCTTTTACATACAAGGTTAGATTATTTATTTAAACTTTCTCTTGTGGGTTTTTTTTTTTTTTTGAGCCTGTATCAGTGTATATTTCACTCTTAGAATTGTTTGTCCTGTGGCCCAAAGATTTTAGACCATTCTATTTTTACCTAATTTGTCTCCATGTATTAGTGCAACATGTTTTAAAATTAATTTGGTTTTTTTCTTTATGTTATGATTTAGAAGTATGGAAAGATTCTTTTGAAAGAAAAGAATAGTAAAAAAAATAATTTTTGCTTACAGTATTACCATGTGCTAGAAAATTTATAGAATATACTCCAACAAGCACTATTCAGTCTTTGGTATCTGTTTGGAAAAGTAGCAAACTTACTCAAAGAAGAGAGGGGGTTGCACAGGTAGTTTTCACACACACACACAGACACACACACACAGACACACGCACACACACAGATAGTAAGTAATATATATAGTAGTTTCACATGACGCTGGTATGTAAAAAAATATGAAGCCCGAGAGAACACTTAATGAAAATTCAATTATCATCGTACACCCAGGCAATGAAATTTTCATCACTAAAAAGAAATGAGCTATCAAGCCATAAAAAGACATGAAGGAAACGTAAATGCATTTTACTAAGTGAAAGAAGCAAATCAGAAAAGGTTACATACTATGTGATTCCATTTATATGACTTTCTGGAAAGGCAAAACTATGAAGATAATGAAAAATAAGCAGTTGACAGAAGTGGGAGGACAGAGGGAGAAATGGATAGGCAGAGTACAGGGGCTATTTACGTAAATGAAAATGCTCTGTATAATATTATAATGATGTTATAATGATGGATATATGTAATGATACATTTATTTAAACCCATAGAATATACAACACCAAGAATGAACCCTAAAGTCAACCATAGTGTGATTATGATGTGTCAATGTAGGTTCATCCTTGGTAAAAAATATACTACTCTGGTGAGAGATGTTTATAATAGAATAGGACGTGCATGTGTGCGATAGGAGATATGTGGATATTTTCTGTACCTCTTTCTCAATTTTGTTTTAAAGCAAAACCTTCTCTAAAATCAAAAATTTAAAATACTAAGTGCCCAGAATTAAAGTAATTATTCCTGTTCCATTACATTTTTCTTTACATTTACCTTGGTGAGTCTTGGCAGAAGAGTGAGTTCTAGAAAAATTTTTGATATTTAAAAGAGGTCAGATTTACATCTTTTGTTAAAATTATTTTTGAGGACAACTAATTTCTAGCATGATAGTAGGTTCTGTTGACATGACGACCACTGTAAGAAAGATTTGTTTTGGCATTTATTGAAGGATTAAAAAAAATTGATGATTATAGTACTTTGTGTTAAGTGCTACTGAAGGTATTGAGGGTTTCCAAGGAGGGAAACGTAAATTACATTATTACTCTGGGAAAGGCTTGCCAAAAGAGCTGACTATTGTGCTAAGTATTAGAGGACAAAAAACAGTTAGCAATATGAAGCAGGGGATAGGGTTAGAGTTTCAAGAACAGACAAAAGTTTGTGTGAAGGTGCCAATGCATAAACCTGCAATGCTTATCCAGGAAATTGCATTTGTTTTACTTAATCTGTAGTCAAGAATGAATATGCAGAAGCAGCAAGAAATATACTGATATGATCACAAAGGGTTTAATGTATCTAACTAGATGTTTGAGTTTTATACTAAAATTTATGTATTTATGAAAGAGAGTGACCTATTTGCATTTTAGAAATATCTTTGTAGAAACTGTTTGGAGAACAGATTGGAGGAGATACTGGATGAAAGTTAGAAGAAAATTTTATGGGGCGCCAGGGTGGCTCAGTCGGTTAAGCGGCCAACTTCATCTCAGGTCATGATCTTACAGTCTGTGAGTTCGAGCCCCGCATCGGGCTCTGTGCTGATGGCTCAGAGCCTGGAGCCTGCTTTGGATTCTTTGTCTGCCTCTTTCTCTCTGCCCTTCCCCTGCTCATGCTCAGTCTCTCTGTCTCTCAAAAATAAATAAACGTTAAAAATTTAAAAAAAAAGAAGAAAATTTTATGATTCGGGAGATACTAATGAATATTGGTGCTAAGTCATGTTTAGTAAAATATTGAAGTAGATAATTAACATATTTTAGAAAGAGGAAATGTTCAAGGTTTATACTGAATAGATGTAGGGAATCAGCAATAATCGAGTATCTCGAATAAATTTTTTGAGAAGTATTTCTATCTATTGTAATTGAAAGATATCAGAATAGGAATCTATGGAGAGTGGAGAAGTTGAATGAAGTGAGAAGATAATAATTATACCTGTGGAACTGTTTAGTTGAATGTTATGAGGGAATTTTAAGTGAAAGTGTTGAGTAAGCAATTAATTGTATATTTCAGGAGCTCACTGTAAATGAGGCTGATAGATAAATGCTTATTTTTCTGTCACCAGAAAGTTACTGGCTGTTGCAGCCTTGGTGTTGGAAAGTTTACTGTGATGAGTCAGAGCATGTAATACTAACATTTAATGATGATTACAGGAAGATTTGTTTATAAAGGAGAATGATAATTAGCAGAAGCCAGACAAACAGAATACTTCTGGGAGAGAAGGGAAAATGTTAGAAGTGCATGTGTATAAACATGTGTAAGGTTATTTGACCTACAATCTGCTTTGCTTGATGCTTTTTAGAATATCAATAAGATTTTGAAGCTCTAATTACATTTGATGGTAATAGACAATATACGAGTATTATCTTAGAACTGATTTTTTAAACATTTTGTGAAGCTAGATAATCTGATGGTAGGTATGAAGTTTCTACCTGTGGGAAATGTACACACGGACAGTATTTGTCAAAGTTCTAGGTTCACTGATTTGGAGATTGAATTCTTTTCCATCCTAAGCTCAGAAAAGAGTTCATATTCTTATAAGATAGGCAGCAGTATATGGTCTTGTTCAAGGGCTATGTTAACTCTTCTGCTTTCTGTCATACTGTCCAGATCTCCTAGAATATTATTCTGGGATCAGATGAAAAGAAGTGACAGGTGTAAAGGAGCATCCGAGCTCCAGTGTGTGCGAGATAAATTCTATTAAAAAAATTCATGGATCTAACACATCAGTGAAACTTTTAGGGGTAGAGTGATCTGAAGCATGCTGGGACTTCGCTTCCAGTACAAAGTATAAATGATTGCATTTCACACATCCCCTACTGAGAAGGAAATATAGTGACTAGTAGGTCTTTTGGGTTTTGGGGATAGTATAATATCATACTTGGGAATACAGCTTTAATGAATACTGGGTAACAAGAAAAGCTATTGTCTTTAAGTGAGGCTAAAAGAAGAAAGGATACTGAAGTATGTTCATTTGTACCACACTCTCTGGCAGACCCTATGTTATTAGAGGTAACTCTGGTGGGAAAAGATGTCATGTGAATTTTATGTTACACTCCTCTTGGAGAATTAAACATAGACTCTAAACTTCTGGAGCAGTGTCATACCAGGTATAGCAGTAAATTCAACACCATTCAAAGGAAAATGTACTGGCATTCTACTAGGTCTTGGTAGATATGACACGTGTGACCATGGGATACCATATGACAATGTTGCTGGAACTATCCATTGTGAGTTGTGTTATATCACGCTAATCAGTTCATAAGTTTGTGTGTGTGTGTGTGTGTGTGGTGATAGTGTTGGGATGGTGGTTTATAGCAGCAACAATTCGCAAGATGGAAGTCATTCATCTAGGATCAGGCATGAGGAGAGCCAGAGACACACACAAGTTGCATGAACAAGTGGGTCAGCCACCTGTCCATTCACCTGTTTGATGTACCATTCTCTCAGTTCACACTGGATTCCTTGAGATCAACTGATGAAGAAGGAAAAAGTCTAAACTTGATTCAGGATGATTTGGCTTGGTATACGGATATGAGCTGAAAATAAATTGCTGTTGCATTACACACCAACTCAGGTATGGCTTTGAAAGACCGTCATGAGGAGAAATCCTCCCAATGTGCAGAGCTTCAGGTGCTATACCTGGTCATCCAGTTTATGTGGGAAGAGAAATAGCCCAAGTCAAGAATGTATATGGACTCACATTAGGCACTGAGTAGGCTGGTTGTTTAGAATCCTAGAAGAAGAAAGAGCGAAAGACCATTGACAAAGAAATCTGAAGTGGAGGCATGTTGATGTGCTGTGGGAGTGAGAACAAAGTGTCATTATCACCAGAAACAATCCATCATACAACAAGCCCTAAACTAAATAAAGAATATGATGTGGTTACCTGATGTCAGTCAGAATTGACTCCTGAGCCACACCTGGTGCTATGATTAGGGAAGCCAAAACCCAAGCTGGGCATATCTTTCAAAGAAGTCAGCTAGCCAACCTACAACTTGGTGACAGCTTGATTTATTTTGAGCAAAACTGATATATTTTTCTTCCAAGTATGCCTTTTGTTGTATACAGTCTCAGACAACAGTCTTAATAAGGGTTTTCAGAATATTTTGTCTATAGTCACAGTTTCTGACCTGATTGAATAGTAGAACAACTCTTTCGTAAGCAGAACAGAGAGGCAAGCTTGGAAGAGCTATCCTGCAGAACATAGTATAACTCTTAAACCAGTAATCAGTACATAATGCTATGGTCCCTGCTGGTAGAATACATTGGGCTAGGAATGAAATATGAGTGGCTATGCTCCACATGAACCACTTGGGAAATTTGTCCATCCTGCCTTTACAACTCCAGGATCTGAGATTCATTTTCAGACGGGGAACCCTCTAGCAGGGAACATAGCTAGATTCCCATTAATTTTTTTTAAATTATTTAATTCCAGTATAGTTAATATACAGTGTTATATTAGTTTCAAGTGTACTATATCCTTGAATATAATGAGTCAACAATTCTATACAGTACCCAGTGATCATCATGATAAAGGTACTCTTTAATCCCCATCATCTATATCACCCATTTCCCGATCTAGCTCCCTTCCGGTAACCATAAATTCATTCTCTATAGTTAAGAATCTCTTGGTCTATCTTTCTGTCTTTTTTACCTTTGTTCCTGTGTTTTGTTTCTTAAATTGTAACTATGAGTGAAATTATATGATATTTATCTTTGTTTGAGTGATTTCACTTAGAAATATACTCTCTAGTTCCACCGATATTGTTACAAACGGTGAGTTTTCATTCTTTTTTATGGCTGAATAATCTTCCACTGTATATATGTACTGCTTCTTCTTTATCCATTTCTCTCTCAATGGACATTTGGCTGCTTCCATAAGTTGGCTATTGTAAATAACCATGAAATAAACATATGGGTGCATATATCCTTTCGAATTGGTATTTTTTCTATTCTTTGAATAAATACCCAGTAATGCAATTACTGGATCAGAGGATAGTTCTATTTATAATTTCTTGAGGAAACTTTGTATTGTTTTCCATAGTGGCCACACCAGTTTGAATTCCCATCAACGGTACACAAGGGTTCTTTTTCTTCATGTATTTGCCAACACTTGTTATTTCTTGTGTTTTTGATTTTAGCCATTTGACAAGTGTGAGGTGATACCTCATTGTAGTTTTTATTTGCATTTCCCTAATGATTACTGATGTTGAGCATCTTTTCATGAGTCTCTATGTCTATATGTCTTCGGAGAAATGCCTGTTTATGTCTTCTACCCATGTTTTTTAATGTTTATTTATTTCTTTTGAGAGGAGGAGGGGCCAGCAGAGAGGGAGAGAATCCTAAGCAGCTTCTGTGTTGCTAGCACAGGACCTGATGCAGGGCTCAATTTTACGTACCGGAAGATGCTGAACTTAGCCAAAGTTAAGACTCAGGTATTCAACTGACTGAGCCACACAGGTGCCCCTCTTCTGCCCATTTTTTATTCCAATGAATATTGGATTATTCATTCTTTAGGTGTTTAGTTGTATAAGTTATTTATATATTTTGGATCCTAACTCAGATATATCATTTGGTAATATCTTTACCCATTTATTAAGCTGTCTTTTAGTTTTGTTGATTGTTCCCTTCGCTGTGCAGAAGGTTTTTGTTTTGTTTTGTGTTATTTTGTTTTTGTTGTTGTTGTTGTTAAAGTAAGGTCTACACCCAGTGCGAGGCTTGAACTCATTACCCTGAGATCAAGAGCAACATACTCTACCGACTGAGCCAGTCAGGTACCCTAGAAGCTTTTTATTTTGATGTAGTCCCAAGGAATCAAGTATATCATTAAAGAAAGCCAACTTAGTGTGACGTAAGAGAATAAGGGAAGAAAGAAACAAAGAAGAACTTTAAAAACAACGATAAAACAAGTAACAAAATGACAATAAATATATTTCTGTCAATAATTAAACATAAACAGATTAAATGTTCCAACCAAAAGACATAGGGTGATAGAAGGTTAAAAACAAGATCCATCTATATGCAGCCTACAAGAGACTCATTTCAGATCTAAAGACACATGCAGATTGAAAGTGAAAGGATGGAGAAACATTTATCATGAAAATAAATGTGAAAAGAAAGCCAGGGTAGAATACTTATACTGGACAAAATAGACTTTAAAACTAAGACTATAACAATAGACAAAGAAGGACACTAATTAATCATTCAGGAAACAATTCAACAAGAAGATACAACAATTGTAAATATTTATGCACCCAACATACTTAAAATACTCAAATACTTAAAGCAATCAATAACATACATAAAGAAAATAACAGTAATACAATAACAGTAGGGGACTTTAACACCCCACTTACATCAATGGACAGATAGATCATCCAAACAGGAAATCGACAAGGAAATAGCGGCTTGAATGATGCACTGGACCAGATGGACTTAACAGACATATTCAGAACATCTTGTCCTAAAGCAGCAGAATATAAATTCTTTTCAAGTGCACATGGAACCTTCTCCAGAATAGATCACGTTAAGCCACCAAACAAGTCTCCACAAATTCAAAAAGATCAATCATTCCACGCATCTTTTTTTGGTCACAGTGTTATGAAACTAGAAATAAGCCACAAGGAAAAAAAAATCTAGATTCCTATTAAATCTTAACCTATGGATGCAACCAAGTTACTCTGAGCCTCTCATGGCAAAGACTAGTACTAGTAAGAAAGAAAGGAAGGAATCGCTCCAGTGGCAATTGTAATTGACTCTGACAGTCAGGAGGGTAGGCTACTGTTACATGACGGAAGCTGAAAAGAAATTATTTCAGGGCATTTCTGAGTCTGAGGGGATTCCTAAAGGATAGTAAGAGGGCAAGGAAAGTGATGATGAATATGGCTGGAGAGATGTTTTTCTACCCAGATTCAGGTTCCCATGCCCCAAGTTGCTGACTATTGGATGCAGATAGTTCACAGCTGAATCTCTCTCAGGGAATTGCTTTGGCTGAAGAAACTTCCTCTTTCAAGGTTCTGCCCCTACTCAAGACAGTCAGAATCTAGTGGCTGGTGGAAGCAGAGTTGCAAATTCACAGTCCCCTTGGGACAACTTCATAGCTTCCTACTTTCCTCCTTTTTCACTCTTTCCCTGGTGTTTTATTCCGAAGTACTCTCTAATACATTCCTGTCTTATATACCCGCTTAGCATCTGTTTTCTGAACTACCTCACCTGAGACATCTGCTGATTTAAAGCTTTTTGAAACCTTTCTAAAGATGTAGAAGTAAAATAAACTTTGCAAAAGTAGGAGTTTTTATACAGCTGTAAGGTCTAAACAACATACAGTAAACTGCATGTATTTCAAGTGAATGATAAGTTTTGGAATGTATACACCCATGAAGCCATGGTCAAAACAACATATTGAATGTATCCATCACCCCAAAAGATTCCTTGAATCCCTCTGTAGTTCCTCCCCACTGCTTCAGTCCTCCTGCCTGCTCCCTCAAACAACCACTGATCTGCAGGCTGTCACTATATATTAGTTTGTATTTCGTAGAATTTTATGTAAATTGAGTCATACAGTATGGAATCTTTTTTGTCTTGATCTTTCATTTAATATAATTATTATGAGATTCATCCCATGATGTTGCATATATTAATAAATGTATTTCTTTTTTTATCGCTAATTATCCTGCTGCATTGATAGTTTCTCTTTTTATCCACTTATGAACATTCGGGTTATTTCTAATTTTGGGTTATGAGAAATAAAACTGCTACAAACAATCGTGAGCAAGTGTTTGCATGAACATATGTTTTCATTTCTCCTGGGTAATAACAATGAGTGGGTTGGCTGGGCTATATAGGAGATATATGTTTAATATTTAAGAACATGTCAAACTATTTTCCAAAGCGATCATGCCATTTTTAATTTACATTAGTGGTGGATGTGAGTTCCAGTTCCCTCACATCCTTGCTAACACTCAACACAGTCTTTTTAATTTTAACCTTTATAATAGATGTTAAGTAAAATTTCATTGTGGTTTTAATTTGCATATCTCTAATAATAAATAATGTTAATATTTTCTTGTGCTTATTTGCTATCCCTATTATCCTAATTATTTGTGGATTCTGGATGAGTGAATTCACCTAATAGCTAAAATTTGCTTGTAACCCAATAAATAATGCTTGGAGCATTGTGGCATTCATTTATGAGCATATACAAAGCAGCAAACATTTTTTAATAGATCCAATTGCACTTGGTCCTAGCAAAGGTGGAACAAGACAATTATTCTCTTCTTTCTCCTTTCAGGTCCCATATAGTTATGACCAGAAGATGGAAAGAGTAGAAGATACCACAGTTAGTGCAAGAAGACCCCAAACCCAGTTGGAAGGGGTTTGAATCCCAACTATTGTTATCTTTTAGTGTTACCACTAAATCTTGTTTTGCCTTTTGTAAAATAAAGAAAACAGAACCTAGCAGGATGAGTTGCTTCTCATAATTAAGGTTATAATCTATGTGAGATATGTATGTCGATATCCACATCTAACTATCATCCATTTATCTACTTGGTTTTCCTCAAAGCAATGGTTCAATATTCCCTAATTCAGTATTCACTGTGATTTAGAGGAAACAACTACAGTGCATAATGGGAACCAACTGTATTTTCTTTGGTGAAATGTCTGTTCAAGTATTTCAGTCATTTTAAAATTTGTTTTCTTAATGTTGAGTTTTGAGAATTTTTCATGTTCTAAATAATGACTTTGTCAGATATATTCTTTGCAAATACTTTCCCACAGATTGTAACATGTCTTTTCAGTCTCCTAATAGTGTCTTTTGAAATACAGGAAATTTTAACTTTGATGAAGCCAAATTTATTTCTTTGTTCTTTTATTGATTGGGCTTTGGTGTTGTAACTAATAAATATTTGTAACCTTAAGTTAACATTTTATAGTTTATGTTTTATAGTTAGGCCTATTATTCATTTTGAATTAAATTTTGTGTTTGGTGGAGAGTATTCATCCAAATTTATTTAGTTTTGGCATATATATATTCATTTATTTTTTCTAGTTCTATATGTGGGAAAGGATGTCCTTTGTGTTCTAGATAGCTTTTGCATTTTTGTTCAGAGCTTTTGTCCATATACATGTAGTTTGTTGCTGGATTATCTATTTTATCCTTGCTCTGTTTAGCTTGAGGGCAGTACTACACTGTCTTGATTAATGTACGTTTATAGTAATTCTTAAAATCAGATTCGTTTTGATCCTTTTGTTTCCTCTTTCAGTTGTACTGCTTATTCTTGATCTTTCTATTTCCATATAATTTTAGAATCAACTTATCAAATTTTACAATAACTAGATTGCTGGAATTTTGACTGGGGTCGCATTGAATCCACAGATAAATTTGGGAAGAATTAACATTTTAACAATGTTGAGTTTTTCATGAACTATGAATACTATATATCTCTCTGTTTAGTTAAATTTTCTCTGTCTCAGGAATGTTTTGCCATTTTCTATGTGTAAGCTTCTTTTTTTTTGTTACATATTTTCTAAGATTGATCTCTAGTATTTTATTTTATTTTTTTGATCCCTAGAATTTTATAATTTCTTGCTAATTAACTGATTTTTTCTCAAAGCAGTATCTAATCCCAAGGTTAATATCTTTAGCATATTTTCATCTGCATAATATTCCACATTTGGCATTTTTAGGATGTGAATTAGAGATGGGTCTAGTTAGTACAATAAATAAATACAAATAGGAACACTTATCAATCTTAGATATTTAAGAATAATTGGACAGATATCACTCATTACAGTTATACTACACAGGTAAGGTAAATAAATAGAATAAGATAAAAACATTCAGAACCTGAAAATATTATGTAGTGGTGCCTGGGTGGCTCAGTTGGTTAAGCATCCGACTTTGGCTCAGGTTATGATCTCACAGTGTGTGAGTTTGAGCCCTGTGTTGGGCTCTGTGCCGACAGCTCAGAGCATGGAGCCTGCTTTGGATTCTGTGTCTCCCTCTCTCTGTGTCTCTCTTCTCCTTGTGCTCTGTCTCCCTGTCTCTCAAAAATAAACGCTAAAATTTTCTTTTTAAATGTTATGTAAATATTTACACAATAATAATTTCTGGACAGAGTGTTCTTTGTCACTTCATTTATTTTTCTTAAAATGATCTTCATTTTTATCATTTTATGATACATTATCTGGATTGGCTCTAAATATGGAACAATTACAATAAAGTTTTTGTTCCCCAACTTACCATTCAAAATATTTTGAACATTTGAATTTTTATAAATTATCAATTTTAAAAGGTGGTTTTGTTTGGAATTAAGAAAGCATATTGGTAGCTTAAAGGCATAGGTTTTAGAATCAGACCAATCTGAATTTGAATTTTGTTTTTATCACTTATTACACTTTTGAGACTTGGGAAAGTTTTATTCTCTGAGTTTTACTTTCTTCATCTATAAGGTACACTTGTATTTCAGTATTTATTTAATTTTTTAGATAATTATAAAACAGTTAAAATTTTTGTCAATATATCCTTACTACCTTTACTCCCAATTTGGAATAGATACTCTGTACTAACATGGTATCTTGTGCATACTCCTATGATACCATTTACTATACTATATATTGCTAAGCCTTTTTTGTCTTTATTTGACAGAAAATAATTAATTCATCTTTAAAGAGAACGTTTTCTCCTTCCTCTGATTCTTTCTAAGAGAACACTTAGTTGCTGCCTAATTCCTAGCACACCCCCCCACTCTCTGCCCTTTTTCTGAACTCTGAAGATACTGAATTCTGTTCCAAACTTGTTCCTCTTGAAGAAGTTAATGCCCTCTGAAAGCACACACCCTCTTCTGCTCTTCCAACATTACATGTGTAGAAGCCTGGTCCAGAGCTCTATGATCAGATTGTTACATCTGTCTGGTTCTAGGATTGAGTATTAGGTAGAAGAGGACCTATTTGCCCCTCACATTAAGCTATATCATTTACATTTGGTTCTGTTATTAAATATATAAAGTTTTATTTTGACCCTCAAAAAAATGAAGTCATATAGGCAGCCGTTTTGTTTCTTGTACAAGTATTTGGCTTTCCTTTAGAAACACAGATGCAGAATTATAACTTTAGCTTAATTTACATTAAGGCGAGACCTATCCTTTTAATCTTTAAAATCTCTTTAAAAAGTAGTATTATTTTTAATTTGGAATGAAAGTTCAATATTGAAATGCCTATCAGGCTCAACGGGTTGAATTCAGTGTTTGTTTAAACACTTACTCCAGTTAAGCGTTTGTTTAAGCACCTTGTTTAAAAGGATTTAAAGTACTGGAATTTAGGGGGCAAAATCTTTGTCTTCATATGTTCACATACATTACTACAGAAAGAATTGAAGAATCTTATGTTTCCTTCTGGCCACAGTCTCAATGAGCTTGGCTATGTTATTTCCTGAATAGTTTTAGGATGGTGCTAGCCAGACACTCGCTTTCAAAGGATATAGAAAACTGAGGCATTTATCTATATAATTTAGTCCGAAATGCCATCAGACTACGGAAGTATAGTATGATCTGAGTTACATGGATAATAGATACAATTCTCCTTTGGTCAAGGATGATATTAAATAGTCATGGACACATGAAGACCATGGCTATGTTTTCAGAAAGTCCTATTTTCACTGTTATGGTTGAGCTAATATTTTTACTATCTAACCTTTTTAGTATGTACATTAGATGCTAAGGTAGGTGAAATATCTAGTTGCACTAGGTCTAGTCTGTTTAATTTGATCATATAGATAAATGAAACCAGTTTTGTTGATACAGTTGATATGGTTAACTGATCAAATTAGCAATACAGCAATTACTTACCAGAATTTGACCTGCACAAAAACAACCTGAGTCTAGTGAACATGGGGAGCGACCAGTAATGTGGTTGCATAACAATAATGTGGAGATTTACTCTGGGCTCAGCATTTCAAATAAATTACTGTCTTTAGCAGCCAAGGAAAAGCGTATTTGCATTCCTGTATGAGGGCCCATTGGGTCATATGATTCAATGGATTATTTTCTTTGGTTGTTTATCTTTCAATCGCTTTGGGATTTTGATAATTTGGTCTAATTGATGCATCAGGTGTAATGTATTTGAAGGGAGGGTCATATCGAGGTCAATGATAATTACTGTGAAACAGTTATTTCTGAATAAGCCCTGAGAAAATTAAAAAGGGAGTATGTAGATCTAATTATGGTATACTAAGAACATAATAGTTGATCTCTGTCACAATGGTGATTTTTTTCTCTTTGTTCTTGGAAAATACAAGGAATGAAATATTGGGAGTGCAGTAATGGAATGTACATGATTTTAAAAATTTCAGGAAATGAATTCTTAATAGGTGAAGTACAGCGTTTCCTACTGTATCATGCTGATAAAGGGATATGAGAATTTATTTATTCACTTATTTAACAAATTTATTTATTAACATCACAGGCAACTTGAAGCACTGAAGATTTGGAGATGGGAAATAACAGAACTCTGTTCTTTTGTTACTCACACAGTTGAGTAAATATCACAAGGAGTAGATCTCGGGCCTCTTGTTCATCAGTGTATATGGGCATCTAGCATCATGCCTGTGACACTGTAGGTTTTCACTTAATTTCTCAAAAAAATTGTGAGTTCAGGTGAGTCGATTCCTAACTTTCTTCATTTCCATTTTCCATTTATTTTCTTGCAATGTGAAAAGAAGGATTAGTTGAGATCAGACAGGAAAAATCAAGCTGAAGTGGAAATTATCTGGACAGGATTGGAACAATGATCACCTTTTCCATCTCCTCCTTCAACCTAGAGATTTAGTGCATATTTCTGTCCAACAGAGTCTCAACTCTATTGTTCTAGCCAGGTGTAGTCTTATACTTGAAATATATTCTCTTCCCCTGTAACTTGATAACTCAGGCAGATGATTTAATATTTTTATTAAATATGGTATTTTAAAAAATACTACAGTATTAAACCACAGTATTTCACAAAAACATTAGAAAGAATATACCCTGTATGGGTATATTCTGCGGTTAGGATGGGCTGTTGCAGGGCATTACGACTAGGGAGAGCATGGATTCTGGAAATTTTGGAAATTCTAAACAGTTCCATATTATTGAAGATCAGGAGTGAGGAGGTAATAGTTAAGATCCTGGCTCTGTTGTTTATTAGTTGCATGATCTTGGGAAAATGTTGTAGGTGAAAAAACTTGCATCTCAATTTTATCATTGAAAAATGGAAACAATGATAATATTATGAGTCAACGAATTAAATGAGAATACAAATATAGTAGAACTTAAAAGAGTCCCGAAAACAATTGATCAATAAACATTAGTCTTATTGTTAAATGCACCACAGTCTCTTTCACTCTGGGGCTTAACACGTGATCCTCCTGTGCAGATTGGATCAATATACATCTTCTCTTTGCCAGCCCAACTTCTACTCATTGTTCAGCTTTCTGCTAAAACTTTTTTCTTCTAAGAAACTTTTCCCAAATATGGACTTCATTATTTTTCTTACTAGAGGTTCCCATAGCAACTTGTATTTTTGTCAATAATTGCCCTTATTATATTTTTTTATTACCTGTTTAATTTTACAGCATTCCCCAATTGTCTAAAAACTTTGAGAAGATATACATCACATCTGTCTTGTTCCCTACCGCATGCTGCACTTAATAAATATTTGCTGCATGAGTAAAAGGGAGGATGTAGAAGGCAGACTATGAGGGATTTTGTGTACTGTTCTAGGAATTTTGCATCTTATTTAGAGATTTTTGCCATGGGAAGATACTGAAAACACTTTAACCTGAGGAATAGGATGCTTATTTCTATGTTTTAGGAATACTCTGGCAGCATATATAACCTGTGAATTCTGGTAATAATGGAAACAAATTAAATTATTTTTAATAATCCAGATTGAGATATCTAATGGTGATTCTTAAACATGTAACTTGGAAAAAAGGGATAATAATAACATCACCAACCAAAACTAAGAGGAGAATGAAGAGTCTTGGTAACATGGTGTCTTATGTTGATTTCTCCAGAAGCAGATTCTGAGTAAAGGACTTGTATGTTAGTGGTTTATTAAGGAAGTATTGCCAGAGGAGACTACCAAGGAGCAGGGGAAGCCATTCAGGAATGGGAAAAGAGCTCAGCAAGGATTCAATCTCAGGTAAAGTTCTGACAGATTATTGGAGTAGTAATCTTCAGGGATATCTTAACCCAAGGCAAGCCAGTGAGGCTTTTATACACTTGTGTTCACTGTTATTGATAAACAGTCATTCTCCCAGGTAAACTTGCCTGGGAGAGTAGGTAGTCTCCCAGGCAAGTGTGACTCTTTGGACTTATAGGCAGAGTGGCTTAAGGATCCACAGGACTTTGCGATAAGGAGAACCACAGGTGCTAGCCATTAAAAGCCCAATTTGTGTGGGTGGTATACAGAAGTTGTAAAAGGGATTAGGATCCACAGGAGTTTGCTATCAGGAGAGCCACAGGCGCTAGCCATTAAAAGCCCACTTTTGTGTAGGTGGTATACAGAAACCTTAAAAGGGAATTGGAAAGAAGGATTGAGAAGAAATTTGATAGAACGTTGACATAATTTTCAGTAGAGGATAAAATGTTGAATTTGAAGAGGCCATGGGAAATTCAAGTAGATATACCCAGTAGATAGGTAGATTGGTGTAAGGTTTAGGAGGGTGAAAAAATATGAGTTATCATGAAGGATTTGGTTTCATAAAGAAAAGGGTGTTAAGAGAAAAAAGTACAAAAAAAAAAAAGAAAGAAAGTCAAAAGTCAAAAGAAACAATTATGGAACTGATATTAGAGGCATGAGCAGAGAAGGTGGAACCTATTAAGGAGAAGCCTATATAAAAGCCTGAGGGTAGAGACGAAAAACCTGGGGTAGGTGTTGGTTCTACAGTCAAGTTCTTTCAAGAAAGAAAGACATGTCATGAGAACCTTCTTTTGAGAGTTTGAACAAGGTAAGTAGAGAACACTGACCCTTGGATTTAGTTATAAAGATATATTCTTGAAGTAAGAGTTGATTTGGAAGCATGCTGGTAACAAAAACTGTTGGTTTCAGAATGAATGAATGATAATATAGTAGCCTTTCACAAAACTTGGCTATGATAGGAAGGTTAGAGATGAAGCTGTAGGGAACGGAGTATGTATATTTAATAGAAGTCATGATTTTAAAAGGAAAGACTCTAGAACATTTTAGCATAAAGAATCAGCATGGAGTGAGAAAATTAAGATATGGCTGGAAGGCTGAAGACCGGTACATCCAGTGATTGAAAAGTTAGGACATAAGATACAGAGCAGTGTTGGAGAGCCTGGTCCTGAGCAGAGGAAAGGTCATTTTTCCTGAAACAGGAGGGAAGGAAGGATAGGAGTGGAAACAGAATAAGAAAGAAGTAATTATTGTCTGATGCTCTATTTTCTTTGTGAAGCCAGGGGTAAAGTTTTCTGTAAGATACACAAATTAGCTTACATATAAAAACCAAATATTGTCTGCTTTCTGCTGAGAGGTTGGAATACAGATTTTTCATAATTAGTATTAGACTTTTGAAGAAATCTAATTAAAATTTTTGAAATAGAAGTGGCTTGGTACTAAATCACTATTTTCTCAAAATATGCTGTGCTCCTCAAGCTGTGTGTTTTTATGAGAAATGTAGCGTCGATCTTCATCCACTTGGCACCCGTCTTTGAACCTAGTTAATCATACAGAAATTCAACTGTAGAAATTTGGTCAGGAACATTGGATTTGTGGAGTGTCTGAGTATATTTTTGTTTATAACTTTAGAGTTGACTTTTGAACAATGTGGAGGTTTGGAGCACTGACCCACCTACAGTCAAAAACCTCGGTATAACTTTTGACTCCCCCAAAACTTAGCTACTGGTAGCCTCCTTTTTGACCAGAAGCCTTATTGGTAACATCGTCCATGAACACATATTTTGTATGTGTAATCTCACAATAAAGTAACCTAGAGAAAATAGTATGTTAAGAAAATCACAAGGAAGAAAAAAGAGAAAAAAAAACAGACTCTGAAATAAACTGGTGGTTGCCAAAGGGGAGGTGAGTGGGGTGAATGGGTTACATAGAGGAATAAGAGTACATTTAGCTTCATGAGCACTGAGTAATGCCTAGAATTGATGAATCATTATAAGTATACCTGAAACTCATGACACTGTTCATTATATACTTTAAAAAAACACAAGAGAAAATGTATCTACAGTACCGTATTTATCAAGAAAAATCCACATATAAATAGACATGAGCAGTTTAAACACACATTGTTCAAAGGTCAACTGTAATTTAGTGGTGCTGATACTCATTTTATGCCACCTTTTATGCTTGCAAATTACTTTTGAATGTATCGCATATTCCCTAAGGAATGTGACGGAGGCCCCCTCAGAACAAAGGAAGACAATGTGGCCCAATCAACTCCCATACACATATGCATATCTCTGACACAACTCTATAACTTGGACTGTGTCCAATCAGACAGTGTGAGTCACCATACATGGGAGACAAATTTTATAGAAATTGCATAAAAGGCTACACCCCGCTGTGCTCGGGGCTCAGCCTTTTTGGGGTCTTAGCCCTCTAAGCCTGTGGTAATAAGAATAAAGCTGCTTCCTGGAAAGAAGAGCCTAGATATGCCCTATGTGTGAGAATCCTGCAAAAGTGTTATTTATCTCCTTTTGGGTTTGACATGAATAGCCATGTGAGATTGATCAGGCAGGATAGGATTTCAACGAGGACACAAAGTTAAAGGTTAATCAATTAAAGACAATTGAAAGGAAGGAATAGGGTGTATTTGGAGAAATGATCAATAATCATCCTGATGGCTCCTTAAGGGAGAACCTTAAGTTTGTAGTCTAGGGAAGGAAATATAACCAGAAACAAAATAAGAAAACATTGTATTGAAGATCTGGAAAATGGTTTAGGGTGTCTATAGGACTCTATAGTCAAATACTATTTTGCAGATGAAAAAATACTAGGTAGTATTTTTTTCAACAAATATTTGTGGAAGGAATAAGTGAGTGAAAGAAGAAACTGAGTCTCAAATAGTGAAATTATTTTCCTGATGTTAGAGAACTGGTTTTTGGCAGAAGAATATGAAACCTTATTTTTCTGATGCCCAGGCCAATTGCCTTTCCATTAAATTAGGAATTGTTTCAAGGGATAATTATGGAGGAAAATAAAAATTACAAATTGAAAATGAGCCAGTGCAGTAAACCACAAAAGAAATAAACTGCATTATCAGGAGTTTATAATGCAGTACTAATGAATTAGCCAGGAACATCCTGGACTAAATCCACAGAGCCTGAGACGGTTTGGACCCCTGATGTTTCGCTCTTGCCAATCTTACTGGCTACACAAAGAATTAGAATGCACTTTTTAGAGCAGGCAGAGCTCACCTTCCCCCACCCTCCATTTTATGGCTGCAGAATCTGAGTGCAATGAAGATTGAGTGTTTTCCCCAAGGCAGCTAAGCTAATTAATGTCAAAGGTTGAATTTAAACCCAGGTTCATGACTGAGTTCAAAATGATTCCTTCCAAGATTTCATCCTGCAAGATTAAAAAACAAAACAAAACACAAAACCTGTTTTTTCCTATCTGTTCTTTATCTCATCTTAACCTGTTTAGACTAAAATGAAACACAATAAGGGAATAGAGGAAGACTGTCTATTATTGGTAGTAGATTCTTTAATCATGGAGTCAAACTTAAAATGAGTTTTAATTTATCACTTAAAAAAAGTAAAATCAAACTTATTTTATAAACTAGTACCTAATAACAAAGCAGAACTGTGTTTGTGTGTGTCTATCTCTTTCCCTCAATTTTCTCAGTTCCTCTTTTATTCCCTCCTGAGGTGTCAACCTCACAAAAAATATGAGTATCCAACCGTTTCTGAGTACATCCATAATTGAACAACCTTGAATTGTTACTCATTTAATTGTAATTCCTTCACAAATTTCTTAAAACTTATAAGCAATAACTGTGCTAATGCCACGACACAAAGATGAACAAAAATTGACAAAGTTCCTATTTTCCAAGAATGTACATGTGATAAATTTAACCAAGCAATAATGCAGAAAATGTAAAACACTGACTATGGGGAGTACCATGAACAAAACTAATATCCTTCTAATTTGTGAGAAAAAGCTGCAAATAGTTCATTTCCACATAAGGTGTGAAGCCAATGAAATGGTTGGTTAAGGAGTTTATGTGGTAATTCTCAGAGGTACAAATCCACCACCTGAGGCCACAGGAAACTTTATTTCTGATCCATGGTTATCTTTGTGGTAGAAGGAAGGACCTTTGAGGAAGATTTAACCAGGCTTTTTTTTGAAGGATAAGTGGACAAGGAGGAGGAGGCTTGGTGAATTCCTGGTTAAGAATTAAAACCTGGGAGAAATCTGAAGGAGTTTTTAGTTGCCATGTGGGGTGGGAATCATGTACTTGAGACTACTGAGCTTGACCATTTCCTGACATATGTTAAATTCCCAAAAATGATTTTCCTTTACTAATGAGAATTAAGACCTGAAAAGGAAAGGACTGAGTAAAATATGGACATAATAGGTAAGATTATGTCCTATTCTTGAACTGGTTATGCAGAGAGACTTCCAATAAATAGATGATGCAGCAGCAGCTTTAGCCCTTGGAACCAGAGGTAAAGAAAAAGAGAATGACCCCAGTGTCTGGACCTGAAAACTGACTCAAGGTTAGAGCATAACATTAGATAGGCCCTTGAAGTTTCCTTCTGCAAAACCTCTCATAGACTAACAAGTTTTGTTAAGCAGCTGTAAGTGTTAAAGCTTTAAGTCCTATAAATGGGAAGTAGGATGTGTACAAAGAAAGTGGGTTGGCACAAAAATTGTTAACTCAACTGTGGACTGAGTGCATAAATCATAATTTCAAGGGCACAATGGTGAATTTATGTCTAATCTTAGCTTATTCTGGTAGAACTATGATAGTAACTACAAGCAATGATCATACATTCAGGAAAGAAAAAGGAAGTCATCTTAGTTTAAGACATGGCATCCGTTAAAGACAAAGACAGGGTCCAAAGAAAGGTGGTGATGGCTGGAAGATTCTCTTCCCGGAAATAGATTGTAGTGCAAATTGGTGATAGAATGGAGATGACTATGTGATCCCATTTGGGGACTGGGTTGGGAGCTACAACTTGGTGGATGCGCAGACTGCAATTATGCACATCAAGGGCACAAGACTCTGTACCAAAAGAAGCAAATTCTAAACAATTTTTGGGAGAATATGGGTTCTTAATATAACTTCAAATTTGTAATAGATGGACTCTAATTAGTTGGGAGTTGGGCCAGTTCTATGCTATAGCTGTTGTTCATCAGGGCCTCTTTTCTGCTCTAAGAAAAACAATGACAATTAAAAAATTTTCCCAACAGCCTTAGAGATAATTATCATTATTACAAATGTTCAGATAAAGAAGTCGAGGCTCAAAAGTTTAGGTACCTTGACTAGTTCACCAGTGATTCAAATTCAGTTCTTTACAGATATAAAATCCCTTCTCTTTTCCTGACCACATATTTCACTTGCTTATAAAACCACTAATTGTTGGAAAGTTTGCTTCATGAAAAAGGACTTATCTGTGGTTTTGCATCACAGAAAAATCTATGCCTCCTTGTACCACCAAAATCTTCTATTCCCAATTACTTTTGCCTGTGGGATCACCAAAACTCCATTTCTGTCCACTTCTCATTCTTCTGAACTGTTCAATTCATGAATCATTCTTTTCAAATATTGCCACTGTTTCTCGATAGGACCCATTTCTATGTTTTAAGGAGCTTTATTGAAATATAAGGGACATACAACGGACAGCATATATTTAAAATGCACAACTTTGATACGTTGCGACCTAAGTATATAATGTGAAACCACCACCACAATCAAGACGATCATATATCGTCACTCATTTTCATCATCGCTCAGAATCATTATGCTTGGTGTCCTCCCTCCCTCCCCCCCCCACCTGAATCCGAGGCTCATACTTCCATCTGTAGGAACCAACTGACCTGCTTCCTATCACAAGACATTATTTTGCATTTCCTAGAATTGTGTATAAATGGAATCATTTAACGTGCAGTGTCTCATTTCCTTAATTTGGTGTAATTATTTTGAGTTCTGTCTACATCTTTGCATGCACCAGTAGCTCTTTCCTTTTTATTCCTGGGTAGTCTTCTATTGTTGGAAATACCATTGATCTGCTCACCTGTCGAGGCCTCTTTTGGTTATTTTCACTTTTTAGGTATCACAAAGGCTGTTACAGATACTCATTTAAATCTTTGTATGAACACCAACTTCAATGTCTTGTGGGTAAATGCCTAATAGTCAAATGGGTAGATAATACGGTAGAGTATGTTGAACTTTTTAAGAACCTACTAAAGTGTTTTCTAGAGTCACAGTACCATTTTACTTTTCTACCAGCGAAGTGTGAGAGTTTGTTTCACATTGTGATGAACACTTGATACGGTCAAAGTTCTTAATTTTAGTCATTCTACAAGTAGTAGTAATAGCTTATTGTGGCTTATATTTTCATTTTCCTAATGACTTATGATTCGAGCATATATTTTTAAATGTTTACTTTATTTTGAGAGAGAGCTCACATGCACACATGTGCATGTGCATGACCAGGGAAGGGGCAGAAAGAGAAGGGAGAGAAAATCTCAAGCAGGCTCTGTACTTACAGTTCAGTTTCAGGGCTCCACCTCATGAACCATGGGATCCTGACCTCAGCCAAGATCAAGAATCAAGCACATAACTAAGCTCCAAGGTGCCCCTATTCAAGCATATTTTAATGTGCTTATTTGACATTTCTAGATTTTCTTTGAAATACTTGTTCAAATGTTTTACCCAATTTTATTGGATTGTCTCTTTTCTTAATGCTGAATTTTAAGATTTCCTTATATTTGGGACACCTGGGTGGCTCAATCCGTTAAGCCTCCTACTTCAGTTCAGGCCATGAACTCACAGTTAATGAATTTGAGCCCTGAATTGGACTCTCTGTGGTCAGCACGGAGCCTGTTTAAGATAATCTGCCTCCCTTTTTCTCTGTCTCTCCCCCGCTCACCCTCTCTGTCTCTCTCAAAATAAAAAAAAAAAAAAAAGAGTTCCTTATATATTCTGGGTACAAGTTATTATCAAATATGTGTGTAAACATTTTTCCCAGTCTATGTTTCATTCTTCTTTTCATAATGCCTTTTGGAGGACAGATGTTTTAAATTTTGTGAAGTCCTATTTAGCAACTTTTAACTTTTATTGATGTATGTTTTGGTATCACAGACCAAAAGTGAATGGCATAAGGAATCGATGAACTTTTTAAGGTACAATCATCCAATTGCTCTGGTAGCATTTGCAGAAAAGACTATTTCTCACTAGTATGCCATTATACCTTCCTCAAAGATCAATTTTCCATATTTACGTGGGGCTATTTCTAGGTTGACTTAGATGTTCCATTTGTATATTGATCTACCTTAAAGCCAATGCCACACTGTCTTCACTAATGTAGCTTTATAATAAATTTTGGAACCAGCATTAATTTTACAACCTGCTTTTCCTAAAGTTTTGGCTATTCTAGGTACTTTGCTTTTCTTTGTACATTTGAGAATCATTTTGTTATCTCAAGTACTGTCATTCCATTTAAGATTTTGACTAGATTATATGGGAGCTATAGACAAAATTGTGAGAATGGACATCTTAACCATATTGAGTATATCTTTCCATTTATTTTCATCTTTTAATTTCTCTCAGTAAGATTTTCAGTTTTCTTTGTATATATTTTATACATTTGCCTGATTTCTTTGCAAGCATTTCAGTTTTTGATGGTTTTATAAGTAGCAGTCTTAAATTTTAAACTCTAATTGCTCATTGTTAAAATATAGAAATACAATTGATTTTTGTATGCTGATTTGTTTTATGCCATCTTGCTAAATTCACTTTTTAGTTCTAATAGGTGTGTGTGTGTGTGTGTGTGTGTGTGTGTGTTTGTATGTGTGTGTGTTCCATTGGATTATCCACATACACAATCAGGTTGTCTGCAAATACATAGTTTTACTACTACTTTTTCAGTCTGGATGTTTTTATTTTTCTTCCCTTAGTCTGTGGTTAGAAGCTCCAATATAATGTGAAATAGAAGTGGTGAGAGCAATATTCTAGTATTCCCAGCCTCAGAGCATAAGCAAGCATAGGCATAATCAGTTTTTCACCATTAAGTAGGATATTAGGTGCAGGTTTTCTCAAGTTTCTTAGAGGAAGTTTTCTTCTGTTCCTGTTTTAAGTTACTTTCTATTATGAGTGGATGTTAGGCTCTTTTCAAATATTTATTGTACATTTACATAGGTCATATCATTTCTTTTTTAGTTGATTAATACTGTGAACCTTAATGGACTGGTTTTAAAATGTTAAAGTCACCTTATATTCCTGGGAAAAACAAAGATATGCTTGTTTTACATATACCACATATAAACACATTATAGTTGTATTTATCTCAGATATATTCAGATAATCACCTTATACATGTAATATATCATACACACACACGCACGCACACACACACAGACACACGGTTGGGAAATGGCAGTGGTGGGGTGGCCAGAAACCAAGTCATAGTGGGCTTTGTATACCATCCTGAGGTAAGTTTTATTCTCTTGTAGTCACAGGAAATTGTTAGCTTTTAAGCAATACAGTAGTTCATAATCTGTGTTTAAGGAACGTCCGCCTGTAAAGAACATTACAAAATTGGGCTGAACTGACAGAAGGACTGGTCTGGAGATTATTGGAGATGTCTTAGGAAGTGATGATGAGGGTATAGATGACCATGAGAATATACTTTAAATTGCTCCAAATTTTTTTAAATGACTAGTCCAGTCCTACTCAAGTTGACTATAAACTTCTTGATTTGTCCCATGTCACGTATGTTTATACCATTCAGTATCTATTAAAGTATTTGGTACACACTGTGCTCAGTAAATATTCCCATCATGCTTACTGATAGTATCAGTTACATACAAAGCCATCTTTCCCTCTCTGTACAAAAATATTTGTCAACTTTTAACTTTGTAAAGTTTACTAATAGCCATTTCTATACATGAGTTTCTTTCAACTTCTTTCAAACTAACTAGGAATGAGTCATTTTTATTTTCAGCTAGAGAAGAAGAAAGAACCCACAAGATTGTTAATTAGCCAAATCACCCTTCATCTGAAAACAGCAAAAGACTTTTAAGCCAATTAAAAAAAGAATCACCAAACTGTGCTCTGGCAGATTGTGGCAGTTGGGACCTTGGTCTGGGTTGACAGAAGGTTTGTTTTGCAGTTCTGTCATGGCATTTCAACAATGCACGGTCCCCGTTACAATACAACAGTATATAATCATAGTCGAGCCTGTGGAATTACACATACCACTATGTCACCATGGGAAAAAATTGCTTGTTTGATACTCTACCTTGTAGGTTTCTTCCAATGGGGATTTTATGAATTTCTGTTGCTAAAGCCTTCTATAAAAAAATGACACAAAATCTGTTGTGAACAAGAAGGTAAGTAAAATTAATAAGTTCGGAACTGAGAAGATTACATGTATTTTGAATACACGTTGCATGTATTCAAATAGTACATTTTTCTGTGGTGACAACCTTCATTTCGTCTTAATGAATTATCTGTGTCAAAACTTTATTCTGGCATTTCTTCTCTCCCATGTGACCAGCACTATGCTAGGTACTGGAGATATAAAAATATTGTTCAATTTCTTAAAGTTTCCTGATGTAGGCAAACTCATAAATCTTTGATTTCAATATGATGCATTTGGTGCTATGATCCAGATCTACACTGTATCCTCTTTTTCTGGGAGCACAGGAGGGCTGAGGAATTTCATTAGCATGAATGGTTAGCTCTCTGAAAGCAAGCTGAAAATTTAAATAACTGGAGTACTTTCAACTACTTGAATTCTGGATTTTTCTTCCCTCACTCTATTAAAGTGGCTCTCTGGATAATAGGAAATTAACTCTTTAATGAAAAACCTGTTTTTATTCTAATCTTGAGCTTTTGATACTGTTGAACATCACCTCTTCTCAACACTTGATTTGGTTCCACTTACCAGTTAATAATTTTTTAAATGTTTATTTTGTTTAGAAAGAGAGGCCAGGCATGAGCAGCGGAGGGACAGAGAGAGACACACACACAGAATCCAAAACAGGCTGACCTGTCAGCACAGAGCCTGATGTGGGCTCAAACCTATGAACCCTGAGATCATGTCCTGAGCCAAAGTCGGATGCTTAACTAGCTGAGCCACCCAAGCACACTTCACTTTCCAGTGTTTTGATCTCTTTTCTACTTAATCTGTGAAATGATTTTAAAGAGATAAAAATAGCAGATACTCTCTATATGTCAGGCACTATTCCAAGCATTTTACCCAAATTAATTCACTTAATTTTGTTGACAGTCTCATTATTCCCATTTTACTTGTTACTCTTATTCCCTTTCTACAGATGAGAGATTCAAAACATAGAAAGTTAAACTTAAGCATGCGTTGTTCAAATGGAATTTAACATAGTTCAGAATTATTCTAGTTGCAAGATGTAAAAGCCTGGTAAAAGTGGGAATTTTATGCCTCCTTGTTTCTCTAAGTATACGTTATCGCACTGGATTTCTTTTATCTTGTATTCTACGTGCTTTATTAGTAGTTTGTTCGTTAGATATAACTAGTTGGGAAGTTTCTTCTAATGCCTCCTACAATTTCTGTACCCTTTCCTTTCACGAATGGGTCCACTTTTACAACTTTAATCACAGTCTTTCTGGTGACACGCTCTAGATCCTCTGCTCTGCCATGCCCTTGTTCTCAAGCTCCAAACCTATTGGCTGCCTTTGAGCAGAACACGTGCATTTTTCCAAACTCTCAAACTTGTCAAACTTGCTTTCTCCACCAAACCAAGTCCTCTAATTCATTTCCACGTAACTTGTGGTTAAAGCCTCCAACATTTGCATTGTTCAAGTTTTAAATGTTACAGATATCTTTACTTCCATCTTCAGATATTAAAGTTCCTATCCATTCATTTGCCAGGTTTAAGACTTCGGCACCTACGTCCAGTTGCTGTGACCCCACAAGCACTGTATGGACCATCCCAATAGCTTACTGTTCTCATCCCTGCAATTAGGCCTACTCACAGTTGCCATAGGACTCACTCTAATGTGCACTCCTCATCACGTGCCTCCAGTGTACACAGACCTTCAATGATGCAAACCCAACAGACTTTGCATTCCTATTTGCAACTCCTTACTTGGCTCACACCTACTTCAGCCTGGATGTGTACAACTTCTCCACAAACCTTTCTTTACAGATTGAAATCTACTTATCCTTCAGGGCCCCCAGTGAAATTGCATTTCCTTCAGGAAAGCTCTTCCTGTAATTTCTTTATGATTTCTCCAGCAAACCTCTGCCTTGCTCAAAGATTTTTCTTTTTTTTAAAAAAATATTTTAATGATTTCTAATCTTTGGTATGAGATTGGAAGTCTTTGAAAACAGAAGCTCTGTTGAATCTACCATTGAATCTTTGCAGGACAAAACCTAACACTGGGAATATATTTAGTAGCTGCTACTCAAACTTTGGAGAATTAACTCAAATAGTGAATAAGAACACCTGTGATAGTTTGTGGGTATAATTTTTGAGACTCATGCCGTAGAGTTGGTGAATGCTTTATTCTGCTGAAAAGTACCTACTTTTCTCTTGCAAATATGGCTGTTTTACAGCAGAGATGAAAAGTGTTTCCTGGAGTCTTAGTCAAGGACTAGATTTGTGCAGGTATTTGTGCTAAGCTCCAGGTTTGGTGTGTTGGTGTTAGCTCTGCTTTTTTTTCTCTCCATCCTTGCTGTTTCTTAAACTGACTGCTTCCTTCAGGACCTCACACTTAAAATTCCTTTTAAAATTATTCAGTCATAATCATGGTTGCCTTTATTATTCATTAAGACTGAAGATTGCAAAGCTTGATATGTTTGCTTACTTGAAACACCTGTTTCTAGATCCATCTTTTCTATTTCCCCACATGTATCCATGATATTTATCATTCAAGTTGATGGAAAAAATATCTTTATTGTATATTTTAGAACTGACAGCTGTGTTTTGAAAGGGTAGTAATTGATATTAAAGAACAGGGTCCTCTATGGGGTTTTCAGTATATGCCTTGCTATCAGCGATATGCATGTATGTGAGTTGCTCAACTTTGAAAACAGACTACACCTGTAGTTGAGTGTTCATGTTTGATGCAGGAGCATTGAAACGCCACGTGAGGTTTGAGTCCTATAGCTTCTATATCTTTTTCAGCGTTCTTTTATTTTAGAGAGCATAAGTTGGGGAGAGGGACAGAGAGATGGAGGGGGAAGAGACCGCATCTTAAGCAAGTTCTATGCTCAACATCGAGCATGATGCAAAGCCCAATGTGGGATTAGATCTCACGACCCTAAGATCAGCACCTGATCTGAAATCAAGAGTCAGACACTCAACCGACTGAGCCATCTAGGTGCCCTTCAGTATTCTTTCTTAATATATCATTTATGTAATGTGATTGTGGTGGAATTGAATTTAAACAGCTGAAATGATGTGGTATAGTAAGTTAACCTAAGATTTAGTCAGTCCGTGTTCAAATCCTACCACCTAAGCAAATGGATGCAAGCAACCTACCCCTCAGTTCTTTCTCTCATTAAATGAAGATAACAGTGTTTTCTTCTTAGAGTTATTCATAAGGAAATAAAACACCTGGAAGTACGTATTACTGAATCTGACCTACCTTATCATATAAATGATAAGTTTGTCCTTGTATTTGCTTTCTTAAATGTTATACTATTCTTTCACTGTAATTACTAAATGTACTCCTTTTTAAAAATATCATTGACAGACCATATCGCATTAGTTTCAGATGTACAGCATAGTGTTTGACACTCATATTCATTATGAATTGTTACCAGAATAAGTGAAATTACCATCTTTTGACATGCAAAATTAATACAATATTGACTATATTCTTTGTGTTGTACATTATACTCCCATAATTTATAATGAAGTTTTTATTTCTTGATCTCCCTTTACCAATTTTACCCCTCACCCCCTTATCCTTTGGCAAATGTAAGTCTGTTCTATGTATCTATGAGTGTGATGTTTTGTTTTTTGGATTCCACATATAAGTGAAGTCATAAAATCATAAAGAATTTTTCTTTCTGACTTATTTCACTTAGTACAATACACTGAAGTTCCATCCATGCTATAGCAAATAAGATTTTATTCTTTTAATGGCCGAGTGGTAATCCATCGTACAGTTGATCCTTGAAAAATGCAGAGATCGGGAGTGTTCCCCTCCATGTGCATTGGCAAGTCCATGTGTAATTTTGACTTCTTCAAAAACTTAACTACTAATAGCCTACTATTGAGTGGAAGGCCTTATCAATAACATATAGTCAGGTAACATGTATTTTGTATTTATATTGTATACTGTAATCAGAGTAAGCTAGAGAAAATAAAACATTAAGAGAATCACAAGAAAACACACACTTAAAGTGCTATACAGTACTTATGGGGGCAAAAAACTTGTGTAAATGGACCTACAAATTTCAAACTTGTATTGTTCAAGGGTCAACGGTATATATTCATACACCATACTTTATCCATTTATCTATCCATGGGCACTTAAGTTCCTTCGTATCTGGGCTATTGTAAGTAATGTTGTGAGGAACGTAGGGGAACATATCGTTTCCAGTTAGTGTTTTGTTTTTGTTTGATAAATACCCAGAAAGGGGATGTTGGATGGTATGGTAGTTCTGTTCTTCATTTTTGAGGATCCTCAATACTATTTTCCATGATGGCTTCACCACTTTACGTTCCCACCAATGGTGCATGGGAGTTCCTTTTTTTTTTTTTTCCCACACTTTTGTCAGCACTTGATATTTTTAAATAGCCATTCTGACCAGTATGAAGGTGAAGTGGAAGCAGCACTGGGGACCAGGCTGCTCACCAGCACTTGGCACAGCTAGTGGCATCACTCAAGTGACATAGGGGATGGGTCTGGTCGTCTAGAGTGTCTGGCAGTGTTTGCTAGCGGGGCAGCTGATTGTCCACTGCTCCTGGGTGGGTTGTAATTACTAAGTTCAATTCCCCAAAGACTTGCAGGCAAGTATACACTAATGTTTCATGTCTTACTTCTTTCTACTTCTATCATAGCACCTATAGCACTTCTATTATTTTTTAACATCTCTATTACTCGTCCACTCTCCCACTGAAACAGTTCGATATTAATCATTTCTAGAGTCCCGTAATGTAGCAAAATACTTGGTCCATAGTAGGTGCTCTATAATGTCCGGTGTACAGATAAAAAATAGATGCAAGCCTATTAGAAAGATACCTGGTAGACAGTCGGTGGTTGCTGCAGGCATGTGGTTAAACCCTAGACATGTAATAATTCATACCTGGTTAGACCATTTTCTTGCTATTATCTGTTATTGTTGCTTTATGTTCACTTACAAATGTTTTTCCTGTGAATCACAACTACAGGTTTTAGATGGGATAACCATCTGGCTGTATTTGGGATAATTGGGATGTTCAGGTTGCATGTCTGAAACCGCATTTGCAAAATATCGACGTTTATAGCTATTTTAACTTAGAAACATTTGACTCATTTCTTTATGGCAGAGTTTTACATATTCTAAGATCTAGTGTTATTTTTACTAGCTGAAATCTCAGATGACAGATATAATGTTAAAGTGAATGAGCTACATTTAAAAAATCTGACTTTTCTATCTCTAACAGAGGCAGGTTTTATTGGTATTTCAACTGTGAGTTTAATATTAGAGAGGGATAGTCATACTTCTTAATTCAGGATGAAATGTTTCCTCCTTAAACAAATCCATGGTCTATATAAGGTAATAAGTCAAAAGGATTACCGAGAATTGTCCTAGTTCTTTATTTTTTTTTAATGTTTATTTATTTCCGAGAGACAAAGAGGCACAGCATGAACAGGGGAAGGGCAGAGAGAGAAGGAGACACAGAATCGGAAGTAGGCTCCAGGTTCTGAGCCGTCAGCACAGAGCCCGACACGGGGCTCGAACTCACAGACCGTGAGATCATGACCTGAGCTGAAGTCGGCTGCCCAACCGACTGAGCCACCCAGGCACCCCTGTCCTAGTTCTTTAAATCTTCATACCAACAGCA
The DNA here is from genome assembly GCA_030068075.1 of Paguma larvata. Taxonomy (NCBI): domain Eukaryota; kingdom Metazoa; phylum Chordata; class Mammalia; order Carnivora; family Viverridae; genus Paguma; species Paguma larvata. The sequence continues at coordinate 35,129,136 of CM057838.1, read as the reverse complement.
TATGTAGGATTAAGAATATCTTGTTTATATCCACCTTCATGCACACATGTACACTAAGCATAACTAAAGTCAAATATAAAGAAATCAAGAACTTTTAATGTTCAATCCACATGCATATATGGGTCTTTGGAGTGGAGAACTATTGGTTACGTGTCAAGTGCTTAATTTCTTTGGCATTTATTGATCTTTCCTTCATGGCTACAATATGTACTTTTTAGTCCTTTGAAGGGTTAAATCAAGGTATAGGGAATCTTTAGGCTTCTCCAGAGAAACCCGAACAACAGGACATATATAAATAGATCCATTTAAATGAATTCACTCATGTGATTATGAAGGCTGAAACACGTGATGATCGGCGACCTGCAAATTGGAAGACTCAGGAAAGGTGGTAATGTAGTTCCAGCCCAAATCTAAAGACCGGAGAACCAGGAGGGCAGTAGACCATAACCAGATAACAAAAAGTCAAGTCAAGGAGAATTCTCTCTCCTTTGGCCTTTATTGTATTTAGGCTTTCCATGATTTGGAGGATGCCCCTCCACTTTAGGGTGGATGATCTACTTTCCTTAACCTACTGACTGAAATGCTAATCTCTCCCATGAACCCTCTCATCGACAAACTCAGAAATAATATTTAACCAAATATCTGAGCACCTCATGACCCAGTCAAGTTGACACAAAAATCTAACCATCGCAGATAGAGGAAGGCATGCATGAATTAAGGTACTTGGGTTAGTCCCATACATTGATGTATGGAATTGAGACGACTTCTATAGCCGACTGAAAACCCTTGTGCCAGTTTAGATGGCTAGAATAATTTATGGTTTTGAATTTATAACTTTATTTTTCGCTCTTGCTTTTTACACACACACACACACACACACACACACACGTGTGCATACTTTCACATGAACGTTTCTTAAAAGTAAATGGTCTTTATTCTTATTTTCTATTTCAAATGTGAAAATATTTTTTTCTCTCCAAAACCAGGTACTTAAAAGGGAAAATCTATAAAATTCTACGTTAAGTGAATAAAAACTTGAAAAATGAAAGCATTTATATTAAACAAGCTTTATATAAGCAGTTCTCTGGAACTGGCCTATGCTATTAAACATCAGTGCTAATGCTATGACACGCCTAGCTTTTAGATTATAACAGATTCATTAAATGTTTGGCATGCCAAAGAAGATACATAATTCAATTTCCTTTACAAGATAGACTTTTTGAGCCATCACAAGACACCGCAATATTGTCACCATATTAAAAGCTTTGTGGTGGTGGTAAATTATTGTGAAGTAGTGATTGTGTGGCTGTGCCAATTTCATTTACAAACCTGCCTGATGTGTATAAGAGAACATCGTTAGATTTCTGCTCCATAGCTCATGGAAATTCTCCAGTGCTTTCTGAGTATGCAGCTTGTTCCATACACACTCCTCCCGACCCCCCCATCCCTTCATTAATATCCTTTTGGTATATTTAGCCAAGATTGTGCACAGCGGAGCAGTCAACTATTAATCTAAGGTATCCTTCATGTTTACAGAAATTCCAATATACCTAAGCCTCTAATCTGTTAATACCTCTTCCAGACTTAAAATTTTTCTCTTAAACCTTGTCAGGAAAGAAAATCTCAACAGATTTATATTAGCTACTCAAAGTAATACTTGCTGTTTATATGAAAAATTACTAACTTGGTAAATGATCCCCAAATTGACTAGGCATCCTGCATGTAGAATAATTCATGCCTTGAAGAGAGTATATTCTTGGAGCTAACTCACATCACAAATGTATCTCATTATATTTCACTTCACAATAGCAGTCGTGTGCTCTAACTTGATGAATGATGAAAAAGAATATGTAAATTTCTGTGGAATTTTAAATTTTAGGATGTTTTCCCACTTGTTACAATTTGAATTCCATTTCTGATGCCCCCAGTGCCACCCTAGGTCCTCATTGATGTCTTAATTTACATTTATCTGTGGTAGTCTATGGATTTTAATAGGTACAGAACCATGAATCTACCACTCTAGGAATAATACGAAACTTCCATGACCCCCAAAACTCCCTTGTGCTACCCCTATAGCCCCTCCCAATGTCCCATTTCTGACAACTACTGATTTGTTTTCTTTGACAGTTCTGCTTTTTTGCAAAATTTTATATAAATGGAATCACAAAATAGCATTTTGTGTCTGACTTAGCCGGATGGATTCAAGATTCTTCCATGTCACTGTATGAATGAATAATTTGATCCTTTTATGGCTGAGTACTCCATTGTGGGGATGTACCTCAGTTTATCCATAAATAGCTGAAGGTCATCTCTGTCGTTTTCAGTTTGGGGCAATTATGAATAAAACTCCTATAGCATCCACATACAGATTTTTGCATGCAAATAAAGTTTCTCTCTGATTACTACCTAGGAGAGGGAATATTAGGCCATATGATAACTGTTAGTTTAATTTTATAAGAAACTATGGAACTACTTTCCAAAGTTGCCTTTATTATCTTCTGTTCCCACTAACGATGTCTGAGAGTTCCAGTTGCTCTGCCTGCTTGCCAGCTCTTCATATTGTCAGCATTAAACCCAAAACAACCCCCAAACTATTCTAAAATGTTTTGCCTCTCATTTCGATTTAATTTCCATTATCTCAATGACAGGGGTGTTCAGTATCTTTCCATATACTTATTTATCATCCACATAAATTGTGATAGTATCTATTCACATATTTAGCTCAATTGTATCTATTGCATTGTCCTCTTGCTGAGTTTTGTGAGTTCTTCTTATAGTCTGCATTCAGTCCTTTGTCACACAAAGCAATTTTTGTCACAAATGCAGTTTGCAAATATCTTCTCATGGTCTGCTTCTTGTCTCATTCTCTTCAGTATCTTTCATAGGAAAATTTTAACTTTAAGGATAGTCCAATTTTGCAATTTCTTTGGTGCTTTTGGTGTCATATCTCAAAACCTTTTACTTAAGGGGTCAAATATTTTCTCGTGTGTGTGTGTGTGTGTGTGCGTGCACACGTGTGTGCATGTAAGTGTGTCTGTGTTTTTTTCCAAAAGTCCTTTTCTTTTTCATTTTTAAATGTATATCTATGATCAATTTTGGGTTAACTTTTCTATAGTATTAACTAAAGTCATTTACTTGTATACGGGCATCCAATTGTTACTGCAATATTTATTCTTTTTAAATTTTTTTCAATGTTTATTTTTGAGAGACAGAGTGCAAGCAGGGGACAGGGGCAGAGAGAGAATCTGAAGTAGGCTCCAAACTCTGAGCTGTCAGCACAGAGTCTGATGCAGGGCTTGAACCCATGAACTGCAAGATCATGATCTGAGTCGAAGTCAGATGCTTAACCAACTGAGCCGCCCAGGCAATATGTGTTTAAAAAAACATCTTTCTCTATTCAGTTGCATTTGCACGTTTTTCAATAATTTGACTATTTGTGTGATTCTCTTTCTGGAATCAATTCTGTTCCATTTTTCTATGTTCCTGTCCTTTTATCAACACCACATTCCTTTTCTGTTTTTTTAGTTAACATATAGGGTTATATTAATTTCAGGTGTGTAATACAGTGATTCAACAATTCCATACATCACCCAGTGCTTATCACAGTGAATGCCCTCCCCAATTCCCATATCAATACCATATTTCTTTTTTTTTTAATTTTTTTTTATTTTTGAGAGCAGGAGAGACAAAGCATGAGTGGGGGAGGGTCAGAGAGAGAGAGGGAGACACAGAATCCAAAGCAGGCTCTAGGCTCTGAGCTGTCAGCACAGAGCCCAACATGGGGCTCGAACTCACAGACTGTGAGATCATGACCTGAGCCGAAGTCGGACTGCTTAACCGACTGAGCCACCCAGGAGCCCCATCAATACCACATTTCTTAACGGCCTTAATTTTATGGTAAGTCTTGAAATTGGGGAGTGTGAATGCTCCAAAATTTTTTTCCACAGTTAGTAGGTCCTTCTTGGCAAGTTTTAGAATCAGTTTATGGTTATATACAAAAAAAATCTTTTGAGATTTTGAATGGGATTGCTTTGAATCTACAGACCAAATTGGAGAGAACTGACATCTTAATATTGAATCTTCCAATCCATAAACACAATGTATCTTTTCGTTAATTTAGGTTTCCTGGATTTCTTTCATCCATGTTTTATAATATACCATGTAGAGATTCTAAACAGATTCTGGAGAATTTATGCCTAAGTATTATTTTTGGCGCTATTGTTAATTAAACTATTATTTTTAAATGTCAATTTCTAACTTTGTTGCTAGCTTATAGGAATATAATTGATTTTTATCGTTGATCTATGTTGGCTGGTGTTGTGTGATCTTGCTAAACTCCCCCTCGTGGTTTTTTGACAGCATCTTTTATATCAAAGAAGGCTTTTTTTTTTAATGTCTTAATCTGGTATTGCACTTACTAAAAGTCAATTGAAAAGATGACGGTGTTTTTATCATAACGGAAAAGAGACTACTACTAAATAAGGTAGATTTTTTTAAAATCATCAAACTAGGTGGATAAATAAGTTAAATATGTATCAGACCTTAAGATAATTTAGTAATTTAAAGTTTTTAATAATCTTCCTGCTTAATCTGTGTTAAGGGACTGTTTTTCTATTTCTTTATTTACATTCTTCCTACGGGGATAATATTCCATAATAAGTGATAAATGAGAGCTCAGTAAATTTACAGAAATAGGTTTTTAAATTTTAGAATTAGAAAAAAAGTCATTTAGCCTTGATGCTTTATATCTTTTACATCTAGAAAACAAAACAAAAATGAATAAAACTTGTGGAGAGGCAGTACACTACAAGAAAAGTGACAACTTATATAGAATCCTGCCGTTTTCTTTATTTTCAATGGTTCTCTACAAACGAATGCTAAGGGGATTTTTTTGTTGTTGTTGAGAAGTTAGTTCAAAGCAGTGTCAAATTTACATCAGAAAGTGTTTTTACCTAGTGTTTCACAAGTATCTCAGATCACAAAGTATCTCAGCAAGACAAGATAATAAACATTAACAATTTCATGAAGATGAGAGGTATTAGCTGGGTAGCTCTGGCTCATCAGCTATTATGAAATTGCAGTTAAGCTAGTGGACAGGGCTGTGATCCTTTCATGGCTTAACTTGAACTACAGAGTATGCTTCCAAGAAGACCCACTCACTTGGCAGTTAACTGTAGGTGTCACACAGACTTCTTTGTAGAGTTGTTCATGACATTGGCAGTTGGATTCTTCCAGACCGATCAAAGAAAGAGGACATGAGACCATGAATGAGAGCAACAGAGATGAAGTACAGTGTTTTCGACTTACTTTTGAAAATGCCCTACAATCCCACACTACCATATTCTAGTTGTCACACAAAGCAACGCTTGTCCAGTGTGAGAGTGGTTCCACAAGTGTATCAATACCACATGATAGGGATCGCTGGAACAATTTTTGAAGTTGGCAGTTCTAATTTAGTAAAATTTGATAGTAGAAAATGGCATGAAAAGCAACTTTAATTTTCTGTGAAAGCAGACCTTAAAAAAAATACTCCTTCAAATGTTTTAGGGACAGATATGGTGATTCTACCAGTTTCGTCTGATCTCAGAATATATTTCTTAGTTTCTATCTATTTTGAAAGATTCGTTTATGATAACACATTGAGTAATTTTATGATTATTGCAGATGATACATTCAGTGAATGATAGGGAAGAAAGATTTCACCAGCTGTGTCAGGCAGAAGAGAAAAGTGCAGCAGAAGAAATATAAATCTGTATCCCCAAATCACAAGACAACAAAAAGCCCTTTCACATCCTAGTGGGACTTTACTAATAGGAAGTAGTCGATAAAAACTTCAAGATTCTACACTGTCAGGTCACTGGTCTACCATTTCATGCTCCCATTGATACTGAAAACAGCTCAAGCTCCTGAAGACGTCTATTTTCCCTACTCTAATATCACTTAGGGGAAATCATTTGCTTCATTTCTCCTTCTTGAAAAGAAAAGAGGCTTCTTAGATAAATGAGAAATCAGAATTGCAGTCAGGTCTTGATTTTTCCATCTTAAATTTATCATGTGAAGCTTTATTAATCACTGGAGAGAGTCTTGATGTTGGTTGTGAGCTGGTTTTGGTTCAGAATTTCATTTTTAAACATAGAAGTAATGTTAAAGGGCACATGTATAGTTTGTATAGAACAAATAATTAGCATAATTTTTAGAGACAAAAATAGAGGTAAAATGTTAAAAAAAAATTCTACCCCCAATTCCACCACTGAGATATTATAAAGCTAAGTGAAGACTTTTGAGTATACTCATCTATGTAAATAAAAATTCTGATTGCCACATAGTATATACAATGGACTACTATGTGGCAATGAGAAAAAATGAAATCTGGCCATGCATAGCAACATGGATGGAACTGGAGGGTATTATGTTAAGTAAAATAAGTCAGTCAGAAAAAGACAGATACCATATGTTTCCACGAATAGGTGGACTTGGTGAGACTAAGCAAAAACCAGGGGGAGGGGAAGAGGGGAAAGAAAAAAAAGACACAGAGAGGGAGGGAGATAAAACATAAGAGACTCTCAAAGACTAAGAACAAACTGAGGGTGAGGGAGATGGGGGGGGGGAGAGGGGGTGATGGGCATTAAAAAAGGGCACATGTTGGGATGAACACTGGGTGTTTTATGTAAACCAATTTGAAAATAAACTATTTTAAATTAAAAAAAATAAATATTTAAAAAAAAATTCTGAAATTGCATATACAAAAAATCTTAATATGATTTATTTTGTTCTAGAGATGTCGCACTAGTAAATCAATCTAAAATAAGGTATTAGATATTTTTCTTAGCTTCATTATCAAAAATCTGAAATGGGAGTGCTTGGGTGGCTCAATTGGTTAAAGTTGGACTCTTGATTTCATCTCAGGTCATGATCTCATGGTTTGTGAGTTCAGGATCCATGCTGTCAGCACAGAGCCTATTTGGGATTGTCTCTCTCTCTCTCTCTCTCTTCTCTCTTCTCTCTCTGTCTCTGCCCCGCCCTCCAATTTGCAGTCAGGCGTGCACACTATCTTTCTCAAAATAAACTTTTTAAAAAAAAATCTGAAAAGAATATTCTAGAATGCATAATGTATTCTTTTTAAGTCCCTTAAATATTTTCTTCTGGTAAATTCTTAGACATGCAATTACAATGGCTTTCCAGACATCTCTACAAATTTACATTCCTGCCAATTCTGCATCTTAATTTACATTCTTGCCAACTCTGCATCTTAGCAACATTTATTTTAATTTATCCAAAAGGCAAATGATTTTGCTTTAACTTCCAAATCTTTAAGTAGTGAAATCTTAAAAATATATTTGTTGTTTCATAATCTTGATTTTTTAAAATTATCTGTTCTCTCCCTTACTGTTCTCATTACAAAGAACTAGATTAATGGTAATGCCTTCTACTCATTTGGTCCACTCCTATTTCTCTATTTTCCCAATGTATATTTTTGATAATATAATACATCAAAGTATCCACCACATAACTCAATAACTGAAATGTTTTCAGAGCTTCGCTCTCTACGGACATCTCATCCCCTTGCCTCCTTCAAAGTTAAACATTATTCTGATTTTGCATTTATTATTCTACTGTCTCTTTTAATAAGTTGTGCAGTGTTAAAACATATGCCAAATGACATGATATTAATTTGTCGTTGTTCTTAGATCTTTAGAAAAAAGAGTATTACAAATGGTTTTCTAAGCATTGATTTTTTTCAAGCAACATGTTAATATTCAATACTGCATAATATTTCATTGTGTAAATATACTACACATTATTAGGTACCTTCTGTGTGCATTTAGGTGGTTTCCACTTGAAGTCTATGTGACCTTATGTGAATATTTTAATGTAGATAATTGTGCAATAGATTTTTCTGAAGTACATACATAAAGGCAGTATTGCTGGATCATAAGATATTTATCTATTTAACTTTATAAGATAGTGCCAAATTGTTTCTCAAAATGGTATACTAATTTACATTCCTAGTAGCGCTATATGAGATCTATGTTTTCTACAGTCCTTTGTATGGGTACATTCCTTAATATTTGTCAATAAGATGGTTTTCATTTGCATTAACTTTGCATTATTAGTCATACATATTTTCTCTTTTGTGAAATGCCTGTTCATATTTTGTAACCAGTTTTATATTTAGTTCCCATTTCCTCTTTTGATGTGCATATGATTCTGAGGTTTTGATTTATGTGTATAACGACTACCTTCTTCAAGTTTGGGGCTTCTCTTACTTTACCTAAATGTGTCTTTTAATGAAGAAAAGTTAATAGCTGAAAAGTAGTTGAGTCAATTTATCTTTTTATTTGGCATTTTTATATCTTGGTGAAGAATCCCTTTCTTATTCCAAGATGAAAATATCTCAGTTATATTTTGTCCTCTATTTAACGTTGTGTGCTCCAGGATTCAGTGTTCTTAGGGAATCTGGTCTTAAGGCAACCTATTATTTTGGTGATGCCCATGTTTTTCAGGCTTCCTCTCTGATGCTCCCCTTTATTCAGCTCTGGCCTTGACTCTTGGGCATGCTTGCTCTGGCTCCCTGTAAGAGATGACTGAGTCTCGTGTTGTCTTGGGCTTAGTTTAGTTTTTGGTCATTTTGGAGGTTCCCATAGAGACTTATCATTTATGTGAGACCAGTGATCCCTCAACCTCTGAGGCATGTATAATGGGTGTAGCAGTTGTCCTGTGAGAGGTTTTTACAGGATCCCAGTCAGTCATCTGGAAGCAGATGACCAAATGGTGTATTTCTTGATCTTGCTGGTTTGTAAGAGCTCCTCGATTTAAGTATCTTCTCTTTCATGGAGCACTTGGGTGGCCCTGTTGGTTGAACAATTGACTCTTGATTTTTATCTCAGGTCGTGATCTCCTGATTTGTGAGATCGAGCCCTGCATCTGGCTCTGCACTGACATCATGGAGCCTGCCTGGGACTCTGACTCTCTCTGACCCTTCTTCCCTCTCCTGCTCAAGTTCTCTCCTCTCAAAATAAATAAACATTAAAAATATCTTCATTTTGTAATGGCTCATTCTAAACATTGCTATTGCCTTTAGATTTGGTAGTAGTGTATAATTTTTTTTATATTTTTATGTTTTACCCAACAACTTTCTTTACGATTTCTTCCTTTTTAGATTTCAGAAGACCTTCTCGAGACACATAAGATACAGATTATTATGTGTACTTATGTAATATATATACAGATTAATTTTTATATTTAAATCAGTCTTCTCATCTATTTGTCTCCATTTAATGAAAACGGAAGGGATTTATCTTTTTTTAATCAAATGTCATATTGATTATCAAACATGTTAATATACAAAGAAGATCCTTTACTTGGAAACGCTATCCATGTGTCGTAGACTCTGAGTCTACAGTTCTTTCTTGTCCAGCAAGAAACCAGGACACAGGATTAAAATGTGAGAGAGGCTAATGTCCGGAAGAAGACAAGAGCCCTGAGTAAGGGTCCTGGCTCCATTTTTATCAGGATCAGAAGGCCTACAAGCATGAAGGACGTGCATAAAGAGACCATGAAACTGTGAACATTACCTCATAGGCATGGGGAAAAAAGGGTTTTGGAGATATGCAGTGTTAGGAGTTTGAGTCAATACAAAACAAGATTCTGGTGCCAGGTAGAAGGTTGTTTGCAGCAGACATGAGGCACCACCTCGGTTTACCTAAACTGGTCTAGGGGACAAGAAAGACAGAACATGCTACCTCAGGGTCAACAAGGTACCTGTCTTTTGCTAATTAGCTCTGCTCTGGGCAACTTTGCCCCACAGTGGTCTATAGCCCTATATACGTGTTCACCTAATTTGGTCCTTCTTATGAAAGCATCTTTCTGCTATAGGACTAAGTTGGGAGGGGGTGGCATTTCTGCCCTGAATATCTAACCTTGTTTATCTCACCTTGCATGTTTTCATCCTGAGATTCCTTATTCCTATACCTTTGTCCTATACTGGGCCTTCGCCTGGCCTTACCTAACCTTATTTACCTAATCTTGTTTACCCAAACTTGGGTGTGTACATCCTATGGCTTTCTAATTCTTAATGCTTTGTTAACCCATCAGTGCAAGTCCAGGGAATTCCTAAGCTTGTTCCCCCCATCCACATAACACATACAGTCTCATTTAGATCTTCTCTTTTATACAAATCTTTTATTTGTTTCGCCACCATTATAACTACCTTCTCATATCGAGTTAGTCTTCTCTCATTACTCAACTCTTGAAAATTTTCTTTCATGTATATTTTTCTATCTTTTGGAGGAAACTTTAAAATCACTTTGTCAAGTTCCCAAAAAATCCCGCTGGGCCCTTCATTCAAATTGCATTGAATTTATAGATCAATTGAAGAGAAAATGGATAGCTTTACAGCCTCGAGTGTTCCTGTCCAGGAACATCGTATGTCTCTTTATTAATTCACACTTTCTTTTATGTCTCTCAGTCACATTTTCCTCATAAAGTTCCTCCAAATGTCTTGTAAAATTTATCCTTAGTCATTTCACAATTATGTTAATGTTTTAAACCTTTCATCAGTTATTCAGTAATATATGAGCTCATGGTCACTGTAAATCAAACAATACAAACATATGAAATCAGAAAGTGAAAGTCTGTGTGAACAACTCTATACAAATAACAATAACCCTTCTGTGCATATTTCAAGACTTGTGTGTGGAGGTCCAGTATAATATTTTGTTAATATTTTTAACAGAAGTAGGATTATACTATATTCTGGAATTTATGTTTGGTTAAAATGAAAGTGTATTTTGGAGATAGTTTCATAACAATTCATCCAGCTTCACCCCATTTTTTAGTCACTGTACACATTTCAGATGTAGAGATTTATCAAAATTTATTAAGCTATTCTATTATAGATGACATATATGTATATATATATACATACATATACGTATATAGTTTTTCTTATTTCAGACAACCAAAATATAAACCTCTGAATACAAGTATTTTCTGCAAATCTTTATTTTTCTAAAATGAACTTTTAGAAAAATAATCATTAGGTAAAAGGATATAGTAAAAAATTGATAGGTATATCTAAATAACAGCCAATTTTTACTTACCAATCATTGTTGAAACTATTGTTGAAACTAGATTAATAACTGAACAAATTGATCATTATTTTATCTACTGACTATTAATGAGGTTCAGCATTTTGTTCCTATATTTTAGTTTGAATCTGTTTGTATCCTTTATCATTCTTCCCTGTCTTCTTTCCTGTTGACTTCTGTCTCTTTATTTTGCTCATTAATATCCCGATTCAAGGGGAAAAATATATTTCTTCCACCGTTACACCTAGGCGTTGATCTTATTCAGAAGCTTTAAGCCATGTATTGTGGAGTCTATGCTCATAGGAGAGATTGGTGTGCAGTTAATTCTATTGTGTTGCTGTGGTAGTCCAGTTTATGTAGCAGGGATTTGAGCACCTTATCACAAACATTCTGCAAGTATCTCTTGGCTCGTCATTTGTCTCCTCCATTTATGTTGTAGAATCATTTAATGTTTCCCTGATGTGCGTGGAGAGGGCACTATTACTCTTTCCTCACAATTAGGTTTAGATCTTCACCTGTAGCCTCTCAGGAAATGTTGAGAAGGAGTTTGTACTTCATGTCTACCCACCCCTAACCCTTGGAATGAAGACACTTGAGCTTTCTACATGAGACCTTTTCCTCCTCTTAGCTTTCCTGTGATTCTAAACTGTTTCTCTATATTTATCGAAAGTGTGTGTGTGAGGGGGGCGACAGGGTGGCTCAGTCGGTTGAGCATCTGACTTTGGCTCAGGTCATGATCTTGCAGTTTGTGAGTTCGAGCCCCGTGTTGGGTTCTGTGCTGACAGCTCAGAGCCTGGAGCCTACTTCAGATTCTGTCTCCCAATCTCTCTGTCCCTCTCCCTCTCTCTCTCTCCCAAAAATAAACATTAAAAAATTAAAAAAAAATCAAGTGTGTGTGTGTATCTAGTGTCTATTATAATGTCAAGTAAATCACACTATTTTGAGAAGCTTGATCAGAAGAAGGAATATTGACCTTAGAATATCAACTTTTTATTATCAAACGCTTATTGTTTGACCTCAATTACTCCCTTAGGAGCGGGGTCCTCATCTCTCCTGGTTAATATCTGCCCACCTCTTATTCAGTTTAGGTTTTTGTGGTGCTTTGCTAGAATCTCCTCTATTCATTCTTTCACTGCTTTATTCGGATAGGGAAGGGTTTTTATGGATGGTGACTTCCGTTTGTTTTAATGCCATCTGTACCATTTGAAATTATGGCTTATATTCTGTACTTTAGCTCAATTACACCCCTGAGGATTTTTATTTCTTCTTACCATTTACTTTTTTTCCTCACTTCCGTGACCACAAAGTTTGGAAGGTAGCTTAAAAAAAAAAGTTTTTTAATGTTGCTTATTTTTGAGAGAGAGTTAAGCAGAGGAGGGGCGGAGAGAGGGAGACACAGAATCCGAAGCAGGCTCAGACTTAGAGTTGTCAGCACAGAACTTGATGTGGGGCTCAAACTCCCCAATCATGAAATCGTGACCTGTGCTGAAGTCAATTAGCCAACTGAGCCACCCAGGCACCTCTGGAAGGTAGCTTTTTATGTTGAATTCCTTTTTACTTAACTTTTTTCCCTTTACCTTTGCACTTATAAAAATTTGCTCACTACACTAGTGTTGCCAGGACTTGATCTCTGCATAATTCAAGAATTGAATCTCTAAATGAACTAGAGATTAGGAAAGAGGGGAAGAAAGTAAGTTAACAGTAAAAGAGATAACTGTAAAAACATGTAGAATAAAACAACATTCCTAAAACTTTAAGATAGTTGAAGGTAGAAAAAAATAATTCTGCATCAATTTTCTACGTGGAAAACCTTGGATTTTTAATTTCTTATATCGTAAGCAAACTTTATCTCAAAACTTCCCCCTTTATTGGTTGAAGAAGAGCTGTACTTTATTACTGTCACCAGCAAGCTCGATAAATCAAGGACATGCCCTTCACTAAAAAGACTTAGGGTAGCTTGAGCTTTCCTGTTTTAAATGATCTTAGTTCTTTAATATACACTCACATATTTGAAGCTTTATTTCAGTTGATTGTATATGGTGTGACAGTTTCGTTAGTAGATTGCCTTCATTTGTCTTATTAATGCAACCTAACTAATTGGGTACAAATTAAATCTTTCATCATAAGTAAAATTATTTCGAGTGAACAGATTGAGGACAAATCGGTCATAAGTGGTACGGGGGATCCAGAGGATACGGCTCTTGTTCTGAACAGCTTACAATCAGGCTGGCAAGAGACAATGTATCTAACAGTGGTGGCTCAACACTGCATTTGATAGAGAATCTCCTGTTTTAGGTCTAGGTTTTCCTCACCTTCATAGATTATTATAAATGTCTTCTAAAAATGAAGTATTCAGGGATGTCTGGGTGGCTCAGTTGGCTGAGTGCCCAAATTAAAAAAAAATGTTTTAAATGTTTTTATTCATTTTTCGAGAGAGAGAGAGCATGAGCAGGGAAGGGGCAGAAAGAGAGGGGGACAGATGATCTGAAGCAGACTCTGTGCTGACAGCAGCAAGCCTGGTGCGGGTTTCAAACTGACAAACCACTAGATCATAGACCTGAGCTGGAGTTGGATGCTCAACAGACTGAGCCACCCGATGCCCTGAGGATCTGACTCTTGATTTCCACTTGGGTCATGATCTCATGGTGGGTCATGAGATTGAGCCCAGGGTCAGTTACTGTGCTTGGGATGGATCCTGCTTGAGATAGTCTATCTGCCTCTTCCTCTGTCCCTCCCTAGCTTGTGCACCCATGCATGCCCTTTCTCTCTTAAAATAAAAGGCATTTTAAACATTTACTTAATTTTCATTTCTAAAGAAAGTTGATGTTGAATGTGGCATTGTATGTAACATTCGACGTTTACCATCTGTAATCATCAGTGATATTATAGACATAAAAATGATAAAGAAATTTATAAAGCATCCTCAATATCTGTCAAAAGTTGGTGTCTATTTTATAAGAGTATACCTTTAGATGATATGCAGCTGCTGAAAGTATATTGACATAGAATCTGCGAAGCATAACTATTCATTGAGATAGATGATTCTATTATAAATTAAGTCCACTCACTTTTGATCACCTCGTCCCCCAAAACTGGTCCCTCTGTGTTCTCTCTCTCAGTGAGAGGACCATAGGTCCTCCTTAATAAATTTTGACACTCCTTAAAAATAGTGTGAATCTCAATTTCCTTCTTTTGTAAATGAGGAAAAAATATTCTCACTTCATGGGGTTTTTGAGCACGTTAAATAAAACTGAGTTGGTAACTAACCATGGTTGAGCCATAATAGAAACTCAATAAATAGAAATTCTATTTTGGCTTATAACTTCACAGAGCATTTGGGGTTTTGTCTTTTCCACCAGAATCTTAGAGTTTTCAAAAACGCTTAACTTTAATATAAGGGTGATCATAAGAAGTTGTTCCCTTGTGCCAAATAATTCACCTGGGAATATTAGAATGAGTCTTGTTCATTCCCCTTTGTTGAGTCAGGCATGGCAGTAACTATCTTTGCATTTTCACCGTGATTATTTGTACTTTGATTTATGATGCCATTTTCTCTTCTACAGTTTGAACTCTGATATTACCCGGCTCATTTCCTATTTTTGTCAGTGTCTTCCAGAGCTGGAATGTGTTGATAAATTTCTTCTGAGAGATTATTCTTCTTATGCTTCAGCTTTAGATTATTTATTCATATTCTAAAGTTTCTGGCTTGATTTTTTTTTCAAGCTCCTTTTACTTTCTGTGTAGATTTTACCTTTATACTCCTGTCGCATGGCCTGAGGTTTGTAGGCAAATTAGAAAGAAATTGATGCGATCATGTGATCATTTGAAGGGTAAAGAAAAGCTGACATTTTATAACTTACAGGCCAAGAATATGTTACATTAACATGAGGCCCACCATATTTTGTTCATGTAATAATAATTGATAAGGTAGTCACAAAGAATCAAATAGACTTGACCTTACAATTACAATTAGCCACCTTTCTACAGTAAGGCTTACTACTAATAATTTAATTCTCCCTAAACAATTGGTTTATAAAATATTACCAGGCAAATCTTGCCTACTTCTGAATTGTAATGTAACTTTGCAAGTTGAAAAATACCCCATTCATCAAATTCTGTTAATCAAAATTCAGTGATAATAAGACCTGTTGTTTGACCACTTATCACTGTGGAATAACAACCACTTAAAAAAGCTTGATAGTTTTTTCTGTATTCTTGATTCTCTGTCACTTAGGTTGAATTTCTTTTTCAAAATAATGGTCTCTTTTTAACCATTTTTATTGCTAAGCCAAAGATGGACAAGGTTAAAGTTTGTTTTAATCAATGGCTGTTTGGACATGATGACAGATTCTAAGTTTGATCTTCATGCTAATGTGTCAGTTTTTCAGTACTAATTCTGCAAAACCTGTTTTGACTACTTAAGGCATGCATGGAACAAGATTATAGAAACCAAGGACAGAGTATCAAATCAATAATGATCCTATTGATTTCTAGTTCATACTTATTCTTAGAAAGCATATTTGGAGAAGATGGTAGATCCTAGAATTAAATATATGAAAAATTGAAAATCTAAAAGTAGAGGTGGTAGACTTAAGTCAATTTAGAGATTAATTAATACGAACAAAAAATCTAGTCCTGAAATATAACAAGGTTTTTAAGGATATAACCAGATATTCGATGTATTAACTGTTCCCTAGTCTTGCTTAGTGGATATAGTGCAAGGAGAAATGACACAAGTCCATATGTAAAGATTCTTTAAAACTTTGATTATTAAATGATTTTTGAAGTGATATTTTATTTCATGCTTTGATTATTTTTGGAAAAAAATGTTGTCACCCACATTTGAGTAATATTTCTTAACTATTTTCTTTTGGTTGAAATCAAAGAAAACTGTATAATTGTCATGATTTCTGAGTTGTGATTTGCTGTTATTGCTATATATGTAATTTCTAATATATCGGCAACAGAAGCAGTAATGTTAGATATACACTTAGGCATGTTTTAAAAAATAGAGATTAAGCTCCACTTACTCAGGTACACTGATAGAAGTTCTAGGATGCAGTGGCGGGCAGTTCCAGGTCTCAATCTTTGCCTTACAGAAAGCCGAGCTTTAGAAGATCTCAAGAGTTATTTAAGCAAGACCTTAAGTTGAAATATGAAGGATGAGCGTTCATGTGGGAGACCAAGGAAGGGTGGGAGAATGAGAGTAAGTTTGCTTTCTTTGCCAACCACACAGTCTTTCCAAACCTTCTCTATTTTTTGTCTCTTAGTACAAGAAAGTGTAACATTGCTGAACAGAGGACAAAGAAAATGAGAAATTATAATTAAGGGCAATACAGTATTTTTTTCCATACTGCTAAATTTTTAAAAATCTAAAGATTTGTATTTATCCTGATACTGTATGCTTCCTATTTTTGGTGTTAGTATTGCCTTTAATTAAAAAAAAGAAAAAAGGTAGTTCTACATAGTAGGCTTAAAAAAAACTTACTTGACTTAAAATGAAGGTTTACAATCCTACGTCAGCTCCTCCAATAATAGTAATAAGTATAATAATACTTCGTAGGCCTATAACTTTTCTCTATTATTATTATACAATGGGAATTATATATGGGACCTAGCTCTTGAGAGTTTCTGTGATGTTCGAGTTAATCCATAGAAAGTGAAACTATGCATTCTACCAGTTGAGTGCCTGTTTATATTGCTAATTAATATTCTAATCAGTGCCGTATTTTATTTTCAATAGCCTAATGTTTATTTCACCTTTAAAACTAGAAACTGAACAGTCCCCTTACAAATAGCAGGTATATCACATTTCTTCTACCTAGATGATCCCAATATATTTCCCCAAATCTCAAATTACTATTTTCTTTAGTGGAAGGCATAATCTGAGTTAATTGAGGACACCCTGCTCAAGCCTTTTCCCTGTACTTTTCCTCAGGTGTGTGGAAATCATGAACTAGCTTCTGAAAAGTGGTAATGAGTTCACCTTTATAGGTAGTAGTCTTTGGGTGCACTAATAAAGTGCGGCCTCTTTAGACATCAGTCCACACAGATGCCCAATGAAGTGGCACCATGTTACAACCGAATCGAAGGTCCAGTTTCTGGAAGTCAAAATAAGAGTAGCCAGGGGAAGTCAAGCAGCAAGCATTTCAACTTCAAAGCAATGTGAAATTACTACTTAACCTTTCATATCCTAACACTTAGGACATGTCCTAACACTAATAACTTTATTCAAAAAAAATGTTGGAGAGATTACCATGATTCAGTTACTGCCAGGTACTTGGATTGCAGAGAGTAATAAAATATAATTTCTCTCTAGAGAGTCTTAGTATAGTGTGAATATTGCTCTCTATATAAACAAATGTAACAGACAGTTCCAAGTACTGTTAAAGATGTGCATAACAAATGTTTGATGTATTCGTGTTGAGAGATATTCATCATTGATCAGTTGACTTCTCTTTAGGACCTGGAGAGGGGAAACAAGTATTACTAAGTCAATCTGCAGTTCTAGTACAGGGCAAACAGGTCTGAAACTCAAGCCTAAGAACAGGGCTTGGGGATGAGAAGATGGCCTAATTATCACCATCGAGGAGAAGAACAGAGTCTGTTTGAGCTCGGACTGGAAGTCGAGCCCAGGCACATGGAGTTACAACTATCCATGTACAGTATTGACTATCTCAAACTAAGGTTGGTTTGGGGGCCAGAAAGCAGGATTAGCCCTAAAAAGGGAGTAACTGATTTCTGCTATTAAAAAAAAAAAGTGGATGCATGCAGAGAAATCGAGTCAGGTAAATTTGGTACTAATGGCTTGAGTCTTTTTTCCCTTTACAACCTGAAAGTGTCAGGACAAGGAAGAAACTGTGAAGTTCTGATTTTACTGCTATAATGTCATTCTATGCAGTATGCTTTGGAAAGTGTATTACATTTTTTCAGATTGACAAATTGTTCTCCAGCTATCTACTTGTTTTATAACTTTACTGTTATTCTACATAACAAAGGAAGTAGAAATGCTATTGGATAAGGGGAGATTTATTAATAACCATTCCAAATATGGATAACTTTTCCTCAAATTTATATACATATAAATATACATATATGTTGTATGTTAACTCAAATATATATATAATACTGTATATATATATATATATGTTAACTCAAATTTGTATATATGCATTATATATGTATATATAATACTGTATATTAACTAACTGAAATTTAAATAAAACCTTTAAACAATATGTAATGTAATTTATATTTAAATATAAAACTTAACATGTATAATATTCCCTTGTGTATGTAGGCACACACAATTATATATACCTACTTGACATATACTAATTCTCCCCTTTCCATACACACCTATAAAATAGGTTTATCCGTGTATAACAACCACCAGTTTAACTGGTATTATAATGATTAAATTTTTAAAAATTCAGCTCCAACAAAGTAAATTGGTACATCACATGTCTGTCTCTAATAATTAAATATGAAACTTTTCATAGAAATGTAAATTTTTTTGAAAAACACTTCTATAATTTAAAGAGATGATTAACTTACATGTTTTTTTGGTTTCTAAAAGTCCATTAAATGTACTTTTGTGACTTTGAGTCCATATATTAAGTCTGCATAGGCTTCTACTTCAGAAAACATGGACAGAAACTTATGTAATTAATATTTTCAAAATAAGTTCCCTCCCTCTTTGACCATGTTTGTTCAAACGTTATTTACTACAAGAACTTACTACAAAATGATGCCTACTTTTAAATTTTTATTTGTGAGTTAAATGTTTATCTTTAAAAAATTCTAAGTGTGGAATGTATACACTGGGTAGTAAGTATAGAAGTTAAATTATGAATATTTTTTAGTCCATGAGTACTAGTGGATTCATTGTGTCTGTGCGTGTGTGTGTGTGTGTGTGTGTGTGTGTAACAGCAAAAGCATGCACATGCAAGCTGTTCTCACCATAATATACTATCTTCTGGTTCTTTTTTAGTCAAAAATTTGTTTTCAGTCAACCTGTGGTTCCTTTCTTCAAGATTTTCTTTGTTCTGCTGTTTCCTTACAAAATATACAGGATTTTTTTTAAAGTAATTGTGCTGTATCTGAAAATCTAAGTGGTTAACTAATTCTTAATAACTCTCAGCTATTGTTTGCCTACGATTCCCTCTACCATCTCCTTCAGGGATGTCTAAACATCTCCTTCAGGCTTTGTCATTCTGCCCAAGAAGTCTCTGATGCTCTTTCCTATCTCTCTGTGTTACGTTGTGGTGAATAAATCTTGTCTATTTCTGATCAAACACTTCTATTTCAATGTGTCTTATCTGCCTTTAACTCATTGAGATTTTCCCAAATATAGTTTATTTTTATTTCTAAGTATACCTTTAGTGTTTTTCTTTCCTATAAGTGCCCCGGTGTGACCCCGTGTGGTATTTTTATAAATATCTCTAATCGATAGTTCTAGCTTAAGAAATTCTTAGGGTGTGTCTGGTGACTTCCACTCACAGTAAGTTGTTTACTCATGTATTTGTAACTGGGGTTTAAGCATGTCTTCATTATTTTTTAATTTCATAAGCAAACTGGGTTGGGAGAAAAACTCTAGAATGGTGTGTACTAAAAACTGCTGGTGTTCATCTAGATTCCGCCTGATCCTTTTGACGGGTTATGTGTATCCATCTCCCAACTTCTGTGTGCTTTGCCTCTTGTGGTTCACATCTGTATGCTCCTTGAGATGACACCTTTTGGATAGTGGACCTATATTACTTGCTTCTTATAGACAGAGATTCGAACTGTCTGAGTGGCGATGTCCCCAACTGGGTAGATTGTAGCCTATGACTGACTGATGCAAAAGTAGAAAAGCCCTGCTCCCTTGACTTGAGGCGGCATCCACTGAAAAGTATAATTTACTGGAGTTGAGGGACACAGGAGCAGGCTGAAGCTAGGTCTTGGCCTGAGATTACATGTTTAGGGTTTTTGTTTCATTTTGTGTTTTTCATCCCTGTCCTACTTCCCCTACCTGTGCAACTGGTTTCTCTTGGAGAGTACTTCCTTTTGCCTACAGATCCTCATCTCAAGGTCTTCTAAGGAACCTGATTTCAGCCACCTTTTTCTTTAAGTTTTCTCATGTGCCCCAAAGGTATGAGCTCTGTATGGTAATAAAAATTGAAATGCAAACGTGCTTATGGTTAAAGTAAGCTTGAGATTACTAAGGAAGTAAGTTACTTGAGTTACTAAGGAAGAACTCTTTACCTCAACCTTAAACCAAGACTGAGAAAGGCAAGCTTTTCATTATTCTTGATGGTTGACATGATTATTTCTCAATCATACTTTCAATAAGAACTAGATCTTACAGGATCCTGAATTCATATGGAAGCTTCACTTTCGAGCCCGTCTTGCCCTGACCCAACCCACACCCTCTTCTCCTATTTCTGTAAGGTCAGTGAACTCAAGCTTTGAAATTACTGACGTTATTACTGATACAAAGATTATCTTGAATGACCACAACCTAAGCTCATGATATGTATGTTTGTGTGTGTATAAATTCAAAATGTAACTGATTATTCAGGTTTTCTAGCCTGACATATTGAGGATGGAAGTGGCACATAACTATATTGTGGAAACTACTGGAGAGTCCATGAATTAGCCATCGGGTGCACTAATGTTTGGGGAGAAGGTGAAACTGCAAGATAATACAAAAGGTATTATCAAAGAAACTTGGGAAACTCGGCTGCTTTATTATTGGATTTTATCTCTCATTCATGAATTTCTATTTTGCGTCTACTTGCTCTGGGTGGTGAAATGTGAGGATTACACTGGCTATCCCATCTCCATTAGTCTGCGCTCTCTTATTCTATTATTTTTTGCTGTTTCCATTCTCTTGGCGAGATAAGCCTTGTGCTAGTATACAAGGTACCCCTCCTGTTTCTACTCCGGAAATTCTCCCTTCCCTCTCCTGCATTGCCAGTTCTCTTTTCTGTACAGGATTATTCATATCACCGTAAGAAGATAATACTTCTTTCTTCAGAAAAACAAAAGAACTTTTTCCTTCCTACCTAATTATTCCAGCTATTGACCCTTTGCTCTTTATATGCGCCAAATTTCCTTATACTCTGATCATTTCTCTGTTCCCATCTCTCTTGAATTCACTCTAACAGGAATTGTTTCTACCACTCTTACGAAGTATTTACATAGCCAAATCTAATGACAGTTTTTGATTCTCACCATACTTCACAGATTGAACTATTTTCTCTTTCCTCAAGTACTTTCTGTTGACTACAGCAAACGGATCCTTTTTGCTCTCCTTTTCCTACCTCTCTGATTATTTTTGGTCACTTGCTTTTTCAGTCACCTCACCTCCTTCATATTTTCTAAAATGTGGAGTATCGAGGACTCAGGTTTTGGATCTCTTTTCCTAAATGCTTGTCCTCTTTGGTCTCCTCTAACTTTTGACTGTAAAATACCATCAATATACTAAGGACTACCAACTACACCTCTCTCCTCTACTTCAGGTTGATATATATACATATACCTGCTTACTCACATTCCCTGTTAGATTTCTATTACGTATCTCAAGTTAATGTCAAAAATAAGAACTTAATCTGATTCACATCGAACAGTTCCTTTTGTAGTCCACTCTGTTTCAGTAAATGAAAACTCCAGTTACTGAAAAGCAGTATATTATTTATCTTTGGTTATTTCTCATATCCCTTCTTAAATATGTGATCAAATTCTATTGGCTTTGCTTTAAAAAAATATAACCACTTCTCAGCACTTGCACAGCTGCTGTGTGGTCTGAGCCATCATAATCTTTTGGCTGGATTAGTGCAGCTGCCTCCTAACTTGTCTCTCTGCTTCTGCCCTTTGTCCCTCATTAACTTGTTCTTTAGCTGGAGTGATCTTGTTAATGAAAGTCAAATCCTATCACTTCTTTGCCTAAAGCTGGTCAAGGGGTTTCTGTCTTCACTCAATTAAACTCCAAATTTGTTGCCATAACCTAGTAAGCTCCATAGGTCCTGGCTCCCCATTATCTCTCTGATCTTACCTCCTACATTCTCCTTCTTAACCACTTGATTTCAGTGATATTAATCTCCTCTCTTCTTCAAAAATCAGTCATGCTTGCTTTGTTCTTCTGGTCAAATGTTCTTTCTCTAGATATGTTCATGGTGCATTCCCTTACCTTCATGGGGCATCACAGCATAAGTCCTCTTTTCTGTGAGACCTTCCTTGGTCACTCTAGCTGAAATTTATCTTCTTTTTTTTTTTTTTTCATTTTCTATTTCTTTTCCGTTCCACTTATATTGTTGAGATGTAACTGACATACAACATTCTCAGTTTTAGATATACAACATGATGATTTTCTGTTTGTATTGTGAAATGATCACCACAACAAATCTAATTAACATCCATCACCATACATACTTAAGGATGTTTTTCTTGCGATGAGAAATTTTATGATCTACTCTCTAAGCAACTTTCAAATATACAATACAGTATTCAGTAGAGTCATCATGCCATATATTTAATCCTGTGACTTGTGTATTTTATAACTGGAAGTTTGTATCCTTGACCCTTTGTATCCATTGTGCCCACACCCAACTCCCTGGCTGTGGCAACCACCAATCAGTTATCTGTAAATATAAGTTCGTATGTGTTTATGTGTGTATTTAGATTCCATATATAAGTGAAATTATACAGTATTTGTTTATCTGACTTATTTCACTTAGCATAATTTCTCAAGGTCCATTCATGTCATTGGAAATGGCAAGATCTCATTATTTTTATGAATCAATAATATTCATGCATGTATGTGTATCATATTTTCCTTATCCTTTTGTAGACAAATAGGTGGCTTCTATCTCTTAGCTATTGTAAATAAACATAGGGAATATAGATTTTTTTCAGGTAAGTATTCTTTGTTACTTTTGAATGAATACCCAGAAGTGGAATTATTGCATCATATGGTAGTACTATTTTTAATTTTTTGATAAATCTCTATACTATTATTCATAGTGTCTGCACTAATTTCCATCAGTGGCACACAGGAGTTCTCTTCTGATCCTCTCTAACCCTTGTCACCTCTTGTCTTCCTGATGATAGCCATTCTAATAGGTGTGAAGTGATTTCTCTGTTTGGTTTTAATTTGCATTTCCCTGATTATTAGCAATGTTGAAGACTTTTTCATATGCCTCTTAGCCAGCCATCTGTATGTCTTCTTTGGAAAAATGTCTATTCAGATTCTCTGTCCATTTTTAAATTTTATATGTTATAGCTATTGAGTTAGGTGTTCTTTATACATTTTATAAATTAACACAATATCAGAGATAGGAGATAGAATTGGCAAATATTGTCTTCCATTAGGTAGGTGTTTCCCCCCTGCCCCCTTTGCTGCATAGAAGGTTTTCAGTTGGATATAGTCCCACTTGTTTGCTTTTGCTTTTGTGGCCTTTGCTTTTGGTGTCCTATCAAAAAATCATGGCCAACAGTAATGTCAGGGAGCTAACTACCTATGTCTTCTTCAATGAGTTTTTTGGTTTCAGGCTTTACAATCAAGTCTTATCCATTTTGAGTTAATTTTTGTGTATGGTATAAGATAGTTTCACTTTTTTTTGCAAGTGGCTGTCCAACACTTATTGAAAAAGTCCTTTCTCTGTTGTATATTCTTAATTCATTTGTTGTAAATTAATTTAGCATACATATATGTGTTTGTTTCTGGGTTCTTTTCTGTTCTATTGACCAATGTGTATGTTTTTATGCCAATACCATACCATACTTTAGAAATTTTCTTTCTAAAGAATTTTTGGGGTATTCAGGTCTTTTGTGATACCATATAAACTTTTAGCAGTATATTCTATTTCTGTGAAAAAAGCCATTGAAAATTTGGTAGAGATTACATTGAATATATAGATTGCTTAGGGTATTAAAGACATCTCGACAATATTCTTCCAATCCATGAAAAAGTATATTTCCATTTTTTTGTGTCTTCAGTTTCTTTCATGTATGCTTACAGTTTTCAATATACAGGTCTCGTACCACCTTGGTTAAATTTATTCCTAGATATTTTATTCTTTTTGGTGCAATTGTAAATGAGATTATTGCTTTAATTTCTTTTTGATAGTTTATTATTAGTGTACATCAACAAAACAGATATTTGTATATTGACTTTTGTATCCTGCTACTATACTGAAACTACTAATTATTTTTTAAAAATTGTTTATTTTTGAGAGAGTGAGAGGGAGACTGTGAACAGGGGTGGAGCAGAGAGAGAGGGAGACACAGAATCTGGAGCAGGCTCCAGGCTCCAAGCTGCCAGCACAGAGCCTGTTGCAGGGCTCAAACTCACAAATTGTAAGATCATGACCTGAGCTGAAGTCAAAAGCTCAAACAACTGAGCCACCCAGGTGCCCCTGAAATTATTTATTCTGATATTTTTTTGGTGGGTTCTTAGGGTTTTCTACATATATCACTTGCAAATAGTGACAGTTTTACTTCTTCCTTTCCAATAGAGACATTTCTTATTCTTTTTTGCCTAATTGCTCTGGCTAAGACGTTCAATACTATGTTGGAAAAATGTAGCAAGAGTGGGCATGCTGGTCAATTTTTTTGATCTTTTTTTTTTAATTTTTAATGTTTTTATTTATTTTTGAGAGCAGGAGAGACAAAGCATGAGTGGGGGAGGGTCAGAGAGAGAGAGGGAGACACAGAATCTGAAGCTGGCTCCAGGCTCTGAGCTGTCAGCACAGAGCCCAACATGGGGCTCGAACTCACAGACTGTGAGATCATGACCTGAGCCAAAGTCGGGCGCTTAACCAACTGAGTCACCCAGGCGCCCCCAATTGTTTTGATCTTAAAGAAAATCAGGGAGCAATAATTTTCCTTGTCACTATATATCAATATAAAAACTTACTTAACTTATCAAAATATATTGATGGCTAAAACTGTGCTTTTTTGTTAATTTTGTTCATATTTATTGAGATGACAAATCCATAGAATATATTTTTTGTTATTTTTTGATCTGAATAATAATCTTAAAATTTTCTGATACATCTTTGTCCTTTTTTCCCCTCAGTTGATATATTATTCTTCAATAAGATTTTTAACTTTACACTATTTTTGGTTATTTAAAAGATGAAAACTTAATTTAAAAATGCAAACACTGCTGAGTATTTATTTTAGAAATTTCCTCCATTTATGTTGGACTGCAAATTGAGTTTTTTCCTATTTGGGTCTAGGACACCTAGGACTAAGAATGTAAAAGATCTATGACGATACAGAAGGAAAACAGCTTTAATATGTAGCTTCTAATGGGCACGAGGAGAAACCCTTTGACTTCCATTTGTCCATCTCAAGACATTCTAATTGCAGATTTAAGGTTCTGGATTCCATATTTGGGGTTTTCCCATGTTAATGCAAACAGAACTAGCACACACACATTAAGACGAATGTGATTATTACTCCTTTTGCTGGTCACTACCATTGCTTTTTATTTCTCTGTTTTGTATGAATTTTTTAAAGGAAAAACTTTTTGTAATGACCATTTGCAGTTTAAAAATCAATATATTATTGATATACCATATTTTCTTTTTCTTGTTTTTAAAGTTTATTTATTTATTGAGAGAGAGAGAAAGAGGCAGAGAAAAGAGCGGAAGACCAAGAATTCCAAGTAGGCTTCACATTGTCAGTATAAAGCCAGAAGTGGGGCTCAACCCACTACTGGGAGATCATAACCTGAGCTGAAACCAAGAGTTGGATGCTTAACCGACTGAGCCACTCAAGGACCTCTAAGAGATCCCATATTAAAAAAAAAAAAAAAAAAAAAAAGGAAAAACTTTCAGTTTTTCACCATTAAGTTCAGTGTCACCTGTGAGTTTGTCATGTTATGGCTTTTATTGTGTTATGTTTCCTCTGAACCCACTTTGAGTTTTATCATAAATAGATGTTGAATTTTGTCAAATACTTTTTCTGTCCTATTGAGACAATTACGATTTTTACCCTTCATTTTCTTAATGCTCATTAATTTATGAATGTTGAACCAGTCTGTGCCCATGGAATAAATCTCACTTGGTAATGGTATATCATCTTTTTAATGTATTGTTTAATTCTTCTCTGTTTTCTGTTCTCCCCCCTTCTTCCCCCTCTCTATTATTGTTATTATTATTATTATTTTTATTATTGTTATTATTATTATTCGAGAGGGAGAGAGAGCACATGAGCTGGTGAGAGGGCCAGAGAGGAAGACGCAGAGAGAGAATCTTAAGCAGGTTCCACGCTGAGTGCAGAACCTTATGCAGACTCAGTCCCACGACCCTGGGATTATGGCCTGAGCTGAAATCAAGGGTTGGATGTCCAACCGACTGAGTCATCCAGGTGTTCGTAGCCAAAGACTTTTAGGATCACAGTAATGCCATCCTCACACATGATTTGGAAGTGTTCCTCTTCCATTCTTGTGGAAAAGTTTAAGAAAGATAGTATTATTTTTTCTTTAAATGGTTGATAGCATTCACCAGTGAAGACTCGTGAGCCTGGACTTTGATTTGTTGGAAAATTTTGGTTACTTACTGAATTTCCTTATTAGTAATCAATCTGTTCAGATTTTCTATTTCTTCATGATTCAGTTTTGGTAGTATTTATGTTTCTAGGAATTTTTCTTTTTTGTCAGTTGTCCTGATTTGGCACATGATTGTTCATAGTAGTCTCTTAAGATCCTTTTTATTTTTGTGGCATCAGTTTTAACATCTTTCTTTCATTTCTGATTTTCAAGTCCTCTTTTTTTCTTGACAAGTCCAGCTATAGATTTATGAATTTTGTTTATCTTGAAAAACACAGCTTCTATTTTCATTATTTTTCGTCTGTATTTTATTTGTCTTTGCTCTGATCTTTGTTATTTTCTCTCTTGTATTAATCTGAGTTTCATTTCTTCTTTTGTTTTCTAATTCCTTGAGACTGAGCACCTCAGCCTGTTCCCTCTCCATGGTGGCTCAGGGGAGGTAGCTAGCTAAAACTTACCTCTGTTTGTTACAGTCCTGTCACTTGTTAGCATAAGCCCTACTGGCTACCAGAGCCAGGCAATCCAGAGGTATCTTATGGGTAGGAGCCTATAAAACTCAGGGAACCAAATGAATGCAGAAGCTGCTTTCCAGAAGATACTGGTGAACTGGAGCCAGGCAGAAGGAGTATGAAAAATGGTACTCACTGGCCTCCATTTTTGGAGAGTATTTGATTAGGCCCCTAAAATGTGTTAAATAGGGATGTCTGCTCCTCAAGCTAACACTTAAAGGTAAGAAAATAGTCTTCTTTCACAAAAAGTCTGGGTGCTTTTCAGTCAGCTGCCTCTGCTAGGTGAGTCCATGTGTGTGAGCACTTTAAGGAAAGAGTCTCTGTTTGCTATAACCTCGTGGGTCTTCTGGATGCAAGCCAGAAGTTGGCTTTCAAAGCTAGGTGTTTTGGAACTTGTTTCTCAGGGTCAGGTCTTAAAAATTATGCTAACTATGAGGTTCAAACCCTTAACTCCTCAGGGAAAAGCTCAGGGTTTTGAGTCCCCTCACAATTGTGCATTGTGTTGGTGGTGGAGTTTGTGGTGAGATTGTCTAAGCCTCTCCTACTCACTTGAATTTGGGTTTTTTCTTATTTACCCTCTATGTAAAAGTCACTCAGCTAGTTTTGGGGTTACTTTTAGAGGATATTTTTGCACTCGTAGATATAAAATCTATGTATCTATTGGAGGAGGTGAGTTCAAGATTCTTCTATGCTACCATCTTGAACCAGAACAATATATATATTTTTTTTCCTTTAGTTCTTAACATTCTCAAATACATTCTATCCTATTTTTCTTTATTTCATCTTTTCCTCCTTAAGGTCCATACAGCAGAGATTTTTGTCTGTTTTATTACCTCTTTTATCTCTAGCACATACACGAGTGCTTGAGGTAAAATATGTACTCAATTAATTTGTCATAAATGAATGATAAGTGGACAAATAATAGAAACTTCTTTTGTACTGAAGTGATCTGTGGATGACAAATATTAGAAAACTTTTGTACAAGAAATACTTGGTGTTCTTTTTTTATTGAAACCGTTTTATATATACTTTATTATATTATATCTTTCGCAGTTACAAACCTGAGTTTCAAAGGGCAAGCTTCGCCAGCAAGAGCACTCACATGAAATAAAACCCCACAAGTTATCACAACACGAATTCTGGCCTCACCACTTACTTGCTTTGTAATTCTTGTCCATTTACTATCTTATTTAAGTATCAGTTTTTAAACTACAAAATAGAAAAAAAAGTGGCAACTACTTTAATTAAATATTGAAAAGATTTAGTGAGATAATCTCTATATGCTAATCAAAATGAAGTGGCTAATAACTGGACCTGCCGCTACTTTTACTATAACCATTATTATCTGACAGACTAAAACCTGAATGCAGCCTACTGTAGTAATGGAGTTCCATAGAAAACCGAAACACATGCCACCTGCTTCAGTAAACTAAGAAATTTGTTGGAAGATAATTTGCACGGCTAGTATTAAATAGGGAATAGACAAATATCTCTTAGAGCATTCGCTATTAAAGTTAAGAATTATGCTCAAAAGTGGAATGAATATTTTCTAGGATACAAGGACAAGTCATCCACTTTACCTCAGGTTTAGTTTTTCAAAACAACCCTTCTTGGTGGGGCTGGAAGCTTTCTGTGAGGCTTTCAGCCCTGAGATTTCTCTGCCAGGATTACTGTAGCCACTTCCCTATGGTCTTCTGCTGTCCAGCAGGAAGGCAGAGTTTGGAAGATGTAAGAATTCTTTTTGGTTCTAATACTTGTTGGCCTCGTCTTTAAAACCTTAACAACATTGAAAGTAAGCATGGTCATTGATACTATTTCTAATTTTTAAATATTTTACCTTTCCTTTTGCGATGGTAATTTGTCTGGAGAGTGAGGGATATGGCCTCTTGCTTTTTCGATCGTTGCTCTATCCTACTCCAGGGAATGCAGAACATGAAACGGCATCATGGTATCTATCTATTCCTTAATGTTCCACTTTCTTGCACAGTACAGGGGTTGTAGAGCTGGAGAAGTTCAAGATCCTGGATAGCCCCTTCTAGAAGCAGGCAGCACCAGTATGGAGAAGTCTCATGATATGAAAACCAGGGATGCTTCTTACCCTATTTATCTGAGAATACCATGCACGAGCACAAGGTGAGGGTGTAGAAATATAGGAGAGAAAAAACAGCCTATAAAGGGCTTCTGTAGCCCTGATAGATAGAACCCATCTCAGAATCTAAGTTTATGTGTGTGGACAAGATACCACAAAACAAATTTTAACTTGGGAATAACAATACGCAGAGAGAAGAACATGACCTAAGGGTGAAGCAGAAGTGTGGCAAGGCCAGAGCATAATGTGAGGACTGAGAAACCAGGTAGGATTGTATTGGAGCCCTTATATTGTCACTGTCCCTCTTCAGTGTCTGCTGTCCATGTTCTAGTGGATCTTAATAACCTTATACTTAAGTCGTATTATTCGTTATTATTTTCTCTTCCTTAAGCATCTGAGACCTAATGTTATACAACAGTTATTTGTACAGCTCTCATTTGTACAATGTTAGCATGATTCTTTTAAGTTCAAAACAACATTTACTGAGGGCCTACTGTGTACATTGCTTTAGATTGGAATCAGATACGGGTCATTGCCTTCTAGTAGTGGAAACTATAATGAGGAAGTTGTATCAAAAATAAAAATTAAGATAGACTGTGACATAGGTTACAACCTTTTCAAACCTTTTTTATAACTTTGAAAAGAAAAGAGTTAAGGGACTGTGGTAATACCGACAACTCTCAAACCTCCATGATGACTTGCAACAAGTTATTTATATTATAAAATGGGATGGGGATGGTCTGCTCACGTCAGATGGTTGTAAGCACTCGGGGAGCAGATCTCAAGAGCTCAGCACAGTGCCTGGACCTGAGGAAACAATCAATCAGTATTGGCTTTTATTATTTTTTTATTTAGCTTTATCTTGGAAGGCTTTTTAGAGGTAGCTCTTACTCGGTTTTAGGAAAGACAAATTTTGGGCCTTCCTTGTCCGTCCTTCTGTAGCCCCTTAAATATGATTTCATTTTGGCACTCCACATTACTCTCACTGTTTGTTTCTACTGACAGAATGTGCTCTTCTGGAGGTGGACCATGCTCCATTCACCTTCCATTTCCAAAGCTCAGCACAGAGCTTGGTACACAATAAGAGTTTAATAGATGTTAAATGGAAGTTACTTAGCTTCTCTAATTAGGTTCTGTTTTCATATAGAGTGAGCCACAGTGCAAGAGCTTGCAATATGTCTCCAAATCTTATTGGCATCATTGTTTTGCTGTCATCTATAGCAGTGTTTCAAAGATTCAGATGTGTTTTCACACTTCATTTCACCCTATGAACAATCTACCCTTTATTAGCTCGCCACAAAGAAATAACTTTGGAATGCAGCTGTTCTCCATCAGTCTCCCATACCCAACTCACTGAAGCTAAATCTCTGTGAATGCTGTCCTTCCTTCAAAGGCAGGCAAATTCCCTGGAGCTTGGTTAGCCGCAGTGATAGAGGGCAGGCAGCGGTGCCAGAGATAGGGAGTGTGAAGCAGAAGAATCCAGTTCTGGCCTGGGGAGATGCTCAAAACCTCAAGATTCTTGGCTTAAACGAAAAGTCCAGCCAATATACTCGTGCTCATGCCACACTTAATTGTTGCTGAATGAGTATATTTTGCTTGGAGCTCATTTGTAAAATTGGAGAAGGTGGGGATGCTCATCTCTAGATTGTTTTAATAAAAGTGTGTATGTGTGTGTGTAAATGTTTTGTGAAACAGAAGCAATAGACAATGAAATGTAGTATTAGTCGTAATCTAATTACATGTTAGTCTGTTCCTGAAGAAATATCGTTACTTGCTGACCACTAGCTTTTAAGTTGAGCATTTTTGAGGTCCCCAGGGTTGTTCTTGCCTGTCTCCAAGGCATGGTTTGTGAGGGTTTGCAGGGCAGAGTGGTTGGTTGGCTGGTGGTTGCTGCCTGGGTTGTTGAGGTATGGCCTCTCTGCACGCTGCCCCGGGTGCTGTGGATCACTTGCTTCTCAGCAGACTGTTTGGTCACTGGGGGCCAAGCTCTCTGTGTGCCGCTCTGGACAGCGGTGCGATGTGGGGCTGGGGCACTGGCTCCTCCTCTTTTGCCTTCCACTCTTGTCAGAGGTATCTTAAGGCATCAGTTTGTGCACCAATGCACTGTACAGTTTGCCGAAAACACTCAGAGAACAAACCAAAGTTCTGGGGACCGATTCACGTAAAAGTGTTCTTCTTGACACTGATTCTCACCTCCTCCTTTTTGTCTCATGAGAGAAGCTATTTGTCTGGATTCTTCTCTACTTAAGGTCAAGACTCATGCCCAAAGAATCTCTTGCATCCCATGTGTCTCTGACCTTTAAAATAATTGGAAAGACTTTGGTTGACCGTGCTGACCGTCATACGCAGGTTAAGCATAATGATCAGCAAGTTCCTTCCTCTATAGTCTTCTCAGAAACTGGAGTGTTTGGTAATATCTATACTCCCAGTTCAATGAACATATCTCTAACCTCGAACTAGGAGTTTTAGAAAGTTATGGCTGATGGCTGTACTCTGGAGCATCTAAAATAATTGTAAAGTTTTCTAGTATTAAAAAAGTGGTGTTTCACATAATGGTTTTCATTTTTACCAAGGGACAGGAGGAAAAGGCATTAAAGAAATCTGTTTATTGAAGGTATTGGCCAGCTCTTCACTTTAAAGAATACTCAGTGGTGCCTGCTTAACTCTGTGCATGTACACAAAGTCAAGCAATAATCTGGTAGAGTTAATCATTTTTATTAATGGCAACCAATACTGAGCCATGTCTCAGGACTTGGTAAAGTTAATGATAAAAGCTAATGTCTTTCTCTGTGTGTTCCTATTGAACCAAAAACTTAATAGCATGGTCTTTATATTGGGAATACTGTATGTTTTACCTTTGCCATATGTATATTGATCTGTCTACTTGCCTTGACTAAAAAGTGAAAAGAATTTTGTTTCCTATTCTCATACCCCAGATACTATAGTGCATTCTACACAGTGTTTTGCTTACCGATTAACAAAGTGTCCTAGAAAAATAGAAAAAGCACCTATTGACATTTGACTATTGATGGTATACTGAATGCATTGATTTCTCTTAAAAGACTTAAACTTATAGATCATATTCTTGTTGAGAATACAAAATGTTTTCTTAGGATTATGTCATCCTATCCAGAATGTTTAGAGGACATTAGTATTCCAGACTCGTGCGTGTTGCTATGTACAACAGCTGCACCTGGCAAATTTGCTGTTTTGGTGACATTGGCCATTTTGATGAGCCTGCAGAAAAGAAAAAAAATCATGCCAACCAAATAGAGTACAAACTATTAAACAAAATGTACTTTAGAATTACTAGTTTGACTTTGCAGTGTTAGCTTTCAGAGGAAATTAACAGCAACCAAAACAAAAAAATTGACAAGGTCGATAGACTTAAAACAAAGTGTTTTAATGATACATGCCAATACACTATAAAAGCAGTAGAACATAACATTAAATGAAGATTTCAGGGTAAAGTTTAAGTCTAAAGGAAAACACAGGCTTATTACTATCTGATCTGGAATCTATTAGGGACTTATTGCTCCTTTGAAATAAGTAATTTCTGTAGATCATTCCTTCCTTCTGAGCTGCTAATTAGCTGCTCCCATTGGGTAGTGACAGTGATTTTCATAATAAAGTTGGTTCAACATTGAAAGATTATGTCACAGTTGAGTGTGGCTTGTTGCAAGCATTAAAATAACTCCAGATGAATATAACTTGCA
Organism: Paguma larvata; assembly: GCA_030068075.1. Lineage (NCBI taxonomy): Eukaryota > Metazoa > Chordata > Mammalia > Carnivora > Viverridae > Paguma > Paguma larvata. The sequence continues at coordinate 35,096,191 of CM057838.1, read as the reverse complement.
CATTCCAGTCACAATCTTTTCCAAAACTGTAAAGCTAAACCCTGCACTGAAGTTATGATGACTTTTCTAAAGAGTTCTAGAGAAAAATATACATCCTTTCTTAAAAGCAGCCTGTGATATTAGAGAAACACTTTACGGGATAAAGGACATCTTTCCACATTTTGAAAAGTACTTTTAAATATCATTAAAGTATATAGATAGCTGGCCACTTAACAAAATTTTTCTACTTCAATTTACGAGTGTTGATATAGTAAAAGCAAATGGTTTAAGGATGCTTCAATATTTGTACATTCAACTTCAGAAGCTTTCAGGGAAGATAATATACCTTCATGCATTTAAATTATGCATTATATCATACAAACTGGGAACGTTCTGAAGAGACAGTAAGTGAAATTCCAGCTTCAGCTCTTGGATAACGAGGTCATTGAATAGAGAAGAGAAATTGAACAAATTATCCTGAGAGTTGAAGTGATGTGAATTTTCTTTTTTGCAAGTGATTCACTTAAATTTCAACCTTTTTCAAGCTGAAGAGAAAGAAAGTGCCTTTCAAGAGACTTTGGAAAATCCACTTACTAATTGTAGAGATAGGATAGGTAAACCCAAACTTACTATATTAAGTAAACTCAGCAAATATGGCTAACCAACCAATAAAGTATTACTCTTTTCTTGAACATCATAGGTGCTTTTGGCCGTATTAATTTATAAATATTATAAATGACACTTTAGTTGGCCAGGGCTACAGTGGTGTTGAACAATGCAACTTAAGTTATTAGAAAGCATGCTACAAAAGTTTGTTAGGTATGTAGGAATTGTAGATAGATCAGTGCAGAGCAAGTGTGAGTCAAGTCCTAGAGAAATTTGTTACCTTAAATGTGAGATCTATGGCACACCACAAAAGAAAATATACTATGGAGTACGTGTACAGTCAGAGGAAGGGGGATACATCTAAATTGTTCAGAATATATTACCTGCCCTCTTAATTAGAGTTTTGCATGGTTGACTTCTGGGAACAACTTCCACTTGTTTTGATACAATGCTGAGGAAATTTTTGAGCAGGGAAGGAAAACAATGTGTCCCCCCCTCCTTCATAACTGTTATCTATAATATCTGAAGATTTATATACTGAAGATCTTAACCAAATTACCACATCAGTTTTCCACTTTATTTGCCATTGTGTAATCCAGTAAACTGCGTATTTGCCGAAAGCACGGTTTCATAAGTTACCTCAAATAAGCGTGAGCCATACATATGTTTTTGCATCATTCTATAACCATAATTAACAAAATTAGTGTAATGTCATCCTGATCTTTTCCCCCTAATTCTCAAATTTTCTCTTTTCTTCCATTGATACCCTTTTGACATTTAATATAACGAGTTTGAACACCTTAATTTTTCCTCTCCTCTTTCTGTATTTCGGTGGCTTCTTGCCAACTACTGCAGCTCTGTTGGAGCTGGGCTGAACTCCCGGCAGGTGGTGATCATAAGCTGACTTAGAATTTTCCCTGAAGTGCTTGGGTTGTTAGAATATGGGCCAAATGGACATCACATACCACTGTGTGGTGTGCATCCAAGCTCTCCATTTGATCTAACTTTGATATGAAGAATAGTTACAGAGAAACATGTACAAAAAAGGCTCTCCTGAGAAATAGGCACACACAGCCAGTTTAAGCTGATACAATAATACCAACTGGTTTAATTTCAGGATTGCAATATCATCGCTAGTTTAATTGTCTTGATATGCCTTAATAAAGCCTGAGCTGTTTTCCCATGTCGCATAAAAGGGCTGGTCTTAATTAAGTCACTAAACGTTACTGGTTGTGTCAGCACAAAATGTCTATCTGGTCGAAGATTCATATTTTGATATCACTGTTTCCACGGTTATGAACAAGATTTTCTTCTTAGTATGTTTTTTGCAACTTTTACAATACTTCTTAACATTATAAGTTTTTAAAATTAGAACTGGACTAGCCTCGGGTCTTTAGTAGGAAAAACTAAGAAGTTTTTTTCGTTGGAGTATCCTATCTTAAAGATTATCTTTTCGAATTCAAACTTACATGCTCAAGACTTTTAAAGTGAATAAGATAAAGACAAATTATGTCAGCAAGAATATAAGAAGAGACTTTTCCATGTTAGGCAGAAAGAATAAGACACCAGATGGAAATCTACACAAAGGAAGAGGTCAGAAAGGGTAAAGGTGAGATAAATATTAGTTAATTTTTATCCCATTTTAATGGCTTACCAAATCATTTGATCTTTTAAAAATATAAGCAACAATATATTGCATTTATATCCTACAACATAGCAATATATGACAATAGCATAGAAGATGAGTAGGTACAAATGGAAGTATCATGTAATAAAGGATTATACTGTAATTCTACTTGCAAGTAGGCTATTATTTGTTCACAGCATATATTTTGTGCCTTAGCTCAACCACTAAACCAATAAAAAGAGGTATAGCTAATAAACCCATATTGGATATTAAATGGATTCTAAATAATCTAAAATGAGGGAGGAAAAAAAGCACAACAAATATAATAATTAGAAAACAAGACAGTAGTTTTAAATCTACAGGAGTAATTAAAATGTAAATAATTGAAAACTCCCATTTGAAAAGCAGAAAATGTCAGCCTCAAGTGGATTTAAAAAAGGTGATAACCAACTATGTGCTCTCTGCAGGAAACTCATGGTAAATATTAAGACAAAGACCAGAGGATTAGAAAAAAACATTTCATACAAACACTAATCAAAAGAGGGCTGGAGTGACGACATTATCACACAAAGGAAATTTCAGGGTCAGGAATATTATTAAAGATAGACATTACATAATGATAAGAGTCAGTCCCCTAGAAGAAATAGCAATCCTAAACGTGCATGCATCTCACAACAATACTTTCAAGTTCATAAAGAAAGTGAAAAAAGCGACAAAGATGATAGAAATGAAAATAGAGAAACCCACAATTAGAGCTGGAGACTTTGTGTCTCTAACTGATTGAATAAAGTAAGAATATAGAAAACTTGAACACTATCAACCATATTCAGAGCATTCCACACAACTGTAAAACATACTTTTCAAGTGGAAATGCAATGTTTTTCAATATAGACCTTATTGTGAGCTATAATACAAGTCTAAACATACTTTTTTAATTATAAAGATAAAGTATTTTCACTAAGCAAAGAGAAGCTAAAAATTAATATCAAAGTTATCTGGGAAATCTCCAAATGTTTGAAAATAACACATCATGTGGATGAAAAAATAAATCTCAAAGGAAATTTGAAGCTACTTTGAATTTCAAAAATGAAAACAGCATATCAAAACTTGGGGAATGGAGGTAAAATGGAGCTTAGAAGGAAATTTTCAGCAGTAAATTCTTATAAAAGTAAATTCTTATAAAAGAAATGGTCTCGGGGCGCCTGGGTGGCTCAGTTGGTTGAGAGGCCGACTTCAGCTCAGGTCATGATCTCACGGTCTGTGAGTTCGAGCCCCGCGTCGGGCTCTGTGCTGATGGCTCAGAGCCTGGAGCCTGCTTCAGATTCTGCATCTGCCTCTCTCTCTCTGCCCCTCCCCTGCTCATGCTCTGTCTCTCTGTCTCTCAAAAATAAATAAATGTTAAAAAAAAAATTAAAAAAAAAAAAAAAAGAAATGGTCTCAAAACAAGCTAAATTTTCTCAAACTAGAAAAAGCAAATTAAAATCAAATAAGCTAAGGAAAGGAATAAAAAAAACCCTTAAGATTAGATATTAAAGAAATTGGAAATGGAAAAAAATAGCAAACTCAAAAGCTGACTCTTTGAAAAGATGAATGCAAATTGTAAACTTCCAATTATATCAAGAAAAGAAGACCCAAGTTATCAACATCACCAATGAAAGAAGGGACATTGATACATACCCTCCATATATTTTATGATAATGCGGGAAGATTGTGAACTTGATGCCAATACATTCGATAACAGGTGAAATGAAAAAATTTCTTGACTGATCCGCCTATAAAAATCAACAAGACAGATAACCTAGAAAGATTGTAGTTACCTTTTTGCAAACAATAAAACCGAAAACTTCATGCCACATGGAATCACTGGTAAATTTTATCAAATATATAAAAAATCAACAATACCCTTTCTATATAGATTCTTCAAAAACCAAAGGAAAATACTCAATGAGTTCATCAGTATTCCAATATTAAAAACTAAGTAAAAACACTACAAGAAGACTATAGACAATACTCAAAGAAGACAAAGATCCTTAAACATAATATAGTTAGATTAAATCCAGTGGTACCCTGAGTCATGATTTATTGTCATTTTATGTATTATATTCCAGGAATGTATGGTTCAATGTTCAAAAGTTAATGTACTTCTCCTTAGCAACAGACTAGACACACATAAAAACAAAACAAAACACATGACTATAGATGCAGAAAAAAACATTTGGTAAAAATCAACATCCTTTTATGATAAAAATTCTCAAACCAGAAAAAGAGATTACATCAACCTGAAAAAGGTCATCTATATAAGCCATATTTAACATCATACTTAATGGTTGGAAAACCAAATGTTTTTCCTAAAATAGATATGACAAATGTATCTATTCTTACTTCTATTCAAAATTATGCTGGGATTTCTAGCTATCTAGAATATCGAGATAACTAAATAGATATCTAGTACTAGATTATCGACAAGAAACAAATCCATATAGATTGAAAAAGAAGAAATAAAATTATCTTTATTCTCGGCAGCATGATAATCCATATAGAAAATCACAGACCATGTGCGAAAATGTACTGGAATTAGTAAATGAATTTAGCAAAACCATCGCAAGATAAAAGGTCAAGTGAGCAGATTGGCCAGACTACCACTACCATGACCATCTTAACTATAGTTATAATCACAAATTTTAAATCAATTTGATACTGACAGTAAATATATTTCCATTGTATGGAAGCACAAAAGGTTCCTTGTGTTTAAAACAATTTGAGGATCCCTGTTTTTGAGATAAAATGTCAAAGAGGTTAGGAAACATCATTTTTGTTGTAATTTACAACATTTATTAAGTGTAATATATATACTAGGTACCACTGTGCTTTGCATTATTTTTTAAATTTTTAATGACAATCATGAGTCAAAAAGCAATAAGATATTAAATTTGTAGATGAAGTATTGAGGTTTAGAAAAGCTAAGTAACTTACCTAATGTCAATCTACCTAATGTCATGCAATTAGTAAGTGTAGAACTAATTCAGACTCATCAATAACTATTAAAATTGCATTAATAGATATGGCCAAATGGTTCAGGAGTCAAGTGGTATTGGCTCTAAAAAGCACCATTTAAAATTACCGACCATAAGGTTGGGAGAAAATCTGTATAATTCTGAGATACAGAATAGTGTTGATAAAAACTCTAATCCATTAATGTTGTATTAACATAACGTCAGACACAAAGTTGTTATTTAGTTTTTTTTATTTTACATATTTCAAAATTGTGTTTTTCTGCCATCTTGAGCTATCATTAGGGGTTAGAACACTTGTAATTCCCCATTCTTTTGGCTATTTCATCTATTTGATACATTTATAACTCAAACCAAAACTATTCATTAAGTTACTGTTTAATGTTTATATTTTTAGGACTATTTTCCAACTTTTTCTTTTCTGGAGAGGCATTCTCTTTTTCTGCAGAATCATCGCTTGGATCTTTATTATTTCCTTCAGCCTCAAATTTTGTTTTTCCTGTCTGTTTTCTTTGCTTGGAATGTTGTCCCTTCCTGTCCCCATTCTGTCTCCCTATTGGTTCCTACCACGTTATCTTTATGACTTCATAGGCATCCTTCATGTCCTGACTCAAATTTCATCTCATTGAGGTCTTCTCTAATAGTCTTGGTAGCTTCCTCACCCTATGTTAGCTATCACGGTACAATATTTCTTTTCTCCATTTCTTATAACTGTGCTCATTTGTACACATGCATATAATATGATATACACCTACTAGAACCTAGCATATCATTATACCTCAGGTAGCACCAATAAATTGAATTGATGAAGAAAGACATGATTAAAATTGCCTGAAGCATATCCAATGAACCATAGAAATAGTAATGCATCAGAATAACACTGGAATACAAGAGTATATGACTTGTTATATGAATTTGAAAGCCAATTAATGTTTTTTCCTCAAGAACATTCATTTCTAATTCTCTCACCAAAACATATCTATCTTTTCCCTCCCCCAAATCTAATGTTTAAAGTCGCCTTAAAGTTGTTGAGGTCTGAGAGAGCTGCTTTTCTGGCAAATCTGTGTTAGAATAAATTGCCGTTAGGCTTTGGGAACTCTGAGCATCAAATATGGTCAAAGCTGTTTGCCAGCTGGGGAGCATTCTTTTCCTCTCAGGAGTGCACTGGATTTTTTTAGATGTAACTTCAGCCCCAATTTCATTAAGTTCCTCTTCAGCAGTTTCTGGTAAATTGTCTTGAAAATTAGCAAACATTTCAATAATGCAGTCTGGGAAATTCAGTATGTAATTTTTAGCATATTTTATTGCAATAATAAGGCCTTGACAATTTTACTTTTGCTTAGCCATTATACTCTTTGTTGGCTTTAATTGAACACTGACAAGCTTGGTTGCAGCTCAGGGCAGAGAGTCCCAGCAGCAATGGACTGTGTGATTTGGAAAATTGTCCCACTAGAAATGAGGAAATATCACACAGAAGCCATTGTCAAAACCAATTAAAGTCTCACAAAAGTAAATTCTAAATGTATTAAACAAATTTCATTGAAATATAACCTAAAAACAAAAGTGTGTACAAATCATACATGTAGAACACAAAGAATTCTTACCAAGTACATTTTTGTAGTAACCGGCGGGTTCAAGAAACAAAACACTGCTACCACCCAGAAACCTCCTTCATGACCGTTTCTTCTCATTCACATCTGAATGTAGCTCCTCTTCTTATTTAAAGCAAAGCACATTACTTTTGTGCATTACTCAGCTTTTTATTAAAAAATAATAATAGGTAACTTCTGTGGGTTTCTTTCACTCAACACGATGTTGTTGTGCATAATAGCAGGTTATTCCTTTTCATTATTCTGAGTATTTAATTGGATGCATATACCATTATTTGTTTAGTCAATCCATAATTAATGGACCTGTGAGTTGTTTCCAGTTTGGGGGATAGATGAATACTGGTGCCAACCTTTTCATACCTAACGCTTGTAGCTTATTTCTTTAACAGAATTGTTGCATAATAAGTTAGATGTACATTCACTTTATGAAATTATCCCACACAATATTTCCAAAGTTAGATACTGTGGGGAAATAAGTTCTAATTACATACATGGGTCAGAAAACAGCTTAGGGCAGAAAGCCGCCACGATGGGTGAAAACACCTTGAGGTTAGCTAGTGAGATGTTATAATGGAATCACAAGTAACTTGTTACCACCTGCAGGAAATTACTTTCCATCTGGTCCCCATGTCCCTTGATCACTTGTCCCCCAGACCCTTTGCTTCTTATACACATGTTAATGATTACTGTCTTTTATCCACATTTGCATGGGTAACACCTTATGCACACAAAGACAGAGACAAAACCTCTGTTTGGGGCTCTTGTCTCCTCCTGGACATTAGCCTTTCTCGTATTCAATGCTGCATCCGCTCTCTTGCTGGACAAGAGAGAACTCCAGACTTGTAGTCTGTGACAAGATACTATTTTTTTTTTTTTTAATGCCAGTAGGGTGTAAAAATTCCAGTTGCTTCATGGACTTACTGACACTATATTTTTCATCGTTCTAAATCTTGCCTTTTGAGTGTATGAGTGGTTATACCTTATTGTGGCTTAAATTTTGTGCTAATAATTTTTATATCCCCTTTTGAAAGTATGTATTTTAGTCATATTTATATAATTTAAAATAGTATTTTTTTCTGTATTTTTCCTTATCCTAGGAGTTATTTTTAAGTTCTGGATCTGTGATGTCCAATCTGGTAGACACTAACAACATGTGGCCATCAACCAGTTGAAATGTGCCTAGGGAGAACTGTGAAGTTTCATATTATGTTTCTATTAGTGCTGTCCTTTAAAAAAAAAACTGTCAAGTAATGTTTTACAGATATTTTATCCACTTGGGTGGTTTTCATTTTCATTATTAATGGTTTCTTTTGCTCAACAAAAATCTCTAACTTTAAAGAAGTCCAGTGTTTTGATCTTTTCCTTTATGATTATTGCTTTGTGTTCAAAAAAGTGTCTACTCAAGAACATAAATATATATTACCATTTAATCTTCTATAGGCTTTCTTGTGTTTACTTTTCCCATTTATGTCCATAATATCACCTGGAAATGACTTCTTGATTTTATGTGAATTAGAAATCAAAATTTTTTCTTATAATAATTGTTTTTTTTTTTAAAGATAATTGTAGATTCACATGCAGTGACAAGAACTTAGATTCTGTGTACACTTAAGACATTTTCTCAGGGGCACCTGGGTGGCTCAGTCAGTTAAGCGGCCGACTTCGGCTCAGGTCATGATCTCACGGTCTGTGAGTTCAAGCCCCGCGTCGGGCTCTGTGTTGACAGCTCAGAGCCTGGAGCCTGCTTCAGATTCTGTATCTCCCTCTCTCTCTGCCCTTCCCCTGCTCATACTCTGTCTCTATGTCTCTCAAAATAAATAAACGTTAAAAAAAAATAAAAAAAAATTTTCTCAGAACTATGGGATAATATCACAAACAGGATGCAGAACCTCTCCAATACCACAAGGATTACTTATTTCCCCTTTATAGCCATCCCCTTTCCTCCTTCCTCCATTCACATACCCCCAATTCTTGGCAACCACTAATTCTCTATTTCTATAATTTTTCCTTTAAAGAATGTCCTATAAATGGAAAAATACAGCATGTCAGGTTTGGCATTGGCTTTTCTCACTAAGCAAAATTCTCTGGAGATCCAGGTTGCTGCCTGTATGCCTGTATTTATGAAGGTTTTTGAGTGAACTTAAGATTTCATGTCCAGCAGTACAAAAGCCAAGTCTTATGGTAATTGTAGGTTTAGTTTTGTAAGAAACAGCAAGCTATCTTCCAAAGTGGCCAAACTATTGGGCATTTCACCAGTAATGTATGAATGATCTAGTTTCTCCACATCACCACTAACATTGAGTATTACTATTTTTAATGTGAGCCATTTTGATAGGTGCATAGTATTATTTCATTGGGATTTTAATTTGTAAATTTTTTATTTGTAATTTCTAAATTGAAAATGATGTTGAACATATTTTCTTACGCTTCTTTGACATCTGTATATCCTCTGGTAAAACAACTGCTCATGTCTTTCCCCATTTTTAAAGTCTTCTATTGAGTTTTGAGAGTTATTTTATATGTTCTAGATATTAGGGGTTTCTAGAAAAAACGAATCTTTTGGTGCCATATTTATAAAATCATTGCAGAAATCAACATCAAAAATTTTCTTCTATTTTCTTATAGGTATTTTACGGTTTCAGGTCTTTTAAACCTTTAATTCACTTTGTTTTAATTTTTGTGAATTATTTAAGATAGGTGTCCAGCATCATTCTTCAGCATATAAATATCAAGTTCTCCCAATGCCCTTTACTGAAGAGACGATCTTTTCTTCGTTGAGTATTCTTGGCTCCCTTGTGAACTAATAGTTGACCAAATATGCATGCATTTATTTCTGTGCTCTCAGTTATGTTCCATTTGTCTATTTGTTTTTTATATCCATACTATTACTGTTTAAATTACTGTAGCTTTGTACTAGAGCTTGAAATCAATAATTCTATGCTTCTAGCTTTGCTCTTTCTCCAGACTTCTTTGGCTATTTGGGTATTTTGTGGTTCATAGTGAATATTAGGATTTTTTTAATATTTCTGTGAAAAATGCCACTGGGATGTTAAAAGTATTGCATAGCATCTATGATGGCTTTTGCTGGTGTGTATATTTTAATATTGTCTTCCAGTACATGACTGTGGATATTGTTCCATTTATTTGTGTTGTCTTCAGATTCTTTCATCATTGTCTTCTAGTTTTCAGCATATGGGTGTTTCCTTGGTTAAATTTATTCCTGCACATTTCATTTATTTATTTATTTATATTATTATTTTTTATTTTATTATTTTTAAATTTATAATAGTTTATTTTCAAATTGGTTTTTGTTTTTGATTGTATTATATACGGGATTGCTTTCTTGATTTCTTTTCCAGAAATGTGTTGTATAGATACACAACTGCCATTTGTGTACTGAGTTTTGTATTCTACAACTTTATTGAGTTTGTTGATCAATTCTAACATTTTGCTTTTTTTTTCTTTTTTTTTTTTTGGTGAGACCTTAGGATTATATATATATTTTTTATGTGAGCCATAAAGCCTGATAAGTCTTGCTAGAACTTCTACTACTAGTTTTAATAGGAGTGGTGAAAGTAGGCACCGTTGTTTTATTCCTGATCTTAGAGGAAAACCTTTAATCGCTAAATATGATGTTAACTCAGGGCTTGTGATTATTATGGGCCTTTATTATGTCGAGATATATTCTCTGTACATCTAATTTGTTGCGTTTTTGTCAGTTTCTTTTCTGTATCCATCAAGATAATCATATGTTTTATTTTTCATTCTATTATGTCATATCACAGTAATTGATTTGCATGTGTTGAATAAAGCTTTCATCACAGGGTTAGATTCCATAGGATAATGGTGTACGATCATTTTAATGTGCTGTTGTATTTGCTTTGCTAGTATTTTGTTGAAACGTTTTGCTTCCATTTCAATCAGGAATATTAATTTATAGCTTTCTTGTAATATCATTAACCGTTTTTGGTATCAGGGTAATGCTGGGCTTGTAAAATGAGATTGGGAGTGTTCCCTCCTCTTCAATTTTTTTTTTTTGAAGAGTTTGAGAAGAATTTGCATAATTCTTTAAATGTTTGGCAGAATTTACAAGTGACACAACCTTGTCTTGAACTTTTTTTGTTAGGAATTTTTTAAATCCTGATTCAATCTTCTTATTACTTACTACATTTCAATTCCTTCATGATTTAGTCTTGGTTGTATGTTTCTAGGAATGTATCCATTTCTTTGAGATAGTCCAATTTATTGGCATATTACTCATAGTATTCTCATGATCCTTCATATCTCTATAGTATCAATTATAATGTTTCCTCTTAAATTTTATTTACTTGGATCCTCTCTCTTCTCAATTAATCTACCTAAATATTTGCCAATTTTGATGATCTTTCCAAAGAATAAACTGGTTTTTAAACCTTCTAATTTTGTATTTATTTTATTTGTTTCTCATCTAATTTTTGTTTCCCTTTTGCTAAACTTGTGCTTAGTTCTTTTTCTACAGCTTTAAGATATAAAATTAGATTGTGTATTTTGGATCTTGATGTATTCATTCGTTGGTATAAACTACCATCTTAGAAGTGACTTGCTGTATCCCATAAATTTTATATGTTGTGATTCCATTTTTTCTCTGTATCCATATATATGTACATACACATATAATTTTCCTTTCAATTACCTCTTTGATCCATCAGTTGTCCAATAGTTTAATTTTCATATATTTATGTATTTTCTTGGTTTTCCCTTGATTCTGATTGCTAGTTTCCTATTATTCTGTGAAAAGATATTTGCTATTTCTATCTTCTTTAATTGCTTGAGACTTGTGGACTAACATATAATCTATCCTAGAAAACATTTCATGTATGCTTAGAAGAACACATATTCAGCTTCTGCTGGATATACTGTCCTCTATACATCAAGAGGTCTTTCACCTCTTTGGTTAGGTTTATTCCTAGTTATCATATGGGTTTTGGTCTATTTGTAAATGGAATTGATTGCTTAATTTCTTTCTGCTGGTTCATTACTAGTGTATAGAAATTCAACAGATTTATTTGTGTTGAAATTTTACTCTGTGACTTTAGTAATTTCATTTATCAGTTCTAGCAGTTTTTGAATGGAGGCATTTGGGTTTTCTATATATAGTGTTGTGTCATCTGCAAATAGTGAAAATTTGACTTCTTGGCTTCTTTGGATGCCTTTTATTTCTTTTTGTTGTCCGATTACTATGGCTAGGACTTCTAGTACTGTGTTCGACAAAAGTGGTGAGAGTGGACATTCCTGTCTTCTTCCTGAATGTAGAGGAAATGCTGTCAGTGTTCCCCCATTAAGGATGATGTTAGTTGTTTGTTTTTCAAATATGGTCTTTATTATGTTGAAGTATGTTCTTTCTAAACCTACTTGGTTGAGGGTTTTTATCATGAATGGATGTCGTACTTTGTTGGATGCTTTTTCTATGTCTATTGAAACGATCTTATAGTTCTTATCCTTTATTTTATTAATGTGATGCATCACATTAATTGATTTGTGAATATTGAACCACCCTTGCAACCCAACAATAAATCCCACTTGATCATGGTGAATGATTTTTTAAATATATTGCTGGATTCAGTTCACTAGTTAGTCTTTTATTGAGATTTTTTGCAACTGTGTTGATTAGGGATATTGGTCTATAGTTCTCTTTTTTAGTGGTACATTTATCTGGTTTTGGTATCAGGGTGATACTTGCCTCATTGCATGCATTTGGAAGTATTCCTTCCTCTTCTATTTTTTGCAATATTTTGAGAAGAATAGGTGTGAACTCTTTTTCAAGTGTTTGGTAGAATTGGCCTATGAAGCCATTTGATCCTGGACTTTTGTTGGGAATTTTCTGATTACTGATTCGCTTTCTTTGTCGGTTATCCATCCATTCAAGTTTCCTGTTTCTCCTGTTTCAGTTTCATTAGTTTATATGCTTCTAGGAATTTTATCTATTTCTTTCAGATTGTCCAATTTGTTGGAATAAAATTTTTCATAATGTCCTTTTATAATAGTTTTTCTGTGGTGTTGGTTATCTCTCCTCTCTGATTTGTGATTTTTATTTATTTGGGTCCTTTCTCTTTTCTTTTAGATAAGTCTGGCTAGGGATTTATCAATTATATAATTTTTTTCAAAGAACCAGTTCCTGGTTTTATTGATCTGGTCTATTTTTTTTTTTTTTTTTAGTTTCTCTATCATGTATTCCTGCTCTTGTCTGATTTTCTTACTTCTGCTGGCTTTAGGCTTCATTTGTTGTTCTTTTTCTAGCTCCTTTAAATGTAAATTTGTTGATTTGAGATTTTTCTTCTCGAAGTAGACCTGTATTGCTATATATTTCACACCTAGGACCATTTTTTACTGCCTCCCAAAGGTTTTGGACTGTTGCATTTTCATGGATTTTTTAAATCTCTTCTTGGATTTTCTTGTTCACCTATTCATTGTTGATTAGCATATTATTTAAACTCCATGCATTTATGGTCTTTCCATTTTTTTTTCTTGTAGTCGACAGTTAATTGACAAGCCAGTAAATATATTTGGGAGCTTTTTACTGAGGTCCTCCTTTCTGACCAGGCTTCCCTTTGAGCATCTTTTGCCCAGCATCCTTGCTCACACAATGAATGTCTCTTTTATCTACTTATCATCTCTGATGTTTTCCTCATTCTTTGTCTATGCATATGACCACCAACACTTCAAAAAATTAGAATTGTGTAAAAATTCTGTGTCTTTCACAGATCAAGCATTGCCAGATTATCATTAAACAAAAACACAAAAGTATGGCATCTAGTCAATTGTGGAAGAGGACAATATAAAAAATAGGTAACATTTTAGTATTATTAACAAATAATTTTATATTAATAAAAATTCTAAATTTGTGTAAATTTTGCATAAAGGAAATCAATTGTGAATTTACTGCTGTTAAAACTATAAGTGACTGTGCCAATGATCAGTAATGATCATATAATAAAATCATGGCTTGTCAAGGTTTTGACATTTGGAACTACTGCATAATGTATAGACTGTGTGGCACTTAAATAAGAAAAAGTTTATGGATACATTTATAAAGTAAATAAGAACTGAATTGGTAGTTATAACTTTATCTTAGTTCAGTTACAGTTTTAATTCACTGTGAGAATAATACATTTTGCATATGTAACACAATTGTATGTGCAAGTAGCTGCAAGTGTAAATGGTTCGAAGAAAAATATTTAAAACAAAGATGTACCAGGAAAATAATAAAAACTTATTAAAATTTCAGAAATGAAGTATGAAAGGAAGAGGAGGGTGGTGACCTGGAGACTCCAGTCCTGTGGGTAGCTATTTTCCCTGCCTGCCTGATCCCTCTTTGATCTGTGTAACACAATGCACACCAGGACTCATGCCTTCCAGAATCCCTTAGTGATTATTGATATTTTCTTGATCTCAATGAGATCTTAAATTTCTTAAAAGTAGAATAAAAGAGGACTGATATATATTTAGTGAATATTTCCATGTGTTGAGAAACTTCCATAAATAATTTCATTTAATTGCATCATTGTAAATGAATAAGGTAGGTTAAAATAGAAGTTTAGTGGGATCTCCAGGAAAGACGACTATGGAGTACATTGCAAGATAGAGTAAATCAATTGTTCTCTAAGGAGAAAATACAGTTAGGGATTGAAAGTAAGAACTTTGTAGCTAGAAGAAACTAGCTCTTGGTTTTAACTATCACAAGTTGTGTTGCTCTTGGAGCCATTCAAATTGTATGAACCTACATTTTTAGAAGTTTCAAAATAAGATAAGAGTATTTACCTCCTAGGATGTCTGCAAGGATTAAAAGCTATATTCAAACAGAATTCTTACTTGCATATTCAGTATATCATTCTTTTCCTTGGCACACAAGTCATCATCATTAAATCAGGTATTATCTCAAATTTTATATTTTTCATACCACCATGTGGAGTTCAGAACAGACATCAATACCTCTTTCATTCACAGATACTGATAATATGTGTCCTTTGAGTTAAATAAGTCTGTTTTGAATTTCTTATTTTAGATATAAAATGGATCAGAAGAATTCAAGTCCCCACCTTAGAGGAGTAGGAACTTCAGTGCTTTTTAGTGGCTTGTCACTCTTAGTCACTTGCTTAAGTGTAAGCAGTTAGAGACCCAGGTTTTAGCAACAGGAAGGTCTCTGAAACTGACTTAGGTCACAGTGGTTGCTTTGTTCATTTTTACCATTACCCATCTCCAGTGGCCTGGAAGACTAGGAATCATTTTAGTCATGTTGAATATTGATAGTTTAATTACTGTAAAATACAACAAATGACTCTGTTATCATAGTATTTTCTAGATCACCTCAGAGCAGCAGACTAACCATGAATATAAGCATGTAGCACTACTTTAGTGCTTGGGACTGCACAGAGAGTATTAGGCATAGCTTATGACCTCATAATTCAAAATGAGGGATGAAACAATCAATTATGCAATCACCATTTGGTCAGTAAGTTTAAGAATGTCAAAGGAAAAAAAATCTCATTCGAGGCTATATTGGTGGCATATGCAAAAGAGAATTTTTTTCATAAGTCATCTCAGGCTAAGGAAATGTTTCAATTACCATTTTTGATCTTTGTTATTTGCAACCATCTAAAGCTAAACTTACTCGTGTATCAGTAGATTTGAAATTTTATTATTGTCCTAAGATTCTATTTATTGTTACCTATAACAGAGAAATATCATACTTCCCTCCATCCTAGCATCAATGTTTGCATCTTTCCTACTTCCTTATAAGACACATAAATCATGTTGAAAAAATGAGCAAATATAAGAAAGTATTAGTTACTCTACTTTTAGGAATTTCAGAGTGCTTCTTATCTTGACACACTCTGACAGACATAGTAAAGGCCAAACTCTCTATTGATCAAAATATAAGGAGGCAGATGCTTTAGTTGCATATGCAGTGATGAAAAAAAATTTATAAATGAAGAGTAATTTTTTGTTTTTTTAAAGATTTCCAGGGCTCTTGTATTTTTAATCTTTTTTTTTCCTTTTTATCTTTTTAATGATTCAGTTAATTCTAAATCAGTTCTTGAGCTCCTATTTTATGCCAGCTGGGGATAAGCGTGGTACAAAACAAATAGTTCTCACAGCGATGGACCATGCTATTCTAGGGGAGGGAGATGGATAAATAAAAACTTACAAATGCTATAAAGAAGAATGAAGAAGGGTAAGGGAGAGAAAGTACAGAAGCTTTTTTATGTAGGGTGGTATTGAAATATTTTTCTAAAGAATGAACCCCGTGGCTATTAGGCAGAGAGCACCATAGAACAAAGACCTGAAGACACACACTTGTAGGGTCAGTGTGATTAGAAAGAGTAAGGTGGATATAATTGGATATAATTGGAGATATAATTGGAGTAAGACAATGTAGGAACTTCTATTTCAAGGAAAAAGTTGAGTTCTATTTGAAGCTGAAAGGGAGCCACTGGGGAGTTTTTAATAGAAAAGTGACATAATTTGATGTAAATTTTAAAAAGGATCACTCTGGCTTCTGTAGAAAACATAGACCATACAGGGCCACAAATAAAATCACAAAGGCAATTTACAACCTTGCTAGGGTCCAGGAAGAGATGTCTTGCTTTAGACAGGGTAGGAGTTTTGGAAATAGATGCTGGTAAACTCTGGATACACTCTGATAGATGAGCCTACCATTTTCAAGCCTATAGAAAATATAGTTGAAGACATCTCATTACATCTGTGCAATCATAAGTCTCCTAATAAAACACTGGACTTAGTTATCTAGAGTGAGAGACGATCTAGAGGTATGTCACCAAACATTTGTATTGCTTTTCCCCAATGATGATCCTTGGAACAAAGGAAGTGCTTGATGAATAAAGGTCATAGTTAAATAAATGTTGAAAATCCTTTTTTGTGGTGGTTAAATCTCTGAGAACACCCAAACATAAAATAATCTCTTTGTTACTTATCTTTCTCTGATGATTTAACCTAGGAACTCACATATTGTTTACCATTTGGGGAAAGGATGCCCTAAAGCCTTAAGTAGTATGCCTTTGCTGAGCAAAGTCAGCTGTAACTGACTCCCAGGAACCTCCAAGAGCAGCATGCAGGTCTTCAAAAATTCAGAGATTGAAATCTTTTAGTTTTAAGAATATTTTCTTCACAAAACAAATATAATTGTTTTACATCTTTAAAACTTTTTTGATATTAGAACCAGTTTTCTTGCTGCTAAATGACCATAATTGTTAAGATAATTTGAACTGTATGATAGTAGTATTTTTGTAGGTTGAAGATGCTAGACTACCTACAATTTTCTGTTTCAATCTAGTACTTTTTAAGAGCGACAGCAAACGTAAGAGTCAACATTTTTTTTTGTTTGTTTGCTTTTTTTTTAGCATTTTCTGTTTTCCAGGCATTGTGCTTAGTACTTTTATATATCATCTAATTTAATTATCAAAATGATCCTATCAGGAAAAATAGTGAAAGACTTTAAAAGGGCCAAAATGAGGTGAGTGGTTGATTAAGTCACTCATTCACTTGGGTGCGTCTGCACCTTTTGTCTTTATCAATTCTGTAAGTCTTAAGAAAGAGGTGTTAATGCAAATTATTCTTGCCTATAGATATGCGAAACAACCACATTTAGTCAATCTGGCTAGACTCATTTTTCATCTATTTACATATTCATGTGTATGTCTGCTTTTTAAATTCCTCTTTGGTATAGTATCTAACAGGTTCTCTCAATACTAAATTAAATAAGATCTTTAATATGTTATCAGTTAATATGTGTATGACTAGTGGTTATAGCCTCTTATGAAACGTATCCTTTTACTACTCATTGAGATTTTTACCTCTATTTTATAAAATAGGATATTGACCCTCAGATTTTATGTGCTCAAATATGTTAGTATTTGGCAAACCCAGAATTTGAACCTATCCTTGAAAAGGATCATAATCTGTACTTTTAATGATGATGATAAAAAGCCAATATTCCATTTGATTGCTTTACTCTAATAACTAAGGAAACCAAAGACACTTATTGATCTTGAAGGGAAAGCCTCTAGTTATTAAAAAGCCATATTTATTTAGAACTTTTGGGAAATGGTAGGGTAGCATAAGAAAAATGAGTAGTCTATTCACCTGTTGTCAGTGAGAGCTAAACCCCCATATTTCATTGCAGCTGTTATGGTGGTCCTCTACTGCTTCACCCCTAGGAAACTTTTCCTCCTGGTTTCATTCATTTCTATTCATCACCTACCCTGACACCCATAGAATGTTTAAATCTCTTGCCTTTGGTTTAGTGAGTTTACAAATAGTCAAGATTGTTCAGAGGCAGATTGTCCACAGGTGAATTCATCAGGGACTCCACACTGTACCCAGCGTCCATTTCACTCTAACTTTGGCTTCTTATGATTAGGAGGGTCTTCTTCATTGTTCTTGGATTCCTCTTTGTGCTCCCACACCATCTACTTTCTTCCACACTATTCTTCTACCGTCTGTTGAAGTTTTTTGCCTGTATTTGGACTAGAAGCTTCATAGGACAGTGACTTTTATTTGTCCTCTTAACAGCTTATCCTTAGGACTAAAAAATGTGCCTGGTGCATAGCAGACATTCAAAAAATACAGTTGAATTAATGAATGAATTGTCTTCTCTTCCATTTCTCTAGGTTGTTACCTAGTCTTTTACAAGTAAAATACAACTGACGGGTAGTAGGCACTGAAGGCATATCTCCAAGAAAAGAATATTCCTCTAGTGAACAGATGGGCTTTTTCTTTAACTTTGAATTTTCTACTCTCACATGGAATGGAGAAAGAGCAAATGTTCCTTGATGTGCAACTGAAATAGAAGAAAGTTTGAGAAAGATAAGAACAACGATTGTTAGTTGTAGATAGATTCCTGCCACATGTTTATTCATCCGTTTACCAAATAGATATTGAACACTAAAACTCCAAGGAAGGAAATCATACAAAGGAAATAAAAAAAGAAAACTAGAAGAAACAATTACTGCCCTACAGGTATAAGTGAAATAATCTAATAACAATAACCGATTCTTAAATTTGCTACATGTCTAGAAGCTGTGCTAAGTATTATGTGTAGATAATTTTCAATATTTATAACTGCTTTTGAGGATAATTGGTATAATTTGTGTGTGGAGAACAGAAAAAAAATCACAATCCCAAGTAAATTGCAGAGCTAGAATTTGAACTCAAGTTTTTGTGGTTCCAGTTCCTCTATTTTTTTCCATTGGAGATTCTCCTACTTTTACATAGTTAAAGTATTTAACCGGTGTTTGGGATATATTTCTAGGTAAGTTATATAGATACGTTATATTTTTCAAAATAAGAATTAAATATAATAAAATTATTATCACCATTAGCTTCATTAGTGATAAAAATTATCATGAAATAGAAGTTATTTATAATATATCTTCGAAGAATCTATTTCATTTTCAGTGCTGAATAACTTGATTAGTAGCTCAGCCTGACATTTCAGTGATTTCCTACATTTTGTTTTCACTTAGAAAATCCCCACTTGCAATTATGCATTGGCAGGTAGTGATTGATTATTCGAAGACTGTCTTAAATACATATGGCATTAGATAGGAAAAATGCCCAGAAAACATAGAAAGTTATCTCATGAGATTTCTTTTCACAACTCATCAAATAAAAATCAACAAGCATATTATCCTCAAAAGCTGAAAGGTTGACTTTTGCAACTGAGAACATAGGTGTGAATGAGTTCCTAATCTATTCTTTGATGCCAATCCAAGCGTGACGTGTTTCTACAGTTTTCATTAGTGCAATGGGATGTTTTTAAAATATGCCCTAAAGCAGTACTTCATTGATTTCTTTATTTAACAACTGAAGGAAATTATTTATGAGAAAGAGTCAAATTTTTGACAGTTGAGGCCCTTGTCCTATTGTGTGGTCATGTTTTAAAATCTTGGTATTCTATTCAAAACATTTAACCTTGTGGTATTTTAGCCCTGAAGAAATAGATTCAGGCTACTTAAGATTCTCAATATGTCACTGAGATATGCCACTTGAGCAAACACTTGAAATCATAGATGTGAGTTTGAAGAAATGTTGTTATCTCATTTCACATTTCATAAAGTCATATGAGCACCTTTCCCCTTGACAGCTAGCATGTCTGATCTAAAAAATAGGAGTCATGTACTTATTGGCCATTTCTCTGCCCAGCATGCTGAACAAGAAACATTCTCAGTGAGCACGGTCACATCATTTTGACGATTTCAGTCAATACAGAATCAGCTCATGTGCGACATTGTTGACAAGCGACTGTTACCACAATGAATAAATCAGCGGGTGGACTGGCCTATGGAAGCAACCTCCCTTATTCATATATCAGCACTGCGTCTTGTTACTATATAATGTATGCTTTCTCAGAACCGAACCAGTTCTACTTTTCTAGCCTATCCTGTTTCATGGAATTAAGTTGACAAAAATACAACATAGAATCATGTGTTTTCCATGATGAAATAGAACAAAACACCCATTTTTTATTCTTTGTTCATTAGTTCATTCATCAAGTATCCATTGCTCACCTACTGTGTGGTTTTTTAAGGAGGGCAAAAGTAGATGTGTTTCATGCCTTGTGAAATACACACATACCAATATCTCATCATCTGTGTGATGAAGTTTTGGGGTTTTTGGAGTTCGTGGGGTTCGGAGCTGATGACCAAGAAATAATTATTGAAAACTGTATTTGGTGCAAAAAAGTGATTTTATTAAAGCATGGACAGGACCCATGGGCAGGAAGAGCTGCACTGGAGTCATGACAGGTAACCCATTATATACCCTCAGGTTGGGAGAGGGTCAGGGATAGAGTAAGTCTCTAAGGAATTTTGGAAGCAAGGTTTCCAGGAGTTTGAGTGGCTAGCTGTTGCTAGGGAAATGCCATTTATTACCATTTAATAAAATCACAGTCATGAGACCCTTCAGATGTATACTGAGGGGCCATAAGCTTAGAGTATAATTGCCAGCATATACCTTAGGGCAGGTGAGATAAAGGAAGTTGACTTACAGGATCCTAGAGGTTGGGACAATGTTAAACCAAGTTTCTCTTTTGCCCCCAGCAAAGTGTCATCCTTGAGGCAGCTGAACTCCTAGAGGGGTCACTCTGCCGGTCTCAAGGACTAGTCAATGGGTTGTAGGCCGTAAGGGGATTTGATTTTTCATTTGCCTGAGTTTCCCACATTACCATGGCAAGCACTTAAATCCCTTTACTTTGTTTTTGGGTCTCTGGGCGTGTCCAAGGAATTTCACAACCTGTGTTGGTGGTGGTGGGGTGCTAGCTTGCACTTTGCCCCTTAGCCTGCCTCATTCTTCCTCATCATGTGCACGCTAGTTTTCTATTACTTTAGAGATTATACGCTTCTCTCATGTTCTGTGGCATCAATATTATATGGCCATCTAACTCTGTTACAATATAGAGGAAACTCGCCAGTGGTACATTCTGCTTCCTCTCCATGGATGATATTCGACAAATGTTTAGACTTGTTTTATTTGTTTCTCTGCAACAGAGTCACCTGTTTTTGCCATGAGAAGCCTGACTTTGAACAATGTCTCTGAGGTTTCCATTTCTTCTCCACTTTTAACACCATAATGCACTATTGTCCAGGCACTGTGCTAGGAGCTCAGGATAGAATAGTAAATAAGATAAAAATATTCCCTGTGCAGTCAATTTATCAGCATGTCTGCTGGGTTCTCTCTAAAATATACAGATCAGATTTTTTTCTCCATTTATAAAATTGCCCCTTTAGGTCATTTAGACTGTAGTAAAACCTTCTAAGCTATCTGCTTCTTTGTTTATCTCAATATTCTACTCTAAACAGAACGGACCAGGTAATCTTTTTAAAGTATAAATTAGATTATTTCAATTCTTTATTTCTAACCCTCAAGTAGCTTTCCATTATAATTAGACTTAAATCTAAATAATTTTCAATGGGATTCAAGATTCTATGGACCATTTCCTGTCTGACTTTGTTTCCTATAGATTTTTCTTTTATGTACAGTAAAATAGATGCACTGGCCTTTTCATTCCACTTCACCGCCTTTTCACTTGATTTTCTTCCTGTCTGGAATGTTCTTTCCTCAATATTTCTACTTGACTCTCTTTGACATTCTTCAGATACCGATTCAATTGCAATGTGTACATTAAGCCTCTCTCATGAGCCTGTTGAGCAGAGGTTTGGTCTGTTTTAAGAGTACTGGGCACACACTACATGCTCACAATTGTAAATAACAAATGAAGTAAAGAAAATAATGTTGAATTGTGGGAAGAATGAACCAAATGGATAACTTCGGGAAAGGCACTACTTTAAACAAGATAGGCCAAGCTTTCAGGAGATTTGATAGCTTTATCCAAGTGTCAGCTAAGACTTCAAGGATAAGCTAAGGTCATAGATGAGTATTCCACTCAAGGCAAATAGCAAATGTGAAGCCCCTAAATTTGGAAAATTTTGGATATTAGTGATATATGTCCAATGCGCCCGGAGCACGGATAAGTGACAAGGGTGGAACTGAGGGATGAGACTGGAGATGGGTGTAGTTTGGCAGATGCTTACAAACCATGGTAATGTATTGAATTTTATTCTAAGTACAATGAGAAAGTGAGGAAATATTTGTAAGCAGAGGAGCAACATGGTCTGGTTAGTAGCAATAATCACTCTGGTTGTTCTGTTAAAAAAATATAAAGCAAGAGAGAAAATCAGGATTCCAGTTAGAATACTATAAAGTAGATCAACTGAAAGGTAGTCAGGCTTGGTTTTTCTATTTGCATTTTTTTTTTCCATTCCTTTAACTATAGACCTCAGGAAATCACATTTTCCTGCACTTACAGATTCTAATCTTTATATTTGTATGAGTGTCTGTTGTGTTGTGCATGTTACCCTATATTAAGTCATATTTACAGCATGTTTTTTTTTAAACAACAGTTTACCTAATTGAAGGTAATAATTTAATTTATTATAAATTGGAACTATAGGGTGACTATAGGCCCAGCTTCCCAGAAAAGTTCTGATTTATATCTCCTATTGTCCTATGTAATTAATAATATCAGCTCCTTTTATTCCCAGATGTTCTGGTTTGTAGGATATATGACTCCTCTACCATAATAGTAACAAAAATTCTAAATTAAAAGAGATGAGTAAATGCATTATATGCGTTTGCACATATGTGTAAATGCAAATAACCATATATTGTGTGATATTGGCAGTGTAGGATGCCACAGGAATGGAGAGATGAAGTGGGAAATGATTAGTATGGCCCTGTCCTGCTTAAAGGGCTGTGACACCTGTTCTTAGGTTATCTGTCCACAGTAAATTTATTCTCTGAGGTAGATGTCAGGCTTTGAGTAACCAGGAAAACCAGAGCACTGGTGCATTTTCACCCATGTCCCTCCACCACCTCACCACAACCAAAATGGCCATGCGTTTTTGTGAGTTAACTTTCCGTTAGACCAGAGATGTCAGGTACAGAGCCTTGCTTGCTGCTACCAATCACTTTTGGTCCGGAGGGGATTAATAATGCTCCATCACTGCCCTCTGAGCCTAGAAAAGTTCTCAAAATCCTTCTGAACATGGTATTCTCAGCAGTTTCTATCCATCAGCTAGACTGGCTGGCCTGCAGGACGAAACCTGTGTGGCATCCACACATGGCCCATTCTCCTGTCTGCTTCTTTTGTGCCCTCACTCTTGAGAATGTGAAGTGACAGTAGAAACATTGCAAATACTGGGACTTAATCTTTGTTCTTTATTATAAAGGTACTAACCTTAGCATGGACTGCTTTACATTTCAAATACTTGTATCATTTGTCTTTAGAGCTAACAGGAATTGAATTGCGACTTCCTATGAGGCACAAGTTGAGAGGAATTTTAACTTTTTTCTACCAAATTAGAAAGCCGGCCAGTGACACTGATTACTTAAGAGGATTTCAAGGGTTCTTATATCTTCTAACCTCTTTAACGGCTGGGCCACTTCTCCAGACTCTGTGCTATCATGGTTTCCTGTTCCATTAAAAATACAATAAAAATATCATGAATGACTTACTGCATCCAGCAATTTCCAGGTGTTTTCTTCTTGATCTATGTGGCCTGTTTTAGTAATGCTCTTGAGAGATTTTTCAAAAAATAATGTCAGAGTACTCTTGAGGAAAACTGATTGCTCCCCATAGAAAAGCTGGAAGGCAAAGAGAAAAATAATATCGCTCCTGTGTACAATATCAAAAAACTGAGGCATAGAAAGTCTACATTTTTTGCCAAGGGTTTACTTGTTGTAGGTTGCCTTGAAGTGGCAAAATATAATTTATGACAGTTGTCTGATGTATATTCTTCCTGTCTTTCCTCATAGCAAGTGCTTTTTTTCCCCTTAGTATGCTTCACACTTCATACCCCAAAACCCCCCACATGCACTGATAGAGGAGAAAGAGGATTTTTATGTCCAATCCAGAAAGGGATGGATGATTCTACAGCTGCTTTTGTTTTATTCTCTGTGCAACCGCTATCCAGACTAAGACACAAATTAAACGAAGAAAAGGAAATATTTATACTCTGTTTGAAATGATGCCAAAAGAGAAACCATTATTGGTACTTCTCAGGAAGAAAAAGGAAAACATTTTTGTTCTCACCTGAAATTCCTTGCAAAAATATATGCTTGGTTTCAGCTGCTAGAAAAGGGAATGTTCTTTTATTGACATAACTTGGGGAAAAAGTGCTGAGCCAGTTCATTATTTGTTGATTTCAGCTTTCATGTTCTAATTTGGGATCAACCACAAGATACACAGCGGTACTCTTAGCTTCATTAATCGTAATAGAAGAGTTAATCATTTCAGTAATATTCTGTCTAATGAGATGCGTGATCTCCTCATGTGAAAACAGAGTGTATGTTGGTTGGAAATGTTCATTCTTGTGACCTCAGCCACCATGTGTCAGAGGGCATCCAAGGACACTTATTAGAGTAAGAGAGACATGGGAGATTGTATAGAAGAGGAAGACGACCTAAAGGTATAACTGAGGCTAAGGTGGGAGGGCGCCTGAATGAGGAATAAAGGTGAAAACAAGCAGAAGCTTTAGGCCTGACTCCATCAGCTCTTTTCTCCGTGTCTTTCTCAGTGATACTAAAAAGAATTCCTGTTCTTTGCTTTCATTATAAATATCTCGAGGAAATGAAAATAATGTAAATACTGTTAATGTAGAATAATTGTAGCATGATACTGACATTAGGTTTCCCTAATAGACTTGTATCATTTTTAGTGTTGAAATTTGACACTTGCATTAGGGTATGCTGAGTCCTGTAAACTCCAGACCGCAGTGATTATTAGCACAACAAAGGTCTGTTTCTCATGTAGATCACAATTGGGTGCAGGTCAACAGGAAAGCAATTTTGGCCTTTGGCTTAAAGTGAACAGAAGAGAGAAAGAACATGAATGATCTCACAAGAGGGTTTAGGGGTCAAGTCCCTGCATCTTTGACTTGAAGCCATACTGTTTGCCAGTACTCCATCACATGGCACTATCTGACTCCAGGGAGACTGGGATGTGTCCTGAAGCAGTGTGTCCTGCAAAGGGAGGACCCAATATAGTCTGCCACAGCTAGTTCTACAAGGTTAGCCACTGAAAAGTAAACTACTTTATGACCACATGCTGGTTTTGGGTTTCACAGAAGTCTCTGCATTTAGCAATCTGTGTTACATTATAACATATGTTAAAGTGACTTTTTTTTCCCTTATTTTGTTGTTTACCTAGATTTGTGTTATAAGAGGTTATATGTTTAATCTCATATTTCTTTCTACTGTTTGAGGAGTTGCCCTTTGGAGAATTCTGCATTTTTGTTTGCCAGAAATACCATTACTTTGGCAACTGTGCAATTCTGTATTTTTATACATATATACATGTACACATTTATATGATATATATATCATACTATTTTATACATACACATATAATCATACTATTATTCTCTACTCTGAAAGTGGTTTTCCCATAGTTACTGCACTGGAAACCAAAACTGGGGAGCTGTGACTTTATTCCCAGATGTACCACCTTTCACTTTTCAGTAAGAATCTTATTGTCCAGACCATTTCTCAAAAGTATTAAAAAACAATTACAGCTCCAAAGATGAATTTCTTTTTTGTATTTTTATTTCTTTTAATTTCTGTTTTAAAGGTAAATATGCCCACTTGTGTTAATTTTCAATCTGCTAGTTATCTCCCAGTCTCATCCTTTTATTCTGGCCCTTAATTTAAACCTGGTTCCATGAAGCTCCAGCTTGAACAAAAATATAGATTAAAATGTTTCAGTGTAATTCGTATGTTGTTGATGGTAAAATAGGTGTATCTAAAGTCCACACAGCCCTAATTTTTCTAACTTGAATTATATTGTAATGTCACTAAGACTCTCCATGGACTCACACACAAACTTAAAATAGGAGAAATAGCTTCCTAATTCACCTGTTCATAGTAACAAATTTCCTTTTTTATCACTCAAATGTTTTTAACTTACTTTTTTTAATTCTGGTATAATGCACATACAGTGTTATATTAGTTTCAAGTATACAATAGTGATTCACCAGCTCTATACATAGTGTTCATCATAATAAGTGTAATCTTGTTCCTCTTTATTTTATCTATCTCCTTACTCCCCCCGCCTTGCACTCGGGCAAAAACCTGTTTGTTCTCTATATTTAAGAGTTTGGGGCTTTTTGTCTATTTTATTTTGTTCACTTGTTTTGTTTTATAAATTCGACCTATTTTTCTTACACGGAGCGTTCTTAAAATGTAGTTTTGCCTATTGACAGGATTTCAACTCCTGAAACAAAGACAAGTTTATTAACAATATCTGCCAAGAATAATTTGACCTTCACGTATATAGTATCATTTAAAATTTGAGTCCAGGATATAGGGGCATATGGACAGGAGACTTAATATTGACTGGATTTGTTTTGCCTGAACTTGAATGCTAACTTCCTTAAAGTCCTGAGGAAGGGGAGTTAATTTATTTCACTTGAAGTTTCCCCTTCTGCAAAATTGGAATAACGCCCATATTGCAGGATCTTTGTAACAATTTAATGAGGTAAAGTAATGACTTGCAACTTTTTAAAATTGCGATCTATGTTTAAAAAAATACTTTAACACTTGGAACGAATAAAACTTAAAATTCAAAGAATGATGGGCACCTGAGTGGTTCAGTCAGTTGACTTCCCACTCTTGATTTCTGCTCAGGTTATGATCTCACAATTTTTTGAGCTGGAGCTCAGATCAGCTCTGCACTGACAGTGTGGAGCCTGCTTGGGATCCTCTCTCTTTCTCTGACCCCTTCCCCCCATGCTGTCTCTCTCAAAATAAATAAACTTAAAAAAATTCATACCATGATACTTATACAGGTTTACACAATAAAGATATTTTACTGTATTGAAATGCTGATTTGAATTTATATTAAAATGTAAATGTTACATGATCTGAGTTCTTAAACAATAATGGGTAGAGATTTAAAATTTTAATGCCACCCTGGTACTCTGACCTGTAGCCTGAAAATTGGCATTGTTGATGAAGCTAAGTAAGACTGGATATCAAATAATATGCGGCTTTTGAATGATACCAACACTATGCTGATTTCTGTGTGTGGTTTTTAGAGAATTCCAGAAAATTAACAACTGTTTTGTTCTTTATTACTTACATAACCATCTAAAACTTCTTCAATTTCATGCCACGAGTGTGGCCCATATTACATATATTGAGATTCTGGGCACATTCACATATTTATTTCCCTCTCCATTTGTTAAGAGTGGCCTCTTTCAAGTCTCAGAAACTGATTAGAAATTCTCTAGAGAGCCCAAATCATGGAGCAATTGCCATGTTTCTTTTTTTATATTACTCTGTAATTTATTCTGTGGTAGATATTAACATTTTCCAGAGAGATTAAAAGCCACTCTCTTGGTGAGAGTTTAAGGTCTGTGTTGGTTAGTGTTGTTGTAATAAAGGCAGATAAAAATGGGTATACATAGATTGCAGAAAACTTTGCAAATCTCGTAGAGAAAATTGAACTTGTTTCAGGAAGCAGTGAAAATCTTAGGATAGGGAAACAGTAGGGGAAAAGGAGATTCTTAGGTCATTTTGTTAAGCAAAGACACAAAAAAATCATGGACAGAGAAAAGATACACCAGAAAAGATAATATTCAGTGCAAATATAAACATGTATTGGTAAGGACTCAGAGTAGGTGATAGTGATGCAATACAAGGAAAAATAAAAACATTTAAACACATACATACATATGTAGCCAAAGAGCTTGATATATCTGAGTAATTCCTTTTTTTCCTCCATGAAAAAAGGAATTTTGCACATATCCAAATTTCCTATCCTGGAAGAGTGGCATAATGGTGGTAATACCAAAATAAACTCATACACAAAGGAGCTGGTCTTTGAAGGAAGATACTATATTTGCCCATGCAGATTCTAACATGAATCCAGAGTTGAGAACAACGTATTAAAGCAAGCTTGTAATTCAGAATTAGATACTTAACCTAAGTTAAATAAGCAATATGCAAAAAATCGAGGAGAAAAAAATGGCTAAGAATAAGAAGTATTTGCCTTGGGAGATAATACTCTTTTACTGAAAGGACTTAAATAGAATGCTGTCCACTTTATAAAGTAGGGAACACCTTCTTTTGTAAAGGAATCTATGCCTTATATAGACAATTGAATGAACTGAGGTCCTTTCTTCTAGTTATTTGCAGACTAATCTTGAGAAGAATCACACTGATGAGAAGCTGGTCTGGACAGGCAGACTAACGAGTTCCTCCCCTGCGTGATCATTTTTGTCCAAAAATCCTGGGCTTAATAACAAGTGAAAGATGAAGATAGATTGAGGCCTTCCCTTTATTCTTGGAGCCAATCTGACCATCAGACTGTTGTCTTCTAATCTGATCCCAAGCACGTAATGACGTGGCCAGCTTCCAGGAGCCTGTCTATCCTCAGAGTAGTACAGTGACTTGTGTGAAGCCCTAGATCTTTGACTGCATCGTTAGGCTGAGCAGAGGGTGAGGAGAGTATGGATGGGGAGCTTTTGCCTAGTATCCTCCAGCTATTTACCTGGTGTTGAGCTCTCATTCCAATAGGTCACATTTTTTTTTTTCTTTAGACTTGTTAGATACCATAAAAACCAATCCCAAACCCAAACTTTGTCATCCCTCTTAAGTGTTAGCACTGTCAACAGTTTATTCTTTTCTGGGTTGGAGGAATGAAGTGGGGGAAAGTGCTGTCCATGTTGCTATGCTGTGCATTTCTTGTACTCTTCTCAATCCCTCCCTCCTCCTTATCCAGATGGAGGCTTGTTAAAATAGGCTTCTTTTTCAAGAAGGAACTAAATCTAAAGTGTGATTTTACAGGGGTTTCCAGATGCAGGAATATGGGAACACTGGGTTGAAAGAAAGAGTAATGGAACAGATTTGATGCAGGCTGCCTTAATCAGATATTTTAGTCATGAGTGCACCTTGCCAATATGGGACTGAAGTAAAGATGACAGCTCAGGACTGAAGGTTCACATTTGGCAGGTATCCACCTAAATATAATGACTAAAGTAACAGAATGGAATGTTCTTATAAGGGTGAGATGCTTGGCACATTCACAGAAGAAACAGAAGGAGGTGAAGGAAATAGAGCCAATGGAGTCAAATCCCCTAAAATGTTACAGAACGATGAGAACAAAGGACAATAGTTTGGTAATTTATCCATATAGAAAAGAACTATGAGAGGTTGAATGTTGCAAGAAGGGAGACCATGGCTGCAGAGAAATAGAAAATGCTGAAGGAGATGAGTAGGATATAGGATCTGGAGAATGTGGGCAAGGGTAGGTACAGGGTACTGGGACAGGAATGAGATTAAGATAGGCAAGTGGGGCGCCCGGGTGGCTCAGTTAGTTGGGTGGCTGACTTCGGCTCAGGTCATGATCTCACGGTTCATGAGTTTGAGCCCCGTGTTGGGCTCTGTGCTGACAGCTCAGAATCTGGAGCCTGCTTCAGATTCTCCCTCCCTCTCTATCTGCCCTCCCCCTGCTTATGCTCTGTCTCTCTTTTTCTCTCTCTTAAAAATAAACATTAAAGAAAATTAAAAAGGATAGTAAGACAAGAGCCTAAAGGAATATGAGGGATAGATACAGGAAGAGCGATGTGGCACCATAAAGAAAAGAAAGTGAATTATATTTGGATAATTGATGGCAGGTCCTCATGTGAAAAAATATTGAACTTGGATTTTAAAGAATGTTGCCAAAGTAAATAAACCAATGTCTGTCTCCAGAAACACTTATAAAAGTGGGTAACCATAAATGTCTCTCTGGTAAAGTATGACTTAAAAAGTTGTAAATTATTTTTTGACTTTTAATGTCAAATTTCGATCCTAAAAATGATTTCTTGAAATTCTCATTGTCCACTGAGAATTGCACTCCATTTGTGTACTATTATATGTGTTACAATTTTTACTATTTGCCACATAGTTCTTCATTAAATCCATAATCTAAGCTTATAAAGAAGTAACATTTTGTTGTCTTCCCTGCTAATAAGTAATGAGGCAGTTTATTATGAATCCAGTGCTACTGGCATTAGTCATCTCAGCACTATTATAATTAAATATGTCTTGTGCCACAGTTGAATTGGAATAGAATTGCAAAAAGCCACTATTGAATTAGAAGCAACACAGGTTTCTGTCCCTTCATTATGTAAATCTAAGTTTCCAGAAGATATCTGATCAGCAGGGACTGTCAGGCCACCTACAATTACCTGCCATAAAGTCTCTCTGCCACTAACATGAGCTTCTTTCTCTGCAGGTGCTATAATTTCCTCAGGGGGAAACATTATCAGGTAAAGAAAATGTATACATGTTTTATCATTCAGACTTTTTCAGAAGAATTTTAAAATAAAATTTTCTTTTTGTCTTTGTGTATTTCTCTTTACTGAGATCTTCCACAAGCATTAATGGAGACCCTACTGTATGAAAGGAATGATATGCAATAGGTATAAAATAATACCTTGTATTTATATGTCTTTATGACACCCTGTATAATACCTTGTATTTATTGGTCTTTGAAATCATCTGAGAACTCCTATAGATATCACCTCCTTTGGGCTTCAGAATAATTATGTGAAGAACATAGAACAGATATAACTATGTGTGATAGTTGAGGAAATTGAAATTCATGGATGTTAATATTTATTCTTTCTTCCTCACCTTATATAGTTTCATTAAAATGCCAGTGATACAGCCTCACAAACTCCGAAAATCCCAAGGAATTCCACCTGCTTATGTGGAAACTTTGTAATATTTCACTTGGAACTCCAATTGTTGAAAATATAAATTATTAGCTTAAGAGTGAAGCAATTATCCTAGACAGGAATTTTTTTAAACAATGACTTTCTGTGAGATATTTTCCATTCTAATAGAGCATATCATCTTGATGGATTAGAAGATAAAAAAAAAAACAATTTAAAAGCAGAATTCTGGATAACGTCTGCAATACAGAAGGGTAAATAGTGAGATTAATTTTACATTGGTTTACTCATCTATAACAAAGGTCAATTAGCTATTCGAGAGAAATTTCCACAATTTGGATTATGCCATAGGAATTTAAATCTCTGCTGGAATGAGAATCACTGCATATCCTATCTTCTGCTGCTTCCGTCATCTGGGAAATTATTGGCCAGAGTACGCGATAGACCTCTGCATACAGGAGTCTGGGAAGTAGTAGAGGTGAGGGAAAGGAAAATTAATGAGAAAGAAAATTAATACTTAAGAGTCACAAATACAAGAAATCACAAAGGCACATTAAAAGCTCAGGAATAGTCTAGAGTTGATATGAAGCGTCTGCTCCGGTTGGAATGTTTCTCAGGTAGGAGTTTTCATGGTTGCTATGTCAAGACTGAATGACAGAACTGACTTGTGAAAGCCGATCATGTGCATTTCTTCTCTGTTCTGTGGTTAAGGTCAGGTTTTTAGCTTTTCACCATGGGGGGAGTATTTACAATCCAAAAATTGGTAACTCTTACAAATCAGACTCTGTCTCCATGCCTGCTACTCTTTTCTCCACAGAGTCAGTTCTTAAACACCGGAATGTCATTCTCCTACCTCAGTTCAGGAATTTTCTGCAATGTGAAGCCTATCACAGCCAATATAGGGGACTGGAGCTCAGGTTCATGTTCTTATCAGGAGAATGGGGTAAAGTTGTGACAAGTAGGGACTGGTAACAGCCAAATTGTAAAGACTTGAGACAACAAAGTGTTTGGAAGGCAAGAACTATGGACTTGACAAGTACCTCTGGGGTTTGGAGGAGGCTGAAGCATAGTGAACATGTTGGTATTCGGGAAGCATGTCTATAATGACACTAGTCTGGAATGTTGCCTCAGTCTAGAACCAATGCTTTAGTTAACAAAGATTTTCTAATATGCTTCCAGTCGTTGTCAAGATTGGCTTAGGAAAGAATGGGGCTCATGCTCTTTGTTGATTGAGACTTTAATAAAAAGATATGCAGTCCATGTGTTTTATATAGATTGCTTAAATCATTAAAATAACCTTTCAGAAGCAGTAGGGTTATTCAGATTTTGTTGGATAGAAAGAGCCTCTCAGTGGCAGAGATTTTCTTCAAATCACCCTGCTGGTAATAGGCAATATTGATTTGGCATAGTGATCTTGGCATCTTCTTTACTGTGCCAGATTGCGGTAATGGAATTATGGACCAAGTATCCTAAGTACTCCAAAGATGAACGATTTCTGTTTATGTAGGGGTTTATTTTATAGATGAGGATTTATTTGTGGAGGATGGGTCCAGGTTGGTAGAGCCGTAGGTGAGAGATCATTAAAGACAACGCAATTCTATGGTTCAGATGAGAATTGGTAAATCCTGTGAGGATATTGTAGAAGGAATGTTGAGAAAGGCGCATAGTCAAAAGATGTAACGGGACATGGGATTAGATTGATTTGAGGGCGATAAAGAGGGGGGTGCTCTTTAAATGATTTTGATTATATACATGACACTTCCTTCCGAAATACACCACCAGTATGTATTAATTTGTAGGATGTGTGGCCTTTTCTCTACTCTGCCAATCTCTTGAATTAGGTGAGGGTCCTTCCATAGTCTCTTGGCCACCTTTCTCCTCTCACTGCTTCTCTCCTCTCCCTTTCCCTTTCCTTGTCAAGTCCAAATCTTATTCTTAGGACAGTTTTTTGCTGACTTGATATGTCCCTACTTTATACAATTAAAGCCAAAAAGAATAGACCTATTCCCATTGGTTTTATTTTAATGAGTGTTTTCTGTCTAGTGCAGAACAAATACACATTATCATATTTAACACTCAGAACAAAAAAAAATATTCATTGAACTCTTCCTGTATGACTCAGTAGATGCTATTATTACCTGCTTTGCATAATTTAAACCAAGGCATGGAATGTTTAGCACATAAGGTGCCCAGAGTCACACAGCTAGTAGGTGGTGAAATGAAAATCAAGCCTGGATTTGCCTCAAGGCTTAAACTTTAACCACTGTGCAAGTATGTTACCCTCTACTCTACTCAACAACAGTGGGTGGGAGCCAGTGTTCTGCAGGTGTGGCATATGGAATCGACACTCGAAATGTTGGTCTAATCACGTACAGGAGAGTCTGGATTTTTCTCTCAAGTGCCCGAATAGAGTAAGACACATTGCTTTACATAATTATAGAAGACTTTTACCATTCTAATCATATTTCTATAGATTTTTCAGTTTTACATCTGGTTGGAACTGTTAAGTTAGATTTCTTTTTTCCACTTTTTCCATTAATACTATTGGAGTTATTTTCAAAACTGACCTATGAAGAGAATAATTCAGGAGTCACAAATCTGTTTTTCTAACATTGTTTTCACACATGCATCAGAGACCATCTGTTCGAATGTACATTGTTAGTTTTCATTAATTTTTTTTTTTTTTTTAATTTATGGTCTTTACATAGGTATAATTTTGTGCAATGCCCTGTGAAGGGTGGACTTTTTTTTAAAGCCAATTATCAGACAAAGATAATAACATTTAGAGAAGAAAACCATGAGGAAACTCCAGCTTGTTTAGAATGTCTACAGTGATCATATTTTACATTTTATTGCCAAGCACTTCTCTAACATTATAACAGCTTCACTACTAGTAATCATTGGGCTTCTAAAAAGTAAAAGGGCATTTAAGTATGGAGATTAACATTGCTAGAGAGATAAGATTCAAAGCGCTTGCTTTGTGAATCCTACATTAACCTATCTAGATAAACCATGTTTACCTCTCTGGAAGTACTATAGGTATTAAACTGAGGACTAATAAACATTACAACCAAATTATATCTTTCTCCTATACAAAATCTGATTACTTTTCTCTTCTAAGAAGTTATAAATAGATCACATGTATATATCACCAAGTGTATCTCTCTATATATCTACATATAAAGATATGCATTACATTCTGTATTTTATATATTTGGTAATATGTATGTGTATGAGCAGGTATGTATGCATTTTTAATGACTGTTCAATTATCCTCTGTACAAATGTCAATAGCAGAAAGCTGCCTCTCAGGTCAGTACTAAAGTGAGCAATTAGTTTTAGGTGGATTTTCTGAGCAGAAAGAAATACAATGAAAGGGACTTCTATGTAGACTATTGTTTAAAACTCAGTGAAACTCTGGGTCTAGAAATAGTTGCTCATTTCCTTTAGGTGTCACACCTGATTAGTGAAATCAATAAACAAGGGAAATAGATTTTCACCTGCAGTCACCATTTTTGTCTTTCTATATATATTTTTCTCTAAAATTTCAATATCTGAGACCACGAAAATTCAAAACCAGAGAAGCTATATTCATAAAATACGTATAACTCTGAGAATAATTCTGCCTACTGCATTTTGTACTTTTAAATAGTTTTTTTTTTTTGCCCCCAAATCCTGCTTGCTAAAGCACAAATGGAGAGTCTCATCTTTCATAGATAATGCATGTCCAGTACTGTATATAGTTTTAGCTATATTGCAATATCTTTTAATTCAAAAGATTTTAAATTGCCTGCTATCTTTCGATGAGGACTCTTTTGGTACATTTCCCATTCTGATCCTGTTAAAACAGCTTGCGAGTTACCAGAATTTTTGCCAAGCGTCAGCATGTTGCTATCGTGTTTCTCTTTGTGTAGCCCTCTTTCCTCTAATCAACTTATTGCTAAAACATTTTATATGCATACTCAAATTAATTCAAGTCCAGGCCTATGTTAGGATCCTATCATATAATTGCCAAAAAGTAGCAGAGGTAGGTATGATTTGCTCCTTGCTAAATAATTAGACCGTGTCAATGATTTAAGACCTAACTATTGGAGGAAAGCTGTCTTAATAAATGAGTCTATTATTTTAAGAAGATTTAGCAATCATGCATTTTCTAATATTGATTTCCACTAAATTCTGTCTTGAAATTAATGAGATTGATAATAAAAACCTTTCATTCACTTTGATCACAATAGATTTAATGAATAGATTGGCTGCGTGCAGAGTCCCACAACCCGATTCATTTGGGAGCAAATGGCATAATATAATAGAAGATGTAATGATTGCAGTAAAAAACACAGATGTGGCTGAGCTTAAAAATCAGTTAATCAAATGTGAAAGAAAGGGGAAGCATGGTATGCTACAGATCAGTGTACATCACTTTCGTATTGTTTAGCGTTTTTCTTTAGATTATGCTTTCTTATTTTATATAGTTGAGCTTCATTTCCTATTACCATGGACTGCCATCCATGAGTGGGTCCTTAAAGAAAAATGCTACGATAAAATGAGTAAGATTAAAAAAATGGCCATTTGTATTTTAATATGTAGGTGTGACACATTAGATGAAATACTGCCACTCAGAGTTACTTGAGAAAATATATACACAGGGTCAGTTTCGATGAAGAGGTAAAAATTGAAGAGGAGTTATTTTCCTGAATTAGTTCCATGTACTAAAAACTAATTGATTTCTAGTCTTTGGATACCTTGCTAAAATGCTTCAATTTATAGCATAGTATAGTATCTCATTAGTATTTCAGATTGAGAGTTTATCCTGCAGTCCACCTTCTCTGTCTGGGAAAATTAACTCATTCAATTATAAGATCAATGAGTTTAAATAAATCTCATAGTCTTTACAATCTCCATTTTTTTTTATATCCAATTCAAGGACAGCATTTAATATATATTTTTAAAATATTTTTTAACATTTATTTATTTTTGAGAGACATAGAGACAGAGCGTGAGCAGGGGAAGGGCAGAGGGAGAGGGAGACACAGAATCCGATGCAGGCTCCAGGCTCCGAGCTGTCAGCACAGAGTCTGATGCGGGGCTCGAACTCACACACCGTGAAATCATGACCTGAGCCGAAGTCAGCTGCTCAACCGACCCATATTTTTTTAATTAATAGTTTACTGAGATAGAGTTCACATACCATAAAATTAACTTTTTAGCAGTGTACAGTTTGGTAGTTTTTAGTGTATTCACAAAGTTGTGCAACCATCACCACTATCTAATTTCGGAACCTTTTCATTACTTCAAAAGAAACCTTTAGTACACTTTAGCAGACATCCCCACCACCCCCTGCTAGCCCCTGTCAACCACTAATCTAACTTTGTTGCTATGGATTTGCCTAACGTGGACATATTATATAAGTAAAGTTAAACAATGTGTGGTCTTTTGTGACTGGCTTTTTTCATTTAATGTTTTCAATATTTTAGAATGAATCAGCACTTTGTTTCTTTTTTTTTTTTTTGGCTGAATCATATTCCATTGTATATGCATACCACATTGTATTATTTTTATAAGTTATTTAAATTCCAATTAATATACAATGTAATATTAGTTTCAGTGACTCAACACTTCCATACAATATCTGGTGTTCATCACAAGTCTACTTGATCTCATCTACCTCCCCTCTAGAAACCATTAGTTTACACTTTATAGTCAAGAGATTATTTCTTGCTTTACCTCACTCTCTCCTTTTTCCCCCCTTTTCTTGCTTGTTTTTTAAATTTCACATATGAGTGAAATCATATGGTATTTGTTTTACTCTATTTCACTTAACATGATATACTCTCTACCTCCATCCACATTGTTGCAAATTGTAAGATCTCCTTCTTCTCTAGGGCTGAGTATTTATATATATTTGTATATATTATATACATATTTATAAATAAATTTATCATTTTACAAATAATAAATAATAATAATACTGTTTTATAAATAAATATATTTACTTTTAAATGAATTTATAAATATATTATATATATTATATATTTCTTTATAAATAAATATATTTTGTATACATATACGTGTATTTATAATGCCACCTCTTTACTCATTCATCAATCCATGGACACTTGGGAGGATGCCATAATTTAACTATTGTAGATGATACTGCTATAAACATTAGGACACATGTATCCTTTCCAATCAATATTTTTTTATTCTTTAGGAAATACTTAGTAGTGCAATTGCTGGATCATTGGGTGGTTCTATTTTTTACTTTTGAGGAAACTCCATACTGTTTTCCAGAGTGGCTGCACTAGTTTTCCGTTCCCACCAGCAGTGCAAGAGGGTTCCCCTTTCTCTACATCCTCACCAAAACCTGTTGGTTGGTGTGTGTTGATTTTAGCCATTCTGACAGGTGCAACGTGATATCTGATTGTAGTTTTTATTTGTCATTCCCTGATGATGAATGATGTTGAGCATCTTTTCACGTGTCTGTTAGCCATCTGGATGTCTTCTTTGGAAAATTGTCTATATATGTCATCTGCCCGTTTTTTAGTAGCATTATTCATTTTTTGGGGGTAGAATTGGGTAAGTTCTTTATAGATTTCTGATACTAACTCTTTATCTGATATGTCATTTGGAGATAATCTTCTCTCATTCCATAGGTTGCCTTTTAGTTTCTTGTTTCCTTTGCTGTAAAGTATCTTTTTATTTTGATGAAGTCTCAATAGTTTATTTTTGCTTTTGTTTCCCTTGTCTCAGGAGACGTATCTAATAAGAATTTGCTATAGCCAGTGCCAAAGTGGTTACTGCCTGTTTTCTTCTCTGCAGTTTTTATGGTTTCAAGTTTTGCATTTAGGCCTTTTATTCATTTTACATTTACTTTTGTCTATGGTGTAAGAAAGTGGTACAGTTTCATTCTTTTGCATGTTGCTGTCCAGTTTTCCCAACATCATTTATTGAAGAGCTTCTTTTATTCCATTGGATATTCTTTTTTGCTTTGTCAGAGGTAAATTAATTATACAATCTCCATGTATTTTTGTCCCTTCTATATAGCAGTTCCTTAAATAGTTTTCGAATGCATAAGTAACTAAATAAATGAAATATTTCACACTCTGAAAGAACTTTGCATTTATTATTATTATAAGGCAATAAAGAACCATAATAAAATTAAGAACAAGACCAGTGTTAGAAGATACACAAACAAAATGCTGTCAGTGGGTAGATTTGAGAGAGAACGTATGCATAACACACGTGGTTGAAAGATTAAGATGTGAAAGTCTCATAATTATTTTATACATGGATTATACACTTTTCCTGTATTTCAAAAGTATTCTCTCAAAATTTTCCTCAAAAATTATCCAAAAAATGGTAAAAGGCAATAAAACTCTCTTCTGATTCAGAAAACATTTAATCGTAGGCACCAAAGATTTAGTAGAGAACTCTAGCCTTCCTACCCAAAGTATCTCTATCACCTCCGTATTGCTGCTTCTGAGGTTTTGGTGTGCTTTCTACAAGACTGGAGTTAATAAGGCATAGGTTTCAATTTTATTCTAGATTCTAGACTTCCTCCCTTCCCTCTCCAGAAGCCACATTACATGGGCCCGGCTGAATCACCCATGCTTTGTCAGTACATTTTTTGCAGCCAGCTTCCTTGGGTTATTCAGAGATTAATATTTTGATTCCTGCCATTTGTGACTTGAGGGCAAATCAGGCCTTACAGATCATATATGTTCTTTCTGAATTAATGCTAAAATATAAGGAGTTGGGGAAAGAAACTCAGCCAAGGGGAAACAAAGCAGCTTTGGTGACATAATTAAACAAACAAGAAGTTCCATGGTGGGTTTAAAGTCAGATGATATGGGGGTTGAATTTGACTTTGCTATTTAATGTATGTGCATGCTACAGTAATTCCACATAGATTTTAAGATGTACTTCTTACAACAACTTTGAGAGGTATGCATTTCAGCCCCATTTAACCAATGTATTTGAAACTCAGAAGTGAAGTAACGTGCCCAATTTTGTACAGCTACTAAGGATGCAATGAGGGGAAGTTAAAAAAAAAAGTCTTGTGAAACCATTTTGGCTTTGCCATTAAGGCAAAGTATATTGCTTTCTTTTTATATAATAAAACATACCCTGGACAGGACCTTAGTACATTACAGATTCAGGAATTAGTTATGGCATCAAAGATTTTCAATTTCTACTACTTGTGTAGACAAAAAAATGTTTAGTCAGTAAATAATAGTAATAATCTAAAAAGTATGGTCTTTAAGTATATTTATTTTGATTTAACATATGAGCTATATAAGATATTGTGCTTTATAATGTTTAAATAATTAGTAGTGTGCATTTCACTTTCATTTAATGACCAAAACTATAACATTTTATCAAATCAAGTTACTCATTTTTTTAATTAAGCGCATGGTAATTTTTACCCATATTCAGAATGCTCCTATTATAATTCATATATTATACCGTGATGTTTTATAATGTGAAGGTTGCTTTTTTTCTTCTATTGAAGTATTCTGAGATTAATGATACCTATAGTGATCATGAAATTAGCCTATTAAATAGAAGTCAAAAGTCGTTAAGGTAAATATTCACATCAGCAACTGTGTACAAGTCTTGCATTTTGTTTTGTTTTTATGGAGACGGTAGAAGAGCAATTATATACACAGGGACACAAGGGATCCAATTCTGCTACTAATGTCAGAGGTAAGAAAATGGCATTATGGTCTTCCAATATTACAAGGAGAATTATCCTTCAGTAGGCATTGGAGAATTGTATTCAATCAGCCCAAATCCATATTAAAGCAATGTGTGTGGGGAAGTGACTTGTGATGGTTAAAGTAACACTCTATTTACCTGGAAATTTCATGTGACAAACAACCATTTAGAAACACTGTTAGAAGTAGTCCAAGAAATGGTTAAGCCAAAAAATATTTTTTCAAAGTGAATCAATTTCTTGAAGTGGAGAAAAAATAGAGAATTAGGAACCTAGAGAAACGTACTTTTGAATTACTAGTGTTGTGACTTTAGACAAGCGACTTAACCTTTCTGTTATCTCCTCATCTCTAATACGGTTTAGAGTAAGTTTTGCAGCAGGAAGAAATAAACTGTGTTAAGCCCCTCTCTCGCTCAGTGACTGACATGCAAAGGACAATTAGGGAATGGCAGGCTAGCGAAGTCTAAACACTTCCATCTACCACCTGTGACTGAGCTTTTGTGAGATTATTTTCTATGGAATGCTATTTA
The DNA here is from genome assembly GCA_030068075.1 of Paguma larvata. NCBI lineage: Eukaryota > Metazoa > Chordata > Mammalia > Carnivora > Viverridae > Paguma > Paguma larvata. The sequence goes on along the minus strand of CM057838.1, from coordinate 35,055,837 downwards.
GCTTGTTTCCTGCTGGTGAGTACGGTCAGGGCTCTGTTAGGCCAGCCTATGCAAAAATGGAGCAAAGATGTAGTTCAGAAGCTTTGTATGAATATTTTGGTTAATATTAGGCTAATGTCATAAAAGGCAAAGATCTCTTTTTTGTTTATTCTTTTGACTTCTGTGTGGATTTTGTGAGTGCAGTGTTGACCACTAAATTTTGAACCCACCTCTGAAAGGAGAGTGGGATTAGAGACCAGTACACACTCTTGTGTTGTTCTAATCCATTACTAGCTTTATTGCTTTTTTTTTTTTTTTTTAGAAATGGTACCTCAGTTAAAAAAAAGAAGTCTAACTGGCTGAAGCAGAAAGAGTAAATAATTGGCTTGGGTAACTGAAAAGACTTGATGTTGAGCTGGCTTATTTTCTGCCATTATGTGAGGACTCAAATTGCAACCCTCTGACTCTGTGTGTATTTCCAATCTTAAGTCCTGCTTTCTCCGGATCAAGGGTTCCATAACTATTGGTAGTAGTTTACATACAGTTTCTGTTCCTTTGTCTAGATTTCCCGAGATACTCATTCTCTGAATTGTTACTTATCCACAGGGAGAGGTCAGTGAAATTCATTACTAGTTGGAGCACAGGCAGCATTAAATTCCGAGATAGAATGTTGCCATAAAAGTGTCATTGGAAAGAATAAGAAAACACTTCTACGTCTGTGAATTCTGGAGTAATTTTTCTTGTTTGTCTTTTACTTTACTGATTAAATTTTCTGCAATGCTTCAGGCAGATTTTCGTTTTCTTCAGTTTTCTCAAAAGCTTTCCTGAGTTGATTTGGTTTATTTCCATCTCAAATTGTGGTTGTGTGAGATTTTCATCACATGTTTTGCTTCTCGTTTCTTAGGCTTATTATTTAATTGTATTCAATCTACAAATAAGATGGTTTCCACATTTTATCTGCTTTTTGTAGGAAGTTATTGTCATTTTGCCTTTGCATTTTCAGAAACTTAATCCCTTTTTGTTGTGTTTCACAATCTTTTCATGACCCTCAGTTGATCTATCTTCAAATGGTGCATAAAATTCTATTGCTTTTCTTGTCTAGTATTTAGGGAAATTCTTTTTTGATGTCATCTGGATGATAAAAACACTAGTTCATTATCAAGAAACTATTATTTAATGGACAACTAAGAAATTTCAAAAATCCTGCCAGTTAACTAGCATACTGTTTCCCTATTGCTTAGCTGTATTATTCCTTTAATTAAAATGCTACAGTGAGTTTAAATATATATTTTTAAAACTATATATTACAGTTTGAAAATTCCAAAGGAAAAGGTAAGAGAAATGAATAAGGAATTTCTAAAACTCCTAACATTCATTCATTCTTCTCTACATCAATATCATTTATATCTATTTTTTCCTCTACATTTCACACTCTGTGCTCTAAGGAGAGTTGGTGATTTAAAAACTGCAGCATTTAAAAACTGTCCACTGTTGCCACAGAATGTTTTTCCAAAGAGTTGGCACCTATTCTGCAAGTTTTGATGTTAATGTGTTCATGCTCTTACCAGGAGGTGTTGGTGGGAAGTTTTCAGACAATGGCATGAATATATACACATGCTCCCACATCAAGTGCCCTAATGGTAGGAACGCTGAAAAATTGAGGAGCTCGTGGAATGAGCATAACCAGCAGGTACACACATTGATAAGTAATTTACAACTGCACCAGGAATGGCTCCATGCAAACAAAGACTGTAAAATGCTATAAATTGTAGGATGGATTCTGAATTTCACATACGGATTTTTAACCTGTGCATTTTAGAACCGATGAAATCTTCTATCAGCATATTGATATAAGGCTACATAGCCGGACTTAGAGATAGCTCTACCTAGGAATTAAGAGACATATTTGCCATATTCCGTTAACAGTAAACTCTTCCCTTCCACTAGCCTGTATAGTTTTTAGTTTAGTGGTGGAGTAAAGGCTTCACTTGGTTGTATTCCCTCCTTAATTTGACAGTGCGGGAAATAATACCTCTCCACACAGGCAGATATGAGCGATAATAATCTATACACTTACATAGTTAGGGCCAACTTTTCTTTACCCTAAGATTAGATGTGACTTCCCTCATGTCAGACCTCTTTTGTCTTTCATTCAAAATTTTATCTTGTAACTTCTCATGCTTGTTTCATAATTTAAGTTAAATTCTATAGTAAACTCATAGGTTAACAAGAAACTACTTAAAGATAGAAAAGCAAAAGTTACCAGAGAAGTCATTTTGTGTATCCATTTTCATTGTTCTAAAGAAATTTCCAGTTCAGAATATACGGGAAATAATGGAATAAAATATACTTTATGACCAGTTTTATGCCATTTTATAATGGCCATGTACATGCCTTTTCTTTTCCTCAACGAAAGTGTTTTTGACTAATTGCTTCTCATTAATGTCATCAATCAAAACATCAGATGGTCTGCTATTCACACATGAATCTGCTTGTAAAGTCAACAATTATTCCACATATTTCTGGTGAGTGTTTGGTCTGTATGAAAAGGTTTTAGATCAGGCTTGCTTCGAGTAGAATTGTCCCTTTTGTTTTCTTCTCCAATTTTCTATTGGTTAGCATTTTTCACACAGCATGCAATATGCAATTACCCAAATGAAAAGAAATACTATTCCTAATAAGAAATATATTCTTCATTTCAGCATCCTCCGACTGGAGATTACTATAATTACACCGAGAATCAAAGGGCAGACTGATATTAGAAGTGGGGTAAGTTGGATGTTTTATCTAATGATTACTGTATCAAATTCACAAGGTCACCAACTGCAGAGTATTTTCTTCAAACAGTAAGTATGATTCTAGTGATTATACAGCTTGAACTGTCTATCATTAATAGCCATGTTTCTTTTTATTTAGAGGTTACCAAAAGGAATACCTAATTTTGCTTGTAGCAATGCATAGACCTTTTAAAGAATTCTTTAGTAGCAGGTCTAAGGAATATGTTTGTTCTTTAAAAGGAAGTAGGTTAATTCAGGAGGAAGAAACTCTTCCTTCGACATCAAAGGGACATGGTTGTATCACTTGCTTATGACAGGAATTTCAGCATTATTTCCCCTCTCTGAATAAAATTGTTCTGTTTGCAAAATGGAAGCAATAATGTTTATCTCCAACCTTATCCTAGAAGGAAAGCAATGTGCAAGTAGGATCCTTGTCTGCTTTCTATACTGATCAACCGAGTACCTAGAACCTCTTATCTGATGAATTAGTCTATGAAGAATGAACTTTGAGACATAGAGGAATTGTGATTATAAAGTATTTTGCATGTGGTAAATGCTTAACTAGGATAACCACCTATCCCAATTGGTTGGGACTAAAAGCCATTGCATCCCAGGAAAACTGCTGTCTTTGGCAAGTTAGAGCAGTGTTTCATCCTGTTACCTCAGTACAAGCTGGGTGTTATGAAAACTGCAAAGGTGATTAAGACGTCATTTAAGTGACCCAATGCTCAATAGTATAGCCAAGAAAACAGATGTAGAAACAAGAAAGTTATAATCTCACAAGGAAGTGTTTTAAGAGAAATGTGAATGAAGTCTTGTGGAAGACCAGAGGAAAAGAGAACTAATGTGGTTTAGGTTATTGAGGAGAATCCTAAATAACATGAGCATGACATTGGGCTGATGCTTGAAGGCTGAGAAGAACCAGGGTCTGGTTGGTGGTTGGTGCTGTTTTATCTCCTTTAGGCACGGGTATGATAAGATACATTGCTTTTAACATGCCTAGGTGTTTCAATTAGATCATAGTACCCATAATAGCCATCCCATGAAAAACATGACAAAAAAGAGGGAAAGCGATTTAATTGCTTTTTGTCTTCTCAATCATGTTTAGCAAAATATATAGAACAAAACAGTCTAGAGTATTTCCTCTGAACACTTAATTGGATAAAGGCAATAGTAGATTTCAAACACTATTATTACCACTGAATAAAAAAGCTACCTTGTTCTACTGTTTTATGTTGGTTAAAATCAGCAACACTATTAAACTCTTAATATATAGTCAATTTGCATGTACAAAGGAGAGAGTGAAGTTTAGATTTTGAATTAAAAGTTATTAAAAAGGGAAGGAATGGGGGAAGATGTTGTCTATGTTGAGTCAACAGACAAAATACAAATGTAGACAAAGCAATGGAATATTTAAATGTGTGTTTCTCACATACATGAATCAGTGCAATTCTTTTCAGCAGTTTCTTAGCTCCAGTCCCTTTTTGGATCATTTCTTTATTGAAGAGGTTTTAATGAGTGACCTACTTTGAGATTCCTTTCATTTAAAAAAGAGAGTATTTGCTGATGCCTTTTACAAATATCCCACATGGTTAATAAACTGCAGTAGGAACCTGAGGGAGCATATGTGACCCAGAAAACTTTTAAATCAAGTCTGTTTAGAAATGATAGGCTGCAACGTCCTGTCTCTTCACTCCAATGGACTTTGCAAATAAAATGAAGGAATAAGGGTCTGAATAAACGCCTAGAAATCCTGGGGAGGGTACATAAAATCCCTTGTAGACATTACTCAAGTTGTCTTCAGGAAATCTTGTATCAGACTTCCCTCCTAATTTGAGTGAAGTTCTTAATCTTTTTCTCTATCTTCCTCTCATATCTGCAAATAGGTAAAACTGACTTTGTCAATTATTTTTGGGATTTTGAAATCTCGTGCATGTTAATTTTTTAATTAAATGAAAAGAAGTAATTTAGAGCCATACAAGGATCTAAAACGTAGGGACATTTATTCCTTTTCTCTTAGCCATGCAGCTCCTTCCTTCCTCAAAATACATCTGAAGAAGAAAAAGTTAAAACCAATTAAAATAAATAAATATTCAACATGCAATGACTTATTTTGAAAGGAGCACAACTGTAAAGACCATATTTCACACACACACACACACACACACACACACACACACACACACACACACACACACACACACCACACACACACACACACACACACACACACACACACACACACCATTTTTTGCCTTTTTTTTTCCTGCATGTTTTAGTGTAAACTGAATGGAGATATGCTTCATATCATTGCCATCAGTGGCGAAGGGGGTAGTTTGGATTCCTTGTCTCTGATAAAAGATATAAACAGTCATATAAAGAAAAAATCCTATAGATTTCCAAGGAATTAGCAAAAGAATTTTAAAATGTGGAGTCTTGGGAATGTGATTAAGAGAAAATATTTTGTATGAGATAAGAAGAACAAAAGGTAGTGAGCTTTAAAAATTAAGTTTCACCTTTAAAATTAACTTTGTTTTGAACATTTAGTAAGGTTGCAGTAAGTGTAAACAATTATAAGGTACACAAAGATTTACAGTAAGTCAGTTTTAAAAATATAGAGGATCCTGAGAAGCCACCTAACTTCCCTATAGGGTCTCATGCATAAGAGTTTGGGCTCTGAATGATGTGGAACAAACCCTAGGGAAAATGATCAAGCTGGAGAGCTGAGACATTAGTCCAAATCCTTCTTTTTTTAAAATTTTTTTAACATTTTATTTTATTTTTGAGAGACATAGAGACAGAGTATGAGCAGGGGAAGGGCACAGAGAGAGGGAGGTACAGAATCTGAAGCAGGCTCCAGGCTCTGAGCTGTCAGCACAGAGCCCGACGCAGGGCTTGAACTCACAGACCATGAGATCATGACCTGAGCCGAAGTTGGCTGCCCAACCAACTGAGCCACCCAGGTGCCCCCAAATCCTTCTTAAAGTAAACACCAAGATGGGATTAAAAATGTAGCACATTTATCACTAGAAACACATGTGCAAGAGAATGGAGAGGGAGCCAGAAGAAACTGAAAAAATATCAGATTACAATGTAGGTGTGATTCTGACAGCAGAAAGGAAGGTTAAGGGGGTAGGAAAGGGAAGGAAGGTAGGTTAAGTACAGTATAGTTCCAAGGGCAACTTAGCAAGGTCTTTAGGAATGTGTGCGAGATGAGGGTGAGGACGTTTCTGGAGTCTGAGTTGGCTATCACAGTTGTCTAGCATCTGCCAGGAGAGAGCATGCTGGGAGAAGCCACTGGGAAATATGGCTTCAGCATGAAGTTAGTGATGGATTTTTGAGAGTATAACATCTGGAGCCATTGGTCATTTATACTCCCTGCACTTGGAGACCTGAAAGATACATTCTCATGGCCACTGCACCCGTCTCTAGCATCTGGAAATCCATCTCACAGGTTGAAAAAAAGTAATTTCATTTCTAAGAGGAATGAAAACCTAGGCTTGATCCAGACATACCTCCTCCCTTCCTTCTTTTTTTCCTTCCTTAAAAACATTGATCTAAGCACCTCTCTGACAGGTTCTACACTAAATACTTTGCTAATGTAGGGATTCAAGTTGGTACCATATGTAGTTGTCTAGGTGATTGTGGTTTGGGCAGTTTATAAACCAAGGGCCCTAGACATTGTCTACTATTTGAAACAGTTCAACTGTTGCTTTTAGATATATGAGAAGATTATTATGTTTGAATCCCTGTAAAAAGAAGAGCTAGAAATGGCTAGATAGGAAATCATGGGCCTGGCCAGATGAATTGTGGTTGAAGGTATTCTAAATCGCTCAATCACAAAACCAAGACAATGGTCTCATGCAGCAGACCTCAAACTTTTGGGGTCTAGAACACCTCTACACTCAGTTTGCATGGGTTCTGTCTATTGATATTTACCATGCCACAAATTAAAACAAAGTTTTACAACACAGAAATATACAGGCATGCATTTCACTGGCCATCAGGATAAAAGTGTCAGAACAACAATGTCCTCACAGGTCCTGTTGCCTTTTAAAGTCCATAGCACTCTCATGAGATAGAGTGCAAAGGCAAATACTATATTAATGTTTTTGTGAACCTGAAAAATTCTTAGGGTTCCTCAAATATTCCTAGGCTATATTTAAAAAACTAGTTGTCTAATTATATAGACTGACCACAAAATACTGCTGGGTTTAGGAGACTTCAGGTCATTGAGTATGTTTGTGCCATGTAGTTCTTGCCTATGGACAGTAGATACCGGACTTAGGACAGGCCCTGCTCTAGTGAGACTGGGCTTCCTAATGTAATAACTGCTTCAATCATGTTTAGACAAGGAATTGTTTGGAGTCAAGTCTGTAGATATACAGTTCCCAACACCTACACTTGAGGGATAATTGGGCCAAGGAATTAGAACTATCAATGATAGACTTTTCCAACTGTACCTCCCTAGTAGAAGCAAGTAAAGGGAAAATATAAGAGAATTTCTCATAGCTTTCACACCTATCTATTGGTGGTGGGTAGGGTAAAATCACTCAGGTCGAGATATTTCTTGCGACTGCAATATAGTTATCAACTAAAATTGGTAACAGAAAGTAGTAGATACTTTACTAAATGTGTGAATGAGGAAATAACACGCTCACTTTGGCATTGAGCAAAATGTTGGGTATAGGGTGATGGGTAAAAAAAAAAAATAGGCATGAACCTTCTTGTTGTGAAGACTACAACCAAGTGAGAAAACAAATTAAAAAGTAAACTTACCTCAAATGGGCAAATTCTTGCTCCTCTCTCTGTCTTTGAACAGGATGTTTTTCTACCTAGACTGTCCTTCCCCCAAATGTGCTTCTGGTAAGTCTCAGATGACTGGTTATAAAATTATATCTTAAAATGGTCCCGTGGGCAATTTCCTTTCAAATTGTAAGATCTTTGAGGATAAGATATGAACTTGTTTCATCTTGGGATTCTTAGCACTTAGCACAGTGGTTGACAAGTGATTAATATTGTTTGTTGGATGGATGGATAAATAAATATATTTCACAAAAGGATAATTGAGTGGATAATATCAAAAAATATACATAAGGATAATATGCAAAAGAAAATAATCAGTGCTTTTATTTTTTCCCCTTGGTATCGATCTTATTAACTCATCACAGTCTGTCTCCTCATTTTTATCACTGCTTTGAATATCATGATGTAGTTGGTATCCCAAGTTAAATATTTTGTGAATAATAGAGTTGCTGACCATACCTACTGTCTTTTACAGGGTTTAATAGACTAAACATGGAAAAGAAAGTCTTTCAGACTTTCCTGTTTCAGAGGCCTAGAACCAGATACAAAAAGCCACAAATTATATGATTCCACTTATATGAAACTCCCAGAATATGTAAATTCACAGAAACAGAACACAGAGTAGTTACTGCCAGGGTTAAAGGCAAGAGGAGAATGGAAAGTGACTGCTTAATGGGTTTCCTTTTGAAATGATGAAAGTGTTTTGAAGCTACGTAGTATGGTTATGATTGCACAACATTGTGAATGTACTAAAATGTCATTGAATTGTATACTTTAAAATGGCAAATGGATAAGTTTATAGGATATGAATTTTACTGCAATTACAAGAATTATAGGGCCCAAAGTTCAGAGTGCTTTGCAGGGCTATTAGAAAGCGATTCAAGTTTGGGGTATTCGAGAACTACCCTTCTACCACAATCACTGCCTTATTTATTCCTTTATTCAACACATATAATCAGGTGCCCTGAGCTGGGCCCTGTGATATCTTGTTAGGGGAATGCACAAACCAGACTGATACGGTCTTTATCCTCTTGTGACTTACAGTCTAGTCAGGGATCTATTCATTAGCTTACTTTAACATAGTCTCGTTATTTTCTTTACATGATTGTGGAAAGTGCTACTTTAAAAAATAGATGTAAAGATGTCACTTTTGGGAAGGTACTCTGATAAATTTTGATGAGTAATTTTTATACCAATCCTATCACAAAGAGAGTTAAATATATTTTTTTCTTTGTAACTACAGAATCCTCCTTAATCTTTGCTTAAATTAAGGAACTTTAATCTCAAAGATTGTATTTTAATTCAATTTCTCTTGCTATTGAACTTAAATTCATACATGCATGTGATTATTTCCCTTCTTCCAAAGTCTGTAGACTTAATAGCTTAACTTGTGCAATCTGAAATCTGTAGCCATAGATGTAATTCCAGTAGTCTTTTCTTTATACATATATTTGAACTGTTTGGCAAAAAAAAAGTGTTGGAATTTGAAAAGAATGAAATTCGCTATGGATTTATTAAGCATATATTAAGTGACAGACACAGCCCTAAGCCCTGTGGCAGAGATTCAAAGAATAAGATTTAATTCTGTACGAGATGACAGTCTTACAGTTGAGTAGGAAAAATCCGATAACCGCATGGATAAATATAATAGGAAATACAGGAAACAAAACATCTTAAGAAATATGCAAACCTGAAATAAAGGCTGGAAAGAAAGAAACTCTCATTCAGTGACTAAATGACAACTTTTACTGAAGGAGTGATGTTTGGTGGCTAGTAATAGAATTTTGAGAGGAGATTTAACATGAGAGAGAGAGGCTGTTACAGCAATAGACAACACAGTGAGTAAGTGCAGTGATGAGAAACCTGAAGATGTATATGGAATAGGGAATAATTCAAAAGGTTGCTACAGTATTTATGAAATATCAGTTATACATGCCCCTCCTTAGTGATCGTGCCATATTCGACCAGGTTTTCTGTATTTGCATATGCATATTTGCCATGTTTCTATGCTACTTTTAAAAATTACTTTTAATATTTTTTATTATACCATACAGTTTTCTTAAATACGTTTACTTTGAAAAATATTTCCCTGATTTTAAAGTCCAAGAACAGAATATAACCATAAAATGTAACATAATTAAAAGAAACAATGTTATTCAATTTGAAATTCAATTTGAAATGGTAAATTTAACAATAAATAACCAATGATCTGAAAATAGTTACAAAATCTAGCTGGTTTGTAAAAATATGAACTCCAATATATTGAGCCAATATATTGAGTCCATATATGAACTCCAATTCTTCTTGAGAAAAAAATGGAATATTTTATGGTGAGTTGGAAACAAAGAGGTATTTCAAAATGTTTACTTTGAAATAAAGATAAAAGTTCTATATCAATAAAATGATTCAGCAGCTAGTTGAAAAGGGCAAAACATGTTAATTAGTTTCCCCGAGAGCCTGGGATCCTGAATATTGATTTTCACTGAAATCATTTATTGAACACGTTTTCCAAAAATGGCAGCTTTTTTCAATAATTTTTTGTAAGTTGATATGTTTGTCATCACTGATATTAGAATGGATAGAAACGTGTTAGAGCAAGCTGTGCAAAGTATGATTAAAGGAATTCTGGGAGTCATCAAGGGTGGTACCGTTTTCATGGGTTTCTTACAACCCAAGCTTTGTACCCCAGGTTGACCCTCTTCCACAAAGCTCTCACTTTGAGGTGAGAACCCAGCTAAATCTCTGATAAAGCGGTATGAGAAGGTAAAGGCAAGAGGGAAAGTAAAAGCTAATTTTCTGACTTGGCATCTACTTGAGACTGTCAATAATAGGGTATTTGAACCAGGGTTCTGGACCCTTCTAATAAATAGTACATCATGTTCTAAATTGAAGAGCAAACCATAAAAGCAGCAGAAGTGCCAAAGCAAGATCCGAATATGATGTATGGGGTTAAAGCACTCTATGTGTGTGTCAATATTTGCCAAATTTTGGGGGGGCACCTGGGTGGCTCAGTCGGTTAAGCGTCTGACTTTGTCTAAGGTCATGATCTCACAGCTTTGTGAGTTTGAGCCCCTTGTTGAGCTCTGTGCTGACAACTCAGAGCCTGGAGCCTGCTTCCAACTCTGTGTCTCCCTCCCTCTCTCTCTCTCTCTCTCTCTGCCCCTCCCTGGCTCATACTGTCTCTCTCTCAAAAAATAAACATTAAAAATTAAAGAAAAAATATTTGCCAAATTTTTGTTTACTTCCCAAATTCTGCACACTCAAAGATCTTTCTCTTTTGCCTTTAAACAATGATTCTCCCAGGGGCACCTGGGTGGCTCAGTTGGCTAAGCGTCTGACTCTTGGTTTTGGCTCAGATCATGATGTTGCGGTTTTGTGAGTTCAAGTCCCACATAGGGCTCTGCCTTGGCAGGGTAGAGCCTGGTTAGGATTCTCTTTCTTTCTCTCTGCCTCTCCTCCACTAGCACTGTCTATGTCTCTCTCAAATAAATAAAATATGAAAAAAATAAAATAAACAATGGTTCTTCTAGATAAACCCTTAATTGTTGTATATAATTCCATAATTGATATTAAAAATGGAAGTCAATCTTTATCTATGAAAGAAGAGAAAAAATTAAAGTGATAATAGCACAACTATTGATTGCTTGGAGTGGGATTGGGAGTTAGAGATAATGAGTAGGCATTGGTTTTTCTTCAGTTTGTCCCTCTTCTCCTTTTTCATCTCTGTCTCTCCTCCAACTAGATTATGTGATGAAAGCAATGTGTGGCTATTGGAAAGCCTGCCTGTTTTTGTTTGTTAGCTTATTTGTTTTTAGTAATCCCTGTACCCAGCCTGGGTCTCAAACCCGCAACCCCGAGATCAAGAGTCCCATGCTCTTTGTACTAAGCCATGGGTGTCCTGAAAACCTGCCTATTGGTAAAACAGACCAGACAGACATGGTTTGGGATATTTACCAAGGCAAGAGGCAAAGGAAGAAGCAAGTGAGGAAAAAGAGTATCAAGACATAGTGATATCCTAAGTGAAGCATTTTGAGAGTAAGGGAGAAACAGACCACACGAATACATATTTCGATGAATATTCATTACTCATTCAAAATATGGATGGAAGAATGGAGGATGAACAGTTGGGTGATCTTTGCCTACCGCCCTTGAATTAATTTCTTTCAAGTTTTATACCTGAAACTAAACGGAAAAAGAGTCTAAGCATTAGTCTCTCTTTGGGATCTCTTCACACATGGGACTTCTGCCAGGATTTCTCACCACAGGCTGTTGATAGTACGGACTCATAATTTAAAATATTTCCATTTTCTTCTCTTCTTCCTTTTTTAGACTCAGTAAGAAAAGATAGGAATTATGTATATAAATAGATTCCACATAAATTACAGTTCCAAAAGCTAACATGGCATAACATAAGTCAATTCTAATAACAACTACTAATTTTGTCATTTAAATATGTATGAAGCATGTTCATGTATGAAACATATAAACAACTTGCCTTTGACTTTGCCTGTCAAAGATGTACTAATATTGTGAAGGTAGTGTCTTCCTTTACTGCAGAGTAAGTAACAAATTTAGTTTTCCTTGATGAACAGTTTTGGGTTTGGTGGTTTCTTTGGAGAATGCAGCAAGCAACAACAGGTGAGTGTAACTGAGTAGGGACATAGTGTTCCACATATGAAACAGGGACACTGTGAAGAAGATACTATTGATACTATTTTACAGCAATCATTTGAAAATTGGAAGAATTAAGCAGACTGCCCAATATAGAAAAACTTTGTATTGAAGTGGCAGGTATTTTAACTTGGATCTAATTTCCAGTATCACACTCTTTCTATTATAGTGTAGGTCAGAATTAGAACTGAGATAGCAAGAGATTAACAAACACACATTTTGGCATAGCAAACGACCATTGAAGCACTGTTTACATAAACAGTTTCAGTGAACACTATGTCCCTACTCAGTTATGCTCACCTATTGTTGCTTGCTGCATTCTCCAAAGAAGCCACCAAACCCAAAACTGTTCATCAAGGAAAACTAAATTTGTTGCTTACTCTGCAGTAAAGGACGACACTACCCTCACAATATTAGTACCTCTTTGAAACGCAAAGTCAAAGTCAAGCTGTTTATAAGATTTGCATTTAAGGCACGCCTTTCTGTGTAGGGGGTACTGACTTGGATTTGGTAAAGTTCATGATATAATAGTACGCATGACTTAAAGAGTAGCCATTTTCTTGATGAGTCCAGCTGAGGTGTTTACTGTTGTGAGAAGGGGCTATTTGTGTGATGAAAGCAAGTTGAATAGTCTGTTTATTGGAAAAATAAATTTTCAAGACATTCCTAAATGATGAGTTTACTTGCAACTTTATCTTCCTGGGCAAGAATTTCCTGGAAAAGTAAAGTCTTGTCAGAGTAGGTTGTCAAATAGTAAGCTAAGTGGATATAGATGTTTCATTTCTCTTTACAAAGAACATACAAAATAATGGTAGCACTAAGAAATAGGACAGAGGTAATACATCTTTAGCTCACTGTCTGGCTCAAAGTAGAACTTAATATTTGCTTTGATTAAAGAACCAGTAAATTAATGCAAATTGATAGGACTTCCTAAAATGCATTGTAAGGAATGCATTGTAAGGAATTCCTATGAATACTTTTGGACAAAAGGTTTATATAGTTAGTCAAATAGACTTAGAAAGTATTGCATTTTATATCCTATTATTAATGAGTCATAAGATCCATAAGTTTGGAGGATTTGACTTCTATGCTCTGCAGTAAAATGAAGCAGTTATTTTTAGTATTACGTGGAGTAGTGAGGCCAGTGGCAAATTGAAAAATACACGGCTGCTTAAAGGCATTCAAACTTGAACATATAGTGTAGGCTAACACATGTAAGTAGAGAGGGAGAGGAGGAGAAAAAGACAAAAGGAAGGATGGAACGTATGAGCTAAACTCAGCCCTAGTACTAAATTCAGTCCTTCAGTCCTAGGACTTTGATTCAAAGTCTTACATTAGAATCTAAAGTCTTACATTAAGTGAAACTATCTTGAATAGTGGCTAAGATGACTATATATTATCTATACCAGGACACTTTGAAGGGGTAAAGGAGGCTCTGCATGATATGGAACTATGTTGGACAATTATATTTGGACAACATGCATGATCCCAAACTGTGTTGGGAAAACTATGATATACGATTACCCTACATGTTTTTATACACTATGTATTTGGAGTCCATATTCCAAGTGACAACTTTGAGAGGTCCTAAGAATGATTAAAGTCAAATCTTAGAAGTTAATGCCATAAGAATTCTGTAAGAATTTCTATGCCTCTGAGGGTCATGGACCAGCTTCTTGTCCCTAACACCAAATCACCTTTGCTTACCTAAGATTTTCCAGAATAACTTTCAGAATACTTATTATTCTATTTATCTATAGGCAAAGAAAAAAGAGATACCAATTATGATTTCTTGGCAGTTGCATTATTTATTATAAAGTCTAACAGTTTTTTTTCCATAAATAATAGCAATCCATGAAGTAATAGCAGGTGACCAGATGAGTACAGTTAGGAAAGCTAAAAGATTCGGGTCTTTATCAACATTTATTTTCTTTGGAATATCTTAGAGTGTTTACAATAAAGATCACCCAACTCGAAAGGCATCAAAGCCAGATAGATAAGGAAATGAGAAGACTATGCAAATAGAGTAGCAGGGAGGAATGGGGGTCAGGGCCTACTTATTCGGGCAGCTATTAGCTAGCTCCAGATAACTGTTTTTACACAAGAATGTGGTAAAACTACTTATGGGCATTTGAAATTTTCAGAAAAGATATCTTCATTTCATTATGATTACCCAATTTTAAGATATTGACACAATTTTAACAGCAACAAAGACATAGCACTGACCCAGTAAAACAGGTCTTCATAACAGTTTGGGTTTGTGGGCCTCTGGTTTTCAAACTTTTGTGTAAAGATTGATCTAAACAAGTGAGCACTTAATCTATATTAAGTTTTTTTTAAGTTGTTTTATGAAGAGGTGATGTTGACTAAATTTAGTGTGGTAATCATTTTGTAATATATGCATATATTGTCATTATGTTGTATGCCTTAAACATATACATTATATATCAATATTTTCTTTCTTTATATGAAAACGTATTATAAAAAAGTATTTCTTCTAGTGACACCAACTTGAAAGCTTGTTTTGTATCATAAGCCTAATATACACTAAGACAAAAATTAGTAAGATTTTTTGTGATTCCACCTTGACCATTGTCAAGACTACACATACCTAAAGGAAAAGTTGACAAACCTAGAGTTTTATAAAAAATATGTATATGGATAACTCATGGCCCAGAGTTGTTATTCCACAAAACTCCTAGGTTAACAATATTTTACTGTGATTTCTGTGTAATTTTACAGCTTACTTGATTGAGAAGAAGGAGACTGAAAAATGCTACCATGTCTCAAAATTCTATTCACAATAATCTTTGGACATACCACTGTTACTTGGCCTACTTTTATTATGTTCATTTTTTGCCCCTATAAACTCCCTTGTCCCTTGGCTGCCCTCCCTCCTTTAGGCCCTTTGGAAGATGACCTGGAGAGTAATGAGAAAACCAGTAGAAGGCAGTGGGCATATATGGCAACAGCAGGAGGTGGCTGACAAAAATCACAAAGATTCTGGAGAATGTGTTTTCGCTCTTTCTTTGATTTTCTTAATAATATATTGGCACGTAATCTACTCTTAACAACAGAAGACATAAGGTTACAAAAGCTGGGGCAAAAAGGAAGTTTTGGAAATAATTTCAGGTTCTCCTGATCAGCTAGTTATCACTATGGACTTCTTTGCCTTTGCGACTAATTCCGCATACTGTTATTGATGGGGGGTATGCAGTAGTATTGGTGGTAGGGAAATTTATTTCTCCTTCACTAAGAAAGCTCTCTAGAAGTCAACTGTAACTAAAGGATACAAATAAAGAAACTTAACATCTCAAGTACAGAGAACTGGATGCTGTGGTATATGGAAGTTTCTTTCTTTAATTTAAAGGTTTTAATCAATAGAAAAAAATAGGATTAAGAATACTTCCTCCCTCTCTAAATAGCATAGCAATTAGAGTTTAGAAACTCGATTAAAAGCTGCTGATTTACTGCTTCACATTTCTTTTGGAAATATACTTGTTCCTTCCGTGAGTGTGCTGTGTATCATGTATGTACTGTCCTACAGCAATGTGTATCATACAACTGCTACTGAGCTGACACTTTTATGTTTGGGGTCTGCGGAAGGGACTTAACCCATACTTGACAGCTGCTGTAAGGGCAGCCAACCCTTGCATCAACAACTTGGTAAAGGTCAAAGGAAAGAAGTTAGAAGTCTTCTCTGTATAACTAGAACATCTTTAACCATTAGGGACCAGGAACCCAATCTTTTTTCCGATGGAGAAAATTCTAAGCATTTTATCCACTTACTTTTAGTTCTGCCGATTTTACTTCTCTCCCAGCCCCTGTCTTATGAAGGATATATTATATGATTCTGCATCTTAATACTGTTTCACTATATTCTATCACCCCAGTCTGTTTCCTTTAAGTAATTTGTCTTTGCTGATTTTACTATATTTTATATGTTTTCTAATTTTCTTAATATCTACATATTTTTATCTTAATATTTTATACTTTCAAAGTCTTATTCCTTCACATTCAATGTTTTTGAATTATTTATCTTTAGGTTACATTTTTTTTCATCTTCTATACAATTTTATTATAAACTTTATTCCTTTAAAATATTTTTAAATTGATTTTTGTTTCTCTATTTTTTGTTTTTCACAGCTATTAGTTTTATTTCTCTTATTATATTGATTACCTAATAGATTCCAGTTATTATACTTCTCAATTTGAATTTTACTTTAAAATTTCTGTTTGTTTATTTATTTATTTTTGAGAGAGAGAGAGAGAGCATGCACACAAGCAGGGGAGGGGCAGAAAGAGACAAAGAGATGTAGAATCTGAAGCAGGTTCCAGGCTCTGAGCTATCATCACGGAGCCTGATATGGGGCTCAAACCCACCAACTGTGAAATCATGACCTGAGCCAAAGTTGAACACCCAACCAACTAAGCTATCCAGACACTCCATCTACTCAATTTTAATTTTCAAGAATACTTGCGGTTTTACTTTTATTCTATTTTAAGTTGCAATTGTCATTATGTCATTAAATTATATCTAGTATAAAGTTGTCCTTATAATTATATAATACATAATATAAACATATATATAATATAATTTTACTATATGTATGTTATTTGTTAATGGTGTGAGTCACAAACTTGTGATATATGACCTGTTTAATATGGAGCTATGTTCCTTCTCTGCCTAATTCCTTGAATGATTTAATCATGTATAGATGTTGATTTTGTCAAATGCTTTTCCTGTGTTTATTGAGATAATTTTGATTCTTTCATTCCATTAATGTGCTGTATCACATTGATTTGCATATGCTGAACTATCTTCGCATACTTGGAATAAATCCCACTTGATCATAGTGTATGATCCTTTTAATATGCTGCTAAATTCAGTTTGCTCGTATTCTGTTCAGAATTTTTGCATTTATATTTATTATGTATATCGGCTTTTAGTTTTCCAGTAGTGTCCTTTTCTGATTTTGGTATCAGGATAATGTTGGCCTTATAAAATGAGTTTGGGAGTGTTTGCTTTTCTTCACATTTTTTTTGGTAAGAATTTAAAGACAATTGGTATTAATTCTATTTTAAACATTTGGTAAAATTGTTTAGTGAAGCCATCTAGTCTTGAGCTTTTCTTTGTTGAGAGTTTTTTTTTTTTTTCTTTTCTATTACTGATTCAATCTCCTTTGTAGTAATTCATTAATTCATATTTTCTATTTCTTCCTGTTTCAGTCTTGGTACGTTCTATGTAAGAATCATTCCGTTTCTTCTAGGATGTCTAGATTTAGGTCCTTTCTCTTTTCCTTGGGTTAGTCTAGCTAAGGATTTGCCCTTTTGTTTATATTTTCAAAGAACCTATATTTAGTTTGGTTAATCTTTTCTATTTTTTTTCTGTTCTCTATTTCAATAATTTCTGCTCTAATCCATATTATTCTCTTTCTTCTTCTAACTTTGGGCTTAGTTTGTTCTTATTGTTTTAGTCCCTTAAGGTGTGGAGTTAGATTGTTTATTTGGGAGCTCTTTTCACTTCTTAATATAGGTGTTTATTGCTATGAACTTCCCTCCTAGAATTGCTTTTGCTGCATGCCACAAGTTCTGGTGTGTTATATTTCCATCTTCATTTGTGTCAAGAAACTTTATTTCCCCTTTAATTTTCTTTGGTCCATTTGTTGTTTGGGAGAGTGTTATTTAATTTCAATGTACCTGCAAAATTTTCAGTTTTCCTCTTGTTAGTGATTTCTAGTTCCATACATTTGTGGTCAAAGATACTTGGTATGATTTTGGTCGTCTTGAGTTTTCTGAGACTTGTTTTGTGGTCTAACATATGGTCTATTCTAAAAAATATTCCATGTGTAGTTGAGAATAATGTATTGTTGGATATAATGTTCTGTATATGTCAGATCCATTTGGTGTGTAGTGTTCAAAGACATTTCCTTACTGATTCTGTCTACTATCTACCCATTGTTAAAAGTAGGGTATTAAAATCCCCTATTGTATTAGTTTATTTCTCCTATTATAGCTCTGTTAGTTTTCACTTTTTATATTTAGGGGCTCCAACGTTGAGTGCATAAATATTTCAATTGTAATATTTTCTTTATGCATTGACCTTACATGATGGCCTTCTTTGTTTCTTTTTGTCATTTTTAGTTTAAGGTCTATTTTTTTGTTATAAAGATTTATTTATTTTTGAGAGAGAGAGTGCAAGCCGGGAAGCAGCAAAGAGTGAGGAGAACAGAATATCCAAAGCGGACTCTGTGCTGACAGCAGTGAGCTTAGATGCAGGGCTCAAACTCATGAACTGTGAGATCATGACCTGAGCCGAAGTCAGATGCTTAACGACGACCGAGCCACCCAGGCACCCCAAGTTTAAAGTCTATTTTATCTGATATAAGTGCTTTTGCTCTTTTTTGGCTACCATTTGCTTGAAATATCTTTTTATATTTCTTCACCTTCAGTCTATCTGTGTCTTTAGGGCTAAAGTGAATCTCTGCTATAGGCGGCATATTGTTGGACCTTATTATTATTATTGTTTAATCCATTCAGCCATTCTCTGACTTTTATTAGATAATTTACTTTGTTTATATTTAAAGTAATATTGATAGCTAGGGAATTATTATTGCCATTTTGTTAATTGTTTTCTTGATGTTTTATAGGTCTGTTGTTTCTTGTTTCTTATTCTGCTTTTTTGTGTTTTGATGTCTTATAGTATCATTATGCTTTGACTTCTTTCGTGTTTATTTAATGAAATTACTACAGGATTTTCCTCCTTATATAAAGCTTATATAAAATATTCTGAACATAAAACACCATATTTTAAACTGATAATTTCAGTAGAATTTGTAAACTTTACGCTTATATTTCTCCACCTCACATTTAAAGCTAATGCTGTTACAATTTGTTTTTTTTCAATGTATAACTATGTATGTATGTACAATAGATTATTGTAGTTATGGTTATTTTTACTACATTCATTAACAGAATTTTTTAAGTTTATTTATTCTGAGAGAGAGACAAAGCAAAGATTGTAGGGGCAGAGAGAAAGAGGGAGAGAGATAATCCCAAGCAGGCCCCACACTGGAGCCTGATGCAGGGCTCAAATCCACAAACCATGAGACCATAACCTGAGCTGAAACCAAGAATCAGTTGCTTAACAGGCTGAGCCACTCAGGCACCCCACTACATTCATTTTTTAAAAATTTCAAACTAGAATTCTAAGTGGATTATACACTATTATTATATTGCAGAATCTATGGTGACATATTTACCATTTACCATGACTAGTGAAATTTAATCTACCTTTTTATGTTTTTATCATGTTAATTAGCATTCTTTTACTTTCACTCATTGAACTCTCATTGGTCAGGTCTGGTGATAAAGAACTTCCTTAGTTTTTGTTTGTTCTGAAAATTCTTAATCCCTCCTTCATTTCTGAAGGACAGTTTCACTGAATATAGAATTCTTGGTTGATTGGTATTTTCAGTCTGTTGCCCAATTTTCTTCTATTCTTGAAGTTTCTGATGAGAAATCTTCCAGTACTCTTATGGGGTTTTCTTGTACATGACGTTACTCTTTTGCTGCTCTTAAAATTCTTTGTCTTTGACTTTTGACAACTTAATTATCATGTGTTTCAATGTAGCCCTAATAAGGTTCAATATATTTGGGGTTCTTTGGGCCTCATGGATCTGAATGTCCATTTCTCTCCTTAGATTCAAGACATTTTCAGTCATTATTGCTTTAAATATAATTTCTGTTCTTTTCTCCTTCTGAAATTCTCATAATATAAATGTTGGGTTTTTTGCTGTTTTGTTTTGTTTTTGTAACTCTGATTAGGTAATTTCCAGTGTTCAGTTCTCCAGCTTGCTGATTCTTTATTCTGCATGAAATGGTCTATTTTTGACACTCTATGTTGAATTCCTACTTACTATATTTTTCAATTCTAGGATTTGTTTTTGTGGGTTTTTTTATGGCTGCTATTTCCTTATAGATTGTTTTATTTTGTTCACACTGTGCTTTTCTAATTTCATTGAGTTGTTTGTATTTTCTTATAGTATACACACTAAGCTTCCTTAAGAGAATTATTCTGAATTCGTTGATTCACAGATTTCCATTTTGTTAGGATTAGTTATTGGAACTTTATTAGTCTCTTTAATGGTGTTATATTTACCTGATTTTTCTTTGTACCTGATTCCTTATATTGGTATCTACACATTTGAGTATTTGGCTCTTCTTCCGGATTTCACAGGTTTGCTTTTGCAGAGATAATTCTTCAACAACTAGCTCAGTTTGGATTTTGGATATTTCTGCTGGTAATGTCTTTGGGCGTGTGGGGCTTTCTATTGTCTATTTTTGGGCAAGAAAACTGAGCTCTGAGGATGGGGATGTGGGGGTGTGCCAATGTCTGAGAACAGTTGGTTAGGGCAGCTTGCTTGGTTCCCTACCCAAGTAAGGCTGAAGGGCTATCATAACATCTGGGACACGTGGAATATAACAACACTAGTTTCCACAGAGACACCTATACAGCTTGTTTGGGAACCTAAATTAAGCCAGAGCATACACTGCATTATCCAGTCAAGTGAAGTCACTAATTTTGCTCTGTAGATGAGAAAAGCCTTGGGCTGTTCTCTCTGCTCAAGTGTCACTGTAAATACGGCTGTTGAATGGGTTATGTAGCTTCCTGTGTGCTCTAGTTAGGTTCCTAAGTAGGGCAGACTGAAAGCTGTACTCAGTGAAGAACAGGGCTTTGATTTAGGTTCTCTGCCCAGGGTCAGTAGGAAAAGCAACTCTAACACCAGAGCTCATTGTTGTCTTAACTCCAGTAAAACTGCACCCTAAGTTCCTTGACCAACCAGCACCACTGGCTTTGTTCTATAAGTATCAGCTGCCTTCTTGCCTCTTGGCTCAAGTTCCACTGAACAGTCCAGCTTCCAGGAGGTACCTCTAGGCCTTCTGGTCAGATGGAGCCAGAAGACACTCTCTACAGCATGTGGGGCTATGTCTCTACTCCCTTACCCGAGTGAGAAGGGAAAGGTCTGCTCTAGGCCAGTCCCAATTTCTTGAACAGGCTCTCCAGTAGTAGTGTTAGCTATGAATTAATCTCCTGTCTGAACATAGCACAAAAAGGCTCCATGATCATTACTGACTTTGCTTGAGGGTTATTGCCTTACCACCTGTCTCTTACCTGGAGTCTGACAGGCTGCACAGCTTCTAGGAACCCTTCTGGTCAGATGGGGTGAGAAAACACTCTCAACAGCAAGAGGGGCTATGATTCAGCTTCTCGCTGGAGCATGGGCCAACCGAGTTATCAGGGTGGTAAAAGTCCTTGTTGAAGGATCTGAATCAAGCCAACCTGCTTCCTGCAGAGTTCCCTGGTCAGAGTGTGCTCTGACTTGGCTCTGCAGGTAAGCAAAACCACTGGTTTGGGTTACTACTTGGGTAGTAACAGTGGTATGAACTCCATTTGCCAAGATCCATCTATGTGCTGGTTGTTGCAAGCTCCTCCTCCACTTTTCCATCAAGGTCAGATTCCCAGTGATTGAACCCTATAGATTCCCTGCAGTATCCATGGGGCAAGCATCTTTGTAGAAACTCCACAGTGCTGGAGGGGAAGGGCATTGCTTGTCTTCCCAGGCTCTCCTTTCCCACTAGTGGACCTGGAGGTTCAGGAGAGACCTCTCCTGATGATGCTATGCTGGCCTGGGGGAGGGCCAATGGGTTAATTTGCAGTAACTTCTCTTATCCTTTTAATGCAGTTTATTTTAGTCTCTGTGGTGGAATAGGGAGCTACAGTCTCACTTTTGTGTTCTGATATCCTCTTAGTGGTGTCTCGTTCTGGAATAATAGTTAGCCTTTCTTGTGAGGGCTAACAAAGTCCGTAATAATGTATATATCTATCTCGGTGATGTCACATCTCCACTAATTTAAACGTCTTTAGTCTTGTTTATTTCAAGGATTAGGAAACATGAACTGGAATGAATGACAATAATGATTTGAATATAATTCATATATAATGAATTCATATAATGAATTACATGGGAACTTGTATCACCAGAGTATTGAAATTTTCTTAGGCTTTCAGAGAAAAATGTTCACTATATTTCTTAATAATATCCATTTCTATTTTAGTTCCTGTTTTTATCTGAAGTTAATCTTCGAAATGTTTTTAATGTTTCCATAGGTAGCAAATCTTCTCATACATATTTTTTCAGAAAACACATTGATTTCACCTTAATTCTTTATAGATGATTACACGGGTATGCATTTCTGTGTCCCTATCTATTTTCTCTCAGTATTTTGAATTTATTACTCTACTATGTTTTTTTTTTCTCAATTGATGTTGTTCTTTAAGTTTTCCACCTAAATATCAAATCTTTCTAGTCTGATTTTCCTTTTTTAAAAATCTGTTTTATTTTGTTACTTTGATGTGTTTCAATCTGTTGTCTTTCTTACTAGATATTTGTCACCAATTCTGAAGGGTTGGTACTTTTATAAATTGTGTAAATGTCTCAGTTATTATTAGTTAATATTTTTTTTCTTGCATGGTCTCTATTTTCTCCTTTCAGAACATGAAACTTGACTGTACCCTCAGGTGTCTCTTTTCTTTTTTTCACTATCACCTCTTTATTTTTAAGTCTTATTGTGAGTAATATTTTCATCCATGTCTTCTATTTACTAATTCTCTCTTCATTTTTGTCTAATCCATTTGACCAATCTGTTGAATTTCTTTTTTGTGTGTTTGTTTATTTTTGAGAGAGAGAGAGAGAGAGAGAGAGAGAGAGCGCGATTAAGGTAGGGACGGAGAGAGAGGGAGACACCAAATCTGAAGCAAGCTCCAGGCTCTAAGCTGTCAGCTCAGAGCCTAACACAGGGCTCAAACTCACGAACCATGCCATCATGACCTGAGTCGAAGTCGGATGCTTAACCTACTGAGCCACCCAGGCGCCCCCATTCTGTTGAAATCTAATTTATTTCTTACATCTTTCATTTCTTTCTGTCACTTTTAGTACTATTTTCCATTTATACTACTTATAATACTTTCATTTCTTTCAGCATATTGAAATATTTTGTATGTTACATATGACAATTCCAGAATCAATCATCTCTTCAAATCTAACTCAATGTCTTGTTCATGGTGGTTTATTTCTATGTATGTTTGTGACCATGGGCTATAAGCTCTGACTTCTTCAGAGTTTAACTAGAGAAAATATTTAAAGCTTACGGTGTGTATATTTGTATTTCCCTCTTCCAACTGCCTGGGGGAAGACTATTTTTTCAAGACCACTTGAAACTGAGTTTTTGGCTTAAACAGATATGAGTATTGGCTGGTTTTAGAAGTTCCCTGGGTAGAATGTTTTCTTCCTTTTTTCAATTTCACCAAGACCCAGAGCCAAGACTGACAATTATTCCTACTGTCTTTCTCTTCAAGGCATATTTTTCATTTTTTTTCCTCCCATGTGCATACCTATTCCCTCATCATTCATGGATACTAACTTTATCTGGTGTTCACTAATATGATCTTCTATCCAATTTTATTTTTTCCTGTCCATATGCATAGAAGGAAAGGCTTAAAAACCACTAAGAATCAGCTAATATCTCCAGATGAATAGTCTAACTTAGTGTTGTTTGCCTTATATGATCTGGTTTATATTGTTATAAATGATATCTTAACAATAAATGGTATCTTAACAATAAATGATGTCTTAAAAAAAGATATTCCTTTTTTTAAAACATTAATCAGTGAGATTGTTCTCTTTTAGCTGGGTTTCTACAAATAGCCAGTTTATCATATCCCTCGAAAAAGAATTAAGATTGTTTCTGCCACTAGTTACTAAAAAATTGAAGAGTATAGTTGCAGTTAAGAATTAAGTGCCACTCTGAATGGTGGCCCTGATAATTTTGAATTTTTTATCCTATAAAGTTTCACAAATACTTTCCCTTGTGTAAATTCAGAAGTTAATAATCATCTTATTTTAAAAGAGCTAATTCCTTAATTTACCCAAAATATCAAATTATTACCTCAGATGTATTAACACTAGAAGGAATGTCCTTATGCACAGTGCTAGTCTGACTTCTGTATTGTGTTCATGGGACGCAGTTATTACTACTTTATCTGTTACACTTTTTCATACAGATTTGTATTGAACGATATGTGGTTGATTGTACATTTACTTGACTTCCTCTTGGATCTTGAGTCTATTTTAAGGAAGTAGTTGTAATCTGAGCATAAACATGTGATTATTGAACTTTTGGGGGAGGGGGTAACAAAGTCAGATTTCTAAAATGACTATAAGTACCAAAAAACATCAAATATTTAAGAATATATCTAACAAAGTTACTGTAAGAACTTTATACTAAAAACCACAAATATTATTGAATTAAAGACCTAAGTAAATGAGGGATAAATCATGTTCATGGGTTGGAAGATATAATATTTTATAGTGCTAATTTCGTAAATTGATAAATTCATTCAATGCCATCAAAATGAAGTTTGTTTTTGTTTTTGTTTTTTGTTTTTTTTTGCAAAATTTAACACACAGATCCTAAAATTCACATGGTAAATACAAAAGCTTAGAATTGCTAAGGCAATTTTGAATAACTAAAACTGAAAAACTTACATTACCATATATTAAGACATATTAAAAATCTACAGTATTTAAGAAAACATGGCATTTGTGCAAGGATAAACAACTGACAGGTAGAGCATAAGAGAAAGTCCAAAAATAGATTTATGCGTTTGCCTTTGTCAGGTTTATGACAGACATGACAGTGCAGTATCATGGGGAAACGATGTACTTCTCAATAAATGATGATGAATCAATTGAGTAGCCTAACTCGCATGATATACAGATATGTATATAAACTGTGTAGAGGTTATAAATATAACTTGAAAAACAATGAAGTTTGAGAGCAAACCATAGGATAAAAATTTTGTGACCTTAGAGCAGGCACAGATTTCTAAATAAGGTCAAAAAATCCTTAAAAAACTCACTTAGATGAACACTTCTAACTTGTATTCTTTGAAAGACACAATAGACTCCTATCTGAATATATATGCTTATGTATATATAACGTATGTGTGTATCTATTTACAATTCCTATGAATCTGTAGGAATGTGAGAAATTCACTAGAGCA
Source organism: Paguma larvata (assembly GCA_030068075.1). Taxonomy (NCBI): domain Eukaryota; kingdom Metazoa; phylum Chordata; class Mammalia; order Carnivora; family Viverridae; genus Paguma; species Paguma larvata. The sequence goes on along the minus strand of CM057838.1, from coordinate 35,030,478 downwards.
TGGACAAGTCTGTAACTTACAGTACACGTGAGAATATCCAAATCATTAACAACAATTATAGTCCCTAAAGAAGTATAAATTACATCACAATTAGGTATCACTGTATACCTATCAATATTCATAAAATGACTAAAATATAAAAAAAAAACAACTGTGTGGAGTAACTAGAACTTGGATACATTGTTGGTGTAAGTATACTTTCATAAAACAACCTTGGAAAACTACTAGAGTTGAACATATGAAAACTTCAATAATATGGAACAATCTCATGCAGCTAATGTTGACAACAACCAAAAAAAGCCCCACAATGGAGTACATCCTGTATTTTTCATGTATATGGAGTAGAAAAATGGGTAAAACTAATCTCTGTTGTTAGAAGTCAGGGTGGTCGTTGGAGTTAGCTAGAAAGGTACATAAAGAGAGTTTCTGCAGTACTGACAATGTTCTGTTTCTTTTCTTTTTTTTTTATTTTTTATTTTTTTTAATTTAAAATAGTTTATTTTCAAATTGGTTTACATAAAACACCCAGTGTTCATCCCAACATGTGCCCTTTTTTAATGCCCATCACCCCCTCTCCCTCCCCCCCATCTCCCTCACCCTCAGTTTGTTCTTAGTCTTTGAGAGTCTCTTATGTTTTATCTCCCTCCCTCTCTGTGTCTTTTTTTTTCTTTCCCCTCTTCCCCTCCCCCTGGTTTTTGCTTAGTCTCACCAAGTCCACCTATTCGTGGAAACATATGGTATCTGTCTTTTTCTGACTGAATTGCTTGCTGGTTTCACTCTTGGGTTTGCTTTATTAAAGTTCTCCAAATTGGATTCTACTACATGCTTTTCTTCTTTTTTCTCTTTTCTCTTTCTCTTTGTCCTTTTTCTCTTCCTCTTTCTCTTCTCTTTCTCTTTCTCTTTCTATCAATACAAGTTAGTTAACATACAGTGTAGTCTTCGCTTCAGGAGTAGAACCCAGTGATTTATCTCTTTGGTTTTGATTTCTATTTGATGAGTGATATTGAGCATTTTTTCATGAGTTTGTTAACCATCTGGATGTCTTCTTTGAAAAAAATGTCTATTCATGTCATTTTCCCATTTCTTCACTGTATCATTTTTTGGGGGGTGTTAAGTTTGGTAGGTTATTTATAGATTTTGGATAATAACTCTTTATCCAGTACAGTACTACGCTGGTTATAACATTGTATTGTCAAAAATTAGTCTGAGTCTCAGTGGATCATTAGCTCATTTTTTATTGTTAGAAAAAAACATTCAAAGACAATTATTGTTTAAGCTAAAATTATAATTTTTAATTGATGTGTTTCACAATTAGGTTGGCTTATTTCTAAAAATTTTGCCTAGCAAATCAGATAATTCAATTATCTTGTGGCTAATTTTGTAACTGATCTAGCTTGGAAGGCATTTCAGGAAATCTCACAAACATTTATGAAATTGGAGATTGTTGAAGACCTGTTTAGGATTTTATTTATTGTCATGCTGATCATTTGTTTTATATGCTTTGACAGCTAGTTAGGCTAAAATTATTTTGGCTATAGTTTATGGTGCAGACTTTGGGCACCACTGACTGCCCAATTTTCTAATTTTGGAGGAGATTTACCAATGGTTTCTGAAGGAATTATAGACCCTTTTGGCAAAAGTCCCTTGAGGAAAGAGTCTAGGTGTCACTCGTCATTCATTAGTGTCTGTCAAAGTCCACATGCAGTAAATATTGAAAAAAGAAAATAACATAGGTAGTCCTTATACTTAGACCTTTGTCTAAGTGGATGCCTTATTTTTTAAAGCTGGTCTTTATCTTTTTGACAGTATATTTATATATGTTTTTGTTCTCCTAGACTCTATAGCTTTACTCTCATAGTGTAAGACTGGCATCTTTAACACACAGTCCCTGATATCTATAATGCCTTAAACATAATAGTTTATTTCTTATACTTATTGGAGTTACAATAAATGGCTCACAAGATCACTGCACTCCTATCTAGCCAACCAGAAGGTGAATAAAGCACAGGGAAACTGCCTAGGAGTATTTTTTATGAATGAGGCTTAGAAATGGAATGCCTTATTTTTATTCCATCCCATTATCTGTAACTCAATCACATAGCTACACTTAACAGCAAGGGAGCCTAGGTATGTATGCAATCAATCTGTGTGCCCAGAAAGTTAAAGAGAGTATGGATTTGGTGAATATCTAACAGTCCCTGCTATATAACTAATTCTCAAGCTATTCTAAATTTTACTCTTCAATAAATGCAGATAATCTAAGAACTGTGTGCTTGCACAGTGTGATTTTTATCATAGAATTGTCTTATAGAATTGGACTTTGTTATTTTATCATTGTCTCTCACTGAAGATTATTATAAAAAACTGGTGAAGATAACTCACCATTTTATCTACTGAAGGTATAGTGGGGAAGAGGTTCTACACACTATGATACATGTCTTTTCTATGACTCTCCATGTGAAAAATTTCTCTCAGATTTCAGAAACAGAAAGATAAATTTCTCTTGAGCATATGGTTTAGTTTTACCTCACATTTTTTCCACATCTTAGGACTGTGTTTTTCTCTTTTTGCCATAGCTCCAAAGAATTTTACAGTCAAAGCTTTGACATTTTTCTAGCTACTTTTCGGCATTTTTTTTTTTTTTTTGCATTCATTCTCATGGACTGGCTTTATTCTATTTTTTATTTTTTTCAAAATTCATTTCCACTTGCAATGTAGCATAATATTTAAAATCATACAAGTGAATTCTTAGGTAAATACTTTTATTTAATCTTAATTTGTTATCTATGAAATGTAGATACTAATGAGGTGTGAATGTGGACTTTTGGTGAAAGAGAAAGCAATATTGGAGGAAAGGGAGACTTTAGGACATGCTATGATTGTCAGAGGAAGAGGATAGTGTCCTGGGATTGGGTAGTGCAAGTAGAAAAAGGAAGAAGAAAATTTATTTCAAGTGTCAGTAAGAAGCTGAATGCAACATAGAAGATGTGAAAAAGCTACCAAAGGTAAATGATACTTAAGTTTCCATCGGAACATGTGAGTGGATGAAGTAATGATTTACTATGATCGAGAACACTGGTGGAGGAGCTGGTTTTGTAAGGTAGAAGCATGATTTCAAATAAGCTAAGAAGAAAGGTAGAAAAGGCAATAAATATCTCTTTAACTGACATTGAGACTGTGGTTTGGTGGGGTTTGCATTTTTTTTAATTTTTATTTCTAAATATTTATTCAGTTTTGAGAGAGAACACAAGCAGGGAAGGGGTAGAGAGAGAAGGGGACAGAGGATCCACAGCAGGCTCTGCACTGACAGCAGAGAGCTGATGCAGGGCTTGAACCCATGACCTGGGCTGAAGTCAGTTACTTAACAAATTGAACCACCCAGGTGCCCTGCCTTTTTGTTATTGAAATGCATCTTGGTTAATGACATCTAGAATCCCCGTTATTCAAGCAGCAGTTTTGATGTACTTGACATGCATGTTGTATTGAACTAAGTTGTTATTCTCATTTCCATGACTGGACATACAGTTTCTTAGTGTTTCAGGCAACAAACTTTGTGAAGACCACTTGTGAAAGAAATATGAATCCTGATCATTATCTTAAGAACTGTTTAAGGACATTTTCTTGTAAGTTCAAAGTGTCAGCCTCAAACTTTGCAGGATGGCATCAGCAGTTTGGAAAAAGATTTCTGAGACAACAGTGGAGTATTTCTAAAAACTGCTACATGACCAATGCTTTTGATGGTACCACAGATGCTGTTGTATGGGAAAACTGAAGCATAAAACACGATTCACAAGTATCTAAACATAAAGAGGTTTTAGGATTGTTTAATTAATTAATTTCACAATGAATTTTTATACATGTTCAATAGTGATGTGATAAGATATTATAAAAGTCTAAGATGTATATTAATATACATGATAAACATTAAGAAAGCACTTATTAAATAAAAAAAGCACTGAGGTTATAAGGTTTTTGTTTTGCTTTAGTGATAGACAAAATAACTGTGCATCTTGAACTAGATAAAATTTTGGAATCAAAAAAATATAGGATACGAAGTCAGAGCTCATGAGAGAAACTTGGTCTAGGCTTGTGTTTGGATAGATAAAGTCCTTTTTAGTAGGTGACCTCTCATGGAGGAAATGGGATCTAGAGGAGCGCCCAGAGGAACAGAGTTAAGGATGGGCAAGAAAAGTGAAAATAAAGGAGACATAAAGAGATGATCAGAGAAATCGAAAGAAATTAGGACTGTCACAAAGGCCAAGGATAAAAAGGGAATAATCGACAATGTCAAGTATTCCTGAAAGTTAAAATGAATAAAGATGAAAGAGATTTGATTAAAGTGATATAGAAATAAAAACATCATTAAATATAGGGTTAAGGAATAAAAAGGACTATGAATTGGATTGATCATTAACTTGGACATCAAAATACCCAGAACGATGGTGGCATTTGGGGAGGAGAGGGTGAGTTATATGTGCCTTGAGAATTGATAAAGATAGGTTATGACTCAATGGGAAGTATTTACAAGAGAGCAAAGCACTCCTCTGAAAGTGGTGGTAAGAGTCACTGATCTCAACTCTAGACTCGGGATGTATGTCATCTTTCATAATGATTCTGTAACTTTATTGATGAAGCCATCTGTTGTGCATTCGTGTGCGCGTGTGTGTGTGCACACGTGCATGTGTCTCTAGAGACCAGAGTTGTTATATTCCATGTGTCCCCAGTTTTATGATAGTAACTGTTTTTCTTTGTGTGTGTGTGTGAGAGAGAGAAAGAGAGAGAGTGACAGAGAGAGAGAGAGAGAGAGAGAGAGAGAGAGAATCTTAAGCAGGCTCCATGTTCATCACAGACCCTGAGGCAGGGCTTGACCCCATGACCATGGGATCATGACTTCAGCCAAAATCAAGAGTCAGAAACTTAACCAACCGAGCCACCCAGGTGCCACATAGTCACTGCTTTTTATTTTAAAAAAGTGACTTCATAGGATTTTTCTCCTTTTTGAGAGATAAGCTGAATTCCTACATTTTATAGGAATTTAATTTATGTAAATGGAAATGAAAATTAATTAATTTCTATTTATATTTATTACTTACAGCAGATTTACTTTCCAAATTGACTTCCACCACTGTCACAAAAATGTGTGTTTATATATGCATATGTACACTGGTACATGCATATACAATTGTATATGTCAATATTAATTCTATTGAAAAACCTCCCAACACAGAAATGTGCACTCATTTGTAGTTTTGATTACCCATATATTATTTTCCTTTACTGGCATGGATTATAATGAGCTGAATTTCTTTATATTTCTTTATATTTCTTTATTCCTTTGCGATTTCAGTATGAAAATAGTTGCTGATAGTCTAAGTAATTGATTTATTCTAGCTATATGTAGTGGAGTATGAAAAATCAAGAGCTTTTTGCTCATCTTTGGTGCGTTTTGGTTGTTATTTCAATAATTTTGTGAAAGATTTGCCATGGTAAGGTTTAAATATTAGGGGTGGTGGTGATACTAGTAGTAATTAGATTTTGGTCAATAGTTTTCTAGATATTTCTGTCCACATTTTACAATTACAAGTAAAAGAAGCAATCATCAACTTAAAAATATTTGGTAAGAAAAAAATTTGATAAGACTTACTGTATGACAATGAAGTAAATGTAACCCTGTCCAAGCTGTCAACACATTTTGCTGTGACATTTGTGAATGTTTTAGGCAACCTGTCTCAGTGAATTTAATGGTAAAGAAATCACCTGGAAAATAACTCTCCATTGTCCATAATTCATTCCCCCACCCCTGTAGTCCTATAGGATAGCCTGACATTCATTTTTTCTCCTTCCAAAAATGATATCTTGCATTTGGCGGTTATTTGTAGCTGCAGACAGGTGGGAATAAGAGATTCTTTATTCTCCCTGTCTAACCCATTACTATAGAAAGCTGTCCAGGATGAAACTCCAGTTCTCTCCTGTCAGGTTGCATTACAGAGTGTGGTGTTTAGATAAGAGCAACACGTGTGACAATATGGACTCGAGGTGGTAGGACATAAATCAAGCTCAATTGATTACCCTTATTCCAGAAGATAAACTAATCCCCCATGGAGGCGGACAACTGTCTCATGTTGTTCCATTGTTTACAGAAAGACATGATGAACTATGGTGTGTGTGTGTGTGTGTGTGTGTGCGTGTGTATGTAGGTATGTGTTCTGGTGTTGTCTTAGGGCTTCTAAATGTGTAGATAGCTCCTTTATGGACATAGTTTAAACATCTATCTGGGAATTCTGAGTACACAGGCCATGTAATTTGGGTGCTTCCTGGGGGCAATGCAAATATAGGAAATCTATATCTTTATTGAGCCCTTTCACATTTTAAATATAAATTTTTATTTCAAAATAATTTAGTCTGTCTTATATTTCTCAGACAGCATGGAGACCCATAGTTTACTACAATACATGCTTCACTGTGGTTTTCTCACCTTACCCCCCTTTCCTTCCACCATAAATAACTGGTACATTTACTCTCTCTCCCCTCCCTTTTTTTTTTAATCATGTTTATGTTGTGTGTGTATGTATGTGTGTGGTTCTTGTTTGCGTTGCTTTGTGTAAATTGTTCCATTATTACATTTATCTGCATTTGTTTTTGTCACTTAAAATATTACAGAAATATTCCCAGCTATTAGGTATAGTTATAAATCATATATGATATGAGGATATCCTAGTTTATGAAATTATTTCCCTTTGGTAGCTTTAAATTTATTTCTAGGTTTTTGTTGTTGTTGTTCTGTTTTGTTTGGCCTCTGAAGACCTTGATGTCATAAACTTCATTACTGCTATGAACTAGCATTTTGATTTTATGAGATCAATTTCCAAGAGTGATATTACTGGATTGAAAGTTATATGTATTTTTAATTTTAGTAGTATCACTAGATTTCTTTTCCCCAAAACTGTAACTATTTGCATTTTCACAGGCAACATAGGATCACACATTTCCCTGAATATTCTATTAGCTATGAAAGTTAGCATTTTATATTTTACCAATGTCAGTGGGAAAGTGATATCCCATAATTGTTTTAATTCACATTTTACTATTATTATTGAAGCTGAACTCTTTCTTAAACCATGAATTTCCTTTTCAGCGTTGTTGCCTATGTTCTCCTGTTGTTTATTCATATACATCATAAGGCTTCTTTGTATATTATAGATACAAATCCATTTGTTAACGTAGACTTAAATATTTTTTTCTGGTGATGACTGTTTTAATTTTGTTTTTGTTAATCATGTGTTTTGCCATACCAAAAAATACCATTTTTTAAAATGCCGTCAAATATGCCTTATCTTCACCTTTACAGCCTCTAAGTTTTCTGTTTGGCTTCAAAGGTTTCCTTGCTCCTTAACTGTTATATCTTATTTTTAAAGGGAGCTTATTCAGAGGTAAGATCTCTTTCTCTCTTCTCTATTTGAGAAGCTCTAGAATAAATGAACAAGTCAATAGTACTTTGATTTCTCTGTTACTATTTGAATATTTATAGATGTTCTCAATGTGCTAAGAACTGTGGTGGATAAAAGGGCAAATCAGATAAAACAACAAAGCTTCAGAGAACTTAGAGTTAAGGAGGTATAAGGAAAATATAAAATAAGACAGGAAATGACAAGTACCACAAAAGAGAAAGAAATAAATCACTGTCCTCCCAGAAAGAACCTCCCCCTCTCCCGTCTTAGCAACCTGGTTGGTTGTGACAAGATCAATTGTAATTTGGTGTGAAATACTCCCTCCGCTACGGAAAAAGTCACTTTGTAATCTAAAGCTGTTATTAAAAAGCTATTGCATGATATGATTATATTTTTTATTCCGTTGAATATCATTAAGGCTATATATTTATAAGTTTTCTCTCTTGTACACACACACGCACATGCACACACACACACACACACGCACACACCATGGTTATCCCACGTTTTAGATTTCTTTATAGTTTTTACCATTGAATACCTTAATGAGTTAAAAAGGTACTATTTTATGTTGAATATGTTTGTATTAAAAATATACACAGAGATTACAGCCACAAAAGATTGCTGGACAACACAAGCCTACATTTATAACATGAAGATCTATTATTTGTTTTACAGTTACCACATGCCACAATCTCTCTCTATATTATTTTATTCATTCGTCAGAGGAGACCTATGGGAGGTTTTGCTACTCTATGTATTGTTATAAAACTGAAGGGTAACTTGTCCACAAACATTTAGCTTGTAAGTGGGGCAGCTAGATCTGGTATTCTGACCCAAACCATCGACATTTTTGTCCTGTGCTTTTAACCACGTCAGTGTACAGTTGGTCATGAGCTCCCCAACAACAACGTATGTGCCGGAGAATAAGTACTCCGGGTTTGTTCATCCTTCCTTCATCCACTATTCTCCCTTTAGGAAAAGAATGGAACTAAATAAAAAAAAAAAAAAGAAAACTATCAAATCACATTTGTATATGTCTTGTAGTTACACAGCATTGCTCGTTGTCCATTTAATTTTCAAAGTAACACTAGGAAAGATATAACACTTATTTAGATCCTCTTTTAGAGAAATGAGCCCTTTTATTTAGCCTTTTCAGTAGTGTGTTTCCTCTAGCTTAAAATCAGAATAATATCTACTTCCCAGATATAAAATACCAAATACCAATCACAGATAAGCCCCAGTAAATTTTGAGTGTTTTCTTGTTTCTCAGTCTTTTTTGTCTGATTTACAAGCATTATGCAGGTCTCTCTCTTCTCAGAAATCCTTATGTATTCTTCTAATGTGTATTTTTCACAGTGACTACCAGCACTGACTGCTTTCTAGGTAAAACATGAATGTCTAGGGTGAAGTTAGGTTAAATCTATGAAGATACATAGCACTGTTCTCAAGTCTTTATTTGCAGAATTTGGTACAGTGGCTAAACAATTAGAGGGATGGTGTTTGTCCTTACCTCTCCCGGAATATGCTCCATTGAGGTAGAAGGAGTGAGCAGCTGCTTAGTGCCAGAAATCTCACTCCTAAAGTTCCTTTGGCCACTTAAAAGGAATCAAGTGTCCTTAGTTCTCCGATGAAAGCAAATGCTGTCTCTGTGAAGTTAAACTGAGATTATTTGAAATTTCGACATGGATTTTATTATTTGGTTTTGCAGTATTTATGAGAGAAGGACGTTGAGCAAACCTACACAAGGTGATTAGGTTTTAAGGATAACCAAGGCCAAACTCTAATGTTACAATGAGATTTCTTCTCTGGGATAAAAGTGAAGATACCTTAAACGGGAAGAAGAGAGGATTTGAAAATGGGGCACAGCCACACCTCAGACCTCCGCCAGCTGCCCGACTGTACGTGCAGCTTGAGCTCCGTGACTTCACCGGGCGGAGTTCTCTTATGCTGTTTTCTAGATTATTTCCTGTTTAATAGATAGCCAGCCAATAATTTGCCGGTAGCCTTCATCAGCCCTAATAATGGTAGGCTGCTTATTTATCTAGGAAACACTTATTTAGCAGTTTTTATGTAGCAAAAACTGAGGGAATAGAAATGACTCATTCTTTCCTGGTTGCTTAGAGCTCCTGGAAAAGAAACACTGCATTTCTGCCTTTGGCAGGAGAGGAGGCAGTGGGATATTGAGTCCTCAAAAAAAAAAAAAAAAAAAATCCAGGAAGAAAAACTGAACTCTTTTGGAATAGCAGATAAAGTCTTAAAATTCTTGACGTATCTTCTTCAGAATACTAAGCAGCTAGAATTCATAGGGGAAACTCTCCAACTAAAATGGTAACCAATTAAGTACATGTCACTTTGTGCATTTTTGAGAAAATGATCATTGCAGGCAGACAACATCATAGAAAGCCAAACGTTTCTAGAAACTTGCCTCTGAAAACGTTTTATTTACCAGTGAAGAAGCTGCTGCTGTGGTCAGAAGCCATGTTAAAAAAATACTCGTTTCCAAATATATGTAATTGAAAAAAAAAGGAATTTTAATTTCGTTTTGAAAGTTGTGTTTATTTTGACACTGCCAGAATCCCTATTGCCATGGAGTTGAGCGATTGAAGAAAACAGCTCATAAATGACATTTTGCTGAAATTTTTCTAAAGGGATTTTCATCCCCAGCGAGTTTTCCTGCCAGGTGTTATACACATTTATTTTGAACAGATGTTCTGAGGCCTACTCTTCTTAAATGTCACAGTTACTCTGGGCATCCTTTCCTAAAATCACTTCTTTTCCCCTCTGGCCTGGGCCTCCCTCTTGGGAAGTGGTAGAGAATGGGGTTCAAACCTATGTTTAGAAAGATCCTGAAGTCACTTGTGTCTAGTGGATTTTCCAGATGTTATCAATTGCCTTTTTCATTGCTCTTGGTAAGGCTAGTTCCACATTCTTTCTGTCCTCTCTAATGTAGGGTAACACATCATTTCTAGGGTCATTGTGGGCATCAAGTGATGGGAAAAATACACACACACACACACACACACACACACACAAATACATACATGTGCTAATTTAGAGCCTACCGTATACTAGCCCAGAAAACATAGAAGATTTTCAAATATCTCCTGGAATACAATTTGGGTTGTCTGGTAGTGTTTTTTAAATTGATGGCCCCCTCTATTCTAAGGATGCGGAAGACATCTGAAGAGCAGGTTCGTTTGCTCCTTACCGCTTCTCATTACAGAGGGAGTAACGTCTCCCCAAGACACAGAGAGAGTCACCCAGTGTTATGTGATTTTTGAGCTGTAATTCAGTGGGGGAAGACTCCATTTCTGTAATTGTATTAAGGCAAATAAATAAATATATATATATATATGCATATAGATATATGCATGTATATATATGTATGTATATATATGAATGTATATATGTATATATTTTAATGATAGCTCTTTCAATTTTTTTTAATTTTTTTAACGTTTTTATTTTATTTTTGAGAGACATAGAGACAGAGCGTGAGCAGGGGAAGGGCAGAGAGAGGGAGACACAGAATCTGAGGCAGGTTCCAGACTCTGAGCTGTCAGCACAGAGCCCGACGCGGGGCTCGAACTCACAGACCGTGAGATCACGACCTGAGCTGAAGTCGGCCGCTTAACCGACTGAGCCACCCAGGCGCCCCCATAACAATTTTTTTAATGTTTATTTGTTTTTGAGACAGAGACAGAGCATGAACAGGGGAGGGGCAGAGAGAGAGGGAGACACAGAATCCGAAGCAGGCTCCAGGCTCTGAGTTGTCAGCACAGAGCCTGATGTGGGGCTCGAACTCACAAACTGAGATCATGACCTGAGCCGAAGTCAGACGCTTAACCACTTGAGCCACCCAGCCGCCCCAAGGCAAATATTTCTTAAAAAGGAAGAATGTCATAAATGATTTGTGTCTCCCATAGCACATCCTTTCACCCTGGTCAGAGTTCGTAAAAACTTTCTAAATTGGCTATACTTGTCCAACAACTTGCATGACTAGCTTTGTCCTTATGTATTCTCGAATTGCTTATAATCCTTGAGAAGTAAGGTTTTTTTTAAAGTTTTCGTGTAAATTCTAGTTAATGTACAGTGTAATACTAGTTTCAGGTGTACAATATAGTGATTCAACACTTCTGCATATCACCAGGTGCTCGTCACAACAAGTGCACTCCTTAATCCCCATCATCTATTTAACCCATCCCCCCACCCATGTCCCTTCTGGTAACCATCAGTGTATGCTCTATAGTTAAGCCTATTATAGTTAAGTCTATTCATGTGGCCTCTTTTTTTGTTTGTTTGTTCCTTTGCTCATTTGTTTTGTTTCTTAAATTACATCTGTGAGTGAAATCAGAAGGTATTTGTCTTTCTCTGACTTATTTTGCTTAGCATAAAATTTTCTAGCTCCATCCATGTTGTTGCAATGGCAAGATTTTGTTCCTTTTTCTGACTGAATAATATTCCATCGCATGTATATTCCAGCTCTTTATCCTTCATCAGTTGATGGACATTTAGGCTGTTTCCATAATTTGGTTAATATAGATAATGCTGCTGTGAACACTGGGGTGCTTGTATCTCTCGAATTAGTATTTTTGTAGAGAATCAATTCTAAAAAAATGACCTTGAGTTAGTCTTTACACAGTTTTTGAAAAATATGTTTCTGAAGCTTTACCAAAACTGATAATGGGGAATCATATTGGTAAAATACCAGTTAAGAAAGAGGGATTTTCTTTTGGGCTAACTTATGCATGTAAAAAAGAGTATGAATATTTGTCATTATTAATATATTGCAAAATTATATGATTCTACTTAAAAATTTGATATTTATGGCAAATGAAATTTTTTTGTAACCTTATGATAAGCCATATTTCTATAATTCAAAAAACAGCAAACTCAGGTTTGCCTCTTCAGGGTCAAAAGATAGAACAAAATTGTCGGTATTAATAAAATTTACATTATATTTTATTAAAATCAATAGAAAATTCCAGTAGTATTTTAATTCAGCCAGTGTGGGATGAAGATTGTTTTATTGCTAGGAAATTCACTGTTTTTTACTCCAGCCTAACTTAAGACTGAGGTAATAGTGCAAGTTGACTCTTCTCTGTCTCAGTTTCATGTAGAGATCATTTAATTCCCAATAAACTGTCAGCTTGACTTGGTAACATGACTTCATCCTCAAAGCAGAAAGGTTAAATCTTGGTACCAAAGGTTCTTGTTTACCAGTATGGGTTGTGAAATTTCAAGAGATGATTAAAATATTCTCTGCATTGAGGATCTTCAACTTTTGAATAAAAGTAATCTACTGGTTAGTTATGGATTAATTCTAGAGGTACAGTTGGTACAGATGCTACTTGTTAGGAGCAAGAGCTTTGGGGTCAAATACTAACTCCTCCCTAACCAGCTTTCTGACCTTCAGACAGTTCAGAGATCTCTGCCTCCTCTTTGATAAAATGCAGATAACAATAAAGCCTACTACAGAGAGTTATGAAGAATATATGAGGTCATCCTTGTAAAGCACTTAAAATAGTACATAAAACTCAAATGTCAGATCTGGTTATTATGGTGGAGTTTATTTCAGAACTCATTCAAGTTTCTAGTTCCTACAAATCCAGGCGGCTGATAAATGGTACCTGAAAATAAAAAGATGTGCACGTGTGGTGGTGATGGGGTGAGGAACTCAATTCTGCAAAGCCAATCAACACACACAGTCGTAGAATATTCTAAGTTTTGATAATATATCCATGGATATATATTTTAAAATATGGCCAGGTAGCTTGCTACATTAGGAAATCTAAATTATTTCTTAAATTTATTTCGAATGAATTAGCAGCAGTGTTATGAGATGTTTTTCTTAAAGACTTCTTTGTCCAAGTCTATAGTGCTGAGTAGTATTGAAATCTCAAGCAGTTGCCCTGATTTTCAGACCTACACAGGTACAAGTATTTGTGTCACTGTAGAAGGTGTCTCTTTGCCCTTTTGTTACCTTTAACTGTATAGAGTTCAGAGCTCAGATATCTCCCCCTTTTCTAATATTTCCCTACCAGTAGCTGAGCAGTTTTTCTGAAAGTTTATTGAATAATAAAGGTTAAGTTGAAACAGTGCTGGAAGCAGAGGAAATGAAACTGAAGAGAAACAGGGAGAACACTTAATTTATCGTATCACAGTCGATAAATTCTGCAAGAGGTCATGTGGTTAAATTAACGTTTTCTTCTCTCTCTTGCCTGTGCAATAAAATAGAATTACATACTATATCTTTGTATAGGTTTTAGCACTTAATATATTAAACAGACTCACTAGCCTGTCTCTTTGGGCAAACAAAATGCATCTCCTCCGGGTTCGGATATCTCTAAGCACTGAAAAGCACGGGTGATCTGTTCTTGGAATCAGTTAAATAGCTCACTGATACCGTTGGTCTTTAGAGGAAGCCATCCCTTCAAGTGAGACTGCCTCATCATTTTTTATCCAAAAGTTTCTCTCTGAAAAAAAAAAGTTTTCATTTTTATATATAGAGAAAAGTCAATTGGATTTTATCCACAAACTGAGTAATAAAGATGCTAAAGTAATAAAGATACCAGACTTCTATGAATTTTTTAAATTCCTCTTTGCATCGAAAGCCTCTAGTACTTTGCCACTAAACTGTCAGACCTAAAAGGGAAACTCTTTGCTATTATGAACAGGAATCTTTATATTTTACTAATGGGTAAATGAAAGTCAAATAACAGTTGAAAAGACTCTCTCTTTTGACTCTCTTTGGAGACTCAAACCCACACGCTCCATAAAGAGTGTCATTTGGGCACTTCTGGAAGATGAAGGAAGTAAAAGATATTTGCTTCCTTTATGCAGGGGAGCAGTGACTGCCCTCAGGTCTCCTTTCTGCTACCCTCGCATTTTCAGAACATCATCTGGACATCGTACTAGTTAGGCAGAGTGATTTTTGTTTTCCTTAAGTAGACATATCTTTTTCCATTCTTAAGTAGTTTGCACACATGTACCCAGTTCTTCCTTGGAAACAGCTGTGTTAAATACTGACATAAAGGCAAGGGAATTACACTGAACACTATGCAAATGTTAGAAGTGAGCAAATGTGTTAAAAATAAGACCTGGGGTAAGCTTCTTGACATTCATCTTGGAAACAATTTTTTAATTTGACACCAAAATAAAAAAAAAAGTTAAAAATAAATAGGATTACATCACACTCGAAAGCTTTTGTATAGCAAAAAAGTCTATCAGCAAAATGAAAAGGCAACCTATGGAATGTGATAAAATATATGCAGATATCGATAATATGCAAGGACTAATACAAATCAGTAACAAAAATCCCACAGATAATTCAATTAAAAATGGACAAAGGACTTGAGTAGAAAAAAATCTTTTTTTTCCAAAGAAGACATACCAATGGCTAATAGATACAGGAAAAGGGGCGCAGTATCACGAATCATTAGGGAAACACAAGTCAAAAGCACAAAGCACCTCATACCTGTCAGGCTGTTGACTATCAGATAAAGATAAGAGAGCAAATGCTTGTTGGTAAACTAGCACTTACCGGAAGAGGGAAGCATTTTACACGGTGGGAATATAAAATGGGAGAATATATTGCATAATACTTTACACTGTGGAAAAACAGTATGAAAATTTCTCACAAAATTAAAAATACAACTACCATATAATCCAGCAGTCCTGCTTGTGGATATTTATAGCTGAAGGAAATGATATCACTATTTCGTATAGATACCTGCATTCCCATGTTCATTGCAGTACTATTCACAACAGCCAAGGTATAGAAACAACCGAAGTGTCGGTTGATGGATGAATGGATAGAGAAAATGTGATATACACACACAGTGGGATATTAGCCAGCCTTAAAAAAAGAAAATGATGCCATTTGGGGCAACACAAATGAACCTAGGAGACATTATTCTGAGTGAAAGAAGTCAGAGAAAGTTAAATACTATGTGATCTCATCTACATGGAAAATCTATAAAAACCGGACTCATAAAAACAGAGGCTGGAATGTCAGTTGCCGGGAGCTGAAGAGGGAGTGAAATGGAGAGATATCAGCCAAAGGGTAAAAACTTCAGTTACAGGAGAAAGTAGTTCTGTGGTTCTAATGTGCAACATGGTGACTGTTGCCGATAATGCTGTGTTGTTTAATTGAACTTTGAGAAGAGTGTGAAACTTAAGTGTTCTCACCCACCCCTAAAAACGTTAAAGGTGTGATGTAATAGATGGATTAATTCAGTGGTGAGTATCTTTTCACAGTGTATATGTAAGTCAAATAATCATGTTGTACACTCTAAATATATTATAATCTCATTCATCAATAGTACCTCAGTAAGGCTGAAAAAAATTCCTGCAGTAATTTGTGTAAATAAATATTTATGCTGAGAATTTTATGTTCAGATTTTTTTTCTGTAGTTTTATATTGTAGGTTTGTCCCTTAAGCCAGGTGGAAATGACAGATAATTGCATTCTGACTGAAGATTCATTCAGGCCAAAGCTGTTGATAGTGAAAAAGCATATTTACACATCAGAAATCATTTCAGACTTTTTCTTAATGTTTATTTATTATTTATTTTTGAGAGAGAGAGAGAGAGAGAGTGTGCCCAAGTAGAAGAGGGATAGAGGGGGAGGGAGAGAAAGAATCACAGCACAGAACCCGACATGGGGCTCCACCTCGTGAACCACAAGATCATGACCTGACTTGACTTGACCTGAAATCAAATCAGATGCCTAACTGACTGAGCCACCCAGTCGCCCCAACTAGAGATCATTTCAGTCTGGTATGTGTATAGAATGCTGCGGAGATGTTGATGGTGGCAGGATATAAGGTCGGAAAAGAAGTAAAACCAAGGTAAAGGGCCTTGAATGTCTAGGGAGGCAATGTATACATTTTGTTATAAGCAATATGTAGCCAAAAGCATTTTCTCAGTAGAAAAGAATAGCATCGAGTTTAATTTTAGGTCTCCCACTCAAGGGCTGCCAAAGAAAGTAGGGTGGAATATGAAAAAAGCAGTTGCAAATGTCCAGGACACAGACGCCGAGAGTTTTTGTGTTTGTTTTTATCTAAGCTTTTATGTGGTTCCCACCCCCACTCCAAAGAACTCTACCCTAAAGGAAAAGTTGGCATTCTTTTTTGTTATTTTGTTTTGTTTTGTTGTCTGAGATCTTATAAACTTTGGGAGTAAGTTAAGTCGTACCTATTCTACATATCTATGTGATAAATTACCAAACAAAATAAGGAAGAAAAAAAGAAAAAGCAGAGAGAGGAAAAGGAAAGAGGAAAAGCAGAAGAACGGGAAAAGAAGGATGGATGACCTGAAAGGAAGATTGGAGAGGGGCACCTGGGTGGCTCAGTCAGTTCAGCATCTGATTCTTGATTTTGGCTCGGGTCATAATCACACAGTTCATGAGACCAATCCCTGCATCAGGCTCTGCACAGACAGTGTGGAATCTGCTTGGGATTCTTTCCCTCCTCTGCCCCTCCCCCCGTTCTTTTTCAAAATAAATAAACATTAAAAAAAAATGAATGTTAAAAGAGAATGAGAATGATGAATCCTGATCTTTAGTTCATATTTCATCATCAAAAATAATTTCTAGGGCGCCTGAGTGACCCAGTCAGTGGAGCATCAGACTTTGTCTCAGGTCATGATCTCACGGTTCATGAGTTCGAGCTCCACAACAAACTCACTGTTGTCAGTGCAGAGCCTGCTTTGGAATTTCCGTCCCTCACCTCTCTCTGCCCCCCTCCCCTTAAGATAGGATTATTCCATATAAGATACATACTACCACCCATGGATTTATCTTTAGATACAGAGGGTTTGCACCTTTTTTCCCCAACAGCAGCAGCAACAGTAGTAAAACCACCTCCTTCTTTACCCCTGCCAATAATATTTTAAGTGGGGCCTCTCTATGTACATACACTAGGTGAAAGTTCAACAGTTCTGTTTCAAGCAAGGATGAAAAGCATAGAATTCCTCCCTGTTGGTTTCCATCTCATTTTTCACAGTAACTCTTGAAGTAAGTTTGAAAACTTGGGCTCTGAGAAGTATCCTTACAAACCTCTTCCTTAACATGGACGATTCGATTATCTAGTTTTAGGAGAATGACTTTAAATACAGATGAGGCAGAATGTGAGGATTCTGACCAATTGATAGAAGTTCACTGGCAGAGTGGAAAGGTGAATGATTCACAAAGGTGGCTTCAAGAAATTAAGGGCTTTCTGTTCAGTGACGTTTGTTTTATTACTTTGCACTTTTGCCAAATTTGACTGTGGATTTGCACTCGGGCAGGAAGCAAACGGCTGTTGAATATCTAGCCTCAGAACTAGAACAGCTTTTATTTCTGTCATCAGAAAACAAGACATCTTGCACTTTTCTCTACTCTTGCCAAAAAATTTGCCCCTTAAATTATCTGAAGATAAATACCAACAAGATTGGTGAAGACCAGCACAAATAAAATGATTATATTTAAATGTTACGGGTTTTTAAAGTTTATTTATTTATTTTGACAGAGAAAGAGAGTGAAACTGGGGTACACGCAGAGAGAGGGAGAGAGAGAATTCCAACAGACTCTATGCTATCAGTGAGGAGTCCGGTGCGGGGCTTGAACTCACAAACCATGAGATTGTGACCTGAACAGAAATCAAGACTGAGCCACCCAGGTGACTATAAAGTGATTATATTTAAAATGGTAAACAATCTTTTATACCTCTGTTCAGTTACTAGATGATACCTATCTAGATGGATTTTTTTTTGTAATTTAGTCAGTTTTTTTTTGTCATACAGTAGATTTTCTCTTAAAGCAAATAAACACCTTTGATGGTGAGTCAGAGAAACAAACTACCGAGACAGCACAGCAGAGTTTTGATTTCTATCTTCGTTGTTTTTGATCTTTTATTTAACAAAATCACATGCTGACATTCAATGTAAAATTAATTTTTAACTGGTTTGTTCTTCCAGGAGGTTTCTTTTCCCTTCCTGCCTCACTCTCTAAAATTTTGTTTCCTGAAATGTAAAGTGTCATGGTGTCATGGTTTATTTTAACTTCCCTATTCCATGGTGTATTTTTGGTAAACTCAAATGCTCATGGTTAAATAACATCTTGCTTTGATACACTGAGAAAAGTAAGTTTCCTCAGGTGTCTTAAACAACTATATAGAAGGCTAAAATATCTCTGAAGTCTAAGTCCCTTCCTGATATCAACTTAGGCACCTAGGAAGGAGACTTTTTATCTGCCTGGACCATTTGAGTTGGAGGTGATAGAAATTTAAATAAAAAAGTGGCTAGAGAGTGAGGAAGAGACAGGAAACGAAAATGTTGACTGACCTGTGAAGCAAAAACCCCAGAGGTAGATGTTGCTTCCCATCACAGTAGGCCCAACTGATCCGAATGGTTGTGTTATAACACACTTTCTCCATCTTGCAGTCTGGTTTTTCTCGGTTAGGTTTGTTCTCCATCATTCTCTCCCTTAGGCAAAGAGAGAACGAGGAATAGTTTTGCATTTACACACTTCAGTTCAGCGGACTTAGCGGGATGGCCGTGTGTCTTTTGTAAAAGATCCGCAAGGGGTCTTGGGATTTATCTTCTTCAGTCTATGCCTGCTTCTGAATGACTATGGTTAGTAGGGCCCGCTTTTCCACTTTTAGAGCTAGGTGTCTGATGAGCGTTAGCATGAAACTCATGATATACTACATTGGGTGGCTATTTTTCCAAGAAATTTGGGGTTCTCTTGCTAGAAGAGGGGGAGTGCTGGACTGGCAAAATAGCGTGTGCCTTTTGTAGCCACCTCAACAGTGAAATACATCCGTTCGGTTATTTTTCCTTCCTCCAGACAACTACTGCTCACGCTGTGTCATTCCCTTGTCATTGTTGAAGTAAAATGGAATGGATGGATATCAAGTATCTGTGCGTGTATGAATGGTGAATCACCTCTATTAAAATTAGCCCATAGCAAAAACTGGCCCAGAGCTACCAGTTAGATAGAAGAAAAAACCCTTCTGTGCCCTTAAATTTCAACTTTCATCAAGCCTCGTGTGTCCCCAAAAGTGACAAGATACATGAGCTATCTGAAAGAAAATATGGGCATAGACTTATGATCAAGGCCTTAGGCGATCTGATTTCTTGGTCACCTTAAGACACCATTCTCACCCTGATAGCTGAAGGGTTGCCGCAGCTTTTGAAATATGACATCTGAAAGCCTACTGAGTGACACTCTAGAAGTCTTTGAATTCATTTTGTGGTCTGATATTTATATGCTGTGTAGCTAATGACTGGTCAACTGTATACCTATTTTCTCTTCTGTAGTTGGAGCAAGTCAAAATATCTGTTTTCTCCAGTCTATTCCAAGACTGTGATTCTGATAGCTTTACTCTCCGGGAATGACTTGAGGGGAAACAGGGAGAAACAATCTCAATTTAATTACAAAAACTACTTTAACAGTTTGATTTATATCCAAGTGTGAAACTTATGCACTTCAGCGAAAGCACAGAACATCAGAAATCATGCAGTAAAATGGATCTTTATGTCAGGGAACAAATGGAGGATAGAAGAGTAGAAAGATACAAAAATATGATTTAAATAAGATCTTGAAGACACATTTTTGCTCCCTTTCTTTGTCTTCCTGTCAATATTTTATTAATCAGATCCTCATATATTAATTCATACTGTTGTTGTTCTTGAATTAGCTTGCATTAGTGATATTGGGTTTATAATAATATATAGTTATTTAAAAATATTATTTGAAATCTGGCCATGTGTAGCAACATGGATGGAACTGGAGGGTATTATGTTAAGTGAAATAAGTCAGTCAGAAAAAGACAGATATAGTATGTTTCCATGCAAAGGTGGATTTTGAGAGACTTAGCAAAAACCATGGGGGAGGGGGAGAGGGGAAAAGAAAAAAAGACACAGAGGGGGAGGGAGACAAAACATAAGAGACTCTCAAAGACTAAGAATGAACTAAGGGTGAGGGGGTGTGAAAAGGGGGAGAGTGGGTGATGGGCATTGAAGAGGGCACTTGTTGGGATGAACACAGGGTGTTATGTGGCAACCAATTTGAAAATAAATTATTTAAATAAAATAAATTTATTCTCTAAAAAAAATAAAAAAATAAAATATTATTTGAAAATTTTGTATATATGAGCTGGGATTATGGTTTTACAAATTGCAATTGTTAGAGGCATAAATAATGACCAGTTAGTAATTGATTAAAAATCTACAGAGGAGCCTGGATGGCTCAGTTGGTTGAGCATCCCACTCTTGGTTTTGGCTCATGATCCCAGGGTAATGAGATTGAGCCCTGGATCAAGCTCAATGCTGAGCATGGAGTCTGCTTAGGATTCTCTCTCTCTCTCTCTCTCTCTCTCTCTCTCTCTCAATAATATATATATATTCTGTAGATTAAAAAATATATGTATATTTTTATATATATTTATATCTAATATATACTTATATAGTATATAATTCATATATTTTATATAATATATACTTATGTAATATGTAATTTATATATATTTATATATAATATATACTGTGTCACATTTTATATAATATTTTAAAATTATTTATATATTATATTTATATTATATATTTATATATTTTTTAAATCTATAGACTTTTGTTTATGTTTATGAAACATATGTTCAATGTTTATGAAACAGTAAAGGGGCATAATTATATAAAATATATATTGATATTAAATATATAAAGTGTACTGATGATTTCCTCAAATAGGAAAAATAATATTCTTTTTGTATCTTACCTGAATTTTGACTCACTATTGGAAAATATACCCACCACAAAATTGTATTATTACTAGATAGCTTTTCTTTTTCACTTCTTTCTTTGACAAAAGAAGAAGGAGTTGTTAGTAAAGTTTTAAGGTGATTTCATCAACCTTAGCAAAAGCAATTATTAAATGCAAGCTTGGCAGTTCAGAGGTTCAAATTCTGAGAACACCTTAGAAAAATACTGTCGATTTCAGACAATTTCAAAGAGTGCTCATATCTACTGAAAATGGCCATTTCAGATGTATTATGAACCCTACTCCCCATTTGTATTATGTCCTCCAGTCTCCTTGTCAGTTAAATCTTTTAACTTTCTAGAAGGTAGCTATTTGTCAAAATCAGTTTCTCATACTTAAATATCTATTTTTCCTGATGAAATCTTAAGAAGGAAGAATGACTTACCTTTCTCCTGAATTCTTTTCTATATGCTTGGTGTATAGTATAGTTTTGTGAGTCCAATGGGTATTTATCACATCTTGAATGATGAAAGGAAAGAATAAAGATAAATGAAAGATTGTCCCAGTTATTTTTGTACAGTCTTCTTGTTCCCAGTTATTTATTGGGACTCCATTTACTTAAAGCATTCTTTAGAGGGGCTCTTCTCTCATTACAGCCCAGCTGTGAATATGAACTTGTTTTTAATATCACTACAGATGCTCTCTTCTTGTACAGCTCATAAGCCATTTTCATCTACTCGTATCAAAGTTGGCAACTTTCTTATATCCCCCAATTACTTCTATTTATCAGTCAACAAATGATTTTTTAACCTGTATATATGCTGGAGGACATGGGTGGCTATGGTACTGTGTTTAGTGAATAACCAAAGTGGTGGACAAATAATTACTATTCTGAGAGATGGTTTTATGAGCTAAAGGCAGGAAAGTGTGATGAACACTAGGTTATGTCTGTTTAGCAAACTGCCATTTTGATTTACCTTGTAACTTCTCGTCTACATTGTCGTGATCTCTCTTGGACTCTAACTCACACACAGGTGCTGTCCTATACAAGTTACCTGTCCAGGACCTACTCTTTTGCTGCCCCTCAGCTGATAACCTATTTTAGGGGACCATGTTAACATGTTTGATTCAAGAGCTGCTTTAGAGAACTCGCACAAGTAGATACAACCACTTCTTGGTGGGGGGGTTAACCACAACTTGATAGCAAAAAATACTTTAAATTGTTTATTAAAAAATTTTTTTGCAGGTAATTTAATAATACTCTAAAACAGAAAATACAGATAGAGGATCAATAGGAATGTACTCTATAGGAGTTACTTTCATCCTGGGAGCTACAGTCATTGGTGTGTCTTTTGACAAGATACTTGTTCTAGAATCTGATGATTTGTATTTACATTAAGCTAAATGTTTATTTTGCTTTAATTTGATAAATTTACCTGTGTTTAGATGTTTATATGTTCTCTCTTCAAACTGTTAAATAATTCAGGAAGAAATTGTTAGTCTTTAAGGTGCTACAGCGGCTAAGAATTTTAGTACAGATGACACTGCCCACTTTTTTTTAGACCCCTTGGGTTTGTATAACCTCTCTGCAGTAGCATAGTTTCCCAGTAATTGATTAAACCCGTTTTATAAAACTAGCAATAGTAGTCCACTGTAGTATTTTACATAACATTAAAAAACTCAAGTGCTACAGTGCCAGCACTTAACTTTATGATTCCTGATTTCAACTCAGGTCATGATCTCATGGTTCTTGAGATTGAACCCTACATCAAGTTCTGCACTGAGAGTGCAGTGTGGAGCCTGCTTGGGATTCTCTCTCTCCCTCTCTCACTGCACTCGTGTGTGTGTGTGCGTGTGTGTGTTTGTGCACACTTTCTCTCTCAAAATAAATAAACTAAAAAAAACCTGAAGAGCTAATATTTCTGACAGGTTATACTCAGCAATATGGTTTCATTGTAGAGGATGTGTTACTAAATATGCAAGTTTTCTATTTATCAAATTGTGAAGTAATCGATGATGAAGAGAGAAATATTATTAATTTGGAAGTGGTATATATTGCCTTTTTAGAAGATGTATAAGGGACAGTAAAATATCCTCTAGACTAAAAAGGCACTTTGAGACTGAAAAACGAAGCAAGCCACCCAGTACCATGTACATAGGATATTATTCAGGGTCGCTTACAGGAATCGGGTAGACAAATGATCCAGGTGCTACACAGCTATGTTCCATCAAGTCTGGACCTTAATCCACAACTCTTATAGAGTCAGGGATAGTGGTCAACAGTAGTTATCTAAGTGATACCTTCTCTCTGTCAGTTTAGGGAAGATGGCCACGAGCCTTCCCACATTCTGGTCAGGGCCTATGTGAACTTCCAAAAGGCTTGGAACATGTAGCCCCAAGTGAAGCTATTGTCCAGGCCTGAGCAAAATGAAGGACCAAAGATGAAGTCTTTGGGGAGTCCAAAGACTTTGGAGAATGCCTACAAATTTCCAACCTCAATCTCATCCATCGGAGGTGCTGTTATGCTATGGGATGACCTGTTAAAGTATGTCCTTGTGAAAGCAGATGTTTTAACAAATGAATCTGACTGTAATTTTTGAATCTTTATTTGAAGAGGATGGGTGGGTGCCAGAATGCTATCATCTGTCTACACCAGCTACAAGATTTTGAGCTATTCCTAAGCTCTTATTCATGATTTTCTGAGAGGAGGTAATGGGTCTCCAACATTGTGTGTTTGAGCATAACGAGTCTCAAAACCAATCTAGTCTTTAATAGAGAACAATTTTATTTACAAAGGCAACACATTCACATAAATCAATGGTAGATTCATGTAAATATTTAATAGGGCCACTGACTCCTATTGTAGAGAAAAAATATTTGCTGACTGTATATTTGGATGGTAAATAGAGATAAATTCTATAAAGCATAAACTTTTAAGAAATTCTATATGTTACTAATTTGCTGATTAGTGGATAGGTCTTTCTATACATCTTACACTGACTGAGTTTGCTTTTGCATTCCTAAATCTTTGCATAAACCACAGAATTTTTTTTTTAATTCAGTTTCTGTTAACGTGGCACAGTGTCTGATGCCTAAGCACAGTGGAAATGATACACGTCACAAATAGACCAGGGAATAATTTAAACTCTGCCTCTCTGAGATGCTGATCTGGAGACAATCATTTTTATGTTTGTAACCTAGTTTTCATTTAATTTCTTATCAACTTTATTGAAAGTATAATTTGTGAGTATCCAGTGAACGTGCTCTTATTTATGTTTAACGTAGTCAAAGGATAATTGTTGAGAAACTATTATGTATAAATACCAAGTTAGACATAGGAAAAGAAAGATGAACTACTAAGTGTCCTGCCACAGGGATATAAGATGAAAACAGGAATAATTACTCTATATTTTAGCTCTAAAAATGTATTGGGAAATATAGAAAGGGTGTTCTCTTAGGAGAAAAAAAAAAAACGACTCCTTGAATACCTACCTTCATGCCAGTCACTCTTCTAGTTATTTTTTATATGCACATTTATTTAAGTTTTCCTTAAACCCTCTCAGTAAAACACATATCACTCTCAGTTGGGCCCTATATTATTTATAAATCAAGAACATTTTCCATTTTTTCCTAAGTTCTAACATTCTACATAGATAAAATATTCTCACATTATTTGTCTCATTACTAGCTTGAATGGTGTGTCAGGAAAAATTAACAATTGAGTTCCAGAGATGACAGTGTTCTTGTTGGGGACAAGGGTATGGTTTCTTAAATGTTCTAGAAAATATGCTGGGGTCAACTGCATACTTAGGATCATGCTGCACAACAGGAGAGACCCGCAGCTTCACCAGGAGGGTTGGCCCTTTTGCTCAATATCAAAGCACATGCAAAGAAGTTTCCATAATACTGGGTTGATCAACTCATCTTCTATTTATCTCAGTTTTCAAAGAATTTCCCAGTTGGAAAATGGGAATGAAGTTAATTTGCCTCATTAAGTCATCATTCGGTGCTATAAACAAAACAACAACAACAAAAACAAGGGTGAGGAAAATTTACTTGTCTTCTTTTCCTGAGAACTTACTTCTCTCCACAAGTTCAGAGGACTAGTGATTGAGGCAAGAGAAAATTGCGGGAGCACAGGTTGGTCTTAAAATCATTTCGGGAGCTTTGTCTCAGCGACCTATTCTAATTTGTTCTTTTTCAGCAAATGAGATTGGGAATAACAAAGTTTTTATACTAAGAAAAAAAAAATCTTTCCATGCATCAGTGAATAGAAGTCAAGCCCACGAGTTTGAAGGACCAGTGTTCAAATGTTAGCTAACTTCCTGAAAATGTTAAATTTTTGATCCATTTTTTAAAATTTAGTTATTTTGAGAAAGAGAGAGAGAGGCAGAGAGAGAGAGAGAAAGAGAGAGGAGTGAACCCATGAACCATGAGATTATGACCTGAACCAAAGTCAACTGTCAAGTGTTCAACTGACTGAGCCATCAAGGTGCCCCAGAATTTCAACTCTTTTACCTCATTTGAAGATCAATGAAGATGATAAGACAATCTCTTTTGGAGCACAATTGAACCTTTTCTAGAAGACACTCAAATTTTATATGTTTTGTTAGACCTTCCACAAATTTTATCTTGCCACCTATTTGGTGGCTGCAGAGAATTGTACTGTTTTAACAACTGAAAAACTGAATGGATTTTTCCCTAGACTTAATGCCTTTTGTGAAAATGTGTGATCTACTTTCTGAGAAGAATTAAAGCCCTGAAATTTGGTTTTGTATTCTACTCTGTTTATATGCGGAATGAGCGTACAGGCAGAAATAGGTTTGAATCTCAGCTCCATTTCTTCCTATCCCTGTGACTTTGGACAAATATTTACCATCTCTCAATCACAGTTCCAACATCTGTCAAATGAGAATCAACCTAGCTAACCCCCAAGATGGTTTTGAGAATTAATTAAACTAATATAGAATGTATCTAGCATAGTACTAGACATGCAAGAAAACACTCAGTTTTTCCCCCCTCTTTGAGAGAGGAATGCGGTGGGCATATAGATCGTTACATGGGTTATAATAGTAAGAGTAAGAGAGAATACAGGAGGGGAGCCTGGGTGGCTCAGTCGGCTGAGCGACCAACTTCAGCTCAGGTCATGGTCTCATGGTTCATGAGTTCGAGTTCGAGCCACATCAAGCTCCCTGCTGACAACTCAGAGCCTGGAGCCTGCTTTGGATTCTGTCTCCCTCTCTGCTTCTCCCTCTCTCCCGTTCTGTCTCTGCCTGCCTCTGTCAAAAATAAACTTAAAAAAAATTACAGGAAAAATTTTCTCCCTAACTTGAACTCACAGGAAATAGTGAACATGTGAATACTAAGTCACTCTGAAAAGATGAATAGAGTTTTCCTATTTTAGGGGGAAAATTTAGTGAAAGTAGTTCACACCATGCAGTAATCACTAAATACAAGGGACTCTCTAAGGGGCTCGTCTTCCTAGATCTGCTTTCACCATTATTCTTGTCTTTCACCTGAATTATTTTTTTTCCCCAAATGGGACTGAGTTTCCTACTACCTTCAATCTGAAAAAATTTCCCATGACTCTTATCCCTTATATTTGTGATAAAATTTATGCATTCAGGGTCATTAAGTTTGAATACTAAAGCGGAAGATTAAAAAAACGAAATAAGAGAAGTTTATTGCAAAAATTAGTAACAACTCTCTCAAGTGTAGAAATAAGGTTAGTTTGTATACATTTTCCTTTGAGCACTGCTTTATAACTTACTTGATTCTCCAGTGATTAGTAATTACAGCTCTAGTATATGCCATGTCAGCTGGAAACAGTTCTTAGGCTTATTGAGTTTGAAAGGTATACTCCAGCTGCATGTTAATATATGATCTCTTAGTAAAGCATATAAAAAGAGAGATAAATACTGATCACAAACATCTGGCAATGCTTAAAAGGTCCTATCTACTCAGCATCCTTTGATATTGGGTGAGAAATTGCTAATCAAAATGAATTTATGTGTATTCATCATTGTGTATAGGTGCTGCATTTTAGTTCAGTCTAAATTAAAAGATATTTTTTATCTAAACAGTAAATCTCCTCTGAGGAGACTTGCACTGTTTACTGCCCACCGATTTTCCAGGGTTTCAGTTCAGTTCCTTGTACCTATAATGTTTGAAATGCCAAAATGCTTGAAGATAGTATATGTGTATGTATTTGTATGTACACACACAAATACACACACATACATATACACACATACATTACGAGTTCTATAAGCTATTTTAGACTGTAAATATCCAGGAGAGTTAAAATGTCAAAGGTTTTAAAACTTTTAAGTTTGCTAATATATTCTGACATCACATATTAATATCCTTCAGACTTTAACTGTAGCACTGTTGATGAAAAGTATAGATGTGGTCCTAACATTTGTAGCTAGATAATGAATGCCCGAACCATGCCTTTGTTTAGTTTCAATAGCTTATTGCTATTTCACTCTGTTTTCCTTGCTTCTGGAGTTTGACGTGATGATCACACGAAAACTTTATCTTTATGTTTTCTATTACTGCTGTTAAAAGTCTCACTTATGTTCAGTATTCCTTACATGAACATTATGGGCCAAATTTCTCTTCGAAGTGAGTACTAGGGAAAAGTTGTGTGTGTGTGTGTGTGTGTGTGTGTGTGTGTGTGCGCTGCGCGCGCGGCGCGCGCACGTGTGTTTTGTAATTCTTACTATTTGCGTAAAGAAGAAGCATACTTCCTATAAATAAAAGTGAAAAGCATGTTTCCCTTTTTGCAGTAGCTGCCAAATTAAATGTATGGTTCTACACATTTAGCGTAGGGTTTCTAGTACAAGAGTTTCCTGTCTCTGAGTTTTTATTCTCTTCTCAAATCTTCCCCTGCCCAGTTATTACTAACGGTACTCCTATTCTTTTTTTTTTTTTCTCTTACTTTAATGTTTTTACTGAATATGGGTCTTTATCGTAAGTGGTCTCTAGAGATAGAAATGGTGTAAATAATAAATTAAGGGCTGCATAAAGTCCTTGCTATTAGGAATGGCCTCATGTTCTTTATCCATTGCTGGTTCCCAGCACAGCATGGCAGTGCTCCCTTGCTCGAAGTCCTATTTCAGTGTGTCCGTTTAATATTTATTCCATTCACATGCTCGCTTTAATAATTTTACTTAAATCCAAATGTACACAAGACTCTGTGGAGGATGGTCATGATTCAGTTGTGTCAAGGCATTCTTGTCATCAGGACAAGATTTTTGATGTATACTTTTCAAGTACACTTGATGAGGAAATTCGAGCCCCCCATTCACCCACCGTTTCTAGTTCATAATGACGAAGGCCACCCTATATTAAGGAGATTTTTGTAAAGCGACATTTTTAATATCCATATTATCTGAGGTAGTTCTAGACTCTGGCCCTGGGAGAACATGCAGAATTTAAAGGGTAAAATAAAGAGCATTTACAGAAGAGTAAAAATAAAAATAAAACACAAAATTAGAGCTAATTTACTTGAGTGAGAATGATCGAGCTACTGACTGACCTGGGCTCTCCTGACTAAAAATGGAATAAATATGGGCAAGCGATTTCAGCTCTTAGTGCACAGGCACCTTATAAATCAACTGGGAAAACAGCACAGGCTTATATTTTAGGCCCTCAAGCAAAATGATTTTTTGCTGGCAAGGATCTGATAATAGGCCCAAAGAAAGGCCTTGCAAGTAAAGTTCTAAACTATATGAAAGTTGTACTTCTCTATTATTTCACTTCTTTTCTGAAAATGTACCTGGAATCGTGGCAAGGAAACTAAAGTCTATGTTTAAATGAGGTCAAATGAACATTTTTGATGTGGATAAATTATTGAAAACTGATGTCTTAGTATCTGAAATAGCAAGAAGCATTTCATTAAGCCCTGCATTGTTTTTATGTCCACATTTAAACGGCTAGATGTATGATTTTGGTTCTTGGCGTTGGAGCCGGTATTTGGAACCAACTTGAAGGTCACCACAAGAGCCAGTCCTCGGGGTCAAGGTGTTGCTAAAGTGCAATTCTAGTGTGGTGTGAAACCAGATAAATTTACTACCTCATTGTAGATGAAGTGGCAAGACTTGAATATATTTATACGATAGGGATGCATGATCAAAACGAATAAGGTTAAAAAAAGATACGAGGCATACTTTACAGTAATACTTATTATTAATCTTACTACAATCGTAAGCAATGTCACCTATATTTCCATTTCGCTTTTACACACCAAACACTTCCCATACAGTATAATCAACCCTCTTCTTTATCTTACAAGCTCCATCTTACCTCTCCTGAGCAGAATTCAGTCTTTCCCACAGCAGCTGCTACTTGGTGATGTCAAGTAATTGTAGGCTAATGTTGCCATGCTAACAGTGCTTGCTACGAGTGGAAAGGTGTTCTTACCCGCGTTGCCATAGTCCACAAAATATAGAACCTGTCAAAGCCACAATTAGGATTTTATAGTTTGTTCAGCAAACTGAAAATTAGTTTTCTAAGCATTCGATATGACTTGATTTTCACAGATTAAGTTTTGTTGTTTTGCCTATTTTGATATAAATTTTGTAGGAAATAGTACCTCGATATTTGAATGTTTTTAATTTTCACTTGGGATTAATTATAGGAGAATAAAATGAAAAGCAGAAGGGTCAATCAATATTTGAGAAGAGCTAGGATATACTCAGCAAATGTAGTGGGAAGTAATTGGTCATTCAAAGAAACAGATGAATATGAAACAGTGCCATTAATGTCGAATAACAGATACAGGATGTAGTTTGTGAAATTTAAGGAGTTGGCAAATGACTGGAGTGATATAGGGAGTTTATCAAAAAATAAAATTCCAGAGCCAGTAGCTCTAGTTAAGGCTGACCATCATGCGTCTGAGTATAATCACATAATGAAATTCTGCACCTTTTATTACGACGCATAGAAAACTCGATGCACAAGAAATGAGTGTAAATGAGTGTTTTGTTCTTGGAGAATCAAGAAAGAGCAACCTTCAAAGGTTTTAAAAACCAGAGGATATTAGGATATATTGTCTACGAGATCACTGGGTTTACTTTTTTTTTTAAATTTTGACAAAATTTTGTTCTTTGTTTAAGGAATATCTTAGAATTTAGAAAGAATTCTGACGGAGGCTGAGTTTTGCACAATCTTACAGTGTTTTGTGATATCATAATCTTGAAAGTAGTTTCAGATCATGACGATTATAATTAACAATACTGTTGCATATTTGAAAATTTCTAAGATAGTAGATTTTAAAAGTTCTCATCATACATACAAAAAATGTAACTGTGTGGTGATGGATGTTAACTAGACTTCTTGTAGTGATCATTTAATAATATTTATAAATATCAAATCATTGTTTTACAACTGCAACTAATATAAAGTTATGTCATACTTCAATTTTTTAAAAAAATGTTTTCTATTGTTATAATCATAGAAGATAACAATAAGACAGTTCAAATAACTCCAAAAAGAGTATTTTAAACAATAATTTAATATGTGACTTGTCTGTATCAAAGATGGTAGAAAATAGAAAAAAATTATTCAGTAAATGGTATCGAACAATTGGGTTTTATTATTTAAATTGTTTTTCAGCGATACGCATGTATACATTTTAAAAATTCAAACAGTTCTTTGAGAGTTTTTGGCTTGGACAATTACCCTCTGTTCCCTGTTCCCACACGGATTCCATTTCCTAAGTGGTTATCATTTTAAAATCTCTTAGCTCTTTCTTTGGTATTCAACTTCAATTTCTGTAAATCTTTATTTTTCTTGATCTCTTTCAGGTTTGCATCTTATCTGTCAAGTCCCTCATACTGCCCATGAGAAACATTTTTCTTGCTGCCTCCCACCCCAAACCACAAATAACGCCGCCACATCTTTCCCCCTCTCCTCCCAGTCATTTTATCATAGTGAGTTCCTACATGATTACAGTTATGTAAATATGATTCAGAACAGAATCATTATCACAGTTTCTTTTACAGCACGTTGTTTGAGCTGAATTTAATATCTGACATTTTCATTTGTTCGGTTTTTTATTTTTTTATATTTATTTGAGGGAACAGAGAGAGTATAAGCAGGGGAGAGGGCCAGAGGAAGAAAAAGAATCCTAAGCAGGCTCCACACTCATTATGTAACCTCACATGGGGCTTGATCCCATGACCCTGGGATCATGGCCTGAGCCAAAAATCAAGAGTTGGCTGCTCAACTAGCAGACCACCCCGGTGCCCCACATTTGTTCAATTTTTTTTTTAATGTTGATTTATTTATTTTTGAGAGAGAAAGAGCACAGGCAGGGCAGGAGCATAGAGAGAGAGGGAGACACAGAATCTGAGGCAGGCTCCGGGTTCTTAGCTGTCAGAGCAGACCCCAAAATGCGGCTTAATGGGGCATGAACTCATGAACTGTGAGATCATGGCCTGAGCTGAAGTTGGACACTTAACCAACTGAGCCACCCAGGTGCCCCCATTTGTTCAATTTGTTAATGAACCTATAACTACTTATTCCTTAACTTTCTTCCTGTAGTACAAGGTCCTCTCAAAACATTCAGACCTAACACATACTCTTTTAATGTCTTCTACATTTTCTTCCGACCTAGACTGTGTTTGCCCTAGGCCTGTTATGCATTTCTCATCGTGGGCACTTCTTCATTAGCATTTGTGTGATTTCTTCACTTTTCTGTCTTATTTAATCCTTTGACTTCCCACATCTCACAGCTTTCTCATTCTTAGTTTCTCTTTCTGATGGATTGTCTCCAGTAATTTATGACAAACGGTGCATAGAACATAAATGTTTTTGAAGTTTTGCATATCTGCATCTTTACCCTTATATTTAACTGATAATCTAGCCTGATAGAGAATTCTCATTTGGATATCACTGGCTCTTAGATTTTAAAGGTGTTTCTTTTCTTCCTGCTTCCAGTATTGCTTTTCAGAATTCTTGTTAAATTCCAATTTCTAATTCATCCTTTGCATGTGCCCTCTCTGTTTGGTAGCTTTTTGGATCTTCTCTTTTATGTTATGAAGTGTCTCATAAAGTCTTTTGTCAGCGTCTTCTGTTTTTTTCCATTCACAATGTTGGCACATGATGAATTTGTTAAGTTGGATGTCCATATATTTCAGATGTGGGACAATTTCTTGAGCTATTTTTTTTAAGTTTTATTTATTTATTTTGAGAGAGAGAGAAAGAGAGAGAATGAGCAGGGGAGGTGCAGAGAGAGGGAGAGAAAGAGAATCAGCTTCTCTGTTCGCTGTCAGCACAGAGCCCAATGTGGGGCTCACACTCACGAACCATGAGATCATGACCTGAGCCTAAACCAAGAGTCAACGCTCAACTGACTGAGCCACCCAGGAGCCTCTCTTGAGCTATTTTTATTAGTGTTTCTACAGCTTTCACAACGTAGTCCCACGGACTGGGTGGATTGAATGTTAGAATTTATGTTTTTACAGTTTTGGAGGTTAGAAGTCTAAGATCAAGGTGCAGTGGGTTTGGTTTCTTCTAAGGCTATTCTCCTTGGTTTACAGATGGTCCTCTTCTTCCAGTGTCTTTACATGGTCCTTCCTCTGTGTATCTGTGTCCTTCTTGTCTTCATAAAAAGATATTAGTCCCATTGGATTAGGGTCCATTTATATGAATTCATTTTATCATAAAAGTCTCTTCAAAGGCTCTGTCTCCAATCACATTGTATTCTGAGGTACTAGGGGCTAGGATTTGAACACATTAATTGGGGGGGGGGCACAATTAAGTTCCTTATACTACTTTTCTGACATTTTCTTTTCCTCTGTTTTTTGGTTGGCCCTCTTTGGAATTCCTAGTATTTAAATGATGTAACTTCTGGGCTGATTCTTTAATATCCACCAATTTCCATTACCCAACAATTTCTTTTGTTACATTTACATTGTTTCTTTAGTTACCTTTACTAAGAGACTTTCCTAAGTTTATCTTTCCTCCTTTATCTTTTTTGCCCTATTGTCATGTTTTCATTTTCCATACTCACTCACTCTCTTATTTTAAGATGTACTACCTTTTCTTTTGATTGACATTAGTAATGAATTTTTAATATTTTTCTTGACTCATCTGTGTTTCTTTAAAATTGCTCTGATTCTGCCCCTTCCTTAAATCTAGAATTTTCCCATCTAATGCCTCCTGTCTCTTGACTATGAATTCAAGTTTAAGAGTGAATCACTGAGAGGCTCAGTAACGATGATGTTCTCTGTAGGATCATTTGGTAGCTTGATTAACTTGATTTGATGGCTTGATTAACTGGATTCTTACTCTCAGAATTTTTGAAGCTTGGTCTCTTGAGCTAGTCGGATTCATTGGAGGAATTTTTTTGTTGTTGTTTCCTTCCTGGAAAGTTTAACACAGTGTGCCAAAATTCTGGGAACTCTGTGAGAGAAGTAGGCTAAGGTTTTGCTACTTGATACGTAGAAAATCCCTGAACCTGGGATTTTATGTGTCGACTTGCCTGGGCCATGGGGTCCCTAGATATTTACTTAACCGTTATTTTAAGTATGCCTGTGTAGGTGGACCTCGTCCAGTCAATCCGAGGCCTAAATAGAACAAAAAGATGGAGAACTTATCCTTGTTCTCCGGCTTTCTATTTGCCATACTCGCTGAAACTCTACCTGACTACAGACCTTGAGAATTTTCTGCCTTTATAATTCCGTGAGACAATCTCTCGTAATAAATCTCATGTGTGCGCACATATTCATCTTGTTCTACTTCACTGGAGAACCCAGACTCCTACGACTCCCATGTTTTTATCAGGGCGGTATCTGTCACCAGTCCCGCCACATGAGCTGCAGTATAGATTCCTTTGGATTCACTCTTTCCAAAGAGAAAATTCTATCTCAGGGGAACAGTTATCCGTGGTGTCTGAAATTCTAACTATTTCCTAAATAGAACTTTTTACTTTTTTTCTTATATCTCTGTCCTAGCCACTGGTTGGTACGAATTCCTGCTGCAATTCCTAAGCTTTTCTTGGGCTTTTAAGAATAAAGTGAAGGTTACTTCTCAAGTTTGCCAATTGCAAATCTGGGTTTCAGCTTTCCAAATCGCTGGTTTTAATTAGCTAATTTTATCTGCTTTCTGGATTCCAAGCTTTTGTTTTGTCCTTCCCTTTCCTTGTCAAAGATTTGTACTATTTTTATCTCTTTGTTTTAATTTTGGAAGAGTATCAGAAGGGATATGAGGATCTGTATTCAATGTAGCATTGTTAGCTGAACTGCAATTAGTTAGAATTTTATGAAAAGGATCATCATCTCATACTATACAATGAAGTAAATTTCAAGCAAATTATAGAGTTAAAATTAGCAAATAATTATATTGAGTAAAATTGTAATGTTTACTATGTCTCTGGGTGTGGAAGCAATTTTAATACCAAAAAATCATTACAGAATTCAAATGTATTATATAAAGGCAACCCTGTCATGTGAAAATATTCTAAAAATCAAATTTTAAAAATTGACAAAATGTTAATATAGGTTTATATAAATTATGTTATAAATATTAAAACCTAAATTGATAATGAGTAAAGCATAAGACCTGGCTGTTGATAGAAGTAAAATTATAATTGATTATATCCTTATAAATATAAATATATATTTATAATTAAGATATAATTTTAAACCAAATTTAAATCAAGCCTTATAAATTAAAAGCAAAAAAAAAGTTTTAAGTCTATTAAATTATCAAAGACTGTTTAAAATTTCAGTACTGAATGATGCTGAAGACAGAGTAAGACAGAGCCTCATATATTATTGGTGGGAAGCTAAATTTCTGTTTCCTTTTTCGAAGGCAATCTGGAAATAAGTATCAAAATTATTTTACATGTCATATTCCTGGAAATTTCCTTCTAAAGAAAATTCCAAAACAGTAAGATAGATTATAGCAAATAGATTTTTAATAATGAAAAAATGTAAACAACTCAAATATCCAATCAAGCAGAAGTAGTTGGGCTTCAGAAGATTATTAAGCATAATTAAAAATAAAAATTACAATGGTTAAGCCTGGTGTGAGGGGAAAAGTTTATAAATGACCATGAAATTAAATGCAAAGTAAGCACCAAGGTACATGTTGGGAAGGAGAAACACAGAGTTGGGCAGGCTGAGTGGAGAGGAGTCCTAATCAGAAATTATTTTATTAATAAATAAAGAAGTTAGAAATCATGGAATCCATACTATGTAGAGATGGGTTCATAAACAGTAGAATATGGATAATCTGAAGGAATAGGGAGGTGATGGTGGACTGGAGATGATCAGGTAAAGGAACAGATGGCATGAAGCAGTAGGAGGGGAGGACAATGCAGTAAATTTCAGAGATCAAATCAAGGAGCTGGAACGATTAAGAATTCTAAGGCATTAAGTGGTATGTTCGTTTATTAAACAACTATAGTGACTCTGAAATCTAACAGTCATACTCCATAGTGAGTGCAAGAGTGTGAGAATGAGCTTGAGAACTAGTCCTCCTTCTAGGGATGAGGATGGAGAGAAGGGGGTGGTGTGTAAATCTCAGCCTAAGTATGCTTTCTACAGGACACAATAGATCTTGAATAGCAGTGATGACCGTTAGATGTGAAAACAACTTTATTATCCAGATGAATTTTTCCTGAGTTTAAGATTTTTATATCATGTTAAAGAATCAAAATATATGTCCACTTAGCCATTTATTTAAATAGTGAATAGAAATTCAGGTGTAGGAATTGACTCAAGTTTTCTTCTGGGAAGAAAATTTTGGTTTCCCTTTGTTGATCATTTTTCCTGCTATGTTTAGAAAAGATGAAATAGCATATTCTGTGATGCTGAGTGGAAAACAAAACAAAACACCAAAACTGAGTTTTCTTTTTAGTTCAGTGATCACAACTTGGATCGATGGTGGAAAAAAAAACAGATTATAGGCTTTTAACTTTATATCTTCTAATCTTTAAGACCCCCATGTATTGTGAGTTACACTATTATGTTCTTTCACAATAAAATACTTCCACATATTAATATGCTAAAAAGTGCGTATCTGAGTTAGTGAGAAATGATAGTTATATATTGTTGAATGTCTTTGTAAGAGGAGGCAGTTTGAAGTGAGCATGCGTGTATTGATAATCCTTAGAGCAGAAAAGAATGGAGATTATGCTATATTCCCTTTCTCAGTGGTATCTTGGCATTTTTAAAAAGTGATAGAAGTTTCCTTGATTTGCATATTTTAAACTAAAGTCATATGTTTTAAAGTCAATTATAAGTTTATCATAGTATCCTTTATTAACTTTGGTGCATAGATTGGACAATATGAATACAAGTTCACAACTGTATCTTTAATTTCCTCTTTGGTATCTTGACTATTTGAAAGATGATTATTTTACGGTTTCATGAAATTTTATTTTAAAACTGGCATGCAAGCTTTTATTTGGGTATTGTTTAGGGACTGCCCTTAAGCTAAAACTTGCCTTGTTCATTCAATATCCAGTCAGATAGCGATCATAATTTCCTTTGAAATGAAAAGGGTAGAGAAGAATTACACAAATATAAGCTTTCATCTGTTTAAAAATATCATGTCATTTTGCCCTGAGTGGTTTCTGTTCCTCAAGAGAAATTCCAGCTCATGTATTGTCATAGCTTTTACTCTATTTGGAGGGACTATATCTTGATTCTGTGATTACTCTCTTAATTATCAAGCTCATTATGAAGGACACATGCATATAATAATAATTTTTCATTTATTACCTTCTCTCTATAAAGTAAAAACATATGTTTGCTTTTTCCTTTGTCAGAATAATTGCGAAATTTACCTACATCTCTAAGGTAAAACTCACTCTAAAGGTATCTATTTATTCATCCACCTTCTGATTCGGTAAATATTGGTTGGGGACCAATGATGGTGAGGTACTGGGGATACAAATAAGATCATTCACACACACACACACACACACACACACACACACACACAGCCTATATAAAAGTACTCAGAGTCTAGAAGTGGAGATACACTTGAACACTATCATATTTAATAAAGCATACTGTCTATAACAGTAGAGGTGGGTTTAAGAAACAATGGCAGCACAAATGAGGAAAATGATTGCCTTAGCCTACAGCAATCAAGAAGTCTTGGTAGAGAGCATAATGATTAATCTGAGCCTTCAAAGATGAGTAGAAATTCTCCAGAAAGGCAATTGGTTCTGGGTAGGAAGAAAGAGCAGGACATTTCAGGTAGGATCAAATTTGTGCAAAGATGTGGAAGTACAAGGTATGGAACGATTGAGTACTCCAAGTATTTAAAAATTCTGGATTATTGTTTGTGGGAAAGGGAATTGTGAGTAATAAATTGGTCAGAAAGAAGGAAGTCCTTTAGTGAGGACCCCAGTTTTAACATTTGGAGTTACTCTATAGGTGATAAACACTCATTGAAGGGATATTTATAATTTAGTCTAGAGGAAGAATTGAAACTGAGAATTTTAAAGTAAATCCAGTTAGAGACTTATTTCAGTAAAACCGGGGAGAGCAAATGAAGCTCTGAACTACAAGGATAGCATTGCGTGTGGAGGAAGTAATGGATATGAAAGAAGTGACGCTGGAAAAAAAATTTAATGTAGTTATTGAATTAAACATGCAAGGGAGAAAAGAAAAAAAATCTGGGTTGACACATTCTTTTTTTGTGGTAGGGAGAGTTTAGGAAGAGAACTGCTAAGATCTTTGAGCTTAAGAAAGAATTGCCAACTCGGGGTGCCTGGGTGGCCCAGTCAGTTAAGTGCCCGACTTCGGCTCAGTTCATGATCTCACGTTTTGTGAATTTGAAGCTGTGTCGGGCTTTACTGACCTTTCAGAGCCTGAGGTCTGCTTTGGATTCTGTGTCTCCTTCTCTCTTCCCTCTCCCCTCTGCTGCTCATGCGCTCTCTCTCTCTCTCAAGAATAAATAAACATTAAACAATTAAAACAAAGAAAGAATTGCCAACAAATATTAGGTTGGACATATACATAGGCACAGATGTTTCTCAGAATTATGCCAGCATTCTTATTAGAGCTGGCAGGGGTACCTGGGTGGCTTAGTAAGCTAAGTGTCTGACTTTTATATCAGCTTAGGTCGCGATCTCGTGGTGAGATTGAACCCCGCATTGGACTCTGCGCTGGATGTGGAGTCTGCTTAAGATTCTTTCCCCCTCTGTCCCTGCCCCACGCATGTGTGCTCACTCTCTCAAAAATATATAAACTTTAAGAAAATTGGAGAAGTCAACTGTATGCCAAATCTGAAAGTCAGCAATGACGAAAGTACCGTTGCAGAAGACTCTTAGGTTGTGGTTAAACAGGAAGATAATGGGTGGTAGCGACCAAGGCTTGGAACATAAGTTTTTATCAAATGTTCAGCTAAGGCTGGGCTGCTTATGTCTTCTTCATCCCTGTAAAGTTTTATGTAGATGTTAGAAGAAAATCTCTAAATGTTAAAATAACTTTTGCTTGTTGAAGGTTTTGCTTGGTGAGTCTGGCCTTTAAGATTCTTCACAGTATTAAGATGTAGTGATTCTATGAAAATACAGGACAGCAGTAGGTCAGTAGTGGTTGCAAAATCACTATGACTGTAATGTAAACAACATGGGCTAGATCTGAATTTTATAATCCCAGCTATGAAAAAAGAAAGAAAGACGGAAAGAAAAGAAAGAGAGAAAAATATAACTTTTCATAATATGTTGTGTCACTTCCACTCATCTTCATTCGTCACCTTTAATGTTAAAATAATACCAGGAATTATCACATGACTAAACTATCTTAATTCGTTTTTTTTATATTAATGCATTTGACTGCTGATAAACTCTGGAAAAAATGGGTGGAAACGAGTTGTAAAAGCAAAGGGCCTGGAGTAATTGGTTGAGATGATATTCCCCAACATTTTACTTCCCTAGTTTAGAGTTTCAAAAATTGATTGTATTTGGAAATCAGAAATTACCTATCTAGAAATCAAATGGTCTGTGAGAATCATTGATATTATTAATAAAGAAATATTGCAGAGGCACCTGGGTGGCTCAGTTGGTTAAGCAACCGACTCTTGATTTCAGCTCAGGAGAGGATCTCTCATTTTGTGAATTCAAGCCCCATTTTGGGCTTGGCACTGAGGGGTGCAGAGCCTGCTTGAGATTTTCTGTCTCCTTCTCTCTTTGCTCTCCCCTGTTGTTGCTCTCTCTCTCTCTCTCACCCAAAATAATAACTTACTTTAAAAAAAGAAAGAAACATTGTGGAAAATATGACGCACTTTATTTTTTTACCATTTTATTTTAATTTTTTTAAGTTTTAATTTTAATTCCAGTTAGTCAACATACAGTAGATTCAGGTGTAGTTAAAATATAGGGATTCTGAAGCACTTTAGGTGAAATGTTACCCAGCCAGTTTGTTACTGAAGCTGTAATTCTGGGCAGGGAACTGACAGAGAGGAGAAGATCATTGCTTGGCTGTTATATGAAGCAAGTCTGAATTCATCGGGTAGCAAATCTTGTATTTCAGTTTTATATCTGGACAAGAAAGAAATGTTCAAAGATTCTCACAATAATTCTTTTTCTCTCTATCGTAATCTAAATTATTAAAAGTTGACAGGGCACATTTTCCAGGTAATTTACGGTTTTCAAATTTTGTTACCAGATTCTGAGAAAATTGGTTAATAATAATGATAATAATAATGTCTTCAGCAAAGACAGGTTAGAACTAAAACTTGTCTTATTTGATTATTTCTCAGAAATAAGTTTAAAATTCAGGTAAAATTTTTTAATTATGAAAGCCACAGAAGTATTTATTCTCAGCATTAAAATGTTTTATTTGCACTGTTTCCCCCATGTAACTATATAATTACTAATATATAGAATAACACATAAAGAGACAAGAAAAATAAAGTTCTTATCATTTTTAATGGCTAGATTCTGGATTTTTTTTTTTTTTTTGCAAGAGAAGAAGATTTAATAGCTGATAGCAACTTAGTTCTTCTCTATTCTCTAGTCAAAACCCTTGTAGTCTTCCTTGCCTTCTCTGTCTCTTATCCCACCAATTTGGTTGAACCTACCCTCAAAATATATCCACAATTCCAAGGGCGCCTGGTGGCTCAGTCAGTTAAGCGTCTAACTCTCTCACAATTATTGGGATCAAGTCCCACACAGAACTCTGTGCTGACAGCATGAAACTGCTTGGGATTCTCTTTCTCCCTCTCTCTGCTCCTTCCCCCTCCCAAATAAATAAATAAATAAATAATAAACATTAAAAATATATGCATATCCAGAATTACTTAATTTCTCAACTAACTTTTCTGCCAATATCAAGTCTAATTCACATTTTCTTTTGTCTTAGATTACCAAGAAGTCTTACTGCTTCTTCCTTAAATATATTCAACACAGTAGGAGTAATATACGTATACATTTCTATTTTTTGGTAGTATCAGTATATATGTCTATATATGTATGTACGTGTGTGGGCATGTGTGTGTGTCTGTATTTTGTAGTGTCAATCAGATCATGGCATCATCTGTCTGCTCAAGCCCTCCATTGCTTTCCTTCATCACCTAGGAGGTCAGGGGTTCTCAAACTGTTGTGAGCATCAAAATTCCCTGGAGGGCTGGCTCTAAGGCAGATGGCTGAACCCTACCACCTGGAGTTCTGATTTTGCAGGTTTGGAGTGGACTTGGAAATTTGTATTTCGAACAGATTCCCAGGTGATGAACGTTCTTCCAAGCTGATGTTTCTGCTGCTAACCCAGGGGCTACTTTTTGAAATTCTTTACCATGACCTATAAGGTCTTACGTGATTGATACTATCACCTCTAATATTACTGCCTACTTGATCGTCCATAGCACATTAGGCTGTAGCCACACCTCCAATTACACACCTGCCTCAGGGCTTCAGCTGTTGCTTTTTCCATGCCTGGGATACTTCTCCGGTTACCCAAATGGCTAATTTTCACATACCCTTCAGGTCTTTACTCAAATATCTCCTCAAGAAAGCCTTCCCTGGGCACCCCATGTAAATACTCAAATCTCCCCCCCCCCCAATCCTTCTGACATTTCCTATTTCTGCTTTAATTTTTCTCTTTGGCACTTGTTATTTTCTGACATATTAATATACTTACTTACCTTGTATACGTTCCACGTCCCTGAGTATTTTTCATTGCTGTTTCTCCAATGCTTAAACATATTGCTCGGCATATAGTAAGCAGTCAATTTATGTATGTTGATTGAATAACATATGAGAAAGTCAAGAGAACACATGAGACAAGGAGAATGGGCACATTCAGTTGATATTGTCTCTGTGGAAATACGCGAAATAATTTGACTTGCTATTACTTGCTAAACAACTTGAATTGTTTTCTAGAATTGGTTACAGTGTTATTATCCTGCAAAGCTAACATAAGCTAAAATAGTTAATCTTGTAAATATAGATGCTTATTGATCAGCTCAGAAAAAGAATGGTTTGTATTTGTTGATTATTTAATATATTCTAGATAAAATGCTAAGTGCTTTATCTGTATGATTTCATCAATTCCCCAAAACTGCCCTTCAAAAACTTTATTTGTTAATATTTCATAGATGAAGAAATAATGTAAGCAACTTTCTT
Organism: Paguma larvata; assembly: GCA_030068075.1. Classification (NCBI taxonomy): domain Eukaryota; kingdom Metazoa; phylum Chordata; class Mammalia; order Carnivora; family Viverridae; genus Paguma; species Paguma larvata. The sequence continues at coordinate 34,988,694 of CM057838.1, read as the reverse complement.
AAGGCTATACAATCAACCAGTGGCCCTCAAGTACTCAGGCTAACTTCTGCCTCTCGATAAAGGCTACTACACTGTACTTTCTGATATCATCAATATCACTGGTGGAGGGTATGGGATGGGATAGGTAGGGTCCAGAAATGATATTTCATGTTTATTTTAAAAGGACCTGTCATGTATATACTAGGGAAGAGAAGACTCAATAATATCACAGGTCATAAAATATTTGAAAGGATTTCATGTGGGAAATGGAAAATAAACATGTTTAGCTGCAGAACACACAAAAAAATAATAACAAAAGATAGTCATTATAGAATAGAAAATGGAGGCACCTGGGTGGCTCAGTCTGTTGAGTGTCCGACTCTTGATTTCAGCTCAGGTCATGATCCCAGGGTCATGGGGTCGAGCCCTGCATCTGGCTCCACTCTGGGTGGGAGCCTGCTTAATATTCTCTCTCTCTCTCTCTCTCTCTCTCTCTCTCTCTCCCTCTCCCTCTCTTTTTCTCCCTCTCCCTCTCGCGACTCTCTCTAAAACACACACACACACACACACACACACACACACACACACACACACACAGAATAGAAAATGATTAGTCTTTGCAAAGGCTATTTTGGTCATTTGTCTGTTTAGTAATGAAACAAGTGGCTATGTTATTATATACTGAGATTGAGCCACCCTTCCCTAGAAGTGTTGAGACAAAAACTAGATGAGGAAACTACAAAGACATTTGAGATCCAATTCATTTATTGGAGGAAGGAGGATTAGTAATGATAGTTGTAAAATCTCCAGCTCAGATGGTCTTTGAGTCAAGATAAATCTTTAGTTTCTATGAATAACGTGACTCATCAATTCAACCAACACACTCAACTCAGCATAAATTAAATTCATGTGTTTTAATTGCTACTGTTCACTTAACCTCCTAATTCATAAAGAAACAAATAAAACAACACAAAAAAAAGCCAAAGCCATCAGACAAAAATACCTTCAAGCTGCTTTCTCCTTTTGCTCACCTTATACCTACATCTATATTCTTACATATTCTTTTTCCTTTCTTATCTCCATGTAAGGATTGCCCCTCCTTGTATCTAAAGCAAATATACTACTGTTCTAGATCTGACCTCTCCTACCTTCTCTAATGGATCTTGTCTCTGATCTGCATCTTCATCTTCTCCCTCTTTATTTGGTTCTTCCCTTTAGCACATGCACATGGTTGATTCTTTCCGAATTCAAATACTTTGAGATCACATGTCTTCTCTTGCATTTCTCTAAATATTTCATTTTTTATTTTTTTTAAGGCTAAGCTCTTGGAAGAAGCCTAGACTCTGTCCATACCTCCTTCACTCCAATGTACTCACAAACCTGCTGAAATATGGTTTCCACCCTTATCACTTTTCAAAGGAAGGCTACATATAACCTGGAGTAACCTTGTATGTTCCTATTTCAAAGCCTCCCAAGACTGCCCACACAGTCAGGAAATCATTAGAAAGACTCACAGGGTTAAGCATATACCTGGCTCACCAATAACATTTAATACCATGATAGAGTAAGGTTCTACAGACAGAACAGCAAGGGGAAAAGACAAGTACAGCTTGGAAGAATCCATGCTGAGGTTTCTGATGTTTTCACCTTCTCAGGAGAAGTCACAGAGAGCACATTCTCTCCAGTAGTGCCAGATCAGTCACATGTGTGTGGGGTTTATGCCTAGGGAAACCTATTTGAGACTCAGAGTTTAAGGGTTTCATTGAGGGCAGGTTATGTAGGCATTCTTTGCCTAGCAACTACCAAAATTCCAGATTCCTACCAAGAAAGCCGATGTTGACCATCAACACATTGCATGAGTAGTTTCAACAGAGAGAAACCACCTAATCAGAGAATGATTCAGAAGCCAAGTTCCCAGATGCTAGCAAAGAGCCAATCTTACAAGCAGGGTTTTCTCTGGCCTGCTATGTTACCTCTTTCCTGCACACTTCTCATAACTCCAAATATTCTCCATTCCCTGATGAATCCCATATCGCTCTGTGTCTCGGCTACGCTCTTCAACTAAACTTACATGTCCACTTGCCTACTAGGCATTGCCATTAAAATGTCCCACAAGAACCTCAAATGCAACTTGTGTGTTTTATCTAAATTTTTTATATTTGTACTTTGCTCTCTCAAATGTTCCCCCAGTACTCCCTGCCTCAGTGAATCACCTCAACATCCCCTGGTTTCTATAGCAAAAAAGCTGGTAGACATCCTAGATTGTTCCCTCTCCCTCATCAAGCACAACTAAGTTATCTGTCAACCACATAGGTTCTACATCTTCAATTTCCATATAATCTGACCTCTTCCCTTTATCTTCATGCCACTGCCTTCATTGATGTTCTGTATTCTCCTGTATCATCATTTGTTACCTAGTGTTACCTAATTACCGCTAGTAATCCTCTAATAGTTCTGCCTGACTCCAGAGCAGACCCCTGCAGGTTCATTCTCATTACCAGTCAGACCTTAAGCATGTTACTTAGCCTTTCTGAATCTCATATCCCGTATATGTAAAGTGGGAATACTAATAGCCCTGTTCTCATAAGATTGTTGTACAGTGTAATTGAGATACTAATGTAAAATGCTTAGTACATAGTAAATGTAAATAAACATGAGTATTAAACACTATTGTTGTTACCATGATATTTTAAAAAGCATTTAAAGGAACAATATGATCTTGTTATACCACTGTTACCAGTGGCTTAAAAAGACCTTCAGGATACGGTCAGAAACTCCTTACCCTGGCACCTTTTCTTTCATAATTTGACACTTGATCTCTTAGCTGCAGTCCCAGTGAGGCACTTAGAAGCTCCAAGTAGGTCAGACTTTGCCTCTCTCTCTCTTAAGCCTTTCTAAATCCTGGTTCTTTCCTGAAATTCTCTTATCCTAGTCATCTCCTCCCCCGACCTCTTTTTTTTTTTTTTATCTCAACTCCCTCATCCAGAAAGATTAAACCTCAAACATTAAGTCATTAGGAAGATTTTTTTCTCATCTCCACAGTCTGAGTTATGTGCCTTTTTATACGTATTCCCACCACAAACTATGACTACTTCTGGGTATACATATTACACATTATTGTAATTACCCGCTCGATTGTTTATCTTCACAGTTAAACCTGAGGCTTTTGAGATAGGAGCTGTATTTGATTCATCATTGTGTATTTCCCTCGGTCCAGGTCCTGGTATATGGAAAGTGTTTGACAAATACTTTCCGAACCAATAAAATGAAGAGAGGGGGATACAACCGTAGAAATAGCTTCAAACTTTATCAGGAGATGCAGTGGCTTATATTAGAAGGATCTAAAATACAGAAGAAATATGTTTTATACATAATGTAACTTTACTTATCTAAATAGCTGAATTTGGGGTGTAGTCCTTTAGAAAATTCCAATAGGCTAGGCTAACTCAAATGAGGAAAACTATTTTCTTGAGCAAGATTTTGCTGAATAGTCTAGAATGGTAAGCTTTTTCTATTTCCTGCCACAACCCCTACACCCTGTTTGAGTATTCCTATCAGCATGGGCACAAATCATCTTACCTATGCCAGAAGCAATAAAGATAGAATTTGCATCAACACCTGTCCCAGAACTGGTCTGGTTCTCTCCCAGGCCTTTGAAGTTGACAGTAGTAACCCCAAGAATGATTTTGCAGAGGAGGAGGAACAATCTGGTGAAAGAGGGAATGAGTTATCCCTGGACCTGTTACCATTCAAAGGTGGAGAGAAAGATGGGAAGACACAAGGGTGCTTCTGAAAATTCAACTGAGAGTCATAGAATTACAGAACTATCTGAGTTGTCTGACTTTGCATTTTGGCATAAACAGAAAAGGGATAGAGTTGATCTTTGAATAAACTGGTTTATATGCAACAAAAGTTATTTTATAATCCACCAAACAGATCAGGTCAGTTAAAAGTTGACTAAAAAAGCTCTCAAGAGTCATACTTCCAATGCAGCTTGGTCATCCCAATACCTGTGTTCTTTGCTATACTGTGCTCCAGCTCCCCTATTGGTCAAGTGTAGCAGATGGTGTGATACCCATTTCAGGACCTGGTTCTCATTCCCCAAGCTGCTAGGAGTTTTGGCTGCACTAGGCTCAGGGCTATTCCTTTCTGTAAATTGTCCTCCAATGAAGGAAGCTGCCTGTCCCTTGATAGCCCCTGGATGAGCATGGCTTTTCTCCACTGACTGGTCAAGGAGTATATATACAAAGACCTAGCCCCTTGTTTTAATTTAGGACAACTCTGAATGTTCCTTCTCAGCTCAGAGTGCCCAGCGAATTGACTGAAGCTTTTGTAGCACTTAAATTTGCAGTAGAATTTCTTCTGCATAATAATGTTTTTCTCACTGGTAGCTGTTGTTCCCTTGAGTGTACTTTCACTGCACTGACCAAAGACAGGTTACTTTCTTTATGTAATACAATATCCCAGAGATCTAAATTCCATGGGGAACACTTAGAGAAATAATAGAATGGAAATTTCTGCAGTGTTTACTGGTAGCTATTTCATCTTTTTCTAGCAGATCAGGTAATAAAGATGAGTAAGTAATTGAACCTAAGTGACATGTACTTTGGAATCTACAGTGATGAGAAAACAACTTAATCTTTTGTGAATAAAACATAATAGGTAACAATTCTAAGGAACGAAGTTTAGTAAAGCTGATTTGTTTAACTTCCTAATATGTAATACATGACATTTTTATTACATTTTTGCTGTATTGTGAAGCCACTCTTTTGATGACAGTTATTAAAAATCACAGTCACTATTGAATTTTTATTATTTGTTTTCCCTCCTAGACACTCCATTTATCATGTTGTGTTTTCCTTGGTTCATCTTGTTCTTCCTAATGTATTCATGAAATTTTATATTAATCAATAGAGATCAGAGACTTTGAGAACTGAAAGAGTTCTTGAAATCCATTGTCCCCAAACATCTCACTCTGTGAATGAGAAAGAGAGCTTTGGAGAGGTTATGAAGCCTGCCTGCCTTCTTTTCCCTTTCCCACTGTGATCCAACCACACTGGTTACTGGAACCTGCCAAGCATCTTCTCTCCTCATTGCACTCTCTCTATGGAATGCTGAACTCACAGAAGCTGTTACTGGCCACTCAACTAAAGAGCCACTTAGTCCTTTGCTATTTCATTAAACCTGTTTTGATTCTGAGATTTCTTTTATGTATGTGTTGATTTGCTTCCTCACTGTCTGTTCATCACTTCTCCACTCCCCACCCCATAATATAAACTCCATGAGAATCCTTCTAATCTAGCTTTGTGTCTGATAGGGGAACAAATATTTGTGGAACACATGAATGAATGGATGTAATTGATTAGCCTACCAGTCCCATGCCTGGATACAGTCAGAGCTGAACACTAACCCAAATCTCTTAATTCTCAGTTCATTGTTTTGACTTCTACAACGTGTTACATAAAGAGAATTCACTCCAATTTATGTAACTTTTATGCACAAGTCATTCTGCTAGTTATTGTGGGGAATCAGACATTAGGATACTGTCTCTGCCATGTCTGTTGACAGTTATTTTATTCATTGAAATTCTTTTTGCTTTTTAGCTCATCTGAATCTGTCCTGTATACTTTGCTCTTTCCTGATATTTACCCTGCTTCTTCTTTCATTTTACTTCACTTCACTTTATTAACGAAAAATACTATTTTATCTTTATACAACATATACTTCTATTGCCTTCACAAAAGTACTCTAAGGTCTTATACCACAGGTACCTGATGCTGATTAATTAGGTGTGGAGTGTTGAGTTTATCTACAGATGGCTGTATCATCACTGCTCTTATTTTCCTTACTATTGTTTTAGCTAACTACTTATATGGAAAAGTCTGTATTTAAACTGACCATCTACAAGAGGATTAGGTGAATATAACAAAACTTCCTTATGTTACAAAACTCAAAAGCTACAAAGCAGAAATTTAATCAATTCTCAGTCCAGGTTCATAAACGACAAACATAAATGTTAAAATGGCAAAAATATAGAGCACTGTATCTCCTAGTTCATTGTTCTCACTCAACAAATTAAACCTACCAATGTGAAAATGCCAAATGCGCATTGAACCATTTCCAAGTTAATAACATTCTGTATGAATCCATTTGGATTTCCCCCCCAATCTGGCACATTTCATATCATTTCAAACCCCGTTGGTTTGATTATAAATGAAATGCAGTGGCATTTCCAGGATGCAGACTCCACAAAACGGATCCAATTACCAAATTTGCAAAAAGCGTTTCAGCATGAAATACCTTGACTTTGCCCACCATAATATCACAAATGGATTTAAAATATGGGAGATGAGTTTTGTGTGTGTTAGCCCATGTATCTTTCCTTTGCTTTTCAAGTTATTTGTTCTTGGATTTTGAACCCAGAAGTGTGTCAAAATGGTCATGGATGGAAAGTATAAAAAGTGGTTCATCATGTCTTATATATACAAAATTTTCAGATTGTAAATAATTTACCTTGATAAGTATTTCCACGTTATGTTCTGTGTAACACTACTTCTGTAAGGTATCTGTGGATACTTAAGGAGAAAAGTTTTTTTTTTTAATTTTTGGAGTAATAAGCTAGGGAGATGTTGCACATATTTCTCTCTTAAAAATTGACTCTGAACCTTAGCATACCAAGGACTTTGGGATTTTCTACAGGCAAGACACCCTTGATGAGATATCTCTCCCTAAGATATTTATTTTCTATTATTATTTTTTAAATCACCTTTCAGTCTAATTCCTAGAAACATAGAAAAGTGGTTGACAGGAGCTTAGAAGTAGGGGAAATAAGGAGAGGTGGATAAAAGTGTACAAACTTTTACCTGTAAGGTGAATAAGGTCTGATCTAATGTATAACATGGTGACCACAGTTGATAACACTGTATTTTATAATTGAAATTTGCTAAGAGAATACAATCTAAATGTTCTTAAAAAGAAAAGGTAAATTCGTGAGTGTTAACTTGATCATAGGGAATCCTTTTCACACTGTATACATATATCAAATCATCACATAGTATACTTTAAACATGTTGCTAATTTTTTTGCCAATTGCCAATTATACCTCAATAAATCTGGGGAGAAATCAGCACTTTTTATTTCTCATGAATCAAATATAATCAAGAAAACAGATATCACTGTAAGCCTTTTGACTGAAGGTAGTATATCACAAAGAAATTCTTGCACCAGGGATAGAAAAGCTAAAAAGTCTCACATATTACAGTAAGACAATCCAGAAGTTAGCAATGCCAGAAAGCTACGATCACCTCTAGGTGGGCGGCATCATGGGAATCAGGATCTGGGGTGACCAGATAAAATCCAGAAGCCGAGTTGACCTGCCTGTAGAGTTGGGACAGTGAAAAGACTGTCCTTTGAAAGCCTGCAACTACAGAAAAGTTCCAGTTGTTGCTGGAAATGTTACTCTCCTGAGCTTGAAGCTAAAAGTATTCTGGCTTTCATTTTCTAGCACTTTCCAGTCCTTACCAGATCTTCCATTGGTACATCACAGCCAGAAACCTGTTGGTAAGCATGTCTGGGAAATACAGTTCTTTGTGTTGCGGAGTAGATTATAAGGATGAAGTGAATCTAAAAGAAAACAGATAAGGGACTAGCATAAGGTGTTTTGGATCCCAGCTGGAAAATGCTGACTCTGTTGTTCTAATCATGAATTGGTAATGTAAACAATTATTTCCCACTAAGATGTTTAAGAATTATAATTCTATTGCATAAACTTCATGAGCAAGGCACAACCAATTTTCTAATTTGGGGGCTATATATTTACACTTATGTATGTTAGGGGTCTCCAGAGAAACAGAACTAAGTGGATATAACTATCAATCCAGATTTTTAGCTATCCCCCCTTCTCTATGTTTCTTTCTCTCAACTCTCTCTCTCAACTATCTCCCATCCATCTATTGAGAGTGAGATTTATTATACAAGGAACTGGCTCATACTGTTAGGAGGCTGTGAACTCAGCCTGTACCTCCAGCACTGGAGACCCAGAGAACTGTTGGTGTAGATTCCAGTCTGAATCTGAAAGTCTGAAAACCAAGAGTTCTAAAGACAGGAGAAGATCGATGTTCCGACTCAAATAGGCAGGGAGTAAATTCAACCTTCCTCCACTTTTTTGTGTTTGGGCCCTGAATGAATTAGATAATTCCCACTCACATTGGATAGGGCCATTAGATTTACTCAATTAAATGGTAATCTCTTTTAGAAATACTTTCACAGACACACCCAGAAAGAATGTTGCACCAGGTATCTGGGCATCCTGTGGCTGACACACAAAATTAACCACCACGGTGTCATGTTTGTTTGAAAATATAATGGTTAATGAGTACCCTTGGAGTTAGGATAAAACTCATCAGAATCAACCAAAAAAGAATAATGTTTATTTACGTGCTATTTTGGAAAACTTTCTGGCTATCCAAAATAGGAAGTTAATCTTTTAAGTTGCCGTTTCAGGAAGCTCACTCATTCATAGAGAGTAATGCTTGTTTTGTGGTGGTTGTTGACATGTGCGCCTCTCTAAATGCTGTCCAGCATGTGCCGTTCCTCCCTTGATCCAAATTGTAGCCAGATGGACAGTTATGTCTACCCGGTTCAAGTATGTCTGATTTATAACACCTGAAATTGCATGATAATTTAGACTAATGGTAGCAACACCAAGAACTAGATGAGAGAAACTGAACAATATTATTGATAAATTACATACAGATTTACTTAACAAGCAACTTAGACACTTGGAGCCATTAGCAATATGGAGGCCATCTGTGTGATCTTGTTTACATTCCAATCTCCCCTCACCAGGGCTTTGTAAACACCTCATCTCCTTCCTTAGTCTCAGGTATCTTTTCCTTCAGTGCCATCTAACCACTGACACTTGCTGTAAACTTACTCTATGCAGGGCCCAATACAATACAGATGTAAAAAATTATATTTTTAATTCTTTTTAAGACCCTTGAGGTAAGAATTATTATCCCTTGTTCACAGATAAAATAAGGCTCAAAACAGTTGTCTCACAGCACAATAATAAAGGATCTTGTATTTAAACCTATCCCCTTTTATACTATGTTAAGTGTTAAATCACTGTCAAGGTTTTCAAAAATCCTCTTCATATTCCTGATATGTTATTAACTCTTCACTTACTGAGTGGAAAACCAATTTTTAAATACCCACTCTATGCCAGTCTTGGTGAATGTACCATGATTTTCATTTTGCAGATACTCAGATTTTGGTTCCATTTTACTATATGCTGTGGACTCTTTTCAAGACTCTGTTTTTAGGGACACCTGGGTGGCTCAGTTAAGCATCCAACTTCGGCTCAGGTCGTGATCTCATAGTTCATGAGTTTGAGCCCCGTGACAGGCTCTGTGCTGACAGCTTGGAGCCTGGATCCTGCTTGAGAGTCTGTATCTCCCTGTCTCTGCCTCTCTCCTCATGCTCTGTCTCTATTTCTCTCAAAAAATAAATCAACATTAGGGGCACCTGGGTGGCTCAGTCTGTTGAGCGTCCGGCTTCGGCTCAGGTCATGATCTCGCCTCTGTGAGTTCGAGCCCCGCGTCGGGCTCTGTGCTGACAGCTCAGAGCCTGGAGCCTGCTTCAGATTCTGTGTCTCCCTCTCTCTCTGCCCCTCCCCCACTCATGCTCTGTCTCTCTCTGTCTCAAAAATAAATAAACATTAAAAAAATTAAAAAAAAATAAATAAATCAACATTAAATTTTTTTAATTTTATTATTTGGAGTGGGGTGGCATTTTTAGGTTCAGAGCAAAGTTGCAGGGAAGCTACAAAGATTTTATAGAGATTTTCCACTACCTCTACAGACACTTATACATGCAGATTGTCTCCCTATTATCAGCATTCCCCCACACAGCCGTATGTTTGTTAAAATAGATGAACCTACAATGGTACATCATAGTTAGCAGTAAACATTAAGGTTCATTCTGTTATACGTTCTGTGGGTTTGGACAAATGTATAATGACATGTATCCATGATAATAGTGTCATGGAGTCTCTACAAAAATGATCTCTAATAAGTATAAGCCAGACCATGCCATTGCTCTATTCAGACTCGGGAATGCTTCAATGACTCTCTCTCTCTCACTCAGAGGAAGAACCAAAGTTCTTACATGATTTGTCTCTATGTCATTGTATGTCTTCCATTTATTCCTACCACTCTACACTGGCCTCCTAGCAACTCTGAAATCATCAAGCTAATCAGAGACTTTGAACTTGTTCTTTTTGCCTCTTATGAACTTGTCTGCAAAGCTATGTAATAATTTGTTGGTCATGATTAATTTTGGCAGTGGGAGGTAGTAGAAACAGATTTTAATCTTAATTTCTATAATTATAAATTTAAAAGCACTATATTTAGTGGCGATCAAATTATTTTTTATGTATTTTATATATTTATAATAAGGTAAAACTATAAAATAATTATACATGACACTAGCAGTCACATAAACATATGAAAGTTTATACAGATGCGTAAGAGCCACCACCCCTCCAAAAAAATTGAAAATACAAGGACCTCACAAAGATGGTACGTGTGTTATTAAATCAATTAGTGAGCTAAGCATGAAATGTATAACTGAAATGCACATGACAGTGGTTGTTACCTTTGACTACATAGAATCACCTAGGAAGAGTTTAAAAATCCCAGTACCTAGGTTCCTCCCTAGAAAATTGTGTGCATCTATGAGAGTGAGGCTGAAGTACTAGTTTTTATTGATGGTTGAGTCCTATATTCAGCCAACGTTAGAAACCACTGATGTAAGTGGAGAAACCTGGAGATGTGGTGAGGGAGGATGGAAGGGAAGACCCTAACTGGAGCACAAATGATGATTAGGATTTAATGTTGACAAGATACAGAAAACAGTAGGAAAAGAGATTATGAGGCAAAAACCCAAAAGATTTGTTTTGGGTCTCCTGGGATGATCCATTTGATTACAGTGCATAGCTTGTATAAGGGAGACCTGGAGAGCTAGTGACGATAAAACAATTTGACTGCCACAATAAGGAGCCCCCAAACCAACTTATGGATAACTAAGGAGTAATTTGATTACACCGACTTCTAGTGGGTAGTGTAGGGTGGGGTGAGAGGAGAAAATGCATGCATCCGACAGATAAAATAGGAGTTGACTGCAATTGTCCTAATAGGGGAGAATAAGGATTTGAATGAGAGCAGAGAAAATAAAAATGACTGATTGTGCAGTAACTAACTAAGAAGAAAAAGTCAAGTTTCCACTTTACTTCCAGCCAGGGGGACACTATTTAAGAACAACTTGCAGATAAATGTCTCATTTGCAAGGTAAAGTCTCTGTATCTCAGTCTTAAAAGCTATATGGGCCCACTTTGAGTAGACATCATAACACGTCACCTAGGGAAATGAAGATTTTGCAGTTAAACAGTGGGTAGTCCAACCAGTTAATTCAGGACAAGAACTCCACAGAGGAAGTACCACAGAGAAGGTACATTTGCTGCCGAGTACCTGTAATTTGTTCTTGGAAAATTTTATCAAAACAGCCCTCAGCTTTTAAAGTAAGGACTTTCTCCCCTTGAAATTAGAATGGATGTATTTCTATTATCAGTGATGTGTTGGCTTTGAAAGCAGAGGAGGAAGTAACATAAAAATGTACAGGGAATCTTGGATGTACATGAAAATGCTCATGAAAATTTATTAAAAAAATCTTTATTAGCTGTCAAACGTGGCACTGATGTCCTGTTATAATATAGCCTACTTAAATTTCAGAAAATATTGGTGGTTTGTTGTTGTTATTGAAGAGTTGAGACTCTCCCAGATTAGATGAAAAGATGAATATACATAATGTCTACATTGCAGAGCATGGGAGCACAGTTAATTACAGTGAGTAGCTTTATAGTTACTTTATATACCTTTCCTTAGAGTGTTCCAAAAAACAAAACTGTAAAGAAGCCAGGATTATTCCCACTTTACAGATGAGAAATGAAGTTTAAAGAAAGGTAATAATATGTTGTCAAATGCACCAGAAGTGCCCAAACTGCATTTTAACTCAAGGATATCAAACACTAGATCTCCGTTAGACTGACTTCTTACTATTAATATTTAAATATTAAAAGCATCCTTCTTTGGATCTTGGAGGAAAAATGGAAAACATTGCTATTATCTTACATATCAATTAGATCCTAACATGACCCAACATGGAACTTTCATGTTGTTATCCCAAATAGGGCTTTTAGCTTTTAAATGATACATAATACATAAAAAGAAATAAGGGTTATCAGAAATTGGAGGTGATGATCCACTTCCATCCCTCCCGATCCTTCCTGATAAGGACATAATGCAGTTTATTAGATTATATCTCCATAATATGTCATGGAAGAAAAAAATAGGATAATATCTTGCTAATTTATAGAGATGGTGGTAGAAGATGTTTTTCCCTTAATGGATAAATTGGAACCAAGCAACCTTGTTCTTAAAAGAGGCTTAGAAACGATGCTCAGATGGTTTGAATAAGCTTCATGTTTCACTGTATTAAACTTCACTGAATACAAGTAATTGTTTTAGTACTATGAAGAAATCAAAACCAACACAAAAACATGGCTAAATCCATTATTAAAATATCGCTATATGAAGTACACCAGATTTAGGAAATACATAGCTATAAATATAAATATATTTACACAAATATATTTACATATATATATGCAAGTAAAAGTATTAAATGAGAATGGTATTCCTTTTCACGCTTGTTGGTGTGATGGAAAGCACATGGGGGTGGAAGGGTGAGAAAGGGCTTCAGGTGCTGCTCTGAGATATACTTGCTCTCTGACCTTGAACAATAATTGACTTTTCCATGCCTCAGTTTTCTAATCTGAAAAACCAGGGATTTAGACTTAACACTCCTCACATTTCTACCCAGGTCTATAAATCCATGCAATTTTCCTTGGTAGTATGAATACTGTCCCTTTTTCCAAGCCCATACCAGCATTAGGAATAAGCTGGCGTTCCAGCTGGCTGCCACAGAGGCTTGGGCAGTAAATGGAAAGAATCATAAAAGAGGATTAATTTTCAAGTCTGGATTTTCATCATGGCATTCACTCTAGACAAGCTTATATGAATAGAATGAAGCTACAGAGTTCAAATATGGCCTAAGATGTTTGGATCACAGCCACTGACTATGTTTAAAAGTACAGTTACTGAGGCCTTTAAAAATGTCTTCTTATTAAAAAAATCTACCATAAGCCGATTTATAGTTACTTTAATTAGTTTTAATAGTAAAACATCTGATAAAATTGCCAAATGATGGTATAAAAAAGAGTAAACTTATCTGTTCCCATATATATTTCCCCTTAGTATAATGCCATGGAGATTTCTCAACCAAATGCCATGCATAATTACTTATAACGGGCAGTCCCCCAATTTCTGTTGTTTTATGTTTTACCAGACCAATCATTGGACTGTGGTTAATGAAGACCTCAATTACTACCACTTTTATTCATTTATTCATGGCATCGACTCATAACTGAACAGATAAATTGAGCAGGTTATTCGGTTATGATTTTCCTATCGTTATGGTACCATGAAAAGCTATTCTCCAAAATGCTTTGCCCTTGATATTATAATCCATATGGTAATTAGATCATGTAATATATTTTAAGTATATATTGGGCAAACACGGGAAAAATGCAAGACTCTGTAATCACATCTGGGTATTTAAGTTGGAGGCAATTTTTTGAAATAAAAGATACTTTTTTTTTAAAGTATATTATGCTAGCAAAAATTCAGAAGCTTGAAAATACGATCTGTTGGTAAGATTGCACAGAGATTGTCATTCTCAATCACTGTGGGTGTGAATTCCAGATGTTACAATATCAATGGAGGGAAATTTAGAAATATCCAACAAAATTCCCTATGCATTTACTTTTTGACTCAGCAAATCACACTCCAAATATCTACCTTGAAGATACTCGTCAAAAACAGAAGTCTATGTGTATAAACTTATTATTGTGGCATTCGTTATAGCAAAATATTGGAAATAATCCAAATCTCTATCAATAGAAGGGTGAATAATCTATGGAATAGCAACACAAATGATTTGTATGTGACTGAAAAAAATTAAGAACTAGTTGCAAATTACCTATAGCTAGTAAGTGAAAATAGATGTTACAGGACTCTGTATAGTATGCTGCCCTTAATGTAAGAAAGGATCTTTCTGGATCTTTCTCTTACATTGCTTCCCTATCTCTCTATGTCCTTTTTGCTTATTTTTGCAAAATAGAATGCAGGATAGGTTACAAGAAAGAAAAGGTCAATCAGAAATGAATAAAGAAATCACCTCTAGGGATGGTCCAAACGGAAGGAGAGAATTGGATGGAAGCAAGAATTTACTATACAATTTATTGTTTAAAATAAAGACATAACATAAAACTGTAGAGAAGAGAAACCCAAACTGAAAAAAAAAAATCAGAAACAGATAAGCTTATTTACATAGCAAATTGATATTACATGCATATAGAGAAAAAATATTCAAGTCACTCAGGTAATATTCTGACTATATATACATAGTAGAGTATATTTTAAGGTTAAAAAGGAAATCAAATCTTGAACTTCTAATTAGGTCTATTTATTTTTTATTTTTTTAAAAATAGGGGCGCCTGGGTGGCTCAGTTGGTTGGGCGGCCGACTTCGGCTCAGGTCATGATCTCACCATCTGTGTGTTCGAGCCCTTCGTCGGGCTCTGTGCTGGTGGCTCAGAGCTTGGATCCTGCTTCAGATTCTGTATCTCCCTCTCTCTCTGCCCTTCCCCTGTTCATACTCTGTCTCTATGTCTCTCAAAAATAAATAAACATTAAAAAAATTAAAAAAATAATTTATTGTCAAATTAGTTTCCATACAACACCCAGTGCTCATCCCAACAAGTGTCCTCTTCTGTACCCATCACCCACTCTCCCCCCTTCCACACCCCCCTCTCCCCTCTCACCCCTCAGTTTGTTCTTAGTCTTTAAGAGTCTTTTATGTTTTGTCTCCCTCCCTCTGTGTCTTTTATTTCTTTCCTCTCTTCCCCTCCCCCATGGTTTTCTGCTAAGTCTCTCAAAATCCACCTATGCGTGGAAACATATGGTATCTGTCTTCCTCTGACTGGCTTATTTCACTTAGCATAATACCCTCCAGTTCCATCCATGTTGCTACGCAAGGCCAGATGTCATTCTTCCTCATTGCCACGTAGTATTCCATTGTATATATATATATATATATATATACATATCATATATATATCATATCTTCTTTATCCATTCAGTTGATGGACACTTAGTCTCTTTCCATGATTTGGCTATTGTCGAAAGTGCTGCTATGAACATTGGGGTACATGTGCCGCTATGCATCAGCACTCCTGTATCTCTTGGGTAGATTCCTAGCAGTGCTATTGCTGGGTCATAGGGTAATTCTGTTTCCATTTTTTTGAGGAACCTCCACACCATTTTCCAGAGTGGCTGCACCAGTTTGCATTCCCACCAACAGTGCAAGAGGGTGCCTGCTTCTCCACATCCTCCCCAGCATCTAAAGTTTCCTGATTTGTTCATTTTAGCCACTCTGACCGGTGTGAGGTGGTATCTCAGTGTGGTTTTGATTTGTATTTCCTTGCTGATGAGTGAATTTGAGCATCGTTTCCATGTGTCTGTTGGCCATCTGGATGTCATCTTTGGGGAAGTGTCTATTCATGTCTTCTGCCCATTTCTTCACTGGATTATTTGTTTTTTCGGGTGTGGAGTTTGGTAAGTTCTTAATAGATTTTAGATACTAGTCCTTTATCTGATATGTCATTTGCAATTATCCTTTTCCATTCCGTCGGTTGTCTATTAGTTTTGTTGGTTGTTTCCTTTGCCGTGAAGAAGATTTTTTATCTTGGTGAGGTCCCAATAGTTCATTTTTGCTTTTAATTCCCTTGCCTTTGGAGATGTGTCACGTAGGAAATTACTGCAGCTTAGGTCAAAAATGTTTTTTCCTGCTTTCTCCTCTAGGATTTTGATGTTTTCCTGTCTCGCATTCAGGTTCTTCATTCTAATTAGGTTTATTTTTTTTATACAATTTAGTATTGTTATTTAAAAACCATTTGTATTCATTGAAAGATGAATAAAAGAAGTAAATGTGTTAGTAGTGTGAGATCCAAATATTTTAAATTTAATAGAAAAAACAATCGTATTGGAGTAACATAAGAAGGAAGTATTTTGATATAAAAACTTTATTTCAAATTTTTATTAAAAAAGGTACATGATAAAAATCTCAGTTTGTTAATTGAAGTGAAAGTTATGTAGATTTTCATTGTACTATTCTTTTCACTTTTCTGTGTGTTTAAAAAAAATTACGTGTTCGGAGAATTAAAACACAAGAAGTGTCTAAAGATAACATTCTTGATTCGGACATGTCCTGGCCAGGTCACAGATAGGCATAAACCTAGGATCTTAGATACGTATTTTTTTAAATAAGTTTTTAGAAGTAATTAACCCTTCTATAAGACTAATGTATCTTTTATGAAAGAAAGATGGTAGATACGTATTTTATAAACTTACACAGCAGGGTGCTCAGAAACTGTATGCAGTTGTACCAAGATAGAATGCTAGAATAAGCCAAACATTTTTAAGATCGATCCAGGTAAATCCATCTAATTTGAATAACATGGTTTTCCTTGCTTCTTCAAATGATCTGGAATGTATAAATTTTCCTAAAAACATATGTCAGTGCCATATTTCATTTGATACTTCTAATTTGCAGGAATCATATATACCTCATGCTAATGCATATTGGCATAGATATCCAGTTGAAAATAATTTTCTGTGCTTTTGTAAATTGACATGTTGAATGCTCCTGTATTAAATATAGTAACAGTAAATAAAACCTTTTAGGAGTAAGATCTAAATAAATAATATTCAGTAGAGATCAGAAAATTAGAATATTATTTTCTTTTTGTGTTAAGAATTTTATTTTATTAAATTTTATTTATTTAGTTTGGGAGAGGAAGAGAGAGTGAAGCAGAGATGGAGAGGGAGAGAGAATTCCAGGAGGCTCCATGCCGTCAGTGAGGAGCCTGACAGGGGCCTGGAACTCACAAACCATGAGATCATGACTTGAGTCCAGGTGGAAAATTGGACACTTAACTGACTGAACCACCCAGGCACCCCTAGATTATTATTTTCTGATTCACAATCTTCATCTGAATGGAACTGTTTGTTTAAAGGTAGTGGGGGCCATCATGGAAGATTGAGTGTTACGTCACTGAAACATTTATAAATCTGGCTATGTGATAATTTGTTTCTGCTTTTCTTTTGTCTGTTGGGAGACAATTCTCCATGGGCCTCTCACAGTTCTGCACATCTTGCAAGCAAGTAATTAAATGTCCTTTGTTACTGAACTATCTTTTCATGGATTTAGAGGTAGCTAACAGCCTTTGTTAGATAGAAATAGTGTCTCTGGAGCAAAAGCAAGCCTGCTTACTATGCAATAGAATAAGGAGACTGTCTTCCAGAGCAAAGGGCAGAGGCTTACTGTCCATTCAAAACCACAGGAGTTACCTAAATTCAGAGTCCTCTGAGGTGTGAAAGCCGCTACCTGGGCAGGCATTCACATGGCCTCATTCACCCTGCTCCTGTGGGACTTCACAAAAGGAGGTTACCCAAATGTTCTGTTCTTGCTGCTTGCTTCACCATGGATAATCAAGTCCTTTCGTTGTTGTTGTTATTTTCCGGACCCAGGTATCTTGTGTCCATCAGTTTTCAATATCCACGAAACTGGTAGCATCACTGAAACTTGCTAACTTGCAAGTATGGCAGAATCTCAGATCATTCATGGTTCCTGAAATGTCCTAAATGAGAAGAAATATATCAGTACAATATAAATATATATTTATATATAATATATAAATAATATCAATGTTTACACATAATATATAAATAGTATAAATATATCATTCATAAATGTATACATTTATACATTGTATAAATACACTGTATATATACATTTATACATTGTATAAATACATTGTATATATACATTTATACATTCATGTATATTTATACATATTATATAAACTATTTTATACAACACATAATATATTATATAGTTATTCATATATATTTGCATATCATATATCTAAATATAACAAAATATGATATATGATAATATAATATAATATGATATATAATATATCATATAACATATAATATAATATATATTATATATGAATATAACATAATATAATTGATATAATATAATATAAAAACTTACAAAAATATCCCCAAACCAAAACTTTTGAACATTTTGATTAAAACTGTTAAGAATTTTAGGGGCGCCTAGGTGGCTCAGTCAGTTAAGCATCTAACTCTTGATTTTGGCTGAGGTCAGGATCTCCTGGTTCATGGGATTGAGCCCCATATGGGGCTCCTTGCTGACAGGGTGGAGCCTGCCTGGGATTCTCTCTCTCTATGCCTCTCTCTTTGCCCCTCCCCCACTCATACCATCTCAAAAAATAAATAAATTAAGAAGTTTACATTGAAAAAAACTTGAGACACAATTACATTTCTAAATGCTGTAATGACCTTGAGAATCATGATAGAAAGCTCTAGAAGAAATAATGCTTAATATAATTAGATCATATTCTTTTACTATAAGTAAGTTATGTTTACTAAGTTAGCAATAGTGTTGATTAAAAAAAACTTTATCTTTTTTAATACTTTATACAAGTGTTTTTGTGTGTATTATTTATTCATGAAATTATTTAAAGAAACGTCAATACTTGAAATCTCTTCCAGAAAGACTGAAGAGTTTGTGAGAGTGCAGAGATTCATGCTGTTAAGCCCAAAGAGAAAGAACTTGGTTTAAAGAAAAATCAGAAATGCCCAGACACACCTGGGTGGCTCAGTCGGTTATGCGTCTTAATTTTGGCTCAGGTCGTCATCTGACTGTGAGATCACATCCCAAGGACAGAGCCTGCTTGGGACTCTCCCTCTCTCTCTGCCCTTACGCTCTCTCTCTCTCTCAAAATAAATAAACATAAAAAATTAAAACCAAAGCTCAGATTACTTCTAATGTTTCATGAAAGAAATTTAATAGTTTTACAATCTGGGCTGATATAAATGTACCCACACTATAGATCCTTTCTAATGTTGCAGTAGGTACCAACATTATTGTAGTTTTTGAAAGATTAGACTAGGAAATTTATTCTAAAATGATTCCAAACTAGATAATGGAGAGCTACCAGCACTGTGTCATCCATCCACTTCTTTTATCTTGTCCAGTAAAAATTGTATTAAGTAGATATTACCATGACTAAGAGGTGTTTTCTTAGGTATTTAATTCAAATTAATTACTTTTTTTAGATTTATAGTAAAATTCTCTGCACTACTACATGTCTATATCCATAGACTCCTCCTGTTTATATATTTTCCTATACAGCATTGGATGAATTTCCAAAACCCAACCCCATTCCCTGACACAGCCTTAGTTTAGGCCTTCACCCTCCTTTGTCTGACTTTCCACTATCAATCTCTATGCCATTTTAACAATCTTGTATACCTTTTTCATAATTATGAAAAATTATGAAAAAACATTGTGATTTTTTTGGGTAAAAAATCATAGTACTAATGGCACTTTCCTTCTTTAGATAGAAGAGTTATTTCAAATATTGTAGCTTGAGCGAGGTAGTCTTTCCAGTTTCCCTCTGGCCATTGGAAACTTTCTTAACGCATCCTCTCGAATGCCATATGTTCTGTGTGCATTTCTCATTCCTGTGTACAGACGCAGTTGCTCTATCAGCGATGCTTCCCTTGGATTTTAGTCATAGTCTCTTCGATGCTTCATACTGTGGATTTCCTTGAGCATTTTCAAGTTGGTCTTGGGACCATCAGAGAGTGATGCCTAGATACCAGCATTTTGGGAATGGTGGGTTCATCTAGAAATGCAGTGAGGCTGTTGGTGAGGTCAAGGGCATTTTCTATTATATTTTTCAAAAGACCATAAAGTCACATTTTGCCAGTATCGGTGAAAGTAATAATTTTTAATATCCAAAGCAACTCATGTAAATCTTCTAAAGTGGGATCTTGACCCAAACTATACAGGTCTCCTGGTAACTGAGTAGGGAGACGATATTGAACATGGGGACACTAAGAAGAGACATACACCAAGAGCAGATCTGATGAAACTATTCTAAGATCATATTCCTGAAAGTACCCACTGCTCAACCATCTCCAAAAACACTCCCAAATTCTTTGGAAAACATCTAGAGAGTTCTCTAGAGAACTCTCATTTCCAAGTCTATAGATAATTTAGAAAGAATCAACACTTAGAATGCTCGTGCTATGTTCCAAGCACTATTCTTGATTTACATTACAAGGATTCCATTATATTAACTCATTTCATTTTCCCAATGTATCTATGAGACGATATTAGTTACTACCTAACTGACAAAGAAGATGAACCAGAGAATAAGCTGTGCAAGGTCACAAAAGAAGTGTCAGAGAAGACATGTGAACCCAGACAGTCAGCTCTAGAATCAATATCTTAATCCTCAAACTCTCCTACCAACAGGTAGAATAAACATTGTTAAAAACACGGTGAGGGTCACGGGTGAGAGTCTTGTGAAAATTGAGCAAAATGAAATGGAAAATAATGCAAAGATAACTTAGCATCACTACTGTAGAATATTCCAGTGTGTATGTGAACCTTAGTTAATGTAATCAGTTCTCTATAAATGTACACATAGTTTGGGCACTTGCATAGATAATCTATCAGATAAATTTCTGGATGAATGGGTATGAACATTTAAGACTTCAGTATACATTGATAAATTATCGTCCCTTCAGTATACATTGATAAATGAACCAATTTACACATTACAAACAATAAGCCAGAGTCCCTCTTCCCACACATTGTCAAGAATGGGCATCATTAACCTTCAATCTTGGTCAATATGACATGTGAATAATTATTTCTAATTGTTTTAATTTATATTTTAAGAACTATGAGGTTTATTAATTATCTATCACTGTGTAACATATTGTCCCCGAACTTAGCAGCTTAGAACAACAAGTATTTATTATCCCAGCTTTTCTGTTTAAACAGGTAAGAGAAAACAGGTGCAGCTTAGCTGGGAGGCTCTGGCTCAGGGTCTCAGGCAAGCTGTCATTGTCATCTCAAGGCTCAACTGGGGGACAGTCCCCTTCCAAGCTCACTCACATGGTTGCTGGCAAGTCTTGTTTCTTTGTTACGTGGGCCTAGCCACAGTGTGCCCAATTGTCCACATGATAGGACAGCATGTGATCGGGGAGCATGGAAGCCAGAGAGAAAGAGAAAGCCAGTCTTTTTGTATCCTAATTACAGAAGTCCTATCCATCATTTCTGCCAATCTCTACTTGTTAGAAACTAGTCAGTGGGTCCAGCCCACACTTACAGAGAGGATAGCACACAAGGATGAGTAAGGAACTTTAAGAGCTGCCTTGGGAGCTCTGTATTCTATGACGGTGTAGAGCAACTTTTTCTGTGTATTTGACTCCATATACTTATATGTGTCCCATAAAAAGCTTTGAAAATATTTATATCTTCAAGTTTCTCTTTCATGCTGTTCAAATTTATTGCCTTGCACATTCTTAGAATGCTTTCTAAAAATTAAAACCTAGCAAGATTTCTTATGTTATTTTGATGGATTATTTACATATTTAAATATTTTATCCATTTGAATGATTTGGATGGTATAAAGAATGAGGTAGGGATTTTATTTTATTTATTTCATCAAATCGCCAAGTGTTTCAGAAAATACTGAGTAAATAATTCAGCGTCCCTTGCCTTGGTTTTAGATACCCAGTGGCACCATTTTATCCCATTCTACTAAAAATAAATAGGTCGCTTCTCAAATTCTTGTGTTTACTTGTTATAATGAAATAGATAAGAACAAAGCTTGTTTTGTACATATGGCCTAACTCTACATGTCACTAAATCATTATTTTAAATATTAAAGAACAGGGGCACCTGGGTGGCTCAGTCACTTGGGCATCCAACTTCTGCTTGGTTATGATCTCAGGGTTTGTGAGTTCGAGCCCCGCATCGGGCTCTATACTGACCGCTCAGGGCCTGGAGCCTGCTTTGGATTCTGTGTCTCCTCTCTCTCTGCTCCTCCCCTGTTTACACTCTGTCTCTCTCTCTCAAAAAGAAATAAACATTAAAAAATCAAAATATTAAAGAACAATCTATATTGTTTATGCCATCATGAGTCATATGGCTTAAAGTCTTAAAGAATTAGTTTTCAGATGCATGTGGCTCTAAGCTTTATACCTACTAAGTGAAGGAGGGTTTTCAAAGCAATAATCACTTAATTTTGACTCTGTGAAGAAACACTTCATAGTCAAAATGAGAAATTAAGGTTTTCTAAAAAAATTATATGTCTAGATTCCTACCTCTACTTACCTAAGACCAAGAACTATTGAGGAGGTGATCTCTCAGTTTCTTGACTGCTATCAATTGCCAATTACATATGTGCTAATTGCAAAATTAATATTCTTTCAGTTTCTCGAAACCCTCCTCTAAGCAGCAATTTCTATTTCAGCTGAAAATCAGTTAATACAATGGGTTCCATTTTGTCAATAAGAACGTAATGGGGCTAATGATGGCAATAATAGTAGGTTTCATAATTTCTTGGCAAGTCCTGGGTATATTGGCCCTCTCTGAGATGGGAGGATTCTCAGTACCTATTGTATTGTCCTCAGTTTCTTCTAAAAATCTAAGACTTAAAGAGTTCTGTTTGCTACTCCATTAAATTAGTCCATCTGTATGGTTCTTATTGTTACTATATTTACTTGTTAAACTACCTTGTTTTCTGGTTGTCAGTACTTGTGTCATTACAACGGTTTGACTGCTACCTCCTTGAGATTAAAGTACATTACAGCATAATTTCTGTATGCTCTACAGGACTTAACACAGTGCCTTGCATAAGATAAGCAATGAAAAAATTTTTAAGTTCATTTATTTATTTTGAGAGAAAGAGAGAGAGAGTGCATGCAAGTAGGGGAGGGACAGAGAGAGTGAGAGAGAGAGAGAATCCTAAGCTGGCTGGAGGCCTGACATGGGGCTTGATCTCAGGAACCCTGAGTTTATGACCTGAGCCAAGATCTAGTTGGATGTTTAACTGCAGAGTCACTCAGGTGCCCCTGAGAAATATTTTTTGAATGGTGTAGATCATAATGTATTAGTTGCTGCGTATTGTCTGTGACTGGTAAAAACATTTATTTTCATCGTAAGCATATATGATGTTTACTCTATAAATTTTTTGCTTAGTTTATTTTAATTCTATTTTAGCTACAGATACTTTCTGTTTGAATTAATGGGAATTTAAACTTGAATTGGAAAGAGACACTAATCAGGGCGCTTGGGTGGCTCAGTCATTTAAGCATCCAACTTTGGCTCAGGTCATGATCTCATGG
Source organism: Paguma larvata (assembly GCA_030068075.1). Classification (NCBI taxonomy): domain Eukaryota; kingdom Metazoa; phylum Chordata; class Mammalia; order Carnivora; family Viverridae; genus Paguma; species Paguma larvata. The sequence continues at coordinate 34,965,233 of CM057838.1, read as the reverse complement.
TTCATGAGTTTGAGCCCTGTGTGAGGGTCTGTGGTGACAGCTCAGAGCCTGGAGCCTGCTTCAGATTCTGTGTCTCCCTCTCTCTCTGCCCCTCCCCCATTCATGCATGTGCACGCACTCTCTCTCTCTCTGTCTCAAAAGTAAATAAACATTTAAAAAAAGGAAAGAGACAGTAATATCTCTGTAACTGAAAACTTCAATGCTTTGCTGGTTGTAGATATTCCTACATGACTACGCCAGGTGGCTAGATGCTATACTACAGTAAGTCACCACATGAATTCCTTGACTGTGAAACGGTCATCTCTTTTCATACATTTCCTCTCCATCAAAGTAAGGTTATGATATACTTCAAACTAACGTTTGAAGAATGGCTGCATTGGTGGTGATATTGGTCAATCTCTTGAAATTTATTAGGGATCCAAATAAACTCCAGGTCATCAAATTCCAGTAAAATTGAATGTTGACTTCCAAAATTGTGTCCTTCTCTCAAATTTCATGACCACCTCCAGAGCATAACAGTATAATCTTTTATCATGTGGGCACCTGCAGAAATTATGCATACACTGCTCACTCACTGTAAAAGTTTAGAAGATGAAGTTAAATGAAAGGATAATTTAAGTAAACTATGATTTGGTCATTTAGAGATAGATAACATTTTCATGATTCGTTCCAGTTGTGTTTATATGCATATAATATGAATGTATCACATACATATGCACTTTTCACTTAATGTGTGGTGAACACTATTTTATGTTAACCATGTATCTTGACATTAATTTATATAACTAAATATACTTCTTAGAAATAAAATTCAATGACTACATAAAGCTGAATTATGGCATCTCTATCAACTCCTGATTTTTGACAATTTAGACTCTTTCCAAATATTTGCTATTATAAAAAAAAATAAAAACTTGCAGTGAAAATTATTGTGCCAAGGCCTACACACACACACACTATTATAATATTCCTGAAGCATAATATTATTGTATTTCTTTCACTTACTACTTATTCATATTTAGATTAATCCCCTTTTCCTGAATCCACGATTTCATTTTTACTTCACATTACCACTAGAGTGATCTTTTTACAATGTCATTTACATAGTACAGCCTCAGTTTCATAATTTTCAATGGCTCCTCATTGTCAACCTACATGTTTAAAAGATCAAAGCACCATTCTAGCCTTTGCACCCTGCCTACTCCCAATTAGGGTCTCTTGATTTTTACCTGCAGGCTTAGCCGTTCTCCAAATTCCCAGAGCAAATCCTGGTGATTTTATGCTTGAAAGCATGCATTCCTCATTAAATGCTATTAAAATTCAGAACCTTCTTCCAATAACAAAAGCAAAAAGATGTAGATAACTTTACAATGAAACACAAGTTTGAATCTCACGTAGCCATAAATTCAAACTCTTTTCAAATAGACATGATTTGGCTGATGTGAGCATTTCACAAAATAAGTGGTAGCAAACAGTTTTGATAAGGAAGTAGTACCCAGAGGAAGGATTTAATATTATCTTTCAGATCTAAAGGCAGAAACTAAGGTGCAGAAGAATAAACTCACTTTTCATACTGCTTAGCTATGCCGTCTCTTTCTATGGAAAGCAGTAAATATTGATTATAGGTTAAAGGCAATTAAAATAATGGACCTGTAGCTGGCAGGCATGCCAGATAGTTCTTGGCACTGAAAACATTTACCACATAAGCAATGACTGTCAAATTTAATGAGCAAACACATTTCCAGGAAAAAGCATTTAATATTCATTTGCCAAGCACAGGCTGTATTCAATTTGTGGGTTAACACTTAAAAACAAAGACAGGAAGTGGAAAATGTTGATTTTGAAGAAGAAAAGGGCTAGGACATTTAAAATCCATTTAAAATTAAACTTTTTTCATAGACTCCTTAAAGCTGATAAAATCTTGTATCAGTAGGAGAAACAGTTCATGCATGCTGTCTAAGACTACCCTGCAGACCCTCCTTTTAGGTCATGGAATCTTTGTCAATTTGGCCATGACTAAAAGTAGAAAAAGGAAAAAAGTCTTGTTTCTAGGACTTAGACTTATAGGATATGGATTTATCAAATTAGGATAAAATCTCTCATCACCATCACAACCTGGAAAATAAGCTGAAGGTAGAGAGAGACATGAGAGAGAGAGAAATAGAAAGGAGAGAAAGAATGGTTTCAAGCTACACAACTCAAAAGAGAAGCCATTGCTGGCCCAACGAAAGCTGGATGAAAACAAGTAACCTTATATTAGGAATTCAGCAAACTACACATATAGTGAACATTCTTTTTAAAATATGAACTAGAAACAACTTTAGACTAAGAAGAAGTCAATTTTGTTATAATTACCAGATATTCTATCTGTGTAATGGACAGAACAACATGGTATAAACAGAATTAAAATTGTAATATTTTTGAACACCAGCTTGCAAGAAACATTATATATTTATGCTTTTTAATCCTCGGAGAGTAAGTGTTATTTCCACTCATCCCTCACATCCAGTTAAGCACAAAATTTTGTTGATTTTACTCCTGCAGTATTGCTAGATCTTCCCACTTCGTTCCCTCTATCACGTTTCTAAACCAGGCCTCCATAACCTCTCATTCAGAATGTTAGCATAACTTCTTAGCTGAATTCCTTATTTCCAGTCTTGAGCACTTCTAACCCATTTTCTACATTGCAGCTAAAAAATCTTCTTTAAACTAGGTATCGTTTGTATAATACTCCTGCTTACAGCTCAAGATGGGCATCTTTTCACCTTCTGGATGAAGGAGCACCTATATGCTGTGGCATGTGGGAACTTGCGTGCCCAGCCCTTGATCACTTCGGCAGCCTTGTTTCCCACTTCTACCTCAGACTGACTGCTTATACGCCATCTCTACCAAGTTTGTCTGCTGTTCCCTCAAAGCCTTACTTCTTTCTCCTGTGAACACTCGTTTATTTCATGCTTTATGATAGCATTAATTTACCTCTACATTTTCCCCAGATAGTCCCAGAATATCATTCAGACTAACCTCAGGTTTCTTCTCCACTAAGAAGCCTTTCCTAAGGATTCCCAGCTTGGATTGGTTATTTCTTTTAGAAAGTCCTATAAATATCCTGACCAATTGTTCATGGCACTTAGTACAAGTATCACAATGGTTTCACTTGAAGTCATGAGCATAACTGAATGATTGGGAATGACGAAGACACTGAACATTCAAATATATTTGAAAACTCCTCACAACGGGAATTTGCCAGATGAAGGCAATCTTTGTCTGCATTATAACCTGCCCAAAGCAATGCCTTGGTGACTAACATAATGGTATAGGTGGCAGATTTTGAGGCTCGACGACAAGTTAATGGATTAAGAATCAAGACAGGAAAATATATTGAACAATACAAAACAAGGAGAATAACATAAAGAAATCATCCGGTTGTGAATTTAAAAATGAAGTTAAACTGGAAGAAATCTCCAACATCTTTAGCTTTAGTGAAAAGGAAGTTTGTCTTTGCCAACTTACATAATCTACGAAATTGTCTTTCATGAATCACTCTTGGAAAAATAGGCTGTAGTTTTCACTAAGCATTTTAATTAAGTGGGTCACTTGTTATTCATACTTCTTCTATTGATTTTCCAAAAGTAATAGAATCTTCATCAAATATTTTAGCTATAAACATCTGACAAAATAGAAGTGCTCTAGGAAATAAGAAATCATTAATAAGCACCTTGCTTATACTAGCTAATGAACACACTATCATGACTGAAGTATTGCCAAACAATGAATCCCACCTCGCTTTTAATGGTAAGGTTAAGAGCACAATCATAAAAATAATTTTGGAAAGCAGTTCAGGACTATGCATTCCCAAAGATATCCATAATGTAGTACAGAATACCACCCTTATTTTGTTTTCAGTCTGCTCCTACACCTTTTTTTTTTTTCAGCTACATCTATTAACACTTTCAGAAACAGCACTTGTGTTGTTCTGTACTGATGCCTTCGTTTCCATAGTTGTTTCCAAATAGGATGCCATTTTCATCTATCCGTACATCTACAAACCCTGCTTGTATTCAAGGTCTAGTTTAAATCTTCTTTCATAGATCATTGCTTGGACAATCTTAATTGAAACGCTTTCTCTCAGCTCCAAACTACACGACTCGTTTTTTCATTAGTGCACTATAGAACCATAACCGAGCAAGATGAGATGAAGTCTTTCATATGCTGGTAATCTATGTCTAAAGGCAAGTTCAAATGGATAGTTTAAGAATATTTTAGCAATCAGGAGGAGCCAACATGGCAGAGAAGTAGGGAGACCCCAAGTTCCCTCATCCCTCAGACACAGCAGTATTGAGTCCAGAAGACTTGATTCCATGAATCTGGCCTACAGAGTGACAGAAACATCTCCAGGGGCCCACAGGGACAACTTGGTGGGCCCTAGGTGCATGATTGCGAATTGGGAGAGATAAAACGGGAGGCATAGTCATGGAGGGGAAAGATCCCCTTCTGTGGAGAGACAAAAGGAAGAGAAAGAGAGGCTACAGAATTGTAGGATTGCATTTGGACAAGAGAAAAACCACAGACTGAGGAATGGAAAAAAACAGAAAGAACCAATTTCTAACATGATACAGGGTTGTGGGTCTTTCTCTGTACTGGGCCTGCCACTCTGTATACATGCCTAGAGGGGAGGGGGAACCAGCCCTGGACTTGGTAGCAAGCTCAATGGCACAGTAAGAGAGAACCATTCCCTTCATTGAGTGCCGTGGGAAGAAGATATATAGCCGCTCCAAGGACAAAAGATCATATAGGCACCCACCAACCAGAAACCCTTCGTTGACTGGCTGGCAGAGAGGCACTATCCCAGAGCCAGGGCATGAGGAGTAGGATCCTTTAAGACATCTGGGATTGAATGCCAGCCAATCACCTGGGAGGTATGGGAGACTGTGGAGCGGGACAAACTGTCTCACTTGAGCCTGCATGGCACTGTGAGGATGGCCTGAACAGAGAGTGCTCTGGGACACTCAGTCTGGGGAGGAGAGACTGGGGTGTCTCCATTTTTCTCTCCATCAGCAACAAGGTGGAGCTTCAGTGAACAGACAGCAGGCCCATAGAACATGCGGGACCTGCCTACACCAAACCATGCCCCTCCATGCCTGGTAACTGTGGTTGACACTGACCTAACCAAACAGCCCCTCCTCTAAACCAGTGCAGCCACCAGTTGCAAGGCACCATCAGATATCAGTCCAATGAATTTACATTTTCTGATTTGATTATTAGTCCATTCATTATATGTATATTATATATATATATATATATATATATATATATATATATGAATTTTGTTTTCTTTGTCCAGGTATATATATATAAAATTTTGTTTTCTTTTGTTTTCTTTGTCCCGGTATATATATATAAAATTTTGTTTTCTTTTTCTTTTCTTTCTCTTATTTCTTCTTTATTCTGGTTGTTGGTTTGTTTAAGAAGACATTTTTCATCTATTATTTTTACACCGCTTCTGTATTTCCTTCTTTATTTTCCTCTCTCTCTCTCTCTCTCTCTCTGGATTAAGCCATATAGTTTCTCTGATTCTCCGCCTGATCATTTTTTTTTCCTTTTCTTTTTCCCATCCCCTGTCATTTTTTTTTTCTTTTTATGAGATAAGACTTCTTTCACTACCACACCCTCTGTTTAAATTTTTCCAGGGTTATTTCAATGAACAAATCAAAGCACACCTGGTGAAAGGTCCAAATCGCCACTATGAATAGGGAGATAAAGCAACCAGAGCCACAACAGAGAGCACACAATACACTCCAAAAACACATCCTGAAGGGCCAGGCCCTGGACAGTGTATGACCACTTTTTAATATAGTAGTGCTCACAGGTGCAAGACACATAACAAGGTATTAAGATGCATAAAGGATAGAAAACGAGCCAAAATGATGAAATGGAAGAATTCTCCTCACAGAGATTACAGGAAGAAATGACAGCTAGAGAAGTGCTCAAAACAGATATAAACAATATATCAGATTGAGAATTTGGAATAAGAGTCATAAGATCAATAGCTGGGCTTAAAAAAGGATGGAAGACAGCAGAGAATCTATTTGTGCACAGATCAAGGAACTAAGAAATACTCAAGATGAATTATGCTGCAAATGATGTGGGAACTAAGCTGATGCAGTGACAGCAAGGGTGGAGGAAGCAAAGAGGAGAATAAGTAGAATAGAAAGTAAGATTATGGAAAATGTTGAGGCCGAGAAATAGATAAGAAAATACTAGATCATGAGGGGAGAATTAGAGAACTAAGTGATTCAATGAAATGTAATAATATCCATATCATAGGAGTTCCAGAAGAAGAAGAGAGAGCGAAAGAGGCAGAAGGTTTACTTGGACAAATTATAGCTGAGAACTTCCCTAATCTGGGGAAGGAAGCAGACATCCAAGTCCAGGAGGCATAGAGAACTTCCTTCAGATTTAACAAGAATAGATCTTCACCACGGAACATCACACTGAAACTGGCAAAATACAAAGATAAAGAGAAAATTCTGAAAGCAACTAGGGACAAACAGGACTTAAGCTACAAGGGTAGACACCTAAGGGTTGTAGCAGACCTGTCCACTGAAGCTCAGCAAGCTAGAAGGGAGTGGCAGAAAATATTCAATGTGCTGAATAGGAGGAATATGCAGCAAAGAATCCTTTATCCAACAAGGCTGTCATTCAGAATAGAAGGAGAGATAAAGGTTTTCCTGGACAAACAAAATCTAAAGGTGTTCATGACCCCGAAACCAGCCCTGCAAGAGAATCTAAGGGGGACTCTGTGAGTGGAATGCTGCAAAGACTACAAAGGACCAGAGACATCACCACGGCATGAAACTTAGCGATAACACAGTGACACTAAATCCATATCTTTCAATAGGAACTTTGAATGTAAAAGGACCAAATGCTCCTATCAAGACATGTAGGGTATCAGAAAGGATAAAAAAACCAAGACCCATCTATATGCTATGTACAAGAGACTCATTTTAGATCTGAGGACACCTTCAGATTGAAAGTGGGGGGATGGAGGACCATATATCATGCTATTGGAAGTCAAAAGAAAGTTGGAGTAGCCATACTTATATCAGACAAACTAGATTTTATTTTATTTTTTTTTTTAATTTTTTTAACGTTTATTTATTTTTGAGACATAGAGACAGAACGTGAGCAGGAGAAGGGCAGAGAGAGAGGGAGACACAGAATCCGAAACAGGCTCCAGGCTCTGAGCCGTCAGCACAGAGCCCGATGCGGGGCTCGAACTCACAGACCGCGAGATCATGACCTGAGCCGAAGTCGGCCGCTTAACCGACTGAGCCACTCAGGCGCCCCTATATCAGACAAACTAGATTTTAAACTAAAGGATGTAATGAGATGAAGAAGGGAATTATATCATAATTATGGGGCCTATCCATCAAGAAGAAGTAACAATTATAAATGTTTATGCCCCCAATTTGAGAGCCCCCAAATATATAAGTTAACTAAACATCAACATAAGCAATCTTATTGATAAGGGGACTTTAATACTACATATACAGCAATGACCAGATCATCTAGGCAGAAAATCAATTAAGAAACAATAACCTTGAATAATACACTGGAACAGATGTACTCGACAGATATATTCAGAACTTTTCATCCAAAAGCAGCAAAATACATATTCTTCGCAAGTGGACATGGAACATTTTCCAATATAGACCACATACTGGGTCACAAAGTAGCTCTCTACAATTATAAAAGGACTGAGATCATGCCATGCATAGTTTCAGATCACAGTTTGAAATCAACTACACACAAAAATTTAGAAAACCTCCAATGTATGGAGGTTAAAGAATATCCTACTAAAGAATGAATGGGTCTAGGCAATTAAAGAAGAAATTTAAAAACTATATGAAAGCAAATGAAAATGAAAACAAGACAGGCCAAACCCTTTGGGATGCAGCAAAGGCAGTCATAGTAGGAAAACACATAGCAATCCAGGCCTATCCCAAGAAATAAGAAAAATACCAAATAAAAATACTTAACCTCGCACCTAAAGGAATTAAAAGCAGAACAGCAAAGAAACTCCAAAGCCAGTGGAAGAGTATAAATAATTAAGATTAGAGCAGAAATAAACAATATATAATCCAAAAAACAGTGAACAGATCAATGAATATAAAAGCTGGATTTTTGAAAGAATAAACAAAATTGGTAAACCTCTACCCAAACTTCTCAAAAAGAGAGGAAACCCAAATAGACAAAATCACAAATGAAAGAGGAGAGATCACAACCAACACCACAGAAATACACACAATTATTAGAGAATAGTATGAAATATTACATGCCAACAAACAAAAATTATATGACAGAACAAAAACAGACATAAAGACTAATGGAAAAAATAGAGAACCCATAATTGGACCCAAAAATGTATGGCCACCTAATTTTTGACAAACCAGGAAAGAGTATCCAATGGAAAAAAAGATAGTCTCTTTTAGCAAATGGTGCTGGAAGAATTGGATGGCAATATGCAAAAATGAATGAAACAGGACCATTTTCTTACACCATACACAAAAATAAATTCAAAATGGATGAAAGCCCTAAATGTCAGAGAAGAAACCATCAAAATGCTAGGGTAGAAAACAGACAACACCTCTTTGACCTCAGCTGCAGCAATTTCTTACTCAAAATGTCTCCAGAAGCAAAGGAAATAAAAGCAAAAATGAACTATTGGGATCTCATCAAGATAAAAAGCTTCCGCACGGCAAAGAAAACAATCAACAAAACTAAAAGGCAAACAACGGAATGGGAGACAATATCTGCAGGTGACGTATCAGATAAAGGGTTAGTATCCAAAATCTACGAAGAACTTACCAAAGTCAACACCTGAAAAACAAATAATCCAGTGCAGAAATGGGCAGAAGACATGAATAGACTCTTCTCCAAAGAAGACATTCAGATGGCAAACGGACCCATGAAAATATGCTCAACATCACTCATCATCAAGGAAATAGAAATCAAAACTACATACAGATATCACCTCACACTTGTCAGAGTGGCTAAAATTAACAACTCAGGAAACAACAGATGTTGGTGAGTATGTGGAGAAACGGGAACCCTCTTGCACTGTTGGTGGGAATGCAAACTAGTGCAGCCGCTTTGGAAAACTGTGGAGGTTCCTAAAAAAATTAAAAATAGAATTACCATATGAACCAGCAATAGCACTACTAGAAATTATCCAAAGGATATGGGAGTGATGATTTATAGGGGCACATGTATCCCAATGTTTATTACAGCACTATCAACAATAGTCAGATTATAGAAAAAGCCCATATGTCCCTCAACTGATAAATGGCTAAAGATGTGATTTATGTACACAATGGAATACTACTTGACGATGAGAAAGAATGAAATCTTGCCCTTTGCAACAACATAGATGGAACTGGAGGGTATTATGCTAAGTGAAATAAGTCAGGCAGAGAAATACAGATGCCATATGTTTTCACTCCTATGTGGAATTTGAGAAACTTACCAGAAGACCATGGGGGATGGAAAGGAGAAAAAAAAAGTTTCAAACAGAGAGGGAGGCAAACCATAAGAGACTCTTAAATACAGACAACAAACAGGGTTGATGGAGGGGCAGGAAGAGGAGAGGGGAAAATGGGTGATGGGCATTGGGGAGGGCACTTATTGGGATGAGCAATGGATATTGTATGTCAGCGATAAATCATGGGAATCTACTCCCAAAACCAAGAGCACACTGTGTACACTGTATATTAGATAACTTTACAATAAATTATATTAAAAAGAAAAGAATATTTTAGCAATCATAGTATCCTTATATTGTTTCCTAAAGTGCTTCTGTGAAGAAAATAACTCAGGGATATATATATTTTGTTAACATTTTTACAATCAGCAAATTATTTACAAATATTCCTTTAAAGCACTGAGCAGGTTGCTCTGTAGAGAAGAGATGCCAGGCCATTCCTTGGCTGATCCCTACTGAAATGATTTCTTCCTACTGTAATCTATGGCAGGACTTACTTACCATCTTTTCACCTAGTCCTCTATATTAACTGTACCTATGCCAACATGAGATTGAGTTTTTCATGACCTGTAAATTGGGTCTAAAGGTATCTTCAAATGAACGGTTCAAAATAGTTTTAAATAGTGTTATCAGAATAAGCATTACTTCCTGAAGTGATTCTATGCAGGAAATCACTCATGGATGTGTGCATTCTAGGAACGTTCATATCCTTAGCTACTTATTTTAAAGGAATTCCCTTAAAGCACTGAACAGTGTGTTAGGCATAGAGCAGATGCCCTTCCTCTTAATATTAGCCCATTGACTGATAAACTGAGTTAGGGTAAGTGCTGAATTGAAAGATAAAAAGTCACTTTTGACTTATTATAAAAGGGATTTGGGTTAATAGTAACTAATGTAAATGGTATTATAACAAAGATGTTCTTCAGACCCCTAGCCCTTCAATAAACCCCAGACCTCAAAATGGAGGTTGTTTTCCAGTACGTGTAAAGTGTTCTGGTTGGTTTTACTTCAAGGAAGCTGAGAAATAACAGAACTTTCTCTCAGAAATGATATCTGGATACGTTCTAATCTTTCTCATAGTAAGAAACTTAAAGTAGCCTAAGCGGTTGACAGGAGTTATAAAAGTATAAGAAGGAGCATAATGCCAGATGACTCCATTAGGAGACTCAGATTTGATGAGTGTTTAAGGCTTAGGTTAAATAAGAGTTATTTCTTATTTCTGAGAGCACAGGGCATAGAACTTTCATTCAGGAAAGTGATGGGGAATGGGAAAAAATGGGTTCTGTCCAAAGAAAGATGAGTCATTACTTGCTAGGAAAAGGACCAAGAGATCATTCTTACTGGTAAAATAGCTTTTCTCTTTGTTTGCTTTGCCTTGTCTTATTTTAGCTGTTCCCTGAGTGTTGTAGTAGTAGTGGTAGTGGTAGTGGTAGTGGTAGTGGTAATGGTAGTGGCAGTAGCAGTAGCAGTGGCAGTAGCAGTAGCAGTAGTAGTTCAAAAGAACAACATTGAGTGGCTGGAATTCTTAAGTCTCACTCATATGAGATAATTAACTATCACACTATAAGTGCACCCAATTATTGATATATAATGACAAAGAGGTGCTTTTATGCAGACATAGACACACACTCTCATATATATGGTGATAACTTAGGAACTCAGTGCATGGTCATAGCTTTACTCAGATTTATCTTGGATTTTGACAACTTGGCATTCAAAAGCATAGACTTAATAGAAAGTAATGACATTGAAAATTGACTGTAACTCCATTATTTTACCTCCCCAGCACATATTTCTCTATGCCTATATATTTTCAGTGTTGTTTTTTCAAATCGTAAAGTCCATTAAGAAAGAAACAATACCACCTAAATGATGTTATATTTGAATAATTTTAGCTAAAATAAAGTTTAAGCCTCAAATCCCTGCATATTTTTGCCTCTGCCCCCCTCTCCATCTCATGCCACTATCTTGATTTCTATCTCTGCTGAAGTTCCACTAGGTACTTTCTAACATTTTGAGCCATGATCTCTTCTAGTTTGAACCTCTGAACATCATTTTACTTCTGTTTGGAATACTCTTTTAAGTTATCCCAAAAAAGTTCTTGAACTATAATTTTTATTAGCTTACATTTGTCCATAATACCCTTCCATTTATCACATTCTTCAAAATCCCTTGCTATCTTGGCTGTAAACCCTGAGAAAATAGGAATTATGCCTCTTGGTTTTACTTAACTTAGTTCCTAAGTGAAAAAGTGGTGAAACTTCTCAGTAAATATCTGTTAATTGATAAATCAATTCTGATTCTTCAGTCACTGTACTAACTCAAATTATGTTCACTTTTTGTAAGCCGATTTTACAGGAGGCTGTAAGTCTTTTTTCTTTTGTTAATTTCTCCAGTGGTGGTAGGTTAAGACCACTTTCTATGTCAATTTCTTGAGGTAGCAGTTTCCTGGATTACAAATAGTGTAAAAATGCAAATATAAATTAATTTAACTGACTACAGCATAGGTCCAGGGATTGCAAATGATCAGGGGAAACATTTTCTTATAGAGTCCATGCCAAGGATAGTGAATTATATCTGTCATGAAACCAAACTCTTCAAGAATACCAAGTTTCTGGAAAGATTTTTGTTCTGATTTCTCTTCACTCTCATCTGTAAGAGCCATTAAATTTCAAGGCTATTGTCATTTATTTGAGCTGTTGGTACCCACTGTTAGGGTTTTAAGGCAATAAATGTGAAAGTTTAGGCACAAGGACAGAAAAATCAAATGTATCAAAATTTATAGAGAAAGGAAATTATGAATTCTTCAGTTTCAAATGAATTTAATCTATTGCTAAAAACATTATTATTAACATTTCCAGACAGAAAAATCCACGTAGAAAACAAACCACTTCCCATCTTTTGGTCACAAATTCCAGTTAAAGCAGACATAATATATCATGAGATACAGCTTTTCCTTCTCCAAATGTTTGTGAAATCTCAGAACTGTATCTAACTGATATCAGAAATTTTTATCACAAAAATGCTTCTTGATTTACCTGTTTAAAAAAAATATGTCTGTAATTTATGAGAAACAGTGAGGTGAAGGGAATAAATAAGAAGATATTATCAATCTTAAATCCCATATCACAGTTAATTTTAAACCTATCACTTATTAAGGTGAGGAAATGGTTTTATAATCCTAAATTCCCCAACTCATCATTCCTTTCCAGAGTCAAATTTTAAAATCAGTATTATATAGACTATTACTTCTCATTTTAAAGAAGTTAAGTTCTGCTTTTCCATAATTTATATCATCTGAAAATCAAAAGTAAACAAACTTGAAAAGTTTGCTTGTTATACACACATAAACTGAAATGAATTGACTATTAAATAATTTTTCCTAGACACAAGCTATTTTTTTCAGCTACTGAAAGTGTCTGTATTAGAGATAAGTGGAAAGAAAAATACCAAATGTACGGAGATCCCCTGCAGCACATATTTTCTTTCTCTCTCTACCGTGTCGTTGCTAACAATCTGGGATGCAGGACCCTGGTTCAGTCAGTAACAGGACAGTCAGCATTTTGCGTATGGTCCCATCCATATACCAACAATCTCCAGGGTCCTGGACAATTCTGCTTAAAACTTTGGAGGGTAACATTGAGCACTTTGCTTAGTTTAAAACCCTTAACAATGTAATTTCTGTCACTATTCCGTGTAAGATAAAAATTGCAATGTAAGGATGCCTGGGTGGCTCAGTGAGTTGAGCCCCTGCTTCTTGGTTTCAACTTGGGTCATGATCCCAGGGTCCTGGGATTGAGCCTACATGTTGGGCTTGGTGTTGAGCATGGAGCCTGCTTGGAATTCTCTCTCCTTTTTCCTCTGCCCACCCGTCCACTTGTGCTTGCACACACACACATACACACACACACACACACACACACACACTCTCTCTCTCTCTCTCTCAATCAAATTAAAAATAATAAAAAAACATAAATTACAGTGTAGAAATTAACAGCGTAGTAATTACAGTGTAGAGAGCAAATCTCCCCAAAATCAACGGAATTTCTTTGGCTGACCATATTAGAAAAGACAAATGTGCATATAATAAATCTATTGTTTCCTTTTATCAGCTTTAATCTGTTTTTTTAACCATCTTAGGATGTATTTTCTTGAGGAGCAAGGACCTTCAAAATATATCAATAAAATTATTGATATAGAATTATTAGTTTTAATAGGATAATACTCAGAAATCCTAAATGATATGTTCCAAGTGGTATGTTGAAATTACACTTTGGCCTCGGTACTTCATTTACAATCAGACCTCAGCTAACCATAACTCTTCAGGGCTAATCCTAATTACTCAAAGATCAAATAGAGTTTTGCTAATCCTGATTTTAGCTACTTTTTTTTTCCATCACACAAAACCGTTGTTTCACTGAAATTGCTATTTCATCCAGCCCCTAAATAAGTCTCCCGTGATAGTCATGCTAGTGATAATAACAACGAGCGGTTGGGTAGCTTTTACTGATGTTTAGGACTTTAACATAGGCTACCTCCTTTGAGACTAACATCAATGGCATGAGGCAGAAAAAGCAGGTATGTTAAGTATTCTCATTTTAAGGATAAAGACATTAAAATTCAGAACACTTAACAGACTTGCTCAAGGTCATGCAGCTAATAGGTGAAAGGCTGACCCCATGTACTTTTCAGTACACTACATTGTCTGTGTCCTCCTAGGCTCATATTTTCTCCTGGACTCCCAGCACTTAGGTTGATACTAACAGAAGTTTTGAAGGGGAATATGTTCAGAAGTAAGAATGAATGACCCTTGCAAACCTATTTGTTTTCACATTTTACACTAGAGTTTCAAAACTTTAAGGAGTAGCACTTAAGTTTTCTCAGGATATCAAAGGTCACTAATTAAAGGTGGAGAAACTCTTGAACTTTCGACTGCTGAGTAGGGGTATTATTCCATCTTTTTTGTTTTTTCCATACCCAACTGCACACCATACATGCTGTTGAGAAATAGAAAATCCGACCGCAAGCACGACCAGCAGTGTTAATGTAAAAACTCAGTAGGGACATCTTTGTAAACATATTATCTTTGACTTCCAAGTAATATTGCATTATCTTTGTGCATGATAAAGACTCAATTGCTAGAATTTTTTTTCTGGACATAACTGGAAATTTTTGGAAAATCTAGCTAGCTATCTGTCACAGTGTATCCTAAATATTTACCTAAAATTGTTTTGTAGAAATGCGTTCTGATTAGATGGTTGTGTTAGGAAAGCCAAATTATAGACATGTTTACAACAGGGAAGTCACAGAAATGTGTGTTGATAGTGTGTGCTGTTTTTTATTTAGATCTTTACTTCAACACAATGCATCTTTTCTCACTAATTTCTCCCAAAATCTACAATTATTAATCCACAAGAGGCTGAATTGGATAGACATATATTACCTAGCTATTGGGCCACGGTATTCACAAAGCTAGTACAAACTGCAACCGAGCTAACTTATTTCACTGGTGTCATAAAAATGCAAAGCTTGGGGAAAAAATTCAGGTTACTTGTGGAAGGATTTTCAGGGTATGGTTAATTTTGAAGAACAGGTTAGGCTATGTAGAAACATAATAAAGCAGTTCATTGTTCTCTTTCTTTCAGATACTCAAGCTGATTCCATTCTTCTTCCTGCTTTTATTTGTCTGGGATCTTTTTAATCTCATTTGGTCAAAAGGTTGAAAGTAGGAATTATCCCCATGGGTGCACTAGTACCAACCTGATGCTCTGAAAGAGTCTATGTAATTTGGGGAAAAAAAAGTATTTATCATTTGAATAGATAATACAAGCACAAGTTACAAAATTCAGAATGTATAAATATAAAAATATAACTCTTCTCCCTTTTCCAACTCTAGGTTACCAAATTTGCCTTTATGGTAATAATTATGATGAACAGTATTTGAAGATTCTTCCTAAATTACCTTTTGGTGTTTCAAGCATATGCATTCAAAACCCATTAGAATATAATATTTCCGAACTAATTAAAACTTCCTCTTACAAAAGTTCTAATGTACTCATACTTGTTCACATTTTTTTTTTTTTTTGGTGCAGTTTAAAGTGCAGTCAACTTCAAGTCCCTCCTGTTAGCAATTATCAGGAGCAGAGGCCTGGAAATGGAATTAGAAAAGATAAGGGAAGAAATAGAGGGAAGAAGTAGATAGTTTAGAGTAGAGATTTAGGAGAAATAAAATCCAAAGAGGATAAATAAACCTAGTCTCTAAAACTGTCCTGATGCTCCTGGAAGGAAAGGAGCTGAAATACGTGGGGTTTAGCATGTATTTGCCTTGAACTTGGTCACCCCCATTAAGATTCATACACATTTGTCCTAGAGGCAGGTGTTAGGTATCAGTGGGACCGTTTGTCCCAGGAACCACCTGTGGCCACAGAAAGTGCTCTCTCCTCACGTTGCTAGTATGGGTCTGAAGAAAGTTCTAGCTCTCTTCTGGATCGCTGTGACCTGCTCAGCAATATAATGACCCGTTGCCCTCTAAGCTATACTCTTGTTCCTTCTTTCTGGCATTTGGCCATCTACCAACAGTGGCTAGAACCTGTGACTGTTTGCCTTGAGCTTCTCCTCCTTTGTTCTCCTCTGTGATTTGGTAGGAGAGGAGGAGGTATGAAATCTGTCTTTGTTTTTGTCACACTCTGTGAGCCTAAGTATCTCTACGAAGGTGAACTGAACTCAAGGGATAATTGGCATTTAATACAACCAGTACAGATGGCAAGTACAGGGGACCACTATTACATGTTTACAGAATTATAACTGTGTGGTTTTTGAGAACATATAAAACACTTTTCCAAAGTTTTATATGTTTACTGGAAATCTATCTCTCATCATAATTTCATGCAAGTTTGCTTTATTACCTTTTCTTGCGGAAGAGTTTTCAGAAACCTCACTGTCCTAATTGGGGTGGGATTTCTGCTCTTAGACTTTACTGGTAGGATCAGGCTTAGTGTACGAATGCTTTGGACAGTGCTTACTCTGGAAATCAATACAGTTGTGTATTAAAGGAACTTCAGTTAATAGTTTAATACTCTTACATTAGATCCTTAACGCACACCAAGTGTTGTTGTATCATCCAGAAGTAAAATAATAACGATGACATACCTTATTTTAAAAGGACTTAAAGTCCATGGGGGATATAAGTGTAAGAAAAAAAGAAAAGAGTGTCAGCATTCTGGATGCAGAGCAGGGGTATCTGATAGTCTGGAGGAAACGGATGTCAGAGAGCCTTTCAGGAAAGTACTGTATGCATTCAGCCTTCATATCCAAGTAACTGTGGTTAGCAAGAGGAAGGGGGTACACTAGAAGGACATTACATGCATAGGAAGTAGCATGAATGAGGTATTTATTTGTATGTATTTAGTATTCCAAAAAGAATTTGCTGCTGCTCGATCAAACAAATGAGGTGGGGGGGGGGGTGCTGTCGGACAAGCTTGAGAGAGGAACTGGGCTCCGTTCATAGAGGACTTCGCATCCCAAACCAAGGTATTTTGCTTTATTATTTATGTAACCCCCTGGAAGAAATAAAATGATTTTATTGAGACTGATTTCAGAGACTGATTGGTTTCTGGGCTGGCTGAAGAATGGAAGTGACAAGTTCTAATACAAACCTTTGAGTTGTGTTTATAATGCCCAGTGAGAGCAATCTTCAACTAAAAGGAGATGTGCATGTTACTAAACCATATTTCAGCATTAAAAGATCCATCTCATTTTCTAAAAAAAAAATATAGCAAGAGTGAATTCCACAAATGTCAACAAGAAGATTAACCAAAGTAATGTTTTTGAAAACTATTTAAAACAACCCTCAAGGCACCATTTTAGAATGTAAAATATTAGTTTGAGCGTCAATATGCAATTTCAATGAAATGCCTTTTAAATGAAAAGAAAAATAAGCCATCGTGGGTTAAGTGGAATGCCGATTGCTACAATTTATAGAAAAGTTTGCGAAATAAAATAATGGAGTCGATTACCTAGGGAGACCATACAATTTCTAACACTAGATATACCTGAATATAAGACAGGCAGACATTTGTTTAAACTGGTTCATGTCTATATCTGCCTAATATGGTAAACTGGAGAAAAATAAACTGAAGAAAGCATTTCTGGTTTCTTCCCTCCCTAGTCTCCCCCCCCTTTTTTGACAGTAAGCTCATTTACTAAACAGAAGACCTTTAAATATGAACTTCAAAGGAGAGCTAATATGCTTGGAAGTCAGGCTTATGACTAACACTGCAACTTTTCTAGGCATAATTCAATTTTTTAATGTCACGATATGTAGGGCAAATACCTTAATGATGTGTTTCTGTGGAAAAGAAATATTTATACCAAAATGCATATACAAGAGATTACAGTATTTCTTCACCATTCAAAATTTCAGTATGCAGTAGTTTCATATAAAAATAAAATACATATTATTTAATTCTAAAATGATCTTGGGCATTCTGATAATAGGTTTCTGGCTTTGAATAGGAGCTGAGGAAAGAAATAGAAATACTGAATAATTCTAATTTAAATAGTACCAGGCAGTTTGTAGCTATAATCAAAAGCACAGTGGGATTAGTGTTGCTGAGCCCAGTGCAGTATGGGAGGGACTGCGCAGAAGCAGAGGCCTGTGTTGTGAGAAGAGTTATATACATTGGTCTGGAGCCGATCCAGGGCACTCCAAATCTATAATAAAATCATAGAAGCAATATCAGATCATGGGGGGAGATAATTAGATATGGCAAACCCAAAGATATATCCATTTACAAACAGAGAAATTATGCCTAGTGTTACATCTATTGAGTTGTTACCATTTTAAGATAGAGCTAGGGGGCGCCTGGGTGGCTCAGTTGGTTAAGCGGCCGACTTCGGCTCAGGTCATGATCTCGCAGTCTGTGAGTTTGAGCCCCGCGTCGGGCTCTGTGCTGACAGCTCAGAGCCTGGAGCCTGCTTCGGATTCTGTGCCTCCCTCTCTCTCTCTGCCCCTTCCCAGCTTACACTCTGTCTCCCTCTCTGAAAAGTAAATAAACATTGACGAAATATTAAAAAAAGAAAAAAGATAGAGCTGGGTATCTTAAATGTGCTATTTGGTTTCTGACAATTATTTTCTAAAGTATAAGTATTCCATTTCCACATTTGAAAGTACAGTTTGGGGGGCACCTGGATGGCTATATCGGTTAAGTGTCCAACACTTGATTTTGAGTCAGGTCATGATTTTGCAGTTCATGAGATAGAGCCCCACTTCAGGCTCTGCACTGGCAACAGGTGGCCTGCTTGGGGTTCTCTCTCTCCCTGTCACTCTGCCTATAAATAAATAAGTAAGTAAGTAAGTAAATATTTAAAATAAAATAAAAGTCCAGGTTTGGGCATGATTTAATTACTGTCATTCAAAAGAATTTCCTACATTACTACAATAACAATATGTAGAACCATTGAGAACATACTATCAACCAAGTGGTTTCCAGGCACTACCAAATTTGTTCTTCATGATAACACTTGCAGGGAGCTATAGAATGAAGATGAAAATCAAGTCCAGCAGAACTTGAGTGGAATGTAACTACCAAGATTCTGATAAGCCACTAAATATCATCCTTTATAAAATATCATCCTTTATAAAATATCATCCTTTATAAAATAATACCCTGAACAGATTTCAAGCTTTTCCTCTAGTTGGAGGATTGAGAATACTAAATAGGGAATAGCAAAAAGCCTCAAGGAAACAAGCAACCCAATTTTAATAAAATAAATTTGCTTCTTTTTTGTTAGTAATCATATTACCTAGAAGATGGTAAACATAAATGAATATTCAAAATGTGTCATAACCGCATGGCAATGGGCAGACTTCCTGTCCATGACGGTAACCTGATGGTTACCTTTGCCACCTTTGATATTTAAATCACATTGAAATGCAATAGATACAGAAACAAAAGTATAGCAGTGCTGCAAAATAGAGAAGAGGGATATCTATAGAAAATACTATATTTTAAGGTGTGTGTGTGTGTGTGTGTGTGTGTGTGTGTGGTTTACAGTAGTTATTATGGGAGTAACCTGGAAATGGAGGTAGAGAACAAGCCTCAGCAAACCCTCATGTAGGAGCAGGCTGCCACAGAGGTGAGTATCAGAGGTCAACCCAAATGAAAATTAAAAAAAAAAGTCCAACCTCAGAGTCAGCAAGAGCTGGAAGGAAGAGCAGGCCTTAGGGCAAGTAACTGGATAATTAATTGAAAGATATCTAGATCCGGGCCAGTACAGGCTCAGCATACACAGCAAAACTGCTGAGGTATTGGCTTCAGGAAAAGCTTTGTAAACACAGCTATATAATTAATGACTGGATGAATTCTACTTTTCAGGGATATTTGGATATGCATTAGATGGGAAATGGGAGAGGAGTAGAGTGTGAGACACTTGAGATGCACACACAGGGACACGGAAGAGGAGCGCTGCGGCGAGGCCAAAGTGCTTTCACCCATAGCACGTGAAAGCAAAGTACACTCAAGTTCTATGTCTTTAGGTAAGAACTATGCTTCATAAGGCAAAGTTTCAATTTTTCTTGGGTTAATCCATTCCCTTTATTCCGAAAGAAATCCAGTCTGTTGGAACCACTTGCCTATATATTCACAGAGCCATGTAGTCAGAATCCCCGTTTACAAGAGACCTGAAGGAGAAACAGACCCTATAGCTTGTGAGTCATTCTTAGATAAACCTGTTTGAACAGGTTACTGTCTACCTGCCTACCTATTTCTCTACCAACTCTTTTTAGATCGCAACATTAATAGCCAAAATTTATTTTTTTTAATTTTATAATAGTTTATTTTCAAATTGGTTTACATATAACACCCAGTGTTCATCCCAACATGTGCCCTTTTTAATGCCCATCACCCCCTCTCCCCCCTCCCTCATACCCCTTACCCTCAGTTTTTTCTTAGTGTTTGAGAGTCTCTTATGTTTTATCTCCCTCCCTCTCTGTGTCTTTTTTTCTTTCCCCTCTTCCCCTCCCCCTGGTTTTTGCTTAGTCTCACAAAGTCCACCTATTCGTGGAAACATATGGTATCTGTCTTTTTCTGACTGACTTATTTCACTTAACATAATACCCTCCAGTTCCATCCATCTGGCTACACATGGCCAGATTTCATTTTTTCTCATTGCCACGTAGTAGTCCATTGTATATAACTACCATAACTTCTTTATCCATTCGTCAGTTGAATGGGCACTTGGTCTCTTTCCATGATTTGGCTATTGTCGAAAGTGCTGCTATGAACATTGGGGTACACGTGCTCCTATTCATCAGCATTCCTGTGTCTCTTGGGTAGATTCCTAGCAGGGCTATTGCTGGATCATAGGGTAGCTCTATTTTCATTTTTTTGAGGAACCTCCACATCGTTTTCCGGAGTGGCTGCACCAGTTTGCATTCCCACCAACAGTGAAGGAGGGTGCCTACTTCTCCACATCCTCGCCAGCATCTATAGTTTCCTGATTTGTTCATTTATCCACTCTGACTGGTGTGAGGTGGTATCTCAGTGTGGTTTTGATTTGTAATATTGATAATAAGCATTGCATGTAAATATGAATATATACATACAAAAGGAAATTGAGAATGATCAGACATATAAGGGAAGGCAGTATATCAAAAGGAAAGTATCTCAGAAATAAAATAAATGAGTAGAGAAATAAAATTTGTGTAAAAAAAAAGAGAACTTTAAAAAATTTGAATAAGTATACTCAGAAATTCAAGGGAATACTGTTTCTATAAATAGAAGAGAATCAAGTATAAGAAAGATTTTCCAAATGAAAGAGGTACATGTTAATAATTACAGCAATCTTCCACACAGGTTTTATAATTCATAATTGCAGACTTCCTGTAAATAAAATGGACCTCAGTGAAAATTTTATAGACTTAAAAGGCTTCATCAGGAGAAAAGGACAAGTTGTTTATGGCAGAGACAATGGTGTGGTTCTTTCTTCTTGAATCAGTGTATAAAAACAGACATAGTAGGTAGCAATTAAGAGAAGCCCAATGACATCTTCAAGACTATATGTATGAAGTATTCCACTAATAGCTATATATAACTGTGATGGCCCCTTTCAGCACCGTGGTCGTGTTCCCATCTGGAAGATGCAGAGGGCAGGATTATGTTGGCGCCGGGAGCCATGCATCATTGACAAGCACCCACTACTCAAAGCAGGGAACTTTATTCATGAATTGAAGTTTAGGCCAGAACAGCACCGACCAAAATGGTCAGGGGATTTCTTGGGCTTACTGTCATGGATGGGTGCAAAGGGACCCATGAAGATTGGAAAGCAATGAGAGTCTTGATCTGAAATCTCTCCAAAGTAATCTCCCAAGGTCCTTGCTTACAAAGCTTGTAATAAAAAGAAATGAGCAGAGTGTAAATTAAGCATGACTTGGAAAATAAGAAAAAGGAAAGCAAAAGGTCACCTACAGTGAAGGAGAAAAGGGGAGCAGGTAGATGTTAGTATTGACATCACTTTTTTTTTAACACTTCACGATAATAACAAAAGAGAGAGCCTTCAAACTGTTTGACTAGGAATGCTGTACCTTCTCACACTAACAGTGTTTATCTTCCAGAAAGTACAAGAAAACTTCATCTTAATTAACCTGATTACCAGAAAACAGTTGTATTCAAACGTCATGTAAATTAAAGATATTGAAAAAAGTAACAATAATGAAGACATGCTAGAAATACCTACCAACAAAATAGATTGTGATAATTCAAAAGTTGATTGAAATGCTAAAAACATCAAGAAAAATGAGTTTATATTAATATAAAAAGAAAAAAAACCTTCATATGTCACTTTGGAGGATGCCATGAAACCAACTCACTTTCTAAACACGGATAAATAAAGGGAAAAAATACATTTTTATCCTGCTGAATAGATAGTACTTCAGAGTTGACAACTAGTTGATGAGGCAACAACTCTCTGTAGTAAAATCCAAACTAACAAATGCAGAGGGGAATACATAAATAAAATCTTCAATTTTGAAAATCCTGAGGATATAATGACTCTGAGCAACAATCACTAATGATGGCTGAAATCAAGTAAAAAGCTGAATTATCACTTTATAATGGAAGAAACAACTGTAGCCTAATCTACTAAATAATTTTATATGAGTTACAACTATGCATTACATGACTTCTGATTTATTCAGTTGAAGATACACCACATTCCTTGTAAGTTATTCTTGCCAAAAATAATCAAAGTCTCTATATTTAACTATTAGTTTATAGAAAATAAAGAGGGTAGAGGAACATTTTAAATCACACTATGGGGATCCAATCAGCAAAATGTGAGATAATTTACAATGAGCGGTGACTTAATTCCTTCAGTAGATGGGAAAAAATGGCAAAGATAAAACAAGTATGGGGACTACATATTAAGAGTTATTAGAAACATTAGCTAAATACAATGTGTGGGTCATGCCTTGAACAAATCAACCTTTAAAAACTTTTGTAGCTTTTTATCTTGATGAGGTCCCAGTAGTTCATTTTTGCTTTTAATTCCCTTGCCTTTGGAGACGTGTCGAGTAAGAAATTGGTGCATCTTAGGTCAAAGAGGCTTTTCCTGCTTTCTCCTCTAGGATTTTGATGGATTCCTGTCTCACATTCAGATCTTTTACCCATTTAGAGTTTATTTTTGTGAGTGGTGTAAGAAAGTGGTCTAGTTTCATTCTTTTGCATGATGCTGTCCAGTTCTCCCAGCACCATTTATTAAAGAGGCTGTCTTTTTTCCACTGGGGTGTTGTATGGAAACCAAATTGACAATAAATTATTCAAAAAAATTTTTTTGGGGACACTCAGAGAAATGAAATTTCCAATGAAAATCACAGTAGCAAGATATTTCTCTGGTGATTTAATTAATTGAATAATTAATGTTTAGTATTCTTTTGTATTGCTTTAGAGTGGAATGACCAATTCTTTGGATATTCCACAGATTCATGTCAACTTTATAGTATGTGACCTTGCATAAACATAACCTCCTAGATCTCACATTTCTTATGTTTCAAAGTGAGAGTTTGAAGCAGCTTATTTATGGTACTGTTTTTTAAACTTTTTGATGGCTACCTACAATAGAAAAAATTGTCACTCTATACACACAAATCACAAGTACATATTTACATGAACATGAACAATAATACCGTATAATCAAAATAGACATTTCATACAATAGCATTCATACTTGACATATGACAATGTGATTTATTTTCCTGTATTTTTTATTCTACTTTATTTCTTTATAAAAATGATTTCCATGATGTTCTAAGTTGGTTTCCCCTTGCCCTAATGAATTATAACTTGAGTTTGAAAAAATGCTAGCTATAACACTTTTCCCAGTTCTTAAAATTTATAAATATTCAGCCATAGTGTTAATAATTTATGTATTTTTCAGTCAAATGAGTTTAGAAATATTTAGAAGTAGCAGAATGGGCATTTGTCATAAGAATAAAATACAGGTAAATAAAATAAATAATTTCTACTGCTGGAGATTTTAAAATGTCACAGAAATATAGAAAGGAATTAGAAATAAAGGCAAAAATACCTGTGTGGCAAAATGAAGGAAGAAATAGAACTGATAAATTCTAATTGCTTATTTGGAAAACATTAAGGTAATTAATTCACTATCGATGTAATAAACCTGTACAGATTACACCAAATAAAACATTTAGAAATAAAAGGTAAATATAGCAATCGATACAAATCTATTTTGTAATTAGTTTGAAATACAATGTAGCTTTATAACAACTGACATGGATAGTTCTTAGAGAAGTAAAAACTATCAAACTGAAAAAAGACATCAATATGTTAGACCAGTTCAGGGAAAGACAAATAGAAAATGATCAACTACTAAACATCTGGATGCAAGAAATTATCACCATGTGAATAATTGACTTAAACTACTAAGAATAACTTTATTACACAAATCTGATCCTCAGTAGAGGGAAGTCTGAAATGTCTCCCAAATATAGCACTGACCCTAAAACCTGATGACGGTAGCAAGAAAAGCAAAATGGTAGTCTACTGGCCTTTTAGAAATGAAAAATGCAACATACAACCGGCTTAAAATAAGGGGATTCTTTTAAAAAATTACCCTTTTACATTGTTGAAAGAAAGAGATGTAGAGTTAACTACAAGAAAAACTAGTATTGAGCAAAATTAATAAATTAATCAAGAGATTGTATCATGTAAAAAATGTAATGGTGCCAACATGATTAGTCAGCCTAAGCATATATTTTTTGCAATACCATTTGGCACCTCTCATTTAATTAAACTTTATGTATTACAAAACAAAGAAACAACAAAAAATAATTATATAACCATAACTTCACTACTTAGATATAAACACCATAAATAAGTGTGTACTGTGTCCCTCCAGGCCTTTTTATATATAGTACATAATATATAATAATATATACAGAATATCATTATGCCCTGAACATTCTATTGCCCCATTAGATTCCTTCTATTCTATATCCTATTCTCTACCACCGGGAGATGGGGGAGATCAGCTGGAGGGAGGAGAGTAAAGTGAAGATACTAGTTCAGATTTCCTCCCTGTATGGGCTTGACTGAATCACTCAATGGCTGGTCACCGCTCCTCTCAAGGTGGTCTGCTCTGCATGACTCTTTCTTTATGTGGTTCATATTACTTCAGTGTTACCTACTTTTGTGTGATGAATTACTCCTCTTAGCATTGGAGAACAAAGGGCTTAACTCAAAATTTTTGTTATTCGTGAAAGCAGGATTGGTTTAATTGTGTCCCTTGGCTTAAGGTTTCTCAGGGGATTGTAGTCAACCTCTTGGCCAGAGCTTCAATCATCAAGACTTGGTGAGGATAAGACATACGAATGGCTAACAGACACATGAAAAGATGGTCAAGATCATTCGTTATCAGGGAAATACAAATCAAAACCACAATGAGATACCACCTCACACCTCTCAGAATGGCTAAAATTAACAACACAGGAACCAACAGATGTTGGCGAGGATGCAGAGAAATGGGAACCCTCTTATACTGTTGGTAGGAATGCAAACTGTGTGGCCACTCTGAAAAACAGCATGGAGGTTTCTCAGAAGGTTAAAAATAGAACTACCCTTCAACCCAACCATCGCACTACTAGGTATTTATCCCAAGGATACAAAAATACAGATTCGAAGGAGCACACACACCCTGATGTTTATAGTAGCATTATCAACAACAGCCAAATTATGGAAAGAACTCCAGTGTGCATTGACTGACGAATGGATAAAGAAGATGTGGTATATAAATACAATGGAATATTGTAGCCATAGAAAGAAATGAAATCTTGCCATTTGCAATGGCATGGATGGGGCTAGACTGCATTGTGCTAAGCAAAATAAGTCAGAGAAAGACAAATACCATATGATTTCATTCAAATGTGGAATTTAAGAAACAAAACAAATTAACATGGGGGAAGGAATAAAAAGAGGGAGGCAAACCATAAGAGACTCTTAACAGTAAAGAACAAACTGAAGGTTGCTGGAGGGGTGGTGGGTGGGGGGTGGGCTAAATGTGCGATGGGCATTAAAGAGGGCACTTGTGATGAGTACTGGGTGTTGTATGTAAGTGATGACTTACTAAACTCTACTCCTGAATCTAACATTATGCTATATGTTAACTAACTAGAATTTAAATAAAAAATTGAAACATACAGAAAGACTTACTAGGGCTGAAAGATATTTTTCCCAGTTCACTCTTGTGATTTAATTGTTGGTATCCTTCACTTCCTTGTGGGCCATTGGGCTGAGGACATCTGTTCTCCATACTGTATGGGTGCATCCACAGGGCTGCTCATAACATGGCGGTTTTCTTCCCCTGGTTCAAGTGATCGAGACTGTGGGAGAGAGCAAGAGAACCAAAATGAAAGGCACATTCTCTTTAATCTTGATCTTTGATGTGACATCCTATCCCGTCTGGTGCGTTCATTCACTAGAAGGGGGTCACACAGTGCAGCCCACACTCAAATGAAAAGGGATCGCTCACCATGTGAATAGACGAAGCACACGGGGATTGTTGGGACTTACCTCAGGAGCTGCCTGCTATTGTCTCATTTCATTTCACCAGAGACATGGGTGTCACTGCTCAGCTGCTCCTATCCCTTGTTTCTTGTACCATTTCTCCTTCTTCAGCTACATTTCACATTTTTAAAATTAAATTAACTTGAGCTATCCAAATAGAGGGTGCCATCTATTTCCTGGTGGACTCTGACTGACAGTGCAAAATGTTATATTTATACATGGGGAATTCATGTAGCATCCTGTATATTATTAAATATACACATACAGGTTTTAAAAATAAAATAAAAACTCATAACATCTATTAAAATTTATAAATTCATTCTACTATACTACATATTGTTGGCTTTTTACATGTCAATATTCATTTTATATTGTTTAATAGGATGATAATCCGTTTCATAGATATTTGGGTAAATTTAACCAGTCTCTTCTACTGGATATTTCTTTGGGTTCCAGATCATTCTTTTATGTTTAGTCAAGCCTTCTGTGGTACATTTCTCAGTCAACAGGCACATGCATATTTAAAGCTTATGATGTATAGAATCAAATGGTTTTAAAGAAAGATTTTGCTAATACATATTTCCACAAGCAGTGTGTAGGAATGGTTGTTTTCATATATCCTTCATGGTATTGCATATTATCTTTCTTTAGTATTTATCAATTTGATATTTCAAACACATTATTTAAATTTACTTTAAAAATATTTTATGACAGTGAACAATTTTTCATAGGCTATATGTATATTTTAAGTGTTAGTAAACTCTATTTTATTTTTCTTCCTGGTTTGTAAGACTTCATTAACTGAAGATGCTATCTCTTTGCCACATTTTTTATAATACATTCCACTAGGTTTCATTCTATCTTTCTTCTTGATTTTATAAGCATCTCTGTCAAAATATCTTTGAAATTTTTATTCAAAAATCTGTCATTTAGAGTTGATACCTTCATAACTCTGTTTCAAGCTTAATAGCTTTTTTTTTTTCCTTCATGATGTTATACAAATATTTACCTATATGCTCTTTTAGTACATTTACCATTTAATTTAGGCTACTTAAACCTTTAAACTTTTCTTTCTTCACTTAAAATCATCACCACCTACCCTGTAGCTGGTGTTAGAGATTTGGGAGATTTTTTAAACACTGAATTCTCCCTCATTCCTCTTTTCCACATCTGATAAAGTTCAAATGTAACCAGATCTGTAGTTTTTTATTTTATTTATTATTTATTTTTATTTTTAAGTAATCTCTACACCCAATATAGGGCTCAAACTCAGAACCCTGAGATCAAGAGTCACATGCTCTACCAACTGAGCCAGGCATCCCTGTAAGCCCTTCTGAATGGAGATAATGTCAATATAAGATGATGTGAAATGACTCTTAGCCTTGTGTGGACTTTTAGATCGAATGATAAATATTTATTGTGCTAAGCCACTGAAACGTCTGTGTTGGTTGTTACTGCTACACAATCTATTGTATTCTGACTAATTTTAGGTACAATTTAATCAAAGGGCTATTTCAGAGAAGTCTCTTTAAATGTGCACATAAGAAGATGGGGATTGGTTTCCAAATTTTTTAAGGAGGGTAAAACATATGGCTGACTAATCAAAACTCTGCAGGCAACTAATAAATCAAAATGAATGTCACATCTTCCACTGAAGCAAATTGCCGAGTGACAACCTCAAGGAACATTAAGATTAATTTTAAAAGTTTGTCAATCAACTCTATAAATATTCATATAGCAAAACAGCATGATCGGTTATTTTTGGCTCTCAACTGGGTTCTGAATTCATAACTTAGAGCTGAAGTCAGTACATATGTAAACTTTGTGTAAGATGCACTTGCTCTCTTGGCAGGAAGTGTTCTTTCCTGTCAAATGTATTAAGGCACACACCACCCACCTGATAGAAGGGGTTCCTACTGAGGGTAGAGAATTTCATACCCATTACCAACAAAGAAAATTCTCAGCTCTTTCAGAAAACATGAAAATAAAGCTCAAGTTTGCCACAGGGAACAGGAACAGATGTAGAAGACTGAGTAGGCTTTGCTCAGGAAGAGTGTTCCAGTTAGTTGCTGATATGGCTATAAAGTAGCTTAGGGTCTCCTGTGTGGCTAGCTTCTGCTGATTTAAATAGTTATGATAGGTAGCGATGGTGGAGTGGGGGTAATGCTAAGTGAAATAAGCCAGTCAGAGAAAGACAAATACCCCTCTGAAATTTAATAAACAAAACAAAGGGGAAAAAGGAGACAAACCAAGAAGCCGACTCTCAACTATAGCCACCAAACAGATGGTTAGCAGAGGTGAGGTGGGTGGGGGATGGGTGAAATAGGTGAAAAGGATTAAGGAGTGCACTTGTGATGAGCACTGGGTGTTGTATGGAATTGTCGAACATTGTGCACTCAAAGCTAATCTAACACTGTATGTGAACTATACTGGAATTAAAATAAAAGAAGGAAAAAAAGCATACAAATATACTAATATCTAAAACTATTTGGACTTAACTCAAATCAATAAAACGGTTAAGATTAGAGACAGAATGTAATTTTCATATCCACTTGTAGATGCGCAATTAGGGCAAATTTCTTATGTATTTTTTTAGTCTCTGGTAAATAGCTAATCAAGTTACTTTTTATTATAATGTTAATTTTCACATGGAGTATTCTGAAAACAAGAGAGAATCAGCATCTGATAAGATTCTCCTACTTGGTAGTAACAAAGAAACTACTCAATTTCTTCTCTTGCATTTAATAAATGATGCTTTAAGGAAAATGCAGAAATGCAAAGTATTAGCCTATTAGAGCCTCAAGTGACTGCCTGAGTAGCTTACATATTGTTAGTTTTGGTGAACTGTACTGTGACAATATTTAACTTGAGTCATTGTTTTACCTGTTTATAGATATTATCCCACTCCTATAATAGTACTGTTGTATGTAGATATAATTCAAGCTACACGTGTAATGTTAACTATTCTAAAGCCACACTAAAAAGATGCAAAATTAAAATTAATTTTAATAATACACCTTGGGCACCTGGGTGGCTCAGTCAGTTAAGCGTTGGACTGTTGATTTGGACTTAGCTCATAATCTCACGGTGTTGTGGGTTAGAGCCCCACATAGGGCTCTGCGTGCTGGCTGGCCACACAGAGCCTGCTTGGGATTCTCCCTCTCTCCTTCTCTCTCTGCCCCTTCCCTGCTTGCACTCCCTCTGTCTCTCTCAAAATAAATACTTAAAAAAATAATAATATATCCTTTTTAACCCAACATATATAAAATCTTATTTTAATAAGATTTAATAAAGTACGTAAAAAAGACTTCATAAGATTTGTAAAAGCATTAATATTATTTTTAAATTGATGGAGGGTGGAAACCCAGTGTACGTTTTATACCTGTAACAAATTTTAGTTTGAGTAAGTTACATTTCAAGTTCTCAGTAGCCACACATGGCTAGTGGCTACCTTATTGGACAGTACAACCCTCTCTTATCCTTTCATTCCTTTCTTTATTAATCCATTTTGTGCCACCTTAAACTGACAGTCATTTTCTATGTTTTTTTTTTTTTTTTCCCATATGCCTTCAATAGGTTTCTGGTCCATATGTCCCCAAAGGCCCCCAATCTTTATTAGGATGATAATTTATTATTTTTAGAATGCATTTATAGCATTATCGAAAAATAGTTAATATGCAATGAACTGCACTTAAATTTTATAATTTGATAACTTTTGACATATTTATGTAGCAGAGAAACCACCACAGAAATCAGTATGGTAAAATACGTGTCTCCCTAGCCATTCTTCATTTCTTCCTAATCTCGCTCTACCTGCCCTTCCCATTTCCCCCTCCCTAGGCTCCGCTTCCTATCAGTACACATTAATTTGCATTTTCTAAAGTCTTATACAAGTAGAAACACGTTATATGTTTGTTTGTTTTATTTTGAATCTGCTGTATCCTCTGAGGCTTTCACTTTATCCTCTTTTTTCCTGGCTTACCAGCTATAGTGCTCTTTTGTTATCGTGGCCGATTCTGGTTTACAGTCTATATCTTTAACTTAATCTCAGTAATGTTGGATCGCTTCATGTATAGTATAAGCACCTTACAAAAGTAATCTATTTTTTCCTTCTCAGCCTTTATGCCATTGTTGTATGTATAAAACATAACATCCGTGTATTGATATTATTTATGTTCAAATGGTCAACTCTCTTTTTGAAAGCTTTAAGAACAGAATTACATGTGTTAAACCATGTCTTTACCATTTTTCTTGTTCTTCATTTCTTTATATAGATCGGTAGTTTCGTTTAGTATCATTTAGTGTCTGCCTGAAGGGGTTCAACATTTCTTGCAAGGCTAGTCTGCTTGCTGACGGTGAATTATTTCAGCTTTTGTATTTCTGAACATATTTGTATTTTGTCTTTGTCCTTGAAAGCTATGGGCATAGAATTCTAAGCTATTACTTATTTCACTGCTTTAATAATGTTTATCCAGTGTCGTCTTGCTTACATTGTTTCTAACCAAATCTGTGGACATCTTGTCTTTGTTCTAATGTATGTAATGTGTCTATTTTCTGGTGGCAATTAAAAGTTTTCTCTTTATCCCTGGTTTTAAGCAATTGTAATCTTTTATGAGATTTTTTTCAATTTTCTTGCACTTGGGGTTTGTTGAGCTTTTTTGATCTGTGGACTTAGAATTTTTATTGAGTTTAGAAATTTTGGCTATTATATCTTCACATGCTTTTTCTCTTCCCTAATATCCTAGCTGCCCTCCTCCCATATACTTCCCCTCAAGAAAGAGATGCCAACTGGATTCACTGGTTCCAGGATATGCGTTTACTGGATTTCATTTTTCAGGGCAGAAGGGTGACTATATACAGCCTACCCGCTTCCTCTCCCTCCCTCTCTCTTTCATTCTGTTTCTCTCTTTTGTGCAGTATGGTGCTTTCATCCATAGGTGGTCAGTTAGTGGTAAACTTGAGACTTTCAGAATAGGAGATTCTCTGCTGGAGTCTTAAGACAAATTAATGCTCCAACCCAGCTTCACCAGAGGTCATTTCAGGGGTTAATGCCACTTATCTTACAAAAATATGGTGATTTGATTTCTTATTTAACACTGTCCCTGGTGTGTATAACTTCATTGCGAGTTTTCACATAACACAATAAGCCAGATTGGAGAATTCCTGAAATATCCAGGAAAATATCAGTGAAATTCAGTCAGTATCCCAAGGAGAGGAGAAAGAATAAAGAGGATATAAGGGAGAATGTAAGAGTATATTGAAATTGGAAGAGAATTTGCATTTTCATCTTGAAAAGGAATATTTTGGGGACTTGTCTGAAATGAAATTAATGAGTTATTGAGGCAGTATTTATTTTATCCATAATGTTATGAGAACCACTCAAGGCAGTATTCTGGTAAGGATATTATAGTATTAAGATGAAAATGAAGATGGAAAGAATAAAAGCAGTATTATGGAAAATAGGAAAAAAGGGTATTAGGAGAATATAAAGAATATGAAAGAAGTAACATTTGCAAGTTTGGTTGGGTGGTTAGTGAGAGAGGGAAAAGGGTCTAGTTTAATGTGCAGCTTCTTGGTTTGGCCATCTCGGGGTATATTGATGCCATTGATGGTCATAGGTGGTACACAAACATCAGGCAACATTTGTGTGCAATCAAGAGTCATATGGGTGTAGGCTTATGTTTCATTTCTGTTTTTGTAGCTTTAATAATATCTATTTGCTCCCACTCAGGAAAACGTAATGTAAGTGAATAAAATGATTTTTATTATATGGATTTCCTTGAATATCTTCTAAATAATTTGTGAATTTTAGTAATGTATTGGTAACAAATGATTCTTGCAGCTTATGAAAATGGACCAACATGTTATTTCACCACCAAGTTAGAAGTTCTAATCTCTTTCATGTGTGTCTCTACCTCCAGCCTAACTTGACTTGGGACCAACTTCTATTGTGGCTGGGCTAATCATCTTAAAAATGCTGATGATATTGTGGCTTTCTGTTGGATTTTTAGGCCATTAGGTTAAAATTAAACTTCTTATCTCATCATATATACATCTTCACAATCTTCCTCAATCTGCTGGTACAGCCTCATTTGGGGGACATCTCCCTCTTCTTGTGTGACATTTCCAAGATGTTACAGATCCTTCTGAAACTACGTTCCTTTGTAAATGCTCTTTCCTTTGTCTGGAATGATTCACCCTACTCTTTTAAATACTCTTGTCATTAAGAAATCTGTTCAAGTATCGTCTCCCTAATAAATCTCTAATTTTCTTAACGAGAACGAACTACTCTGCAACAAACTTTGCTCACGTTTCTGCAACAGCACCTATTAAAGTGTGCTTAAATTATTAAAATATTCAACAGCACATTTAATTGCAATTCATCTGTTTCCATCTGTGTCTTAGGATTGAAATTTCGAGCTTTTTAAAAAGAGACTGAATCTCATTCATCATTGCAATTCAGTCCTTAACACATTGTCAGGTTCAACATAGGACCAATAAATTATTGAGAGGATGAAATGAAGCAGTAATTGACAGTGTTGTTACAATCTTCTATATAATTTTTATACTTTTAGCTATAATTTCCATGGATCAGTAAGGAAGGTAAAAGTTCCCAATAATCATTGTTGATTTATTTATCTCTTTCTTCTCTGTCAATGTTTGTATTTTGGCACTCTGATTTTAAGCTCTTACATATTTTGGATAGCTATATCTCCTAGGTAATTGACCTTGGTCCCTTTTTAGTTCTGAAAAAACACCTTTTTGTCATAAGGTGTACTTTATCTCATAGGAACACCAACTTTCTAATGATTTGACTTTGCATAGCATATTTTTCCATGTATTTACTTTCCACGTTTTCCCCCATATATTTACATGATATTCAAACTACTCACTCATAAACTTCATATAGTTAGGACTTAACCTTTTGTCCATTCTGGCCAATTTCTGCATTCTAATTGGGTGCGTACTCTTTTTACATTTAACACAACTAATGAAATGGTTGGTTTTGTTTACTACCTTGCTATTTATTTTCTATTGCTCTCATATTTTTCTGCTGGCTTTTAGATCTATCTCTGTGATATGTAAAGTAAATTTATGTAAAAGGTGCCTCATCTTTCCTCATGAGAGTGAACATACATATCTTTACTGTGCCTGAAATTCTAGATAATTTCATCCCAAAATGTTCTTTGGATTATTAACATGCTTCTCCCAAATTGCACATAAACGTGTGTCCAAAGAATTGAAATGCATGTTTTACCCCAAAAGCCTTCAAAAGCATAAACACGTAAGGTCATCTACTCATAAGCATTAAGTTGTTTGTAAGAGGCTGGTCGCTGTGGCTACCTTGCCCAAAAGAGATAAACACCTGCTCTACCCTAAAGTTATACATAATTTATCTAACCCATGATTTACTGTATGAGATGACTTTGAATATAATCTATCAGGCCTAGATGATATGGTTTTGAGGCAATATAAGAGAAGAGTTTATTACTGCCCAAGTACTTGAGTCAGCATGTAAACCCAGAAGCCCCATGACACTGAACATCAGTACAGCATGACTTCCTGAGCATCTCTCAAGTCCCCTGAGCTAATTGATAGGCCCATGCATACCAACCATCAGCAACTGCTGACACAGACCAAGACCACCCACCTGCTAGCAGGAAAGACAGCATTTTCATTCTTGTCCCTTCCCTTTTCTTGCTTGCAAATGACACATAGTTTACTGCAGAATTTATTTAAGTAGTATTCTGCACAATTATTTTCTCAGTACCTCTTTCTCTGAGATATTTTGAGTTTATTCATTTCTGAGAGAGAGAGAGAGAGAGTGAGCTGCAGAGGGGGCAGAGAGAGTGAGGGAGAGAGAACCTCAAGCAGGCTCCATGCTTAGCACTGAGCCAACGGGGGCGGGGTGGGTTCCATCTCACGAACCATGAGATCATGACCTGACCTGAACTGATACAAGAGTCAAAAACTCAACTGACAGAGCCACCGCAGGGGCCCCTCTGAAGGAAATTCTAAAACCAAGGTTCAGTTTTGATTTTTCAGATATTATCTAGATTAAATATATACATATTTAAATATATATTAATTCATAAGCAGTTCTAGCGATTCTAATATGCATTCTGAACCTATTGTACTTATCCTAGAATTGATATTTACTACTGCAAATACAATGTAAGGCACTCCCATTTATCTTCTTCTTAATTTTGTGCTAGTGTGCTAAATATTTTATATCCGTTTGTCTTACAAACATCATGGTACATTTTTACTGTTGCTTCAATTATCTTTTACAACAAGCCAATTTTGTTTACTTGCTTTAAGAAGTACCATTGGTTGTCTTTTAAAAGACATTAAAAACAGAAAAAAATTGGTCTTTTGTACTTACCCATACCTTATTACTGGTGTTTTCATCCTGTCCTACAGACCCACATTTCCATCTCCTATCATTTCCTTCAGCTTGAAGAACTCCTCTAGTATTTTTATGGCACAAGTCTCCTGGTGATAAAATCTCTCAGCTTTGACTTGTCTATAATTTTTTTTATGTTGCATTTACTTCAAAGGATAGTTTCACTGAATATCAACTTCTAGTTTTTAGTCTTTAAAAAAATGTTGAAAATTAACTCCACTGTCCTCTGTCTAGCATTGCCTTTAATGAGAAGTCAACACTCATTTTTTAATCATTGTTTATCTTATTGTAACATCTTTTTCCTCTGACTTCTTTTAAATCTTTCACTTTCTTTAGTTTTCCAGACTTTACTCAGATGTTCCTGTTGTGGCTTCTTTCAACTAATCCACTTGGGCTTCATTGAAATTCTTGAACCTATACTTAATGCTTTTGATCAAATGTCATTAATTACTCAAATGTAGTTATTTGTATTTCTTGCTTATTTATTTCTTTGTTTATTTTTGCATCAAACAAATCTATATGATAGACACAGTCACGCCATCTCAGCAGTCTTGGTGCTCTGCCTTCAGGCAATCTGATCTCATCACTCTTAATCTTCACTTGTATCTCTGTTTTCTTGTAGCAAATACATTGTCTCTAATGCAGTTATTACATCGTTAATTTTTTTTTTCGACCAGCCTGTAAGCTTATTGAAGGTGGAGGATTGTATTTCCTTTTAATCAAAGTTGTTTTTGTTGTTGTGTTTTAAACTGTTGTTACTCTGTAAAAATTCGAATGAGTAAATATCAGATGGGATTTGAGACTAAAAGCCACAAGAATTCTGACACCAAATTCTCTACTTTTAGAATAAAATGCAGCAGTTAAAAAAAGAATCATATACATTTATGACAGCATATAGAAAACAAGCATCAAAAACATTTCTTCCAAGGTAATACATAGATGAAAATGGCAACTAATAACACATTATTTTCTAAACCATATCTAATAGAAACTCAGGGAAGAGATTTTCCCTCAAAGGAGACTGTAAATAATGGGGATTTTTTCACAGAGTAATCACGTTGGCTACAGTGATCTATGGTTTACACTCTCATGTCAGATAGGCTTTCCATAGGATTAAAAGGTTTACTAAAAATACAGTCATTCATTGCCTACCAGTCATGAGCCTCGGAATTCAGCCTCTGGAATTTGTTCTAAGTTATACAACTTGACACTAACCTCAAGATGTATTAAAGTGACTGTCAGAAGTTTGCCACTGTGAGTAAGTGCACTATTAGGGTGTAAAGATAACGGCAGTGATTTATTGTTAGGGAATCAACCTGGGAAATACGTTCTCTTTTATTTCCTGTTTTTGATTCTTGAGTTTTCTTGGTGGCAGCAATAACCTATTTCCTTTAACACAGAATCATTACATGCAATGTAAAAAAAGAATTATGCATATTAGCCCTAGACCTAAATTATTTTTGTAGATTAACCATCAACAAATTCAACATTTATGGCATTAGCGTACATTGTTCTGTAAATTACAGTTTCAGATTCAAATCTTATAGATCTTGAAGTTTTCCCCCCACAAATTGTACCTCTCTTTGGGGGAATCATGAATCACAGACATCTATATGGCTACAGCCTGCTGATCTGACCCACTTGAGAACAGAATAGGAAAATTAAAGGTACATGAATAGGTTGAAAATGGGAACAGAGAAATGATTGAGTATATGTTTTGTCTGTTGAATAAGAGCTGCTAGAGGGTTTTAAACCACAAATGCTCTAAGAAAGCTTCGTTTTATCTCCGCTGCAGGAAAAAGATATTCAGCTCCTTATGATAAAGCAAGACTTATCTTAGCAGACATTTTGAGATTTTCGGCACCCTTGATACATTTCTTTCTTGCGATTTATCATAACAGTACAAGAAAATCTACATGTGACATGCTAAAATTAGTGGTGTACTTTATAGTACATAGTCCTCTCAAGTTATCTATTTCCTTATTTATCTCGTCCCTGCCAATCAGAATATAAACACAAAGATGAAAACACATTTTAATACTGGATTATTAATATAATCTCTGTGCTTACAGAAGTTTTTGTAAAACATAGGAATTCAAAATTATACAGTAAAATTTAACAATGGATGTATGAATATAATGACTGACCCTAATTGATTTTTTAAGGAAGTGACCTTCTAAATCTTCGTTAGGATATTACCCATGAAATATTTGTTCCTCGACATATTTTTTTAAGACAGTCAGTACTATAATTACTTTTTGTGACCACATCATACTGCAAATTGTTTTTGGTGGTGGTGGCAAGGGTAAGAGGAAATAGGATAAAATAATTAAACAATATTTTCAGCAGGAAGTAAAACTTGTATTTCTCATGAACCTCATTTCTTATTCTCACTGTGTACTTTCTTCATTGCTTTTACTGCCTATATATTTTCTAAACATATATTAATCCATAAGTCACTAAGATACTACCTACTAAATTGCTATTTCAGGGTATTTATCATAGTGAATGGTGGTATAGTTTCTTAAAACTGAAAATTGCCAAAAGTTAACACTGTGTGTGTGTGCGCTGTGTCTAATATACATTAAATTTTTAAATTGCATATCTGAAATATATATATATATATATACACATATATAAAATTAAAATTATTAAGTGTTAATAGGTGTCCTAACAATGCTCATCTTAGAATCTAGAGTCTGGGGGTAATGTGAAAAAAGATATGACTTGAATACAGTTTATTAACATATTCAACAAAAGAAAATGCTACAAAAATTATTTTGTGTTTTTTGTACTTTTTTTGGAGAATGGATAGGAGGGAGTGAATCTAATGCTATAGAGTTTATCCTTGAACTTTGGGTACTTTGCCCAATTTATTTAATATTCAAAGTAATGTTTAAAGAATGTCAGTTAAACTCTTGTACAGTCAAAGCAGAATGGCTTTCAGTTTAAACTCTAGTTTCACTATTTACTATTTGGTTTCGAGAATGTTATATTTTCTTTCTTTTTTATATATATTTCAATTTTTTATTTAAATTTTAGTTAACATATAGTGAAATATTAATTTCAGGAGTGGAATTTAGTGAGTCATCACTTACATATAACTCCCAATGCTCATCACAATAAGTGCCCTCCTTAATACCTATCACCTATATAGCCTATCCCTTATCCTACTTCCCCTCCAGCAACCCTCAATTTGTTCTTTACAGTTAAGAGTCTCCTATAGTTTGTGTCTCTTTCTCTTTTTTTTTCTTTCCCCTATATTGATCTGTTTTGTTTCTTAAATTTCACATATTAGTGAAATCATATGGTATTTGTCTTTCTCTGACTTATTTCATTTATATAATACACTCTAGCTTCATCTACATCATTGCAAATGGCAAGATCTCATTCTTTTTAATGACTGAGTAGTATTCCATTTTGTCTGTGTGTGTGTCTACATCTTCTTTATCCATTCATCAGTCAATGTACATTTGAGTTCTTTCCATAATTAGATTATTGTTGATAATGCTGCTATAAACATCAGAGAGTATGTGCTCCTTCAAATCAGTATTTTTGTATCCTTGGGATGAATACCTAATAGTCCAATTGCTGGGTCATAAGGTAGTTTTATTTTAACACTTTGAGGAAACTCCATGCCGTTTTCCAGAGTGGCTGCACCAGTTTGTGTTCCCACCAACAATATAAGAGGGTTCCCCTTTCTCCACATCCTCACCAACATCTGTTGTTTCCTGTGTTGTTAATTTTGGTCATTCTGACAGATGTGAGGTCGTATCTCACTGTAGTTTGGATTTGTATTTCTCTGAAGATGAGTGATGTTGAGTATCTTTTCATGCATCTGTTAACCATCTATGTGTTTTCTTTGGAAAAATGTCTATTCGTGTTTTCTGCCCATTTCTTCACTGGATTATTTTTTTTTTTTGGGTGTTGAATTGGTAGGTTCTTTATAGATTTTGGATACCAACCCTTTATCAGATATGTCATTTGTGAATGTCTTCTGTTGGTTGCCTTTTAGTTTTGTTGATCGTTTCCTTCACTGTGCAGAAGCGAGAAAACTTCATTTTCAGTTTACTCACTATATAAAGTGGGATATATGTACATATATTTATATACATGTATATAATATATGTATAAAGAGGAATCCCTACCTCAGGTTTTTATCTGATCAAATGATCTTATGCATATAATGTAAAGCCACTAATGTCGATACTTAATAAACAGTACCTAACATGTGTCACTGTAGTAATGACTAATGGTTAAGCCAGTGACCAAATATCCAACAGCTAATAGAACAACAACAGTTAATAGCTTAGTCTATTCTGTGATGTTCTGGCTGTATGCCACCAAAGGGAGCCAGCATGTACAGAATAAGTTAATTATGATGTCCTTGCCAAACTTAAGACAAAGGTTGTTGATTACTTATGAACACGCAGCTTGCAACAGGTGGAACCTGGTTGCAGGCGATTTGACTCATTTCTCTAAATCCATGTTACTTAGCATATTTCATAGGCAATAAGTGATGTGGACTCTCAGGCATAAGTATCATATCCTGGAACTAAAAACTTTCAGATGAAAGGCTCTATATCTCATTACTAATCCCTAAAGCCATTTCATCTTCAGCCAAATCATAAATAATACACATCTCCCCTGGAGAACTAAGGACAAAAATATTTCAGTAAAATACAACTGGTATCATAAATCAGTTACAAAACCATACCATAGTTGTTATAAAACCTGAGTACTTGGGCCCTACTCACATCATAACTTCCTTGTCACTAAGTTCAATTTAAGATTACAAAAGAAGCATGTAGGATTATTTCTTAGCATAAATTCAGGTGCCAATATCTTAGTTCAAAATATTAAATATTTTTTTCAAATATGATAAAATAATCCTTTAATATATGCTTGATGGACTATCTACTAGAATGTTTGGTTACATTATAATATATTGGATATGGTTATATTCTAATTATAAAAATCTATTTCAGGAATATAATGGGTATAAACATTAATGACACTTCATGACCATAAACAATTAGACTTAAAATCAGTTTATTCAAAAATGAAAATAGTTAAATTTATAGGCTTAACCAAAGGGAATTTAAATTATGTATGTGTATTCACCTTTCCCATGTATTTCATGTTTCAGTTATGTGAGTAATAGAAAGGGAGAAGCAATTTGTAAATCGTCTATGCAAGCGTGTATCTTGTGTTATTGATCTCATGGTGTCTAGACTAGAAATTAGAAAGATAAACTTCGTATATGAAAAAGCTCTCAGACGAGCCCTCGAAGAGTTTGCAATGCAGTATCCGAGAGGTCCTGAATATAGAGGGACTCGATTAAAGAGAGCATTCAAATGAATAGCTTAAACAAAGTTATTTTCTTTTATTTATTTATTTATTTATTTATTTATTTATTTATAAGTTTACTTATTTATTTGTAAAGTTAATTTATTTATTTTGAAAGAGATAGAGAAAGCATGAGTGGGAGATAAGCAGAGAGAGAGGAGAGATAGAGAGAATCCCACGCAGGCTCCATCCTGTCAGCCCAGAGCCTGATTTGGAGCTGGAACCTGTGAAGCCATGAGATCATGACCTGATCCTAAACCAAAAGACTAAGAGTCCATGCTTAACAGATGGAGCCACCCAGGTGCCCCTTTTATTTATTTTTTATTTATTTTATTTTTTTATGTTTATTTTTGAGAGCAGGAGAGACAAAGCATTAGCGAGGGAGGGGCAGAGAGAGAGGGAGACACAGAATCTGAAACAGGCTCCAGGCTCTGAGCTGTCAGTACAGAGCCCAATGTGGGGCCTGAACTCACAGACTGTGAGATCATGACCAAAGCTGAAGTCCGACACTTAACCAACTGAGCCACCCAGGCACCCCATTATTTATTTTTTAAACAAAGTTTGTTTTATTATTGAGTTTAGCACCCTAAATGAGAAGGTTGTAATTTGTTTCTGTATTGTCTGAAATATCTTTAGGGAAAAGAAATCACTTTCTATAAAGGATAATTGTAGTGATATCAATTAATAAATTTATTAAATAAATTCTTATAGGAAAACGTACTCATCCGAGATTCCAAAATCAAGTGAAATAATATTTCTAAAATTCGGCATAATTCCATATACTTATGTAAGCAGGACTCCAATGGAAAAAAAAAAAAACACTTTCTAATTTATTTTCTGTTTTGATATTTCTGGCTGATCAGCTAGATACTAAAGTTGATAGGTACCATAAAATGCATGAATAGATTTATTATCAGAAGTAGTACACTAACACAATTCAAAGCAATTCAAAGTGTAACTGAACTGGTCTAGCTATTCTCTAAAGCCATTAAAATAAAACCACCGGTGCCAAGGAAGCTTTACCAGGAGGGACAATGTCCAGAATGATCCTAGAGGAACGAAGTGCCCATTTCCTTGCAGCCTGGAAACAGTGAGCAGAAATGTTTTTCAGAATGGTCGATTCTATGTAATCACTGACAATGGCCTGGCTAGAAAAGGGCAAAAGGTGCCTCCTCACTACTTGCTTTCAGAATCATTACTTTTCTATTGACATTTATAATGGCAGATTTGCAGGGGTCACTCATAATCTTTGTCAAGAGAGGGTTATATATATTGGCAATTTAGAAGTCAGTTAGCTTAATTGAACATTTTTTGTGTTCATTGCATTTTAATGTATAATGATTTGTAACCAGGGATGACACATTTTACAATAAAATGATCCAAGAGCATTTCCAGGTAAATTAGTTAAGCTAGCAGTTTAGTTACATGTGTTTCAATCTTTAGCAAATCCTCACTGCAGTGATGAAATGATGCCAACTTTGGGGAGAAATATGTAATATGTAAATGCCAGGAATAATGCTAAAGGTTGTCTACTGCCTGCTCACAGAAATTTTGAGGGAAGTCTCTTAGATTTGGGGCAGATGAGAAAAGATTGGAAAGGAAGGAAAAATAAGATACAGAAAAGGAGACAAACCGTAAGAGACTCTTAAATACAGGGAACAAACTGAGGGTCGATGGGGGTGAGAGATGGGGAGGGTGGGAAAATGAGTGATGGGCATTGAGATGGGCCCTCGTTGGGATGAACACTGGGTGTCGTATGTAAGTTGACGAATCACAGGAATCTACTTCTGAAGCCAAGACTACACTGTGTGTTAGCTAACTTGATAATAAATTTTTAAAAATAAAAAATAAAATCGAAATTAACAAAAAGAGAAAAATGAACCCCCTATTGGGCCAATTTACAACTTTGTTTCCTCATATTTCCCAGTTATTTGTGGAATTAAGTAAGAACTTCAGATGAGAAAAAACTTTAATTTGGACGCATGAGCCTGAAAAATAAATTCTTCTGCATTTAAAATATTGAGGGAATGGATATTTAAGTCATATATAATTTTATAAACATGATTCTAGATTGAAGAATAACTTTGAACAAGCCAATAATGTGAGATACATCTTAAAATGTTCTCAAAGAACTATCCCAAGGAAAGTACCAGGACAAAATTATCTTATTTTCAAGTTGATTTAAGTGTTTGAGGAGCATATATTCCTTTTTAAGTAAATTATCATAGGATATAAAAAATACGTAGAGCTTCTATGCTTCTTTTATGAATCTAACCAATTAAAGTGCTACCACTTGCAGGTGGCACAAAATATACACTTATAGATCAATCTTACCAACACATATATGTGTACATTTCCGAAATTAAATGTTTAAAACAGATCGAACCATGTAGTTGTATGTGTGTGTATATATATATGTATAATGTGTGTGTGTGTGTGTATATATATATAAAATAGCCCATAGCACTGATGACAATAATACAGGGATGAGATACCCTTGACGTATCTATTCTTATATTCTGTCACATTAGCATATGCAATGGGGAAAACCATAGATTTCCTTGATAAAATTGAATAAAAATTTAACCAAATCCAGTAATACTTCTTTACTATTGTTTTAAATCTTGTATTATTTTTTAGTAAAAATGGGGATAGTTTCATTAAAGGAAAGACTAGGACAATGACATTCTCTATCACTGCCATTATATGATAATTTAGGGGAGGGAGTAGCCATAGGATGAAATGACACAGGATGAAATAAATTAGATAGATGAGCAATCGGATAATATATGATTGGAACAATCTCTATATGATATGGTTATCTACTGAGAAAGCCAGGAAAGTAATAAAAACTGTAAAAAAATAAATGTAATAGTGACATGGCCTGTTACAATTTCTCTATAAAATCAAATAGCTTTTCTATATGCCATCAATAACTACTTGGAAAACACAATAAAAATGACTTTATCACAGTAGCAATATAAAACACAAAATACTAAAGAATGAAACAAAAATTAAATGTGCTAGGCTTATATATAAAGAAAACCACAAAATTTTAGTAACCATAAATTTTAAAACAAGTAGGTAAATAATGTAAAACATGCGAATTTTCCTTATAATAATTATAAATAACATTTTTAAATAAATGTGCAGAAGATTTTCTTTTAAATTTATAAAATAGATTTTTTTGTTTTATTAGAAAGTATGTATAAATAAATTGATAAATATTGCTTTAATTTAAAAAAAAGTGTTCATTGACAGTACCACAAACAAAATTAAAATTCAAATAGACAACATTTATTGCATCTACAATGGAAAGATATTAAAATCTTTTATACATAAAGAGCTGTTAAAAACCAAACTGGTGCAACCACTCTGAAAAACAATATGAAATTTTCTCAAAAGTTTAAAAATTACAACCCAGTAATTGCACTACTAGGTATTTATCCAAAGGATACAAAGATGCTGATTCAAAGGGGCACATGTGCCCCAATGTTTATAGAGCACTATCAACAATAGCCAAATTATGAACAGAGTCCAAAACGTCCATCTATTGATAAATGGATAAAAAAGAAGTGATACACACACACACACACACACACACACACACGACGGAATAGTACTTGGCAATCAAAAAGTGATATCTTGTCCTTTGCAACAACATGGATGGAACTAGAATATATTATGCAAAGCAAGATAAGTCAGTCAGAGAAAGACAAATGTATGATTTCACTCATGGGGAATTTAAGAAACAAAGCAGATGGACATAAGGGAAGGGAAGGAAAAATAAGATAAAAACAAAAGGAGGCAAGCCATAAGAGACCCTTAAATACAGAGAACTGAGGGTTGCTGGAGAGATCTTGGTTAGGGGGGATGGGCTAAATGCGTGATGAGTACTAAGGCGGGCATTTTTTGAGACGAACACTGGATGTTATATGTAAGTGATAAATCACTAAATTCTACCCCTGAAACCATCATTACACCATATGTTAACTAACTTGGATTTATATTTTAAAAAATCAGTTGAAAATGGGTAAAGAGCAATCCACCAAAAATATATCTGTTCCGTAAACACAGTGAAGAGAGTTAGGGCTGGTAGTAATATATGAAACAGTATGGATGTTCCCGTTTTACTCAGGAATTGCTAAAACATTTTAATACGAGTATAGGTAAAGAAATGATAAACTTTTAAGGTAGGTTTTACAAATAGACATTATTAAGATTTTAAGCATGGGTGCTAATATCCCTGAAAATTTTGTTTGTAGATGTCTGCCTTGCCAGTTACTAGTTGCGATTACGAGCAGACAAGTACTTGTCATTTTCCTCACTTTCCTTGATTAAGCAATGTGGATAATAATGCCTAACTCACAGGATTTGGAAGATTTAAAAATCCTTGAAATAATTGCCTAGTAACATGACTATCGAGTAAACAAGTGCTCAATACATTACTGTTATCATGACTGTTATTATCGCTGTATATTTGTTTATCTTCTAAGGACCTTTAAATTCGGCTTCAGCTTATTGTCCTCCTTTTTTTTTTTTTT
Source organism: Paguma larvata (assembly GCA_030068075.1). NCBI lineage: Eukaryota > Metazoa > Chordata > Mammalia > Carnivora > Viverridae > Paguma > Paguma larvata. The sequence continues at coordinate 34,920,311 of CM057838.1, read as the reverse complement.
TTTTTGGTAACATTCTTTATGTTTATTTATTTTTGAGAGAGAGAGAGGGAGACAGAGCATGAACAGCGGAGGGGCTGAGAGAGAGAGAGATAGGGAGACACAGAATCTGAAGCAGGCTCCAGGCTCTGAGCTGTCAGCACAGAGCCCGATGTGGGGCTTGAACTCAGGAAACAGGAGATCATGACCTGAGCCAAAGTTGAATGCTTAACCGACTGAGCCACCCAGGTGCCCCTGGTAACATTCTTTAAAATGTAGGAATAAAAAGTTCCTCTAACTTTTAATCAGTTTTTAGTTGTTTTTATCCTTTTCCATACCATAGCATGTCTTGAGCCAAATAGGACAGTCTGTTTAGATAGTGTCTGCTCTAAGCGTGATCCAAGTTCTCCATTTGCAAGTGTTTTCCTGAAGCTATATATTCCATTAAGTTTTTCTAGTCTGATATATGATATATTATTAATGTATATATTCACAGTAAGAATATTAATATAAGTAAATCATATTTAGCTTTTTAATGAACTGGTATGCACTATATTAGGTATAACCACACTTTGGGTAAACGTCACTGGCTACCATACTGCAAGTGTGCAAAACCATAGCATGCACTCTCAAAAGTCATAGGACTCCATCTTTTTAATTTTAATTTTAAATTATGTGCACTTTGCTGGCAGTGTAAACAATTTCATTTGTCTATGCAGACTGTTAGCTGATTTTAGCTTTGACTAAGCTTTTTTCTCTTACTTTTGAAACTGCAGTATGTATAAACAGAACCAATTCTTCACAGGTTTTGAAGCAGAAATAATTTTTCCTCTCTGCCTGCATTCCTCTTGGTTCACTATGCCTCCAATCCCTTCCTGCCTTCTCCCCCCAAAGACTCATGCCATTCTATTGTGTCTTACATTGGCTTGCAATCATTGGGGAAGCCCTGTTGTATTTCCATAAGACATTCTGCCAGCCCTAGCCTGTCCTGCATTCTCTTTCTTTAGGTTCCTGCTCAGTTACTAAAGTTCATCTAAATTAAGTTATGTTATTTGTTGGCCTTCCTAGACATTAATGGATTTGATTGTTATTCCATCCTGATAGTATTCTCTTTTAAGTATGATCTTTAACAACTAATTGTGGTGTGTGAACAACAGCTTAAACAGTAATGGGGTCATTGTATCACAGGGTCTTCTGCTGCTTTTTAAATGACAAGGCATATGTGAATGTTTACACCATTTATTAGTTTTCTACTGCTTCTGTATAACAAGTTACCACAAGCTTAGCTGCTTAAAACACAAATTGGTTTTTCATAATTCTTTTTTTTTTTAGTTTATTTATTTTTGAGACAGAGACAGAGCATGAGTGGGGGAGGGGCAGAGAAAGAGGGAGACACAGAATCTGAGGCAGGCTCCAGGCTCTGAGCTGACAGCACAGAGCCGGATGCGGGGCTCAAATTCACAGACTGCAAGATCATGACCTGAGCCGAAGTCGGATGCTCAACCGACTGAGCCACCCATGCGCTCCTAGTTTTTCATAATTCTATATGTCAGAAGTCTTAGTAGACTCCATTGATTTCTTACCTCTGGTTCTTACAAAGCAGAAAGCAAGATGTGGACCAGCTGACTCTTAACTGAAGGTTTGGGAGTGGGAGAATCCACTTCCGAGATTATCCAGTGTTGGCAGAACTTAGTTCCATACTGATATAAGACTGAGGTCCCTGATTCCTACTATCAGTCAGTAGCTTCTTAGCTTCTAGACACCATCCATATTTCCTGGTTCATGGCCTCCTTCATCTTCAAAGCCAGCAGTGGTGGTGGGCCAAGTCCTCTCTTGTATAACCTTGTATACAACAATAGGAATTCACCTCTCACCTCTTTTCTCTTCGGAAGAGAGAAAGCAGCTGCATGTAGACAAGGGGTAATCTTTGGTGGCAGGGGAGGGGAGAAAAAGTCTTATTTATGCATTTTTACTAACCAAAGAATAGAAGATGGAAGTCTTCTGCCAAATGGGTTGTGGCTTCCATGACCTTTGGACTTGCCCATGGCAGGATGGGACTTGTTTCACATTTAGAAGCTCAGACCTTCTATCAAAGATTTTTTTTATTTCCGATGTAGGCCTCTTTTCTCAGCATATTCTTCAGGGCCCTGTCTATGGACCCTCAAAGTCATGTATCCACAAAAGCATTGAGATATATACAAAGCAGTTCTTACAGGTGAACAAAGTCATCAAACATCTCTAGGGACCTAATGCTTGTTCTTACCCAACCATTTGCCTCCTTTCTTTCCTCATGTACTCACTCATTCCACAATAATATAGAAGACTTTACTAAGTGCCAGGCACCACTTTGTCACTAAGACTACTTCTGTAAAAAAAAGTTAGACAAATTCCCATCTTTGAAAAACCTTTTTAGTTAATACTGGAGACAGTCAACAAACAAGAAAATAGATACATTGAAGAACAGTATAGATTGTGAAATTGCTGCTCGTAACACAAAATAATGTGATGGAGAAAGTGAGGAATGAAGATTGGTTGTTACTTTAAATGGTATGTTAGAGAAGACCTCTGAAGGGAAAAATGCACCATGCTTCCAGAAATCCTAAACATTTTAGGGCATCACCCAGCTGAGATATGTCTTGGATCTATTTTAACAACACTAGTAACAGTAGTAGCATATTTATTGCATGAATAATCCTTTCTTTTTTAATGCATAGTTTTTGAGAGAAGGAGGCACATAAGGAGAGTAAAGGTAGAGAGAAGGGAAAGAATCACAAGCATGCTCCATGCTGTCAGGGCAGAGTCAAATGTGGAGTTCAGTCTCAGAAATGAATGGTGAAATCATGACCTGAGCCAAAATCAAGAGTTGGACATTTAACCACCTGAGCCACCCAGATCCCCCGTGAATGATCCTTTCTTTTTTTTTATAATAGTTTATTTTCAAATTGGTTTACATATAACACCCAGTGTTCACCCAGCACGTGCCCTCTTTAATGCCCGTCACCCCCTCTCCCCCCTCCCTCACCCCCTCACCCACAGTTTGTTCTTAGTCTTTGAGATCTTTCTATTTTTATAAAACTTTAACTTTTCCAAAAAAAATTACTTAAAATTCAAAGTAAAGCAATATTTGACTTATTAGATATGACAAGATCTCCGTAATTCATATTGGTGGGATAATATATATCTTTATTGCTTGTTTCCACTTAGAGTCTAGAGGGAAAGAGAGAAATTTTAAAGCTTCTGCCAGTTTCTTAGAGCAAAAGCTTAAGTCCCAGAGTAGTTGGTGTTTTTGTTTTATAAAGACATTAATGGGCCTTTGGGTAGCCAAAGTTACAGAGGAGACCTAAATTCCTTTGCAGAGTAAAGTCAGGAATACAGAAATGTCCAGGATGGTAGCGGGGGGTGTGGGGGGCGGTGGGTTGGTCTGAGAAAATGGAAGGGAGGGGAGGGTGATTACATCTTTTTTTCTTTTTCTTTTTTTTTTTTTTTTTATGAAAAAGGGATTGAGCCACATGGAAATATAACACTCTATCTCACAGATATTTATTCAAAATAGAAACTAGGAAAAACGAAGGAAAAGGAATCAGGTTCAATCTCTAGGGTGACAGAGTATGGAGAAAAGCAACAAGGTTGTAGATCATATGAATTATAGATCAAGCTGATGGGGTACAAGCTTGTTACTGAGTCACAGGAGTCAAAAACTAAAGTCCTTTTCCCTCTGAATTGCCAGAAACATTAGGGGATTCTATGCTCCCAGTGTCCATGGGGTGGTGCTTACACAGTTATTTTAAATTTGAGAGGACAGATAACATAAGCTGACACCACGACTCTATTAATCTAGTGGTTCTGCATCTTCCAAACAGTCCTGTGAAGTAAGTTTGAAATTGCATCCTCCTTCTAAGAGAAGAGGAAAACGTAAGACAAGTTGGAGTTTATTTTCTCATGAGGGCATGGTATATGTACTGGATCTTGATCCTTGATTCTGTCTTCGTTTTGAACTTCTAGTTTTTCTTTTCTTCATCTGCTTCCTCTCTTTCATCTCCTTTTTTTTCTGCCTCCGCTTTCTTAGTGTTTTGACATTCTTAGCATCATGTTCTTCTTCATTTGGAAAGATAGAAAGGAGGTAGCTGTTGGGATTGGCAACAATTCCGTTTCATGACTTCTGGGCACTAGTACACTAGTAGCAACTCCTGAGTTTTCTAACATCTAAGTTGGTGATACCTAATTCTAATATTAAATCTCTCTCTGCTTTGTATACTTAACACACTGTAGCTACTAATACTGGGTTCTGTTTTCCTGAATGAAAATGACTGATACAGTTATTTCTGATCTTTTTTCCAATCTTTCTAAAGCACTTTTCTAAAATGCATTTTGTTAAAGAGCTATTTACATTGGTGTGAATGCTTAGGGAATACTATCATCCCTTCAAAAAGTTTTCTAAGTCTTACAGCTTCCAAAAGTCTGTAGGAGACCTGGAGTGCAAATAAAATCCATGTCCATTAAGCTACTGGAGTGGAATCTGGGTAATAGCCTGAACTTGAAATGACTTAGGACATGTGTTATCAACAGGGCAATATTGCCTCCAAGAGGGCAAAAATTGGTTCTTGATCTGGAGAAACCACCTCTTTTTTATATATAAAACATAGGTATATATAGTGGTGCATAAACAGATATGCAGTTATTAGTGGTATTAAAATTTTATGAGGTGGGGCAATAGGAAAAGCAGTGTTGTAAAAGACTCCTTAGGGGAATGATCATGAAAAAAAGAAAAAAGACACTTTCAAGAAAAGTAGGGGCTGAATTTTATTCCAAGAAGGCACTTGGAGTTTATTTCCATTCACCTCAGAATTGGAGATATACCATGGTATGTACCATGGTGTGTCCCTGAATCATTCGAGAAGATTCTGCTGTCTATTTTAGATAATTGATTTTCATACATGGCATTTAAAATCATAATTTCAAGATAACAGAGTCCAGAAATCTGTTACCTATGGAGGACTCTGGGTGATTCCATAATCAGCCAGATTCGATATAATTGCTGTTCTACTGTTACTGTAATATCCCACTGCTTCTAGAAGGTCAGTTCTGTATAGCTTTATGGTGATAGAAAAAAATGATTGTTCTCACTGGTGGCTGCATCTATGTCTATTTTCATGTTCCAGAAGCAATAATTTCTTGAACTTATTTTCTTCTAATTTATTCTCTTAATCCCACTTTATACATTAATACATTTTATTTTGCTCTTAATACATTTCATTTTTTCATTATGAATAACTCTAAAAAGAATATGTGATTTCTAGAATATTCTATTTTTATTGACTTTTCTTATCCTTTCTCTCCCCACCATAGCCCAACAACATATTTAAAGTGATAGTTTGTGCTTATGAGGAAATTGGATGCAGACAATAAGTCCTAAAAAGATCTCTTAAACAAGAACACGTGTCAGTCTTTAAAGAGAATTATAACTTCGACACTAAAGCAATTGGTGATGACTGTAAATATCATACATTTAAAAATGAGTAATGTTTCTTATTAAGCAATTTCACTAAACAGGAATTGCTCTATTGATTTTCTACCCTCTATGGTAATACATCCTGAATATGGAAATACTTCCCATGTGAGGAGATGAATCATTTTTGGTTTATAAGAGCTCTGTCAGAGGTAAAAACAGAAATCAATAGACTTAAAGTTACAACCTAAATTGTTTAAGTAACAAGAGATACAAACAGGGAGGATTTCAATGGGTAACATGAATTATGTGCTATGTATTTTTTTTTTTTAAAGTAATTGATGAAGTCGTAGATCCTATTTTTAAGGATACACAAAAAAACTGAAATCAAAGTGAGAGTCTCAACCATCAGAAGAAGAGGGATCTTAACAGCCTTCCCCAGGCATGTTTCTGCTCAACGTTTTTTATCCGAACATAAAATACACATTGTATTATTATTTAAAACCCAGTTAGAAGTTAGAATTATTGAGCGTAAAATCTAGAAGGTGTCTCATTTGGCTCAATTTTATTTTACTAATGAGGAAACTGAGATCCCAAAATGTTAAAAATAAAAGTACAATTGGGATGTTCCAAGGCTTCCTTCCATACCTTATTTTACAATCTTGCGATGTTCCTTGTTGTTAAGTGTGTTGCCATAGCTACATTCAATGCTTTCTACCTCAGATTCTCATACATCTTCCAAAATACTTATAGCAACAAATAGCCAATCAGCATTTGACTAGTAATAGCTGCTTGAAGTGCTATGTTGGAGAGGGAGTCAGTGAGACAGACCTTTGCATGGTTGGCACTCTCTCTTTGATCAAGTGTCCCTCCAGACGTGACCACTGCAGAGAGGACTGTCTGACTACCCTATCTAAAATGTCCTCCCTCACCCATTTCCTCCCTCACATTCTATTCCCTTTCCTTGCTTGTCTTTTTAGCACTTCTCATTATCTGAAGTTAGCTGTATTTCCTGTGTATAGTCTCTCTAGGGGCCAAAGGTTGGGGCCACTTTGGCATGAACATTAGTTTCTGTTAAAAGCGATTTAAACCTAACAGATTCAAGAAAAACTCTTTACCTCTCCATCAGCCGTCTGCTTATATCAAGAAGAGAGCTATTAACAGAGATTCCTCTTTACTTAAGAAATTTATCTGCATAACAGGGCAGCTTGTTTTCCAGACATCTCCTCTCCTCTCTTCCTACTACTGCTCTTTCTCCTCTTTGTGTCCTCATACCCCTACCCTTAGCTCATGTAAGTCTCATGTTACTCACCATCTTTGAATTTCCACATCTGTGGGGATTCCCCTGTATGTATACTTTTAATTTTGGTGTTCTGTTAATCTCCTTCATGTCCATTTGATTCTTCGTACAACTAGAAGGACCATTAAGGGTAGAGGAAGTTCTTCCACCTGACATCATCTTCCTCTAATAGAATATGAACTTCGAGAAAGCAGAGATTTTATCTTGCTCACTGTTGTGTCTGCAGGGTTTATTAGAGTGCTGGCATATAGGAAACACTCCACAAATATTTGTGGAATAATTTTTTAAAAAATATAAGTACTGTGTTTCACATCTCCATATGTTTCTAAACTCATATTCACAACTTTTGCTAATTGAATATCTTTAAAACTTCTCTTAGAAGCTCAATATTTAAAAATTTGTTTTGCAAAAAATGTTTTTAACACAAGAGATATTCTGGCACATCTTAATTCATTTATATGATGTCTAGAGCAGGTAAGGTTGTCTAAAAGCATGACTTATCTATACACATTTATTGTATACTTGGATAGAACTTATCCATTGATTATGATTGATCCATGTATCATTTGGGGGACAGTCCTGAGTACTTAAGTGGTGAAAATAGACCAGGAGGATTTGGAAAGTAGATTTCAGTCCTCTTTTTCTGAAGACATTAGAAATAGAGTCCGAAGCTCTCACTGCAACAATAAAAACTTCTATCATTCACACTGGTGCTTTCTCCTCAATTACATGAGGAAGAAATGAAACCCAGTTGTCATAAACCAAAAATAAGCATTGTATATTCAGGAAGAAACTGTTGTAGATGAAAAACTGTTGCAAAACTCAGCTGAATTCCATTCCTTTTTACTTACAAAAATAGAACTTTCTTAGAGATTATAGTTCATTATCATTTTATTCTATTCTCATTCCCTTAGCAACCCGGATTGCACTAACGATTCCAGACACAATGCTTTGATTTGTTCTCCAGCTCATTTCTTCACATTGCCTATCATCAGGGTTCTTGCATGCTACTCCCAGGATCTATCTCAGGCCCATCCATTCCTTTTTATTTCTACTATTATCTCCTCACGGTTAGCATTCTCCTGAATGACTACAATATAACCCAGTACCCTGCTACCACCTTTGCCGCTCTGACACTCATTGTTTACAAGGTAGTGAGTGTAATATTTGAAAATGTGAATCAAATGAAAATTAAACAGAAAATTTGTAACTTTCCACTAGAATACACACTCTGGGAGAGCAAGGACCTTCTCATCTCTGCTAACTTCTTACTCCTAGTGCACTAGGTAAAGACACGATTGGTTCTCAAAAACTGTGGAATAAATGACTCATCTTCAGAAAGAATGTTGGTAGAAAAAAGCTTAACCTGGGGAGATGGCAGAATGACCAGGACTTTCTCCACTGTCCTCATGCCTCTCAGTCTCCTCTTCCCACTTCTTTCTTTGTCTTCTCTCACTCTCCACATCACTGTCCCTTCTGCCTGCACTCTTTGTTTTCCTTCTTTCACTTGGTTAGTGCTCTGTCACTGCTTTAATTAAGTTTTTACTCCATATGCTGCTTGTCTCAGAGGAAAGAACTTGTCTGTAATGTTCATCAGCGGGATGGGCCCTGGGGAGATTAGCAGTGTGTACTGTGAACTGATTTTAAATCATATGGTACTTGCCAGAAAACTGAGCACATACTCCATCCTTCCAGGCATTGCCTGTTTTTACATGACTTGGATTTGAATACCCATATCACCCTAGCCACCTCTGGGCCTGTCTGTCACAGATCTCAAAAGCAGGATCCCAGACTCAAGCCCTAGTTCTCCAGGGATTAGTATTTCTTTGTCTCTGTTATCAAACAAATATTCTACAATTATAGCTTCATTATGTATTTTGACAGGCCCATCACAAATTTGAATAGGGTGCCAGAGTCTCTTTTCCACATGCATTGTCATTATAGAAAGTAATATTCATAATATATAGTATATGCATAGTATATGGCATATAACATAGTATATGGCATATAACAAACACATAAACTTGTGATATTTTAATAGTTATGAATTTAGCACATTGCTAGCAAAATAACTATTTACTTCAGATACTTTCTACTCCCTACAGACCAGCGAACTCTGCTACTTATTGTCTATATTTCTCCATTTAATTCACAAAGATAAGTGTCTGTTAAAAGCCTTTCTGAAATCCAGACACACTATATTTATACCACTGCCCTGACTGGTAAGATAATGGAAAAAGATCCTCCAAGTTTCCTAAACATATTACCTCACGGGAATTAGCCCCAGTTCCTAGTACAGGAAATCATTTTAACTGTGAAATGCAGAGATTCAGGTGGCCTTTAGAGTTGTAGATCATCACAAGTGACTAGAAAATTAGGTTCTTAAGGGGGAAAAAAATCCCAAAAAGCCCTCTACTTCTCTGCCAAGTAAATTGAATTTCCTCAAATTATATAGAATTACATAATGATGCATCCTGGGAAGTATTACTGAATGCACCTCTGTTTGAAAAAATACCTTAAAATGAAATTTTTCCTATTTTGGAATTCAATTTACAAAATTTACAATTCAATTCACAAAATTATTTTGACCATAATGGGCAGTTAACTTATGTTTCCTTTGGATGCTGAGGAAAAATTCCTAATGATTAGGAGATTTTACTATTTCTACTTCTATTTACAATAAATGTAGGAGAACTGGCAAAAACCTTAAACACAGTCTGAGTGCACTGTTAATAATAAATAAATAAATAAATAAATAAATAAATTCCTCATCAAAGAGAAAGTTATAGCTAAAACAAATATTCAGGAAATAACTGAAATGAGTAGTATTGAGAAGGGATAAATAAAATATCTGAGTAAATATTAGTAAAAATAAATAAGAATATAAGTAATTGAAAAATTAGGTAAAAAGAGTAATGGGAAAAGGCATTTCAGTATAAAATAAATGTCCAAGTAGAGAGTAAATATGTATTCATTTCTTGAAAATCTGTCCACTAAATATTGAAGTTTGGTTTTGTTTTTGTTTTTTTTTTTTTATCACTGAGCTCTGTCCTGAGCCTTTTTCTCCTCCTCCTCAGTTCTTCTAGGTAATTGCAGTTTCAGTTGCCATCTTGAGCTATTGATAGTTAGATGGCTATGTCCCCTACAGATATTCTGCCTCCATGATTCTTCATCAAACGTCCAGCGGCCCTTTCCTTATATGTTCCCACAAGCACCACAAACACACACATTCAAAATGAATTCACCAGATTGCCCATAAAATTGCTCCAGTGTGTTCCAAATATGACACATTCTCTGCCTGGTATGCAGGTCTTTGCATTTCTAGACTTTTCTTCCAGAGATATTCATCTATTCTTTTTGTCTAATTCCTGCTGATCCTCAGGTCCCAAATTAGACAAAATTTCTTCTAGGAAATCTCTTCCTGGCTAAGTCTATGAATTACTCTACTGTCACTAATTGTTTTGCAGCAGAATATTTGATACGTATTTCATTGAACTCCTTTGATTCTCGCAGCGGATATGTGATATGGTGATTTTTGAATGCTCATTCCAACCCCATTATTACTGCTCATCAAAGAAAAGGCTTAGGAATTTGGTGATAAGGCTCTGAGCTTAAAACCTAGATCTGCTGGCTCTAAATGAAATGCTCTTTAGTGGGTCTCTAAATGACAAAGTGTTGAAAATGGTATTGCCGTGATGTAGATAAATAAGTGGCCATTGGGTGGAAACGATCTGAGAAGTAGAGTTTGGTCTTTTAGGCTGGGGTATTATGAAATTCTTAACATGTGTCTCAATGCAAGCCCATCTGCTGTTTGAGATATGGTATAGTAGAAATTCCAATAGTGATGTAGATATGTCTTGTTAACAGATGAAACTGCCTTCATTATTAGCAGAGGCACTGTTGAAAGAGTTATGCATGCTATACTAATAATAAATAAAACCATTACATAATTTAAGCATGAGCCTGGCCTCAGAAGGCTTTCTGTCTTCATAGAGTGATCGGTCTGGATAAATAATCCTTCGGATTTACGTATGAGTCTGAATTAGTGCTTATGGCTTCTTAAGCCAGAGATATTTTAGTCATTTAGTTGTTATGACAAAGTCTCAGAAGCTGGGCAAAATCGAAATAAGAAGTAATTTAATGAGTATTTAGATAAAAGAAAAAATAAGCTTTCTAATGCTAATCACTGACATAATACTCCACCAAGACTTGGCATGAACCATGAATAAGCACAAGGAACCACCATTGTCACACCTAAATTAAAAAAGAAAATGCTTATTTATTAATTTTGAGAGGGGGAAGAGAAAGAGAGGTGAGTGAGCAAGGGTGGGACAGAGAGAGAAAATTCCAAGCAGGCTCTGTGCTCGATCCCACAAACCATGAGATTATGACCTGAGCCAAAATCAAGAGTTGGACACTTAACCAACTGAGCCATCCAGGTGCCACTCTGTTAATAGTAGGTACAAAAATGTATTGTAATTTTCTCTTTACTTGTCTGTATCTCCTCCATCAAACCATAACTTCCTTGAGAGTAGTGTCTCTATGTAACACACTCTATTTTAATCCAGCATTTGCATAGTTATGGCACATAAAAGGTTCTTGATAAGTATTGAATAAATAATCAGTGTAGTTTATATGAGCAATTATTCAACTTCCAGACATATATAGGGAGATTTCTTTTTCTGCTCCTCGGGTTTTTATCAATTATTTGAATTTCATATACATTTGTTAAATAACTGGAGGATATTATGTGAAATGAAATAACTTAATCATAGAAAAACAGATACCATATGTTTGCTCGCATAGGTGGACTTTGAGAGACTTGGCAGAAATCCATAGGGGAAGGGAAGAGAGGAAAAGAAAAAAAGACACCGAGAGGGAGGGAGACACAACATAAGAGACTCTTAAGTACTAGAGTATTAACCAATTTGACTCTTAAATACTAGAACAAACTGAGGGTTGAGGGGGGTATGGGAGGGGGGAGGGTGGATCACAGGCACTGAGGAGGGCACTAGTTGGGATGAGCACTGGCTGTTGTATGGAAACCAATTTGACAATAAAAAGTTTAAAAAAAAAGAAAAAAGATAGAATAAAATTATAACTGTTGAATTTGGTTTTGCTCAAAAATATTTTTGAGCACCTACTATTTGTCAGTAAGTTTTTGATTTAGTTGTGATGTATCAATGACTAAAGTAGACCTAAACCCCTGTCCTGCATTGTCTGCAATCGAAGGTAATCGATTTTTATTTACCTCCTCTTCCTTGTCACACCCGTAAATCCCAGAAGAAAGAAATTGTACAATAGTTAGATTTTATAATCATCAAATGAATTTTATAAAGCATGTATTTATTTATATTTGTACCATATCTCAACTTCAGTCAAAATAACTTGATTCTTACTGAACAAATATAACATTGAGAGTATTTTAAGTGGTATTAATGGAATTTTGCTTTCCATTTTAATCACGTTTGTATTTTAAAAATGAAGTACTTCACAATAATGTAGAATTTCATTTGAAACCATTGTTTTGAGACTTCCTTCAACACATTCTTAAGCTATGGCATTTTTGAAATCTAGTTTAAGAAACTTGGGTGTTTGAAAGAGAATTTTATTTTCAGTACAAATGATTGATGAATTAAATGTCATAAAATACTTAAACATGTAACATTTTCTATTCTTCGATGGCTTGGAACACCAAAATTTGGAAGAGTCACAGGTCTGTATTTATTTTGACCAATATGCCTTCATGCACCAAAAAGGCATTTAATGCTTTGCAGTCTTTTAAAATGTTATTGTAACTCCAGTAAAAAGATAAGGACACATGTCCAGTGCTTCTATTGAGGACACTAAAGATAATGGGTGAAAGTTACTAGGGAGGTAAATATAGACTCTATGCTAAGAACCAACCTTCAAGTAATTCTAGTGTCTCATAAAGAAATAGTCTCGTTTGTTAAGTTGTCTAATGCAGATGCAAATTAGAGAGAGGAGAACTTCTTTTAGGAATACTATAGAAAGGGTTTGTACTTGGGGAAGGAAAGTGAGCTGTAGCATGCTTCTCAAACTCAACTGGCTATCAGAGTCAATAGAAAAGTTTGTTAATAGGAGTTTCTGGAGTTCCAACCTCAAGTATTTTTATTTAGTATGTCTAGGATTTTGGGATATTCAAACTATGCTTTGGAAAGCCATGACCTTGTCCTCTAAAAGTGGCTTTAGTGGTCACAAAGTGGATGATTGGATGGATTGGAAGTGGGGCAGGGCTTTGGGCTATCAACCTGTGCTACAAATGAATTATTTACTTTTTGTTTAATTTGGAGAATTTTTTTTTTAAGAAAATGGATTTCTTCTCACAAGAAGTTAAAACCTACTATCATAGATTTCTTTAAAATTTCCTTGTAATGTGAACCTACTATACAATACTGCATACTCTTAACACCACTATCAATTAATTTGTATGGGGCGCCTGGGTGGCTCAGTCGGTTAAGCGTGCGACTTCGACTCAGGTCATGATCTTACAGTTCGTGGGTTTGAGCCCCACATCAGGCTCTGTGCTAACAGCTCAGAACCTGGAGCCTGCTTCGAATTCTGTGTCTCCCTCTCTCTCTGCCCTTCCTCTGCTAACACTCTGCTCTGTCTCTCTCTCAAAAATGAATAAGCATTAAAAAAAAAAAAAAACCTGGTAATCATATAAAAAATTAATTTGTAAATTTGACTCTGTGCTTCCATTCTAACTATGATAAATGAACTTACCATTAGTAACTCTTAGTTGTTTTTGATTGGGTGCTGTTTTTGATTGAGTATAGCAGCTTTGGGACAACAAACAAGAAATCATGTAATAATTTTTGCCCTATTACCACTGTTGACTTGATGGATAGAAATCACTCACCTTAACCTGGACTGGAAAAACTATCTGCCTGCCACTGTATCCAGAGTATATGGTAACAAGGGAATAGATTTCTTCCCCAAGAATTCATTTTTCTGTTACAGTTTATTTAAATACAGCGATGCTTAAAACAAAACAAACAAACAGTGCTATGTTATTATTTTGAAAAAATTTAGCTCATGCATCTGTCAGTATAGAGAAGATTTTATTTTTTATTATTTTTTTAAATGTTTATTTATTCTTGAGAGACAGAGCATGAGTAGGGGAAGGGCAGAGAGAGAGAGAGGCAGATGCAGAATCCGAAGCAGGCTCCAGGCTCTGAGCCATTAGCACAGAGCCCGACGCGGGGCTCGAACTCACAGACCGCGAGATCATGACCTGAGCTGAAGTCGGCCGCTTAACCGACTGAGCCACCCAGGCGCCCCTAGAGAAGATTTTAGTAAGAACCGTGTCAAATAATCTTTCTCCCTTGGCAAATTATATTTTTAAAATGGGTTACTACAAATACTCTATAAGGTCTCTACTGTTCCATTCAATCCTCTGCAAATATTGTGGTGGAGTAAGAGGCGAAGGATTTATGATATAAAATGGACCCTGATATCTATTGTTGGGACCCCTCCAAAATCCAATAATTAATGTCAATATCATCAAGTAAGCTTCACTAGAAGACTGGCACGGCATTTTAACTTCTAAATACTAAAAAAGTAAAATAGAAAATAAACACAGTACACTATGTTCATACCCATTCACATGAACCTGCAAAGAATATAAAAAATTTACATCCTAAGATATTTAATTATTTCACAGATATCTACAGATGTTACCTCTGTTTTATTTTTCTTACTTCATTTTCTCTTTCTCTATATTATCTGGCATAAATACAAAAATAATAGAACAGCCTGAAGATTGAGGGCAACAATTTCTGCTTTGGAGGCAAAGTGTAGATTATCTGGGTCAAATAATTTACTTCCTGAATTGACTCAATCTATCAAAAGGAAATTAATATTGGAAGGGAAAATAGAAGAAAAGGAATTTAACAGCTTATAATGCACTTTTAGCTGTTCAAGGGCAAAATGAAATTTAATACTTCCTAGGTTCTCAATTAAACCTTTTCTGAAGATTGATATCATTAAAAATATCAGGACTAATATTTACGTTTTTAATAATTTACAATTTGTATTTGAAATGCTGAATGCATAAAAGAAGTGTACTTTTTTTAACCTCACATTTAAATTAAACGTGTATGAATCTCTTTTTCACAAGATTGTGTAAATTATGAAATATTTTTGTGTGATGAAAAATTACTATAGACAGCCATTTTATGTTAATTCACATATAATTTGTGAGATATTTTGAAATCTACAATTTTAACACTTTTGATTTGCCTACATAAGAAAATAACAAATTTAGGACTGTTGTGTAACAAATAGTACAGAACACAGACATCTAAATATTTCCAAATAACATTTTTTAAATTAGACGTTATAGTAAGAACACAGTTGTAAGAAGTTACACTGTCTAATGTATTATATAATATTAATCATACACGAGCATAACATCTTCATTTTGTATTATTTTTATACATTTTTAATGTTTATTTATTTTGAGAGAGAGAGAGAGAAAGACAGAGTATGAGAGACGGAGGGAGAGAGAGGGACAGGGGTACACAGAATCCAAAGCAGGCTCCAGACTCTGAGCTGTCAGCACAGAGCCAGACATGGGGCTAGAACCCACTAATCACAAAATCATGACCTGAACCGAAGTCAGAGGCTTAACTGACTGAGCCACCCAGGTGCCCCAAAACAGCTTAATTTTTCAAGTCAAATGCATGCAATGGAAATGCCAGATTTTAGTCCACCGTAGAGTATTGAATTCTTTCCCTTGAAGCTTTCTTAGCTTCATGAGAAAATCATAAACAATAAGACGCCAAAAATTAAGGTAAAAGTGTTCATATTTTGGAGTTTTTTAGTGATTTTCAGAAACCATATAAAATGTAAACACCAATTTTAAGAGCTTTGTATATTTCTTGGAATTTGACTTTTTATAAATACCAAGAGTCTATTTCCCTGATTGTCATACAGAACCACAGGTGTACAGGGAAAAGGGTTATAGAGAGACTAGAAGTTTTCCTGCATAATGATGAATTTTAGGAATTGCCTTTTAGGAAAGAGAGATCACCTTGAATTTTTACTAACTCTTCCTGTGTGAAGAAATTGCTTTCTGATAGCAATCCCCGTGCTGATAATATAAATTACATTTTTCTTATTTCGGTTGATATTGCATGGATTTATCCGTATACATACGACTCATTAGCTTGATCAATCTTAGGTAAGATTTCACAATCCTACAGGGACCAGCCTATTCAGGAGAGATGTCCTGGATATATGTAGGCATTTAGATTAGTCTGTTCCTCACCCCTGTGAAGAGGTCCAACTCCTCTTTTGAAGGGATTCAGAGGTTTTACTAGAAATGGTGTCTTCTTGAGCAGTTTTGCATCTGTTCTTGCTGACAGTATACTTGTGGGTACCAAGCCTTGTTTTGCCACAGGGGAGAAGTGGAAATGGTTGGTAGATGGGCAGATAAGAAGCTAAGAGAAGAGGGCTAAGCTAAGAGGAGAGGAACACTATTGTTCCCTGGCAGCTTCACGAGAATTCTGTTTGGCCACTTATCTATCCAGTGTAGTTTCCTGAAGTCTGTCAGTTTGAGTCAGCAGTATGAGAGTTTTTCTCTGGAGTACCCCAAAATTCTGAAGATAACAAGAGCAGCTTTTATCCATAGACCTCAGAAAATTAGGCAAACTGAAGGATCTAGGAGACAAGAGAATCTAAATTTTAAAATGCTATATTTTTTCAACTTAAAATGTTTTCTTAGTGTGTTCGACTTGTTATTAAGAAGAAAAGAACACAGGATATTGTGTTTTAGAGAGAAAGCCAATAGCTACGATAAAATGCAAGTGAATTACATTTGTAGAATACATTTAGGTATGCAAGACTTGATAAAGTTTTAAAAATTAATGATGGACTCCAATATTTCTAAGTATTTGGTTTATAATTAGCTTACATTGTGTTTTCATGATAACAATATGTAACTATTTTTCTGATCATTCAAAAAAGACTCTGGCTACATAACATATATTTAATTAATACTTTTAATCATGTACATATTATGTGCTTTTTACTTTGGCTAATATACATGGGTTTTTAAAAATAAAATAGTTTCTGATATCCAATAACTTACCAAAAAGTTGAAGATTATTGATACTGAGATTAGTAAACATGATAATATTGTAACTAATAGCAGTATATACTTATTCAATATAGAATAGGGCAACAAAAATAAAGCATGGGATGATAATTTTGTAAGTTTTAATCTTATAGTTTGTCATAATAAGGAAATATATGACAAATGTAGGGTTTAGTCTATGCCTATGCAAATAATTATAGCTTTCTAAAACAAAGGACTGTTATGTCTGACACTGTAAAGCATAGCTTTATAATATAAAGCGCATATGCACTTTTATGTTTATTTATAATTAATATAAATTGCCTCAAACCTCTCATCAATAAATAATTTTATGAAAACCAATTGCTGTGACATGAATGAATGTGTAAATGAAAGATACCTATCTCCTGGACATTCCCAGGCCTAACTTCCAGTGACTGAGAGATTGGAGGTTACATACATATCATATCTAAGTATCAACTTAAATTTATGCAAGGAAAGTACACCTAGAAATATAAAAGGGGAAGGGTTGTATCCAGACAGTGGCTGAGGTGCACACTCCTAACTTTTACCCTGAAAATTTATTTTGACATTTCATAAAGTTAAGTATTTTCTAGAAGGACAGTACCAGCTGTAGAGATTGAAAGAAAAGGTCATTTGTACACATTAGAAATGTGTACTAGCATGGTTAGAAATATTGTTTTAAATGCTAATAGTAACTACTGAAGAGTCAAAAGGTATTGTCTCTGAAAGGAAAAGAATATATAATCGAGAGCATTTATGTTTTCTTGTTCTTGTAATGCCTTCTACTGTAACAAAATTATTCAGTTTTTAACTTTGTGGCTCTATGTTTAACAAATTTAAAACATTTAAAAATAATAATAATAATAAAACTTCTAAAGATTGCCCCGAAGAAAAATGGGTAAAAGACCTGATAGGCACTTGAAAATTTAGATTTAAAGTCTAAATGATTGATAAATACATGAAAAAAATGCTCCAAAGCATTAATCATCTAGGAAACACAAGTTAAGTCCATAACACTCTCTAGAATGGCTTACAAGAACAATAAAAAGACAGAACCAAATGGTGAGAAGACTGAGTTTTCACCCACAGCTGATGAGGAGTATAAATTGGTACCACCACTTTGGAAAACTGTTGGCGGTGTCTCCTGAAGCTGAACGTAGGCATCAGCACATGACCCCGCCACTTCTTTCCTGTGCATATGCCTACCGGAAATGTATTTCTTCATGTTCAAGAAAAGACACACTCTGAGATGTTCATAACTCTCAGTTTTAAATTCCATAAATGGCAACTAAAAGTAGAATGGCTGAGTGCATTCTGATGTATTTATGCATCCAAATGCTGAGCAGCAAGGAGAATGAAAGAGCTACAATTACATGGTTGAATCTCACAAACTTAATGTCAAGAGGAAGAATCAAATCATAAAAGATATATCCTATAAGATTCAATTTATGTAAAGTTAAGCACCACAACTGATGTATGGTGTCATAATTCAAGATAGTGGTTGTTTCCATTTGGGGGGCTGTGACTGGATTGGGGGTCTGAGTGGGGCTTTAGGGGTGTGCTGGTAGAATCTAGTTTCTTTGATACAGATGCTGGTGGTGTGAGTGTGTTCAGTTTGTGAAGATCCATCAAATTATGATCAGAACTCTTTTTTTATATCTAAGTTAGATTTCAAGATAGAGATTAAAATAAGTAAGCAATAAAAAAGCAACATTTCCTAGAACTGGAGAAACATATAAATCTTCAGACTGAAAAATCTAACTCATTGACAAGTAGGTTCAATGCTCACTTGAGTTGAGATCTGAATGACAAGGAGTTTTATGAATTCTGAAGAAAGAGTTTTCCAGCCAGAAATAGCAAGTATAAGGGTGCCATGTATGTTTTGAGCAACAAAAAAATTAGAACCTGACGGAATGTGAGGGAAAGTACTCAGGGGGCAATCAGATTGTGAAAGATGTGTTACTTGTCTTTGGCAATGTTAGCAAGTTTGGATTACATTGAACATGAGGGTTTTATGCAAAGTAGTAGTATAAACTGATTTACATTTTTAAAAGACCACTTTGGCTGCTCAGCAGAGAATGCATGGGAGACAGAAGCTGGAGATGATTTAGGAAAGGCATTCTAGTATTCTCGGTGAAAAGATCATAATGCCTTCAACATTGGTTTTAGCAATGGAAATGAGCAGAAGTAGATTGAATCTGGAAATATAGAGGAGGTAAAAATGCTAAAATTTGCTTATGATACTTTAGGCAAGATAAAAAATCAGCTCATAAATTACTCTCAGTATTTGTTTTGAGCAGTGTGTGGACGATGGTAGTGTTTACTGAGTTGGAGTGTGTAGAGATATCAACAATTTAAAGCATCAAGGAGCAAGACTATTTTGTTTATATTAAGTTTGAGACCTCCAGACTCTTGCAGATGCCTGCTTAAATGCTCTGTAGAACAATCAGTTTTTTACAGTTGTGAAAAACATCGACCATGCTTATATAAAAACTTCATCGTGAAATCATTCCCTGTCCTTTTAAAGAGAGCCAGATCCCCTTCCCAAGCTGTTTGCTTGCTTCAGAGATGTGAGGATTCACTATAGTATGCATCCATGTAGTCAAAACTTTTTTTTTTTTTTTTTGCTTCTCTGTGTTCTTAACATTAATTAATTCAGTATGGTGTTGGCATCCTTGCTAGCTTCAGTCTGTCACCAAGTAGGTGTAAATATACTTTGTTTACTTCAAATATCTCTTTCCTTAGGAGAAGTTCTTTTCAGGAGGTTGCTTGAATCTTCCTATAGGTAGGTATCCCTTTTATCAGTTTCTCAATTAATCTTCTGATGTACATGAACATAACTAAATCTAAAGAACACAAACCTTGGGTCTAAGAGAGCACACCTGGTAACTCTCAGGCCACAATCCACTGCTGTGGCTGGAGACTTTTCTACAATAATCCAGGAATCTCAAATTTTTGAAAAAATGAATATTCCTGTAAGTCAAATAATTTGGTGTCTCTAAAGATCTTAGTTCTCCTTGAGAGGCAACAACACTTTCTTCAGTGAAAGAGGTATATATAACCTTTCTACTTAACACACCAGAGGCTGGGTAAGAAAAGCCAAATTCCATGTCTCTTTCATGAAAACAAGTGTTATCAACAAGTCTAACTTTCCTTTACTAGGATTAGGTCAGGTATATTCAGGCGTTAGTTAACTTCATTACTACAATAACAGGTTCAAAGATCACTGCAAATGGGACTTTTTATAGTACTGGGGAGCTAGTTTATTCCATAAAAAGTTAATTTATGGATATGGATTGTCCAACTCCCCCCCCCGCCTCGGGTCACTGCATAAACTGCACTTTCTTTGTACCATGACATTAATTGGACTCCTAGTTTTCTTTCCCTAGGGACCCCCAAATCATGCCAAGATTATCTACCTCTCTACCTCTCTACTCTGGCATGCACTAATAGACATATAAGCAAGGAACTTCATTCTTCATGATTTAGTACATTAAATCCATGGAAAATAATGATCTGCCATTGATTTTTCTTTTTCCTGGAATCTGGAGTTTCTCATTATGTCAAGCTCTCATAAAATTAGAGTATTTTTTTCCCATTATTTTAACTTCCCTAGCTATGCATTTGTGTCTAATCCTTTGTGTCTATTCCATAATCTTCAATCATCGTTTGACTTAGTGTTAAATTGCTGACTTCACATGAGTACATCCAGAGAAGTAGCTTGGCAAAAACTTCACATGGTCAAATCACTGTAAAATACTCTTTGTCTCTGTAATATGAAATATATGATTAGATTATTCAAATGCTAGTTCATTCGGTGTAGCAAAAACCAGCCAAGACGAATTGGCTATTGGTTATTTTATTCTAAGCATTCATTTCTTCAACAATATTTTTTATAGTCATTATTATTTAAATATTGAAAGGATTACACATGATTATACTTTAGCACATAATTAGTCATGGTTTAATGTATAATTCTGTTTTCAAAGAGAACACATTTTGTGACCAAGGTAGTGAAGATAAGAATTAAAAGGTAGCTTGACTCCTTTATTTGTCTAAGTAAGTCTAAAACATTCCATAAAACATGGTAGAAGAGGATGGATAAATAGGCAACAGACAGTTTACAAAGAGGCTTATAGGTTATGCTAGAGAGCTCACACACACACACACACACACACACACTTTTGTGCACATTCACATTTGTTTTTTTGGGTGAAAAGTTCCCTTTCTAGTCCATTCTGTTAGCCTTCTGTTTCTATAGTTTAATCAAACCAGCAGAGCTAAATAGGAAATGGTAAACAATGCCAACATAGACTTTGAAATCTCTGAATAATGTTTTGAGAAATAGAACTGCCTCCTTTCAGAAGCAGTTGCTGTTGTGCTTGGAGATATATTCCATTAGAGTATGACCTGAATTTGAACTTCTAATGTCTATTTTGAACATAAAACATAGCAGAATCACTTTGGTATATTCTTCAAACAATGTAAGAAAATAATTCTAACATGTAATTGTTTTGAGTAGGAAAACTTTTTTCTTTCTCCCTAAACCAAATCTTCGGGAAGTTTAAATAGTTGGACCACAGGCTCTCATGACGTCACCTCTACCCATCTGTTGACCAGTAAAGTATGTAGGAAGAAATGAACTAAACCTCCTCTAAACCAGTGTTTGAAAATCTTAACTTACAATGTGGTGCAAAATGCCACTCTCTGCTTGAGGTTATCAGGGTTCATCAGTTTGCAGACATGGTTTTATTAAAAATTAGGAGGCCAGATGATGTATTTTGTTATCGTATCTAAACATCCTGGCTGCTACTCTATATCAGATTCCTATGAAAGTACAGAAACCAAATGATAGATAACTATGGGGCTTATTTTATTTTCAACAGAAAAATTCAATTTCTGAGAAATACATTTGAATAAGTTGGTCTTGACAAACATACAAATTAAAGATAGAAAATAAGCAATATATGTGGTAATTTAATTTATTACTTTGCAAAGTACCTCTGATACATATCAAGGAAAGAAAATTATCTTAATGTGTATAATGCGATGTCAGGCTGGTTCATATCTGATTTTGGTAAAGCCTAGAGAAGCCAAGGGGGGAAAATAGGCTAGAATTAAATAGGTTAGGAACAGAAATGCAAAACAATATTAAGGGGTAAGTTGCATATTTGATTAGTTTTGTTTTCTTAATTATTTATGAGTATTAATGAAAATATATTATGTAACTCTCCAGGACTAAAATCCTAAGACTTTATATTTTCTGTGTACTGAAGAGTTAGGGGTGCCACACATTATTAGCTTGATCTCTATTGACCTCTGGCTCACTGTATACATTTTTGGCTATATTTCCATTCAAATTACTTAAATTGTATTGTTTCCTAGAAGTCATGATTTCAGTTTGTCTTGATATATTTTTCTTTTAAGTAGTTTTAATAAATCTATGTTTAAGTTCACAAAATTTATTTTAAATCACCAGGATATATACTGACATAAGTTTTTACACTGACTGGGCACAGAAGCTTTTCTTTATTGATTTAAGAGACTTCCCTGATTTCCAGAGTTCGAAGTGTGATCTCATGAGATTTAAGGCCTGTAAAACTTTGTATCTCAATGAAATAATCCTGTCTCATCACAGCAAACAGGTGTTGACCTTGTCTGGTTAGGCTCACGGTAGTTCTGGATGGATTCACTTGGCTAATGGACCAAATTTGAGGCTAGGTCTACATACCCAAAATAGAAAGAGAAAGAAGGTTCCTGATTGCAAGTACAAAACTATGTCCACCTGAGTTTGTTCTGTTTAGAACAAAAGTTTCTTGGAGAAGAGAATTTGTGTAGTTGAACTTTGAATTTTCAATTCTTCAGATTATATATGACACATGAAAGCAAGTAGTAAATGTTTCAAGAGTGAATTACAGCATGATTATTTGAATTATAAATTATTTGAATTTGAATTATTTGAATAAATGAATCAATTCATTTATTGATTTATAAACTGATGAATGCCACAGAACATAATGAAATCAAATATCTTCTTTGTCCATGCTTTTATATTGACATTTTTTTTCCCTAATCTTGTATTTCCCTTGATTCTCCTGCAAATTTATGAATTTAGCTATTATTATTCACTTTTTACAAATAGTAAAACAAAGGCTAAGGGACAAGAAATGATATACCCATGGGGAGACAGAAAGGAAACAATGAGACAGATTAAAGTACAATATTCTGTCTTCAGAACATTATATTTTCACTCCTTCCTACTACCTTGAAACTTTATACCTATAAAGTGAATATATACAATAGATGAACATATATAAATAACATATGTATATATACTCATTTTATAGGTAATTATATACATATCCATACCTATGTATAGGTTTACATACTTTTGCCCTCTCTCAGGTGAGAGCCAAATGTGTCAATAAATATTAATATACTTTGACTATTAGAAGCCTTATAAAAAAGGAGAGTGATGTTATGATTTCCCACCTCTATATTCTGATACATGATGACACCCACTCGGATGTATTTTTTCTCTATCTTAGTCTACTATAATCTTTGGCATCATTTAAGAAAACACCAAATACCATATCATCTCTAGCTTTGATACAGAAAGCTTCTCTGAACACAAAAGCCAACTCTAGTTATCTCCTCATCTCATTTCCAAAATTATGTGTACTACTAATTCTTTTTATCAGATACTACTAGTCCCTCCTAACACATCTGTAGTGTCTCAGAAGCCATGAATAATACTTCTTATAGATCCACGCTCCTCCTACAGCCTAGCCTAGCCTTGCAAATGACGAGTACTTAAATAAGTGTTCCTCAAGACAGTTTTAAAAGACTCAATAATACAGCTTTTCAAATTTCCTATTAAGAAGAAAAATACTGTCTAGTCAGTTGTATAGTTTCTTCCTTCCTTCCTTCCTTCCTTCCTTCCTTCCTTCCTTCCTTCCTTCCTTCCTTCCTTCCTCCTTCCCTCCCTCCCTCCCTCCCTCCCTCCCTCCCTCCCTTCCTTCCTTCCTTCCTTCCTTCCTTCCTTCTTTCTTTCTTTCTTTCTTTCTTTCTTTCTTTTGTTTTGTTTTGTTTTGTTTTGTTTTTATTTTGAAGCAGAAAGCAAAGTAGCTGCAACAGCCATGGAGCTCAGGGCTTGTTAAAAAAGATTGTAAATCTGAGCTAGTATTGTGCATTTTTATGCCCAGGAAAAACCTCCATTCTTCAGAACATTCTTAGGTAAATATAATAAGGACATCACGGAAATAAGCTGTTGCTTTGGACTGTTTCACATCATCTTCAGACACTTTTTCTGAGAACTAATTGTGTATAGTGTTGTATTACATGGTGTCACGGAGAACTGCCCATACTCAGTTCCAGCGCAATGATCGGCACAATTCTGAAACCTACTCCCCAGAGAATATTGATTCTGATAATTTGTTAAAATCATATAGATACAAGTTCTAGAATCTTATGAGTGTAGTGCTAGAATATTCTCTTGTCATTCTAATAAGCCTTGGGTAAGCTGCAAAATAATTTTCCTCTTTTCAGATTGTGAAATATCCAACTCTTTATTTGACATAAACACTTACCCAGATACATCTCCCATTATGCTCTGTTTCACTATTAACTCGAAGAGTACTGAAATCCCAGTAGATGCTTTTGTACAACAGAAGACAATATGGCGTTGCTCACGGGGAAGAAGTGGCTAGGGTGCTATGTTGCGTTTAATACTTCTTTAGCCAATAAAAAATCTACTGGGCCAAAGGGAAGAATTCTTCTCTTAGGATAAACAAAATCCCACAG
Source organism: Paguma larvata (assembly GCA_030068075.1). NCBI lineage: Eukaryota > Metazoa > Chordata > Mammalia > Carnivora > Viverridae > Paguma > Paguma larvata. The sequence continues at coordinate 34,895,660 of CM057838.1, read as the reverse complement.
ATATTCTATAGTCCTATTTTGTTGCTAAGGGAAATGCCTCCATAAAACAAACTCTGCACGCCTCTCAAATCAGAGATGCCATCATCCATTACATTAATGCCAGCATACTTTAACTTCATGAAATGCATTTCCTGCTGTTATCACAAAACACACTAAGAGAAGCTATATAGTATTAATACAAATGGAATAACGGGCAGAAATGCCTTGTTCATTGATTTCAAAAGTAACCATGTTCTCTACATGCATAAACATGTATCAGTACCAAATTCAATTTAGTTTCTTACTAGCACTCATACCGGTATAATCTTTTCCTCCACTTTCATTTATTGTCTCATGGAGGGATTTTGCAGATAATCTGTGTTCTGCATGAAACATGGATTCTATCTGTGAGGCCCTGGATCAACATTTGTTGATAGATCACTGAAAGGAATCAGGTGATGGCACAACAGGATCAGGATTACGACTCAAAACTGGCAAGTAATGTGTGGCCTTAAATTCTGTTTGTGTATATTTGTATGCATTAAGCATTATTATTGACCCTGACCGTTTCTTTTATAACACAAAGTTCTTATGTCAAGGAGTCTTGGATTTGCAGAATCTTGGAGTACTAGCACAAAGTGCCGTTGTGCTTGACAGGTGCCGTAATGTACATTAGAGGAGGGGCTCCATGCATGTTAGATTCAATGCATCACTCGAAATCCATGCACGACTGCATCACTGAGGGCACTGCAGGTGAGCAGACTCTGGGAAAACTCTAGAGCTTACAGGCTTCCAATTAAGATGGACGGCAAGTAGGAAATCTGCCATAATGTAAAAGAATATTGAGGGCTTACCTTGATGGAGTATAAGAATGACTCCAGATTCCCGCATTGTAGAAATGTGAGTATGAGCTTGCCAGGAAGCAGACTGTGCCCCCAACAACCTCGCACACGTTAATAACATCTTGCGAGACCTTGGTTTATTCAAAGTATTTCTTGAAGGGGTGTTTGGAAGGCTAGAATGGATGTGAGATATCTTCCTGGGTAAACCATACATCCTTTAGGTGCTGTTTAGATACTGGAATGTGGATTCTATTTTAACTGGGAAAGCATAAGGAATTCAGAATTGCTGTAAAGATTGTGTTCCAGATGAAGATGCATATTGAGGGTGCAAATAAAAACTTAATGACATGACTCTGGAAGCACTGGGTTGTCTTTTCAGGTATTTGATAATTCACTCCACCAGATTTCCCATCTATAAAGGATGGGTCACCAATCAGTTGGTCCAAATATGAAAGTCTCAAAGGGATTTTTATAAAGTAAACTTAAGCCACATGTTATGCTCAGCCACAGTAAGAAACGTCCAAATTAAGCTGCGTATGTAATGCAGATCTTGTTGGTTAAAATGTGGTGATGGTTGACCCTCATTAAAATGGTAAGTGTCCTTCTTTCCCTCATCCACAGTCTACTCACCAGAGACAAACTTATTTTGCCTGTTCTTTAAATACCTTTTAGGTGACCCTGGTGTCACATTTAAGAATGATAATGTACAATTTTCTATCGAAATGTAACTACGCTCTTGATGCCTCACATCAAGATAAAAGACATAATAGATTCATTGACAGTCCTAATTCTCAGTCAGTAACTGTGTCCTCTGGCAGGCTGCTGCCAAGACAATACTATTCAGCGACAGTCGTCAATTGTATACTGCCAATACAGACTTTTCTTGGTGATTAGAGTTCTTCTGTAGCAGACTAATGGATGACTTTAATCCTTTTTAAGTTGGCTCTAAATTTACAACACTTTGCTGACTCTGTAAAACAATACATAATATAGTCTTCCATCTTTGCTGGTGTGTGTGTTTCCAGGGTCCATTCATCAGCACGATGCCTGATTTTTTAAAGGATGATTTTGGAGCAGGCAGCCAATTACGATAGAGATATTCGGGACAGGAGAGAAACATTTCACTGTCAAATGTCTTGTTTATGTTCATAAATGACATTCACGTCCCCCGACGCCATTTTTTATGTGTTCTGGAAGTTTTATATTAGCTTGACTTGGTGGTCTTTCCTGGCTTCTCAGTGTGACTGGTCTTAAACAATTCTCAGAAGTAACTGGCATTCGTTGTCGGCACCTTCTCTCCCGCTGAATTCAGAATCAAAGTAGCGCTTTGGCAGATTAGAAAATCGCCATTAACACCTCAGCTGTAACTCTTCTCCCTAGCAAATCTTACCTGACCCCATGTTTCTTATGTTTCCTTATAACTCTTCTTTTGCTTTTCAGAGAAAAGCATTCTGACAATCAAAGAAGAGTGGGATGATAAATAGCTTGAGGCATTGACCTTCCAGTGGTAATTTCATGCTAATAGCAAGCCCCTGGAATAAATGCCTCAAAATAAAGCAATGAATTATTAAAGATAGTACTTCATAAAGTATGTCTCTACACTTGGGGAGTGCTTTTGAAGGAGTCCCTCTGTTACTCTCAAATATGTTCAGATAATGGCTATCTACTCCTGCTGCTCATAAGGGCATATACACATATTTAAGAAGAACACTGAAGTTGCTTCTATTTGAGATTAAAAAAAAATATTTTTTCATATGTTAATGAATGCAAATTAACATTAACTTTTGATACATTGGGAGAATTGTTCCATTTTAAGATTTTAAATATGGTTCTTAACTAGTTCTGAAAAATATCTCTCAAAATTATTTGGGCAGACCTGACTAAAATACTATGCAATCAAGAATGTACTTAAAAAAATGTATAAAGGATATGCCTTAGTTTTAGGAATACACTGTATGTGTTTGTGTGTATATACGTGTGTATAAATATATGTACAAATATGTATATATATATAAAAATACACACATATGGGAAAACATACATATTCAGAGAGAATAAAAATGTCATATATACACTTTGAATTGTGGAAAACTGTAAGCATTTGTTAAGAAAATGTACATATATTTCCAGAATTAATTATACATATTTTGCCTAAATAACAATAGCATATAAATTTACTTTATTAAAAGTACTTTCATATTGTATCTCCTTCTCACACATATACCCAACTTCATAGTGCGTATAAAAACTGTCAATAAAGAGAAACTCTAGCTCAACCTTAAAAACCCTAACATTATTAATAGCATATGAATAGATATTCCAAAATTCATCAAAACACGTATATATAACAGCAACCTGTTTTACCTGTGGGCAGATTCACAGTAGTTTCTTTGGAATTTTTCATTGCCTGCTATTTGCCCTCTTTAAAGACCTTGTCATTTTAAAGGTTAGTGTGCTGTTAATGATATTTCTTAAAAAAGTTAAGTTATCCTAAAGAACAATATAAGATTGTGACAAGAACCACAGAAAACAATAAATAAAATACCTCAGCAACTTGGATCCTGAAAAGTTTCTGCATATTTTATGACCTTTTAATATGTCTTACTCGAACGATCCCTTTAAATAGAGGCTAATAGATTTGTGGTTAGCATTTTTCTCCCACACTCATTTGGTCCTAGCAGTTCTTGGCGCTCCCTAGAGGCATGTAACTTTCAGGCTTCACTACTACAGTGCTTTGAGCACACTGATTTCTGTCAGAAACCTCCAGGGAGAATACATCGTAACAATGAGACTGGCAGCCCTCAAAATTCCAAAAGAAATGTAAGATCTTGGAGATTTCCTAGGAGAAAAGAAACAATGTCGCATTGAAAAATTAAGCAGAAAATAGTTCCCCTACTTCCTTATTTCCTTTTCAGTAAAGGTAGCAAGTGCAAGGTATGATACTTAGAAATTTGGATACATGAAATAGGTGGAAATTTGGATTGTTAGATCATTCACCTAAACTTTGGCATGGCATTGCCTCACTTGACTGTTAACACAGTAATTAAGTCTTAAGTGATAGGGCTGCAGCATTCTAACATGAGAACCATCAGATTGAATATACTAGCATAATTTTAATTGGGAGGTCTACTACTGAATAGATTTAATAACTCGAGTTACTTAATGCTTTATTTCTATAATCCAGCTAAATTCTGCTAACTAATATGCACTAAACACCTACTATGTGCAAGATGTTCCCAAAGACAAATATTAAAATTTAATTAATGTTTTTACATTTAAATAAAATTATGGGAATTTTGATTCAAGGCAAGATAAACACTTGAATTACGTGGATAAACACATTATTCCACTGAATACTATTATACAATCTGAATAGATGCATAACACAGCTAATAAAAAATTCCAAAAATCAAATAGTAGCAGGTGGATTTGGCAGATCGAATAGAAAATATTACTGAAATGAAAGGAGTTTACCAATATCTGTCTGATGTTCCCCAACCCTGTTTCAGAGGAGCTTGAAATCTGGAAGTGGATATCACTACAGAAAGAGAGATCTTTAGGAGAAGTCCTCTAGTTTTGGTTTGAGGAGTTGTTTTTTTTTTTTTACAGTTTAGATTGTAAACATAGGCTGTATAACCAAACCAATGTGAGTTCACTCTTGATGAGTCACAGAAACTATACCAAGTGAGCTGTTTTACAAAGGAAACTTGATTTAGAGTAAACGATATTATGGAGAATAAATTCCAAAGCCATGACCCCTTGAGCAAGGGAAAATGGGTTCCTTTTATTTAGGGTTAGTATGAATATTTTGATTGGGAAGCTTCATTGTATGCAGAGGTAGACATAAGATCATGCAATCACCTTAAAGAAACCATATATATATGTTATATATAGATATAACTAAATATATATATATTTAGTTAGTTAGTTATGTAAATGAGGCTGGCGCTCCCCTTTGGACAGAGATTTTAGTATTATAATGAGGTAAAGGTCATTCTAGACGTCACGCATGGTCCATTTGTGCAGGTTGGAGACAGAGGTTTAGCTCAAGCCGGTCTAGGTGGCCTGGGCCAGCGGGAGGTCTTGTCAGGGCAATAGATGTCACCTGAGGGGTCGTGTCAAGTTTCATTTGCCTAAGTTAGGAGATAAACTGTAAAGAAGAGTGTAAGGAGACGTGTAAGACCAAGGTTGGTGAGCAGAAGCAGGTGGCAGTAAAGGTCAGCTCCTGGGGACTGGGACAGCTGCAGCATGGTCCTGTGTTCACACAAGAAGGGGAGACTTCTTCAGTCAGAGAAGCTGTGGTTCCAGAAGATGACAGGTGAACCTCCATTGCTTTTTTTCTTTCTCTGTCTTCTTGCCATTTGGCCCCAGATGAGGTCACAGTAATGTTAAGAGTTCAGCAAAGAGGTTAAAGATCTAGCTTTCTAGAGAAAGGACCAGGAGGGCCCTAAGAAAACCTGAACTGAAAGAGATCATAAAAAGAGGGAAGCCTAGAAGAGTGACCCATAATGTTGCTTGTAAACACCTCTGTGTTCACCTTGGATTTGAGTACGCATGGATCTGACGTTAAACAGCATACTCTGGGAGTTAAACAGACAGACGGATTATCACTTAATTCCCAAAATTGCCAGTGAAAGACTTACATACAGCAAAGGTTTAAATAGCACAGAAAAAGCATTAATAAGGGAATTGGCATTAAAATCTGTATGTAGAAGGTAGGTTAGACTTGTGGCCAGAAGCTGTATCTCTGAGTTACATGCTAAAATAAAAACATCCATAGAATTTGAACAAGGCCAAGGGGCTCATAGCATGATACAACATCCAGGATAAAATTGAAAATTACTAAGCTTATGAGGAATTTGGAGAATCCTGCCTTGCATGGGAAATGCAAAACCTAAGAGAACCATGACAAAATAAGGCCAGTAAAGGATTGACATGGTATCAAGTTTCTGTTTCCACCTGAGGTAGGAAAATATTGATTTGAAATGGATTGTAAAAAGCTAAATATGTACACTGTAAAACTTCGCAATCCCCAACCCTTCCCCCAAAAAAGATACACAAAAACTTTATAGATATATAAGATACAGTCAAACTAAAAATATATACACAAAGAAAAAGAAGGTACAAAAGAAGAAAGAAAAATGGAAAACAGAGGTTATAAAAAATAACAAAAGCTTAGATGTACAACAAAGTATATCCATATAAAATGTAAATGGCTTGAACAGACCAATTAAATTAGGATTGTCAAAATGGATTAAAAGAAAAATCATGACCAAAAGAGGTTCTATCTATAAAAAACTTATTCCAATGTAATTCTCACTTCCAAGAAGATGGAAATTATATATAAGTGCTTTAAAATATAAGAAGAAAAACTAATAGAGCGGAAACAGCTGGAGATTTCAACTCTTCTCTATTAGTAATAGAAAATAGATACAGAAATTCAGAAAGTATGTACAACTGAATTAAAACATCCCGCTGGATCTAAATGACATGTAGAGAACACCACCCCAAAACATGAGAATACATAATTCTTTCACATATGTATGGAATTTACTAAGGTAGGCTATATTGTGGGTATTAAGAAAAATTTTATTTAGATAATTTAAATCATACACATAAAACGGCATTAAGCTAGAAATTAATGACAGAAAGATAATAGAAAAAATGCAAAACATTTGGAAAGTAAATATAACACTCTTAAATAATCTATAGTACAAAGAGGAAATTTCAAGGTAATTTAGAAAATATTTTTAACCAAATAAAAATGAAAATACAGGTATATGTGATATAAAACTAATGAAATTATTTAGTGTAAGTACTTATATTAAATGCTCATTGTAAAAAAAGAAAATGATTTCAAATCAATAGCTTAAACTTTCATCCTAACAATCTATAAACCAAGCAGATGAAAGGAATAAAGAAGAAAACAGAAATAAATAATATTGTAAAGAGAAAAAATGTAGAGAAAATCAATATAATCAAATGCTAGTTCTTTTAAAATATCAATAAAATTGATTAAACTTTAGTGAGATTGACAGGAAAAGAAGAGAAAAGGCAAGAATTTCAAGGTCAGAATTAAGAATGGCTATTACTACAGACCCCCAAAATATTGAAAGGATTATATGTATTTTCAACAACTTTGGAATGAAACCAGTACCGCCTGGATAGTGAAGTTAGTGAAAGATTCTCCAAGAAAAGATAACAATAGATGAATATCATTCATGAACCTTAATTAATCTTCCAAACAACTACTTCTATACTGAATCCAACAATATATAAGAATAATATACCATAACTTAATGACATATATATGGAAGTCTTATTCAGTATTCAAAAATTGATTAATATATTAACAGTCTACCATGTAGAGAAGAAATGAACATTATATTAATTAATGAATGAAAAGTATTTGGCAAAATCTACCTATCTATTCATTAAAAAAAAACAACTATCAGAAAGCAAATAATTAAAGGGAATTTCCTCAAACTGATAAAGTTGAAGAACATAGCAACATCATTCTTAATGTTCAAAGACAGAATGCCTTCCCCCTAAAAGTAGGAACTGGGCAAGAATTGTAACTTTTACCATTCTTATCCAACAATGTCCTAGAAGGCCTTGCCAGTATATTATAACAAGACTAAAAGTATAGAGATGAAAAAGGAAGAAATTAATATGTACCTTTCCTTGTATATTTGATTCTCCATGTAGAAAACACCAGAGGATCTACTGTAAAGATATCTCCTATAATTAGTAAGTTCGATTGCAAAGCCACAATATACAAGGTCAACACATACAGGTAAAAAAAAATTACTGTGTTTTAACACACTAACAATAATTATAAACAACTTTTTAAATAATGCCATTAATAACAGCCCCCCTAAACAAATAAAAAGATACTTAGATAGAAATTTACCAAAACATGTACAAGATCTATAAGCTAAACATTAGGAAAGCTGATGAAATATATCAAAGAATTCATGTCATGTTTACATACTGGTAGACCCAATATAGTAAGATTAAAAATTTTCACCATATTGATCTATATAAATAACACAATTCCACACAAAATCTTAGCAGAAAGTTTTGTAGTTATAAATAAGATGGTTCTAATATTTATACAGAAAGGCAAATGAACTAGAATAGGCAAAACAATTTTAGAAAAGAGTAAAGACAAAGGGATTACACTACCTGATTTTAAGACTTAACTGTGAAGCTGCAGTAGTGAAGACCGTGCTCTATTGGCGAAGAGATAGACACATAGATCAATGGAACAGAGTAAAGTCTCCCGAAATAGACACAATTGATTTTTGGTGAATGTTCAAAGGCAGCTCAATGGGCTGGGAGAAAATATTTGCAAATCACGTGTCTGATAATGGACTTTTATCTTGGGTACATAGACAACTTTCAAAACTTAACACTAAAAAAGCCAAATAACTCACGTTTAAAAAGTACAAGTGGATTAGAAACTTTACCAAAGGAGATTTATGGTTGACAAATGAGCACATAAAAAGATGGTCATTGCTAGTTAGCGAAATGCAAATGAAAACTAGGATGTGGTTCCACTCCAGATGATTCAGGGGATACCAAACGCTAGCAGCTGACAGTAAGTCTTCATGGATTAATGCAGGCAGTGCAAACTGTGTAGTCTAGAAAACAAAGTTTGACATTCTCTACAAAGTTAAATTTCTTTCAACTAGTGAATGGATAAACACATGGTGGTCCATCTGCACAACTTGATATTACTCAGCAATAAAAGGGACAAACTCAGATGAATTTCAAGGATATTATGCCAATTTAAAGAAGTCCAAAAATTTGCGTAGTTCCAGTTACATGAAAGTCTCAAAAAGACAAACCATTTAATGAACAGATTAGACTTTGCAAAGGTGAGGACCTAACTATAAAGGACAAAAATAGGGAGGTTTTTGTGGTGATGATAATTGCTTTCTTTTTTAAATCCAGAATGTAGTGGTAGTCGCACAAATATATGTAGAATTTAACGTTCATAGAATTCTACAATAAAAACGAAAATATTAATCTTATAATATATTCATTTAAAACAACAAACACAATTTAAACATGATGGATAAAAATTAATGTGATTTCATGATGGTACTATTATTTCTTTAAGCATAAAAGATTTATCAGAGACTTTTGGATCTGTTTGAGGAGACAGGGTGGTGGGGAAAGAGCACTGGACTGTGTCCCTCAGCAGATATGGATTGTAGTCTATTAACAGTCTAGTTCAACCAATTACTAAAAATAAGATGTAAGCACGGGATATTTCTCAACTTAGTCATATAAATATATAGTATTTATTTATATGAAAAATTATATGAGCATAAATTATATTCATGCATATTATGGTCATGTATTATGTTCATTATTTCTTGTCATATGTAGCGTGGTATTCTAGATGATATCTAAGGTCCTTTAACATTTTAATTAAAATGAAATATACAATACAATACGTATTTCCTCATATATAAATTTGTAATGGAATGCCAAAAGATATTAATAATGAAAATAGAGTATGTTATAATGAAGAGCAAATCTAACAAAAACCTTAGGGTTAGTCTAAGAATCTATTAGTATGACTCCTAGAGACATCTGAGCAAACAACTTTTGCTCTATTTCTGCAGCTGTAAGTTCAGGAAACAGGCAGGTTCAGGCTCCTTTAGCCAGAGATGCTGAAATATCCTCAGCACGAGAAATGCTTGGGCCTGAGAGTGTATGGTACTTTTCTCTGCTTTTTAGTTATAATGTGCATGGCGTAAATCTAAGAATGATTACACCTCTGGCTTAGGTGAGATTGTCCCTAGCCTATATGCAGAACTGCTTCAGCTTAGAAAGTGGCAATAAAGTTTCCTGAGGTCTGATTTGCTCTTCATTCACTCAGACTAGTAATCCACATTTTCGGGAAGGTGAGATGCTTACACCTCCACATTGTTGGAGATGTTGTTGGTCTGTTTGCTGAGAATCCTGACTGCCTTGCCTTCTTTTGGAATTTTGAGCAAGGAAATTTTGTATCGTTTCTTTCCGACATTTTGAATAAAGCCTTACATGTTATTATGGTGGTCATGAAGTGATGCATCTTATTTCATCACCTCAGCCTCCTCAGAAAAAAGGACTTCAAGTTATCATAGAATAAATCATTCTACTAGACAAATGCAATTGAGGTAAGACAAGCAGAAAATAGAGAAGACTGAAAGGAAGGAAAAGCATAGACAATCTTGACAAAAAAGGGCAGATACCATTTTCCATTTACCTATCCCAAGGTGTTACAAGATTTGAAAAGAGGGAAATAAATAAAGATAATATTATTTGGAAGCCAGAAATGTGGCCAGATTTTCTTTGCATGTCTTCCTCGATCACTTTGGACGAATATAGCCTTTTCCTGAGAAAGCATCTTTGTCTTTAGAGAACTAAGGATGGAAGTATCCAAGAACGGGTGTGAGTAGCAGATTTTACACAGGCTCTAGCTTTAAGAAAAATAAGAGGCTCTACAGATTTTCCTAGACTTGCTCAACCAAATTCACCAGGGTAAATAAAGGAAAAGGCAGTAATTTCATTCAAAAGTTTGGTTGATTTAGTTTTTTCTGGAATATGTCTTATACTGAAATTCTTATAGATCTGTAATAGATGGATTTGCAGGGGAGGGTCGTACACCAGTTAAATTAGCGATGGGCTCCGTTTTATCCTCATACAGTTACAGGAAATATATATCTCATGGACATTGTAGATTTCATTTTCCAAGGTCACTGGTTTTATCAAGAACAAGCATCAAAGGGTTACATTTGGTCTTATCCACATGCATTCTTAGCATCAAAGGTCATGGCCTTCTCCTTGATGGCTCAGCTAGAGAACTTAGGTTGTGTGAAGCATGTTTCTGAGAAGGGTGCTTCAGTTGAAATTATGTATGAACTTTATACATACTCACCAATAACAGTTTGTCCTTAATTTTTAAGTAAACTGTCATTTGAGTCCCTTGTGTGTCTCAGTGTAAGCTAATGAAACTGTTAGCAGAAATAATATGATTTTAAAAATCTCTAATATATAGGCAAACTTCCCACATAGAAATAGCAAAGGCATGTTTATGGTTACTAAACTTAAGGATTCCAATAAATTTACACCTTTTTTTTATCTACTTACACCTTTATTTTTAGTGACAGGTTTGACAACTAATGTTTAATACTAGAAAGTGACATGAGGTATTTTTACTTGAAAATATCAAGATAAGTTTTGAAATTATAGACTTCTTAGTATAAGGTAATATCATAAGTATTAAACTTAGTAAGCTGATATCAGATTCATATTTTAGTGATGGATTAAGACTTAGATATGTTTAAATATGATAAGAATGAGCGGTAAGATCTTCCCATGCTGATTATGGTGCTGTGTCCACGCTAGATCACATCATCCATATTAACACGCCGGAAAATGAGGAACCAGATTTCCGCTGATCTTTGTCCCCGGATATATTTGTCTTAGTTTTCTTACTGGAAAGATCTCCATATTGGAAATGCAGTCAAGATTTAATAACCCAGTACATAGCAACATCACTATAATCTATGGCCTCAGAGATACAACAGTACTATGATAACTGACAGGAAATCCTAATAAGATTCAAGACAAGAATGAGCTCATATGATACTGAATTTAGTAGTCAAATTTCAACATGTATCTGAAAAACATACTTTCGACTTTCAAAGCATGATTGAATAATTCGGAAACTTCCACCCAGAAATTTCCACCCCTCAGAGCATTGCTTTCTCTAGCACACAGATTTGTGAGCAGTCAAATTTTGCTTTGCACTTCATTTGGGAAGTTCAAATTGCTTATTCAGCCCTCTATGAAAAATGTTGCTTTCTGCTCCTGGAAAGGTTATGAAATTATGTCCACTTAAGTCTTCGCAGTGCTGCAATTAGGTAGAGTGAGGCATATTGTGCCAGGGAACAGTACAATGGGCAGTATGAAAGTAGCAGAAATGGAATGAAGGGGAAGGCTTGGTCAGCAAGTAGGTGGCACCCCATATTAAGAATTTGATCTGAAAATCTTTCAGAAGGCTGGTGGAATTTACAGATGCCAAAATGAATATAAGTTATCTAGAAGGCAAATTATCACACTTTCAAATCATGCTAAAGAGACTGTCTGTTCAGCTTAGCATCCATCCATTCATTCATTCGTTTAAAGTTGAAGAGAACAGATGACTCTCAATGGCAGGGGTGTCCACACTCTGTTCACGGTGAGGGCTCACAGGAACGTATCCCATGCCAAAATACGCACATAAGGTATATTTCTTGCTTCGTTACTTAAATCTACCTTTTGCCATCATTATCACATTTCAAATGAATACAATAAAGACCTAAAAATTTAATATTCATTCTGTGTATTGCAAGTCAGTGGTAAAGTCAAAATCAGAATTCAAGTAATTCAAATTATTATTCTATGTACTGCTGTTGTTTTAGTGTTTATTTTCAAGAGAGAGAGAGAGCAGACATGCATGCGAGCAGGGGAGGGGCAGAGAGAGGGAGATACAGTGAAGCAGGGTCTGTGATGACAGTGCAGAACCTGATGTGGGGCTCGAACTCACAAACCAAACCAAACTCTCATATTTTGTTCTCATTTATTTCTTTAAAAATAGTCCTGTGAAGTAGTCAGAATAGGTTCTCTGATCACCAGTGTGTAGATGAAGGAAATTAACTGAGAGAGGTTAACGATCATCTTAAAATCAGTAACAAATATGGACTCCAACCCAGAAATTCTAAGTAAATTCAGTTTTTTGTTTTGATTTTAGCTTTTCCTTAAGATAAAAAGATTTCTTAAAAACAGAAACCTTTCTTACCTCCCTAAGGTACTCACAAGAAAGGCAACTTTATCTTCATATTCCTGTGTGCCTAACTCTCTCAAATACATTTAAAAGTACTTTTTTTTTCTCTTAGAAAAAGAAGTTACCCTGAATCATTTATGACCATAGTAGTCAGGATTTGGGTTTTATAGCTTTCTAGACAGATGGCAGCTTCAGCACAGCCAAACGCCATTTGTATATAGAGCTTGAGTTGACCGTCAAAAGGAAACATGTATCCTACTAAATTATTAACCTACACCATATTCCTTGTAATATTTAAGGAATTCTAAATGTTAATTTTCACTACTGTTGTCAATATAAAGTTCATTCAATAAATGTTTATGAACATTCACTGTGTTATAGCAATCTATAAAGGATCCACCACTAGAAAGATGAACTACTAGAAAGATGTAATGGATTGTTGAAATTATGTTTAATCTTATTTCATGAACTCTGAAGAATTTAAGCATTACTTATAAAGTTACATATTTGGTTAACAGTTGGCTCAATTTTTTTCAGTGTTGTTTTTTATAGTCAAAACTAGGATACTTATTTATTTTCTAATATTTATTTTTTTAATGTTTATAATTTTGAGAGAGTGAGAGAAAGAACAAGTGAGGGAGAGGTAGAGAGACAGATACATAGAATCTGAAGCAGGCGCCAGGCTCTGAGCTGTCAGCATAGAGCCCAATGCGGGGCTTGAATCTATGAACCATGAGATCATGACCTGAGCTGACACCAGAAGCTTAACCCACTGAGCCACCCATGTTTTTTATATTTCTTTCATTTTGATGGCATCTCTAATATTTTCAAAGTAAACTCTTAGCAGTTTTATATTCTAGTGCAACATGTAAATCCTAATATATCATCTTTTGTGGTATCATTTTATTAAAAAATAGTACTCATTGGCCACAAAATATTCTAAATACTCTTCAGGCATTGAGTATTTTGTAACAAGTTGAATGAAAATACCGATTTGTTTTGTATTGCCTCACTAGATATTATCACTCCTCTATCACTCCAGTATAGGATTATGACTATTGAATCTGAGAATGAACATTTTATGAAATAAACTTTTCAGAAAATAATGGTAGCACTTACTAAGCACTCAGTATAGGACCAATAAGTGCATGGCATAGGTTTCGTGGACTCCACTTGGGAAATATGCAGTGTAAGGGTTAGACATGTGAATGACCAGGAAAGACCGTATAGTCAGTGATACAAGCATATTCAAACTCAGATCTCCGTGACTGCAGAACATACATTCCTAACCAGTACAGCTGAGAATAAAAAATGCAGTGTGACAAGGTCGTGAAATCCCAGGCCTATCTTTCATGAGTGAGTAATGTGAATATATGTCTATGGAACATCCATTCTTGATTTCAATTCTCTAAACAATGGATTAGAAGCAGCCACCATGATACTTGGTAACACAGCTTGCTCTGATATTGGTAAAGAATAAAATAAACTAAAATGGACTCAATTAAAAAAAATTCTGGAATTAAATGTCTATAGAAAGAAGAATTTGCTTCTGCTATTTTCCTATGAGGAGAAAAAAGTTGCACAGCAGACATTGACATCATAAAACACATTTCATTTTTTTTGTAAGCAAAGATCAGAATTACTCAGTAGACAAAATCTTAGAAGTTATTATTCGTGCCACTGTTACTGAAACACCATGTTACATTTAAGAGATTAACCACCAAAATCATGCTATTTCTGGCTCTAAGAACTTAGACTTTAGAATAAGGCACTAAAAAGAAATAATCCTTGAATAAGTAGATAGATGATGATTGATAGATAAAATGGCTTGGTAATATATCTTTAACCTAAATGACTGGGAATGAATCTTCCTACAAAGGATTTTCAAAGTGATGGCAACCTTGCCTGAGAACTAGAAACCTTAACTACATAGCCTTCATCAAGTCTCCTCCAGGTGTGTTAATTGCTAAAAGAACCTGCAAATTCCTAGTTCCCGATACCCAAATTCAAGCCCTTGCTTTTAGCAGTTGTATTTGGGTTGGGTATTTGACTTTCTCTTTCTTATCTATAAAATGAGGACAGTTATTCTCCTCTCAAAAAGTCTTAAGACTGGAATTAGAAAATGTTTTGTTTTTCATAAATGGAATATCACTGAAATATCTGAATGGTGTCCTCTTTTACATTTTAAAATATGTAATGGATATTTGTGTTTTTCTATAGCATAGTGTCCTCGACGTCAGTGTATCCATGTATATCATGTGATTTCACTTATAAGTCAAATCTTAAAAAACTAGACCAAACACACACAAAAACAAACTCATAGATACAAAGAGATTAGTGGTTTCCAGAGGGAAGGGAGTTGGGAGGTAAAAGAAATATGGAAGGAAATCAAATAGTACAAACTTCTAGTTACAAAGAAGTCATAAGGTTATAAGATACAGCATGGTGACTAGTTAATAATAGCGTATTGTGTATTTGAAAGTTGCTAGGAGAGTAAATCTTAAAAGTTCTCATCACAAGAAAAAAACTTGATACGTGGTGATGGATGGTAATGAGACTTCCTGTGGTCATCATTTTGCAGGGTATACAAATATGGAGTCATGTTGTATATCTGAAATTAACATAATGTTACATGTCAATTATACCTCAAGAAAAAAGTAACCTGTAATAGGCTTATTAAATAATTCCAATCATATACATTTCCAAGGATAGATATAGACAAATGAAAATAATGATTTAGATTATAAAATTCAGTCTTGAAGTTAGTCCTTTAAATACATTTCTTAAACTTAGTAGTTATATCTACTTAAGTTTTCACTTAAACTCTGGGAGATGATAATAATCAATGCTGATTTCTGTAAATTAAGGATTGTCACTTCATAGGATCATAATATATTAAGCCTAGTTTTTATATTATTTTCATTAGAGAGTGTTGTCAAACAATATTTTGAATTAAAAAATCTACGGAGAAAGTTTATAACAAACTGAACTAATTTCTAAACTTTTAAATATGTGGAAAATTATTGATTTTAGCATTATTTATATTTTTCAAAATTGCACATAAGCTATTTGCTTCAAAAAATATATAAAATATATATAAGTATATATATAAACTATATAAAATATATTATTATATTAGCCCCAAATATATATAATGTATGTATATATATATAAATATATATAGTATAAATAAATACATATTATATTAGCTTTAAATGGCTAGGAAGATAGATCTTTGTTTTTACCTATCTTTATTATCTTCTCTCAAGAAAAATTCTTGTGATTAGATCAAGAATGAACGTTAACTGAAAGTAGGACTTGAGGTATTAGGAGTTTTTCCCAATTTTTTTATTATGGTAAAATACATAAAATATATTTCACTATTTTAACCATTTAAAAATGTGCAGGTTAGTGAAATTAAGTGCATTCATATTGTTGTATAGCTATCATAATCGTCTACCTCCAAAACTGTTTTTATCTTGTAAAACTGAAACTCTGTACCCATTAAATAATAACTTCCCAATCTTTGGTCCCGCAGCCTCTGGCAACCATAATTTCGTTTTCTGTCTCTATGATTTTGACTACTCTAAGTACCTCATATAAATGGAATTATACAGTATTTGTCTTGCTGTGAATGGCTTGTTTCACTTAGCATAGTGTCCTCAAAATTCACCTATGTTGTAGCTTATGTCAAAATTTCTTCTTTTTTTTCAGGCTAAGTAAAAGTCTGCCATATGCATACACCACGTACTGCTTAGCAATTTATCTGTCAATAGACGCTTAGGTTGCTTCCATGTTTTAGCTATTGTGAGAAATTCTTCTATGAACATGGCTGTACAAATGTCTCTTTAAGAATCTTACTTCAATTACGAATACTATAGTAATAGCATTTTAATTTGAGGGGAGAACTGCTATACTCTTTTCACAGTGGCTGTATCATTTTATATTCCTACCAGCCGATATGCCGATATCTCCATATGCTTCCCAACTTTTGGTATTTACTCGTTTGCAGTTTTTAGTTTTGGTAGTAGCTATGGGTGTGAGATAATATCTATTGTGGTTTTGATGCGCCTTTGCCTAACGAACACTGATGTTGAACATCTTTTCACGTGCGTATTGATCATTTGTGTGTCTTCCTTGTAGAGATGTCTGTTCACATCTTTTGCTCATTTTTGGATTTTGAGTTAGTTTATTTTTAAATTTTAGTCATTCTCTTTATAGTTTGAATATTACCCTCTTATCAAAATATATGATTTTCAAATATTTTCTCATTCTGTGGGATACCTTTGTACTCTGTTAAGAGGGTCTTTGATGCAGAGGTTTTTGATTGTTTGTTTGTTTTAATTTTATGAAATCTAATGTGCCTATTTTTTTTCTTTTATTGCATGTGTCTTTGGTATTTTTATCCAAGAAATCGTTACCATAAACAATGTCATGAAGCTTTGGCCCTTCATTTTCTTCTAAGATTTTTGAAGTATTAGGTTTAGGTCACGGATCCATTTCGAGTTAATTTTTGTATAGAGTGTTAGGTGAAGATGCAACTTTATCCTTTTACCTATAGCTATCCAGTTTTCCCAAAACACTTTGTTGAAAAGATAGTCTTTCCCCCAATGAATTCTCTTGGCACCCTTGTTAAAAATCATTTAGACCAATTATGTGAGGATTTATTTCTGGACTCTCTATACTATTCCATTGGTCTCTATATCTGTCTTTATGTCAACACTACATTGTTTTGATTAATGTAGCTTTGTAATAAGATTTTAAATCAGAATATGTGAGCCCTTCAGCTTTGTTCTTTTTTTTTAAGAAATTTTTTTTTTTTAGCTATTTGGAATCCCTTGAGATTTTATATGAATTTTAGGATGAGTATTTCTATTTGTGGAAATGTCATTGGGATTTTGGTAGGGATTGCATTAAATCTGTAGATTACTTTGGGTCATAGAGACATTTTAACAATGATAAGTCTCTAATTCATGAATATAGAATGTTTTCCCATTTATTTCTTTTTAATTTCTTTCAGCAAAGTATTCTAGTTTTCATTGCACAAAACTGTCACTTCCTTGGTTAAGTTAATTTCTAAGTATTTTAATCTTTTTTGATGCTAATGTAAATGAAATTGTTTTCTTAATTTTCTTTTTGGAGTGCTCCTTACTAGCGTATAGAAGTACAACTGTTTTTTTGTGTTTTCACTTTGCCTCTTGCTTCTTTGCTAAAGTTTTTAATTAGTTCTAACCATGTTCATATGGACCTTTTAGGGGTTTCCACATATAAGATCATATTATCTGTAAACATAGTTAATTTTACTACTTCTATTCAAGTTAGGATGTCTTTTATTTTTTTCCTTGCCTGATTGCTCTGACTAAAGCTTCCAGTACTAATTTGAATAGAAATTGTAAAAGCAATCATCCTTGTCTTGTTTCTGATCTTAGAGACAGTCTTAAATTCAGTCTTCAACCATAAAGTATGTTGTTCATTTTGAGTTTTAAATATATATCTTTTATTATATTCAAGTATTGTTCTCCTATTCTTAATTCGTGGAATAAATTCTTAATTTATTATTATCATAAAAGGGTTTTGAATTGGATCAAACTCTCTTTAGCATTGTAATAAGACAGGTCTAGTAACAAGCTCCTTAACCTATTGTTTATCTGAGAAGATCTAAATTTTCCCATCTTCTTTTAAAGTACTGTATTGCCACATTAGATTTCTTAGTTCATATTAAAAAAAATCATTCTGTATATATTAGTCGTCTGCTTTCTGGGCTCTAAAGTATCTGATGAGAAATTTGCTGAAGGGTTTATTGAGAAGTCCTTATATGTGACAACTCACTTTCCTTTTGCAGCTTTAAAAATTCACCCTTTGATTTTTATTGTTGTTTACTTGTTTTTGTTTGGTTTGGTATAGTTTTTTTTTTTTTTTTTTTTTTTTTAGTTCCAGTGTAGTTAACATACAATGTTATATTACTCAGTGCTCATCAGGATCAGTGTACTCTTAATCCCTTTTACCTTTTTCACCCATCCCCCTACCCCCTTCTCTCTAGTAACCATCAATTTGTTCTCTATACTCGAGTTTGTTTGTTTGTTTCTTAATTTATATTTTTTTCTTTGTTTATTTCTTTATTCAATTCTATGTATGGGCGAACTCAAAGGGTATTTTTCTTTCTTTGGCTTGTTTTTCTTAGCACTATGCTCTCTAGATCCATCCATATTGTTGCAAATGGCAAGGTTTCATTCTTTTTTATGGTTGAATAATATTACACACATGCGCGCGCGTGCGGCCGCGCGCGCGCACACACACACACACACACACACACACACACACACACACACACACACACACACACACATGCCAGATCCTTATCCATTCATCTATTGATGGACACAGGCTGCTTCCATAATTTGGCTTTTGTAAATAACGCCACAATAAACATAGAGGTACACATATTTTTTTCAAATTAGTGTTAAATAATATCCAGTAGTGCAGTTACTGGATCTTAAGGTAATTCTATTTTTAATTTTTTCAAGAAACTTCAAACTGTCTTCCACAGTGGCTGCACCAGTTTGCATTACCACTAAGAGTGCATGAGGGTTCCTTTTTCTCCACATCCATGCCAGCACTTGTTATTTCTTGAGTTTTTTATTTTAGCGATTCTGATAGGTATGAAGTGATATATTGTGATTTTGATCTACATTTCCCTGATGATTAGTAATGTTGAGCTTCTTCTCATGTGTCTGTTGGTCATCTGTACGTCCACCTTGGAGATCTGTCTGTTCATATCTTCTGCCGATTTCTTAACTGGATTATTTGGGTTGACTTGTATAAGTTCTTTATATATTTTGGATACCAATACTTCATCAGATATGTCATTTGCAAATATCTTCTCTCATTCCATAGGTTGTCTTTTAGTTTTGTAAGTTGTTTCATTTCCTGTGCAGAAGTTTTTATTTTGATGTAGCCCAAATGATTTTGTTTGCTTCTTTCTCTTTCCTTAGGAAACATATCTAGAAAGACGTTAGGGAAATTACCGTCTGTGCTCTCTTCTAGGATTTTTATGGTTTCATGACTCACATTTATGTTCTTAGTACATTTTGAGTTTATTTTTGTATATGGTGTATTAAAGTTGTGCAGCTTCATTCTTTTGCATGTAGCTGTCAAGTTTTCCAAATACCACTTGATGAAGAGACTGTCTTTTTCTCATTGTATATTCATTCCTCCTTTGTCAAAGATTAGTTGACCACATAACTGTGGGTTTATTTCTGAGTTTTCTGTTCTATTCTACTGATCTATGTGCCTATTTTTGTCCTACTATCATACTGATTTGATCACAGCAGCTTTGTAGTATAACTTGAAGTCTGGAACTGTATCTCTAGTTTGTTTTTCTTTCCAAGATTGCTTTGACTGTTCAGGGTCTTTTATGGCCCCGTACAAATTTTAGGATTGTTTGCTCCAGTTCTGTGAAAAATGTTATCTGCAAATAATGAAAATTTTACTTCTTCCTTACCAATTTAGATCCTATTTATTCCTTTTTCTTTATGATTGCTGTGGCTAGGATTTTTATTACTATGTTGAATAAAAGGGGTGAGAGTAAACATCCTTGTCTTGTTCCTGACCTACAGAAAAACTCTCAGCTTTCCTTCATTGAGAATGTTGTTACCTGTGGGTTTTCCATATTGGGTCTCTATTATGTTGAGCTATGTTCTCTCTAAAACTGCTTTGCTAAAGGTTTTTATCATGAATGTGTGTTGTGCTTTGTCAAATGCTTTTGATGCATCTATTGAAATGATTATATAGTCTTTATGCTCTCTCTTATTGATGCGATGTATCATGTTGATTGATTTGTGAATGTTGAATCACACTTGCATCCCAGGAAAAATCTCACTTTATCATGGTGAATGTCTTTTCAATGTATTGCTGAATTCTGTGTGCTGGTGTTTTGTTGAGGAGTTTTGCACCTATGTTTATCAGAAATGCTGAGCTGTGGTTCTCTTTTCTGGTGTTGTCTTTGCTTTTGGTGTCAGGGTAATGCCGGCCTCATAGAATGGATATGGAAGTTTTCCTTCCTCTCCTATTTTGGCAAGCATTAAAAAGGATGGGCATTAACTCTTCTTTAATAGTTTGGTAGAATTCACCTGTGAAGCTGTCTAGTCCTGTACTTTTGTTTTTTGGAAGGTTTTTGATTACTAATTCAATTTCATTGTTGGTATTAAGTCTGTTCAAAATTTGTATTTCTTCCTACTCCAGTTTCTGTAGGTTATATGTTTCTGGGAATTTATCTATTTCTTCTGAGTTGTTCAATTCATTGGCATATAATGTTTCATAATATTGTTTTACAATTCTTTGTATTTCTATGGCGTTGATTGTTATATCTCTCCTTTCATTTCCAATATATGAGTCCTCTCCAGTTTTTTTTTCTCTTTTCTTGATGAGTTGGTGAAAAATTAATTAATTTTGATCTTTTCAAAGAACCAACTCTTGGTTTCATTTATCTGTTCCATTGTTTTTTGTTTTTTTTTTGTTTTTTGTTGTTGTTCATTTGTATTTTTTTTTAAGATTCTCTGCCATTTAGTTTTGCTTTAATCTTTATTATTTTTTCCTTCTTACTGGCTTTAGGTATTTAATCTTTTTCTGGATCCTTTAGGTGGAAAATTAGGTTTTCTGTTTAGATGGTCTGTCCATTGATGATGTGGGCTATTAAATTCCCCTATAATTAGATTATTATCTATTAGTTCCTTTATGTTTGTAATTAACTATTACATATATTTGTGTGATGGGTGCATAAATATTTATAACTGTTAATGTCTTCTTTTTGGTTTGTCCTCTTAATTCTTATATAGTGTCTTTCTTTGCTTCTTGTTAGAGTCTTTATTTCAAAGTCTTTTGTCTGATATAAATATTGCTACCTCAGCTTTCTTTTCATATGCATTTGCATGATAAATAATTCTCCATCTCTTCATTTTTATTTATTTTTTAATACTTATTATTTATCTTAGAGAGAGAGAGAGAGAGAGAGAGAGAGAGAGAGCAGGGGAGGGGCAGAGAGAGAAAGAGGGAGACACAGAATCCAAAGCAGGCTCCAGGCTCTGAGCTGTCAGCACACACCCCCGACATGGTGCTTGAACTCACTAACTATGAGATCATGACTTGAGTGGAAGTATGACACTTAAACAACTGAGCCACCCAGGCCCTCCATCTCTTCACTTTTAATCTACATGTGTCTTTAGGTATGAAATGAGTCTCTTATAGGTAACATATAGATGGGTCTTGCTTTTTTATCCATTCCATCACCCTGTCTTTTGATTGGAGCATTTAGTTCATTTATATTCAAAGTAACTCTTGATAGGTATATATTTATTGCCAATTGTTACTTGTTTTATGGCTGTTTTGTAGTTTTTCTCTGTTCCTTTCTTCCCTTGCTCTCTTCTTTCACAGTTAGTTGGCATTCTTTAGTGATATACTTCAATTACTTTCTCTTTAGTATTTGCATATCTATTACTGGATTTTGATTTATGGTTACCATTAGGTTTCTATATATCTTCTGCATATAGCAGTCTATATTGAGTTAATGGTCACTTACTTTTGAACCTATTCGTTAGTCCTCCCCCCCACCCCTGTTTTATCTATATGGTGTCATACTTTACATCTTATTATTTGGTGGGTCCCTTGACTGGTTTTTAAAGACATACCTATTTTTACTTTTTTTGTGCTTCCTAATTTCCTTACTTTTAATTATGTTCTTTCCTTTCCACTCAGTCACCTCTAACTTTCTTGTTAGGTTGCTTTAGTGGTCGTCAATTACTTTTATTTGTCTGGTAAACTCTTTATCTCTTCTTCCATATTGAATTACAGCCTTTCTGGATGGAGTATTCTTGGCTGTAGATGTTCTTTTTCTTTCAGCAACTTTAATGTATCATGCCACTCATTTCTGGCCTACAACGTTTGTGATAAAAAACTCATTGATAGCCTTATGGGGTTTCTTTTGTATGTAACTATCTTCTTTTTTCTTGATGGCTTTAAAATTCTTTCTTTATAACTTTGTTTTGCCATTTTAATTACTATGTGTCTTGGTGTGGGCCGTCTTGGGGATTATGCAGTGGGTGGGGATCTCTATGCCTTTTGGATATTACTGTTTCCTTTCCCAGACTCAGGAAGTTTACAGCTATTATGTCTTCAAATAAATTTTCTGTCCAGTTTTCTCTCTCTTCTTCTGGGATCCCATAATGTGAACTAGTACGCTTGATGGAGTTGCTGAGTTCCCTAAATCCATTCTCATAGTCCAGTGAGTATCTTTATAATTATTACTTTAAATTCCCTATCAGGCATATTATTTATCTTTGTTTTGCTTAAGTCTCTTGTTGTAGTTTTGCCCTGTTATTTCATTTGGGATGTATTACTCTGTCTTCTCATTTTTTTTTCTAACTCTCTGTTTCTGTTTCTGTGTGTTAAGAATGTCAACTACATCTTCTGCTTTTGAAAGTAGTGGCCTTGGGGTGCTTGGGTGGCTCAGTCTGTGGAGTGTCCAATTCTTAGTTTCAGCTGAGATCATGTTTTGGTGGTTCAAAGGTTTGAGCCCTATGACTACGATGACAGTGTGGAAATTACTTGGGATTCTCTCTTTCCCTCTCTCTCTTCCCTTCCCCTGCTTATATTCTCTCTCAAAATAAATAAATTAAATTTTTTTAAATAAAAGTAGTGGCCCTATGAAGGAGAGGTCTGTAGTGCAGTGTCACCTATTTACTAGAAATTGGAACTACAGCAGTATCTCCTGTGTGTGTTGTGTGCATCCTGTTGTTGTGGCTAAACTGCTTTGCCTTCAGTCCAGTCGTTTGCTGTGGACTCTCTGCCTGTTATGGCCAGTGTTTGGTCTCTATAGTGTTAGTCAACCAGTCAGAGTCACCTTGGGCTTGAGTTGAGTCAGACCAAACATTTGCCAAAGACACAATAGTACCAAACTGCAGGTTTTCTTTTCTTTTATTGTCCCCTGAAAATCTCTCATTGTTGGGTGGTGCATGAAATCAGAGAGCTGTCTGCCCACAGCCCACTGCTTGGACCACATTCTGACTGGTACGTGTGTTATCTTTCCATCTCCACAGGGAAGGAGTTACTTTAGAATGGTGCTGGCCCCTGTCAAGGCTGCTTGCCTACTGCCACACTTGTGGTCTCTGTTTGAATGGGCACTAGCCAAGAGCACATTGGAGGTGGCAGATCAACAATGTATGGAGGGAGTGAGGAGTTAGTCCTCTGCAAGAGGGGGTGAGCTACTACTTGGATCAGAGCTGGCCAGGGCTAATCCACAAAGCATGTGGGGGTGGTGTGCATGGCTTTAACAAGATATGCAGTGGTCCTCCACGAAAGGGGACCCACTGCAACTAGGACAGAGGCCCCACAAAGCATGCAGTTTGGAGATGCAGTGTTGGCAAAGTTTGCACCCGTCTTTTGGGGGAGGGGACCCGCAGCACAGGGACTGAGGCAAGGCAGACTCAGGGGGTAGATTCCTGAAGCCCAGTAGGTTGGGGGAAAGGGAACAGTGTAAGCAAGTTAGGTAGTGAATGTGGGTACAGGGCTGGTTCCCTCAGGTGGTCATGTGTTTAAACAGGGCAGGGCCAGGGGTTGGGGGAGGAGAGAGGAGAGAAGTGGTGTCTGACAGCTCTTTGTTTCTGGAGAAGTCTCCCAACAATTTCTGTTCCTGTAGGACAGGCTCTGAGACTATTAAATAACTCTACCTACCACATGCCCTAGATGATCTCAGACTGCTGTTCTATGCTGTATCCCCATGGGGATATTTGTTCTGCTGTCTCTTTAAGGGCAGGGACCCAGTTTCCCATCTCCCTTAAGGCTCTCCCAGAACCAAGCTCGCCACCGATTTTTAAAATTCTAGGCTTCAAGTCCCATTGGTTGTTAGAACTCAGGAATTTGGCCCCTCTGGTTTTCTAAGTCAAATATAATGGGGATACACCTTCCTAGTGCAATCTCTACAGCGTGATAGTCCATTTCTCTCCCCCTCTGCACCTGAGGGTCCCTCCCTCCAGGGGACAATCCTGCAATTTTGTTTAGTTTCCCATCATGTCTCCACAGTCCCTGCCCTCTTCAGTGTGGCCTCTTCTCTATATTTAGTCGTGGAATTTGTTCTTCCAGTCTTTGGGTTGCTTTCGGGGTTATTTACACTGATGTGAGTATTATCTAGATGTATCTATAGGACCAGGTGAGCTTAGGGTTCTCCTAGTCTTGTATTTTCCTGGCTTTGACTTTTCAGAGTTGGTGTATAATATATCTTGATATGGGTCTCTTTGACTTTATCCCACTTGGAGTTCTTTGAGCTTCTTAGATGTCAATATTCATGTCTTTAATCAATGTGGGGAATATAGTGATCATTATTCCCCCAATTATTTTCTCTCTCCTTTTTAATTTATTTTCTCCTTCTGGGACTACCACAATGCCTATATTACTTCTCTTCATGGTGTCTTACAGGTCCCTGGGGCTTTGTTGACTTTTCTCCAATCTCTTTTTTCTTTCTATTCTTCAGATATGATGGTTCCCATAGTCGTATCTTCAAGTTGGCTGGTTCTTTCCTCTGCCTTCTTAAATCTGCCTTTGCATACCTTCAGTTATTATGCTTTTCATCTCTAGAATTTCTCTGTTTTCTTTTTAGGTTTCTTTCTCTTTACTGCTTTTTCCATTTTGCTCATACATAATTTTCTTGACTTTCACCATGTCTTCCTATAGTTCTTTGAGCATCTTTAAGAAAGTTATTTTAAAGTTTTTGTCTAGATCTTTCATCAGGTCTTTTTCGAGGACATTTTGTTGGTTAACTTTTCCTTTGAGACATACTTTCCAATTTCTTCATTTGCCTTGTATTTTTCTTGTTGTTAAAACCTGAACATTTGGATCTAGTAGTGTAATAATTCTTAAAATCTGATAGTTTTCCTTCCACAGGGTTTGATGGGTTTTTGTTTGCTTGATTTTTATGTGTTTGTTTTCGTTTATATTTGTTTGTGCTTTTTATTTCTTTTTATCATTGTAATCTGTCTCTTGTGCAGATGATCAGCCTGAGGCATAAACTTTATGCTGTTGTAAGGTCTTTTCTGAGCCTACACCTTCTTCTGGACATGGAGAGTGACTTCCTAATGTCCTTTGTTTATACAGTTGCTTCACAATGTCCTACTCTTTGATGTCTAGCTCCCAAAAGTTAAATGAGGGAACAATACCCTGAAAGTCACTTTAGCTGGAGTGCAACAGTGGGAGTAGGTGCAACAACAGTGGCTACTGTTTTGTTTGTACCTCTGTGTTTAGAAGCAGCAATCGGTGCACAGGTTCCCTGGTATATGGAGATTGAGGTTATATTAACCTCCCCTGGCTCCCTCAAGCTGCTGTTAGCTGCTTCAGGAGTATGTGCATAGCTTTCTGCCATGGGACTAAGGGGTGGAAGATAGATACTGCCCTTTTTTGAGAGCTCAAATTGACTAAAATTAACCTTATTTTACTGTCCAAGCCTTCTCCTGGAAGGTAAAATTCTTTAATAGACTCCAAAGTTCCAAAATAGTTACATCAGACAGATTCTGCCAGTGCAGTTGTTGTCCAGGGCCACAGACAGGTTTCTAGTTCTTCCTACTCTGCCAGCTTCCTAGAATCCACCTCTAGTATAAATAATTTTAAGAAATGCTCTTTAACTGTCAGAAAAAATACTGTTATGAAGAAGGTATGTTATAGTATAGGATTTAAGTTCCTTCTAGCTGTAATATTTTCATTTACTCCTTGGAAATTTTGTTTATCAGTATAAAACAATAACATGCATCTACTATATGTTCATGAACTTGGTACCTATTTGTGTATCTCTTTTGGGAAATGTCTGGTCAAACCTTGTTTGTTATTATTATTATTTTTTCAATAAGTGTGATGTTTTGGTTGATTTGTTAGGTTTTTTTTTAGTTTATTTTACAATGTGTTATAAGTGATTTCCATATTCTGGGTATATGTTAAACATCTGTTTCACAAATCCTTTCTCTAAACCTGTATCTTTTTGTTTTTTAATGATGTTGTTTGAAGAATAGAGTTTTAATTTTGGTGAGGTCCTAAATGTTGTTATTTTTATTCTATGGTTTATTCTTTTTGTACCTGATAGATGAAAATTTTGGTTCATCCAAAGTCACCAAGGATTAGTCTTCTATTCATCTAGAGAGTTTATGCTTTTACTCTAACATATTGGCCTACAAACTACTTCTATTTAACTTTTGTATCTGATACGGTATAAGAATAGAAGATTTTCTTTTTGTATACAATTATTCCAGAGACGTTTTTGAAAAGATTTCATTTTCCCCATTGAATTATATTTGTACCTTGTTTTTGAGAATCAATTGGCTATATATGTGTGGGTATGTTTCTCATATATTCTGTTCCACAGATCCACGTTTTTATCTTTACATTATTAATACCATAATGTCTTGAATATTGTTGCTTTAGTATGTTTTAAAATAATTTTATGTAAGTCCTTCAAAATATTTCTGTTAAAAAATATTGACAACTCTAAATTCTTTTCATTTCCAGAATGAGGAAACTGAAATTTTGAGATATTAAATAGCTTCCCTAAGTTCATGATAATTGATTAAGGGATTAAACACTGGTTTTTGTAGTTTGTGAGCCGTTAGTAACACTCTAACTAAGTGGCTCACATCTAGTAAAATTAATTCATTGATTACATAACTATCTAGCCACTGAAGACATCACCTGAACTTATTCTTCTTTTGTAATTTATTTTTTGGACAGGAAAAATACTATACTTTTCCAAACATTATTTAAAACTCTTTTATAAAATAACGTTTAATTTCCCTAATTTCCTCTGTGAATAATATATAATGAATCAGACCCTCATCATTTATGTGAATGTAAAAAATAGCTGTTAGGAATATCCTATGATAGAAATAATACTATTAGAAATTACCAAGAAAACATGAAAAATCTCATTGCGATTTCTAGGAATGGTTAATAGAAAAAATGTATTTTAAAATTATGTTAGTCCCTCAATCGATTTTTCTCAATATGTGTCTAAAAAATACCATTACTTATCTGCTCTAGGAAGGGCCTAGGGAAACTTGCCCAGCAATCATAAATGCCGCATTCATTCTGCCAACTATCTTACTTTGCATGCCACCCTGGGCCACAGGTTCATGAGCACAAGTGGAGAAGGTATACAGCATAAACTTCTGAACCATAAAACCTGTAGTTGATGGAAAGTCAAATATAGAAAACACATACTTTCACATCTTAAAAAATCTACTTTTGAATGCAAATAAAGGTAATACACATTATACTGGTAATTAGATTTTTAAAGCAATAATCTTAATAGATGTCTGAAGAAAAAAAAGCGTGATATGCAGGAGAAAAACACCTGTAATTTTGTGTGTGTGGCTTTTTTCCCTTAATACATTTATAATGCCTTTGCCAAAGTAATTTAGCTCTTGTAGATACTGAAAGGGAGTGCTTTTTTTTGTTTGTTTGTTTGTTCGTTTTTTATCTGAAGACCTAGTCAGAATTTATTTTCAAAGATGATCTTCCTCCCTGGCACTATATGAGATTGGACTTGATAGTCTCAAAGGCCCTCTGTTTTCCATTATGCCATCTTTTGAACATGCAGAGTTGGGCAAAAAATGAATTACCTGTAGTTACTTTAGATCTATGTAGGAAATCAAAGCAAACACCTCCCCTGGGTGTTTGGATAATTTATATCTAACATCATTTGAGGCCTGATTCTACTGAATAATTATAAGTGAGCAGTATTGGAAGCAAAATTTCCCTGCAAACAAGGTTTAACAACTTCAAGTAAATACCAGTGGCATAACAAATAAGCTTGTTAGTTTGTTCCATATTAAGCTTTTTTTCTTTCTTTCTTAGTATAATTTTAGATGAATATTGGCCCTTTAAAAATTTTTGATGTCCTTGTTACAAAATTTGGAGTCGTCTGGGATATGGACATTTAGATGATAATTAGAGTCATGGAACAGCCTAACATTTCAAAATTCCTGATTCAAGTGTTTGACTATATCCACACTCTATGTAAGTGTCATTAGGTAATTAAGGAAACTTCCTTTATAGGCAATATTTCTTCCTTAATTATAAAAAAAATTCAAATTAAGAAACTATTTCCTAAATTGAGCTCCATCCAAACTTTTCATGGATCAACCACACAGCAACAACGATTATAAGAGAATGTTGACTTGATTTCTATTTGATTTACATAATGGCTCTATAGGAAAACAATACCCTGTGACAAAATTAAATCATGTTAATTATTTTGGTTTTTAATATGAAAATGAACTAGATTCAAGTGTCTCTTTTGAGCCAATTTACTTGCCTACCTGGACAGTAAAACCAAGCCAAATGCGTTTGTCTCTTTATCTTGCAATTCACCCTCCACTTTCACATAAAGGCCAGGCAAGCATTATTAAAAATGTGAGTGCAGCCAACACTGTCTACAGATGACTTAGCTTAATTTTTTTATAAAACCTTAAGAAAACTATATATTAATACTAACAGCGAGTGCCAAGAAAGCTTTTGATTAAATTGATATTAGATGATTTGTTTGAAGCTCTACGCCTTTAGAAGTATTTACTAAATGGATGGAAAATGTATAGTCATGGGAAAAATGCCCATATTGTACACATTTTTAGATGCTTTCTTTTTTAATGAATAAGAAAACAAATGCAAGAAATATTTATTTGTTTTGTTCAGAATTGTGGGTAATTTTCTTGAAAATTAAAATACATTATCCATCACTATTTTCTGCTTTAAAATCAAATTTATTGATCTGGATTTATGAAAAAAAAAACACATTTAAGTCCACAGTTTTATGAGTTTTTTAATGAGTTTTAACAAATGTATTCACCTATGTAACTGACACATTCAAGATATAAATTATTTTCGTCATCCAAAGAGATTACCAATACCCTTTGCAGCTAACTCCATTCATCTCCTAGGTAACTAAGGTAGACTTTCTAGCTTAGAAATTATATTTGTATTTTCTGAATTTTGCATGTGAATCTCAAAATATATTAAAGAAAAAAGAGCTTATTTACATTATGAAAACCCATAGGTTTTCTCTTCCTTGGGATACAGCATTGGAGTTGGAGGTACATGAGTTCCAATCTTGGCTCTATCGCTCATAAGCCAAATGAATATTCACAAGTCACTCAACCATCTCAAGCTTCCAATTCCTACAAAATGAAAAAAATAACAAAAGAAACAAAACAAATATACAAACCAAAAAACCTTAAGTTTGCAATAGACAGTAAATGGGAAAGTGTACGTTAGACACCTAATGTACAGTATGTAGTAGGCACTCAATAAGTGTAATGTTTTCTTAACTATTTCAATAGAATCCATAAATTCTCCACAGCTCTGTATTATTTTACTTTATTACAACCAAACATATGTATTTACTCTCATAGAAATGTTATAAATTAAAATTTTGATAAACATAGACTATTGTCTTTTTCTGTAACAAAATCAAGCCTACAATCCATATATATTTTTAATTTTTTTTATTGGAATCACACTGACAACTACTAACTTTGCAACTTTGCCTTCAACAGTAGTCACACTCATTCATTTATTCATTCTTTCATGTATACATAGTATTTATTGAGAACCTACTATGCGCAGTCACTCTTCTGAATACTCATTTTTTTCAGATATCTGTTAGGTTTTACTTAATTAGATAGGCTTTTCTGGGAACCCAATCTGACACAGTACTACTTACCATTCTCTTTCTCATTTGCTTGTTTCATTTCCTTTGCTACCCTTATTCTTACATATACACACACATATGTGTGTACACACAAGCACACACACACACACAGACACAGACACAGAGTTGGTCTTTTCTAATAAAATGAATGCTTCATAAGGATAGGCATTTTGTTTTGTTCACCACTGTATTCTCATCATTGAGAAAAGTTTCAGGAACAGAGTAGAACCTTAATGAGTGTTCATTGATTAAATCAAGAGAATGCAGTTCTGACAAAAGTGAGTGACTCACCATGATGCAGTACCCTCCCCCCACCACCAATCTTTAACTTTAACCTCAGGACATACCATAGCAGTTTTCTCTGTGATCCCTTTGCAAGTCACAAAATTAGAATAGCTACTGCTGTTTTTTCTTCCTCTGCTATTTTAAGCCCTTCCTCTAAGCTAATGCTGTCATTCAATGGTCGCTCCCCTTTTCTTACAGAGTATGTCTGAGGGCTTATGTCCAGATGGATATACTAGTTGACAGGCCACTAATCGTATCCTTTGTTTATATCCTCATGTCATTCCTATTATATATTTTCCATTTATAAAATAAATTACCGTAAGCAATCTTAAGTCCAGGGAAAAGACCCAACTGAATGTAGCCAAAATTTCTAATTTTAGATGAAAACACTTGGAATTGGTGAACCTGAAATAGAAGGTCTTGGACAAAAATCACTTATAATTATTTTCTTTTTTATCAAAATAGCCTTAATCCTGTAGAAATGTTCAGGAAAAAAAGTCAACTTTGATGTAAAATAAAAGCTTTTTTAGTAATATCAGGTATTTTTTGAAAGAATTTCAAGTAAATTCATTCTTTTAGGGTAGGTAGAAGGAAGGAGATAATCATCAGTGTCAATTATTTTAAAGTATCATGCTCAACAGGTTTGTTTTCCCATAGACTTTATCACTTCACTATATATACATAAATATATATGACTGTATCACTTCACTATGTATATATATATATATATATATGTATATACAGACTGTATCACTTCACTGTGTGTGTATGTATATATATATATATACACACATTACTTCACTATATATTCATATATATAGACCATATCACTTCATTATATATATATATATATATATATACATATATATATAGACTGTATCACTTCACCATATATATATGTATATATAGACTGTATCACTTCACTATGTGTGTGTGTGTGTATATATATATACATTACTTCACTATATATACATATATGTAGACCATATCACTTCATTTTATATATATATATATATAGAGAGAGAGAGACTGTATTACTTCATTTTATATATATATATGTATATATATATATATACACACACATATATGCATATGACTTTTTTAATTTTGGTTTGGCACAACGACAGTGGATTTTATTCTGATTTTGTCTAGATTGAACCATATTCAATTAAGGTAAATTCTACTTCACTCCAATAAAAGGAGGAAAGTTTGCTTATTGTACCACAATTTTAACAGGCTTAGAAAACATGTTTCTTTCCTTCCTTTTAGAGAAGGAAATGACACTCATGTTTTCTGAATTCCAATTTTATATGTTCTTTTTCATTTCTCTTGTACTTGAAATGTTCTGACGTCTGGACCCAGGAGATAAAAGATTTTTATCTCTGTATTCTTAGGATTTGAAAAGAAAAAGAAAAAAAATACTAAGATGCCTTTTCTTATGCTAAATTTAAACAGTTTTACTCTGGATTTTAGCATTTTTCAGCACTCTTAGATAAAAGACAACAAATAATTCCACTTTTCCTTTATAGATTAGTTTTAATTTTTAGAGATTCTAAGTGCATGACATTTGTCTTCATGCCGTGTTTTTGATGGGTAACAAAAATTCAGATTTGTTTTCTTTAAGCCCAGATAGGTGCATCCCTTTGTTTTCAATTGAATATGAGATTCTTATTCTGTGTTCTGACAGTCCTGACCTAGATGTAAATGGGAGAAAAATCAGTGTGTCTGTGACAAGTACCATCATTGAAATTTGTAGAGGAGCCAAAGGAACATCTGGTACAAAGGTGAGGAAAGTTGGAGAAGGCATCACAGGTGATTGTGCTGTTGGTATGTGAAGCCTCAATTTTGAATGTTTCCCAGTAAAAACAGGTAAACAAAAGTGGAGGAAAATGCACCAGGTAGAGGGACTATCTTGTATCAATACAAAGGATGAGCTTATTTTGAGAATGGTAAGCATTCCTGTATGGCTTTCAGATGGGACCTAGAAAGGAGATTTAAGGATACACATGGAAAGATGACTCAAGGTTGCTTTGAGAAAGTTCTTTTCATACAGCAGATAGAGAGTTTGAACTTTTTCTTCTGTAGACAGTAGCTTTAAGAAGACTTAGAAACCGATTTGTCTTTTAGAATCCAGTAAGTGAAAACTCACTTAGTCGAGGTGTGAAGAATAGAGTTGAGCAGCATATAAATTTTCTTTTGATGTATAACATATTACCCCAAATAGTACACTACTGCAATCCACCGTGTCTCCCACTAGTTCACATTCCTTCCACATTCAAAATCCACTTGTCCTTTCTTAAAACCCCCAAAAGTATCATTCTCTTACAGCTTCGGCTCTAAGTCTAAAATCTTATCTAAATTAAATCCAGGTGTGGCGAAGGTGTGGCGAAGCCCTTGGATGTTGTTCTTTTAGTATAGCTTTTTTAGTATAGTTCAACTTGGCCTGTGAAAATAAAAATATAAGTCCTCTGTCTTCTTATAACTCAATATATGACAGTAGAACAAGTATAGGATAATCCATAGCCATTCCTTTTCAAAAAAGAGGAAAATCGGAGACACAAAGGAGTAATTGATTGATGACGGTTCTAAACTCCAGCCGAGAAGTTTCTTGACTGCCACTCATGTTTTAGGAACAATTCTCCATGGTCTCTGTGCTTTTCCTCTTACTGTCTTATACTGTTCAGTTCAAACTGGTGATGTTCTGCATATATAACTCTTTTATAAACTTTGTGGATCTTCTGGAAATCTCACTGGGGTTTAATCCACTAGACAAATGTCAGCCACAAGATACCTCAAGTTAAGCCTATGTCTCCCTTGGGCTCCTTTGAAGACGGCTACAGAACAATGCCTAAAAACCTTATAGTTTGAGAGGATCTCTGAGGCACATTCTTTCAGCTGACTGAATAGTACTCTGACTGAATTTTGTCTTCCTGAGATCTTAATAAAAGATTTTACAGTCGTACTCTTGACTTAATATTTGGACTATATTTTCCTGGCAATGACCTGAATTGGATATTTTCTCAGAAGTCATTTCTTAATTTTTATGCCATTTGACATCTGCAAATTCTTAATGTTTCCCAAACCATCACGTCTTGGCTTTTGTTTTACAGCCTTTCCTCTAGTGTATCTGTCTCCTTTATTAGCACCAAGAAGAAACCACATGACACTTTTAAAAATGGTTGAAAATCCTCTTAACTTTATTACCCAGTTGATTAAGTATATTTTCTACTTTACACAGAATTGCTAATAAGGGGGTTGCTGCACTTCCTGCCACTACATGAGAAGATTTCCTCTTCATTCAGAGTTCGGTAACTTTTGCCTCACTTCTCAGTAAGCACTTATAAAAGACCTCTTTAAAAGTCACTCACAGCCTTATAAAGACTTCGAAGCTACTCCAAGGAATTTTAGGATTTTACTGCTTTATTTTCAGAGCTCACTAACTGATTCCAAAGGTATTCCTACATTTTAGTGTTCACTTAAACAACATCCCATTTCCAGGTATCAAAATCTGTATGTGTATGGGTCCTATTATTGTGTAATAAAATACCTCAATCCTTTCCAGTTTAAAACTAAAAAAAAAAACAATTTTTTTCACCAAGTTTATGTGGGTCAACTATCTGGGACTGGCTGGCTGGCTGGCTCTGGCTCAGGGTGCCTCATGAGGTTTAGTTTTGGGCCAGGAGCTCAGTCATCTGAAGAGAAACGAGAATCTACTTTCAGCTCAATAACATTGATAATAGCAGAAAACTTAATTCCTTGTCACATGAACCTTTTCGTAGAGCTATCCAACCAGCATGGTAGCTTTCTTAGCTCAAAATGAGTGACCTGTGAGAGAGTGCAAGAGATAACAGTAAAGACAAGTTTCAGTTGTGTATAATCTAAGCTCAGAGATGACACCATTTGTATATATAACATCATTTGTGTTGTATGCTGTTGTAGATACGATTCAGCCCTGATAAATATGGGAGGTGATTACGCAAAAGTGTGACTATTAGGAGGTAAGAATCATTAGGAGCCCTGTTGAAAACTGTTTACCACAACCAAGTGCTTCTACTTGAGCTGGAGAAATGGCCAAAGTCCACTTTAATAGTTGCAGCTGAATATAAAGGGAGGAATAGTATTAGGGAGGATAAATTGGTTTGAGAATTATTTCAGAATGTGAATATTGTCCTTACTAACAAAGTACTTATTAAGAGCAATAGTGAAGAGCAAGAATCAGTGGAAGGTTTATAGAGGGGTATTATTCATTGATTGAATTCATGGCCCCAATTTTTCTATCCACTTATTTCCATAACTTTCAGTAGGGTCCTCCCACACTAACTCCAGGCTTCTGCATATGACTGACTTTGGCCAAAATGTATAAGCAAACTTGATGAAGCCATAGTCTTGAAAAAACTATTTTCTTTTGGACCTACATATTTTTGTGGGGAACTAGAGTTCAATTATATAGACTGGAAGTCAATATACCAAAAAAT
This sequence comes from Paguma larvata, assembly GCA_030068075.1. Lineage (NCBI taxonomy): Eukaryota > Metazoa > Chordata > Mammalia > Carnivora > Viverridae > Paguma > Paguma larvata. The sequence continues at coordinate 34,860,518 of CM057838.1, read as the reverse complement.
AGACACATTTTAAAAGGCTTCTTTTAGTAGAGTGCCAATACGATTCGCTAAAAAGGAAAACAAGTTGAAATTATTTGGAGTTGATATTATCTCTGTTATAGCGTCTTTAGAATAGTTATCTATATCCTTTACTGTCTTTCTCAGACCTGCTAAAAATATTGAGAAGTTTACTGCCAGGGAATGATCACTTCTAATGTTCTAGGAAAGTTGGCTTGTGTATCTGGGGTAAAATTAGGAACAACATTCTCCCATTCTTGGTGTTCCTTGAAAAAGGATGTGTCTTTGAAATAAAATAATGCTCAAGTTTTATGTTTAGTGCTAGTTCTCATAAATGAATAACACTTTCACCGCTCTTTCTACTTGCAAGTCTTTATTCTTAACTTGAATTTCATTTTTTTTCCAACAACTGGGGAACCCGCCTCAACAGCAGAATCATAAATTGTTTACTTTACCTATTTCCCATTGGGACATGGGTTTATGAAAAAATCAAAATCCATTGTAGAACATTACAGAAGGTACGAATTTTGCACATTTCTGTGTACGGTTTTAATCCTGCCACACCTTAATAGAATGAGTGGTTGGTATACCATTCATTCTTGTGTTTGAATTTAAACCCTCTCTGTAGTATACTTGGCTCTGTGGTCCTGAGATACAGATCCAGAGAACTGCATTTCTTCTTTGCCTGCTGGTTCTTTGTTAATTTCTGCCAATGGAGGGCACTAGAAGAGATGAGAACAGGAGAAAAGTGGGTCCCATGCTTCCTATGTTGCCTGCCCCTCTTATTAAGATAGCCTCTGCCTGGTGCCTGAGTGACTCCATCAGTTAAGTGTCTGATTCTTGATCTTGGCTCAGGTCATGATCTCAGGGGTTGGTGACTTTGAGCTCCACGTTGGGTTCTATGTTGACAGTGTGAAGCCTGCTTGAGATTCTCTCTCCCTCTCTCTCTACCCCTCTCATGCTCACTCTGTCTCAGAAAAGAAAAAAATAGCCCCTACACTTGCTGCTGATCTCAACAAACAGTTTGCTGTGAAGCAGATGGTTATAGTGTCAGGGCTGTTTTGTGTTGTTTGTTTTTAACAATCCTAGAAACATTGTGGTATATGTTCAAAGGTACCAGTAGCAGCCAGGCAGTACCATCTCTTCAGAAGTTTGAGCCCTTACTCCTTGAGGTCTTTCCTCAGAATCCCTCAGGTTCCAACAGCAACTAAGTGGTACTTCCTCCTTAGTATGCTGAGTCCCAGCTCTTCCAAGGTCCTCTCCCAAACTTTCAGGTTTTGATAGCTCTAAATATTTCCCTTTGTTTTCCCAGCACTACGGTTGATAATTGCTGTTTGCAATTGCTATCTCTTCCACCTTACTATCCCTCTTTTCTTTATCATTTTAATGACTTGCCTATATTAAATACTTAGTTGAAATTACTTACATCATTTCTGTTTCCCTGACTGAGTAATCACTGATACAGGAATTGATATTCTCTTTATTCTAATACCTGTGTCCTGTCATAAATTTCATATCCTCCTGTAAAATCATCCCCATTTAAGTTCAACACCATCAATTTTAACCACTCACTTTTCTTCCCATATTGTTGCTTTCTATAAGCATCTATCACTCCAAACACAATCAAGTACTTTCACATCTACAATGCTGTTCTAATGAGGAACACATAAATGTGTCAATTTTAAGTATTTCAATCCCTTTGGGTTAAAGTAATCTTATGCATATAGAATGAGGAGATGAAAGCCTTGGTTCACTTCTGGATCTATGTTCCCCTTCCTACTTCTCAAAATAGAATCTTTCTTAAGGGGAACTTTCTGTGTCTTTCTGATAGAGGCAGGGAATTCACTTTTACATGAGTGCTTGTGCCATCCTCTGAATCCTTAAGGCTCTAGTGGCACTGTCCCTTGCCCAGCCTAAGGTGCTTCATCTAATGTGGAAGTATGTAGCTGCTCAAGTCTGTGGAAATTTCCTCCTACCTCCTGTTGACTCCTAGCTCTCTTTTAACTACTGTTACTAGACAGTCTTCTTCAGGATTCTGAATGAGCTTCAAAGGTCAGTGAGACCTAAGCAAGAATGGTAGATTTTGATCTATTGTCTCTTTCCTCTTTATTCACATTCTCTCTCTCCTTCTCTTCTTGTTCTGTCTTGCTCTTACTTCCTTCCTCCTTCATAACCATATTTTTTCTTTCCTTCTTCCTCATGGAAATGAAATGACATTATTTCTCTTTCTTCTTTGCCATGTATTTCTTTTGCACTATGCTCTCCTTCTTCCCTAAGTTGTATTTAGCTTATTTATTCCCTGAGGCCATAATTATAGAAGATTTCAGAGGTATAAACATTTACAAATTTATGGAGAGAAATAAAATTCATTAGTATATTATGAATCTACTTAACACATGACCCTATGGTTCTTGGGATGAGAGAGAATACAGTTTCTTCTTTGAAAAATTATGGAAAAAAATGGAATCTTTAGAGAGTTGACAGCAATTGAATCTAAAATTTTAAAGAAACAGTTAAATGCTGTAGAAGAATGGTGTGTTTAAAATAGAATGAAATATGAGGTCATTGTAAAATGTTACAAGATAAGTCAAGAGGGAAAGGATGGAGTGGGGCAGCAAGTTGAAAGCAATACTGGAGTAAAGGTTTTCCCTTTTGAGTGTTGCACATGCAACCATTCACTTAATTCTCATTGTTGTTAAGAAAAAGACAAAAACCCTTTACACAGTAAGTGAGATCCTTGATTAATTGACACCTATGTTCCTCTAAGGATCCATTTTATATTGTTACATGGTCTTCTTATCATTGCTCAAGTCTGTCCTCAATCACTTCCTCAAAGAACATGTGCTGATTGAGTCTCACTGTGTTACATTCTTCTACATTCTCATAGAACCATGTCCTTGTCCTTCAGAATATGCATCTCTACTTGCAACCCCACATTCGTTTGTTTATTTAATTTCCATCTCCTCTATCAAACAGTAAATTCCTGAAGGAACAAAATACATCTGGTTTTACCTACCATTTATGCTCAGCACCTAGCAGAGTGCCTCTAACATGACAAGAACACAAATATCTGTGGAATGAATCATTGAATAGATTACAAAATTTTGAGTCCTTAATAAAATTATGATATATCATTTTCTCATTAGTTCAGGCATAGACTGATGGACCAGTATAATTCCATGATATAATTCTCATAGTACTTGCCCCCACAGCTTGTCTCCACAGCACTATATGTTTTTCTTTTCCCTACCATTAAAACTTTTTGATTAAGTTGTTTTAGTGATTCTACAAAGACTAGCTCTTGGTCGATCAGTGTCTTTAAGAAAGTAATCAGTATTTTCTGAGCTACTGCTCTTCACAAAGCTTGCTGCCTGGCCCTGATCAGATGTATTTGACCATGTTCTAGCAAAGACTGTCACCTGAATTCTTGAAAAACAACTAGTGTAAAAGAATCTTTTGAACATGTTTAATCTTAATAAATAACAATTAAAATATCAATATGCTTCTGACTACTATATAAATATTTTCAAATTCATCATGAACACTATAGAAAGAGTTATCTAACATATGAATTAATTCGTATAACTTTTACGTTTGAAATTTTTTGACAATTCACTATTTTATTCAGAAAGTACTATAAATTACCATGGTGTGATAGTTAATTCTATATGTCACATTCCCTGGGCATGGGCACCCAGATATTTGTTCAAACAGTAGTCTGAGACTTATCTATGAAAGTGTTTCTAGGAGAGATTAACGTTGAATTAATAGACTTGCTAAAGCTGATTGCCCTCTCTTTGGTGATTGGGCCTCATCCAGTCACTTGAAGCCCTGAATAAAACAAAAAACAGAGTAAAAGGAAACCTCTCCTGTCTGACTGCCTTCAACCTGATGGCACATAACTATTTTTTTCATCTTTCTTTGATCTCAAATGAAAATATCAGCTCTTCTGGGTTCTCATGTCTGACACATAGCATTTGGGCTAGGTCATCAGTTCTCCCAGGTCTCCAATGTACAACTTCAGATCCTCGTCTCTATAATCACCTGAGTCAATCTCTTATAATATATTCATGATCAGTAACAAGACAGGGGTTACTACTCTCAAGCTCCTATTCAACACTGTAATGGAACTCCTAACAAGTACAATCAGGCAAGAACAAAAATAAAGACATCCAAATTAGAAAGGAAGAAGTAAAATTGTCTGTCAGTGACACAATCTTACATATCGAACGTCTCAAAGATTCTGCCAAGAAACTATTGTAACTAGTAAATTCAATAAAGTTACAAGATAAAAATTCAACATAAAAAACTAGTTGCATTTCTATACAATAACAATGAACTACCTGAAAAATAAAGCAATCCTATTTACAGTAGCATCAAAAACAATAAAATACTTAGTAATAATTTAAACAAGAAGATGAAATATCTGTAAAACTGACAACTGCAAAGTTGTGATGCAAGAAATTGAAGAAGACATAAATAAATGGAAAGATAGCTTGTATTCATGGGCTGAAATAATTAATATTGTTAAAATGTTCATATTACCCAAAGCCATCTATAGATTCGGTACAATCCCTATCAACGTTAGAATGACATTTTTTTACAGAAATAGAAAAAAAAATCCTAAAATTCAGATTGAACAAAAAACCCCTCAAATATCTAAAGGAATCGTGAGAAAGAAGAACAAAGCTAGAGGCACCTTACTTCTTGACTACAAATTATATCACAAAGCTATAGTAATCAAAACAACATGGTACTTACTGTCATAAAAACCAATGGAACGAAATTGACAGTCCCCAAATAAATTCATACATATGCGCTGTACTAATGTTTAAAAAGGAGTAAAGAATACTTAGTGGGGAAAATGGTAATCTGTTCAATAAAAGATGTTGGGAAAACTAAATTACTACTTGTTAAAGAGTGAAACTGGATCCCTATCTTTCATCGATCCCAAAAATTAACTCAAAATGGATTAAAGACTTAAATGCAAGATCTGAAATCCTAAAACTCCAAAAAAATAAAAAAGAAAAGACAAAGCTCTTCTTTACATTGGTCTTGGCAATGATTTTATGGATATGACATGGCAAGCACAACCAACAAAAGCATAAATAAGCAAGTGGGACTAATTCCATCTAAAAACCTTCTGTACAGCAAAAGAAATGATAAAAAAGAAAAGCACCTGAAAATGGGAGAAAATATTTATAAACCAAATATCTGATAAGGGGTTAATATCCAAAATATATAAATAAATCACACAACTCAATAGCAAAAACAACCCAAATAAAAAATAGGCAAAACACTTGAACAGACGTTTTTCCAAGGAAATTACTTTCCATTTGTTTGAGTTGTCTGTTCACTTTCTCGAAAAGGTCTTTTGATGCACAAAAGTTTTTCAACTTGATGAAATCCAAATAGTCATACTTTCTTTACTTGGTTGTGTTTCAATTGATCCATCTAGGAATCTGTTGCCTTATCCAAGGTCATAAAGATTTATACTTGTGCTTTTTTCTAAAAGTTTAGAGCTTATAAATATATCTTTCATCAATTTGAGTTAGTTTTTGGATATAATATGAGGTAGAGGTCTCACTTCACTCTTTTCTATGTGACTATCCAGTTGTTCCAACACCATTTTTTAAAAGACTATGTTTCTCTCATTCAATTGTGTTGTCATATTTGCAGAAGATAAATTGATCATAAATGGAAGGGTTCACTTCTAGACTTTTAATTCTTTCACATCAATTTAAGTCTGCCTTATCACATTGCCATACTGTCTTGATATCTACAGCATTGTAATAATTTTTCGAAATCAGAAAGTGTGAGTTTTCCAAATTTGTTCTTTTTTCTCTTAAGATTAATTTGACTATTCTAGATTTATTTATTATCCACACTAATTTTAGGATAAACATCAATTTCTGGGGATTTTGGCATGGATTATACCGAATTTATAGATCAATCTGAGAGGTATTAGAACTTTGTTGTTCAACTTTCTTCACAATGACCAACGCATAGTTATCTTTCCATTTGTTTGGATCTTTTAATCTTTTAGCAATGTGTTATAGTCTTTTGCCATCTTCTGTTAAATGAATTCATATTGAATTCTTTTTGATACCAGTATAAATTGAATTGTCTTTATCATTTTCTGTTCATTCAATTTAGGGATATAAAATAAAATTAATTTTTGTATATCTGTCTTATATCCACATAGTCGTTGAACTCATTTATTATAATAATTTTTTAGGAAGTTCTTTGTGAGTTTCTATCTAAAAGATAAGGTCAAATTTAAATATAAGTAGATTATTTTTTTATGGGTATACCTTTCATTTCATTCGGCTACTGTCTTGGCTAAAGCCTCTGGTACAATAGGAAAAAAAATGTCAGAATTAGGTATCCTGGTCTTATTCCTGATCTTAAAGAGAAAGCGTCCAATGATTCATCATAAATGAGGTTAGCTGTGGATTTTTTATAATGCTTTTACCAGGTTGAGGGAATTTGTGTTTATTCCTAGTTTGTTGAATGTTTTTGTCATAGAAAGGACTTGGTTTTTTGTTTCAAAGAATTTTTATGTGCCTATTGAGATTAGCATGTGCTTTTTTTTCTTTTACTCAACTAATATGGCATTCTATGGTGTTCTACTAATATGCTGCTGAATCAAGTTTGCTAATATTTTATTGAATACTTTGTATCTATATTTGTAAGGGATAATGATCTATCATTTTCTTGTAATTTGTGATGCCTTAGTGTAGCTTTGGTATCAGGACAATATTAGTTTATATAATGATTTGGGAGTGTTCCATTTTAAATTTTTAAAGAAGAGTTTTGTGAACAATTATTAATTCTTCTTTAAATATTTGGTCAAATTTTCGAGTGAGATAAAATTGGCCTAAGCTTGTTTTTGTGGAAATATTTTACTATTTCAATCTCTTAATTTGTTACAAGTTTTTCTAATTTTCTATTTATTGATTCAGCTTCAGGTATTCGTGCCTTTCCAGAAATTTCTTAATTCCATATAGGTTTTTAAAATTGTTTTTATACAGTTACTCATTGTATTGCCTTTTTTGTCAGTCTAAGTAAAGTTCTGATAATTTTATTGATCTTTTTAATCAAGTTTTGGGTTCATTGATTTTCTCTATTGTTTTTCTGTTATCTTTTCATTCATTTCTACTCTAATCTTGAACATTTTTCAGTGTTCTCAATTATATTGAGGTGCATATTTTCAGAGTTCCTTAGTCTGTTATTCAAGATGATACCATCTCATAGAGCCTTACTGCTTTTTTTTAATGTTTAATTATTTTTGAGAGAGAAAGGGGCGTGAATAGAGAGAGAGAGAGGATCTGAAGTGGGCTCTGTGCTGACAGCAGAGAGCCTGATGCAGGGTTCAAACTCATGAACCGTGAGATCATGACCTGAACCAAAGTCGGACACTTACCTGACTGAGCCATCCAGGTGCCCCAGGCATACTTCCTTTTCTAAGTTTTTATTTAAATGTCAGTTAGTTAACATATTATGTAATGTTAGTTTCAGGTATACAATTTATTAACACCTCCATACAACACCTGGTGCTCATCACATGTGCACTCCTTAATCCCCATCACATTTTAAACCACCCCCCCTCTGATAACCATCGGTTTGTTTTCTATAATTAAAAGTCTGTTTCTTGGTTTGCTTCTCTTTGTTTTGTCCCCTTTGCTCATTTGTTTTGTTTCTTAAATTCCACATATGAATGGAATCATATGGTATTTGTCTTTCTCTGACTTATTTCATTGACTATAATACTTTTTTAACTCCTTCCATGTTTTTGCAAATGACCAGATTTAATTTTTCTTTTATGCCTGAGTAATATTCCATACACACACATGCATGCATGTGCACACACACACACGTCACACATACGTATATACCACATCTTCTTTTCCATTCATCATTTAGTTGGCACTTGGGCTGTTTCCAAAATTTGCCTAATAATGCTGCTATAAACAGCGGGGTGCATGTATCCCTTTGAATTAATATTTTTGTATTCTTCATGTAAATACCTAAGTAGTGCAATTGCTGGGTCAGAGGGTAGTTCTATTTTTAACTTTTGAGGGACCTCCATACTATCCTTCAGAGTGGCTGCACCAGTGTGCATTCCCACCAAGATTCCAAAAGCATTCTCCTTTCTCCACATCCTCATCAATACCTGCTGTTTCTTGTGTTGTAGTTCTCTTTCTTAGTGGTATCTTTATCTGGTGTTGGTATCAGGGTAATACTGACCTCATAGAATGAATTTACAAGTTTTATTTCTTTTCTGTTTTTTGGAATAGTTTGAAAGTAGGTATTAACTCTTCTTTAAATATTTGGTAGAACTTGCTTGTGAAGTCATCTGATATGGGACTTTTGTTTGTTGGGAGGTGTTTGATTACTGATTCAATTTCTAGGTATGTTATCAGTGTGTTCAAGTTTTCTTTTCTTCCTGTTTCATTTTTGGTGTTTTGTAGGTTTCTAGGAATCTGTCCATTTCTTCCAGGTTGTCCATTTTGTTGGCACATAGTTTTTCATAATATTCTCTTAGAACTGTGTGTGTGTGTGTGTGTGTGTGTGTGTGTGTGTGTGTGTGTGTTGGTGTTGGTTGTTATTTCTTTTCTCTCATTTGTGATTTTATTTATCTAGGTCCTTTCTCTTTTCTTTGTGATAAGTCTGGCTAGAGGTTTATAATTTTTTCAAAAAACTAACTCCTGATTTCACTGATCTATTCTATTGCTTTTTAGTTTCTATATCATTTATTTAAGTTCATATAGCCATACTTCTTAGATAAATTTATACTCACTCATCCTGTTTTGATTCCCACACTCATCCTGGCTGTACTCAGTTACCAACTGCCCAGGTATAAGAGCAATGCACTTCTGGACATTTGTCTTTGTTAGGGTTTCAGTTTATTATAATAGGTAAATAGGCAGGAATCACCTTTTTTATAACTTCTCTATGTGTATCCCCTCCTCAAAGGATACACTTATTAAAAATATTTTATTCCCAGATCAAAGAGAATTAATTTTTAGTCAACAGCAATGTATTACCTGCACCAACTCTAAACCGAACTAGAAAAGTGTTCTGGGGGCTCCTAGGTGGCTCAGTGCATTAAGGATCTGTCTCTGGCTCAGGTCATGGTCTTACAGTTCAGGATTTCTAGCCCTGCTACCGTGCTGACAACTCAGAGCCTAGAGCCTACTTCAGCTTCTGTGTCTCCCTCTCTCTGCCCCTGCCTCTCTTGCACTCTGTCTCTCTCTCCCTCTCAAAAATAAACATTAAAAAAAAAAAAAAAAAGGAAAGTGTTCGGTATTGTCTACTATGATGTAGGGGAAAACATGACACTTTGGAGTCAGATAGAACTGCTTATTATGGTGCTTAGGAGTCTTTCCACTTATTTAATGTGTGAAATTATTGAATACATACATGAATTACTAAAAGGATCATTCAATGAGTGGTTATATAAAAATGTTTAAATAAATAAAGAATGCATTATTTTAATCAGTTTAACAAGAAGTATCTCACTTGTGTGTAACGTATTTGTGTGATGTAAATACACACAACTAAGATTTGCTGTACTTTTATGGGAGGGGGCTTTCAAAGCACTATCTAATGTATTCTAGGTAATATACTATAAGGCCATTGTTATTATTAAGCTATCTAGAGAAGGCTGAGGTGACATTAATGTACACACCAAAGATTAGGGTCCACGTTCTGAATACAATCCCAGATTTCTTTCCACTACTCTGTATTGGCTTGTATATTAACTGCTCAATAAATTATTTGCTTGATGGAAACATTGTCAGTTCATACTTGAATTTGGATAGCATAACATAGTTTATTCTAATCTACTTTGAGATTTTAATAATACATGCGAAGGTTAAATGTAACTGATACACTTAGAATGGCGATATATTCTTTTTCAGGTTTCAGGAGAAAAAATGTGAATCAGTTGATGGACAGTTTTTGTTTTGCTCTGTTCACAACATTTAGGTTGAAAAAAGAATTCATTTGTATTGTCATTTTGCTCCAACATGCATCAATAAACCTTCTCATAGCCTAGCATTCTGCATGCAGGATTGTAATGAGGTACACATTATTGAAGACCAACATAGGGGATCAATTAACTTAGATTCAAACCCAGCACTAGGAATTGGCAGTCCTAGTGGAAAGAACCACTGTGCTTAAATGTATCTCTAATGCCACTTTCTAGTTAAAAAGTTACAGTGTTTTTCTCTGCAGAGGATCTTCTTGATACAAGGACTAGTGTGTTCTGCATATGATTTGGGTTGTTCTCAAAAACGTGTTTGCTGTCTTAATGAGTTCTCAAGAGACAGGAAAAAAAAAAAAAAAAAGTAGGGCTTCTCATTTACAGGGCTCGCAGTGATTTAAAGCAGTCATTATAAGGCTACCTCATATGAATTCATCTTTTATATAAGGCTGCTTTGGTCTGAAATTGCACACAGTATTCAAACCCTATGCTCAGAGTGGTATAACGTAAGAAAAATAAGTAAATTGAGAATGTGCACAGCAATTGAACTATGATATAGTATCCCTGGCTTAATAGTGGTCATTTACAATGCACTAATATTAGGAGATAACTTTTCAAAAGGTTGTGACATTGACTTTCTTATTTGCATAAAATCGAATATATTATGCAATTGGCTAGTTGAAGTAGATGTTTCATTTGTTGATACAAAATTGCTGATATAAAGTGGCAAATCTCACAAAACATGGCTCAAACCATAAATTTAAATATATACAGAATGAGGTCAAAATGAGTGTGGAATGTATTATATGATTTTACCTATAAGCTGATTATGGGACAAACAGGATAATCATACAAAATATTAAGTCATATTCTTAAGGGAAAATTATCATTGTTTTGCAGAGGAGATATATATATATATATATATATATATATATATATATATATATATATAAAATTAATTTTAGTTTTTGTTAATATTACTTTTCAGAGTTTTGGGGTTTTTTTTTTTGTTTTTTCTTTCAGATCAATCCTTGATGTCTCTTTTTAGATGTGCAGGGTAGTAGACTTCTAATTTACACTTTACATATGCAGAGAAAAGGTTTTATTTGAAGGGTGTTATCCAGGGCACTTTCTAAGTGGTCCTCTTAAATATCATGTAAAGTCTTTCTTTAAAAGAAGAAAAGAAAAAAATGTGTGTGTGTGATTTTGATTTATTTGATTCGAATTTATTAAAAGTAATTATAAACTATATTATTTTGGTTATTTTGCCACTGTGATGGCTTAAGTAATATGAGTTAATGTATTTGTAAGCATCTTAATGTTTATAACCTCTGAAACTGAAACCTTTTAAATCTTAAAAAAAATACTTTTAATCCTTAAAAATTTTCAGCTATTCATTATTTTTTAGTATAGTTGATGCACAGTGTTTTGTTAGTTTCATGTGTACAACATAGTGATTCAGCAAATTTACACATTATTCTTATATGTTAAGTTATGCTCACAAGTGTAGCTACTATCTGTCACCATAAAAAACTGTTAGAGTACCAGGAACTATATTTCCTGTCCCTTTTATTCCCACCACTTATTCATTTCATAGCTGGAAACATGTGTCTCCCACTTTTCCTGATCCATTTTGCACAACCCCCTACCATCTCGCCTCTGTAACCATTAGTTTGTTCTCAGTATTTATAGACCTGATTCTGTTTTTTGTTATTGTTTTGTTTGTTTAGTTTCCACATATAAGTGAAATCATATGGTGTTGGTCTTTCTCAGTCTGACTTATCTCACTTAGCATAATATCCTCTAGGTTCACCCACGTTTTTGCAATGCCAGGATGGCTTCCTTTTTGGGGTTAATATTCCTGTGTGTGTGTGTGTGTGTGTGTGTGTGTGTGTGTGTGTGTGTGTAATGAAAATAGGGGTGAATATATCTTTTTGAATTACCGTTTTCATTTTCTTTGGGTAAATATTCAGTGATAAAGTTACTGAATCATAGGGTATTTATATTTTTGTTTTTTGTAGTGGAAAGCCACTACTTTCCACAGTGGCTGTACCAGTTTACATTCCTACCAGTAGTTCATAAGGACTCCTTTTTCTCCATTTCCTCACCAATGCTCATTTTATTTTTTTGCTACTAACCATTCTCATAGATGTAAAGTGATATCTCATTACAGTTTTGATTTGCATTTCCCTAATGTTTAGAGGTGTTGAGCATCTTTCCATGAGCTGTTGGCTATCTGTATGCCTTCTTTGGAAAATGTCTACTTAGTTCTTTACCCATTTTTGATCAGATTATACTTTTTTGGTGTTAGTATGTATAAGATCTTTATATATTTTAGATATTAACCCCTTATCAGATATATGGGATATGCATATATATTTTCTCATTAAGTTATCTTTTCATTCTTTTAATACTAATTCTCACTGTGCAAAACTTTTCATTTTGATATAGTCCCAATAGTTTATTTTTGCTTTTGTTTTCCTTGCCTGAGGAGATATTTCTAGAAAAATTGTGCTAAGCCTAATGCCAAAGAGGTTACTGCCTGTGTTTTCTTCTAGAAGTTTTATGGTTTCTGATCTTACATTTAGGTATTTAATCCACTTTGAGTTTATTTTTTGTGTATGGTATAAGAAAATGGTTCATTTCATTCTGTAGCATGTAGCTATATAGTTTTCCCAACAGCATTTGTTGAAGAGATTGTCTTTTCCCCATTGCTTCAGCTGTTGATTAATTGACCATATAAGCATACAAGTGTGGGCTTATTACTGGGATCTCTAGTCTGTTTCATTGATCTATATTTTTCTGTTTTTCTTATAGTATCATATTGTTTTGACTACTACTGATTTGTAGTATACGTTGAAATCTGGAATCGTGATACCTCCAGCTTTGTTCTACTTTTTCAGGATGCTTTGGCTATGTGAAGTCTTTTGTAGTACAATGCAAATTTTAGGATTAATTGTTTTAGTTCTGTGAGAAACAGTGTTGATATTCTGACAGAGATTGCATTGAATCTGTAGATTACTTTGGGTAATATGGACACTTTAACAATATTAATTTTTCTGGTCTATAAGCATGGGATATTTTTCCTTTTGTGTTATCTTCATTTTCTTTTATCCGTGTTTCAGTTTTCCCCATATAGGGTTTTTACCTCTTCAGTTAAAATTATTCCTGGATATTTTATTCTTTTTGGTTCAGTTGTAAATGGGATTGTTTTCTTAATTTTTTATTCTGCTGCTTCATTATTAGTATATGGAAATATTACCAATTTCTAGGTATTAATTTTGTACCCTGAGTTTATTTATTCTCATAGTTTTTGGTGGAGTCTTTAGGGTTTTCCATGTGTAGTATGATGTTGTTTGTAAGTAGTGACAGTTTAACTTTTTCCTTCCTAATATGGATGCCTCATTTTCTTTCTTGTTAATTGCTGCAGCTAGAACTTCCAGTACTACGTTGAATAAAAGTGGCAAGAGTGAAAATCCTTGTCTTATTTCTGATATTAAATGAAGCTGATCTTTTTAAAATGTATTACTTATGTACTTACTCATTCTTTTGTTTATTATCTGTTTATTATTTTTGTTTCATGATTGTACATAACTGTTAATACAGTGCTTTTTCTCTATTACATCCTCCTACATCCTTTCATTCAATTCGTTGGAATAAATGTTGCTTTATTATTTTTTATTTAAAATATGGTTACATGTGTGTGTATATCAATACTCTCTTGTTTTCCTTATTTTTAAACTTATATATTATATATAAATATTTCTCCATGTTCATTATTTTTCACTATTGTATTTCCTTTGTGTAAATGGTCAATATTTTTCTCATTCTCCTATTTATAGGCATTTAATTTATTTCAAACTTTTGCCTTCATGCTATGCTGCTATCCTTGCTGTTATAGAAATTCTTAGTAAATGTGGTACACACATGCAAGAATATGACATATGTAACTAGGAATAAAATTATTGAGTTATAGGAATCATGAATATTAAAATTCCCAAGGTGGGTGAAAAAATGTACATTCCCCACACCCATTTAGGAAGATTCCATCTATTCCCATATTCCCAAATCTTTTATTGTCAGACTTCTTAATTTTTGCCAATCAAATGGGTACAGAAAGGTATACCATGACCTTTATTTGTATTTTCCTGAATAAACGAGGGTGAGAACATCCTCAGTATGCTCATTGGCTCTCAATTGGTTCCTCCTTTTCTCATTATTTATATCTCCTTGTACTTACACTCCTGTTTAGGTATATTTCTTTTACTCGATCTATTAGACTTTTACCGTCCAGTACAATAAATTAATTCCATGATGTATGCAGAACATAATTTGCGTAATATGTAGTCTTTCAAATTTGTGATTTTAATTCATGACCCCAAATATGATCTATCTTGTCTAAAGTTCCAAATCCACTTAGAAATATTATTTCTGCTGTTGCTGAGTGGCATGTTCAAAATTACACCTTAAGTGTGGTTAGTTGTTGGTGTTTTTCAGTTCTCAACTATCCTTCGTGATTTTCTATCCAGTGTATCAGTTATCTGCTTTATCAGATTTTTATTTTCTTTCCCTTCTGTCAGTTGTTTTCTCATGCATTTTGAAGCTCTGTCACTCAGTGATGATACAATCAGCATTATTTTGTCCTCTGGGAGAATTGGTCCCATTATCATGATATAATGTCCTTTTTTATGTCTAACAATGTTCCTAACTCCAAAGTCTACTTTGATATTAATGAAGCTACTTCAGTCACATTTTGACTAATGTTTGCATTGTTTGTATCATTTTATACTTTGCTTAATATGTAATATATATGTATATATATTTTAGGCAACAGTTTGTTTTATAAAAAAATCTGATAATCTGTAAATAAATAAATTTTATTTATTTATTTATTTATTTACTGTTTACTTCATTTTGAGAGAGAGAGAGAGAGAGCAAGTGGGGAAGAGGCAGAGAGAGAGGGAGATACAAAATCTGAAGCAGGCTCCAGGCTGCCAACACAAAGCCTGATGCTGGGCTCGAACCCGTGAAGTGGGAGATCCTGACTTGAGCTGAAGTCTGAAGCTTAATGGATTGAGCCACCACCCCAACTACCTTTTAAATCTTTAATTGAGGCCATTCATATTTAAAGTGATTATTGATGTGGTTGGTATGGTAACTACTGTCTTGTTACCTGTTTTCCTTTTGTTCTGCCTGTCTTTGTTTCTTCTTTTTCCTCTCGTGTTAGTGTTAGGATTTCTTTATAATGCTCCTTTTCCCTCTCTCTTATGTTACTTGTACCCTTTAGAAAATTAACTATTGCCCTAGTTTTTATAATATACATCCTGAATCAGAGTGTTCCTTTAAGTAATACTATTCTGTACCACGTGCAGTGAAAAGGCCTTACAACAGGGTATTCTCAATTCTTTACTTCCATCCCTTGAGCCATTCCTGCTCTTTACTTTACATTACATATACTGTAAACACACAAGACCTTGTTACTATTTTGCTAAACGGTCACCATTTCATTAGAGCAGTTAAAAATAAAAACAAGAATTGTATTTTACCTTCATTTGTTTGATTTCTATGGCTCTTCATTTTTTGTTTTAATCCACCTTTCTATCTGGCATCTTATTCCTTTTGCTTGAAGAATTTCTTTTAACGTTTCCTGTAGATTATTTTGCTGGCAAATAATTCTCTCTGCATGTGTTTATATGGAAAGGTCATTATTTCTACTTAGTTTTTGAAATATATTTCCCTGTATATAAATTGCTATTTTTTTTCCTTTCTGCACTTTCAGCATGTCAGTCCACTATCTCCTGAACACTATGTTTTGTTTTGTTTTGTTTTTTACAATAAGTAATATGCTATAACATTTTTTTCCTTTTATGTTTAATGTCTCATTTTATTTCTGGATTCTTTATGATGTATTTTTTGTTTTTAAGCATTGTAATATGATAAGGCAAATCCTTGCACTTTTATGTACATGTAATATGTGATGTGTGATCTATTTATGCTTAGAATTCTTGACATCTTTTGAATTTGTGGTTTGGTGGCTGTCATTAATTTTGGAAAAAATTTAGCTATTATTTTTCAAATACTTTTTCTTCATTCTTTTCTCCCCTTTATGTATTTTTTAAAATGTTTTATTTTGTTCCACAACTCATCAATGCTCTGTACTGTTCTTATCACTTTTTACTTTGCACTTAACGTGGGCAGTTTTAATTGTTGGATATTCAAGTTCATTGATTTTGTTCTTCACTGTCTTAATTCTACTTTTGAGACCAGTGAAACTGTCTCATCTCTGTTACTGCGTTTTTTCATTTCTGACATTTTTATCTCTCTGCTAAACATATTCACCTTAGCTTGCATACTGTCTGACTTTCTCAGTAGATCCTTTAACGTATTAGTCATAGTTAACTTAAATTTCTATCAAATAGTTCCTACATCTGTATCATATCTGAGTCTGACCGATGATTGCTTTGTCCCTTCAGAGTATGTTTTTTCTTGGCTGTTGTTATGCCACGTGATTGCTGTTGTTGTTGTTGTTAAAAATGAAATCCTAGGTAGAAACAGAAGTACATTTTTTAACCATAGAAATGGGGATGTCTTCTCTGCTGAGTGTATACAGTTAGGAGTTGGCCTGATTTTGAAGTTCATTGTTACTGTGTTTAACCTCAGTGCCACAGTGGCTTCAAATTCCTGTAATGATACCTTACCTATAGGATGGAAGTTGCCTTGCCAGAATAATGTATTCTCAAATCTCTGCTTAAAGACTTTTGATTGCACTTTGCCTTTAGAAAAGGAATTTTTACTTGCTCTTATTCCCCTCTCGCCCCTCTTCTAGCAGAATTCTGTCAGTACTTGCTACTCAGACCTTGGTAACTTCGGCTGTGGAGGATCGTGGAGGGTGCATTATCTGTTGTTCTGAATTTCCCTTTTCTCAGGGTTTCTGGGCTTCCAGGATGTGGCCCTATCAGTTCTTTTTTTTTTATTTTTTTTTAACATTTATTTATTTTTGAGAGATAGAGACAGAGCATGAGCAGGAGAAGGGCAGAGAGAGAGGGAGACACAGAATCTGAAGCAGGCTCCAGGCTCTGAGCTGTCAGCACAGAGCCCGATGTGGGGCTCGAACTCACAGACCGCAAGATCACGACCTGAGCAAAGTCGGCCGCTTAACCAACTGAGCCACCCAGGCGCCCCAAAACTAAGTCTATCAGTTCTGATACCCTTCTTCCAACTGTAGTTTGGGGTTTAGCATCTACTCATGCTCTTCCCCATCCTTAGGTTTTTGTTGTTGTTTTTTTTTTTCTCTATTATTTTCCGCCAGGTTTAACCTATCCCTAAGAGTGATAGTATTTTCTTTTATTTTGCTGTTCCCCTTCCATCTCAGTTTTGAGGCTTATGTTCTCTAGAATAGACAGTAAAAATGAACATGACTGGAGTTCTGTGCCCGTTGCACACGACTCATTGTGGTCCCCCTGCTTTTCACTGCAGTGGACATTCTGATTCTCCGCATTCTTTTCTGAATGTTCTTCATGTAGTTGGAGTTTGTGCAGAAAGCGTTGGTGGGGATTTATACACTCCACCAATTTCTGTGACCCCCCAAGGCTTCACACTGTCTACTAGTTCACCTACGTTACGTGAAGTCCATTTATACTTCGCTAATTTGTCAGCTGTTCCAGAGATGAACTTCTCTTTCTAATGACTGGTTGAGTCAGCTGCTTGTGAGTGCTACGTTTCTCTCCCTGTAGGTGCCTGTCTCTGCTTAGATTCAAACAGTTGTTATGCAACCTCATATCTCCATCCGTATCAAAAAAAAATCTCATGAATTTGAAATTAGTTCAGTTTTGTAATAGTTTTTGCAGTGATAGAAGTGAAACTCTTTCCAGCCCTCTACATTCTGGACTACAACCAGAAGTTGATAGAAATTTTAGATTTCAAAGGTCAGCTTGATTTTCAATTATCTGTGAAGTCCATTTAATACTCTACTTGAGACTTCTATTTTTAAAAAGTGTATTTATTTAGAGAGAAAGAGCACATGCAAGTTGGAGAGAAGCAGGGAGAGTGGGTTCCAAGCAGGCTCTGCACCGACAGCACAGAGCCCAGTGCAGGGCTGGAACTCACAAACTATGAGTTCATGACTGTGCTGAAGTCTAATACTTAACCAGCTGACTCACACAAGCACCTCTCTCCTCAAACCTTCTTAAATGCTTTTTTTTAAGTTATATATCTCTACCACCTTTCCTATATCACAGAGCTGCTAAGAGCTCTTCTAGGTTGCATTACAACTTGTTACTGGGTCCATTTTGGTCAATTTTTACTTTTATTTGTCTCCTTTTGCTGTTAGTCATCAAAAGAAAATAGATATTTGGACTTCCATTCCATCTCCATGAAGGGGCAGAGCCCTTCCTGCCAATCTTCTGTTGGAGTGCTGAGAAGAACCCTAGTTGTATTATCACTTTTGCAGCCTCACAGCGAGGGAGACTTGGTCAACCTCAAGTGTCCCTGTGGTTCTTCCAGGTCCAAAAAAATCCATTCTGGTTGATATATTTAAAATGTATGCCATCTCTATGAGGAGATTTCTAATTATTGGATTTCCAAATTCTCAAAGGTGTCAAAAAACCACATTTAGCAATTTGGTTTCCTTCCTAGCTCAGAGAAGATTAAAGTCAGTGTGTTCTCTCTTCTAGAGACCCTGACAGAATCTGCATTAGGTTTCTGTTGCTCTGTAATAAATTGTCCCAAATTTAGCAGCATAAAAAATTAAATATTTATGGCTTCACACGTTTCTGAGGGTTAGGAATCAAGGTGGTTTTGACTCAAACTGTGAGTCTCAGCTGTGGTCATCACAAGGATTGAGCAGGGATTAAAAACAATCCATTTCTGTAATAACTCACATTCTTGAAAGCCTCCATTTATAAATATTGGTTTAATTTTCCTTCCAGGTAGACTTTTCCATAAGGCAACTCGCAACATGGAAACTGGCTATGTCAGAGTGAGGGATAAGAGGTAAAGAGAGAGAGGGGGAGAAAAAGAAAATATTTAAGATACAAGCAAGTCTTTTAATAACTCAGTCTTGGAACAGAAACAGCGAGAAACATCACTTCTGCCATGTTCCATCATTTTTAGTGAGTCAGTACATCCAGTGCATCCTTAAGGGAGGGAAATTTAGCTGGCCCTTTGCATCACATGCCCATTCTTGCCTCTACTCCTTGCCTGCATCCGTTCTTGCTCTGCTTTGTTGAGAAAGTTGAAAGGGACATGGGAGGAATTGGGCATCATGGTCACTATATTCCCTGAGTTGGCTTTTTTCATCACCTATTTTGCAATTTTAATGATACATCCAAACATACTAGAGACAACTGATAAAAGTTTGCCATTTGTAGAGGAAGAAGGCAGGATTATTCAAATTAGTGTCAAAAACATTTGAAATATATTATCTACTAATCTAAAATAAAGCATACAGACTTTTAGTTGTAAAACCCAAAAAATATAGCTTTCTGGGATAAACCAGGATGCTGTCCAAAAATCTTAGAGAGATCTATGATCAGATCTCTACAACATTCCCACAAGTATGAATACCTTATAATTGAATGTGGGGAAAAAATGAATATGTTATCACTAAAAGAAATATTATGACTTCCAGTAAAACTGACACTAAATTTTTAGATTTACCTTGGAGAAAATTTTTGCGATTACAAAATGCAAATTGTTTCAACCACTAAATCTACTGGATTCTCAAAAAATGTTAATATAAACTTATTTTCTAAAAAGTACTTTTGCACATGAGACTTAGCCTAAGTTTCTTGATTCCTTTATCCCAAAGAAAATGGCAAGCTAAATTATGCCTCCAAAAAATATGCCTCAAATTAGTCTCCTAATCAAATGTCTGGTTTATAAGTCTCTTGTGTGTACTCAGTCTCACAGTAAACACTTAAAAATCAGAAATGCCAGCATTACTAGAAAGCATCTTTTCTAAATAAAGATTTGCCAATGCTGCAACTCAGTGTTGAGTATTATAATGAAGTAATCAATGTGGTGCTGAACATTATTTTGAGATTTTGAGAGATCATAAGTAATTACTAAGTAATATTTTGGATTCAATTTTATTTATCTCTTAGAGAGGACTCATTATATTATC
This sequence comes from Paguma larvata, assembly GCA_030068075.1. NCBI lineage: Eukaryota > Metazoa > Chordata > Mammalia > Carnivora > Viverridae > Paguma > Paguma larvata. The sequence continues at coordinate 34,840,407 of CM057838.1, read as the reverse complement.
CCATTACCATTGAGATAAGCATATTTATGGACTATGCATCATTTTAACAGGTATCTTTATGAAACTTAGATTTTATTTATATTTTGGGGATTATTATTAAAATATAATTAAAATGGTAATGGGATTAAAGATTAACAGCTTTCAATTGGATTTATTTCTGCATGTTAATGCTATATAAAGTTGATCTCAGAAGACATTCAAATACATTGTATGATATGTTGGATTAAACAGGAGTCCCACAGATATGAATAATGTTAAAGTTCCAAGGGAAGAGACGTGTTCCTGTGTTCCGATGCTGAGAAGATTTGTCGAGGGAAGGCAATTTAACTTTTTCCCAAGAAGCCTTAATAAATGGAATTACTCTGATAAATTTCCCATTGCTAGACATTTTCCCTTTAGTCTTACTGTCTCATAAACTTTAATTTATACACATATTTAGAGTGAACATAACTCAAATGTCCATGAACTGATGAATGTATAAACCAAATATAGTATATCCATACAATGCAATACTATCTGGCAATGAAGATAAACGGAGCACTGATAGATACCACGATGTGACTGACTCTCCAAAAACTTATGCCACATGAAAGAGATTATACACAAAAGGCCACGTAATAATGGTTAAATACCATTTAAGACATATGTTTTTGTTGTTTTATTTTTATCTTACCCATTAAGTAAACGATAATGCCAGTGATGAAACTAACATTTTGATTATCCTGTCAAAAGTTTACAAATAGCGTGACTTCAGATACAGGAATTCAGCAAATATTTAATAAACACATTTGTTAGAATCAGTTGTCTTCACAAAATTTATAATAAAGAGTAATGTAACATTTTTATTATTTATAAATTGTACGTCATACATTTCCTACATCAGTAGAGCTTATAACAAATGCATGTATAAATATATGTTTACACGTGGTTTTATTTCAGATCCACTTGTAAAACATTAACCTGCCTATCACCGGATATAGAGGAGATCATTAGTTTCCTGGGACAAAGGACAGGAGGAGTGTTTTTTGACTACGAAGTAGTAGCAGGAAGGACTGACTGTATCTGGAGACAACAGGACAGTTTTTTTTTTAATCTTATCATAAAACTATAAAAAATAATAAACTGTATATGTAAAGTAAAAAATTAAATTTAAAAGTGTAGTCGGGGAGCCTGGGTGGCTCCGTCAGCTGAGCGACCAACTTTAGCTCAGGTCATGACCTCACTGTTTGTGAGTCTGAGCCCCACGTTGGGCGCTGTGTTGATAGCTCAGAGCCTGGACCCTGCTTCAGATTCTGTGTCTCCCCCTTTCTCTGCCCCTCCCATGTTCATGCTTTGTCTCTCTCTGTCTCTCAATAATAAATAAAGATTATTTTTTTTAAGTATAGTCAAGGGATACATTTTAAATAGGGATAGAGTCAGTGGGGTTCATTTTTCTGGCAAAGCTGAATATATTCAGAACAGTCCATCACTGGTCATTTAAGAAACTCCAGACAACTTAGGGACTCTATTTGACCATTGGCCTTGATACGTACAGTTTTTTTTAAAAACACATGACTATTACTCTTTTCATCATCATTTTGTTTACCAAATTCTTGTAATTCTTTAAGTGACTAGAATCTAGTATCCTGAGATTTGATTGGTGAAAGAGCTTTCCAGAAAAAAAAAAATCAGATGAGAAAATGTATTTTAGCTCCAGGCATGGTGTACTTTCTCATCTCCCCTGATTTCAAATTACTCGATCCTTATTAATGTGCTGCTTTGAAGTAACTCACTGAAATAATGCTAAATAATATATTGCATTTTTTTAATAAGTAATTTACATTCATGATTTCCAACAGGGAAGTAATGCCTTTGTGTTTTTCAAATATTCAAAGATATAAAATTGCATATCTAGGACCTGGGTAAGAGGTAATCTGATATAAATTGCATGATCCTTAAATTTTTTCATGTAAGTCATCTCCTTAAGCAATTAGCTCTTGCAGGGCGGGAAAGCAAAAGAAAAAATAATCTAAGAAGCATAAAATTACGCTCTTTAGATTCGTAACCTTGAAAACACAACGTCCAAACTAGTACTCCCTAACTCTGGATTTTAGTGTTTCATTTGCATTACAATACCACAATTTCTAAATTCAGTTGATTGGTACAGAGAGGATTTAAAGGAAGTTTTTTATTTAATGTGGTCGATTGTGTTAAATTCTTTCTTTTGTTTACCCAGCTAAGACACGTGGATTAAAGGAGTGGAAAATAAATCAGTGTGTGTTTCCATATCCTTCATTTCTAATTCAAGTCAGAAAAATAATTTAAGCCTCACTTGACACTTCTCCTATTATTTAAACATGACTAAACACTCGAATGTTGGAATTATAATAAGTTAGGGACTTTGCTGGATTGAATTCAAGAGTCTGACATTGTCAGACACATGGTTTATATTAGTATAACACATCACAATCTGGCCTTGGTATTCTTGCTTATTGCCTCATCCCAGTAGACAGAAAATGGGGAGAGGGGAGAGAAAAATATATATGGTAGTAAATCCCACGAGGGTGAAATTATCATTCAATTTCACAGAAACCTAAGAAAATGAATAACAAGGAAATGGGAACATGAGACATAAAACATTACCTCTCATCCTTCCTCTTCCCTTCATATCAGTCAGATCTTTGCCTCCCAACTCCAGGGAAACGATTATGGGGAAAGTTACCATTATTCCCTTTGTTTCCAAATGCAGTGGGCTGCTGAGTGCAGTTACTTAGTGCCACAGACCTTAGGCACATTGATTTCTTATTTGAGAGATATTTTTTGCTGGATTTCTGCCTACCTGGGAGATACTGGACGAGATCCAGCAAATCGCTTTTCACTGTCGTACCTCAGGACTTCGTCAGCTCCTTTAACTCTACATTATGTAATAATGGCATTTTATGGTTGTTAACATACAACTTTGTCTCTTCTTCTTCGACACAATTTCCTGAGCAGTCTCATTCACCCTCTTGATTTCAGTGTCTACCCATATACTCAGGATTTCTTCTACTGTATTTGTTTAGCCACTTTCCTCAAAATTTTAGAAAAACATCTAAATTAGGGCACACTGAAAAGTTGACCAGATGTGTGTGAACACTAGAATTATCAAAAGTCAACCCATTGTCTTTCCCTTTTGCCTATCAAAAATAAACAGATAAATTTTTCCTAGTGAATCTTTGTTTCTCATTAAATACTGTTATGAGATACCTCTCTCCTCTCTCCCAAGTCAATAGACACAGGAAAGTGATCTGAAAAGTTTCTTATACCATTTTCTTTTTTTCTCCCACTTTTAGTTCATGATAAAATCTCATTCTATTTCATTACCACATTTCCTATCAGTTAATTATCACTTCTCGTTTTGGGGATTTCTCTCCTTCTGTCCTTCCTTCCTTCCTTTCTCCTTTCTTTCTTTATTGAGAGTGACAGATAGTGAGCAGGGGAGGGGCAGAGAGAGTGGGAGACATTAAATCCAAAGCAGGCTCCAAGCTCTGAGGTGTCAACCCAGAGCCTGACACGGTGCTCGAACCCACAAACTGTGAAGTCATGATCTGAGCCAAAGTCTGGCACTTAATCTACTGAGCCACCCAGGTGTCTCTGGATTTCTTTCTTACTTGATTTTCACATAGTTTGTTTCTCCTTTACTCATGTATGTATACATATTGCTGAGTGAGAATGCTTGCCAACCTCATCACAGTTAACATGACTACTTTGTACAAACAAACAGGTCCCTCCCTAAGGAAGCCTTATTCTTTTTTGACCATTATCTTTGAAACTCTCTAAATCTCTGCTAACTCTGAAACAATTGGCAGAGCTCTGCAGTGCAACGCTTGGAAATAAGAGCAGCCCTGGCTCGTTTTTGGCATGGCTGTGTTCTCGTGAATTCCCATTTGAATCCTTTTAATCTTCTTTATTGACTACCTATTAAACTTATTCTCCATAAAATATTCTCTCAGACGTGATTTCTGTAAGCATCTCGTCTGTTGCAGGTCTTCTCATGCTCTCCTATCTCCAACAATTTTCGTTTCAACTTAATAAAAGTCCATATGGGCTCATGTGTGTTTGCTCACCATGTTTCCAAGTCCTAAATTCTCGTTATATCACCTTTACGATGAATCTATTTGGCTTCCACTTTCTCACTGTCCCTGATGGAATTACCCATGTCCTTTTCCTTACACTTATCAACATCCCTTTTCCAGCTACTATCATAACGTGCTGAATGTTATCTGAATGTTTTTCTCGTTGTAGAATTTAAGAGTCTCGTGAACAAGGACGGGTCTCACTTGCCTTCCCTCCCCAGAGCACTGCGCATTGCCAAGCAGCAGTTGAACATATAGCTGTTGGATGCATGAATAAAGAAATGCAACCATACCAATTAATAATGTTAAAGAATAAAGGGAAAAGGTAGAAGTTCATTCCAGTGTCTGCCACCATGCTAAGTGCCTTAAGCATATTAAATGATTATTAAACTTAAGAGAAATTATATAGGGTTATAGGTGCCCTTATCTTTTTTCCAGGAAAGTAACTGGCTCAGATGATTAAGTAATCTATTCATGGTTTCTCAGTCAGCGCATTGCTTTAAGCCTCTCTTTTTTCAAGGTATGCACTATGCTGTAGTTCTATGTTAAGCATCAGAGCAGTTTATCACGCTGAATGGAATATTTTATCCTTTCTTTGTAAATAAAATGAAGCATACTTTGCAAAATCCCTCAGACCTTCTGAGTACACCAAGTGAACGCTTATCAGTGGTGTTATACTGTTCTGCATAGTACAATCACAATAATGGAGAAATATAAAAGAACATTTTAATTAAAGTAATTTAAATCTATGTTACTTAGTTTGTATTAACCAAAATATCAGGTAGTATAAAAAATTGACTTTTAAACTGTAAGTTGTGTTTCCATTAGGTGCTAAGATCTAATTAGATTTAAATCATTAGCTATGATTGTCACTCTAGATTTTTCTAAGAACATTTTAAAAAGAAATTCTTTCATGTAATTATGTAGATAATTTTTTAGAGCCTAATTAATATTTGCTCCTTGAAGATAGGGTGTTTTCCTGTCTATTGCTTGTCAAAAGGTTTTCTTTCTTCTCCATCCCAACATCATACTTGCCTTACTTGTTCCTTGGAGCCATGCAGAGTGATGAATATGACTTTCATTATATCTTTATTATGATGTTGTATTAAATGATAGCTGAAAATAATTGGATTTGTTTTGAAGTTTTAGACTACTAGACATCAAAGAAATTTCTTTATTTTCATAATTGAATGATGATTTCTTTAGATAATATAGGTACTCTTGTTTGAGGTTTGTCTTTCCAAAACAGACATTTTACAATTATAGAAAATGTCTTCATGGGAAATAATAGTGGAGTGAATTTCTTTGAACTTTCATTCTTTCATTCATCAAAAATGCTACAATGCCTCCTAGGTCTCTAGCATTGTACTAGAAGCTACTTTGGCAATAGTAAAGGCAATAATGTTCAGAACTAAGAGTTCGCATTTCAGAAGACTGTCATGAAAACAGAATATCTCGTCTAAGGTCACATCTAGTAAGTGGTGAAACTAAAATTTATAGATAGGTCAACAACATAACACTCCTGTTATGCCTATTCTTTTAAACACCCTCCAAGGTGTTTATCTCATTAACATATCTACTCTGAATTGGAAACCTAGTATACACCATGATGTAGTTACAAAAAGTCTCAAGATTAGCATTAGTATAAGTTTCCTGCCTATAAAAAAACAAGTATAATATTTGATATTTTCATTCAATGTATAATCCATTTGGGGGCAATCGAAACCATGGTAAATGTTAGAAATAAAGTTAATAAATAAGTAAGTAAAATGTTATAAATAAATTTATTTTTAAGGGCATCAACATTCACTGAGTCATGCAAACCATAACATTGATAATGTCCCTATATTTATCCCCTACCTCAGGTTCTACATCCAGATGCTTGCCAAGTTTTTCCCTTTGACTTGTAAACATGTCAATTCTGCTTCCTTTCTTCTAACACCAAGGTCATATCTTCATCAGTTCTTGTCAGGACCAGTGTACATGTGCTTTACTGATTCCTCTGCCCAGAGTTTGTTTTCCCTCCCATTTCTTCCCTACAACACTGCGTGGGTGGTTAATTATCTAGGGTGTTTTTAGTGAACTGTTCTCTTGCTATTCCCCTCTTGAAGTTCTCCAGCCATTTTCACAGCTAGGCTCTAGAGACCTCTAGGACTCCACCTACCAGCAGTCTTTGAAGTTGATCCAATATCAGAATATTCTCGGATTCTCTGACGTCTCGATTACTTCATGATTTGGATTTCAACATATATTCTGTTTGCCTGAAATGTACTTAATCCCTAATATTATTCAATACTTAGTTTTTTTTTAAATGATTTTAATTTTTAAGTAATCTCTACATCCAATATGGAGCTCAAACTCAACGATCTCAATATCAAGAGTTGCACACTCCACTGACCAAACCATCCAGGTGCCCCTCAAGACTTGGTTTTAATATCAAGTTATAAAGCCTGTTTAAATTATCTTGGGAAAATCAACTGTCCAGTTTCATATGAAATATTGTACACATAGATTTCTGTTGTTATATTTCAAATTCTTTCACAATTATATTTCTATGCATTCATTATTTCAACAAACTGTGCATCCAATGTTTCGCAGCACTACCTAAGCCCTGAGGTTATAATTTTTTTCTGTCTCTCTGATTGGATTCCGTAGGAACAGGACACACAAACATTTTGTGTGTACGTCATACTTATGAGTTACAGGAAGGCAGTGTAAAGAAATGAATGTTGAATGAATGAATACCTTAAATTTTACTTTTCAGAAGATATACTTTCAGTATGGGCTACAGTAGTCAGAAAAGGGTACTTCGCATGAATAATGGATGTAAACTTGAGCTACAACTATTTTATAAAGCACTTAAATAGTAACTAGTAAAATGATTAACCTAGTAATACTTTTAGGCTCATTTAGAAAACCAGAAAAATAATCAGTTCAGCTAACAGGATGTTCTAATAATATGGTTGTTAGGTGATAGGAGTCTGATAATGGTTAGGGTGGGGCAGAATGAGTGAATCAACACATTAGAAAAAAAAAAGAAAACCAAGGGTTGGTGGCAGATAGTGTACTGACAGAAAAAGATATCAAGGATGCCTTCAAAATTTCTAGAATATTCATGGAAAAAGAAAAGGTGGGAAATGAAGTATCTTGAAGAAAAGTGATGAGTTTATTTGAAGAATTTGAAGTTAATTCATTTGACCAGTGAACATTTGAGATGGATTATTTAAGAGACAGGTCAAATTGGAAATGCACACTTACAGAACACCATAATAGTCATGTTACTTAATGTCATAAGAATAGGTAGAGGGAGAAGTTCCTCTATCATACCTCTACATCCTCTAGAAATGTGTGCATGCTCCATTAAAATTCATATCTCTATTTCCATATGCTTGGTATGACTAATGGCAGCAGAAATGAAGAATCCTATGAGAAAAAGAATCTGCATTTTCCTCATGCCTACTGCAAAACGCACACATGAAGGGAAGCATATTATTACTTCTCTAATCCTACCAGACCATGGCCAGACTATGAGCCCTTGCGACTCTTCCCAAGTGCATCAAAAGTGCAAACCTATGCTTAAATTTGTTATTTCCAAGTTCAATTTAAAAGTTTTCCCTTTTTTAACTCTGACATACTGTACTGTAGCTTAAATATTTAAGCACAGACTCTTTCTAAGATTGAGAGGGAAAAACACACACACATCAAAAGTGTCTAATGTTTAATTCAATATGGTAAGCTTACTCAAACTCTGAAGCTTATGTGAAGCTGTTTGGAATTTCTTCAATGGTCTTTTATCTGTAAATCAGGATAGAAATTTTAAAAAAGAAAATACTTAGTAATTCTTGAAATCAGAAATCATTCCTTTCAGAGAGTTCTTTGGTTTCTGACTTGAAAGAGACAGATAAATGGCAATTGTTTATTTATTTCTACCTGAATGCAACATGTTCAAATTCCAAAAGGATTAGACAGATTTTCCAATGTCTTATATAAAGATTTACAGGACTTATTATTCAGCCCAACTAAGGTTTCTGCTAGAAAAACAGGGCTCTGTGTGTGTGTGTGTGTGTGTATGTGTGTGTGCGTGCTCACGTGTGTGCATGTTACTTTGAAAACTGCAGAATATACTCTGTAGATTGTGACTCTTAGTGAATAGATAGAGAAATACCCCCTAACTAACACATAAACAATACGGGTTGCTCTTAGGTTCTCACGAAAAGAAAGATCTTCATGGGAAAGGAAACTAACCGCAATATATAAAATTGTCTAACATATGATTTCACGTTAGTTGCCAAAGCCAAGCCTTCCTGGGCCCTCGCTAACTGATCCCAACAATTTGTCTCTGAATCAGAATTTTAAAACATTAGTAATGGTGGAAGAATCTCACTGGAGTGATTCAAGAGGATTCTGAAACTCAGAGACTGTCAAAAACATTCAGATAGTAATAACTTTGTAAGGTAATGGTAACTAGACTTATCATGGGAATCATTTTTTAATGTATAAAAATACTGCATCACTATGTTGTACACCTGAAACTAATAGGATACTATATGTCCATTATACCTCAATAAAAATTCAGATAGTAATCCCATAGTCAGTCCCATAGTAATAAAGTCACGGCAGTCACAGTGATGACATGATAATTATGAAGATGATTACATTGCCTATGGTAATGCTGGATGAATCACATAAAACTACCATTGTGGCTTTTAGTAAGTTACATAACCCCTCTGATACATACATAATTGGTCTTTAAAATATGACTATCCACATACTATGAATGTAACGTTTAAATAAGATAACACATACAAGTGATTTAATATCATGCCTGGCACATACTAAGCACATATCAAGACATTCCACATGCTTTCTTAAACTTCAGTTCTCTTTCCTGTCCTTATATGTTCTATGTTCTTTACCAAGACCTTTGGTAATTAAGGTTTATGACAATACCTTTTTTTACAACATTCTTTCCAGTCTGTTTATGTTCTTATTCATGTTCTTTATGAAGGTGTGTACCTATGGTCATATCTTTTTTTTTTAATACTCTTTTTCTTTTGGGACAGCTAGCTTTTTTTCACCTTTCCTTCAATAAAATATTGCCTCCTTTTACAGTTTTAGACTGAGCCTCCAATATAAAGTAATCCTTACATAATCTAGGTAATTATTACCTATTATTATCTATCACGGTATCCTCAATGTTTTTTAGTACTTACACAGTTTATTTGTTGGACATTTCAGGAGCAGTTAAACTCTTCCTGGAGTATAATAAATATTCAATATTTTAGTAATTTAAAAATTGTTCTTTATTCACTTTTCATACCATTTGGGAAGTTCTTGAGTATGAGCGACATGTTCATGTTTCTCACCACTGTATCCTGAGAGCCTACATCAGTGTGACAATGTGTATGCAGTTATCACATAGCTATTCATATTTTCTAAGAAATTTATTATTCAAAAACCTGTATAGCAACAAATTTTTACAGAAAATGTAAGCTAAAACAATTTACAAAAAAAAAAGTTTCATCTCTGACCAATAACATAAAGATAAAAATAAGTTCGTGTATTCACTTAGTTACCTCTAAACAACTCTTCAGCATGGATGTGTTGGCCATAAGATTAGCTTCCCAACAGTCTACCACATTCCTGAAGTAATTTTTTCACATGGAGGACTCAGCCAAGGCACTCTGTTATAATCTACTATTTGAACACATTGTGTGAAAGAGAGAACGTAGTTTTATTGTTTGTTTGTTTGCTTATGTTTGGTTTTGTTTTCGCTTACCTAGGATTAGATGATAAATACTTCTCATTACAATGTGGCATTTTATTCTGACTTCTAGACCTCTGTTGTTCACTTGCTAGAAGAAAGGGAACAAATATATTTAGTTTCAAAGCAGAGTTTGATAATGACAGATACTCTAAAACTTAGGTAATAGAGTTAATGCATTACTTCTGAAAAAATAGGGATGGAAATTTCCTTTTATCTTCCTTCTTCTGGATATGAAGGACTTAAGAAGGACAATTTATATTCTTATTTTTAATAAACACTTTTTGAGAATAATTTTGGATCTCTGAAAAGCTTAAAAAGACTGTTCAGCTAATTAATAGTCCCTTCTTCACCTAGTTTCCCTTAATATTAACATTTTATACAACTACATTTGTCAAAATTAACAAATTAATGTTGACATGGTACTGTTGACTAAACTCTAGACTTTATTTGGATTTTCACCAGTGTTTCCACTAGTGTTCTTTCTTTGTTCCAAGATCCAATCCAAGATAACACATGCATTTAGTCAGCATGTCTCCTTAGCACCCTATGAAGCTAGGGCTTGGGAGTGGAGGTTATTCAATTGTATCCTCTCGAGTCTGTCCCCCCAAAAGCATGACAAGATCAAGTCCTTGTAACTTGATTATGAATTAGATTAAAAACTTTCTTTTTTTTCTTAACCCTATCAAGTCAGGAAATTAAGTCAGTTTGTTGGGTGAGGGTTCAGTTTCTCACCTGCGGGGGACTAATAAGTGTTGGTAATATCAAATTCAAATGTAACACTTTCATTATTAGAAGAGAAAAGATGATTTACCAAATAAGCCCTTCAAACAAATATGTCTCCATGTTGTTCTGAATCGTGTTTGTAGTGCCTTGAAAGAAGTTACTAATTAATGTGGGCCTGTGGTGAAAGAGAATTTTCCCTGACAGCAAAGTCTTTATCATAAAATAAGGCAACTGGTATTTCATGCTCTGTCTTCAGCTGGCCTCCTCATTCTCCCCAGATAGCTTCCACGTTTCTGCTGTCACCTCCGCATTCTGCTAGATGCAACAGCTATTTAAAACCCTCTTTGCTTTTCTCAAACCTGCTCCCTTACTAGGAAGACATCTGACCCCCTCTTTCCCATAGAGAGTTAATGACGAGAAAAAGAAACTCAACATTCTTGAGTAATCTGTCCGCATTTTGCATCTTTTTTTTTTTCCTTTCTTTCCTAACAGTGACAGATGAAAATATTCTTTTTTGCTTATGAAGGATGATGCCTTCATTTGAAACACCACAGGTTGTTCACTCAATAGATTAGCATCTCTAGAAAAATACCTACTATATTGGGTTTCTTTGTATAAGCAATCCGTCTCATTTTTTTCTAAGAATCAAACCCAAAGCTCCACCCCCCAAACCTACCCCCAGATCCATAATATCTCCATTGCTTCCTTCCTAAATATCTTGAATCAACATTTGATAGCTGTGGTCCCTACCTCTTCACCTATTCTTGCTGAGGTGACTAAAGACGTAGAGGTTGCTAATCGTGATGCTCATATTTCAAAGGCAGTAGAGCATCATGGCCATGTACACAGGCTCAGCAATCAGATGGCTTCCATTTCAATCCTGATTCTACAGCTTGACCTATGATCTATGCAAACTTGGACAATTTTATTAACCTCTCTTTGATTCAGAATGCCCACCTGTAAAATGAGGAAAACCATACAGTTTCTCCATTAGCATCGAGCCTCCCCTACAGCATGGATTTGCTACAAGGCTAACGTGATAAATATAGATAAAGCATTTCATCTATTATGTTATGCCGTGGGCACTTGTTTAATGTCTATATTAGTGTCTCTTGATATTTTCATAGCATTTACCCCTGTTAACCACTCCTTTTTACTTGTGGCACCTTTCTTTGCCTTTGATTAGGATAAAATCTTTTGATATTGGTGTCCCTGTTTCACTAGCATCAATGAGCCTCCTCTGAAGGCTCCTCCCACCATGATCTCAAATGTGAATTGTTTTTAGGAGTCTATATTTAGCCTCTATGTTTTCGCTCTACATAATTTATATGAGAAATCTATTAATTCAATGATCTATATTTTTAGACATCCCAAATCTACATTTACAAATCATATTATTCACCAGACATCCATACCTTCATAATTAACACTCTCCACATGTGAAGCCAAGGATAAGGGTATAGATTCTATAACCAGAATGCCCGAGTTTATAATAGCTTTACTACTTACTAGATGTGTGAGTCTGAGTAAGTTATTTAAACATTACGATCCTACTGTCTACATTATAAAATGGAGATGTTGGTAGTAATACCCAGAGTCACAGTGTTAAGTGTTATGCATGTAACAATAATCAGAATAGTGCTTGCCCTCATGTGCTATATTAGTTTTACTTTTAAGTCTCCCTCAGATGTTACAAAAACTTCAAAGTCAACACAGCCCAAACTGAAGTCACTTATCCTCCAACAAACCCAAACTTCTCCCTTATCAACAAATAGCACACTATGCTCACACTTTTTTTTTCTTAACTTTTTTGGATTGAATAATTTTTAGTTCACTTATATTTTTTTCTGTCCTTCCCATCCTGTTATCAGACCCATTCACTGCATATTTTATTTCTTTTCTTGGCAACCCAGAAATGCCAACAAGCACAGATTAGAAAAGATACCCAGGAAAATTCTGATCTTTCTAGCCAAAGGACTGGGGAAAGGGAAGCCAATCAAGGCAGTTTTCAGATAATTCCTCTATTCCAGCCAAATCACATATTTCTGATACGATCAAGGGGGTTGAGGCAATTTATTATAGCTTGGTCATATTGGAAATTTAGACTCTGCATGGTCTTTGCTGGCAGGGGTAGAACCAGGATTGCACTGTATTTAATTTTCTGTGATTTGGATGCAAAGATGTTATTTCAATAAGGGGTCGTATTTTGAGGTTCTGGGTAGATATGCATTTTGAGGGGACACTATTTAGCCTATTATAGTGCCATAAACAAATACCCATAAGTTTAAAAGAATTGAAGTATATACTTATATATAAAGTATATACTTTGGCCGTTGCTAAGATAAATAATAAATGATAAAGATATTTGTAAAAGTCTTCAAATGTCTGTATATTAACATACTTATAAATAACTTCTATTTCAGATTTTAAAAAGTGTAAAAGAAATTAGAAAACAATTTAACTGAAAGAACACAAAAAAAACTAAACTTTTAAAATGCAGCAAAAGAAGTACTTAGAGGGAAGTTTATAGCCTTAAACACAAATATTAAAAATAGATGTAAGAGGTAAAATTAACATAATTTTCTAGGTTAAGAAGGTACAAAAAAAGTAAGTTACATCTAAAATTAAGTATAATGGAGGAAATAATTAAGAACATAAGTCAATGAAATAACAGTGAAAAAGTAATAAAAATAAAATTTAAAAAATCATGTTTTTGGAAAAAAATAAAAACCAAACTTCAGGGTACCTAGGTGGCTCAGTCAGTCGAACATAGACTCTTGATTTTGTCTCAGTCGCGATCTCATGATCCTGGGATTGAGCTCTGCATTGGGCTCCATGCTGAGTGTGGAGCCTGTTTAAGATTCTCTTTTTCCTCTCTCCCTCTGCCCCTCCCTGCTCACATGGTCACACTGTCTCTAAAATAAATAAATAAATAAATAAAAATAAAAAACTAAGAACAAAATATATCTGATTCTTAGAAAAATAATAGAGAAAACATTAATTACTAATACCATGAATAGAAAGGACATCACTAGAACTATTGCAGTTATTAAAAGGAAATGGAGGAAACGTTATAAACAACTTTATAACAGGTTATAAACCAAAATAGTCACCTCAGAGGAAATAGATAACTTGAATCACCACATGTCTCTGAAAGAAATTGGATTTGTAGGTACAAAACTTCTCACATGAAAACCATGGCCCAGATCACTTTACTGGTGAATTCTACTCAGCATTGCAGAAAGATACGGTATCAGTTTACCCAAACACATCATAAGTCATCCATAAGACTAGCATTCCCCATATACCAAATCAGAAAATAACACAAGAGTACAAAACTGCAAACCAGTATCTCTTAAGAATTGATGTAAAAATCCTAAACAAAATTTTAGTAAACTGAAACATAACATAAGATAGAATTATAACATCATGACTAAGTGGGGTGTATCTCAGGAATAGAAGATTGGTCTTATATTTTAAAATCAATCTATTCTTTTCACTAAATTAGCAAAGTAATAAAAAGAAGGGGGAAGAAAACAATGTGATGACCTTAATAGACGTAAAACAAAATCCAATACACATTTTTTAAGCCCTAATAAAATTAGGAATCTGAATAAACTTTCTCAAAGGCACCCACAGAAAACAAAACGACAACAACAAAACACCAAGAAACTAAAGCTAGCATCATACTTAGTGGTCAAAGATGGAATGCTTTCTCTCTAGGATTGGAGATGAAGCAAATATGTTTGCTTTCACCTCTTTTTTAGAGTTTCACTGAAGTCCCAGACAAGTGGAATAGGCAAGTAAAAAAATAAAAGTCATATATATTGGAAAGAAAGAAGGAAAAATTGTTTGGTTAACATTTTTCTCTATAGAAAGTATTAAGGATTATTTCAAAAAATATTTAGGGAGAATTAAGTGAGTATAGTATGGTCACAAAATACAAGATCGATATAGAGAAATCAGCTGCATTTCTATCTTTAACAATGAAGAGGAAATTAAACAATAAGAATGCTTCTAATGGTCAACAAACTATGAAATACTTAAAAATAAATTCAAGAAAAGGTTTGATTTTTTTCTTGCTTCAGTTACTATTTGCATATTAATCATCATGCACACATGCATTTATACGAGATAGATTTCTAGAAGTGGAATTTCCAAAACAGAAACTGAGCACAGTTTTTATTTGTGATAGATTTGGCCAAAATGACATCATTAATACAATTTGCTAGTGTTTAGAATTCCACCAGTGTATATTAGAATGACCCCTTCTCCATACTCTTGACAACATTGGTTATTAAAGTGTCATATGTTTAATGGTATTTGCAAATATGGGAAGTTTTAGACATTGAATTGTATCCCCCCAAAGTTCATTTGTGGAAATTCTTAACCCCCAGTACCTCAGAATGTGACTGTATCTGGAAATTGATAGATGTGTTATAGATGTGATTAGTTAAGACATAATCATACCGAAGTAGGATGGGCTCCTAATTCAATATGACTGCTGTCCTTTTAAAAAGAGGCCTGGGTGTGGACATACACACAGGGTCAACATCATGTAAAGATGAAGGAAGTGTTGAGGGTGATGCAATAGAAACCAAGGAACACCAAGGATTTGCAGCAAATTACCAGAAGTTACGAGAGAGGCGAGGGACAGATTCTCTCTCACAAGACTTGCTGACAGCTTGGTATTTGACTTCCATCCTCCAGAACTGTGAGACAATAGATTCCTGTTGTTGGAGCCCCCCCCACCCAGGTTATGGTGCTTTGTTACCGAAGCCCCAGCAAACTAATAAAATGAGTAAACCAACAAACAAAATTCTTTTAACTTGTGTTTTCATGTAAGTGATTAGTTGAGACTCTTTTGAAATGTTATTGCCATGAGTATTTCTTCTATGAATTGCCTTTTCCTGTCACTTCTGCTGATAATATACAGTAAAACTTCGATGAACTCTATTCTTAGTTTTAATAGTTGATCTGAGTCTCTCTGGTTTTGAGACAGGGTTGTTGGGCTTTTGCGGATAAAAATGATTCCATTTGTGTTTTTGCCTCCTCCTTTGAAATATGGATAACCTGTAGTTCCATTCAGATGGCACTTGCCACGGTTGTAGTTATTTGGGTCTTGATTCTGCCTGTGTATCAGCTTCATGGTGGTAGCAAGTGGTCCTTCTTTAGCACCATATTCACACGTGTAACGTATTTCCTGACACCCAAGAGATGCTCAAAGGTGTTTGTTGAATGTAATAATAGACTAAGAAAGAAACCACTTAATGTATCAGGAGCAGCAGCAGCAAATGGCAGGGCAAACAATTATGTGACTGCAGTTGAGGTTTTACTCTGCTCATTCTACAGTTGGCAGGATTGAAATGAAATCTAAAATATTTCTAATGCGTAACCGAGAATGTCTGTTTCAACTCCTATTGATAATATTTTTAATTTTTGAGTAAATGAAAAAGCAAGAAATGAATCTTCACCCTTACTTTATATAATTTGAAGCTTCTACAGTAAAATATAAATTTTTAACAAAAACCCAAAATCCAAGTATATAAACTTAGGTATATTTTAAATTGCATGTTACAGATTTATCTTCAGCATTTGCTATTATTTCCACATTCTAAGGGAATACTAAGGGAATACACTCTAAGGTGGAACTGATTGCTTCTCTACCTTAAAAAAAAAGAGTATTCAAAGCAGTGACCTTATCCTGTATTTCTCTTAGGATAAATAATATGCCATTCAGGGTTAGTTTTGCTCATTCCCCAGTGTCGAGTTCATTGCCGTGCCTACCACAGTATTCAATATCACAAGCTAATGGCAAGAGACTATTGGAAGTAATATGAAGATCAGATGAAATCACCTAAGAGTGTGACAAAGCATACCATATGTTACAATTTCCGTTTTGAAATTGTACCAGGAATTGAAAATACCAGGAATATGAAGCCAGAATGAGATTGCCAGGCCTTTAGTTTTTGCCAATTCTTGGAATATAAATTAAGGGTGGGGCGCATATGAGGAGTGCGTGTCTATCAAAATAATTATTTCAAAATGATGGCAAAGTCATCATTAAGGAAATAGCCATGCTGATGACTCTACCATCTAAAGTCTTTCTTTTGAAACCAAGGAAATAATGTTTTTAATATTTATAGCAGGATATCATCTCCATTGCATTTCAGAATCTGTAGCAAAAGATTCTTTTTTTGGGCATAGAGTATTTTTCAGAAGGACTCTCCAAGCACTGAAATATTTTTTTGCACAAGGAAATGACATTCTGTTTGTCTAATGTCTGTTTTTCACATTCATATTTTGTTATAAAAGAATACTTCTGGAATGATTTAGTGACAAATAACAGGCATATTGTTGGAGAAAAGATAGCCAGGTCCGAGTTTCAATGGATAATGGAAGGGCTGATTATTCTAGAGGATAGGTCATGTTTATTACCTACAGATGGCTGCGTGCGGCTCATTTTACAATGTGTTCATCCTTAATCGTGGCAGGATTTGTCCTGCTGTTTATCCGTCAACCGATTTAAAATAAAGCCAGAAAGGTTTCTCGTTTGTTTCAGCCCAAGTATCAAAATACAACTCTAAAATGCTTTGAGAGAAATATGATTTGAATCTAGCCCAAAATATCCCAATTGTGGGAGAATAAAAAAAAAGAAATACATAAAATAATTATGTTCACCTACTCAAAGTAAACTGCTATCTATATAATAGCACAATATATTTAGGGAAGAAACAGATGTAAGCAATAGTTTTAGTGGTAATAATATTCTTTTTGGCCAGATGTAAAGGCAGTTTCTACTCTTGGAATCTGATTGTTTTTAATATTGTCGGGAACAACTATTGGTGTAATTATGAGTGTTCAAAGTACCCACTGTTGTCTGTTGGATGACTGTTTTGCCCCTGATTTTGCATGTACCTCGGAATAGGTAAACGTTTAACAGCTACCTGGCTTTCAGCCATGTGCAATGATGATAAAAGCTATAGGCTCTCAGCCATGTAGAACTTCCAGCATGAGTGTTAACAAATGGAATCCAAAAGGAAACGGAACTGTTAATTTCCTTGATGCCATGACTTGCTATCATTAAAAAAGAGCTTCCCAGAAGTAAATTGGAATAATGAACGAAATAAATAGCCATTGCAAATATTATTACAGGAATCGACATGGAAATAAACGCTAAAGGAGAGGGAAAGTAACAGTTTATTTTTATCTGTTATCATAATGAGTAAAACCTAGACTATTTTCACTTTCCAAGTGACCTTAGCTACAACTACTTTGCAAAATCTTCCAAAAGAATTGCAGAAAAAAAGTCAAACTTTATCTGCTGAAATAATGAACACTGACTCTCCCCAAAGCTGATAGTTATGAATAATTGTGCCATTTTATTGAATAATCTCTCTTAAAATTCTGTAGAAAAATAAGAGTTTTAGTGCCATTCAAATTTCAAAATCAGGACTATGTTTCATTTGCTTTCTGTGTTTGCTTTCACCTGTATAAGCAATAGCATTAAGTACATAACATGGCAGAATTTTATTCTGTTAAGAGGAAATTTTCGAGTGAATTAAATTTAGAAAAAAAAGAAGTAAAAACAATTTGGCATAAATTAACTTTTAATGCTTTGTAATGCAGTCACCTATTGTCTTTGGACCTCTGCTATAATGTCATATTCATATATGAAATCTATATCCATGGGTTTAGTGAGGTCGTCAATAAAAGCTTGACTATGAATGTTTTATAAGGCCTTACTGAAGTCTGGGGGGAAGTTCCTGAAACTAAACTCTGAAAATGAATAGCTACCTTGATGAGTATTAACATAGTGAATACATTCTGATACAAGCAGAAGCCAAATGGAATACCTTGGCTAAGGTTACTAAGATCTTTCTGAAGGGTATGGGTCGGAATAGATCTGAACATCAATCATTGCCGTAGTTCTGAGCAGGTAACGGGCAGAGCCTGCTGATAGAGCTTTATAGCTTTATCTTTTTTATGGTTTTCAGATTGCTCCCAAGGTTAAAGGAATCCCTATTATTTATCAAATCCTCTAGAGGAGGAAAATTTGTGTGTGTTTAGAAAGATGATATCAACGAATATTTTTCCTTACAGAGCTATAGTATTCATTTTTTAAAAAACTGAGTAGAATACGTTTTTCATGAGATGAGCATATGCTAGTGCTTTTTTCTTTTTCAAATGTAGCTTGATTCTAAGTTCTCTTCATCGTTATTTAGGTGTGCTTAAAAGTACTGTTATTTTTATTTATAGTTGGTTTTGTCTGAGAGAACATAGCAGGTTGGAAGTAAAGAGCAGTCACAGGCTTTATTATGAGGAAATTTTTTTCTTCAATTACCATTTTCTTATATTTTATATTTTATTGATACATGGCGAAGAACTTTAGTTTAATTGGTAGTGACAAGGCTAGACTCTTAGTAGAACCCTGAACAATGTATTCTGTGTTCTACTTTATATTTAATCACAAAATTCCCAAACGACAACTTTCCTTTGATGCGAATTGAAAACCTCCATCTGGAATATGGCCTTTCAAAAATATCATTTTGATCAATTAATAGAACTGTGTACAAGACTTAGTACTGAGTGCAATTACTGTGCTCAGCTAGCAAGACAATTGGTGCTTTAAATAAATGAAAGTCGTACCAAAGTATGGCAAAGAACTTAAACAATACTTTATAATTAATTCTCTGACTAGTTAAGTAAATTAAAAATTGATTTTAATGTTCTCTTCAATATATGTGTGTGCTATTAATTATGAGATTAGAGATTTTTGAAAATTGGACATTTGCTTATTGACATTCGAAAGCTTATAAATATTAAAATCCAGACAACATAGTCATCAGAGGTGGCAAGCAGCAAGAAAAAAAAAGAAAGAAAAGAAAAAAAAGAAAACAAAAAATATTTTCCTCATTAAAAAAAAGCTTTCTTTTTGAATGCAGCTCCTGATTATATGCTCAGAAAATATATTATTAGAGAGTCCCTGAAAATTGTGTTTGTGACTTTTTAATATTTATATGAGGATTTTCTTCCTTCATGTAACCACTGTTATTATTTATGGAGGACTTACTATGTGTTGTGTTCTTATGAACTAAGCAGTATCATCATTTTATGGTAAAAAGCATAATGAAATCTGGGACAAATGTAGCAGACAAATATAGCAGTAATCAGAGTGCTCGAACTAGAGAAAAGAGAGGAAGGATAGAAAAAATTATGCAATCATGCAAGGATAGAAATAATTATGCAATATTTTCAATTTTGATAAAAATTATAGAACGATAGATCCAACCATTTTAAAGAATCCCCTGCAAACAAAAATGAAGGAATTATACCAGGCCACATTATAATTCTTGAATTACTTGAGCAACTGCAGTAAAAAAGAGCAAGTCTAGAAAATAAGCCAGAAATACAAAAATGTATTACATGCGGTGAGCAAATATAGGAATGGCAACAGAAATTTCAAGCACACGATCTACACAAGTGAACAGTGAAGAAACATTTTTAAAGTATTGGGAAGGAAACTGTCAATCTAGAATCCTTAAGCAACAAAATTATATTTTAAAAATGTGCTTGGAAAGGTTTTTGATCATAATAAAACTGAAAAACTTGATGTCCACAGACCTTCACTCCAAGAACTGTTGAATCCTTCAGACAGTGGAAACCAACACTAGTTAAAATTGGTGTTAGATTTTGTCAAGTGCTTTTTCTGTGGCTATTGGTATGGTCATATAGTGGTTTTCATATGTTAACTCGGCCTTGTGTTTCTGCAATAAATCAATTAGTTATGGTATAAGATCCTTTTTATTTTTAAATCTTTTATACTTGAGAGAGAGAAAGGAAGTAAGCAGGAGAGGAGCAGAGAGAGAAGGAGACTCTCCCTCTGTTCCTGAAATGGGAGCAGGCTCCAGGCTCTGAACTGTCAGCACAGAGCCTGATGTGGGGTTTGAACTCAAGAAATGTGAGATCATGACCTGAGCCAAAGCCGGACGCTCAACCGAGTGAGCCACCCAGGCTCCCCAGATCCTTTTTATATTACCTGATTTGTTTGGCTAGCATTTTCTAGCCAATATTTGTGACTATGGTCCCAAGACATATTGGTCTACTGTTTTATTTTCTTGTATAGATTTTGTCTGCTTTTGGTATCAGGGTTATTCTGGCCTCATAGAGTGTATAGGGAAATGTCTCCTCTATTTTTTGGAAAACTGTGTAAAGAACTGGTGTTGATTCTTTAAACATTTTGTAGAATTCACCAGGTAAGCCATCGGGGCTTGGATTTCTACTTATAGGTCTGTTCAGATGTGTGGGTTGTCTTGTGTCACTTGGGTAGTTTGTATCTTTCTAGGAGTTTTGTCCATTTCATCCAGGTTACCTAATGCGTTGACATAAAATTGTTCCTAGTTTTCCCTTAAAATTATTTTTATCTCTACAAGTGGTTAATTCCCCTATTTCCTCGTTTTAGTAATTTGAGATTTCATTTTTATATTTATCAATTTTTCCCAATGAACCAACTTTTGGTTTTACTCACTTTCTCTGTTGGTTTTCTAATATATATTTCATTCATTTCTGCTCTAATCTTTATTACTTCCTTCCTTCTGCTTGCTTTTATGTTCTTTTTCTAGTTTCTCAAAGTTTAGGTTAGTGATTAAAGTTCAGGTTAGTCATTTTTAATATAGGTATCGACATCTATAAATTTGCTTCTACGGTATGTTTTATATCATATGATAATGTGTTCTTATTTTTCTTAATCTCCATATACTCTCTAATTTGTATTTTGATTTCTTCTTTGATTCCTTGGTTATTTAGGAAAGCAATGTCTATTTCCTATATATCTGTAAGAATCCCATTGTCCTCTTGTTATTGAATTCTTTCATTCCATTGCAGTCTGAGAACATATTTTGCATGATTTCATTTTCTTCCCCAGGTTTTCCTTTTAGGCCGTTTGTTTGTTTGTTTTGGTCAGCTCCTTGTTTGCCCAGTTCCTATCACCACTTCAGGTAGCTGTGAAATTAAACAATTGTCACTGTTTTTGACTCCCTATCTCAACCTAAGGAAAAGGCTGTTTTCACAAGCAAGCTCTGGGTCAGGTCAAATAAAGATGATCCCTGTGGGGTTTTCTAGGGAACTGCCAGGTAGTTCAAATACAGACTGTTCACTGCAAACATTTGGGGACAGCTCCAAACCTCTCCAGACATTTGTCCTCTCCAGACATTCCTGGAATGGTGGTTTTCATCACGAATGCAAGAGTGTTTATTTTGAAATCTACTGAGAAGCTGGGCAGAGGTTGAAGGGAAAAAGAGGAAGCCAAACGGCCACAACTCTCACTGTTATTACCAAATTTCAGCTTTTTTTCTCTTGATAGGCAATCTCTAATTTGTTCTAAGCCTGTGGTAAACTTCTGGAATTTCAATATATTTTCACATCTTTTTGCCTAGTGTTCTTGTTACTTTTATATAGGAGCTAAGTTTTCAGAGGTCAATAACTTCACCACTTCTAATACATCCTATTGTAAGATTTTTATAGTTTATATGAAGTTATATAATGATGCTTGAAGGTAAATTGTCATAAGATAAAAGTGGATATTGTAAATATTAGAGTAACTACTAAAATAACTAAACATAAAGTTGTAATAAGCCAAAAAAGGAAAAAAGCTTAAACATAAAGTATTCTTAATTTATTGCAAAAGAGAAGAAAAAATGAAAAAAGAGACAAAGAACAGATGGTACAAATAGCAAGCAATAAGATAATTGACTTAAAGCTAACCATGTAAGTAGTCACATTAAATGCAGATAGTTTAAATATCCCAATTAAAAGGCAGGGATTGTTGTAAAAAAAAAAAGACAGATTCCATATGGCTTATACATTTTAAATGGAACAATACAAAAAGTAAAATGATGGATTAAAATATACCATGCAAAAATAATGGTTATAATAATATCAGATATCAGATAAAGTATAATTCAAACCCTCTAAATTCCGAGGGTTAATTAAGGCCATTTCCTAATATGCCATGTATAATTTCATAAAAAAATAAATAAAATTCTGAATATATATTTACTTAATAATAGAACTTCAAATTTGTAAAGCAGGCACACTATATATCAACAGAGAAACAATAAGCTAAATGAAGGGTATTAAATACTATTTATTCAATATATTAGTCAATATAAAGTCTAATATATTCAATATAATATTCAGGATGCTTTGTAGTCCACACTGAAGAAAACAAAATCATGACTCTTCACTATAGACAGAAAATTTCCATTTCTATTTTATTATACATTATATGAAATATATACTATATATTATATATTATATAACCTAATGATGAAACTCAAAATTTAAAAACCCCTTGAAGGGCTTACAAGATAATGGCTACATGATATTGGAGTAGGGACGATGTCATAAGTAAGAAAATAAAACTTCCAATCAAAGATTTCAAGACTGATCAATTTTATTACATTCATAATGAAAAATTTGTTCACATATAAAGAAAGCATTTTTTAACCAAAGTTAATTAACAAGCCTCATATTCAGAGAAGATATTTGTGATGCCTATAAATGTTAAATCAAATCCCAGATATATATCAGAATGTCTAAAGATGTTTTTCTAGAACAAGAAAATTGAATGTCCAGTTGACGTTTAAAAAAATGCCCTTCACTATTTATCTGGAAAATGTGTATTAGCACAATTTATTATCAACATACACATTGGCACTGTCACTGACAAATAGTAAAAACTGAGAACATTCAGCATTGCTGTAATGAGCAGTGTAGTTGGAGTAGGTATTTCAGTGCTAATGTAACTACACAAACACTACCTCTGGCTGTTTTTGTTCGTTTCTGTTCCATCAGTCTTAAAAGCTCGCATTTGTCCTCATGCTTGTTAAAACAAAATCACAAAATGATTGTTGGGCCTTCAGATGCTATGCGGGTGCACTTAGCCAGGGTAGGAAAAGCGAGCTGCCAAATGATTTTACCTGTTTTTATTCGGAAGTTCAGGAGTCACTACACAACTAATTTTTAATTAAAAGCTTATTAGCGATACGAAGAGGTCAAAAATGACCACCACAATGCTCTGTTTCCTTTTATTAATGTTGCCAGATATTTTACTCTTTCAAAAACTCTTTTGGTTTGTAAAGTCTAAAGAGTTTCTCCTCTCCTTTGCCTAGTAACTCTTAATGTTTTTTTATATTTGTTTTTAATTGAGTTTATTTATTTGAATGGGTAATACATGAATATATGAAAAACAAACCCAAGTTGCCAAGAGTTGTGTAATGAAATGTATGTTGATGAGATTTTAGGACGAGTAAAACTCTCAAACACATGTGTAGAGAGTAAGATGGTATATATACGTTGTAGCCCAAAGTAGAAATAATTATTACATTTAAGGCTTCACATATTATGACCCAATAAGTCACTTCTAGTTTGAATTAGTTAATGTAAGCTAAACGGATAGAGAAAACTATGTAATAGCTTAAGCACAAGAAAAGTTTGTTTCTCATTCATACAAATTTTGAAAACAGGTGTGTGTCATTGACATGTGGCTCTCTATGTGGTAATTCAACAACAAAGGCTAACTATTAAAAGAAAAAAATTCAACTACTGGTTTAACAAATATTTTTTAAAAGTCAAGTAAACAGAGAAATAAGACTACAATTCGGTTTTCAATATAGTATTTTGAATTTGTTTTTTAGTAATACACAGCCATCTTCCAATACTATTTTTTTTTTTTAAATTAAATAGCCCTTCATAGAATCCCCTCATGAGAATGGTTGCCTTTGGAGATTAAAGACAAGGATTGGGATTAAGGAGCTATATAAGAATGACTTTAAATGTGCCTGACATATATCACTCAATTATTAAAACAAAGCATATAATTAAAATATTTTAAATATTTTAAAACTATGATATTTCTTGGTATTTTGGGAGCTGTTCATTAACTGTCTGCCAAAGCCATATACTCCCTTCCTAAAAAAGAGAGTAATCTCTGAAGCACTGAAGTTAAAAACGTAACTAAAATTGCCAGTCCTCTCTTGACTATAGATGTGCTCAGAGGGTTGAATGAATTGTATACAATGAAATGTGAACAAAAGTGTCGTGCACACCTTCCAAACTCCTTTACTGTCCATGCTTCTTTACTCTCTGGCTGACTGGAGTGGAGAATGTCTCCAATGAGATAAGAGATACCACAGTACCACAGACTGTAGATTCTCCATCGATCTATATCCATCAAAGACAAAGAGGTGCTGACCTAAAGACATCTTCGCAATCCTGTTAGAGAAGCAAGACATTACCCACTTGTTCTGTGATCAAGAAATTATACCTTTCTGGTATTTTTTTTTTCATTATTGCTCTAACCAATGGAATGCTAGGATAACTTTTCCTATCATTGAAATCTTATTTAATATTTAAAAAGGCTATTCTCATAATTCAAGGAGCTTTAGACTTGCTTAATAATGAATGAGTTAATGAAATTATAATGATTACAGTGTTTTAAGGATAAAAATTCGAGGAACTTGATGTGAAAACAGGAATGTTTCTTCTTGATGTGAAAGGGATGCTGGGATATCTCTAGGATGTTTAAATAATTTTATGCAAAAGGGAACAAGAACTGAAATCTGGAGCATTCTCCCTTATAATGTGCAAAAGAAGAGAGACTATTTTCCCTTAAGTAGTTTCAATCTAGGACAGAGACACTTAAAGTAAGTTAACACTTATTAGGGCCACTTCTCTTACTTTCTATAAGTATGTATTTAAAATACTATTAATCACAAAATTCTTAGATTAGTATAATAGTATTTTCTGTTTGTGATGTTTATACTCATTATTTTTTAATTATATGGCATATGTTCATGAGCTACCTTTTTTCAAGGTCATTCTCAAACTTTTCAACATTTCAGTCTTTGAACTACCATGTGCCATGTTTTAGAAGCTTTGGTTTACCCTACCAATACTAATATCCATCAACAGACAACCCTATTGAATTTTATATAATTATTAAACAGCTTTGTGTTAAAATTAGCCTATTAGGGCTTACCAAGTCTTCTTAAAATGGTAAAAATGATTTAAAATTTATATTACCATCTTATCGAAAGCTAGAAATACAAAAGTCCCTAGTTGGCAAAAAATCTTAGATGTTTGATGTCTTGGTGGCAAGTGACATCTACAAGAACGTGTTTTTCCATGGTAAGTGATTATTTTTATATTTTCTGAAATACATTATTGCTATTCTACCTTGGATGATGAAATTAAAGGCAGAATCACCTGAAATAAATAAATACATAGAAAGTTTATTGATGTGCTGAATAGCTACTCTCCTCCTCTACATGAAGGGAAATTAATCGGTCACTATAATAATAGTTTTCTAAATTATATTCCCTGAGAGCTAATCCTGTGTAAAAATTTCAACTCAAGCTGGTATCATTAAGGTAATTATTTGTGCTGCATTGAAAGTTCTTTTGTCTTCTGCTGTGATTTTTCTCTATACATATTTGCAGTTAGACATTTAATTTATTCTACACTTAATTCCTCCTAGTCTGTGATGTGTATTGAAAACCACACACGGGCGTGCCTGGGTAGCTCAGTTGGTTAAGCGGCCGACTTCAGCTCAGGTCATGATCTCACGGTCTGTGAGTTCGAGCCCCGCATCAGGCTCTGTGCTGCCAGCTCAGAGGCTGGAGCCTGCTTCAGATTCTGTGTCTCCCTCTCTCTCTCTGCCCTTCCCTGCTCATACTCTGTCTCTATGTCTCTCAAAAATAAATAAACGTTAAAAAAATTAAAAAAAAAAAAAAGAAAACCACACACAGAAAGTTTTCTCATTCTGATAAGGTAGTGATTCCTTGCTCAACAAAGATAACCAAAAGATTAACAATTATTAAAGATAAATAATTAATAGAAGATATATGTATAATAATATGTATAATATAATATAATATAATATGACATATAAAATTATACTACATTAAAATGTAAAGTATTAAGCAATTGGTCATGTTAAAAATAGTGGATTTTTTAGATGCCTATTTTTGGTCACCTTTGCTATATTGATCAACAATATTGCATTCTTTTTCCCTATAATACACATGTTCAAGCAATGTAGATTTGAACTATAGTAAACTCATACCAAATAATTTTGTGAGGAATTATTAGATTAATGGTGTATTATTGTTAAGAAAATACAGGTATCCAATCTGTGTTAGGACAATCTATATTTCAATTTTGTTTTTTGTTCTTTTTGTTCTTCAATTTTGTTCTTTTTTTTAATTTTTTTTTATTTTTGAGAGACATAGAGACAGAGAGTGAGCAATGGAAGGGCAGAGAGAGAGGGAGACACAGAATCCGAAGCAGGCTCCAGGCTCTGAGCATCAGCACAGAGTCCAACGCGGGGCTCGAACTCACAGACCGTGAGATCATGATCCGAGCTGAAGTTGTCCGCTTAACTGACTGAGCCACCCAGGTGCCCCTGTTCTTTTGTTTTTAAAGAATTATTAGAACATCCCAGATATTTCTCAGCTTGTCTTTCACCTAAGGAAATTGTGTGACTTTTTTTCCAAATTATAATTCTCAGAACTTTATTTCTAAACTTTATCATCATAGTTGACTCACTCATTCGTCCATCTATTCATTTATTCATTCATATATTTCTCAGAAAACCTTAAAGTATTTTTATTGTGTGTCAGGAATACTGCTACTACTGCTTTCTGATTATAAACTCAAGAATATGGCAGACAAAGTCCTTGCTTGTTTGTTTTTTTTTTCAAGTTTCAGGGGATAAGGTGATAAATAGAAAGAAAACAAAATAACATATTAAGTTAAAGATTGGGTGCATGTTTTCAATACTGCTCATTTTATATTAGAAGATCAGTAAAATTCTTTCTCTTATGGTGATATTTAAGCTGAGGCATCGTGCATGAATTTATGCTGCTCAGGTGATGTAAAAATTAACATATTTAATATAAAAAGCATCATGGACTTTAGAGATATTTTTTGAGAATTTATAAAACCTTAGAGAATGTTCAATGGTTTCTTCCCTTCAGGTAAAGATACTAAAATGTCTCTCACTTTCATATTAAATGAGCAAATATTGAGTAGGGGCTTAAAAATTAATTAAAAGATTTCTCAAATATTTGTTATTCCTTATATGAGTTGAATGGGTACACATGCATTTCCTACAACTATAAATTACTTAGAAAAGACAGGCTGTAGGAACTCCATACATCTTAGCTATTATTAACATTTAAAAACTCTCTTAGTCTTCTTTCCCCTCTGATTCACCATCATGTTTTGAGTTCTCTATATTTGTATATTTGCTCTAAGACTTTCATTGCCATTAACTCTTTAGAGCCCTCTCCCATCACAGCCTGAAATGATTCTCACTAATAATGGTAGCATGCATTCTGATCTTACTCTTAGAGACAATTACCACTAGTAACCATACTATATTTCTTGAGGCTCTTTTGCCTTCCATTATACCATCTTATATTATTCTAAATTTCTAGCTATTTCTTCTCAGTTTTGTAATGGATTCTTTCCTATGCATTCCATTATTATATATGACTATCCTTTAGAATTTTATACATAGCCTTCTATTCTCTTTATACCCTAATTGTGAACATATTTATCCATGGCTTCAGTGATTCCCCAAACTTGTATCTTTAGCATAGGCTGCTTTCTTCCATGCTACAGATAGTGATTCTAATCTCCTGTAGAACATCTGTATGCCTCCCAGATGCTTGAAACATAATTACTCAGCCTAAAATTCTCCTTTTGCTGAATTCCCTGTATTGACCCTACCTCTTACTCAGTTAGTCAAGACAGAAACGTTGTTAGAATAACCCCCTGCTCCTCAAACTCTAAATAATCTAACCAAATCCCTAATTTTCTAGTTTCTCCATATCCCTCCAGGCTCATTCTCTCTGTATCTGCTGAAATAATGTTCAAATCCTAACCAACCCTTGGGGATTTTTTGTCAGTTGCCTCCTCATTAGATTCCTTCCTTCCACTCTTATGTCACTTTAATCCACCTGCTGTTCTGCACAGTATTTTTCCATAATCCATGTTAACCCCAGCTACAGAATGTAAATGGGGTCTTTGTGATGTAGGCAAGCCAGGTCTGAGGACCCATAGCAGGTCCTGCAGGACCAGCCAAGAGGCTTCCTGGCTGCATGCAGGATAGAAATCAAATACAAGGCAGAAAAAGGGGAAAGCAGAGTTTACTGAAGATGGAGAGAGAGTCCAGGTACAGTGTCTGGGAGACTCAGAAAGGAAAGAAGGGAGAGTCTCAATTTTGCTTGGAGTCTGGGTTTTTATTGAGGATTGTGGTCTGGTATTATGTGTCCTCTCAGCCATCCAGGAACCAGTTAGAACAAATTCAGGATCCCAGGTATTATTCCTTGGAGCTGATGGCCTGGAACACATATGATGGCTTCATCCAGTCATTCTTACCTGGTCTTCCCTTAGGTGTTGTCCCTTACAGAGAGGACATAAACTATTTACATTATGAAAGTTTACTGATAAACTGCTGGGTTCAACCCGTCCCCAAATTCACATATTGTCTAGCATTATTGTTAAGTGGATGTGCCGGCCCTAGCAAGAATAGAAGCAAGAAAAGTAGGAAAAAACAGATTTTTATGAAGTCCTTCAGTTTCCCTGCCTCACTGAGTACGGTAAACAATATTTCTAGGATTTTTTTTTAAATCGTCTTACTGATAAAGTATGTCTAAACTTCAAAATATAACTGGTTTATTTTGTAAAGTACTCTTTAGGAGTTCTTCCAATTATCCATACACAATCCTCTTTCTCAGTTTCATACAATTTCTCTTCTTCTTCCTTTGTATAGGTGTGCTAAGGTTATTCCAGTTGACCAATTAACCATATGACAACTTCCCTGCCTTATTCTGTGTCTCCCTGTGTCCGCTTGGGACCAAAGCTATTTCTGTACCCATATTTTTAACAATATCTTCTGTGTACACACTCTGAATCCGCTGCCTGCGGCCTCAATCTTTTTAAGGCTCAAGCTTAGTTAAATTGACCAGAAACAGAAATAGGTGTTTCTTTTTGCAAAGATCTGTACATAAACCAATATTTTCAAAGACTCTTAACAATAATGCTAGACAATATGTGGATTTGGGGACGGGTTGAACCCAGCAGTTTATCAGACAGACATACCTAATCTATGAATTTCACTTTAAATTTAGCTGGATACTCAGCTCTAAAAATATGACACTAAAGTAGTGCTCTTCATTTTGGAATGAAAAATACTTAAACACAAATACGGCTATAACATACAGATAAAATAGAATATAATTTTTATCTGTTTAAGTATTTTTTCATTTCTCTTCTTAATGGTGCACAAGATGTGATTTGGACTCACCATGAGTTGGATGTAAACTTAATACTAGTATCTAGAAAAAATGATTAGAAGTAGTGCCTGATACTTAATAAATATTTGTTTAATCAATAAATGAATGATTAAATGGCAAATAGAGTACTCTTTTAATTGGACAGATCCATCTGAATTAGTATTAAAAGGGCAAGGGTAATTGCTATTGGCTCAGAATGTCTTTTGGATATTAAAAAAAAGGTTATTTCCTGAGGCAGCAGAGTATAAGATAAAGTCTGTAATTTCAGCATTCATTCATTATCTTTCATTTTCCATATGCATCTTCATACCTCATCTACACATATTCACTTCATGAATAATTAAATCCCATACTAACTGCTTGCCAACTTCTTTCAGGTCAACTGATTCCAAAACTTCTTGAGCTATATGTTAAAAATTATTTCTATTTTAATTTTCATTTCATGAGTACATGTAACATTCTTTGGTTCCTTTTTTAAAAGTTTCTATTTTAATTCCAGTTAGTTAACATGGCATTATACTGATTTCATGTGTATCATATAGAAATTCACACTTCCAAATCACCTTGTGCACATCACAAGGACAGGCCTTAATCACCTATTTAAACCATCCCCCCACCCACCTCCCCTCTGGCAACCATCAGTTTGTTCTCTATAATTAAGAGTCTGCTTTGTGATTTGTTCTCTCTCTCCCTTATTTCCCCTTTCCTTGTTTATTTTGTTTCTTCAATTCTACGTATGAGTGAAATCATACGGTATTTGTCTTACTCTGACTAACTTACTTTGCTTAGCGTTAGATGCTCTAGCCTGATCCACGTCACTGAAAATGGCAATATTTCATTCTATCTTATGACTGAATAATATTCCATTGTGATGTGTGTGTGTGCGCGCGTGTGTGTGCGTGTGTGTACACCAGATCCTTATGCATTCATCTGTCAATGGACACTTAGGCTGATTCCATTGTTTGGCTATTTTAAGTAATGTTACTATAAACATATAGGTGCATACATCCCTTTGAATTAGTGTTCTTCTATTCTTTGGTTAAACACCCAGTAATGAAATTGCTGGGTCATAGGTAGTGCTATTTTTAGCTTTTTGAAGAAACTCCCTACTGTTTTCCACAGTGACTGCATCAGTTTGTGTTCCCACCAACAGTACATGAGGGTTCCTTTTTCTGCACGTCCTCACCCATGCTCGTTGTTTCCTGTGTTGTCCATTTTGGCCTGACAGGTGTAAGGTGATATCACACTGTAGTTTTGATTTCCATTTTCCTATGATCAGTGATTATTGAGCATCTTTTCATGTGTCTGTTGGCCATCTGTATGTCTTCTTTAGAGAAATATCTGTTCAAGTCTTCAGCCCATTTTTAAACTGGATTATTTATTTTTGGGGTGTTGAGTTGTATCAGTTCTTTATATATTTTGGATACTAGCCACTCATTGGGTACGGGGTTTGTAAATATCTTCTCCCATCCTGAAGGTTTCCTTTTAGTTTTGTTGATTGTTTCCTTCACTTTTCATCTTGATATTGTCCCAATAGTTTATTTTTGCTTTTGCCTCAGGAGACATATCTAGAAAGAAGTTGCCATGGTCAATGTCAAAGAAGTTCCTGCCTATGTTCGCTTCTAGGAGTTTTATGTTCTCTGGTCTCATATTTAGGTCTTTCCTCCATTTTGAATTTACTTGTGTATATGATATAAGAAAGTGGTCCAGTTTCATTCTTCTGCACAAAGCCGTCATTTTTCCTGACATCATTTGTTAAAGAGACTGTCCTTTCCCCATTGGATATTCTTTCCAGGTTTGCTGAAGATTAATTGTAGCTTTATTTCTGGGTTTTCTATTCTCTTTCATTGATCTATGTGTCTATTTTTGTGTAAGTACCATACTGTTTTGATTACCAAAACTTTGTAATATAACCTGATGTCCAGAATTGTGATACTTCTAGCTTTGCTTTTCTGGGTCCTTTTCTTTTTCTTTTTCTTTTTCTTTCTCCTTTTCTTTCTTTCTTTCTTTCTTTCTTTCTTTCTTTCTTTCTTTCTTTCTTTCTTTCTTTCTTCTTCTTCTTCTTTTTCTTCTTCTTCTTCTTCTTCTTCTTCTTCTTCTTCTTCTTCTTCTTCTTCTTCTATGTGTGTTTATCTATTTACTTGCAGAGAGAGAAAGAGAGGGAGAGAGAGCATGAGCTAGGGAGAGGTTGAGATAGAGGGAGAGAGAGAATCTCAAGTAGGCTCAGTGCTGTCAGAGCAGAGCCCAACATGGGGCTCGATCCCACAAACCGTAAGATCATGACCTGAGCCTAAATCAAGAGTCAGATGCTTAACTAGCTGACCGACCCAGGGGCCCCTGGTTCCTTTACTTTTAATGTTACTGTTAGATAGTCAATTTCAGACGGTATTCATTCTAACTTTGATTCATTCAATTTAATCTAGAATTTATATCATTATTCTTATGTAGACCTGTGTCCTCATATTTACATCAACTGCTAACTGTATTTTGTTAGGATAGATAATTTATATAAAGTGTCTAAAATGATACTTGATGTGAATACTCAGAAAATAGTTATTCTCTTCTCTCAAAATATTCTTCTCTTGTCTCTATTTCTTCCCTCATATTTTGAAGCCCAGCGATTAGTTTTATGATTATCATTCTATATTCATGTTCTATTATGTTGCTTATATCTGTTTTCATTAATTCTTGAGCTGTCACTGCTTCTTGTAGATTCTTTTGAGGAGAATTCTTCCGTCTCGTCATTTTGGCTGGATGTGTTTTGGGTTGTTTCTTGAAGTTGCCCTGGAGTTGCTCCACGCAGTGGTCTGAACTTGGCCTATGTAGCTCCCGCTGAGAGGTGTCACTCCTGAGCGGATGGGCGTGGTTTAGTGTAGGCGGGTGATCTCCACTGAGGCAGGGATGGCTCTGGGAGTGACTTCCTGGGGCTGGTGCTTGTGGGCGGTCCTAGGGCGTTGTCTATGTTTCTTGCATTCCTTGTGAGCTGCTACACCTTTTTTGCCAGGTTCTTGGAGTTGAGAATCTCTCTGTTTCGGTCCCTCTCAATTCAAAAAACAAGGGAAACTTTGGGTCTCCCTACTTCTCCGCCATCTTGGTCTCCACTCCTCATACTCTGTCTCTCTTAACAGTGACATTAGTTACTTTATTCCAGAGGAAAGAGGCAAAGCAGGCAGGCCCCTTTTCCCAAAGGGAAACTGAGATATCGATGACAAAAAGCCAATCAAGTAAAGGTAAGGGAAGAGTATCCCAGGTACAGGGTATAGATGGAACCAAGGTCCTCTGTGCAAGGTCACGCTTTCCCAATGAGGCACACAGATTGGGGCCTGACCCCCAATACCTTGCCTAGGAACGTTCCTGAGCAAGCCAAATCCAATCTTACTGTTCCATGTCTTCAGCCAGCCTTTCTCAGCACCTATGGTCCCATCTGTGACTTCTCTTCCAGATGGGGTTTGAATTCTTTGAAGGCACCTGAGGTATCTCCAATGTGGCAGGCATTTGCCATGAATTATCTTATTTCATCCTAACTGCCCCAGCAAGTGGGTATCAGTACACTTTTATTCAGATGAGAAAACTGAGTGACCTAAGTACCTTCGGCTTCCCGCCCGGCAGCCGAGGGCTCTTCCCTCATATTTTGAAATATTTGTATCGTTTTGTATTAAAGTCCCTTTTATATTGTCTTATTATCTGTAGTTCATGAGGTATTTCTAATATTTTAATTTCATTTAATATAAATAATTTTCCTTTTTTCTGACAAAGTATTCATTTTATCTCTTTGGTAGACAGACTTTGTAGATGGCCGTACCGATCCTCTCCTGGTTTTCATACCCTTGTGCAATCCCATCCCCTTGAGTGTAAGCAGGATCTAGTCACTTGTTTCTAATCCATAGAATACAGAACCCATGATGGAATCTCACTTGCATAATTAGATTACAAAGATCATGGCTTTTGTCATGCTGGCACACGCCCTGTCTTCCTCTTTTGATGAAACAAACTGCTATGTTGGAAAAGCCCATGTGGTAAAGAACTGACAACAACCTCTAGCCATCGACCAATACTTTACTGAGGCCTCAGTTCAATAGCCAAAAATATTGCCCTAAGTCATGTGAGTTAGTTTTCAAACAGATCCTTTCCTAACTGAGCTTTACAAGAACACAGCATAGGGGAGACACTGGATCAGAAGATTCAGTTCAACTGGGCCCAAATTTCTGACCCACAGTATCTACAAATATAAATCTGTGTTGTTTGAAACTGCTAAGTTTGGGAGTGCTTTATTATATGACGTTAGATAATACATTTTTATCTTGGAGTTTTTTTTTTGTTTGTTTGTTTTGTTTTTTGTTTGTTTGTTTGTTTTTGCTGAATATAGAATTCTGAGTTGGCAGTTACCACCACTCCCACCCAATAACTTTAAAGATGTTTTTTTCACCATTGTTTTGATTCTGTTCCCTAATATCTATGATATTTTTTCTCCGTTTACTTTTAATTTTTTTATTTATTTGGAGCAAAGAGATAATGAAATTCTTAGGAATGGTATTCTTTATTTTTATCCAGTTCAAAGTGACTGATTTAACTGAATTTGTAGGTTGATGTCTTCATTAACATTTTTAAAATAAGTTTTTTTTTCTTTACTGAAGTGTAATTGACATATAGTGTTATATTAGTTTCAGGTGTACAATATAATGATTCAACATTTCTATTCATTACTCAGTGCTCATTACCATAAGTGTACTCTTAATCCCTTTTGTCTGTTTCACCTAAACCCCCACCCACCTCCTCTCTAAAATCACAGGTTATTCTCTGTATTTAAAAGTGGTTTTTTTTTGTTTGTCTTTTTTTGTTTGTTCCTTTGTGTTGTTTCTTTAATTGTAAATATGAATGAAATCATATGGTGTTCAACTTTCTCTCTCTGACTTATTTCACTTATACCCTCTAGGTCCACCTACATTGTTGCATATGACAAGATCTATTTTTTTCTGGCTGAGTAATATTCCATATTGTGTGTATATGTGTGTGTGTGTGACAACTTTTTTATCCATTCATGTATTAAAGGACACTTACAATGTTTTCATATCTTGATTATTGTAAATACTGCTTCAATAAACATAGGGATGCATACATCTTTTCGAATTAGGCTCTTCATTTCCTTTGGGTAAATACCCATAGTGGAATTAGTGTATCATATGCTAATTATATATTTTATTTTTTAAGGAACCTCCATACTGTTTTCCACCGTTGCTGTACCAAGTTGTTTTTCAACAGTTCATGAGGGGGTTCCTATTTCTCCACATTCTCACCAACACTTGTTATTTCTTACCTTTTTTATTCTAGCCATCCTGACAAGTGTA
The DNA here is from genome assembly GCA_030068075.1 of Paguma larvata. Lineage (NCBI taxonomy): Eukaryota > Metazoa > Chordata > Mammalia > Carnivora > Viverridae > Paguma > Paguma larvata. The sequence goes on along the minus strand of CM057838.1, from coordinate 34,805,114 downwards.
AGATGATACCTAATAATGATGTCGTTTTGCACTTCCCTGATAATTAGCGATGTTTCCCATCTTTCCATGTGTCTGTTGGCTGTTTTTATTTTATCTTTGGAAAAATTCTATTCAGGTATTCTGCCCATTTTTAATTAGATTATTTGTTTTTATTGCATGTTAGGTTGTAAAATTTCTTTATACATTTTGGATATTAACCCATCATCAGATGTAGTATTTGAAAATATCTTCTCCTATTCAATAGGTTGCCTTGTGGTGTTGTTGATGGTTTTCTTTGCTGTGCAAAAACTTTTTATTTTGATGTAGTCCCAAGAGTTTAATTTTGTTTTTGTTTCCTTTGGCTGAGAAGACATATCTAGAAAAACATTTTCATAGCCAAAGTCAAAGAAATTACTACCTAGGTTTTCTTCTAGGAGTTTTATGATTTTGTGTCTCATATTTAGGCCTTTAATCCATTTTGAGGCTTTTTTTTTCCTGTACAGTGTAAGAAGTAGTCTACTTTCATTCTTTTGCACGTAGCTGTCCAGTTTTCCCAGGACCATTTGTTGAAGAGATGCTTTTTTTTCCCCTATTGTATATTCTTGCTTCCTTTGTCATAGATTAATTGACCATAAAAGCATAGGTTTATTCCTGGCCTCTCTATTCTGTTCCACTGATCAATGGCTCTATATTTCTGACAGTACTCTACTGTTCTGATTACTACAGCTTTGCAGTATATCTTGAGATCTGGGATTATAATGTCCAATTTTGTTGTTCTTTCTCAAGATTGCTTTGGCAATTTGGGGTCCTTCATGTTTCCATAAAATTGCAATAGTATTTTTTGTAGCTTGGTGAAGAATATTGTTGGTATTATGATAGGGATTCCATTATTTCTTAGATTGCTTTAGGTAGTATAGACAATTTAATAATATTGGTTCTTCCAATCCATGAAAATGGATATCTTTCCATTTGTTTGTGTCCTCTTTAGTTTCTTTCACCAGTGTTTTGTAGTTTCCAGAATATATGTCTTTTACCTCCTTAAGTTTACTGCTAGGTATTTTATTCTTTTTGGTGCAATTGTAAATCAGATTGATTTTTTAATTTCCCTTTCTGCTACTTCACTATTCCTGTATAGAAATGCAATGGATTTATGTATTCTGTCACTTTATTGAATTCATTTATCAGTTCTATTAGTTTTTGTTTGTTTGTTTGTTTGTGGAGTCTTTCGGGTTTTGTATATATAGTATTATGTCATCCACTAATAGTGGAAGTTTAACTTATTCTCTACCAATTTGGATGCCTTTTCTTTCTTTTCTCTTATCTAATTGCTGCAGCTAGAATGTCCAGTACCATGTTGAATAAAAGTGATAGACTGGACATCGCTTGTATTGTTCGTGATCTTAGAGGAAAACCTTCATTTTTTCACCATTGAGAATGATGTTGGCTGTGAATTTATCATGTATGGCTCTTATTACATTGAGTATATTCCCTATAAACCTACTTTACTGAACGTTTTTATGAACTCTAGATGTTGTACTTTGTCAAATGCTTTTTCTGCCTCTACTGAGATGATCATATGATTTTTATCCTTTCTCTTGTTGATATGATGTATTACATTGATTTGCGAATATCGAACCACCCTTGCATTCTTTGAATAAATTCCCTTGATCATGGTGAATGACTTCTCGAATGTATTGTTGGATTTGGTTTTCTAGTTTTTTGTTGAGAATTTTTGCATCTATGCTCATCAGAGATGTTGGTCTATAGTTTTCTTTATTTTTAATATCCGGTTTTGGTATTAGGGTAATATTGTCCTGATAGATTGATTTTGGAAGTTCCACTTCCTTTTCTATTTTTTTGGAGTAGCTTGAGAAGAATAGTTATTATCTTTTTTTTTTTTAAACATTTGGTAGAATTGTCCTGTGAATCCATCTGGTCCTAGACTTCTGTTTGTTGGGAGTTTTTTGATTACTGACCCAATTTCATTACTGGTAATTAGTTTGTTCAATTTTTTTTAATTTCTTTTATGATTCAATTTTGGGAGGTTATATGTTTCTAGAAATGTATCCATTTCATCTAGGTTGTCCAATTTGTTGGCACATAATTTTTCATGATACTTTGTATTTCTGTGGTGATGTTATGTCTTCTCATTTATTTGTGATTTTATGTATTTGAGTCCTATTTTTCTTGTTGAGTTTGGCTAAAGTGTATCAATCTTGTTGATTTTTTTGAAGTACCTATCTGGTTTCATTGATCTTCTTGATGTGTCTGTGTGAGTGTGTGTGTGTTTGTGTGTGTTAGTCTCTATTTCATTTATATCTGCTCTAATCTTTATTATTTCCTTACATCTGCTGACTTTGGACTTTGTTATTCAGTTTGTAATGTTAAGTAGTTTATTGAGATTTTTCTTGTTTCTTGAGGTAGGCCAGTATTGCTATCAGCTTCCCTCTTGAGCAACTTTTGCTACATCTCGAGGATTTGGGGCCATTGCATTTTCATTTTCACTGTCTCCATATTTTTTTTAAATTACTTTTGAATTCTTGGTTGGACCATTCATTTTTTAGTAACATATTATTTACCTCATATATTTGCATTCTTTCCAGATTTTTTCTTGTAATTTTTTTCTAGTTTCATACTGTTGTAATCAGGAAAGATGGATGGTATGATTTCAGTCTTTTTGAATATATTGAGTCTTGTTTTATGACCTAACATGTGTTCTGTCCTGGAATGTTCATGAACACTTGAAAAGAAGGTATATTCCATTGTTTTGAGATGGGGCATTATATATTTATATATATATATATCTGTTAGGACATTCTGGTCTAATGCATCTTTCAAAGCCACTTTTTACTGTTCATTTTCTGTCTGGATCATCTATCCATTGATGGAAGTGGGGTGTTAAAAGTCCTCTACTATTATCATATTTTAAAAGTTCCTACTATTATCATATTACTGTCAATTTCTTCCTTTATGTCTGTTTATTGCTGTTTTATGTATTAGCTTATTAACTATGTTATCTATGTTTGTTTTCTTCCAGGATTTCACACTCCCATTCCCTCTCTCCTCTGGTAAATTAATCATGTTTACACTTTTTCAAGTAGACTCCCTATATTTCTGCACTTCATTCTGTGAGAGTTTTATTTTTATTATTCTATGTTCAGTTTGTATATTTGCTATTGAATTCTAAAATGTACACCCATACAATGTGTTTTTAATTTTGATATATTATACTTTTAAATTGTAGACCCTGCATTGTTTTCTCTGAATATTGTGCTTATCCCTTGATATATTCTACTTTTTATACACTTTTTCTTTTATTTCCTTACTTTTTTTAATAATCTGTATTTTGAATTTCTTGTTGCCTAACTCTGTCTGACACATCTCTGGGTCTAGTTCTATTTTTTGAGTTTCTTTCTTAGTCATCAGTCACTTTTTTCTTGCTCTTTTGTATATCTAGTATATGTTTTAAATTTTTGCTGGAAATTATTAAAAATTTCAGTTACCTGCCTTATGTAATTTCTTTCTAAAGGATGCTTCATTTTAATCTTAGAGTTAAATTGCCCTCAGATTATTTTAATTATGTTCAAGTTATTCTTTAGGCTTTGTCAGAAATGTCTTTCAATTTCTCTTAGTCCTAAATAATTGTATGGTCCTTATTGCTATGTGTGTCTGTTTTGAGGTCTCAACTGAGTGCATGGGTGATCGTGAAGATATTGTACTCTGACTAGGCCGTGATTCCAATGTCTTTCCAGTTTTCTGTTAGCTTTATAATCTCTAGTCTTTCTAAGTCTCTCATATTTTTTAAATGAAATATTTTTAATGTTTATTTATTTTGAGAGAAGAGAGAGAGGATGAGTGGGGGAAGGGAAAAGAAGGAGAGAGACACAGAATCCAAAGCAGGCTCCAGGTTCTGAGCTGTCAGCACAGAGCCTGATGCGGGACTCTAACTTGCAGACTGTAAGATCATGACTTGAGCTGAAGTCAGGTGCTTAACCGACTGAGCCACACAGTCTGTAGTCTTAAACTACACTTACGATCTTTAGGATTCAGCTAAGATTCTAAAGATCTTACACAGATTTTGTTATTCTTGCGTGTGTGTGTGTGTGTGTGTGTGTGTGTGTGTGTGTGTGAGTGAGTGTGATTTATTCTACCAAACCATATCCCCAAATTTAAATTGTTATAGAAAATCCCAAACTCTAATATCAAATGTTTTGTTTGCCCTCTAAGACTGCTCATTTTTGCTTGGATTCTATTTCTCTGAACCATGGCTTCAAAATTGTCTCAGAGGGAAATTTCTGTTAATGTTGGGTCATAGTGTCTGGTTATCTTCTCTCAAGAAGTGTAGTTTTCATATTTTGTCCACAATTGACAGTTCCATAAAAGATTGAAACTCTGAGGATCCTGTAACCACAGTAGTCTAAAAACTGCAACAGAAGCCAAGGCAAAATATTAACTTCAGGTGGTTGTATGGGTAATGGACATCACCAAAGAGGCTGGAATTAACTTGAGCATTTCCTGAGAACAGTTTTAGAAATTTCTAGATACTTTTGGAAGACTATGAGAAGGAACTGAGATGCTATGATCTGAATATAAGGGCAGTAATCCGATGAAATGTGAGACATTAGGGTGAGTTTCTTTATAACAATGTCCTACAACTAGGAAAATTCAGATTAATATTTATAATATTGTGAATAGTTACCAAAATAATCAAAAACTAGTATATTTGTTCACACTTTGTATTTGGACATCCAATTTCATAGTCGGTGAATTGGCTTCAGAAGCAGCACAGAAAAAACAAGCCAATAAGAACCATAGGTGTCCTCTCTCTCTCTAGTGTAGACAGGCTGTGTCTGCCCAATACTGGAGCCTAATGTTCACACATTAGTGACACGTGTTATGACTTTCACTTAAAAAATAATAAGCTTGTGTCAAACAGATACAAAATCTGAGATAAGAAGCCAGAAATGTTAAATTTGAGAGGAAGAACTAAAATCAATAAAAATAAAAAATTAAATTTAAAACCCAGACTCCAGCATGATGGAAACAAGAGAAGACACAGGTATCAAGTAGTAGAAAAAAGAAATGAGTGATTTTACTTCGGCAGGCTCCCAGCAGTGAGCAGGACGATACTTTGTATGTGGTGGGGATATCCAGGTAATTGCCATAGGGATTTGGAGTGGAAAGTAGAACAGAATTTGGTTTCTTCAGAGTCACATTTATCTTCAAAAAGTGATTGCACTATCACCTGGAAACATTTAATGCATGAGAACCTTCATAGATCTTCCATAGAGACTTCATAGATCACCATTTGTTATGAAGCACTTCATTCAGGAAACATTCACTTAGAAGCAAAAGAGAGTCAATTCTCTATCAACCAAACTTATGGAAGCCTGACCAGGAGAAAAGCAAAAATATAAGTAAACAAGAAAAATACTGCATAAATAGCTGACAATACATGTTAGATATTATTTTTTAATTCCAAATATATCAATAAGTTGATTAGGACTCTGGAAAATACCAGTTACATCCATATTGCTAAAGACGCTACTAAAGAACTCTGTTTCATATTCTAACCAAAGTTCCCAGTATTTGTCATATATTAGCACCTGATATATGACAAGTTACCTCACCAGGTCTTAAAAGGCTAGTTGTAGATTATAAATAGATAGCATTAAAGTAATAACACAGAGATAAATAAGAACTACATTTAGTGTGTGCTGTTTGTTTTCGAAAATAAAAATTCTAAAGCATTTATCTACTAACTGTTCGACATATGACCCATAAAACATTGAAAAAGAACATTTAGGACAGAGCTTGCAAGGTATCAATGTCTTGGGATGTCTGGGTGGCTCAGTTGGTTGAGCATCTGACTCTTGATTTCAGCTCAGGTCATGATCTCATGGTTTGTGGTTTTGAGCCCCCTGTTGGTTTCCACACTATCAGCAGGGAGTCTGCTTGGGGTCCTCTCTCTCCCCCTCTCTCTCTTCCTCCACCACTTTTGCTCTCTCTCTCTCAGAATAAATAAACTTTTTTTTTAAAGGTGCTAATGCCTTTTATTTTGAAAACAGAAATGTTGACACCAGTATAAATCCTAGTAAAAATATAAAAAAATGACTGTCATTTCATCTTTAAGTAAATTAAACATTTATAAAATAAGCTTCCACAAATACCAGACACTAAAATTGCTAGTGCTCTGTATCTATCTTTGAAAAGATAAAAAGCTGAATCAACCCTGTGAGGATTTAAAATTATGGCTCCAGAGAGTCTGAGTATTTTGGACATAGAGCAAAAGGCAGAGAACCCAAACATTCATTTATAGTATAAAACTCTATGCTACCCTATGGTGTATGTTTATTTGTATTAACTTTTCTTTGTATCTTGATGACTAGCTAAAAATGTATTTATCAGAGAAGACAAATAAGGCTTCAGGTTCCCACAAAAAAAGAAATAAATATAGAAATCTTTTTATCTTTTATTTAAATGATTTCACTTCTCTAAGGTTACACTTTTTTTGTGTGTGCATATTTTTTCCTATCACACGTCTAATTCCTTTCTAAAGGGAAAGAGTTAGGTAAATCTTCAATTTTGAATTTCACCCACAAAGAATTTTTTTAATCAGTAAGCAGACTGGCTTTACTTTTACAAAGTTTTATGTAGCAGCTTTCAGTTTCTCCTTCCATTTTGTTTTGGTTAATCTCACACAGTTATGTCAATGTCACAGTCCAAAAACAGTGCTATTTGGGTTACTTGAGTATGCCAGAAGGAAAAGTAAATAAATAAACGTGCTTCTGTCGTGTGCCCTGAAAATGAACTATTAAATGCCAGAGGTTCTTGAACTGTTCTCCAAAAGGTACACCTTAAGAGAGCTCATTTAAAATCTTTTGAAAACTTTTAAATCCCATTCTTGTTTTTTTTCTCAGAAACATTTGACACAATGGATCACACAATGGCTTTTTGAGACCATTACTTCTCCTGGCTTTTGTGAAACCTAACTCTGACATGTTAGTCTCCCAAGGCTTGAGCCATGCTCTAAGATTCTCTATATTCTCACCTCAGGCTTTTTCTTTGGCTTTGAATGTCAGCTATTCACTAAAAGTTGGAGGGTTTGGGAAAGGATTTCCTGGAGAGAAAACATTTGGCTAAGTCCTAAAGTTTAAGTAGTAGTTAGAAAGAAAGTGGAATTTGAGAAAAGGAGTAAAATATCAAAGACTGACAAGGAAGAACTAAAACTCTGAAGTCATAGAAATATGTTGCTTTAAAATATGAGCTGAACCCTAAATTTCTCAAATGTAAGTATCAAGTTCAGACCTCTTCTCTCAGCTCAAGTTATCTATCCAACTTCCAACTCGACTATTCCTCTTGGATCCTCATACCTCATATGAATCTAAGATTTGTCAAATTCAACACACACACACACACACGCACACACACACAGACACACACACCAAAAAAACAAATCCGAATGTACTCTGGGTCTTACATATCTCAGTAAGTGGTTCTCCATCTACACCCAGGACCTGGCAGTCATCCTAGAACATCCTAGAACCTAGAAGTCTTTATTTAACATTCTTTGTCCCTTAAATTCTGATTCAGGAAGTTCTACCATTTCTAACTACAAATATACCTAAGATTGCTCCTAAAACAGGCAAAAATCATTTCTCGCCTGAAGAAGAAGTCTCCAATGGTTGTACCCATTTCCATTTGGATCCTATCCAAATGTAATCATTTGGAATACATTATTCTTCAAACATTAGTCATATCAATATAATAATGGAAAAAACCTTATAATCATTTACATATATGCTGGAAAAGCATTTAACAAAATTCAACAAATATTCATGATAAAACTGCCAGGAAAACAGAGATTAAAAAATCTATAACTAAAATCATACTTAATAAAGACTGAATACTTTTTTTCTTAAAATTAGAAAAAAGGCAAGGAAGTTTGCACTCACGATTTCCAGTCAATGGTTAACTGGAGGTTTATATCAATGCAATAAAGCAAAAAGGACAGAAGGTCATAGAAATTCAAAAGGAAAAAATATAGTAAATTTATTTGCAGGTGACATCATCTTTGGATAAAATACAAAAAAAATCATTAAAATGATACAAAATCGTTCATTTAGTAAGGTTGCAAAGTACTATGTCAATACGCATAAATCAATTATATTTCTATATTGGCAGGGAAGAAGAGAAAATGAAAATTTAAACTGTCATATAAACAACATTAAAAACATGAAACACGTAGGGATCAATTTAGCAAAATATGTGCAAGACCTGTAAAGTGCAATGAATGAAATTCCACTCCTAGAAACTGAAGAAGATAAATGGTGAGATACACCAAGTTTATAAGTTAAAAAAGACATGTGTTTAATTTAAAATGTTTTTTATTATAAATCCTCTAATCTGTTAAATTTCTGTTAAATTGAGAATATGATACTTTAGTATATATTTAGTACATCTAATTTATACCACTTATGCATCTATGAAAATAACATATTTGGAAAAACTGGCTGGCCCTGATATTTACCAGGGAACACCTGATAGGTGATATCTAAATTGTGAAATTATAAATGTCAGCCTCACACTAGCAAGTTAAGGATATTCAGATTTTGCTGCACAACATTATATACTACAAAACACATTTATATTTTTATTTTGAGTGAGAGCTCAAGCAGGGGAGAAGGGCAGGGGAAGAGAGAGAGAAGGGGAGAGAGAGAGAGAGAGAGAATCTTAATTAAGCATGCTCCACACTCTTTGCAGAGCCTGACCTGGGCCTCAATCCAACAATCTTGGGATCACGACCTGAGCCAAAATCAAGAGTCAGATGCTCAACCGACTGAGCCACTCAGGCGCCCCAAAACACATTTTTAAAGTACCTTTTATCCTCAAATTGATTCAGAATAACACGATGCCCCAAATCCCCATAGGTTTTTGTGGAGGGTTAAATTAATTTATCTTTAATGAAGTATAACTGACATAGGACATTATATTCGTCTCAGTTGTATAACATAATGATTCAATATGGTGTATGTTTTTAAATGTTCACCACAATAAGTCTAGTTAACATCCATTAACATATGTAGTTATGTTAATGTTAACTTTTTTTTCTTATGATAATAACTTTTAAGATTTACTCTATTAACAATTTCCAAGTATGTAATGCAGTATTATTGACTGTAGTTACAATGCTGTGTATTACATCCCCGTGTCTTATTTATGTTATAACTGAGAGTTGGACCCCTTTCACCCATTTTGCCCATCCGCCACCTTATGCCTCTGGCAAACACCAATATGTCAATGAGCTTGGATTCTTGTTTGTTTTAAGATTCTACATGTGAGATTGTGCAGTATTTGTCTTTCTCTAGATGATTTATTTCACTTAACATAATGCCCTTGAGGTCCATCCATGTTATAAATAGCAAGATTTCATTCCTTTTTATGACTGAATAATATATATCTAATATATACACATTATTCATGTATACAATACCTTATATTTTCTTTATTCATCCACTGATTGACATTGAAGTTATTTCCATATCTTGACTTTTGTAAATAATGCTGCAGTGAAAATAGTGGTCTTTTAACGTGTTTTTGTTTTCTTCAGAGAAATTTTGTTTTCTCCAGGGAAGCAGAATTGCTAGAATTAATGGTAACCCTATTTTCAATTTTTTTGAGGAATTTCCATACTGGCTAAACCATTTTACATTCTTTTTTTTTCCATATCCTTACGAACATTTGTTATTTCTTGTCTTTTTGGTAATAACCATTACTACAGGTATGAGGTAACGTATCGTTGTGGTTTTTATTTGGATTTCCCTGATGCTTAGTGTTATTAAGCATATTTTCATATACCTCTTGGCCTTCTGTATGTCTTCTCTGGAAAAATGTCTATTCAGATCTTCTGCCCATTTTTAAATCAGATTGTTTGCTTTTTTGCTTTTGGTTTGTGAGCGTTTTTTATATATTTTGAATACTCACCTGTTACATATGTATGATTTGCAAATATTTTCTCCCCATTCAGTAGGTTGCCTTTTAATTTTGTTGATGGTTTCCTTAGCTATGCAGACACTTTAGTTTGATGTAGTCCCACTTGTTTATTTTTCCTTTTGTTCTCTTTTTTTTTGGTGTCAGATCGAAAAAATAATTGCCAAAACTGATGTCAAAAGGCTTATCACCTATGTCTTCTTCTTGAGAGTTTTATGGTCTTAGGTCTTATGTTCAAATCTTTAATCCATTTCAAGTTAATTTTTGTACATATTGTAAGATAATAGTCTAGCTTCACTCTTTTGCAGGTGACTGTCCTCATAGGTTTTTTGTTTTGTTTTCGTTTTGCTTTTTATAGAAATTGTCATATTGATTGCAGAGTTTACATAGCAAAACAGTTGTGAAAATGAAGAATTTTTGAGGACTTTATTTCAAGACTTTCTTTTTAAATTATTTTTTAAGATTATTTATTTGTTTTGAGAGAGAGAGTATGAGCAGGGATGGGGGAGAGAGAGAGGGAGAAAGGCAATTCCCATGGATCCTGACGCAGGGCTGGAACTCACAAACCATAAGATCATGACTGGAGCCAAAACCAAGAGTCAGATGCTAACCTGACTGAGCCACCCAGGTGCCCCAAGACTTTAATAAGGTTATAATAAAAAATAGAAGATGATAGGTGTAAGAATAAACGGAGAAATAAATCAAACATACATGCAAAAAAGGTATTTTTCTTGAGGGAACATTGGGGAAAACTATAACTTCTGTGATGTTTTTTGTTTCGTCGTTGTGCTTGTTAGATGGGGTGCCCAAAAGCATGAACCATAGAAGCAAAATAAATAATTTTGTCTTCATCAAAATTTAAGTTTCCTCTTTGAAAGAGATCCAAAAGAAAATGAATATGTCCAGTACGAATTGGTAGAAAATGTACAAACACATGAAAAAGAATTAGAATCTAGTGTACAATATGAATTCTTACAACTTAGTAATAAAAAGAAGATCAGCCCACTAAACATGGGCAGAAGATTTTAACAGACATTTTATACAGAGGGTAAATATTGCCATTAGGCACATGAGAAAGTAGCTCAGCAACAAGAGAGTGGTACAGTAAGTTTAATAAACCACTTTTATACTACCATACAACCATGAAAATGCCTGAAAATTGAAAGAATGGGAATAGTTAGTGTTTTCAAAGATACAGAACTGAAACTGTCATGCACTGTGAGGTCAGGGTGTAAAATTATAGTCACTGATGAAAGCTGGGAGTTTCTTATGAAGTTAAATGTACACTTACCATATGACACAGAAATTCTACTTCTAGTTACTTGCCGAAGAGAAATGAAAATAGACGTTCACAAAAATACTGTGTGAGAATGTCCATAATAGCTTTCCTTACAATAGTCAAAAACTAGGAAAAAAAATCCATATATCCATCAATGAGTGAATGGATAAGGAACAATGCTATATTAAAACCACAAAGAATTGTTCAGCATTCAAAGGGATGAAATTACTAATACATAAAATATTGAGAATAGACTTCAAAACATGCTGAGTAAAAGAATATTAAGTAGTGCATGTTGGAAGATTGAATTTGAATGGAGTTCTAGAATAGGCAAAACTAAACTTTTTTTATTATTATTATTTATTTATTTTTTTAGAGAGAGCCCAAGTGAGGTAGGGGCGAAAGGAGACAGAGAATCTTTTTAATGTTTATTTATTTTGAGAGAGGGAGAGAGAGAGGGAGGGAGGGAAAATCTGAAGCCGACTCCACGTTTAGCACAGAGCCCAATGTAGTGCTCTATCCCAAAACCGTGGGATCACGACCTGAGCTGAACTCAAGAGTCAGATGCCTGACTGAGCCACCCAGGTGCCCCTAACCTATATTACTTAAAGTAGATCAGTGGTTCCCTAAGGCTGAAAAGGAGCAAAAGGAACTCTTTGGACGATAGAAATGTTCTATACTTTTATTGCAGTGGTCATGGTGGTTACATCAAGGTATAGAGTTATCAAAATTTCATCCTGCTATAACTTTTAAATGTGGTCATGTAATGTACATTAGCAAACAATGCTACTTTTTAAATTATAAGTGAGAAAAGGGGAAGAGAAGAAGCTACTTGATTTATAATAAAAAATAACTACATTTATTAAGTGTTAGCACGCACCAGACCTTTGTCTAAGCACTTTAAATGCAGTCTCCCACCTAATCTTCACAACATCCATAACAGGTAGACACTATTACTGCTGTAGAGATGAGGGAAGTAAGTTTTATGAAGCAATTTTTTTTTCCCTTGGGTTTAAGCACTCAAGGATTATTTAGTATTTTCTTAAAGTTTCTAGATAGCTCAAGAATTTCCTCTTTCTACTTTTTAAATTGCTTTTCCTTGGTATTGAGATTTAGTCTAGTTCCTGTGGAGTGAAACCCTGAAAATCAATACATCAGTTTAACAGTTTACAATCTCTAGAATTCTCATTGAGTCTGTCTTCCTATATAAATATATATATATATATTTTTTTTTAAAAACAAGCCCAAATTATGTCTTTATTATCAAATGTAAAGTGAAAACAACAAATGAAAAAGTAATCTAGTTTTGAATGTAAGTTATATGTAAAGATCTATGCTACGTGTATGCAGTTTCTTTCATAATAGTAGATTAATTTTCCCATATTGAATTTTTCTTTCCTAGGAATAAATTGAAAAAAAATTACTTTGATTGTATTGATAACATTCCAAAGCAATATTTAAAATGTACATTCTTAGGATGGCATTAAAGATGATATTTTACTAAAAGGATACCATTCTCATGGCACCACTGTTATATTTTATAGACAACATGTTATCAAAAATGATCTTTGTGAGGAATATTTGATCTTCCTTGGATCTATTTCAATTGTGTATAGAAAAAAATCAAAATGTCATTTTTCAGCACTACTTTCAGTGTCTTATGAAGGTTCCTTTCTCCCACAAATCTGACATACTCTTTCACAATTAGTTATTATAATAAGAAGCAGACATCAAGCAGGTAAATGAAAATAAAATCTACTTACTCCATCATTTTAAGATAGGTAGGTAATATTTGTAAAATAATAACTTGTCCCTTTTCAGGAACTTACCTCACCACTAGAAGTTCTATGTGCAAAATCCAGAATGTCTCACTGCAAGTTTTAATGAACTTCAGAGAACAAAAGAGTTATACTCATCTTGGTTTTATGTCTTTATGACTTCAGTTTTCTCCCTGAAAAAATAGGTAAATTGTGTTCCTAGATACTTCATTTAGAGAAAAAATATGTTTATGTGTGTGTGTATATATACACGTATAAGACACACTTTTATATGCACATACACATGTGCATATATGCATACATATGCACATTTGTCTATATTTGTATTTTCTATTCCTTGTAGTATTGTAAACAACCAAAGTACAATATAAGCAGTGACCTAGATTGTCCCTGGAAGTTCACTATAAATTATACCTAACAAGTAATATCTTATCACAGTGAATGCTGTATGTCTAATAAAGCATTCTCTATGAAGAGTTTTATGAAAATCCATGTCAATAAATATTTTTCATCGCATACATTGAGTTTTCTACAACGAATGATTTTGAAAAATTTTTTTCCTTGCCCTGCTTGACCATATAACTGGCGTTATCCAATAGCCATGGGTCTAGGTTCAGACACAAAAGCGAAAACACACACACACACACACACACACGCACACACAGAACAAAACTAAACAAATAAAAGCCACCTAAGATGCTGATATTTTCTGTGCTGGAAGAGTAGAGAGAAGAGAATATTTGCTGACCTTTTGTATATAGACATCAAAGAGCAATTTCTTTGCTTTTTTTTTTTTTTCTCATAAACAAGGCCGACAACTCCAATTCAATATTCATCTGAACTCCCAAATCCTGCAGTAATCACAGGAAAACTGAATTCTACAGGTTTTGAGATTTAAAGGGGGGAAAAAGCATAGCATAGTGAAAACCACCTCTGTGGGTGTGAAGTTCAATAAATTCAACACAACGTATTGAACGTGTAGTGTGTGCGAGACCTGAGGTAAGGCCTGGGGACAGAACAAGGACAACTTTGTTCATGCTTTCATGCAGCTTACAGTCCAGTGCCCAGAGTGCCGGGTTGTTTTATTTACCTGAAAACTCACTTAGTAACGTCTACGACCCATATGAACTTCTGTGAGTAGAGTGATGAGTATTAGGTGAAGTCTCAGAAAGAATCGCCAGTTACCGTGTTCAGCACGGTGGTATGAGTTATGTGCAGTGTTGGAGAATAAAGTAGTATGCCATGAAAGAATTGTAATGAGGACATCGCCACGCAATTCCTTTTATTTTTTTTCTTTAAATTCAAGTTAGTTAACATACAGTATAGTATTGGATTCAGGAAGAGAATTTAGTGATTCCTCATTGACGTATAACACAACACCCAGTGTTCATCCCGGCCAAGTGCCCTCCTTAATGCCCATCACCCATTTAGCGCATCACCACCAACTCCACCCACCTCCCTTCCAGCAACCCTCAGTTTGTTCTCTGTATTTAATAGTCTATTATGGTTCACCTCCCTCTGTGTTTTAATCTTATTTTATTTTTCCTTCCCTTCACGTGTGTTCATTTGTTTTATTTTTTAAATTCCACATATAAGTGAAATCATATATTTGTCTTTCTCTGACTGACTTATTTCCTTTTAGCATAACAGCTTGTAGCTCCACACACATAGTTCCTAATGGCAACATTTCCTTTTTTTAAGGTCTGAGTAATATTCCATTGTATATATATATACACCACATCTTCTTTATTCCCATTTATCAGTTGATGAACATTTGGACTCTTTTCATAATTTGGCTCTTGTTGATACTGCTGTTAGAATCATTAGGGCGCATGTGCCCCTTACAATCAGCATTTTTGTATCCTTTGAATCTCCAGTAGTGCAATTACTGTGTCATGGGGCAGTTCTATATTTAACTTTTTGAGAGAACTCCATGATGTTTTCCATAGCAGCTACATGGAAAACATGTTTGCATTCCCTACAACAGTCCAGAAGTGTTCCTCTTTGTCTACATCCTTGCCAACATCTGTCGTTGCCTGAGTTGTTAATTTTAGCCATTCTGACAGTCGTGAGGTGGTATCTCATTGTGGTTTTGATTTGCATTTCCCTGATGATAAGTGATATTGAGCATCTTTTCATGTGTCTGTTAGCCATCTGGTTGTCTTCTTTGGCAAAGTGTCTATTCATTTCTTCTGTTCATTTTTTCACTGGATTAGTCGCATTTGGGTATTGAATTTGGTAAGCTCTTTCTAGATTTTTGATACTAACCCTTTATCTGATAGGTCATTTACAAATATCTTCTCCCATTGCCTTGGTTTCCTTTTACATTTGTTGTTTGTTTCATTTGCTGTGCAGATCATTTTTATTTTGATGAGGTCCCAATAGTTCATTTTTGCTTTTGTTTCCCTTGCCTCTGGAGACGTGTTTAGTAAGAAGTTGCTGCAGCTGAGGTCAGCGAGGTTCCTGCCTGTTTTCCCCCTTAGGATTTGAGAGTTTTCTGTCTATCATTTAAGTCTTTCATCCATTTTGAATTTAATTTTGTGTATGGTATAAGGAAGTGGTCCAGTTTAATTCTTCTGCGTGTTACTGTCCAGTTTTCCCAACACCATTTGCTGAAGAGACTGTCACTTTTTCCATTGGATATTCTTTCCTGCTTGGTTTAAGATTAGTCAGCTATACATTTGTGGGTCCATTTCTGGGTTCTCTGTTCTGTTCCATTGATCTGTGTGTCTGTTTTTGTACCAGTACCATACTGTGTTTATGATTACAGCTTTGTAATATAACTTGAAGTCTGAATTTGTGGCACTTCCAGCTTTGGTTTTTTTATTCAACATTACATTGGATATTTGGGGTCTTTTCTGGTTCCATACATATTTTAGAATTGTTTGTCCTAGCTCTGTGATCAATGCGGGTGGTATTTTGATAGGGATTGCATTGAATGTGTAGACTGCTTTGGGTAGTATAGACATTTTAACAGTATTTATTCTTCCAATCGATAAGCATGGATTGTTTTTTCCATTTCTTTGAGTCTTCTTAACTTTCTTTTATAAGTATTCTACAATTTTCAGTGTATAGATATTTTACCTTTTCGGTTAGGTTTATTCCTAGATATCTCATGTTTTAATGTGCAATTATAAGTGGGATATATATTCTTTGATTTTTCTTTCTACTTCATTATAGAAATGCAGTAGATTTATGCACATCGATTTCACATCCTGTGACTTTGTTCAATCCATGTATCAGTTCTAGCAATGCAGTGTATAGAAATGCAGTAGATTTATGTACATTAATTTTATATCCTGTGACTTTGCTCAATTCATGTATCAGTTCTAGCAATTTTTTGGTGGAGTCTTTTTTGTTTTCTACATAGAGTATCATGTCTTCTGAAAATATTGTAAGTCTGACTTCTTTGTCAATTTGTATGCCATTTTATTTCTTGCTATTGTCTGATTGCTGAGGCTAGGACTTTCAGTACTATATTGAGTGGTGAGAGTGGACATCCCTATCATATTCCTGACCTTATGGGAAAGCTCTCACTTTTTTCCCATTGGGGATGGTATTATCTGTGGGTCTTTTTTACAGGGCCATGATGATGGTGAGGTATGTTCCTTCTATCCCTACTTTCTTGAAGTTTTTTATCAAAAAAGAATGCTTTATTTTGTCAAATATTTTTTTCCATCTATTGAGAGGATCATGTGGTTCTTATCCTTAACTTTTATTAATGTGATGTATCATGTTGATTGATTTGGAGATATTGAACCACCCCTGCAGTCCGGGAATAAATCCCACTTGATAGTGGTGAAATATTCTTTTAATGTATTGTTGGGTTCGATTTGCTAATATCTTGTTGAGAAAGTTTGCATCCATGTTCATCAGAGAAACTGGTCTGTAATTCTCTTTTTTAGTAGGGCCTTTGTCTAGTTTTGGAATCAAGGTAATGCTGGCCTCATAGAATGTGTTTGGAGGTTTTCCTTCCATTTCTATTTTTTGAACAGCCTGAAAAGAATAGGTATTAACTCTTTAAATGTTTGGTAGGATGTCCCTGGGAAGTCATCAGGCCCTGGACTCTTGTTTTTGGGAGAGTTTTGATTACCTACTCAATTTCTTTACTGCTTAGTGGGTCTATTCAAATATTGTATTTCCTCCTATTTCAGTTTTGGGACTGTATATGTTTCTGGGAATTTATCCACTTCTTCCAAACTGCCCAATTTGTTGACATATAATTGTTCATAATATGCTCTTATAATCATCTCTAGTTCTGTGATGTTGGTTGTGATCGCTCCTCTTCCATTTGTGATTTCCCTATTTGGGTTCTTCCTTTTTCTTTTTGATAAATTTGGCTAGGGATTATCAATATTGTTACTAGCTCTTAGTTTCATTGTTCTGTATTTTTTTTCCTTCAATATCCTTGATTTCTACTCTAATCTTTATGATTTATTTTCTTCTGCTAGTTGGGGGCTTTATTTGCTGTTCTTTTTCTAGCTCCTTTAGGCTGTAAGGTTAGGTTGTGTATTTAAGACATTTTGTCCTTCTTCCGGAAGGCCAGGATTGCTATATACTTCCCTCTTATGACCACCTTTGCTGCATCTCAAAGGTTTTGACTGTTGTGTTTTCATTTACATTGACTTCTAAGTACTTTTAATTCCCTCTTTAATTTCTCAGCTAACCCCTTCATTCTTTACTAGGATTTTCTTTAAACTGAAAGTCTTGTGGTCTTTCCAATTTTTTTTCTTGTGGTCGATTTCAAGTTTCATGTTTTGTGGTCTGAAAATATGCATGGTATGATCTCTATCTTTTTGTACCTGTTGAAGGCTGATTTGTGACCCAATATGAGATCTACTCTGGAGAATGTTCCGTAAGCACTTGAGAAGACTGGGTATTCTGGTGCTTTAGGATGAAATGTTCTGAATATATCTGTTGGTGCATCCGGTCCAGTATGTCACTTAAAGCCATTGTTTCCTTGTTGGTATTCTGCTTAGATGATCTGTCCGTTGCTGTAAGTGGGGTGTTAAAAACCGCTTCTGTTATTGCGTTATTATCAATGACTTTCTTATGTTTGTTATTAATTGATTTATGCATGTGGGTATTCACAAATTGGAAGCATAAGTATTTACAATTGTTAGATCTTGGTGGATAGACTGCTTAATTATGATATAATGCCCTTCTTCATCTCTAGTTACAGTCTTTGTTTAAAATATAGCTTCTCTGATATAAGTATGGCTATCCAGGCTTTCTTTAGATATCCATTAGCATGATGGATGGTTCTTCATCCCCTCACTTTCAATCTGCAGGTGTCTTTAGATCTAATATGAGTCTCTTGTAGGAAGTATATAGATGGATCTTGACGTTTTATCCATTCTAATACACTTTATCTTTTGATTAGAGCATTTAGTCCATTTACATTTATAGTGATTATTGAAACATACGAATTTCAGGCCATCGTGTTGCCTGTAAAGTTGGTGTTTGGGGTGATGCTCTCTGGCCCTATCTAGTCTTTGTTCCTTTGGTCTTTTTGTTTTGTTTTGTTTTGTTTTTTTTCCACTCAAAGAGTCCTTAGAAATTTTTGGAGGGCTCCTTCAGTTTTTGTTTGTCTGGGAAATTCTTTATCTTTCCTTCTATTCTGAATGATAATCTTCATGGATAAAGAATTCTCGACTGCATATTTTTCTCAATCATCATGTTGGATATAACATACCACTCCTTTCTGGCCTGCCAAGTTTCTGTGGACAGATCTTCTATGAACCTGACCTGTCTTCTCTTATAGGTTAAGGATTTTTTTCCCTTGTTACTTTTATGATTATTTCCTTGTCTTTGTATTTTATGAATTTGACTTTGATATGCTTTGTTGATAGTTGGTTTTTGCTGAGCCTAATAGGAGTTCTCTGTGCTTCTTGGATTTGATGTCATGTCCTTCCCCAGATTAGGAAAGTTTTCATCTATAATTTGCTCATATAAATTCTCCCCCTTTTTCTCTTTCTTCATCTGCTGGGACTCCTATGACCTGAACATTATTCCTTTTGAATAAGTTGCTGAGTTCTCTTGTATTGCGATCTTTTGCCTTTGTTTTTCTCTTTTATTTAGTTTCATTTTTTCCCATAATTTTAGCTTCTATATCACTGATCAACTGCTTTGCTTTGTCCATCCTTGCTATCACAGCGTCCATTTGACATTGCATCCTGGTTATAACATTTTTAATTTCGGGCTGACTGGATGTTTGTTCTTTTAAACCTACATAAAGGAATTTTCTGGTGTCTTCTATGCTTTTTTTCAATCCCAGCTAGTATTCCCATAATTGTGGTTTTAAATTCTAGTTCAGACATTTTATATCTCTGTTGATTAAACCCCTGGTCATCATTTCTTCCTATTCTTTATTTTAGGGGGAATTCCTCCATCTTGTCACTTTGGAGGAAGAAAAAAATAATAAAATTAAAAAATTTGAAACAAAACGAACCAAAAAACAAATAAAGGTACCTAGATCCTAGGTGTGTTTCTGTCTACTTGTTAAGGCAAGATTCATAAAAAAGAGAAAAGAAAAAAAAGTATTTAATTAAAAATTTAAATAAAATAAAATAGAATAAAGAATGTGTTCTTTCCATATCCAAGAGAGAAAAAGGAGAAAACTAACAACATAAAGAAAAACAGAAGCAAATGAAATGAACAAATGAACAAGCAAACAAATAGAAACCCAAGTGAAGCGAGATCCAGTTTCTCCTAGAAGTGAAACTTCCAGCATAGTGTGATCAATAGACTAAGAGGGTGGAAGGGAGTTGTGCTGGTTCTCTGCAGGATGTGCCTGGAGGGTGTAGGCCAGCAGAGATTTGTGTAACAGCTCCATTCTCCACTTGGTGGTGCTGCTTAGCTCACTGGGGTTGATCAGTGCAGCTCAGCTAAGGGTGTAATTGTTTCACTTCGGTCTCTAGTCTCTGGAGCTGGAATTTTGCCACCTCACAGAGCCGCGATCAATCAGTCCTCCTTTGTCTGAGGCTTTCCCGGGCTCCCTGCTTTTACCTTGTCTGTGTCCAAGCTGTCTGCCTGCCAGGCAGCACATCCCTTTAGAGTTTATCTCAGATGGGGCTGTGTTTCAAAACCCCCCACTTTAGAGACCCCTGGCTTGGACCCATGTAATCCTCTGGGGGAGGGTCTTGCCTAGCAATGGCCAGGTACTGAGTGTCCCAGGAAACAGGAAACATTAGTGCAACTGTGCAGCAGCAGAGCCTTAAAGCTTATGGTAAATCACAACACATAGGTGGCGCAGATTTCGCTGCCCTCGGTGCCATTTTTGTTTCTACATCAGTAAATGTGGCAGTTCTCTGGGGCCCACTGGGACTTTTACCTGCAGAGAGGCCATATGGCCTCTACCAAATGCAATCGCAGCAGGGGAACTGCTTCCTCCTATGTGGCACATGGCCCCCTCAGAGCGCACTGCCCATTCCAGGGGCTTCCTCACGAGGGCACCACCCTGAACTCTGAGGCATCAGACTTTGTGTGCACTGTTTAAAAAAAGCTGGTGGTATTGAAATCCTGTTTTCCCCCATCAGTGGTGTTAAGGAGCAGATTTCTTGTCCAGTCCCCTCCAAGTGTTCTCTCTCTCTCTCTCTCTCTCTCTCTCTCTCTCGCTACTTTCACGGGGAGTGTTTTTCTTGTGCTATCCCAGAGCGCTTCATTCTCTCCCCCTTTCTCTTCTGCTCTCTGTCCTCTCTCCACAAAAATGGGTCCCTACCCTCTATGGCACTGCAGCTTTCTCTCCCTCAATTCACACTCTGCATCGTGTATCTGCCACGTTCTCTCACTCAAATTGTGCAGACTGTTGCATTAAACCTCAGAGCAATTTCCTAGGCGTTCAAAGTGGTTCGATGCTGATCTAGCTGAGTTTCAGGGATGAGACAAGCTCTAGGGTCTCCATGCTGCTCTGCCATCTTAACTCCTCTCCCACAATTCCCTTTAGGAGCCAGAATCCACACAAGCTCTGCTAGATTTGTAAACAGAATTGACACTAGCAAACAAATATCATGACAATTCATGATAATGTACCTTTGCCAATTGTCTCAACTCAACATGAAAATTGTGGAGAGTAAAAAGTTCTCTGCCAGGTCTTATTAGCCTGTTTAACAACTTTCAAGAAAAACTGAAGCTCAGTTACAAGGTTACACCGTTTAATTTACAGGCACTGAATTAGAAATCATGTTTCTTTGTTTTTTTTTCAGTGCAGACTTGACAACTAAGTGACTGTGGTTCTGACAAGTCACTTAAACTCTGTGCTTATGATACCCTAGATATTGAAGAGAGTAATATTTGTCTTGCCTGTTTTACAAAGTGTGCGTGGTGATAGATAGGAAGGAGCAACACAGGTTCTACAGGAAAAAAAATAGCAGTAAGAACAAAACACTCTAATGCCCTCATTTGGCATTACAGAGGGAGAGTAATAACAAATTTCAACATCTTTACCTTCCAAAGGACCCTTCTGTTCATTAAGCTGTCAGTGACAATAGAGAAAGCTGTTTCAGGGCTACTATGAGGAGAAGTGGGAGTAAATTACCTCCAGCACCAGATTGGATTTTAACTTTCATTTGCAAAACTAAAAGGACTCTCAACTCTTTTAGATGGTCAGGAAAAAGCAACTGACATTCTTCCTTCTGAAATGTAGTTACTGAGGATTTGAACCACAGGGAAGCTCATTAGTCCAACTCATTATTGTTCAACTCTGCATCAAACCAGTAATATACACAATTGAAAGTGACTCCAGTGTTTCTTACACATTCTTGTAAGAGAATACTTTGTTCGTAAGTTACTGCCTATACTTTGCTAACTATTAAAGGATTACCAGTAATTTGTATATACCAGGAATGTGTAACTCGTACACAAAGACACCAACACACAGAAGTCTCTCATTGAGATGGTCAAATGGGAAATAGTAAGTTACAAGGAAATACTCTAAGATCTCATCAGAGGTCCTTGGAGGAAGGAAGAAAAGAAGGGATCAAACTACTTCTACTGATAGGTAGAAGAATGCAGTCTCCAGCCCTGACCCAGCTTCATTTGTACGCCCCAAAAGAAGCTTTGGTCTTTCAAAAAAATGGTTTGGTGAGATGCCAAATTTAATATGTCTACCAAGCTATGTAAGCAAGTTAGGGTTGTGTATTAGTAAATGGCCTGCCATTCAGTTTGTGAAGATCAAACGAGCAGTAAATTTAATAATTAAAAAGCACTTCTATCCAAGCCGCCTAAATGCATTCCAGGTACTGATGCTGATGTTCATTTTGTGACTTTCACAAACAAGTGAGAATGATAGCCAGAGATGTTGGGGGGATGGGGAGGGATAAAAAATGGGAGAGAGAGAATGAGAGTTAGAGAATTAACATAGATAAAATTAAGTGACTGAAACATTCCCTCTTCACGCCACAATCTGGCACACA
The DNA here is from genome assembly GCA_030068075.1 of Paguma larvata. Lineage (NCBI taxonomy): Eukaryota > Metazoa > Chordata > Mammalia > Carnivora > Viverridae > Paguma > Paguma larvata. The sequence goes on along the minus strand of CM057838.1, from coordinate 34,782,675 downwards.
TATATTGAATTTTTAGACTTCTAGTCAGCTAAGTTCTCTCAACCACTTTATCAAGCTGCCCTCCCTAAAGTTCTGGAATAATACATTTATAAGGTAGAAAGGATATAAATTCACGTGTCACCTTTCCCAGGGGATAAGTGCTTCATCACAGAAGACTTAGAGACTCCTGAGAGGAATTCTTGGCACCAGTTGAGGGAAAACTAAGGGAAAGAAATCAGAGTAGATATCAAATGTCGTGTAATTCATTGCGTTTAAAATACAGAGTTGCGCCTTCCGTGTGTGGCTGGTATATGGAGTGCATGTCAACTTTAAGATCCATAAACACCTATAAATCTCATTTAACAATTAATATAACAGCACCTGCAGTGGTACAGAGAGCATACGGAGGCATGAGACATAATCCTTTTCCTTTAAATGTGACCGAGACAATCGAACAGACACACATAAAATATTTTAAAACTCTAAGAAATGCATAATAATTAACTGTTGATTTATTACTGCATTTCTCTTTTTAGCTCACATGAGATTTTCTGTGATAGATATTATATTTTTAATGTCGATACTTGTAAGAGCTTTATAAATTATTTTTCTACTTACTATGTTAAAAGTAGAAACTTTCTTGGTGACTGTACTAAGAAAAAATGATTTTTATCTAGTAGTGTTTTATAGCTTCTAGTAACATGATGAAATCATGACAAAGGTAAATAAACAATTTTTTTTCTCTAGCGGAACATGACAGATCACACACTTTGTATTATGAATTCACAAGCAGACACAGCCCAGTGTGTGATCAGACACTTTTTATTTTGTAGCCTTACAGGAGGATGGGTAAGTAAACAATTGTGCTAAATTAAGAACGTAAAGAACTAGATTGTAATTTAGCCTTTATGACTTGCTAATATAAGCTCTTTGAGCTTGAGTTTCTCCATCTGTAAAATTGGAAAGCATCATTGTAGGTAGGAGCAATAATTAAGATAATCTATGCAGGGGCGCCTGGGTGGCTCAGTGGGTTGAGCTTCCGACTTCAGCGCAGGTCATGATCTCCTGGTCAGTGAGTTCAAAGGCTCAGGAGCCTGGAGCCTGCTTCAGATCTGTGCCCTCCGTTTCTCTCTGCCCCTCCCCCGCTTATGCTCTGTTCTATCTCTCAAAAATGAGTAAACGTTAAAAAAAATTTAAGATGATCTGTGCTCAACTGCTTCACACGTTTGATTTTATTCTAAGCAAAGTGCCTTTGAAAAGAATTTTGTTTTGGTTTTGAGATTATTTTAACGTTAACTTCTGACACAAGGCAGATGAAATCAAGCCTCCTAGATATTTGAATTCGAATGGAAAAGTAAAGAGACTAAAGCTTTGAGCGTTAAAAATCACCTTCAAAAACCAGTGTTTAGCGATGCTATCTCTTAATTCTTCTCCTAAAGATCTCACTACATCATTTAGATCATAAGGGACGAAGCATGAATGTGTCCTAGGAATCTGAACATTTTCTATGGCCATGTAACATACAAGGCTCGCTGATGCCGTGAGGGGTGGTATTGGTAGTTTATGTAAACAAATGTACAAAAAGGAAAAGTCTGTAAGGGACGAGGCCCCTGAACTTAGCGTCTTCAGTTTCCTGAAGCCTGTGTGACTGAGTAAAGGCTAGAAAGCCTTTTTTGTAAATAGCTACACATTCCACATCCTTAGCATTCCCCGAAATGTACAGCAGTAACGAACTGCCTTTCCAAACAACCTCAAAAACATTTTTGATATATGGAACTCTTAGATAGTAACGATTTATTACTCCCTTCCCACTCCTTACCCACTTATTTTCTCCTATATTCAAAGTGTGTGGAAGAGTGAGCACAATTTCAATTTTTTTGTGCTCCAAGTATCTGACATCGATCAAAACACAGTGCAATTCTAATTAGACTCCAGGATGCTTCTAACATTCCTTAACCCTCAAAATCTCAGTGTCGCACACTATTGAAGATTTAAAATTGTATCAGACTCTTTGAGACTCTTTTACCTAAAATGTGGTGACAGGTTTGCCCGTAAGGGGTGTGTCTGAAGCCTCCAGGAAAATACTTTGGGGGAGATCATAGAACTAGTAGGAACAATATTTTTGCTAGACTGATATCCTAACATTAGCTGTGCCCAGAAGTCCCTGGAAATTCTCATCAATGCAAGTCATGAAGATCCTCAAAGCATCTGGTACATCCCACATGGAAGTGAGTTGTAAATGACCCCATGACCCCGAATTAAAACAAAACAAAACAAAACAAAAAACAAAACAAACGCAAAAACAAGAACAAGGCTCATTTGAGCTGTGGCCTGGATGAAACCACCATAATCAGTGGGTCGAAGGCACTAAAGAAGGGCTTAAAATGTTTTCAAGGAAGATTTTCAAGAGTAGGGGTTCTACTTGTCAATATATAAGGATGATGTTACCTGATGGAAAACCTACTAAAAATTCAGATGAGTTTATAACTGGAGGAAGAAAATCACCACCTCTCATGAAAACCTACATTAGGTAGAAGAAGGCTTTTTTTTTTCTGTGTTTAGACAGACACCTACAAGCAAGAATATTCATACCAACACTGAGTCTTTGAAAGTGCAAAGGATGGTTCCAGGCTGCATTTGGGGTAGGGCATGGAGAGATCTTAATAACTTTGCATGTAAAAAAGTTTTTTTCTCCTGACTTGAAAGTGCCTTACTGAACATAGTAAGAGAAATTCAAGCAAGACAAGAAAATAACCAGAGTGTTTAAAAACAAGGATTTAGGGGTGCCTGGGTGGCTCAGTTGGTTAAACATTTGACCCTTGGTTTCAGCTCAGGTCATGATCTCCCAGTTCATGAGTTCAAGCTCCATATTGAACTCTGTGCTGACAGTGTGAAGCCTGCTTGGGTTTCTCTCTCTCTCTCTCTCTCTCTCTCTCTCTCTCTCTCTCTCTCTCTCTTTCTCTCTCTCTCCCCCTCTTTCTCTGCCCTTGCCCCACTCACTCTCTCTCTGAAAATAGATTTAAAAAAAGCTTAAAAACAAGGATTTAAATCATTCTATGGTAATGCAGAGTTAAAAAATTGCCCCCTTCCCTTTTGCCAAAAATTCAGGAAAATATTCAGCACAAACTAAAATGTGTGGCTATCTGTACTGTGTGCTTCATAAGTATGTATATGAAAAATCTCTCTCACACTCAAAGCAGTTCAGCTTAATAGTTTGTTAGGGCAGAAATGAAGAGCCACAAAATACAGTGCAGAGAACAAGAATTCCATGAAGTATAAGAAAAAGGAGTCCCTGAAAACTCTTTCCTGGGATTATTAGAAACTTTTTTTTTTTTTTAAGTAAGACAGAGAAAGGGAGGTTCCAGTCATACTTAGATCTCAAGCAACAGAATAAACTCTGCTTATGGCCATATTTCACATGTATCTCCTAGGCACTCATTGGGTTCTAACTCAGCTTTCAAGTATAATTTGTCACACAGATTAGGTTTGCTAGCTAAAACACAGGAATCCCATCTAAATTTGAATTTCAGATTTAAAAAATAATTTTTAAAAATTAAGTGTATCTGAATAATATATGAAACATATACTAAAAAAATTATTCATTGATTACCAAAATTCAAATTTAGCTGGGTATTTTGTTTTTTATCTGCCAAACCTGACAACCGTAATATACATATAAATCTTCTTATTTACCTAAATTTAATGTTTGCTTGCTCAATTTGCCCTATTAGTTAGTTTCATTCATCCTCTATCTCTTCTGCCATAGTCACTTTCATCTTATTCATCAACTTGATACTAATATGAATTCTGTTACTGAATATCATTTAATATGATAGTTAACTTAGTGTAGTAGTCTTCTGTCTGTGGTCGAATGCATATCTACGGTTCCTCTTCATCAGGGAATAATCTCTTGCCATCTGAGATCCAAAGCTGAAACCTGATATTCCAATGATTACAATTATGGTGATACAATTTTAATCCATCTTTTCATCTGATAAATTCACTCTAGAGCAAGCACTAGCCTAGAAGAATAAGACAAGATTTTTGTTCTTTAAGGTCTCACATTGCATTTGAGGAAAAGATGAATTAACAGGGAATTGCAAGGTTAGAGGTTTGTACCAGTGGCAGCTAAGTGATGGAATTTCTATGAAAGACCAAGGAAGGTGTCTGTTCTGAGGTTGTGACTATAGAAGATGATTAGGAAATGTTTACATATGCGCACGCGCGCGCACACACCCCCCCCCCCCACACACACACACATACAGGTTTTCCAAGGAAGGAGCAGGATGAGCAAGGACCAGAGAATGTGAAAAGGTTTAGAATGTTCTAAGGTATCAACTTAGCTCAGTATTTCTAGACCAACAGAATACATGTAAGGTGAACATGATGTTAAATCCTGAAAGAGTTTTATACATTTTTTTAAGATTTTGGCCTTTTTTTGTAGAAGTTGGCAGGAGTTAATTTCTCTTAAACAAGGGTTTATATTCTTACATATTTTATGTGAGTCAGTAGTAGTAAAGTTAGAAGGCAGTGGATAGAAGACAAACTGGGCAGCGGAGGGAGATGTGGGAACGTTCTACTCATAATGTGAGGTCAGAGGGAAAAAGGGCATAAACTCAATCAGAGAAAATAAATAGATGTCAGGAAGTGAAGAATACTTAGTTTACTGCATTAACAAAAATTACTAATAAGTTTATGGAACGATAGGGAAATGGTAAGGGGAAGATAAGAGCCTTAGATAATCCCACCCGTTTGGGGTCCATGGTGAATCTGTCTAATGAGATAAGAACAAAGGATGAGCTGTCTGGGTAAGAAGACTCATTTATTAACTAACTCATTCCCAGAGCAAGGGGTGTGATGAGACAAATGAGACCCTGCCTGAGGCACAAAATTTAACTTTTTAAATTTATTTTCTTTTGTTCTTTGACTTCCATTATGAATAATCAGCATAATATTTTGACTCTTTATTCACTTTTTGCCCAAGTCCACTCACACTCCTTTATTGATGGGAAATAATTTTGTTAAATTTATCTCTGATTTCAGCACAATATTTATCAAAACCCAAAAAGATTTTCCATAGAACTTGACAAACTGACTCTAAAATTGATACAGGCGTCATTAACCCAACAATAACCAATATATTGCTAACAAAAATGAATGAGATGGGAGGAATTGAGGTATTAGATATTAATACTACAATATGATGTAGTTTTACTATTGGTTCTTAGATAAATAAATACATCATTTGAGCTGAATTGAGAGCTAAGAAACCTACCCTGCATATAGGAGAACGATTGATACTGAGAGGGCATCAGAGATCACAGTGGGGAAAGCATTGATTGCTCAGTCGCAGTGCTAGTACACCTGATTATCCGTATAAAAATTATCCCTACCTCATACAGTACAAAACAATTCATTTCAGGTCGAATGAAGACTTAATGATGAAACACAATGCTGCAAATCTTTTATAAACTGGCTAAGAAGATTATCTCTGGTTTTGGAGTAGACAGTATCTCTTAAAGAAGACACAAAATCTGTTCACCTGAAGAAACTAAACCAAGAGCAAAAAGACAAATCACAAACTGACAATAATTTTGATCCAAACAACTGATAATGATTCAATATTGATTTATAAAAATGAGCTCTACAATCAGTATGAAACATTTCCACACCATAGGAAATAGGCAAAAAACGTAACTAATTGATTCAAAGAAGAACATATAATGGCAAAAACTCTTATTAAGAGGATACTGAGGGGTGCCTGGGTGGCTCAGGCTGTTAAGCGTCTGACTCTTGATTATGGATCAGGTCACGATCTCCTTGTTTGTGAGTTTGAGACACACGTGTGTACAGAGTCTGCTTGGGATTCTCGCTCTCTCCCTCCTATCTGCTCTTCCTCTGTTCACGTGCTCTCTCTCTCAAAATAAGCTTTTTCCCCCCCTCTTTTAAAAAATGAGGATACTGAATATCACTATTAAACAGATCAATAAAAGTAACACACAATAAGAAAAAGTTATATTTTCCAGAATGTTAAAACTTAAAATGCTTGACAGTACCAAGGGTTGTGAGGATGTACATACATTATGACCATATACTGCTTGTTAAGAGTGCGATTTGGAGAATAATTTTTGAAAATATTTTGGCAATGTGTAGTAAAGTTTCATATTCACAGACACTGTGATCCAATAATTCCACTCCAAAGCACATTCTCTGAAGAAATGATACCGTTGTACACCAGGAGATATGCACAAAAAAGTTCAAAATAGCAACCATCAGAATATCATTTTTTATATCTACAAAAATGTTAATCAGTAAGATATAGGGATAAATTATAATATACACATTGAAGAAAATACAGGGCAGTGAAGATGAATGAAATGCAGTTGCACAGGTCATCAGGGATGAATTCCAAAATAGTTTTTAAAAATTAAAGTAATAGGGGCACCTGCGTGGCTCAGTCGGTTAAGTGTCTGACTTCAGCTCAGGTCATTATCTCGCAGTTTCTGAGTTCCAGCCCCTCACTGGGCTCTGTGCTACAGCTCAGAACCTGGAACCTACTTAAAATTCTGCATTTTCTTCTCTCCCTGCCCCCACCCTCTTTCTTTCTTGAAAGTTAATATACATTAAAAAATTTTTAAATGAAACTAATAAAAGTATGTATTATATTGATTCATTTACATATAGTACAAAAATAGATAAAAATATAATGGTTATATAATTATATAATGGTTAGATAATGGTTACCTTGAGAAAGAACGAGGGAGACAATTAGAGTGAAATCCAGAGACCATTCAATGTATAAGCTCAGTAATCCAATTCACGGATGTTCACATAACTTTTAAACTGTTGACATATTATTTTTATAGTTCTTCTTTGTGTAAATACAGTAATTGATGTCTCAGCTGCTATGTTTTAAATGTCTTGAATAGACATCTTGGTATTCATCATGATATTCTTCTGGACATGATCATGACTGATAATTGTTATCATACATTTGAAATTCATTTGTTTCCGGCTTCCATTATAAATGACCAAACAACTCTGTTGGTGACCATTTTTAAAAATACAGTTAACCCTGGAACAACAAAAGCTTGATCCATGCATGTCTACTTATACATGGATATTTTTAAATAAATACAGTAGAGTACTGTACATGTATTTTCACTTCTTTATGTCTTTCTTAATAACATTTTCTTTTCCTTATTTTATGGTAAGAATACAATTTATGACACACATAACATACAAAATATGTGTTAATTGAATTTTTATATAATCAGCAAGGTTTCCAGTCATTATTAGGCTATTAAGTTTTGGAGGAGTCAGAATATACACAGGTTTTTGACTGTGCAGGGGTCGGTAGCCCTAATCCCCACATTGTTCAATATTCAACTGTATTGCATATTGTCCACTAGCTTTATCACTTTCTGATCTTAGGTATCTGTTTAGTACCTAGTGTTACCATTGCTGCTTGCTTAACTGACTCCTTTGTCATTGCCCAAATGTGTACTAGCTATTATCTGGGCAAATGTTTGTGATTTGCAATTTGAGATTGTGAAGTTATCCTTTTTCCCTACAGGCTATCACATCTCCCTGGTAACATATTTGTTAGTATCACCTGCAACCAATAGTACTTTGTTCAGCTTTTACATTTCCTTCATCAAAATGTCTTTCTGCGTGCTTGTCAATAATAGTCATGAAATCCTTTCATTTGTGCTCATCTTGTTAAAACTACTGAGGTTGTCTGAACCTAGAGACTGTTTCCAATATCCAAGAAATTTTTGCTTCAGAAATGTCATGCAGTATTCTTTTACCATCAGCCTAATAAATTTTATCCAAGTTGCCAATGTTCTTTCTCCAAGTAGGGTCAGTTCAATGACAACTCAATACATTTCTTCATTGAACTTGACTATAGTTCAATACACACAATTTTTTAGACCAATAAAAATAGTTACTTCTTCCAGATAATAATGGAGATATTCCTCTACCGAATAATCATTTTTGAGGGCAATATAGATATGACCTCAGAAGAGAAAACCAATAATAAGGGATTTTGAAGAAGTAGGTTGAGCGATTTCCTGACACATAAGGCGGCTATGGTTGCCTCAGAGTGTGAGGGGTGGGGTCTCTCCAATTCGGTTTTGTACTGCTCAGCAAAAGATATTCTAATCTTGGCTCTTCTCAAGAGAAGCTTCTGTAGAGGGAGTAGCTTTGGCCACTAGATTCTGCTGAGCCCTTGAAATCTGAGGGTTCAATCTATAGCACATTCCTTGCCCACTCCTGCTCTCCCATTCTTCAACATGTAATTTCTATACTTAGTTGTTGACAAGTAAAAAACTGTATTTTCTAACTATTCATTAAAGTCTTTTTTTTTGATTTGTTGAAAATATGGATAAAATAAGTGCCAGTTAAATTAAATCCAAGAACAAAAACACATACGCGTCCATACTAGGAACACCACCACATACACTACTGCTACCGACAACAACCAGTAGGCCTCAAATTGGTGGAATAAGAAGAGAATAAATCTAGAAATATAGGGCATTTCCAAAACCATGTTAATGTGATTAGATATTTGAGAATTAAGTTTCTTTTTTTTAGTGTAGCTACCACCAGTAACACTGACTGTCATAATTTGTTGAAACTTTTGAGAAAAGGGAAATATAAAATATGACTTTTCGTTGTATATGTTTTATAATCAATTTGTAAATAGAGAATGTAATACAATCACATACACCAAGTTTTGAATTGCTTTGTTTTATATTTGGCACACACAGAACAAATGCTATTTGTTCAGGTTAACAAAGTGCACACAAAAGCTTTTTCAATCCGGGGTTTAACAGTGTAAACTCAAAAGTATTACTTAATGGATTTACCTTACATTCTTGAGTCGAATATGCTTGCCACCAGCTTTGATCAAAACTCAACTAGAGGCAAATCCTCTCCTGCCTAATGAGTATCAGTCAGGTCAATCTGGCACCGGGTGTTGTCAAATCTATAAAGTTGTGACTAAATCTAGGCTCACAAAGATAAAATGCCAATGTTATTACCATTTTTAATTTTAACACATTAGCTGTTCAAACCTAGTTATATACTCATATTGTTAACTGTAACATAAAAGTCTAAAGAATTTCTCAAAGCTAAATTATTCGAGAGGGAAAAAATACTACAGAGAACACTGACTTAGAATTTAATAGACTTGGCTTCAAATTGTTTCTACAGCTTAGTATTCATGTGATCTGAGGTAAAGTACTTGAATTTTCGGTGTTTGTTTCCTAAGTCTTAAAACAAGGACAATATTATTTACACTAGGGATTTGCAAATTTTCCTATGTATAGAACACAAAAAATGGAGGCAATCTGTAGGTATTTATATGGGGCTAAGTAAAAAAATATATATAATTTCATTAGTATAATACAATAAAAGTATTAGGTAAAATATTATATTAGCTTGCATAACATTTCCAAATAGATTGATTCGTAAGCATCTTGAACTAGATTCTTTAAAAAAGATTTTTGTTTCTATGAAGTCTTAATTTTGATTAATTTTTCATGATAATCTCTTCAAAATATTGTTAGTTGTCATTGACATGAAAGTTTTTATAAATAGGTGAGAAAAGGTAAAACATTTTAGAATTGTTACAAATTAAATTTTAATTAAAGACTTAAATGACTTCTTTAATTTTAATGATGAATATGACATTAAATTTTTGTTATGTGAATATATTTTATAATGATTTTTCATATAAATAATTTCAAAGTAATATAAGCCTTTTATTTGCTTGAATTTTGTGTAGTTTCTGAGCAATTAATTACTCTGGAGCAAGTTTAAATGGCACTACTAGTTCCAGTTATCTATTGCTATATAACAAGTCACCCTTAAATTTTGAGGCTTAAAGAAAAAATATTTGTTTATTTTTTTCATGAATCTCCAACTTCATGGGTGGGGCTCAGCAGAGATGGCTCACTTGGGATAGCTTGCCTGGGGTTAGTGGATCCATTTTCAAGAAGGATCATACACATGGCTGACAAATTGGTGCTGGCTACTAGATGGAAGCTCAATTTCCTGTCACCCATGGCCTTGGTTTCAGTTCCAAGGGTTCCTTGGCTTCCCATAACATGACGACTGTATTTCAATAGGCTACCATTCCAAGAGATAGGTAATGGGAACTGTTAGTCTTTTATTTCGTGGGCTCAGGAACTGGGCATCACTTCTGTTCCATTCTGTTGAAGCAGTCACGGAGCCATGCAGATACAAGGGAGAGCATAGAACCCTACATCTCAAAGGGAGGGGTGTGAAAAAATTTGCCGCATCTTTAATGGCTGCAATATTTAAAGATAAAGATTTGAAGGTGCTACAGATAGCTGTACAGGTCACAAGACACCTCTCCTGCTCATTCCTTCATGCCATCATGATTCTTTTTTGGGCTCTGCTCTTTGGAACCCTAAAATCTAAATCCCTTCTGCAGGGTCACCAGTTCCCTGTGGGTGATGGGCAGTAGTAAATATCACATCTAACTATTGAAATAGATGTCCATGTAACAGAGCATCTTCTCTGCCATGCTCAAAGCATTGAGAGGAACCAGCAAATGTGTATTCTTCTCATTGCCTGTGAAGACTGTGGAGTGTGTATTTGCCTGAGCTGTGCTCTGCCTTCCATGGAGTATTCTTATTGACAAAAGCCAGGTCTAGGGGTTCTGGCAAACCTAGGTCCCTTCAAGTTTGCCTGAGTATAGTCAGGTAGTACATATTGCTGTCTACTATAACCAATTGGGACATATAAGGTGCAAAACTCTGATTTACCTCTATAGGATTAGTCATGATTCAAAGAAAGTGTCTAGTAAATTGTAAAAGGTATGTGAATGGAGGAGTCCAATGTGTGGACTCTTTATTCATATATTTAGACCACCAGAATTCAAGTTCTGTCTTTTTCGGTTCTGTGACCTTATGGGTAAAACAGAGATTAAAATAGATTTTACATAGGGTTGTCATAAGGAATAGATACGACATACGAAGAATGTAACACCATGCCCACTATATAGTCCAAGTACAATAAATATAAGCTTATTAGTCTAATTATGGTAATAAACATTAATAATCACACCATATATTTATCTGTGAGTCATATCCAAATTCATGCTTTTCACTAATGGTTACTTTGTTTTTTAAAAAAGAGTTTAAAAGCTTTATTTTTAAAGTTTATTTATTTGGAGAGAAAGAAAGAGAGAGAGAATACATGCACAGGAGCAAGAGAGGGATGGAGAGAGATATTCCCAAGCAGGCTTCATGCTATCATCACAGAATCCCACATGGGGCTGGAACTCATGAACCATGAGATCATGACCTGAGTGGAGGTCAAGAGTCAGACACTTAACCTACTGAGCCATCCAGGTGCCCTGTAATGCTTATTTTTATATTTTCCTTCCAACAATAATTTATGCCCTTTTACCCAATTTTATCGGTTTCTTGTTTTTACCCATTTTACTGTACAGTTATGTCCCTTAACCATTTTTCTGTTATTTACACTTTATATGCTGAAACATGCCGTACTACAGTATCATACATCTCACATACTAAAATAGTAACAAAGAGATTAAGAAAAAAAATGTGGATTTCCTAGATCTGTAAGTTGAGGCTTCAAGTGCACCATTGTCTTTTTTTATTGTTTTGATACTTGTTTTCAATCTATATAGCTCAATTTTTATTCAAGATCTAATTTCCAAAAAAAAAAAAAAAAAAAACTTTAGGAAAATATAGTAACAAAGAATTTCACGATTCAAATTTTATTCAATTCTTTTTTAATTGTATGCATTAAGACCTTGCCTAAGGGAAAGGCTTTAATTCAAAGAGCAGAGACAATTAATAAAGATATGGCCCTCCTTTTTATGTGCCCCATATACTTCTGTTAGGATTGGCATCCAGCAGAGGATTGGTATAAGGACACAATATAGAGTAAGTCAGCCTATTGGTATGCCAGGTGTCGTTGAGGGACACAGCCAAAGGGAGATGGGAGCAGAGAGAAAAGGAGCAGAGACTTAGGAAATCAGTGCAGATTAGTATCTTCAGGAGGATGCTAAGGATGAGTCGAAAAAGAGCCACAGTACATCCAATGTACCTTGGGTCCAGGTAATGTTTAAGAACAAAGGGCATCAATTTTGGTGGATGCAGAATAGATTGCCTGTCTACAGACAAGAAACTGATAAAATGAGGTCAAAGCATCATTAAAGAGTCATAAAAATCCAGTCATTTGGGTCACTTAGCCAAAGGAGACTAAGAGACAGAAGAAAAGGTCAGTCCCTGGAAATGGGGGTTGGCAGGAAAATAGGACGATACAAGTTTGGGCCAGATGGCTGAGGTCCTTGGCAAGATTTCATTCTTATAATATCAGTACTTTGGAGAAAGTTAAAAAGTTAACACCAGTGTACCATGGGCCTGTGTTGGAAATGAACCTATAGAAAAAAAAAGGGGTGGTGACTCTAAGAGAGACTCTGAAATCTGACCAAAGAATCTAAAGCATGACCTATCTCAAGGGTTCATTATTTGGTGCATTTCCATTTTGGAGAGCAGTGACAAATTGTGAATGGTGATTGAACAAAGAGTCAGCTGCCTGCTGCTGTTATTTTTCACCCCAATTAGTCTCCCAGCTAAAAATCTTACCTTCTTGAAATGTAACAGGGAAACTGAGGATCTGACTCCTGCTTCTGTAGAAAGAGGCCTGTACTACCTCTAATAAAATTTTCATTGAATAAAATCAAACTAACTCCCAGAAGGCAAATTAGGCACCATTACAAAGGGGATTAGATGGAACGCAGCCCGAATACGACAATATCCACCACACTACTACATAAAACCTTTCCTTGGAGCTTGATAATTAGGTGCTTAGTATTTGATATTTCTTCCTGATTCTTCAATCTTCCGAGAGCATTATCTACTTAAATATTCTTTTCAGAGAGAGATTTTGGTTTTACTGATCTAGAGTTTTAGATTTTTCTTTTGTTAAAAAATATGTAACGTTTAAATCTTCTATATCCTTACCTAGTTTCCTTGTGATTTCCTTTAATACTTGGAAGATATGTGTGAACACTTTCCAAGTTGATTATGGATTTGTTAGTTTTTCCTTATGTATTTCAAAGTTGCGTTTATCGTGTATTAGTTTCAAGATTTCCTATAGAATCCTGAATGCCTTCTTTCATTGTCTACGAGTATCTAGTCTCATAGCTGATATTTTCTCATTCCTTAGAGCAGAGTAGGTAAATTGCTCCTACGAAGAATCAGATAGTAAATAGGTTGTTAGGCTTTGTGAACTGGTTAATCTCTGTTACAACTACTCAACTACCTTTGAAGTATGAAATCAGCCACAGACAATATGCAAATGACTGGATGTACTTGTGTCCCAATGCAACTTTATTTACAAAACCAGATAGTGCATGGGCTATAATTGTAGTTTACCGACCCTTGACTTTTTTTTAATAGTTTACTTGACTTTTCAAAATAAACTCTCCCTTTCCTCCTGAAAGAATTTAGGATTACAGTTGGTTTTTCTCTTGTGGTTTTAATCCTTGCTTTGGCAGTAGGATAGGTCTACATGATATTCTACTAAAGAATAGTTGGAATTCTCGAAGCTAATTATTATACTGTATAACCTTTCTGTTTTATATTTTTTTCTTTTGCAATCAAGAAAAATAACTCAGTCCTTTCTTTCATCTCACTAATTTTATACTTAGCTGTATCAGTTTTATGATTTACTCTTTTACTGGTTTTATTTGTTTGTTTGTCTAAACAAGATTTTCTTGGTATTTCTTTTTTACCATAACATTTTTTTAAAATTCAGTTTATCCATATTTGTTTCTTTGGGTGAGTGGATTATCTGTTTATTAAAGTGTTTGATGTTTTTCTTTGTGAGGCTTATATTAAAATGCTCTGAATTATCTGTTTTATCTGTAAATTCTTGTATAACCAGAACAGTATTTCTGACTGGAATATATGAGTAAGAATCAAAATGAATGGGAATTCCCACTCACCACTCAACAAAGTTCAAGAATCCAGGACAGAGGCTTGCTCCTCACAAGAGAGGAAGGCACTGCGCCCTAGGTCAGGGTATGTAGGTAGTTTTTATTCTGGATGATGGAGATTTCTTCTCCTCTTGGAGTCCTAAATTATTTGCTATTCTGTCATGGATCTCTTTCCCAAGTGACCTATCAAAGTGTATCCTGTGTCAGAATTCTCACTTCAGACAACCATACTTGGGATTTAATTTCAAATAACATCAAAATGATATGAGCAAACACTAACACTGTACTTACTATATTCCCAGTAGCATTCTAAACTCATTCTTTACATATATTATCATATTCAGTCCTCATAGTGACTCCACAAGAACAGTTATCCCTGATATGCAAAAGGGGAAATTGAAATTTGTACATGTTATTAAACTTGCACAAGTTTACACTGTTAACGAGTGGAAGATACGGGATTCAACCTCACAGTTTGGTTACAGAGTCAGTGTTCTTGACCACCACCATATCCTTTCTATTTACTTGCGACCGATGCCTGAGTCATCCTCTCACATTGCCAATAGTGAGCAATACTTGGCCTCATTCCATCTGCCATGAGTGGCCCAGTTCTTCTCTAATACCTGAATGACTTGATCTGGGAATTCCAGGATTTTTCTGGAAATTTTTAATTATTTAACATGTTTGTTCTATTGCGTATATAGGACTAATTTCTCAATTCTGATGCTTTCACTGCCAATCAGTATGATTCTTATTACCAGAAAGTCTTCAGTATTCTATTTTGTTTCTGGCTTCTTTTATTTTTCCAATGTTTCAATGTTTTTATGCTTATTTTTAAATACTCTCTCTCTCTCTCTCTTTTAATCTTTATGGGAAGGTTTTTATTTACAGAATTTAAACATCTTTTCTAGAATACCTAGAAAATTTACAATATAAAGTCCCAAAAGAGTTGCATGGGATTTTGATTGAAGCTGCCATTAATTATATATTTACTTAGGGACATATGGCACTGTCTCCAAAAATTTCTTTAAAGACGTATACATATATGGTGAGTATGAATGGGCACATGCATCTCTGGGGATCCAATTTATTATGTTCTGTGTTCCTAAGGACAGTGATGTGATATTATCATGAAACGAATTTATGATTTAATTTTTAAACAGGAAGCATAAAATTTTCCTCATCAATATATATATTTAAGTCTTTTATTAAATGAATATTGAACATTCACTTGATTTATTATTTTCTACATACTAAGTATATACCAATGAAAACAATAGAAAGAAACTATTGCCAGGATGTTGTTCCTAAATTTCTGAAAAGTAAAGTATTTCCTCATTATCTAAAAATCTAAAAATCAATTCCAGATTAGCACTTCAAAATTTACCTAACCTTGATATTTTCTTGCATTTCTGGGGAATGCGGATTTCTTGCAAATATTCTGGTAAATAAATTTAGAAATTAACCGTGAATTCAAATTAACAATGTTTATTGATTATTTTCTGGTCAGAACTAATGCATAGTGTCAGACAAGGAATATATAGACTTATGACAGTTACCGAGAACAGAACATAAATGATCAGGACATAAATATAATGTATGGATAAGAGCTCCTACGAGAGATCAGAAGTTATATAAAGTTATACATTAAATAAATTATCATTACACTGAAACAAGTCTAATTTTTATTTAGTAATTTAATAGTTAATTCAACATATTTACTCTTCCTAAAGATCATGTTTGTTATGAACTTCAAAGTATGGCATGGTGCATAGAAGTGTAAAAGAAAATATTTTTAATTCTTAAGTGTGTAATAATCCAGGGTGTCCTGGGTGGCTCAGTTGGTTAAGCATCCAACTTCAGCTCAGGTCATGATCTCACACAGTTCATGAGTTCAAGCCCCGTCTCGGGCTTTGTGCTGACAGCTCAGAGCCTGGAGCCTGCTTCAGATTTTGTGTCTCCCTCTCTCTCTGCCCCTTCCCCACTCACGCTCTGTCTCTCTCTGTCTCTCAAAAAGAAATAAATGTTAAAATATTTACTTATCAAATATTTGATGTATTTTTCCTATTTTAAACATATGTATTATCAGATAATTTAATTATGCAAAATATTGTGGTTTGTTAGAGAAATGCACAATTCTTTTTTATTCTAGAGCTTATGTCTAATGCACAATGTCTTCCTACATTGTCTATGAAGGTCTCTATAAAATAGTATAACATTCTAAATGAAAAGATTTTGGAAACATAACTATAGAGATGGTAATGTATACAGCACAGCTTATGTGTCAGTAACCTATCTCATTAACATCATTTTTACACCGTTCAATGTTAGCAAAACATAAACATAGTCTTATGTTGAATTTCTAAAGCCCATAATACTGTCCCTTAGTTATTCAGAAAATAAATGTCAAAATAAATGTGACTCAAATGAAAGTGTTACTTTTACAGATTCTGTTAGTATGACACTGAGTCTTTCCCACTAATTTTTCTGATAGCATAAGAATATTTAACTATGGGAAAAATAAGTAGTTAAAAGTCTCTTCCTTGAGTTACCTAGGTTTTGACCAGGAATGACAAAGATAAGGATCCCATGGGCAATACACCTGATATCAATTGTTATTTTTGATTAAAAGTTTGATAAAGAAAGGTAGTCAAAATAGGGATCAATTTAAGAATCTGATACACAAATGAATACTCAGTATTTCATTTCCCACTTCCAACTGTCTTCTAGTTAAAGCAGGGAAGGCATAGTAGGAAAAGATAGAGACGACCTGACAGTAAAGAAGGAGAATCTAGAATTAACTGGGTTTAGAAAAGAAACCCAAGCCAACATTTTCCTTATCTATGACTTTTCCTCCACTGAACTGTAATTAAGGGGAAAATGGAAATAAATCATGACTTCATCTAAGTGCAGTGTTCAGTGAGATATGAACTCTCCCAATCGTTTCCTCACATATTTACGTAGCTGTGGTCAATCTGTTTTTATCGTGGTAAAATATGTATAATAACATCGTATTTGTAATTTTAATGAGTCATAAGTATGCAATACACTGGCATTAAATACATTCACATGTTTTGTAGCTGTCACCATAAACTGTACCCCAAACTTTCTCATCCTCAACATAAATTCTGTACCCGTTAAACAGTAACTCTTCTTTCTCCTACCTTTCCCCCTTCCCCAACTTTAGCCTCTGATAACTTCTATTCTGCTTTCTGGCTCTGTGAATTTTGCTCTTCTAGATACCTCATATATATGAAATCGTACAATATTTACCCTCCAGGTCTGGTTTATTTCATTAATGTTTTTGAAGTGCATTCATGTTATAGCATATATCAAAATTTTATTCTTTTTTATGGCTCATTAGTATTCCATGAGTATATATACCACATTTTGTTTATTTATCTATTGATAGGAATTCAGGTTGTTTCAGCCTTTCAGATGGTTTGAATAATGCTGCTATGACACTGGCGTAGAGGTATCTGTTCTCTGCTTTCGGTTCTTTTGGATATACACCCAGTAGTGAAATTTATGAGTCAGGTGATAACTCTATGTTTACCTTTTCGAGAAGTCATTAAACTGTTTTCCTCAGTGACCGCATCATTTTACATTTCCACCAGCAATGCACAGGGTTCCAATTTCTCCACAGCCTCACCAATATTTATTATTTTTCATTTTTTAATAATAGCCTTTCCAACAGGCATGAAGTGTTATCTTACTGTGGTTTCGATTTGCATTTCCCTAATAACTCATGATGTTGAGATTCTTTTCATGTGCTTATTAGCCATTTTTATATTTTTTTTGAATTTTGTTGTTGTCGAGTTGTAGATGTTCTTTACATAATCTCGATGCTAATTTCTTAATACTTAAATATTAAAAATAATTTTCGTCTTCTGAAGATTGCCTTTTTATTTTCTCGATAGTGTCCTTTGATGCACAAAGTTATTTTGTTAGAGTCAAATTTATTTTTTTTAGTTTTTTTTGCCTTTAATTTTGGTGCCATCCATGTAATCATTGCCAAATCCAATGTCATGGAGATTTTCTCCAGTGTTTTCTTTTTGGCCTTGTAATTTTAGCCATGAATACTGAGTCTCTGAACAATTTTGAGTTAATTTTGTATATGTTGTAACGTAAGTGCCCAACTTCATTCTCTCACATGTGGATATCCATTTTCCCCCACATTTGTTGAAAGACTGACCTTTACCCCATTGAATGGTCATGGCGTCGTTGTAAAAACTCGGTTGACCATATATGTGACCTTATTTATAGACTTTCTATTTTATTTCATTGATCACTATGTTCGTTCTTATGCTAGTTCCATACTGTTTTAAGTAATTAGCCTTGTAATAAGTTGAAAGTCAGGAAGTGGTGGTCTTCCAACATTATTTTTCTTCCTCAAGATTATTGGCTACTTGGAGCCTGCTGAAACTCCATATGGATTTTAGAAAGTATTTTCTATTTCTGTGAAAAAAGTCATGGAAATTTTCACCGAGATTGCACTAAATCTGTAGATCACTTTGGGTAGCATGACCATCTTAACAGTGTTAAGTCTTCCTGTATATGTATGAATGCCTTTTAATTTATTTAGATTTTCTTAATTTCTTGTAGCAACATTTGTACTTTTCAGCATACAAGTCTTTCACCTACTTGATTAGCTTTATTCCTAAATATTTAATTATTTTAGATGTCATTTTAAATGAAATTGCTTTCTTAGTTTCCTCTTTAGATTGTTTATGATTAGTGTATAGAAACAACTTATTTTTGTTTGTTGCTTATATATGCTACAAATTTTTTTTCTGAATTTATTAGCTCTAATACTTTTCTTCTGAATCCTTTGTGGTATTCTGTGTATGGGGTCATAACATCTGTGAACAGAGATTGTTTTACCTTTCAAGTCTCGATGTTTTTCTTTCTTTTCTTTTTATTTTCATTATTTTTTAAAGGTATGGTTTGAACTTCCAGTACGATGATGAATAGCAGCTGTAGTAAAAGTGACCATCCTTGTCTTGTTCCTACTTTTAAGGGAAAATACCACTGAATGCAATGTTTGCTGTGGTTTTCCATAAATGTCATTTATTATGTAGGGAACTTTTTCCTCTATTCCTACTTTTCCGAAGGTTTTTTTAAATTTTTTTAATGTTTATTTTTGAGAGAGAGAGAGCACGAGCAGGGGTGGGGCAGAGAGGGAGACACCAAATCCAAAGCGGGCTCCAGGCTCTGAGTGGTCTGCACAGAGCCCTATGCGGGGCTTGAACCCACGAACCATGAGATCATGACCTGAGCTGAAGTTGGACACTTAACTGACTAAGCCACCCAGGTGGCCCTGAAAGTTTTTATTATGAAAGGATATTGAATTTTGTCAAATGTCTCTTCTGCATCAATTGAGATGTTCATGTTTCCCCTGCCTTGTTCTATTAACTTGATGTATTATATGAATTGATTTCCTTATATTGAATTACTCTTTCATTCTTGGTATAAATCCCACTTGGTCATACTGTATAATACTTTTTTTTAAATTTAATTTAATTTTAAATCCACTATAGTTAACATACAGTGGTATATTAGTTTCAGGTGTACAATATAGTGATTCAATCATTCTATGCATTACTCATTGCTCACCAAGATAAATGTACTCTTAATCTCCTTCACCTATTTCACCCATCTCCCCACCAAACTCTCTTCTGGTAACCACCGGTTTGTTCTCTATAGTTAAGTCTGTTTTTTGGTTTGTCTCATTTTTTGTATTGCTTGTTTGTTTCATTTTTTAAATTCCACGTATGAATTAAATCATATGGCAGTTGTCTTTCTCTTATTGACTTATTTCACTTAGCATTATACTCTCTAGCTCCACCCGTGTCGTTGCAAATAGCAAGATTTCATTCTTCCTTATGGCTGAATAATATTCCTGTGTGTGTGTGTGTGTGTGTGTGTGTGTGTGTGCGCGCGCGCGCACGCACGCATACAAACTCTTCTTTATCCATTCATCTATTGATGGATACTTAGACCCTTTCCATATTTTGGCTATTATAAATAATGCTGCATTAAACATAGGGGTGCATGTATCTTTTAAAATTAGAGTTCTCATATTCTTTGTGTAAATACCCAGTAGTGGGATTACTGAATCATACAGTAGCTCTATTTTTAATTGTTTTCAGGGACCTCATTACAGTTTCCACAGGGGATGCACCACTTTGCATTCCCACCAATAGTGCACAAGTATTCCTTTTTGTCCACCTCTTTGGCACTTATTGTTTCTTGTTTTTTTAGTTATTCTGACAGATGTGAGTTGATATCACATTGTGGTTTTGATATGTATTTCCCTGATGATAAATGATTTTGAGCATCTTTTCATGTATCTGTTGGTGGCTCGCTACATCTCCTTTGGAGAAATGTCTGTTTATGTCTCTGCCCTTTTTTAATTGTTCATTTTTAATTATTTGGTTTTTTTGGGAGGGAATGCTAAGTTGTATAATTTTTCATATATTTTGGATACTAACCCCTTTTTGGATATGTCATTTGCAAATTTCTTCTTCCATTTAGTAGGTTGTCTTTTGGTTTTCTTGATATTTCC